>JACEFO010001882.1:0-2465999 GCA_015342445.1 Digitaria exilis
CCGCCCAAAATGGGAATAGGTGCTAGGTTTATTATGAACTCATAACCATGGAATCGTAGGCGTCCTATCGTGTTATCCACTTTCCATTGAGATGTTGTATGTGTTAGTATGGTGTCTGAACTCTGAAGTCTGATCACTACTTATTGATTCTATTTTGTCTGTTCTTGCAACACTAGAGTACCAGCCGAGAAACAATTCGTCTGGTATTTCAGGCAACTTTCGTAATTTCTGTCATCTGAGTACACAAGCTTAATTTTTTGCTATATCATCAGACCACAAACTTGCTATTCTACCTTGGTATTCAGATACAAGCATGATTAGCAGCATAGTACCGTAATTGAATCATCATGGACCAATTTATTTTTTCACAAAACAATGGAGTACATGCCTTGAGAACGTGCTAACAAGTACTGCTTTCATGCAGATAGTAAAATTATTCCCTTAAAAATGGGCATATTTGATCCTATCTTTTTATGTTGTATCAAAATTGTTTCGAGCTTATCATCACCTCATTGATGTATTAAGTGCATTTCCATTAAGTTTTACCTAGTCCCATACTCCCATCATAGCATTTGACCTGAGAAAGCAATAATATAATATTCTAAAGTTGTTCATTGACCTCTTCTTTCTTTTATCAGGTCCAATAGGACGACCCAGTAATGGCAGAAGTCCTGTCAGGACCTCATGAACACCGTCTGAGCTCTGGTGAGTAGAAATGCCATAACCATTTTCATGTTGATTGAGCTAGAATTCTTATACCACACTACTGTGTTTCTTTATCTTACTAAAGAACTTATATGAATGTTCATAATACCTGATGTCTACATAGCGATGTTTGATAAAAACTTTACGTTTATGGAAAATGGACCTTTCTTTTTGCCAACAAAGAACAATCTGACATAATTGTTAAAATTTAAATCTAGTGCATGCAACGAAATTGTGCATAATTGATTTCCACATAAATGGTCTTTGCAGCCTTAGATGGACATTATGACGAGAAGAGAAAATCCAATGTGGAATACTCGGAGGATGAAAAGAGGGCCATGATTGCATCTCTGAAGAAGAAGGCAATGAGCGCCTCACAGAAGCTGAGGCATTCCATGAAGAGGGGGAGAAAGAGCAGCAAGGTCATGTCCATCTCAATCTTGGATGAGCGCGACCCTGAGGAGGTGCAGGCTGTGGATGCCTTCCGCCAGCTTCTTGTACTTGAAGAGATGCTACCATCACAGCATGATGACTACCACATGATGTTGAGGTGTGTGATATAGTAATGGTGCATCCTGTTGCATGATTGCATTTTAATGTGGAGAAGCATTACTGAAAATTATGATGATAAAGGTTTCTCAAGGCAAGAAAATTCGATATCGAGAAGGCCAAGCAAATGTGGTCTGATATGCTGAAGTGGAGAAAGGAGTTTGGTGCAGATACCATTCTCGAGGTAATCACAGCTTCCATATAGTTTGATAAAACTAACTTCACTTGATTAATAAGTTATCATCAATACTTACAGTTTAGTTCATAAACTGTTATCACATTTCTTTTCCTGTAATGTCATCTTAGGAATTCGAATTTGAAGAAGCTGATAAGGTGGCACAATGCTACCCTCAAGGTTACCATGGGGTTGATAAGGAAGGCAGGCCTGTTTACATTGAACGGCTCGGACAGATTGACGTCAATAGGCTAATGCAGGTCACCACAATGGATCGCTTTGTCAAGAACCATGTCAAGGAGTTTGAGAAGAACTTTGCTGTTAAGTTCCCAGCTTGCTCAATCGCTGCGAAGCGCCATATTGATCAGAGCACAACAATTCTTGATGTGCAAGGAGTGGTATGCATCTACAAATTGATGGAAAAGTTTACTCAGTGGTTGCAATTTTACAATGATTAACCTGAGACAAACACATTTTCAGGGGATGAAGCAATTCAGCAAAGCTGCAAGGGACCTCATTGGTATGCTTCAGAAGATTGATGGTGATAACTATCCAGAGGTAATTCCTTCCTACACAGTCACTGACAGTGGCATGAGGGATTTATGTTTTACCCGGTGGAAAGTGAGGGTTTTCCTCCCCTGATAAACAATAACGTTCTTACCACGTCAGTAATGTTTTCTTTGGTCCCAGACACTATGCCGGATGTTCATCATTAATGCAGGCCAGGGATTCCGGCTATTATGGAGCACAGTTAAGGGCTTCCTTGACCCGAAGACCACTGCAAAGATACATGTAATTTTCATGTTGTTTATATTTTTTGTTCTTTAGCTGATTCTAAAGCTCAGTTAGAAGATTGTTCATGAATTATGCATTTTCGTAGGTTCTGGGTAACAAGTATCAGAGCAAGCTTCTTGAGGTGATTGATGCCAGGTAAGAGCCACTGCTCTATTTGGTATCTATTAGCTTGACTAAACTCGTAAGTTACTTTCTATGACGCACTTTCCAACCGAAATGTACACATCTTCTGTTATTCAGCGAGCTGCCAGAATTTTTCGGTGGAACTTGCCAATGCGAAGGTGGTTGCATGAAGGCTGACAAGGGCCCTTGGAAGGATCCCGAAATCATGAAGGTGAGTAATCAACCTTGTCATTTTTACTACAGATCACCAAAGGATAAGGTGCTAACTCAGTATGCCTACGCCACTTTTATCTGAAGATGGTTCAAAGTGGTGCTGGGAGGTGTGGGTCACTCAGTCCGGCCTCTTTTGAGGCTGAGGAGAAAATGATTGTGAAGATGACATTGTATATCCTAAGGTAAAGTAACAGAATCATTTTCATGTTATCATAGTTGTTGATGCCTTCGATACTATATTTATGCCTCCCTTTTTTTATTTTTCTAAAATCAAGAAACAAGCTTCATTCAATGGGGAGGCACAAATAGCTGTGGATGGCCAGCGTACTTTGTCACGGAAGATTTCTCGCAGCCGAATTGAACATCCTCAGTTGTCACCTGTTCATGAGGAAGCAATGCTTACTTCATATCTTGTAAGATATCCTCTATCATTGATTGTTCAATAACAAGCAATGACATAATTTAAAGTGCAAATGTTGTAGTTAAGAATTTTAGCCCTGAAGTTTGAGCTTCAACATACATACTGAGATGTTCTACTTGTTAAAAGATCCGAAGCTTAAACCTCAATAATCACAGCACATGCTACGTATATCTATGTCTCACTTCTCTGCGAACTTTTCAGACCCCCGGTTCACCCTATTCTTGTGATGTCCCAATGGTTGAGAAGGCAATAGATGCTATCTGCAAAAGCCAGGGAACACTACTGATGAGAAGCTCGCAATCACCAAAGGTTAGTACCACCCATACGACTCAACAATATTTGACAAAGTATTGCTACTCATGTTTCCTTCCACTAGTAGACTGATGGAACGTTGTTCTTCGTCAGCTGTTGTAAATGCCTCCAATGGATCCAGCCCTCCGCTCTTTGGTGGCATCATAGCTCTTGTGATGAGCATTGCAACGATGCTCCGTGTGACCCGCAACATGCCTGGGAAGGTACTTGGCGCTGCCCTAGCTGACGCTAAACCTGCTAGTCTCACAAAAAGTAAATCAAAAACCCAAGCACGGCAGCGATCCAAGATATCACCGGAGGCTGTGAAGGTGGCAGAAGATATTGTATCTGCAAAGCGCCTTATGGAACTTGAGGAGAAGATCCTTGCACTCCTGACAAAACCTGCAACAATGCCGGCTGATAAGGAGGAGATGCTGCAGGCTGCTGTCAGCCGTGTTAGTGCACTGGAAGAGGAACTTGCAGCTACAAAGAAGGTATAATCTGAAACACTGTGCTCAATTAAACCAAGTACTGAGTAATGTTTCAGTTGTTATGTTACTTCTATAAACCCCGCATCAGTGAATAACCTCAAACACTTAAAAGTGTATGACGTGCATACTTCTAAACCAATTATCATAGTTGCGAACTTGCTTCGACGTGAGTTTTTGCAGGCCTTAACTATCATAGTTACAAACTTGCTTCGACGTGAGTTTTTGCAGGCCTTGCAGGAGACTCTTGAGCGTCAAGGGGAGATTGTTGCATACATTGAGAAGAAAAAGAAGAAGAAAAGCAAGGTAACTAACTCGAGAAAAAAAAATCACGAAATAGAATATGTCTAAAATAGTGCATAGAATTGCTATAAGTTCTTGTGAAAAAATAATGCTCACATAAACATAGTGGTATAACGCTGCCATCCTAATCCAATAGTTTTACTGGAATTTGTTTGCAAATCAGTCTGGATTTAAAACACTCGATTTATGTGCTCAGAAACTGAGTTACATCATCTATGAGTTACATCCTCTAAATCCATGAGATTAACTCTTCCCTTTGAAATTGTGCTTTGCAGCGTTTATTTCGTTGGTAGAAGCAAAAAAAAGCACCTACTTGGTCCAGGACAAGAGCTTTTTTGTGTGATGGAAGAGACTGAACTGGTGTTTGCATCTGCCAGTAAACTACTGCGATTCTGACTGTAACATATGATGTTCTTTTATTCTTCTTTTTTTCCTGTAATACTGCAAATTATTTGTCCAAGCCGCACATTCATTGTACCTTACAAAGTGGATGTTCTGCCAAATTGTCAATTCCGCCATTGATATGGCCAATTGTGGATGGATGGACTGCTGAGTATTGCCAATATAAATATATATATTTATTCGAATTGGTGAGAATATGCCTTCTTTGCTACTGTACTAAATATGTTGCATGTCGTGTCTTTTTTAACTTTTTTTTTATCCTTTGAATCAATACCCTCAAACCTTCTAGAGATTGGGTACAAAAATGTCTACAATCAATGCTTCAGAAGTGTACTGCTGGCAACTGGCATGACATGGTGGTTGCCCCTGTGGATGCAAGATGACTATACCAACGTAATTTTGCAGCTTGTCCTGGTGTTGATGATTATTAAATAATTGACAAATGTGAAATCCTTAGTATAGACAAAACACAAACAAAACAGATGACTGAGATTGCTTACGCTTGATTCGTGTAAAGTATTTTGGGTAGGATGCATTTTCTCCTGATAATGTACGTTTACTTCATTGCTGATTGGTATGTTTGTTGCAACAAAATTACAAAACATACTGATCGAGTGTAGCATAAAACATGTGCTCGTTTATTATTAAAAATAAAAAAAATGTGCATCATATGATTTGTGCTCCTGGAGCAAGGCAGCAACAGCCAACCGTGCTGGCCGGTTCGACTCCCCAACACCAAATGCGGCCATGCGCTACCTCAACTTCCGCCCCACCGCGGGCCATGTCCGCCCCCACCGCCACCCGCTCCTCGCCCACCTCGACGCCTGCTCCTCGCGGGCCCACCTCGCCGAGCTCCACGGCCGCCTCATCCGCGCCCACCTCGCGTTGGACGCCGCTGTGGCCGGCCGGCTCGTCGCCCTCCTCGCGTCCCCCGTGGCGGGACACGACATGCGCTGCGCGCGCAGGGTGTTCGACGAGATGTCCCAGCCGATTGCGCCCGTGTGGAACTGCATGATCAGAGGGTACACCCACAGCGGCGCGCCTGGGGATGCGTTGGTAACGTTCAGAGCCATGGTTCGGAGGGGCGTCGCGCCTGACAGCTACACCATGGCCGCGGCTGTGTCTGCGAGCGCTGCTGCTTATGGCTGGGCGTGGGAGTGGCGGGCAACTGGGGACGCAGTCCATGCGATGGTTCGGAAGATTGGGTGTGCGGCGGACCTGTTTGTCATGTCGGGCCTGGTTAATTTGTACGGCACTTTTAGAAGCGCTGAAGATGCAAGAAAGGTTTTTGAGGAAATGCAGGAGAGGGATGTTGTGTCTTGGACATCCATGATCTCAGCTTTTGCACAGCGTGGCATGTGGGATGATGCATTGAGGCTTCTTGGTGAGATGCAGGCAGACGGGATTACTCCTAACAAAGTCACGATTATAAGCCTGCTGTCTGCTTGTGGGCATGGGAAGGCTATTGACAAAGGGCTGTGGGTATATGGTCAGCTTAGTGAATATGGAATCGAGGCTGATGTGGATATAGGAAATGCACTCGTAAGCATGTATGCAAAATGTGGATGCATGTCTGATGCTTTCGAAGCATTTAAAGTCATGCCTGCAAGAAATACTAAATCATGGAGCGCGCTGATTGATGGGTTTGTGCAAAATCAGAAGCACAAAGAAGCACTGGCAATGTTTGAAGAGATGCTATCAAATGGCTTGAATCCAGATGCAGTAACACTGGTAAATGTTTTATCAGCATGCACTCACCTTGGTGATCTTCAGCAAGGGAGGAATCTCCACAGGTACATACTAAGTCGTGGAATCTATTGTGACACCATCCTCACCAATTCTCTGATTAATATGTATGCTAAATGTGGCGACATGGCAGCAGCTGATGTGGTTTTCCGGACTATGAAACATAGGGATGTTGTTTCATGGACAACTATGGTTTGTGGTTATGTGCACGGACGCCAATTTACGGCGTCCTTCATCTTCTTTGAAGAGATGAAGGTTGCAGGAATTGTGGCAAGTGAAATGGCACTAGTTAGTTTACTTTCCGCTTGTTCACAGCTTGGAGCACTTGATAAAGGAAAGGAGATAAATGCGTATATAGAAGAAAAGAATATAAAAAGAGATGTATTCCTAGAAAGTGCCCTGGTGGATATGTATGCAAAATGTGGGTGCATTGACATGGCTGCTGAAATATTTAGCAAAATGCAGCATAAGAAAACCCTCACATGGAACTCTATGATTGGAGGTCTTGCAAGTAATGGGCATGGGAAAGAAGCAGTCCAACTCTTTGATCAAATGCTGAAGTTTGGAGATCCCAGACCTGATGGAATTACTTTCAAGACAGTCCTTGGTGCCTGTGCTCATGTTGGAATGGTTAGTGAGGGACTTCATTACTTGCACTCAATGTCGAGCTTTGGGATTGCCCCTGATATTGAGCACTATGGTTGCATAGTAGACCTCCTAAGTAGAGCTGGGCTACTAGGAGAAGCATTTGAGTTCATCAAGAAGATGCCAATAGACCCTAATTCTGTAATCTGGGGATCACTTCTTTCCGCCTGTAGATTTCATCACAAAATGGATTTAGTGAGAAGTGTCAGGCAACACATAATTAAGTTAGCTCCCCATGATGTGGGGACACATGTGCTGATCTCAAACTTACATGCTGAAGGTGGTCAATGGGATGATGTACAGCAAATAAGAGAGCAAATGGGAAGCAAGGGTATAGAAAAGTCACCTGGTCACAGCTCCATCCAAATCTAAACCTTCATAATGTAGTTTAACGTGATATGTGATCTGCGCATGGTACACAAGGCTGACAGGAGCAATGCCACATTGCCACCAGTGCAGTTTCTGTTACAGGACATCAGGCATCACATGTCAATTTCCATTGATCTGTGTACGTGTGATATTGTCCCCGTATTATGGGTTAACACTGCCTAAACCATTTTGTGCTACACCCCTTTAAATAGCTAAGTACTTACACTTGGCAGTGGTGCAAGATCAACTAAGCTTGTCCTTGCTACGTAACGGATAATGTTCACGCACACAACTGAAGCTGTGATAAGAAAAGAAGGTATGTAAAATATGGTAGCATATGAAATTTAGAGCTTACCCAATGTTCAGTTTTTAAATAAAATTACCGTCAGTGTTCATAGTTTCTTTAATGAACATATAACGTTCAAGCTCTGATCTTCTTGTGTTCGAGCTATGCTTAAAGTATCTAAGAATCATACTTTGTCTAAATATTTGCACATTGATTTTTCAATAACCCTTTTCATTTTCAACTATTGCACGGTTCATGCAGCCAACATTCGGCCATACTCCAACCTTACAAGTTCAAGAAGCAAAACTGCAACCAGCTCTTCTCTGTACATTGAAGTAAGATAGTTACACAGTTTTTACCGATTTCTAGTTTTTGTATCTTCTAAGAAATGTAAGCGATTAGCCATTTTAGTGTTGAATTGTCAGCTTTCTTATTAGTTTTTTAGCTTTCAGAAGGCTGATATTAAAGGCCAATCACCATGAACAGGCATGGGTCAATAAATTAGCCTCAAATCTTTCCTACAACATCTTGAATGTTCAATAGGAAAAAAATGAACTCCAACAAGCATATACATACTTAACAAGTAACACATTGAGGTTTTATTAGTACCATTTCAATCTTTCCCTGAGGCTTGAGAATATCCAAACCTATACACAACAGAGCACAGAATTTGGCATTTGCAACAGCTCTGGAATGATCATAGTGATATATATTATATTTGTTTCTTGTATAGTACTCCCTCCATTCTCTTTTGATAGTCCTGTTTCACCTTGACACAAAGACTTGACACAAAGACCAAGGAGAACAACCTTGCTTATCATCTTATTAATGCAACACATCCAATATTTTAATTGGGAACTCCTCGTCACTGGTGCTATTTATTGACATGTCCTATACCAATAGCAAATAGGACTATCATTTGTGAAAAGTTGAATTTTTAAAATAGGACTATCAAAAGAGGATGGAGGGAGTATATGGCAGAACAGTATCATATGATCCTGGATAAATGACAGGTCATTCATTTCCTTAGCGACTGCTCATCTACCATTGTGGATCACAGATTCCCAGGCAAACCAGCTCTTGAAAAGAGTAACAAGTAACAAGAATTTCAAATCCACGGGGAACATGGCTCAATCCGGTGGGCGTCCCAACTCCCAAGCAGCTGGAGTTACTGCATGCCTTGGATCATGGACATGCACAAGTGCACATAACCAAAGCTGTGACAAGAAGAAAACTACTTCCAACAAGGGCTTGCAAACTGAATATAGTGCAAGGAAAGTAACATTTCC
The DNA here is from genome assembly GCA_015342445.1 of Digitaria exilis. Taxonomy (NCBI): domain Eukaryota; kingdom Viridiplantae; phylum Streptophyta; class Magnoliopsida; order Poales; family Poaceae; genus Digitaria; species Digitaria exilis. The sequence goes on from JACEFO010001882.1 coordinate 8,801, forward strand.
TCGATGTAGTACTTGTGCATGCGGCTTAGAAGGTACCAGTTGTTATGTTCATAGTTAAGGAACCATCAGTGTTTTCTTGTTCTTTGTTTTTAATTGTGTATGTAAAATATAGTGCTGTCAGCTCTGCAATATTTGAGTCAGGCACAGATTAGTGAAGAATCATCGGGGCGTTTGATTTATTAGAACTCCTTATTTTACCTATTGGAAGTAAATAATAGTTTTCCTTATTTACTCCTGCAATGCACGTGCAGTTGTTGTTCTTCCATTGCGCAGCTGCCCAGAGTAAGTCTAATAATTAGGATGTAGGCATTAACAACTTGTGAATACTCTTTACATGACATAAGACAGATTTAGCATTTGTCGTCAGAGTGCAATGTTTCCAGCATGATTTACGTCACTACTTTGTACTCTGAAGTCTGTGCAAGAACGGAATAGATATGGGAGAAAGACCCTGTACTCAGCAATCTATGATTTCTCTGTAAATCAAGCATTTTGGGGTTGAACCACCCTCCTCAACATGGTGAATCACAAAAAAAAAAAGGTTCTTCGTTGAACATGTGTCGATTTTTTTTAAAAAAGAAACGTTTGGGGGTTGAACAAAAAAAAAATGTTATCTGCTTTGAAGATGTGGCGAATGTCTTTTTAAAAAAGAAATTACGTTTAGTTTGAACCACTCAAAAAAAGAAAGATGAAAAATTTTGGGGTTGAACCACCCTCCTCAACATGGTGAATCACAAAAAAAAAGGTTCTGCGTTGAACATGTGTCGATTTTTTTTAAAAAAGAAATGTTCGGGGGTTGAACAAAAAAAAATGTTATCTGCTTTGAAGATGTGGCGAATGTCTTTTTAAAAAAGAAATTACGTTTAGTTTGAACCACTCAAAAAAAGAAAGATGAAAAATTTTGGGGTTGAACCACCCTCCTCAACATGGTGAATCACAAAAAAAAAAGGTTCTGCGTTGAACATGTGTTGATTTTTTTAAAAAAAGAAACGTTTGGGGGTTGAACAAAAAAAAATGTATCTGCTTTGAAGATGTGGCGAATGTCTTTTTAAGAAAGAAATTACGTTTAGTTTGAACCACTCAAAAAAAAGAAAGATGAAAAAAAATTACGTTTAGTTCGAACCACTCAAAAAAAATAAAATTGGCCCATGCAGGTCTCGAACCTGCGACCTTCGCGTTATTAGCACGACGCTCTAACCAACTGAGCTAATAGGCCTTTGTGAATTCTGTAAACCAAAGGCCAACATATTTACTACCTTGATTTGCCAGCCGTATAGGTCATTCCCAAATTGTTTTTTTTTTCAAGCACATCGATGGTAAATTTGTCCACGCCTCACGTGTCCTCTGCCGGCTCTTCTTGGCAAACCCACTCCTGAAGCCTTCCTGTTAAGTGTTAATGCCTGGCCGTTCGGGATTGGTCAGGGGGCAGCAATTTACCATTCGCGTTTGTGCTGGGTGGTGTAACAAGGTAATCACGCAGATCAGCAATTCAGCATAGGCCGAAATGCACGCTGCACGGACGCGATCGAGCCAGACCCGGACGCGGGACGCTGATCACCTGTACTGCACGTGCCGTGGTCCGCGCATGACACGCGGGAGGCCCGCGCCCGCCTCGCCAGGGGTCGCGTGCCACCCATCCACTGAGGCCATGTTCAGATTCCCAACTATTCACTGTTCATTTCAACTTTCCACTATTCATTCTAACTTTTCACTATTCTTCCCTCACAAAACACGTTTCCCAACGAATGCTACAGTGTTTTTCTTATGCTACAGTGTTTTTTCCTACAATCTAAACACACCCTGAATCCAGCCGTCTGCCATGCCATGCCATGCGGCGGGGGACTAGGGGGCCGGGAGAGCGAGCACCGATCGGGCACGTGAACCAGGTGGTCCGCTCGCCCAGCCTCGCCTGCTCTCCTGTTCATGCTTTCGCCGCCTAAAGCTTTCCCGCCGTCTCTTCAGGGCATGCCCAACGCGGGTGGTTGGTGGTCAGGCCAACTAGGTCTGGATGTTACATGGCCAAAAGTTGAGTGCTCTAGATATATCAGTATAGCTTGCAAAAGCCACAATAGCCTCATGAGAGATTGGGAGAGATAAAATTTATGGTCCAAACAATTGTGAGAGAGGAGGCGGAGAGAAAAAGTGACAGCATGCACCGGAAGAGCTTTTGAGTGATGGTCGGACACATCTTTCTTGCTAAGGCTACCAGGCATGGGTGCTGCGTCGCTTGCTGCAGGGTTACTCTTCGCGCCCCCAAATGAACGAAACATGTCGGCAACTACGCTGAGCATATAAGGGTACGTTTGGTTCAGAAGCGGCATGGGATGGAGCCGTTCCGTCCTTCGTTTGGTTCCGGAGCATGGGAAGCCATCCTAGGAAGAGGAATATTCTTTCAATATCCGGGACGGCTCGATCCCATAAAATTGACCGACGAAGCCATCCCCTTCGACGACGTCTCGCACCGTGATTCAACGACCGGAGCGTGGTCCGGTCGGCGCTGACGCAGCTCAGGCGACGGCGGAGCCCCGTAGCGCTGGTGCAGATCGTAGGCAGGACAGCGAGGTAGGGCGGAGCTCGGTGGTGTAGGTGCAAATCGAGCCTCAGACCTCACAAATCAACGTTCGGTGGCGCTCATGCTGCGACGAGGACGGAGCCCGGCGGTGCGAGCTTGGGTCGTGCGTCTGCCGGCAGCACTGCTCGTCCGACCAACTCCTTTCTCCTTGATCTGACCATGGACAGCCGCACTTCCTATCTTGATTTGACCACAGAAAACTCGAATAGGTGCCCAGATGCTCGAATTGACCGCTGGCTGGTTGGTTTTGGTATAGGATTTGATTCAACACAGATAGGTGATGGGATGGATCTGTGGAAAGGAAGGAGCAGAGCTTCCTGCGGAGGGAAGAGAGCAGGGATTGTGGTGTGGCGGAGGAAGACGGAAGCAGAAGGAAGGAGATGAGATGCACGTCTGACTGACGAGTGGGCCTACTATTAACGGTGTTAACTGAATACAGAATCCAATAATCTTATCCCCAACCAAACACAAGCATGCATGGAACCATTCTATTCCTAAAATTTGGGATAGAACCATCATATGGTGCCTCGCTCTCCAACCAAACGTAACCTAAGATACACTGATCTCGTGCCGTCGTGCGTGATCTCAGAAGAATCACCACTCGACACGGCTGCCAAGAGGGGGGTTTCGCTTTCGCACGCTTGCACCTTCCCACCGGACGCCACCCGAGGAGATGCCGTGCGCGTGCGTGTGCCGCATGTGCGCGGCGCCACCAGTCCACCACTTCCACTGCCCGCGCTCATGCGCGGCCCTCCCCCAAGGCCGAAACGGGAGACGTATGCCGAGGTGGGTGCCGGAGCGCATCTCCACGCCCTCTCTCGCCCGATTTGTTTAGACGACGTAGTAGTTGCGGTTGCAAAGTTACAGGCGCTACTGTACATACGGGGCCTTTTCGCGGAGAGGTGCAGGTGCGAAGCATTGAGAAAACCCCAACGGACCCTCCTGTTGTTTATTGTGCTCGTAACAGAGCAACGGTCACCGTGGAGCGAGCTACTTGGCGTGTAGCGCGAGCACCAATTCTTGTTCAGATCAAAAGCCTCAACACACGAAAGAGTAAGGCGGAATCAGTGGCAGGGATAGTTTACATTGTTCAGATTTTCTTTTTCATTGTTTAGATGGTAGTGTGGTTTTAAAATTCAGATTGACAGGGCACTAGCAGGGGGTAAAAGTGGCACACACGGATTTTTTTCATTCGATGATAGATGATTCAGTGATCACCATATTGGCGATTGCTGTTGGCAGCTGCTGAGAAGTGCCACTGGTGCTGGTGCCTTGCTGTGCTCCATGTCTCACCAGGCCACGCAGGCAGAAGCGGGGCGAGGATGCTGACGGTCCAACTAGCACAACACGTCAATGAGACGCCAGCGTAGTTTCTACTTTCTAGAGTTTCTTCCTTCTACGATTGCAATGGCATTTTCCAGGAAGGCAGGAACACGCTTTTCAGTCTACACGGTGCCGTTTATTCAACTAATGACGACGACATCAGCTAACAGAATTTCTTCATGTCATTTCAGATTCTTCAGTCTCCCATTTACTACGATCGATCTTTCACCGGACCGCGCCACGATTTTACAGTAAACCCCGCTCGCTATCCCCTTACCAATTTACAGTAGCTAGCCTATACCATTGTCCTAGCTAGCTGCTGCAGCTGATATTGCTCTCCTCGCTGCCGCCGCCGCTGCTGCTGGCGTCCGCGTTGCTGTCACTCTGGTGATTGTTCTCTTCCGCCCGCCACGCGGACGCCGAGAAGAGCGGCCGTCCATGCCACCCCAGCGTGAGGCACCCGTCGGCCTCCTCCACGCAGTGCCCCTCCCCGGAGAAGAGCCCCACCAGCATCCTCGCCTGCCGCAGCGCGTTGGCCCCCAGCGGCACGCCGGCGAGCCCCGCCCGCCCCAGCCTGTCCCGCCACCGCCGCAGCGGTTCGTGCCGCTCCCTCCGCTCCGCCCCCTCGCCGCACACGATGTCGCAGATCTCCCGCTCCAGGTACGCCTCCGCCGCCGCGTCCACCGCGCCGCCGCCTCCGCTCGCCGCGTCGAGGGAGTCGAACACCGCCGAGTAGTAGAAGAGCGCCTCCGTGAACCTGTCCAGGAACCCGGCCTTGTTGTGGTCCGCCTCCTGCTCCACCACCGCGAACACCCTCGGCCGCATGGACGCCACGCACTCGAGCACGGCGTCGATGGGCGCCGCCGCCGCCCGGGCGGGGTCGTCGGAGTCGGAGTCGCCGGCGACGAGGCGGTGGAGCTGCAGCACGGAGTTGACGGCGACGGCCTCGCCCTGGGACACCTGCAGCATCCATGGCCGGACCTCGTCGAGGCGGTTGGCGGCGACGCCGCGGAAGGAGAAGTGGACGCGGACGGAGCGCGCGAGGTCGGCGAGGCGGACGCCGACGTCGCGGAGGTCGTCGCGGCCGGGAGGGGAGGGCGGGCCAATGCCGGTGAGGCGGAGGGACGGCGGCCCGCCGGGGCGGAGCGCGAGGGCCTGGATCAGGGCCGGCCACTGGAGCCCCTGCATGAGGTTGAAGTCGATGATGTGGACGTGGGTGCAGCCATGGACGGCCTCGAGGATGGCCTGGTTCGCCGTGAAGTGCGCGAACTTGAGGTAGGGCCCCGCCTCGTAGAACTGGTGGTAGAGGAAGGCGTGGTCCGCGGCGGCTTCGGCGGGGGGTTGGGTCGCCGGCGTCGGCGGCGACGGCGTGGGAGGGAAGAGCCTACGCGACAGCGCGGCGCTGAAGTGGACGGCGACGCGGCCGATGCCGGAGGACGGGGAGACGGCGGCGAGCGCGGCGTGCGCGTCGGCGAGGTGCGCGGACGCCGCGGCGGGGTCCCCGGCCTCGACGGCGCCGGCGCAGCTCATGAGGAGGTGGACCAGGCGGATGCCCGCGGCCTCCTCCTCCTCCCGCCGCATGGCCGCCAGCGCCGCGGCGAAATCGGGCAGCGCCGAAGGCATGGCGGCGTGCATGTCCGCGGCGGCGTAGTAGGCGACCCCGGCGGCGGCGGCGTCGGGGACCACGGTGGGGAGAGGAGGCAGGGCGACGGCGTCGAGCCCGGGATCGGAAGGCCACTGGAAGGGGAACGACGCGCCGCCGCCCATGGCCATGGGGGGTCGGTGGTGGGGGGGGGAGGGGGAAGCAAGCTGGCTCGGTGGCGGGCGCGGTCAGCAGAGTGACGGCTGCTTCGCGCTTGGCGGGCGGTGAGGTGAGTGATGTAGAGGGGAGTGAGGGGACGGGGGGGGGGGGGGGGGGGGTCTCTTGTTGGGAAGATGGGAGGTGACGTCGGAAAGGGAGGGAGGGTCGGTTACACGTGGAGAGGTGGGCACGAGCACGGGGCCGGGGCGGGCGGGGACACGTAGGCCTCGGGAAGGATTCTGAGGGCGGGCGGGCGAGCGGACCGAGGCGCCGTGGGGGCGGCCTGCCTGCTCCTTCTGTCAATTCCTGTTTCCTGATCTTGTCTGGGGGATCTCATCTTGGTGCGTGCAATCCTGTAGCTGATCACAAAAATTTTTACCCTACGAAGACGGCAGAGAGGAGAGGCTACCGTGCGCGCACCCGGTAGGAAGTTTCCTCACAGTCGCTCGCTCTACAAACCTCCCTCCCAAGTCTAAGAAAAGATGAAATTGCTACGCGGCAGATCTTTGTTCGATACTCTCGCACAGGAAAACGCTGCCGATGCGACCTTTCCCGCATGATGACATGGCCTTGGTATAAAGAATACAGCCACCACTAATTTGACCTGAAATTAACGGTGGCTGAAAAAAGACTCAGTACTCCCTAAAATGTTGCCAAAAGTTAGTTTTTACATGCAAATCAAATCTAACTACTTGATTAATTATGTGGTGATTGTTACTCATAGGATTGCACCCTTTCATAGGATTTTTTTTTTTGTTCAAACGCTAAAACTGAACTTTTGATGGGACAAAGGGAGTATGTATTTAGATAAATAAACTCCTTAGCCACAAACGGCAATAGTTTGAGACTCGAGAGAAGGTGAGCCTTCCTTTCGGTCAATCCCTTCATCGGATTGAGGTGAGAGTTGACCGTTGATGCCATGCTTCCTCTCACATTGGTTGTCCTCTCAAACATCATTTAAGGTAACAATTAATAACTCCTTATCCCTCACCATTAAGCTTATGCCTGATTTTAAAGTTTTACATTATGATGAATTCACTTGTGTCGAGACGAGGGAAGCAAATGTTATGTCTAGCATTAGTTTTTTGGTATACCACTTAACTAGATATGTGCATGCTTGGTTCGTCATAAACAAAAATACCCAAAAACTTTCCTATTAACATATTCAGTTTAATGTGGTCACTGTTGCGACGAATATTTTGTTCACCATTAATTTAAATAGATTCTATCATATAGAAGGTATGGTGGTATGAGCCAAGTTATGAAATATACTTATATGTCTTACTGGAGTTCATCAACTAAATTGCAAATAAAATTGCATCAGATTGAGATGAAACTAAGAAATAAAGATGAAAGAAAACAAACAAAAATAATATTGAGCATGAATTATCATTTATGAGTGGTGAGATAAGAATATAATATACTCCCTCCATATCGGTAAAGAATGACGTTTTGAAATTGACCTAAGTCAAACTTTGTAAACTTTGTGAACTGGGCTCTAGCTCAGCTGGCAAGGTTTTTGTGGTGGAACCAGCCCAACAGGGTTCTAGTCCTTGACTCGGCACTGGTGCTCGTATTTTCCTGGATTTATTTCAGGATTTAACCGGCGCTATTCTTTCAGTGGTAGGCGACGTGCCCGTCGATAGCGAGGCGCCTGTGGTGACTTCGTTAATTTGGAGGATTTGTCGGCCCAGTCTTTCGGAGATGCTCATAGGGGTAGGGTTGCGTGCTTACGTTTATAGGGGCAAGTGTGCGTGCGTGTTTGTGAGCGTCTGCGTCTGTACTGTGTGATTCGCAAAAAAAAACTTTATAAACTTTGACTGTAAATATTTTTTTAAGAATTAAGTTTAGAAATATAAAAATAATATGAGTAGATTTGTATTGAAATATAGTTTCATAAAAGTACTTTTAAATATATTTTATACTAAAAAATATTAGTCAAAGTTGTGTTTTGGAGACCGTGTCAATGTCCTAAACGTCTTCCTTTACCAACCCGGATGGAGTACTCTATGAAAAACCTAGATATACAAGCACAAGTGTGTGCCTAGCTTGTTTGGACTCCTTCCCTTTTCTAGATCCACTTGACGACCCTTGTTTGGTAGATCTAGTTTCTTCCATGCGAGAATTGACTGTCATTCACCTTCTACACACTTGCAATGGTTGTCAGCCAGGAACTAAGGCCTTGTTTAGATCGCCAACTTTCGCCAACTTATTTTGCCAACTTGTCACATCGAATGTTTGGACACTAATTAGGAGTATTAAACATAGGTATAAAAAATAAACTAATTACATAGATGGACTCCACATCGTGAGACAAATCTATTAAGCCTAATTAATTCGTCATTAGACACTGTCGTGCTACAGTAACCCGTCATTAAAAATGCACTAAGGACGGCACATATTAGGCTTAATAGATTCGTCTTGCGATGTAGAGTCCATCTGTGTAATTAGTTTTATAATTAGTCTATATTTAGTACTCCTAATTAGTGTCAAAAGGATGGATGTGACATTTCGCCAACTTTCACCAACTCATCTAAACAGGGCCTAAGTCGACACTATCACAGTACCCACCAAAGATCTTAAGAAAACGAAACGTGCTAACGCTATATTTGGTGTAGCCAGCTGTGTGTATAAAAATAACTAATACACTATATGGTATGGTCAATCTCCTTTGAGGCAGCAACTTTTTGGATGACAAAGTACAAAATTTATTAAATGCCAAAATGTCATTTTCTCCGTAAGCTTTAGTACCTTTTTTTCACATGGATTCGTTGTTAATTTATTTTCAAAGAGTTACTAGGTTGGACAATAGATGAAATCCAGTAGACCATGACTAAACTCATCTCTAACGGGTACAGAGTACAATATACACGAATAGAGATGGGGTATTTTTCGTTTTTCTGGGCTCACAGATCAGAAAATTTGGTCATACGGGTCCAGGGGCACTGCAGGACGTTGAGGTCGTTAGCCTCGGATGCAGCCATGGTCCTAAAAGGGCAAAACAGAAATGAGGGCTGGACCCTTGGATCAGGTGGTCCGGATGCCCCCCGTTGCACGGAGTATCCTCCTGTAACAAGAATTTGCTGATAGAGCATGCACCCGTACTTACCCCCTGCCCCCCTGCATCATCCTATAACAAGGATTCCTTGCAGCACTGCCGAAAGCACAAGCTCACCTAATTGGAATCGGCTAATTAAGCTCATGTAGGTTTGTCAGTTTGGCACCCATAGACACGCCGTACCCTAGGCTAGGAAGCACATGGCACCAACCAAATAATTTCAACAACCGTTTCCGCATCTGAAACCCAGGCCACTGAAACAGGCAAAGCTTCACCCAAAGTTTCCCATCGAGGACGGCTCTAAAACTGTGAAATGTTTCCATTTGCAAGATGCATGGATCGAGCCGCACCGAGAGGAGGTAGCGTGCATGATGCGCTCTGAATATTTATCACCAGGCAGGTGGCGCCCCGATCGAGCGGGTCTCTCTCTTTCTCTTCTGGAAAATGAGGCGCCATGGCAATGTGCAAATGGCGTATGGCAAGCAGGCTGGAATGGAAGATGCTCCCGGCCGTCTGCATCGAGCGGCCATGGTCCCCGAGACCTTTGCGTGCTGCACGGCCGGAGCGGTCCTTGTTGTTGGTTCAGTCGGTTGGGGCTCTCTTTCTGCGACACTACCAGCCGGGGGATGAATCATCCTTCGCTGAAAAGTTTTTAGTTTTTTCAACCAAGCATTGCCCGATCGAGAGGGTAAAAGACGTATGATTTTGGTTTGTAAAAGTTTATAGCCGGGATGTTGTGTTAGATGTGCTAAGTCCATCAACTTGCCGTGAAATCGTGTTGGCGCTTTCCAACTTGTCCGTGAACGATCGCCATCTGTTTTGACAAAGCAGCAGGCTGCTGACTATGATGAGATAGAAAGGTGCGAGTAGAAGTGAAGAGGAATCACCTTCTATACATAGCTGCTAATGGTTTCTCTGAAATGTTTGAATTAAAGAGCACCATCACCTACTAAAGATTCGAAAACATGGTTTGCATTTATTATATAGTTTGTAGGAAACTGCTGCCGCGTGAAATTAGGGAGGAAATGGTGTGCGCATTGCATCGATATTGCGTCGATAAGGAAATTAGGGAGGAAACGGGGTTAGTTATTTGAGGTTATGGTTAGTTTCTTATATGGAATCAAATGTAGCATCGATAAGAATTTCGTGACCTTCCTCCTCATGTACCAAACATACGGAGTATTTTGCAAATAAACTAAAATCCTAATGATTAGAAATTCCAGATTCTCCAAAAGATCCCAAAATGTAGCATTTTTTTATCCTCTCTCAATCAACATGTGTATAACACTAATGGCAGGCTGTACACATTAGCTGCGGTGGAACACTGGAACATGAAGTGCAGGATGAAACAGAGATTCAGCTCAAATAACATTGTAAGTGAAGCAAGTCGATCGTAAGTTGAAAAACTCAACACCTCGACGGGTTTCAAACGTTTCCACGACAATCAGATACTCAGATAGTGGCAATACGGACGTTGGTTCAGCGTCCTAAATGGCTAAATCAGACAGCACTACTGGGCTGCGTGCTGTCCATTTCCCTGTGGTACTAGCATTTCGTACGACCTAATACCAGGTGGAAAAACCCTACTGGCATAGCAAGTGCCATCTGCCAGCGGCAAGCACGAGTCACCGATGAGTAAACAAGCTAGTAGGCAGCGAGTGCAAACATGACCAGACGAGGCAGCATCGGCAGTGGCGCTAATCCGAATATTAGCAGTAACCATCACTTAAACCTTCTTTACTGTGCGAGAAGCGCGTGTGTGCTATCGGAATGGTGAGACCAAATTAGGTGCCGAGTAGCATCACGGCGCACAACGCCATTGGTGTAGCTATCCATCCGTCCATGCTTTCATAATGATGCGAACAGTTCTAGCTTAAGCTAGGGTTTTCCAAGAGACATGACATCCAGCCGTCAGAAGATATGTCTCTGTTTAAATTTTTAGGCCTTTTTTTTAGAAAAAAATGAATGGAAAATGAAGGAGGTTAGTGGATTTATATTTCAACGTTATAGAAAGATATTCTTGTCGTATCTAAAATTTTATTTCAAAGTTTCCTGATAGTTTCATTTGAAACTTTTATTATTTTATAATTCTTAGTGAATTTACAATTCAATTTTTTGTTTTTGTATACGCATTAAAAAGTAAGTTACAAAGAGAGTTCTTTTAGTGCGAAAGATCACTTTTACCTATTTCACCTAGAGGTGTTCAGAGTTGTTTGAATTCAAACCCTCTACACTTACAGGTACAACGGTAAGAATGTACTATGAATAAATATCGATCCTTCACACGCAGTTCATAAAAGAGGCGAGCTGGTTTGGGCCGGTTTTGACCCCAGACTATACTGAAGATCGGTGCCTCACAATGAGAAGCATTGTTTGGGGTTCCTACAAGCTTTGGTATACTTTAATTTATTTTCTTTTAGAAATTAAAAAACATATATATTATGTAACTCTCACTGTTGCTTTATACTCCCTCCATCCCAAATTGTAAGGTGTTTGACTTTTTGACCCCAACTTTGACCACTCGTCTTATTTAAAAAATTATGTAAATGTAGTCAAATTTAAGTCATTGAAATTTTTTTATTACTAAAGCTGGCCATAACAAAAAATATGATATTTTGTGAAAAAATTGTATAAGATGAGTGGTCAAAGTTGGGATAAAAAAATCAAGCGATTTACAATTTGGGATGGACAGAATACTATCTAACTCTCACGGTTCCTATATGTGATAGGAAATGGCGATGGATGGAAGCGACGTGAATACGTGATGGTAAGAGCGAGCATTAATGAAAGCACGGGTACACACCCTCGTGCATCGATCGATTAGCATCCCGAGCGCTCGGATTAGAAATTTAGAATTGTGGATTAGTACAGATTAGTACGAGTTGCTGAAAGAGCGAGCACCGTGGGCGTGCCTCGTGCGTATCCCTGTTGACTGGCCTGTCCTGACAGCAAGATGCGTACTTGATGCTGGCTCCCTGACGCCTTTTTCTCTGCTTTCAGGTAGAGATGTCGATGCAGATTCTCCGGCCGAGATTATCATTGGTGATGGCCATGTTGACCGCCCTGAAGACCCGTGCAGAGTAACCTGGACGAGGCGCATATATACATATTTATATGTATAATTTCATCAGGGCACTGACTGATCAAGGCCGGCAATCCAATATTCCGTGGCGTGTTGCGCTTGTTGCGTAGCATGTGGTGCCGCGCAACGCGCTGCAGCCTCCCAAACCCGGTCGCGTTGTCGGCCGTAGTATGTACCTGTATCCGCCGTTTGAGAAATCTCGCAATACGGGAACAGGGTTGCTGCTCCACTCTACTCCACCCACAGCACTCCATACGAAGCTCTTTTTTTTAGCCAAGTACAAATGTTGCATGCATGTCTAGTTGTCTAGGACGGCAAGGATCGATCAGAGATGAGGTCGGCTCAAAGGCCACGCATCGCAAATCGCAATGCTGTCTGTGTGCGTTGTTCAATTCATCAGTGCTATCTTGTGTGTCATGGACCATGGATGCCTTGCGTACGTGGCGTCAGTAGTCTTGTAGATGCTGAGCAGGCAGCGTCGGCGCCCACACTGGCGTCTCGTGATCGCACAGGGATACTGGCAGTAAGAGCCGTACTCGCAGGCTCTAGCGCCAGGGAAAGCGCTCGCCATGCAATGCACCCCATGTAGACACCGTGCTTCAGAGTTCAGGGCTGGGAGCGAGGACAGCTACCGGCCGGGGGCCGGCATCTCTTGCTGATATGCTAGCTCTCAACTGTTAGGCCTTGTCCTTGTGTCGATCATAGATAACGTGCGAATAGTGCGGTGATGGATCTACAGGTGTGATGCCTGCCAAGGCTGAGACAGAGACTTGCGAATAACGGCTGTGGTAGATCCGAAACTGGAGTGCTGAACTGAGCAATGTCCACAAGCCTCCGGGCACATGCACATACGTTTACATTATTACACAATCCCCGCACCCAATCAAGGAGGCGGCTCCAGCTCCAGCAGAGCAAGCGCGCCTGTTTCAGTTTGGCTTCACCACCTGGTACTGGTGCACAGTGCACTACAGCAGTGCCGGGCCGGTACACTCGCAGGAGGGCCTACGCTACGAACGAAGCGATCCCGTGATCGATTCACTCGACGGCAGGCATCAGGCATGCATGCTGCTGATACAGAATTCAGATGACCTCGATCCAGCTGCGCGTGCATCGGCGGCGAACGCGCGCTTTTGCGCTATCTCACCGCCTCGGCTGGCCGGCCGCCGGTACGCCAAACCGTGGCAAGCCCTGCTGTCAAACGACTGCGAGTCTGGCTGGGAGAGAACCTGCGCCGCTGCTTCACGGGTGTCGGGAGCTAGGCCCACGGTGAGCGCGAAAGTAGCAGGAAGCCCACTGCCGGGACCTAGCTCAGGGCCCAGGTGTTTTTGCTGCCGCACCTGCTGCTGGTTAGCTCAGGGTTATGGATTAGGAAAATGATTGTGTTTCCCATCTTTCCTTACTATTACCATGCTTGGTAAGGTGGATATGGGTTGTAGAAACCAAAGGTCAATTGACTAATCCCATAGTTTGTGTATAGTATCTATTTTCTTGTTAAACCAATATTATAATTTTATAGTCACTCTGTACTTAAATATATGACATTTAAGACAAGCTAGCTTGACAACCTCGTTGGCGGGGGCAGGAATAGTTGGATGTTGGGGCTGCCTAAAAATATTCTCTTTTCTCATATCCAAACAAAGGAAAACGTAACCCACTCATCATTTACCCGACCATCGTAACACAGTTTCCAAATGGCACACAAATGCTCCCTCTGTTCCAGAATATAGCTATGTTTAGGTTTTTTCAAAGTAAAACGTTATTAACTTTGACTATAACTAGCAAAAGAAATATAAATATTCACAACATAACGATTATGTTCATAGATTTGTCATGAAACCAGCTATTAGAATATATAACTTGTTTACTTGAAAGTTGAAACATATTATATTTTAGAAATATTATTGGTCAAAGTTAAAAATGTTTGACTTTGAAAAAGTCTAAACGTAGCTATATTCTGGAATGGATTGAGTATTTACATATGAATGAAAACACTAAGTTTGGATGGACAGTGACAGCCACTTTCAGTTTCCCCAACAATTTTAGAATGTTTATTTGAGGCTTGAAAAATATTGGATCTTACCAGATTCATTCATAAGGGATTTTTTATAATGATAGAATAACAGAACAATCCTAACATCTATGTACCCTGGTGCATATAGCTAATATAGATGCTTATTACAAGGTCTAATTACTTACAAACTCGACAGGCGAAGCAACATTTTTATTTCTTTTCATAAAGTATATTAATAATTTGAAATAAATACCAAAGTTCAGGCATGTTTATAGCGAAGTGTGGCAAGCAAAAAGTTCACCGCACATTTGGCAAAGTTTTATAAGGAAATTTTGGGATGCCACAGTTATGGCACAGAGACAAAAGGCCTACCTAAAAATATGTGGCATGCCTAAGGTGTGGCTATCAACTAAACATGTCTTTCATAATTTTATCAACCACTAGTCAAAATATATTTAAAAGATTAGCAAAACTATATGCTCTCTTGCAGTATGTAGGTTGTATATGAACAGATAAGCATTTCAAAAGAAAAAACTTTCAATACAATAATGTTGTAGCAACTGAAAATATGTTGTAGGGGAAATTAATGTTCGAGTTAAATCTGTCCCTCTATCAGCTTTTAAAGAGAGAAACAGCGGGAGTAAAATTTTACCATCCATTAACGCACTATTTTATGCGACTATAAAAATACAGATACGACGATGACCACACTCATTCCAAACTTCCAATTAAAAAACGCATACGGTCCGAATCACACGTTCCACTCAGATAAGTTGACTCGGGAGCATAGACATGCTGTTCCGATCCTCTCACCGTCACGGACAAGAAACACACGGGCCCTCACTAGTCCTAACCCATGACAAGACAACAAAAGCCGTCAATCCATCCGACGTGGAACGGATGGATGGCCGAAAGGACCCGGCCGGCCGACGAAGAAATAACAAAAGGCGAATTAGCCATCGATCCTCCTAACGCAACTTGGGTGGATGAAATTAGGTCCCCTTTTGGCACAACGCACCTCGACAGCATCAGAGTGTTAATCCGGGCCAGCAGGCTAAAACAAAAGCAGCGGCCAATCCGACAGCAAGATTCCACTGTTGAGCTCAACGCTTGGCTTCACTTTAACGATGTGTTTGCTGCGAGTCCACACCCTAATCCACTAAGCTATAATGTTACTAGTCCGGCTGTCAGTTCGGTCACGGATGATGTGTGGTCTAGCCTAGTCATACTTCGCTTTGCTAATGACTAGTACTCCTACATCACAAAGCTAAGGCGCAGCCTGCGTTACGCCCTGCAAACAGCAGAGTGATCTAAGTGACATTCATGCACCTGGTACCAGACTATCAGAGAGACTTTGTGAAGTTGCTCTCTGAATATTGATCCGTAAGAGTGACAATAGCGGTGATTAAATAGTGATACTGGGCCTTTCTTTGACAACGTCATGCATGCCCCAGATCTAGCAGTTGGCCCTTTTCACCACACAATTTAGAACGCAGCCATGACGCAACAACGTAACTATTGTTCCTATTGAATAATCGACTGACTGCAAATCAGTTTCCATCGCTGCGCATGCTTGCTCTGTCATCACAGCTAGTTTCTTCTCCACGATACATTTTTTGAGATAATTTTCTGTATAATGCTATAATACACCCGTGTCACTATCTTCAGAGTAAGCAGCAGCGCAATCGCATGAGGGAAAAAAAAAACACTTTGTCGCGTGCCGTCGTCTTTCGCTTTCGTTTCCTGTGCGCTTTCGGCGAAGAAACCATTTCGCTCCGTAGTTGTAGTGAGCGGAGTGACTGTTGGTTCCTGCATGGGCTAATCTGCCCCTCTTCTAGGAGCAGGAGGCCATAGTTTCTGACTGACTCCTCGGGCGGTTTGGGTCCCTAATCTCGGATTCGTTACCTGCCCGCCGTCCAGTGTGCATGTCCCGATCGCAGATGCCTGTGGAGTGGAGGTACGAGATACTGGCGTCGGATCGAGCAGCTAGCTTATATTGTCTGAATTTGTTGCCGTATGGTTAAGAATCTCTGTTGCTACTTGTACAAGCAGCTCAAGAAAGACAAGTGCTCGATCCTTGCAGAAACAGAACACGTACGTACGCACAAGATACCGATCGGGAAAGCTACATTTGTCGAATGCTAACCTGGGCGAATCACATAGATACGCAAGGGATGGGAGCCAGAATACGCCACAACTTGATGTAACATCAACGAAGGTTTGCATCCGGATTAAGCTCGGCTTCTTCCACAAACAGAGCTTCATCAGAGGTGCGCAGGGGGGAAGCAGTAGACCATCTTCACCTAACCGTTGACCATAATCTTTTGCCCGCATATCTTCGTCAAAAGTTGCAAACTTTTCTGGGCTCCGAAACCGTACTATCAGGGCAGCGAGAGCTATGCCGACCAGATAAAAATATCACCAAAAAGAAATGGAGTATGTGTATGCATGCTGCTATGGAGCTGCATTTCTATCTATTTAACCTAACCACATCTTTTTTTAAAAGAAAACCAAAACAGTTTGTTGGTTTATGTTAGTTTCAGGAGGCAGTTAAGGGTTGTCGTCATCAGCTAAAGGGACGCGCATATCATTTGGATAAAGAAGAGATGATGCCCTGTGACTTGCAAATGACTTTGTATATGGTCGCAGTGAAGCGCGGCAGCTGAGGTCTAGAAGAAGTTAAGTTATTGCTCGAGTATCAATTATTGAGCTGTATAATTCAAGATAATTATTGAGTAGTATCCAAGCACCGAGATCCTGGTCAACCAGTCTGCGGATAAGAAGAGCCTTGGAAAAGAAAAGGAAAAAGAAAAAGAAAAGAAAACAAAAAGAGAGAGAGAGGGGAATGAACAGGTGTTTGGGTATACAGGAAGGAAATTCAGAGCTCTCTAGAAAAGGGTTTCTGTGCTCCTCACTCCACAGCGCCTTAATCCATGCTTGATTTTAAAATGCAATGAAAGGTCGAATATGACTTCTTTCGTCTTCCGTTTTTCTATACACACAGAAAGGCCTATTATTGGGAACTTCTTTTCTCTCTCTCTTTTTTTAAGGAAGAGGCTCCAAAAAAAGAGAGAAGAAAAAAGGACACAATTGCAAGGCTCTGGCTGACGTCCAGTAGTAGACTCCCTCCTATTGGATGCAGGTATGGTTATCAAATAAACTAAAGGGGTCACAGGCTATATATGAACGTACGTAAAAAAAACGTACGTCACGGGTTCACGGATCACCAATCACATATTTTGTGCGCGGAGGCAGCAACGTTTGTGTTTGTGATGGCTCGCTTGCTCAAGTGGTGTGATGGCCAGTGGCCACTCTGCTCCGGGTAGAGAACATCCTAGAGTAGAGTACGGCTTCCTTTTTTATGGGAGTGGATAGGAGGTGAGTCTGACTTGGCCACCGGGTTATAATATTTGATGTTCTGATAGTAAAGAAAATACTATCAGTGTCCTTGGTATTTATAAAGCTAAAATCTACTTTGGTGCCAAGAGTGCACGAAAGGGAACTGAGCAGTGAGGCTGATGGCGTTCCTGTGTGGGTATTTTTGGTCGGTCCCACATGGAGTCTGTCTAGGATGGAACACCTGAATTTCTGTTGTTGTCTTTTTTTTTTCATTTGTTTTCTCGCGAGAATCAAGTTAAGGCCATAATCGATCTTTTACTTGAGCATCAAGACTAATTATCTTGCAACGAAAGGTACGGCGCCGTTCCTATGAGCAGATTGCGCATAGTGCTTAATTGTCGTTGCTAGCTCTTTAGGAAACACCCATGACCTTGATCAGCAAGTTAATGCAAACATAGTAACTGAGATTTCTCTTTATTCTATAGAACCGCCCGTTTTTAAAAGTTTTACACAATGCGCATAGCACAATTTTTTTTTAAAAAAAACGTCGCATATATAGCACTTTTGATCGCAAGATTTTTCCTTCATCATCCTATTGGTGTGAAGTAAGTTAAATCATAGCAATGCCCATGCAGTACCAACGAATTCAATCACGCATGTTAGTGATTGGAATTATGGATATCATGCACCGTCCACCAAATAGAAAACCAAGAGATTTTTTTTTCACCTATAACAAAAGTGTGTCCTACAAGCACATCCCTTTCATCCTGACCACAAAACGGAAAGCCAAAAACAAATAAATAAAAATCCATTTATTCCCCAAGAAATGCTGATTTAGCTTAGCAAGTCAACAACCAAAAACCGTCTCTCTAGCTAGTCTGTATAAAAGGCCGGCGGCACAAAACTTGTCCCCCAAACAAGCGAAGCCCATCCTCCGATCCCCAAGCAGAATTAAACCTCACCTAACCCCCGCCATGGCCGCCGACCACCCCCTCGCCGGCGAGCACCACCCCTCTCCGGCGAGCTCGGCGGCCACGGCGCTGGGCCCGCTTCTTCTTCTCCCGTCGGAGCTCCTGCACGAGATCCTCCTCCGCCTCGCCGTCCCGGAGCTCCTCCGCGTGCGCTCCGTGGCGCGGCCGCTCTCGAGCCTCATCTCCTCCCCGGACTTCCGCCGCCTCTACCACCTCACCTCGGCGTCGTCGGGGCCCGGCCCGGCCGCCGCGTGGCTGCTCCTCTTCAAGAAGCTCCCGCCCCGCGACGCCGCCATCCGGGGCTTCCACGGGCCGTCGGGCCGGTGGTTCCGCATCCCGGTCTCGTCGATCCTCGCCCCCGCCGTGCCCCCCGGCGAGGACCTCTACTTCCTCGCCGCATCGGGGAGCTCCTTCCTCTTCGCCGCCAACGGACGCCGGGAGCTCGTGGTCGTCGACCTCACCGCCCGCGCCGCGCGCAGGCTCCCGCCGTCCCCGCTCGGGCCACGCGGCACCTCCTCCTGGCGCCGCTTCGGCCTCAAGCTCGTCGCTGATCCCCCCGGATCGAACCGGTTTAGGTACCTGTCCTTTTCTTGCGGGAAGTCCTTTCTCGAAAACTTGCAAGCACCACTAACCTCCTCGATTCAGTTTTACTCTTTCACTTTTACCATTTGAGCATTCCTCATCGCAAGTGTTAAATGTCAATTAACAGTGCTAAACTCAACTGTCAACCCACTGTAAAAGAACTCGGCATCAATAGATGTCGCTGTTGGGCTGTACTCGATCTGACGTCAGTGCAAAAAATGGTTGGTTTGCTTTTCCCTGCAAGGTTTCTGTTTGCTGAGCTGGTGAACAACACGCCATTCCTCTTCGAGTACCGCTCCGAGACGGACACGTGGCGGCAATCGGAGGCGGTCCTCGGCGACGACGGGGCATCGCCGCCGGTCTCCCCCGACGGCACCTACCTCTGCGCGTCGCACGCCGGGCCGGACTGCGTCATGGTGTACTCCGGCCCGGACGACCACCACCCCGTCTTCTTCCGCCCCCGCTTCCCGAACGCCGCGGCGGGGCAAGGTGGGGACCGACTGCACGTGTACGGCGACGGGAGCGCGGCGGTGGTGCGATCGGCGGCCGTGGACGACCCGGCGACGGCGGCGGCGAGCCGGACGCGGGTGAAGGTGGTGACGGGGGTGGACCTGTACGGGTTCGGGGCGGCGGTGGGCGGCGACTGGGAGCTGGTGGCGAGCGTCCCCGGCGAGCTTTTGGAGGGGTTCCGGCGGAAGCCGTACGCGGTGATGACGGGGCTCCTGGCGGAGAGGGAAGGCGTGGTCAGGCTGGTGCTCATCTCCAACTGCCGTGGCGCGTGGGATCTGGTGTGGCTGTCGTACGACCGCGCGCGCCGGGAGTGGCGGTGGGTGCCC
This sequence comes from Digitaria exilis, assembly GCA_015342445.1. NCBI lineage: Eukaryota > Viridiplantae > Streptophyta > Magnoliopsida > Poales > Poaceae > Digitaria > Digitaria exilis. Next base: position 28,376 of record JACEFO010001882.1, read on the forward strand.
GTCCCGGATTGGGGAGGCAGCAAGGGGCTCAACATGGCCGGCATCGCCGTCTCCTCCACCTTCTCCCGCCTCTGGCCGCCGGCCACCTCGACGCCGTCGTCCAGCAGCAGCCACCAGTGAGCTTGATGGATTGACCGGGGAGTCCGTGTCGCGCACCGCATGTGGTGCTGACGGTGCTGTACATACAGGTGCGCGCGCCATGGCGAAGCTAACGAAGAGTGGGCGAGTGCTCTGGGGTCCAACGCGGGCGGTGTCCCCAGTCCCCACGCCACGATTCGTTTCCATGCGGGGTGGTGGGGCCGTGGCGTGGCTTGGCGTGGCGCGGCCATGATCCCGCATGATAGCTTCGCCGATGGGGACTAGTCAGTGAGAGCGAAACCTTTCAGATAAGGAATGGCCAGTGGTGTGTGCGTGCTTCTTCTCTTCTGTGTAATATACAATTGCTACTGCTCCTACGTACGTACTACTACCCATTGTTCATCAAAAGTTTAAATGTGCTATACTTGCTTCGTCACCTCAAATCTCGGTAAAGTGTGTAAAAACGTGGCTACGACCAAACAGCCACCTCGTTTGCTGTCCTTAAAACTTATGCTCAGTCTCAAGGAAGAAATCTCAACCTTACAGGAGAACGTGAGGAACCTCACCTCGCCCTGCACCAGTTGCATCACGGCAGCATCAGTCTTTGCACAACACTGATTTCTGCATTTTGCATCAATATTCGCACGAGTATTCACCAGTCCTATTTTAAAGAATGAAGAATTGACTCATATGTGCGGAAAAGTCACTCCCTTAATTGCTCACAGCGGATGTCATCTTCAGGTCACATGGTCGCTTCTGGACTGTTCGATGGCTATTAGCCTATTACCCCTTACGTCGCTACCTAGCTGCTGTATCAAATCCAGCGTCTGATGCAGGTTAGCGAGAAGGACCCAAGGGAGAAAACCGGTCGCATGCTTGTGCGATCTGTACCGGCAAACGACTAAAAGTGTAAAGCACTGATACAACAGTTGAGCACTCGCTTAAAAGGGACAGGATGGGGGCGTTTTGCATACGGATTTAGGTGACCCATCCCCATCCATCTGCATCTTTAGCTCCCCCCACAAAGCGAGACGACTCGAAAATTGTAAGTCTTCATGCTCAAGAATTTTATCCACTAATGCATGGGCCAAATGCAGAAGAACAGAATGCCACAGCAGAGTTTTTTTTGTTTCAACCTGACGTGTGCGTTTCTATTGATTTAGAAGAGAATTACAAGAGTAGGTAAGTACCAGTCAGTTTTCTTTGCTGACCTAAATCAAGGCATGGGTTTGTCATAGTCATAGGAGCCATGCAGGAAATCTCGATCTTCAGAAGAATCAATTGCCATTTGGAATCGAGAGTAAGGCACTTTCTGACGAATCGATCGATCATTTCATCAGGTAAGATGGGTGTCAAACAACCATTTCATCATCTCGTGTGAACACATTTCATCAGGCAGGCCCGGGCCAGATGGCTGTGCGACATGTGCGCCGGCACAGGGCCCCAATTCCAAGGGGCCTCATAATTTTTGTATGCAATATAGTTTCAATATTGTCCAAGGTAATTAGGGGATGTTTGAATCCTTGACTAAAGTTTAGCCCTGTCACGTTGAATATTTGTATGCTAAATAAGAAGACTAAACATAAACCTAATTATAAAACTAATTGCAGAAAGACTAGGCTAATTCATGAGATGAACCTATCAAACTTAATTAATCCATCAGTAACAATCATTACTGTACGACCATATTGTCAAATCATAGACTGGTCAGGCTTAATAGATTCGTCTCGCAAATTAGCCCACATCTATGCAATTGGTTTTGTACTTAGTATATGCTTAATACTCCTAATTAGTATAAAAAAATCCGATTTGATAGGGGCCTAAAGATCCAAACACCCTCTAAGTCCTGTGATTCGCAGCGGTTTCCTATTAACATCTTCCAGGTTGTTCTTCACCATCCGTATCGCACACAATGCAAACGTCTCTCCACTGGTTTCATGGCCCACATGTGCCTCATATTCCATGGTCATCTCATGCAATCGTTCGATTTATGGGTCGAGGTTGGTGCGCAACATGACGCGTATTTTGACTTTTGACACAGGAGCCCCGATTTGATTAGCATAATTTCAAAAGCGTAAACGATCCTAGCCGGACTAATGTTGGGCGCAACATACAGATTGCCCTAAGAGAGCAGTTACAATATGTCTCGCTTTAAAGTTTCGCACAGGGGCCTCCATTTATGCCGGCCGGCCCTGTCATCAGATAAGACAGGGGTCAAACAACCATTCGATCATCTCGTCTGAACATCTGCTAGGCTATTGGCTCGTGTACAAGTGTTGTGCTGTTCTGCCCACCGCCCACTTACCATCCCGGCAATATTCCTCAGCTCAGCTGACCCGTGCTGGGCTGCTGGCAAAACAAAAGGTATGGCCTCACATGGCATTTCAACTTTTTTGTCCTCTCGACTCTCGGACGGTCATCACTGCGTTTCAGAGTAGCACCTCTCATGGCTGCTGTTGTTGAAGGGAGAGAAAGTGAGATCGGACGATCAGTTTGATGTGATCCATACTAGCAATTGGCAAACAACAAGATAAAGGCCTAGATCACTTGATGTACATGCATTAGACACAAGACAAATCCCACTTTTGCCTCACCCTATTGGATATGTCGTGTCAGTTTTACGGCTCACTTTGCCTCTCTCACGTCCTAAATTCCTAACAGACATTGAGTTGACACACTGAAATAAAAATCAAGCACACATTTCTTTGATCGTCTGATTAACAGGGCCCCATGTTGGGTGCGTGATATTTCAGGGTATACTTTACCTCCGCTAGTAAGCATTCAGTTGGTACTGCTGAAAAGAAAATGAAGCAAACATTTTGTTCACCGTTACATGGTTCAATTCAAAACACGCGAGTGAGCACACATCTTTTTGCACCGCATAAACTAACTCTGTATGTCACTTGGTTCAGTGCATTTCACTTGACATTTATGGAAAAATAATCTTTCATACTTGGCAGTAAATTTGCGCGTGCGCGCGCACGCACACACACACAAAACACGGGCAAAACACACCAGATAAAGAACAAAAAACAAAGTGGACAAAACATAGCGAAAGTTTGCTGCGTTTTTTATGCTACTCACAACTTATTATATTGCAGTTTGCATTATTGCTGATAGTTTGATGTAATCCTTTTTAATTTCTTCAGTTTCACGGCAACATGGCTCATTGTCGTGCTTCAACCAGGTGATTCATTTGAGCAAAGTAAACCCAGCTCAATCGTTGAAGAAAGGAAGTTGTTCAGGCCTTGAATATAATCTCTTTCCAGTAAAGGCTTCAAGAAGCACGAGTCCATAGCTGAACACATCGCTCCTGCGAGATGCTTTTCCAAGTGATCCATACTCCGCTCCAGAAATTCACAAAAGAACGAAAAAAAAGAGACCCATATGTTATCGGAGATATGAACCAGTGATTTGTCAAGAAACAGCAAATGCCAAGTGGTGATAAATAGCTTTTTCCGGGTCAGCAACGGGAGGGCAAAAGGCCCACCTGAAACATTTCCGTTCAATTTGGTGACCAGAACTCCAGAAGTCACACAGAACAATTTGTCTGCAGGAAAGGAGCAGAGAAAAATAGCGGGGGTAGGCCGAGTTCTAGGTATTCAGGCATGTTCGGACGTACCCCTAGTGTTCCAGGCACGCTTGCAGTGAACACCCATCAAGTCTGCCACGTGCGCCTTCTCATCAAGTAGCGCAGTGCTAAGTTTCAAATCTCTACTACTAAACCACCTCATAATGCTCAGAGTCACAGTGCAGATACTCCACTGCCATCGGCCATCGCCACGTCCAGCAACCAGTATGAGGTCCAGCCTCGAGGTGCCTTTTTACCTTCAGAGTGTAGGACCATCTCTCATCTCTGCCATTGGTCATGTACTGGAGCATCGTTGCTCTGAATTCTAGGTTGGAACAGGCGCTCTGGAGCATCGATGCTGAACACCGAAGTTTCTCATCGACTGTTCTGACTGCATGTTGTTCTGACTGCATGTTCAGAACTTGTATTGCAACTACTCCTATCAAACAAGCGCTCAGTTGGCCCTTAAGAAACTTTTGCAACACTTTGATACCCTATCAGATGTCTGTTGTTAGATTTATCAATGACACCATCAAGCATTCAAGCTCATGGTAGGAGACAGGAGACTAGCCCTATGGCTTGGGACATCGTCACATCACTCGGATCAGTAATGGAAGCTTCAGCCTCCCCCTTGTTATCAAGTCTCTTTCTGATTGCTACATAAACAGTCAAGTGCTATAGTGAAAACAGGGGGTAGAAATTTTAGGAAATGACTGGCAACAGAAAGACCTCACGCGTGTTCGCTACCTTGCGTATTTGCACGCAGCTCTCAGGCTGTTGTGACTATATCGAATTCAAAGCACACACGAAGCACGCAAATGCAAGCTTTGCAACCCACAGGAAAGTTGTGCATTTGACATTGGCACGGCCGGCATGCACTGCCGTTTGTCAAAATTTGCTCATGTTACAAGGAAAACTTACTGCAGGATTCCAGTTACCCACAGTTATAAACTTGAAAACCATGGATTATTTCGTCACAGCATTATTTCTCCTACCTACTGCTTCTGATGACAAAGGCATGAAGCTATTGAACCGGAGATGAGTTTGATGGGGAGCTTTCTGTTCCAGTTGTTTCACTTGACAGGGATCCATTTGTTTGCTCCACTAGTACATCAGTTCCCTCCGCAGGTGCCTTGAGCAGCGAGGGTTCGATTTTCTCTTGGGCGGCCTTCTCCTTCTTGAGGTCCTCCTTTGCCAAGCTCGAGAATTGCTTGTCCAATGAGTTTGCCGCCCCCAACCATGCGAGAACGATGACCAGCAGTATGCCGCCGAGGTATGGAGTTGAGTTTGCCAAGGAACCAAATGTCAGGATCATGAATTGTTGGATCAGTGCACCACCAGATTTTCCCAGTGGATTGCAAACAACATCAATGGCCGCCTTTCCTTTTACCTGCAAACAGGGGAAACTGGAGTTGGCATGTGCAGAATAAAAGTCGTGCAGACAGTGGGGCATCAAGAATCATTCAGCCACCCATGCGTGATTTTAAGTTCAAGGACAAGATATTTCAGAGATATTTGGGACAAATACAAAAACTTGTTAAAGTACTTTAAAAATCGCCAAGGAATAACAAGAAGGAAAATGTAAGCAAACCTTCATATCTTCATCCAAAGGAATATATGCCATTTCCTTGCACGGGTCAAACAAACTATACTTTGCACTCTTGCTAAATATGTTCTGCATGGCACCGACATAAACGGCTGCCAGTAGTGGGGTCATACCCATCGTGGCAAGCATAGGAGTCAGTGGCTGTCCAAATAAAATCAAAGAGAAGAAGCCAACACCAGTCAGCAACAGAACTGTAGGGGTGATCATTGCAGCCACACCCCACCCAAATTTCCGGAGTATAATTCGGCCTAGCAGCATCATTGTGAAAGTTGCAATTCCAGTTGCCGTAGAGAAATCACCCATGAAAGCTGAGTATTCATTTGGACTAGGGAACTGTCAGGAAATAAGGACAGTGTTGCTGTTATTGCTGATTACTAAATCCAAAACACCATGGGAACAACACAATCTGAGAAGAAGAATAGATAGCTCAGAAAGATTACCTGTGCCTTGAGTTTAGATTTCCAGGTGACTTCCACAAGATTGATACTAATGCCATAAGCAACCACTAACGTAGCTAGGTCCCTCACATATCTCGAGGAGAGCAAAACCTTCAGACTCTCTTTCAGGCTAAGCTTAGGCTTTTCCTGTTGAATATGTTACCAGATAAGAAGTAGCAATATAAAGAAAAGGGAAAGCACAACAAGTTATAACTACTGACCTTTTTCTTCTTACGATCAGACTTGGGTAGTGAAGGATCATTCAGAACAAACTTGTTAACTCCCCAATAGATGGAAGTTATGACAAATCCAAGAAGTACCACTATGCTCATCATTCCTTTCAAAGATACCTCCCAACCATCAATTCCAGGTCCTAATGTCTTTCGCAAATTTGAGAAATACTTCACAGTACGCCCAGAAAAGATAAGGGCAATATTAGCCCCAAGGCCAAATAAAGGGTAGAATTCCTTTGCTTCATCAACTGTCGTAATCTGAAAATATGTAACATCAGCTCAAGTTGAAGTCTAAAGGGCTCATGTTTGATGACAAGTTCAACAGATATGATGTATCCAAACTGCAGACACCATAATGCCACATAGTGGCACCGAGCTCATGCAAGGTACACTTTTCAGTTGAACTCCCGCTTGAGCACAAAAGACAATTTATGACATCACTGTGAGCTCTGAAAGAAACAGATAATGCTCCCCTATATAAGCTCATTTTAACCAACCCTTGACAATGGATCCACTAGAACTACATCAATACAAGAGGGATAACCATCAAGCCCATATTTGTATCCCTCGTCGAAAAGAACAATTATACATACTGCCAGAATTAAAAGCAACATTGGTACTAGACTACTAGGTGATTTACAAAGAAAGTGTCAACCAGAATGTTTTACCTGTTATCATTGTTTAAACATAATTTATTGGTCCAAGAGAGTTGCTTCGATCTCTTCATCTGACTCACTCAGATGTAAAAGGACTAAATAAAAAAATCAGCAAACCGTACTTAGTGCTGTTGTGCCCCATTCATAGAAATAAGATTCATTACCTAGCTGATACTAGTTGGTTGATTTGTTTTCTTGTTTTAATATGTAATAAAGTCTATTCTGAGTCTTGATTTCCCTTTTTGTTCAAGCCTTTTATCACTGTGCATTTATTCTATTTGTTATGATGTCCCAGTGAGGTTAGCCTATTGTATCCCTTGTCAAAAAGAAATAGCAATCAAATAATAATGGATGAATATACTGCCAATTTGGGCCCTTCCTTTTTGGCTACAAAAGTAGCAGTAAGACAGAGACATATTAGATTCGTAAAAGTCCACACCAATAAATATTTCTTTAGAAAGGAGCTATAAAGCGTGAACCATATCCAGACAAGTTGTTCAATGTAATAGACATTCACAACCAATTGCAGATTGACTACTCAAGCATCATTTAGATCAAGGAAAGTGAGTAATAATGGAGCCAAACGTATTCATAAAAGAAAGCAACATGCACCTAGATTCTTTTAGCTCTAAAGTTCTGCAATACAATGCGCAAAGCTATAATGCAGGGCCTACGATGTACAAACCCAACAAATGTTTTGTTACCAACCCATTATCTCATCAACTGCTTAAACCATCCTGACAGAGACAAGTCATTATCTGAAGAACAAACCATTAGCTGCCTAAACCATCCTGACAGAAACGAGATTTCCCCTTCTATCTTTTGTATTCCAATAACCAAACCAACTGACCAAATAACTATCACTTGGCTGCCTAAACCATCATAACAGAAACGAGTTTTCCCCCTTCTATCTTTTGTATTCCAATAACCAAACCAAGTGATCAAATAGCTATTGACTAGAAAACTCCATGCCAAGATTGATCCAATAATCAAAACAATAGACTCACCTGGTTGGCGAATCCCCAGAAGAGGACCGAGATAACGACGCTGCCCCAGAGCTCAGCCATGACATAGAACAAGCAGAAGCTCCAAATCCTCAATATCGCCACGGGGCCAAGGAAGCTCGGGCCGAGCGCGGCCAGTAGCTTGTCGGCGAGCGCGGTGGGATGGATGACATCCCTGAGCGGGTAAAGCACGAAGGCGAAGGCACCGAAGAAGGCGATGAAAGGGAAGATGACGGTGTAGAACAGGGCCTCCTTGGAGAGGACGTCGGAGAGCTTGGTGTAGAGCAGCATGAAGCCGATGGCCATGGGCAGATTGACCCAGGTCTTGAGGAAGGGGATGATCTCGGCGCTGCTCCCCTTGGCGGTGACCACCAGCACGTCCTTGGTGTCCCGCAGGATGGTGTAGTTGAAGAGGATGCAGAAGAACATGAGCCCCAGCGGCAAAATCTTCTTGAGCGTCTTCACGTCGATGCCGAGGAACTTTTTGGTGGTCTCCTCGGGCAGCGGCGCCGGCACCGCCGCAGCCGCCGCGGCGCCGCAGGACACGCCGCCGGCACCAGCAGCGCTGGTGCCCCGCCTCTTGAGGAACCCGTGACCCAGGACCGCATCGCGGCGCGGGAGTAAGGGGCCCCTCGAGGCGAGCAGCGGGGAGTGGAGGGCGGCGGCGGGGGAGGAGGAGGAGGAGAAGGAGGCGGCGGCGCGCGGGCCCGGGCGCGGGAGCGGGAGGCGCAGGCCGGCGCGGGTGGGGAGCGGCGCGGCGGGCCTGGCTTGGAGGAGGGCGCGCGACTCCATGGGTAAGCCGGCGTCGGGCGGGCGGCGCTCCGGTCGGCCTCCTCTCCGCCTCCCGCTGGTCCGAACCCCGGGACGCGAGTTTGGGTGGGAGTAGTAGAGTAGGTCGCGGCGCGGCGGTGGAGGTGCGGAGCGGAGCATTATTAAACGATGGCGCGGGGGGGCATTCGCATGGCGATCCGATCGGCCGTCGGTCTGCGGGCCAGAAACGATCCCGGCGGTTGATGCGGAGGGGGGTTGGTGGGGGCGGAAACGAAACAGTGCACGAGTCAGGACCCGGCAGCGGCGGCCTGCCTGGCTCGCCGCGCCAACGCCTCGTGTGTTTGTCGTGTCCTCCCCCCACTGTAACGTGAATTGGAGGCGTTTGCTTGCGACTTCCCACGTTTATTTATCTCGGTGCGGTGTGTGAGATCTCTACTGGTCACACCTCGCAACAGAATCAACAGAGCACGAGGCGTGATCGACCGAAGTGGCCAAATTCAAGCTGTTCACTGTTTTCTACCGTGAAATTTGGCAGAGACTGATACTGGTCTGGCAGTCTACGAGATACCCGTGGCAGGGCATTTTGGCCGTATCTCACTGTCACTGATCAATCGCAATTCGCGATTTTAGAAACGTAAACAGAATTTGTAGGGAAGCAAAACAGTAAAAGGGAATTTGAAGGAAGCACATCCGAAAGATGCTGATCAGCACATGGTCCTGGTGGAGCCGTGGAGGCAGCAACAGAAGCGTGGATTGCCTGCTTGGGATTCCAAGGGGCCAAAAAAACCAGAGAGCCATCACATGCTTCTTTATCTATGGAATTTGAGGCACGAGGTTCCATGGGAACTTGATAACTTTGTTTTATGCTGTGCGCAAGTTAAGTGGTACGATTTGCAATCCTGCAAGTCTGAAACAAGGTTGCTCATCTAGTCATCTCATCTGCAAGTTTAGATCTCGAGGCCTCTGATTTGAAGGAAAGCCGTTTAGTTTAGCTACACGTGACTGCCCACAGCACTGCACCTCGTGTTTTTGACTGCCAGTGACCCAATATAAAACCAGCTGTGCTCCTTCCTCACAATTTCGTATACCAAACACTCACTTTCACCAAAAACGTGACTTAAACCTGGTCTACGGTTATTGAGAAGTACTAGTTCTGAACATTCGTTGTTACTCTTTTATTCAACCGGTGTACTAGTAGTTTTGCGAGATTGCATTGAGAGAGCAGATTTTTTTTATATATTTTTGGGTAGGTTAATGACCGAGGCCTCTTTGAATATCTGATTTTTTTTCTAAAATTTAAAATAAGGTGTTTAACAAATTTGCCCAAAATTTTACGACAATTAATGAGATGGAAAATTAAGGCTGGATATCAGCCTCATAGAATCATGGTTCAACGAACTTCATTCCAACTTGGCTTAAAGGAATTAAATATCTTCTACTCATCTTTAAAGAGAATCCTTTTACGAATGAGCGAGGAAAATTGCAAATGGCACTACTCCAAAAAAAAGATATTTATACTACCTTGCCTTCAAAGAGTACTCTTTTGATCCTGAGGCTTGCCCATTTTTCATGGGAGAGGGCTGAGCAGTATGATTGTACCAGTAGACACGGATTCAATTCCTTGCAAGCGCAGATTTACAGGGTTAGTAAAATGTTTTTGTCTCGCTGACGTAGTTGGGGTTCGGGAAGTTCCTCTAAACCTGAATTAATAAAAAACTATGGGCTCTTCACCCCAACGGTTTTTTCCTCTTTCTCATCAACAACTCGACTTAAAAGAGCATTTTTCATTGGAGATATTTTTTATCAGCATGTGAAAGTAGTCCTTTTTTTTCCACGGTGTGATGATCCCAAATGAAGAGCGGTTCGATCAATTGAAGGTAAATGCATTCCTTATACACACTCCATATGAGTTCTTTGCAAAGTTCTTGAGTTATACTTTTTTTATAAAAAAAAAGGATTTATCACAAACTTGACATACATCATCATCAACATTTGTAAAGTTTTCCGTATTAGACTAATATATCGTCAAGCATCGTTAAGCTAGCCTTACATATGCTCAGATATTTCTTGAGTTCATCCTTTGTTTGTCCCGTGTGAGTCGTGGCTACAAAAGATATGGGCTGGTTTGGGACTGAAAATGGTCGGTTCCAGGATCCTGGCTGAGACATTGGGCCTCGGCTTGTCCGGTTGGGCTCGAGCAAACCCGGGCCCAAAATGCTGCGGTAAGTCGGTATCTTCCCTATCAACCACCGACTCGTAGAGTACTCGGCCCAAGCAAAAGCCACCCGCTCCCCTCCTACCTCACGCGTCCCGATCGGGGAATTCCCCCTTCCGATCTAAACCCGCCGAAACCCTAATGCCCGCCGCCGCCGCCATGGGCAACCCCATCCTGACCCTCCCCGCGCCGGAGGGCGACGGCGGAGATGCCGCCGACCAGATGCAGCTGGCGCCGCCGCCGCCTCCCCCTCCCGGCGCGAAGGCGGACCCCCCGGCGACGGTGGCCACCCACACGCGCACCATCGGCATCATCCACCCCCCGCCCGACATCCGCGTCATCATCGAGAAGACGGCCACCTTCGTCGCCAAGAACGGGCCCGAGTTCGAGCGCCGCATCATCTCCCACAACCAGGGCAACGCCAAGTTCAACTTCCTCCAGCCCTCCGACCCCTACCACGCCTACTACCAGCACCGCGTCTCCGAGATCGCCGCCGCGCCGCCCGGTGCCGACACCCCCGCGGGCGACGAGCCCGACGCGCCCCCGCCCGACGCGGCAGCGTCGGCCCCGGCCGATGGCGCCGCCGCACCCGCAGATGGTGCCGCGGCGGACGGGAAGGCCGACCACTCCGCGCCGTTCCGCTTGGGGCCGCCGCCCAAGGTGCTGGTGCCGCCCAAGGCGGAGCTGTACACGGTGCGGCTGCCGGAGGGTATCACAGGGGAGGAGCTGGACATCATCAAGCTGACGGCGCAGTTCGTGGCACGTAACGGGAAGAACTTCTTGACGAGCCTGGCGCAGCGCGAGAGCACCAACATGCAGTTCCACTTCATCCGGCCCACTCACAGTATGTTCCCGTTCTTCACAGCCCTAACGGATGCATACTCCAGGGTGCTTAAGCCACAAGAAGGTGTGTCTGCTCTGGTAAAAGAGTTGAAGGAGGGTTCAAAGGACCTTACTACAGTGCTGGAGAGATGCCTGAACCGGTTGGAGTGGGATCGGTCGCAGGAGCAGGCGAGGCAGCAGGCAGAGGATGAGATCGAGCAGGAACGGATGCAGATGTCAATGATTGACTGGCATGATTTTGTTGTTGTTGAAACAATTGAATTTGCAGATGATGAGTACGAGGGGCTTCCTGTTCCGCCTACACTGGAGGAGCTGAAGCGCCGGAAGAGGATGCAGAACTTGGGAGAGGACGAAGCCATGGAATTGGCTGAACCTGCTAAGGAAGTCGAGATGGAGATGGATGAAGAGGAGATGCAACTTGTTGAGGAAGGAATGAGGGCAGCACGTCTCGAGGAGAATGATGGAGGAGCACAAGTTATGGCCGGTGATGATGAGGCACCTATGAGGATTGTCAAGAACTACAAGCGGCCCGAGGAGAGGATCCCTGCAGAGAGAGACCCAACCAAGTTTGTTCTCTCACCGATAACAGGGGAGCTCATTCCCATCAGCGAGATGGAGGAACACATGCGCATCTCACTCATTGATCCTAAGTACAAGGAGCAGAAAGAGAGAATGTTGGCCAAGATTAAGGAGACCACCCTTGCACCTGATGATGAGATTTCACGGAACATTGTTGGTCTTGCTCGCACTCGCCCTGATATTTTTGGGACCACTGAGGAAGAGGTCTCTAATGCTGTGAAGGCAGAAATTGAGAAGAAAAAGGATGAGCAGCCAAAGCAGGTTATTTGGGATGGTCATTCTGGTAGCATTGGTCGGACTGCTACGCATGCATTGTCACAGCCTCAGGGTGGCGAGGAACAGTTTGATCCCTCAAATCCTGTTCCTGGCCCAGCTCCACTTGTCCGACCTGGGATGTCGTTGCCCCGACCTCCTCAGCCACTTCCTCTTGCTAATGTTCCTCGCTTTATCGCCCCACCGCCGCCATATCCAGCACCCCCTGGTTCTCATATTCCGGGAATGCCGCAGATGATGCCTCACATGCATCAACCTCATCAACAGATACCAGGGCAGCCGATGATGAGGATGCCAGGCCAAATGGTTCATATGCCAACCAGTATTCCTCCGCCTCCTGGTCAGGCTCAGTTTATGCCTGGTCCACCACGGCCATTTGCTATGCCCCTGCCACAGCACATGCCCCCCATGGTCAATCCCATTGGTGTCCCTCAGCCTCCTGCCCCGCCTCTTCCTCCACAGCCTCCTGCTGAAGAGCAGCCACCTCCACCTGATGAACCAGAACCTAAGAGGCTGAGAACAGATGATGCTTCTCTTATCCCAGCAGAGCAGTTCCTTGCCCAGCATCCGGTAATGGCTCTGGCATTCCATTTTTCTTTCATAGTTTTCATGCCTTTTCTAATATGTAAGGACTGCGATATGCTAATATACTCTCTTGTCTGCAGGGTCCTGCTAGCATCTCAGTATCTGTACCTAACCTTGATGAAGGGAACTTGCGAGGCCAAGTTTTACAGATTCCTGTGCAGTCACTGTCGGACACGGTAGGTAGTCTGAAGGAGCAGATTGCTGGAGAGTTGCAGCTGCCTGCTAATAAGCAGAAGCTGAGTGTGAGGACTAGTTTCCTCAAAGACAATCTTACTCTTGCTTACTACAATGTGGGTCCTGGAGTGGTGATCAATCTAACACTGAGGGAGCGTGGTGGAAGAAAGAAATGAGTCTTTTCAACCTCAGTATAGTGGCCTTATGACTATATTTCAGCAGCTTTAATGTAAAACCTTTTTGCTGGATATTGATGGTTTCTGTTATGTGTTAAGCACAATCTCTTTTGCAATATGACAATGGTGTACTTTCCTCTTATCTTGCTACAGTTAAATGTTGTGGTGTGTTGTGCCTTACCTTGACATATTACATAGCATGTTAATTAAGGGTTGTACTGTATTTACTTGGCCGTTTAATGTTACTAGGATGATGCTCTGTGTGTTGCTGTGGAACAATGTGGAAGGCATTCTGAATAAGTAGTGGTGGGTCAACAAAGGGGTTTTAATTGTTCTATAGGCTAGACCGTGAACGGATGACCAGTGAACAATACATTTATTATAAGGATTTTGGGTAATATGGAACTTGGACAGACACAAAAAGTTTCATTTTTGGTATAATTACCTGGGGTTAGTGTTGTCTTATCCTCTGGTGGGTATAAAATAGAAATAAGATAATTTAGAGATGTTATATATGAGATTATTGAAATAGGGTGGAAGCTCCACAGCCAATAATGACTAGGCTGTTAGAATCTGGAAGAGCTAAAAATAAAATAGGCTGGCTGCAAGGTAGTTCAATGTGTTAAAGCTGCATTTTGTGGCGTGAAACTTGATGTGTTGTTGTCAACTGAGAAACTTATATTTGATTGAGAAACAGGAGGATGAACCAGTGTATTTATATCATGTGTATAAACGTTCTTACTTTTCCAATGGCTATTTCCAGATAAACCACATGATCTTCTGACTATCTTCATGTTTTAAGAAGCCTCTGAAGCAGTACGCTCAACCATACCTTCAGCTTATCAGCTATACAAGAAAAAGCTATCGAGTCCATGCTTCATGTATCATGTTTAGTTGTAACTTGTAAGAGCAAGCTTGCACTTTTTTTTGCATTGGATTTGAAGTTGTGTGTTGCATATGTTGTTAAGTTAGGAACCTGCATTGGAAATCTGGTAACTTCAGCAATGTCCAAGGCCTGTACAGCCCAGCCTGCCGTGCATACGGCATATATACCCATGTGCCCTGGTTTACCCTCAAATTCAAATAATTAATTAGTATTCTCTCCATTCCAAATTATTAGTCATCCTAGTTTTTTACTAGATTCATTAAATATGCTATGAATGTAGACAAGTACTCCATCCGTTCTCATATATTTGACGTTTAGTAGCTCATATCTGAACTATCCAGCGTTAAATAAAAGAGAACGGAGGTAGTATACGTCTAGGTTCATAAATGATGTTATGAACTTAAACACTCAAAATGACACTCAGGATGACTAATAATTTGAAACGGATGGAGTATTATCTATTTCTCGTCATATCGGATCTCACCCATATCTAATTGATAATGCTTTTCTAATAGATACTCATGAATAAATAATTTTTCTTCAACATGTTTATAAAATCCATACCCTCCTATTTTGAAGTGAATGTAGATTTAAGGATTGGGCATGCTAGCAAGATGCCTAAATTAGAGAGCATAGCTATTTCGTGTGGTACAGACAAGAACTTTTTAAATAGCTGATCTGAGAAACTCCCTGCACAACCATATTGCTAGTCTGCTACTATAATTCCATCTTGACATTTTCAAAGACAAATGTAGCTCTTGTGTTCGATCCTGTGAGTGCAAATGAAAATTATTTATGTGAAAAGAAATCCCATGTGACCACAAATCAGATTATGGTTTTTTTAGCATCTTCACCACCTTTTATTAAATCAGATGTGTAAGAGTTACAAACACCCTCAAGTGGCGATACAAACCACACATGCATGCCTCCCTGTAGCACTGTAAATTGAACTCTTCGCTAGCCTATAGCACTGTGAATTGAACTCAGATTACGCGGTGCCAGTGGTACGAACTTGGGCTAGAATGTGGATTTTCCGTAGTCTTTTGTGTTATGTTCGGCTTGCAAACTCGAATGGTTTAATGAGATCCATTCCGACTTTTTCTTTTGGAAAGAACTTCATTCCTGTTGACTTAAACTGATGATTATTAAATATGCCGTCTAAGTCTCAAAGAAACATTAGATACTTAGCCAATGGGATGAGCCGTGACATCCATTTAAAAGGTAAATTGCCGTCAAAGGACAATCTTTATCTTAGCTTCATCTATTGGAAAGAAGCCGCTCAGAGTATTACAATTACAGCCGCTGCCATGGTCTCAACACCGCTGCCTTGGTCACCCTCTTCTCTTCCTGTAGTCTCGTTGGCAACCAAAGTAGTGCAGACCTGCCTCTTTCTATTTTGGTTCCCTTGTGAACTCAACGAGTTGATGACAACAATAGCGTATTGTAATAAACTCTTTTTTAACTCCTTTTTTAAGGTGACTACGGCGGGCCCAAACTTCATTAAAAAGTATGGCAAACCAGAATTACAATAGCAGTTGCAAGCGCAGTACAACACAGGATTGAAGGATTGCATGAGTTGTTGCAACTTGCAAGCACAACGCAAACACAACACAACAAAGGAAGGAAAGGGAAGGACCCACGATTTGTACAGGCTAGAAGTAGAGTAATAAACTCTCTCCAGCATCCTACTACCTTGATGATGTCCAATTAAATGCTGGCAAAGGGCGAGGGTATGTTCTACCAAATCTAAAGGCTCTCTTCAGACCTTAGCAGTTGGTGCGTTAATATCTTTGGTTTGTTCTATGGCGAAGTCTAGTTTCTACACTCATGTGTTCTGGTGGCCAACAATTGCAATCCTAGGTTGCTTGGTGTGATCCTCGGTCAATGTTCATTCACTAGCGATCTCATGCTAGCAACATGTGGTTTTAGTGCATTATTCAAAGTTTACATTGTTAATCGTGAGTTATTATACATGTTTTATTTTTTAGAGGTCACATTGTGTCAAGTTATTCATCTAGAGGCGTGCATCAGTACCTCAGTTTGCAATTTGAGTCCCCCCCCCCCCCCTACAAAACAGAGGCGGGCAATAATATCAATGTATGAAATGACAGAATTCATTTACACCTGAGCACACAATCTTTGTTTATTTATTTTCTTTCCTTTTGAGACCCAAACTCGACATCACAAACAATCATAATATACTGCACATGTAGTGCAAGTCAAAGAAACCAGGACGAAAATACATCACATCTCTGGCCTTTCTTTTATAATTTGCGGGAAAATGGTGTCTCTGTTCACCTTGCAAGCATGCATTAAACATGGATCCTTATTGTGTTTATCTTCCCTTTGCAAGCTGCATAAACAAACATCAACTGAATCAATCATTAAATCAAATATGAAACATGAGCATGTAGAGAGAGTGAGAAATGCAATCCAAAGTAGCTTACTATAATATGAAGAGGTCATCACAATATTTCTCCTACTAACTCATTGTCGACTATCGTTGTGGAATGCAATGGAGGGAGTGTACACAGGCTCGCATGTAGCCATCAAGATAGCTGAAGTAAGCAGTCAAGATTAGTGAACTATAGTATGGTGACAACAAGTAAGGAAAAAAAGAATGTATAGGCACAAACTAAAGATATATACATAGTGATACCTAACCTGGTCTCTGCAGAGCTAGAGATGTGGTGTGCAATGAAAAATGGTAGTATCTATTTTGAGCCTATTAACCACAAAATTCGATGCTATTAATCAGGAACTCCATGGTCCAGACTGCATAATCAAGATGCATCCATGAGCCATGCAACTGTGGAAGGTTTTTGTGAAGGATATAAAAACTGATAAAAAGAGTGAGCTCAACTTAAAACCCTCGGTATGCTGAATTTAGAGAACTTAATCAGGATAGAGTAAGCACGACTACCAACTAATCTCAACAGTGGAGTTGTGGGTGCAAAATGAAATCCACTAAACCCTAAACATGCTTCTTCATCGTGTGAACATCATATCCGACTATGAGCACGTACAAGGGAAGGAAATCCACTTATATCAGTTTAGCCCTCAACATCAACTCCAAACACAGTGTAAACTTGGTGTGTTGAATTTATTGACATATAGTTTTATAGGAAAAAAAATCTATATGCATGTTTCATTTGGGTTAGTTTTCAGATGGAATCAAACTAGGAAATGCATGCCATAGCAATTACCTAATTTTAGTACATATTATGCAACATATATCCATTTACTCTCTCTCTCTCTCTCTCTCTCACACACACACACACACACACAAGTTTTTCATAGAGCATATTAGAATTTTAAAAGGTCAGTATTATAAACTTTAGCTAACAACTAGTCGATGTTTATGCATGTTTATCAATAGATTCATATTTCAAACATCTTGCTAATGACATTGAATTTTAGCATTGGGCAGTATAATGTAAAGAAAATTTAGTCAATGCTTTTATAGGTTCTCCAAAGCTTTAGGGTATTTGTTAAAGTAGAAGCAAACAAGGGAACATAGTGGCAACCTGAAGGCAATATTTTTCTTAATAACTAATGTGAAAATTATTTGATGTAAAAGCTTTCACAGGAACCTGAAAAATTAGACACGCTCAAAAAGTAGAACAAGGACTCCAATTGGCTATGTTATGATTTTGTCATCTTACTTTTTTCCCTCGGCACTTTATTTCCATTAAACGAGACGTGACATATTAGCAAAACCTATGATATGTCAAGGAAATTAATGGTTCCTAACTTCATATAGTTTCTAATACATTGAAAGTCTTCCACATGTCCATTAAGAGCTGGATTATCATTTCATCCTATCCCGTGTTGAAAGTGCATTTGGCCCCCTAGTGGTTTTGGTGGTGATAACAACCACAATTTGGAGGTTTCATACTTTTATAAAGATATGTGCAGGTGCTAAATGAAATAAGAAAAAGAACATATACAAAGGAGGTCCCCAAATGTAGATTATATGGTGTGAAGCTCATATGGAGGATTTAAATCGAGTTTATTCTTTGAATTTGAGTATAGGAAACACCGTACTATCAAGGGGGACGTGTCTGATGAATCAAGGTTGCTAAAGTACTATATTAAGATGAAAACTAACTTTGAGAGACAAAAGGGGCAAAACTCAGTTTTCAGGGAAAACCGGAAGATCCAGTTCTGTTCTTCGGAACTTCCGGTTCGGTTCTGCGTAAAACCGGAAGTTCCGGTTTTCTTCACCGGAAGATCCGAAATGGTACTGAGTAGAAAATGGCAAAACCGGAAGATCTGATTTTGTGAATCGAAAGATCCGAAAAGGTACTGAGTAGATTTTGGCAAAATCGGAAGTTCCGGTTTGGCAGTACACTTAGGATTTTTACAGCTAACCTAAGCCAATCCGGAAGATCCGAGTAGTACTCGGAAGTTCCGGTTTGCCCGATTCAGAACATAACGGTTAGATTTTGGGGATGGGTATAAATACCCACTCTCTTACCCCTTCAACCCTAGCTCGCACAACTCAACAGAAAATACTCTTCTAGCTCTCACTTGCTCTCTCCCCTCCCCTCCAAACCTTGCCCTAGCCAAGATTCATTTGGGGATTGGTTGAGAGAAGAGATTTGAGGTTTGTGGGTTGACTTTGAGTGAGGAGAAGCATTTGTTCATCTCAAGAAGCACTTGAAGCATCATTGGCTTGTGATTCGCGTTTGTTACTCTTGGAGCTTGCTCCTAGACGGTTAGAGGTCACCAAGTGCAGCACCTAGCTTGTGGGAGCGTCTTGGAGGATTGTATCACCCGTTCCTTGTGTGGAATCATCTAGTAAGTGACCCAATCTTGATCTTTGATGTCGATTGAGGGAGGAAACGGGTTGAAAGAGACTCTACCTTTGTGGGTACCTCAACGGAGATGTAGCTCCCTTAGGAGTGAACTCCGGGAACAAATCTCGTGTCTCTTTGTGTTGCTTACTTCATTTTGTTCATATATTCTCATATTTGCTATATATTGCCCGATCTATCTCTATAAAGGTTTCCGCTGTATTTGATCATCATATATAGCTCTTAGAGTACCTCTGTGACCTTTCTATTCAAGTGGAATTGCGAATAACTTGTTAGAGCAAAGGTTATTTTCATTTCGGAACTTCCTAGTAAGACTCGGAAGATCCGGTCATCAGATCTTCCTAGTGGTACTCGGAAGATCCGGTTTCACTGACAACTTGTGAAGAAAGAATTTTCAGGTTTTATTAGGTACGCCTATTCACCCCCCTCTAGGCATCTACAAGATCCTCTCAATTGGTATCAGAGCTGAGGCTCTTGTCAAGGCTTAACCGCTCAAGAGAATTAAGATGTCGAGGATTGAAGGTGAAGAAAACGTGGACATCATCAATTCTCAAGCTCCACCCATCGATCTACCTCCTCTAGATAATGAAGATAAAGCTTCTTTCAAGTCAACAAGAAGCAAAAGATCAAAGAAGGATGCATCACCCACACCAAGTGGAAGCTCAAGCTCAAGTTCGGACTCTAGCTCGGATGAGAGTTCGGACGCCGACTCAAAGGCTAAGAAGATAGAGAAGTTGAAAAAGAAGCTAAAGAAGCTAGAGGAGGATGAGAAGAAAGAGAAGAAGAAACACAAGTCAAGGGAGTTAACTCGTGTTCCACTTGATTACAATGATATATCTAGTTTCAATGCATCTCATTTTCAATCTATTAATCTTGGCAAGACACCATATTTTGATGGAACAAACTACTCAAAATGGGCCTATGACATGAAATTGCATCTCTTCGGGCTTCACCCCTCTCTTTGAGAGATTGTGTGTGTAGGTGTGAAGAAGTCCAAGAAAGGGAAGATGACTCCGGAGCTTGCACAAGACTACTACCGCAACGCTCAAGCTACAAGAATCATCACCAACTCCTTGTCTCCTCAAGAATTCAACAAGATTCAACATGTGGAGGTGACAAAGGATATTTGGGATATTCTTAGAGAGTCACATGAAGGGACATTCATGATCAAGGAGGGCAAAATTGATTTGCTAGATAATCAACTAGAAGAGTTTGTCATGCTTGATAATGAGACCACTCAACAAATGTTTGATAGGCTCATGGGGATGATCAACACCATTAGAGCCCTTGGAAGTGAAGAGTGGAGTGACTATCGAGCCACAAAGAAATTATTGAAGGCATTCACTCCAAAAGACTTTCATCTTGCCCAAATGATTAGAAGAGATGAGAAGTTCAAGAAGATGACGCCGGTTCTTAGCGAGTTGCTTCAACATGAACTTGCCGAGAAGGAAGTAAAAGCGGCCCTAAGCAAGAAGAACAAGAAGGATCTTGCATTGAAGGCAAAAGAAGAAGGTGGAGAAAAAAGGAAGTCATCTAAAGCCAAGAAAGAAGATACAAGTGATGAAGATGAGAGCTCCGATGAAGAAATTGCATTGCTTGTCAAGAACTTTAGAGGCTTCCTCAAGAAGAGAAATTTCAAGAAAGGAAATGAGAGAAAGGACACTAGAAGAAGCAAGAAGAGACCATGTTACCAATGTGGTGAATATGGACACTTCATTGCAGAATGTCCCAACAAGAAGGAAGATGGTAAGCACAAGAAGGAGGATAAGAGAGAAGAGAACAAGAGAAGCTATGACAACAAGAAGAGCAATGATCATAAGAAGAAGTACTCAAGACAAGCTCATCTTGGTATGAAATGGCTATCAAGTGATGAAGAGTCGGAAGATGAGAACGTACAAACACTTGCCATCCATAAACCAAGCTCTTCATCAAGCCGTCTCTTCACCAACTTGTCCGATAGTGATGATGAAGACTATGCCCCTCTTTGCCTTATGGCTAAGGGCACTAAGATGACATCCAAATCTATTTCCTCTACTACTCCTTGCAATGATATAGAAAATGAATCTAGTGATGAGAATGAAATGGTTAAGGAAAACATGATAAAATGCTTTGGGAAGAAAGGTTATAAAGAAATTAAAAAGCTAGCTAAGAAGCTAGATAAAAGGGACGAGCTCCTTGTAAAGCAAGAAGACTTGTTCATCCTTGAGAAGGAAAAAAACCGTGCTTTAAAAGAAGCTCTTGCTAAGGAAAAAGGAAAGGTAGGGAAATTAGAAGTAGACTTGTCTATGGCTAATGACTCTAAAGAGAAGATGTCAAAGGATCTCACTTTGGCAAATGAATCTCTTGCTATCCAAAAGAGCAAAAATGGTGAACTTCAAGAAAGCTTATCATGCTTAGAGATCAAATACAAAGATCTTGAAGTGAGCTATAGTGTTCTTTGGGAGAGCACCTCTTCCTCATCCAAGGCTAACCTTGACTCTAATGCTTCTACTAGTGAAGGTTGTTCAAAATGTTATAAAATTGATGTGAATGCTTATCTCACTGACGTTGCCAAGCTAGAGGAGTTAGTGAAAACAAAAGACAATGAGATCAAGAGATTGAACATGCTAGTGAGAGAAGGGTTAGAAGGAAAGGACAAAGGTAAGTCTAAGGTAAAATATGATGATGGTAGGCATCATAGAATCAAGGATGGTCTTGGACTCAAAACAGGTGGTAAGACCAATGGTAAGCAAGTGACAAATGGCTATGAAGGTCCCAAGTTCATCAAAGGGACTAAACTTGGTGATTTGATGAACATTGCTCATGGTGTTCCAAAGAGTGACGTTGGTAAGAGTCACTCAAACAAGATTAAGGGTGAAAAGAAAGGTAAAGGTAAAGAGAAGGTGAAGAGTGAGACACATGAGCCTTCTCCATCTTATACAAGTGATTATATGGTAACTATGGACAAGAATGATAAATTTGTGGTTAAATATGTTGGTGCCTACATAAAGAAATCTATTTTGAGAAATGTGTAGGTATCTAGAATGTATTCGGCTAACCTTGACGGACCCAAATCTTTCTGGCTACCTAAATCTCGAGATTAAACTTGTTTTGTAGGTCTACTCCTCCGGCGGCACGGGATGGGTGCTTGATAGTGGATGCACAAATTATATGACCGGGGAGAAAGACATGTTCACATCATTTGAGCCAAGTATTGAACCCACGGAGAATATTATGTTTGGTGATAATAGTAAGGGGGAGGTACTTGGCCTTGGTAAGATTGCCATCTCAAATAATCATTCGATTACCAATGTTTTTCTAGTTGAATCTTTGAGATACAATTTGTTGTCCGTTTCTCAACTTTGTGAAAAGGGCTACAATTGTCTCTTTACTCATGAGGGTGTGACCGTCTTTAGAAGGGAGGATTCCTCTATTGCATTTACGGGTCGTTTGAAGGGCAAACTTTATTTAGTTGATTTCACAATTGATAAAGTGACGCCCGAGACTTGTTTAGTGGCAAAATCTAACATGGGTTGGCTATGGCACTGCCGTCTAGCTCATGTTGGGATGAGGAACTTGGCCAAACTTCAAAAAGGTGGGCACATCCTAGGACTAACTGATGTTGTGTTTGAGAAAGATAGGTTGTGTAGTGCATGCCAAGCCGGAAAGCAAGTTGGTGCTCCACACCCCGTCAAGAACGTGATGACTACAACAAGGCCTTTCAAGCTCCTACACATGGACTTATTTGGTCCCGTTGCATACATTAGCATTGGTGGTAACAAATATGGTCTTGTCATTGTTGATGATTATTCTCGCTTCATTTGGGTATTCTTTTTGCAAGATGTTGTGAAGAAATTCATCAAGAGAGCTCAAAATGAATTTGAAGTGAAAGTCAAGAACATTAGAAGTGACAATGGCACCGAGTTCAAAAATACAAATATTGAAGAATTTCTTGATGAAGAGGGAATCAAGCATGAGTTCTCCGCTCCCTATACCCCTCAACAAAATGGTATAGTGGAGAGGAAGAATAGAACTCTTATTGAAGCCGCTAGAACCATGCTTGATGAATACAACACTTCGGATCAATTTTGGGCGGAGGCAATAAACACTGCTTGTCATGCCATCAACTGACTCTATCTTCACAAGATTCTTGGCAAGACGCATATGAACTCCTAACCGGTAACAAACCTAAGGTGCACTACTTTAGAGTTTTTGGGTGCAAGTGTTTTATACTTAACAAGAAACCCAAAAGCTCAAAGTTTGCACCAAAGGTAGATGAAGGTTTTCTTCTTGGTTATGGTACTAACGAGCATGCCTATCGTGTTTTCAACAAAACCACCGGTTGTGTTGAAATCTCGGTAGATGTGAAATTTGATGAAACCAACGGCTCTGAAGTGTAGAGCAAGTTAATCCAAATCTTGTAGAGAAAGAAGAACCTCCAAGTGAAGCTATCATGAGAATGGCCATTGGTGAAGTTAGACCAAGAGAGAAGGAAGCTCAAGTGCCAGAAAAGGAATCATCATCATCTACAAGAGTTGAACCACCTAGTACTCATGAAGGTCAAGAGCAAGATCAAGATCAAGTTCAAGTTGATGATCAAGCTCAAAGTATAAGTCAAGAAACTCATGAAGAAGATGATGATCAAGTAAATGCAAATCAAAATGAAGATGATTATGAAGATGAGCAACCCATTTGTCGGGTACCTACAATAGGGGTACCCCAATCTAGGCCCCAAATTACTTGGCATCAAGGCCCACGACGACATTGACCTGGCTCCACAGCCCAGCAAAAGCCCGCCATCGCTACGAGTCCTCGGCCCCATCCAGCTCGGGGTAAACGATCACCCTCGAGCGGGTGGTTTCCGTCTCGTTCGAGGCTCGGCGGCCTCGAGGACGACCCCTACCCTCGAGGGGTGTTTTCCGTCTCGTTCGAGCGTCGGCGAGCTCGAGCTTGCCATCCAAGCTCGAGCCGGCCTCGCCGGGAACGACGCCCAACGCACTACGACTCATCAGAGTCATCATGACGCGGTCAAAAAGCAGGGATCACTGCTCCACGCCATCACCTACCCCCGGAGAAGACATCGGTCAAATCCACTCGCAACAGTGGACTCTGAGCGCCATGCTGCACGCCAGACCTAACCCTGCCAGCAGCACTGTGCCAACCACTCCGTTGACTTTGCCCCCCGCCGGACACGCTGCCACCCTCGAAGGCAACCTCGAAGGAGGCCACGGAGACTCGAATTGGACCCCGTACGCAAGTTACCCACCCTCGACGCCGTGAACGGTCACGAGAGGGAAGGACGATACGTCAGCCCCTGCCATGTCGTCAGCAGAGTTGGAAGGCGCGATTCCCGCTCACACAGTGCGCGGCATGGACGAACAGTGCACGCAACGACAAACACATGTACTCGCACCCCGCCCCCTTGTCTATAAAAGGGGGAGGGAAGACACGCAGAGAAGTCTCAAGTCTCAAGCGACACAAACACACGAGTTCATACACACTCTAGAACGCACCCACACACCATAGCCTGGGACTTGGGAGCTCATCTCCTTCTCCCACCTTGCTTGTAAACCCCTACCACGAGCAACACGTAACCCGGTGCATCGCACCACTGCTGGACGTACGGCCCCGTGGCCGGAACCAGGATAAAACTCCGTCTCTCACTCTCGCCATCGGGAAAACGAGTGGTTAGCACCGCAATCACTCGTCGGTGCCGGTGCGACCAAATCAGGCACCAACACCATTCAAAGACGATCAAAAGTTGCTCATCCTAGAGTTCACCGAAGAATTCAAAGAGATCACTTCATCAAGAATATTCTTGGTAGTATAAGAAAAGGGGTAACCACTCGCTCACGCTTGCAAAATTTTTGTGGATTTTACTCCTTGGTCTCTTCTTTGGAACCTCTTAAGGTAGAACAAGCACTTGGAGATCCGGATTGGGTTCTAGCCATGCAAGATGAATTGAACAACTTCACAAGAAATGAGGTATGGGAGTTGGTGGAAAGACCGAAGCAAAATGTGATTGGCACCAAGTGGGTCTTCCGCAACAAGCAAGATGATTATGGTATAGTGACAAGAAACAAAGCAAGGTTAGTGGCACAAGGTTTCACCCAAATTGAAGGTTTGGATTTTGGTGAAACCTATGCACCGGTAGCTAGGCTTGAGTCAATTCGTATATTATTAGCCTATGCTTCTCACCATGATTTCAAGCTTTATCAAATGAACGTGAAGAGTGCATTTTTGAATGGCCCCCTCTCCGAGTTGGTGTATGTGGAACAACCACCGGGCTTTGAAGATCCCAAATTTCCCAACCATGTGTACAAGCTCAATAAGGCGCTCTATGGGCTTAAGCAAGCTCCTAGAGCATGGTATGAATGCCTTAAGGATTTTCTTCTCAAGAATGGTTTTGAAATAGCCAAAGCCGATTCTACTCTCTTCACAAGAAAAGTTGATAATGCTATATTTGTTTGTCAAATTTATGTTGATGATATTATTTTTGGCTCAACCGATAAGAAATTTTGTGATGAGTTTAGTAGGATCATGACCAAGAGATTTGAGATGTCCATGATGGGTGAATTGAAGTTCTTCCTTGGATTTCAAGTCAAACAATTGAAGGAAGGAACTTTTCTTAGTCAAACAAAGTACACAAGTGATATGCTCAAGAAGTTTGACATGGCTAATGCCAAGCCCATCAAGACTCCAATGGCATTGAATGGACATCTTGATCTTGATTCCAAAGGTAAATCCGTTGATCAAAAGGTATATCGCTCTATGATCGGTTCATTGCTTTATCTTTGTGCATCTAGGCCCGATATTATGCTTAGTGTGTGCATGTGTGGTAGATTTCAAGCCAATCCTAAGGAGTGTCATTTGATGACCGTTAAGAGAATTTTTAGATATTTAGTTCATACCCCTAACCTTGGCTTGTGGTACCCCAAAGGCTCCAATTTCCGTCTAAGCTATTCCGATTCGGATTATGCCGGTTGCAAAGTGGATAGGAAAAGTACGACGGGGACATGCCAATTCCTTGGACGGTCCTTAGTGTCGTGGAGTTCCAAGAAACAAAATTCGGTTGCTTTATCCACCGCGGAAGCGGAATACGTGGCGGCGGGTGCTTGTTGTGCACAATTATTATGGATGAAGCAAACCTTGAGTGACTATGGATGTAAGTTTACCAAAATTCCACTTCTATATGACAATGAGAGCTCCATCAACTTAGCCAAGAACCCCATCAACCACTCAAGAACCAAACACATAGACATAATACATCACTTCTTGAGAGACCATGAACTTAGGAGAGATATCCACATGCGCCATGTGAGCACAAAGAGAAACCTAGTGGATATATTTACCAAGCCACTTGATGAGCGAAGGTTTTGTTATCTAAGGAATGAGTTAAATATCTTGGATTCTCGTAACTTGGATTGATGTTTAGCACACACACTTGATATGTTGCCTAGATAGGAATAAAATGTTTTATTTGTGTGAATTTTTCAAAATGTTGGATTTTGTGGTCGTTGGATCACATCTTGGCTCTCAAAGATCATAGCTATGTATTATTGTTTGACACTGATCTTTGTAAGTCAAGAATCTTACATGTCCATATCTTAGACCATCTTTCAATCCAAAATCAAATTCCTTGAAAAATCTTTTTGGGCTTTCGTCTGTGGAACCGGAAGGTTCCGGTTTCCACATGGAAGTTCCGTCCATCGGAACTTCCAGCTCCCACCCGGAAGTTCCGGTTTCGTCGGGCTGAGTATATAAATACTCAGTTCATCCCCCTCAAGAAACCTAACTCCCTCATTCTTTTCCCACCGCCGGCGCCCTCTCTTCCTCTCTCCCTCCGGCGGCGATTTTCAAGTTCCACCACAAAAAATCAAATCCAATCCGTGGATTTGGTGCTCCTCTCTTCGGATAATCCGAATCCATCCTCCGGTTCTTCAAAAACGCGCGGGAAATCCAACGGTAATTCATTCAAAATCTTCCGTCATCTCAAGTTTCATATATGTAAGTTTTGGATGGATTCTATGGAAGATATTAGGCCTATGACATCTCTAGAATCAATGCCTAGCCTTTGAATGGATTGGATATCACATATTTCATGGATTCAAACTCAGGGTTCATATTCAAAACCCATAGACCCGATCTCTCAATGTAGTGGATGTATGTTGATATACTCTTGGATTTAGGTTCCTGCTATGTCCTACAACTCATATCTATGATCTCATAAACTTTGGTGGACTGAAACTCGAGATTCGACGATTTTCGGTTTGAACCCGTGAAAACCGGAAGTTCCGGGTCCGACCCGGAAGATCCGACCCTCGGATCTTCCGGCTCCCACTCGGAAGTTCCGGTTTGCACCAATTTGAGGCTTTAATTGTTGTTTCTTTTTCTAAGACCTTTGTCTCTCTTTTTCTCAGATGGGTCGTACCAAGAGATTGGCTTCCAAGCAATCATTCCCACATCCTCCACCAGATTCAAATGAAGAAGAAGAGAAAGTGGAGGAATCATCTGAGGAAGAGTATGTGGACCAAGATCCTCAGGGCAAAGGAAAGGGCAAGCGGACCAAGGAGCAAGTTGCTCCTCCCCGGTTCAAGCCCACTGCGTCAACTGGTGGCAGAGGTCGTGGCAGTGGCAGGGGGAGTGGCAGTGGCAGAGGTGCAGGCAGAGGAACAAATGAGGATATTGATCTCAGCTATCTTGAGTCCACTGTAGCAAAGCTGACCATACCACAGAGGCAGTCCCGTGATCCTCGCTTGGTGGATTACCGGAAGGGCAGTACTGAGTTAGACATGTGCACAGTCCGGTATGGCACTAATCCCAGCACAGTTGCCAGAGGTTTTCGGGGAGATCCACGGTTTTGACTTCCATTCCTGGCTGACTGGTATGAAAGTGTCATCATGAGCAAGGCCCATGCTACCACTGAGATGAAGTATATAGATTGGGCTTACTTGAGATCATTGGATCTACCTATCAAGGAAGTGGTGGATAATGTTTATGCAGCATGCCGCAGGAAGAAGATAGACAAACTCATGGCCTTTCCGTATGACTGGAATGAGGAGATTGTGGCACAATTCTATGCCACTTTATATATTGATGATGAGGAGGCCGAGATGCATTTCACCATTGATGGGAAGAAGTTTGTGCTCAAGTATGAGCAGTTTGGTGAGCTGCTTGGGTTGGACAGGTCTGACAGAGAGGACACCCTTCGCATACACACTGTTGGCGTCATAGAGAGCAGTCGCTTGGCTTTCATGTATGATGCAGCTTATGGCCCTAAGTGTGTGTACGGTCAAGTCAAGGGTCTCATACCATTCTACAAGCTCCTTAATCAGCTGTTCAGATTCACCTTGACACCTAGAGCTGGAGATGCAGACAATATCTCCAACTATGCTAGGAACCTCCTCTTTCAGATGGATCCTCATCGCCATGGCTTCTCAGTGACAGACTTTCTTTGGAATGAGATAGCCAACTGCTCTCATGACTCAAAGAACGGCCGTCACTATGCATCCTACATCTTTCATGTGATCAAGCATTTGACTGGCCTCAATATCATGGCTGACAAGACTCACTTGCCATACAAGCCACCTAAGGGCAAACTTGAGCAGCTATTGAAGATTGGTTCTCACAGGCTTAGGGAAACTCATAGAGGTGATCCAGGTGCCTCATCTTCTCAGGGACCATCTTCTCAGTTTACAGCTCCCTCCTCCACAGCCATGCCCAAGACAAAGAAGAGCACTCTTGGCTTCATCGCTCATGGTCTTTTTGCATGCTTCAAAGTTGCTAAGCACAACTCTGACACTATGCATAGGTAGTAGCTACAGCTTGACCGGATTGAGCGGAGGCAGCAGAAGCTTCTTGAGCGCTATGACATCCAGCGCACACCATCTCCTCCACCTGAAGAAAGGGTTGCTCCTCATCCTACTCCTACATTTGAGAACCCATGGTGCTATGAGTGGACTCGTCCACAGGGATATTAGTTTGGTCCTGACACTCAGCGCTTCACTTTACACTCCAGTGCCCAAGACGATGATGATGAAGAGGAGATCGAGGAAGACTTGGGCGGCCGTGAGACGGGAGCTGGCACCAGTGGAGCACAAGATGACGAGGACGATGAGGCCACGGAGGACGACAACGAGTAGCTCCCCTTT
Organism: Digitaria exilis; assembly: GCA_015342445.1. Classification (NCBI taxonomy): domain Eukaryota; kingdom Viridiplantae; phylum Streptophyta; class Magnoliopsida; order Poales; family Poaceae; genus Digitaria; species Digitaria exilis. Next base: position 57,413 of record JACEFO010001882.1, read on the forward strand.
GTGGTGCTTGATGCCAAAGGAGGAGTGAATTTGGTGCTTGGAGACCCCCATCTATCTTTCCATCTTTTTATTTCCGTTTTATGTGTGGACATGTAAGAACTTTGTGATGGTTTGTTATGTGGTGTGTTGCTTGAGACTTTTGAACTATTTGGTTTGTAAAACTTTATTATGCTCGGTTTGTGAGACTTATTAGATGTGTGGTTTGATTATCATATTCTTTTGTTATGTGTGATGCTATGAATGGTGTAATGTTATTTCTCACTTTGATGTGTGATTATATTGTCATATGCATCACGGATTTATATCTCACACTATGCACATGTATCTATGATTCAAATTGATATGAGAAAGTTCTCACAAAAATATGTGCAAAGGCATTTGAGGCCGTTTTATGGTGATGCGCATATTTAGGGGGAGCTTTATCACATGAATTCCTGAAATGAAATGAAACTATCTATCTATTATCATTTACCCAAATTGTGTTGTCATCAATCACCAAAAAGGGGGAGATTGAAAGTGCATTTGGCCCCCTAGTGGTTTTGGTGGTGATAACAACCACAATTTGGAGGTTTTATACTTTTATAAAGATATGTGCAGGTGCTAAATGAAATAAGAAAACGAATATATACAAAGGAGGTCCCCAAATTCAGATTATATGGTGTGAAGCTCATATGGAGGATTTAAATCGAATTTATTCTTTGAATTTGAGTATAGGAAACACCGTACTATCAAGGGGGACGTGTCTGATGAATCAAGGTTGCTAAAGTGCTATATTGAGATGAAAACTAACTTTGAGAGACAAAAGGGGCAAAACTCAGTTTTCAGGGAAAACCGGAAGATCCGGTTCTGTTCTTCGGAACTTCCGGTTCGGTTCTGCGTAAAACCGGAAGTTCCAGTTTTCTTCACCGGAAGATCCGAAATGGTACTGAGTAGAAAATGACAAAACCGGAAGATCCGATTTTGTGAATCGGAAGATCCGAAAAGGTACTGAGTAGATTTTGGCAAAATCGGAAGTTCCGATTTTGTGAATCGGAAGTTCCAGTTTGGCAGTACACTTAGGATTTTTAAAGCTAACCTAAGCCAATCCGGAAGATCCGAGTAGTACTCGGAAGTTTCGGTTTGCCCGATTCAGAACATAACGGTTAGATTTTGGGGATGGGTATAAATACCCCCTCTCTTACCCCTTCAACCCTAGCTCGTACAACTCAACAGAAAACATTTTTCTAGCTCTCACTTGCTCTCTCCACTCCCCTCCAAACCTTGCCCTAGCCAAGATTCATTTGGGGATTGGTTGAGAGAAGAGATTTGAGGTTTGTGGGTTGACTTTGAGTGAGGAGAAGCATTTGTTCATCTCAAGAAGCACTTGAAGCATCCTTGGCTTTTGATTCGCGTTTGTTACTCTTGGAGCTTGCTCCTAGACGGTTAGAGGTCACCAAGTGCAGCACCTAGCTTGTGGGAGCGCCTTGGAGGATTGTATCACACGTTCCTTGTGTGGAATCATCTAGTAAGTGACTCAATCTTGATCCTTGTGGTCGATTGAGGGAGGAAACGAGTTGAAAGAGACTCTACCCTTTGTGGGTACCTCAACGGAGACGTAGCTCCCTTGGGAGTGAATCCGGGAATAAATCTCGTGTCTCTTTGTATTGCTTACTTCATTTTGTTCATATATTCTCATATTTGCTATATATTGCCCGATCTATCTCTATAAAGGTTTCCGCTGTATTTGATCATCATATATAGCTCTTAGAGTACCTCTGTGACCTTTCTATTCAAGTGGAATTGCGAATAACTTATTAGATTTTGAATCTCGAGCAAAGGTTATTTTCACATCGGAACTTCCTAGTAAGACTCGAAAGATCCGGTTTCACTGACAACTTGTGAAGAAAGAATTTTCAGGTTTTATTAGGTACGCCTATTCACCCCCCTCTAGGTCACGTGTCCAATTGAATAGTTCCACGTTTGTGTCAAGTAAATACCATGGACACCTATGACACAACAAAGTGAAACTTTGCATAGGGAGAGGTTGGTTCACTCATCAAATCACTCTAGATGATGTGGCACCCTTTAAAGCCAATGAAATGAAACTTGCTGTTGAGAATGACCTGCTGGTAGTTGTCGGGTACCTGCAAAAGGGGTACCCCAATCTAGGCCCAAAACTACTTGGCATCAAGGCCCGCAATGACATTGACCTGGCTCAACAGCCCAGCAAAGGCCCGCCATCGAGGTAAACGACCACCCTCGAGCGGGTGGGTTCCGTCTCGATCGAGGCTCGGCGGCCTCGACCCTCACCCTCGAGTGGGTAGTTTCCGTCTCGTTCGAGGCTTGACGAGCTCGAGCTTGCGATCCAAGCTCGAGTCGGCCTCGCCGGGAACAGCGCCTGGGACTCTGCAACCCATCAGAGTCGACACGACGCGGTCAAAAAGCAGGGCTCACTGCTCCACGCCATCACCTACTCTCCGGAGAGGACATCGGTCAAATCCACTCGCAACAGTGGACTCTGAGCGCCATGCTGCACGCCAGACCTAACCCTGCCAGCAGCACTGTGCCAACCACTCCTTTGACTTTACCCCCGCCGGACACGATGCCACCCTCGAAGGCAACCTCGAAGGAGGCCACGGAGGCTCGAATTGGACCCCGTACGCAAGACACCACCCTCGACGCCGTGAACTGTCACGAGAAGGAAGGACGATACGTCAGTCCCTGCCATGTCGTCAGCAGAGTTGGAAGGCGCGATTCCCGCTCGCGCACAGTACGCGGCATGGACGAACAGTGCACCTACCAACAAACACATGTACTCGCACCCCGCTCCCCTTGGTCTATAAAAGGGGAAGGGAAGCCCATGCGAAAAAAAAAACGAGAAGAGCACGAAGACACGCAGAGAACACAAGTCTCATACGCACCCACACACCATAGCCTGGGACTTAGGAGCTTATCTCCTTCTCCCACCTTGCTTGTAAACCCCTACTACAAGCAACACGTAACCAGGTGCATCGCACCCCTGCTGGACGTACGGCCTCGTGGCCGGAACCAGGATAAAACCTCGTCTCTCACTCTCGCCATCGGGAAAACGAGCGGTTAGCACCGCAATCACTCGTCGGTGACGGTGCAACCAAAACAGGCACCGACAGTTGGCGCGCCAGGTAGGGGACCAGCGCTGCGCTACTCTCATTCCCGATGACGAACTTCGGCGAAGGACGGCCTCCGCTGGGCGAGAGCAGTCTGCTCCCAGCGGGGCAGGAGATCCGGTTCGGGAGCTTGCGGTTCCAAACATGTGGTGACGATTACCATATGCGCATCCTCCAGAAGGATCCCAGCAACCAACCGGAGCCTCACCATCAGCCTCCGGCGACACCGCGACGGCGGAGTCGTCCCGGACCACGCGCACGACGAACGCGCGCTGCGAGGCGCGCCGCCGACATCGGCGACCCCCATCCCACAAGGAAAGGAGGCATCCTGTGGTCAGGGTCACAGGAGAGGGCTGCTCCCTTCCTCCCGGGGCCCATGGCTGCGCCACGCGCAACGACGGCGCACTCCTATCCCTACGGGCTACGCAACTCCGCGGATGCGTACGCCTCCTTCATCCGCACTGCCATGAGTGCGAACGGCAACCAACCTGGTTGTCACCCAGTCTCCAAGCAATACTTCGCCGATCCATTGCCCGGCGATTCTCGCACGGAGTCCGATGATGGACACGCATTTATGCGTAGACACCCCGGTTGGGACTACTCGGGTCTCCGCGACCCAGAAGCCTTTATTGCCTTTCAAACAGCGGCGGATTACTACTTCGAGTACTCCGATGATGAGTATGACCCAACCAGGGAGTGTTTCGTCATCAACGACGGACAAGCCAGCGAGGGGTCGACGTCGGACGACGACGGCGGGGGTGACGACCAGGGGAACGACGATGGCATGGATCCGATAGGCGCGCAGCCATCGGACCCATCGGATCACTCTCCTTCCGAGGACGAGCGAGATCCGCGCCACCTGCCACGAGTTAGCGGTGACGTCTCGCCACCGGCGCGCTCCGACCACGAGCCGGGCAAGCGAGGCGACGAGCACGCCACGAACCCACGACACGCGGGGCGAGTGGCTCAGGCCCGCATCTTTGCCGAAGGCAAAGATGACGAGCTCGCTCCCAGAACGAGCCAGAAGCTCATCGCGGCGGCCGCGCTGCTCCGAGCCATGCCCGAGGCAGCCACCCCCGAAGGGCGGAAGCTGCACCTCGAGGCCCGAAAGCTGGTCGAGCATGCCGCCCGACAACAGGCCGAGAGCTCAGCCTCCCGCCTTCGACGCCCCTCAGCCTCGAAGGGCGAACGGGGAGAGGAACCCTCGGTACGCTCACCCCGGCCTAACGGCAGGGCGCGAGCCCAGTCCTGCGGCGACTCCTGCCGTAACTCGGCGCAGCGCCACGCCAACGAGCCACGTACGCCCGAAGCACGAACGCTTCCAACGAGGGTGCCCGCGAGGTCACGCCTCCGGGACACCCGAGGCGCGGTCGGCGATGGCGATGCTCGCAACACCCTGAATCATATAAGGCAGCGAGAGGGAGCCCGGGCCCACCAACGCGGGCGGACCGACGTTCGGTGGAACTGAGATGCGGTCTCGGAACCGGCGGGAACGCGCGTGTTCAGTCGTAACATCCGCACCGCTCCGATTCCCCCTCGTTTCCGACAGCCTACCACCATCACCAAGTACTCTGGGGAAACTGACCCCAGGGTATGGCTAAACGACTACCGCCTACCGTGCCAGCTCGGCGGCGCCACAGACGACGCCATGATCATCCGCAATCTGCCACTCCACCTGGCGGATTCCGCGCGGACATGGCTCGAGCACCTGCCCCCGAACAGGATCCGCGACTGGGACGACCTGGTCGAGACCTTCGTGGGAAATTTCCAGGGCACCTACGTGCGCCCTGGGAACATGTGGGACCTTCGAGGGTGCAGGCAAAAACCCGGTGAATCTCTGAGGGACTTCATCCGGCGCTTCTCCAAGCGCTGCACCGAGCTGCCCAACATCACCGACCATCAGATCATCCACTTCTTCCTCGAGAGCACCACTAGCTACAACCTAATATGCAAGTTGGGGAGGAACCCTCCCCCCGACGCGAACCGGCTATTCGAGCCTCCAAATACGCTTCAGGGGAGGAGGCGGCGAACGCCATCTTCAACGGCAAGAAGGGAAAGCGCCCCGAAGAGACGCCCGCGGAGGGCAGCAAGCCAAGGAAGCCCTCGAGGAAGTAAAATCAAGGCAATAAGGGGAAGAAGTATCCAGCCCCTCGCGAGAAAGGCAACAGCGGCGAACGAAGTCCCCGTAGTGGACCCCAGCCACAGGAGGCCTCGAGGCCTTCCGTGTGGAGGAGAGTCTTTGATGCCGATGGCGTGTTCTTCAACGTGGGACGACCCACCGCCGACGGAAATCCTCGCGAACGCCTGCGACATCCAACAGCTAAGTTGCTTATACCCCTAGAGCGGCTTCAGCCCCTCGAACCCTTTTGTACATACTTTCGATTGTACAAGCTCTTGTTTAAGTATTTGGCTTAGCTCTCGCAAGTTGTGAACAAATCAAATGGACTCGAGTCCACTCATACTTGAGTGAGGTTTGGTCCTACCCTCGCTAGGACCATGCCTCCCTCGGGGGCCGCAATGGGGACGAACCCCCGAAAAAGTCAATACTTTTACGAAATTCTCGTGATATCTCGAGCGTATCACCAAGTGCTCTTTTGCAACCCTCGAAGGGAAGACACTAGGCGTGAAACGGACAAGGGCAGGGTCGCCTGAGCCGAGTGCTCGCCTATGCCTCGAGGCTACGGCAGCACCTCACTTCCCTCCGCCTAAGTCATTCACGTACGATCGATCCTAGTGGCTACTTCCTTTCAAGGCGCATGCATTCGACACAACGTGCATCGCAGAGATACCGCTTGAAAATAAAACTCGTTTTTCGAAATTCTTGTGATATCTCGAGCGTATCGCCAAGTGCTCTTTTGCAACCCTCGAAGGGAAGACGCTAGGCGTGAAACGGACAAGGGCAGGGTCGCCTGAGCCGAGTGCTCGCCTACGCCTCGAGGCTACGGCAGCACCTCACTTCCCTCCGCCTAAGTCATTCACGTACGATCGATCCTAGTGGTGACTTCCTTTCGAGGCGCATGCATTCGACACGACGTGCATCGCAGAGATGTCGCATGAAAATAAAACTCGTTTAACGATACAAACGATGTTTAACGAAAATAAGTAGGATGTATGAAAACAAACGAATTGTTCTTACATCAGGAAACGCAAGTCTCTAAACTACTATTTATACTCGGGCTCGATGTCCCGAGGCTTTCAGGGTCTGCTTCAACCATCAAGGTCATCCCAGCCGCCGCCATCTTCGCCCGGGAAAGGACGCTCTTCCACCGTCAGGGCAGTCGTGCGGTCACTTCGCCCACGCCACGCCTGAAAAGGCGCGCGCACTCCCCCACGAAGTCGCAGTAACTGCCCTAACGGTCATCATGACCCCGCACGAAGAGGTGGAAGGTACATTCAACACACCAACCCTTGAAAGGGCGGCCTTCATTCTACTGATCAGGGGTTCGAACCTTGGGCCTTCGAAGGGTTTCGACAAGGGCCCTAGATCAACCGAGTCAGGGATAATCGACGGTACCCTCGAAGCTCGAGCGCTCGAGGAAGCCAATCGATTATGTTCGAGGCCAGGCAAAGTGCCTAGATCGAGGGACCCCACGAGGGAGAGCATCGAGCCCTCGACCTCTATCGAACGAGGTCGAGTCCCATCTAGCATACTTTTGCGAAAAGCTTTTACGGGCGTGTCCTATGACCACGAGCCTACCCTCATCGAACGGGGCATGGACGTCCGCTCGAACTACCCGCTATCAGCTCACCCAGGCATCCATGGCTCGATCCCAATCGTGGGAAGCATGGATCGCCCCCTCCTCAGTCCCTCGAAAGGGATCCCGTGGAACGAAGAAAAATTTGGGACGTCTCGAGCCAAACGAGGCTCGGGGGCTCCTAGTGCTGTGGACAAACCCACACGACCGTGTTCCTCCCCACATCGGCCACACCGCGCGGAGCGGAACATGCGGAGAGAACGATCAAGGCTTCCCCCTCGAAGGGAGGAAGTCATCGTTCTACTGATCAGGGGTTCGAACCTTGGGCCTTCGAAGGGTTTCGACAAGGGCCCCAGATCAACCGAGTCAGGGATAATCAACGGTACCCTCGAAGCTCGAACGCTCGAGGAAACCAACCGATTATGTTCGAGGCCGGGCAAAGTGCCTAGATCGAGGGACCCCTCGAGGGGGAGCATCGAGCCCTCGACCTCTATCGAACGAGGTCGAGTCCTGTCTAGCATACTTTCGCGGAAGGCTTTTATGGACGTGTCCTGTGACCACGAGCCTACCCTTATCGAACGGGGCATGGACGTCCACTCGAACCACCCGTTAACAGCTCAACCAGGCACCCGTGGCTCGATCCCACCGAGGGAAGCATGGGTCGCCTCCTCCTCAGCACCCTCGAACGGGGAGCTCGAGGCACGTAGAAAGCTCGAAAATCCCCCTACCTCGGGCACGGTGGACGAACCCACGACTGAGGAAGCCGCGGGTGCTCTTCACCTTAGGTGATGAGACCTTGGGAGAGTAACAACCACTCTCCCAAGGCCTCGGGGGCTACACCCGCGGGTGCGCTAGCGCGCCCCCACGGATTCTCGGAACCCACGAAGAAACGAAGGCCTCGAAAGCCTCGACGAACTCCAGCCTTCGCGGGATTAAACTTCATCCCTGCGAAGGCTCGGGGGCTACTGTCGGGTACCTGCAAAAGGGGTACCCCAATCTAGGCCCAAAACTACTTGGCATCAAGGCCCGCAACGACATTGACCTGGCTCAACAGCCCAGCAAAGGCCCGCCATCGAGGTAAACGACCACCCTCGAGCGGGTGGGTTCCGTCTCGATCGAGGCTCGGCGGCCTCGACCCTCACCCTCGAGTGGGTAGTTTCCGTCTCGTTCGAGGCTTGACGAGCTCGAGCTTGCGATCCAAGCTCGAGTCGGCCTCGCCGGGAACAGCGCCTGGGACTCTGCAACCCATCAGAGTCGACACGACGCGGTCAAAAAGCAGGGCTCACTGCTCCACGCCATCACCTACTCTCCGGAGAGGACATCGGTCAAATCCACTCGCAACAGTGGACTCTGAGCGCCATGCTGCACGCCAGACCTAACCCTGCCAGCAGCACTGTGCCAACCACTCCTTTGACTTTACCCCCGCCGGACACGATGCCACCCTCGAAGGCAACCTCGAAGGAGGCCACGGAGGCTCGAATTGGACCCCGTACGCAAGACACCACCCTCGACGCCGTGAACTGTCACGAGAAGGAAGGACGATACGTCAGTCCCTGCCATGTCGTCAGCAGAGTTGGAAGGCGCGATTCCCGCTCGCGCACAGTACACGGCATGGACGAACAGTGCACCTACCAACAAACACATGTACTCGCACCCCGCTCCCCTTGGTCTATAAAAGGGGAAGGGAAGCCCATGCGAAAAAAAAACGAGAAGAGCACGAAGACACGCAGAGAACACAAGTCTCATACGCACCCACACACCATAGCCTGGGACTTAGGAGCTTATCTCCTTCTCCCACCTTGCTTGTAAACCCCTACTACAAGCAACACGTAACCAGGTGCATCGCACCCCTGCTGGACGTACGGCCCCGTGGCCGGAACCAGGATAAAACCTCGTCTCTCACTCTCGCCATCGGGAAAACGAGCGGTTAGCACCGCAATCACTCGTCGGTGCCGGTGCGACCAAAACAGGCACCGACAGTAGTACACATATATATAGGGAAAAGTATATAATACCTTTTTTTATGGTCAGTAAAGTATTTTTTTATTACAAACATGCACATCATTTGCATGCCTTTTTAATGAGAACATCAGAAGATGTTGGGAGATTTGCTGGGAGCTGAATGAATAACTGAAATTATAACTGGCTGCAGTCTGTTTTTTATAAGTCTTCTCCTTTTCAAAGAGATGTCGATGTGTTCTATATATATGCAGAAGCATACTCCCTATGTGGGGGTGGGGGCCATGTCCAATAAAGTTCAAATCCAAGACAGAAACGACCAAATATTTTTTTCAGCATTATATGATAAAATACTCTTAAAATTACGATGCATTACAGGAGCCGTTGTAATCCTTGATGCTTCGATGTCCATGCGTACTAAGCTTTCCACTATTCAATATTAATTCGTGAAATGATGATATTCTGGAAATAGTATCTCCCGTAATATTGAGAAAACAAACACACTTCTGTTGAGTGTACATTTGTTCAGAGAAGAAATTGGTTTGCCCAAGAGGTCGGAGGCCCCTATGAGCCCTCAGGTAGTCGTACGTGTAGGTAGTTAGATTAGATAGACACTCCACAGTGCACACACCGGCCGCATGCATGCAATGACCAAACTATACAAACAAGCCGCGATTTATGAGAGAGAAAATATTTCACTTCGAATTGCAAGAGCACAGCGACAAACGAAAGTGTGTCGAGAATACACACATTTTGGGTGTTGGGGGGGGGGGGGGGGAGGGATCTAGTTTCAGTTTATTGAATCTTCAGATTATTCCGAAATACAGTCTAAATGCATTCTTATGTGTGCTTATATATATAAGCTTGCCTGCGTGATGAACTCTAGCTTATTAGTCCTGGGACAAAAACCACACTTAACTGCCTCATCATAAGCTACAAGAGAATAAATATGAAGCCGTAAACAGACCCGTGCACGTACCTACATATGGCTAAAACGGATTGAATTATTAGCAATTTAGCATGCAGCGACAGTTAAGTTGCCGATGGTAATGGTGCCTTTCGACAAACCAATTTCATCAGAACGGTGGGTTCTTCCCTCAGGCAGCAGGAGCGCAGTCGTAGTCATCGTCGTCGTCGTCGCTGTCCGTCTCCGCCATCCTTCCTCGCGCGCAAGGCGCAGCATAAACGGCGCCCGTGGGCGACGTAATGCTGCCGCCTTGGATGAGGTAGCTGACAGCCTCCGCCGACACTGTTGCCATTTGCAGTGTTAAGTGTGTGTGTGCCGAGCTACCGAATTAATCAACACCGAGCGAATTGCAGCAAGCCAGCAACCAGCAAGCTAGCTCTTGCTTCCTCGAGGTAGAAGAAGAAGTTGCTACTGTTGCTGATGTGAGCTCTGCAGATGCGACCTCTGCTGCTAGCTAGTGCTACTATCTTAGCTGTGCTGTTGCTGGTGCCTGCTGGGATCTTGCACGGAGAGAGGGGTGCTTTATAGCGCGGCGGCGGCGGAGGGGGCAGTGTGGCGGCACGCGGCGTGGCGCGGCGGGGAACGTGCGCGGCTGCGCCGGAGCGTGCTGGCACGGGCTCCTGGTGGGCACAGTCAGCACACGGCGGCATCGCGGCGCCAGCTCGCCTCGGCTGCTCGACGCTGGCGGGTGGGCCGCCGGGGCCCATGGCAGTGGGCATCAGCGGGCAACGCTCCGGTGGCGCCGAGCGAGCGCGCACGACGTGGAGGTGAGGGATCGGAATCGCAGCTGATAGGGCGCGCGCGGCGCGTCCGACCGACTTGGGGGCCGGAGGAGGAGGACCACGCGGCACGAGCGATGACGCTGATGCAGCGGGAAAAGCAGGGGTCGGCGGTGGTGTGCGCTCGAGGCCCAGCCAGGCAGTCACTTTGCGCGGGAGGCATCTAGCCGAGGAAGATGATATCTTGCGATTTTTATCTTTTTTTCCTTGAGATTTATTCGATCTCCCGGCGGCAAAAGTGGGATTCGGGGACGCGGCGATTATCTGGGGCCAAGCAAAGCCAAAGGGCACACATGCGCACAGCCGCTGCAGTGGCATGGGTTAGCAAAGGCAATCGGCATGGATCAATTAGAATTTTTTTCTATGCCTAGGTCATTTTATAATCTTTGATATGCCTTTATAGTTGTGCTACGAATTGTTCTATAAAATGAAGCCGGTACCTTTTGTCACGCTCACTTCTCATGTCATTGAATACTCATCTGAGTATTCTCAGGTAAAAGGAATTTTGTTTCTCCCTCATGATAAAAAAACTCATATAGAAAATTATTATTTGTTTTCTATACTCATGTGAAAACAAGATCTAAGTCGCATTGTTTGGAATATGGCTAAGAAAGACGAGAAGGATTAAAAACTTCAGTCTTAATCTAATGGTTTAAATATGAATTATAGATACAAGCAATGTCTATCTCACTTAACTCAAAATGGAGATAGTTGTTCATTATACATTTCGCAAATAATATCACAAGTAACAGGTTCACAACCATAGCAATGTGCAGAACATATTCATTCTTGTAGATGAACAACTGAAGTCTCCGATGGAAGAAAGCGAGCCACTGCTAATTGCTTCACGAACGTTGTGGTTCAACTGCAAAGGCTACATGAGTTTATTTAAGCCTAAGTTACATTTAAAGAAGGTAATTTAAAAAACATTTAAAGAAGGTAAAATGATAAACCCATCGTAGGTCTTCCTTCCCTAAAAAAACAAGCTAAAAGCGTGTGATCACGGGATCGATCGGTAGAGTTGGGCTTGCCTGTTACAATCCCCGGGCCTCAAGCTTCACACAACACAACAGCGGCTGGGCTGAAAACAATGGCGTTCGGGCTCGTAGTGTGCGGGCCCCGCCAGTCCGCGGCCTCCTCTCCACTGCCAGAGGGGCCAATTCCCTATATGGCATTAGAAATTATACTCATCCCTTGTATGCCATTGGCTCTACATATCATAGATAAAAAAAAATTCATTTATGCTATCTAGTGGTACACAAGGATGAGTTGTATCTTTCAAAGGCATACAGAAGAATTTACTCCTGCCAGAGCGTGCGTCCGCCGGCGCCGGGCGCCAGCAGCCATCTCCCTCCAACCCTACTACGGTTGCGTTGCCGACTCACCGTGCCATGTCCTCCGATCCGACAGTCCGAGAGTGCTGCAATCACCAACCCACAGTACGCTCGTCGACGTCAACGTACGTACCCGCAGCGAGCTTAGGCGCCGTCCGTCGCGTGTCGCGAGCCAGGGCAAGCAGAAGCAGGCCACCCCTGCATGCACACTCCGCCGGGCAGTGCACGGCGCGGCGGCACTGCGGAGCGGTCCAGCTGATACCTCTCCCTCACTGTCGTATCGTAGTACACGCACACGTCCCAGCGTGCCCATGCCCTGACGCCCCATGTGCAGCCGTGCAGGCAACTTTCTGGGCTGGCTCCCGCGGCCGGGACCTGCTGCCGAGCGAGCTAGCGGCAGCCCTTACGTTACGCGCGATCGCCGCGGTTGGTAGCGCCGTAGCGTTGCGTTGCTCCGGCTCCGGCTCCGGCCATTGTACGTGTGATTCTGATTCGTGTTTGGACTTTGGAGTACCGCCATCCCATCCCCCGTGTCATGTGGAATTAACCGTCGACGAGGGATACGATGCGATACGCCGCACGGGGCCGTAGCTCGGGACCTTGGCGTCTTCCTCTTGGCCGCTCGATGCCGCGCTCGATGGTGTGATTTTGTTCGCTACTGTACATGATTTCGTCCTGCGGTGATTCTGAATTCTGGTCCTCTGGAAAGTGCAGAGGCGCTGACAAGAGAGCTCATTTAGTTGCCTACACGTGATCTATCCTGTGCGCGAGAGACAAAATGGCATCAATTCATTTTAACCGTTTTCCCCGGTTTAAAGTGCGTCGATACTGTAGCTTTGGCAGTACTGTTGTGAAAGCTGGTAAATGGTAACTGCATGGCGACATGCTAGACTACTACTGCTAGTTCAGGCAATCAGGCAGTATCATGTAGATAACCAGCTGCCAGCCTCACTCGAGTCCATTTTTTTTTTTACTAAAAATTCGAGGTGGACTGAAAACATGCTTTGGGTTGGGCTTAGGCCTTAGGCCCATCACAGTATCCTCTCCCTTCCTCTCCGTTCAGTTCAGCCCATATCACTGTCTTGTTAACTTTTGCGTTAGGCCTTAATTCGTCGACAGCTACTCATTGTTAACTTGCTGCTTACAAACCTACTCATAATAACAAGTTCAACTGCTTATCCCTTGATCAGCTCATGTACCATAGAGTAATAATCCTCAAGAGTCGATTCCTGAACACACACAACTACGTGCGAGCATAAATAAGGACAAAAATTTGGAAGACAGAGGGGATGACCGAACCTAGTACATCCTGTTCTTGCTCAGCAATGGGCCCTTTGCCTGAAGAACTGTGATTGCCAGTCAGCAGGCAATACGGCCTCGCAGCCTAACCCAATCATCCATCCGTGATCCGTCCATCTGCACGGTTCTATGACACGATTATTGGGATGCTGGACTGTTGACGGACAAGATTGCAGAAATCTTGGCCAGTGCCCAGTGCCCACCGTACTTCCTCTCTCTTTCTCCCTAACGGGCATAAAAGGCATCAATAACAGCATAAGCTGTTGTTGTTTTTAAAAAACAACAACAACAAATTTTGTACTGATTCTCTCTTCTCTCATCATTTGCCATGAGTTGCAGTCTCACAGAGAAGATTCCTACTGCTCCGGCTGTCTAGCTTGTTGGTATGCATAATGCAACAATACTAGGGGCCAAGAGTGGATTCAGAGATAGAGTCATAGAGATACCGGTGATGCAGCAGGAATCCCGGTTTTTGTGTGTCTGCCCTCTGAATGATTGAATCCATCTGATTGCCGTTGGAGCTTGCTAGGCTGACTGCCGTATTGGCTGCATCTACCAAAAACTTTCAAATTAGCATGCCAGCTTAAATGCTTCTGGCGCGGAACTGCTAAGTTTGAGATCGATATATACTAGCATGACCTGCATATACTGGATGTGTTTCGCTGGATCATTTTGACCGTTGATGCCAAATATTTTAAGTCTGTAGGTGACTCACATCAGTTGACTCTTCAATTAGCGTTCAACATTAGTAAAAAAAAAAAAGTCTGCAACAAGGCTCTTAACAAATCCCGTGTGTTTGGTCAAACCCTGGTACCACTACCACGGTGCACAAGTCCGGGATTCAAAGCACATCCATGTGGCCCACATGAGAAAACCCCTGATTTGCAGCCAAAACAACCATCTCCTCCCCTCTCTCTTTTCCAGCATCAGGTCATCATGGGCTTGGGACTAAACAAACAAATCCCTGGTGCTTTCCTGGGAAATCTCCCACGGTGCATCCGCATGTGGCGCGGCGGGCGACGGATGCGTCCAAAACTAAACCCGGTGGATCCGGCAAAAAGCTTGTGCCGCTTTGCTCCTGCGCAAGGATGGATAGATTATCCCCAACACCATAGACGGCCATGTGCCTTCTTCCCTATCGTAATAACAAAACCTTAACTAACCTCGCGACTCGGTTATGTTCATTCATGCTCTTGGAGCCGTGCACTGTACACGACAACGGGATTTGAAGGATGTTTGGAGATACGTACTGGACGAGTATATTAAGTATACGCGGCCTAGGCGATGCTGTCGATAGATGATCGTGATTCGTGGCAAGTTCGAGAGCTTAATTCGCTTGATTGCCTAGAAGCGATTGTCTAAAGGACACCTGGAGATTCATGTACGCGACACGGCGCCGTAGGAACATGCGATGTAGTTTAGCCAGGTGGTTGAATATGTAGGATGCGGCATATGTGTGTGTGAGGCGTGTCCTACATAGAACCGGATGAGCTTGAGAATATTATGAGCTTTGAGAACGGGTCTAGCAGATGCTGTGAGTCAAGACACAGCTTAACGTTATGATGGGGGACGTGAAAAGAACAAAAAACTATATATGTGATTATGTCGCGCCATGGTAAACTCTTCGATCAGCTACAGATCCCTGGACGACGTGTGCCGTTGCCCGTGGCCGTCGCTAGCGGTTGATGTCACTGAGCTGCAGCCGTAGTGATTTGCAGCGTATGCATCATCATCATCTATTGCGAGAGAGAAGACCAACTTTGGCAGAAACAAGGAAAATGAGGTGCACCGCCCGTCGCTAGCAGACTAGCGGTACCATCGGATCACGACCGTGCCTGTGATCCATTCTCTGACCCCATGATTATGTTGGGCAGCACAATCAGATTGAACCCAACCAAATGGCCATAGTCGTTTGTGTTTTTTTACTTGTGAAACATCTAGCTAGCTGGGTCGGTGTACTCATTATTATTCTGTCGATGTTAAGCTGGTCCATCCGTCCATGAGGATATGCCTCTTGTATATGGGCTATATCGTGCTTTAATTATTCTTTTTAAGATGTAGCGAGTGCCTCAATTGCTAGTACTGCGGTACTACTGCTATAGACGGGTTAGAGGCATGCATTCAAAAAGATAGGTCAGAATCATTTCTTACAAATTCACAGTTCAGAATTCGTGGCATGCATGTACCATGTACCCTATTGGTACCAGTTTTGTGTGGACTCGAGGACCCCAAAACTTAAATAACCCTGCCCTAGCTAGTCATACATCCACTGATCGATCATCGATGCATCCGTGTGTTTTCTCTTTCCAACACGAATTGCGTTGCCGGACTATGATCTGACTCAAAGGATCTCCCACTCCCACATAGCTGACCCTAAACGAGTCATCAGCCATATGGACGACCAATCAGATGAAACCATAAGATCATTTCCATCCAAACAAATCTACTATAACTTCGCTGTCATTATAAAGATGACCATATGGGTTCCCGGCCCCTCGCTCACGCACCACCACCAACCGGTTCTAGTGGGCATGACAGGGCGATGATTCAGACACAATCTTTCTCTAGCTGTCACCCTAATACCCTATCCAATTCGCGCGCGCGCGCGCGCGCGTGTGTGTGTGACACCGAATCGTCGATTAGGATAAAGGGATGCTTTAATTTGGGGACGGGTTTATGCTGTCTGCCGGCCAGACTAGTGCTCGATCATCAGCTGGCGGCGAAGCACCTAACCTGACCAGTTTATTTAGGCTCCAAATAATTTGGCGCGGTGACCTAAAATGCATCACTATCATCAGCTGGATGCATACACGAAGTTTATAGGATTGGCTAGCTGCATGCATGTGGTATTCAATTACGGGAGTGGGGCTGGAGCTACTCCTTACAAGCAAGGCTGGCCGTGTTGGTTGTTGAATTGAAGCAATTTGTGTACGCATTTGAGTGGTCTAATGCTACAGAGTGGTACACCTCAGGACCTTTGTGTTGGTATGGTACCAACACTTAACCTCGGGATCTTATTATGGGTCAGATACAGTACTAATGTATTGTTCGTTCTGTTGACCTTGCTCCTCGATTGTTACTTGTAGTCAATGTAGTACATCAACACCAGGAGCCCAGTTTCATGCATTTTTTACCTCTTATATATTCCGGAAAATAAAAACAAATTGGAGACAGCCTTTGACTGTACAATGAATGGGAGCGCAGGGTGGCCTGACAGCACGTTTATTCGCGGCACAGCACAGGCGCGGCAGCAGCGAGCAGGCACTGAATCGCTCGAGCCAGCCATTTGGGTGGAAGTTATAAATAGTGCACTGGAAAGCATGTTCTGTGGGTGGGGTGAATAAAAAAAACTTATTGGAGAAGTACTTTTTTTCTGAGTCGGAACACAACCCTAGTGAGACAAAGAGGCAGGCTCGGGGCGTTCAATTTCAGAATTCGGAGTACTAGTAGCAGCTCGCATCGCATCTGGTCCCGCTCGCGCTCGGCCTGACTCGATCCGCCCGGATCGGAGCGTAAAGACGACACTGTTTACGATCGATCTCTGCCTAACTGGCTCCTCTGTCTCTGCCCCGCGCTGCTAGATCGGCCGGCCGGTCGCAAACAAATGCAATGCCAACGCCAATGCGCTCGCCCGCGACCGCGCGGCAGAGAAGCGCAGAGACACACACGGGAACTACTACGACCCAACCGATGGGTTCGGGCGGCGCAGGCGTGGGGCGCACCGGCCAATGATTCAATCTTGTACGCGCGCTGCGCGGCCCCATCACCATGGCGGGACGGCGGCACGCGTGCCTGTGGTGTGGCGCGTGGTGCCGACGCGCCGCGCGGTGCGTCACGCGTGCGGCACGGGTAATGCCGCCGCTGGATCGCCGAGTTCATGGCACAACCCGGCCGTACTTGGCAGGACCCTGATTTTAAACCGTTGTGATGATTGCCGTCATAACATGCACCTGATCTCGTTTTTATGGCACACAAAACATAGCGGATGTGGGGATCGTACCGTCTCCCAGGGATCGGTACCACAAATCTGTGTGTTGTGGTTATTCCGGAGAATAATTTGGATCACATGAATCTCGCGAGAGAGCCGCACATGGCACCGGGCCGCGCCTTCCTGATGCCTTTGTGTTCAGATAATGTGAGCGTCGCCTGGTTTGTTATTTTCTTGAAGAAAATTTGACGTTTTCTTTATTTTTGAGGCGATCAAGCTGCAAGCCTGAAACTTACCGTGATGCATGCTCTCTTCTTCCGTGGGCAGAGGACACGGCGACACGGACAGTTGGCATAGCCCCGCAGGGTAAAGAGATTGCGGTAGGTGAATTTTTTTTTTCACCCTCGTTTTAGAGTACCCTAGGTGAGGATCCCCACGGCGACAGAAGAATCGCACGGCACCGATCACTCTGTCAGGTCAGTTGTCAGGGCGGCATCTCGCTCTTCCGCGTCAGCTTTTAACTTTCTCCCCACACGCGCACAGGCCTCCCTCAGTTTCTACCCCCACCGTCCCCACGCGGCACCGGTGCTCCATGACAGATGGGGCCGCGGCAGTGGTCCCGCTGGTCAGTGCCAGGCCAGCACTCAAGTCAATTCACGCAGGCGCAGAAAGCGCCCGTTAGTTTAACCGCAGGTGACACGACACGACTTGGGAGAATCGTCGCGGCGGGCCCACGCGTCAGCCAGCGCGTCCCACGGCCCTCGGTGCCGCTGCTGCGCCTGTGGCCGGTGGGGCATGGCACCGTCCTTTTGAGCCGTTACCGTTAGATCCTTGGCGGCGCCCGAGCCCCGAGGAGGTTTCCTTTCGGCCGCGTTGCTTGCCCTACAGGTGAGAGTTTTCAAACATTTTGCCTGCCTGACATATGGGCCCAGAGGTGAGGCCCACATGGAGCGGGCGAACGGGAGTGCTGTGCTAGCGGCGCATGAAAAGCTGCGCCGTCCTTGGGCTCGGGTCCGACCACGATTCGGCCTCGCTGACCCACCGGCCGATAGGTCGACTCACCGTCCGTCCGTCTCGTTCGTTCGAAGTACCGGATGTGCCCTCGTCTTCGAACTTCAGACGGGACGAACAGGCCACTCAAGGAAGTCGCACGCACAAGACCTCATACGGCCACAGTATTACATATGCTGCCGTACTTGCAAAAAAATGAATGAGCTTTCATTTTCTAGACCCTTGAATCAAAGGTAGGATAAAGATATACGAGTAATAAAGAACCTAGCATATGTAGCGTTACGGTGGTATAAATTGATCCACAAAATTGCTATCAATTGTGCAGAGCCAAGGTTGTATTAGATGTTACTACACTTGAATGCCTAAAAAGGCTCTTGATGCTCTCCCTGTCAGCCCATCATATTAGTGCTCCCTGGTGTATTGCCGTCAGAGACTTTCAGGTCCCTCTAATGACACAGGGCTTAGTGATATATTCGTATAGAAACTATGGTGCATTATACATTCATCTAAGCACAGTCACAACTTACAATCTATATTTTGAGGCGAAACTTATCACAAAATTGTCTCGGAACTTATCACAAAATTCTTGCCATATGCTTGGTTGAGCCACGCATGAACTACTAAAAAGTAAACCCTTTCTGAACTCAGTAGCTTAATTTCGTGCTTATGCCAAAGCTCTTGCTCAGTAATGCTACCTTGAGCTGGATAAGGCAATCATGAAAGAAACTTCACGTACCTATTGAAGTTCGTCATGCCCGTACGTCTCTAAAAGAAATCAATTGATGATCTAAAACACCAATTTATATCGCACATATAAAAATGTGAGCTCCTTGCTTAAGAATGCCTTTACGTCAATCAATCATCACCTGAGCGAGCTGTAAACATTGACATTATTTAACGTGGATAAAGCATTAATGTAGCCATGCAAACAAAGAATTTTTCCACGTCGCCAACCAGTCCCTACTAAACTCATCAAAACATAAAAGAAACACGTAGACGAATTATTGATAATCATGCATTCAGCAGCCGTCGTTGCGCAGTGGTTGCGACTGAAAACATTAGTCTGATGCAAAAGCCAGCCCGGGTCGACAAGACTACAAGCGAGCGGGGATTAAACTGCACGGACAGACTCACAGAGGGCATCGAGCCACCTGTTTTCCCAACGAAAAGTGATGTGAAAACCAGAAAAAAAGACTCCAAATATCCTACTGTACTCCGTAGCAGGTTAGCAGCAGCATTTCAATTTTTTTTTCTGAAAAGATGCAGCAGCATTTTCTGATTCTGATCAAAGAGGAAAGAGAGTTTGTGGGGCCAGCGCGGCGGCTGTTACGAGCGTCGGAGACGGCGCCGGTGTGGAACGGCTGGAGATGGCTACGGGAGGGAAGGGGTGGGCGGAGCGGGTGCGGCGCGCAGTGAGGACCATCTGGGTCATGGTGGTCATGGTGGCGTCGCTGCTCGTGGCGTCGGCACCGACGCTCGTGGCTGCGGGAGACGTGGCCGTGGCGCTCTGGCTCGAGGTGCGCCTCGGATGCCTCAGCGGTCACGGTCTGCGGGGCCACGTCCAGCAGTACCGTTTCCGGAGCTCGCTCGCCGACATACCGCTCGTATCCATCCTTCGATCCCTCGTCATCACCTGTAAGCCCTTGCACATCCTGCTGAACCCTCACTGATGCTTCGAAACGGGCAGGCGACAGGACAGTAGGGGAAGCTGCCGCTCGTTTGAGTTGGATTAATGGATTTCCTTTTATTTCTTCTTTTCCCCGTTTGAGATTATTTTGCTCTGATGATCTAGAGTCTGTTCATGTTTTTAGAATTAAAAATCTGGGGGTGAGGTCTTGGCTTAAGATCCTTTGCATTCCTCTATGTGGATTTAGTGATCTGAAAGCTGCAGTCTCGCTCCGTCTGTGCTTGTCTTCTTTTGCTTGGACGGAGCTTTCGGCGAAATGTGCAGTTATTAATCAGAGTATAGCTGTTGCTCGCTCGCTTTTCTTGAGTTGTAGTTAGACTAAGTCAGTTATTAGCTGGACTAGCTGTAAGAAATTGGGAAGCTCCAGAAAAGTTTGAAGTACGCTTCTTCGGAGTTCTTCTCTGTTCTTTTTTGAATGTAAAAGATTAATCGTATGTTCTGCTGCCTCTGCAGGTCTATACCTCATGTCTGATACTTCTGGTCTCTCTTATGGTCCTTACCTTGGAACAACAACTTTCTGTTCCTTGGCTTCTCTGCTCATCTTGTTAATTAAGGCCTCAGTTTATAGTCCTGGGCAGGACGTTGGTCCTGAGCTCTCGCCGTCATTGCCGGATCACAAGCTCAATCTCAAGAAGCTATGGGGAATGCCAGTGCTTTTTCTGTCTTCCTTGGTGTTTGCTCTTGGCCATGTTATTGTTGCTTACAGAACAAGCTGCAGGGCTCGACGGAAGCTTCTCATTCACCGCATTGACCCTGAATCGGTACGGCTGTCATGAACTTGTTCTTATAAATCTCATTTCATGATCAATGTGATAATCTAATCAGGGATACTTGCTTTGTACTTTGATATCTGATTGGTGTAAAATTTGATGATATATGAGTACGTTTTTCTGTTCTTTTCAGATTTTAGCATGCAAGAATGCCTTTTCTGGATGCTACAAGGTGCCGCGGTCTCCTACACCATATGGTGCAAAACTTTTCTCAAGGAGTGAAAGTGAGACAAAGAGAAAGACACTTGTACATGATGACTGTGATTTGCCAATCAGTTTTCTCGCAGACAGCGATAGCATGTTCATTGCTTGCCAGGGGATCACTGTACACTACAAAATTTCTGATCCATCAACCTGCCTATCTTCGTCCCCTGACTCCTTTTCGGAAAGGCATACTCACCAAGATGTGATTTCATCAAGCATTTCTCCTAGAAGACAGCGACATGAGAGCCCACCGTCTGCATCCTCTAATACTCGCCGCCTTCTGAATAGGAGCTTTAGCCATCAATATCATCAAACTTCTCTATATGCCCCACTATTGGTAGAACCAGTGACATCTCCAACTTTGTCAGATGAGATCCCTCTTATGAGTCTTGATAATGGCAGTGCTGACATATATTTGAATCCTTTGGGCTTTGACCCTGAGGCTGGAGAGCAGGGTAAATTTGCTGTAGTTTTAGTGCATGGATTTGGAGGGGGCGTATTCTCGTGGAGACATGTTTCTAATTTGCTAGCTCGACAAGTGGGCTGCAATGTTTTGGCCTTTGATCGACCAGGATGGGGATTAACATCTCGACCTCGCAGAAAGGACTGGGAAGATAAGAAGTTACCAAATCCATACAAGTTAGAGTCTCAGGTGATCCTTCTCATCTACTCTGATTATTGCGTTTTCCCTTTTTCCTTCATTATGAGAGAAGAATCCTTAATGCAATTCTAGTAACTCCAGCTAGTGTTTGCTCATAATAGTTCAATTTATCATCTAGTATATTTCTGTCACTGCTTAGTAAAGGTATCTGGGGCACCTAGTTCATTAAGAATAGTGGCTAAATCTTGCCTTTCCTATATCATATTTCTATGTCAGAACTATTTTACTGTTATGTATTATCATCTGAATGATAACCTCAAGGTGATATCTATTTTGTTTGAAAATGTTCTAGGGAAGGGGAAATTTGTTTATTAAAAAGACTACCAACAGATTTAGCTACGAGGGCTAAAAAAATCCTATGTACTTTGCACATTGAGATCGTGTTTACAAATAACATTTTGTATGATCATGTGCAGGTTGATCTTCTTATTTCATTTTGCTCAGAGATGGGTTTGCGCTCTGTGATTTTAGTTGGTCATGATGATGGCGGTTTGCTTGCCTTGAAAGCTGCAGAGAAGTTGCGCACTTATGGAGATAATGTAAAGGTAACTCCCCTTTGAGAAAATTAGCCTGTTCTTGTCTCATTGTTTTGGATGGAAACTAATACATCATGTAAGGTTGTATTGAATGTACTTGTTTGCTTTTGCAGGTTGAGGTGAAGGGAGTTGTACTTGTAGGTGTAAGCTTATCAAGAGAAGTCATCCCTGCATTTGCCCGTATACTCCTGCATACACCTCTGAGGAAAAAGCACATGGTCCGTCCACTTCTGCGTACTGAAATAACTCAGGTGATTAATCGACGGGCATGGTATGATGCCACAAAGTTGACAACGGAAGTTCTTAACCTGTACAAGGTAAGCATACTTTTTAAACTTGTCAACCCATTGATGTTAATTCAAGCTTAATTTTGTGAAGTTTGTGTACGGATCTGATACATATAATCATCTTGTGTTTATTGGACCATCATTATTTTGTTTTCACTGTGAAAGAAAAGAAAACTCAAACCTTCTTGTTCTGTGCATGTAAAATGATTACTATTTTAAACGTTCATGCTTTGTCGTTCTCGGAATTTTGAACTGTTGACCGATTAGGGTTGCTTTTGCATTTAGGCTCCGCTATTTGTTGAGGGCTGGGATGAAGCACTCCATGAAGTGGGCCGTCTTTCTTTTTCTACTGTCCTATCATCGAAAAGAGCAGCAGATTTATTAAGATCAATGGAAGACCTCCCTGTTCTGGTGGTTGCGGGTTCTGAGGATGCTCTTGTTTCCGTGAAGTCAGCACAAGCTATGGCTTCAAAACTTGTAAATTCTGTAAGTAATCTGCTCCCATTTGTTGTCTTGCCTGCTAGTCGAGCACATGATTGTGCTATGGACTTAATTTTACCTATATGATTTTCTTAACAATTTACTTTGTTCTACTTGTGCAGAGGATAGTTACCATATCAGGATGTGGACATTTGCCGCATGAGGAGTGCCCCAAGGCATTACTCTCGGCGCTTTCTCCTTTCATCTCTAGATTGGTACCATCAGGAGATTCGTCGCGAAGACTCTAGTGTATACTTGGTTCCCCTCTTTTGCCTCCTTCCTTTTCAATTCGTCTCTTTTTCCTCCCCTTTCAGTTCTTTCCTGTGCTTCTGTCTTCCACACTGAGTAGCCGCCCTCTAGTTGGTGTGAGTTTGTGTGAGCCAATGTAGTGCGTAGTAGTGGAGCCTGACCCAAAATCTCAAGGGTTCCTAGAGCTCCCCTGATTTTTTGTCACATGTAATGATTTCCCGAATGATTTCAATCGAGCAAGTTGAATCTGTACAGCGCATGCTTCCTGTGTTCCGGTCCTCGTCTGGTTCAGTTTGAGATAATATTATCAGCTTGAAATGGCTGAGATAATTGAAGCCTTTTTTCATCAGTGTAGCAAATTTAAACCTGCGCAGCACATGCTCTCATTGCTTGTATCATGTGCCAGTGCTACTCCCAGATCTAGCAGCGGATACCAAACAGTTCTTTTGAGTGAGCAGGAGCACAAGTGGTGGAAGGTGAGAGGCCTAGCTGCAAATAAATTTGAAGAACTTAACACTCTCAGGCCCTCGAGCTCACATGGCCTGTGCTCGGATCCACAGGGAGCCCCAATGCTCTTTGATTGTGCCACCCACCCGGCGACTGGAAGTTGGCAGATTGTTCATGAAACGTAACAGGTGATTCCCGTGGCGCGTGGAGATGCTTCGGGGTTCAGAATGTGTTAGTTGGCTGTTTTGGTGCAAAATGGCATATCCAACCCTCTTTAGTACTAGGTTTTTAAAAATCCTTTATGATTTTGGAAAACTAGGACAAATATTTGTACTAAAGAGGGTTGAAGGTGCCTCTAAACTTTAATGATTTGCACCCCTAGCTGTTTACGCTCAGCGAGCGATCCTGGATGAGGTATGTTAATCAGGATTGGCAAGCATGTGTTATCAACTTAGTTAACATGGGCTGTGAACAGGCTCCTTTTTTTGTTTTTTGTTTTGAGAAACCTGTGGGCTCCTTCCTCATCAAGTTAGTAATATAGCTTGGTCCAGAATTCCAGATTGGCATTTTCACATTCAAGCCTCCTCTTGGAAATGCTTTTGGTGGGCTCTAGCCCATCCAAGAATGAAATTCTGAAGTAACGGCCACAAAAAAACGAAAATAAAAAATCACGTTGGTCTTTGACAAGCCGTGGTTCAGATTTGTCTGTAGTTTCTTTTTTCTAGAGATTTGTGTTTGTAAGTTGAGTTTACAAAGTCTGCAGGTTTCAATTACCGGAGTATCTCACGATTCATAACTCATGTATATTCCTCGGTTACACAGAAAGTTTCATCTCAAGGCCAAAAAGAAAAAAAAGGAATAAAATAAAACTGAACAATAATCTGAAACTGGACAGCACTACTTACATTTTCTGTATCCCTTCTCTTGAAAGGAGAGGACATAGCTAGACTACTGGACCAGCTGACTATTTCATTTCCAAGCAGGATACATCCAGTAGCTTCAAAACTATCATTCGCTTCAAAAATAGCTTTACAACTATCAAGGCTATAGTTAAATTTACACCCTTGCCCGTTCTTCAATGGGAAGAACTTCATCGGTGGCTTTTAATCATTAGTTGCAAATCGCGCAGCTTGCATCACAAGGGCATACTTTCCCCTGTTGTTATACTGCAATAAGAAAAACACAGTTTCGCTCACTTCTTGTCATGTCTTATTTGCGCAACATCTGGCACCCATTCATCACTGGCGAGAACAATATGATCACCGTCTCTGATAAGCTCCAACTCATCAATTTCAGCACCCTCAATTGTCAGGACCTTGGTAGGCGTGAAGCCAAACTTTTTTGCGCCTAGTTCAAGGAGTTCCTTCATCGACTGTGGTAGGTGCACGAGCTTCCTGGCAGCGTTCCCCGTTTCGGGGCAGCTGATTGTCACCCTGATGAGGGAGTCAACATGGCAACTCTGTCCACCTGTTGGCGCGATATCCCTCGAGTGCAGAGGGCCAGAATCCTGGTGGGCGTGGGATGAAGAAATAACACCAAAAAGGGAGTTCTGGAAACTGAACCTCTTCCTGAGGAGCTTCTGTGGAACAACTTTGCTGCGTACTTCGGCATCTTCATGGTCCATGTTCAGCATCGAGGGCTCACTGTTGAACCTTCCTATCAACATTGGTGCCACCCTGCTATTTGAGGCACGGCGACTTGGTGTTACCCGTGATTTACTCTTAAAAAACATTTGTATGTCGTCGTGGCCTTGTTGTTCAGCTAGATCTCTTGGACTCCAGCCATTGTTGTCCTGCTTATCGATGTCAGCTCCATGTTCTAGCAAAAGTTCAACCATATGAACGTTTCCGTCGCAGACTGCACGGTGCAGTGGAGTGGTTCCATCTCTTGTTGATCTGTTTATGTCACCACCATAACGGACAATGTCCTTAAGCAGATCAGTGTTATTTTCCTCAATAGCGACACAAGCATACAAGGCCGT
Source organism: Digitaria exilis (assembly GCA_015342445.1). Taxonomy (NCBI): domain Eukaryota; kingdom Viridiplantae; phylum Streptophyta; class Magnoliopsida; order Poales; family Poaceae; genus Digitaria; species Digitaria exilis. Next base: position 82,812 of record JACEFO010001882.1, read on the forward strand.
TTCTCCAGAAGATAGATTTGCACCACTCTTAACTAGCAACTCTACTACGGCAGCATGCTTTTCACACAAAGCCTCCCATAGTGGAACTTTTCCTTCGTAATCTGTGATGGAAGGGTTATAGGCATGTCAGCGACAGCGAGAGGGAATTGTCCAATCTACATGTGTAGAAACTATTATGAATGGAATAAGAATTGTTATACTAGTAAATTTCGTTTTCCAGGTCGCAGACTGGCAACGATTTCAGAGAAATTTTGCAGTGATACATTTCTTTTGTTGTGGTTTATCTGCAGAAGATGTAACACAGCATACCTCTGGCATTTGGATCTGCTCCAAAATCTAGAAGAAGCTTGACACATTGCTCATTTCCTCTCGAAGCAGCTATATGCTGTAAACAATGAAATGAACATTGATAAATTTCTTGCTTAACAAAACTATGTAGGTAAACATCTATCCATTGATGGATATACACACCAGTGCAGTATGCCCATTGTTATCTGATTCATTTGGATCCAAACCACGTTTCAGAAGTTGATGCAACAAAAGGTCATCTCCTCTAGTTACTGCAAAACAGAGGGTAATTGGCAAATCCAAACGACCCCCTGCTAGCATGTTCTCAATCTCCTTCAGAACGCCCACCATTACACTGTTGTCTTTCTGCTGTTTTAATAACTGCACCCAAAAGCAAGGGAAGAAAAGGATGAATTAATCTCATTAGATTTATAAAACTTTTCATGGTACCATATAGTATCACAGTACTTGATGATCATAATTTCTCAAAATACATTCCCATTATTAATATTTTGGTTAACCTCGGGAGCGCATGAAATTAAGGAAAAACCATACCACATTAGTCAACATGAGTCAACAAGCTAATACATGGTACAGAGATTATGTGATACTGAATTCCATATATTTAAGAAATATAGTACAGGTTTAATAATGGCCACTTGATCTGATTGAGTTGATTTCCGGGATCTTTTCTATCTCAAAACTCTACAACTTATACTATAGCTATAATATGTAATATCGAAGAAAATTACGAAGAATAATGTGGTTCCTGTACGGCTGTACCTGAATAAGGTTGTTCATTATTATTGTCCCATCTCCAACATTGGATTGAACAATGCTGAGAAAGGCAGTGCGATTCATACGGAGAAGCTGGCATAACGATTTTGTTCGAACTGTAAATAGTTGAGGCCGGTAGCAAAGAACCCCAATTTCTCCAACAACATCTCCTGACTTAGCCACTCCAGCCACCTGCATGTACCAGCATATTATCTTCAGAACATGAGAAAAAATTGATACATAAATTCACCTCTGCTGGAGCATCAAAATAACATAAGACTTGCCTGTTCTGCACCATTTTGCAACTCTATTAATTCCTGCAGAAGTGACAGGCATATCAGAATGACCATATGATCTTTCTTAGTTTCAGTGCTAGTGATAATAAGAACCACTACTTTTTCTTACATAAATAAATCAACTAGGAAATAAAAAGACTTCTCATGACAGTATTCTTACCGCACTACCGGTAACTAAAATATAGAAGTCAGTGGGTGCTTCATTCTGCAGGATCACATCTTCTCTAGGTGGAAAATATTCAGCTTTCATTTCAGAAACCTTTCCCATGCAATCACACAAAACAAGTTAAGTGCATGGTCAAGCAGTACCAAAACATTTTAAATGGACAAATAAAATGGAAATCGGGTAGACTCACCAGTTGAAAAATAAGGTCATTTGACACCCCTTCAAAAAGGTAGACCTTTTGAACTAGATTGAAAAACAGATACTGAGAGATGCTAGATCTGATGGCCTTAGGAAGCACATCAAGAGTCTCTTGTTGTTGAAGACCTTCTGAATCTGTCCTGAACTTCAAGCTAAGATGTGAGATCATCTGATCTTGCAGCCGAGATGGAAGTTGATTCCTTAGTGCAAAGCTGGTTGCTGCTTGAATTGTATCTCTCTTTAGTCCAGAACATAAGAGAAAAAATCTATTAGATCCAACTTTAACATGAATATCAAATGTTGATATCAATCACTACTAGACAAATAACTCACGTATTTTCGAGTACGGCTGGTGCCATGGACAACTAGATTGGTCATGTTTCCGATCAAATAGGCAGTCAATCCAAGGTTGAATAGCATGTAAAAAATGTTGAATATCATTTCCCTTGTGTTCTCAGCATGTAAATCACCATAGCCCACAGTGGTCAGAGTAGTGATTGACCAATACATCGATGTAACATAGCGAATCCACAAGCTTCGATGATGAAAATCTGGCATCGAATTGCCAATCCACGTGTCTGATGGGTCAGGATACCTATCAGCAAGAAGATAGTAGAAGCATGCCGAACAGTGGACTGCGAAAAGTGTGACCTACATGACCCGAAGGTAAGTAGATAGGACAGTCATTCGTCAGTAGTATTAGGATTTACAAGAGCGTCTCAAATTTTCTGATTACTTACACATATGAGCTTTGCACATCGAACCCAGAAGTAATTGAAGTGTCTATCCTTCTCCAATCTAGCAAGTAAAGAAATAATAAGATGAAAACATTAGATTTTCTCTCTAAAAAGAAAACAAATGGTATAGTGACACTGTCCACATTGATAATTATGAAACAAGAGAAACAGAGCATCATATTCTGATACACGTACAACACCATTAACATACCTAGCAAAGAGAGAGCTGACCCTACGGAGACGCCACAGACGGAGCATGTTGAAAAATCCATACGACCTTAGGTTTGGAGGTAGTATCTTCCGAGCAATTTCTGTTGGGATGGTGGAGGCGAGGTCAAGAACAAACCAACTAGTAGTATACCGCCAAGCTATCCTCTTCGGATCATCTTCAAGCAAGTATGTCATTCTATCCAAGTAAGCTACAAAGAACGTCAGAATGATGTCCACTGCGAAGAACGCGTTCACAACATTGTCCACTATAGCTAAGCCGCCTGTTGGTTTCCGAATGAAGCCAAACTCAAATGGGGAAACCCATGCGGAGTAGACCACGAGAATTATGAGAAAAGTCTCCCAGATTCTGCATAGAAGTAACAACTGAATATTAGAATTGTTTCTTCCTTTGTTGTAACTTAAGTGTCTTCAACCAGCCAAATTCTCCTGCTCCTGGGGGCCAGGGCAAATAAATATAATAGATATGTTCAACATTACTGAGAATCGATGTAAGTTCCAACTGATCCTGCTTGTTAGAGTTAGTGCTACAGTGACTATGATTACTACTTACTATAGGTAATTATCTTTTGAAAAGGAGCGCTGAAGAAAAACTGATCAATCATGTAATGAGATTTCTAATAATCTGTAACATCATTACATTAGCAAAATAGAACATATAGCCTTCAGCGATTTGGAAAAGTAAACTAATGGCTACATAGGGGGTGAAGAGAGTTGAACACAACAGTTAGTAACTGAGTCAAAGCAACAGCTACCCTGGGAAAACACAGCCACCTGTAACTAAACAACTCCCTTGGTCTTTTCTCAAAAAAAAAAAAAGAAAAAAAACTCCCTTTGTCTTTCGAAAAATTAAACAACTCCCTTATTCCCAAACGATTCAAAAAAGGTATTCCACCCGAATCTTGTGAACGAACACTTTTGTCAAGGAATCGTTGCATAAAGAAGCGCAAAACGTGAGTACAAGAAATGCAGAGACGTCGCAGTCGAGATCATGCCTTTCTTGTCTCTCTTGTGAAGTAAAAAGAAAGTTAAAGCAGGCACCAACGATCTAGCATCCCAAAGTAAAAAAAATCAAAGCAGAAGTGCCGAGTACCATAAAAAGCAAAACATAAACTAATCAATCATTGACTTGCAAAAAAGGAAATCAATTATTCGGTCCAAGTCAAACTAAGAAATCACTTTAAAAACCAAAATCATTTTCTCTCTGTTGAACAAAATATTGGCACCGAGGCCGCCAGGCGAATAGGAGACAAAAAAAGGGGGAAAAAAGGCAGCGCATATAAACAACTTAAAGGAATAAAAAAACAAAAGAGTGGCAAAAAGAAAAAATAGGAAGCAACCTTCTAATTCATGAAAACAAGAGCAGCACATGGGATTCGTCGTAAGAGGAGAAAACCCGTCGTCTTTCTCCATCCAGAATCGCAGACAGGCAACTCTTCGCCGAAGGCCGAACACCAAAATCGAAGCTGGCACTGGCAGAGCAAGCCGTCGTGGAGCGTGAAGCAAACAACAATGCAAGCTACGTTCCAAAAATCAAACCAGCGCATGTGCAGCGATCACCGGGAGAAACGGATGACACGCGAGACGAGACAAAGTACAAGGCACGCAGCGCCGGAATTCGCGACTTCGGGAGCCAACCAATAACGAGGAGGGAGGAGGACGCGGCGAACCTGTATCGTCGGTCGTAGGGCGAGACGATGAAGGGCCTGAGCTTGACGCGGCGGTTGCTCCGCGCGCCGAGCGAGGGCAGGATCCCGCTGGAGATGCTGTAGTGGCTGCCGTCCCGCGACAGCTCCCTCTCTATCGCCGCGGCGCTCCCGCCCCACGGCCCGCACGCCGCCACCCTCGAGGAACCCCACCCCGCCATTGCCCCCTCCCTCCCTGCCGCCGCCGCAATAAACCCTCCTGTCCCGCACGCTGGGTTTACGGGCGTGCGGAGGAGTGATGGGAGGAGGGGAGGAAGAGGAGCGGCCCCCCAACGAAACACCAAATCTGGCAGCGCGTTAGTAAATTAAATTGATGGCGGATCGGATTCCCTAGTAAAGTTTTCCCTCGTGTCCTATCTATTCTCGGCTCTCGGGCCGCCGGGAGGAGGAGGAGGAGGAGGAGGAGGAGGCGCCGCGGATGATGAGAGCGAGCGAACGGGGCAGGGGAGGAGTTGGCTTACTTGGGGGAGTTGGGATGTGTGGGAGCAAAGCAAGCGCGCGCGCGGCGCCGTTTTATGGAGCGAGCGGTTTGGGAAGGATGGCGGGGTCGGGATGATGACGGACGGGGAGGGCTTTGCCCTTTTGGCCGCATCAGAGAGCAGGGGAACGCGGCGCTTGCCGTGGGAGCGCCGCGGCTCGCGATGGATCGATCGTTCCGGGGCGGCGCGGTGGGCCTGACTTCCTACCTGCCTGGGAGAGTCTCGGTTCGGTAAGGGGCTAAGGGCTCGTACGGGTGGGGGCTGGCTGGCAGTGGCAGCAGAGCACAGAGGAGGGGAGACGTCATCAAATGGTTTCGGTTTCAGCCGCGTGCGCCGGCCGTTTGGCTTGCGAGAGCGCATGTGAGCAACGGTCCAAACCTTCTCATCAAAAGGAAATAAAAAGATGGCCTGCGAGACCAAACCCTGCCGAAAAGTACCATCAGCGATGATCGGAACATAAATCACCTCACCTATGTCTTGAGTTTAATGCCTCCTGTATTTTGCGATATTGTTTTCAAAACCACATAATGCATAATATAGTTTCAGACAGCTATGCAGCAGGTCCTAATAGCGTGTAGTATAAAAAAAACACTTCTCAGGCAACAAGGACAGATTAACACCATATGTATACACATCCACATGCATGAGATCGACTACGGCTGCAAGATTACGCTCCACCTTTGCATGCCGTGCATGACGCTCTCTTAATAAGTCTTGAGGGCCAAAGGTGTGGATTGCTTCTCTCCTTTATTTATGTAGCGACATGATAAATACACATCCCGTTTGAAATATGCATTGGACTATTGGAGAATGCTTTGGGCACCATCTTGTGCGGAAAAATCTTGTCGTTGTCATGTAGTATATATTCTATGTTTCAATTTAATCATTTAAAACGTCCAAGCATTCTAAATTTGCTGATAACTGTCTAAGAAAATCTTAGTCGCCACTAAATCAATTTCGGTCATGTCAACTTAGCCAGATTTTAAAACGATGTGATGTACTCACTAAGGGTGTGTTTAGATTGGGGAAAGATTCCCCGAAAATACACTGTTCACCAAAAAAACACTGTAGATGAATAGTGTTCTGTGAGTAGAAGAGGTGGGATGAATAGTGAAAAGTTAGATGAATAGTGAAAAGTTGGGGAATCTTTTGGGAACTAAACGGGGCCTAAGAAGTAATGAAATGACAGGCGAGTTGACGAGACACTTTCCATTATAGTAATGTAGCTGGAAAACGGTAGCAATATAATGTACTGGAATAGAGAGGAAGTCAAACTTGATACCTAAGTAATGTAATTTTGCATGCAAAAGAGCAGGCAAAATGTTATAGAATGCGTCAGGCTAGGTTTACATAGGCTGTAAGAATAATTTCAATTATTAAGAGGTGGTAGAGAACTGAGGACAGACAGAGTTGGATTATCTTTCTAGGCTTCGTTTGGCTCTCTACTTCTCTGGTACGCAGGCCAAGCTGGCAAGCTAGCTCTAAAACGTACATTTAGCAATAGCAATATATCTTCCGGTGCTAGTTGAAAAAGGCACGCCCTCTATCTGTTTTTGTAATCAAACTTTACAAACTTTTGACTGGCAATAGTCAAAGTACCATCTTTTCCTTAATAAGATCATATCAAACTTTAAAACTTTGATAAGCAAAAGTGTTAAAACTAAAATATGTGAACATAAAAAAAGCACTTGGTATACTCGTATGTATGCTTAATTTATGGTAAAAAAAATACGAACTACCTGATTTAATATAATAATGATTTCATTATAGTTGTCAAAATGTTGATATAGAAATTAAATATCGCTTTTGAAGCCTTTCTATATAATAAAGAGAAAAGTCTGATTTACACCTCCAACTATAACAAAAGTCTAGGCCCTGTTCGGCTGCTCTAGCAGCCGCTGCAGCTGTTAGCACTCAAATCTACTGTAGATTTAAGTGCTAACAGCTACAGCGGCTGCTAGAGTAGCCGGACACCCTGCTAATTTTCAACCTGCGACAAAAAAACTGGACACAAATAACCATCCAACTATCAAAATCGTGCAAATTTGACCCTTTGAGTAGCTTGAAAGGTGGTTTTTCATTTTATGAAATATAAAATAATTTTGTTTAAAGTAAAAAATTCATAATTAATTTATTTAAAATAAAAAATATGAAACCAAAGCCAAAATTTTTTTAAAAAAATCCTACCTATCGGTGTTTTACTATTTTTCTAAAAATACTAGGAATAGAAATAACATCAAATGGTGTAGCAACATATATTATATATTATTTTAAAAAAAATTAGCACATGTTTCATATCTTTTTGACCCGAAATGAATTAGTTATGAAATTTCTAGATTATATTTTTTAATATTTTTCAAAAAACAAAAAGGTCCTATAAAATCTTTCATAGGGCCTATTTTGCACTGTTTTTATAGTTGGATGGTCTTTTGTACCTGGTTTTGTAGTCTGAGGGTTGGAAATCAGACTTTGTGTTAGTTAGAGAGTGAAAATCAAACTTTCCCTACAATAAAATATGTGTCATGATATCATAGTAACAGCTTGAGAGAATAGTCACTACCAATTTATATAGTCCTTAATTCAAGAAGGAAAAAGTTCATTTTTGGCCATCCAACTCTCGCCTCAGTTTGGTAACCGGATATCTTTGACCATCCAACTATCAAAACCGTTCAAATTTGGCCATCGGACTGTTTTGATGAGTGGTTTTAACTTTTTTTATTTATAATTTAGTCCTTAGATCTTAAAATGATTATTGCTTTTTGCTTGTACCTTCGATTTAGGTGATTCTTATGGTCACGTGTTACTAACGGTGAGCACTATATTTTAAAGTGATATTTATACTATTTTATCACTATTTGTTATATTATTTTTTTGGTCGTTGTGTAGAAAAATAATATAAGAAAATTAAACAAACAATTATAAATAATATAATTAATATTTTAAAATGTAAAGCTCATCGTTATGAACGCATGACCATTAGAATCACTTAAAACGGAGATGCAAGAAAGAAATAGTAATCATTTTAACATCCAAAGACTAAAAAGCACTAAATTAGTCCATTTTAATCCTTGGATCTTAAAATGATTATTATTTTTTTCTCCTATATCTGATTTAAGTGATTCCAGTGGTCATGCATTCATAACGGTGGACTTTATCTTTTAAAATGTTGATTATATTATTTTATAATTGTTTGTTTTACTTTTCTTATATTGTCATTTGCATGCAATGACAAAAAAATAATATAACAAGTAGTGATAAAATAGTATAAATATCACTTTAAAATATAGTGCTCACCGTTAGTAACACGTGACCACAAGAATCACCTAAATCGGAGGTACGAGTAAAAAGTAATAATCATTTTAAGATCTAAGGACTAAATTGTAAATAAAAAAAAGTTAAAACCACTCATCAAAACAGCCCGATGGCCAAATTTGAACGGTTTTGATAGTTGGATGGTCAAAGATACCCGGTTTTGGAGTTTGATGGCCAAAACCAAACTGAGGCAAGAGTTAGATGGCCCAAAATGGACTTTTTCCATTCAAGAATATACTCCTAGATATTTATTGTTTGCCCGAAATCAAACACTTGTATTTATCTGCTAACGGCGGATGTAAACAACAAACACCCTCTTTTGACCTTTCCCTAATTCCCTTGCCCTTTCCGCCGCATCGCATCGGTCCGGAGCTATATATCCCTTTGGCTTTGAATCCCTTCGGCATCCTCACCATTTGTAGAGGGACCCAAGTGAAGACAGTTATGGCGTTGGTTGTGATATTTCAACCTTCCGGGCGGCTTCTGTATAGTGTGGTCACTGCACTGCAGCCTGCAGGATCAAGATTCAAGAAGCTTCTTCCACCACAAGAAGCTAACCAACTGCGTTACGCTACGCTCCTCCAGATTCAACCAATGGCGGGCCTGTTTAATTATAATAATTGAAATCTGTCCGTGCGTTGCACATTGCAAATCACCTTAGTGGGAGCTACTTTGCATGCATTTGCCTGCCCCAGTGGAAACTTCATGATCACTGTCTTTGAACTTAGCTGATAGTACTTCGTAGGCGCCCAAGTTGACTTGTGAAATCTACGACGTGCATCAGTTGGTGTCCGACCTCGTACCCACCGGTGCACCAATCTACTTTAAAAGGGTCATGGCACACTAATGACGAATCCATGTGCAGCATCCAATGATTATTCTTTCAATCTTTCTCTGCTACAGAGAGATAACAATACCACCAATGAGGCGTTAGAAGATTAACAAAATACATCGAAGCACCTGGCCCTGGGGGTTAGATGTCTGATCAAAGCGTAATGCTGCTGGGAGCAAGCAAGCGACCAATCTACCGGCAACGACGACCAATAATGCAGCGTAGAACATACACGAGCATTAACCGATTCTACGATGTAACGTCCGGGAGACTCTGGAGACTGACTGACTGACTGAATAATAATAGCAATAGATAATGCTCTCTGGCCAGGCAAATCTTTGGACGGTCGCATCACCATCACCACATGATCTGTTTGCCATTGCACGCTGCTTCTCTTTTAATTTCCACCGGAACTCAGTGGGCAGGTGGCGTTGCTCGTCGTCCCACTCTTTGCCGGCCTCCGGTTGGCTAATCGCAGTTGGAGACTTTTGACAGGCAGCCAGGCGAAGGCCGACACATGTGCGAAATGGAACGAGCAAATGTGATCCGAGCGGTGGGTGGTGTGGCTCCTCTCTCCGCAGGATCAAGAGGATTCAGTTTCGCCTGTTCTATAATTAATGTCATGATTGGCTGGTGGCCTTGTGATTTTTGAAATATGTAGTACTCCCTCCGTCCTAATATACAAGGCGTAACCATTTTTCTCTGCTGTCCGAAAATACAGGGCGCCTCCCTCTTGGCTCTCGTGTAATGAATGACTATTGGGTGTAGATAGTATATTTATTATGTTCTGTTCCTTTTTATTGTCTGCTAAAGTAGAATTAAATGTGTTTATTGGTCTTTGTGTTGAAGGAGTTACGCCTTATATTGTAGGACGGAGGGAGTATGTGATAGGCTAAGGTGATTACTTTGCCTGTCCTACACGACATATTTAAGGCGGAAGAGACTACTAGTTGATAGTTCTAATTACATGTGTAAACACCATAATGGTATGTGGTTGCTCATTATTCATCTTTGCGAACCTATATATGTACATCGACTATCAAAGGCTAAACAACCCATTAATCCTCCCTAATTTTGTTTTTCACGCACGAAACTTTCTAACGTGAGTCATTAGAAGAAAAAAAACATGTGGCAAGGAGCGACCATGTAATGTCTTTTTAGCAATTATATGTCACGTGAAGACAAATTTGGTCATGTCACTCTTTTTTCTAACAAATCCATGTCTTGTGAGAAAAATGAAGAAAGGTAGATCAACTACAATCATGCATGGAAGTTAGATATAATAGATTTTCCTTATTTTCATTCTAATGAGTATTAAATCTAGTAGCCTATCAACCCATGCTCCCAAACGGACTTGTTACAAGTAGTTAATAATTAAAATTGCCTCTCTCTCTCTGTGTGTGTGTCTCTCTCTCTCTCTTTCATATATTAAATATTCTAACACCTTACGCTAAAGATACATATTTATCATTATCTAATTATGATGTGGTTAGTTAGTAATATTTTTTTCACTTTGCAAGATTGCATCATAAACTCATAGTTCCACATATTAAATTAAACACTTTATTTGAGTTATGTGAAAAAACATGGAAATTGGTATTCTTATTTATTCCCCTTGTAAATGAATATATATGGTGACACACGTTACGGGTAATATTTTTATATAAGCAATAACATAAACAATATAGTAATAATGATATAAATAGTAATTTAAATTTTTATAGTGCATTTTAAGATTTATTATAATTATATACTTTAGATTCAGATTTAAGGGTTACTTTAAATTTTATAATGACATCATTGGATAATTTATATGCAAATTCAGGTAGTCATTTGATATTATTTTTATAATAACATAGGTGGTGATTTACATGAAGATTAGGGGGTTACTCTAGATTATTGTTTATAATGGAAGAGGGTAATTTAGATACATGCTTACTTTAGTCTATTTTCATAATGAAAGAGGCGGGTAATTTATTAGAAAAGATATCAGATCCATTAACAATATATATTATGTTTAGAGGATTTGTATTGATGGCCGGATGTTTCTGATGGGTATTTTTTTTAGAAAAGATGACATATTCAATGCCTATTATGATTAAAGGATCCGAATTGATGGCCGAATGTTTCTAATTTTTTTGAGAATTTATAAGATTTCTCTATTTTTTTAGGTTGACTACCAAGAATGGTCTCATGTAGGTGTCATGTAGAGGCTTCGAAAGGAGCCTCCAACTAATAATAGTAAGATTACCTTATAGAGGTAATATACTTAATATGTTATAGATCCGCTGTCCATGGTTACTTGGTTATACCTTAGTAAAACCCTCAAATATATCTTTTGGTACAGGGCATGGCAAAAGCTCTTATGTTCACATCACATATTAAACTATTTTCTTGGCATTTCTGCAAAATTCCTAGTAGGTTCGAAACGTAACCCTAGTGAGCACGGCAATCTCCCTTCGTCTTTCTCTTTCTTATCATGACCTTTTGCGTCTCAAGTGGCTCTGTCCGATCGCCCTCTCTCGTATGCAAGGGAGCCACGCACCGCAGCGTAATTAGATCAAGCCCCTGTCTGGATTACCCTTCGATTCTCCTCTCCAAATTGTGTTCTCCCTCTTTAACTGACTGATCAAACAATTAAATTCATTGCGGTTTCCAAGCACTGTGCACGAAAGGCAGCATCTGAACCCGAGCAACTCGCAAGATATTTGCGTCTCTTTTGCAAGCACGCAGTCTTTTTTTTTTTCTTTACTCTGCTTGGTTTGGAGAAAGCGTTCGCCTTGCGGTCATCATGTGGGCCACACGGCGAAAAACCAAGATGCGGAGCTAGCGAATTGCTTATATGCTAGTATCAACTATCATAACCGAATAATAATATATACAGTGTGAGCAACTAGCGATGAATACACATCACACTTTACATGAGCCTGAAAAATAAAGCATTTTGCATGATATTGGGAAGCTAAGGCCACTTAGCTTACATCTTCCAAAAGTTATTCCTTTTGATCTTCAGATCAGTCTTTACGAATTAACGCAGGCTTCTCCATCGCTTATCACGTATATTAGCATGTGAGCCGTCCGGATAACCAAGAATAACAATGCACATAACCAGAGGAATCACTCAAACGACAGCGATTTGTTCAGCTCCATGGGCGTGTGGAATCAGGCGTCAAGGATAAAGCTAGTAGCGCCAATGTTGGCATTGGCATATAGTTCGTCAGATTGGTCAAACTAGATGTGTACCACGCTGATGGATCCATCTAGGGAGGGGATTGGCCTGGATAAAGCGAATGGGATGCCCAATCATGGCCAAAAATGATGGAAAAAAGCATGCGAACTTGCTGTTCGTAGGCGTGTATGCAAGATGGAGAACCTCTTGATTGGTCTCCTCCATTAAGATATATATATATTGCCACTACAAGTTGAGTATATAAGTATTGTATAGGCTGGCCCCTTCGGATCGTGTGGCCTTGCCTCGCTCTTTTCTGCGATAGGATATCTTAAAACCTTTGGATAACTGCATGATAGGGCCTTGACCAATGCAAGCTTGAATTAGTAATGTATCCAGGCGAGGGGGGACAAAACACACGAAAATTATAGGGACAGGCTGCACACGCCCATACAGCATACCGTCATACGTGTACGTACGCATGAAGGATTTTGCTTATAGGAAATTAAAGAAGAATGTGCCGCTAATCTCATTGAAGAATCAGACGGCCATGTTCGCTCAGTGCGCGCACTACATCTGACGGTTATGTGCAAAGAGGCAAGTGCATGTGCATCAGTGCTGGCTTGTTGGGTGGGCGGCATAGCTCAAAATGTAGCTCATGCACATATATTTTCTGTTGGACCACTGATCATGGGTGCCAACGTCTGGTCCTCTATCACTTGCTCATGCATATACATTTTAGTCATCACTTCATGTAAGAGGATTTAATCCGAATGTGCTATTTTATTACTCCCTCCATCCTAATTTATAAGTCATTTGACTTTTTAGGCTCTAACTTTGACCATTCGTCTTATTCAAAAAAAATTATGTAAAATATCAATTTTTTGTTATGACCTGCTTTATTAATGAATATTCTTCAAGAATGACTTAAATTTGACTATATTTGCACAAATTATTTAAATAAGACGAGTGGTCAAAGTTTGTGTAAAAAAAAGTAAAACGACTTATAAAGTGAGATGGAGGTAATAATATAAAGACTTATAATAATTTGGTCCGAACTTAATTACTAAACTACCAAGGTGCAACCAAAATCACCCAAACATTACACGAGTCACAAAGACTGAACATGAACGCTAATGGGCTGAGCCAATGAGGTATTACAAAATCTAGAATGCCATTCACACAAGAAATGTCTTTAGCCTCTTAACATGGCGTGCTAATTTTTTCTTGTTGACTACAAATATCAAATCCTCGTTCGTTGTAAATTCCTAGTGTTTCACGTCCCCCACTAATCTCACCCTTTTTATTTCTTTGTTTCAATTTTCATCTTCACTTGTGATGTCCCTTTGTATGGCGCCCTCTCACGCACGCAAGGGTCAAAAAGAAAAAAAACGCACGCAAGGGCCCGGGCCAACCTGCCCATGTCGATTAACAATCTCACTTTATAGGCTATAGGAGTAGGAGCAGCTCTATAAACAGAAAACACTATGTACATTGACATTTAACTTGGATCCATACGCGTGCAGCTTGTGATCGATGTTTATGTTTTCTGTACCAGTCACACCTAGTCGTTTATTTTTTTTTTACTTCTTTTAGAAAGTCAACAACTCAACAAGTCTCATATGCAAGTCATGGGGTGATAACTTCCATCGACGATCCTTATGATAACTCGATCTAGCCCATCCGAGCGAGTGCACTGCAGCGTCACTCGATGGATGTGCTTAGGGATGCAGGTGGATAACTAATGGTGTTTTTTAGGTTAACTAAATAAGTATGGTTACACACAATTTTATTCTAGTTCATTTTATTATGTTTTTGGGTTGACCCAATGATCCTATATATAACTTGCATCCCTCGATGTGCTATAGTACTGGCCGCTGCCATCTTAATTCTTGGTCCATTGCTCTGTCATCCTATCATACTACATCCATATCAGAAGAGCTAGCTGCCCGGTCATAACTACAACGTGAATAGTGATGACATGGCGAATCTAGTCAAAAAATATTAGGAGGGGCTCCTCGCTTCATCTTCTACCTATAGCTCATCCTTGCAAGCTTCAATGGTTACAAATTTGTAGGAGGGCTTAGGAGAGGCTCCATTGTTCTAGAGGGGGTAGGAGTGGCTCTAGCTCCGGCCGACCCGGTGCTAGATTCGCCCCATTCACAGGGGAGGGCAGAGATGGATCAAGCGAAATGGCGAATACCTGCCAAGTTAGTGCCAAGTCATCACTACTAGTGCCAAAAGGATGGAAAGGCATGTGTGTGCAGTGGACTCGCTGCTGACAGTCGTACATGCATGCATGTGCATCGTTTCGTTGCCACATGTCAAGTTGAATAGGCGTTCTTTTCATTCATTACAAAAATATGGAGTCATCCCCGGAATTAGGATCTTTGTGGCCTACCTAGCTTGCCTCTTCTGCAAAATGGTAGTTATTATTGCTTGAAGTCAGCGCTAGGCAGTATGTATATACTATATAGTATATATAGCATTGGACAATACTAGCTGCATTGACCAAGCTGTGGAGTTGGTTATCCAGGTGATTGCTATTGCGAATTCGCAAGTGGCCCAAAAACGGTATAAGAATAGTCGACAAAAGAGGAGCAGGTCCACGCAGACGCGTCATGCGTGTACGTGTGGAGGATAATGCTTACTGAAAACTGCATTAAGAAGGAGAATATATACAAGACTACAAGAGAGGGAGGACACTAGGACAGGAGACGAAGATGAGAAGAATGTCGTGCGGCTAACTCCCGTTGACGAATTGGGTGACCACGCGTGGCATGCGCGCGGATGAGGTCGGTGATCGAGCGCTCGGGGTGATGGGCAGGCATGACGTGGGACCCCGGGACAGGTCGTTTTCGTGGAAGGGATGGATGTCAACGGCGACCTATGTCACCTATACGATTCCAGTCCAGGAGCGTTTTTTTTTCCATACAACTCCAGGAGCAGTTTTTTTATACAAATCCAGGAGCAGATAGAGAGCACGCCTGACCGAGGTAATAAATGACGTATAACCGGCCGCATGGCAGCGGGGGCATAGCTGACGCTAAATTCAAATAGCGAAATTAGATTAAACTTTAGGGCGAGTTTGAATGATTAACATCGAATTTCTTAGTTATTTAAATGTTTTTGTTAGCCATTACATTTTATACTACAAAAATCACAAAAAAAAGTTTGAATAAACAGATACAAAGAAGATAATGGATACATAAACTGGCACTAAATTGTCATATTAGCGAAAAACATCATTTATTATCTCATCATTCTTAATTTATAATTGTCTCAATCATCATTTTCAAGATTCTTATTGTCATTTGATCCATCTTTATTGTCACTTCAATCATCAACATAGCAAGTAGCATTCTAAACTGAGCAATAGCAGCCCGTAGTAGCGGATGCTAACTTGCTAAGAGAATAACTGGTGCTAACTCCAAGCTCACTATTTCGAGTATGCCATCTTATGGCGGTAGCGAAAGATGCCCGCTACCTCTATAGCGATTACTACAAACGTTATTTAGGACCTTGCGCTAAGCCGCTAACATGCAGCCAAGCTCAGGCCTGCCTACTTGCACCTAGCCTGAGAGATACAATATATTCCAGCCTCCGGAATATACAGTCCCCGTGCCAAACTCCAAAACAGTGGACGCACGCGCTCACGGTTTCCTCCACAGATTCGTCCATCATGTGTGTTAGTGCAACCGAATTCCAAAGCTATATATAAAAAAATGAGTGCACCTAAATAAGCTACCAGTCGACTAGGTAGCCAGAGTCCAGAGACCTACGACGGCGAAGTCTATCGGATCAACGCAGCATATGGGCGTCGTCGTCGACCCCATTTGTACCTACCAATAGACCCACCGTGTGTGGCCCACGCACATTCATGAGGACACTGGGTGGAAGAAGGAAAAGCAGTCACGTTCCAGCTGACGAGGCGCGAATGAAGTCGCCCCGAAAGAGCTAAGCTAGGCAGCAAGCAATAACACGTTGCGCGATGCCGTCGAGGCCAGGCGATCGACGCGCGACCGAGACGCCCTCATCTTTCCGGATTGGGTGGCGGGCAGACTGGCATCGTCTTCGTCAGCTCTCCGCCCATCCCGATCCCGTTCTCCACACAGTGTGCAGATGAGTGTGTCCTCGTCCGACACTGCCACGATTGTCTCAGCCGAGTCTGCATCGAAGACGGACGGGCACGGGAAGGGCTCGCGAGGTTCGTCTCGTCGACCGATATATCATTCAGCGCGCACGTGCAGCTACGGGTGTTTCCAGCGAACAACTCCGACTCGCTTTCGTCGTCGTCGTCGTCGATCCGTAGGGCCCCTACGATCCCTTCTATACTCTTCAGCACGATCTCGTTCGTCGCCTCTGGCCGCTGCACAGGCGAGGTCGGATAAGGAAGCCGAGGGGCATGCTGGGGTACGGGACAGCCGACAGGGACATCGTCACACGGCCTTGTCTTGCTTGCTTCCCGGCCGCTCCTGCTGGCTGCTGATTTGCTCGGCGGCCGTTTTCACCACACTGTTCTCTCTCTCGGTCGGAAAGTCGCCAAGACCGACGTTGCCATTTTTGGCGGCCACGTATGCGCGGGCTCGATCATTGCCGGGCCCCTCTGCCCCCAGATCGATGCAACACGAGGGACCCCCGCGCGCACCATGCGTTGCGTGCAATCGACATGGGCCACCACCACCTGCCAGTAGTATCAAGTTGTGTCTGCAGGGGGGAGATGATGGGTGGCACGATCGCTTCCTCTCTATGACATGTACTACGCGAAGAATGATCAGAAAGGCAGCACATGGATCGATCGATCAGCGATCGCGAATGCTAGATGGATACATGCACGAGCACCGCTCGGCACTTCGGTGCGGATCACGGAGGTGGGCATGGTCCAGATGGAGTTGTTTCTGTACCATTTAAAACTGCCGTCGACACTGATTTGCTACTAATACGCTCGATTGAGCTCTTCCGATACGTCCGTGTGGCCTGCAGCGCGGCTGCGCTCTGTGGTTCTCTCGTATCACTGTCACGTTCCTGTTGGAAGTTGGAGCACGAGGCAGCTACTTGGTCATGACTGAAAGCTGAGAGTTGAGGAGTGGGCCACGAGGTCATTGAGAAAATATAGCAAGTATTGACACGTATGCTGGTAAAAAATATTTAGGGTACACGAGGTCCTTGGGAAAATATAGTTAGTATTGACACGTATACAGGTGGTGGTGAGCTCCCTAGTAGGAAAGAGACCTCTAGTACCGGACGCAAAGCCGCGTTAGTACCGGTTATACGTCCGGTACCGAGATTCCGGTACTAAATGGGCAGCCCCGTTAGTACCGGCTGCAGCAACCGGTACTAACAGAGCCGCAGAGTCGGCGGGGTCGGCCAGTTAGTACCGGCTGGTAACCAAAAAATAAAGAAAATATTTTGTAAGCTCACAAGTCACGCGATTTTTTCACGCATAAATGCGTGTGCACGGTTCGTGGGATTCGAACTCACAACCTCTGGCCTCGCGTATAACCCCCTCTACCATCCCACCTATGCATCACTTGTAATTCAGTGGGATATGCTTTCCTTTTGAACTATACCCCGCGGACCCATTTAGTACCAGCTCGTAACACCAGCCAGTACTAAATGCCAACATTTAGTACCGGCTGGTGTTACGAGCCGGTACTAAATGCACAGGGGCCTCGGGAATCCCCCGAGACATGTTAGTACTGGGTTTTAAGACAACCGGTACTACGTGTGAGGGGGATGCTCTATTCTTTAGTAACAGCTTGTGTTGGGATATAAGTAGAACTAACAGAAGTATTTAGGGTAACCCACTTGCCAACTTGCCATCGATAGTCAGCATTTCAGGAAGCAACAGAAATAATTGTGCCCAGTACGGAGAGCAAGTTGCCCATTATTGGCTGTAGAAAACAATTGCGTCGGTTTGAGATTTTATATGGTACTCCCGTTTATGTCAAACGTAACGCGCGTAGTCGTAACGATTCCATCGTTGAGCTACTAGCTCTGCCGACCGAGAGAGCACTTCCCGAGTGGTCTTGGACGGGAGGGAAAGCCCATCCACACTGCAAAACTCCTAAGAAAACGCAGTTTAGGCCGAAGAAAGCCCGTTTGACCAGGGGCGCGACCAGGCCAACAATTTCACACTCGAAACGGCCCGCAGGGATTTAGCGTGGGCTTGCTGTTGCTGGGCTTGATGGAGTTCAGGTGGGCTATCAAGCGGTTGGATGCCAGAATTGATTGGATTTTACACAACTCCGAATACAAAAATCGCTAAGGTGATCTAAAACAAAAATCGCTAAGGTTGACGATTGTTCCAGATCCGCGCCGTGTGTTTGTGGTGCTTGCTTCAAAGCGCTGGCTTGTGTCCGGTGCTCGATGTCGATGCGAGGTCTGTCTCACAACACGATGGCCTGGGAAAGTTTGGTCTCACATTTTAAGATTTTAGCTGTTATATTTTCAGTATTTTTTTTGAAGCGGCATATTTTCAGTGTTTAATACTTCCTCCAGTTCACTATTAGAAGTCGTCTAGGACAGCGACACGGTCACCAAAGCACAACTTTAACTTCTCTTTTCTATAAACATATTTCTTAAAAAGTTATATATGCACATTTTTATGAAAGTAATTTTCAAGACCAATCTATTTGTATGATTTTCACATTTCCAAACTCAACAATTTAAATGTTATTCATGATTATATTCCCAATGTTTGACTCAAACCTTGTCCAAAACGACTTCTAATACTAAATCGGAGGGAGTAGTCGTGTAAACAACCATAATCGTTATATTACATCCAAATCCTACCCTTTCTCCCACTCATGTTATGGCCAACAGTCCTCTGGCTCTGGCCGCCGCCGTCTAGCCTTCCATGGCCGCCACGCCACTACTCTACTCACACATCGTCGCCTACGCCACCCCCTAAATGGCAGGTATTGGTGGATCACGGATGGGGCGACGAGAAGACAACGCATGAATTAGCATGACACGCTAGCATAGACCAGATATTAGTCATTTACCCACATGACATCTACAACCCCTCTAAACAATTTCTGGTTTATTTTACCGCATAAACTATGCCATTTAGTCTATTTTATCCTCTAATACAGTTTGTTTTTTTATTTTTCATGTACAAGTGTCTTCGAATTTTGCGAGATGACATCATAATGCACGATAGAAAAATATAACATAATTTTTTATTATTTTGATAGATAAAAGATTATTAATTAATTAATTCTTAGAATACAACATTATATAAAAATAATAACGAAAAAACATAATATATTTTTTTGACATATACTATGATGTTCACTACGATCATACAAATTTTGAAATTAAATTTAACTTGTGCATGTAGATATAAAATTAATAAATTATATTAAGGGTAGAATAGACCAAGTATCATAGACTAAAAGATAGTTTATCGGTTATGCAAATTTTATTTATAGTCGAGGGCTGTAATATAAATTTTTTAAAAAATAAAAAAAGAGCCGATCCCCACCCCACCCACCTGGCCTGGCCAGTCACCAGTGGCCACCACCTCCAGCCGTTCCAGAAGGATCTCGCACAAGCCACTCGTCACGCAACGAAACGCAACGGTCAACATGCGACGCGACAGTGAGTGGTGGCTGGCGCGGTGGCGCCCGTGCCTTGCAGGTGTCCGTTGGCGCGGCGACAGGCCCGGAGGCGACCGTTCGCGCGCACAGGCCGAGAGCGGGGCCCAGCCCAGCCAAGCCCGGATACCTCGCGTGGGCGGAAAGCTAGCGAACGCCCCCCGATTCGCGTCGACGAGGATCCAACGGCACCCGATGCCTGCGTCCATCCAAAGCTACCCTCGCTGCTGCCCCCTCGAAAAGAAACGCGACTTCCCCCTTATAAATGCCTCCGCATCGGCCCCTCCTCCAATCCATCCAACACGCTCCCCTGGACTTCTCAAGTCCATCTCGAACCCTCTAGACGCCTCTTCGGTCTCTCTCCCTCTCGTCTTCGTCGCCGCCCCGATCCCCCGTCTCGCGCGCCGCAGGAATGGTGAGCACGATCGTGTACGAGTACCCTAGGGTGTCCGTACCGTCTGGTGTTTCCGACGGAGATCCTGAGGCGGGTTCTGGTCAGGAGTTAGGTTATCTGATTGATCCGTGTTTTTTTTTTCTCTCTCGCAGGCGTTGCCGAATCAGCAGGTCGTGGATTACCCCAGCTTCAAGCTCGTCATCGTTGGCGACGGTGGAACTGGTGAATTTCTCCGTCCTTTTGCTGTCCGTTTTGGGATATTTGGGGGATTGTGGCGTCTGATGCGTGCGCCTGGTTCTGCGAGATCTGACGGACCGGGTAGCGGTTTCGTTGTTGACAAGTTTAGGGGGAGTTGCGATTTTATCCGGCTGGAGACTTATGTGGATTTGTCGAAAGTTGATCTGGGTTCAAGCGTGTTTAGGTTTTAGATGGGGAATCGTTATATTTGAACACATGTAGAGATCTATTCTATTATCGCTGTAAAGGGCATTGAAAACTGTTGGGTGGCTCTGTTCAAACATTTAGTTGTCAGTTATACAAATCATTTTGTAGTCTCCTAATATTTGCAACTGATTTTTGAATTTTGCGCAACAAAGGCATGATATTGATTTATAAACGTCCTGGAATAAATGGAAAGTTGTGGATGGTTGGCAAACTGTTAATATTCTATACCCAGAGAACATTGAAAGCTATAGTAGATGGTGAGTCTTTTTTAAAACTATAACTAGCTTTAAATTGGAATTTTTTATAATATGAATAAGACATGTCTGTGAACTTACACACTAGCGTCGCGGTAAGACGACGTTCGTGGTAGTATTGCGGTGTACCTATGTGATTAGACATTATGGATAACCCAGTGTTCATCCACTTAGGCTGGGGCACCAATGGGTGTTTTTCCATCGTAGTATTAAATGGTCCTCTCATTGGTTTCAATTTCCAAAGGTTGTTTACATTCCTTGACATTGACATATGTTGCATTCCAATGCTGGTGTTAATATGTGATGCCGCAAACATGTCCTTGTTTTAGTTTTTTAAAATGATTGGCAGTGATTGTTTCTAGAATCAATATCTGATCACCTCATGTTTCCTGTAGGTAAAACCACTTTTGTGAAAAGGCATCTTACTGGCGAGTTTGAGAAGAAATATGAGCGTAAGTGTCAGATCTTTGCTCTGTCCTAGCTATTTGCTTAAAGAAGATTGGACTTGCTTATAACAATTTGATTGTCTTTCATTGCAGCCACCATTGGTGTTGAAGTTCACCCGCTGGATTTTAGCACTAACTGCGGCAAAATCCGCTTCTATTGCTGGGACACTGCTGGGCAGGAGAAGTTTGGTGGTCTCAGAGATGGCTACTAGTAAGTGATAAATACGTAGTTCGTCAAGTCGTTATCTATGTTAGAAGTTGGTTGAAAGTGTGATACGATTCATGCAATATAAGCATGTGAAGCTTGGTGTTACTTCTTGATTCCTTGTTTTATAAAAGTATGTTTGTCTAATTGTTCCAGCTTGCAAATACTCGTTATAAAGAGCATACCAACACATGCAGTTAGAAATCAAGTTTGTGTCTGAAAGCCATCTTTTTTAGTGTTGCATCCTGAATAATTGAGTAATCCTAGTTGTTTGCTAATATCTTGTACATTTTTTTTTTGTGTATGATTCTCATTCTTCTGCAGGCATTGCAAGCTTTTGAGTCTTGATTTATAGATTCTTTTGTAGTTCTGTATGTTTATGTGTCATTTGCACATTGTCGCCAACGTGTTGAAATTCTCAGCATATGTAACTTTCATTATTATGATTTGATTGTTTCTATTGAGTTTTGTTTTCATGTCACATAGGGCTTCTCCTAACATTCATAAAATTCATCCTGCAGTATTCATGGTCAGTGTGCCATCATCATGTTCGATGTCACTTCAAGGCTGACATACAAGAATGTACCAACATGGCACAGGGACTTGTGCAGGTTAGTTTATCAGTACCATTTCATGAAAGGTGATGCGCAGATTATGTCAGATCCTTGCTAAATATCCAATTATCTGGTTGCAGGGTGTGCGAGAACATTCCCATTGTCCTTTGTGGTAACAAGGTTGACGTCAAGAACAGGCAGGTCAAAGCCAAGCAAGTTACTTTCCACAGGAAGAAGAATTTGCAGTACTATGAGATTTCTGCCAAGAGCAATTATAACTTTGAGAAGCCCTTCCTTTACCTTGCAAGGAAGCTGGCAGGGTAATTAATTAGAACTTGTGATCTCTCTCTTTGTATTTGTTGACTTCTGCATATGCAATAACCAAGTCTTTCTCTATGCCATTCAGGGACCAGAACCTTCACTTTGTCGAGGCTGTTGCTCTGAAGCCACCAGAAGTGCAGATTGATATGGCCATGCAGCAACAGTGAGTGCTTCGATCTCTTTATTATTTACCTAGCAGCAGTGAAAAATTGAAGTGTTAAGTGGTTGTTGTGTGGGGTCTTATTTGCTAAATTTAAACCCCATAATTTTTGCTTCAATTTTAGGTACTTTTATGTGAAAAAATAATTCATGTCATTACCATCATTTTTATTCATCTTGTCAAGAATCATACTGCCTCAGTTGGCCTGGATTTCTAACAGCATTTCCCCCATGATATTACAGGCATGAAGCTGAGCTTGCAGCTGCAGCGGCGCAACCCCTGCCTGACGATGATGATGACCTGATCGAGTAGATAATGTCATGGCATTTCTGGATGTGAGAGTGGACCTTTTATTTAAGAGCCGGTAGTGGTTCATCATTAGACACCTGAATTTGATGTATGATGAGTTGTGCACGAGTTATGTCCTATCCGGCGTTGTTGCCAAGGGTTGGTGACTGAACCAGCTCCGTTTTGAGTAATACAGTGCTCTCGTCATGTTTCAACGTGTGTTCTGTTTTGTGATTTGCATCTGTTGAAGTTACCGGGGAGAAATGACCTGCCAAGGTAGCCACACCCTTTCGCAGTGTTCAATGCTGGAAGTTCACAGGAAAATAAATGCTGCCCATCACTCGTGCGAGGAAAAAACTAATGAAACAGCGCGGATTTGGCAATAGCCACACCCTTTTGCCTTCGGCCTCTTCGGGTGCCTGTGCTGCCTCAATTTTGCCTTCGGCCTTCGTCTTATTTTCGGGTGCCTCTGCTGCCTCAATTTTTTTTTTTGCAGGTTCGTGCATGAGAGCGCCATTATTTCTATAGCCTGTTCCGTTGTCTCAGCGAATATCTCAACTAAATAAATGGATCATCAGACAAGTTATCCACCAAGTGATGTATGTCTAGAAACAAGTTATCCTCTCCCTCTCTGACAGATCATTCCATGATTCTTCTTGTTACTTTTGTCTTTGACCTTTTATTTTTTTTTCATTATGATGCCCAAAGCAAGTCGCAATAGAAAAGATTGCCTCCTTTCTTTCGTCATGTGCTAGTAATTGCCTTTCCCCCTTCCCTCATGTTGCCTAATAAGTTACCCCTCTGTTATGGTTATTTTCTGTTCATTCACCATTTCCTTGGTTTGTTCTAATAAGTCTAATATATCCAGCTTTAAAGTTTATGTAAACATATTAAATATAGAAATTTTATTTATTGAATTCACCATAAATTGTATTTTGATGGTGTATATTTTTGAAGTATTGTTGTATTTTTCTACAAACTTTATCAACGTTAGGCATGTTGACTTGAAAAACAACAGCTACAGTATGTGAAAAAGACGGGGTAAACATTAAGATTAGACCAAGTAAATGAATAGATCTGGAAGAACTTGGGGCCAACCTTACTTTCTATAAATCCCATATAGCATTTCCAACAAATTACTCAATGAAAACACTTTCTCTTTCCCTTACCAATATAATTTCTCGTTTTTGGTTGAATCACCTACATATGACTAAGAGTGACGTGAGTTTGGTATCTTTTTTATTGGTATTGTAATAAAATTGGTAATATGCAGGAATACCCTATATCCCTTGAATCAAATTTTTTATATTGATAATAAGGATTAGTAATCTATGTAGATGCTCTGTTCGAAATTTTAAAAAGCATATCAGTAACACGAAAATCTAATGAGGATGAAGATTCGAGTCATTGAGCGGGGCGAAGCAACAAAAGATTCTTGTTTTAGAAAAAAAAAACAAAACTATATCCAAGGAGCCAGGCTCCGAAAGAAGAGGTCGTCAGCTAGCGGGACCCCCAGTCAGTGTCCTAGATCAGGGCCCAAAAGGGTCGGCAAGTAGAACGAACGCGGGGGAACTCTCCAGCTTTGCCCCGAACGATAAAACGCAACAAGAAGGAATTGGCAAATTTGGCCCTGTCCTCTGCGCGATTCAAGCCCGGTGGACGCTCGCCTCGCCTGAGTCGGAGGCAGTCTCTTCGATTCCACCTTGTTCCCGGTGGAATCGGGGCTGCGATGGAGGAGCAGTTCATCCTCCGCGTGCCGCCGTCCGTGGCGGAGCGCATCGAGCGCCTCATGAATGAATCCGCCGCCGCCTCGTCCTCCAACCCTGACGACGCCTCCCTCGACCTCTCCTTCTCAGGTCAGCGGTCGCCCCCCATCTATCTCCCTCGAATCCTACTCCATATGTGCGAAAACAAACCTACCGTGCGTCCGTGCCGTGCACTAGGCTAGAAGCTTCGTCGGAAAATGCGATTCATAGATTTACTGGTGGGGATTACATGTCCGTAGGGTTGCTAGACGGAACGCTAGGTCAGGTGAGCTGGGGGCTTCTATGGCTGCAGGGAAGGGGAAGGCTTGGTGCTGCAAATCGGTGGTAGACTTGTAGCTCTTGGTCCAGATTGCCATAGCGTGAGAGGTGTCTTGCTTGGTCATGCTGCTATGAGAATGCTTAGTTAGCACCACTAACTGATTGATTCTTCTCGAGTGTTGGAACTGACGCTGTGGTGCACAATTAGAAGATGAGGTCACACGATACCATGTGCCCGTGTGTGGCTTAGGTTATGAGGAAGATTATTGTTCTTGCTCCAGATTTTGTGGCGGTAGTTTAAAGTGTGAAAAAATGGATTTCTCCCAAATGGTTGACTCACTGTAGAAAAGAGCTTCCTAGTTGGGAGCTCTGAACTGATGATATTAGTGGATTGTTCAATTGGCATTTGGTTTATTAACTTCCCATGGATCAGTTTGTTCATGCATTTATTTGGAAATTTCCCGAAGCTAGTATACACCATCATAATAATAGGTCGTTATGAGTATATTTGATAGCCAAAGCGAAGAAAAATATTCAAAGTTTGCCATTCTGATCTGAGCCAGCTGTTCTTTAATCCGACTGTTTGACCTATGAACTTAGGATAAGCTTCGCGGTTAATAACGCAAAAAAGATCTATTTACTACCAGACGAAATGGTCAACGCTTAGCAGCAACTGCAATATTTTATTAATAATGTATAATTAAGATTAGAAATGCAAATGCTGTGGTTCCTACCTATGTTAATCAATAATCACACTTGCTAATAATGTTTTCCTGTCTGTAGTCTGTACTCACCTCTTATTTTCCTATTTAATATTTGGGAGCATTACTTGGCACATATGGTTCATCAAACACAGTATCTGACTTAGATGAAATCATGAAATAACTCGATTGCTAGAAATAAACTAAAGATCAGTAAATTTATGATTGCAAAATGATTGAAACCGTCTCATAGTGGGCATGCGAAGTTCTTATTAAAAAGCTTTTACCTTGGATGCAGATAGGATGACTCATTTGATATGACATTCGCTCTGTGCATTTGTGCTCATTTGTTGCATTTTCTCTCTTATAGTGATATCACAACGCAATGTGCTCTCTTAATATATATTTTTTGAGACCAGAATGGTCCCTCTTAATACGTTTTTTGGGAACAGAATGGTCACTCTTATTTCTGAACATGCAACTTGAACTATATTACACTGTACAAATGCTTCAAAAACTGAAATCTGGAACTTTTGTCGCCCTGTGGGTTGACGAGATATTTCTTCCTACAGAGGATGGGAGAAATGGTACATTTATGATTGGTAATGAGAGCTTTCCTGCATCTCTCTTGGATCTACCTGCGGTGGTGGAGTCGTACAAAACGTATGACGATTCTGTACTAATTAAGACTGCTGATATTGGTCAGGTAAAAGTGCAAGTTTACTGTATATCACCTATTTTGTTCATATCTTAAAATCATCTGATGAAGCACAAATTGAAAACAGATGATTATGGTAAGAGAAGAAAACGACCCTGCTCCAGAAGGAGTTGAATACAAGCATGGGCTTACACCTCCAATGAGGGATGCACGCAGACGACGTTTCCGCAGAGAACCAGATTTGAATGTACTATAAAATTAATTTCCCTCTAGCTCTGTTGATTATCCTTGTTCATGATCATCAAAACATTTTTTTCTTTTTTGCGAAAACCCTAATTCTTTCTTACAATTTTGCAGGCAGAGTTGGTTAACCAAGTTGAGAAGCATCTCATCAGTATTATGCATGGAGTATCTGTTAGTATCCTTTTGGTTGGTTTGATTCGTTAAATGCTAGCATGTATTGTACTCTGGCAGCTGAATTGAATGGTTTACATTAATTTTTCTAGTTAGGTTTCACACCCTTTTTTTGGGTACTGACGGTAGTTAATAAATTGTTCTGCATTGAGTTCCATGCCTCGCTGACAAGGGTAATTCGGTACCATTCTTTGGATCTCGTCATTATTGTGATTTCATACCAATGTTACAATGCTAGGCTTCAACACTTGTTATGCCCCTGAATTGCATGTGAGGTTCATCATAGATCATTGCATTAATAATAATCTAGATATTTAATAGTTCTATTAGCTACCAGTTGTCATGACTGCATGTGCTTTTTGGTTGAAGGATTCTCTGTTATATACGTCAATGGAAGTTACACTGTTGTTATGTTTATCAGTCAAATATACATTGTTCCTTGACTCATCAATAGACCAGAACGCCAGTGTAATAGGAGGCGAGGAAGGCGGTGATCGTAAGAAACCTCCAGTGGCTCGTGCACCCAAGCGGCCTGATGTTCAAGAGCCAGCTGCTAATGGCGACGAAGCTGAACCTGAGAGAAGCGACTCGGACGATTCTGAGAACTGAAGTAGTCTTCAGTACTACAGCTTCAGTGTATATCTATGACGATGATGGGTGTTGTCTGATGCATGTTGAATATTATATTATCATATTTTCTTGGACTTAAGCATACGTGGGAGTTGGTTTACTGCTCTACTGTAGTGCTGCAGTTCTCATCTAATCTGATTGCAGCTAGCAGCAGTTTTCGTCTGTGGTCCGATGCATACCATGAGTTTACTTGGTAACAGGACCCTTCCACCTTTTTTCGTACACATTCTAGCATTTGTAAATATCGCAAGACAGGTGTCCGTTTCGACTCCGAAGTTCGAACGCCATCTTCCCCAGTTTGGCGAGTGGGGTGTCCGGGCTCTGCACACTGGCATCTCCTGCCGTGACGACGGGGAGTTCGATCGTCGTGTCGGACTTCCATACAAACATGTTCGACGGCGAAGAAAGTGGTAGCTGGGGCGAGGTGGGCGAGCTTTCGAGGTTCTCGTCTTCCATGGCGCAATGGGAGGTCAAGGAGCTACCGATCCCCTACGATCCGGATAAAGGGCTGTATCCCTTGACATGGGACACTGACAAGGTGTTCTCCGATCTCTCTGAACCCAATTTTTTCATTTTGGCCCTTTTCTCGTAAGATATTTATATATGGACACCTGGACGAAAGATTTTAAAAAATGGACCCGAAGCTGGGCGTCAGGTCCCTTAGCGCCCAGCTTTAACGGGTGGGCGCCAGGAGACATGGCGCCCACCTTTGCCACGTGGGTTCCAGCGTGGCTGAAACCCTAGATCGGCCGCGGGAGCTGGGCACCAGGTCCCCTGGCGCCCACCTGTGCAACCTGGGCGCTAAGGGACCTGGCGCCCAGCTTCGAGACTTAGAGACCACGCGCGGCCGCCGCCCCAGCCGTCCTCTTCTTCCTCTGTTCAAACATAACAGAGGGGCGTCCAGCGCCTCCTCCTCCCGCCCCCCTCCAAATCCCCCACTTCGGGAGGTCCACTCGTCGGCGTTGGCCTCCACCACGACGTTGGGGAAGGTAAGGTCACTCTCCTCCCTTCATTTTGGTTTAGTTTTTTTGCTTGTCAATTGAAAATCATGAAACCCTAGGTCTAGAAATTTTGTTGAAAATTGCATAGTGTATGTGGTTTTAGGAGAAGTGAAGCGTCTAGAATGTCAACGTATGTGGTGGGAAATATGTGTGTGACTAATTGTGCTACATTGATAGGTACAAAAGTGATAGATATAGTTGTGAAAAATGAGAGCCTAATATTTTTTTTTGTTTTTATACACGTTAGTTATGGATGACTTGTGGTGTCAGAAGAAGTGGAAGGATCGTGCTCAAAAGAACTATCCCGATGTGTCTTCCAAGGATGCCCCAGTCCCTCCCGCTCTCCCTAGTCCGCAATGTGAGTGTGGTAAGCCCGCGCGGGTGACTCAATCGATGCATCCCGACACTGCTGCTCGAGCGTACTACAAGTGCGGTGATCATCGTGTAAGTAGTTGCCATCCTAGATTCGTACTTGTGGATACAATATTCTCAACACATTCGGTAACTTATTTACGTTTGTTGCAGGACTGGGAGCAATGAAACTTCTTTCAGTGGATCGATGGTCCTGAGAAGGTGGATGAATGCATCCTTCTCTTTCGGCCATCTTCGTCGAAGAATTACGAGTCTTTTCAGCGATGGCTCCCTCCGCCTCCTAACCCACCACCTATGACTAATGAGGAGAAGAAGGAAGCCATTGCGAGACGTCTGGAAACACCACCATTATGCCATTGTGGTGATCCTGCTCAGATTCATCGCACCGTGAAGAATTGTTCTTTCACACCAACGTTTGAGTGTCGCAACAGAACAAAAGTGAGTTAACTTAAACTTTGGTTACGATGCCTTGATAGATTGGCATGGATGTTTCTTCATTTGTTTGTATTTCTCAAAGCAGGGTGGATATCCGTTATGTTCTTTTTCTGAATATGATTATGGCCCGAAGTCATATTGGCCTGTGGATGAGGAAGGTAGCAAGAAAAAGGAGAAAGAGAGGTGCATCGCACCGGATAGACTATGTTATTGTGGGATCAAAGCTAACTATGGTGTAGTGCCATCAGAGCTTGGAATCGGTGATTATTGCGGTCACATGGTTGGGGATGATTTGGTGAGTTTTGTGTTCTATTTCTGTATGTTTCATACACTCCTTCATTTCTTTGACACGTCTAAGGTACAAACTTTATGTTTTTGCTTGTAGCGAACTCGAAAGTGTCAGTTTGAATTTTATGTTGAGAAGCCAACAGTGGACACTCAGATTTGGTTGAAAAAGAATAAGGGAATTCATCCTGAGGTGTTAAACAGCTATGTCAGACATCATAAAAAAGATACAATTGAGGAAGCGAGAAGAAGGGGACTATGGTCTAGATCTAATGGTACAAAGGATAGCATTGGCCGTAACAATGTTAGGAGGAGGTCAAATGAAGATATTCTTAGGAGTTTGGATCCACGTAACAGGGAGGTGGAGAACAACAAGAAGAGAAGGGAAGATGCATCAACACAAAAATTTCAAGAAGAGTTAATGAAGTCACTTGTTGCTAACCTACCTAGGCCTGATGAAGAATGAATGTGGCACTATGTGTCAGCTATATATTCAAACTTTGTATTCGGATTATGTGTGAGCTACGTGTGAACTATGTTTTTGAACCATGTTTCTGAGTTGTGTAACTTTGTATTCGGATTATGCGAGCTATGTTTGAGCTATGTGTGAACAAGTTATGTACCTCTATGTTCTGTATTTGCAGTGGTTAACAAATGTGTCTAAAATGTTTGGGATCCTTTACCATTCCAATTTGTTGTGACAAGGGTTTAAATTTTCTATGTGGAAAAACCCGGGCGCCAAAGACCACGGCGCCCAGTTTAGTCATGTAGGCGCCAACTTCTGTGGCGCCCAACTTAGAGACACCTCAGTTCTTAAACATGAGCGCCAAAGACAATGGCGCCCAGGTTATACACTTAGGCGCCAACTCCTTTGGCGCCCAATATAGAACCATGGTAGGCGCCTCAGTTGTTAACCCTGGGCGCCAAAGACCGTGGCGCCTAGGTTATGCGCGTAGGGGCTAAAGGTTATGGCGCCCAGACATGGGCGCCAAAGGCCATGGCGCCCAGGTTATGCAGCTAGGCGCCAATGCTAATGGCGCCCAGGTTGTGGACAACGACACAGAGTTTACATTCACAGAGTTTACAATCACACAAACACAGAAAAAACAGAGTTCACAAACACAGAAAAACAGAGTTCACATTGACACATAAACAAAGTCACATAAAGTTCATACAGCATAAAAGGCACATAGGGTCCATACAAATTAAAGTCACATAAACTCCATACAAGTCACAAGCCCAACACATACGGAGTCGAGTACAAACACAAGAAAGTCACTTCGACCGACGCTTGCCTAGTGCGTCGGTCCCCGGCGTGTGACGTGGAGGAGGTCGACGAGTGCGGCGAGGGCGCTGTGACGGCTGCATGGCTGGTGGAGCACCGGAAAGCTGGGACGAGCCAAGCTCGTCGTAGTCCTCCTCCTCCTCCTCCTGGTCCTGGTTCTCCTCCTCCTCCTCCTCCTGGTCCTGCTCCTGGTCCTGGTCCTCCTCCTCCTCCTCCTCCTGGTCCTGGTCCTCCTCCTCCTTCTCGTCCTCCTCCTGATCCTGGTCCTCCTCCTCCTCCTCCTGGTCCTGGTCCTCCTCCTCCTCCGAGTCTTCGTTCTCCTCACGTTGAGAGGTGAAGGTGGTTGCACGTGAGGATGACGCCCCTTGCCTGCTTCTTGTCGCTGTCCTGTGGGATGACGCGGAAGCGGACGGCTGCAAGTTGTACGGTACGTGGACATCCCCAGGCCGAGTCCGACAACCGACACGAGCAGCTGCTCGACTCAAACGGGACCGTAACTTCTGCAAAATATCAAGTGGAGAGGATATTGCAAACACGATGTATACCTGTAGCAATGTCCTCATGCGGCCTTCAGTTTCCGGGTGACCAGGAGGGGACTGAAGTACCGCATCGATGTCACGCACCGATGAGCTCATAGAAGTTCCTTGCAATTACAATATAATGACAATGCATTTACCATATTATATCTATCATGCATGACTATAATTTGCTGGAAAATTAACATACCACTCTGCCAAGGATGGGGCCTAGCTCCACTGCTCTTCCGGCACGTCCTCGCAAGTCGTAAGTTGTGTCCTCATCATCAGATGAGGCAATCTCCGCGTAGTCATCCCGTGTCCAAGCCGTCCGGAGCCTGTACCGAGTAGCAGAGTGGTACCACGCCAAGTAAGCTCTGAAGTTAGCATTGGTATGCGGGCCCGGCGGGGGTAGGACATTGTCGTCCATCCTGTTCCACCACTCGATCCTCTCACGGTGGTAGTCAAGGAAATCTGTTACCTTCTTCTGCCGGGCACGATCGAACCTGCACAATGAATACCGTAAGAAATGGAAAGTGGCTAAATGCCTCCACACACTGACCAAAGCACCAGAATGCACGCTGAAAGATCTGTCGGCCATTTTTCATGACATTTGGAATGGGGCATACTCATATTGCATACCGGGATTGGCAGCTTTCATTGCATTCAGCATCACAGGCAATCGCTCATAGGCCTCCTCTCAAGAACCATATATCATTCTCAAAGCCCTTTGATGAGCCCTCCAGGCCTTGCCGTATTTGATTTTGTATTTCCACTTTAAATTGACAATCCCAATCACCGCATTAATGGGCAACTGAGGTTGAAGCTTAACAACAGGTAACAGGCGATTGGCAATGAACTTTGAAGTCAATTGACGATGCTTTTGATTTATCTCCGCCGAACCACAAGTGTGAGGTCCAACAACAGTAGTGATCTTGAATTGTGGAGAGTCTTTAATCTTTCTAGCACACACTTTCCATGCACAATTACTATCCTCGCACTGAAGGGTGTACCGACGATCGGCTTGAGAGTTCTTCACACGGTGTGGCCTGTTATGCACGATAGCATACTCCTTCAACCACATCTTAAGTGCATCAATATTCGGAAACACATGCCCCTTCCGAATCATTGTGGTAGAGTCCGGCATCCGAATGACAGATTCAACTACCCCTCCATCAGCTACAGCTCTGTGTGAATCACTGAGATCACAGAAATCAGGAACAAGAGGGTCACGGTCACGAAGGAATTGTCTCATTATTTGAGCAGTTCGTGGTGACACAGGAGGCCGCACGGTCATCATCAGAATCAAGGGCACGTGCGGTCTCATAAGTCTCGTCATCGCCGGTCACTGGGATATTGCCACGATTCAAAGGGCTACCATTATCTGGAATTATCAAAGCTGGAGCCACAGGCACGTGTGTTGGCAATGCTAATTGGATAAGGTCTTCAGCACCTCCTGCTCCATCAGAGCCACCTCTCCTTTCATCTAAACCGCCTTCCCTTTCATAATCCGTACCACAATCGCCTCTGAGCTCATCCGCAATGTCACCTACCACATCATCAGCAAAGCCACCTCCCATATCATCAGCATCATGATCACAACCACCACCTCCCATATCATGATCACAACCACCACCTCCCACATCATCTTCTTCCGGTACTTGCGTCACCGCAACCTCACAAGGACCTAGATCAGCCACCAAGCCTCGAGATAATTGTCTCACCACCTTCCCCACAATCAAATCCAACGCTCGAACTTCACTATTCATCACAAGAGTTACATAATTGTTCCAATCCACTTCACCAGCAATTGGGATCAGTCGTTTGTTATTTCTCCCATTCAACCCGACATCAATGACTCCTTGAACCTCAACATCAACACCAGACTCTGACCATAGCAAACTATCCTTTATTCGTCACACAAGCACACCATACGATGGTCTAGCATTGAAAAACAATGAAACCACTTTCATCTTATCAAATTCAAAATCCCCCATACGATTTGTCCTCACGTTACCACTATAACGCAATGTGACTAATTTATCCATCTATTGCAACAAAGACAACAAAGACAATTTAATTGCATCAGGAATATTGCATGAACCTCAAATCAAACTTTCCATTTGAAATTCCTATATATTTCCAATAAACATAGGGGATTTCATATTTATTTTCCTAAACAACACACCAAATATCGTAGAAATTGAAAAAAATTGCTAGCAAAACGGTCACACACATCCACAATGTTCATCTACACAGCTAATTCAACTTAATCCCCGAAATAATCAAAGATTCAACTCATCATATATTCAAAACCTAGGGTTTCATTTTCAACTTCAAATACAACAAGAAATTGATAAAAAAGAAGAGGAGAGGGAGGCTACCATGCTCCTTGACGAGGGTGGCGGCGGAGGAGGCCGGCGGCGGCGGCGCTGGGGGCGCCGGCGGCGGCCCTGGGTGGCTCTGGTGAGGAAAGAAAGAGAGGAGAGGAAGAAAGGAGAGGGGGCGGCCGCGGTATTAAGTCTCGCAGCTGGGCGCTAGGTCCCTTAGCGCCCAGGTTGCACAGGTGGGCGCCAGGGGACTTGGCGCCCAGCTCCCGCGGCCGATCTAGGGTTTCAGCCACGCTGGAACCCACGTGGCGAAGGTGGACGCCATGTCTCCTGGCGCCCACCCATTAAATCTGGGCGCTAAGGGACCTGGCGCCCAGCTTCGGGTCCATTTTTCAAAATCTTTCGCCCAGGGGTCCATATGTAAATATCTTATGAGAAAAGGGCCAAAATGAAAAAATTTTACTCTCCCTGAGCTCCGGTTCGTGCAGCTTCCTGGGATTGAGATTTGGGATGACTTGCATGACTACACACATGGCCGTCAGCAGCCCGTGGCCTATAGGACTATCGAAGTCAACGAAGGGATTATCAAGTTTGTGGACGTGGACAATGGCCAATTTGGTCTGAAGAAGAGCTCTGATTTTAGTGTCACCTCTTGGACTTTTGAGGACTCGAGTTGGAGGGATTTTTTTAATTTTATTCTTTTTTAATAATATTATAATAACAGCCGGGACAGACCAATATTTGTATTGGGTAGCCACTTTGGCCGCGCCACCCTGTCTGGCGCGGCTGAATCGCCCTACCGCGCCAGTGCATGTGGCGCAGCAGGGCCGCCACGCTGGCCGCGGGCGCCAGCGACGCGGCCAGTGGGCCAGCGGCTGCATGTGCGTGCCGTACCACCCCGCCTGGCATGGTAAGGCCCTGCCGCGTCACCCCGCCTAGCGCGGCAAGGCCGTTTTGAAATGGGGTCGCGAGCTCCTCTTCTCTTTCTTCCTTCTCTCTTCTTTCCTCCACGAGCGAACAGACAACGGTCTCTCGCCGCCGGCCCTATTCCGGCCAAATCTAGCCATTTTTGGCCGGAAAAAGCGGGGGAAATCGTTCCCCTCCCTCCTGTGAAGGTATTCCCACCTTTTTTTCCCTTGTTCCACCGTGGGATTTGGTTCCACAGAGTGGCTAGGACAAGCTTAAGGCCCACGGCGATGGAGTACAACATGGAAGATGTGGTCACAGATGCGGAGGACGACTACGACGTCGACACTCGCTGGGGCAATCAGCCGGAGCGTGCACCTCTACACGACCACATGGTATTCATTAATAACTGTTAAATAATGTGTACGTGCTTGTCTAACTGTTCTTAATACATTATGCATGCACATAGGGATGACAACTTTCACGCATCGTCAATGATGCTGGGGTGGCCATGCGCCATGGCAATGATGCGCGATTTCTCCGATCTTTCATGGAGGTAGAGTCATTCCTAGTTTTGTTTACTTTTGTGACTTTTTCCTCAAATGACTAACTATATCTCTATGTAGAGGGTTAGAAGAACCTGCCGAAGGATGGCCTTGAAGCTTAACTGCGTGACTGGCAAGCCCGTGGACACCGCATGTGCCCCTGGTGGATCGTCTGATTCTCAGCCCACTCCCGTCCACAGTGCACCTGGTGGATCTTCGGCTATGGCTTGACCTTCCTCCGCTGGCAAGGCACCTGCATCGCCACAGGCAAGTGACGAGGACGTGCCTGGGGACGACTCAGAGGACTCACCAGCCCCAGGGTTCGCAGATCAGTTCATCTTTAGTCAGCACATGGATGACACCCCACCATACACTCAGACCCTGGGAGAGTCAAGCCAGATGAACATGACGCAGACCCAGGAAGAGTCCAGCCAGGTACGTCGATGCTCTGTATTATCGTTTACCGTTATTCCTACAAAGTGTTGAATTATTCATTAAGACATTTCCTTTTCACATGTTTCATTAATAGGACTTGGACGGCGATGCACAACCTAGGCAATGCGGCGTGACCACTCGGACGTTCCCAGCAGTGCCAATCGCCTAAAGACCGGGGTACGTAGGCAACGTCGGACAACAAATGTCTTCAGCCCACCAGATCAGAGGCCACCACGATGTTGAATCAAGACTTCGTGTTGAACTAAGAGAGGAACCATGAACCATGTGTATTGAATTTGGTTGTGTTAAATTTTGCTATGTTTTAAACTCTGTGATGAACTATGTGGTGAACCATGTGTATTGAAACCGGGTGTGTTGAACTTTGCTATGTATTAAACTCTATGATAAACTATGTGGTGTACCATGTTTATTGCACTCTAGTGAACCTTATATCCATGCCTATATACATGTTGAATGCCTCTACAAAGACAGAGTTGAACGTCGAACACAACAACAGCAAAGCAAAGAATTTCAGGGCGTCCGCGGTTTTGCTCTGTGGCGCCATGCCGCCTGGCGCTGCCAAAGACTACTGGCGCGCCAGTCGAGACGACACAGCGGCTCTGGCGCGCCAGACGGTCAGGCGCACCCGCTCTGCCGTGCCAGGCGGTCAGGCACGGCAGAGCCGCCGCACCGTCTCGACTGGCGCGGCAGTAGTCTTTGGCCGCGCCAGGCGGCATGGCGCGACAGAGCAAAACCGCAGATGCCCTGAATTTCTTTGTTGTTGTCGTGTTTGATGTTGTGCCACGTTGACAAATTTGTTATTTGCTGCTTCTGCAAATTTGTCGCGACTCGTCCATAAAAAACTTTGATAAATCACCACTATGCCATGTATGTGTAACGATTAAACTAAAGGTCCATTACACACATACAAATAATAGTTGAAGGACTAAACTCTAGGTCCATTACAGAAATACAAATAATAGTTGCAGGACTAAACTCAAGGTCCATTACACAGATAAAAATAATAGCACGATGATACAATAAAAGATACACCATACAGCTAGTCCGACTCACAACCAGAGAGTACCTCATCGTCACCCCAACCATCATCTTCATCCGAGCTGATAACCACCACTCCCTTGCCCTTGTTAACCACAAGCTCAACTGGTGCAAATGTCACGCGTAAGCCCGTAGACGTCCCTTTGTCCTTTTCTTTTCGTAAAATAGACCTAGGAGCCCTCACTGCCTCTCTCTGTGCATCCCTCATCCCAACGAATCCATCACTGCTCCTCTCCAAAGCACTCTTCCTAATTGTCATGTTACAGGGCAAGTCCCCAACAAGAGCCCTCATAGTCTCTAGTTGTGCCTCTCTTGCCCGATCCTGTACCTGCCTCTCCAAATACCTCTCCTCCTCCAACTTCCTTCGCTTGTCAGCCCTCTCATCTCTGGATAGAGGTCTTGGATACAGTATCCTATTTAGCCTCTAATATTTGATAAGCGTGTCATGAGCCTCTAGAATAGGGGGCCTACACCTCTTCTCCTTGATGTACTCGTCAAGAATGGTACCAAATAAAAGCTCATCATCTTGTCCCTCAGTTCTCTAGTTTCTCTTTCTTTGTCTTGTTGACCAAACGTCTGAACCTAGCAACAAGCTCATCACGACCACTGAACCATTCCCAATCACATGTCCGGCCCTCCTGCGCAAACAATATCGCTTTATCAATACAAGACTGTACAACACTCAACTCCAAAAGATAAATCAAACATAAATATCATAATACTCACCTAAAAAGCGTTTCCATTGCCGCAATACCATCCATAACCAAGCTCTGAGAGAACCACACCACGCTCGGCCAAGATACCACACTTGCATATCTTTTCAGGATACTTCGTACACGGCCATGGAGCCTGGCCAGCCTCATACACACGCACCTCCTCATCACTTGGCCAAACTGACCGCGGGCCCTGAACGTACTCATTGAACTGACACACTGGCCAACCGTCCTGCAAGTTTAGTCAGTTTTAGATTATGAACAAATAATATAACTGCATGAAAACATATAGGTATAAGTATTATGCACAAAAAATACAAATGCAAACTAACCATCGTCTTTATCGAGCACTGGAAGAATGGGGAGTACTTTGGCCGACCGCTAGGGGAACCACCACGGGGAGGCACCACCAAGGTAGCACGGACTCCACAATGGCAGAGCGGAGGATCCTTCCTACGCCTTCGTGCAGCGGCCATCCTCTCGTCTACGGTCATTGGAGGGGGGTTTGGTGGGGGAGCAACCCAACGCCGGAACTCATGGTATGGCACCAGTTTTTCACTCTCATATGGAAACAGCCGGATCCTCGGATCAAATTTCTCTGGGCCATCCATCCATTGGAAAAACCAACAAGGCAGTGACTCATTAGGCCATGTCGCCCTGTCATATTTGAACCTGCATATATAGTACGCTCGTCCTGCAGTCTTTGGGTGCCTAGATTGTTTGACCTCCGCTGGCACGCCGCAACAACAATTTGGAACGGGAAGGGCCGGCGGAACTGGGCCATGTGCATCCTTCACAGATGGATACTGACCATACCCCCTCTAGCATAGCATCCTCTCATGGACAACGACAGGATTATCAAAGTCCATCACAGAACTGTAAATATATAGAAAAATAAAGTGAATGAGGACCAAACTCTAAGCAAACCATAACAAATGGGACAACTCTTACATTTCACCATCTCTAAAAACAAAGCATATGAAATGGAACAACTTTTCCATTTCACCATAAAACCCTAACCAAACTCTAATCAACACATAAAAAATGAAGTAACTCGTCCATTTCATCATCTCTAAGCAAATCATAACAAAAGAAACAAGTATTCCATTTCACCATCTAACCCTAACCAACCAAACTCTAACAAAAACTAACAAATGATGTCCAAAACACAAGATTCAAGAGGGGAGAAGCTTACCGAAGAAGGGGAGATCGATTTCCCCAAGTTTAATCCGCAAAAAATGGACCAAAATTAGGGGGGGTGGAGCTCCAGCCGTCGGGCTGGCGGCACAGCCCGTCGGTCTGGACGGAGGGGAAGTGGAGGTGGAAGAAAGAGAAGAGGAGCCCGCGGTCCCATTTCAAAATGGCCTTGCCGCGCCAGGCGGGGTGGCGCGGCAG
This sequence comes from Digitaria exilis, assembly GCA_015342445.1. NCBI lineage: Eukaryota > Viridiplantae > Streptophyta > Magnoliopsida > Poales > Poaceae > Digitaria > Digitaria exilis. Next base: position 121,370 of record JACEFO010001882.1, read on the forward strand.
GCACATGCAGCCGCTGGCCCACTGGCCGCCTCGCTGGCGCCCGCGGCCAGCGTGGCGGCCCTGCCGCGCCACATGCACTGACGCGGCAGAGCGATTTGGCCGCGCCAGACGGGGTGGCGCGGCCAAAGCGGCTACCTAATGCAAATATTGGTCTGACCCGGCTATTATTATAATATTATTAGAAAAAGAATAAAATTTAAAAAAAAATCGAGTTGGAGTGGGAGAAGGACTGCGTGCTCCAGGTGGATGATCTCTGGTGCCTTGAGAAATTCCGTGATTCACCTCTGCTGCGCTGGGCGCCAGAGTTCCCTGTTGTGAGCAAGCACAACTCTGACGTTGTCCACTTCGTGCTGCGGGGGCGTTACTCTGGTGCAAACTAAGGCTTGGGTGATTACGGTCAGTATGAGGCAGAAGCTGCTGAAGTCCTATATACCTTACACTAATGATTACACTGATGTACCAAAAGAGGGTGAAGATGTAGATCGTACATGCTTGTTTCTCGACAGTCCCCTTATCAGCACTGATCTCTGCAGAGATCATGGAATGATGATAAGTAACTGAGCACTTGCTCTTTGGGCACATTCTAGCCTTCATATCTATGCAGCTGCTTTGGTCTCTTAGTGATGGGGCAGATGGCTGAACTTTGCTGGAACAATCTGAATGCGAGAACGACAATGTAACGCTCGATATGAAACTGGCTCAATTGTTGTGATATGCACGCTGCTGTCCAAGCGCGAACGGGATCTGTCTAACCGTCCTGATAAGTCCAAGCTGGGTAACACATCCAAAACGTGCACATACCATCAATCAGGTTGCGTCTGCAAATGTACGCAGTTTTCATCCTGCATTCCTACAAGCAATCTGCATGGACACCAAGATTAAAGGCTCTTCTTTTTAGATATTTTGCGATAGTATCCGTATGATGTAATTTCCTTTTACATGGTGGCATTTTTATTTTGGGTGTTTTCTTTGGAAATACAATGTTAGTGTAAGAATTAACACAATTTGGATGGGCCATCAGATTTCATCAACTTTTTATAATTTGAGAGGATTCATTTCAATAGTCTAAACTTGATAGTCCTCATAGAGTTATTAATTACAACTCTTTTATATTTCTCCAAACAGCAGCATATACAGACATAGGCTAAAGATTTTACTCTACGTAGATGTGATCAATATTTTCTGTGATTATTCGAGTACCTGACTTGGTCTAGGTCAAAAAGTCAGGTTAATGCTCAACTCTACTTACTACTTAAAAACCATCCAGTTGGTTAGTATATCGTGACAGTCCTCCTTTACGTACATGTAAGTTCGGAGTCTTCCTTATGTGGAGTGCGCTGAACATATAGTGTGAAAGTAGAATAATACATGTGCCGTGGAATGGGTCTATAATAGAAACAAACATGTAAATGTACGTTTCCAAAAGTTATGGAGTATATGCACAAGATTCACGATACGGATGATGGGAAGCAGGCTGAGTGGCATATTGTAGATTCATCATCTATCTATCAGCAGCAGCTCCAAAGTCCAAAAGTCTTCGTTCTTGCAGCAAGCTAAGTCAAGTCATGTAAGATTATATAAGGGAGAAGCTTTCTCATAATGCCTATGTCCACCTCATGCAATGATAAATTTAGGCACATTTCTCTTTCCAGTTGATAGCAAAGTGTGTAATTGTGTATACTAATCGAGACTACCTAGTCAGATTAACCCTCTATTACAGCCCGAAGCAACAGCATTTTCATGAAGGCTGGTAGTAAGATTAAATGTAAACCTTCGCATTTCGATTCATGGCATAGACATTAGACATGACATAGTTTTCACACAACCCATTGCGAGGGTTCAGAATAGCTGCCAAGTTTATTCTGATTCTTTTCCTCAAATCTGAGACCGTCAGTTGGAGAGTTCTGCCGCCATTCCTGTAACTGCTTCTTCTTTTTTTCGAGTGTTCAGGCATGTCACGTCTACATGACTCTGGTGTTACTCCTCCTCCTCCTCCTCCTCGAGGTCGAAGATGCTGCTGTGCCTCTGCCTTGTGCACGATAGTGAAGCCGTTTGCACATGCCGTGATTGTCTTTGTCATTTTCATTTCGATTGTCCTGGGCTGCTTTGGGAATTCTAGCTTAAGTTCAAAGATTGCTCTTCAATCTCTTTGCTATGCTGCCATTGTTTGCCTATGCATTTTCACCCCATCCAGCCGCAGGGAGAGGACTCTCTCCGGAATATTTCTTTCTCTGCTTGCACTAGTGATTATCTTAGTAGCTTCCAATACCAAGCGCAGCAATGCTACCGTAGTTTTCATTTCCGTCTGCAATTTCCTTGCTCTAACACTCTACTGCATATGGAAGCTTCGTGCTCGTGGCGCAGCTTCAGCTGCTGATGCAGAGGACACGCAACTAGAGTCGCCGGTGCTTAAAGAAGAAGAACAAGCAGAGTACAGTAGTACTCGGGTGCACCATACCACGTTCCACATCGAGGAGCTGCCTCGGAAGTTCTCCTACGACGAGATCCAAGCCATGACCGGACACTTCGGAACAATGGTCGGACGCGGCGGCTCCGGCGAGGTCTTCAGAGGCCTCCTCTACGACGGCGCGCCGGTCGCCGTCAAGCGGATAACCACCGTCGCCGGCGAGGCTGAGTTCATCCGAGAGGTCTCTGTCGTCGCAAGCGTGCACCACCGCAGCCTGGTGCGCCTCCTCGGCTACTGCTTCGCGCGCGGCCGCGGCGGAGGCAGCCAGAGCCATAGCCAATACTACCTGGTGTACCCGTTCTTCGAGAACGGGTCGCTGGACTGGTGGCTGTTCAACGGCGGCGAGGAGCGGCGGCGGCTCCTGCCATGGCCGACGCGGCGGCGCATCGCCGTCGACGTGGCCAGGGCGCTCGCGTACCTCCACCACAAGTGCCACCGCCAGATCCTCCACCTCGACGTCAAGCCGGCCAACATCCTCCTCGACGGCGGGCTCCGGGCCCACGTGTCGGACTTCGGCGTGTCCATGTCCGTCGCCCAGGACCTGACCAGCGTCGACACCCGCGGGAGGGGCACGCCCGGGTACATGGCGCCGGAGATATCTATGAACAAGCTGTCTGCCATGTCCGACGTGTACAGCTACGGCATGACGATCCTCGAACTCGTCACCGGGCGCAGGAGTTACGAGAGCAGCGGCAAAGGCTCGTCGGAGACGACGCCAGGGTCGTTCGCGCGCGACGTGCGGGAGAAGATGGCACGAGGCGCGCTCATGGAGGTGGTGGACGCGGCCATGGCGCGCGTGGACGAGCGGGAGGTGGAGGCTCTGGTCAAAGTGGCGCTCTGCTGCGTCCAGCACAGGCGGGACGTGAGGCCTAGCATGCTAACTGTGGTGGATATTCTCGAGGGTCGTGTAACCGTCGATCGACCGGTGGAGACCCGAGTCTCCGTCGTGCATTTCGTGGAGCCACATTCCTCATCGCACGATCGATGACAATCAGGCCTCTTCATTTCAAAATTTGTATCTTGATGAAAGTTCCACTTCAAGTATTACTTACACATGTGGCTTGACTGAATAATTTTGAAATTGTTCCATTTATGGTGCTCGGATGATACTCCGATCCCTCCGGACTGCGGTCATGTTTATGTTGAATGTTTAGGTGGTACTCCTTGGGTGCTACTATATCCGTTTCAAATTGTAAGCCGTTTGGCTTCTTCTTACCCTAGTTTGATCATAGGTCTTATTTAAAAAATTATACAGAATATTATTTTTTATGTCTTGTTTTACTAATAAAAGTTTCTTTAAATATTAACTTAAATTTAGCTATGTTTGCACAAATTTTTAAATAAGATGAACGATCAAACTTGAGGTTAAAAAAGTAAAACGAACTAAAAATTAGGACGGAGGTGGAGAAATCTCCATTAAGTCACACAGCAAAATTCATACAACGTCAGCATGAAAGTTCACAAATCCATCTGGCTCAAGACCAGGGCACGCATCAAGAGAAGGATTTTCAGAGTCTGTTAAAAGGAGAGATAAAAAACAACATAAAGGAAAAATACATAAAAAGCGCGAAGAAAGAAAAAGATGAAAAATGAGACTATAGAAATAGCTATGAATTAAAAAAAAAGTCTAACCAGCACGATTAGCATCTCCACCTCCTATGCTAAGGGGATCTATCAAGTAAATTATTGAGTAAAGTGCATCCATCACACGTAAATTGCATCATTTTATCATGAGAAAAAAAATAATAAACTAGTGGATTGTATATGTTCCAAGTCCTTATGAGCATGCTACAACGCAAAATTCGTGGATTTCTAATGCATAGTGGATTGTATATGCACATCGTGAACAACTTAGTGTATGGTGGGTGCAGAATTTGCAACTTATTAGACCACAATGATACAACCATGCAACTTCATGTATGTGGGTGCAACCTTTACAACTTGTTAGACCAAAATGAAACATTGATACAAGTTCACATATGATGGATGCACTTTACTCAAAATTATTTGCCTTTTTCTTGGAGATGATTCTTTCAATACAAATTTGAGATGTCAGCTACCTATATCGGTTACCTTTTCTATTGGAGGGCATTCTGTCAATACAAATGTGAGATGTACCTACTCGTACTGGTTGTAAGAGCAAAGAAACCTGACGCTCCAAAGCCATCACTTTGAATGTAATATCCAATTCTTCCGGTCTTTTCTAGGAGACGTTAAAAAAGTAGTAGTAGCTATATGTTGCATGCAAGCAAGCACTTGAAACCAAAATTCTCAACTACGTAATGGATTCAACGTTCTGCCGCAAGACATTTGTTGCAGCAACTTGTCCAAATCCATTTTTTTAAACATCAATTTTGATGAGTTTGAATTTTTTTCCACTTTTACCTGTCCTTACATGTGGGTCCAACATAAGGAGTACAATACTACAATGCACTCAACTTATATGAGAATTATTTTTAATTCTACTTATTTTTATAGTATATTATAGTGGTAGGTAGGAGGACTTGACTATCCTAGCCTGTGAGAGAGACCAAACTCCCGAGTAGCTCTTGTTTTTTATTTCTTTTAAACATGTTTTTTTATTTTAAACATGTTTTGATTTTGCACACTAGCGAATTTGGTTGTTACTCTAAACGTCGAAGTCTCATACTTTTAAGATAATGGATAACAATTCGGCCTTTGCAAAAGTACACAATTATAATACTATAAACTTTGATTGGACAACCTTAATTGCTGATCGCACTAGAGAGCAAAAGACTTAAAAATGAAACACTTCGAACCAAACGATTATTATGTTTACATCCTCTATTGGCTTGATCCAAGACAATGACCTCTAGAATTAAGCTCGCCTTCCATAATATCTCTTTTTTGTCATACTCACATTACATTTGCAACTAGAAGCGCAACCAATACGTTTTCTGGAAAAAAGCCTGCATAAATGATGAATACTTGGATTTGTTAAAAACAATATCGTTCGTCGTCTCCAAATGCCAACATAACAATACCATTTCGATAACCAGTTCCCTAGCATATGAGGAACCGAAATAGGTAGGGTTAACCCGGTAGCATAGAAAACTAGGTGCCACATCTCCTTAGCGTGGTAGCACTCGAAGAAGAGATGTTGTATGGTTTCGTACCTGTACCAGTTAGGCCATTATAGGTTCGCTCACTCGAGCACAACATTAAACACGTCACCAGCTTCCAAGCTTCTTTTAGTAGTGAAATCGTGATTTGCTTATTCCTTTCGACTCGATGAGCATCGAAACTCGAAAGAATACTCCTAAGAAAAAAAAAGCTATTGCGTCGTGTTTACGGTTTATAGATTATGTGCGTGCGATGCTTCAACATGTGGATGAGAGCTTGAGCTTGCTGGAGGGAGTTGTTTTGTCCCTGCAGGAAGGAATGGTTCCAATATAAAAACAACTCCAATATAAAAACAATTCCAGCTATGGCTTGTGACAGAATATATATTTTCAACATATCTTTATGTATAGATTAACTTAGTACTATAAAGGAATTTTTTTTACCCTTGAACTTTCCAAAACCAGGAAAATCATGCATGAAGCGGTTTTGGATGGTGGTTTGCTACAGTAACTATGGTTTTGTTTTTTTTTATTTTGGTTGAATCTTTGAAAAATCATAATAAATCATGAAAAAAATTGTAAAATAGGAAATCCAATTTTGTTGGACTCCACATAAATAGATATACACAATGAACATAGAATATGGTATGCTTTTGATCATTTTGGCCCCGTTTGATGTGTCAGAGGTAGAACACTATCGTGTTACTCCTATTTGCCATCTAGGCCTACTTGGAAGACAATTTGGCCCCGTTTAGTTCGTAAGAAAGTTGAAGGAATTAACTATTCCATCCGCATTCATTCCATTGGAAACCACTGTGCCCTCCTCCCCTCACAAAAGTTTGTTACAGTAAAATGGATCTACAGTAAAGTTTTCCCAACTAAACTTATAAGACAAAAGAAAAATGAGTGTGTCATCACACTAGTGGCACATGTGTGCATGCATCGAGCGAGCATTATTGCATGTATGAACTTGGCCAGATGGTAAGTTTTGATAGATGCATTGCTTGCCCAAATTTGTCACTTGGGTGCTTTCCAAGTGCCCTCGCTTTCTCTCTATAAAGTCATGCATCTCTCGTATATCTATCTCTATGTCTTAGATACAAGATGCACATGCACCACAACATTTTGATATATGCAGCTCAAGTGTGTTAAAATCATGGGCAGATCCAGCGTGGGGGCAGGAGCCCCCTACCCCCAGGCTGGCGCAAGTCAGATCAAAATCACGATGCACAATGGACTGTCCAACCTCATAGACGGATATTGTGGTGGGATCTTTTTGTTGCGCCAATTTTTTTTTGATGAACAGAAAGAAACGAAAAGAAGATCAAGAAATGGAATCATGACATACAGTACCACTGAGCAAATCTCGTGTATACAAGCTAGCTAGAAAGGAACATGGTGAACCTATGCACATAAAAGAACTCCCTAATCATGTACATAGAAACTGAGCCATGCTATGCTCAGCCCCTGGTCCTCTACCCTCCTTCCTCAAGTCGCACGATGAATGTAGTGGTCATGTGGTGGGGAAATGGTGAACTACCTCCACTGCTCCTGCCGGCGGCCTCCATGTCATCCCCTCCTTATGGTCCTCCATCTCTGACTTAGGAGGTGTAGTATGGAGTAGTCTTGCTTTGGTCGCAGCAAAACAAGACCCATCTTCTTCATTTCCCTTTCTTCTTCCTTCTCCAAAAAATGTAGGGGGGCTGGAGCCCCCTGCACCCCCTGGATCTGCCCCTACCCCAAGCGGCTCACCAAGTGCGTCGTCAAGAGAGCATGGTGGTAAAAATATCACATGAGTGCACTCATGATTAGTACTCCCCCCCATTACTACTATGTACTATCATTGCATGCCTGTAACTGGGAAGAGTGGGAGAAAAGAATGTCTTAGCCAAACAGGTAGCCAAGGGTCTAGAAAATTGCGCAATAGACAACAAAAAGATCATACTATTGATAAAGCCGCTTAGAGTCAACTTGATTAAGAAAAGGACCTTTGAAGAAAAGTTCTATTTAGAACTGTTGCTATTGTAAACTTCTTTTCCTAGGTAGTAGACATGATCTAGCCTTTTGTGGTAATAACAGCAAGCCGTATGAAGGTAGAAATGGGAATTTATTTCTTGGGCGTGATAGAAATGCTAGCTGAATTTTATCCTGTTAGTCAAGATCATGTTCGTCGTATTACAAATAATGTTGAAACTCATGCTCACTATCTCTTGGTTGTACCTCTGATGGGAATCACCAGCAAGAACAAATGTCTTTAATTATAAGATATATATTTGGATTTATCGTCAAGTCCAATTTACATTGACGAATCCTTCATAGGATTTTTGGAAGTAAAGGATACAACCAGACAAGGGCTTTTCGATGTACTACAGAAAGAATTGAAGGATATTGATCTTGATATTGATGATATGAGAGGACAAGGCTACGATAACGGGTCAAATGTGAAAGTAAGGCATGAAGGGGTACAAAAGATAGTTTTGGATGTAAATCCTCGAGCTTTCTATCTGCTTGTGCTTGCCATATAGCCTCAATTTAGCACTTTTGTGATATGGCTAAGACTTGTCGTAGAGCTATTTTTTTTAATCATCCAATGCATCAACACAACTTTTGCTAATTCAACCAAGAAGTGGCAGGTTCTAAAAGATAATATAAAAGAATTGACGAGTCTCAAGTCGTTGTTATCCACTCGTTGGGAGGATAGTCATGTCGAAAGTGTTAAAGCCATCAGATTTCATTGTGTAGAGATACGATAGGCTCTATTACAAGTGTCTGACATTGGTAATGATCCAAAGAATAGCAACGAAGCAGCAAAGCTAAATCTTTAGCGACTAAGGACATGTACAACAGTTTAGATAGCTGCTGTCTTTTTATCGTACACATACAACTAAATAGATAATTTGTACAACAGTTTAGACAGCTGACTTCTATTTGGCTGTCTGTAAGATATTAACTCAACCTTTAACACGTAAATTATGATGATCTAGTACAATTGGATCTTTGTAGCCGTTTTGGTGCTTATAGGGAGAACATCGCATGAGTCTCACAGTGAAGCATGTATACGACGTATATTCATAGGAAAATGTTGTCACAATAAATGATATGGTATAATAAAAATAATATTTTATAGAATAAATAAATATATTTTGTGTTGTAGATTTTTTTACAGTTCGTCACTTATTGGTAACAACCACCCATGGGCATTCGCTAGAATATATACTCCATCTTACGTGTTATATAATTTTTTATGGCTTGCTAGAATATGCTTACGCATGCATTTACAATCGGTAGCTACTAGCTTGTATTGTTTTACTCCTCGTATGCACGGTGAAAAAGATGGCAGCTTTACTATTCATGCAGCGAACATGAGCACATTCAGGTTCAGGGCTGTGTTCAGATTGGAAGTAAAAAGTACCTTTTCTAGATGAATAGTGCACTGGGAAACGTGTTCTGTAAGTGGGATGAATAGTAAAAACTTGTTGAAGAAGTACTTTTTCCTGAACCTGAACACAGCCCAGGTCACACCAGAGAGACTTGTTTGCCCAGCAGCCAGCACATGGGATCCATAGCAGGCAGAACAACAAGCAGCACCAGAGCAACTTGCCTCGGAGCATGAGCCTGCATCGTCGACGAACGAAACGCCGACTAGGCTCTCTTTCTTCGTACACGTAGGAACATTTGTCCGCCGTGGCATCAAAAAGACGATGGCCGTTTCTGTGCTGTATGTGCCCTAATGAACTTGGAGAGTATGAATTTTTAGCGGCAATAGTCATTTGGTACGAAGTACTGTTTGCAATTAATGTAGTAAGCAAGAGCTTGCAAGCAAAATATATGCCTATTGATGTTGCAATTCAAAAAGTGCAGAAGCAAGAGCTTGCAAGCAAAATATATGCCTATTGATGTTGCAATTCAAAAAGTGCAGGGTCTGAAATCTTTCTTTAAAGGGTACAGGGAAACTGGCTTCTTTGAGTTCATACAAATCACATCGATTTATTTTAATGTAACAATTAATTGAAAGAAACAAATAAAATTGGAAACTCAATGTATTCTCCTTTTCTTTTTAACAAAAGACTCGTATTCTCGGAAATCTCCGTATCTAAAGTGACACGAGGTCGAAGAAAAACTGTCGCCCGCTCTGTTGTTCCTCCCGGCGGTGCTCGTCGATCTGTTCCCCACCCCAGGCGGTCGCCGATCTCTTCCCCTGTCCAGGTGGTCGCCAATGTCTTCCCCTACCTAGGCACTCGCTTATCTCCTCCCTACGCCTGGCAGTTGTCGGAGATGGCGCAAGCAACTGCTGCTCCGAGATTTGTCGGCCTCGTTCCTACAATGTCGGAATGGATCAATCGTGGGACTCCTACATCGGACCAACTGCCCAAGTACCCAGTGGTCGTCCCCTACTACGGCACTCTTGCAGGAGCAACACTGATCAGCCATCGGCGTCCACCTGTGGGGGCTGCAACGCAGCGGCCAAACCGGCTACCAGCGAGCAGCCCTGGGGGCTGCGACCCCCTGCCGGCCAATCCTTCTGGCATAAGTGCTTCCATCGGAGATTGCATTCACTTGCGCTGTGACAACACAAGTGAGTGATTTCCTATGTGTCGGCTACTATCTACTTACATTTGAAAATGATGATTGTACTTGAAATTTTTATTATAACAGCATTATTAGGTCTTTAAATTTGTGGGTTGGTTCAATGCAATGACTTGGTTTAAATTGTGTGTTTTCTGACACTAGCATCCGTATTATCATTACTCATTATGTCTCTGAATCGCTCTGTCAGAAAGCACCTGTTTATTGACTGAATATCTGTTATGGAGTAAGTACTTGTTATTGTACGTATGTGTAAAACTTTAAAAGTGCAGTACCATGCTTTGGATTATGCCTGGAGATACAAGCCGTGAGACAGAAAATTGGTGGAAAATATACTCACAACAGAGAAATTAAAATTACATTCTCTGAAACCTACACTGTCCTTACAGGTGGTTCTACCTAAATTATGGACCTTTTTAATAATCTGATCTGATGGTCCAATACTTGTCTTGTGTAATGTTGTACGAAGCATCGTGCTGGTTGTGTTAGCTTCGTTTTCCACCACGAGTGTCGCCGGCATATCCTCCACGTCGACGTCAAGCCGGCCAACATCCTCCTCGACGGCAGGTTACGGGCCCACGTGTCGGACTTCGGCGTGTCCATGTCCATCGCCCAGGACCTCACCAGCGTCGACACCCGGGTGGGAGGGGCGCAGGAGATATCTCTCAGCAAGGTGTCTTCCAAGTCCGACATGCATGTGCAGCCACGGCATGACGATCCTCCAACTCGTCAGCGGGCGAAGGAGTTTCGGGGACGGCAAAGGTTCGTCGTCCTCCGAGACGCCAGGCTATCACGACGCGCGCTCATGGAGGCGGTGGATGCGGCCATGGCGCGCGTGGACGATGGGGAGGTGGAGGCTCTGGTCAAAGTGGCGCTCTGCTGCTGCGTCCAGCAGAGGCGGGACGTCGATCTACGTGGAGCCACCTTCTTCATCCATGGACAATCAGGCCTCTTCATTTCGAAATTTGTATCTTGGTGAAAGTTTAACTTTAACTATTTTCAAAATTTGTAGCTTGACTGAATAATTTTCAAATTGTTGCATTTATGGTCCTTTGTGGTACTCCGATCCCTCCGGGCTTCGGTCATGTTTATTTGAATGTTTAGGTGGTACTCGTGTACTACATTTGTTTCAAACTATACGTTGTTTGACTTTTTTACCCTTAGTTTGATCATAGGTCTTATTCAAAAAATTCTAGAGAATATGGTATTTCTGTTATGACTTGCTTTATTAATAAAAGTTTTTCAAGATTGACTTAATTTTGATTACGTTTGCACACTTTTTTTTAAATAAAATGAGCGGTCAAACTTGAGTTAGAAAAGTCAAACGACCTATAACTTGGGACCAAGGTGGGGAAATCTTCATTAAGTTCACCAATCCATCTGGCTAAAGACCAGGACATGCATCCAGTGATCCAAAGAAGGGATTTTCATAGTCATGCTTCGGACAAGCTGGTCTATTCGGGAAGGAAGAAATCATGCTTGAGAGAGACAAGCATATCTTTTCTCCCTCTTGCTCTAGACTTTCAACGAGAGCGTGTTGCAGCCGTTGGCAACATGACCAATGTGTTACAACAAACCAATAGAAAGCATTTACGGTTTAATACCGGACCAGGTCTTGGCGGAAGGGTCAGATTGGAGCAGCACTAAAGATCAGGTCCTACAAGCAATCGAAGTGGCATTATCAATCACTCAATTGGATCGATTGGTAGAGCATCATTTTCGAAGCGACGCAAACAACTCGGTTGGGACTCGCTAAGCGCAAAAAATAAAGCTCGCTCAGCTGCGTGTTTTGTCCCCGCAGGAAGGAATGGTTCCAAACTTCCAATGTAAAAACAACTCCAGCTATGATTTGTGACAGAGTATATATGTTCAACCTACCTTTTCCCATGTTTACTTCCAAAAGATCTTTTCAACTTTTCTATTCATCCCTCTCAGAAAACACGCTTCCCAGAAAAGTTTTTCTTCAATTCCCTTCAACTTTCCTAATCATCCCACTCACAAAACACGGTTCCCAGAAAAAGTCTTTCTTCCCCAACAACTAAACATGTTCAAAATGTATAGATTGACTCAGTACTATCAAATGATAAAAGTAGAAAATATTGTGTAAGCTGAATCGGTCTATAAATTAAATGAAGAAACAGGTGACTAAGGTATAGTTATATGTTTCGTTAACATTCACTACAGCTTGCAGTGAGGCATGTTCGAACTAGGTTTCAGAATTGATTTTCTAAAAAAAAGGGCTGCAAGGTTCGTCGCACAATATCAGAAGCTATTTTTTTTTTAAACGTGTTTCATTGATATAGGAGAAAAATACAGGCACTGGCTTCCTGGGAAGCCATAGACAGGATAATATCAGAAGCTATTAATGTTTTACGAATCGTTAGATTAGGTTCAGACTTAGTTCCGGTTTTCAGACTTTTGTTCCTTTGACCCATTCAGCTCACACGGTGGGAAATGCTGCCGCATTATTTCAAGCCTCAGGAACATGCCTCTACTGATTGAGGCTACTGTCTACCTAGTCAGATTTCAAGCCTAATGAGAGAATCACTTCTCCCGGCTATGTACACAGCACTGCCACTAGTAACTAGTTATCCTCTTCTCAAACCATAGGCCAGCAGCTTAAGAGCTCTGCAATTCCCATCGTTGCAGCTTTCATCTTTTTTTCTTTGTCCTTCCGTGAGCATCCATCCAGCCATGTCGGCTCCGGATGACTCTACCGTAGCTCCTCCACAAGGCTGCTGCTGCGCCTGTGCCTCCGTTCTGTGCAAGATATTGAAGGTCCTTTTACATGTAGCGATTGTGGCCATCCTGTTCGTTTTGTCGGTCAGCTTTTCCCTTCCTGAAACTGTTCGTAGCTTCGGCGCAAGGATCGCACTCCAATCGCTGTGCTACGTTGCCGTTGCTTGCTTGTACATCTTCACCTCTTCCGATCGGGCGGAGAGGATCGTTTGCGGCGCCTTTCTCGGCATACTCGCTGTAATAATCGTCGCGGCAGCTTCCAGCGTGAAGGGCCAGACTGCTCCCGTGATCGTCATGTTCGTCTGCAACCTCGTGGCTCTGCTCGTATACTGCGTCTGGAAGTTTTGCATAATAGTGCAGGCTTGTCTCCGGCGCATTCGTGCTCGTGGCAGCAAATCTCCAGCTGATGCTGATCCAGAGGCGCCACATACGCCGCTGAAGAAATCCGAAGCAGCCGTCGTTGTCTGTCCTGCTCCCGTGCAGCTGCAGATGCAGACCACGTCGTTCCGCATCGAGGACCTGCCACGGAAGTTCACCTACGACGAGATCCTCGCCGTGACCGGAGACTTCGGCACCTTGGTGGGGCGCGGCGGCTCCGCCGAGGTGTTCCGAGGCCTCCTCGACGACGGCACGACGGCGGTGGCCGTCAAGCGGATCACAAGCTACAAGCCCGTCGGCGAGGAAGACTTCCTGCGGGAGATCTCCATCGTGGCCAACGTGCACCACCGCAGCCTGGTGCGCCTCCTCGGCTACTGCCTGCTGCAAGGTGGGCCCGGCCACGGCCATGGCGGGCAGTACCTGGTGTACCCGTTCTTCGAGAACGGGTCGCTGGACTGGTGGCTGTTCAACGGCGGCGAGGAGCGGCGGCGGCTGCTGACGTGGCCGGCGAGGCGGCGCATCGCCGGCGACGTGGCCAGGGCGCTGGCGTACCTCCACCACGAGTGCCGGCGCCAGATCCTCCACCTCGACATCAAGCCGGCCAACATCCTCCTCGACGGCGGGTTCCGGGCCCACGTGTCGGACTTCGGCGTGTCCATGTCCATCGCGCAGGACCTGACCAGCGTCGACACGTGCGGGAGGGGCACGCCCGGGTACATGGCGCCCGAGATCTGGTTCAGCTCGCTCTCCACCAAGTCCGACGTGTACAGCTACGGCATGACGCTGCTCGAGCTCGTCGGCGGGCGAAGGGGACACCAGGCCGGAGGAAGCGAGACGCCGGACCAGCTGGCGCGAGTGGTGCGGCAGAAGATGGCGCGTGGGGAGCTTAGGGAGGTGGTGGACGCGGCCATGGCGGCGTCCGTGGACGAAGTGGAGATGGAGGTAGTTGTGAAGGTGGCGCTCTGCTGCGTCCAGCACCAGCGGGAGCTCAGGCCTAGCATGGTAACGGTTGTGGACATGCTCGAAGGGCGCGTCGCCGTCGATCTGCCACCGGAGAGCCGTCCGCCGCCCGTCGTGAATTTCACCGAGCCTCTTTCCTCGCCAGTCGCGCTAAACGGTGGCACTGACTAACAATGTCTCTTGATTTTGATGCAGTTTTGTATATCAATCAAAGATTCACTTCAAATACTTTTTTTTTAAACAAATTGAGGTTTGACACTACGATGCAACGTGTTTTATAGTAGCAAAACATGTTCTAGTGTATACTTTACTTCCCCCCATAGAAGTCGTACCCGTATTTAGTTATACTTCTTCCGAGACAAGCAAACAACCAATAAAAATTGACTGCTTTTAGTTTTACTTCTTCTGAGAGCATATTAAAGTTATGCTGCTTTTACTCGATGATGGTTTGTGGCAGAACCGCCCAATTTAAACTGGCTCAAGTGCGTCGAGCCACCCTAACTCAGGGTAACACGCGCACGCACTTCAAACAGTTTAAATCCGGTAGTCTGTCGAGTGTCCCCGGGACATCCCGAATCATCCACTGACAATATTTGCTTTACCATAGCTTAGGATCCTTACCAAGTTGGGAATAACACAACAGGCATTACCTTTTTACATACATACGGAAAGATACGAATTATTACAGACCGAGTTTTGAAACAACCTTAACTGCAAACCATAGTACTAGGATCCGAAATACAAACTAGGTTTATACAACTGAAAAGGCAGAAGAGTTTCTAGAGTACTCTAAACATCTAGAGTCATCTGGGACCTCCGATGCTCTAGGGCTTCTGGCTCTCCTCTTCGCCTTCGGTTTGTGGAATCTCCTCTGGAAAAACAGAAAGGGAAGAACCCTGAGTACAAAGGTACTCAGCAAGACTTACCCGTCTTACCAAAGAAAAGACTCTCAAGGATGAATGAATAGGCTTTTGGTGGTTGGTTGGCTGACCCGACCTTTGCAGAAAAGCTTACTAGGAATGTGTCCTTAAATAACAGTTTTATTTCAATTTAGTATTAGCTACTCAACTAAGTGGTAAATACCTTTTTCACTCAAGTGATACTAGGTTCAAACAGCATTTTGAATCACTCACATATAATAGTTCAACTTGTTTCCTCTACGATGTTTAACACCTGATCAAGTGCACTCATAACCAAGAGTAGTGTTGATCCGGATCCATGTACATCCTGCAGGAGATACCTAGCCACCAGCCACGTACAGCTGCGCCAGCTGCCCGCAACAACCTTTCAATCAGTTGGACCAAAGACCGGAAATATCCTTACCCGAACCCGGGAACGCATCCCCACGTGGGCCCCACGTCTGGCGACCACCCCGTGAGTTCCAGATGACGATCCCGCCTTTCTCCGACCCAGCAAGCACCGGTAAGCGATATTTCCAATCCACGAGCCAGCTAATCTAATTGGCTTTACTGGTCCCATAACCCAGTAAGAAACCAGGTAGAATCACTTGATCAATCAATTAAACAACGGATCGGTCCTTAGTCCCTTTAGCTAGCAGGCAGAGCTACAGATCGAGCTTAACTCAATCCACCCTATCATCCTCTGCCCACTCTTTCTTCTCTTAATACCTCTTATATGATTCATCTAAGATTAATGAGAACCTAGATCATCATTTATATATTAAACCTTGCCAAGCATTTCTAAGTGGTGATCCCATAATTCATTTATTTTCCTTCCTAACAAAGGTAGTACTATCAAGGAGTAGTTCATGCATCAAAGGTTTCCATTCAATTCCTAACCTAATGCACACATAAAATCATAATATTTGGACTCGTGATCTTCTGAAATAAAGTGGGTAAAGATGCATCCAGGGCTTGCCTTGGGTTTCAAAGAGGTTAGCGGTCTCGGTGACTTCCTGGAATTCCGGAGCAATCACTAACACCTCCTCGTACTGAACTGGGTCGTCGGAGAAGTCCACGTACTCCACTTCCGAAGCTTCAGACTCTATATGTGATGCAAGTTAGTGATGAGAGATGCAATAGTTTGAAAACATAACACAACTTCATTTCTCGATACAGTTGCAAGCCAACCAAGCTACCTAACTTTCCCCTAAAGAAAAAGTTATTTTATAAAGTGGGTGAATTAATTCCTATTTCTTTTATTTATGTATTAAAGGAAAATTCCTAAGTATACCAAAATTATTTTCTACTCATATCTATCACTTTATCTATTGATAAAAGTGTTTATAAAACATGAATCCTATTTTAGAATATTTTTAATACTATTTTAGCCAATTTAAATAATTATTTTCTAAGTTGATATTATTAGTAAATTCTAAACATCACAATTTTTAGGGTTTAGCATTTTTAGATTATAAATAAAAATCTAAGGAATTTATCAAAATTTATTTCATATTTTTCTGATTTTTCTACAATTTTCTAGAATTAAAACAGTGGATAAACATAAGTTAAATCTATTTCTAAAATTTAAATGGTCTTTTTACAAAAACACCCCTGGTTTTTCTGTTCTTCCCCGCCGAGGTCCCTGCCCACGCGGACAGAGTCCCCGCGCGGACTGCCCCCCCCCTCGCCGGCGTTGACCTCCACGCACTCGCCGGCGGCGAGGTCCCCCGACGACAACGACTAGCCCTAGGGCCTGCCTACACCAACGCGCATCCATTCTAGGCCTTAACGCACGCGGCAAGCCCTAACCCTAGCCTCCTGGCGGCACGGCGGCGAAGCTCGGCGGCGCTCACTGCTCCGGCGAGCTCACCGCGCTCGCCAGCCCCACGACTGGCTTACAAGCATCACCGAGCCTAGAGACACCTTACGCGCAACCCTAACGACCCCGCGCGACACTGCACGCCCGAGCGCACCACGCCGGCCATGGCGGGAGCGCGCGTGGCGCACACGGCGGCGAGCGCCTAGTGGCTCAACCACGGCGAGACAAACGTTGACAGCTACCCTACGAGCACCAGCGACCCTCCACGCACCAAGCGCGCGCATCAGCTCGGTCGGAGAGGGTCCGAGCGAGGCTGCACCCGTGCGGCTGCCATGGCGGAGGAGCGCCACGGCGACGAACGCGTTCCAGACCGGGAAAGAGTCGCGCCCAACTAACTAAACCCCCAAACACGATCCTAGACCACAAAGCAACGTTGCTACACGCTCAACTCTCGGCCAAACCAACAGCAGCAGCATCAACACGGCGAGAAAAGCTTACCCCGGCGAGACGTCGACGGTGAGCTGCAAGATCGGTTTGCGCCGGGCTGTGGAGTGGTGGAGACAGAACAGGAGCGGGTGGAAACGAACAAGGGGACGACGGCGAAGCTTATGGTGGCTAGAAACAGCGCGGAGCGGCTCAGACGGCGGCTGCAGACTTCCGGCTCGACGGCGGCGAGGGAGAGAGCAGAGGAACAGCGCGGCAAAGAGGGAGGAGGGTAGAGCGTCGTTGAAGCTTTATCAGCGGCTGAGATCACCGTGGCTTGCCACCTCCAGCTGCGACGCCGCTCGAGTTGGCTCTCACCGCGACCGACGCGTGGCCGGTGAAGTGGGCCGCCGCTCGACGCCGGCAGCAGCTTGTCTGCCATGACGTCACCTTTTCCCCCAATTGAACCTCCAAAAACCCGAGATTGGAGCTCCAATTTCTCCCAAATCCATATGGTAACATCAAAAGCTCCCAAAATGAAACTTGTAGCTGGATCATCCAATTGCATTTCTTACATTGGCACTTACCTCATTTGAGCACGAATTGAAGTCGAATTTGAGCTTCAAAGTCACTGCTGCAACTTATCCCCAATTTCAGAACCCTAACTGAATTTCCCAAATTACTCTCAAAACTTGAATAGAACATGCCTCTGGTGCTAAAGACAAATTTGAAATTCAACTTCAGGAGTACAACTTCTTAGTTGGAAGTTTTTGCAGAAAACCTCAAATTCGATCTCAATTTGCACAAATTCAAATCTGCTGTCAGTTACACTGAATTTTCTGAAAACATACTCTGACTGATTCTCTTTCGTATTTTTCTCCTTGATCTAGCCCATTTCTGAATGTGACCCAAAAACAAAAGTTGTTCTTCATACTTCCCTTAACAACTTTGTTTAAGACACCTTGGTCTTACAACCCACAGATCAATGGCTAAACTGCCTTGAAAATCGCTGCTTAATATGACATTTCAGCCGAAATCTGAAAATGGTTAAGTGTTTGTGTCGGATTGTGAATAGTGCCATCTCCCATTTTTCTTCTTCCATTTAATTGAAGCATCCTTTCTCAAATTTTCCTCACCACTGATAGCCAACTAAGTTGCTTAGCTTATAAACTTCCTTTAGAAATTCTTAGGTTCTCAAAATTTCAAATTTAGCCACTTTGTTGACTTTAGTCAACCATTTCTCCTTTCTCTTTTTCTTTTTAAACATTTTCACTTAACCAACCATTCATACACATGTACATAAACTAAAAAGGGTGGGATGTTACAGCCCTTCCCCCTTAAAAGAATCTCGTCCCGAGATTCCAGTAGGGATAAAGCTCAAGTCTTGACAATGGAAAGGATAATGTGTCATTACCCGAAGTCTTTGCTTACTTCATAAAGGAACGAAAACATCAAGTTATCTTACATATGTACAAAGACTTTCCTTGCTATTCACTTAAACAACTCGGGATACTGGGAAATCAAATATGATTCTTGTTCCCAAGTAGCTTCCTCGGGAGTATGGTTACTCCACTGTACTTTATAGAACTTAATGCTTCTTGCTCTGGTATCTCGAGTCTTTTCATCCAAGATTCGGATTGGCTTCTCTTCATACGTCATATCGGAACTTAGTTCCACTTGCGTATCACCGATAACCTTTTCTGGTACTTGTAAACATTTCTTGAGCTGGGATACATGGAATACATCATGCACAGTCGACAGTTGTGGAGTCAAAGCTAGCCTATAAGCCACCGAACCTTTTCGTTCCAGAATCTCGTACGGACCAATATACCTCGGAGCTAACTTTCCTTTTACTCCAAATCTTTGAAGTCCCTTTATAGGAGATACACGTAGATAGACGTAATCTCCTACTTTAAACTGCAATGGCGTTCTTCTTTTATCGGCATAGCTCTTTTGTCGCGATTGAGCAATCCTTAAGTGCTCACGAATCTGAGCAACCTTCTGCTCGGCTTCCTTAACAAGATCCGGCCCGAAAGTGAACCTTTCCCCAGCCTCAGTCCAATTCAAAGGTGTTCGACACCTTCGGCCATACAAAGCCTCGAAAGGTGCCATTCGAATGCTGGACTGATAACTATTATTGTAAGAGAATTCGGCCAGATGTAAGCATTCATCCCATTTCTTAGAGAAAGTCAACACACATGCTCTCAACATATCTTCCAGAATTTGGTTGACTCGCTCTGTCTGCCCTCCGGTTTGTGGATGATAGGCAGAACTTCGAATCAAGGTGGTACCCATTCTTGATGTAATTGTTCCCAAAACCGGGATACAAACTGTGAGCCTCTATCTGAAGTAATGGTCTTGGGTACCCCATGCAGAGACACAATCCGTTCCAAGAACAATTCTGCATACTTCTGGGAGTTATATAATGTCTTGACCGGTATGAAATGAGCCGATTTAGTTAACCGATCCACAATAACCCAAATGGAATTGTATCCTCTAGATGTGGTAGGTAAGCCCACAATAAAGTCCATGGATATATCCTCCCACTTCCACACAGGAACGCTCAAAGGTTGTAACAACCCTGCAGCCTTCTGGGTGATAGGCTTCACCCTTCGACAAGTGTCACACCGTGACACATAACGGGCAATCTCCCGCTTCATTCGAGTCCACCAGACTCTCTGTTTTAAGTCATGGTACATTTTTGTACTCCCAGGATGAATAGAGTACCTAGACAAATGTGCCTCGTCCAAGATTTTTCTCCTTAACTCCCAATCTTTTGGGACCACAATTCTATCTCTAAAATAAAAGATACCGTTCTCATCTTGAGTAAAGCAGACAGGTTTCCCTTCAGCTATACGCTTCTTTAGGATTTTCATTTTCTTATCTTTTAATTGAGCCCTCTCAATTTGTTCTTTCAAGGTATCTGGAACCACAATATTCCTTACTGAACCTTGGATAACTATTTCGATTCCTATTTCCTCCATTTCCTGACATAGGGTCTTTGCTCTTCTATGGACCGTCAAACAATGACACTGAGCCTTCCTGCTCAAGGCATCGGCTACCACATTAGCTTTACCCGGATGATAGTGAATATCCAGGTTATAATCCTTAATCAACTCCAACCACCTTCGTTGTCGCATATTCAACTCGGATTGGGTAAAAATATACTTTAGACTCTTGTGGTCAGAATAGATACGGCACCCACTTCCCAACAGATAGTGCCGCCAAATCTTAAGAGCATGCACTACGGCAGCAAGTTCTAAATCATGAGTGGGATAATTCTCTTCATGCCGCTTTAACTGCCTGGAGGCATAGGCAATGACTCTACCCTCCTGCATCAACACACAACCCAAACCTTTACCGGAAGCATCACAATAGATATCAAAAGGCTTCTCAATATCTGGCTGAGCTAACACCGGAGCGGTGGTTAACAACTTCTTTAACTTCTGAAATGCTTCTTCACATTGATCGCTCCATTCAAACTTATTGTCCTTCTTAAGTAACTCAGTTAACGGTTTAGCTATCTTGGAGAAATCTGGAATGAACCGTCGGTAATAGCCGGCCATCCCAAGAAAACTCCTAACCTGAGTTACCGATTGCGGTGGTTTCCAATTTAACACCTCCTCCACCTTACTCGGGTCAACTTCTACACCATCAGCCGATAAAACATGGTCCAAGAAAGGTACCTTTTTCAACCAAAACTCACATTTACTCAATTTAGCATATAGTTTATGATCTCTCAACCTTTGCAAAACGATGCGCAGGTGCTCGGCATGTTCTTCTTCATTCTTAGAGAACACTAAGATATCATCTATGAACACCACTACAAATTTATCCAGTTCAGGCATAAACACCGTGTTCATCAGGTACATAAAATGCGCTGGGGCATTTGTCAATCCAAAAGACATCACTAGATATTCATAAAGACCATATCTAGTGGAGAAAGCCGTTTTCGGGATATCCTCCGGCTTAATCCGTATCTGGTGATACCCTGACCGGAGATCAATCTTAGAAAAGACCTTTGCTCCAGCCAATTGATCAAACAACAAATCAATCCGGGGTAAAGGATATTTATTCTTGATGGTTACTGCATTCAAGGGACGGTAATCAACACATAACCGTAAGGTGTGATCTTTCTTTTTCACAAATATTGCCGGACAACCCCATGGAGATGCACTAGGCCGTATGAAACCTTTATCTAGTAACTCTTGCAATTGCACTTTCAGTTCTGCTAGCTCTTTAGGTGGCATTCTATAAGGCCTTTTAGAAATAGGAGCTGTTCCAGGCTCAAGTTCAATAGTAAATTCCACCTCTCTAACTGGTGGTAATCCCGGTAGATCCTCCGGAAAGACATCCGGAAACTCATTAACCACCGGTATTGACTCGAGAGTCACTGCTCTCGTCTTTCTGACCATACAATCTAAAGTTTGATGGGCAGGTAAAGTGATCTTCACCCCCCGACCAAGAGCATTAGTGAAACAAATCTCCCTAGATCCTGTATCTATCAATACTTTGTTCTGGGTCATCCAATTCATTCCCAAAATTATATCAATCCCTTGATCCTCAAGAACTAAGGGTAGAACATTTATCAAGTGACCCTCTAAACTTAAAGCCACATCACTAGCCACAAGATTAGTAGTTTGCTTTGCCCCCGTAGATTCTATCACATACTTATTTCTTAACTCTCGAGTGGCTAATTGATGTTTCTCAACAAAAGCTTTGCTTATAAAGGTATGCGAAGCACCGGAATCAAATAACACAACGGCGGGTTGGTTGTTAAGAGGAAACATACCTGCCATAACGGGTTCCCCTTCCGGTATTTCCTCAACATTCATATAATGGACTCGTCCAGTCTTGGCATTAAAAACCTTCTTCCTCACAAACCTCTGACCCACGCCTTGCCCTGAAGTTTGGGCCTTGATATTCTGAGTACCACCCTGCTTGGGAAGACGACAATCACGAGCAAAGTGTCCAGCTTGCCCACAGTTGTAACAAGGCTGCTTATTGCCTGGCGTTGCCGGATACCGGTTACCTTGGGACGGAGGGTTCCCTGGGCGTGGTGCATTATAAGGACTCCTCACTGCCCAAGATTGCTGTGGAGGCTGCGGTTGCGGAGCACGGAAAGTAGGACGAGGTGATCCCCGATATACCACCTTGTATCGTGGCGGAGCACTGCTCGAGGCCCCCATGGGAGGGTTCTTTCTCTTCAGAGCTTCCTCCCGCCTGAGAGATTCATCCAATGCTTTCATTTTCGCCTCAGCTGAGATGGCCATACTGACTGCTTCTCCATAATTGTGCAGGGTGCAAGTAACCAGCTTCTCCTGCATCCGGACGTTAAGCCCTCGGAGATAACAGTCCCTCTTCTTAGTCTCACTGTCAACATGTTCCGGAGCATACTGGGCCAAATGTTCAAAATCACGAGTATAATCCAGCACACTCCGGTTACCTTGCTGTAACCGCAGGAATTCCTCCAACTTTAACTTTAAAATACCTTCAGGGATGAAGTGAGCACAGAAAATGGTTTTGAAGTCCTCCCAATTCAGTGCTCCTCCCGCCGGTTGGCGAGACAAGAAACTTGCCCACCAGGTACCAGCGGGGCCTTGCAACTGAAGTCCTGCAAACTCCACCTTCTGGGCTTCCGTACACTGGGGAATAACCCGAAACTTCTGCTCCAGAGTCTGAATCCATTCTCGCGCTTCAAGTGGATGTTCAGCTTGACTGAAGATAGGTGGATGGGTCTCTAGAAATTGAGAGTACGTGACTCCCTGCTGACCAGCTTGTCTTCCAGACGAACGGTTGCCCAAATTCTGAGCAATCATGTTCAGCAGCCAGGTTTGCTCAGTTCCGGAGTTTATCAGGTGAGCAAACGCGTCTGTCAAGGTAGGAGGTCCAGGTGGAGTATTGGGATCCTCCCTCGAACTCGACTGCTGGTTCCTTTGATTTGCCATACTACAAAAAGTTCGAGGCAAGAAATCATTATCTTCCATTCGACTGATTTATCAAGACTTGCAACAGAAAACAGGTAAACTCCTTTCGGAACCACTTTCACATAGATGCAACAACCATCCTATATCACATATATATACTCATTCACAAGACAGCGATTCAGATATCACATCAGAACATGTACAACTCCCTAGGAGTTAGAACCTACAACTCAAGCC
This sequence comes from Digitaria exilis, assembly GCA_015342445.1. Taxonomy (NCBI): domain Eukaryota; kingdom Viridiplantae; phylum Streptophyta; class Magnoliopsida; order Poales; family Poaceae; genus Digitaria; species Digitaria exilis. The sequence goes on from JACEFO010001882.1 coordinate 144,892, forward strand.
ATCACACATTCATACATAGTTTTCAGTCCTAGGGTTCCAAGTGCAAGCATATTAGTTACATGTACATATGCACAAAACACTTCGCTCAAAGCCTCACTCAACTCCCAAAAGAACCCTATGAACCACGCTTCCCTCACTCTCCACCCTCCATCGGAGCAGGCTGGTTGACGGAGTTCTCACTCCCATCCGACGTGACTGCACTGGAAGCCGACGACGAAGTCGAAGAAGACGAAGAACTGGTGACGGTGGTCATTCCGGACTCTCCCTGGATCTCACTGGGATCTTCCTCATCACTATCCTCGTCCACCACCACGGGATGGAACTCCAGTGGTCCAAGTCCTTCAGGATCAAATCCATCTGCATTTGCATTAGCCCATGCAAACGCATTTGGATCCTCTGGTAGCGCTTCATTGTGTTCCTCGACCTCGAACTCAAAACCCTCGAAACCTTCCAGAACCTCATCGGCGAACTGCGCATCCTCTGGTGCAGGTGGTGCAGCTAGAGCAGGCTCCATGCCCACTATGTCCACCTCTTCATCTGCCCCTTCCTGCGCTGGCTGCTGATCCCCAACGGGAGCTGGTGGTGCTTCAACATGGTGATTGGCAGCTGCTACCAAATGCTCGTACTGCTCCAACGCTGTCCTCAGAGCGACAATCTCGTCCTGCTGCATGGAGATACGGGCCTGCAGCTCCTGAGTGTTGGCTCCCATGGCTTCAGTCTGTGCTGCGACAGTCTCTGCCCCGACTTCCTTGAGATGCTGGATCTCTGCATCCTTCTCGTCCAGCCTACGAGCCATCCCTCATAGATCTCTCCATCTCATGCTCTCTATCAAACATAGCCCGCTGGGCTTCTTCCAGACCAGACTTCATTCCCAGCATCTTCATCTTGAAATCCGTGTTCTTCTCCCTCTGGCGCTGATAACTCTTCTGACATATCTGTAGGAGACTGAACATGGACACCATGTAGTCTACTGAAGATGCTGCAATCTCATCGCTCTCCACCCTTGCCTTGTTCTTCAAGGCCTTGACTCGACGCTTCCAGACCCCATCTTCTGGATCCTGTAGCGGAAAGAACCTGGCAGAGCTTGTACCAATCTCAAACTTATTCTTCTGACATAGCTCAGTGAGAGCTGCCAAAGCTGCCGTCTGAACAGTATCCTCAAACTCAAAACCCTGAACCCGAGTCTCGTCCAGCTTCCATGTAGCATGAGTCTCGGACTCTGGAATGTGCACATAGACAGTACACCCAACCTGCTGCAGAGTGTCGAACTGCTTCCAGATGTACAATGGTGGCTCCTCAAAGCCCTTTTCTTGCAAGATCTGCCACAAGACTCTGGTGAAACCAGGGCGATCATGGTAGCACCCCTGGGTCCAGCCGTCCTGATCCGTGTGCTCCATTGTCTCCATCTGTAGAGACAACCACGGTCAACAACGGCACACACCAAAACCCCCAAAGAAAAGTTTTGAAAACATGCAATGCACATGATGCAACGTTTTTCCTACGTCCTCACAGACCCATATCTCACTCGTATAAAAATTTGGTGGCATCGTATAACTCTCCCTATGTATAAAAGCTACCGTATCTAACGATATGCTACCGTCAGCATCTGCAAAATAACAACCATTAAACTACTGCCACCTAACGACACAACCTTTTTATACTTTAAAATAGGGTCCCTGAAGTTTTTAAAATAGTAACACTTCTTAGTTACCCCAACCCACGGCTCTGATACCAGCTGTGGCAGAACCGCCCAATTTAAACTGGCTCAAGTGCGTCGAGCCACCCTAACTCAGGGTAACACGCGCACGCACTTCAAACAGTTTAAATCCGGTAGTCTGTCGAGTGTCCCCGGGACATCCCGAATCATCCACTGACAATATTTGCTTTACCATAGCTTAGGATCCTTACCAAGTTGGGAATAACACAACAGGCATTACCTTTTTACATACATACGGAAAGATACGAATTATTACAGACCGAGTTTTGAAACAACCTTAACTGCAAACCATAGTACTAGGATCCGAAATACAAACTAGGTTTATACAACTGAAAAGGCAGAAGAGTTTCTAGAGTACTCTAAACATCTAGAGTCATCTGGGACCTCCGATGCTCTAGGGCTTCTGGCTCTCCTCTTCGCCTTCGGTTTGTGGAATCTCCTCTGGAAAAACAGAAAGGGAAGAACCCTGAGTACAAAGGTACTCAGCAAGACTTACCCGTCTTACCAAAGAAAAGACTCTCAAGGATGAATGAATAGGCTTTTGGTGGTTGGTTGGCTGACCCGACCTTTGCAGAAAAGCTTACTAGGAATGTGTCCTTAAATAACAGTTTTATTTCAATTTAGTATTAGCTACTCAACTAAGTGGTAAATACCTTTTTCACTCAAGTGATACTAGGTTCAAACAGCATTTTGAATCACTCACATATAATAGTTCAACTTGTTTCCTCTACGATGTTTAACACCTGATCAAGTGCACTCATAACCAAGAGTAGTGTTGATCCGGATCCATGTACATCCTGCAGGAGATACCTAGCCACCAGCCACGTACAGCTGCGCCAGCTGCCCGCAACAACCTTTCAATCAGTTGGACCAAAGACCGGAAATATCCTTACCCGAACCCGGGAACGCATCCCCACGTGGGCCCCACGTCTGGCGACCACCCCGTGAGTTCCAGATGACGATCCCGCCTTTCTCCGACCCAGCAAGCACCGGTAAGCGATATTTCCAATCCACGAGCCAGCTAATCTAATTGGCTTTACTGGTCCCATAACCCAGTAAGAAACCAGGTAGAATCACTTGATCAATCAATTAAACAACGGATCGGTCCTTAGTCCCTTTAGCTAGCAGGCAGAGCTACAGATCGAGCTTAACTCAATCCACCCTATCATCCTCTGCCCACTCTTTCTTCTCTTAATACCTCTTATATGATTCATCTAAGATTAATGAGAACCTAGATCATCATTTATATATTAAACCTTGCCAAGCATTTCTAAGTGGTGATCCCATAATTCATTTATTTTCCTTCCTAACAAAGGTAGTACTATCAAGGAGTAGTTCATGCATCAAAGGTTTCCATTCAATTCCTAACCTAATGCACACATAAAATCATAATATTTGGACTCGTGATCTTCTGAAATAAAGTGGGTAAAGATGCATCCAGGGCTTGCCTTGGGTTTCAAAGAGGTTAGCGGTCTCGGTGACTTCCTGGAATTCCGGAGCAATCACTAACACCTCCTCGTACTGAACTGGGTCGTCGGAGAAGTCCACGTACTCCACTTCCGAAGCTTCAGACTCTATATGTGATGCAAGTTAGTGATGAGAGATGCAATAGTTTGAAAACATAACACAACTTCATTTCTCGATACAGTTGCAAGCCAACCAAGCTACCTAACTTTCCCCTAAAGAAAAAGTTATTTTATAAAGTGGGTGAATTAATTCCTATTTCTTTTATTTATGTATTAAAGGAAAATTCCTAAGTATACCAAAATTATTTTCTACTCATATCTATCACTTTATCTATTGATAAAAGTGTTTATAAAACATGAATCCTATTTTAGAATATTTTTAATACTATTTTAGCCAATTTAAATAATTATTTTCTAAGTTGATATTATTAGTAAATTCTAAACATCACAATTTTTAGGGTTTAGCATTTTTAGATTATAAATAAAAATCTAAGGAATTTATCAAAATTTATTTCATATTTTTCTGATTTTTCTACAATTTTCTAGAATTAAAACAGTGGATAAACATAAGTTAAATCTATTTCTAAAATTTAAATGGTCTTTTTACAAAAACACCCCTGGTTTTTCTGTTCTTCCCCGCCGAGGTCCCTGCCCACGCGGACAGAGTCCCCGCGCGGACTGCCCCCCCTCGCCGGCGTTGACCTCCACGCACTCGCCGGCGGCGAGGTCCCCCGACGACAACGACTAGCCCTAGGGCCTGCCTACACCAACGCGCATCCATTCTAGGCCTTAACGCACGCGGCAAGCCCTAACCCTAGCCTCCTGGCGGCACGGCGGCGAAGCTCGGCGGCGCTCACTGCTCCGGCGAGCTCACCGCGCTCGCCAGCCCCACGACTGGCTTACAAGCATCACCGAGCCTAGAGACACCTTACGCGCAACCCTAACGACCCCGCGCGACACTGCACGCCCGAGCGCACCACGCCGGCCATGGCGGGAGCGCGCGTGGCGCACACGGCGGCGAGCGCCTAGTGGCTCAACCACGGCGAGACAAACGTTGACAGCTACCCTACGAGCACCAGCGACCCTCCACGCACCAAGCGCGCGCATCAGCTCGGTCGGAGAGGGTCCGAGCGAGGCTGCACCCGTGCGGCTGCCATGGCGGAGGAGCGCCACGGCGACGAACGCGTTCCAGACCGGGAAAGAGTCGCGCCCAACTAACTAAACCCCCAAACACGATCCTAGACCACAAAGCAACGTTGCTACACGCTCAACTCTCGGCCAAACAAACAGCAGCAGCATCAACACGGCGAGAAAAGCTTACCCCGGCGAGACGTCGACGGTGAGCTGCAAGATCGGTTTGCGCCGGGCTGTGGAGTGGTGGAGACGGAACAGGAGCGGGTGGAAACGAACAAGGGGACGACGGCGAAGCTTATGGTGGCTAGAAACAGCGCGGAGCGGCTCAGACGGCGGCTGCAGACTTCCGGCTCGACGGCGGCGAGGGAGAGAGCAGAGGAACAGCGCGGCAAAGAGGGAGGAGGGTAGAGCGTCGTTGAAGCTTTATCAGCGGCTGAGATCACCGTGGCTTGCCACCTCCAGCTGCGACGCCGCTCGAGTTGGCTCTCACCGCGACCGACGCGTGGCCGGTGAAGTGGGCCGCCGCTCGACGCCGGCAGCAGCTTGTCTGCCATGACGTCACCTTTTCCCCCAATTGAACCTCCAAAAACCCGAGATTGGAGCTCCAATTTCTCCCAAATCCATATGGTAACATCAAAAGCTCCCAAAATGAAACTTGTAGCTGGATCATCCAATTGCATTTCTTACATTGGCACTTACCTCATTTGAGCACGAATTGAAGTCGAATTTGAGCTTCAAAGTCACTGCTGCAACTTATCCCCAATTTCAGAACCCTAACTGAATTTCCCAAATTACTCTCAAAACTTGAATAGAACATGCCTCTGGTGCTAAAGACAAATTTGAAATTCAACTTCAGGAGTACAACTTCTTAGTTGGAAGTTTTTGCAGAAAACCTCAAATTCGATCTCAATTTGCACAAATTCAAATCTGCTGTCAGTTACACTGAATTTTCTGAAAACATACTCTGACTGATTCTCTTTCGTATTTTTCTCCTTGATCTAGCCCATTTCTGAATGTGACCCAAAAACAAACGTTGTTCTTCATACTTCCCTTAACAACTTTGTTTAAGACACCTTGGTCTTACAACCCACAGATCAATGGCTAAACTGCCTTGAAAATCGCTGCTTAATATGACATTTCAGCCGAAATCTGAAAATGGTTAAGTGTTTGTGTCGGATTGTGAATAGTGCCATCTCCCATTTTTCTTCTTCCATTTAATTGAAGCATCCTTTCTCAAATTTTCCTCACCACTGATAGCCAACTAAGTTGCTTAGCTTATAAACTTCCTTTAGAAATTCTTAGGTTCTCAAAATTTCAAATTTAGCCACTTTGTTGACTTTAGTCAACCATTTCTCCTTTCTCTTTTTCTTTTTAAACATTTTCACTTAACCAACCATTCATACACATGTACATAAACTAAAAAGGGTGGGATGTTACATGGTTCATATGAATGTGAATGAAAGAAAGTATTTGAGATTTTGTATTTTATAACTTCAAAAATAGTTAGTTCTATATATATTTGGATGGAGAAAGAATATGAGAAATCTTGTATTTGATAACTTTAAAAATAAGTACTTTTGTATTTGGATGGAGAAAGTAGACGAGAGATCTTGTATTCTACAACTTTAAAAATAGTTACTTCTGAACTTAGATGGGGAAAGTACTTCATGTGGACTGAACTTCTATAGGATAAGAGACTTGTTACCGTGCTTGGGAGGAACCTGAGGTTCCTTTCACTGCAATTATTATCAGCCATTGATTTTGAAAGAGAGCATTGTTTTATAAACAAGGATACTGTCGTAATTGTCCTTCTGCTAATTAACTTGGCACTGATCAGTTCACACAAAATAGACGAAGAACCCTCCTTCGGCTGGCCTGCGGAAGGGCTCGCCGACGTTCTCAACCGGCATCCAGTCCGACAATAACTCAGAGAGCCTTGTTACCGTTCTGTTCACGGAGAGAGCCAACAAAATACCTCTTCCGCCAGGCCGTGGAGGTACTCGCCGTCGCCGGCGCCTGCCTGCGCAAGGATTCGCAGTGCAGATATGAAGCGAGGCAGAGCAGCCGATTTTGAAGGCATTAGCCGCGAGAGAGATGCAATCTGTCTTGACAGACCTAGCCGCAACGGAGACGCGGCTGTGCCGGCAGCAAGAGCGATGCGACTGCCGGGAGATGCGGAGGCGTCGCTACAGAGCCAGCATCAAGGAGATGCGGAGGTGCTGCCAATAACAACGGCGAATGTTGTGTCATGGTCATCGTGAGTCGTGAAGTGCTGAATCTGAATGGGAGACGGTTTTGGAATCTACAGTGTGATTTGGGCCAATTCATTATCAACCGGCACGTAAAAAATACTAATGTGCCCTTATCGTGTGTTCTTTAAAAATTCTTAGTAGCCCACAAAATTAGTTCTGGGTCCACCAAATTTAGTTCCGGGTCCACTACTTTGGTTCCACATAATAGGTTGCTTATAACTTTTAACCATTGAATTTGAGATAATGAACGGCTGTTATTATTTCCGAGCGCTGTAAAAATCCTCATAGGATAAATATTACATGGTTCACACAATGACACGACACTGGCAGAAGAAAAATGAGGGCGCCCAATTTTCTGATGGTGGTCAATGGTTTCACCTAACACCATCCACCCCGATCGGACGACAAACATGTACATGCGAGAAATCCATCTTGGACAAGCCAATGCCACATGGTAATCAGCAACATTAGCTAATTCTACTAGACTTCTTGTTTAGCAGGACAACAGGACAGGTCAATAACATAAGTTGCTAAGGGTGTGTTTAGATTGTTGGGAAAAACACTGTAGCATAAGAAAAACACTATAGCATTCGCTGGGAAACATATTTTGTAAGAGAGAAATAGTGAAAAGTTGAAATAAAAAGTGAAAAGTTAGAATGAATAGTGAATAGTTAGAAATCTGAACATGGCCTAACATGCAAACAGATGCAGGTTTGGAAAAGTCAATAAACTCCATTGAGGGTGTTCACGTTTCTCCTGGATAAGCTCATAAGCAGCAGCTTCTGTTTTAGCACTACCGAGGTAGATATATCCATACAAAAAAGCTATGGTCGGACCAGGACTGATAATTCAGTGACACATCCTTTTTTTTCCTCAGATGTATACTAGCATATTATTTATATGCAAATTATCGCTCTATTCACCACCAATCTATCACAACGGGCAAAATACAATCACCATGTAAACGAGAAAAATTATACATGAAGACAAGATCTACTTCACAAATATCATAGAATTAAGTAAGCCCTGGCACTTTCTTTCCATTCCTCCTGATCCTCAAGTAGTTTAGGATCAAAACACTCAATCCTGAACATACAGCAGTTAGCAAGGCATCCCCCATCAATACAAAAGGTAACTTTTTACCACAAAGGGTTATCCAACGAAATTGAAACCCCCAATACAAACGATCTGTGGTAACTATGACAGGGTGCCTTGAAGTCTAGTCTAAGCCACCAGCATTTGGGACTAGGGTATGACCAATGCTATATTGGATTCAAGATAAAACCAGGCATCACCTTTTGATGCTTGGTTCTTCAGATTGGCAGCGCTCATGGATCCTGCAATCAAAGAGCATAAACATTATTGTTTAAGATAAAGACTAAAGCAAAAGCTTTTGATGCCAGCATATGCCCTATATAGTTTTGTATTCATTAGCCCTTTTAATAGCAAGCCGCAAACCCAATTTGACCATTAAAAGCTAAGTACCTAGGGCCTGTTCGGATGAGCGCCTGTGGCTGGGCTGGCGGCTGGGTGGGAGCAGCTGGCCCACCAGTCAGCCCCCACCTGCCTGTCCAAACCAGCCAAACCCAGCCCCAGCCACAATCACCCCAGTGAACCGAACAGGGCCCTAGATTAATCAGCTCCGGTCTTCTAAACTAAAGTCAGTAAGCTGAGCATGACCAACAAGTTTTAGCAACTAAAAGAAGATATAAATTTTGCTCTTTAAAAAGATTATGCTTCATTTACTCCAATTCATTATATGCACTAATTTTAGCTGTAAATACGACATTCATGTTAGCATCTGCTTCGTCTACCCAAAGTCTCAAAGTCAAGCCAGGAAGCATATAACACACTCACAAGTTTCTGAGCAGAAAATATGAGAGTTAGAGACTACATTCAAGCCTAGTATTTTGATGTACCTATCTTTTCCTTCTCCAGAAACCTAAATGGTATAAGAATTGCAATAACTACACTCCGGAATCCGTCCATAGAACACCTGTATTGGACCAGTTATTCCCAAAAGGACGAAGAGATATCACATAATTTGTTTAGCACTCCTGAACTAACATGTTTGTATACAGCTAATTAATTATTCACAAAACCAAACTGTGTCATTTAAATATTCTTATTTCTTACTGTCGCAACTAGTTTTTACACATGAGACTGAGAAAGAGCAAACAACATTTCTCAATAACATAAACAGAAACTGAATCTGAGACTGAATTGGTGCCTAAGTCATGTAATAAGTGAACGACAGATAGTGCAAATAATGCCCTTGGCTATAAAGTGTAACTAACTTAAAGTCTAGGAGAATCGGAAAAACAATGAAGCATCAGATAATTTGGAGATGGAAACTGGCATACTGGTACAACCATAAAACTTTGGGCAAAGGGTTAAAAAAACATATGGAGCACTAGAACATATACTTTGATAAAACATTTAGCAAAGGAATATATCTCCTGCGTGTATCTCCTATTGCTTAAAAATAGAGTTAATGACATGCAAGGCATTCTTGGAAAAGGAAAAAATAATATATGTTCATCAATTTGGTTGGCCCTGATTACAATTTCTTTAAACGTTAACCAATCGATTCTTTTTTGAGATCAGAGAATGCAGAGGGAAAACATAAAAACAGAGAACATTGATGGACCAACCAACTTGGAAAGGAACCAGAAACCCTTTTCCTACGTAAAAGGATAAGTCATGAAAAGAGAGAAAATAAAAAATTCAACAAGAGTTGTCATAAGACATAAGACACAGCACACTCAATTTGGCATTTTGGCAGCCTTAATCGATATTATACACGACCATTAAATGTTATATGTGACATAGCTTTTCTGAAAACAAAAGATGGGGTCCTAAACAATCAATTATGACTCTAATTGATATGCATTTCGTTCGGATGTGCTTATAGTTAAAATCAAACATGCTCATAGTTAAACTTGAATAGAACAAGAACAAGAGTATACATGTATTAGCCAATCAGTACCTTCTATATCCATTTTAGATTGATAAAAGTGATAGCCTTCCAAATATTATGCTATTACTGTTTTGAACCTGAAACCGATTAAAAAGTACATTCTGCTCATTATATAAAATAATTATTGTGGCTAATAAATGTAAATGATTAAGACAGCAAACCACGAAAATATATGGGAAAATTGACACAAAAAAAGGGGTGAAAAGTGAACGGACAGACGAGTTTGACAAGGTTACAATCAAAGTAGGCATAGAAGTCAATGTTTCTCTACAGTTTTTAATAGTTTCATTTTTCTTTTGGCGCCAAGTTTTGTTTTGGTGCCTTATTATGCAGGAATTTTACTTTAGTTGTACTATTCCATGGCATTTAGGCTAGTTTATGCAACAACCAAAATGGCCAACTAGTTTCAAGAAGTCATTGCTCGCAGTAGCATCAAATCAGCCTGCCAATGCCTCTTAAGCATGTACTATCTAACTGGAGCAAACTCATTCTTTACACCCTTTAACACAACATTCCGAGTTCACCACGTTTATCTGCACCGAAACATATTGAACAAAAAGAATGCATCAAAATAACACAAGTGCTTTCGGTGACATTAAGAACGCTCAGGTCATTATATATTCTATAATATACCTCTAAATACTCCCTCCGCCCAAAGAGAACGCAATTCTTGTTTGTCGAGGAGTCAAACAGTTTGAACTGTGACTAAATTTATACAAAAATATATCAACATTCGTGATACAATGTAAGTATTATTAGATTGGTTATAGATTATATTTTCATAATTAAATCATTTAGAAACACAAACACTAATATAATTTAGTATAAAGTTGGTCAAACACGAGATACATTGACTGGCACGGTTTCCATAATCACATTATTTTTGGGACGGAGGGAGTAAGTGTTAACTCCTGTCCAGTCAGTTTTATATATATATGGCTTTGTCTGGAGAAAGTTGAATCCAACATAATACATTTAAGAAAACTGCATACAACAAACGATTTTCTATTCTCTTGCTCAGACAAAACATAAGCATGGGTGGACGGCCATTATGCAGCAGGCAATCCATATTTCTGAGCAGTACAATGGACAATATACACCAACCCAAGTACCCAACTGCAGTAAGGATTGTCTTGATCTACACAACCTAAACTTTCCACCTCATGTCCAAGTGTTAGTGCACAGCAGCTAATCATCAACCATCAACCAGAATTTAATAGATGAAATCCCAGATAGCATTGTATGAAGATCAGCACGGCAGATTTCTAAAATTGACAACTACCTATTGTAAATTCAGAGTTCTTTAAAATGGAGGATAATCTTTTGCGTAGCTGCATCATCAAAATCTGACCAATCATTCATGCAACAATAAACACTGGAAGTATATCACAGACATAGCCACCTCACTGACTGACATTGAGGAAAGATAGCATTTTGGGGAATTTTGTTAAGATTGCTGAACTATAAACTCAATTCATAGTCACGAGATGCTGAAGCACGTATCAAAGAGTGAACTAGAGCAGCATAGCCACGAGAGCATTACCTTCACGGGGCGTCCACGGCTGCATCAGCGGCGCGATGCATAGCGACCAGCCGTTCGAGCTCATCCAGTGTCGCGGCATCCGCCTTGTCCAGATCGACCTCTACTTTCCCCTTCATCTCCAGCAGGCACGCACCAAGCTCCTTCAGGAGCCGGGCCACGTTCCACTGCGCGGCCACCGGCAGCCTCATCAGATCGCCGTTGAGCCTCACCTTGCGCTCGGCGTCCGTCGGCGGCGGGGGCGGGAGCTCTGCTTGGATGGAGGCCCACCCGTCCTCGAAGATCCCGGACAGCTCGGCGGCGCTGTCGTACACGGGGTCGCCCTCGTTGTTGTAGGACATGGCGTTGCGGAACGTGAGGCGGACGTCGGCGGCGAACGCGGATGGGTCGGCGTAGCGGCGGCGCTCGAGGCGGCGGAGCACGGTGCCGAGGTCCATGGGTTCGGCGACGACGGTGTAGTAGTCGCGGAGGCCGAGGGCGCGCGCGTCCACGGGGGCCTCGAATACCCACCCGTCGTCGTGCCGCAGCAGGTCGTCCAGGAGCGCGCGGCAGCGGCCGAATGCGCGGCTGAGATCGCAGCGGCGGCCCGCCCCTCCCGCCCCGGCTCCGGAAGACGGGGCGTCCGCGTCCGCCGCCGTGCGCCGCCGCGGGTGCCTGGACTCGTCGAAAGAGGCAGGCGGAGAACGCTTTGTTGGGCGCGGCATCGGTAGGTTCTCGGATTTCACGTTTGGGCTAAGGGGAATTCCCCTTCCGGCGGCTTCAGGCTCTAGCCCTACCGGAACACCACCGGCGCCGCCGCCAGGTGACGGAGCGTCCGCACCCGGCTTCGTCTGCCGCCGCGGGTGCTTAGACTCGTTGAAAAACCCAGGCGGCGGGCGGTTTGAGCGCGGCATTTTTGGGGTTTCAAGTTTGGGCGAGGGAGAATTCCTCGGCCGACACCCGACTCTAACCCTACCGGAGGATCTCCTCTATGATGAGCGGGTGGGTATGCCAAGTGCGGATGTTCTACGGGCAGCTTATCTGGCACGATGATGGTTACCGCAATGATCAATGTTCAAGTGTGAGACGGAGTAGAAGTATCCAAGACATGTAACAATGGGCCTAAAGTTAGGAATAAGGCCCATCGAAACAACCCAACACGGCCTCGCGCCGCTCGTAATTTTTCCGCTCGCCCCTGTCTCCTCTGCGCCGCCATCCCAGTTTCCGCCGCCGCCGAGGTTCGTCCCCTACCTCCTCCTCCGCCGCCGCCGGCAGTCCCTGCCTCCGGCGGCGCCTTTCCTAGCCGTCGCCGCCACCGTACTAGGTACCGCCTACCCCCTAGGTCGAGGTGGAACCCTTCCGCCCAGCGACTATGCGCGCCTGCGCGGCCACGGAATACCGCCTTTTTGAAAATGTATAATGATAACCTGTTTCGAAGCAATACTTTTCGCAAATCAAGTCAAAGTCTTATTTCTTTGCTTCTTATAATTGGATTATTTTCAAGATTGGCATTCCTGCTGGACATTTTTTTTAAAAAAAAATATTGTGCCTTATTATTCATTTTATTAAAAATACTAAAACATATCCACGTATTGGATATTTTAAATCATCCATGTTATATGGTGTGTCACTTTGGACTTTTCTTATGTGAGTATTCCTTTTTTCGTCTTTGTTCTTAAACATACTACAATTTTCTGAAAAGATGTATATATGTTTTCTTACAGCTATATGATATGCTTATGCTATAGTGCTACCGCCTACTGGGGTCGATGGTCATATCCATTATGCATGCTATTGATGTAAACTCTTATTCCTTTGCAGCAGTAGCGAATAGCAAGGAGTTAGGAGAAATGGATATTCAAGAGAACACAACCCTCACACATCAAGGAAAATAAAAGAAAAAAGAAAGTGCAAAGAAGAAAGAGAGAGCAAGGAAGAGGACATCATCTGTTTTGGATTCTGCTAACGGTGAGACATGACCTAGTTAACATGAGCACCTCTTTAAAATTGAAATTAACTAGCTATAGAAATGTGACACTTGTTTTCTAGCTCTTTAATTAAATAGCGTTTGTAATAACATGATGGAGTTCCAAAAGTTTTTATTTTCTCGTGCACTTAATATTTTAACTATGAATAAACAGATTTAAGGGTACCCTGTGTTCTCTAGTTCTTTAATAAACTGATTTTTGTATTTTGATGGGAAGTTTCAGATGCAGTCAAAGTGAAAATTCCTGAGTATAATCTTGATGGACCTACTATTGGGGAGAAACTAGCAACTCTTGATTTGATCAATAGAGATAATGAAAGGAATGATACTGAAGAGCACACACTGTCTATGGTGCCACCAAGCGCAGATTCAGTCCATGTTTTGCTCAAGCAAGCTCTGCGTGCTGATGATAACGTATCATTGCTAACTTGCTTGTACAATAGAGATGAAAAGGTACCTTTTTTCTGTGCAAAATTAGTAAAAAGTAAAAATTCTGTCCTATGTTGGTCTAAATTCATATTACAATTGCCATTAGCACTCAAAGTTTTTTGAGTCTGTGTTTTCATTGTCCAGAACCACATAATTCTTCGTCTGTAGGTATATGGTCACACTTTTGTTTGGCTTATACAAGTTTATTAGGTGATGCTAGTCACACATGTCTTCTTTGTGTTACTAGAATCCTGGACTGGATACATGGATGGGACTTTAGTTAGTAATATTAAAAACCAAATGTATTCTTGTATTAGCTTGGTCATATAGGCAATGGTTTCTTGTCTATTTCTTTTTCTTACTAGTCCATGTTAATGATGATTTATCTTCTTGCTTAGCAAAAGTTCATTTTGTTGATTAAGAATGAAAAGGAAAATTTGTTACTCCATGTAACTAATGTAGTGTTGAGATTGTTATCTACAAGCAGCAGAGAGTACACTATGTTAATTATCCTGATATAACATGCTGGAGTATTAACCTCTCATGTCTCATATTTTTACTGTTGGGCTATTCACAGGTTATCTCAAAATCTATATCACTCCTAACACCAGCTGATGTTGTGAAGCTTCTCAAGTTCTTCGTATTGCAAATACAATCAAGGTAATATTCTGTGGAGGAATATTTCTGGTTTAGGAATAAATATTTGGGCATGTTATGTGGTGCATGTTATACGGAGACAATTCATGGAATATGAGATGGCACACAAGGGTGTGCACCATCAACTATATATTCATGCTTATGAAGAATCAGGGCCTTCCAATTCTTTGAATACTTGGTCTCTTGCGATCTTTTAATCATTTTTATTATTCTTGTCATGTCTAGTTTTGTTCGTGCCCATGTTCAGTTATTGCCATGCTCTTGGGGACTGGGGGTTCGTAAACAAAAGGATGGTTTCTGAGGGAGAAGATGATGTTTATGCATAGATGATTTGTATGTTTGTTCATTGGGATGTATGAGCATGGATTGAGCTCCTTATCTCAAATTCTCTATGATTATCTTTCTGCTTGTTAGGTTCCTTGTTCTGCTGTAATACTGTGTAGTCATATTGCTATTGCATGTTCATCTTTTGGGATTAAGTATCCTGGTTACTCAAACGATGCTTGTGCACTTTTCTAAGTTTTGGTTCAGCTCTTAAGTTTGTTGATTTTGACACTACTGTCTTTGCCTACTCAGGGGCGCAGTATTGGTTTGTTTACTTCCATGGTTGCAAACTTTACTTAGTCGACACATGAGTAGCATAGTGTCCCAGGAGTCTTCTCTGTCCTTGCTCAACTCGCTCTATCAGGTTAGCAATTATTTCACTTGCTGTAAGATGACTGCACAGCTGTAAAAAAATAGTTAGGGCAGTATATGTCGCCAATAAGTTACTTTATTAAAAAAATCTTACAACCCTGCATGCAGCATGCTAACACTATGCTTAAAAGGAACACATGAAGTGATGATGCCTCATTGAAAAGTTAATTTGTATTGTAATAAGGATACTCATCGCAAGATACCTGATTGTTTCCTTGATTATGATGAGTTTGATCTGCAATGAGACAATGTATCACGTCAAAATCTTATATAGCAATCCAGTGTCCTTGTGCAGCTACACATAGCAATTGCAACATGTTTATTGTTGGACAATCTGATGTGACTGGTTACGATATTTTTCACAGCTTATTGATGCCAGAGCGTCAACATTCAAGTCAGCACTTCAACTCTCCACCACTCTAGATTATCTTTTCAGTGAGGTAAGTTCCCTAACTCTAACCATAAAGGGGTGATCGTTTTCTGGAATTGCAATTGATACTAGTATTATGGTCTAGATTGCTGATGATGAAGCTGATGATGAAGAGTTTGCACCACCAATAATTTACGAGGACAAGGACACTGACGATGAAGAGTCTGAGGTCGATGCTATGGAAACCGACGGAGAAGAGGCTGAAGAGCAAGAGCTAGGAGATGTTACTGATGCCTCTGAGCATTCAGATGGAAGTGAGATCATGAGCGACTGATTGACTTGTAACCTAGTATTGAGCTCTCAAATGCCAGTTATCCCGTTAAGGCGGAATTGAAGGAAGACTACAGCAAGTTCTATGATGATGGTTTAGCTTATTACTATGTCCAAGCTAGTTGTTATGCATTCGCTTGTTAGGCTGGCCCATGTAGAAAATGGATCCAGTATGGTAGGATTTGAGTTTTGATGATAGGTATGCTTGTGCTTTACGAAGCTTCATGCCCATGGCATCTATTGCTAAATTGTCAAATTTTGCCAGCAAAGTGAATGTTTTTTACACGAGTTGAGAAGGCTAGTGATTGCAATTGAGAAAAAGGAACCACAGCTCCATATGGTATTCAGTTGATGACTTGATGTGATAACACGTTGCTATCCGCCATGTTTGTACTGTCCATTTCATAGCCATGTTTGTACGGTCCATTTTATGAAAGTGAAAATTTTACTGGTCTTTCTACGGTCCATTTCACTGAAACCGGTATATAAATGTACTGTAGCAGTGTAGCTCGGTATATAAATGTACTGTAGCAGTGTAGCTGGAGTTTGTACGGCCCATTTTATTAGTGCCCGTCTGATTTGTGATTTCCCTTTTTTATATTTGTTTTTCATTTCTTTTCTTTTCGATATAACATTTTTCCTTTCAAATTCATCATATCAGCGATGACTCTTTAGCACACATCCGTCGAACTCTTCATTTTCTTTATCATAACTCATCAAACTCCACATGTCCCTTCCATTCACAAAACTGGATTCTAGTAGAAAATGAGCGAAACACCTCCAAGAAAATGAAATCACAATTTAATATTTTCCTGTTTTTGTCTGTGAGTCTTGATCAATGGGGGCTCACTAAATTTAATTTACATGTAGATATAGTACAACATCTTTTAAATTCAACATCTCATATGCGGTCTCCTCACTACTCAGGGCTCAAATGTACCTATTCGTTTCCTATAAATTAAAAAATTGAAAAGACTATTTTGCGTGAATTCGTCAAATTCACATTATCTAGTTAACTGAAGTTAAATGGATTCAACTGGATGTCCAGCTAGGGAAAGATTTAGTCGAAGATTAGTTGATCCGATTTGTCTTAGTTAAAATATACTAGCTATCTATACAAATTAACCGGTGGATCGAAATGGGCTGTGATTATCTAATCGCGATTAAACTCAACAGTTTTTGTTTCGGGTCCCTTGAAAACCCAAAACCCTTTCTTCTACTACTAGATCCCATCCCGCACAGAGCCGGTCCTCATTTCATTCGCCCCCTCGGCCTTCGCCTTCGTCCGCCGATCCCAGATCTCGCGCGCCGCCGCAGCCGAACAAATCCACAATGAGGCCGTCGATGATGAGATCCGCCTCCCAGCTCCTCCGCCGCCGGAGCTACTCCTCCGCCTCCGGGCAGCCCGAGCGGAAGGTGGCCATCCTCGGCGCGGCCGGCGGCATCGGGCAGCCGCTGGCGCTCCTCATGAAGCTCAACCCGCTCGTCTCCTCCCTCTCGCTCTACGATATCGCTGGCACCCCGGGAGTCGCCGCCGATGTCTCCCACATCAACTCCCCCGCACTGGTGCGACCGCCACCCTCGCCACGCGTTTTGCCGCTTGATTCGGTTGGATCTGTCTTTGTAGTACTGACGGCGCTTCTGTTTTGGGGTTTGGCGCAGGTGAAGGGGTTCATGGGAGAGGACCAGCTCGGGGAGGCGCTGGAGGGCTCCGACGTGGTCATCATCCCGGCCGGCGTGCCGAGGAAGCCCGGTATGACCAGGGACGACCTCTTCAACATCAACGCTGGCATCGTTAAGAATCTCAGCGCCGCGATCGCCAAGTACTGCCCCAATGTAAGGTTCTTAGTTCTTACAGTAGATCTGTATCACCGGTAATTAATTGCTCTGGATTCCGCAAGTGTGGTCTCATCACAATTCCCTCTAGTGGTTGCCCTAGATGTGGGCAGTGCATGCACCTGCAGCCTGCAGAATTGGAAAAGTTGCACTTGAATACAAACTCCTTATGATTATGCCGATTGTCATTTTTATCTAAATTTTCATGAGTTTTTTTGTGTTATGGATTATTTTTAGCAAAGCTTATTGATCATCTTCATTTATGTAGTTGCCTATCTGTGTCAGAATTTATCGTACTCATCTGATATGTAACCACAAAGTTTACAATATGCATTTTAATCGAAAGTGAAAATGGAATGATAATTATATTGTACAGAATTATCTCCATCAGTGATTAATATGACATTCACATATCTTATGTTGCCTTGGTTTTAATGTAGGCCCTTGTGAACATGATCAGCAACCCTGTGAATTCAACTGTGCCAATTGCTGCTGAGGTTTTCAAGAAGGCTGGGACTTACGATGAGAAGAAGTTGTTTGGCGTTACAACCCTAGATGTTGTTCGTGCTAAGACTTTCTATGCTGGAAAGGCAAATGTACCCGTTACCGGTAATAATTGAAGTTTTACTTTAGAATTTTAGAACAAAATAGTACATTTTTGACATTTCTTCTCTCTAACCCTTAATTTGATCCCTTCCTTTTGCCAGATGTGAATGTCCCTGTTGTTGGTGGTCATGCAGGTATTACCATCCTGCCACTGTTCTCACAGGTAATTGACTTCTATAAGCTTTTTCTTGGAATCAATGTTTTGTGTGTAATGCATGTTATTAATCACCTTATAATTTGCAAGTTGGATCTGAAATGAGTAATATATTTTTTTTCAAAAGCACTATATTTTACCTCGTTGAGATAGAAAATAGATGTTCATCAATTCATCTGCATCTGACAGTGAGAGTTAGCTGCTAGATTTGTTATGGCATCAAATCCAAATGTATTCAATATAGTTGTTGTAAAGCCGTAGGTAATCTTTGTTGATAAGCCTTTAGGCAACATATCAGGTGCAAACCAACCTCTCCGTGCAAACTAATGTTGATCCAAGGGGGTGCTCAGGTGAGGTGGGAGGGGTTATTTGCAAAAGCGCCTCTAATCACCCTTTTTAAATCACCTCTCCCACCTCCCTTGAGTGCCGCCTTGGATCAACATCATGTGGCCCATATTGAAGTTTGTATAGTTAGCACTGAAAGGATGGTTTGCACCTGATATGTTGCTAAGCCTTTATGCCCAATTTGCTTCAGTATGAATATGAATATGGCTTACATGTTGGCACTTGATAACTTTCTGGACTATGATGTTGATGCTATGGCTAAGCATTGTGCTTGCTTTATTTCTTTTGTTTGACTTTTAACTTTGATAACCTTACTGGAGGAGCTCTTTTTGAAATAGGCAACCCCTGCCACCAATGCCTTGTCTTCTGAAGACATCAAGGCTCTCACCAAGAGGACACAAGATGGTGGGACTGAAGTTGTTGAGGCAAAGGCTGGAAAGGGCTCTGCAACCTTGTCAATGGCGTAAGTAAAAAAAGAAAAAAAAACCATGCAAACTGAGGATTTCTTACTGTTCTCTGGCTAATATTTTTTTTTGTTTCTTTGTGCTTTGCTAATGTTTTTATATCTATCCAGTTATGCTGGTGCAGTTTTTGCTGATGCATGCTTAAAGGGTCTCAATGGAGTTCCTGATGTTGTGGAGTGCTCTTTTGTGCAATCAACTGTAACAGAGCTTCCATTCTTTGCCTCCAAGGTACACATTTCAGTTATCTTTATTGTTATAGTTGTGAATTGTGGTTCATCTTATATAATCAAATATATCTTGCATATGCCCATTATTTTTCTTGGTGATAGATGGTTATTTCTAGCATCTTTTAGACAGATTGCTCATTGTTATCACATTGCTGTCCTAGTTCATCTTTCTTTTTTTTTTATAAAGGATTTTTCCTGCTTTTATAGAAAGCATATAAAGACATCTTTCATATTTTTCTTTAGTGCATTGGTGATTCTGCATTGCTTGGACATGTCTCTTCTATGGTTTTGTTGACTGAAAAACAGAAGCTTGAGAATAAACCTGGATACTTGATCAAACTATGCATTTGTCCAAGTTAATGAAGTATACATGTTTTTGTCATAAATCCTATGGAGAGTGCCTCTTTCGTCTCGTTCCTGAAATGAATTTCGTTTTCCTTTTTTTTTTGTGACTGAATGCGCGGTTAGCCATTTGACCTGTTGGATACATGTAGTGATATTTGAGGCTGGTACATTTAGTGCTGATGTTATTGGTGTAAAGTTTCTTGGAAATTGGCTGGTAGGAAGTAGGATATGACACCATCACATGTATGACTTAGTTTTTAACTGGTAACCATAGATGGCGTTGTTTTTCCTGACCATGATAACTACAATGAGATGGTTTGGAGAAATGATCTGCAATAACATTTGGTAGACAATTGTGCATGCAATAGCCTTTTCTAGAAAACTGTCTTATTAGATGCTACTCCTCAGGCCAAATATTCTAAAGTTTAAGATCATTTTCCTTGGTATTTGTTCCTGTCGCATGATAACTACAATGAGATGGTTTGGAGATAATGTGCTGCAGGAATATTAAATCTGATCCATAGATTTGAATTCATAGTATAAATGCCGGAGCATTCACATTTTACCTTTTGATGTTACAGGTGAGGCTTGGGAAGAATGGAGTTGAGGAAGTGCTTGGGTTGGGTGAGCTGTCGGACTTTGAGAAGGAAGGGCTGGAGAATCTCAAGGGCGAGCTCAAGTCTTCGATTGAGAAGGGTATCAAGTTTGCACATGCGAACTAGATAGGCCATTTTGCAGATTATATAGCAGCCAATGAGATCTGTAGTTAAAGGATGGATCTCCTGTTTTGATTCTTCCGCTTTTCTGCCCCTTTGTTTGGGTGTGGGAGGATTTGAGCTTTACTTGAAATAAGAACACCGCCGGCTTTATTGCCAGACAGAACAAAACTTTGACGAGAGATTTAATCCGGCGGCAATTGCTTGTCTCAAATTTTGTACTGAAGCGATTGATTATATGCTTTGTAGTGAAGCGATTGATTACATGCTTTGTAGTGAAGCGATTGATTACGGATTCAGCCTAACAGAATAGCTGACCTAGATAACACTCTGGAAAAGTTTTTTCGTTATTTTTATGGGTAACCTCCGTTAGGCTGAATCCATCTCTAATCATGCCTCCCTGCAGGTGTAGGATCTGAATTTTTTCCTTGTTATCTTTGTGCTTTTTTCCCATTTGAATCTGGCCATCTGGCCCATAACTCTGTACTCAAGCATTCTTCACTCCACCAGGTCTAGTTTTTTTTTAAAAAAAAAAAATTCGCTTACATCATAATGCACATGTACGGCTAATCTCAGGCATTCTGGACAGTAAATAAGCAAGTCTTTTCATATTTCCATGAAACCAGATCACCGCAACTCTGCAGGGAGTTTAGCCTTTAGAAGTTAGAACCCGAGCACACAAGCTCTCAACAAATGCTACAAGTCTCCATTCTTGATGAGGTTCAGAAGAGTCAAGACCAGGCTCCTTAATATAATGTTTAACCGATCCATTCATGATATGCCAGTCGAAACCAATCTTTTATTAAAACAATGTCAAAACCACTCGCACACGTTTTGTCTTGTAGGAAGAGGTGATATCAGTACCAGTATTGATTAGCTCAGTGGATAAGGATCGTGATGAAATTGCAAGCATGGATGCACAAGGGCTTTGATTAAACAGTAAGTCTTTGAAACCCATTCCATCGAAACCCTTGGGTATGATCATCCTTTCCCATAACCTACTTCACTTTCCGTTAGTCGGGTTTGTATGAACCTTCTTTATCAATGAAATAGGCACTGTCCCGTGCCCATTCGTTCAAAAAAAAAAATGTTCCGTATCAGATCATTACATAAGGTCAGTGGTAGTTGAACATACCCATCACATATAGTTGGTGAGGCTTGGGCTATTGATCTTTATAAGAGTTACTTTGGCTACGGTAGAGGATGGAAAACACCATCTTCCTGTAGAGGTCTGTTTCTTTCCATGCCACCATCTTCCTGTAGAGGAGGGAAAACACTTTTTCGAACCCGACCATGGGGGTGTCAGGATACCCGAATATTTAGCTTTGTAATCAATTTGCTGCAGTCCTAAATTGGCCTGCACTTGCTCTGCATTTGCCACATTTTTGTTCTCATCCAGCGGTGCCGGTAACAGACACTGACTGGGACTGAAGAGCTTTTTTCTTTTGTTGAGAAAACTGGTCAAGAGCTGGCCCCCTCGATTTGTCCTGCTGTTTAATAGCAACTAGATGGTACACATAAGAAGAAAGAGAGAATAACCTTGGCGAAGACCACAAGATGGGGATAAAGAATCAGTGGCACCCCATTGAAACAAACCGTGAGTAACAAACATTTGAGATACGTGTCATGACCCATTGAACCCACTTTACTATGAAAGCCTAGCTTCTCCAATGGTTTTTATAAATCCCGAACCACATGATCGTACGCGATAATCCAATTTGTGAGCAGAAAACTCCTCATATCGCCCTCGCTGAATTGCATGCAGATACTCAAAACCAATTAAAGCATTGTATCATATTATCCTGCGAGTGCCAAACACAAGGGAAAGAGAGAGAAGCTCATCCGATCCAGAAGGGTCTAAACCAGTTACTAACGACTCTAAATTTCCTTGTAAATTACATTGCAGATGCTAAAAGTCTTAACTGTTATGGGTTTTGACCTTTGGGAATTAGTACAACAGAGGTGCCATTAGCACATGTATTATCCCATCACGAAATAACTTCTGACTGCAACGACGATATCATCTTTAAGCAACTCCCAATGCCATTGGAAAAAAAGGCGGAAAACATCATTCAGTCCATCTGAGATTGTGGACGGCTTGTCTGCCTTGTACAAATCTTGGAAAAATTCAGTTGCCATTTCCTGAAGCTTCTTCCAAATCTAAATCAGATTGGCCAACTCATCATATATAAAAGGAACCTCTTCGAAATCTGAATCAGATTGGCATTACACCTCGGCTCCTCGCTAGCTGGAGAAGGAGAAAATTACGTGCTTTAAAAAAAAAACTAATGTACGCACGTATACTGACGTGTGAGACTCCGAAGGTTTATCAACCCGCCGGTTGATTTCGGTTGTTGCTGACCTGACAGCTGCTGTGTCGGCTGTCGCTGCCTGCTACTACAGTGACAGCGGGTGGGGTGCTCCTTTCCGTCCACAGGTGGACGGCCAAATGGATGTGGCTCAGGTGGCCCGGGTCCCAGGTTAGACGGGCGTCGGACCCACAAAACAGTAGGTGGAGCTAGCGCGCCATTTGTTCCTGCCCCCGTGGGGTTTCCCGTCAGTTGGTGATCCCGACGTTTAAGCACGACAAGACCGCGAGACATATATGGGGGTGTTTAGTTGAGAGGTGGAAAAAATATTTTTTTGGGATGCGTGTTACGCGAGGGAATTAATAGAAAAGGTGAAAACGAAATTTTTAGGATGCGTGTTCTGTAAGAGAAATGAATAAGAAGTAAAACTAAACACGGTCACGCTAGTTCGGCTTCTTTCTTCCGCGCCTGCCTGCCTCAGAGTGTTCCTCCAGAATCCAGATTCTTTCTTTCGCGCCTGCCTGCTGTTCCTCCAGAATCTGAATTCTTTGACGCTTGCCTGCCTGTTCCTCCAGATTCCAGAACAGCAGGCCGAGGCCAAGGCGATGGCTTCCTGGGGAGGAAGAGGAGGAGCACGGCCACTGCTGCTGTTCCCGGCGATGCTGGTGGTTGCGGCCGCGGCCGCGCTAGTTGGGGCCGCGGCGGCAACGGCGCCTCCTCCGTGCTACGCGCGCGTGTTCAGCTTTGGGGACTCGCTGGCCGACACGGGCAACCACCGCTTCGTCTACGGGCCCAACGACACCGACCCGGCGGTCCGGCTCCCCTACGGCGAGACCTTCTTCCACCGCGCCACCGGACGCTTCAGCAACGGCCGCATCGTCCTCGACTTCGTCGGTGCGTCCCTCCCCTCTCGCTAGCTAGCTATCCACCAGTCAAATTCCAGGAGCATAGCAGCTCTGGCTGACGATGATATATTTTTGTGGCTGTGTCGAAACGAAACCTGTGCTGCTGTGCAGCGAACGCGCTGGGGCTCCCGTTCGTGCGGCCGTACCTGAGCGGGCGGCGCGCCGAGGACTTCGCGAGCGGGGCAAACTTCGCGGTGGGAGGAGCCACGGCGCTGGCCCCGGACTTCTTCAGGGACAGGGGTTTCGACATGGGCGACGACGTGGTGCACCTCGACATGGAGATGGGGTGGTTCCGCGACATGCTGGGCCTCCTCTGCCCCGGCGACCTCGCCGGTGCGTATATGTGCTACTTTACTGGCCTCTCCATAGATTTGGTCTTCCGTTCAGTGAGATTCCTTACCAAAGATGTCGTGCAAAATCGTCGGGAGTAGTACATTAACCTGAGCTTTAATGGACTGACAAGTCAACGGTGAAGTTTCTGCCGTGAGCATTGACAACGGCAAACTGATACAGAATAGCACTACTTCCGATTATGATTAAAAGTGAATACGGGACTTTATGTTCAGTCTGACGATGTGAGAAACTTGTTGATCGTAATTACTAAAGACGTGACTTTATGCATAAGAAAAATCTCAGTGAACCCACCAACAGACAAGTGCCATCATTAAGTGTTCCTACTAATTCAGAAGCCTTCATTGCAGATTGCTCGGACATGATGAGCCAATCCCTCTTCTTAGTTGGGGAAATTGGAGGCAATGACTACAACCTACCTCTTCTCGCAAGAATGCCCTTTGATAATGTTACCGCTTTCGCCCCGATCGTTATTGCCAAAATCTCTTCGACAATCGCCGTGAGTATCCGTTTTGCTGCCCCGTATCCGTCGTTGTCACTGTCATCGTGTACAGCAGACACAGTAATGCAAATGCATCGAGTTTGCAGGAGCTGATTGGACTAGGAGCCAAGAATCTGGTGGTTCCAGGGAATCTCCCAATTGGGTGCATCCCGGACTATTTGTCGCAATTCCAGAGCGATAACAAAGAAGATTACGAGCCAGAGACGGGCTGCATTGGATGGCTGAACGAGTTCGCTCGGTACCACAACAAGCTTCTCATCGAGGAGCTGGAGAAGCTACGCAAGCTCCATCCTGGCGTCACCATTATCTATGCCGACAACTACGGGGCCGCTAAGGAGGTTTTCCTTTCCCCAGAACAATACGGTGAGTTCGAGTATATATATATGCATTTTATTTCTGAAGCAAGCTAGTTTGACCACAGGACATGATTAGTACAGTGGTACGATGATCACATCATGTCTTTGTACATGTCGCTTGAGCTAAATTATTGGCAGCATGTTATGGAGAGAGATTAGGAATATCCCACCTCAAACATGGTACGTACACTGATAACAAGATTGCTGATCTGATGGTAGGTTATCTGTCTATTCACGCTTGAACCTTTAATTTCATAGTAGGAACACATTTAAGTAGCAATATTGTACAGATAAACGTGCATAAAACTAAGCAACAGATAAGTTGCATAGGATGTCCAGAGGAACTGGAACGTGTTTATTTACATTTCTAATAACTAATGAAACACTAGTAATTAAGTAGTTTCTCCAAATTACATACCATAAGGTTTCAGAATTGTTATCATATATGCATATTGCAATTATATATAGTATTAGCATCATACAACTTAAGACTAAGCTCTATATTTAACAAATTAGTTGTCTCCAACAGATAGACTGCCTAGAACCTTTGAAACTAAGTTAAAAGCACATGCTACCTAAAAATCACCTTCTCACCTAACCTCTGTCATGAGTGTGGTTCAGGAATAGAGTATCCCTTGGTGGCTTGCTGTGGTGGAGAGGGTCCCTACGGTGTGAGTGTGACCTCAAGTGTAAAATGTGGCCGTGGGAAATACAGGTTGTGTCGTAACCCGGAAAAGTATGGATCATGGGATGGCATGCATCCTTCAGAAGTTGTATATAGGGCCATCGCAATGGGCCTGCTACGAGGCACGTACATGAAGCCTCCTCTTGCTACAACCGCCAATGCATGTACATATATTGCTGAGCTCGGCTTTTCTATTGAATCCAAGCCTCTCTGATGCTTGTAATTATGTAAGAATGACATTTAGTTGTATTCATCAAAGGAACAAGTATGTTAATGATGTAGCGATGGTGTTAGAAAATATATATCATTGTTTTTTTTTTCTAGCAAGGATATTCATATTGCCATTCTAACTCCCCTCGCTGCATCACTCTAACGTTGCATCGTTGCTTCGACTCTGTCCGTCATTGATGTTCACTTGCCACCAAGGCAAGACTGTCTAAAAAGCGAGGTCCGAGGAGCTCCCAGCACCCAAATCTAATTTTCATCCTAAAGCCATTATAAGCTCACCCTCCTTACGCCTGGCAGGTCGTAAGCTGTGTCATGGTTAAGTAAGAATCTTAGGATCGTACTTTTACTATCTCTGTCCACAAATATATGTAGAATTTATGGTAAGTCAATATTTTATAACTTTTACTTTTCATAACAATACTTGAAAATCGAGGTTCATTACTTACACAGGCCCCATCACAGCGGCTGTTTTGTGTGTGTGGGTGGAGGGGGGACAGCCGGTTCTAATTCACTGCATTGTTGTTGGCAACACCAGCCGACTGTGCTGTTGGGCCTAACACAACCGGTTGGCATCACTAGCCGATTGTGTTTTGGAACACATCACAGTCGGTTACCACCACCAGTCGACTGTGATCTGTCCAACAATACAGCCAGCTGGTGTCACCAGCCGGGTGTGCTGGGAGAGGCAACATAGCCGGCCGGTGGTTCCCAAGCCATCAAGCCCTGCCCAGTTGCAAGTCGTAAGATTTTTCGCGCGCTACATGGTAGCTGGGATTCAAACTCATGACCTCCCCCTCGCGCGTACCCTCCCTTACCACTATGCTACACCACAATATGTGACCATATCACATTTTAATTCCCCACATATTATATGAACCCGGGTGTAAATGACTTATTTGAGGGCCCAAACGAATTCAAATTAAAAACTTGTCAACTACATAGTTTCATAACTTTTCAAACACTACAACTTTCATGTTATCCGTTTCTCCATCCGAGGTCGTTTATGAAAGTTAAATTTCAAATTTGAATAATTTCAAACTTGGTTTTTGTTGACAATATAAATTCAAATGAAAATGTTGTCAACTACAATGTTTAATAACTTTTTGAGTTATACAACTTTTATTTTGGTCATTTGTTCATACGACATAGTGATAATAAAAGTGTTCACTAATCCTACACCTCTCTTCTAGTTTCATACCCTAAACCTATATGATGGATGTAGGATTTGTGAACACTTTTACTACCACTTTGTCCTAAGAACAATTGACCAGTATAAAAGTTTTACATCTTGAGAAGTTATACAACTTTGTAGTTCAACACTTTTCAATTTGAATACGTTTAGGGCTTCAAAAATTGTATTTGCCAAGTGTAGAACCGGCTACGTTGATCAACACAAACGGTTCGTGGGTCCAACCGGCTGTGATGAGTAGCAACGCAGCCGGTTCCAACCACCAACCATCTACGATGAGTAGCAATGTAGCCGGTTACGAACCGGCTGCGTTGCCCTCACCCCTCATCACAGCCGGTTGGTAATACAAGCCGGCTGTGATAAGAAGCAACGCAGCCGGTTTGTAATCCAACCGGCTGTGATGACCTTTTACAACCGGTTGCCTCAAAACTGGCTGTAAAGGGACGTTTGATTTAAGCGAATCTGTAGTAGTGAAGCCCCTCTAATGCTTAATGCTTGTAGTTATGTAATAACTGCGTTTAGTTGTATTCATTAAAGATGCAATGATGGTGTTCTATTTGAAAAGGGTATTATGAGTGTGCTGTCTTTTTTTTTTTTGCAAAGGTATTTATATTGCCATTCTAGCCCCGCTCGCCGAATCTCACTCTAACGTTACATCCTGTCTTTGACTGCGGCGGTTATTGGCTAACTGCCCACCAAGACTGGACCATATGTCTAAAAGGCGAGGGCCGAGGGGCTAACAGCACCCAAACCCATTTTAACCTTAAATCCATTGAGCTCAATGTTGTAAACCATGTGATGGGTTAAGATCCTACTTTGTAGTCTCTCGGTCCACAAATATAGGTATTCTGGTTTATGGTATCTAACTTTTTAAAACTTTTACTCCCAACAGAGAAAAAAAAAGGATTACTCAAAGCAAAATTAGATAGCTGGATTAATGATAAAACCAATTATCGTAACTCTTTCTATGCGAAAGAATCAATTTTGTTTTAGATATTACTCGTATTGTTACATCAATGCTTTTAGACGGGGAGACAATAGTAGTTCAGCCGTCAACACCAGCTTGACATATATCTTGAATCAAAACAAGGATCTGGAGATTCCACAAGGCAGCAGGCAGGTTGTCGTTTCCATTTGGCTGGTGGCTGATTGTGTTCCAAGTAGGTACCAGGTAAGGCTATTTTTCCCCCATCAGATCGACTCACGGCTCAGTTTCTTCTTCGGCCTTGCAAGTTCCAACTTCCCCGGACAGCTAGCACCATGGCTTATTACTCTGCCTCTGGGTGGGGAGGACGATGGCTCCTCTTGCCGGCAGCTGTCACAGCTGTGGTGCTAGCACTAGTTGGAGGAGCAGCGCCAGCAGCTGGCTGCTATCCACGCATCTTCAGCTTCGGAGACTCGCTGGCTGACACGGGCAACTACGCCTTCGTCTTCGGCAACGACTCCGGCGCGCCCCAGCTTCAACCGCCCTACGGCGAGACCTTCTTCCACCGCCCCACCGGGCGTGCTTCCAATGGCCGCCTCGCCATTGACTTCATCGGTAAGCTATCGCAACAGAATCAATCGATTGCGACCGGATGATCAAAGCCTTCTGCGGGTGTACGACGTTATTGTGGACATGAGGTTTGGGGATTCGCGTGGTTGCAGCGAACGCGTTGGGGCTCCCGTTCGTGCGGCCGTACCTGAGCGGGCAGAGCGCCGAAGACTTCGCCTGCGGGGCTAACTTCGCCGTGGGCGGCGCCACGGAGCCCGGACTTCTTCCGGGAGAGGGGTTTCGACGGCATGGGCGACGACCGAGTGCACCTCGACATGGAGATGGAGTGGTTCCGCCAACTGCTCGACCTCCTCTGCCCCGGCAACCTTGCTGGTATGTGTGTTCCGTGTGTCTGTGTGTGTGTTTGTGTTTTGCCCGATCTCTTTGGCTCTTGTTTACGACCTGGCCGTACTGGTAACGGGTAACGTGGTCGGTGGTGGAAGTATTAGGTCTTGTTCGGGTTATTTCAAAACCAGATGGAATATGGTGGAATGGAGGGGACTGATTCCTAAAGTGATTTGTTTAGAAAAGGAACCCCTCGTTCCACCCTGGTTTCAGGGAAAAAAATGAACAGGCCCTTAGCGAGTTATATAGTAAACATCTGATTTATAGAAGGTGAAGAGGGTGGACGGGAGCTTTTGAGATGGACGGGGGAAGATGCGAGCGTGGTGCATACAAACAGATCAGATGCTTGCTAGGGTTCAGTTTGGATGCTTGAACTGAAAGCAAGGTAGATCATATGGAGTTCCATTCCATCCGCGGCTACTTGTTTTATGACTTCCAAGTTTCGAACGCCAATGATAAAATGTGTCGATGAATGTTGATTTAGGTGAAATGATGCATCACTGATGGTCCATAGCTAATGAATGACGTACGGTCCAATGCAACTACCCTGCCAGTTCACGACGGTTGTTGTTTCTAAAACTTGACATAATAATTTGCTTCTTTGATTTTCTACATACTTCCTCTGTTTTAAAATGCAGGTTGTTTGATTTTTTTATCTAAGTTTGACAGCTCGTTTTTTTTGCAAAATATCATTTTTTATCATGGCTAGCTATAAAAATAAAATGATTTAAAGAATGATCTAAATTTGACTATATTTACACAATTTTTTTAATAAAATAAAAGGTCAAACTTAAGGCTAAAAAAGTCAAACGACCTAAATTTTGAAATGGATGGAATATATATTAAACTTTCACACCACAAATATCACCATGTTACTACTTTCCAGAAAGACGCAACTTTATAGTTAGAACTAAACCAGAAATCAACTTTTTCTATAATTAGTGGAGCTCATGCTAATTCATGAATTGTTTGGAATAGTCACAACTCACAAACAACATTTATGAAGTCATTAAGAATAAGGAAACTCCATTCATTCGAGTGCTTTTACACTCTGCTGTCGTCTGCTCCACCGGACAGATGTGCCCAATAAATCAATTGATGTCATTTTTTTTTTAAAATCAATTGGTGTGCTTGGAAATCATTTATTAGGATAACACAAAATCTAAATAGAGAGGCCTCTTGATTTAGGCTAAAATCGAGAGCCCTCTTGTTACTTTCATGAGCACACCAAAGAAAGTAACTCATCTTTGGAGCACGCCAGAGGAAGTAACTTACCGTTGGCAAGAAAGAAAACAGAGTTCAAGTTTGGGGTTGTCGAGGGTTGAGTTTGGTTCCAAGGGCTTAGAGGGAGGGCCTTGGGTGGTTGCAAACTGACGACGGTGGTGGGTTGGTCGGGTGGCTAGGGCGCCGCTGGCTTGGGCGGGTATAGCACAACATGTGGATTGTGTCGGCGGCAGGGGTGGAGGAAGCCGAAGTAGATCCAAAGGTCAATGGTAGAGGTCGATGGGCGGCAAGGTCGGCGGCAAGGTAGCTGCCGGTCATGGGTGGTGCGAGCACAGCGGATGGGCGGGTGGTAATATTGATGAAGGGGGGGTCAGGGGGACAATATAGAAAAGAGGGTATAGTCGGCGGCGACATCGACTAGGGGACAGTTGGTGGCAGAACCGGATGAAAGAAAAAGAACAGAGAAAGAGCACGCAAATGAAGATAAACTTTTGTATGATGATCACTCATGATCCAATGAATCATGTTTGTTGCACAGGTTGCTCAGATATGATGAACCAATCTCTCTTCTTCGTCGGGGAAATCGGGGGCAATGACTACAACATCCCTCTTACTTCTAGAGTGCCATTTGAGACGATTCGTGTCTTCACTCCGAGTGTTATTGCCAAAATTTCTTCCACAATCAATGTGAGCATCAGTTTTGCTGTTGTTGGTATAGTGCTGGTATCATATATAGTTAGTAATGTACAATGAATTGAGTTTGCAGGAATTGATCGGTATAGGAGCCAAGACACTTGTGGTTCCTGGGAACCTCCCAATTGGGTGTATCCCGGAATATCTGACGATGTTCAAGAGCGATAAGCATGAAGATTATGAACCGCAAACAGGTTGCCTTAGGTGGATGAATGAGTTCTCGCAGTACCACAACAAGCTTCTCATGAATGAGCTTGTGAAGCTTCGCAAGCTCTATCCTGGAGTAACCATCATTTATGCTGATTACTATGGAGCTGCTATGGAGATTTTCCTTTCCCCTGAACAGTATGGTGAGCTTGGATATTTGACTTTTTCTTTCTACATGAAACTTAGTCAGTACTTATCTAAATATTATTTTATAAACAAGAATACATGCCATCAAACTTTCAGAAACTATGTATATATGTGTAGATGGAAGCTATATAGTTAGTTTTATGGTTCAGCTTTCAGAATGTGCTTTAAATAATACCCACAAAAAAAGAATGTGCTCTAAATAAACTACATTTCAGATTCTACGATGTTTACATGCTTTTTTTCTTAGAGCACTTTATCTGCATAATCGGTATAATATTAGTCCATTTTATCCATATGTGCGCAACACAAACTCCTTCGTTGCTATAATTCACCATACGCCAATGTTTTAACAGACCATTTATATGTATAATTCTATAGTAGCTCGGTCAAGTTGTTCACCACTCGTTGTTCATCAACACAGGATTTTTTTTAGTTACAGAAGGTGACATCAGTTTAATCACTTAGCATTGTTGTTTCCCTGCTTTTAAATGGATATTTCTACTGCTGCAGTAGTAAATGTATTATTGTAGTATTAGCACTACATCAATTATTGAACTTCAATTTATCAACCTCCTGAAGTGGAGACTAGTGCATTGCATAGGAAAAACAATCATCTTTCTTAGGCGGCCGATGCGCTTGTTAACCCACACGATTGTGCTTCAGGGATCGAACATCCACTTGTGGCTTGTTGTGGTGGAGGAGAACCCTATGGTGTGACCCCAACTACAATGTGTATACACGGAGAATATACAGTGTGTGATAACCCTGAAAAGTATGGATCTTGGGATGGCCTCCATCCATCAGAAGCTGCATACAGAGTCATTGCGATGGGCCTTCTACGAGGTCCATACACACAGCCACCAATTGCGTCGACCATCGGTTCTTGTCCACAACCTATGGAGCTCGTCTCTTCTGCGGAATACAGCCCCCTCTAAGCAACAGGTAAGTTGTATAGGATCTCAAAAGGAACTGGGAGTTGTTTATTTACATTTCTAATAACTACTGAAACACTAGCAAGTAAGTAGTTTCTCCATTACGTACCATAAGCTTTCAGAATTACTATCATATATACATATTGCAATTATATGGTGTAATTTGTTATTTTTTGCTATAGTATTAATATCATACAACTTGAGCTAAGCTCCAAATTTAACAAATTAGCTGTCTTCAATAGATAGGCTTCCTAGAACTTCTGAAACTAAGTGAAATGCACATGATACCAAAAAGTTAACTTCTCACCTAATCCCTGCCATGAGTGTGCGGTTCAGGAATTGAGTATACCTTGGTGGCTTGCTGTGGTGGAGGGAGTCTCTACGATGTGACTGTGACCCCAAATGTAAAATGTGGCCGTGGAAAATACAAGTTGTGTCTTAACCCGGGAAAGTATGGATCATGGGACGACATTCATACTACAGAAGCTGTATATATATAGGGCCGTCGCAATGGACCTGCTACGAGGCTCGTACATGCAGCCTTCTCTTGCTACAACTGCCGATTCATGTAACATCTTCCTGAGTTTGGTTTTTCTATTAAATCCAAGCCTCTAATGCTTCTAATTATGTAATAACAACATTTTGTTGTATTCATCAAAGAAATAAGTATGTTAATGATGCAGTGATGATGTTCTCAGTGGAAATGTTGTAATGAGTGTGTCGTTTTTTCTAGCAAGGGCATTCATATTAATATACTCAATTTTTCTCGCAACTATCTTGTTTCAGCTGATCCAACTGAATCATCAGTCATCAGCTGAAACAACCCGATGTTCTCAGCATCGTTCGCCTAGCCTTCTGGTTTGCCTGATCGATGGTCCTCCCTGGAGTTTGTACCAGCCATGATTAGATGTTTTATGGTGCAGCCGATGTGTTTTGGAGCCGATAGGAGTCGTTTCGTTAGTAGTTGATCCGCCACTGTAGAGCTGTTTGGTGGGCGGACTTTTTTGTCAGTTCATCGGGTTGTTTCATGTAAAGTCTCTATAACATGGTGCTATATCAAACTCATATCTGTTATGTAAGAGTCTTCCGCTGTTTACTTGAACATTTGCGTTGTAATAATTAAAAAATAGCCTCATCGTTTTATTAGAATTTCATCTATGCATAACTCTATGATGCAAAAAATTGTAATGAAATGTATATATCTAGATACTCACCGCCATGTAAGGCTGTGACGGTCCAAGACGGTGGTTAAATCGGGACGTTATACCTGTGGACGCTTGAATATTTTGGTTGAAATGTGATGCCTTAGCCGATCTAAGTCTTGTCTACTCAGGCTAATCATGCTTGAGCTAGATTATTTAAGGTAGTCCGCCACAAGAATATGAAACTTAGACCAAATGGATTTCATAACCCCTAGGCTTTTTGTATGATAAATCTATTACACCTAATTAGTCCATTATTAACCCATGTGATGCTATAGTAAACATGTGTAATAATGAGTCAATTAGGCTTAATAAATTCATCTTGCAAAAAAGGCTTGGTCCTATGCATGCAAATGAATGGCAAAACGTGTTCAAGCCCCTAATTAATGCCACCCCCCCCTAGCTCCCTTTTCTAACCGCCATCTTCCCATTTGCTCTGTTTTGGGCCTTCGAGGAGCAATTTTTTTTTACCCTTTCATTTACCCTTTGTTGTTTTTTTCCATCCTGCTTGGATCTATTTGGCAAATAAAAGAGCGAATTTTCACATATCTGCTAGTTGCCCTTTATCCAAACAGGACCTTAGTTTTACTCTCAACAACAAAAGACTATAGAATTATTACATAAGAAAATGAGGTTACTAGATTAGTCATAAAACCAATTATCATAACTCTTGCTGTTTGAAATAGTTTATTTGTAAGGTCCTATTGGTTAAAATATTCCATTGATGTTTTTGGACAGAGTGACTAGAGAGTAGTTGAACAGTCGAAATCAGCCTGACAATTTTTTTTAAAAAAAGGAATAACGTGTACAGTAATGATGATGATCCACTTGTCATGGTCTGAGCTGGACACTTTACTGCAGGTACACGAGGCCGTAGGGGAAGCAGATTGTCACGTTCATTTGGTTGGTGGCTCAACTCCCTATCAGACTGAAGGTTCGGTTTCTTCGACAACCTTTCCAGCTTCCACGGACAGTGTCATGGCTGCTTCTGCCTCTGTGTGGGGAGGACGAGCCCTCCTCTTGCTGGCGGTGCTGGTGCTAGTTGGGCGGCGCCGGCGGCGGGCTGCTATCCGCGCGTCTTCAGCTTCGGCGACTCGCTGACAGACACGGGCAACTACGTCTTCGTCTACGGCAACGACTCCGGCGCGCCCCAGCTTCAACCGCCCTACGGCGAGACCTTCTTCCACCGCCCCACCGGGCGGGCCTCCAATGGCCGCCTCGCCATTGACTTCATCGGTAAGCTACCGCAACAAATCAATCGATCAACCTATCGATCAATTAGCCAGCGTCTGCAATGGCGTTACAGACTTGAAATTTGGGAATCCGTGTGGCTGCAGCGAACACGCTGGGGCTCCCGTTCGTGCGGCCGTACCTGAGCGGGCGGAGCGCGGAGGACTTCGCCTGCGGGGCCAACTTCGCCGTGGGCGGCGCCACGGCGCTCAGCCCGGACTTCTTCCAGGAGAGGGGTTTCGACGGCATGGGCGACGACAGAGTGCACCTCGACATGGAGATGGAGTGGTTCCGCGAACTGCTCGACCTCCTCTGCCCTGGCAACCTCACTGGTATGTACGTATATGTTTTTTTTCTTCCAAAATGTACGGCGAGATATTTGTCCCTCCCCTGCTCC
This sequence comes from Digitaria exilis, assembly GCA_015342445.1. Lineage (NCBI taxonomy): Eukaryota > Viridiplantae > Streptophyta > Magnoliopsida > Poales > Poaceae > Digitaria > Digitaria exilis. The sequence continues at coordinate 179,558 of JACEFO010001882.1, forward strand.
AGTATACATAAAAAAAAAGACGTCTCCCCTAGTCCCCTGCCATATACGCGCGCGCGCGAGAGAGGAAGAAACCAAAACGGACGACACACTATAGAGCAGGTTCTCTTAGGAATCGTAGTGGTAACCTGGTCGGTGGTGAAAGTCGAGTAGTCCGTACGGGAGCTTTTGATTGAGATGGAACGGAAAAGATGCGAGCTGGACAGCTGGTGTAGGGAAAAGCATAAAACAGAGGTGCTTGGTGTGTTTAGATGCGTAAACACGCCCTCCGCGTCAGTTTGAATGCTTGAGCTGAAAGGAAGGTTGATCATATGGAATTCCATTCTATTCCACCTCCCGACTACTTGTTTTATGACTTCCAAGTTCCAAACTCCAACGAAAAAATTGCAAGGACGAATGGTGATGTAGGCGAAATGATGAATCACTGATGGTCCATAGCTAATGAATGGTGTACAATTCATTGCAACTACCCTGCCAGATCACGACAGTCGTTGTTTCTTGACATATTATTTTGCTTCTTCAATTTTCCATTTATCTATTAAACTTTTGCACCACAAATATCACCATATTACATTATTACTGCTTTACTGAAAGAGGCAACTTTACGTTCAGAACTGTACAAGCAGTATCTTGTGTCAAAACCAGAAATCAACTTTTTTCTGTAGCTAGTCCAAGAAATCATTGCTATGATTGGAGACTTTTTCTATAACTATCCGGGGTCATACTTATTCATGAAAAAAAAATTCAGTGGGGACGGTCCCCAAAATTCACCCCGTGCAGACCCACACCGGATGATCGACGCGTGGAACGATGAGCGAATCAACATTTCTTCTAGACTCAGCTCGGCACTCTCCAACAACTCAACGTTTCCGAAGGTTGCCTCCGGCAGAGACGAAGGAGGCGGCGGCGCGGCAGATTACCATCGATCGAGGAGGATAAGTTCGCATCACGTCACAGTGCGCCCTAGTCTGGATCGAGCCGAGCCGAGAGAACAATAGCCTTCACTTATAGACCTGTAGCCGAGCGAACCAAACGCCTGGAGCCTCGTCGATTCGCTCGCCCTTCCACGCGTTGGTCATCCGACGCGGATCCTCACGGGATGAACTTTGGGGACCGTCCCCACTAAATTTTCTTCCTTCATTCATAGATTGTTTTGAATAGCTACAATCAGCATTTATGACGTTGAGAAATAAGAAAACTCCATTCATTCAAGTGCTTCTGCTACACTAGGCAGATGTGCATGCCCAAGAAATCAATTGTTGTGATTGGAAACCGTTATTAGGATAAATGTGCCTTGCAGTGACACTAAAACATGGAACATAGTACCTTGCAACTACCCTTCCAGTTCACGACAGTCGTTGTTTCTTGACATATTATTTTACTTCTCCAATTTTCTATCTATTATCTATCAAACTTTTGCACCACAAATATCACCATATTACATTATTACTGCTTTACTAAAAGAGGCAACTTTACAACCAGAACTGTACAAGCAGTTTCTTGTGTCAAAACCAGAAATTAAGTTTTTCTATAACTAGTCCAGGTCATGTTCATGAATTGTTTCTAATAGCCACAAGCAGCATTTCTGAAATCAATGACAAAAGGAAACTCCATTTATTTTAGTGCTTTTACACTCTGCTGCCACTATGCTGATGTGCCCAAGAAATCATTGCTGTGATTGGAGGCTTTTTCTATAACTAGCCAGGGTCATACTTATTCATAGATTGTTTCAAATAGCCACAAGCAGTATTTATCACGTCACTGAGAAATAAGGAAACTCCATTAATTCAAGTGCTTTTACACTCTGCTCCACTAGGCAGATGTGCCCAAGAAATCAATTGTTATTAGGATAAGTGTGACTTGTAGTGACACTAAAACATGGAATGCAGTACCTTCACACATTGTTTTGTATGATGATCATTCTACGATCCAATGAATCATGTTTGTTGCACAGGTTGCTCAGATATGATGAGCCAATCCCTCTTCTTGGTTGGGGAAATCGGGGGCAATGACTACAATATCCCTCTTATTTCTAAAGTGCCCTTTGAGACGATCCGCATGTTCCCTCCAAGTGTTGTTGCCAAAATCTCTTTCACAATCACTGTGAGCATCCATTTCGTTGTGCATGTTGTAGCGCTGACATCATATATAGATAGCAATTAATGTACACTGAATTGAGTTTGCAGGAATTGATTCGGCTAGGAGCGAAGACCCTTGTAGTTCAACCTCCCAATTGGGTGTATCCCAAAATATCTTATGATATTCAAGAGCGATAAACATAAAGATTATGAACCACATACAGGTTGCCTTTGGTGGATGAACGAGTTCTCGCAGTACCACAACACGCTTCTCATGAATGAGCTTACGAAGGTTCGCAAGCTCCATCCTGGAGTAACCATCATTTATGCTGATTACTACGGAGCTGCAATGGAGATTTTCGTTTCCCCTGAACAGTATGGCGAGCTTGGATATTTGACTTTTTCTTTCTACTATGAAACTTAGTCGGTACTTATCTAAATAGTGTTTACAAACTAGAATCTGTGCCATCAAACTTTCAGAAACAATTTATGATTTTATATACGTGTATATTGAAGCTATAATGTTAGTTTGGTGGTTTAGCTTTCAAGATGTGCCTTAAATAAACTATATTTCAGATTCTAAAATGTTTACATGTATTTTTAGTTTTTTCGTTGGAGCACTTTATCTACATAATTGGTATAATATTAGTCCATTTTGATCCATATGTGCACAATATGAACTCCTTCGTTGCTATAATTCACCGTAGCTTCAATGTTTTAACATGTCATTTGTATGTATAATTCTATAGTTGCTCAGTGAAGTTGGCCACCACTCATTTTTCATTCACACTGGAGGGTTTTTTTGGTAACAAAAGGTTATATTACTTTTACCACTTAGCATTGTTATTTCCCTGCTTTTTAATTAACTGGATATTTCTATTGCTGCAGTAGTACATGTATTATTGTAGTATTAGCACCATATCGATTATTGAACTTACGATTTATCAACCTCCTAGAGAAGTGCAGATCAGTGCGTATCATAGTAGAAAAAATCATCTTTCCTAGCGGCCGATGCGCTAGTTAACCCACAATATATATTATGGTTCAGGGATCGAATATCCACTTGTGGCTTGCTGTGGTGGAGGAGAACACTATGGTGTGTCCCCGACTACAAAGTGTGGATATGGAGAATATACCGTGTGTGATAACCCAGAAAAGTATGGATCATGGGATGGCTTCCACCCATCAGAAGCTGCATACAGAGCCATTGCAATGGGCCTTCTACGAGGTCCATACACACAGCCGCCTATTGCTTCCACCACCGGTTCTTGTCCACAGCTTGAGGAGCTCGACTCTTCTGCTGAATACAGACCCCTCAATAACCTATAACAATTGTGTACTTACATTTATCATTACTACTTGATTGTAAACTTCATTAGTCTTGACTAATACTCCCTCCAGACTTTTTAGCCGTATCTATGTCTATGTGCGGTGAACGCTGACAGCAAGGAAAAACTCAGCATGCAACCAGTGGAGCCAATCAAATAACACAGAGCAGTGAAAAGTTGGAAATGTGGCATGTAAATAAAACCGGAGGGAGTATTAGTCCAGTTATATGCATGTTTATCGAAAAAATCATGTCAATAGTTTATATCTCGAAGTGTTTCTAATGTGATATTTAAGCGGTGGAAACTCACATATTGGAAGATAAATGAATGACATAAGTGTGATTCCTGCTTGTGGCCACCGGCCACTCATGAATTTTTGCTATCAAGTGCTCTATGGTGATGTAATCAAGCTGTTAGCTGACTTGTGGATGCAACATCAGCTCTCCTCAGCAAAATTTCTATTCTCTTCTTAAAAAAAAAGAAAAATTTCTATTTGAACGACATTAGTGGTCAAAGGGGAAGAAGAAGATGGTGTCTATAGTGGAAAACCATTGTCGACCAAAGGGAGAAGAAGAGGACGGGTGGAGGTGGCTATGGCGGGTGGAGTGGCACGATGCGACAACGAGGTAGCCGTCACCCGCGGGTGAGACCATAAAACGAAATTCTACATCTTACTTGGTTGGGCCTCGGTTTCATCTTCATCCTCCATTCCTCCTTGTCCATGGTGTCGTGCAGTCAAATGTGGCCCAACGATTTTAGGTGATTGGAACTTGGAAGCATATAGGCCTTGGTTGGTCAGCAAGTATGCTACTGGGGGTGGTGCCCCTGGCAATCGTTATTTGCTACAGAAGGTTGCATGAAAATGCTCGGTTCTTTACGCGGAGTGTCTCCAGGGTCCTCTTATTATTTAGCATGTTCTTTCTTTCTTTTTGCCACTCATTTCTTTCATCTATATGTTTGGTTCCGCCTGTGTCTTAGATCCGTGTCATCATCCATATGTTTGGTTCCGCCTGTGTCGTAGATCCGTTTCATCGGCTCATTGCTGATACATGTTGTTCGCAATAACCTTGAATATTTAAATAATAATTGAGGCCGGCTTTTTGCCCGCCACAACACCTCTTTAATATGTACTCTCTCTCCCTTTATATTAGTCGTCGAACAAAAAATGTTGTAACCCGAAAGATATTGTCACCCAACTTGGGCTGCTCTATTGGCCCTGCAAACACAAAAAGCCTATGCCTTGTGTTTATGGGGTGGAGAAAAAGTATTTTTTTTCTGGAATGCGTATTATGTGAGGAGGTGAATAGGAAAGGTAAAAAAAGAATTTTTAGAGATATATGTTATGTGAGGGAGGTGAATAAGAAAGGTAAAAAAGAAATTTTTAGAATTGAACTGCGTGCGTGGTGGTGGGAGGCCGCAGGGACGCAAGGTAGATGGGACAAGATAGCAGACAGGCCTATGCGCGGTACGCACGTGTTCCAACGACAATTAAACCGGGACATGTCTCTGTAGCTAGAACGACAACAAAGGTGTATAGTTTGAAGAAAAAACACTATAGATCGTGCTGGGAAGCATGTTCTATAAGTAGATGAGATAGAATTAATAGAGAAAAGTTAGATAAATAGTGTTTTTTTTGGAAAGTTGGGTGATCAGAACGCACCATTAAAAGAGGACGGAGGGAGTAGGTCAATGGAGGGATAGAAACACAACCATCGTACTATGTTACTATTGGCCTTGTTTAGTTGGAGAAGTTAGAGATGTGAATAGCACATTGATAAATGCGTCTGTGAGAGAAGATGTGACTCGACGTGGCTATAAAATCAGCCAGGAAAATACTACCCTTTCGCCGTATCTCTTCTCTCACTGCGTACGCAAAGTCTGGTGCTTTGTTGCGGCCTTGCGGGTTGTGCAACTGTGTGCACTTTCTTGTTTGTCCATGCCAGCCTTCAGTATTTGCTGCGTTTGCAGATCCACCAAGTCAGGTAGGCTGCCGTATGACCGTATAGTACGTCAGATCTTGCGTACACAAAAACAACACGTAACGACGACCAAGTGCCATTAACACACAATAAACTAATTTAATTGATCATTTTTTGTCTGCTCTGCTGTGCCGGCCTTCAAAACTTCAAATGAGCATTTACGGCCCGGCCCATGAGAGACGAGCCTACCCCATTGCCTTGCGGGCCACATACCAACCCGGGCCCACAAGACGGTTACTCGATCCGGGCGCCACGTGCCCATCCGTTTGTTTCCACTCGCGATGTTTATAAAAGCAGAGGAGCCCTTCCTTCTTCCCCCTCTCTGTTCTCCCTCCCTCTTCCCAAATCAGACTTATCGAAAATTCAATTCAGCTTCTTCTACGGGCCGCCTCGACCTGCGCGGACCGAGGAGACGACCCCGGGGAAAGAGGCCATGGCTTCCTCTGCCCCGGGGAGGTTGGGAAATCGGCTGATCTTACCTGCGGCGGCGTCGGCAGTGGTTCTAATGGTACTAATTGGGGCGGAGCCGGCGGCGGCGTGCTACCCGCGCGTGTTCAGCTTCGGAGACTCGCTGGCCGACACGGGCAACTTCCGCTTCTACTACGGTAACAACTCCGGCGAGCCCGCGCTCCGGCCACCCTACGGCGAGACATTCTTCCGCCGCGCCACCGGGCGCTTCTCCAACGGCCGCCTCATCGTCGACTTCATCGGTATGCCAATCGATGGATCGTTCGGTCAAATTGGCCTGCGTAGCAGTAGTATCTAGTACTGATTTGAAATTTGGGGTTCGGGATTTCTCGTGTGATCGCAGCGGATACGATGGGGCTCCCGTTCGTGCCGCCGTATCTGAGCGGGCATCGCGCGGAGGACTTCGCGACCGGGGCCAACTTCGCCGTGGGCGGCGCCACAGCGCTAAGCCCGGAGTTCTTCCGCGACAGGGGTTTCAACATCGGCGACGGACGGCCGCACCTCGACAAGGAGATGAACTGGTTCCGCGACCTGCTCGACCTCCTCTGCCCCGGCGGCCGCTCCGGTATGGCTGTTCCGTTCCATTTTACCTCCTCCAGTTCTATCCTCGCTCCAGTGGTATGTGGGGAAGGTAGCATCTAGCAAATTAACGGAGTACTATAGGCTTAAAATCTAGAAGGTGCGGAGGACAGGTCTTTGGGCTTTTGGCGATGGAACTGAAATGTGCGCGTGCGATGCGAAAGTTTTGGATAGGAAATACATTTTGATTACTTGGAACAAAGGAAAGGGATAGTCACACAGAAAAGTCATTTTCATTGCTGCTTGATTTATGAAAAACGAAAGCTTGGCTTTCAAATCCAAAAAGAAGAAATAGACCAGTGAATGGGATATATGCAAAATAATTCATCGTTGATGCTAGGAACAACAAATGCTTGAAGATTGTTCGTTCAAAAAAAAAAAAACAAATGCTTGAAGATTTGTTGGATGGTATCAGTTCAATGCTAACTGAACAGTCCATATCAGTCATTGTCAAAAACCTGAAAAGAAATTGCAGCCTAAAAGTAGTACTATCAGCAGAGACGTGATCAAACACTCCATTGCTTCATTTTATTTTGATACCTCAAATAATTGGACTGTTCCCAAAGTTGACAACTTTGGATAAGAATGAGATATTTTGTGAAATGAACTTGTTTAGTCTCTGTAAGCATTTGAGCAATGTGCTACAAGAGAACCTGAAATAACCTGCTTACTAGTTACTTGTTTTGAATATATATCGACTCCATCCACCCAAATATGTCTACTTCCACTCAACATAGCCTGCTAGAACAAGCATTGACTGCGCTGCTAAGGGGAGGAACTACTTTGATAAATCATTTTTTAACAAAACTATAAATCTGACTTGTAATGCTATCAAAATTCAATCAAACAGTTAATTTCTGCAAGCTGTTAATGGTCGGTAACTAGTGAATGCTGTAATTCGGTCTATTTCACAGAACCATCTTTATAGTGCGATTTTTTACATGCTAATTCAGAACCCTGTTTATTGCACAGGTTGCTCAGACATGATGGGCCAGTCCCTTTTCTTGGTTGGAGAAATTGGGGGCAATGATTATAACTTACCTCTTCTCTCCAAAGTACCGATTGAGAAGATCCGCTCCTTTACACCAAGTGTCGTTGCCAAAATTTCTTCTACAGTCACTGTAAGCATCTGTGCTTCTGTTGCTTCAGGCATCGTATATATAGATAGTTGTGTAAATGAGTGGAGTTTGCAGGAATTGATTGGGCTAGGAGCTAAGACTCTGGTGGTTCCAGGGAACCTTCCAATTGGCTGTGTCCCAAGATATCTGTCAATTTTCAAGAGCGATAACAAAGAAGATTATGAGCCAGAGAGCGGCTGTCTCAGGTGGATGAATGAGTTCTCACAGTACCACAATAAGCTTCTCATGGAGGAGCTGGAGAAGCTGCGCAAGCTTCATCCTGGTGTATCTATAATCTATGCTGACTATTACGGAGCTGCAATGGAAATTTTTCTTTACCCTGAACGATTTGGTGAGTTAATATATTCGCCTTGTACACCCTACTATTTAATTTATTTTGCGTATTCTAGTAAGCAATTTTTAGGCAGTGAACTTGCACACGCTATGTTGTTGCATCTTAAGAATGCAATGCCTTTATGTTCATAAAAAATATAAAACCATCCTTTTTCAGATTGGAACTCAGTGGAAAGTTAATGGTAGTCTATTTGTCAGTTCTTGCTTCTGCTTTTCAAATAAAAATCCAAAGTGGAGCTAGATGTTACTATCTCCTGACTAAATAAAACAGAAATAAAAAATTTGGGCACGGGGAAAAATGCAATTTGACTGCCAAGAAGAAACCTGTATAATTAGTAGTGAAATACTAGAATTACATGTAATAAGCTTCTAGAGTTTCCATTACGTATTATCATGTACAACTTGAATCAGTCATCCAACACAAGGTTGTATGTATCAGTTAATAACTTAATATCATTGAGCATTCTCTTCTACTTTTATTCAATATTTGCGTAGCTATCAATTATCATGGTGCATATGCAGTAAGTGCAATACCAGTAAACATATCATAACTTAAATTGAGGTTCAGATTTGAAAAGCTAGTTGGTTTCAGAAAATGAACTGCAAGATAAAGGGGACGTAGTATCAATAATAAAAGAAAGCATGCAGAGAAAAAAAAAAAGAGTCTTGGTGATGCCCGGGTGAACGTTGCCATATCTGTGGTTCAGGTATCGAGAAACCTTTGGTGGCTTGTTGCGGTGGAGAAGGAACCTACGGTGTGGCTCCAACTGCAGCCTGTGGATATGGGGAATACAAGGTGTGTGACAACCCAGACAAGTATGGCTCCTGGGATGGCTTCCATCCATCGGAAGCTGCATACAAGGCCATTGCAATGGGCCTCCTGCGAGGGACATACACACAACCGTCAATTGCTTCCACCACCAATTCGTGTCCAAAGCTTACTGAGCTGGGCTCCTCTGTTGAATACAAGGTTCTCTATGATTTATAATTTTGTAGCTACATTTAGTTCACTGTTATAGAAATACACGTGGCTAATTTTTTTTGGACGCGGACTTGGTTAAAGATGTAATGATTTTGACATTTTTGCCTGATTTCAGAGGCGCGGTACTGTACTGCACTTCACGGCTGTTGAACAAGTGATTGGTTGGGTTTTGTTTTACCTCCTCTCTTTTTCGTAACAATTGTCCTTCTACGTCTGGTCGGTCAGACTCTGTCTTCTTTACCGTTTTATAACTGTATATATACGGCACGCTCTGTATAGTGCTAGAGCTGCCGTTATAACTTATAAGATGAGTATTAACAATTTCGCATCCTGATTGGATGAGTGGTGAACAATTTGCCACTGTCAATTATTTACATGAGCCCGTTATATGAAAAGGGTACCAATTCTTTGATCTTCGTTCCATTTCTTCTCGATGTGTCAAGGAAAAGTCGTGCACGCTAAATATTTTTTAAGCAACAGCTACAAAGAAAGTCCCAGGTAATGTCTGGACACATTAGTATTTCAACAAGGCTTTTGCATTTGTAACCCAATAAGTTTTGTTTGCACTATATTTTGAAATGAAAGAATTGACAAAGGAACACGGATTTCAGTCATTTTTCGACAATTGGAGTTCACTTTTCTTGTGCACGTTTACCCGGCAAATTATGCGAAAGTATACTAACAGATCGAGTCTCATAGAGAAGACAGGAAGGAAATTAAATCACTGGATATTTAATTTTTTTTTGCACAGTGAATCCATTTCAAATTTTAAGTCATTTAACTTTTTTTACCTCACCTTTGACCATTCGTCTTATTCAAAAAATTATACAAAAATATTAATTTTTTATGGCTTGCTTTTTTTATTAAATATTTTTTCAAGAATGACTTAAATTGATTCTGTTTGCATAAATTTTTTGAATAAGACGAGTGGTCAAACTTTGGGGTAAAAAAAAATCATACGACTTATAATTTGAAATGGAGGGAATACCTCTATGTATAGGCTGGTGTTCCCGCATTGTCCACAGCTCCAGAGAGAATGTGGACAGTAATGGCCTATTAACATTGTTAATACATGCATATTTTCTTTGTTTTGTTTACAATCCACGATATTGTGCCTTCATAGTTCATAGCAGTATGAACAGAAATCAAATCAAAATAATTTCCCAAAAAAAAGGAATCAAATCAAAATAGGGCCACTATCATGCCCTTCAGCCCTTGTACTTGATAAATCTCGAGTATGTATTTACTACCATGCAGGCCATGCAAGTTCCTTTCGGTAAGCAATACAGATTTTGGCTATCGTCCAAGATACTTCGAAAGTATCATACTAATTTGGCTAGGCTACGTAAGGCAAGAATTCAAATAACCATCCATACTGGAGATGGCCGGTATATATGATATATTAATGTCTCTCCATACATATATCTATCACTCGAGATACGCCTAAAATACCACGATATTTGGCATCTGGCCAACATTTTACACACGTTTATTTGCTGGGTGATTTAAGAGGGCTTTATCCCTTGGTACTATTGATAATTCTGTACACACTCGATCACAAATTTGTACTATAAATTGTAAGGAGCTCACATCTCTACAACACAACACAACAACCACAACAACCTAGGAGCTCATCTCCTATCGCCGTCATCCCCGATCAGTGCCTGGATCGCACGAGTGTGTCTGAGTGCCTGTAGTGGAGTAGTGTTCAGATGGGGAGTGCTATCCTCCTCGTCTCCGTCGTCCTCCTGCTCAACTCTCCGGTGGGTTTCTGCGGCTGCTTCAAGCGCATCTTCAGCTTCGGCGACTCCATCATCGACACCGGCAACTTCGTGCGCACAGTCAGTACGACCCCGATCAAGGAGCTCCCATATGGCATCACCTACTTCAACCGCCCCACCGGCCGCGTCTCTGATGGCCGTGTCATCCTCGATTTCTACGGTGAATACGCTCCCTACATCATCGTTACATACGTGAATGAACTTAACTGCTCGATCGAGTGCTGATTATTGGTTGCATTGCATCTCGATCTTACGTCGTGTTCACCGTGTGTGCATTCCATTCCCATGTACGTGCGTCTCATAGCGCAAGCGCTCGGCCTGCCGCTGATTCCGCCGAGCATACCGGAGGAAGAAACTTCCCCGTTCCCGACGGGAGCCAACTTCGCCGTGTTAGCGGCCACTGGCCTGTCGCCGGACTACTACACCACCAAGTACAACTTCAAAATGCCGTCGCCGTCGTGCCTGGACCTGCAGCTCCAGTCCTTCAGGAAGGTGCTCGCGCGGATCGCTCCACGAGATGGTAAATAAACGCCTAGCTCCTCGATCCATTCTCTACATACCAAATTAATCAACGTTTTGTGAAGCCAAGATTTATTTATTTACGATTTGACATGGTCGAGTTATATATGGCCACACACATCAATCGTCATTTGCCAGCTGCGGCGAGGAGCCTCCTTGGCGAGTCCCTGGTGGTGATGGGCGAGATCGGCGGCAACGACTACAACTTCTGGCTCCTCGACCGTAGCCACCCGCGTGACACGCCGAGCCAGTACATGCCGGACGTCGTCGGCCACATCGGCGCCGCCGTGCAGGACGTGATAGACCTCGGCGCCAGGACCGTGCTCGTCCCGGGGAACTTCCCCATCGGGTGCGTCCCGGCGTACCTCAACTCGTTCCAGAGCAACGACACCTCGGACTACGACCAGAACGGCTGCCTCGTTTGGTTCAACGACTTCTCCCAGAAGCACAACCAGCTGCTGCGGCAGGAGGTCGCCCGGTTCCGGTCGCAGAACCCCGGCGTCAAGATCATCTTCGCCGACTACTTCGGTGCCGCAATGCAGTTCTTCCAGAACCCCAAGAGATACGGTAATAAGCTCCATCAATGATCATCGTCCCCACGTGCATCGTTGGCATGCATAATCGTGTCCTAGCTAGGGGAAGGTCTTTTCCTCCATATGAATCATGCTCATGCATGGGACGTGATGACAGGTATCGATGATCCTCTGGTGGCGTGCTGCGGCGGCGACAGCCGGTACCACACGTCCAAGGGGTGCGACAAGAACACGAAACTCTGGGGCAACCCAGCAAAGTTCGCCAGCTGGGACGGCATGCACATGACGGAGAAGGCATACAGTATCATCGCCGATGGGGTGCTAAATGGTCCGTTCGCCGACACCCCTTTGCTCAAGGCCTGCTAAGCTAGCAGACTTCTAGCTGGAATAGCTTTTCCATCAAGGGGGAAAAAGGATACCGAAAAATTCTTACAGCTCCTGATGATGCCAGGATCTGCTAGAATCTTTTGGGAACAAAATATACGTCATAGTTATATAAATATATGCCTGTCTTGTGCCCGAACAATAGTATGGTGATGAAAAATTTGGTTCCAATTACTCGCTCCCAGCTACTATGCATGCCCCATTTCATTACTTAAAACTGCAAACAGGCCCAACCATGGAGAGGGATCGACTTGAAAGAATTTGGTTTCAAAATTTTCCTCTTTAGTATTTCAACATGGTTAAATTTTCCTCCTTCAAAATTTAATTTTATTTATCTTCTCACCCCATAGTGATATTTTCCCTTGAAATTCTGTATAACTGAATGAAACTTGAGGTGGGAGTGGAGTTGCATGACCTGGAGTTCAATTGGAATTTTATCTTCTGTATCTATTTGGATTAGATGTTTTTGGACATCGATGCATACATATATATGGAGGTGAGGTAAAAAATCACCATTGGACATCCACGGCTGAAAATCCAAAATCGATTGAACTTTGATAGACAAATAAACCATAATAGATCCTTTAGGGGAGAGCTTTAGAAAAGCAAAAATCTATATTTCATAGACGGAATATCTGAATTAAATTTCATCCGCGCCATTGTATTCATTACAATAAGATCTTCAAAACTATACCAAACTTGAGAATGTTTTGGATATTATTTTGTTGGAACATTTTTTATGATGTTTTGGATATTATTTTGTTGGAACATTTTTTATGAAGGTGGAACGATTCATTTTAATTTTAATAACACAAACAAATAATCTCAAACCATGGAACAAAATGCTACATAGAAGCAACAAAACACTATACAAGTGGAACAAAATGTTGTGTAGCAAGGGAAAAAATTATTTCGTTTGTAAAAAAAGCTATACAAAAAAACATTAATTTTCTTCTTTCGAGAAAAAGCTATACACGAAGACAATGTTTCAGGTATATTATTGTCAAAATATGGAACAAATAATATCAACTCGTGGAATAAATAGCACAGGAGGAAAAAAAACTATACAAGTGCAACAAAATGTTGTGTGGTAGGGGAAAATTTAACACACATATAAATTATCTAGACATGAAGAAATTAATTTTCTTCGTTTGGAAAAAACTATACACAGAGAACAAAAATTCTGAGTTCAATTGAAGGAAAAGAAGTTTGAATATTTAAAACAAACCATCCATTTGAAATGTTCTATAGTATATGAACAATACAAACAACACAATAAAATACATGGTGGATAGTGTGGAGACTGTAATAAATACTATTCAACATATCATGCATGCTATGAGAACAATTCAAAGAACATCATAAACATCCCATAGATGCTATACGAACAATCCAAGGAACATTGTAGAACACCTCATGGATATTATGAAAACAATCCAATCAAATATCGTAGAATATATAATAAAAAGTAAAAAATAATACTGATCACATAGTAAAAGATGTCATGAATGTTTACAAAGTAAAAAAATAATACTAATGACACAGTAAAAATGGTTAAAAAAAACTAAACCTAAGAGCAACGTAAATATCAAAGGACTAAAAATAAGAAAGCAATAGAAGAATAACATAAATAAGAAAAAATAAAAAGAAAGCACATATGAAATATATGAAAGATAAAAAAGAATAAATAAATAATAAACAAAGCTAATAAGTGTAGGAAGTATCCATTGTTTAGAGAAAAATAAAAAAATAAATATATGGAAGAGCCAGCCAAACAATGAAAGCTAGGAAAAGAAGAGGGAGGGAGTGTCCGGCAAGGCGGCATGATTCTATGATCCGGGTAACCGGGCCATAGCATTTCCAAGGTTCTTTTGCCTCTTGGTCGAATCATCAGGTTGGAGTTCACGTGCGGAGGATTCTTGTGCAACAATGGATCAGAGCCCATCATGATAACAAGTTATGTCTCCCTCTCATTTCATTGGAACACATTCTGTTAATTGGATAATTGGATAGACCTTGGACTTTGATTGATTGGATTGGATTGGATTGGATTGGACTTAACTAGATTCTCTGGGGTTTAAGTTGGACTAGGATCTTGCTTGGATTCCTTTGCTTTGGATATGGATGTCGATCCATTCCCAGGTCTAAAAGAAACCTTAAATTGCAAGATTATTGTATATTTTTGTACTTATATGGTATTACTTAAACATTAAGTTTTCACTTTGCATAAAAAACATTAAATATTCACTGATGAAAAGTTTTACATGTAGAACAATTGGCGACAAAACTTAATTGATAATTCTAAACATAGCTATTGTGCTCTTTTGTGATCACCTCATGCCTTTGTTTGTAAAAGGCCATTGGTTTTGTTGAGCACACCCAATGATGAGAATGTAACTACCATGCAAATAGAACAAGAAACATATGGATCACCATATGTCTTCAATAAAACCTGTCAAAAGCTTTTAAGCCAAGCCAAGCTGTTTGAGTAAACCGTAAACATTTTTTAGTTCTTCAGTTTCAGTACTTCAGGTTGGCAAATATTTATCTCTTGCTATGCATGCCACTCTGATTTATTCATATCTTCTGGAATTATTTTTTGCCTATGTATGCTTTGACATCATAGCATATGCCATCATATGTTCCAAATTTGGTTCTTCACAGTATGGGCAGGGAATAATGTTCCAGTACGAATTCAAATCGATCCTTAAGAAAACACTATTATGTTGCAATTATTTAGCTGATAAACCATATATGCATATATGTGGAGAGATTTAATGTGCTTCTAAATATACAAGCATGTATATGTCATGCCACATTATATTGATGTTTGCTGTTACGGTTGAGCACAAAATGCTATAAATAATTAAACATGGTGAACACAAGTGGCACCAGAAGGAATTGATACCAGTGAAGTACTAGTGCTCCGTTTTGAGAGATGGGGATTTTCAAGTGCCTAGCCACCCTGCTCATCTCTGCCGTCCTCCTGGTCAACCTCACACCAGTCTGTGCAGCTGCTACAAGCGAATCTTCAGCTTCGGCGATTCCATAATCGACACAGGCAACTTTGTCCACATGCTCGACAACGACCAATCCCGATACAATGAGTTCCCATATGGAATGACGTTCTTCAAGAACGCGACAGGCCGTTTCTGTGATGGACGCGTCCTTGTTGATTTTTATGGTGAGCACTGCAGTCGCATAGATCTTTCTGCACCTAACCTGCCTGATCAGGCTCTCTTTCCAGTTTTGTTCACTGCTGTGTGCACATGATTTTCAGCGCAAGCCTTCCAGCTACCGCTGATCCCACCTAACCTGCCAGAGCAGGACCTGAGCCTCTTCCCAAATGGTGCCAACTTCGCCGTGGCGGGTGCCACAGCGATGCCCCCACACTACTACCTCAAGTGGAACCACAGTGTGCCGATACCCTATAGCCTAGACGTCCAGATCGGGTGGTTCAAACAAATGCTGCAACCCATAGCTCCTGGGGATGATGGTACGTGCCAATACAAATGAATATAAGAAGTGCATTTGCTTACTCAGTCGATAATGTTTATAACACAGTTCATTGTACCAGGTGCCAAGAGGAAGCAACTTCTAAACGAGTCTCTCGTCGTGCTTGGTGAGATAGGTGGGAACGATTACAACAACTGGTTCACCGTTGCCAAGCATCATCCCCAAGAACAAGCAAACCAGTTCATCCGCGACATAATCACATACATAGGTTCTTTCATCCATGAGCTCATCGATCTAGGCGCAACGTCAATCATGATCCCCAACAACTTTCCCATCGGTTGTGTGCCATTGTACCTGAGCATGTTCTCTATCAGCAACCCCACAGACTACGACAAGCATCGGTGCCTCCGGTGGTTCAATGACTTTTCCATGCACCACAACCAGGCACTGCGCAGCGAGGTAGACCGGCTTAAGGCACAAAACCCAACGTGAAGCTTATCTATGCTGATTACTACAGTGCGGCCATGGAGTTCATCAAGAACCCAAGCAGGTTTGGGGTCGATAATCCCCTGGTTGCATGTTGCGGTGGTGACGGACCATACCACATGGGCGCAGCGTGCAACAAGAAGGCCAGGGTCTGGGGCAACCCAAGTGGCTTTGCTAGCTGGGATGGGTTGCACATGACGGAGAAAGCCTACAAGGTCATCGCCCAGGGAGTGCTCAACGGCCCGTTCGCAGACCCGCCATTGCTGAGTTGCTTGGAATATATAGTTCTTCGTGCAGCCAAGAGAAGAATAGTCCACCTCTAAATTCACAGAAATAATGTCGAGTAGTTTCCAAGAAGCAGTGAGCCTGAGGTGACGTTCCTTTTGCTCTATGATATTTCGCCAAATTAAATTTTGTAGCATTTAAAAGAACCAAAGAATGTTGTCTCTTGAGCTCCTGTTGTCACAAATACAAACGCAATTCATGTGCAGTTGCAACTATAGGACTGCAACTTCACTATTCATTCACTCTGACAAAACATATTTCCTAACAGAATCTACTATAATAAAGTTACACCAACTTTCGCCACTAAACACCACCTTAACCAGTCGCAGGAGAAGAGGGGCACTGCACACACCGTAGATGTATTGTTTGCCTGATCTCAGTGCCAAACATGGGGCCATCAGATAAATGAGCGAGGGTGAGAACTTAGTAAATACCCAGCCTGCAAAGTATAACGTTACGCTGCATTTATATTGTCCAAATATCAATATACCACGACCGACTGATGGCTCGTTATAATATTCCACTGGCCGATGGTTTATCAGTGATAATGGACATTTACTAGCCCACGTGCGACCCTAATTTGGTGTTGTGATATAGTGTATGTTGGTAGGGATAGGTTTTGGTAGGTTGAATCCCATATCCAACAACTCAAGTATGGTGAGTTCCTACTGATTTTAACTATTTCACTCAACTTGTACTGTGTGGAACATGAGGTTTCTTTTCGAAAAAAAAACCTTTCTTGTGAAATGAGTGTCGCACAATTGCCGTCTTGGTCCATTATCAATCATTGGCGCGGATGATCACATATCATTGATACACATAATCCCTCATACTTTTCAAAATTTATTTCAAGAACTAACAATGATATTCTTTTAGTGGTACATGGATATGTTCATCAACAACGAGGATAGCTATTTATGACTAATTAATAGAAAAAATGAAATATATAGCGAAGAATCTTAACTAGAGCATTGGCAAAATCTTAAGTAACCATTGGGCGTAATCTTTCCAATATAATTTTTGCAAGAAATCTCTCGATTTTACATAACTTTGAGTTGGCTAAGATAGCAACGTGGTTGGATTTATGGTTATGGATCGCAGACCATGCCGCTACGCCTAGAGGTTCAGAGTTCAGAGTAGTCAAGTTGAAATTGTATTTACTGCTGCTGCTGCTGCTGCTGCTGCTGCTGCTGCTGCTACTGCTATTATTATTATTATCGAGTTGAATATGGGTGTCCTTTTTCAAGGATTAATTTGAGGCTACAACCTACAACTGTATCCCAGTACAATTATATTACCTCACTCTTATGTATCTTGTTAAGCACTACTCTCTCTCCATCCATCATTGTGCATGAGTTTTAGAAGTGAGGTTTTCAGGGTAATCCCTCCGCTCCAAAATATAAGTCAGTGACTTTCTTGAAGAGCCAAACTATTTTATGTTTGATCAAAATTATAGAGAGGTCACAAAAGTTTAAGGCACTAAATAGGTATACTATAGAAATATATTTAATAAAGAAACTAATGGCACTTATTTGGTACTCCCTCTATTCTAAATTATTAGTCATCCTAGCTTTTTACCATATTCATTGAAGGTGCTATGAATTTAGACAAGTATATGTCAAGGTTTATAAAAGATGCCATGAATTTAGACACTCAAAATGGCATCCAGAATGACTAATAATTTGGAACAGAGAGAGTATCATGAAGGCTAGTACTATGTTATATAAATTTGATCAAACTTGAAATGTGTTGACTCTCCCAAAAGTTAGAATGACTTATAATTTGAAATGAAGATAGTAATTGCACAAGACTTTCAAAGCTATATTTCGGCCTTCTAATTTCTCCTTCAATATATTAGCAAATTGATCTTAAATCAATATCATTTATTTTTAAAGTTCTTTTGAATACAAATATATTGATGCAACTTCTTTACAGTAAACACGATATAGTTTGGATAATTGTTGGTCAAAATTTACAAATTTGATTTTGTTTTGTACCTTGCATTATTATATTGACTGAAGTAGAGAGTAAATAAATGCTCTTATTTCTCTTTTTGTCTAGTACTTATCCTATGCGGTTAACTTTTGTTTCTTACTCTTAATTTTGCTTCTTTTGTCTCACCGAGGTAAAATATAAACAATGAGCTCTTTTACAGTAACTAATCAGGTCTTTTTCCCCTGTTACTCAGGTTTCCTGAAGGTCTGAATGAAATTTTGTCCATAGAAACCACAAATACTACATAAAAACACAAGTAACTTTATGGACATAGTATGCCGACAATTATGTTTCACTAGCTACTAAATCACCTCTCCAAAAAGCATTTTTATTTTTATTCATGGCAATCTTATTTATATAGAAATAATGATACTAATATAAAATTTGGAAATTTCTTATTTGTATGGGTGTCTATCTGGAGACAATGCTGCCATGACATGCATGTGAAGTGTGCAAGCTTTTCCAAATTAGGTGACTACTAGTGCTGGTACATTCAGCATCAATACACGTTTCTCACATCGTTTTCATCGCCTTCTCGACTCGCTAGTATATATGTAATGACTTCTTTGCAACCGGTCGTATTATTGATGACTAGAACGACCGGCTGCATACATCCTCCCACCGCCCCACCCAGCATCCAACCAAAGCATTTTATATTGGTGGCCCCAGCCCCACCCACCCACACTTCCTCCATTCCTTTGCCCTCTTCCTCGGCAGATCCGCCTTAAGCCTGCGCCCCGCCGTAGGGCGTCACCGCGCCCCCTCCCCCACCCTCGCCTCAGTCCTCGCTTCCATCATTGAGGCCGCCGGCAGGAAAGACCACACCGGTGCCGCCGACTTCCCCGATGAACTCCTCGCCCTTGTCTTCTGTCTCCTCGCTGGATCTATTGTCATGTGGTCCAACCCCGACGGATCCACCCGGCCTCGTCCTGTGGCTGAGCGGATGGAGGCAAGCGGTGCCTCGGCCCGCTCGATGGGGGCCTTAGGTGGGGTAGATGGGGCAGAGGCGAGTGCTACAGTGGGGAGAGAAGGTAGAGGCGGCACGGCGCCTGCAGGCTCACCGACCTTGACCATGCCACCAATGCAAGGAGGTGGTGTGGGTATAGGCGAGCGGTGATTCGGCCCACTCGTTGGGGCCTCGGGTGGAGGCGAGCACCTCAACGAAAAAAAGAGGAGGTTGATGTGGTCCGGGCGGAGGAGGTGGAGACATTGCGAAGCCCACAAGAATGGAGTGCGTTCATGGGGCAGTCAGCAGTTCATGGGGCAGTCAGCAATTTGTATCCTACCACTTCGAGCAAAATCAGGTAACTCAATACATCTCACCGTGCAAAAATGTGGTAAGAACAACAGTAACTCAATGCATTTTATCTAGGTATTTTTTTTAATTTTATATGCACAACTCAATGCATTTTAATATATACAATAATGTGTTAAGAAAAAGACAACTCAGTGCGTATATCTGGGTATTTTTTTCTGATTTTTCTTATATGCAACTCAATACATATATACAGGCAACAATATGTGTTATTAACAAGGTAAAATAATTCAAGTCCCTAGATGATTTTTTACGTGTCGTGTCTCGGTGTTTTCCACTGTACTACAGGTAGCAGGAAAGAAAGGACAGGGAGAGAGAAAATTGTCTATAACGTGGAATAGAAAATATTATCAGTTGGCAATTTTTGTACTTTTCCTAAGTAATAAAGCGGTTAAATCTAGGCAAAACAATGTATTTCAATAAGCATAATGTGGGGTCAGCAGCGCCAACCACGGGAGGAGGGAGGTGGTGGGGGCCCTGCGTGGGGTACTCGCCTCCTGTTTTCCCCGAAGTCAGATAAGGAAAGGCCGTAGGTAAGGATATATTGCAATTGGTTGTAAATAAGTTGGGTTCTATATATATTAGCAAGAATTAGCGAGACAAAAGCAATTGCGGTGCTGAATAATGCTAGGGCAGTAGGCAGTGCTTCGTTTTGAAGAGAAAGGTGGCAAAGGATGCCGACCTGAACTTTCCATTGTGATAAGCTCAGCCTTTACAACTTCTACAAGGCAATTAACCTGGCATGGCAGAAAATATAACAAGTCCTTCTAGAAGAACAACACTGCTCTAGAAGAAAGGTAAAAAAAATGTTTGTGAGGAGTTTCCTCAATGATATATTGACAATCCATGATCTTGAAAATTTTCTTTTAAAAATGCATTTAGGTTGAAGTTACAATTTCTTAGCTAGAAACCAAAATTTGTATTGTAAAGTTTCCATTGATTTCAAAGTTTAATTTTATTTGCGTCAAGAATCATATGTGCATGATATTCCTATATATAGATAGTAGTTTTTCGCAGAAATTTCCATATTTCCACATTAATTGAAAGGAAATTCATCAAGTAGGAAGCCACATTGCTTACGTTGAAACTAGTACTTTTTTTTCAATTAGACTTCTTTGTGTTGAATTACATGGCATGTAAAACCCAACTTGCTGTCGGCAGATGCTCAGGTTGTCAATAAATCCTACTGGTGAATCGCAATGGTTAAAAGCCACGGGAATTCACCCCTCCTACAGCTTGCCACGGCGTCACCAGGCGACGTGTTCAAAAACGGTGAACCCACGTCGCTCTTTCCTCCCATTTTGCAAAAACATCCTCCTATCTTTTGGTAATCAACCCGCAGTCCACCTTATTCCCCGAAAGCCAACCGAGCAAGAGCAACCTGCAACCCTAGCTGCCTCGGATATTAAGAACTACTCATATGTTGGAATAGTTAATATCTGATGTTTCAACTACTACTTCTGCATGTTTCATAGTAAATGTTGCATGAAACATAGTGTTGATGTTGCGGTGGGAATTTCTCCCAGAATCAACCTACTTCCTTAACTTTTTGCATATCCTTAATGCTGCACCTATATATTTTAATGTTGCACATCCTTTGTTTTGATGTTTCCGACATTGTTTTCGGATGTTGCAGGGAACGCCCGATTAGAGATATCCCATCGGACATCCGAGCACTGGTAGTGCAGTTTTGATTTTTCACTGTGTTCGGCTAGCTGCTGGCTGCGGCTGGGTGCAGCAGCCAGCAACAACAGCCCTAACGGCTACCAGCAGCAGCCCATCGAACACCGTGTTTATCCACGTGTCACTACTGATAGATGAATATCTTGAGAAACTATTTTCTGACCCCTGCTTGCATGTTTGGATTCCATTGCAAATGATGTCAGATCTCTTTGAATTGATTATTCTTCATAGTATGGCCAGTGCCAAGACAAAAATGCTCCCAAAATGATAGTAGTGAGCATCCAATCTCTACTTCAGTTTTAGTGATGGATTCACTTTGGATTGATGACAGTTGGCCATTGAAGCGCTCTTTTTACAAAAAAAAAAAAGAATGTGTAGCCTTTTATTGTTTTGGCCAATGCTGATATTTCCTATGTCAACACTGATAGAGCATATATATCTTCTGGAGTTGATTGTCAACATCTGCTTGCATGTTCAGATGTTCAGACTCCGTAAGCTATCTCCTTTAAAAAAAAATGACTCCATATATAGCATATCATACCTTTTCAGATTTTTCCAGATGAAATGTTCAGGTTAGCTATATTCGTCCGCACGGCAAAATGTTCCATAAACATTAGTGATCATTTAAACCATTCTCCTTCAATTTCAGTTGTATATTTATATTTGGATCCAGCCAGATCATCTTTTACTAATTTTCTTTCTTACAAGGGATACATCAGTCAGTTCTTGTAGATAGGATCTATTTTTTTTCCCATAATTTGTAGATAGGTTCGGTGGGATAGGGATACTAGATAGCATCTCACATTATTGTCGTTGCTCAAGGCTTCTATAAAATGTGGTCGAGAGAAGACATCTGGAGTGCACAACGAGAGAAGTATATTACTGTTCTGAGATGGCGAGCTTCAGCTGCCAACACAGTGCAGTCTCCCTGAGGGTCTTCCTGGTCTCTGTCCTCCTCATGCTTAGTGCTCCCACGGGGCTATGCGGATGTTACAAGCGCATATTCAGCTTCGGCGACTCCATCATCGACACCGGCAACTTTGCAAATGGAAACTTAATGGAGTTCCCATTTGGCATGACCTACTTCAAACGCCCCACCGGCCGCGTCTGCGACGGCCGTGTAATAGTTGATTTCTACGGTGAGTATTACTGCAACGATCAGTCTGTATATATGCTTGCATATACTGTGTGCGAGTGTGTTCACTGCTAATATATGTATTCTTCTTTTAGCTCAAGCCCTTCAGCTACCACTGTTACCACCAAGCCTGCCGCAGAAGGACACAGGGATGTTCCCAAATGGCGCTAACTTTGCAGTGTCGGGCTCCACGGCGATGCCCCCAGAATACTTCCACAGGTGGAACCACCGTGTGCCGACGTGGTGCCACCTGGGCATGCAGATGGGTTGGTTCAAAGGTCTACTGCAGCGGCTTGCTCCCAATGACAGTACGTGGCCTACAAGTACTTCATAGTCCATACACCGCGTCCATATACACATGCGAGTTCATGTACCTATCCGTCTGTTAATTATCCTTTGCACGAATTATTCTGTCATCAGATGCCAAGAGGCAAGTCCTAAGCGAGTCTCTCATCGTGCTTGGCGAGATCGGCGGCAACGACTACAACTACTGGTTCGGTGCCACTAAGCCGCGTGAGCAAGCCGCGCAGTTCATCCCGGACATTATGGCAACCATAGGCTCTTCCATCCAGGTTCCCGCTGCTCACATACTCGATCATCGTCATTCAACGCCGTACAATCTTGATAACATTACTCACATTTCCTCTTCTAGAGTTCCACCTCCAAATTACAAACTATTCTAATATTTTTTTTTAGAGTCAAATCATCTTAAGTTTAACCAAATTTATATAACAAAGTACTAACGTTTATTATATCAATTATCAAATAAGTATCATTAATTTTTTCATTAAGTATATTTTTATACTATACCTATTTATTGTCATAAATCTTTGTGATATATTCTATAATTTTGGTCAAAGATAAAATAGTTTGAATTTGGAACAGAGTGAGCGGCTAGTAGTCATTTTAACAGCCAATTAATCATGTTTCGCAACGTTTACCATGTGTTTTGCAGGAGCTCATTGGCATGGGCGCGAAGACGAACGTGATTCCAAACAACTTCCCTATCGGGTGCGTGCCAAAATACCTAAGCGACTTCAGGAGTGGCAACCGTGCGGACTACGACGAGCACGGGTGCCTCCGGTGGTTCAACGACTTCTCCCAGAGGCACAACCACGAGCTCCGCGGCGTGGTTGGTCGGCTCAGCGCTCAGAACCCGGGCGTGAAGCTCATCTATGCTGACTACTACGGCGCTGCCATGGAGTTCGTCAGGGACCCACACAGGTTTGGCATCGGCAACCCACTGACCGCGTGCTGCGGAGGTGACGAGCAGCCGTACCACACCAACAAGTGGTGCGACAAGACGTCCAAGATCTGGGGCGACCCCAGGAGCTTCGCCAGCTGGGACGGCACACACATGACGGAGAAGGCGTATGAGGTCATCGCCCAGGGTGTGCTCAACGGGCCATTCGCCAACCCGCCATTGCTGAGGAGCTGCTAGGTTAACTCTAGCTGCAGCTTAGAACTAATCAACCAATAGGATGGTGATGCCCCGACCAAGATGCATAGAGATTTTAGTTCTTTGTTGCAGTTGGGATCAGTGCTTTCAAATCGCTCGATTAATCAATGATTAATCGATAAATCATTTTTTGGACATCGATGAGGTAAATCGATTCGATTTTATTGGTTAGTCAAGCGATCAGAAAACTAATCGATGATAAATCACGACTAGTCAAGGTGTTCTAGTCGAACGACTAGGTCTAGACCTCTCACTTAGGGTTAGGTTTCAACAGTTCACTAGGCACTTGACCAAGCCCACAATACAATGTATAAGTGCACATGAGCGCCATCTTTTGACGTACCCAATTTTCCAATTTGTCACAACCACCGGTTGCTCGAGTAGGAGAGTAAAAATTCTCTTGCCCGCTACCTCTACTACGCCGTGCCGCTAGCTCTTGCGTGCTTTTGCAGGTCATATGCTCTCAATTCAAGAAAAAGAAATCCAGAAAGAAAAAAAATACATGTTGGCCTCGAACCAAGTACTCCCTCCATAAAAAAAAAGAGTAGTTTGAGAACCGTGTTTGTTACAAACACAGGGAGTATGTGCTCAACTCCTCATATTTGTGTTATTCTCTTGTATAGGTGACCAACTAGGCTACAAAACTACTCTAGATTGACTGGTTGACTAGCTTAGAACTAATCACGATTAATCGTTGCCTAGTCACGATTAATCACCTAGTCAGTACCCTAGCGACTAGGAGCGACCTAACCTAACGATCTGAAAACATTGGTTGAGATATATGTAAAGCGTTTGCCATTTCCAAAACTTGTATGCACTGATAAATTTACAAAGAAGTGTCCATCGCTCACCGGAGTGATTTCGAGGCATTTCTCATCCAGATTTTGGATCATTGTATCTAATAAATGGATAGCTCATATATGTCCCCCTCAACCTCCTCTCTCTCCTCCGGGTGGACCCGCTGCCATTATAGGGGGCAAATTTTTTATAGAGTTAATTGCATCCACCTTACAACAACTTGTCAGGTACATGCAAATAGGTCCACTAACTTGTAAAATGCTCAAGTCAGTACAACAACTTGATATGTAGGTGCGGATTGGTCCAATAACTTGTAAAATACTTAACTTAGTGCAACAACTTGGCAAATTAGTGCATACAGAGTCCAAATGTTGCATTAACGTGTATTTGGCCATGACAAACAGCAAATACATGGTAATTTGCATTCAAACAGAAAAATTGACCACTATGTGGCCATTGATATTCACGTTAACAATGAAGATATATTTACCCAAGACAAGAACCTTTCTTATGAAATTAAAAAATATACTCACGTTAGAAAATAAGAGATATTTTGTTTTCTCCATATAAAATATTTTTCTTCTAAGTCCGACAGACAATTTTTATAAAGCAATATCAGCTGGATTTATGCCTATTTATGTTTTTAAGTTTAGATAAAGAATTTTTTCCCCTTTAATTTGAACTATAATTTTAATAAACAAAAGCCATTAGTAAATTCACTAAGGCAATATTACGTCATGTACATGAATATTCAGTTATAAGTACATTTATATGAAGCATTTGATGTTGTTATTAATCTTTAAAAAAATTACTTCTATTGTGGTTAGATGAAAATATAAAAAGTGAAGAATTATAAGAAAATATCAGAACATCAAACTAAAACAATATGATAAAAGTTAGAATTAATTTTGGCCATGTTATCAAGAAACATAATCCGAAAATGACACATTACATGCCTTATACCCTTATATCCCTCTGTGCATAGACAAATACATTGTCAAAGTAACATTTAGACTGCACTGCATATGCACCAATTTGCAAGTTATTGCACTAATTTGAGAATTTTACAAGTTGTTGGACCAATATGCACACCACCAGCCAAGTTGTCGTACTAAATTGAGCATTTTACAACTTGTTGGACCAATCTGCACCCATCTGACAACAGTATGGTGGATGCAATTTATTCTTTTTTATATTGGGGAAGAAGACAAGGAGGGGAGTGAAAGATAATATGAGCCATCCATTTTTTAGATCTAATAGTCCAAAATCTGTGTGTGAGGAAGACATCCAAGTCACTCAGGTGAGGGATAGCTTTTTCACAAGAATAAGGATTGGAGATTTTCTAGATGACTATAGTTGATGGCCCATGCATCACAACGATGGACACACAAAATACACAAAATCTATAGGAAAGTAAATTTACACCTAAAGCATGGTTTTTAAAAGCAATTGGTAAGTCTAAAAACAATATTAGTAAGAATATTAGGTTTTCAAAAGAACACGAAATGAACATTGTGTTCTCATCATCCTAGCAACACTTGCATCGTTGTTTCATGGACTCCAACTCCTCTGCATTGCACAAATCCATTCAACGTGCAACATTTGTCGACGGGCTTGGCCACCGCAACCAAAGGTCGGCAAACACGGGCTTTCCAAGAGATGGTAAAGATACACGACATCCACATCGTGCCTTTCAGTTATCACCACAAAAAGGCACGACGCAAGCATTGCTGTAGGTTTTTTTAAAAAAAAACATCAATGTTTCACATAGGGCATCCAGACAGGGAAAAAACGTATGGAGGAACTAGTGGCGGTTCTAGGGGGGCTCCAGCTCCTCCCCCCCCCCCACACCCTATTTTGAGAAGAGTGAAAGAAGATGTTGGGAGGAAGAAAGAAGAGACGAAGAAGGAGAGCCCCCCTTAGTTCAAGGGTTGGTTCACCCCTGGGAGGAACCTACCGATCCTAATGTTGCGTTAGGAATTTTGAACGGGTAATTTTTTACGATATGCAGGAGACAATGTAATGACTTAGTAGATACTACTCAAACAACAAATGTTGAGGTGGGAAAGTTTTAGGCACACTTTGTCATAATGGGCATGTGATAGTGTTGCGGATTAAATTATCAATTAATTATTGACATTGCAGCTGATGTTGCAATAGTTGTTTTAAGATTGTACAGTGAGGTTGATATGCGATGTTGTGGTGGTTATCTTCAAGATGTTTTCTATGTGTGGTGATGCAACAACAACTATTTTGTGATGTTGCAAAAGTTTATTGTAAATGTTTCAATAAATAATTACGACCATGCTACAACAACTATTTTGTGATGTTGCAAAAATTTATTCTAAATGTTTCAATGAATAATCTGCCATGTTGCATCTCTCATAATTGATGCTGCATGTAACATCATGTTGCAGTGGGAATTTTCTATCCTAGGATCGGATGAGTTAATGTTGCAAGGGAATGGTTTAAAATGTTGCAACAGTAATTTAAATGATGCACAGAGCGTCAATGGAAAAAAAAATCCAAGCGCTAGCAACTACGTTTTTATTTCCTACGTGAAAACATTGCTTCTACTTAACAATCATCATGTAACATAATTTTTACACAGGAGTACAAGTACTCCCTCCGTCTAAAAAGAATGCAGTCCTCGATCGCTTGCCAAGGAGTTGAATAATTTCAAGTTTGACTAATTTCAATTTCAAGTTTGACACTGACATGCCACAGTCGATGAACACATACACACACAAAATATTCATTTTGTACAACCAATCCAATCTCACATGATTATTTGTTAACTCTTTATCTCAAATGATCAAATGGCAGGCATATAGTGTTTCCAAGTGATTGAGAATTATTCACACTTACAAATATAACAACAAATATATCACGACAATCGAGAAATTAAAAGATCACAAATAATTAAATGAAAACCCAAACCACATACAGCGTCTGCATGCAATGTCAATGCGACGCAAGAAATTAAGCATGGCCGCGTACTTACTTGACGTGGATGATCGATCGATGTGATCTGAGTGGTCAACCAGTGAATGAAGTACCACGTCTATATACGGGCCGAGATCATATCGGAGCACTAGTCCCAGATCATGACGACGGCCATGACGGCGACGCCGAGGAGCACGGCGAGGAACTTGGGCAAGGGGCGGTCGGCGCGGCTGGGCTCCTGGGGGCGATACCCCTTGGCGATGAGGTGGTTGATGGCCACGTAGACGAAGACCCCCGTGGCGAAGCCCATGGATATGGCGTAGGTCCAGTCCGCCGCGTGGCCCTCCGCCGTGGCGTCGATGCCGATGCCGATGCCCACGCCCACGGGGCTCGACACGGCGAACGCCAGCGAGTACGCCACCGTCATCAGGAACGGGCGCTTGGGGATCATCCGCAGCAGCGCGATCCCCATCGCCACCGCCGCGAAGATCTTGTGCAGCCCGATCGTCCACAGGTTGCGCCATGCGTCGCTCTTGCTTGCTGCGTTATTATTAGTGCAGAGGAGTTTATATATATATACACACACATATTTATATGCATATATATATTGAACTATTGATGAATGATCTCTTCGAAGAAGATGTTAAGGGTGGTAACCTGAGACGCCTATGGCGATCCCCTCGAAGACGGAGTGGAAGCAGAGGGCGAAGATGAGGAGGATGGCGTCCTCGAAGGAGGACGTCCGGACGAACATCGGGTGGTGCGCCACGTCATCCTTCCGGTGGATGTTGGCATCTCCTTCCTCGGCGGCGGCCTCCTCGTTGACCCTCTCGCGGTTCCTCTTGGTGACGCCGGCGATGACGCAGTCGGCGAGCATGGTGAGGAGGAAGCCGACGCAGGCGAGCATGTAGGAGAAAGGGTACTGGTTCTTGGTGAGGCCATGGAAGGTGCTGGTGGAGTCGGCGAGGAAGTGCATGAGCGCCGTGCCGAGGAAGATGCCGGCGGCGAACTGCGTGCCGAGGAGGAGAAAGGCCTCGTTCCAGCGGTAGAAGTAGGGCGACACGCCGCCGAGGAAGGTGAAGACGAGCAGGATCACCAGGCACCACACCTTCACGGCGATGAGCCCCTTGGCGCGCAGGTCAACCGGCGACGAGTCGTCGCCCGGCGGCGCCGTCGCGTCCCCGTCGTCGATCCCGCCATGGGCGCTCGCCTGCTGGAAGCACACCAGGGAGAGGAGCAGCAGGGTGCAAAGAAACGCCGACACCCTCCTCATCGTCTTCGTCCTTGTCATCCTGGTATGGTTAGTAATTACTCGCAATCAAAGGTTTTTGGGTTTGGGCGGGCGCATCAGATGAGAGGGAGGCCGGGGTTGTTCTTTCAGTTTCAGCTACGATTTTGCTTGTTAGGAGACGTGTATATAATATGCTCACCTCCGATCCTCATCTCTGGATCAATTGGCTCAATAAGATGCTTTCTAATGATATAAAAATGCTTTGATAATATGTCATCGCGCTCAAGTCTGCTAAATGATACATACTCTCCTAAATTAAATAAACTGATGGTCTAGGTGACAGCTACATTAGGTGGATGCCTATCGGAGAGGTGTTCATTTCCTCTTATTACTTTATACTCCATGGCATGGCATCCGTATGCAATACAAGTGGTACCTGACTTTGGTGAGAGTTGTACTACACGCTCTAGAGATGTTTCTGCGTGCAGTACATCCGCATATAGTATGAACTGGAGATGAGAGTACTGCATCATTCATCATGGGGTTATTATAAAATATATTATCCTGGAAAGGGAACTAATTTATTGACCAACAGCGAAC
The DNA here is from genome assembly GCA_015342445.1 of Digitaria exilis. Taxonomy (NCBI): domain Eukaryota; kingdom Viridiplantae; phylum Streptophyta; class Magnoliopsida; order Poales; family Poaceae; genus Digitaria; species Digitaria exilis. The sequence continues at coordinate 209,047 of JACEFO010001882.1, forward strand.
GTTACCAGCTGAACCTTGCTCGAGCAGACCAGCCATCAAATTATATATATAGGGTGTCAATGTGTCATATTTTTTTAACGGGAAGTCAATGTGTCATATTAGTTCTGTTCATTTTGTTGAAGAATTCAGACAAAGCTAGCTAGGGTTGTAGTACATATCACCATACACCGTGTGTCGTACTTCCTCTTCATTACGTACTTACATTAGGACAACATTTGCTCTAAAACCGTTCCAAAAAAAAAACAATTGCTCTGTAGTAAGTATTCCGTTTATGTCATAGAAACATATGCGTATAAGAAATTATCTTTAAAACAAATAAAATGATATAAAAAAATTTTGGTCAAGTGATTGTCCTAAAGAAAAGAAAAATAACCCTTGTACAAGAGTTTTTTTTTTTGAGGTTAACCCTTGTACAAGAATTACCATGCCAACTATACGTACCCCTGATTTTCTGAAAATAAACTGTTAGCCGCGGAAATAAACAATCACTGGAGCAGTAAGCAATAAGCAACTTCCATTTCCAACTGGCAGCAACAAGTGTGAGTGCGGGCTTCACCGCAACAAAACTCAGCCTCTACTAGGGCTGGATATCGAGCCAGCTCGGCTCGTTAGTGGCTCGACTCGTTATAGCTCGGTTCGTTATAGCTCGCTAGCTCACGATCTAAAACCCCGGCTCGGCTCGGATCGTTGGCGAGCTCGAGCCAGCTCGTTAGCTTGTGAGCCAGGACATCAAAAGTTTGACCATTTAAGATATATTGAGAATATGGGATATTTTATATAACTCCCAACAACAAAAAAAAAAGAAACAAAGCACTATATAAACCATTAAATAAAACATCAAGCCATCAACGTTTGATACTTTGATGCATCCAAAATTTTGGCGGAGGGAACGGCGGCCTGCTGAAGCCTGCAGTGCTGGTGGCGGCGTGGGGAGGGGAATCGGCGGAGGGATGCGTGTGTGCGTCGGTGACTCCGTGACCGTGCGTGCGTGGGGGGTTGGCGGCGGTGGTGGGGTGGACTGGTGGGTGGGAGAGAGATAAGGTTTGTGACTTTGTGGGCTTTGCAGTGTGTTGGGCTTGTGGGCCATATAGTTCGTTGGGCCTGATTCGTATTTGGTGTTTGGGCTACTAAACCTCCTCAGCTCGTTTGTGCTCGTGAGCAGCTCGCGAGCCAGCTCGAGCTGGCTCGTTATAGGACCGAGCTAAAGGCTCGGCTCGGCTCGTTTCCAATAACGAGCGAGTTTACGAGTTACGAGTTTTTCGTCCAGCCCTAGCCTCTACCATGTTCTCAGAAAAATATAACATAGCCTGTGTTACTTCCTCCTTTGTTTTTTTAACAACCAGCTAATTATATTCTTAAAAAAACATCTAGATAGTTATATATATAATTCCTTGTTTAATGAAAGCTCTCCCTCAATCTCCTTCTAGAGAATATAGACCATATCATATATATATATATATATATATATATATATATATATATATATATATATATATATTCTCTCAAGTCTCAAATAAAGGATTCTTTTGCGGAGCTTCCTATTCAGGTTGTGGAAGATGAATAAGTCATTCATCTTTAAATCCCAATTAGGCTAAATTACTTTGTACACGTTCAATATTTCCCCATCAATATAATCAACATTTTCCTAGAATGGTTCAACTTTTTTTTTTGCGAGGAGAACAGTTCAACGTTTTATGTACACAGGTTCAACATTCGACACAAAAATGTTGAAACAGCAAAACTAAGTGTTGAAATTAGAGCGGGGGCAACAATGTTGAAGTGGGGAACTCGAAATATTGAATGGCTATAGGGGGAGCAGCTTCTCCAGCCAGCGGTGGCACGATGACGTGTCGACGGACCGGGCCAAAAATTTAGTAATATCATGCTGGGCCAGGCCACTTGCCACCCCACTAAAACCAAAGCAGAACAAATAGAACATACTGCTTACGCTGGCCCAGCCCAACCGCCCAAATATTTCAATTCCCTGCGACTCGCTGCTCGTGAGTCCGCAGCCCGCGATGCCGCTGCCGCCGCCCGGCGCGCCGCTGCCTACCTTCGCGCGCTCGCTGGCCGAGCTCCTCGTCGCGCTCTCCGCCGCCCGCGCGCTCCCCAAGGGGCAGCAGCTCCACGGCCACCTCCTCAAGGCCGGACACCTCCCCGCCACGGCTTCCTCTCACACGTTGCTCGCGCACCACCTCCTCACCTTCTACGCGCGCTGCGCGCTCCCGGGCCTCTCCCACCGCGCCTTCCTCGACCTCCCATGGCCGCCATCCCCCGCGGCGTGGTCTTCCCTCATATCCGCCTTCTCCCAGAACGGCCTCCCCGGCTCCGCCTTCGACGCGTTCCGCCGCATGCTCGCCGCGGGCGTCCCTGCCACCGACCGCTCCATCCCTTCAGCCGCGAAGGCCATCGCCGCCGTCGAGGCCTCGTCGCGCCAGCCGCTCGCGCCTCACGCGCTCCACGGTCTCGCCGCTAAGACACCATTCGCGGGCGACGTCTTTGTTGGGTCGGCGGTCCTCGACATGTACGCCAAGTGTGGCCACCTTGCTGACGCCCACCGGCTGTTCGATGAAATGCCGGATCGGAATGTTGTCTCGTGGTCTTCGCTTATCTGTGGGTATGCTGACGCCGGGATGCATTCTGCAGCAATGGGAATCTTCCGCTTGGCCCTTGAGGAGGCTGTGCCGGTGAATGACTTCACAGTTTCGTGCATCATCCGTGTATGTGGTGTGGCGACGCTCTTCGAGCTCGGAGCCCAGGTGCATGCCAGGGCTATAAAGACAGCACTTGATGAGTCGCCCTTTGTGGGTAGCTCACTTGTTTCGCTTTACTCAAAGTGTGGGGTTATTGAGTGTGCTTACCGGGTGTTTAATGAAGCGCCTGAGAAGAACCTCGGCATTTGGAATGCAGTGATTGTTGCATCTGCTCAACATGGGCATACTGCTTTGGCATTTGAGAGATTTAGGGGGATGCAGAACGCTGGGTTCCGGCCCAACCACATTACCTTCCTGTGCTTGATCACTGCCTGTAGTCATGCTGGTCTTGTTGATGAGGGGAAGCGATATTTTGCCCTCATGAAAGAGTCCGGCATTGAACCGCAGCCTGAACATTATGCTTCAATGGTTGACCTACTTGGTCGTATAGGGCATATAAAGGAAGGTCTTGACCTTATTGAGTCAATGCCCATGGAACCACCTGAGTCTGTTTGGGGTGCACTCCTCATGGCATGTCGAATGTTTAAGGATGCTGACACTGCAGCAATTGCTGCAAAGAGGCTGTTTGAAACTGGGTCTCGCAGCTCTGGCGCGCATATGCTCTTGTCAAGTACATATGCAGCTGCAGGAAGACATATTGATGCTGCACTTGCTAGGAAAGCAATGCGTGATGCAGGTATACGGAAAGAAACGGGGCTTAGCTGGCTGGAGGCTGCAGGGGAGGTGCATAGCTTTGTGTCAAACTGCAGGAGACACCAAAGAAGTGAGGAAATTTACAGGGTGCTAGAAGAAGTTGGTGAGAAGATGGAGGCAGTTGGTTATGTGGCAGACACTAGTGTAGTGGTTAAGGATGTGGATGGAGATGAGAAGCAAGCAACGGTGAGGTATCACAGCGAAAGGCTAGCAATAGGGTTAGGCCTTTTGATTGTTCCCGAAGGTGTGCCAATCCGAGTTATGAAGAACTTGCGCGTGTGTGCCGATTGCCACAATGCAATTAAGTATCTAACAAAATGTACAGGAAGGATTGTGGTGCTCAGGGATAATCGCCGGTTCCACCGATTTGAAAATGGAATGTGCTCTTGTGGGGATTTCTGGTAATGAACCAATATGTCCTCTTCCATGAGTTCTTATGTGGATTCATCTAGAAGGTAAACCTATCTGCCTGAGTTAAGTGGCTGATACAACAATAAAGTGAGTGTTGATATGTGAGTGTACAAAACTGCAAATTGATTGTCCAATTTTCTATTTTGTCAGAGACTGCAACAGTTCAGTACATTTTGGAAAAGTATGGACGTTGCCACATGGCACCGAGGCTTCTGCTCAACATACTATAATACACATTGAAAGTAGCACGGTGCAGTATTGCCAAACAAGATTCCTAGGTATATAGCTGCCTGAAAAACTATATCGTATGCTAGTATCTTTTGGCACCAATTAATGGTACATGTTTCTCAATTCGCATGCTCATACATGTTTCACAATTCACTTGTTCGTTTGTAACCCATTCTGTTTAGAGACATGGTCAAAACATGTTTTAAAAAAAATGTATCCTTAAACTGAATCGAGAATAGAACTAACCACTATGACATTTTAAGTGAAACTAAGACATTGATCCCTTTAAATTGAAGGTCCTCACCTTTAATGCATAACTGAAGGGATCAGACATGGATATGATCAATTGGTCATGTAATAATGGTGCTTATGTGTTTGTCGTCAAACTCAGTTTAATAATCTATGTTGTGAAGAATGAGCTTTCATGATACTTTTTCTTCTAATACACAAGAGAGTTGTGTGTCATTTCATTAAAGCAGAAGAAAGAAAATTGTACAAGACCAGAGCCTTACAAAAGTATGCAACATTAGGTCGCTTTCATGTGCATGGAATGTTGGCTTGTTTTTTTTTCTTCAAGTGAGGGTATAATTTATTTATTTATTATCCTCAATTATTTTCTATAAGCAAAAATAGTTGTCAAATTTATGATGGTTCTTTGATCTTTTTGTAGCTGTATAGAATTGAATTAATTGCTTTTGAGGCACTAAATTACTTTCTCTGATCACAAACATAAGTGCATCTTGGTTTGTCCTAATTCAACCTTTTTTACCTTTGACTATCAATATCGGACATTTTATATACATTAATAAGAGGGTTGGTGTTACTAGATTCATTATGAAACAAAGAAAAAAAACTTTATACTATATAACAATTTCAGTTTAAGAAGATTCATTTGTGGATATCGGTGGTCAGTGTCATTGGGGACCATGTTGATGTAATATGGACTTATATTTGTGATCTAAAGAAGTATGTTTGTTAGGTCAAAATTCGATAGTTGATACTACTTTCAATGAAATGTACTTTGGAAGCGACTGGTAGACTGATGAGCTGTGTCTATCTCATCATCATATTATTTTAATCTTCTATGATTGTGCAATTAACCTAAAATGGATGAAATCTTGGTGGTGTGCGAATGAATCTTAATGTAACCATGCTTTTCCTGTGTTTGTCCTGTTTGCATGCTGTCAATAAGACAATAGAAGTGGCTAGTGAGTTTGTGGTTATATTCTGCCTTTCGGAACATAGTTTCTCAGACATTGTTTGTGTCTTCTTCTGGTGAAATACAGTTACAATTGTACATATGTACTCCCTCCAGTCACAAATAAGTGATGTTTTTGAGTTGTCTGAAGTCAACCATCAAGTTTGATTACAAATTACCTTGCATGTGTTAGCTTGGACATTTGAAAATGCTATGCGTAGATTTTGCATTAAAAATAGCATCATGTTAGTGTACTTTTGCAATATTATAAATAAGTTAAATTTAGTAATCAGATTTGGAGACCATACCGATTTCCAAAAAGTCACTTACGGGGTAGTACTTACAAGTTACAACAATGGTTAATAAAGATTTTTACTGTCAAGTGTTTTTGTTTTCTGCGTGATATGATGGGTGTATCTTGTTCGAACAATGCCCAGACCACCCTGCCCCTGTGTGTGGATATAATCTCTGTACGTTAGACATGGTCCACTGCTGTCTGCTGGTCCTAGAAGGTGAATGCCTATCTTAAGAAGCACACAAAAATATGTTGGCTACACATTATTTGTCTTCCCTACTTTCTCTGGCTAGTGCCAGTTGGCATGAAGTGAATGGTAGATTACTCTTCAAGTCCTAATTTGATCCGTGCAAGCATCTCTATGCTTCGAAATCCAGGATGGATATTGCCCAACTTGGCCAGAAGATTGATAGAGTGAGGATGACAGGGGATCTCCTATCCTTCCTGCATATTGAACTGCAAATGCCATGGACAAGCTTGCACCTATCATTATACCTATATATATGCAGGTGGAACATGAAATTCTAGGCTCTTGTTGCTAGTAGAAAACCAAGAAAGAGAAATAGAAGTGCACAGCAAAGATGGGCCTGGTAAGAGGGATTGGAAATGTGGCCAGAAGATGGAGAGAACTCAATGGCGTGAATTATTGGAAGGGGTTACTTGATCCCCTTGACATTGACCTCCGGAGGAACATCATCAACTATGGTGAGCTCTCCCAGGCAGCCTATACTGGACTAAACAGGGAGAGGAGATCAAGGTATGCTGGGTCTTGCCTCTTCAACCGCAGGGATTTTCTCAGCAGGGTGGATGTATCGAACCCAGATTTGTATGAGATTACAAAGTTCATATATGCAATGTGTACAGTCAGCTTGCCTGATGGATTCATGGTTAAGTCTATGTCAAAGGCTGCATGGAGCAGGCAATCAAATTGGATGGGGTTTGTTGCAGTGGCTACAGACGAGGGTAAGGAAGTGCTTGGGAGGCGTGATGTGGTGGTGGCATGGCGTGGGACAATACGAATGGTAGAGTGGATGGATGATCTTGATATTTCGTTGGTACCTGCTTCAGAAATAGTTCTTCCAGGCAGTGCAATTGACCCCTGTGTGCATGGAGGGTGGCTTTCCGTCTACACAACTGCTGATCCAGGATCACAATACAACCAAGAGAGTGCAAGACATCAGGTAACTCATTCAAGCTCTTGAATATTTTGAAACCGATATAAATTGTCTCATGTTTCTAAGCAAAGCTGTACCAGTCTGTGAGCAACTTAGATAGGAAGATGTAGAGTGCTAGAGTGGAATATTATTTGCAATCACGTGTATGATTGAAGTGTAGGTTTTCTTTCATTAGAGTTTAAGGTAAGGAAAGAACAAAGCGATATCTGCACCACTCCGCCTATTGAAGTAGCTAGCTGATATCTAGTTGAGGTATGGCGTTTGAGAAGTGCACTACAGGTTTCTCAGAAATGAGCACGCAGACTATTTTTATTTTAATGAACTTATCATGGTGGCAACTAATAAATCCCATTGCAACAATGCATATTTTAGTTTAGAGGTAGTGGGGTCCAATGTATGATTTAGAAATCAGTGAAAGTGTGTTGACAGGAAATTAAGGTTTAGTAGTTCCATCTAAGAAGAACAATGTTCCAGTTTCAGCTAGTGGTGGTTTTTTAAGCTCCCAACTGGCATTGATCTGGGTTTCTTTTCCTTTGGTGAATCCCAAAGCTCCTAGCTGGTTTCTGAAATATACAAGGAAAAGATTCCACTGTGTGGTTTCTCCACCTTAGGATTAGGTACTCTATGATTTCATGTGTGAGATGATCCCACTTGTGAGTCATCCAGAGCTTAACCTGCAAAAAGATAATTATGGCACAATTGCTGCACTTAGAACAGAAAAAGTTTGGGCACATTTTTAAAAGAAATAAATCTTGAATAAAGATCTCTCTGTATGCATCATTTTCTCCTCGATGTGTTATATATGGTGTAGCTCCTTCATTTTTTTTTACACTCGTTAAAAATTAGAATAAATCGGTATTGATCAAACTAACAAAAAGTTGGCAGGTGTTGAATGAGGTCAAAAGGATACTTGATTCGTACGAGAACGAGGAGACTAGCATCACAATAACAGGTCACAGCCTTGGAGCAGCACTTGCCACCATCAATGCCATTGACATCGTCTCCAATGGCTACAACAAGAGCTGCCCCGTGTCTGCGTTTGTCTTTGGAAGCCCTAGAGTTGGCAACCCTGACTTTCAGAAAGCATTCGACAGCACAACAGATTTGAGATTGCTCCGAGTTCGAAACTATCCTGATGTGGTCCCAAAATGGCCAAAGCTAGGTTACAATGATGTTGGTACAGAGCTATTGGTCGACACAGGGGAATCACCCTACCTGAAGGCCCCTGGAAACCCCTTAACATGGCATGACATGGAATGCTACATGCATGGTGTTGCAGGGACGCAGGGGAGCAGTGGAGGGTTCAATTTATTGGTTGATCGAGACATTGCTTTGGTGAACAAACATGAAGATGCACTGAAGAACGACTATTCAATTCCATCATCATGGTGGGTGGTACAGAACAAAGGTATGGTGAAAGGCAAGGATGGCCGGTGGCATCTGGCCGACCATGAGGATGATGACTGATGTAACATGGCAGCTCATCATTACAAGTTTGTTACGGGGCGCAGCTGTATGGTTTGACTGATGTTGTTATCTCATTAGGACAGAAGTTTCAATTCACGAGCTCAAAAGGCAAAATAAAGAAAACTACTTTGTCTATCCATTGCTGTTTTGCACTAAATGAATGTGTCTCATTATTCTTGAATTTGTATTTGACAAATTTCTGTATTCAAAATCATGAGTCCTATTAACTTATTGATTGTGATGTAGTCTAAATTTGGTGTGCAAAAATATAATGTTGAATTGTCGATCTGCTTCGATTTTGTTGCAAAGCTTGTTCTAGCAACAAATCTTCTAATGGACAAGTGGTGCTAGACCCCTCCTACGTCATTGTTCTTCTATATTTCAGAAAATGGACATGCTTGGATTATTTTCTAGTTATTTTTAATGAACAGCTTGTCCTCCATTTTTATATGAGTGGGGCAAAAGGCTTACTAAATCTGAAATTTTTTAAAGCCAAATATATTCATCCTTCTAACAATAACGGAATGGTGTAATGTATTTCTATATCTATTTTTTAATTATTGAATTTGTGAGAGAAGCTAGATAGAAACTCCATAAAGGGGAAAACTTCAAACCTGCTAGGTCGATTTTTAAAAAAAAAAAAAGAAAAAGACCATGCCACCTCTACCGAAATTTATTAGCGACCAATAAAACCTTGCCCATGCTCCGATGGGCTCCGGGCCTCCGGCTCCCGGATGTCGCTCGCACACACCTTTGGCGTCTGACATCTGCCATGAACTACTGATGGATCAGCATCACCGGCGATCAACACCTTCCTCTGGACAGGCGCTGGCTCCGGCGAGGTGGCTTTGACAAGCTGCCACTTTCCTCCGACAGCTTCTTCCAAATCCAAGGTGATCTTCTTCCCTGTGTTGGATTGGATTAGGGCATTAGGCATAACATAACCACCATCTGCAGTCAAGCAATTTTTTTATTTATTGTTTCCACATGCATCTTTTTGCGACAAAAAATATCATCAATAGCCGATGACCTCATTTCCTTTCGCCTTCACGTTGTTGCAGTTGTTGGTGTGATAGATCCAGAACTGCTTTTCAATCCTCACTTTCTGAAAAGCTGTTATCTTGAATAAGCCGCGTCATTTTCCTTGGCCTCTGACCGTAGGCTTCAACTTACTAGTCCAGAAACTGGAATCTAAATGCTATGTAGGAATTCAACGATTCTATCTAAAGATTAGTGCATGGCGCACAATATAATAATGTCAGATAACCAGTTCGACTAGATGGCAACATATTACTTGACTGTTATACGGCGACAGATTCAGACGGTCCCAGTTCGCTCTAGATCCTTGAGTTCTTTCCAAGCCCACTGGCAACCCACTGTCAAATGTGCCATGTGAGCAAAGAATGCTCCACTTGTACACCTAGCGAGCTTCGAGGTGAACCTAATTAACCTCGCAGCACCACACGTCATTCAGAGTTCAAAAGTTCAGATTTACAGCCACATTGCCGGTGACAAATGTTCGCCGGCGACATGGCCGGGCGGTGGAGGGAGCTGCACGGCAGCGGGCACTGGGAGGGCCTTCTGGACCCGCTCGACGCCGACCTCCGTCGCTGCCTCATCACCTACGGCGAGATGATCACGGCCACCTACGAGGCGTTCATCGGCGAGAGCCGGTCCCCGAACGCCGGGATGTGCCGGTACCGCCGCGGCGACCTGTTCCGGCGCGTGGACGTGTCCCACCCGGGCTGGTACGCGGCCACGCGCTACGTGTACGCCACGGCGAGCGCGGAGGTGCGCGGCAAGGTGCTGCTCCGGCCGCTCTGCCGCGAGGGACGCGCCAGGGAGTGCAACTGGATGGGGTACGTGGCGGTGGCCACGGACGAGGGCGCCGCCGCGCTCGGGCGCAGAGACATCGTGGTGGCGTGGCGCGGCACGCAGCGCGCGCTCGAGTGGGTGGCCGACCTCAAGCTCGCGCTCGCCTCCGCCGCGGGGATCCTCGGGCCTGAGGGCGCCGACGGCTCCGACCCGTCGGTGCACCGTGGGTACCTGTCGCTGTACACGTCGGCCGACGAGGGCTCCAAGCTCAACAAGCAGAGCGCCAGGATGCAGGTTCTGCTTCTTCTGTTTACTCTGTTGCAGTGCTCTGCTTTTTCTGTTTACTCTGTTGCAGTGCTCTGCTTCTTCGGTTTACTCTGTTGCAGTGCTCTGCTTCTTCTGCTTACTCTGTTGCAGTCCAGTTCAGGCATATATATCGCCCGTGTGCAGTAAGACTAAAACTAGTATTGCTACATCTTGTTTTGTTGTGGTTCATATCCATTGTTCCCAACAGGCTCTAAAGGATGGTTTATAGTTTTCTGCACTTGATTTTTGTTTCAGTTCATTTCCACTTAAAATGATTTTTGGGGGTGAAAACCACTGCCTTTTCTAAGCACTGAAACAAGCAATCCCCTGATGATGCTTGTGCAGTTGACTACAAATAAGTATTGCTCTTTCAATTCAAGATTAGAGGAGAAAATTGTAAGTTTGTAACATAGATGTAGGTGATTGCTCTTAATCTGGTGACAATTTACATTTAACCAAGCTGGGTAGCAAAACATAACTAGGTGACGACGTTGGTCATATGTACTAACGAAGTAACGAGCCCTAAATATGCATTGGAAGCTATCTCGCATGACAGGACCTTTGCTTGCCTTAAGAAGCTTGCATCCAGAGAAGGTGTGATCTAGCTTTCTGGTATCCTAGAAGATGTGCTTGTCCAGCGGATTGGTAGTGGTATGGTTGCATCATATGTGTCCTAGTTGAGTGTGAAGTGTGATGCTTTGCCTTAAAGTACAAGTTTTTTAGCGAGCTAACTGGTGACAACATCGGTCAAATACTACTGGAGATGTTGATGCATCTGTCTAACCAAAGCAATTTGATGACCGCGAACAATTGAAGAAATTAGAATTATTGGCAAATTAATTTTTGTATGTATTGAAACTTTGTGTCTTTCATAAAGTTAAATATCAGTTGTCATTCCAAGAAATGGTGTTCCTCTCAAATTCCACATCACTATATGCTGATCTCGTCATCTCGAACATACAATTTTAAATTATACAAGGTGGCAGTGATTGTGGTGATATTCTCACCGGGATCTGAGGTCCCAAAGAAGCACTAGAATTTCAAATGCAATGGAAACTCTGAACAATCATATTCATAACTCCATAAAACCTGCAATCTTCACACGAAATTCAACACTGTTCTGTTTCTTCCAGTTTTTTTCTTTTGTCTAGATACAAGGAGAGGGTTCTGGCCTTTTGCGTTATCCTGATATGGCCAAATTTGTTTATTACACATTACACTAACACTTCATATGCGTCTTTCTCCGTTTTCCTGAGAAGTGCATTGGTTGGACTCTTACGGTAGGAAAGAAACAGATTATTTTGGCACAAAAGTAATTGGGAATATGCGTTGGCAATGCTTACTTTTAGTGCTTTTGGGCCAAGATGAATTTCTATAGTGCACACGCACAGCGCTCCGCAGTACACATGATGCCGTGATTTTGGTAGCACCCGGGGTTGAGCCTTGGCCACCTAGTAATTTTTTTCCAACCATGTTACTGTAGCAAGCTCAATTACTCCTAGTACCCTACAGTAAGTAAACGCTGTCATATGCTGGTCTTCCAATAGACGCCTACTCCTCGCCTCCCATAGGTCTTCCAATAGTAATGCAGGGATACTTGTCCTCTGCAAACAATGTACGGAATCTGAAAAATGTTGGGCCGACAATTGCCCCTGATTTGTACTACGATAAGGTAATGTCAACTGTCAAGGCCAGCTTGCCGTGTGCCGTGTTAAGATGAATAGTGTGGTTGATAATGCAGCAACAAGAGGGACACTGAATGGTTTTAGCTTGATGGGGATATAGCAAATGAGAATGGTGACACTGACATCTGGTGATGAAGGATTGAAATTGAAGATGTGATGCTGTTGACTCCTTTTTCATAGAGTAGATGACGTTGACTGTTGAGGGAAGAGACAGATAGACAATGCATGACAATTTTACAGGAGATAGTAGCGGCGTCCAAAGGAAGGGGCAAGGCCAGCAGTTGTACCATGATTGACAATGTTTGAAGTGAATGAATGAGAATGGTTGCAGCGAGGTCAGGTAAAAGGAAATGGAAGCTGGAATGGATGTGCATTTATATGTGATTGTTGTCTGTGTTTTACCATATAAACATTTTCCAAGTTCATCAGTATGTTAGCAAAATGAAGATTTTGATGTTATAAGTAACCATCGTGCGTGTTTTGCTAGATTAGATTACAGATGGATATTAGTATCTCCTAGCTTCCTTTTTTTTTCTGAATACTCAGCAAGCTATTGTGCGATCGAGCAGGTGTTGACAGAGATCGCAAGGCTGATGGACAAATACAAAGACGAGGATACAAGCATCACAGTGGTCGGCCACAGCCTGGGTGCGACCCTGGCCACCCTCAACGCCGTGGACATCGTCGCCAACGCCTACAACAAGTCCCCCGGCTTCGACGTCGACAGCCGCCGCGCCGCCCCGGTGACCGCCGTGGTGTTCGGCAGCCCGCGCACGGGCGACCGCGACTTCCGTGACATCTTCCACCGCCTCCCTGACCTCCGGATGCTCCGCGTCCGCAACAAGCCCGACCGCATCCCGCACTACCCTCCCGTGGGCTACGCCGACGTCGGCGTCGAGCTGCTCATCGACACGCGCCGGTCGCCGTTCCTCAAGCCCCACGGCAACGAGTCGCAGTCGCACGACCTCGAGGTCCACCTGCACGGCGTCGCCGGGTGGCGGGGCGGCTCCGGCGAGTTCGGGCTGGTGATGGAACGGGACGTCGCGCTGGTGAACAAGTTCGACGACTGCCTCGCCGACGAGTACCCCGTGCCTGTGGGGTGGAAGGTGCACCACAACAAGAGCATGGTGAAGGGGCCCGACGGGAGGTGGGTGTTGGAGGACCATGAGCCTGACTGCGACGACGAGGAGGAGGATGACAACAACATCAACTTGTAGGACACAGCAGGAGCGATAATGATTTATTTGGACGTCGTCCAGTCCCGCGGCACGGGACGCGATGCCAGCAAATTGTGTTTTGTGTTGCTATATACACATCTTATACTGATGTCTTCTACATAAAGCCATGCATAAAGGTCTAGAAAAATGATCTCTTTTTTTCACGCAGTGCTAGTTGGTAAATGTGTCAAAAATAAGAAATTGTTAGGACTATAGCTAAGACATCTTGCTTCTAGTTGGCGACAGCCACAACAAGAGAGATTCTGGAGGGATCTGTCCTTTTTGTAAAGGAAATGGTAGTGGCACGACAACTTTTAGAAAGAAAACAGCTGGAGTATAGACTAATCGGATTTGCTCCATCCTGCAGCCTTGGCATGCTGATTCTAGGCGAATCTAAATTCAAGTCATCGTCAATGCAAATTCAGGTACCTATTTATTCTTAATATGACTCCACCTGATTTCTTCTAGTTTGTTTGAATTTTTAGCGATCCCCCTTTTCTGAAATGTGTATTGGATTATAAATAATTGAGTTGAGTTCCCTTCTTGAGAGTATCAGAAAGGGATGTACATAGTAGGCATCTTGCTTCTAGTTGGCGACATCTACTGGACAAGAAGATCTATTATTCCTTTTGTTTGAAAAAAATATATAAGATATTTTTGTTGATGTCAAATTTCTCTAATTATGGCCGAGCTTATTGAAAATATATTAATACTACCAAACAAAGACGCTATCAAAACATATTTTCATTGTAACTCTGTGAGTTTAGTGAAACTAATTTGACATTGGTATATTTTCTATAAACTTGACCAACAATCGGTAAATTTGACTACATAAAACACTAAAATAAGAAAATACTCTCGATCAGTCACCTCTCCTTGACTAGATATCTACATGGCGTGGCCTCATTTCTGGCGCTACTAAGTCTGTTTCCAACTTTCCATACTACTTTCTCTCTCCACGCATTGACCCCGCCAAACACTATTGAACTTCTAGGCTGAAGTCGATGGCCTATTGGCCTGCCCTTGTCACCTTGCACCTCGTTGACTGATCAATCCAACGCCTATGGAGAGAGAAAATAGACCCTTAATCACCATTGTGGCTTTAGAAGAATCTAACGATGACGACATTGTTGCATCATACTGCACGAACCTTATTTGTGAAAAGTAACAGAAAATGGCGAAAGTGTAATTCTAACTATGCATAAATGTTAATTGTCCACTAAATAGCTCTGCTGGCTATCTCCAACAATCATGACCCAAACGGAAGACCCATTTCTAGTTTGGGTAGTGCACAGTACAAAAGTCTGCAACCCAAAACAAACCTTCTCCAACAACCGCGACCCAAACCCAAATGACTTCTTCCTCCTCCCTGCTGCTCCAGTCGCATCCTCCCCCTGCGCAGCTGCGCCTCCCTCCCCCGCGCCGGTTCCGCTGCTCCCCCACGCGCAGCGCCTCACTCCCCTGCGCCGCCTTCCCCGCCCGCCATCTCTTTATCTGCCTCTCTCTCGAGCTCCTCCGCTCGAGCTCGTCGGCGAAGGTCGAATCGAGGAAGAAGAAGGTCGATGGGGTCGCTGCTTCTTCTTCTCCGCTTTCTCGCGCCATCAATCTCGCGGCTCCAGTCGCCGGCGACGCGACGCCCAGCTGCCGCCCTCGTGGACCTCCTCTGAGATCGAGGAGCGGCTCGCCGGGGTGCCTGTGTACGTGCTCGCCAACGCCGTCGCGCGGAGCTCCTCCATCCGCCGTCGTGTGGAGCTCGTCGGCCCACCACTACAGCCCCGAAGCCGAGGCAGCAGAGGCGCGCCGGAGCTCGGTGGGCCCGACGGTGGAGACGCAGAAGGAGCGAGCGAGGACTCATGTTTGCGTCGCTCGTTCCACGCGACCCAAAATGGGTCGCTCGTTTGCCTACTCCGTTGGAGAACGATTTTGCTACCTAAAACCACTGTAACGACCTAAATTTAGGTTTAGGTTACTTTGTTGGAGATAGCCTTGACGATGGAGATATTTGTATTGAATTATAATCGTTTTCATATTACTAAAGAGTTGCACGGATCGATGTGTCCACTGGGCTGTGTGTTTTGGGGCACTTTCCAAAGTCCAAACCTTATGTCACAAATTATCCCTGACAATTGTAATATATAGTTAGGCCCTATTCTGAGTGATATATCTCCCCATTGCCCACAAAAAGTAAAGTCCGTTAGTGCAGAGAATCTAGCACATTTCACTGAAAACGACTCCACTCATGCCGTTTTGCGCAGGGGGCTAACAAACGGACAATTGAAAAGGCTGCCAGTTTCATTAGCACCCACACACAAATTCTAGGGCATGTGCTTCCTAGCCGTGCCACATATGTGCTAACCTCCTCGCGCGGATAGAAACAAGATAGAAAGACGGGGCGAGGGGCTAGAGTCCACGAGCTACCCAACTCCAGGACATCAAATCTGTTTCTTGCATTCATGCCTTTCTGGCCGGTTTCTCACGTTGTTCTTACAGGGCCCAGCGGCTCCAGGTACGCACAACGAATGGGGTCTTTTCATGCGAGCGACATGCCTGGAAGATATTCGCACTGCATGATACGTTCTACAGTTTTTGCTCATGAGAATCGTGCCGGTAAAAAAAAAGTGAGGTGAAAACGAGGTGGATGAGACCTGACAAAAGGGATGTTCAGAAGAAAGATGTACCATAGCAGGTGTCCTGGTAACTGGTAAGTTGTGTTTCACAGGCATGAACGGCACACACGCACGGTGCTGTGTCTGTTACTTTGTTGACTAGTGTCCTTGCAAAATCCTTCGACGGGTATGGTACCCATGCCTTGATTTTATGAGGGTGTGGAGCTGCCTCCACAGACGCTCAAGGCTCAACAAGAAATACCTGCTGCACACTGGTTGTTCACTCCATTTAGCGGTTAGCCTGTCACACACCACAAACTCAGTGAAAGGCGGCCAGGTATCTCGCACACCGACTCCATTCGTTCGTTTAAGAAACCGACGTACGTGTGCAGTGTGCTTCTCTGCTCTGTCTGTCAGCTTGCCCCTTCTCTGCTTCTGCTCCTTCAGAGTTCAGACCCTTGACACTCACAAGCTGCTGGTGCCTCACCACAAGACCATGAGGCTGCTGCGAAGCCATTCGCTGACAGCACTGGCAGCGTGGTGGTCTCTCTCGCTCCTGGCCGTCCTCGGGATCGGCGGCTCGCCGGCGCTCGCCGGCTGCTACACGCGCATCTTCAGCTTCGGCGACTCGCTGACGGACACGGGGAACTTCGTCCGCCTGACGGCGAAGAGCCACAGCCTCTTCGGCTCGCCGCCGTACGGGCGGACGTTCTTCGGCCGCCCCACCGGCCGCGCCAGCGACGGACGCCTCGTCATCGACTTCATCGGTGAGCACACTGCTGCCTGCGCTTGGTTCACTGAGCATTTCCCTAGCTACCGCCCTGCGTCTCCTCTGTGTCCTGGCTGCTGCGTGCATTCATGTGTTCCCATTATTCTAGCCTACTCTGAACTAGTGTCATCAGCGTGCAACGCTCGTTTCTATGCCTCGAGCACCCATTCTACGTTCGAAAGATACGTCTTTGTCGACCCCGAATTGGCATCCGGTTACTCTTCAGTAGAGCAACATGATGGGCGACCTTTACGAATTGCCGAAATGACGCACAGGCTTCAACTTTCTAATACAAGAAAGAGAGCAACGGATCTTTGAACCCATTGCTGCTGCTCTCAAATGAACATAATTGTTTTCCTTTATAGTGGCAAATAAGCACGACTGTTAGAAGTTAGAACGACATACTGGTAACACATGTAGTGCGCTGGGTACATATCTGGATGGAGAAGCGGGGATAATTATGTCCGTCCGGTTATCTAAACACTCATGCAGCGTAACTTGAGTCACATTGCCTGACCTTCTGAGTTTTGTTGACAAGTCCATGCTCGCATGAAAAATCCGTGTTGAAGTACCATTCTTCCTTGTCAGAGTTCGTTGCAGCTTACTACGAAACAAGCTAACTGGGAGTCCAAATTAGGTGCGCCCTATGTGCCTGTATGGTTGATGACTATCGGAGTGGCAGTTCAGTTTGCTTTTCTGGGGAGAGAGCCCTGTCCAAGTACCACCGTACCAGAGCCGTGTAGTATGTGTGCTGTTGCATCGCATGGGTAGTACAGCTGCGCGCTTTGAATTGGGATTACCAGCAATCCATGGTCCCCAAAACTGTGTGCTTATGAAAAGGCACTGCAATAGCAAGTAAGCCAGGTACCAGGTCTTCCTCCACAGGAGTAGGAAAGGGGCAAAAAATTGGCGTCGAGATCAGCTAGTCCCTGTACGTACACGTATGTCGCAGTGTCGCATACATGTATGGCCATTGGCCAATGCCCATTGACCCGTGTGCTTCCCTAGACATTCCCAAAACGGCAGCAGGCGAAGGCTACAGTTCACCTGCCTTTATTGCCACTTTCTCATAGTTCGCGCCGCGCGCATTTTGAAGCGCATAGTAGTCACCGAAAGCGAGGGCGCGCGATCAGTAGTCACCGTGTAATGCAAACCAAAGCCCATGATCGCGCGTCGCCACGAACTGTGTGCGGGTCCAATTCCCTAATATTCTGCCAACTCGCAATGTACCTAGCCGAGGGTCTCTGAAACTAACTAACCGGATGCTTTGTTGCATGCCTGATGCGTGTGTGGTGTCGCCGCACTCGCAGCGGAGGCGTTCGGGCTGGCGAACGTGACGGCGATCCAGACGGGGACGGCGCCGGCGGACTTCCGGAACGGCGCCAACTTCGCCATCATCTCGGCCACCGCCAACAACGGCTCCTTCTTCGCTGGCAACGGCATGCACATCAACCCTTTCTCCCTCGACACCCAGATGCTCTGGTTCCGGACGCACCTCCGCCAGCTCGTGCAGGCAGCCGCGGGGCAGCAGCAGCAGCAGCCGACCACCACCAGCTCGCTGCTGGGCGGCGCGCTGGTGGCGCTGGGCGAGATCGGCGGCAACGACTACAACCTCGCCTTCGCCGGTGGCGTGCCGCGCGACGAGGTGAGGAAGTTCGTGCCGGCCGTGGTGGAGAAGCTGGAGATGGCCATCGAGGAGCTCGTCGCCATGGGTGCGCGCGCCTTCGTGGTGCCAGGGAACCTGCCCTTCGGGTGCACGCCGCTGTACACGCAGAGGTTCCGTGGCAACGCCGGGTACTGGGAGTACGACGCCAAGACGGGGTGCCTCGCGTGGTTCAACCGCTTCGCCGAGTACCATAACAGGGTGCTCAACGCGAGGCTGGAGAAGATCCGGCGGCGACACCCGGACGTCACCATCGTCTACGCCGACTGGTACGGCGCCATGATGAGCATCTTCCAGGAACCCGAGGAGCTAGGTACGTGGTGCCCGTGTCCGACGTAACTCATCGTCCTGCATATCTCGCCCGTCAATCCGTTTCATAGGCCCGTGTCGAGGGACGCCCACGGCACCGGTCTGGCCATTGTGGCGCTATTTGCTGTGAGCGACGGCGATGGCGCACCAATCCGCGAGACAGCTCTTGGCGGATTGCTTGGCACCGGCACGGGCCCCTGTTGTATTGGAAGCACTGCCAGGCAAGCACAGGCACAGGGTTGTCCTTACTGGGGGCAACAGGCAACTCAGGGTTAATCGGTTATGGTGTGGGTTCATTAATTTTCAAAAAACAATATGGGTTCACGTGCAACTCTCGCTAGTAGCCCGCCGCGCGACCCACAAACACAATTAGGCGGTAACTGATGACTTCATGGTTTTGGGCCTGGTACAGATCTTAACTGGGCTACAATCCAGGCATTAGCCCAGGACAACAAAGTAGCTCTCGTCTTTGAGGCCCAACATAACAGCCATGAATTAAAATTCCAGCAAATTTGAAATACTAGTAGAAACCACAAGCCAGAAGGAAAGCAATGTTGTGACTACTGACTAGCGTTGTTGAATGCGTGCAGGGTTCACGAACGCCCTGCGGGCGTGCTGCGGGAACCAGACGGTGCCGTGCGGCAGCCCCGGGTGCAGCGTCTGCGAAGACCCGTCGACGTACGGGTCCTGGGACGGCACGCACCCGACGGAAGCGGTCTACAAGGTGATCGCCGACGGGGTGCTGAACGGGCCCTACGCGTCCCCGGTCCCTCTCGCCGAGACTTGCTGAAAAAAAAAAAATCAAACCAGCCTCTGCTCGGAAGATCTGCTGATCCTTACAAGGTTCATTCCTACGATGATGAATTGGTGATTAAGCTGTAGAATGGTAAGTTGGTGATACATCTGATTTATCTGAATTACTACGTGTGTACTAGTTCAGTAGGTGCAATGACGTTGCAAACAACTTTGTCTCGGGGGTATAGTTGGGGTTGACAGATTTCATCACTAGACAAGAAAAAGAAACGGTACAGTGAGAGTTGGGTCTGTAGTACAAAAAATGATATGATCTCCCAGAAACATCATGCCAATACAATATCGTTCGCTCCGAAAGCAAATATCTGTTTCAGCAAATGCTGGCGTGCTTCTTGGTTGGGGGTCACGGTATTTTCATGAGCATTTGCGCGCTCCTGAATTTACGTGCGTGTGGGGTGGCGTATGCGTATCCCCACGATTCCCTTCCAGCCTGCTCCTCCGCTCCCTGCCTGTCAAACCACGATCCACATGACCCCGTACACCACGCCGCACAACTTCCTCTGCCGCTTGCGCTCGTGCGTATATGTAACTGTGTCCCTCGCGTTCAGGAGGAACCTGATCGGCCGATCGATCGCGTGCGCCAACCATGCAAGGGCATGGCCTGGCCCCGCCGACGATGGAGTCGGAGCTGCGTGCGCTGGCGTGCGCGGCGGTGCTCACCCCGGCGTGCGCGGCGTACGCTCGGTTCGCCGCTCGCCGCCTCCGTCCGGGGCTCCCGCGCCTGGCCGCGCTCTCCCCGACGTTCCCGCTGTTCGTGTACCTCCCGTGCATGTTCAGCTCCCTCCACCTCCGCCTCTGCTCCTCCTTCTTCCACACCTGGCTCGCCATCAACAAGCTCGTGCTCCTCGCCCTCGACCTCGGCCCGCTCCACCCCACCCTCCCTCTCCTCCCGTTCGTCCTCTGCGCCGGCCTCCCCATCAAGGTCCGCCTCGCGAACGTGCAGAGCAAGCAGCACCCGTCCTCCACGTCGTCGACGACGCCCGTGGCCGAGTTCGTCAGGCCCTGCGCCCGGAGCGCCCTGCTGCTCACCTGCCTCGCCGCGGCGTACCCTTACTACACGTCGGGGTGGGTCCCGCTCTACGCGGTCCACTACCTCTACTGCGTCCAGATCTTCCTCACACTCGACCTCGTCTTCTCCTCCGCCGCGCTCGCCGCCGCGCTCGTGATGGGCGGCGGCGCGGCCATGGAGCGCCAGTTCAGCGCGCCGCTGGCCGTCACGTCGCTGGGGGACTTCTGGGGGAGGCAGTGGAACCTGATGGCCGTGGACCTCCTCCGTGCGTCGGCGTACGATCCCGTGCGCGCGCGGTGGGGACGGGACGCCGGCGTGGTGGCCGCGTTCCTCATGTCGGGGCTGCTCCACGAGCTCCTGTACTGGTACCTCACGCTGCGGCGGCCCACGGGGGAGATGCTGCTCTTCTTCATGGTCCACGCCGCGTCCCAGATCGCCGAGCGGTGGGCCAGGAAGGCCGGGCTGTGGAGGCCGCCCAGGGCCGCGGCGTACCTCCTCGTCACGGCGTTCATGGTGGTCACCATCTCGGAGATGTTCTTCGGGCCCTTCGTCAGAGCCGGCACGGACGTGCGGCTCACGGAGGAAACCGCGGCGCTGGTGGCGCTGGTTTGGAGAGCCACCAAGCGTCTGATCCGTCCAGCTGGGGTGGTTTCGAGCTAGAGGCTGGTAGGCAGGCGAGATTTCGTTTCGGCCGTTAAGATCGACTTGTGGATGGCACAGTATAATCCATGCATCCGCCAAAAAGCAAAACATCAGCGAGTGAGTATGGTCCTCTTGTATTTGTATGACTAACGACTGTAAGATTATGATGACTGGTGAATGAATGGCCTTGTGATAACTTCATGTGATTATCAAGATAATCGGGTGATTTGTGAACTTGAGGGAATGATTATCTTGTGTTCTCAAGTGGATATACGATGAAATATTGATATTTGAGTACGAATGATGACCGTGTTGATATAAAATGTGGATGGTATCTGCTGCATATATGATTTTGATTTTAAAAATTGCATATACTATTTGATTGAAGTGTGCATGGGCTGCGCGTGGGTGGGGACGGGGAATTATTCTCCCCATTGGTGTTTGTAGGGACCTAGATGGGTAATTTTCTCACCCATAGGACAGGGGTGGGGAGCATTCTCCCAATTAGGCCTTCACCAACAATACTAGCGATGTCGCCGGCCAACGGAAGGAGAGAGAAGCCCAACACAAGAACAACAGATAGCTTGGGATGTGTTCCTTCTGTTAGCGGCCACTGTTCGAGCACTGTTTACCTACTAGAACACTACTTTCGTTGGAGACATCGATCATTGTTGGCGGAGGCCTTAGTGTTTGTCGGGAACTGGTGCTATTGTGCATGGTGATCAAATCTTACTATAAAGTAATATCCATTACGCTTGTATTGCAATTCAATAAAATGAATGGGATGTGGAGTGAGACGCCGTTGGTCTTTTAGATTTTGTGGAGATAGTATCTTAATAAAGAGTGACAAGCCAAATAGAGATATGGAAATGAGAGTCTAACTGGAAATTGATTTGTTGAATATAAACGCTTGTACTTTTCCGAGAACACGCAGGAGAGCTACGTATCTATTTATTAAGAAGAAAATAGATAATGTTCACAAGCGGGCCTATAAGCCGGGCTCACGCACACGGACCAACCGAGATATGAAGCTCCCTAGGACTATAACTTAACAACCGAAATTGAAGTATAACTAAACACTCCAACTAGGCACTAAACTCTAGGCCATCCGAGTGTTGCCAGATTGGAGGCCCCCGCCTGCACCCAATCTTTAACGTCCTCCACTATCATCCGGATGGCATCCCCAATTGTGGCCGTCCTAGCATTGAATACGACATCATTCCTTAGCTTCCAAAGGCGCCAGGAAACCAGCATCACCATAGAGTCCACTCCTTTCCTTGTGGTCTTGGTCCTGCGCTTCCGTATTGTGACCCACCATTCTGTCGTTGTTGGATATATAAACGCCGGTACTTATCTGTCCTACGGGTGTTGTTAGCAAGGTGCACATGATCGCGAAATGAATGAGGTATGCGTGGGAACATGTTATTGAAACATTGACGGTGAATATTTTAGGCACAAAAAAATTGTATTAACGATGGTTCATTTTTAAGCCCCTACAAAATCCATTCAGGATTTCAAGCTCTCAAGCAGAGAGCCTGTGGACGTGTGGCACCATATTGGCTCTTATTTTAACGTTTATTGCAGCAGCCCTCTTTATGCTCAACATTTATTTGCAGTGCTTTGGTATGGCATCATCCTCCACAGCATGCACATCGTAAGAGATGCTAGATCATCACTTGGGTTCTTGAGCATTTCTCGTGTTCGCAGTGCTTTGTCTCATGTTCCATATTCCTTCCTTGATTCTCACCTTTGCCCTCCAGAGGTAAATGCTTTCCTCCATCTGTTGCCTTCCTTCCACCTGCAGGCCCGCAGGCCGCTGCATGCCGTCCACCCTGCAGCCGGCGCTGCGGGCATTCACATGTCCACACTCCACACTAGTAGTCCCACTCCACAGCTCCATAAATCAGTGACACCCAGTTCAAGCAGTTGCAATCAGAGAAGTCTCCAAGATGCACCGCTTCCTCCTCGTCGTCGTCTGCGCGCTCGCAATCGCAACCACCACCACTCTTTCCGCCGCCGACACCACCGCCATCGCCCAGAGCCAGAGGTCATGGGCTGAGCTCAGCGGCCGCGACAACTGGGAGGGCCTCCTCGACCCTCTCGACGCCGACCTCCGCCGCACCATCATCCGTTACGGCGAGCTCGCTCAGGCGACCTCCGACGCGTTCATCGCCGACCCGGCGTCTCCGTTCGCCGGCGCGTCGCGGTTCGCGCCGGGGCCATCGTTCCTCCGCAGGGCGCAGGCCGGGGGAGACAACCCGGACGCGTACCGCGTCACGAGGTTCCTCTACGCCACGTCCGGGGCGCGCGTCCCCGACGGCGTGGTGGCGCGGCCCGCGCCGCCGGGGGCGTGGAGCCTCGAGTCCAACTGGATGGGGTACGTCGCCGTGGCCACGGACGCCGGCGCGGCGAGGCTCGGGAGGCGGGACGTCGTGGTGGCGTGGCGAGGGACGAAGCGCGCCGTGGAGTGGGCCAACGACCTCGACATCACGCTGGTTCCGGCGGATGGCGTCGTCGGGCCCGGGAACGGGTGGTCGCAGCCGTCGGTGCACCGGGGGTTCCTCTCCGTGTACACCTCCAGCAATTCCACGTCGCGGTTCAACAAACTGAGCGCCAGGGAGCAGGTAATCTTAGCTTTGACTCCCTCGTGTCATTTTCGAACAATAGCGTAGGCGGTCTCAGGACTTTTATGATCCGTGGTGTATTACAATGGTTTACCCAAGTAGTAGTACAGTACAAACTAAACTAGGCTGGTAGGCAATGTGACTGCTAATTCTGTAGTGGTTTTTTTTTTCTGTCAAGCTTACGTACAACAGGACACGGATTATGCTGCAGATCACAATCGTTTCTTGTGGGCTGTGCCATGCTCTGTTGCGCAATTCGTTCACACCATTTGCATGAGGATCCGTCAAACGTTGGACCTCTTGCGTCCTCACCATAAATTGAGTAGACTGTGACGGTACAGACAGTTAGCTGGTGCTCGTATGTTTCGGAGGGTACCGACACGCACATTTTTAGAGAGGGCCCGAAATCTGACGTGTGCTGCACAGCGACACGCTTCCGTGTTTCACACACTGTAGCGATTGGCAAATGATTTGGCGGCTTACTCTGCATTGTCGGTCGCTATGCTAATAGGGAAATTTGTATCTTTGCTTAGGCTAGTAGAGCTGCAGAGTCCGACTGGATATATCTGTGCCCACGGGAATTTTCGAAGGAAGCGCACACGATATGCATGGAAGTGTGGAGCTAATGAGTAATGACTAATGATAGACAGATAGAGAGGGTTTTTTTAATTCAAATGATAGAGAGGTTAATGAAACGACAAACCGTCCTTTGTGATAGTTAGAAATTAGAATGGATTATTGGAAGGAGGAGAGTTAACTACTTTGTTTTGTTTTTTTGGAGCACAAGGAGATCAGGGAACTACTTTCCATCCTCAATTGGGTTGGGCCGAACAGCCCAATCACTTGCGCTTTCCGGAAGCCCACTATCAAAGCTCTTTTTTTTTTGTGTGTGTGTTTTGGTGCTATCTTTTTCATCTAGTTCTTTACTCAGGTGCAAGGAAAGTATACTGAATGTTGGCTCCAAAAAAAAAATTACTGAAGGGCAGTCTCACGTGAACTATGTATAAATCAATCTACGCAGGCGTTGGCTGAGATCAAGAGGCTGCTGGACACATACAAAGGCGAGAACTGCAGCATCACAATAACCGGCCACAGCCTCGGCGCCGCTCTCTCCACGCTCACCGCCATCGACATCGTCTCCAACGGCTTCAACGTCATCCAAGGCTCCACCACCAGCTCCAACGTCACGGTGCCCGTGGCGGCCATCGTGTTCGGCAGCCCACGCGTGGGCGACGACCAGTTCAAGAAGGCGTTCGACTCCAATCCCAGAGGAGCCAAGCTGCTCCGCGTCCGGAACGCCCCGGACATCGTGCCAACCATCCTGCCTGGCGGCTTCTACAAGGACGTCGGCGTGGAGCTGCTGCTGGACACGCGCAAGTCGCCGTACCTGAAGCAGCCCGGGCCGGGCCCCGCCGCGTGGCACAACCTCGAGTGCTACCTCCACGGCGTCGCGGGCACGCAGGGCGCCGGGGACGGCGACGGGTTCGCGCTGCAGGTGGACCGTGACCTGGCGCTGGTGAACAAGGACGTGGACGCGCTCGACGACGAGTACCCCGTGCCGGCCGGGTGGTGGGTCGAGGCCAACAAGGGCATGGTCAAGGACGCGGCGACCGGGCGGTGGGTCTTGCAGGATCACGAGGAGGGTAACCTCGCGATGTGAATGTGATGATCTTTTTTTTTTGTTGACCTGAATTGAGGGTAGATAATGCAGCATAGCAACGGTAACTTAAAATTTAGCTGGTTAAGATTGAGAGTTTTACATGAAATCGTTGCGTAGCTACGGAAGGTAAAAAAAGTCTAAAAAAGGCGAGAAGCTAAGATGGTAGCGCCGCGAGTATCTGGACCACAGTCCATAGGCAAAATGGTTGCTCGATTCAAATTCGGAATAAAAAAAGTGTCCATTCCTAACCTGGGCCTTGTTCGCTGCAGCTGCAGCTGCTTCAGCAAGCAACCAGCAAAGCCAGTAGCCCAGCCAGGAGCGTGTGTAGCCCAGCCGAACAGGGCCTCGGTGAAACTAAGGTCCTCGTCACTTAGATTCTAGACTATTAGATCTAACAAATGAATGGCTGATATCTCTCCCTCTCAACCTATCTAAGCATCCCGCGGGACTGTAGCGGTCACTAGTCTGACCGAGCTGGATTGTCGCTTGTTGCGGTCTTTGGATGCATCTAGTATGGCGCCTTCCTTCAATTGTTTCTCGATGGGCTCTAGCGGCAATGATAGCGACCTGGATGGTCGCCTCGTTCTGGCCATTACCCCCTTCTCTGCTCGATTCATTTCACCTCTTGCTGCTAGGAGTGGAAGCACGGTTGCCAGCTGGTCAAGCTGAGTTCGCGTGGAGCACGTTGCAGACTTGCGGATCGCACCCGTAGCACAGGAGAACGATGTGTTGACCGTAAGTCCAAGGAAGAGCTGCACTAGCACCAAAATAAAAGGGAAAAAATTAGCTAGTCCAAAATTCTCCCAACATCCATTGGCCATCCGCGGCAAAGCCGCGGCCTTTTCTAGTCTCTAATAACGAAAGCAGCACTATGCACTCTGATTCCTTGATTCGGCCACGTTGCCTCCTTTTGGCCACCGTTGGATTTTGATCCAACGTTACAAAACATGCACCCCCATCTGCTCCAGATATTTCTCAAGCCCACGTTGCCTGCCTCCATCTCCTCTCCACGTAGGGACGAACCTTCGCGATTCGCGGCGGCGACGCTCGGGGGATTCCCTAATCTCGCTAACCCGTCTCCTCCTCAGCTTTCCCTCGAGTCTATCCCTCCCGGAGAACTCCCAGTCTACGTCTGCCTCACCAATCCATCTAGGATTTCCGATTTCACATCTAATCTATTGCTGGTAACTGGTGGCAGGTAACCACGGATCCAATGCTGCTCTGTAAACCATTTAATTTTGCTCCTCAATTTCCAGATAATAAACACATCAACCATCCTTTAGGCTATGCATATGTATGCATGTGCACATAAATATCTTATATCATGTTAAATATCTTAATACACCCAATGCTAATAACTATCCATCACATAATTTGTTGCTAAAAGTTGGTTATCCAATAATGCTATTGAAAAATCTGTAATCAAAGCTTGGGACTGTATAATGGAACACGACTAATCATAACTAACTTAGGAGATAATGTCATTGAAGCTGAAATAATAACAGGCACACATACTGGTAAAAAAATATATATTTCAAGAATAAATCTAACAACAAAAGCATCTCATTGGCCATTTACTTTGAATAACTGTCAATTTCCTATCAAAGTTTATTATTCAATGACTATCATCAAAAGCCAAGGACAAACGCTCTCAAATGTAGGAGTATATATTTAAAAAAACAAGTGTTTAGAGCATCTCCAAGAGCCTATGTAAAACAAATTGGCTAGCTAAAAGTAACAAAACCGGAGTAAAAGTCAGATCCAACAGTCTCTCTAAAATTCACCGCTCGCTACCTGGTGAGGTATCCAGCCCCCTCCGCTAGGCATCTTCGCTAGTGCCCTCCGCTTGCTCGTCCGCGCGTCCTCCCGCGCGTCAGGTCCTCCTCCCGCACCCCCAGCTGGACACACGGAGAGCATCCAGCACGGAGGAGCCTCGACCCTCGACTTCAGCGCGCGCCGTTGCGGCGGTGATGGAGACGCAGATCACGCCGAGGAAGGCCGCCGCGGATGTTGAGGCCGCGGGGGAGGGTGAACCAGACCCTGGCGTTGACTAGCCCTGGGCGAGGCCGTGGCCGGAGAGGTAGCAACACACGTACGCGACATCCTCGAGCTTGAAGGTCGCGTCGTGGACCTCCACGCAGCGGCGAGGGCGTCCGTGCTGTGGTGGAAGTCCGCGAACTGGAGTAAGGCGCAGATGAGATCCAGATCAGCCAGGTGCTCGTCATGCCTGTGTGAAGCTCATCGGCTTCAACCTAATGTCATTGCTCGAGATTGGGTGCGCTCCATTGCTGTCCTTGGAGGTGGCACGGCTTGGGCCAACGACGGGCGCATGCTCCTCGCTGTAGCAGCAAGACGCGTGCAGACCCTCCGAGTGCTTCTTCTACATTACAAATTGATTGAACTGATCATCGGAATCCATAGCTCCCTGATCAAATCGCAAAACAGGGCTATCAAATTGATTGCTTCCTGATCAAATCGATTTTTTTAATGAACATCAAATTGATGGCCGAGCGTGTGCTGAACTGCTGATCCACCGGCGTTGGGTGGACGTCGAGTCAGCGGCGGCAGGCGGACGTCGAGGCGTGTGCGGCATCGGAAAGAAAAAAAAGACGGCGTGCAGGATCGATAGAGATAAAAAATGTGTGACGTGGAATTGGTTTTGAATATACCCATCTAATTTTAACTAGTCTCTTGGATTACCCCATGAAAATAGATGGGATTTTATTTTTACAATGGGGTATAATATGCAAATTTAGCTAATAGAATACATGAGCTCTTGGAGATGCTCTTACGCATGGACAACTATATGTTGCATTATCATCGTGTAACAAACAAAAAAGGCCTAAAAGTACTAATTGAAAATTATGATAGATCTTGCGGATAAAAAACACATAACATAGTATCTAAAGAAATACTAAACTTGATTTAGAATGAATAAATATGCACTATAGAGTAATATCAGTTTGCCCTCTCAAGTTAAATCGGTGGTATATGATAGATCTTGCATTATCAATGATATGGAGTTCCACTTAATTTGCAATACTGATTTTCAAAGTTATAACTACTCTTATGTTTTTCCTGTGTCTTGCTACAGGTTCTTATGTTTTTCCTGTGTCTTGCTACAGGTGTGGAGCCTATGGACCATGGAAGCTGCAAATTGACGATGGACAATTCTTTTGTGTTACACTGATAGAATCATTAAACTATATTTTCTAGATGCATGTATATATACCGCGTCATCTGTAAACTATGTATACATATAAACAAATTTACTGACTTTGTATGTTAGTAAACATCAACTATTTATTTTGTATTGTCATGTTTTAAGTACTATGGCCCATGCCATTACCTCCAACAACGTTTCAGACAATGTTTACTGCCTCCCTTTTTCCTTTTTCTTTCCGACGCACAACTATACAGTTTCAAACAATGTTTACTATTTTCCCTTTTTTTTGTAATTACATATGCCAATTATGGAAGCTCATGTGATGAAAATGGATGGCTCAACCTTTCATCCACCCTGGATCGAAATATATTGCTTGATTCTTCAAATCCCAGGTGTGGCTAGGCAAATAATCAATTTATATAGCAATATACATCATGAGCTGGCTGGCTCCACGGTGGGTGCGGCAATGCCGCACCTGTGTTTCTAGTGTCCTCTAAACCTGCATACATCTGATGCCACCAAATGTAGATTGGTAAGAAACAATGTTATATATACCTGCAGTGTTATGATTGTTTTCAGTTATTTCAGCTGATTGGTCACCCGGTCTTTGACGCTTTTCACAAATCAGCACTTTCTGTTGCTATTTCACTATGTTCCTGCACAACAGATGCGGCAGATTTGAGGTACAAGTCCCTGATAGCATGCATCTCAATGGCTGCATCCTGTATTGGAGTTCGCTCTTTAGGTTGCTTCTGCGAGCAGGATATGCCAAGAGAAATGACAGAGAGCAAGCAATTCTCAATTGTACTTCTCATGGTGTTGTCTCGGATAACTGTGTGCAGCCACAGTGTTGTGTCCACTATGTCCAAGATTCTCCTTGGCAGAGCATCCTCACAGAACTTATGTAGATCCCAAGAACCTCTGAACATATCATTAGTTGGACTCCGTCCAGTAAACATTTCAAGAAGCAATATCCCGAGGCTATAAACATCACCAGCACTTGAGACGGACGAACCTTCACCGTACTCTAAGATTGTCCAAAAATGGTTTGTTATTAGGTACTTCGTAATTTTTACGTAAGAGCTAGAAATAATAAGCACATACAAAGAAAATAACAGTTAATTATAGTTACCTGGAGCAACATAGCCAATGGAGCCTCTAATTCCAACTGTGCTAATGGAACTTGATAGAGCATTATGTGTAGTTTCCACAAGCATTCTAGATATACCAAAGTCACCAACTCGGGCACTCATGTCTTCGGCAATAAGGATGTTGCTTGGCTTGACATCACAATGAATAATTTGTGGCTGGCAGCGATTATGAAGATAGTCCAAAGCATCCATGATATCAATAGCAATATCTAGTCTCTGTTCTAGGCTAAGAGTATTGCTTACAGTGGGTGTAGCAGATTCTTGATGAAGCCAACCACTTAAGCTACCATTGGGCATATACTCAAAAACTAGTGCCTTAAACTCTTGACCAAGGTGATTGATGCTTGAGCAACATGTGATGATCTTTAAGAGACAACGATGGCGCACCCTTCTCAGTGCCTCACATTCGGCAACAAAACTTTTAGAAGATCCAGATTTTTCAAGATTGAAAACCTTCACAGCGACAATAGTTCCTTCATCATGAAAAGTGCATTTATATACTGCCCCAAAGCTCCCTTTACCTACCAGATTGGCTTCTGAAAATTTGTTGGTTC
Source organism: Digitaria exilis (assembly GCA_015342445.1). Taxonomy (NCBI): domain Eukaryota; kingdom Viridiplantae; phylum Streptophyta; class Magnoliopsida; order Poales; family Poaceae; genus Digitaria; species Digitaria exilis. The sequence goes on from JACEFO010001882.1 coordinate 239,217, forward strand.
CATTCGCCAATGCTTGATAAGAAACTCTTTCATATTGTTCCTCAACTACTGATGGTAGGTATGGCCTATCATTATTTTTTCTAACCTTCTTATACATAACTTTAATGCAAATGCTAATCAAAAGTAAGAATAAGATGGTCCCAGCTGTTGAAAGTGCTATTGTAACACACTTTGACCGCCAGTTCCTATTATTTTCCACGGAACTAGCATGACACGGGTGCAAATGAAGTTGAGGTATTCCACCACAAAGGTTATCATTTCCCGTGATTGACAGGTTATCCCATACTTTGAAAATACCCCCTTTTGGCACTTCACCCTGCAGATTGTTGAAGGATAGATCCAACACTATGAGTGATGTCAAATTCTGCAGATTTGTAGGTATCGGTCCAGACAAATGGTTGTGTGCCAAGCCTAGCCGCTGCAGATCGCGGATGCCACCAACGGAATCAGGAATATAACCAGCCAACTTATTGATAGACAGATTAAGTACTCTTAGACCAATTATATTATTCAAAGAGTCAGGTATGGTGCCTTCAAATGAGTTATTGTACAACCATAGTCCTTCTAGAACAGTGCATTTCCCAATAGTATCAGGTATCTCACCAGACAATTGGTTTCCATACAGACTCAAGGAATTAAGGTTCACCAAGTTACCAACTTCAGAAGGGAGGGGTCCCGATAGTAGATTTTGTGATAAGCTAAAGAATATCGAAAGAGCCGGGAGATTAAAAATTTCTCTAGGAATTGAACCGCTCAGGCGGTTTATGGATAGGTCAATGGCTTCCAAACTATTCAGTTTCCCCAAAGTTGATGGAATTGCACCCACAAAGTTGCAATTATACGCATGTAGGTCGCTCAACTTTGAGAGATTTCCAATAGTTGCAGGTATGAGCCCCGACAAATTTGTGTTGTACAAATATAGCCCAGCCAAGTTTCCGAGCTTTCCAATGCTTTCTGGAAGCACTCCAGATATTGAAGTATCTCCGACATGAAGAATTTCTAGATTGACCAGATTGCTAATGGCATCTGGGATGCTCGATGAAATGCCAGTATACTCCAGTTGGAGGATTTGGAGGGTCCATGATAGGTTCATGATTGCACTTGGCAGTGGCCCGGTGAAACCGGGGTTGATGCTAATATCCAAAACCTGGAGCTGGCTGCAATTTGACATCGATGTGATAAATTCCCACCCTTTCATGTCGTTTGCTTCCAGCATGGTCTCGTGCAAGTACAGTCTTTGCAAAGCTCGCAATCTCCCAAGCGTCTGAGGAACATATCCAGTTAAGCCTATTTTCAGACAGGTCGAGTAGCTGGAGTGTACTCAGGTTGGAAAGAGAAGAGGGGATGGATCCAGTGAACTGGTTTCTATCAAAGCTAAGGGTAAGTATGTCGGGAAATTTGCTGCCTATGTCAGCCGGAAAGCTTCCATGGAGCAAGTTCCCTTGGAGCTGGAATTCTCGCATAGAAGATATATTATACATGGAATCCGGAAGCTCACCGGAGAGATTGTTGAAGGCGAGGCCAAGGAAACGTAGGCCTAGATTGGCACCTATGCCATCAGGAACAGTGCCCTCAAACTTGTTGAACGCAAGGGACAGGATAATCAGGGATGAAAAATTGGACAACGACGTCGGGATGGCGCCTGTAAGGTTGTTAAATGACAGGTCTAGCAACTCTAGGGGCGTTCGCTTGCTACCGAGTTCATAAGGCACACACCCATAGAGCTGGTTGTGGTGAAGGTCCATCACCTTTAAGCTGGTGCAGGAGCTTATGTTAGCAGGGAGCTCACCATAGAAACCGTTGTAGCTCAAGTCGATGACACGAAGGCGATGCAGGCGTCCGACAGTCTCAGGAATATCCCCCGTTAACTTGTTGGAGCTCAGGTTGAGAAACCGTAGTGAAGACAGATTGCCAATTGCCGGGGAGAGAACACCGGTGAGCCCTTGCGAGGGAAGGCTGATTGCCACCACTCGCTGATGCCTTCCTCGGCACCTCACCCCCTCCCAACTGCAGTATCCTCCTCTGCTACCGTTCCACTGAGCAAGTGGGTCGTCAGAGCCGCCACTCCCCGCTGCTGCCTTGAAGGCGAGCAGCGCGGTCTCGTCGTTGTGAATTGCTGCCACGGATAGGGGTACAAGGAGCAACAACAGTAAGCTCATTGTGCGAGGTTCCATGCTGCTGTGGCGTTGTTCCTTCATTTCGGGCAACTGGTGAGTAGGGATTGGAGTCTGGTAAATTTGGTGATGCGCGTGCATTGCTGTAAAGAGCTCTCTTATTTCTCAGTGCCGAAGTTACGACGTTACATCATGTGTCGACTTGACCTGTACGGTACGTCGGGTTGGTGTTCAATCCCGGGTTGATATTTTGATCGAGTCAATCTCCTGTGAAGCAGGGAACTAATAATTCAGTGTGGACAATTGCATCCCGAAACAGACAGACAAGCGCTGTTTTGGCATATACGGAAGTGTCACTGCCAAGGACCAGGACTTCTATCGCTCTGTTTTGTTCCGGAATATATTCCGAGAGATATACAAAGCCGACGTTCTATTTTGTTACTATCCAGTTTTCCAGTGCTAGCTGTTGTGCTAACCAGCTTACCAATAATTTAGCTTAATAGTCAGAAAATCACCAAATACGGTTCCTATTTCATACACATCCACCAGTACTTGGGTTGTAATTTCACAAAAGTGCCCCTTTTAGACATCGCGTTTCAAGTTCAAACAAACCCCTGTATTTTGTGGCGTAAAAGGCTAAAAGCCAATGAACTTTCAATCACCCACGGAGAAAAGGAGAGAGTTGAGCTACTGACTGATGAGCCCAAGATGACCCTTATTCGACCCATATGATGTTGGGCTTAAAATGAGCTGGTCCAACATCAATGGCTTGAAAACGCAGAGTCGAGACCAGTAGACCACTACCTACCAGGCTACCGCTGTGCTTGGATTTTCCGCCCCCAATGCTTCAACATGTTCTGCGAAATGTGTATCGGCAACATCAGCAGCTATATGATGCAGTTTGCCACATAACGCCTGCACATTTGCATACACTGAGCTGTATTCCTTCAAAGCAGTGGACACGTCTGAATCAGTTGCACCAACCCGTACTCAGCCGGTGGTCCAGCCACCCCAATCTCGAACCAGCAAGAGCTCTGCTCCCCTTTCCGCTGCCGATCTCGGCGTCAAGCCAGTTCCATGGTGCACATTTCTCTCAGGGTGTGTTTAGATTGTAGGAAAAAACATTGTAGCATAAGAAAAACACTGTAGTATTCGTTAGGAAACGTGTTTTGTGAGGGAGGAATAATGAAAAGTTAGAATGAATAGCGAAAAGTTGGAATGAACAGTGGAGAGTGGCCTAACTTAGGATTGCCGCCGCTAGGCGCTAGCTTGGGCGCACGAGACGTACGAAAAGAGATCGCGAGATCTTTGCTTGGAGGGTGCGGCCTCGCCGGTTTCGGCAGCTAAAGCGGTGGCCACCAAAAGTTTGTTACCGGCACGTACAGGTTCGGTCATTCAGTTCAGTGTGTCCCCAAGTTGAAAAAGAGAAGAAAGTTGGTTCTTACTTCAAAAAAGAGGAAAGTTGGTTCCAGCTTAGCCTAGAGCATTAGACTTTTGCATCACATTGAGAAAAAGGGGACGTGCCAATTTTGCTGGTGCGATTCGGGGCCGTCCGTATGCCCGTATCGATTGTTGGTTGTGGTTCCTCCCTGGTGTCTCCCTCCACCTTTTTCTGGGGTCTGTTGGCAGTGTGCTGCGACTGATAGCATCTTGCCCGGGCCCAAGAACGCCCGTGGCCACTGCCTGCCTGACCAGCGTACGATACTGCCATCTCGGGGCCACGCCGATGCACGAGCCGCGCACGGCGTTTATTATCTTGGCGAACACTTCATGGAGATGGCGGCACGTTCTGCGGCACAACCACACAGCCCTCATCTACAACCACAAGTCACCCAACCTGCCCGCTGGCCGCGAAGAGCGCGGTTCCTTCCGGTCGAGCACGTGAGCCGTGACAAACTGCCAATCCGATCGAGAAAGCACGCGAGCGCGCGGGCGGGTCAGCGGGTGGCGGGTGCCCCGTGCCCGTGCGCCCCCGGTGTACTGTTGATGATGATGAGCGGGTCAGACGGACCCCGGGCGGCTGGCCGGGTGCACGGACACACGGTACGTCCTCAACCGCGCGGTATATGTCCTTCACGTGTCCGCTTCGGCTTGGAATGGGGGCGTTCGTTACGAGTGATCATAGCCTCACAGGGATCTCACCTCACATACTCGGTCCTCGCAACGCATGCTGGAATCGAGCGTCGTGCTGTACGTACGTGCTTCGCTGTCCTCCTCTCCTAGCTCCCTGACCCGTCAGAGCTACGCTCGTAAGCTGGCCCCCTTCGCTAACCAAGGCCTTCTGTTACGAACGCTGCCATGCGTAGCAGCAAGTTCATTCCGGGACGCGTGGGGAGCGAGCGCGTGCAGTGACCTGGGCCTGGGCATCGAATATTACAGTCGGGGCCCACGTGCCAGCCTCGGCTCACGTACGTGCTTGGATGCTTGTTACTGTCCGGCGTCCGCCAGACCGGATTCGGACTGCTCGCCGTCGTTTTCCCCTGCAAAGATCAGCCTATCAAAAGAAGGTCCGCTCGCCAACAAGGCTCTGGATCGGTCCAAAAGGATTCACCCCGGATAGATCAACTATGCGTGCATCTGCATGCATCGTGCCGTCGTCAGTATACATTCAGTAGCGTGGGGCTGGCGCGCACGCGAGCCATGCGCGCGTCCACGGATGCATGGGGCGCCACCACGTTGACGGATCTGAGATGCACACCCGGCATTGATTGGGTGGCCGCGGTCGCCTCGTCTCCCCTCCACTCCACCGCTCCCCGGGCAATGAATTCCGCTCATCCGCTGCTTGTCCTCCTGCGTACCGGCTCGTCAACTCGCCGACGCAACTCTGTCACTGGTGGTGGCTGAAGGCTGAAACTGCCACGCCTTCCTGTTCCATGCGCACGGCACCAGCCAGAGTCCAATGCCGACACAGGGACACCGGACACACCGGCCAATATTACCTGACCTGCCTCCCGGCTAACGCTGCCGCGCACGACGCACGCATTGACGGCGGCACGGCCATGGAATCGAAGGGGCCGGTCACTGGCCGCATGCACTGGCGCACGAGGACGTTGGGCTGGTGGGTGGGTGGGTGTGAGCGTAACTCCGGCCGCCGGGGCTGGCTTCCAAATCCAGCCTCGACGAGGACGGCATGTCTGGCTCCGGCGGCAGGCGCGCGTAGCTCGACGACTAGCTCCTAGTAGCTCCAGCGATCGTCGCAGTCCTCGCAAAAAGTCAAGCGTACAACCCACCACGCTCGACTCGCTGTCGGCCCGGGGGCGCCAGCACCGGCAATGCGATGAGCAATCGGGCATTACTCCGTGAGCCAATGACAGTACGGTACTCGCGCCCACTCCCCATTAAAACCCGCAGCTCTCGTGTGCATGGACCATGGTGCGAGTCGTCGGACTTGCTCGCCCGGCGCCGGAGAGATTTGAAGCGATTTTGATTTCGAGGAGAATTGTACATATCTCGGTGTGGTCTCGATGATTCTGATGGACAGATGACTGCACGCCTAAAGGGTTTTATTGCAAACTTTACAACAAAAGAATTTACATTAGAGAGTGTGAGCTCTGTCATAGAGCTTCATTCCCAATTTACATTTTGCAATAGGCTTTTTTAACTTTTTACGATCCTTTTTAAACGAACAACACAAGAGTGTGTTTGTTTCATTAATAGAGAAGGAGTTTACGCCTAGGCAGGAAGTAGCATATCATACAAATAATTTTTTTTACAATCTAAACGCCTCTTTAAAATGGATCACTGGTAGGTGGACTCAGTGGTGCTACGAATACAAGAGGTTTCGAGTTTTGGGTCCATTTGGATTTGGAGTTGAGGTTTGGAGATTCACGTGGTATAGCGGTGTTGTTTCTTTTTGAACTGCGCTCTGCACATTGCCAAAAAAAAAATGGTAAGTCAAAAAAATATGGAATGGGAGCGCTTCCTGTCACGTTTACCACCAGCGGTGCAAACGTTACAGGCAGACGAACGGCAGTCACACACCTGGTCCACGGCACCTGGTGCAGATCCCATGGTCCCCACGTGCAGAGTACATGTCACCTTCAAGGTCCAGGGGCCATAATAGATTTGACGCTGATACGAGGGCCCAAAACTCTTCAGGGTCGTCGTGTCAGTGGAAGTGCTCGCGTTTATCGGCGGTCTGGTCTACCATGGCCGGATGCCCGGACTCCAGTCCTCCCGTTTCTGTGCGACCGTACCCACAAAGGGTACGATGGAACGCTTGTTTTTTAGTGGGATGAATAGAAAAGTTAAAGGGAATTGAAGAAGAATTTTTCTGAGAAGCATGTTTTCTGAGAGTGATGTATAGGAAAGTTGAAAAGATCTTTTAGAAGTAAACATGGCAAAGGAGGAAGCGACGGAATGAAATCCAACGTGGCAGTATCAAAATTTTGATTTAACCTGGCGCTAGGCCATGCTAATTACATGGGGGCACGATGGAACTATCACCAGCAGCTACTATCTGATGTGAATTCAGCTTCCACTGCTGGTATCATTTCATTGATGTTTAGTGGGCGCAGATGCAGGACTAATTGGGCTGCGTTTTGGGGCTTCTGCTGGATATGCACAATCTGCTTAGTCTCTCTCTCTCTTTTTTTTTTTTTTTGAGGTGAGTGCGGCGCACACACGAGCTCTATTGGTGAGTGCGGCTCACACACGAGCTAGCTTAAAACTCGCCTGATATAATAACAAGCGAAGAGTGCAGGTCAACTCGTTAAGTAATTGCATAAATCCAAGCTACGCCAGTCAAGAACCACGAGTATTTTGTCCAACTCTGGATTCACCTATATACAATGTCCATGTTTTTCCTTATAAAGTAATTTTTTTAATGAAAATGCAGACGCACTATCAAATCATTTAAGAAAAGGAGCGAGTCTTACATGAAGAGTGACTACATGAAACAATTGAACTCAGCAACTTGAGTCCTAAGCGATTCTTAAACAAAACTGCTTATGCTCGGCTGGTTTGGTTTAAGCTGCCTGTTTCAGTGCAACTTACTTCCACCTTCAGTAGTCCTATGACATGCCAAAGGTTGCAAGGAGAGGTTTGCTACAATAACACACCGGTTACACACTACTACACTAGCAATCTTTACAAAATTACATTGGAGAGTTTTGCAGAACGAAGTACAGTGTTTTTAGTTCTCTTACACACAGGCCACATCTTCTTGTTTATTGGTAGCGCATTTGGATGCTTGCGGTCTATTGGGAGCATGTGCATGTGCGTATACGAACGACGAGTACATTTTTTTTTTGTCTATATGAACTACGAATAGGAATCGGCTATTGCTATCTGTCTACATGTGGTAGTCCAAATTAATAGAGCTGTCTAGCCTCTCAACGTGATACGGGCACAATAATTTAGCGATGCGTATTACAGTAGCTCTCAAGTTCGCTAGCATTTCCCTTTTTGTTTTTTTAGATAATGGCTAAGCATTTCACATGCAACCACAATATATTCATTTCTTCATTGTGTAGTACATAAAAGGAGGGTGTAGGCTGCACATTGCACTCGTCCTTTTCTTTCTTTGGGACCCTGGGCATAATCGACTAGTTTTTATTAGGAGACAGACAGCAATGTCACCAAATTGTTCACACTGAATCCTTCTCCGTTTTCAGAGCTTTTGAGCCGCACCAACACGGCGGAGGACGGGAGGTGCAACCGATCACACGCGCGCGTGCATCGACGGTGGTGACACACGGACGTTTGACGCGTAGCGGCACGCAGCTTGCCCTGCGTGCGTTGTCACCCTCGCGTCCCGTAGTACTCGCTTTGCTCACCCGGCCAGGGGTCCCCTCCTCCCCGTCCCCGGCCAGATTAGATAGCAGATACACCATTGATCGTCGGCCGCTGCTGCGACGCCCGCCATCCCATTTCCAACCCAAAGACCCGCCCGTTCCTCGGACGCCGCGCCCCGCGCCTCCCGCTTAAACCCCCGCAGCTAGCCATAACCAGCAGCGCCTCACCGCCACCGCCACCGCCACCGCTCACTGACGCAGCCATGTACCAGCAGCACCCCGCGGCGCGCTAATCAAACCAGTGTAACAGCCACGTACGTCTCGTGTTGCCGCGGTTGCCATCGCCATGGTGGCCGGGCGCGTCAAGGCGGCCATGGGCTTCCAGCGAAGCCCCAAGTCACCGCCGGCGCCGGAGCCCGCCGCGTCCCCTTCGCGGACGCCCTCGTCGGGCTCCGCGTCGTCGCCGTCCTCCAAGGCGTCGGCGCTCGCGCGTTCCTTGGGCGCCTACTTCCCGCGCTCAACGTCCGCGCAGGTGCGCCCCGCCGCCGCGGCCGCGCGCGCGCCGCCGCAGGTCGCCGAGCTGCTCCGCGCCATCGAGCAGCTCCAGGAGCGGGAGGCGCGGCTCCGCGTGGAGCTGCTGGAGCAGAAGATCCTCAGGGAGACCGTCGCCGTCGTGCCGTTCCTGGAGGCCGAGCTCGCCGCCAAGAGGTCCGAGCTCGAGAGGTGCAGGGAGGTCGCCGACCGGCTGGAGGCCGAGAACGCCCGCCTGTGCGCCGAGCTCGACGCCGCCGCGCTCGAGGTCACGAGCAGGAAGCAGAGGATAGTCGAGCTGGAGAAGGAGATGGCCGAGCTGAGGAGGCAACAGCAAGAAGCGGCGGCTGCTGCTGCTGCAGAGGTCGATGACTGCTCCTCGTCCGCTTCGGCGTCCAACGAGCATCTCGAGACGACCTCCAATACTGCCGCGCCACACCATGCGAGCTTATTAGCTCAACCTGGAGCTCATGACCGGCCGTACATACCACCGTCGCCTTCGGCTCCACCAGAGCCGCTGTTCAAGTCCAAATCCTACTTCTCATCAGCCTCGTCGACCCCTTCTTCTCCGGCAAGCTCGTCTTTGCCACCATCGCCATCTTCCTCCACGTCGGCGTCGTCGCCATCGCACTCGCGCTCGTCCTCGGACACGGCGGCTGCGTCACCAAGACCCCGCCGCGTGGTACTAGACCTCTCGAAGCTACCGCCGATACCTCCGCCTCCACCGCCTTGCCCTCCTCCTCCTCCACCACCACCGCCACCGCCGTGCAGCAGCACGAGAACAAAGAGCTCATCATCGCCCTCCTCCGGTTCAGCCGCTGCACCGCCTCCTCCTCCGCCGCCGCCTCCACCTCCGGCGAGGAGGCCGTTCGGCGCGGCGTTTCCGGCATCATCAGGTGGTGCCTCGTCGGGGCAATGCGTGAGGCGCGTGCCGGAGGTGGTGGAATTCTACCACTCGCTGATGCGGCGGGAATCAAAGAGGGACGGCGGCGCCGCCGCGAGCGAGGCCGCGAACGGCGTCGGCGGAGTGGCGGCGGCGCGCGACATGATCGGCGAGATCGAGAACCGATCGGCACACCTCCTCGCGGTGCGTAGTACAACTGAATTAAGCATCATCTAGTATCTAATTTTTTTTTTCGTTCTCTAAAAATCGCGACAACTACCGGTAGTACGCAGCTACATTAAGGCTATACGCATTAGGTAGTCGTCCTCGATCTTCAGCGGCTAACCACTGCTCTAACGACTCGAGCGAATGCTTCGTATAGGGAGGTTTGGTAACACAGTCATGGAACAGTGGAGGCGTCGTTCTCCGTCGTTTATTGCTAGATTACAAGCGGTTTGGTTGGGCAGATACGGTTTAGTTATTGCTGAGACGGTGAATGCTGCAGTGCGTGTGCATGCTCTGCCAAATCTTGATCCATGCAGGAGTACTACAGTAGAGCAAGTAGAATGGAGACCACCCAATTCTCTCTCGAGTTATCCTCGATGTCCATGTCAGAATTCCAGAGGCGAGGCCCCTAGATTTTGTTCTGATGTCTATGCTCTCCATTGGCGAAGCCTGCTGGATGTTGATCCGAAACAGCGATGGCGAACGGTAAGCGTGGTGGTGTGCATGCAGTTAAACTTGGAGCACGAACAGATGTACGGAATCTGAGGTGGACATGTCAGACTGCGAGGTGGGGCTAGCCTAAGCGGAGTGAAGGCGTCGTCTGCTTCAGTAGATGAACAAGTTGAGGCCGCGTTTAGTTTCCAAAAGTAATTTTTACTTTCTATTTATCCCCCTCACAGAACACGTATTCTTAAAAATTTCTTTTTCGCCTTCCTATTCATCCCCTCACATATCACGCATCCCAGGGAAAAAAAAGTACTTTTTCCCACCACAACTAAACACGGCATGATTCAGTTATGGTCTCAAGTTACTCCGAGCAGTTGTGCGTCGCTCCGGTTCACTTCGATCTCAAGGAAGATAGCAGGACTTGTGATTCCAAGCTGTTCGAAGGAAGATAGTAGTACTGATGTGCGGCAAATAAACTGACGGTGGTTGACTTTGGTTGGCAGATCAAGTCGGACGTGGAGAGGCAGGGCGACTTCATCCGGTTCCTGATCAAGGAGGTGGAGGGCGCGGCGTTCGTGAACATCGAGGACGTCGTCAGCTTCGTCAAGTGGCTCGACGACGAGCTCACGCGCCTGGTATGTGTGTCTTCTATTATATTCACCCTGACGAACTAACCGATCAGGCAATTGCTAAACCCAACCGACTCGCGTGGCCGTGGCCGTGCGCGGATGCAGGTGGACGAGCGCGCGGTGCTGAAGCACTTCGAGTGGCCGGAGCACAAGGCGGACGCGCTCCGCGAGGCGGCGTTCGGCTACTGCGACCTCAAGAAGCTGGAGGGGGAGGCCGCCTCCTTCCGCGACGACACCAGGCAGCCCTGCGCCGCCGCGCTCAAGAAGATGCAGGCGCTCTTCGAGAAGTAAGCCATCACCTGCACTCCATCGTTTGCCACGGCTAGTGCCATGCATTTTGATGTTATTCCTGTTCTAAAATGCGTGGGCGTGCCGACTGACCAATTTTCAGGTTGGAGCACGGCGTGTACAACCTCGCCCGCGTCCGGGACGCCGCCACGAGCCGGTACGCCCGGTTCCAGATCCCATGGGAGTGGATGAAGCAGGACGCCGGGATCGTCAGCCAGGTACGTAAACTCCGCCCATTCCATTTACTCTTCCGTGGGTCCGTTCCATGGTTATATCCTCGCAGTAGGGTGGAGACTGTAGATTGTACTGTAGAGTAAATTCTACGTTTTCATCAAGAGCGTACAAAACAAACAGGCAGAGAACTTTTCTGATGCCGTCCGCACATGTATGTCGGGGCGCGTCCCGTACGTACGCGCAGCCGTGCGGAAGCAGTAGTAGCAAAGACCGCGCGTGATCTCGGCACGCCTCTGCTGCTGCTAGTTCACGTGCACGTCGAGACGGCCCCGTCGTCGTCGTCGACTCGTCGTCGACGGTGTGGTGCCGCTGCCGGAACGCAACAAAAGGGGATTCGAGGCTGGATGCGTCGGCGTTCATTCCCCTCGGCGTACGACCGGAGCGCCAGAAGCCAAGGGCGAAGCGTGGTCTCTTTCGGCCTCTGTTGGTACGTGGCGTGGGCGTGCGCAACCGTGCTCTGCACGTGAGCCCCCTCGCCGCCGAGCGGCCCGTGCTCTGGCTGCCCTCGCCCTCGCGCTGTCGCTGCCGCAACAGCTAGAGAACAACCCGGCCACGCCGCGAGCCGTGTCCGTTTCGCGCGGCATCGGGTTGAGCAGCGCTGGGCCCGCGGGGGCACGGGCGAGGGAATCAGTCCTCGTTAACGTGGCCCCGCCCGATCGATCTGTTCGCGCCTTCGCGTGCGCGACGGGAGCCAGTTGCGCTAGAGGCTAGCGAGTGGATCGGCGGCGGTGGGAGGCGTGATCCCTGTTGTTTCCACCGCCGTGTTCGGCAGGGCGCCATGGACGACGGTGGCGTGCCCTGCTGCGTCAAGTGCTCGCGTGCCAGAGCGTGCGCCTGCTTTGTTTGTTTGTTTGTTGGGTGGGCTGCGGTGGCCTGATGCCCTGATCCGTTTCGTCGCCCTTCGATCTGCTTCGCATCCTTCACGTTCGTCAAACAAAATACTAGTATTAAAAAAAAATAGCTCCATGGATCTGCATCCGGAGTGAGAGTGATGCAGGTCCACTGTATTGGTTGGTTGCCCCGTACTTACGCCGGGTGGTTGTGCCTCTGTTTCCACTATGGACCATTTCCCAAACCGAATTGAATTGGTAGATGAATGTACGCTCCTGTCCTGCATCACACTGCGACGCAGGTTCAGTATGCTGTTGTTGTGTATGACTGAAAGTTCCGTATGATGGTAGGTGAAACCAATAGTGCAATACACATAACTTAGGAACATGTTTTTTTTTCTTTTTTTAATAAAGGAAATTCCGGCCTCTACGGTTTAAAGTACACAGCCTTCAAAATTACATCCTCCCAGCTTCAATCGCTGGAAAAAAAAGGAGAAAGAAAATGCAAGATTAAGCCTGACAAAGTCTATTATTATGCTTCCATCCATGACTGCCAAACAGTTCTAAGGCTACTATCTCCAAAGAAGTGCTCGTCTTCATGAATAGCTCCTTTGTCTTCTCCTCACGCTGCAATATTGATGTTTTTTTTCTAGAGGAAGAACTGATGTTTCTTATTATATTGTTATACTTAACTAGAGTAAGGGCAGCGAAACGAGTGTTATCCTAGATGTTGTTGTTCTTGCACCATATGGACATACTGTGGGCTTACTGTGACCATTTGTTTCAATAGAGTACTCATGAGAGCTGTTATGTGCAGATCAAACTTCAGTCAGTGAAGTTGGCAATGAAGTACCTGAAACGGGTTTCCTCTGAGCTAGAGGCAATCGAAGGAGGCCCTGAAGAGGAAGAACTGATGCTCCAAGGGGTGCGGTTCGCCTTCAGAGTACACCAGGTATATGCTTGACTGTTAGTAAGCGCAACACTGCAGTATACTAGAGTAGAAATGAATTCATACTTCCATTTTAGGACATCATTACGGCCGTCCTTTATACACTCTTTGGTCCTTGCTTCATGCAGTTTGCGGGTGGATTCGACGTGGACACCATGCGAGCCTTCCAGGAGCTCAAGGAGAAAGCGTCGATGTGCAGGATACAACGGCAGCAGAGCCGTTACCTGAGGCAGCACAGGCTCGTTGCTAGAACCTGAATATCAGAGCATCGCGTCCTCATATATAGTCGATGTGCCATACACCCATCATCTCGTCGTCAGTCGTCACCACAGTGGCATAGTATGATTTGTTGATTGCTTTTTTTTCTTCTTCTTCTTTTTGCGAGGATTAGTCTGTGCCAATTCTTCTGCTATAAAATGCTCCGGTATTGTAACTAATGAACAGCGTTCGTTCTTTTTAGGAGGAATCATGCTTCACTATATAGCTTGATCTTTTCGTTCGTCCGATGGTTGTTTTTTTTTTGTCAAAAGTGCTGTGATTAGCTCTATACAGTATGAAGCCATTTGTGTGCCACAACCCCACAACCCCTCAGTCTGGTATGATGCTTTCTAGATCATATGCACACATTCAGGAATTGAGCTTTCATTGCTTTCTGAATATTGGCTTCGAACTGCATCGAGCTATCAGTCTGCATAACATAGCTCGTCACATTCAGCGGATTGCCTGTCCGTAAGTCATAACTACTTGCTGCCATCTCAAGCAGTTCATGGAATCATGGCCAACAGACATCTCACATTCCCACGTCGAGTTCATGTTCATATTACGCCAATTGATACTTCTCGAAGAGCAAAGGAAATCCGTCATCTATAGTACCACCTTACTTTGATACTGAACAATAACTGAATGGACAGTTTAAAATACTCCCCCACACAAGAATACTAGACTATGAAACAACTCCACCAAAAATGGGAAATGGCTATAGCTTTCGCCAATCTGATCAGCCTGTAGTACTGTAGGAGTATGCCTTTCTGTTTCCCCCGGTGTCCTCCTATTACTCCTACGCAAGGAGCGTCGCGTAGAGGATCTGGTTCCATGTGTCTGGCACGCCGGCGAGGTGCAGTCGTTGCCCGGGTGGCCGCCGCTGTAGGCCGACGGGTGGCCGTCCCGCCTGAGCTGCGACAGCAGCGTCACGTCGAGCAGGTACACCGGCTTCGACATGCCGCTGAGCGCCGCCCTCACCGCGCCCTGCGCCGGTACGGGGCCCGCCGGGTACGCCGACCCAGCCACCGGCTGCGTCTGCTGCGCGCAGCTCCTCGAGCCCTCGCCCCACTCGGCTCCGCTGCAAAAACAACGACGCGTTCGTTTGGTTGGTGTCAGCGCTAGAGGAGGAAGACAAGAGGACAGCAAGCAATTGTGTGGCCTTTGCTGCAGAATTTTGAGTTGGGCCTCGGTGGTGGGTTCCTTACTTGTAGTGGGTCGGGGAGATGCCCTGGAGGTAGACCTTTGTTTTGGAGGTGTCGACGTTGGAGTCGACCCACCTAGCCCATGTGGTCATCCCCTTGGAGAAGGCCGTGAGCCGGTCCATGTCCTTCATCACCTGCGCTCCGTCTTGCACATAGTCCCACCTGGTGGATTACAGCACAATCAAATTCACCTGATTCATGATCTGGCTGGGCAATGACAGTACACTTCGGATTTTTTCAAAAAAAAAAACGAAACAAAAAACGTACGGCTGGTCCCTGCCGGTGTGCGTCCACCAGTGCCACGTGTTGAAGACGAGGACGTCGGCGCCGAGCCAGGCGTCGCCGGTGATGGAGTCGAGCTTGAGCACACGGCCGACGGACTCCTCGACGATGTCCACGAGGTAGGTGCTCCGGTAGTAGCCCACCGACACCCCGTAGTCCTGCCATCGACCATATGAGACGACACCCGCCCGTTAGGCCGGTGTCAGTAGGGGTTTCATGGGCATTAAATTGTATGACACATCAGCAAAATTGCTTATGTGGCAGGGTAATTATGAGGAAAGAGAAGAAAGGAATGTCATCACCATGACACTCGTCATGTGTAGTTACCAAGACATGAAACTTGCATTGAGAGCTATTTTGTTTCATCCTAGGCACATTTGGCCATACAACATGCGAGAAATTAAATGCTGCAGCTTGTATATGAAATTGTGCCATGAAAGTATGTACTGAGGAAGAGAGTTTCATCCCATGATATATGTACTGAGACTGGCCGCGACTTGGCCCCGGCGATCGCCGATCGGCAACGAACTTTTGGCGGATCCACCGCCCGCCCGGCCGTGCGCCCCTCGTCACCACCAAAATTCCAAAACAGAGCAACGCGTTGAACAGCTATCTCCACCATGCATGCACGTTACGAGCGTACATGGCCGAATCGCCGTATCAATCAACATGCGGATAGCTCCAAAGGTGTCTGCTACTGCTATAGGGTCGTCGGCGAGAAATATCTCAGCTTGTCTGCGTCCGCGCCTCCCTGGTGCGAATGTGATGTCACGGCTGCCGACTGCCGTAGCATAACAACGTCCGGATGGGGCCAAACGACTAAACGAGAGGCACGGTACTAAGCTTTGCTTTTAGTACTTTTTTTCCTTTTTTAATTTCTTTCAACGGCCCGTGACATTATGCAAAGTAAGTAGAGTAGAAAGCTGGGCCCGTGAAACGGCAAGCATCCTAGCACCCCGGCACGTATTCATGGCAGTGATGATTGGTTAGCAACCGGCACCCGCGGAGTGGATAATCCTGACGCGTATGACCATACCAGTACGCTGTGACCTATAGCTGCCAACAGCCATGCATGATAGGCAAAATGAGTGAGGTGAGACTATTGCCTAGGACAATTGCATCCCACTCGACAGTGGACACGACGGAGTGGTTGAGCTGTCCAGGCCATCTGAAGTTCTGAACGAAATGCTAATTTGACGTCCGATGCAAGGAACGCACCCAAGAACAGACGCCGTTGTGGGGCACGGGTTTAATATCGGTAAATCGGTTCAAACGTCCTAAAGTTGGGTTGGGCGGTTGGCTGCTAGCTCCTGACTCCTGTACACAAGCTCGAAACTACAGGCTCTCCCAAAAGTCACCGTTGCGCATCCCATCCTCAGAGGCACCACGATTCAGGCAAGTCCATCCATAAATCCCGCTCTGTCCGTAACTCTGCAGTATTTCATTTGCCACGGTCCGTGCAATTTGGTACGTGCACTCAAGCAGGCTCCGTGCAATAACCCACCTTGCCAATCAGAATCAGTTGCCATAAGCTATTCTTTGATGGATGGATACATGGTCCGATTAACAAACGCAGAACAGATGCCTAGATTAACACCCACAGAGAGTAGTCTACCAATCTGGTCGGGCCAAGAACTCCCATGTGCCGATTCCCTGCCGCTAGTCGACTCGATCTAAGTACATCTATAAAAATGTGTTGCATCTGGGTGATAGTGAGCTGTGGGCAGAGGAGAGGTGAAGGATCCAACATTTTGACCCTTGTCAGCGGATCAGGGGGGCTAAAAAGACTTCCAATCAGCAAAACGTCAAAGCGAAAATGGCGGGACGAGCAATGATGCGATTTGTGCTGTGTCCCCATGGTCACCCAATCCGGCCGGGCCATGGCGTCTTGCGCCACCCCGCCGTCACGGACCCCCCACGACACGAGCGCCCATGATCGCCCAATAATCCCTCTCTGCCGCCGCCAACTCGCGCGCACATGAGCGAACAGGTGCCAGATGCGCCATGGGCGAGCAGCCGGCGCCGCTGGTGGCCGTGGCGCCGTGCTACTGCTATTGGCGGGCGCTGGTGCGCTACCCTGCCGCCTCCATCCCGTGCCCGTGCGAGTGCGAGACAAGAGCGCCGTGCCACCGGTATTGCCCGAAAGCCTGCGGCCGGAACCCCCAAAAGGCCAGCGCAGGCACACAAACACGAAAAGCCTTTCCGAAAGCTTGTGCCTTTGCTTATTTTGCACCGTCATTAAACAACTTGCTAAACATCAGAGCTAATGACAAAAACCTCGGGCCCATACTGATATATATACATCCCCTTTCACCGAGAAAGTTACTGGAACGTTGATCTATCCAGGCATCCAGCCGTAGTGCTAGGCTACTGCTGCTAACCTCACTAAAATCGAACGGAACGGAACTGTGCCGGGTCCATCCGTCGTAGCTTCGTTCCGTAACTTCCGTTATTGCGCTGATGCAATGGAGTGTACTGGTGTATAGGACACGAGGCGGCCGGGGGAGGGTACGTGTACGCACCTGGAACGTGACGGTGGAGACGGGGTTGCCCCGGCTGTAGGCGACCTTGGAGGCCGGCGCGGCCGCGTGCAGCATGCACGCGAGCGACTCCCACTGGTTCAGGCTGATGGAGTCCCCCACGAACAGTATCTTCTTCCCCTTCCATCGGCTCAGGAAGTCCTGCCCGTTGAACCTGCCATACATATGGCGACAATGGCAGACATTAGTTCCAGCACAGCACAGCAGCATTCATGTTCCCGGTTAGCTCGCGGATAGACAGACGAGACTACGGCGTACGTACCTCGGGAGCTCGCAGGACGCCGGGCGCCACCGGTACTTGAGGTACTGCTTGTCGGGGCGGCCGTACTTCTGGCAGTCGAACTCCGGCTCCACGAAGGGGCACCCCGCCGTGTCGTACATCGGCAGCGTGTCGTCGTACACCCAGCTTCCCTGGAACAGGTTGCACGACGCCATGCCGGCGCCGGGACTGCCAGCTTCGCCGCCGCCGCCGCCTCGGGGGCGCCCTTCCGTGCCGCGCGCTGCTGTGCTGCCTCGCGGGGCGCCTGTGCCGGAGGCCGAGCGTGCCGGTGGTGGTCGCCGCGCCGCTCACGCGCAGCAGGGAGCACGCCACGGCCGCGGCGAGGAGGGGCAGCAGCAGGCGCATGCGCCGCTGCCGCGGCGGCGAGGGCGCCATTGCTGTGGAGTGAGGAGTGACGAGCTGGCTGGGCCTTGTGCTTTGTGGGAACGGATGGCACAGGCGGCGAGGCTGGCGCGGCGAGCTTATAATAAGGAGAGCGACGGGTTTTACGTCCTGGACCGTCAGCTTTTCTGTGGGCTGGCCGGCCGGGTGCATCTCCGGTTAGATTCTTCGGACGGTCGCTGACCGCTGGGGCCTGCGCCGTGGAGGGGAAACCTTTTCCTGCTCAGGCTCACAGGGTGAGGAGGTGGGCAGAGGCCGGCGTCATCTGTCAACCTGTGATGATGCCATTGTGACTCTGTTTCGGCAGTAGCAGGGTCAGACTTCAGAGACAGTGATCGCCGGCCGGGGAGAGTCCACGCGAAGACCACGGCGTCGCCCTGGCGCGTAGAGTCAGTACATCGGCATGGTCCGTGAACAAACTCCCACGACACGCGTACCACGTCCATGTATGACGTATCTGCCTAAATTGACAGCTAAGGTCGAAGGAAAACGTCGTTGTTTTTTCGTACTCACTCCGTACCAGAAAACATACAATTCAAATATTTATCAGATAAAATATATATCATTAGATTCATTTTTAAATGTAGTTTTTTAACAAATTTATTTAGGGTCATAAATACGAATATATTTTTCTAGAAATTTAGTCAAACATAAACTACTTTAATTGGCACATATCCCAAACATGCATGTTTTTTTAGAACGGAGGGAGTAGCTCCTAAGATAAACTGATGGCGCCAAATTGACCGTGCAACCTGTGAGCAATGCCAAGAAACGGCTAACCACGTTGCTTTGCATTCTGCCTTCTCTATTATCTAGGGAAGTATGATACCTAGTTGGAGATCACAACAGAAGTATAGTGGAATATTCTTCCCTGCATGGATTAGCGAAGAATTTGAAGCGTGACAAAGCGGACGTTTTGATCTACAAAGTGTGGAACCTCTCGAAGGAGCGAAACATGATGGTGTTCGATGGACTGTTGTCTTCTCCACCAAGAATCTTGGCACTCATCAAGGAAGAGATTACCAGCCTGTTCCGGCTGGCTGGTTTCCCATCCAGACGGCTGGTTTTGGCAGGGGATGGGAGGGTGGCTGGTGAGCCTAGCCATCCAGCCCAGCCGCTCTAGCCATCCAGTCCAGCCAATACAGCTCATCCGAACAGGCCCTATGATTAGATGAGTAGTTTTTAGAATTGAGGAGTCTTTGTTAACCCTTAATGCTAGTATGTGTTTCCTATGTCATCAAGTTTGCGTTGTTCCTGGATATGTAATAATGACCATGTAAGAGCATCTCCAACAACCTAGCCAAAACAGACTCTCCATATCTTCATTTGGTCATTCACTCCAAAAGATTTCCTCTCCAATTACTCAGCACTCCAGCAGACTAGCCAAATCCCACCATCCATATCCTATGGGCCTATATTCTACTATTATTTGATTTAACATGAATTAAAATATTTTTTCTAAATTTTGGGAATTAAATTGACAACCTAAAGTTCAAATAACTTGGAAAAAAAAGCAAACTTTAGAAAATTTTAATTTAATATTTGTAAGAGATTTTGGGTTCAACTTTGTTAAAATGGGTTCTCTAATCATTTATTCTATTTATCATGAAAACGTACGTGATTTTAGGAGCCCCATATAGTGACTTTTTCAATTTATGAAAGAGGGTAGAAGGACTAGTGTTTTGCCGGTCCCTTTTGTCAGGCTCAATGGACGGAAGTATAGCCAATCGTCCGCACGAGACAAATTTGGCTGCTCGCTCCGGTGGGATGGCCAGTCTACAGGGATGGCCAGCCGGACAGCCATACTGCTGGAGACGTGTTTTTTTTATTTGGCCAGACAGATAGCGATGCCGAGCCTAGTAGCCAGGCTGCTGGAGATGCTCTAGGACATCTGCATTCTACTCCTTTTTAACTAACATGGCAATTCTCCTGTTTTGATTTTAAAAAAAAGTTTGTATGCTTTGCACATCTCTAGGCTCTGGTTGATGAACGTGGATAGTAGTTTTTTAGCTAGTGTGTCAAATTTAAGATACATGGATGCATTTGCCTATCTTCTTTACTCCATGTGTAAGCGCCAAGAGATCGCGCACATTGGAGTGTGCTTCAATTTGATACCAATGCGTTAGTTCTGCATCTCCATATAGGTGTGCTTGCATTAAAAACTACGAGATCCGGTTGAAGAACCATGTAGATTTTTGTTGCCAACGTTGGCTGCCTTTGCTCTTTGCTTCTGCAATTCATGTCATAGCCAAAATCTGCCGAGACCTAGTAACCACTAAGAAACCACCGGCTAATCATTTTTTTTTTGCATAGTTCAGCTCAATATAGTGATCAATATAGTGAGGGATGACCATCCACCGCAGTTTCTCCATCTCTTTATCTTTCGTAGAAGCAAAAGCTGAACAAAATTTCAATTCCCTCTAAAGAATTCATGGCAGTATGAGAATTGTATGTCAATATTTCAAAGGAAATTTTGCATGATTCCAAAAACTTAAGGTTGATGTCCTAATTGCAACACCAAATATTGTGTGTTCATGTGTTGTTTGTTAACTTGGTCGCGAATGGGCCCATCCTAAATTGGGGAGTAAGACTATCCACGGCGCGAGTAGCACCGAAAAGTTTATTCTTATGACACCACACATCTTGAAGAGCTGCACAACGGACAACGTTTGACGATGCTGATGGGGAGATGGACCCATAGCGTCATACCCACATATTTTCCTATACATTTGCTTTTGGCGGGTGTGAAATCATTTTTCTACTGAGCCAACATAAACTCATAAACATGCCTCGCAAGCTGAGTTTTTGCTTTTCAGCATCTCCCCTACAACGTCCAACCCCATGCGTGGACCTTCCCTTTCTCGCACTACTAAAAAAACATTTTGCAAGACACTTGAAATTGTGCCTCAGAGGTGGACACAAAATCCGTCCACCTCCGTTAATCACAGGCATTAACAGAGGCGGAAATTTTCTGTTTAAGGAGACCTTTGCATTTATCCGTCTTCGAAAATCGATTTATGTATATAGGAATTTTTATACAACTGCCTCTGAAAATCAATTTATGTATATAGGCATTTTAATACAACTGCATACGAAAATATTTTTGGAGGCAGATGTTTTAAAGTGTTTGTCTCCATAAATCAATTTTTGGAGGTAGGCAGCCTATAAAGCCTGCCTCCAAAAAAGGTCGAGGTCCAGTCCGACCCAAAATCACACCTCCGAAACGTGTCTATGAGAGGAAGGGCATTTGTTAATGTAAATTTCTTTGTGCAAAAGTTATACAACTAAACGGGGTACCTGGCATGCTGCACGGCAGATGCTATCCTAAGGCCTCCTCCAAAAATTATAGTTAGTTCAAGCTATAAGGCACTACATCTCATCCAAGAGTCAATACTAAAGTCAGTTCCTCTAGTGGACTATCTATAAGACATTACATGTCTTGAACTAGGAGGAGGTCTTACCCCCTCTCTTTCCTCCACATAGGACATATGCGTCCCTTCTCTTTCCTCCACATAGGACATATGCTGACATGTACATGCTCTAAGCTAGCTGAGTTGGTCTTGTTGGAGGAGTCCTAAGAGCAAGTATAATGGCTGACGTAAAGCGGGCTAAATCCTACGTGGAGGAGAGAGGAGAAGAGAGAGAAGGAAACGGGTGAGCTGCGAGACGGCAGCTCAAAGCCGGCGAAATGCTCTGTCCTGCAACTTTCTCCACCGTTGCCCTACTCCTATTGGCTTCTTTCTACATGCAGCCTTAAATCATGGCGGGGGCAACCACTACCTATTCTCACGTTCCACTGCTCTAGCTGACCCAGCACTCGTTCTCGCCGGCAAGCGGGTGTAGTTATTAGCCTTGCTCTAATGTGGCTGAGCAGCACACTTTCATTGTATGCTATGCATGCACATGGCCCTTCTTTAATCCATGGAAACCGAGAGACTAACTAACGCTATGATAAATGCACTGCATTTTGTCGAGTCATGCATTGGATAGAATGTTAAGTAGCACCACTAAATCTTTTAAATCATAGCAATACTTTTTTGCGGGAAGTTAGAGCATCAAAGCGTAAAAAAACAAGGGCTAGTATCATTTTTTTAAGAAGGAAAAGTCTATTTTTCACCCTTCAACTGTTACAAAAGTATGATTTTCAACCTCAAACTACAAAACCGGATACTAAAGACCCTCCAACTATCCAAACCATGCAAAATTGGCCCTTTGGGTGGTTTTGAGGGTGGTTTTGGATTTTCTAAAATAGCAGAAATATTATTTAAACTTTAAAAACCATAACTAATTTATTTTGGACCCAAAAATATGAAATCAATGCCAAAAGTTCTCTTAAAATGTAACCAACCTATTGGTACACCATTTAATATTATTTGGGTATTATATATTTATATTATTAGTGTCTTATTGTTTTTTTAAAAATAATTAGAATAAAAATAAATAATATGCAAAAAACTTCTAATGGTGCGCCAACATGTAGGTCACATTTTTAGAAAAATATTTGCACCGGATTCTAATTTTTCTAGTTCAAAATAAATTAGTTATGATTTTTTAACACAAAATCATTTTTTAATTTTTTGGAAAATACAAAACCACCTTCAAAACCACTCAAAGGGCCAATTTTGCACGGTTTGGATAGTTGGAGGGTGTTTAGTGTCCGGTTTCGTAGCTGTGGGTTGAAAATCAGGCTTTTGTAATAGTTGGAGGGTGAAAAATAGACTTTTCCCTTTTTTTAAAAAAATATTAGTATCATATATGGTCTCCAGATTATGCTTTATGGCCGTACGAATTAGCAACGGCAGCCCGTGGCGACTGCCTTCGTTTTGGTCGTCTTTCCTCGCGAACCATCAGGTTCGGGCGCCCGTACGTCGAGAGCCAGAAAATCGTCACCCACCCATGACCTTGCTCCGGTCATCCCATGTCAGTGTGTCACCGCCGAGGCACCGAAGCTCTAGTTTCATGGCACGACAGCACGAGGGCAGCACGTCGGCACGAGCCGCGCCGGATCCCGGATGCAGGGAAAGATGTGAATTCTTTAACGGTGACCTGTCTGTGGGCCTTGCGCTCGGACCAGCTGATGAGTGATGACCTCCACCGTCCGCGCGGCGCCCGCTCAGTGGTGGTTCAGCCGGATTTGGCCCTAACCCGCAGAGAAAAGCCATTTTGCTTGCAGGTTGAAGCGGGGGCCGGGAGCTCTAGCAGTCTAGCTGCAGCAGGCCCCGCATGTTATAAAATCGCCAGGAAGAAAATTTTGAATTCCTTTGTCCACTGAGCTTTGCTTAACAAAAGGATTATAGCAACGAGTACAGGAAGTCCAAGGCCTGTCGCCGCTGTTGATTCTTTGGGTTGCTGTCTTTATTAGTGAGTAAAACAGTCAAACTGATGTTGTTGAAGAGCACAATAAATGAATACAACCACCGGACAATAGCTTAGATTCGTCTGTTCATGCATAAATATTTCATCAGAGAGGTGAGAGCTCTACCGGTCGCACAATTTCTACATAAAAAGGTGTGACCTTAATATATATATTCTCTCTACATTAATGTTTATGCTGCTAAAGGCATAGCAGAATAGTTTTCAATGCTTAACCCAATAATACGGCATATGAATACATACTGGCAGCATATTATCTCTCTTCATGCGACAATAAAACAATTAGATTTCATGACGAGTTCGAGATTTGCCAAATACGGAGTAGGCTTTTAGCTTTAAACGTTCTGGGGAAATATTATAGATGGGGTAAAAAAATCATTTTCATTACAATAAACAATGGATCTGTTCTCCAGAAAAGAAAACAATTTTTATAGCTTCTGAATTACTATAAAACTTCTGAATTATGATACCGTGCTGACTTGTAATTTTTGTCGGTAGCTATAGCACTAGCGATGCGACTTTTCTACTGTCACCACCTTTCAGCCCTACCATCCCACACATAAAAAGCCCACAGACGCATCTCCAAGGATCCCCTCTCTCCAGCCACCCTTCACGCAGTCACGCTTCACCCTAGACCCTCCCAAATGGCGGCCGCCACCTCCTCCCCCACCTACCTCGCCCTCGCCCGCAAAACCCTAAACCCCGCCGCCTCCTCCTCCGGAGCCCCAGGCGCCGCCGCCGCCTCCGTCTCCTTCCCCGCCGCGCAGGCCCCATGCCTCCTCGCCGCCTCCGCCGGCCGCCGCCGCGCCGTGGCCGCGAAGGTCTCGTCGCCGTCGGTCATCGGCACCGCCATGCCGTCGCTCGACTTCGAGACCTCCGTCTTCAAGAAGGAGAAGGTGTCTCTGGCGGGTCATGAGGAGGTCTGATTTGTGCTCCGTGCTGTTGTCTTCCGTGGTCCTTCCATGACTAGTTCGTGCGAACCAACACAGCCACATCCGTGTCAGCTGACTTTGTTGACTTTGGTGGGTTTATGTTGCAGTATATTGTGAGGGGTGGGAGGGATCTGTTCCCGCTCCTGCCGGAGGCGTTCAAGGGGATCAAACAGATTGGCGTCATCGGCTGGGGCTCGCAGGTTTAAAATCGCATACTCTGTTCTCTGACGGAACGTTTCTTTGTTTCCACTGTTGTCGGCTGTATTGCGTTATTCTGTTTGAATATATATATCGTTCCTTTTAAGTCCTCAAATTATTGTGTATTCGTGAAGACAATCTCTATGAATCTATGATCGAACACAGATTTTGATTAGGTTTATTTCAATTGTTGGTCGAGCACTCCTTGGTCTGACGAATATGGTAGAGCCAGTTTGCTAGATATTGTTTTTGACTTGTACCAAACAAATATTTATTATATGCTAGTAGGCTAGTATTACTTGCTTCCAACTACTAATGTCAAACTAGCGCACAACGACAGCACACACGGTCTGACTTGCCCCTGTTTCTTGGCTCGAACAATACAGGGATAGTGTCATAGTGCTAACATTACTCAATTTTATATATACTTTGGTTTAGTAGGAACCCGATTGATGTTGCTATGTTTGTTGGCGTGGGATGCAGTGAATATCTCTGTTGCAGAAACAAGATGGGGACATCAATAGAATTATCTACTTTGTAGATTTTAATGTAGAATACGTATTCGCTTGATATTTCCTTGTTATAGTTTATAGTTGTTCCCCATAAAGTATTTTACTATTGATATTTGGACGCTGTCTCTTCCATTGATAAAAAAAAATATGCAGGCAATAACATGGCCAATGTTAATTTTGCAGGGTCCTGCACAAGCTCAGAACCTGAGAGACTCACTTGTTGAGGCAAAGTCAGACATTGTTGTTAAGGTTAGGCCTTCATTTGCATTCTTCAAGCATACATATCTTAGCCCTTTAAAATTTCTAGCATATATTAAATCTAAATCATTTCTTTAGTTTCTTCTTGGCTCAGCTTTCCATAGGTAGCTAAATTTTTGTGAGTTTATGGGTTTGTCAACTGGGACCTAAGTGCCTAAATAGTAGCAACCTCTCTGATTCTTCTGTATTGGTTTCAGATTGGTCTCCGGAAGGGTTCTAAATCTTTCGAAGAAGCCCGTGCAGCTGGATTCACAGAGGAGAGTGGGACTCTGGGTGATATATGGGAGACTGTATCAGGCAGTGATCTTGTATTGCTTCTGATATCTGATTCTGCTCAGGTTTGTTTCTTCAGTGATTCGTATGCTCTGTACTGTGTACTATTAACCTGTTATTGTTTTAGCTGTTATAATTAAAATTGTATTACTTTCAAATGAGGCTGCTTCTAGTGGTCATACTCTGATCTGTTTGATATTGTTTATGTTTTCAAGGAGTTGTGCGGTCGCATAAATTCCTATGACTCGCCATATTCAGCTTGGTCTTTGTCCAGCTAATTTTATGGTTCACAGTTGTTATATCTTGACAGTACTCGTCTCTTATAAATGAACATTTCTCGTTCCAGCAAATTTGGCTTCTCTAGTTCATATTGCGTACACAATTTTTGTGAATCTGATTCGCGGTATTTCAATACTCTGTGCAGGCGGATAACTATGAGAAAATTTTCTCACACATGAAACCCAACAGTATTCTTGGTTTGTCACATGGATTTCTCCTTGGACATTTGCAATCC
This sequence comes from Digitaria exilis, assembly GCA_015342445.1. Lineage (NCBI taxonomy): Eukaryota > Viridiplantae > Streptophyta > Magnoliopsida > Poales > Poaceae > Digitaria > Digitaria exilis. Next base: position 265,088 of record JACEFO010001882.1, read on the forward strand.
CTGGGCCTTGATTTCCCCAAAAACATCAGTGTGATCGCTGTCTGTCCCAAGGGAATGGGTCCGTCAGTTAGAAGGCTTTATGTTCAGGGAAAAGAGATAAATGGTGCCGGTATCAATGCGAGCTTTGCTGTTCATCAGGTATGCTATCCATGGGTATTGCTTGGACACTTTATTATTTAACTTGTTTATTTTCATAAAGGTACACATTCCTTTTTTTTTTCAATTTTATATTTTCTAATCTCTGTTCGTGTCCTTGTATTGTTCTTTGCATTTAGGATGTCGATGGAAGGGCTACAGATGTAGCTTTGGGGTGGTCAGTTGCTCTAGGTTCCCCTTTCACGTTTGCTACTACTCTAGAGCAGGAGTACCGGAGCGATATCTTTGGAGAGCGAGGTGAGAGCCAGCTTCCTCTTCACCTGAATAAAATTTCACTGAGTGGTGACTAATTATTTATTATGAAGGTATTTTGCTCGGTGCTGTTCATGGCATGGTGGAGGCTCTTTTCAGGAGATACACAGAACAAGGAATGGACGAGGATTCAGCATATAAGAACACTGTAGAGAGTATCACTGGAATAATCTCTAAAACTATTTCAAAGAAGGTACATGGAGATTTTCTTATCTTTCTAGCGTCCGGCTCTTTTCACCATTTATGCTTTACATGTCCCATATTTTTCCATGTCACCAGGGTATGCTTGAAGTTTACAACTCCTTGACTGAGGAAGGAAAGAAGCAGTTCATTGAGGCTTACAGCGCGGCATATTACCCATGCATGGACATATTGTATGAGTGTTATGAAGATGTTTCTTCAGGAAGTGAGATTAGAAGTGTAGTGCTGGCTGGGAGGAGATTTTATGTATGCTTCTTATTCGCTTAAATATGCTACAGCACATGCCTACATCATATTTTTTTTAATGGATATCCAGTGACTATAAAATATCTGACTATCTGATTTTCTTGCCTTCGACAGGAAAAGGAAGGGCTTCCTGCTTTCCCCATGGGCAATATTGATCAAACACGTATGTGGAAGGTGGGTGAAAGAGTGCGTTCAACCAGGCCACAAGGTGATCTCGGGCCGTTGCATCCCTTCACTGCTGGTGTGTATGTTGCATTAATGATGGCTCAGGTTGGACCCAATATCCCAAAATGGAAACTAAAAATAATATTTATGTTACATTGTTGATGAAATTTTGTTCTTATATTTGGTGCCCTTGCAGATCGAGGTCCTTAGAAAGAAGGGTCACTCTTACTCTGAAATCATCAATGAGAGCCTCATCGAGTCTGTGGACTCACTGAACCCGTTCATGCATGCTCGTGGGGTGGCCTTCATGGTTGATAACTGCTCCACAACTGCTCGTTTGGGATCAAGGAAGTGGGCACCACGTTTTGACTACATCTTGACTCAACAAGCGTTTGTTACTGTTGATAAGAAGGCACCAATCAACCAAGACCTCATTAGCAACTTCATGTCTGATCCCGTCCATGGTGCCATTGAGGTGTGTGCTCAGCTGAGGCCCACCGTTGACATCTCAGTGCCTGCTGATGCAGATTTTGTGCGGCCAGAGCTCCGACAGTCTTCCTAAAGCTTGTATCGGTCTGCAGTGTGTCTCAGTGGTTAGGTTATAAGGATTTTAAGGTGTGGGCGTTTGAACTCTTAGGTGATGTATTGGTGCTGTTTGGGAACCGGAAAAGGTTGGCGCTGTAAGACTTGTGTGATGACTGATGATGCTGAACTTACGTTTGGCGAGAATAAGAATAAGTGGTTTGATGTGAATGTTAAATGCGCTTCATTTGGTCCGTTTCAAGAATGGGGTGGGGTTGAATGGTTGATTGCTGCCACGTTGTATTCTGTGTGCTTCTGAATATCATCAGCAACCCACTTCAGGCAATTTCTGCTGACCTTTTCAGACTTTGGTTTGCTAAGTTATGCTACTATTTGAGTTCTGATGACGCCAGGGTTCACGTTGGCGCAACAAGAGGTGTGATTATTTGTTTGGCGTTATTTCATCGCTTTCAGTTCTTACGGAAGGGGAGGCCGAACTAATTTGTCAACCATCGCTGCAATTTTTTTCTTGGGCGGTGGATACGGACAAACCACCTTGCACCGGCGACATTGCCGGCCCGCCGGACTAGCCAATGCAATTATGCAAACCCTGCGCTACACTGACAAGCAGACAACACTGCCAAACATCCGCATGTAGGTAAGCATCGCTCGGTCATCCCGTCCGTCGAACATCCGCATGCTAAACTCCTAAAAACCAACGATCAATTCGAGGTCTGTCAGCACCCGTTCGTTTGGCCTTTCCCGATTCACCCCGCCCATATAACCTCCCAATAAGCACACGCAAATCACACCTTGATCGAAGCGACCAACCATCACCAGAAGCAGGTGACTAAGAACCGGAGCCATGGCCGAGAGGGAGGGCGCCGTGGTGAAGAAGGGGCACGACGAGGGCCTGAAGATGGCGGTGTCGCTGCTGGAGGAGTTCGGGCTCCCTCTGGGCCTGCTGCCGCTGGCGGACGTGATCGAGGTCGGGTTCGTGCGCGCCACGGGGTACATGTGGATCAACCAGCGCAAGAAGGTGGAGCACCAGTTCAAGCTGGTGAGCAAGCAGGTGAGCTACGACGTGGAGATCACGGGGTACGTCCAGGCCAAGAGGATCAAGAAGCTCAAGGGCGTCAAGGCCAAGGAGCTCATGCTGTGGCCTCCCGTCAACGAGATCAGCGTCGACGACCCGCCCACGGGAAAGATCCACTTCAAGAGCCTCGCCGGCGTCACCAAGACCTTCCCCGTCGAGGCGTTCGCCGCCGGGCAGTAGCTGCCGCGTGCCTGCTCGTGCACGTCACGTCAGGTGTATGCTGCTTGGTTCGACGCATAAATTAAGAAGCGCGCTAGACGGCTGGAGATAGCGCCACGAAGATGATGAAATTTGTACCGTTCCACGAGTGTTTTCGTGAGGATGGATGGATGGATTTGCTGTTATACGAACCCTCTACCTACAGTTGTTTGAGAATCGAGACCGTTCTGTCAACTGCATCTGCATGTATCTTACTCTGGGCCTGTAAAGCTTTTTGGTCCAGACTTGGGTCGAGGCGGGGCCCTGTTAGATAGTCTCTGAACGGGGGGGGATGTACACGTCCCGTTCCCACGTCCTTCCTAAACGGAAACGGTGCAGAGGTTCTCGTCCTCGCCCCATCAAGACCTGACTTGCCTTTGCGTCCGTCGCCGTGCCCCGGCAGATCATTAACCGAGCCGCGTCTAGGTGATTATTAGACTGAGCACCGGACGGCCGGAGCCAGTAGCCCCGGCCGAAAGCGTCGGTGCGCAGCAAAACCGCACCATCGAGTGGACGCGAGTACTAGACGGGGGGTCCCTGCTTCCACTAGCTCCGTCCTGTCGGCTGCCCCAAAATTACGGAGCCCCGTCGGATCGACGCCATCGTCTCCTGCTATCCTGTAGTGCTGTCATGAGACCTCGATACTCTTTATGTCGAAGCCATCGATCCAATTAAGCCACGAGTGGTACTTATACCGCTGGTCTGCATCAAGTTTACTGGCTCGTGGGGGAACAGGCTCGTGGGTGCACACACGAAATGAAATACGGCCATCGTACTAGTACATACAGTCGAGTAGACCATGGACGGGCACCATCGCCTCTGTAGTGCCCACGTTATTCTTGCAGGAGAGTAACAAACCTTCACTTCTTTAGGTTAAATCTTTTGCCTCCTGCTGTCTGCACTCTTTCTTCACGCTCTCCGTTTTCAGTCACGCGCCTCACAATCAAAATGGTCCATCTGACTTTGGCATTAAGTGGGCCCCATGCCATTATGGGCCCCTAGCAGCAGGATCCACGTTCATGTGTTCTTCCCGTCCCAAAATAAATGCAATTTAATTTTTGAAATTTATCCTAAAACAAATACAATTGTAGCTTACATACCAATACCATAAAAGACAAGAGATTCCAAAAACTTCTTATACAAAAGAGAAGTCAATATTTGCATGTTTCTCACAAAAGATAAAAGTTGTTCTTGTAATTTACACATAATATTAGTTTGCGTATCTGATCCTAAAATTTCAATTATTTTTTGACGGAGGGAGTACATGTTCAAGAGAAAATTCTATGCAGGGGTGGGGTGGTACCTTCACTGCTATTACTCCCTCTATCCCTAAAACATGTCATTTTAGGTTTCTTCACGCATACCAATAAAGAAGTAAAAAGACGCATGTACCCCTAGGTAAAATAAAATAGGTCACACCTAAACAGTACATGGTCCCACATAAAAACTACATGGGTCCTACGTGGATCCCACCTAAATAGTATGTGGGTCTCCTGTGGGGTCACAACTCATCTATCGGTGGGTCCATCCTAGCTAGTACACCCTCCATCCCAAAATAAGTGCACCTTTTGACTTTTTGACATCATGTTTGACTATTCGTCTTATTCCAATTTTTGTTCCAAATGTTAAAACAAATATGTCTTACAGAAAATAGATAATATTTTGACATAAAAATTGAATAAGATGAACGGTTAAATGTAAAATCTAAAAGCCAAAAGATACACTTATTATGGGACTGACGGAGGGTGTATGTGCTATAGTTGCATGTTTTGAGACAAAAGTTGAAATCTACCTCGGTCCTACAATTTAAGCATTTTTGGATTTCCCTGCCAACATTTGACCATTCATATTATTTAAAAAAATTATGAAAATGAAAAGACAATTACAATATACTCCCTCCATCCTAATTTATAAGTCGTTTGGCTTTTTTAGCTCCAACTTTAGCCATTCGTCTTATTCAAAAAATTATGCGAAATATTAATTTTTTTTGTTATGACTTGCTTTATTAATTAATATTCTTGAAGAATGGATTAAATTTGACTATATTTGCACAAATTTTTTGAATAAGACGAGTGATCCAAATTGGGGTCAAAAAAGTCAAACGACTTATAAATTGGGATGAAGGTAATACTTAAAATATATCCAACAGTAAAATATATTGTAACAAGATAAATAATATTTTCAAAAAATTAACTTGTAGTGTACACATTGCAGTCACCTCAGTGTACACTGAGTTGCAAAATAGAGACAATTATTTCAATGAAAATATTGGGCAGGGGGGTTTTCATAAAAAAGCCAAGGGGGTTGGGCCTCCTTTGTCCATAGTGGCAGCACCACGCCAGCTGTTGGCGCCTGCGTGGCCACGTTTATACTGTTGGTAGTCCAAACATATAAATCCAGTACCTAAATGTTACGTTTTTTAGTTTGAGTGTCTATTTGTTAATCATCCAATAGTTTATGAACCTGAAGTGCAATTTACTCTACTTAAAACATATCCGATAGGGAAATACTCGTATGTTATAACAAGATAAATAATATTTTTATAAATTTTTAAAATAAGACGAATGGTTAATTGTTGGTACGGAAATAAAAAATACTTAGGCTTCGTTTGGATGTAGATATTGGAGGGTGTGGTATTGAATTGGCCTAGAATACCAATGCTGAGGGGAATTGGAAATGACCCCAAATACCAATGCCATTGTTTGGATGTGTAAGTATTTGAGAGCTGGAATCAAAGGAAGCAACCAATTCCAATTCATGTTTGGATGTACAAAGGTGAAATGGTAGGTTAGGTTGTTTGTAAATGGATTGCAAAATATATTTCACAACATGTATATTTATTTGTCGATAGTATATATTACTTCACTTTTAATACATGAGAATATATTTCACAACATGCATATTTCACTTTTAATACATGATAATATATATTACTTTTCACTTTCATTTGTCAATATTCCTCCCATCTTTTTCTTTCTTCCTTTTTCCCTCCTCTATTTTATCTTCTCTTTTTTCCTTTCCTTTTTTATTTTCTTTTACCACCTCTTTTTTTTAAAATCTTTTTTCCTTTGTTTTTTTTATTCTCTCGACTTCCTTTTTCCCCACCGCCGACGCTCCAAATATCTCGTAGCCTGTCCTCCTTCCGTTCTCCGCTGCTTCCGCGCCGCCACAACCGCGGGAGCCAGTTCCTCGGACGCGCCGCCACCTCCGCGTGCCGCCACCACCGCTCCTCCTCGCCACGCCACCTCAGGGTCTCCTCGCCGCCGCCGCCGCCTCCTCGGAGCTCCTCCTCTCTCCCTCACGGCTGCAGCGGCGGCCAGATCTCGGTGAAGACCCCTTCTTGTCCTTGGTGGCGCTCGATCTCGGCGGATGCGGTGTCTGGCGGTGGTGGTGTTGCTGCTGACGGCGGCGCGAGGGTGGTTTGGGGGCGGCTGGGGATGGGTTCGGCGGAGGGGAAGCCAGTCGGGCGGTCGGCGGCGGAGGCGGCCTGCCCGCCCTTCCACGGTTGCGCCCGAGCGTGCTCTTTTTTTCGAGAGCGAAGTGGTACGTGGGGGCGGGGCGCAGACGATACCGAGCAATATCGAGGTTGGGGGGTCCGAATCGTGCGCAGGCGGGCGGGAGGGTTCGCGAATACCCAGGGCATTTGATTTCAATTCCCTCAGTCAATGCCCAGCTCTTCCAAACACCGGTATTGGGAGCTCGTGAATGCCAATGCCAATGCCAAATTCTTCCCCTCAATATCTACTTCCAAACTGGGGCTTTTATTGTGGGACGGATGGTATGGAGTAAAATGGCATGTGTTTCGAGACCGAGGGAGTAAGTTTGCTGCTGGAGGAGCTGCGAGCCTGCAAGGGATTGCCTGTGCGCCAAAAGTATCGTCCGGTCCTGGCCAGTAGCCGCGCCAGCCACCGAGAGTAGGCAGACGATCGGAGCCGGCCGTGGCGCTGCGTTCCCCGCGTCGAGAACTGAGAACCGAGCCAGAGTCAGTCAGACACGGCGTCCGCCTAGCCGGCTAGCCGTGCCACCAGGCCGCCTGGTTGTTCTAGAACGCCGGTGGACCGACAGGTGCAGCAACGGCCAGTACTGGCCTGGCCTGTGTGGGCGTCACCCATCACTGGCACTCGACACGCCAACCAACCCACTCGCTCTGGAACCAGGGGGGAATCACACGGCTCACTTCGCCAGACGCCAGCAGCAGGGCGCGGTGGTGGTCGCCAGCCACTCAGCCCCACGCTACTCCACCGGTTCCTCCTCCTCCCCGTCGCCTGGTTCAGTGGGCCGCCGAGCGAGCGCGCACCAGGTTTTTGTCTCTGTCCGTCCCCGGCGCCATCAGTGCTGCCATCCATCCAGCCATCGGTGGGCCGTCGGCGCCGGACGCGACACGGCGGCGGCCCCCGCGCACCGCCACCGCTCCCACAGTCCCCCCCAGATGCGGATGCCGTACAGTCGTACACCATCATCACCACCTCGCCGTCCCTGCGCGAGCTGGGAGGTCACGCCGTGCGGCGCTTTTACTCCCGGCTCTCGTACGCGGCCCAGATCTGGAACTGCGACGATGGCAGGGAAACCCGACACGGTACCGTGGCGTTAAAGGCGGGAGTGAACTTTCGTTTCAATTTGATCAGTTTGATTCCAAAATGGCCGCCTTTTCGACCGCTTGCGCGCATCCAGCCATATGTCCACGGAATCAAAGGCGCACTACTGCTGCTGCTGCGGGCGGCCTTTTGTTGATTGTTCCTTTCCACGGCGCGCGCCGCGACCGACCAAGAATAAAGAAAATGTTCACGCCTATCGACAAAACACACAGACACACAAAGATGAAAGATGTCGTACTAGAGTAGTAGCCCTTCGGGAGCAACGAATTTCCTTGCTTGTCAAAATTTTTCCCCTTTGTTTTTTTGAACAAAAACTGAGCAAAACAAAACGAATCTGTGCACGGTTACCAGCGTCCATGAGCATCTGATTGATCGACGATCACTCCGCGAGGAGCATCTGGAAGAGCATGTCGTTCCAGATGTCGATGGGGCCGGGGAGGCACCAATGGATGCAGTCATTGTAGAGCTGCACCTTCTCGTTAGGCCAGTGGCCGTACCGGCTGGGGTGCCCGTCGGGCCGCATCAGCATGGCCGCCGTCGCGTCCATGAGCATCAGCCGCCTCCCCTTGTCCCGGGCCACCTTCTCCGCCGCGCGGAACTCCTCCATCTGCGCGGTGTAGAAGTGGAGGTCCCTCCCCTCCATGGACGTCTCGTTCGCCCGCATCGGCTGCGTGCGCTTGCAGTCGCCTCCCTGGTCCCACGTGCCGTTCTCGAAGTGCGACATGGGCGACAGCATGCGCACGATGACGCGGCCCCGGAGCTGCTCCAGGTCGTTGATGGCGCGCAGCGCGACGCGCCACGCGCGGCGCTGGGAGTAGTAGAGCGTCAGGTCCGGGACGCCGTACTGGCGGCTGCAGAAGCTGCACCCGATGAGTCGGCGCTTCTCGTAGAAGAGGGAAGGGCGCGAGAACCAGTTGGCCGCCGACACCAGCACGTAGTCGAAGCGTGAGATCTGGGACACCCACTTCTCGTCCGGCTCGTCGAGGTAGAGGCTGTGGTGGCCCGTGTGCGCGGGGCCGTCGTGCTCGGGCTCACGCGCACGCACCAGGAACGGCGACCAGAACATGCTGATGGTGAAGTTGTACGCCCTGTAGTGGTACACCTTGTTCTGGTCCGTCGGGTTCGCCGATATGTCCTTTGGATACGACACCTGCAGCCCAGCATCCCAATTCTCATCAGCCGCTGCTGTTGCGAATTCATCTATCTATAATCTATCTGCGGCCAGATAGTAGGAGTAGGAAATCCGGGCATTAGGAAAAGAAAGCAGGAGCAGAAACAGCAGAAGTCACCTGGGAGAGGAGGCAGAGCAGAGACTGCATGTGGTTGCGGGCGAGGGAGTCGCCGACGAAGGCGAGCGACTTGCCGCGGGCGAACTGGAGGAACTGGAGCGGGTCGAAGCGGGGGAGCTCGCAGCCGGAGGGCCTCCAGCGCCACTTGAGGAAGCCGAGGTCGGGGCGGCCGTACTTGAGGCAGTTCTGGTGCTCCTGGATCATGTGGCACGTCTTGTGGTTGTAGTAGGGCGCCTCCCGGTCGGGCACCCACTCGCCGCGGAAGATGTCGCAGTACTTCATGACGCTCACCACGGGGGTGGAGGAGGCGAGCTTGGCGGCGCGCGGCGCCACGCCGACGCCCACCAGCCCGAAGTACTGCGCGTTGGTGAGCACGATGAGGATGGCCAGCGCCGAGAAGTAGACGGGCACCGGGCCGAAGAGGAACCGCAGCAGCCAGTGGAGCTTCATCCTCCTCCCCGGCGAGGCCTCGACGGCCGCCCGGCCGGCCTACCTACACAATCAAATCTATCTGCAACTGCCCTCCAATTCAATTCCCTCCTGCTACCTACTTATCTATCTGGCTACCTACTACTTAGCAAGCAGTAAGTATCTTGGAGCATTCGGGGAGCAAGACGAGCATCGGCGGCGCGCCGGCGAGCGGGAAGACGACGGTGAGCTCCGTCGCCGCTTTGCTTTTTTGCTAGCTGAGAGCGCTATCCATCCATCCGTCCGGGGGCGAACCCCGCTTTGGCTGCTCTTGAATACGGCGGTGGCCACGCGAAAGGGAGTAGGTGCGCGGCCGGTTTCAATAATACTGCCAAGTGGGGCTCGCAAGTGAACATGTCTGTCCCTGTCAAATATTTATTATCGCCTACTAAAAAGGCCCTCTCTAAGCTAATCGCCCCCCATGCCATCCATGATTAGGAAATGCACCCCCGCATGACCCCGCTCGCTTCTGAGTGAGTCATTGCCCGCCACTTGCCGAGCTGTAAACCGAGCTGGCTTTGACGAGTGATCCGGTCGTGCCCCTGCACCAACACGGCAGCACTGCAGATCTGGAAAAAAAGATTATCCTGCCATGTTGTCATGTTGATGTTTACTCGTACGCGTCTGGGTTGTGCTCATGTACTCGTCGGAGCGCAGAGGAATCGACGATTGGGAACCAGACGCATGAGGGGTTGCAAGGCCAGTCTCAATGTAAAGTTTTATCCCACAGTTATACTATCATGTCACATTTACCATGGGATAAAATCCCCTCTCTCAATACATAGTTTTATGGAACAATGTAATATGCAAGCTGCAACATTTAATTCTCGCATGGTTATGGCTAAATGTGTTTAGGGAAAAACAAAACAGCTCTCAATGCAAGTTTCATGTCTTGGTAACCGTACATGGTGAGTGTCATGGTGATGACACTCCATTCTTCTCTTTTCTCATAATTATCCTGCCACATAGGCAAGTTTGTTGATGTGTCATGTCATTTAATGCCCATAAAACCCCACTGAGACTGGCCTAAACAATTTGGAAGATGGAACAGTGGTCGATGCGCACGCACGCCCATCGATGGAAAAAAAACAGCGGTTAGTTTTGTGTTTACGGGAGTGGGTGCGCACGGTTTCAGAGGGGTATGTGTTTAGCATGTTTGTCCGGGTGGATTTTGAGGCAGATCGACGAGGTGGGCGAGGGAGATGCTCTTGGTCGGCCTCGCCTAGGGCTACCGACCACGGGAGAGCGCCCTGGTTGACACTCGATTAGCTCCCAGTTGCCATCACGGAGACGGGCGTCCCTCTCGTCGTGCGATTACGCCATGTATTTTGTTTGGCGCGGACGTTAACCCCGAGGCTGGCAATGTTCCGTCTCACCATATGGAGGCATGGAGGAGCAAGGCGATCGGCGCGGCGGCGAGGTCTCGTTTGAAATGGGCGGAACCATATATGCTTTCGCCATTGTGCGTGTGCAAGCTCGTGCGACGGCAAAAACCGTGTGAAATTGGCGCAACCACTCCACCGGAAAAAAGAGTGACGCGAGACGAAAGGAGGAGCGGCATCATCAGATGCCCCGAAGGTAAAACGGAGAGGGAGAAAGGGAAAGAGAATGGGTCTTCTCCTGTTCCTGTACCGTACTTATGACGCCTGGGATAGCACGAAGATGTACAAAGGAGACACGGCTACGTGGCGTGGACAGCCGGAACAGCTGTCGCCGGACCTGCCCACGGGACGATGGGACCACAGGCCAGCGTCCCGGCGCGTGAAATGAAACCGCCCCTCAGAAATCATCTGTCATCTCCCCGTGAAAGAGCACGTAAAACAGGGCCCGGCTGGGGTCAGCGATCCGATCCATTTTTGCATGCTTGATCCCAGCCACTCTTTTTCACCGCTGCTGTTGGGCGCGTGCGTCGCGTGGTGCGACCCATGAGCAGGGTTAAAAAAACCGTTCAAACCGATCCGGTTTTCGCGGTAACCGGTCGTACACCCCGGACCGGTTGCAAAAAAGCTCGGTTACCGCCCCCGAACCGACACTATAAAACCGCTCTCACAGGTTAGCCGGCCGGTTTCACCGGTTAGCCGTACCGGTTTTTTCGGTTTTGGAAACCGGCCTTACAGCGGTTTTTTAACCCTGCCCATGAGTGAAACACACGGCCCCCGCCCCCGCGCCTCACGTCGTAGCGTTTGGATCCGGATCCGGCAGCGTTCACTAGGACAGGCTGCTAAATTTCACCCGGGCCGGGCGAGTGTGGCGAGAGGGCTCCACGGAGATGGCGATGGCCATGGTGGTAGCGCGACAGAGCGGCAGGTAAGCTGATGGTCGTCAACAGAGCCGCACATGGCGGAAAATCTGGGAGCTGCGGGTTCGGCAATGGAGATCCGCGGCGTCCGAGCCGTTCCCATCGAGGGCTCCCATTTCGGCCGATCCATGCACGCAACAAATTTGTAGCAACAGGCAGAAAAGTTGGGCGAGGCAGAAAGCTCGGAAGAACGATTTGCCATTTCAGCCGGGGAACGACCGAAAGCCACGCCGGATGAGTAGCTGACTTTGATCTCCGCCCGCTGGGCTGGTCGCTCGCTGCTGCCTTGACCTCCATGCGTAGACATGCTCATCAATGGCTCGTGGGGGGATGTTTGTACGTGGCACATGGGGCCTGGATTCGCCGGATACCGACATGCGTGTATGGCTACAAAGGTAAACAATGCACATGATCAGGGGCTTAAAATAATAATCCAACCGAACTGTGATTTTTTCCACTGTGAGATCTTGTCCTACTACAAGTGGGAGCGAAGTTTATGAAAGGGGCTGCTCTTGCCATCTCTTGCTGCTCCTCTTTTCTTAATCCTAAGCAGGATCTAGATCACAGCAGTACGATGCTTGCGTGGGTTTATGCTCACAAATGGCCAATGAATCAAGTAGTAAGCACTGGCGACACCGCGACACGACGATTCAAATTGCAGTAATATTTTCCGGAACACGTAGATTTGGAGAGGAGATAAAAGTTCAGAACACACATGCGTCTCCCATCCAGCGCTACAGCAGTATACTTGTTGCACAAAGTGCAAAGGCATTGGTCACTGGTGCAGTACCAGTAAAGTCCAGCACTTCAGCTCATCAGGGCCATCCGTAAAAAAGAGAAATGAAAAAGGAAAGAGAAAACAAAAACAAAGGGAGAGAAAAGATGACGCTCTGGGCCCTCTCTTGGGATGTTTGAATTTTCGATGGTTGGGGCGGTTGCAGCAGCTAGCTGCCCCGGCCGGCAGCGGCGTAAATCTCCGAGCTGGTACCGTCATTGCCATTGGTCACCACATGAGGGGCCGGGGATAACTGTTCCGGCACGTGGAACTGTGGAGGGAGGCTCACACAAGATCTGCCCACACCTAAAAGTGATTAGTACTGCTAATAAAGCACGGTTATAAAAAGGTAAAATTACTTGCTACTCGCGTCCGTACTGCTCATGGTTTGTTCACCCTTGCTAAAACGCTTTCGGGGGCGATTGACAGCCAACCACTTGCGCTGTGTGGCTCCCTGATCTGAGAGCAGCCATGGCCCCAGCAGCATGATCGCCCGGCCCAAGCTTCCCACCGAAGAAATGGCGAGCATCGATTAACCATGATTATCTCTTTACTGTTGGTAATAGTCGAGTCTAGTAGAAAAGGTTATCCAGACAACCGGCTGGGGCAGGCGTGCGTCCAAAAGAAATCGTACGTGGTGTCGCCATGTACAGTGCGGCGCGCATGCACCGACACCTTCTTTGCTGGCCATGGGCTGGGTAGATTTGGACGAGGGGCTGCCACTGTCACCACACACGCCCACACCAGCCACAGGGTAATTGGTTCACGGTGCCTGTGATAGAGCCAGGAAGTACTTACCGGTAGCAAACAAAACAAAGGCCCTGGACCTGGACCGGCCCGGGACAAAGCCGTGGCGATTGTTCCTGTCGCGTCGGCGGCTGCAAACGCAGGTGGTAAAAACGAGCAGTGAGTGATGACGAAGCGTAGGACAACCGGAAAACGGCTGGCCCATTCCGGCCGGACTCCGGAAGCTTGCGGTGCGCCCGGCCGCGAACAGCGAAGCGCTGCGCGCGTGGTGGCGCGCACGAAGGGAGGTGGTCGTTGGGCGGGTCCACAGTCAAGTGGGATGTACTACTAGGACGTGCAGGGTGCAGCTGGTGATCCGCCCCTGCCGTGTTGAACATGGCCGCCCTCCGCAGCAGCAGCAAATGGGATTCAGCTGGCCGGGTGAGGGTGACGCTCGCTGTCGCCATTCCTCAGTCGGTCAAGGGCTCAAGGTGGCATGCATATCCGCCGGCCTTTGCGGATTCCAATTAGTCGCCGCGGCCAATGGATGAGCGCAGGTTTTGCGCTGTTGCCATAATTGGAACGGTGCCGATCAATCATTTGGAAAAAACTTCTGTACAGGAAGTCCTGCACAACAACCTCCATGCAGTCCTACTCTAGATGTGAGCCATGTGTCCGTCTTCACGATCCGACGTCTGCTGCCGAGTACGAGCCAGCAACTCGCGCTAAACAAAACAGCCCTCAACAGATCGGCTTGGCTCGGCTCATAGTAGGCTTCCTCGACTCGCGTATCTTCCGTCATGTGACCCCGTCGGCATGACCGCTGACCGCATGACTCCCGTCGCCTTAGGACGGCGTTGCCTGTTGCATCCGTGCCAGGAGGAGGCCATTCTATCTGCCATAGCAGATGGGGCTGGAGGTTTAGTCGTCGGAGGTTTGTGCCTGACTATGAACTAACTAGATACAGAGAAAGAATTTGTATTTGGTGGCCCAAAGTTCTAATCTGTGCAACAATAATGATCCGATACATGAAGTTGGATGAATTCATTAGTAGAACTTACATCTTTCACATTGAACTTGCATCATCGGATCAAGCAGGTGGTGCGCTGCTGTGCACGCGCTCAGAGTCCGCCATACCTGCATCGGGAGCTCGGACAGCGGGGCACTAGAGGGGAGATTCGAGCGGCAAAGTAATGCGCTGACGACGCAGTGCACGGTCACACTCATATCGCTATTCGCCGTGCGCCGATTTGATTCCGGCGGACTGCAAGCTCCCACCGCCACAGATGTAGAAGCATTCGCTAGCGGAGGACCGATGAGAAGGCGCTATGGATGGGAGAAAGCGACGGCGATTGCGGGAACAGGTGGACGACCGCGGTCGGGACAGCGGTAGCGAACAAGGAACAACGACCGCGATATGTGTAACCATGAATGGGGAAAAGCAGAAGCCGAGGTGCCCGTGAGTCCCAGCGAGCGAAGGTTTGGAGCCGGGAGCCAAGCGAGCCGAGTGCAGTTTCATGGAGGCTGTGACCGCGAGTGGGAGCTGCGACGTCGGATTGTGGAGACGGACACGCGGTGTACATCTAGAGTAGGACTGCACGGAGGCTGTTGTGCAGGACTCCTGTCAGAAGTTTTTTCCAATCATTTTGTCCGACGTGGTTGTATGTATGTATGTATGTATGTATGTATGTATGTATGTATGTATGTATGATAGCGTCGCCGTCGAGCGTGGTGCGGCGAGACTGGCGATCATCAAGCGTAGACTCGCCTCTCTCAACCCGAACGTCAGGCAACCGAATCAAAGATTCGAACGTACTACCGAACTGCTGCCGAGTGCTGGCATTCCTGAGAGTGAGAAGTAGTGGTGCGCGATATGATCCACGAGGGCAACATGATCCCTTTCAGCCACCTGGATGGCCTCTTCTGGAGTTGACTCGAGACGTTAATTGCAGGATTTGATTCTCAAAGTGGAAGGTCGTAGTGTTTCACCACGCAGGGTATATCCTCGACATTCTAGCTGTCCGCTCGTTGAAATCAGAAGGGACCATACAACCCCTCGTGTTGTGACCGAGGTGGCACCGTGTGCGGCATGCACACTCCGCGACACAAATGACTATGTTGAAATGTCAGCTGCCTACGCCGCCGGGCCCGCCAAAAAAAAGTTGCTAATACTGTTGTACATGACGCTTTGAACCGTCATTCACGTCTACTACCATACAGAGACCATAATTTTTGTTTTTGGAAGGACACAGCGAGCATGATTGAATGAACAACAGAACAAAAAGGGGACTAGATCAAACTACTTTTTTTTAGCAAACTAGATCCGACCACTACCAACAGGCAACAGCCCACGGAAACCTTCCAGCGTGAAATTCGGCCCGTCCAACTTGCCGTATGCGGCCCACATAATAATATGGGCTGCGACGCGAGCAGCTTCGCTCTGCACCCCACCCAACTTCAAACATCTGACAAAACTGGAATCAAGACAGACGAAACAAACAGTAAAATGTAACATGGATCATAGGAGTAAAACTCATATATAGCAAAAAACGCAAGTAAACGACTGGCTATGCACAAAATGGTAATGTTCTAAGCACGCCATAAGAGTCAAAATCATTTGCAGTAAGAACAGGGGGCGGAGTAGCAGAACTTCGATACAGGACTGGAAGAAAGATGCAGATGATTCACCCATTATGGATGATAATTGATACAGAGACCGATACCAAAAGCATGGCTATGCAAAACAAGTACTGCAGATGATACTTATTCTAATTAAAAACTAACACCGGTACGACAACTAATGTTCTTCATTCAATCTATAGCCATAGTCATGCAATTTCATAATGTTTCCAAGGACGACTACGAAGCCATCCAATCATCCACAGCACTATACGGCCGCACGATTAATGAACATTATACCCAGTATTTCAATGAACAATATGTGTATGAGGAATTTAGGATGATCTTGATCGGCACAGCACACGGTTAGACATGGCGGATAAAAAAAGCTCACCTCCAGCCAATACTTGTTGTCGAGAGCCTGGGATGATTGCAAAGCCGTTCGATTGCATCTACAATAAAGCCCATTATGAGCCCACTATTTTCTGGGCATATATCCTCCCTTGTCGATGGGGCCGATTCTAGGGGTGTGGCCGTGTGGGTGTGGATCAAGCCCCATACCCCTCATCGAATGATACTACCCCTTGAGCCTCTTCCATTTTGAAACGAAAATAGGAAGAAGGAGGAGACAAACAAGAAGAAGTGAAGAGGAGAGGAGAGGAGAGGAGGGAGAACTCTACTGCCCTACATTCAAAAGCTGTCTTCGTGACTGCTTGTCGGCTGTCACGGTTCGGCCCTTAGTTCATCTAACCGGCAGAGAGGAAAATGGTAGACGGGTTTGGCTAGAAGCAAACGATGGGTGATTAGGGGTAAGGTTAACCGGGACACAAGCCCACTATTTTTAAACTTGGTTTTAATTTTTTTAGTGGAAAGAAGAATAATACTAAATTATGGCTGAGTATATTCTCGTGTTACAAGCACTCTGAAATACAAGATACTTACTCACTTTATAGCTCCAAATCTAAATCCCAAAGCTGTATGATGATTCATATAGATCATCACACATGCAAACACTAAGCAAACATGCAGAGAATATATGACCAAAGAACAACGGATAACATTTCTGTAGGCATAATATTGAACATAATCTTATTCTTCTTTCTTGTGTCTCCCTTCGTCCTTCTGCCACAGAAAATAAGGAAACTCGAGCCAAATTTTCCTAAATCAAAACTATTTAGTTTTGGGCGACGTTGTCAGGTCTAACCACAAAAAAATGGAGAACAGAGTGGTGAAAAATATTCCATGGCGGCAGCATCATCCCGAGCTCGATGTCGTCATTCAGAAACCTAATTCTCCATGTCATCATGCCAAGTAATAGGTTGATGCCGTAGTTGGCTCCTTCATCTGCATCGGATTCTTCATGGAAAGATCAAATCCACCCTATCTTCTCACCATTGGCGAGATAAAGAAGGAAACAAATCCAATAAACAAAGAACTCAGCATGGAAACCTAACCCTAACTCTAAATATAGCTCGACCTATCATAAAACTATTAGAGACATGGATCCCGTCCCTCGAAGCCTCCAGCGAGTTGCTGGAGGGGAAAGGGAAGGAGATCAGCTATGGCGAAGCTGCGGTGCAGCGGCTGGCGGCGGTGGCAGTGGGTTTTAGCGAGGGTAACTCCGGACGAGATCTTAAAACGTCAGGGCCTGCAACTTGGTTTCAATTTGACGCTTCGGTGCAAGACTTGAAAAAAAAGAAAGCGTCTCCTTGTAAACAACATATCAACCGGTTGCGAACGAGTAAATCTTAACAAAGAAAAAAAAAATCAAAGATGGCCTAACAATTGTCGGGAAGAAAATTGTATGTATCCTTTCACATACAATCCGATATATAATTACGGTGCGTGATGCTACAATTAGAAGCGCCACAACTTTGATCCAACGCCCATGCATGATCATACAGTATGTCTATATCGAGGCAAGACTATAATAAACTAAACCAAATCAATGGCCAGAAAAAAACCTACTTAACCGAGCGTGTTTAATTAGAGTCTGACAGCATGTGCAGCAGCATGTCGTTCCAGGCGTCGATGGGCCCAGGCAGGCACCAGTGGATGCAGTCGTTGTACAGCGTCCGCTTCTCGTCCGGCCAGTGCCCGTACCGGCTGGGGTGGCCGTCCGGCCGCATCAGCATGGCCGCCGTGGCGTCCATGAGCGCCACGTCAAGCCCCCTCGCCTCCCTGAACTCCTCCAGCTGCGACGTGTAGAACCCGAGCTCCGCGCCTTCCATGGCCTTCGTCTCGTTCGCCCCGTACGGCCTCGTCCTCCGGCAGTCGCCGCCGGCGTCGTACGGCCCGCCCTCGAAGTGCGACATCGGCGACAGCGTCCGTACGATGACCTTGCCTCGGAACCTGGCGAGCGCGAGCGCCCTGAGAGCCGTACGGAACGCCATCCGGTGCGAGTACGTGTTGGTGAGGCTGCTGGTGAAGTTGAGCGACACGTACATGCCGCCCACGAGCTGGCGGCGCTCGTAGAAGTAGGTCTCGCGCGTGAACCAGTTGGCGCCCGAGAGGAGCACGTAGTCGAAGCGGGAGGAGGCGGACAGCCACCTGTCGTCGGGCTCGTCCAGGTACAGCCGGAACACGCCGGGGTGGTCGCCGCCGACGACCTCCTCCGACCGCACCAGGAACGGCGACCAGAAGATGTAGATTGTGAAGTTGTACCCCTCGTAGTACAGGATCTTGTTCGGGTCCGTCTTGTCCGCCACCGACACGTCCTTGGGCAACGCCACCTGCAAAATCCTTGCATAAGCGGATAAGCCACCAGCTTCCAACTCCGTCCATGCTCATCAAGAAGCTAAAGTTGTAGCGGCGTGCAATAGTAAGCTCCATCAGAAACACCCAGGTGTTGGATAGACACTTCCACAATGAATGTACCTTGGAGAGGAGACAGAGGAGGGACTGCATGTGGTTCCTGGCGAGCGAGTCACCAACGAACGCGATGGTCTTGTTCGCGACGATGGCGAGGAACCTGTGGGGGTCGAACCGTGGGAGGTCGCAGCCGTGGGGCTTCCAGCGCCATTTGAGGAAGTCGAGGTCAGGGCGACCGTAGAACATGCAGTTCTGGTGCTCCTGGATGAAGGAGCACGTCTCGTTGGTGTAGTGCGGCGCGTCCGGGTCGGGAACCCACTCGCCACGGAAGATGTCGCACTTGGGCGGCGGCGGCGGCGCTGGCGCCGCGAGGTAGGACGTCGAGCGGCGGGCCAGGTCGTCGTCGTCGATGACGTAGCTCAGATGCAGGTACGGCATGTTGGTGAAGCAGGAGAGGATGACGACGGCCGAGAGGAAGATGGCGGCCGTGGGGCCGAAGAGGAGCTTGAAGCACAGAGCCATGGCTAGCTCTAGCTGCTGCGGCGCGCTCACCAGAGCGCTGTGCAGTGTGCACTGGAGAGTGTGAGTGTACGTCGGGATCGGTTTGGCATTATATTCGACCTTTGCTTAAAACTGAAACAGAGGGCCAATCGAGCGTTTTCAACGTTCAACACCCGATCGATGTTCGAGTCACAGAGAATTATTACATCTTGCAAGTGGACGTGCGAGCATGCCAGGGAACTTTCTTCAGATCGATCGGTCACAGGACTGGAAACGATTATACTACTCGACATCATGGGCATCATGGCTCTCTTTTTTTTTTCTTCTCCTGCAGCAGTAAATCCCTCTCGGTATTCGATGCCGCAGACTACAGCTGCTAATCACCTAATCCTCTTTATTTTCTAATGCAACAAATAGTTTTGGTGTCAGTGCTATTAATGTCCGAATGGCCCTATTGTAGCCTGATCTCTGAATTAAGTGCGAATGTCCAACGCTGTCGTTACTCGCAGTTCTGAACTATTATCCCGAATCATGCAATACGGAGTAGTTCAGATTTAGTCGAGGTGTCAGGGTTGAGAACTTCCGCGGAAGAGGATAAAAAATAATTCCTAAAAGGCCTTTCTCCTGCACGTCGATCGTCAGTCGATCTAAGCGTATTTTGCACGAAACACTTGCGAGGTTGCATGACAAATTGCAAGGAGATCAACTTTTGATTTGAGGGCAATAAGATTTTGAGCTTGTTTAATCTTACCGAGGAGTTGAATTTTTGGCAACGGAGGTGAGTCGATCCAAACTCACGTTAAGGAACGGCTAGTTGTTTTATCCCCTCGAGGAATCTGATGACAGAGCCGATGAGACACGAGCTGCAATTTTTCTTTCTATAGAAGCATTATCGAAACAGAAGGGAGCCAGACATAGCCTGCCTTGGTTAATGCTATATTCACTGCACAGCTGTTAAACATTTAGAGTTCGTCAGGGAAGTGCATTTTCAATCCAGAACGGCAGTCCGGCATTCCCATCGGATTCAAGCAGCCGTACGGTTAACGATGCCAAACACACACGGCTTTTTACCAAAAATTGTTGATTCGATTATATTCGATGTGATCACCCGCCCATGTGCGTGGATTTTGGAAATCCCTATTGTATTTGTTTTCCATGCATCCAAAAAAGCTGGAGCTTCGTGAAGGTTATGTTTCTCGCTGAGATTAGTGTTAATACAGTACACAGCTTTTACTGTCAGACAAATTTACCTTGTGTGTGCATCTTCATCCTTCTATATTTGCTAAAAACTATAGAAATTTTCAAAATGAGACTTAACAAAAGATACAAAAAAAAAAGTATCTATGAGTACAAATAAATTTGATTTAGAGAATTTTGTTCCTAAATTTATTCATGAACTTGTAATACTAACTTTTATTGGCCCAAAACTAAAGCTATCCGGAATTTCTTTAGTATTTTTTTCTCCTCACATTCTATTTTTTTATGCCATCTCTTCTCTTCTCTATCTCCCATCAACTCCAATGACCCTTTTAGGGTTCGAGGATAAGGAAAAACTCAAATGTGTTCTTCTCTAGGAAATCAATGTGTTTAGCTTTGTTTAGTTCATCAACTTTTTACCAACTTAGTACACCCATAATCGACTCACTCTTACAGAACACGTTTCCCAGTGCGTCAACTTGCCACCAATTTGTAAACCAAATTAGCCTGTTCGGCTCGCTAGTGGTTTTTCCAGCCACTATCAGCCCAGCCCAGCCCAGCCCAGCCACTACCAGCCCCAGTCAAACGAACAGCGCATAGGAAAAAGTCCTATTTAGGTCCCTCAACTAATGGCCAAGTTCGATTTAAGTCCTTAAATCCAAAACCGGGTAAAGCACATCATTTAACTTTCAAAACCATCCACAAAAAGTCATATTAGCTATTTTAGTTGGGCCACAGCCCACAAGGTCTATTCACTAGGCTTCAGTTGCGCGCTCTCTCTGTTTCGACATCTCAAAAAAGGAGGAAATTGAAGCTCTGTTTGACTTTTTGTGGACCGTGGACAGAAACACACAGACAGTGGCGAGGAATTCTTCCCGCATCTCATGGAAATTCACAGCCCTTGTATACATCGCCGCCTCCGTAAGTAACTTGAGCCATGGAAAGCAGCCATGCATGATGGAGCTAGCAAGCTCCCAAGTTAGTGAAGTCAAATGCCTGCAAAGCACTCCACCTCCACTGCTCCCTCCTCCTCCAAAAAGCCGTGCTGAATTCTGAATCCCTCCGGTTCCCGTCTCCCATTGTCACCCTGCTGCAGTCCGTGCATGCGTCGTCGTCCATGCACGCGTAGCTCGCTCGCTGCGTGATCATCATCGATGGCCCTGCTCACCTCCCCGCCGAGGCCCAGCAGGAAGAATCGGTGCTCGTCCAACCCGATGCTCGCCTCCCTCTCGCCGTCGCTCCTCCCCCTCATCCTCCTCGTCCCCTTCCTCTCCCTCCTCCTCCTCCACCGCTCCTCCTCCTCCTGCTCATCCCCTGGCCTCACAAGCCCCGGCTCGCGGCGCCGAGCAATAAGCGCGGCCGGCTTCTCCGGTGACCTTCGCGACATCGAGTTCTCGTGGAACCACCTGCCGTTCACGTCCTCCAGGCCGCCCCCAACCAAGCTCAAGATCGCCGTGTTCTCCCGCAAGTGGCCCGTGGCCTCGGCTCCCGGCGGCATGGAGCGTCACGCGCACACGCTCCACACGGCGCTCGCGGCGCGCGGCCACCGCGTCCACGTCTTCACCTCCCCTCCGCCCCACACCGAGGCGTCGCCGTCGCCGTCGCCCTACGGGCCCCAGCTCCACTTCCTCGACGGCGAGCCGGGGCAGTGGCGGTGCGACGAGGCGTGGAAGCTGTACGAGGCCGAGGGCGAGAACGACCCCTTCGACGTGATCCACTCGGAGAGCGTGGCCGTGTTCCACCGCTGGGCGCGCGGGGTGGACAACCTGGTCGTGTCGTGGCACGGCATCTCGCTGGAGGCCCTCCACTCGGGCATCTTCCAGGACCTGGCACGCGGCGAGGACGAGCCCATGTCGCCGGCGCTGAACCAGACGCTGGCCCAGTCCGTGTTCCGCGTGCTCTCCGAGGTGCGCTTCTTCCGGAGCTACGCGCACCAGGTGGCCATCAGCGACTCCACGGGGGAGATGCTGCGCGACGTGTACCAGATCCCGTCGCGGCGCGTGCACGTCATCCTCAACGGCGTGGACGAGGCCCAGTTCGAGCCCGACCCGGCGCTGGGCCGCGCGTTCCGCGAGGAGGTCGGGGTGCCCCGTGGCGCCGACCTGGTGCTCGGCGTGTCGGGGCGGCTGGTCAAGGACAAGGGACACCCGCTGCTGTACGAGGCCTTCTCCAAGCTGGTGCTGCGCCACCCCAACGTGTACCTGCTCATCGCCGGGAAAGGGCCATGGGAGAACAGGTACATGGACCTGGGGCGAAACGCCAAGGTGCTGGGCGCAGTGCCGCCGGGGAAGCTCAAGGCGTTCTACAACGCGCTGGACGTGTTCGTGGACCCGACGCTGAGGCCGCAGGGGCTGGACCTGACGCTCATGGAGGCGATGCAGTGCGGGAAGCCGGTGGTGGCCACGAGGTTCCCGAGCATCAAGGGGAGCATCGTGGTGGACGACGAGTTCGGATACATGTTCGCGCCCAACGTGGAGTCGCTGCTGGAGAGGCTGGAGGCCGTGGTGGCGGAGGGCGCCCGCCGCGCCGCGAGGAGGGGGCGCGCGTGCCGGGAGTACGCAAGGTCCATGTTCGCGGCCACCAAGATGGCGCTCGCGTACGAGAGGCTCTTCCTCTGCGTCAAGAACGAGACCTTCTGCGCCTACCCCGCCGAGTTCGACTAGCCCGCCCGGTCCGGTCGTCTCTGCTCGATCACTACTCGGCATAATGTGCATGCACGCGTTTTTAATTTTTGTACGTCTAATAATAATCATACAAATGATATATACGGTGTTTCTTTTTTCTCTTTCGTTTTTCGGATTGAACTCCCAGCAGCTATAGATGTTTGGAGATGATTTATTTTGAAGATATAAATAGAGGAACTAATCTACATTCTTTTTCAGCGACGACTGAGGGGTACACATTCTGAACGTGTGCTCTGCTTGTCTCTTGGTACATCTTGTTATGGACCTAGTAAACGCAAAGCACTTTGGAAACTTCGAGGGTTGTAGGTTGAAGACTGAAGTGTACTCCCTCCATCCTTTAAAGAATGATGTTTTATGATTTTTCAGACAAATTAAGAGTAGAAAAGAAAGACGCATGTGTCCCTGGTAAATACGATTTTAGGAGGTAAATCAGTTTCCTTTTAAGCATGCATGCATAAGATATTCCTAATTTGTTATACATGCATACCAAAACATCAATCTTTATGAGAAAAATTTTAAACGATAAAACATCATTCTTTAAGGGACGGAGGATTCTTTAAGGATGGAGGGAGTACGTCGTACGGAAACTAGTTGCCTTTATCGAGTTGACGAATGCTTATGTGGCAAGTAAGCGAATAAAAGCACCACTGCATTGACCTGCCGCATGTTAGAGCGGCTGACTTTCAGGGATGTATCGGGATTGGCTTGCTACTACTAGTATCTGTTATATGCTCAAAAAGAAAGAAAGAAAGAAAAACTACTAGTATCTGTTCTCCCTCGTACGCCTACGCCTTCAGGACAACATCAATTTCAGAAGTACAGTACATTTTTTGTACTCTTTGGACGACTTTGACTGAATGGTAGGTTTGCAGAGACAAATTGCCATTGCTGGGCTTTGTTTAGTAAGTAGCTAGGGCCTAGGGGTAGTAATAACACCTAGTAATTCCTTTTGATCCACTGATCCAAATCAAATGTTCAGGTTGGACTTCCTAGAAGAAAGGTTGCCATGTAAAAAATCAGAGTACAATTAGGATTGATGTGTCAAGGTAAAAGGGATTTTTCTTTTCCCAATGAAGTAAACAGACAGATTGGCAGTAGCAGCAAGCTCATGTTAATATTGGCGTATAAAAAGTTAAAAACATGTTACACTACATAGTACCCAATTAAATACAGACGCGATCCCTCATTGGAGTTTCCGGCAGGTATAGACAGATGGCTATCAACTGCTCTCTTCTTTGCACGAGTGGCGATCAGCAAAGGCCTTGCCTGCTTGCCTGCTCGCATACTCAGCCCCCTGAGCCGCCGCTTCGTTCTCGGATCCGTTCGACCAGTCGCCGACCACCGCATCCCTCCCGGTGAGCCTCTGGACTACCGACTTGAAGCTGGACCGGTCCGCCTCGACGTGCACCGTCTCGATGATCTTCACCGCCGGCGGCCTCGCCTCGCCCCCTCTCGTCGTCGTCGCCATGGAAGGAAAAAACCCAGAACAGACGAGTATTTTCACGTCGAGGAGAGCAAGCAATCAGATGCCACTGCAATCTCCAAACCCAAGACGCAAAAGCCCGTGGGGCGATCTGTTTCTTCTTATAGCCGGCCGGGAGTTTGGTCACGGTCGAGGAAAGATCAGCCGGCATCGCCTAAAAAACTAGAGGGTCGGACGAGACGTGCAGCCACTGCACGGAACTCTCCGTGAACTGGAGCTGTCTGACGGCGGTGCGAACGGCGACCGTACGGTGGTAGATACGTGACAGCTGCACCTCGCCGCGGCGCGGCTGCTGCCGCGCCACATATTCGCCGCGTCAAAGTTAGCAATACCGTCCGTCCGGCCGAGGGGCTGCCGCCCTATTCGCTAGTCAGAATAGTGCTCTCGATGCTACCTACTTGGCCATTGACATTCGTCGACTATTGATATGTAACCTACGGGCGATCACCCAAAACGTGGTACTTTTGAGTTGCTCTCGCGGACCGAGCCGACATCGAGCTTTCGGTATGCACAGATTCTCCAGTTAGATGACCCAACAAGATATTTGCGTAGCTCAGCACTTACGTTAATATAGGCAAAAGAATATGAAACTCCTGCACGAATTGGTCGTGCAGGAAGGATACTGACGATTAAGCACGATCAGCTCATCAAGTAAAAATTGAACTGTGGTCCTCTAGCGGCCGGTCAAAACTCACAAACAACATATGCTATGCTCACACAGAGGTGGTAAGTTCTCGTGAGACGCAGACAGCAGATGTACAGGGCTACTCACATACTGCCTGACGTCTACTGGAATCAGAACACAACTATACCAGTATGGGAAAAATTACAATGGAACGAACGCACCAGCATACAAAAAAATCAGCACACTGCTAAAAGACTCAAAAAATATTTTATACAACAGATTCATAGGCTGGAGGTGGCGGTGGTGGTGGCGGCGGCGATGCCTCTGTTGACGAAGGCTTATCCGTTGCCTCGGACGTCTCAGTTGAGGGGGCGGAGGCTGCAGCTTCGACTGGTGTAACACCAGGTGCACCAGTGCTATTGCTATCCGCTGCAGGAGTTGGAGCAACAGCCGCTGGATCAGTGTTGCTTGATGCATCTGTAACAGGAGCTGCTGCGGCTTCCTCGTTGCCTGGAGCTGCTGGAGCTTCTTCATTGCCAGGTGCTGCTGTAGCTTCACCGCTGCTGGGAGCTGCTGCAGCATCTGCAACCGGGGGAACTGCATCGGCAGCTGTAGCTTCTGACGGCTTTGCCTCGTCAGTGCCCTGTGATGGAGCAGGAGTACTTTGAATCATAGGAACTTGAGCTCCAGGAGCACTTTGAGCCATGGGAGCGCCCTGAATCATTGGGGTGCCTTGAGGTGCGGTGGCACCCTGAACCATTGGAGCACCTATGGGTCCATTTGAGGCTTGTGCTGCATTAGGTAGACCTGGTTTTGTGCCGGATTTTTTAATCACGATCGGTGGCGCAGATAGGGGAGGCATGCCAGGAGGAAGTATTTCGATGGGAGGCTTTTTCTCAGTTTCTCCCAAGCTGGTGAGCTTTGGATCCTCAAGAGAAGCCAAGAATGCTGCAGCGGCATCAGTTTTCACAGTTGGTGTGTGATCCAACTCCTTCTGTAGCATCTTATTCCATGCTATAACCAAGTTCCTTAATGATGGACGACCATGGGCCTGTAGAGTTGATTATGCTAGTAAGCATTTCACAATCATACTAACTGTGATATTTTCAGCCAAATAAATAATGAATACTAAAAAATAGCAATGAAACAGAACAGAATGACAAAATTGCTTCATTCTGATGTTCCATGTCTCAGAACAAGGAATGGGCAATGCATGAAATGATTCAATTCAACAAAGCTTACTTGAGCATGTAAAACGGCCTCGGCCAACATTCCTGTGTCCTGCCATGCTTTTTCCATAAGGGCATTATCTCCCAGAACGGCAGCAGCAAATGCTGCTTCTCGTCCATGTCCAGCTGCGATCAAATTGCTTACCAAACCCTGGACAAGTACGCTGGTGTTAGTGGTTATTCTTATAAATTTGTGGCAATTCTCAGATAACAATGTATTGCATTTCCAACAGGTGAGATCACAGATTTATCGAAGTGTGTGCTTCGGGCCATGTTCATGTGTATACATGGAGTTTGTGTGTGGCAATGTGTCTTCCAACATTGCCACCTTGGTGTGGAAGTCACAATGCAACACCAAAACAGAACAAGGCAATATCAGGCCTCAATACACACTTGCGCATGAACTCTGTTCCGTGTTATATTATTCTACAAAGCTGTACTAGTCTATTAGAAATGTTATTAACTGTATGACAATATTTTAGCCATCAAACATTTTTGCCACTCTTATCACCAACAGTCGTCATGGATAAGAATCCAAGTTTCCAATGTAAACTATTAGCCTTAAATTGTGATCAAAGTAACATACCGACAATCTAGTAAGCTCCCCATGATTTGCAAGACGGAGTGCTAGGCCTCTCAGCATCTGTCCATGCAGAGCTCCCTTTACAGAAGCTGCAGCTGCTAATCTCTTTAGAACTTCACGAGCAATGTCAGATTGCCCAGTGGCATCTGCTGCATCAATAAGGTCAAAAAATTCCTTGACAAATTTCACTATTCCCTGCACGGCATCTGCAAGACTTTCTTGCTTAGCTTGCTTAGCTACTGCCAAATTAAGAATCTGTGTAACATCAGTGGCATCGGCGGCAGCTGTTTCCTGTCCCACATCTCGGCTATTGCTCATTGTCAATAAACAAGCAAGTGCTCTTTTCAGGTCATTGCTCTGCATCGCAAGGTCGAACTCCAGCCTGAGGGGCATCAAAACAAATTCAGATAAAGAAAAATGTGAGTATGTCATCCTTGCTCTGGCACATGTCCTAGCATGCTAGAATGTCACAGAGAACAGTTCAATATGCAGAAACAAAGGTCTTACCTCTTAGATATTCCAGGCAAATGAAGAGCTTCAGTAGCATAGCCCATACCCAGCATAAACTGAGCCAGGTCATCATGATGCTCTCGGCCAAGTCTAGTTGCCCTGCATAATTGGGTATAATATTATTATTATTCTTCAATCCTAAAGACAGCAAGAGGCAATGTTCTTACACACATACCATTTCACAGCACTAACAGGATCCCCATATGCTGCAAGGCAACGGCATCTTATACCAGGATGGCTGAGTGACAAGGCATGCGCGCACATATACCTTTTAAGGAACATGGAACATTTCACAGTTACATCCAGGTGAGCATGTCAAAAAGTCTAACAAAAGGCAATGATTTGTAATTTATTTTTAGTAAAGTTAGGTTCCACAGTATTTTTGTGCATGAAGAACTGCTCTTGGTAATGAAGAGTTAAAGACTGCTTAGGAGGGTATATATTACCTGTCAACAAGCCAGAGAACTCCATCTCTGACACCAACCACAACAAGAGGTCCAATAGGTCTCTTCTGCTCAGGAGGGAAGCGAGTTACTGCAACAGACACCCCTCCTCCAGCGACAGCAACTTCAGCATATCTTCTGTCATCTAGTTCTTTCTGAAATACTGAATCATCTCCATCCATCTTGGATTGCTTTGGCACTATAAAAGGTGGTATCGATGGAGCATGCTGAAAAGAGGCTAAACGAACAACCTGAAATAACAATGAAGGATGTAAGAACATTGTTTACATCATTCAACAACGTATTAATGGACTAGAAGTTTTCCAGAAAAAAGGAAAAATACATTGATACCGCAGCTCATTGACCAAATTTACTCCATAAGGAGTAGATTTCTAATCAAACTAAAAAAAATGCCTGGTCATGATTTTTCAAAATGGCTTTGATTCACATAAGATTTTACAATAAATTGTGGCCGTGGAGAATCTTGATCTTCCATTAGCAAAGGGTAGAATACTTGCAACAATAAAAATATTTTTTTTTCGATTGACATTCTTAGCAGCATTACGCAAACATAGGCACACCAAGCGACAATAATTCTGTTTATCAAACGAACTCAAATAGACAGCCCCAAAATATTAGGTACTAATCCATCCATTTTTATCTAATACAACAATTAAGAAACTATACTTTTTATTTAACGTAGGACTTAAAAAATAAGTAAATCTAACTACGTCTACCTGAAGTGCACACTGTCTTCGTTAATTGATCACTAGGGTGAAGGATTGGTGCTTCAGAAACAAAGGTAATGACGCAGGTCATCTTTTGCTTTTTGTTGAAAAGTGTGACAACTCTAAACACCAAAAAGAAAAGGACTGTAATGAACTTGCAAATAAAGTAAAGTACATAACGATTATGTTATTATCATTTACACTAACTTCGCATGACACTCATGCAAGCATAAGTCAGTATATCAACAAACAAGAAAATGAGCACTAAAAGGATCCAGCATACTAGATGATGTACCTGCAACATTGGCGGTCTTAATGATATTTTTTCACTCACAGTAACCTGGGGAGCTTCAACTGTGATAAGAGCCAAATCTCCATGCTCTGCAACTGCCCGACCCTGAGCCTCCCTTGCTTTCATTTCCTCTTTCCTCTTTTTTGTTTCAATGTCAATAGCTGCCACTCCAGCATCGACAAAGACACACCTGAAAAATATTTGTTGTTGAGTGTTGTGGACGCTTTTACCGGGTTCAAGTATTCACGAAAGAAGAAGGGGAATTCGGCATCTTCTAGTGGCTAGAATACGTTCAGTTAGTTGAGTAGTTTGTTTTATTATTCAGTTGTTAGCTGGTTTGTTAGTCATCCATCCTACTTTGTAGGGATTAGTTGTGTATCCCCTGCTATATTAAGGGCAGGGCAGACAATTGTGAGATTAAGCAAGGAATAATCTACCACCTAATTCGGTTGTTCAGAACCTCCGCAAGGAGGGTGAGCACGCCTTCATCTACCTTGCCCCCGTAGTCTGATCTACCATAACATTGAGTCATCAAAAAATTGAAAAATACTGTTTTCTTAACACAAGTCTACATAGATTACACACTTCACATAATCAGAACAAACTGTGGAACTAACAAGAACAAATCATCTGCATGCTCCATATCTCAGCACTATCATATTCAGTACCCCTGACTGCATTTTAAATTTTAAAATGTTCTAAAAAAATGAAATTTTGCTACAGGTGGCCTAAAGCTACTACAACTCCGATTATAGGACTCATAAGTTCATGACCCTTATGGTATCATCCATTTCTATTTACAAGCTTAAATCACATAGGCATAGCATTACTGACTTATCTGCTTCAAAAAGGCATTGGATACCCTGAGAGCACCAAAAAAGGAGCATTCAGACAAGTTATAGTACGCAGAAGACAAATCTTACTCGATTGTTGTAGGTGTAGCCACAAATAACTGTCTTCGATGCCAAACAGCACCAGTTGCAAAGGGAATTGAAACATCTCCAAGGTATCTGAATTGGGGCCGCAAGGAAGATATTACAATATACTGCTGATAAGCAAATGCACAATACTCAACAGTTTGGTCCCACACAGTCCACTCAGGTTGTGCAAGTAAGCCGCTTACAGGCTGATATGTCTCCCAGCTGCACCAATCAAATGCAATTTTAGCCTAAGAAATATTATAGTTCCAAGTGTCATGTCTAAGAAAGCAAATGTTACAAAATAAACCAATTTTACAGGTAAACATCAGCCAAAAAATAAATTATCTGGAACATGCAAATCTATACCTGTACAACTGGAAATTTTGTGGAGGCCCTTCCTTAGAGGAAAATGGATCATCAGAAGCAAAAGATGACCCACTTCCACCAAAACCTGATAGGGGCATCGATTGAACAGTTGATATAGCTGTTGCTGTCAGAGGACTGATCCTACGAGATGTACGGTATGTGACACCAAGCAAAGCACCACCATGCAAACCGATAACCTGAAATATTACGACCATTAAATTGGACAGGAAAGTTTCTGGTCTGAGTCTCCAGCACTGGCCAGAAACTTAATGGTTTCTATCTCACTAGTCAAGGTACTCACAACTGAAAGCAAGAAATTCAACCTAGCAATCACCTATGTTGCTATTGTTGTTGCTGATACACAATGCAACTATAGCATGATATGAAAGCACATCAGGTTCCAAATGACACCAACACGATAAGACAAAGTAATCATAGAGATGAAATAAGATTTGATAAACTGTCAGCATGTTATCTCACTATCCACCCAGCAGAACTTTGTTGCAAATAAAAACACAAATGAACCAACAACACAAATCACAAACTATGAGAATATAGCTCATCAACATTAAACTGATTCCTTTGGGAGGGTATTGGCATTGAGCTGCTGAAATTTAAACCACACAAATTACAACAACAACAACATAGCCTTTAGTCTCAAGCGAGTTGGGGTAGGCTAAACCACACAAATTAGATGAAAATAATTTTATTATAATATCAAATAAGTACTACCTCCGTTCTTGAATATATGACACCATTGACTTCTTTTCTTCATTTGACTATTCGCCTTTTCTACAAATATTTATGCAACTAGATAAGTCTACTAGTTAAATCCAAAGTATTATCAATAATTGATGTAGTGGTACCCATTTTACGCTATTTAACAAAGTAACTAATAAAATATCATTGGTCAAAGTTGAAGGAAAAAGTCAATGGTGTCATATATTTAAGAATGGAGGTAGTAGGTAAGAAGAGCTAAGTGTTGCCCAAGAAACAAGCACTAGTCGCTCTTCCAAAAAATGCAAGCTAAGTTTGTTAGAAAAATGCATGAAATGTATTTTATTTTATTTTTAAGCTGGAGCTCTCCCATCACAGGCTGCCACTGCAGCATATTTTGGACACAATATAAAGGTATCTACATATGATAGTGCTTCATAAGTTTGGATTGGATTTCCATCAAGCTATAAGTAGGAAACTAGGAACTAGGAATTGAAAATCCACGTGAAAAGGGAACAGGGAGGGAGAAGTGATGATTACTGACCGGTTCACTACGACCATCAATCGATCTCTGCAAAACATGTGCTGTTCCATCATCTAATAAGATACGGACTTGTACTGTGGCGGCAGAAGCAGCACTAGCAGCTGCTGCTGCTGCTTGAGCTGCTGCAGCAGCTGCTTCTTTTGCCTTTTTAGAAGAACCACCCTTCACAACAAGTGGCATTCTTGGAGCCAATGCGCTCTCTACCAAAGCATATCTGTCACGACAGGTGTCCCAGGCAAAAAGCTTCCCTGTGCCTGAATCAACAACTGACCAATCACTTGCTTTGTATACAGCAAAAGAAGGAATGTCTGGCCATACAATTGCAACGTACCTGCAAGGAAAATATAACCTTTCTCATTAGAAAAATCATTTACGCGAGCAATAGGATATTGAGAATTGAACCACGCAACCAGGATAATTGGTTCCAGTTTCAGTTGGTTCAATGACATAAGGGCTGGTTTTGTTTGTCTAGTGATGCACATTAGTTTTCAAGATTTGATCCGCAAACCATATCTAGTAATACTAAAAATATAGAAATATTAAACTAATTGAGGATCTTGTTTTAGGGCCCAAACCATTTCTTTTCAGGAAACTGGTTCCAGATCAATTTAGGATGGAAGCGGTTGAGTTAGATGAGTCGCTAATTTTCCAACACTTGGTAAATGCAAAGCGGATTAAACATAAGCAGCAGTGACCTTTGTGCCACTAGGAAATACATGCGGTTTAGGTTGACGAGTAGTGCAACAATAACCAGACGGAGACTACTTCAAATTCAGCTAGAACCAAGAGCATAATTGCTTGCATGTACTGTATTCCAGTTAAGTTGTACTTCCTCCGATCAGAAATATAAATACATCTAGGTTTGTCCTGAGCCAACCTTTTTTGCCTTTGACTATCAATATCTAAAATGTATAGACTGACAGGACAAGATTGGCATTACTAGAATATGTTCCATTTAATATAAAGTATTTTTATAGATATTGCTAGTCAAAGTGTCATATTGGAGACCATGTCAATGTCCTAATTGCCTAACATGTGATCGAGGGAAGCAGATGATAAGACGGCTTGCATGTCACTTACTTTCCAGAACTGCTAACTGAAAGGACCGAATAAGAGTCATGGGGAGCAGGAGTGCTGATATGCTTCTTGGTCTGCTTTACTACCAAATGGTCTATCGAATCATTCCTTGATCTTCCTGTATCAGATGCAACACCAGCATTCCCAAGGGATGGATTTGCTGTGTTTGACAACTGGAAATTCAATAACTTAAGTTCTCTTTCCACTATGTAAACAGCAGAATGTTCCTTGTTTCCTGTCGGTGTTGGTAAAGGAGCAATAGCAGGAAGTGCTCTTGGATCAAACTCACTTAATATGATACCAATATTAGTTCCAGTAGCAACAAGATGGGGTTGCAAGGGATGTGCCACCATGCAATAAACCTAGAATAACCACAAAATAGTCTAGTTAGCAGCATGCTTGAGGAAAATGAGTCAAAATGGCTTTGCTGTATGTAGAAACCAGGCGTTGCGCAATGCCACATTTGAAAAACAAGTTTCAGTTTCAATAATGTTGATCAAGCAGAGATTAAAACAGTATAATACCACTCCAGTCTTATGGGTATATCCAGTTGGTATCAACAATTCAATATTATACCACTACCACGCTCCTCTGATCCTCTTGAATGAGAAGGTTGACCTAAAAACAATGGTATAGATGGTTCCTCGCTTTGTGCTGAAAGGTTACCATGCTGGCATGCATAATTTCAAGAGGTTACCAGCAACCAATCAAGCTATGTGAGACCAAACCATCACTAAAACAGCTTGAACTTTGGCTAATCATCCAATCAAATTAACTCTATGATATTTTAGGTGGTGTACTGGGATAAGCAAACCTTTGGAACAGTACATGGCAGTTCCATTTTCTCTTTTAATTAGATAATGATATTTGAGATGTATGTATATTCCCCAGATACAGTATCAATGGTAAGATTTTCTTTGGAAGGGCACAGCACTCAATCTCTTCAAGTGTAGCAAAAACAGTGAAAAAAACATCATCTATGCATGGCTTAACCTTGAACATTGCAGTTAAAAAGCAGAGATAAGTGAAAAGAAATATTTCATCATTCAAAATGTGCTATACGTAAGATCAAATATAATAGCTTAACCACAAATAACTAAATCTGCTGAAATGACAAATTAGTATGTTTCACTGAAGGGATAAGAACAGAAGAATACCCTCAGTTTCTTATGCTGTGCAAGGACCTGTGGAGGAACTAACGATGACAATTCACAGAGTGGTCTTGTTAAAGCAGAATAAGTTGGGTGTTCTATGGCCCTGTAAGAATACAGAGTGCAGAGCGGTGCAGATTAACCATGATGAGCATCATTACAGAAAAGCTAATACTTTTTAAACAGAAAGAAACACGTACCAAATATGAGAGTCCTTCACACAAGTTAGAATATCAAGGTTTGGTGCACGAGGATGACACCACGATGCAACACTGTGACAAGCAAGTTTAGGTACTGGTTTAATGCGCCTTATTTCCTGCACAGCAAATGTGATACTGTAAGTTCTACTTGAAATATCAAATAATACAACCACATGCAAATATCTAACAGAAGTACCTTGAAAGTAACAGTATCCCATATGGCTAGGGTTTTATCAGCCCCGATTGTAATGAGCTGTGGAGCACTCCCCATCACCCTTGAAAGTTCAACCGCAACTACACCTCCATCATGGGCCTTGAGAAATACACACAAAAAAAGAATATTAACACCACGTGCTAGGTAAAATATTTACAGGTTATATACAAATGTTCTGT
This sequence comes from Digitaria exilis, assembly GCA_015342445.1. Taxonomy (NCBI): domain Eukaryota; kingdom Viridiplantae; phylum Streptophyta; class Magnoliopsida; order Poales; family Poaceae; genus Digitaria; species Digitaria exilis. The sequence continues at coordinate 299,149 of JACEFO010001882.1, forward strand.
ACCATTTTACTTTTTGCTGATATATAAACAACTTAGTGCTCCAAAGTCATTACCTTCATACTAATCTTAGGCACAAGCTCACGCGAGTCATGGATATGATCAGCGCTCCATAATATCAACAGGCCATCGCTTCCACCAGAAACTAAATGAACCTGAAGAGAATGTAATTAATGGAGAGATATAGAAGTAGAACCCAGTGAAACAAAAGTCAGAAGAACTAGCAATAACAAAAAGTAAAAAAAAGCAAACATGCAAATAGAAACTTGCCGTGTATGAAAGAAACAGGAAGAACATACTTGCAACCACAAAAATGAAGGAACCCAAAGACAAGACATAGTTACGCAAAAAATTACCTCACCGGCTGCAGACATGTATGTCATTAAGCAAGCTATAGCTCCTTTATGCCCACCTGTATACCTTCGCACAAGCTGCAAGGATCAAAAAGCTCAGTTTAAACCGCAGTAAGCCAGTAAGGAAGAAATGGGGTATGGTAGAGCACATTTAACCTTCCATGTCAACATTGAAAGAACTCTGATTACACCATCAGATGACCCAAAGGCAACAAGAGGGGCATCACTGGAAGATGACCTAGAGAGGAACTCCATACTGCAAAAACAAAAATAGTGGGCCTTCAAATTACATGATACAGAACAGATAGATGTTGAGTGAATACAGTATAAGCCATTTGCGTCATATAAATGAAGAATAAGGGCAAACAGGAGCAACGCCTTTGCTACTTTTAATCTAGTATTGATGGCAACTGATTTATCACGAGGTCTTAGGAATGTACAAAATGTAGAGAATGCAACAGTTGCTCCATAAAACTGCATTGGCATAGGTTTCATAAACAAGATTAAGATTGAAATGGTCTAGACTACGAACCCGCTATGCAAAATGCCATTACAGGTCATCAAGGATACCTGAGCCATTCATTCATGAATGTTTTCATCCAGGTCCAGGTTACAGTTGATAAGGTATTGCTTTAGTTTCGACAATATCAAATGCAATCATGTGAATGTCTGTTAATGGCACCACAATACCTAGTGCAATCAGCATATCCAGGATATCAAAAGTACACTGGTGATGATCAATCAGTGTCAATCTACTAAGATGACTTTACAGTACATGAAATAAATGGTGTGAAGTAGCCAAATTGCAAGGTCAAACCCTAAAAGATGTGAAAAATGAATAAAGATATGTATCCATAAATACAAATGATTAGAGAAAAGTAGCCATACCATAGAAGTGATCTGTTGTCAAGCTCCTGTTTAGGAACATCACGGCCCCGCATAGTCACCAAATCCAAAAATATGACTTTGTTCTCACAGCAAATGACAACAAAGTGCCTGCCTCGTGTTGATGGTGCAGGTGCACTGAACGTGGAAGATTGTTGATTGACTGCAGTCGGGGCCTCTGCAGCAGCAGAACAATTGCGCCAATGTTGCCAAAAGCGAACATCGTCATCATAAAAGGAAACCTGCTTTACACTTGGGGAAGAACAGTAGGCCCATTGGGAGTCAGGTATAGGTGCTATGAACATTATAATTAGAGGACAGAAAACTCAAATCGATACCTTCCCCCTCGAATGGCCTCAGTGGGCTTCCCTTTTGAATCTGCACAAAACATTGCAAATGGGTACATTAAGCAAAAATGAACATGCTATCTCCATTGATTCAGATTGAAAAAAAAGGATAATGAACAAATTGAAGATAACAACTAATGCCATGTATAACAAAGGGGGAGGGGAGGGAAAACATGTGAAGGCAGAAATGACAAGAACAGAACAACTAGATTCAACAAGGATCAAGGGCTAGGCTGCATTCAGGATGACGGGAGTTGGCATGTTACAGATAAGTAAGTTTTGCAAATGACATTTGCAGACATAAAGTTTGGCGGTTAATTCAAAACAACATTTAAAACAAATTATGGTTGCATTTACACATAAGTGCAAGCCCAAGTACAAGTTGAATGTAGTCATACACTACGAATACAGTATTGTGTTGTGTTGTTCACATGTTCCTTTTAGTTATGAGTACATGAGAAGAAGGTTACTCATAGACTCACCTAATTTCCAGTTTACCCATCACTATGGAATTATGTTTCTTTTGAAAACTAATTAAAGTAACCTAGCTATACAAGTGCAGAGAAATGACATATTGCAGACCAAACTCATGCCAACTAGTAGTAAATAAACGCCCATTTAAAAAAAAAAGCACCCATCGTTCACAATTCAACAGCGTGAATAACATTACCACTAAGCATGGAAACCACATGGCATGACCAAACATCAATAACAAATGAAAATACTATGCCACGTACCATCTCCCTCGGCGAGCTTCTCAAGCTTCGCGCCAACCAAGCGCCGCTCGTCGACGCCACCCGCCTTCAGTTCATAGATCACCTAACGAATTCCGAGGCGCCGTGAGATCAAATGAGGCACAAACAGAGCTTCGGAGCAGGCTCGAGATCAAACTGGCCGAGCGCTAGAGTGTTCGACCGCCAGAAGGAAGCCGTACCTGGCGGTGCTCCCAGTCCCAGACGGAGACGCGGTCGTTGGCGTCGGCGGTGACGAGCCAGGGGTGGGTGGGGTGGAGCTGGATCTTCACGACCTTGTCGCTCGTCGGCCGGAACGCCCGGAGGCGGAGCATCTCGCCGCGGCCGCCGCGTGCGGCGGCGAGATAATCGCGGGCGAGAGATAGGGTGGGGGCGGGAGCAGAGATCTGGAGCCTGGAGATCTGGGTATGGAGCAAGGGGGAGGCAGTGAAGCTCGCGGGTGGTGGCAGGTCGAGGAGATCTGAGACGGGACCTGCAACGGTGAGAGAGGGGAGAAAGGAGGAGAAGAAGAAAGAGCGAGGTGAGCTGGACGAATGGGCTGGTAATGGGCCTTTTTAGCTGTGGCCATGACGAATTACAAGTTGAAATAGATGGGCTTAAATGTTTTGTAAAGTCTGGGCTGAGACGTTAATAGGCCTCTTCCCTGTGTACGGTTGCCCATACCACCACGTCAACATCGCAGCCCACCAAACACAATCTCTGGGACCCTAAACACAATCTCTGGTTGAACAGATGCATGCCAAATTGCCAACTTCCAAAAACAGGCAGCCGACTTGCGTTCTAACCTAGCCGCTCGAGCCACCGTGAATCCGTGATCAGACGATTCGAGCGCCTCCACCGCTCGCGCCTCGCCGTCACCTCCGCTCCTCTCGCCCGTGCTCAGCATCAGCTCGCCGACGTAGCGCGTCCCGCTGCTTCCCACCGCCTGCCGCGGCCTCGCACACTCGGTCGCCGTCCACGTAAGACGCCGTCGCCGGCTCGCCACCACCCCCGTCCCGCGCTGGACTCCGAAGCTTAGCGGGGATCCTCGGCGCTGCTCACCGCGGTGCTCGATCTCTCCGTCCGCGCCGCCTTCCTCGTGTCTTTCGTCGTGCTTTCCTTGCGCATAGCTCCGGGACCGGGCTCGTTGTTGTGCATTGGGGGAGGGAGTGATGGCCAACAGCCAGTATGAGTATGTCAAGAGGGAATTCGAGTTCGACCGCCGCCTCCCTCCATCCAACTGGATCGTTGTTCGCATAGACGGCTGCCACTTCCACAGGTACATGGCTTGGCTGAAAGAAGAAGTTGATTCACCACAAATTGTTGTTTCCACTAGTGATTGAACCGTCTGCAGCAGTTGGATAGTCTCATTTTGCCTGTTGTTTTTCTTTGGCTTTGATTCCCACTCTGAGTTATGCACTGATTCACTAAGTATGGTCACTACTACCTCCAGTTTTAAATGGTTGACGCCTGCTCACTTTTTTTTACCTTTAACCATTCGTCTTATCCAAAATATTTAAAATATTATCAGATATTTTGTTACAATTTGTTTTATCACTAAATAAAGTTGAAATGAAACTTAGAATTTTGTATATTTGAACTAATGTTTTGAATAAGATAAATGGTCAAATATAATTTAAATCCGGAGGGAGTAGTGTGCAAACGAATCCATTAACCAGGTGGCCATGTCAATCGGATCTCTAGTTTTGCTTTATTCATGTCAATCGACATTGCTTAGAACTTGGAGTAGTTGATCGCTGTCTTTCTATCCACTAACTTCAGTTTCTGTTACTTAGATTCTCGAAGACACATGCCTTTGAGAAACCAAACGATGAGAATGCTCTAAGATTGATGGAGACTTGTGCCACTGCTATGCTTAAGAAATTCCCTGACATAGTCTTTGCTTATGGTGCTAGTGATGAGTACAGGTATGACATCCTCTCGTAACGGTTCCATTGTAAGATGAATAACATCAGTGTCCTTCTGTGAAAAGAATATCTGTTTTGAACTTCTTGTGTCCAGCCTTTCTTTTCCATATATAATTGAAGCACATTGTTGACTGCTTTAGCTAATTAAACTTTTCAGCATTAAAGCTCTATAATAATAAAATTTCACATTCACCTTTACTTTGCAGTTTTGTTTTCAGAGAGCAGACCGAATTCTATAACAGACGAGAAAGGTATCTCACTGAATGTTTGCAATGTTCATTTTTGCAAAATTGCACTTGCTTTTGAACCATGAGCGCCTGTTTTTGGTTCATGTTATTAACTTATCCACTAATCACTGCAGCAAAATTCTCTCGTTATGTGTTTCCTACTTCACTTCTGTGTACGTGATGAAATGGAAAAAAATCTTTCCTAACAAAGAGTTGAAGGAGCCACCATATTTTGATGCGAGAGCTGTATGCTATCCAAATTTGAAGACTATTCGTGATTATTTGGCATGGAGACAAGTGGACTGTAAGCTACTGGAACTGCAGTCAGAATTTTCTTGTATAACCAAATGAGGCTTCCTGTTTTGTTAATATTTTAGCACTGATATCCAACAAGAAAATCATGGCTCTCATTATGATCAACAAACTTGTACAACCTATGAAGCTCAAGCAGCATAATATAAAACTATGTTATAAGATCTATGTAAGCTTCAGAACTTAGCAATAACTCGACTAATTAATTCATATGCATTACTTAGTTTGTGCCTTTCAGGTCATATAAATAATCAGTACAACACCTGCTTCTGGATGTTGGTTAAATCTGGAAAAAGTGAACAGGAGGCCCAACTCTCGTTGAAGGTAGTGTAAACTAGAGTTTAGATTCTTTCTCGTGTCATTTAGTTATATTTAATTCATCATCTGTTCTTTTAGGGAACATCTTCGAAGGACAAGAATGAGCTGCTTGCTCAGCAATTCCAAATGAACTATGATGATGAACTGGCTATGTTCCGCAAAGGATCCAGTGTTTACCGAGAGAAGGTAATGCTAAAATATAGTCAAGCCTACAAAGCAGCTTCTTCATTACTAATGTTTTGCTAATATAAATTTAGGAAGGAAAGGTTGTAAAGAATGATTATGGGGACCCCATAAAAAGAACACGACCGATACTTACAGTAGCGCATGTTGATATCATTGGGTCTGAGTTTTGGCAGAATCATCAGCACATCCTCCGTGAAGGTTAGTTTCAGTTATTTGGATTTAGATTCCTTTCAACTGAGGTCGAGCTATACAACATTGACCTAACTGGTATATTTGGGAAGAAGGAAAATGTAGGCATGAGTTTATGAAGCAGTTTGACATCAACCACATGCTTCCACCCTGTAATTGGGTTGTTGTTCGCATCAATGCCTGTCAATTTAATCAGTGAGGAACCCCTTTTCCTGTATATGTATTATATAAAGCATCTTGGATTCTCTGTTGGATACCTACTCTGCCTTACTTAACGGACTGAATTCAATTATTTGTCCAGATTTTCATTTGACAAGCCAAATGATGCTGTTGCTCTAAGCTTGATGAATGAATCTGCTTCTTTGATGATCGAGCCATATCCTGACATCGCCTTTGGCTATGGTTTTGGCAGCGAGTATAGGTATGTGGTACCTATTTAAATATGTATTCATCCAGGGGAGAAAACAAAACCTATGTTTTCTCTGACTCTCAGTCTTTCCACTCTCATGTACTGAACTCATCTGAAATAAATAAATTTAGTATTCGGCAAGATAAACAATAAAGATATATGAAAACCGTAAGTGAACCATACAGCAACGACGGAACTGTTAATACACATTTATATCCCTTAACTCAAACATTCTTTGTGTACGATCATTCTTGTTTTATTGGCATTCAGTGCAAACAATCGTTCTAATTTTATTGTTATTGCTGCAGCTTTGTGTTCCATGAGAAGACTGAATTATATCGGAAACAGGAGAGGTAGTTAGCATTTTTATGCATTTGTATGGTATTTGTGCTTTGGTCGATCTTTTGAATAAATATGATGGTGCCAACTTATTTTGCAGCTTAATCCTTTCTTCCTGTTCGTCATATTTCACTTCTCTTTACATGAAGAAATGGAAAAAGTTCTTTCCCCACAAGGAATTAATGCCACCGCCACGTTTTGAGGCAGAAGCTCTGTGTTGTCCAAAGCTAAAAATCCTATGTGAATACTTGTCATCGAGACAAGCGGAATGTAAGTTGATTCTTCTTGCAAACATAATCACAACTTTACTCAGTTAAATCAAGTATGGATATGTCTGATTTCATCTCAAGTATCTTGAATGCATTAAGCTCCAAAGCTTGTGTGGCTATAGATTCCACGCCGCTTCGTTTTTCTTTCACAATATCCTACTTCAGACTGGGCTTTTGCATCACTTAAAATAGCCAAAAAAAAAATGTGAAGACATGAACTTATTCATTACATCTTAAGTTCAGGTCATACTGGCAACCAATACAACACATGCTTTTGGATGTTAGTGAAATCTGGAAGAAGTGAAAAGGAAGCTCACGAGACATTGAAGGGTTTTTTTTCCCCCTTTCATCATCTGTGCATTAAATATTTTCTCTTGGATCTGTGCATTAAATATTTTCTTTTGGTCTTGTTCCCTTCCATGCCTGTCCATGTTCTATAATGCTTCAATTTTCTCCTCAGGGGACATCATCAAAAGATAAAAACGAGTTGCTTTTTCAGCAATTTCAAATGAACTACAACAATGAACCTGCAATGTTTCGAAAGGGCTCATGTGTTTTCCGGCAAAAGGTACCTTTCTGCTGTTTTTTTTGGAACATTCCACCACAAATATTGTTTTTCATATGCTGTTGCGGTTGTTGCTTTACAAATTGTAGCAATGGAAGAAGCAACTTTTCCTTCAGTATACTGAAAAAGTATTTTGGGTTTGATGGCATGTACATATTCATAGGCTCGGATACTGTGCTGCAATTAAACTTATCAGCTACGTTACTGATAAATCTATTGGCCTTGGTTGCTCCAATAAATTGTGTTGGCGCTGCTATTGGGCCAGAAAATTATTTTTGAAGTGCTTTCGCTTCCAGCTTCGTTGTCATTTTAAGTGAGCATGGCGCGAATGTGTACAGGTGCATGGCAGCGACGATGGCGTGACGATAGAACGGTGGGATGTGAAAGTGGACCACGTTGACATCGGAGCTGGGTTTTGGCGAAAGCACCCGTGGATCCTTGGTGAATGATTACACCTAAGACCTCCGGGTATCTCTTCAGGAAAGAAATGGTAGTGGGCCTTTTTAGCTACGACCATGACGAGAAAAGAAATGGTCTGAAATGTTTTTTTTAAATCAGGGCTGAAACGTTAATAGGCCTATTCCCTGGTCTTCGTTGCCAGACTCCCCCAAGATGGGCAGATGGGCTTTTGCAGATTAAAAACCGGATGAGTTCATTCTGGGTGACAATCGGGATCATGTATCGATATCGTGATTCGCTCAAAAAAAAATGTATCGATATCGTGAAAAGAAATGTATCACAGAGAGAGTAGTCTTTATTTATAACTAACTCTTAAATCACATGTATGGCATGTACACTGTACAGCAGAAGTTTCCATAGTCCTTTTTGTCACTACACTTTTAATTGGTATTACGTGAGCTATTGGTATTGTTATTTCCTTGACCGCTGCCATTTCCACTTGAAGCTCCAGTACTCTACCATGAACCAAACCTACTGGTCAAAAACAAAGAAAAGAAAGTGAAGCCGCTGGAGAACAACAGATAGTATCACGTAAGCTAAGCTACCTGAACACTAAACCATGACGGATAACCCGTTACCTGAACACGTGTAATGTTGTAACGTGCTACTATGCGTAAGCTGACACTTGAAAGAGATGCAAGCGCCTTTATTTAGCTATCACAGGGGGAGGACGTCTGAACTTTCAAAAAAGCAAAGGTGAAAGAAACGTAAACGGCAGAAGAGTGGCATGCATGGTGCCCTGCTTGTGCCTGTAGGATGTCGCCAAATGCCACTCAGCAGAGACGGCCCTGGGCGCTCTTTCTTTTAACTGATTTCTGCCGTTCTGCGACTTATATATGATAGTATTAGTAGTTAGATGCGTGAAGATGCATTACACTAAGCATAAAATCATTGTCATCACCTGTACAAAAGATATCGACGGCATCATGAGTATTAGCTATGCGATGGCGAGCGGTGACCTAAAGTTTCGCGTTCGTGAGCACCCTCTGTTTTGGAGCGTCACGCACAAGAATGAATATATCTGAGCTGTGCACCGCGGTTACGATCACTGTCGTTCTATCGAACTAACGTACCCGATCGTCGCGCGGGCTTGAGCATCTTGTGCCGCAGATCCTCAAACGATGCAAAACAAGGACGACGCGACGTCCGCGTCCCACGTTCGTTCTTGATTGTATCTGCGATGTGGATCGGGCGCATCTTCCATCCTCTGTCTGCTGATATATATGCATACTACTACTTACTCCCTCCATATTGGTAAAGGATGACGTCATCCTTTACCAATATGGAGGGAGCATGTGATTAGCCAACCAATGCAACCGCTACAATATATATCTACACATGACATTTATTGTCCTCTTGAAAGGCTATATATGTCACATATACTCGATTCGGGCACTGACCTCAAATCTGATCGGCGGCAATGCCATCCAAGTCATGCGTTGTCAGACCAACGTGGGGGTGTCCCCCCTCTCGTTAAGCACCTCACGAGCCAGAGCCACGTACGCATACACCAACCAGGCCAACACGTCGTCAAATGCATCTGAGAACTTGCTACATGCTACTAGTACATACATACGTCGACGAAAGGCCGACAGACCAGTCGCTAGCTAAGCATATTTAGCGCGAGTCGACCATATGATATCGCCGGATGACCCGGAGACGACGTAGTAGTACGTTGGTTAGGCAGATCAGGGGACCGATCGAGCGGGCCCACCACCATGCTTGCACCCAACTTTGGAGACGTCGCTAACGCTAAATATCTCGTCCCTTCGCCGAGCCGGCCACGAGGGTCCCCTGCCCGACCACTTGCGTGCCGTTCGATGGGGTGGTGGGCCGCGGGCCGGCCGAGGCTGGGTTGCCTTGCCGTCGGTCGTTCGTTGCTGCAGCCGGGCTTCACCGTCCGCATCAGAGCCGCGTGTTCCCTGCCGGGACAAGCGCGCGCGCGGTGGAGTTCTGAGCCGGCCCCGGGGTCGTCCGGGCAGGGGAACGTACTGACGTCACATGCCCTACCCCGATGCCCCGATCGCATCCACGGCGCGCACCGTCGTCCCATCACAATCCCAGAGCCGGGTGCCGAGGAAGGAAGGGCAGCCCAGCACGTCGGTGTACACATGGATCGGGCAGGATGGGTCAGGCAGGGCAGGGGGATGGCCCAAGGCAGGAGAAGATAAGGCGACGTAGTACGCGAACTTGCGCAGCAGGCGGACACATGCGGAGAGGAGGGGAGGCCACCCCACCACCGGCGGTTGGACGGCGCGCGCCTGTGTGTCCCTATAGATGTCCAGATGGACCAAGCCCGACGGGCGGCCCGTAGCCCGGCCCTAAAAGCCCGGCACTAGCCCGACCCGGCCCGAAGGAGATAGTGCCCGGGCCAGCCCGGGCCAGCCCGGCCCGAGACGTAGTGCCGGGCCTGGGCCGCCCCTTCGGCCCGCAGTGCCGGCCCGAGGCCCGGCCCGATTTTGTGTGGGCCGACAAGGCCCGATAAAAGTACTAGCAGCCCATATCAGAACACATCCTTCAACTCTTAAATGGTACGAATCTCCTCCCTCTTCTCTGTAATGATCCTATTCTCCTCCCTCATCTCTTTGTACAACACAAATATACTCCCTCATCTCTTTGGGAGTGCGAATTTCGTCCCCCATCTCCTTTGAAGGCCCAGTGGGCTGGCCAAGCCCGATGGGCTGATCGGGCTAGCGGGCCGGCCCGCCACTACAAACTGGCCATAGTGCCGGGCTTGGGCCGGCAGTTCGGCCCGATGTCCGGCCCGGCCCAACACGAAAATGTCACCGGGCCTGATAGTGTAGGTGTAGCAGCAAGTTGCGTAGAGCACTTCTCGTTTGAATGGGTTGGTTCAGGGGTAAACTTGACAATTCTCTGGCGTCAGAGCTCTCGATCACAGTTGATCGGCACGGGGGGGGGGGGGGGAAGGAAGAATGAAGGCATGCATGGTGAGCGCAGAGGTCGGTGGATCTACTGTGAAAGGCAGATATGGTACGATCGAGAGCCATAATGCGTGGGTGGGGTGACAGGCCAGCCGGCCACTCGCACTCACTAGTGAACCTCTCTCTATGAATAGGAGAGGGGCACTACAATTTTTGAGTGCTGTGTACGTTGCTGCAGTGCAGGGGACCAGCTATAGCGGGGAAACCTTAAAACATTTGGCACCGATTTTTCTCTCTGGCGCGCGATCGAGGATCCCCGACTGGGCCAGGCACCGAATTTTCCCGTGCGCTGACAACGCGTGCACCGACCATTATCCTCCATGCAATGTGCTGGTGGTCCGGCCGGCCTTGCCATGCAATGGTGGACAACGCTCCGATTAACCTGACGTGCAAAAGCATGCATACGATGTTGCTGGCTTCTAGTTGAAGTATGAGGCAGCCAGACTTCAGTATCAGTCATCATTCCATCGAGTGCCTGCATCTACTGTTGATTGCCTTGGCCGGCTGGCCGGGCTCGCGGCAGTTCGGCACCCCGTGTCCCCGTCAGCTCCAGCTCATTTTCAGGAGTAGACAGACGCCGGCCGGGTGTCCGACGACCGCAACGCACTACGGCGTGCCAGCCACACAGCCCCCGGCCCACCGTCGGTTCTTTCCTGCTCTCCAACAAAAAAAAAAAAGGACGTCAGCTAGCAGCGCGGACTCGGGGCAGCATATGTGACGGGCCTACTACAAAGCGAAGGCTGGCCATTGCCGGTCCAATGGAACACCGACGTACGTCGTTGAGCAGTTTATGTGATTTGTGACAGTTAGCCTTCATCCCGAATAAAAAAAGGTGATATTACTAAAAAAGTTGCTAGGCCGCCTCATAAATATCACAACCGTAGTGATAATGAGATCTTTATTTTCATGTTAAAAAAACACAGTGGCATCAGAAGTGGAGCATGTCCTAGAAAATGAGATACGTATGACGGTACGATATAGGTGCCAGAAGATTGTTTAGGGTAAGATATACTAGTTTACAGGCCTACGGTAACTGTAAATATCTCTATCATGTTTCACAAACCGACATAACTGATGTGCATGACCCGTGCATCATCCATGCCGATGGAGACTTGGGTTTGTCTTTATCCCCGTACGTATCTTGACAGATGGACTGAGCCCTTTCTGATCAGATGATTTGGTCGGTCATCTCTCTACTCTCCGGTCGCCGCACACGGCACACCGGCCATTCCTTTCGATTGGCCGGCGAGTTGGGTACATGGAGAGGGCAGTGGCCGAACGCGCGTCGCGCTTGCGGGAGTATGCGGGCGAAACTGTACAAGACTACACAGGCGGATATACAGCGTACTTACGGGAAAACGGCGACAGCTTCTCGCAACTCGGAATATACTCGTCTTACACTTTCAGGTCAAGACATGCAAAACGAAAACGACAATCTATGCTGTGCAAGGGAGTCAGGGAGGGTGTGCCTGCGCCAGCAGCACGAGCTGCGTGTGCCTATTAACGTCGGTGAAAATAGCCGGTGCACGGACGGAAAATGAGTTTACATCCGTGTCATGGACCAATCGGCGACGTACGCCCAGCAACACTCGTCTAGAACCATGCATACGTGGATTCAGGTTTGGCGCAAGTTTCATGCCACGCCGCCTCATGTGACCCCCGAGTCCTAATTTTGGTACGAACAGTCGAAGGACTGAAAAGTTCATGCACGTGCAACAGGCTACAGAATGGGCCGCAGGACAGTAGGACGCCATGCATCCGGCTCCCATTCGTGGAGACCTCCGGATTAGTTCGCCTCTCCGTGCTATCGTTATCCGCATGCAACTGCAGGAAGATGTGGAAACTCACACTGAACTAGAACCTTCTTGAGATCCTTAATTCGATTAATATTTTCTTGGTCTTAATTAAATTATTTAAGTGCCCAGAAAATGTACTATACAATGGATGGAAATAGGGAGTTGCTACGGTACTCCACTTACCTCTAAGGAGGTAAGACATCAAACAAATCTGAGCGGTTGAATTTCAGGAAATAAAATAATTAATGAGAGAAACATAAATAAACTTATAATGAGAAAAAAGGACTCGATAACCTGGTAACGGCAGGGTCCACGCTTCCGGCTTTCCCGGCACGTCGCTCATGTCATTCCTGCGCAGTTGACGTTGCGCCAACCATTGCATCTCCATGCACCAATATTAAACACAAAAATATTTTTATGGCACCTTGCACGTCAGGTTCCATTTTTTTTAGATCCTCTATAGGTTCCAGATGGACCTTCATGTTTGTTTCCGACCACGGCAAACGAAAAAGGATTTTTATGTACGTGTACACGCCAACATTAAACACATCAAATCTACATTCTGTTTATCGATTATGCACCTGCATGGCACCCTGCACGCCAAATTCACAGGTGATCTCTATTTTATCATTGCTAATCTTTTTTAAATAAGGGTTGATCTACATACAAGTATTACGCTCATGATCGGGAGAGAGAGAAATCGTGTGCACACACGTGCACAATATTTTGCCAATTTTCTGTTTTAAAATAAATAAATTATACAATATATATTTTCCTTCTATTACCTCCTAGGAGGTAATATTTGTTAATAATCATCAAGATCTATTTAAATGGACGGTCCACAATCATCTTGGAGTACCATAGCAAAGCCCATGGAAATATTACTAAATGATAGAGGAACCATAGATCATATTAAATGATAAAGGAAAAATACAGAAAGAACCATAAATCTAAGCAACGAGAGACTTGTGCTTGTTTATAATTCACATATTTTTCAAGGAAACTTGCTTTTGTATCATGCTTTGTCTATAAGCTGAGTGATTGTCAGTTAGTAGGCGTTTTCTCCATTCCAACCCATGGCTGTGTTTTACTTCCTCCAGCTCTCCAATCGGAAAACAACTCCGAAGAAATGACAAAGCTGATGCTGTTTGGTTTGAAGGGAAATTAAACTCGCATGTGTTTGGTATGAAGTCATGGGTTTGCTCCGTGTCTTAGTCTGACTGTAGGCCTGACTGAAGACAGTGCAGAGCTTTGGCATGGAGACTTTCCACCAACTAGGTAGTGATTCACTGACACGTAGGAAACCGTCTGACCATCACGAACAGCAACCCAGTACCATGTTCCATGAGACCATGACTACTTTTTCTTATGTACGTCCTGTCGGTTGCGGTGTGCGAGAGAGATGATCCACATTGTTCACCGATGTTGATTTTCTTCTCTTCCACAAACAGAGCATACAAATGATCTTGGGTGTTTAGTATTTATTTCCCATGAGCTGCTATCGTAACAAAAATTATTACCTGCCAGTGTTGATATTTACGGTCTCAAGAAGCTTTGCCAACTTGATTTTCTTGAAATGTATTTGTAAAAATAGTGAATTTGCAAGACTATGAAAAGGGTTTTTTTAAAAGGATTTTTCAAGATGGATATATTATAGTAGATTGTATTGCTTCTGTTCCAAATTATAGATGGTTTTTTAGAATTTTTTTAAGTAAATAGATTTTGTTATATGTACTTAGGTATACACAGTGTCTAGATGTGTACTAAAAACTATATATCTAGATGTGTCAAAACCACCTACGACTAATTTGGATTAGGGAAGCGAATTGTGTGTAGCTCAGCTGGCAATGTTTCTTGCGGTGAAACCAGCCCGTTAGGGTTTGAGTCCTCGACTCGACACCGGTGTTTGCTTTTTTCTAGATTTATTCTAGCTTATCAGTTCGAGTCCTCGACTCGATTACAGTTCTTGCATTTCCCTAAAATTATTCCAAGATTTAACCGGCGTTATGCTTTTTTTAATGGTAGGCGACGTGCCCCTCGATAGCTAGGCACCTATGATGACTTACTCAATTTCGAGGATTTATTGGCCCAGTCTTTGAAAGAGCTCTAGAGGTAGTGCTACATGCTCGTGTTTGTGGGGCGTGTGTCCGTGCATGTCTGTATGCTCATATAGGTAGGGTTGTGTGCATATGTGTTGTAGGGATGAGTGTATGCGTGTTTGTGACTTGTGAGCGTATGTTACTTTGTGATTTGAAAAAAAAAATAAAAAAAACTCCACGTATTTGTGATTGGAGAGTCAGAGAAAGTATATACTATGTCGTGACCTTCTGTTAGCGGTCCGTGACGTAGAAATGAGATGTCGAACATTGAAAAGTCTCCAGCGCGGCACGGCTGGTCAAGCGTGCGCCATATCATTTCCACATACATCAAAAAACGTGTGCGATGTCCGTTGGAGCCTCCTACGGCGGCGACGGTACAAACCCCCACCTACTAAATGAATTCCATCATGAGCTCCTCTCACCGTCAAAAGGCACAATACGTCATAGCACGAGCTGAGCTAGTTTCCGGATAGCAAATTACGCGATATCGAAATTGCACCATCGCGATCATCATATGGCCCCGCCCCATGACCAGCTGGACCAACCCAAACCTCCCGCGCGTGCGCCGGAAAGCCACGCCTTATCCGATGATACTACCTCTGACGTGAAACATACGTGGTCACAAACTTGCAATTAAATTTGACAATATAATCTGTAATCTACCGGCATTTCGTGTGCGTGTTGTTTAGTTTATTACTCCCCCTCTTGTTTGCGAGCGAGCTCCGAAGACGCCCGCGGCGGATTCGGTCGGTCGGCTAACCAGCGACCCGCCGGACTCTCTCTTTCGCCCAACGACGACCCAACGGCCGGTCGACTCATCGCCAACGCGATCCCCTTCACCCCGACGTGCCACGGCACCGCCACCGACGGTGCGAGCGAGATCTCACGAAATCCCCCGCACACGGGCACGGACGAGACGACGAAGGCAAAGCCAAGCTCGATCGCCAAGCAACCGCCGGTGGTTGGCCCGCGTGCACATAAGTGCTCACTCTGTTTTAATATTTATTAGTTAGGTCATTCCCAGCCCAATGACTAGGATGGTGTCCATAGAATTAAATGAGTTGCCACATAGGATAAAAGATGATGTGGCAAAGAAATAAATGAAGAAAGAGGAGGAAACTGGGTCTTGCATGAGACATGGTTTCTACACACTATCCAAGACATAATGAGAGGTGAGCAACATTAAATTCAAATATTGCTTAGTGGTGTTTGCATTGAAAGGGTAGTGTCTAGTGCTAGTTTCTTACTTATGTGGATCTTATGGACACTATAACTAGTGTCTTGGGTTGGGAATAGCCTTATTCTAGGTGTCATTTTAAATATCTAAATTTATAGTATTATCTATGAGTACTTGTCTAAATTTATAGCAATGACTGATAATTTAAGACGGAGGGAGCCTATACATACCCACGGCTCTCCGATCGGACGGAGGAGGACGGTCGGCCTCCTGGGCGTCGCCACCTGGTTACCGGTTCGTTCTAACGACAGCGCCCGACGTGACGGTGTCGTGGCCGATCGATCGGAGTCGCCGGCCGGGCTGTGGCGTGAGGCGTCGCGGGTCGTTTCCTTCCGTTGTCATCACGTCCCGTCCCGTCCCGTCCCGTCCGTGGAGACTTGGTCGGGGGCACCGGGCACGCGCGCGCGTGTGCTGGAGACTGCGTAGCGTCGGGAGGGGGATCGGGCTGCTGGCGAGGATCGGACGCGGACGGTTACGTGTGAGCCGGCCGACACGTCGGAATGCGCTGGAGAGACCGCGAGCGGCGGGCGGATTCTGACAGAGACGATTCGGTTTGTTTGCCCCACTCTCGATGTCGCCGCCGTGCAGGGGGTGTTGACACCTACTCCGTCGTGCGTGGATGGGTTTTGAGTTTTGACGGATCGGACATGGTCGCGAGCTGGCTAGTCACGTCCAGATCGGTGATTTGACCGAAGCTGGGTACGATCCGGGCTACGAGCTACTCCAGCTATCCACCCAGCGGCACACGGTCGGCTTTACCCGACCGGCCTGCCTGCAGGGGCTACACGAAGATAGCGTTGCACGAGTGTGCATCGCATATGTCGCCATGCTGCGCGGCCGGGGCCGTGACTAGCTACTTCTCTCTTGATCGGTCCTGCTCCGGATCCGATCCGGTGGCGCGTTTGATGCGCGGCCCGGCGACATGCGGGCGCGCCTGGTTGGACCGCCCGGGGCTTCCGGACCGGACGAAACGCACGACGGCAACGGGCGTGTTTGGACTGTGATGATCGCTCCATGGTCTGTCCACTGGCGCGCCGCACACGTAGTGATCCCGTCTGTCGGTTTCGCTCGTCGTTCCGCGTTACTACAAGTGAAGCGTCCTTGTGCCTCGTATGATGCCCCTTTTGGTACAGATCGAGCTAAGCTAGGATGTTCTTTTTGAGGTGTGCAGCATCTGCAGGCTATGTTGTTTCCTTGACTGTCTAGCTACATGCGTACTATGATCCGAACACAACAGCTCGCCGACCACCCAACAGTGTGTCTAGTAACTCACACGTACAAGAAATAAAAATCAGATCACTAGTGTTCCCGCTCCCGGCCTCCCCTTTCCGAAGCTGCACATAGAGATATTAACTCATGAGACAACCGTTCCAAATTAAAGGCCATTTCAATTTTATTGGAAAACAAAATTATCATAAATTTGGCGAAATTAATGTCATAAAGTACTTATTTTCTCCTTCCCAAAATACGATTCGTTTTGGGTTATCTAGATATATAGATTTGTTATGCATCCAAATAAGCACCATGTCTATATACATAATAGAAACTGCTACGTATTAGAGACGGACGGAGTAACATTCATGATACCGCATAAGCTATATTAGTTTCTTTATTAAATATATTTTATAGTGTATCTATTCGGTGGCATAAGTCTTTATGATCATCTCTATAATTTAATCAAACATAAAATGGTTTGATTTTGTAAGAAAATTAGAACGACTTACAATTTGACCCACGGGTGCGTAGTGTTTATTAACAAGCGGAAGAAAACTAGCAAACTACTACTGTATGACAGCTACGAGAATGATGCTACGCAATATAATTCGACGTTTCTAGTCAAATTTGCATTTAGGAGGAACCAATATCAAAAGAGCTAGCAGAGCACTTGTTTACCGGAAGCGAGGACTGCTTCTGTCGATCCGCGCTGCATGTGGCCATGTGCTCATGTATCGACAGCATGTGCACAGTGCCTCTAACCAGTTGCTGTAGCCATTTTGGAAAGAAAAGAAAAAAAAAGGCTCAGCTGTCCAGCACTGTAGTATAGCTGATAGCCTGCTGCTAGGGTTTAGCGTTCCGTCAATTAGCACTAGCTTCGCCGAGCCCCGAGCTGAGTAACTGCCACAACGGCCGTCGCTCGCGGCACCGGCGGGCCACGTGCTCCCGGGACTCCCGGCTGTCGGCATGAATATAGGCAACGTGGTGGGCGCGGCACCCACCCACCTACCGCACGCCTACTGGCTGCCGCCGATGATCCACCGCTGCATTACGTGGCGCGTCGTACGGTCCACCACCTGGAAAGCGACCCGCCTTTTCGCGCAGGATCTCTGGAGGGACCCGCGGGCCTCGAGATCCCAGATTTGGCTCTGTTCTCTCCGCGACTCCACCACCACCCACCGCAAGCTATTCCATTTCGGTGGATCATCATGCATGCGCGAGGGCAGGCACGCCATGTTACCACACGGTGCAGTGCTAGCGCTAGCGCCCCCTATAGATAGACCCGTGTCAACAAACTTTCTAAGATTTTGTTTTTATATCCAGAAGTTAAAGCTGAATCACAAATTTTCTAGACATTCCTTTACTTGTGAAGGCTAATTACCTCAATTCTGTAGTACGCTAACCGAACCTAGACTGCACATGTAGGTGTTAGTAAACTCCTTGAAATTATGTATGTAGTCATAGTGCAAGATCTAGCTATATCAGATTAAATTTTAGAGATGGACCATCACCATTTAATATTTATATGTATTTCAAATGTTGGTTATCAAATCTATGATACTTTTGTTGGATCAGCTAAATGTTGAGTAGCGCATTAAGTTGCCAGGATGCCATAGTACTATTGTCCAAGTGTAGATAGAGCCCTGCTTTTGTTTCTTGAGGTTAAAAGGTTGATTTTCAGCTATACTTTAAGTCATCAGCATTTATGTGCCCGCACCCAAATAACTTTGAACAAGGCAAACCAACTCTTAATTTTATCTTTTTTGGGTCAATGTTAACTTAATTGATTGCATACATTGAGGTAACCTGATACTACCAATTTCATCTTCTACTAGGTTATCCCCATGTTGATATTCGTGTTTTACAAACACTATATATTTGGTTAAATGGAAGTTCATTGTCAGTTGACAAAATTTCAGAGAGAAAATATCCTACTCACACACTGGCATGTCAAATGAGGTGCCAAAAATCCAAATTCCAAAAGGTTGTTCAAAAAGTTAAAAAAAGTTTGACAATAATATACATATAGAGCCAACCTCTCTCTGACCGGTGAGTATTGTTGCTGAAGATAGAAACCAGGTCAAAATTGAGTAAATATTTTAACTGAGCCAAGACAAGCAATCAGAGAGTGGTGCAAGTAATGGACCTGGTGGACAGAGGTTGTAGTTGTCAAAAACTATTGATAGTTGTTGGTTTGTTAGGAGGCAATATTGCAAGTAATGACTTGGTAGTTGCTGTCAAATTTTACTTTGTCGGAACTATTTTCTGTTTGTTTGTTGGGAGGCAAAATTATAATGCTCTACCTTACTTTCTACTACAACGAAAGACTAGAGAACAACTTGCGGTGCTATTTTGGTGGCTTGTGCTGGGTTTTGTTTGAATTAGCCATGCAGACGTGGAGCGTAAGCTAAGCGAACTGAAGTCCTTTCTGATTTTTTTCTCAAGAAAACCGAAAGAGTATAACTACAATCTAAACAAGAAAAGTTATTGATTTTTTTAGTGTACGGATATACCACAATATATATATATATTTAAAAAGAAATTATAGGATTTCTACCTTCCATATAGAAGGGTGATGTTTAAGACAATAAAAAATGGCGTCAGTACAGGAATGCCCCAATAAACACCCAGACAAAAAAATTTGAGACACCTCGTGCCCACCAAGCATGTGCATCCTCCTTGATTTTTACAAAGTCAGCACGGATGATTTCTTCGCTGAAAAATCCTGTTATTTCTTTCCTTCCCTCGAGAGTTCCAAAGAGACAAGCTAATTTCTACCATCGAATTGTGCTCGGGTACGTAATTATCCCAAACTGTCATGTCAAATAGATAGCCATCTACCCAGCTGATTCAGAATAAGTCGACTATACATGCAATGATCAATACTCCATCCGTCCCAAAATATTATTCGTTTTGACTTTTGTCGAAACATATCTTTTGACACCTAGATATATAATAAAGCTATGTATATAAAAAACTAAGATAAATATTATTTTAGGACCGAGGGAGTACACAACAATATCAATAAAATCAACACGTAAACGATCAATAAACCACACCATCTTGTTAACCAAGTGAGGAGGACTCTACCTCCTGACCTCCATGCTGCTTGGTGCAGCAATGTGGGGACACACTAGTCACTGCAGCACGAGATCCTGCAATCCAGTGCCGGGAAGATGCACTGACTCCTCCATGTGGCGCGCACATTACAATTTGCATCATGCGCAGCGCCATTCAGGGCTAGATCTTTGCGGCCATTGATTCCTCCTCCCCGTCGGTTCGGGTCCGGCCGGCCGGCCGGTCCCTGTTTGCGGAAGTCCAAGTGCCTAGAGGCCCTATAGACTCCTCGTTAATTGAAGCATGTGCATATCGTCACTCCTCCGTCCATTTTAATTTCTTCCCTCATCCTGTCTTGTCCAGGACCGTGGGCGCACACTTCTCTCGCCATCTGCATGCATGTTGTTGTTGATCTTTTGCAGCATGCACTGCGGAATTCTAGCTCTTCTATAACCGAAAGAAATCCTTTTCCTTTCGTTTTCGATTGGCACGTCATACTGTATAGTACATTCGTTTGGCACGCTAATACGGTTCACTCGATCGAGTTAGGCGTATTCAGTCAACATTATCTCAACCCTTAGTCCGATCATAGGTTTTCTCGACTTCCAAGCGGTCAAACATAGTGACACAAGCTTATCCATACGCCAAATCTTCTTGCTCCCGGTCCCATGCAACCACTTCACCACGCCTGAATTGAAGTCAATCACACCTCGATCGGCCTCCCATGCATGCATGTTGTCAGTGGCCAATTGGTAAAACATTTTCCAGGAGTTCTGCGAAGCTTGTACTGCATCGTGATTTGGTAGGCTAATTTCTTTTCGTGTGTGTCTGTCGTTTAGCTAGGTGGGCAAACTGCAGTTCACTCTCTGGACGCTATCATCATTTTGATTTTTGACTTGTGAAATCGATCGTCCATGCATAGATGAAGGGATCCGAGGTCTCCTTTTTTGTTTTCTCATCGGAGACGGGCAGAGGGGAATTCGAGTATCAAATGGACTTTCCGGAGAAGAGAGCAACTTACAATGCTTGGTACACGTACTTATTACGACGTACGATGAACGTCCACATTGCATATACAGTGGTCGTACTCGTACTAGTAGATCCGTAAGACACGCTTCACATGCGGAATAATTGGACGCATCGGCTTGCGCGCGGCTTGTTTGGATACAGCCCGAGCACCATCAGTTCGTCCGATCCTTGACAACGTGTCAACTCACCTATTACACAATACACTAGTAATTAACCAGCGACAAACAAATTTATATAGCAAAGTACTAATATTTATGACAGTTTCTGCATTAATGACCTGTTCAGATTCCAAAAAAACATCATTAATTTTAACTTTTTACTATTCATCAACTTTTCACTATCCACCTCACCCACAAAACACGGTTCCCATCAAGTGCTACCGTGTTTTTTTTAAATCTACAGTACTTTTTCACCAATCTAAACAAGGCCTAAGTATATTTAGACTATATATATTTTCGGTTCCGTAAATCTTTGTTATCCACATATAATTTTGGTCAAAATATAAAATCTTTTGGATCTCTAAAAATTTTAAAATGACTTACAATATTGAATGGAGGTAATACTAATTACTAAATGCTTGGAGCTCATTTATTCCTGCAAGCAAGCGTGGTAATTACAACGACGTTGCGCTGGCCATGGACCACGCACGCACGCTCGTTCGGCGGAGGCGGCAGCCAGCGTGCTGTAGCGTCCGAACCGTCCGTCCTGCGGCTGCTGCGGCGGCGGCGGCGAGGGGACTTGTTCGACGTGTTCGATCGTACGTGGCGACGGCTGCGCGTGCGGCCGGCACGTACGTACAAAGTCCGCTCTTGAACGCACGCTCGTTCTGTTAGGGCTTATTTGGTTCCATCGGATTCAATCCGGGCCGGGAATGTTAGATATAATAAGAAATTTATGATAGGTACATCTAGATACCAGGATTTATTCTGGGTCATAAACTAATTTATTTGTGATGGATGCATCAAGAGACCCGGAATGATTCTCCACCTCTTGACTAGTGGATTGATTCCTTTTTGGTGTCACTATGGTGAGTAAATTAGCTTTTGACCCGGAATGAATCCCGGTCTCTTATTGTACATATCATAAATTTCTTATTACATTTTCATTCCGGCCCGGATTGAATCCGATGGACGCCTTAGGATATTCCGGCGACTCGATGGCGACAGCACCGTCTCAGCCTCGCCTAGCTAGCGCTGGCGCCCCATCGAGATACCTCAGAAACGTCCGTCCGAACGCAGCTGGGCGATCGACGAGCTTGGCGAGGCAAAGACTTCCAGCGGACGGAAACGAATATATCCCGAGCGGCATGGCAAAAAGGAGATAAGCGACGGACGCTCTAGCTCTCGGTCTTGGACAGTGACGTGAACGTGGGAGCACGCCAGATGTCACTATGTGTGTGAGGACGTCGCTCGTCAGAAACAGCGACAAATTGCTCGGGCTAGAAAGTGCGTCGACCAACGAGTTGAATCGTTATATCAAAGTTTATCATAGATTATAAAAACCACTGGCATATCGGATTGTCTGATAGATGGATGCACGCGCATGTCTTTTCTTTTCCTGACATCATCCGATCCGTCCATTCGGAGAATACGCTTTTCTTTTTCTCTGTCTTTTTTTTTCTGGAAAAGTGAACGTTTAGACCGCCTTTGGAGTCGTTGAGGACCCAACATTCGTAGACGGTTCGTTCACACAATCACCCACCGAGTGTCACAAATTAGAGGGTGTTAGCTCTAGCTGCAGTGCTGCACCGCGAGTCAATCACTAGGTCGTTACTCGGTGAAAAAAAAAGCCGGTAATCGCGTCGTCGTACTAATTCTCTGCCACATTCTTCTTTTTTTACGTGATCGGACCAGGCCACCACGCACTAGGCACTACGGTTAGTTTGCTAATAGCCTAAGGCCTCAACAATGCTCAAATATCCGTTTCTTTCACCGGAAGGAAGAATATCCAAGTGCTACATGCATCAACGTAACTAACCCCAATGATCAACTCTACCGCTCGCTTTATATACACTTGACCTGCGTCACGTCCTTTTTATCGTTTCCTTTTGCCCATGTGGGTGCAAATTCGATCGAATCGTTTGAATTCAAAGGAGGAGTTGCCGTTCGTCCATGCAAAGTCGCACATACGACTAAACTAAAGAAGCTTTTGGGCCGGCAGCGATGATGCTTCCATTATCTATTGGTCATATAGTATACACTTAAAACATTTTGAAAACTCCACCATATACGCACGGCCATTGAAAGATTTTCGCTAGATTAGTGGGGCTAAGACGATTGGTTATTAATCAGGCGACTAATTA
Organism: Digitaria exilis; assembly: GCA_015342445.1. NCBI lineage: Eukaryota > Viridiplantae > Streptophyta > Magnoliopsida > Poales > Poaceae > Digitaria > Digitaria exilis. The sequence goes on from JACEFO010001882.1 coordinate 322,340, forward strand.
ACCCAAACGTGTCCAGCGAACGTACACGCGCGAATCATATCTCTTGCAGCCGGATCGGGGCGATGGCGTGGATCGGTGTTGGCGAGGACTCAGCTCGGCGCCAGAAGGAAAATATGCTGCCAATAATTTTGTGCAGACAAGTTGGTACGAGTCTGGCGGATACGGATTTGAATTGAATGTGGGGGGCGTGACTCGGAGCCCGGTCAGGGTTTGGTCCAGCGTCTGCAGCATTGGGTTCGGCAGTCCCTACTCTCTGGTTGATCTGGTCCCTTCTATTAATTAACACCTGTTTATTCGTATATTTAATAACAAAACATGTTGCCAAAGAGAGAATGGAAATGTGATTGATTTCCATCAGCTCTCTCTTAATTTCTTGATGGACTGGAGGTAAGAAAAATGTACAAAGTGGGTGATGTACATTACGTCATTACCCTAGTTAAAAGAATATGTATGCTCGAAAAAAATTAAAATGATGATGGAACATTATTGCAGTGTGCGATGCCGCCCTGACCCACTCAACGACGAAAAAAAATGAATGGTAAGTCCATGACAAAGATCTAAAATACTGATAGTAATAATTAAATTGCGCAACAAGACCAATCACAAAAAAACCAAGCCAGAGAGAGAGAGCACAAAGTGAAATGCTGCCGTTGTATTTTAATGGAAAAAGTGTACATTACCCCCCTCGACTATTACCAAAGAGTAGATTACCCTCTTATACTCTTAAATCATGTACATTTAACTTTAAACTCTTCAAATAGTGGAGATTACCCTCCTAAGGCCTTAAGAAATCTTTGTAACCAATCATGCTTCAAACGTTAGCACTATTCTGTTCATGACTCCATGCCTTTGCGGTATAAATCGATTTGATTACCTATCTAAGAAAGCACTATTGTGTCTACATCTTAGTTAGGAAAACCAAGATTAATACTATTCCATTCATTCATTCCTTGGAGAGTAACATTGAACCAGTTTTATGGCCTTAGGGGGTAATCTCCACTATTTGAAGAGTTTAAGGTTAAATGTACATGATTTAAGAGTACAAGGGGGTAATCTACTCTTTGCTAACAATTGAGGGGGGTAATGTACACTTTTTCCTATTTTAATTAGACAAGGTTTTTAAAAGAAATATGGCTATATTCTGTCGTGCCGATCTGTGTTGTCCCCCCCCTCCCCCCCCCCTCCCCCCTCTCTAATAAAATATATAAACTAGATAACAAATATGAGAAGAGCAGAATAGGAGCCTCCTTCTTGAATGCATAGCATGCACGCACGCATAAAAACTGCACAATCTATACTATCAAGATCGTAACCAAATCCTGTGACAGTTAGGTTAACCAGTGTTGTCAACTTGCAAGGCAGTTTGCCTTTGGCGCCAAGTTTGAATGTTCACTTTCTGATCCCTTCGCTTAAACCATAACCACCGGCACCACTTTACTTAGAATCCAAGAATCTACTCTCGTAGTAATTATCAGTTAGATGCGGATCTGAAAAAGGGAAGATAAAAAGCAGAAAGATTTACAGATTTTCCTTTATTTGGTCTTTGACGTGTTCTGTTGCTACTAATAACACGGCGCCTGGTAGCTGATCATTACCTATAACAGTATCAAAAGGCACAATGCTAGCTAGCAATCATTGGTGCTTTTACCCTAATCTTCAACCTAAAATATTAAGATTAAATTAATCTCACTGCTATTTGTATGCTTTTGTTCCGGAATTTGACACGATTGCTACTTCATTTTATCCATCTTCGTATTGCTTACACTTGGGGTCCCAATTCTTTCAATATTACAGCGCAATAAATCAAACAAGAATTTGCAATGAATTAGATTACTTGTGCATTCTTAGTCAAACATAACGGCGGATTATCTTTATGCAACGAACTGTAACTTGTCATTTCACTGCTACGTTAATTACACGTTGGTTTGTACTACTGGTTTATCAAGCCTTACTCTGATTTGTTATTTTGAATGACGGGGCTTCATTGTTAATGTCCTTTTCTGATGACCCCATAATGTGAAGCCAGAAAAGATGTGCGGAGCACAGCAAAAGTAACGCTCAAGCAAAATCTGGAGCTGTAAAAGAGCTGGCAGAAAGGGATAGAAGTGGAAAATATTTTAGCATCGAATCAGAAGAGAAAAGGTCATCAAGTGAGACCCCGGCCCACAGGCTGGGAGTCGTTTTGACAACAATGACCACGACTTTAGTCGGCATGTTTTGGGGTTAGGCAGCAGTGGATCTGAAAATAACGGTTAATGACTGACGAGGCTTGAAACGATCTCCTTTTTTCTCCCACTAGCATCAGGTTCTCTTTGGGAAAAAGCTGTATATACGTAGTCAGGGCTTAGAGAAGATACAATAAGTAGAATAGAGTAGTGAAAATTAGCCCAGCAACAAAATACCACTTTGTGTGTTTATATGTGATTTCTTTATCGTATGAGAATATGATTCCCTAGCGTCTGGATCAATTTTTTTATGGGCAAACAAATACAATGGATGCCAAATTCAACCAAAATGTGATTCACATTATTACATCAGTTAATCAAATATGTCAAATTAGATAAATAAAATATATTTCTAGCATATATACCACTTTGATTTCGTTTAAAAAGAAGCATACCACTTTGATGATATGCACAATCTATGCGTGTTTCAGAAATATTAATAGAGCTCTTTTACAATGATTGACAAGTACCAGCTGGTACTACCAGGTACTTGTAGGTACTTTAAGTACTTTTTCTGGTACTTACAGGTACTTTTAACTAGAATTTTGAAAAATTAAATAAATAATAAGGGTATATTAGTACTTTCATATACCCTGATTGAATATACCTTCCCACAACATATCATGATAATTTTTTTCCCGCCACCTCCTCCCCTACATCTGCGAAAAAAGACGTATATACCCTTTCTTTTTAATTTAAAAATGAAATAAAATAATTAGGTGGACCCATTTATCCGGTACTTGGTCCCACATTTTTGGTACTTTTGGATAGGTACTTTTAGGTACTAGACATTTTTCCCATCGTTGGATTATATATTCTGGTAGTACCATGGTACTTGCCAATCATTGTAAAATAGCTTATATTAATAAAGTTGGCTCTAGAGTATAGAAGGCTCGTGCAGGTCCCAACAATCAAGAGTAGTATTATATAGTTAAATATTTTGTGGGATTACTCTACCTGACAATTGAGATACCCCAAAACTACGTTATCCATGCAAACAAAATAACAACTTTAACACCGTTGGTCTTTTTTACTAGTAGGTCTTCAGGACACAATTTCTCTATGAAAAATAGATTTTTGTATAGAATAACGAATGGAATCAAATTATTAAATACACTAATGGTTAAGGAAAATTGCTTAAATATCCCTTATTATTAGGGAAGATTCTATTCCTGAAGTGCATGCAGTAATCAGCTACAATTAATCATGCATGGAGAAGGGCTACCGGGTGCTGTACATGTAGGCCTGAGTTTAATGACATGGTCCCACAAGTTTATCCAAAAGCTATAATTATACTTGACAATAGGCTGACTATTTTTTTTGCGGGATATTTTGAATTTTAGAATTAAATTTTTACGGGACAGGAGTATTATATATAAAACCCACTAAAAAGAAAAAAAATTAGTATTATGCTTATCACAAAAATTTGGTCAAAGATCATAGTTTTGACCATATCCGTTTTATGGTGAGAAACTCGCGACCGGAGTCGAAGCACTATAAATCACCATTGATAATATAAATAATCTTGCAACACATAGCTAGCAACGAAATGCATATTTGTCTTTTACTTTGGACATCAGCTGGTGTATGTCTTGGCATTCTGCAGCTCTCAACCAACCCAACAAACCTGTCTTTTGTCTCACTCAACCGTCTCTTCCCTTCATCCACACATCCAAACTACCTCGCAATGGCAAAACACAATGCCACGGCTGAAGTGCTTCCATTATTGCAAAATTAATGGAACTATCGAAAATTCTTATAAATCTACAAGCGTCAACGAAAGAAAATAGTTAGCACACATGTGGCGAACATTAAAAATCACTTCCAATTGTTGCTATAACATTTTAATATATTTCACAAAAAAATATGCAGAAATGTAACTACAAGATTGAATATATATAGATACACAAGCATGACTTTCTTCTAAAGAAGGGCAGTACCAAACCCTTATGGTAAATGGTTGCATGGCTTGAATCTAGGTGTTGAGGCTTTATTATTATATAACAAATAGGGGCTTCTTCTGTTTCATAAAAAAGAATACAACGAAATTGTACGAGAGTTCTATTGGCTCATGGAAGATTTACATCCAACAGGAACCTTGAAGGCTATTGCTTGGACCCTTCCAGTTACATAACCCACCCTGAGCCGTCACTTTCTCGGCGTCTTCTTGGCTGTTGGATCTTGCAACAGAAATCCGATGTGTAGCAGGCCACACTCAGACACGGTGACACCCTCCACCGGCCACCTGGGCTTAACCAATACCTCCCGGGCAACCAAATGCCCCACCAAAATTATTTAATTGTTTATTACATATGCGAGTATGCGAGCCTCAGCCTGGAGGTTTTGCGGGGAGTTTTCAGCTGAGCACTCTGCTTCCGCCGGGCGCCGAGGCTATTTATAACACCCTCGTCTCCCCTCACTCCAGCCTAAAAACTTCCAACTCCCTCTCCCGAGCTCCTGAGCTCACCTTGCCAGCCCCTTGGCACCACACTTGCCAAGTGCCCCTAGTGCCTACTAGCTCGCTTGCTTCCTCCCTGTTGTGAGCAGGAGCAGTCGAGCAGAGCCAAAAAACTGACAGCAAGAACGACCATGAAGTACGTGCTGGTGACCGGAGGAGTGGTGAGCGGCCTCGGCAAGGGCGTGACGGCCAGCAGCATCGGCGTCGTGCTCAAGGCCTGCGGCCTCCGCGTCACCACCATCAAGATCGGTAGCCATTCTTTCCCCCCCTTGTCCGGCCGCTCGCTTCCTGACGATTCATTTCTTTTTTTGGGGGGTCTCTCCGGCTTTGGCGTTTCCGCGGCGAAAGAACCCCTTCCAGCGGAGAATCCGAAAAAAAAAGGGCGGATTTTTCGGTGGAAAGGCTGGATTGTAAACCGGGTCTGAGTGATCTCTGTGCTGCTGGGTTTAGGCCTCAAGTCTGAGCCCAGAGCCCAGACCCGAACGCCTCCCTTTTTTTGTAGCTTCGGCTGTGGAAACAAAGTGCTGTTTCGGGTAAAGGAAGCAGCATTTCGCGATGGCCGCGTGGCAGCCTCTTGTGTGAATGCGCTTGGTGGCTAATTCGTGGCCGTCTTAAAGTTGAAATGGAATGGGCTCTTTTGCTCTAAGAAATCCAATGGCCTCTAAAATTATGTTGAAGTTGAACTATCAAACATAACTGCCTCTTGTGTGAATGCACAAACCTGCTATGCGTTTTCTCAATTATTGCAGTTTTCTCTGCTAGTATTTCTTTACTCCATTTCTTTGAAGATTCCTGTTATCAAGTTAGCTGGAAGCTCTGGCTCATTGCTGTTGGTGATTGTTTACAAAACTTCTTCTCTCTCGAGTCTCGAACATGCAGATAACTGCGTGTTGGTAGAAGAACTTTTGGGGTGCTTTTATATTTTCTTTCGGTAATTAGCTGTTTTATACTTTGTTTTCTGTTGTTGGTTACTAGGTTTTTTTCCTCGAAGAAGGGGATATCTGAACTTATGTCGCAATCTTAGTTCCTTCAAAGAGACGGAATCCTCGGTAGTTTAGGCCAATTTTGTCACCTCATGCATTAAAATTCTTTTGACGAAATTTTTCATACCATTTCCTGAAGGTAGGTATTCACTTTGCTCCAATTGATGGGCTTGCATGTACAGATTTTACAAATGATTAGGAATTCTTTGTCTTTCACCGAGATGCTGTGTACCTTTGTTGGGTTAAGTTGATGCACATAACGGCCCATTCTAGTCTATCTGTTTGTGCATTCCTTAGTTCTCTTCTGATCAAGAATTTACCTGTAGTGTTTCCTTCCATACTGGAAGAGTTTAAAGAAATCATTTAATTTTGTTAGGTGAGCATTATCGCTGCTCGCAATTTTTTATGGCTTTTCATTTGTGATCACTCATCTGCAGATCCCTACCTCAACACTGACGCTGGAACCATGTCTCCTTTCGAGCATGGCGAGGTCTTTGTTCTGGATGATGGTGGTGAGGTAACTAGATGCTCCAGCATATCCTTTTCTGTGCTATCTTAACAGAAAAAAAAACTGCTGGTGACATTACGGGCGACCATTGATCGTTTCCAGTAGCTTTCCAGTAATGGAAAATTGTTTTCACGGATTATCTTGTCGCATGGTTAAGAATTTCTAAAAAATAAGAGTTATGTGGATATAATCTTTTCAGCTGACCGGTCTTTCTTCCTTCTAATTTTCTTGAAGGTGGACCTGGACCTTGGAAATTATGAACGTTTTCTGGATATCAAATTGACCCGTGACAACAATATAACCACAGGAAAAATCTATCAGGTAATCGGATAGATAAGCCCTAATCCATGTGCGAGTAGAAGATTGCACCATCAAGTCAAAAGTTCGCCTTTATACTTCCCCATTTTTTTTAATGAAAGGGGGGAAAGTTGTTTTATCCTTTTTAACTTTGACATTAACAAACGCGCAGCATTCAATGGATATCTGCAAGTCATTGAGCATTTGATTCTGAATGCACATGGAACCCACAAATCTTTATTCAGTCACTTTACGTTTCATCGTAAGATCCACTGCAGTACAATTATGCATGTGCAGAATCATCCAGGCCTCTAGCCTGCCACAGTTGTCGGAAGCGGCTGAATAAGATTCAGCCTGCCACATGGTGGATTAATTGTAGAGTTGATTCCCTGTTGGCTGTTTCTGTCAACTGGTTGATAAAGAATCTTTCTTCTATTGACCAATTGAATTTTATAGGATGCAAAAGTAAGCTAGTTTACTAGGTCTGAAACTACAGTTGAAACAAACACCACTAGCAGTTAACTGTCCTGTTGCCGTTGCAAGTTAGACCAAAAACGTTATGCCTTTTTACTACATTATATCATGTGTTCTGTCGATTGTGCACAGACAGCACAGTCCAACTCTTCTTGGACTACACACCAAAGTCCCGCTAGTTTCATCATATGTAACGTAACATCTGTTTTCTTTGTTAAATGCTTGAATCAGGCTGTCATTAACAAAGAAAGAAGAGGTGACTACCTCGGAAAAACCGTCCAGGTGTGTGATCAGTAGGCGGTGTTGTTTTTATGTGAGAAAAATATCATTTTTGATAGAGGTTACTAAACCTATATTCATTTTCATTATCAGGTTGTGCCACATATTACAGATGAAATACAAGATTGGATTGAACGCGTTGCAATGAATCCAGTTGACGGCAAAGAAGGACCTCCTGATGTTTGTGTCATTGAACTTGGCGGTACAATAGGTGAACATATGATTTATGATTGCAGAAATAGAAGCATCAGATAGTTCAAACACCTAGAGTAGTTTGTCTTTCTTAATTGTTCCCATAGCTGTGTAAGTATGCCGGTGCAGGGGACAAAATCTTTTCGCCGCATAACGACAATGGCATTCTTGATGCAGGGGATATTGAGTCAATGCCTTTTATTGAAGCATTAGGTCAATTTTCATATCGTGTTGGTAAGAAAACAGCAATTTTGCCTGAGCATGACAATTTTCCTTTTGGCGTGGTCCTTTGTACAGTTTCCGTTTGGCCTCAGTTGATATGATTGTCCCTGTTCTGTACTGTAGGACATGGAAATTTCTGTTTGGTTCATGTCAGTCTTGTTCCTGTTCTAAATGTAGTTGGTGAACAGGTAAGTGTTACTAACATGGAAGTCTACATACCAAAATAATTATGTTCCAAAATATGAAATTTATTTTACTATGACTTATATTTGATAAAACTGAAACTCTGTTACTGTGGTAAACAATGAATAGTACTAACATAATTAGATCCTAAAACTGTTCTCTTTTATTATTTTAAGTTATGGCATTCTATTATCTACTTTCTTGCAAATGATCTTTCTTTTTCTAATTCGTGTAGAAAACTAAGCCTACACAACATAGTGTTCGTGGGCTTAGAGGACTTGGGTTGGCACCAGATGTTTTAGCGTGTCGCAGTACTGAGGTAGTCAGCTTCTTCTATTTTCAGTACTTCAAAGCTGTCTGTTGTTCATTTCAGTTTGATACTGAAAACTGCATCAGCGATAGTCATTTCTATATTTTTGGCAGCCATTGGAAGAGCATGTGAAAGTCAAGCTCTCACAGTTTTGTCATGTCCTGGTAATGATAATACTTGGCATTTCAAGTCTGCTTTTGAGTTTTACCCTTTCTCTTGTCCTGACAATGCAACTTATGTTGCAGATCTCAAATATTGTGAATCTCCATGACGTGACAAACATTTGGCACATCCCTTTGTTGCTAAGGGTAGGACACCTTTTTTTTTAAACATAATGCACACCATAAACTTGGAATCCACATCTTATTTAACCATCTGTAATGTACTTCTTTTGTAGGACCAGAAGGCCCATGAAGCTATTCTGAAAGTTCTAGAACTTCAGTAGTATGTATTTTTTTGCATGATCACTATATTTTTTATTGCATACTAGTTTGAAGGAGCAATGCTAATGCATTCACTACTTTTTATACCGGTCAATACATGCAGTGCTGGAAAGGTACCTAGGGAACCTAAGTTGGCGGAGTGGACCGAACGGGCCACCAAATTTGACAAATTGAAGACTCCGGTAGGATTCATTACTCATTGTTCTTCCTATTGTTCCCAGGGGTGGTATTACCCCTTATGTTTTTTAACGAATGGCTTTTAAAAGTGATCACTGTTGCACAATTAAATTTTCAGGTCAATATTGCCATGGTTGGAAAATATACTGGCCTATCAGATTCCTACCTGTCTGTTCTAAAGGTAACGTTTTTACTAAGTTCAGATGTACAGTTGTATTTGCAATGACAGCACTAGTATCCTCACACATGATTCACAGTTGATCACTTGTTTGATATAAGTACATGTTCATTACGAATCAATGGAAAAAATACTATACCAAATGACTCACAAGTTAGTTTTCTAAAATACTACTTTTATCTTTGTGAGAATAAAGACAGTGTCCCTCCTTACAACTGCATTCTAGATTAGTGCACCAGTATACAGCGTATATTCGTATCAGTTGAATATGAGCAGACCCAGGGGACCTGATTTAAGAGTTTCAGTTTTGTTATTTGATACAGTTTTTTGAACTTTGTTCAAACTTTAGCTCTGTTTCATAGTTCGATGGATTTGTGCCAGTCAAAATTATTCCTTTGCTGGCAAAGCAAAGCTTCAGTCCTGACTATATTACACTTTCTCTTAACCAACTTACCAGACCTGATCTTATTTCAGGCTCTTTTACATGCATCAGTTGCTATGGAAAGAAAGCTTATAGTCGATTGGGTTCCTTCATGTGATCTGGAAGATTCTTCAGCTAAAGAGGTTAGTTCATTATGGGAACCAAGACAGTTTTATTCTCATTGGTGCTTTTGCTGATGCTTTTGAGATGCTTGTTTTATGTAGACCCCTGAAGCCCACAAAAAAGCATGGAAACTGCTGAAGGTAACCACAATTTACATCAAATGGTGGCATGATGCATTTCTTGAGTACTTCTGTAGTCCTGTGTAGTCATTTGACGAATTTTACACCACAGGGTGCAGATGGTATACTCGTTCCTGGAGGCTTTGGAGATAGAGGAGTTCAGGGGAAAATTCTTGCTGCAAAATATGCACGTGAAAATAATGTTCCTTATCTCGGCATTTGCTTGGGAATGCAAATTGCAGTGATTGAGTTTGCCCGTTCGGTCATGAAATTACGTGGTGCAAATAGCACAGAATTCGACCCAGCTGCAACATCGCCCTGCGTCATATTCATGCCGGAGGTAGGTTATGTTAACTTACCATACTTGATAATTATATCCATTATTATTCATTTTGATCTGAACACTTGGACAACACTTCCACAGGGCTCAAAGACCCATATGGGAGCAACAATGAGACTTGGATCGAGGAGAACATATTTTCAAGTCATTGGATGCAAATCTGCAAAGCTGTAAGAAAACACTAGCCCACATATACTTCAGTCTCACGTATAATTGTGTACTTGATGAAGCGAAATATAACGTTGTAAATGTACCTTAGGTATGGCAATGCCGCCTCTGTAGAAGAAAGGCATCGCCACAGATACGAGGTTAGCCTTATTGAATTGTCTTATAGCCACATTGAATCATGTATGGCACTGCTCCTTTGTGTTAACTATGAAACGTATTTTTTTCAGGTGAACCCTGACATGGTCCCAGACTTTGAGAGGGCTGGGCTTCAATTCGTGGGCAAGGATGAAAGTGGAAGACGCATGGAGGTGGGCTTGCATTGTTTTCTTGGATATTGTAGCCTTAAGCAGTTGCTAATGTCTTTTTTTTAAAGTTCCTAATAATTTAATACAAAACTTTCTCCATCACCTGAATGGTGCTCTGTTGGATACAGATAATTGAATTACCCTCTCACAAGTTCTTCATCGGCGCACAATTCCATCCTGAATTTAAGTCGAGACCAGGAAAGCCGTCTCCACTTTTCTTAGGTAATGCAATTCTACTTGGCAAGAAGACCATTATTCTAAAAAAAACAAGGAGATCAGAACATCAGTTTTGTTATAATATCCACCCCACCGATAACACTGCTACATCTTTCTGAGTATGGCTAAGTGCTTCATCTGAATCAACAATGCATCTCTGATGTCAGGGCTGATAGCAGCAGCATCTGGACAACTGGAACCTTTGCTTCAGCGTAGCTGCAACAATCCGATGAAGACACCTATGCCTGGTAAAGTCCCAAAACGGAAACTTTACCCAACTCCTGTGAAGAATCCTTTAAACGGCTTGGTAAATGGGTATTACCCAAATGGCACTGGCATTCACACCTAGAAGCAATAATACTAGGCGAGGGCTTGATTGATATTTGCTCCTACGGTTTCGCTTGTACCCTTTTTCATCTTCCTTTTTCGTTTGCATTTGTCTCTGATCAACTGAGAAGGCTAAGATTCAGCAAGCCCGGCCCCAGCTCCAGCGACCTCCCAGCGACACACGGTTCCGACATTTTAACGAGGAACGTCCTCCGGTCCGTTGAAGCAGATTAGCTATAGGGTTGGTGAGTTCTAGTGTGTGTGATGCTTTCCTTTTTGTTTGAGGCCTTAGAATTGAGGCTGGAAGTGTCTTGGTAGCGATAGTAGAGGCTGGAATCTCTCGATTATTTGTACAATGTAAATTAGTGGAATAACTTACCTAAAGACTGAATACACAAAATGCTTGGCCGTGATTGCATTGTTGTGACCACACTCGCATGAACAGCTTGACTATCTGGTTAAAAAAAAATGCAAACAATATCGTTATTGTTGAAGTTGGTGCCTGTATTGCCCCGCTGCATGAATACTCGTTCAAGGATGCATGTTACCTCAAATTATCATTCTTTTTCTTGGCCGGAAATTTTGAAGCTTACTGAAATGATATGGAGCGAGGCTCGTCGGGTCCGTCGTGTCAGCGGCACACGCCAGGGCGCCGTGTCCGTGTGCCGGCTGCCGGACGTTCATCGTCGCAGGCTCGCGGCTGGCTGGTCTCTCCAACTGTTTTTTCTTCTGCAACCGCGACACAGTTGGCGAGGAGTCCGTTGGCAGCTGCCCCTCCGGTGGCCGACGCCCGACAGGATCAGCGCCACAGCCTGCAGCTCGATCAGCACGCCACGGCCCCCTGTAGTACGACTGGGCGCTTTGGACCACAGGGGAGTCGTGTCGCGGTCAGTAGAGCTTCCGAATCCTGTCCTCTGCTGTGTTTACTTTTCAATTTCCTATTCATTCTGTCTACTGGATACGCTTTTCATAAAATTTCTTGTATAACCTTTTTATTCATCTCCCTCACATAATATGTTTCTCAAATAAAATCTTTTTTTTTCCCCTTAAAACTATACGCATAACGGCTTGCAGTGGGTTCAGATCAGCTGTCAGCAGTCTGGGGACTGGCTTTGGAAAGCGGGATGCCCTCCGCGCTTTGCATCGCCGCCGCGGGGTGTTTTTTTTTTTTTCCTTTGGAGGGGAATAATGAGCTGTGATCTTGTAAATAAATACGTTTATGAATTTAATTTTACTTTTCCGGAATTCCCCGTCAAACATAAAGGGAAAATAACTGTCCATACAAAGCGGAACAGAAGCATTAGTTTCTTTTGTTCATGACAAAATTCCATGCTAATTTGCTATACGAATCCATACTATAGTGTTGTGGCATAAAAAGATGATTGATAAAACTGTCCATACAAAGCGGCAAAGTTTCAGAATATTGCGTTGTTGTCTCCGGGAAAACCAAGTTCCGTAGCTTAAGCTGGTCTCCAAAATCGCTTCCCCATCTAGAAAATACACCTGTTCATCGTGACAAGAGTTAGCTGCTAGAAATGCACCCTGAACACTGAAGCTTAGTGGAAACCAGAATTTACTGAGGAAAGCTGATGGCTAAGCAAATACTCAATGATCACGCGAAATGACAACAAAACTAGCCCAGATGTATCTGTTAGTACTTAGTAATAAGCCAATAGAAGCATCACTAATTCACAATGCCAAAAAAAATTGTAAGGAAAAAGTATCAACACTTCGAAAATAAGTTGAGCTATCATATCAAGTAGACTTCTCCTTGAAATTACCTAAATTGCATAATGACTGACTGACACCAAATTCTGCTAAGATTGTCCTCTTCCAAGCAAAGTCATGTAAACACTTTGCACACAGGTAATAATTAACTAAAGAATCCATCACTCAATCGATAAAGTAAAGACGAAAGACTCACCGGTAGGCAATTGACTACGGCCAATGCCCCAGACGCATGAAGCAAACTACTTAAACCATTTTCCAAGATATACGGGATATCAGCAATGAAAAGGAGGAATGCCCATCGAGGCCGATAGGGGGATACCCTAACAGAATGTGCTGCTGATAACAGATTACCCACATAAACAAAAGATCCATCGCAAGGATTCTGTCCAAGGTCATTATTTGCAGCATGCGATGATGATGATAAATTCCCTCCTTTTTGTAAACACCCCAAAGAGTATGGCTTCGAATAGGAAACCTCAATCCATGAAAATCCCGGGGTCAGAACAGGTACCAAGCAGTATTCATCCTGCCAGCATTGATCAAATAGACATCATGAAGCACAGTATATATAAATCATATATAAATCATACAAACAAATAACTTCTATTACAATAAGGGTTGGCTTCCTAAGGATTTTTCCTAAACGCACTTAATTAATTGTTACAGTGTATTCCTCCATCTACTTAAGTTGGTGCCGTTTGTTTTGTTTTATCATTAAGGTGTCCAGGATTGTTGGGCATGATTTGCTTCCAATGCATATTTTGTACTGTTTGTCAATGCCGCCCTATACATCTAGCAGCCGTGAGTTAAGCCAGCTGTGCCAACACATTAAAGGCATTTGAGTGAATAATTAGGGCATTTGAGTCAATTTAATAGGAGCATTGATACAGGTGCTTCAGGAAACCGCCGCCAACATAAATGGATGGAGCAGTGCTGCAGTACCAATCAAAACAAATAAGGGCTCTTAGCCTTACCTCCAAACATGCACAACTACTTTCATCATCTTCAGTCCTCTTCCACCCGTTTCCACATTTTCTAAGCTTTATTACATCTTTTGCAATCAAGCAATATTTTTCCTCAACTTCCTTCGAGCCACTACCTCTGCCTGTCTTCTCAGTGGAAATGGCTGAGCCATTACAGGTATCTTTTTCAAAAGCTATCAGTTCATCAGGACAAGGCAGCTCGTTTCTTATCTGCCAGAGATTTTTGCTTGCATCCATCCATGAATCGGGCACACAATAACCCTTGCCAGAGCTAGTGGCAACATACCTCTGAGAGCCTTCAAGGAACTCAGAACTACTGGATTTCGTTGTAGTACCTTGGTTCAAAATCTTAATCCATTCATCAGTTCTTGTTATTTTCAGACCATCCACAGAGAGGATAACATCATGAGCAGACAAGTATTCTGACAGAGGAGATGTTTGTGGGATTCCTGTGACCTGTTCTTACAGTCTTTTAGATTCTAAAAGATTCTCAATACCCGAATTATGTAAACACAAAGAACCAGACTTACCATAAGGCCATCACCACTCACATAGAGAGGATATAACACTACCGGAAGTAATAATGTCATCAGCACACATACTGCACAGAGCTAATTAACATGAAATCATAAACTTGCAGAAGATAAACATGAATCAGTAACATCCTCAGGTAGGATGACAAGATACACAAGCATGTACCACTAAATTCCACCCTTGAACTATGTGTAAGACCACAAGTATTGTTACTAACTCTACAGACTCCAAATAGTATTCTGACATCTTGCATTTACACTTCTCAGTTGTTTTATTTGGCTGTATACCTTGAGATTCTGATTTAGGCTACAGCTTCATAGTCAGGAAAATGAATAAAAAAAGGAGGCAAAACCTACATATTAGTTTCAGTTTCTGATGTCCCAGCCAAACAAAATATTCCCTCCAGTATGCTGTAGGCAAGATACTCTATGATGTATCCCCTGAAACATAAATTATTTACTAATTTCTACCTTATGAGAAGATAAGGACATGCTTGTTTGGCGTGGTTTCCATTTTTCCAATATATCTCAGCTCGCATGTTTAAACCAAATATTTATTGAGACAGTGACGAATTACATCTTATGCCAAAGTGCATAAAGCAAATTGTGCTTATTTCTTGTTTCTTGCCTCTATTATTGCAAGTACACAAATAGTTATGCACATTTCTTTTGATCAAAGCATTACAGTTCTGTATAAGTTAGCAAGAAGTACCATACATTGAATGTAGACGGAAATGGATTATGAAAATAAAGAACATAACCAATTCTTTTTTACTCCTATGTTTTGGAAATAATCAATGCACAATACCAAGGCTTACCATAACATTATGCCAAATTCCTGCACAATAAATCCGGAGCATGGAAAAGAGAGGCAGATTCTGCAATTGGTCATAGTTCAGAGCAACAAACGCCCCAGGAAAAAGTACAGCAACAAATATGGCAACATACTCAATCTCTACTCCCTCACTGCACATGTATCAAGGATGTGTCAGAACATGACAGGAAAATAATTCATGAACAGGCAAAGTAAAACACAATACATGTGTTTTTAGTATCAAGTGAACAAAACAAAAGACTCAACACATCTAACAGAAAAAAAAATGAAATGGGAAGGTAAGACATAAATACCTTGCAGCTGCGATGGCATGTCCAAATTCATGGAAAGCAATAGATAAGATTGTTGACATTATGAAAATCATGGTATCCATAATAGATATGATGTACCCTGAAGTCTGCAATAAGCCAAAATGCATGGTGGGTTGCTGATGCAAGAAGCTGAGAAAAAGAACAGTCAAATTCTACCTACCAGTAGGTTCTGTAACCAGGCACTAAGAGATCTAGTCCTGAAATAAAACATACCAATTGTTTCCCACAATAGCACCTAGGAAATCAAACAGACCACATGTAAGATTCTGTATACTTAAAGGGAAAAGTATAATTAAAGATATAGGTTTGTCCACATTACAATAAAAGATATCTGGACTTCCTGCCAAACCCATCACACATTTATAAACAAACGATAGAAATTGATGAGAGCGAGAAACCAGGGAACACAGAAATTGAAGATACATAACTACTCCATGCAAACTAATAATATTCAATGCAGTTACCGATGTATCAAGTAGTGGATTGAACTAAATAAACAAATAGATAATGTATCAATGTCTAGCAGAGCTCTACCGAAATCCATTTGGAAAGCCAAGCCAATAAGGTTGGGAAAAAAATCCTTTTGAAATATTGAATGACTAAAAGGAAGTCCCTACGCTTCATTTGATACTAGCTTAATCATTATAAGTACCGATGTCAGTTTTATAATCACAGTAAAATTAAGAAATGGCCATCAAATGTTTAGGAAACTGGATGTAAAATCCTAGTATTGCCTCCCGCCTGAAGCAGCAGGAGTCCATCCATCATTAACCAAGACAACTAATGGAGACATATATAGATATACACATCGAAAACTCTATCACATAATCTTGTCAAATTGTGCATTTTAAAGATACAATCACACGAGTTGTTACAATTGTCTGAGCAGCAGCAGCTGGTGACATCATGGGATCCGTGGATCCTAATGAACAATTTTAACTCTTGTATGTAAGTAGAGAGCATTGGGGAGAATTATTAGATTCAACTTACCAAGGATATACCGACTAAAGCAATGAGAGAGAAATAAATGCCTATGGAAAACCATGCTCTCAGGAATCTGTGAAAAACAGAAGGAAACTCAATATGACTTCGAAAGTAATGAATGACTTTGGTTGACATTCTGAGAGTGGCAAAGAAACTGCACTTCAGTCTTTTGTATCGACATCACTGCTTGAGAAGAAACTGAAAACAACAAAATTTTGAACACAAATGTGTGTACAAAATTTTGCAACGTAGATCAGTGAAAGACCTATGGGTGTACCTAAGGGAAAAAACTGAAAGGAAATGATAAATTTTGCAACGTAGATCAGTGAAAGGACGAAAGTGCAAGGATTTGGTCTGAAAAAAAAGTAACATGGTGTTGAATATGATGACTATCCCTATAGATCATATAATGATAGTGCCACTACTATTTTTATCAGTAAAACTAATAACATTTGTAGTTTCAGTATTCTACATGGACAGCATTGCTCAGAAGCAACTAAAAACTAAGAAATTGCTAGTACAAATGTAACTAGTTTGGCAAGATAGGTCAACAGTGTGCATAAATGCAGCACGCTACTAAATATGTCATCGAAATTTACAAAAATTATTAGCGAACTGAAAGCAATGCTGGGATGTAGTCTGAAAAAACTAAAGAATGCATTGGTTATGTAGCACTTGCATTTCAATTCAGAATATCTTGCACGAGAAGCTACGAAGTCAGGCAAAAAATATTAACACCTGAATTTTGCCACTCATACAAATAGTTTTTTGTTTTCCAGAAACCATACCTAGCATATTTCCACCCCAAGCTGAACAGGGTGTCACTGAAGTTATATATCTTGCGGTCACAATACCTAAATTTTGCACACCAACAAGAAAGATTAAGCCACTCCCACTCCGCTTACAGAAGAACAAAACGAAAATACGAGATAAACCTAAGAAGGATGCAAGTTAGATCGAGCTTCACGAGTAGAGAGCGCGCGAGAGGAGGCCGTGAAGTTAACTAACCAGCAGGAGAGGGAGTGCTCGGTGCGGCGGGCGGAGATGCTCGTCGGCAAAGACGCCGGCGGCCGCCCCCGTCGCCTGCCGCGGCCTGTGCCGCCGATCATTCGAGGCTTCGAGCTGCGGGGCGAGCCCCCGGGCAAGCCGGATTTCTTTCCTTTCTAGATTTCAGCTCGGGTCGGTCACTACAAATGCAATTATCGCTCGCAAATTGGAGTTGCGTTTAAATGCCGGCATTTTCTAACGGTCGGATTCATTTTTGAGGGTTGGGATGATCGTAACGGAATCTTCCAAATGCACCCTTCAACTCTTCCATATTTACATATCTCCTCCTGGCTCTTGTTCATCTCCGTCCAAATCGCGCCCTGTTGCCAAGGAGGTGCAGATCTCACGGCGTCGCGCCACCCCGCAAGCTTGTAGAAGCTCCACCGCCCGCCGCTGCACGCTTCTAGTAGTCGATTTAATTCGCGAGGGAATCCCATCGGATCGAACGGGGGGCGCAACTTGGTTGGAAGGAAGGGAGGGGCGGAGGAGGATGATACTGCTCCAGTCTCCGTCGAGGTTTCTGCTTCAGATCCTGCAGGACCGTGTCCTCAGGTAAGTCACCCGCAGTCGCGTTGCTTTCGGCATAGAGAGAACAGAACAGAACCGCGTGCTGCTCCTGGCGGCATGGCTGTTTGCAGCAAAATCTAATTTCATTTCGTTCCACGCCGTGTCGGTGCGGTGCAGCGGCGAGAAGGGCATGGACATCGACTGCCACACGGTGGAGTTCGACGACGTGCGGTATCATATCCAGGTGAGTGCTGCCTTGTGGCGTCTTGAATTGCTCTGATAACAGTGGCACGGAGCCATTTATTGGCATCGAATTGATGGTAAACCACCAAGGTGGCATGTAATTGACAAAAAATTGGTGTCCATCCAAATCAGTTTCGAATTGTTGTGCTAGCTAAATTTTGGCTAGGTTGATTGTGCGCACGTCAAACATTTTGATCAAGTTGGTTATCTATTTGATATTTCAGTGCCAAAAAGGGAGATGCAGTCTACATTAGCTCCGTGGAATAGAAAAGAGTCGCTCATTGACTGATAATATTCTGCCATTTTATGCATGTTATTTTATTAGCCTTTCGCTTTGTTAACCTTGGACTGCCTATTTTGTTCATGAGAACAGTAGCTGTCATCTGTTTAGTTTTTAGATCTTTCATATTCTAAATTGTTACTAGACTGCATACTAACCGTGTAAAGCAGTCACAAACTTGTAGTGGTGAAACCATGAAGGTAAAGCTTTCTTCTGTGTAATCTGATGTAAGATATTTTTTTCCTCGAAACGAACCGGCTGGAGGGCTGACTGCTATATTAAAAGAGAAAATGTAACAAATATGGACTCACTGATTTTAAGTGTTCCCATTTGGGCTGAAAGTGTTTTCAAATTGATATTGTTCTGTTTTTAGTAGGTTTTCATCTAATTTCTTGGGAGCGGAAGCTGCATTTTACCCAATAGACCTCGAAATATAGTTTTCTCATTTTAGTGTTGGAAATGAACATGGACATGACTGTCGTGTATGAACTAGCCATTAGGATCAGCTATCATCTGCCTGAGTACCTCCTGCTTGATATCATGTCCTTTGGATTTATAGCCTCAATTGGTTTTTATTTCAGTTTTCTATGAGAAATCCAAAGGTAGTGGTATTATCAGTTGCTTTGCCGCTTCCACCTCCTGAAGCTATTCTGTATGATGGGCTTCCACTTGGTGCCATTGAGGCTATAAAGGCAGCTTATGGGATGGTTGTCCAAATTCTTGATCCGCCAAAGGATGGATTTGATCTCACCATGAAGATAAACTTGACAAAGCTTCCATCAGATGAAGGTTCTAGAGTTCCCTTTCCAAGGTTATAATTGTCTTGTTGTGCTGCATGATCAAATTGGTTGATGCTTTCATGTATCTTTAAATGTCATTCATAATAAAATTTCAATTAGTGTAAGGTTGTAGTTGCCTTGTTGAACTATCAAACTTGCTGATGATTCTGTTTATCGTTGGATGCCATTCATGGGCAGAATTTCATTTTACTGTTATCAATAGTTGGAAATATTATAGTAGTTTTCCTAATTCTCTACAGGAAATGTCTGCCTCTGTATATGAGTAGATGCTTCAGGTATCTTGCGCATGTATGATGCATTTGGCTGTTTGAGATTTGGTGTGCTTTGACATATCAAAGTAATTCTTGACCCTTACGAAAGAAAAAGGTGACCAGAAAATGCCAAAATTGTAGTCCTTCATTTTTTGACATTTTATCTATGCGTGCTCATTTTAATAAACTTGTTTGCACCTTTGCATTTGTTGCCTAATTTTGTTCCAATTACCTCGATTTCTTTGTTCAATTGTTATACTTAATCTAGTTGTACAGCAAGATATATATATTTTTTGTGTACTGGGAATGAATGTATGCTGAAGTGTTGTGTTGTTTTTCCAGGCCATCATGATAGGTTTTTGCTGATAATGTCCATTTTGTTGCATTTTTTATGTTGATGTGAGGAATTCTAATATTTCTGTTTTTCTTCCATTGCATTAAAAGAATTTTTTAATTTGGGCCCTTGCACATTTTCTTCTGAATGTGGAAATTTAGTCAGAGGATAGGGTACTTTATCTGCAGCATTATTCATTTATAATAAGCCTGCCAAAGCCATCAACAATCCTAGCATTTTATCCTTTTTGCATTTAAGCCATGTTCTCTGTATTTATAGCTTCTAATCATCTTTTTTTTTATCTATGTCCCAGAACAAAGAAATGCTATCTTGACACAAATTGCATCTGTTAGAGAGGTTGTGCTGGGTGCACCACTGAAGGTTCTGCTGAGACATTTAGCCTCAAAGACAGTAGCTCCTAACGTTAACAAGCTTGTTGCTCTTGTTCACCGTCCTAATGAATCTTTTTTCCTTGCTCCACAGGTGCATATTACGCAACTAGCACCTATGTGCTCTATTATTTGTCATGATTATTCTCTGCACATGAGTGTATTACTTATGTATTTGATGTCACAGTCAATCTGTTCAGTGCTGCATTTATTTTATTATTTGCACCTAATGGGATCAACTGTTGGCTTCTCAGGCAGATAAAGTTACTATCGTGTACCCAATGAGATTTCAGGATTCCATTGATATTGTTTTAGCAACTTCCTTCCTGCAGGTATTTTGGATGCTTCCCTTCTGTCCTTTTTACCAGCTTCCTGGCCTATTACTCCACATTATTATTGTGTTTTGTCTCTACCTTATCAACTGCATCTGGCACTAAAGACTAACATAACCTTTTCACAACTGTGCCCGTCCTGCAATGCATCTATGCAACAACCCTTCAGTTATTGGGGTTTTTTTTTCAATCTCAAATACATCTCTCTTTTGAATGGGGAGGGTGACACTTTGCTATCCTTCCAAAAAGGCTTCCCATTATGGCACATCTGATGAGAGCTTCTTGCTGTTTAAATTTAGGAATTTGTGGAGGCAAGAAGAACTGCTGCACTTAACAATGTTCCTTCTTGTATGTGGTCTCCGGCAGCTCCTCTTGAGTTAAAAGGGGTACCTTCTGATGCACTGAATGCAAACGCCGGCTTTGTTACTTTTGGTAACTTACGCTTTTCCTAGTATATTCTGTTCATCATGAAGCTATTTTGCCTCACAAACTTTTCATTGGTGCAGTTGTTTACCCTCGGCATGTTGAGGGTAAAAAGCTAGACAGAACAGTTTGGAATTTGTTAACTTTTCATGCTTATGTAAGCTATCATGTTAAGGTAAGACCTTTTTCTGCATCGTTTGTCTATATAGGATTACTACTGCCAGAAGGCTCCCTGGAACATATTTCAATAGAGCTTCTAATACCTGTAGTGTCCGTAGGGCCCTTCGTTTTTTATCCCCTATTTGTCATTATAGGGGTTGAGTGGGCCATACAACATTCTTGTGGCTGCAATTTGTAGCTACTGTATCAGGACCAATTGAGAATAGTTTCCTTAGCAGTACCTAGCAGTCTCAGTGGCTGAACTGCATTGTATTGACATACTGGATATTGTTTGTACAATATGTTAGTGATATACTGCTTGCCAGTAAGCGTTCAGTACTCTATGCATCTCCATTGCCATTAGCCCAAATTAATTGTTTCTGTGTACATCTAGAATCAAGTAGGGGTGCTATAATTATTACTTCTGTTCTTTGAGTATCAGATTTGTCAAGCTTTCAAATCTTTGTTCTTAGAACCCCACCATATGTTAATATCGAGAATTCGAGATGCAGATAGATTTTTAGGTATCAAATAATATTTATCATTTATATAAACAAAACATACCTCTTTTCTTTTACTTTTTATTTCATTGCGGTTAGAGTTTTGTGCTTACAGTAACTATTATCTCTTACTAACTCTTGATATTGCGTTTACGCTAAACTGTTATTTAACATTTTCTGAGTTGCTATTTCCTATCAGTGCTCCGAAGGATTCATGCATACCAGGATGAGGCGCAGGGTTGAGTCGCTGATCCAGGTAGCCATGCACAGTTGTAGTAAATGCTTTATTCAATCTCTCCGGTAACCATGCACAGTTCATTCATAATCCTTAGTACCTTCTCAGGATGAGGTGCTTTAATTTTAATTAAGTAGTGTTGAGTTTGACGATGTTTCTACTTGAACAATGTTTCTGTGGTTGCTACTTAGTATTTTCTTTCAGATCTCTGTATCCATCCATTAAAAATATGGGATGGTTACTACCTAACAAGAAAAACCGGTAGAAACATTGTTCAAGAAAGCGTTATTTCCAAGCTATTCCCTCTGATCTTAATGTTTGTCCATAGTACATCATGTGCACTAACCAAGAAAGTACTAGTTCCAAGTCAATGTGAAATAACCATCCATGTCTATTATTATTATTATTATGATGCAACCACTATTTTTCGTTTAAAGCATTTAATTAGGGGTAGTGAGTGGAAGTATGCCAATGGACAAACACCCTGAAACGTTTCTCTCTCAGGGCCATGGACAAATATAGAAAAACCTAACTGAAGCACTGATTGCTACATAACCATGCAATTTGTTGTTCAGGCCCACAATATTTGCCTGACCTGCTTGCACTGCAGGCTTTGGACCGAGCAAAGTCTGATGCGGAGAAGCTGAAGAAGTTGGTTCATGGTGGCTCTTTCAAAAGACTGGTTTGTACTTTGTGCAAGTAGCTAGCATTCGTGCATAGAACATCCCTTCTGGGCTTCTACCATTACTGATTCATATTATCCTCGTAGAGCCTAAAGAATGAAGGGAACTGAAGCCTGCACCTGGAAATGTTTGACAAATGTGGTTGGACTTCTCTTGACAAATGTGATGTCCGTTCAATTCTTGGAGCACAAGACAAAAAGGGAGGAACAAAACCCGCAACATGCTGTTCTTCTCCTATATTTGGGTGAATATTTGTATTCAGCACTCTTATCAAAATATTGATGAGATACTACTATGTGCAACATGCCTCTGGAAATCATTGAGCATATGTTTTTAATCAAGTGATGGTTTCTTTTTTGCTATTTTAGGCACTGAAATTTAGCAAATTTGGTCATTGTGACTCTGTTGAAGTGTCGAACACTTCTACTGCAGAAAAATATTATTAATTGTAGTTTGGTGTATTAATTTTCCTATTTCTTTGGTCCGTGCAAATGTAGCCTCAACCTTTCAGGACTCACGCGGGTATCCATCCTCTCGCGGCCTCGCTGCAATAACGGCTGATCTGTTGCTTCCAGGCAGCATGTTGCAAAACTGCAAAAAAAAAAAAAAACACTCTAGCAACGATTTTTCTGTTGGTTTTATTTTTGAAAGAAAAAAAGTGAAGCCAGAATTTTCACGCCGTTGTGATTCACCATACGGGAGAAATGCTCGTTAGTTGTTTTTGTTGTCAACAAAAAAAGAAGGAAAAAAATTACGTCTAGGTCCATGGGATGTTGGGCCGAGCTTATGATTTGGGCCTTTCCCAGCAGAAAGAAAGAGAATAGCAGCATTGTCCGGTCTTTTTATTACCCCCACCCTCTCTACCACCTCCAACTCCCCTGAGCAGTGGCAATGGCACGGCGACAGCTACGCTGCCTCGGCGCCGCCGCCTTTACTGCCGCAGTTCTTTCCGCAGTTCTGCTTTGGGGTCGGCTTCCCACCATGGCGGGGGCGACGACCGATGCTTCCCTTTGGCAGGTTAGTCAGTAAAAATTCAACCTTTCCTTCCAAAAAAAGTTGTAATTTTTCTTGCTCGTACGTCGATCGCAGGCTGGCGGCGAGGGTTCTCACGCACGACCGGAGAACGCTTCCTCCCATGGCGCACGCGCACGTCCGGGGAACGATTCCCCTCCGCCAGGTGCGCGCGCACGGCTGGGCGGCGTTTCCCCTCCGTCACGTGCGCGCGCACGGCCGGGCGGCGCTTCCCCGCCGGGGACACGCGCAAGGCCGAGCGGCGCTTCCCCTCCGGGCGCACGCGCATCGCCGGGCCGCGCTTCCCCTCTGGGCATACGCGCACCGCCGGGCGGCGCTTCCCCTCTGGGCGCACGCGCACCGCCGGGCGGCGCTTCCTCTCTGGCCGAACGCGTACGGCCGGACGGCGCTACCTCAGGCGCATGCGCACGGCCTTGCGGCGCTTCCTCTCCGAGCGCGCGCGTACGGTTGGACGGCGCTTCCCCAGGCGCACGGCCGGACGGCGGTTACACTCTGGGCGCACGGCCGGACGGTGCCCACCCTCCGCCAGCCGCTGCTTTCCATTCACGCTTGCTGATGACCGGAACCGGAACATGTTCGACCATCCCCCCATGCTCGTGTGAAGGAGCCACTCCTCCAAATCATTCCGGAAAAGCCAAGGTTTTACATGGTTTATTTACTGTATTGTACATTTCGGACGCGATTTAATCGAATCAACGATATTTGTCTTCCCCGCAGACACCGCCGGAGCATCACAGAGGAGCAGCACCACCGCCGCCGCCAGCAGCAGCACCACCACCGCCGCCGCCACCAGCAGCAGCAGCGCCGCCGCCACCAGCAGCAGCACCGCCACCGCCGCCGCCAGCAGCAGCACCGCCACCGCCGCCGCCAGCAGCAGCACCGCCACCGCCGCCGCCAGCAACTCTGAAGGCTCATAATAACTTGATGCTTTTTATCGGTAAGCATTTTCAGCAAGTGTTCTTTGATTGTGTGTGGAAACCATTTTCAGCATTTTCAGCAACTTCAGTTGAACTCTACTCTAACTTTCATGCATTTCAAAGTTTAGAAACACTGTTTTTTGAAGGTTTAGTAAACCTGGTCACCTGGATACTTAACTATGCATTTGCCCAAGTTAAGGAAGTATACATTTTTTTTGGCATAAATCCTATGGAGAGTGCCTGATGGTTTGGAGAAATGCTCTGCAATAACATTTCAGTCATCTTTATGGTTATAGTTGTGATTCATCTTATATAATCAAATATATCTTGCATATGTCCAGTATTTTTCTTGGCGATAGATGGTTATTTCTAGCATTCTTTTAGACAGATTGTGCATTGCTATTACATCGCTGTCCTAGTTCATCTTTCATATTTTTCTTTTGTGCGTTGGTGATTCTGCATTGCTTGGACATGTGGCTTCTATGGTTTTGTTGACTGAAAAACAAAAGCTTGAGAATAAACCTGGATACTTGATCAAACTATGCCTTTGTCCAAGTTAAGAAAATATACATGTTTTTGGCATAAATCCTATGGAGAGTACCTCTTTTGTCTTGTTCCTGAAATGATTTTTTTTTCTCTTTTATTTGTAATAACTGAATGCGCGGTTAGCCGTTTGACCTGTTGGATACATGTAGTGATATTTGAGGCGATAACATTGTATATTTTCACTGGATGAGCCATTTGCATGGAACTATGGATGGTACATTTAGTGCTGATGTTATTGGTGTAAATTTTCTTGGAAATTGGCTGGTAGGATATGACACCATCACAAGTATGACTTCTAGTTTTTAACTTGTAACCATAGATGGCGCTGTTTTTCCTGTTGCATGATAACTACAATGAGATGGTTTGGAGAGATGCTCTGCAATAACATTTGGCGGACAATTGTGCATGCAATAGCCTTATATAGAAGACTGTCTTATTAGCCCAGTATTCATAAGTTTAAGATCATTTTCCTTGGTATTTGTTTACCTATAGTCATTGTGAGATAATGTGATGCAGGAATATTAAATCTGATCTATAGATTTGAATTCGTAGTATAAATGTCGGTCCAGCCACAATACAGTAGTAATATTAATTGTGTTTCAGGCTGCGTGTATTCTCTACTATCATTTTGTGGCCCCATAATCACTCTATGGAGTACAGCAAGCACAGAAGCCACAACTGCCTTCCACAGTTGGCTTAATTTGTTGGCAAGTGCACTTGGTTGTTTTGCATGGTTGCTATTTTCCTTATCCCAGTTGCATGGAGAAGCAGGCCAAATCGTTGGCGCTGCAGCTGTGGTGGTGAATGCAATTGGATTTGCCTTTTATGCCATGTACATCGTGATCAAATTGGCAGCGGCGGACTACCTGGGAACTATGGTAATCACCACGTTCTTTTTTACTTTATGTGATGTTGCATTTTTTCATTATTGGACTTTTACCTAATGGTAATATTACTGTAGGCATGCTCTGGTGTTATATTGGTATTTTTTGGAGCCTACATCAGTGCAATATTGGTGTCGGTATATGGACCTATAAAGAGAGAGTCCAGGGAGGCTCTAATAATATCTTTTGTTCCTTTTGTGCTACAAATCATATCACAAGTCATTCCATTGGTCACAGTGGTATGGATTTAGTTTCCCTTCCAAAGCTGTACATTTTGATGGTTCTTTATGCAGTTCCTATGTTCATTGAGTTTTCTTAAACCCTGCAGTGCTCGTTGCTGTGGTCAATGATCTTCCCACCAGAGAATCAGCAAAGACCTGAGCACATCAACAGAAGAAAGCTGATGATATATTTCGGTGTCAGTAACTTTGGACTTATCGTTCGTGTGGGTGCGGGGTGCACTTGTAAAACTTCTCCTCTAACCTCTCCTTAATGAAAAACGTGCCATTGCACGGTCGGAAAAAAAAAAAAGTCAGTAACTTTGGACTCTCACTGTTCTGGGTTGCCTATTGCAGCATGATTTATGAACATGACTTCTTTCAGGTAAAGCAAGAATTTTTCATATGTATGTTTCTTTATCTTTCTTTGCAACTATTTCTAATGGCTCTGCAATTTCAGCTTGCAAATGATGTGGGTGCCGTGTTGGCATTGCTAAGCATGTTTCTCTACCTGGTGTACACGCTGCGACCACATGATATGGATTATCCTCCAGCTCCAGCAGAAGTATAAAGACTGAGCAGGCAGGGGTAACGATAGATCGTGGTACTGTAGTTGGTAGGTGGACTATGTGGATCAGGAGGCCAAGTTGGAAACGAGGCAATGTAATAATAATTTAGGAGTGCTTGCTAGTAGCACCGCAGAGTGTTCTGTTTCTGTGTTATTTGATTACCGTTTTGGTGGGATATTTAGTTGACAATGTGAAATTATAACCCATTATGACAGGTTCAGTTGGTATGGAATTGTCATTCTCAATCAATTCAGGCATACAATATGCAGTGTACTATTTAAAGCTTATATTGTCAAGTGTGAACGGTGAACCCTCTATGTTCAGTTGTTCACCACTTATGCTGCCTAGGCAATGACTTGGTACATGTCATGTATACTGATCACCTAGTTTGCCCAGGATTCAAAGAATTTATTTCAGATGGATTTTTTTACCAGACCAAAGCATTGTCACAAAGAGGATCAAGAGCATTGCTCTCTCCAATGGCAACAACAAATAGGTGGGAAAGCCTCCGAAGTGCGCCCTTCAATATCTATTATAAACGTGCACAAGTGCAGAAAAGCAAACCTAGGGTCCCAGGCCGTGCCCACTCTCTCACACACATGCTGGCATGCTGTGTGCCTGTGTGCACATATGTTGCATATATAATTCCCAGAGATGAAGAAGGAAAGAGCATGGGAAAATAAGGAATAAAGAGCGTAACTAAGTATGGCATGCTGCATGCCTGCATCTGCATGATCTCATCCTTTGTCAATATGCCGCTAATAAGGAGCTCTGCTTGTCCTTGAAGTTAGTACACAGACAGCAGTAGCTGAAGGGAAGGGAACAAATAGTATAAATACCATAGAAAGGAAAAGACGTCAATGGCAATACTTTAGAAGCTCAGACGTACTGCCAACATGACATCAATATATGCCCGCAGTCGTCAAGAGTTTGACAGAACACAACTAGAACAGAAGGATATATCATTCGTCCGTTTACATTGACATGCATGAGCATGACCAACACACACGCATGCATTTCTGCAACTTAACATATAGTGATGACATGCTCCCACTCACAATCGCGCCATGATCGTTCAAGATGCCACGCGTACACGTACGTATAACGTATCCCAGGAACGTCAAGCCAGAAAATCAGGGTAGGAGACATTCAGACATTGCTATGCTGTGAAGAGTATATAGCTATAGAGAAGCTGTGGAGGTTCGTCCCCAGCACAGGTGCCGTGGAGCGCAGAAATTGGGGCCTGCGACGTTGCCGCCTGCAAGTTAAGGACTGGCGGTGCCGCATTTGGGGGACAAATAAATAATTGGAAGTTGGAAGCACCGGAACAGTGGGGGAAGTGAATGAATCTTTCGGAGCAATTGGATAGGTTCGGAGCGACGGAAAGAGGCTGGCGAGATTGCTAAAAGCAGGCGCGCGCGAGATGATCGCAATCAAATTGTAGATAGATATCAGCTAGGCTGATGGGCCTTCCAAGTGATAATGGGCTGGGATGGACAACGACCGATTTGATTGACTAGCCCAACTAAACAAGTCATGGCAAGAAGCTGAAGAAAACAAGAGACCAATTAACTAAACAAGGTTGCTCAAAAAAAAAACTAAACAAGAGTTTCTAAAAAAAAAATTAACTAAACAAGAAGTCATCGACGAAGCACAGAACAGTCGTTCAAAAAGAAAGAAACAAAAACTAAAACTAAAACTTCCCATTGTGGCATTGTGCATGGGTGGGATCCAGGACTCCTGGAGAATCTGATTCTGGTCCTAATGGTGCGTTAAGCACCGGATTTTGGTGCTTTGATATAGCATACGTAGTGTAGATAGAGATTCAGTTTTAACCTTATTGGTATTCCGTTCATTGAGTTCTTCCTTGTTAGGAATATTTCTCTTTTTATGTATTCTCATTAAATACATATGAGTATTTGTAATAAGAAATACTTTTATTTTCTTGAATCTAATTAATTGATACAACTTGCGCGTCACAAAAAAATAATTGATCATATTGATACATCTAATTAACCTTTTATTCTCTTTTTATGCTTTCTTGAATCTAATTAATTGATACATCTAATTAACCTTTTTTTATTCTATTTAGCGTCACAAAAATAATTTGCGTTGATCATATTGGGTTGAATGTAAATAGTTGATTATATTTGCAAGCGAGATGTAAAGCTACGTAGAAGGTATATAGCTGCACAAAACACACGGAACATTAATGTATAGATTAGTAGAGATAGTGCATTGCCTACATGACTATACTTATTGGGCATTTAGGACAAACTGGTTAGTTCAAAATAAACTAATTTGCTTGTTCTAAACATTATCTATTTTTTCCTCTAATGCACATAAGAGTTGCGTATCTTTGTATTGATAGAGAGAAAACGATCCCTTACCATCCTTGCCCCCTCACGCGTGGACCTAGCTGTAGGGAGGGGGGGTGTAATTTACTTAAAGTTGTAGCCTAAATAGAAAACCCAAGGAAGGGCCTGACCACAAACTCAACACCGTACTAACCTCTAGCCTACACCGCCCGATCTGCCCAATGCTCAAGGAGGCAAGCCGCTGAGCACCAGCCATGCGCCATAGGTGATGCTTATCTCTGAAGGATTGTAATAGTTTATCCATACATGGGGTAGATCCCTCAAACACACACAAATTGTGGTGAAGACATGCACTTATGATGACTAGGGAGTTAAAAGCTTTTTTCGCTTGTCCTTCTAAAAACTTCTTGACCCTCTTACTCCACCAATCAGCAAATGAGACCTCATGCTGCGATGGCATATGCCGTTCCGTAGGCCGAGAGGCGAAAGGATTTTGAACAACACAGGTGGTAAGGATGTGTTGGATGGTCTCTTCCTCCTGGTCACATAGAGGGTAGAGATTAGGATTTGGCAGGTTCCTCCTTGCTAACATGTCAGCCGTCCAACATCTGTGTCTTACAACCAACCAAAGGAAAATTTTGCACTTTGCTGGCGCCCAGGTCTTCCAAATGTGCTGCCAAGGTTCAAAGGTGATAGCCCCATTGAAGAAGGCCCTATATGCTGGCTGGTGCCTAGGTCTTCCAAATCCGCCGTCAAGGTTCAAAGGTGATAGCCCCATTGAAGAAGGCCCTATAATCCTATATGCTGACTTTGCCGTGCAGTGTCCAGAGCCATCCAGTCTCCACACATGGACATAATCTTCCTGGGAAAGAGTGATCTCTAGCAGGACATCTACCAATTGGAACAATTCAAAAACTCCAATCATTGAGAGACGACCCTGTATGTCTCTTGATCAAATATCGTTAGTTACAGACCCTTAATGGTACTATCTCCACCACCAATGGCGCAGGTCATTTACCGAACAACCCATGACCCATTTATCCTTCCAAAAGAGTGTGTTACTACCATTCCCGATTCTTGTCTCTATGGCAATCTGGGATAAAGCTACTACATGCTGGTGCACCAGAATATCTAAATTGTTTCAAGGTCTACTCCTGTCCGTCTTCCTGAACCAGAGCCACCGGGCCTGCAATGCCCATCCCATGAGCAGAAGACTGGGGACACCAAGGCCACCACCACCAAGGTCCAGGGGTCTTTGCACCTTATCCCAAGCAACCAGACAACTGCCTTCGTTCACTTCCTTTTGTCCCCTTCCAGAGGAAACTTCTCCTGTACTTATCTACACTTATCTACCACCTTAATAAACTATTTTGGCACATTAATTGCTATCAACACATGAATATGTAATGCCGATAGGACAAACTTCACCCAACCTGCTCTTCCTACCAAATTCATCAGGGATGCTTTCCAGCTCGGTAGCTTGTCATCAATTTTCTCAATCCATGGAAGGAGGCCTGCTTTCTTACTTCTTATCAGAGATTGGCAAGCCAAGATATGAGCATGGGAATTCAGCTGTTGTACAGGTCATGGAAGAGGTGATTACCAACATCTCTGGTTGCCAACACTAGATTGGTATAGCATAGCTTTTCTAGAAATTTGTCCGGAGACCCGAATCTTCCCTGAAAGTTTCCAAAATTCCTGTGGTAAAATTTATCTCTTCATCATTGGTCTGGATGAACAATGCTACATCATCTACATACAAGGTATACACTGCCTGATGTTACCTCTTGCAAACGGCTGCAAGAGTCCAACCTCTCCTGCCTTGGTGAACAAGCTATTAAGCACATCCATAACTAAAATGTACAGTATGGGAGATAAAGGGTTGCCTTGACGCAACCCTCGCTGATGTCAGATTGCCTCTCTAAACATCATCTATTAAAAAACGGATCGAGGGAGGAATAGATAAAGTGAGGAAACGAGGATAGCTTAATCAGATCAATTAAAAGTTTGGGCAATCATTGAAAAAAGACATATTTTGTACTATGCTAAGTTTGTTTTTCTTCCCATAAGGTGACATTAATCGCCTATATCTAGAGCAACTGGATGTCAGTTTACAGCCCTCATTTGGAGATATCTGTTAAGTCCCATAAGGTGACATTAGTCATTTTCAGTGAAATGTGGTAGATTCTCTGCACTAATTATAATGGGATTTACCTTTTTTGGGAAACGCGGAGATAGATCACTCAGAATAGGGGCTAGCAATTACAATTATCAAGGATAATTGTGATATAAGGTTTGGAAAGTGGCCCAAACAAGCAGCTCAGTGGACATATCGACCAGTGTAGATGATTTATTATTATGAAAGCGATTATAATTCAATGGTAATATCTCAATCATCAACTGAGCAGAGCTACTTTCGGTGGAAAAATATTATTTATGCATAGTTTCAATTACACTTTCATCATTTTCTGTTGTTTTTCACAAAATTAGGTTCGTGCCAGTATGATGCAACACTGTCATCATCGTTAGATTCTTCTAAAGCAACAATGGTGATTAAGGGTCTATTTTTATTCTCCATAAATGTTGGATTGATCAGTCAACAAGGTAGCAAGGGCGGGCCATCAACTTCAGATTAGAAGTTTAATAAAAAAATGTTTTTGGTGGAGTCAATGTGGAGAGAGAAAGTAGTATGGAAACATACTAGGTTGTAGCGCCAGAAATGAGGCCACGCCGTGTAGATATGTAACCAAGGAGAAGTGACTGATTGAGAGTATTTTTCTTGTTTTAGTGTTTTATATGTAGTCCAATTTATCGAGTGTTGGTCAAGTTTGTAGAAAATATACCAAAACTAAAATAGTTTTCTATAAGCTCGGTCAAAATTAGAGAAAACATGAACAAAAGCATCTTATATTTTATTTCAAACAAAGGGAATTGTAGATCTACTTATCCATATCCATAGAGGTTGGGTAGTAGGGAGATGCGACGAGGGTTAAATGGAGGATGAGGGGCCCATAAACCATAATGCTAATGGCAGGGGTTTACTAGAGTGTGTAACACCGAAGTAATGAACACCAATGAGGTGAATGGTGATGGAAAATCTAGGTTTCCAAAGAGGAACATGGCCGTACTTTGTACAAGGCCATGCTCGTACATATGTATAACCCTTTCTGACACTCTCAAGAAGGGAACTTAACTCAATTATTCATAATACAATACACATTTCACAAAAGGGGGATCACTAAAAATTCAATCAAACTAGAAGAAGCCAGGTGGCTTTATATTAAAGAATAAAAAGGTCTGAATTTGCTTTGATGATGACTTGAATTTAGATGGCCTATGTGAACATTTATATCCCCAGCCGAGCTAGGTTTAGTTCAACTTCTTCAAGCTTATTTTTCATAGAATTCGGCTGGAATCACCATGGCAAGGCTGCACGAGCAAATCAGACTGCTTTACTACTTGTTTTCTGTCTTAGAGTGGTACTATGCCACTACCATTTCCTTTACAAAAAAGGGGATATCCCTCCAAAATCTCTCTAGCTTGTTGTGGATGTTGCCAACTAGAAGCAAGATGTCTTAGCTGCTCTTAAGCTATAGTCCGAACAATTTATAGTTTTGACACATTTACTGACTAGCACTGTGTTACAACAAAACATTTTTTGAGATCTTTATGGCTTTATGTAGAAGACATCAGTATAAGATGTGTATATAGCAACACAAAACACAATTTGCTGGCATCGCGTCCCGTGCCGCGGGACTGGACGACGTCCAAATAAATCATTATTGCTCCTGCTGTGTCCTACAAGTTGATGTTGTTGTCATCCTCCTCCTCGTCGTCGCAGTCAGGCTCATGGTCCTCCAACACCCACCTCCCGTCGGGCCCCTTCACCATGCTCTTGTTGTGGTGCACCTTCCACCCCACAGGCACGGGGTACTCGTCGGCGAGGCAGTCGTCGAACTTGTTCACCAGCGCGACGTCCCGTTCCACCACCAGCCCGAACTCGCCGGAGCCGCCCCGCCACCCGGCGACGCCGTGCAGGTGGACCTCGAGGTCGTGCGACTGCGACTCGTTGCCGTGGGGCTTGAGGAACGGCGACCGGCGTGTGTCGATGAGCAGCTTGACGCCGACGTCGGCGTAGCCCACGGGAGGGTAGTGCGGGATGCGGTCGGGCTTGTTGCGGACGCGGAGCATCCGGAGGTCAGGGAGGCGGTGGAAGATGTCACGGAAGTCGCGGTCGCCCGTGCGCGGGCTGCCGAACACCACGGCGGTCACCGGGGCGGCGCGGCGGCTGTCGACGTCGAAGCCGGGGGACTTGTTGTAGGCGTTGGCGACGATGTCCACGGCGTTGAGGGTGGCCAGGGCCGCACCCAGGCTGTGGCCGACCACTGTGATGCTTGTATCCTCGTCTTTGTATTTGTCCATCAGCCTTGCGATCTCTGTCAACACCTGCTCGATCGCACAATAGCTTGCTGAGTATTCAGAAAAAAAAAGGAAGCTAGGAGATACTAATATCCATCTGTAATCTAATCTAGCAAAACACGCACGATGGTTACTTATAACATCAACATCTTCATTTTGCTAACATACTGATGAACTCGAAAATTTTGTCGAGAGTAAAACACAGGCAACCATCACATATATATCAATGCACATCCACTCCATCTTCCATTTCCTTTTACCTGACCTCGCTGCAACCATTCTCATTCATCCATCACTTCAAACACTGTCAATCATGGTACAACTGCTGATCATGCCCCTTCCTTTGGGTACCGCTACTTATGTCCATAATAGCAATCAACTACATGTATGTTGCAAACTTGCCATTTTCTCCTCACATCTTAGATTGAAAGAACAACACTTATTTGTAGTTAACTACACAAGCATCATCAGGGGACTGCTTGTTTCAGTGCTTTTTCTTAGAAAAGGCAGTGGTCTTCACCCCCCAAAAATCATTTTAAGTGGAAATGAACTGAAACAAGTGCAGAAAACTATAAACCATCCTTTAGACCTTGTTGGTGTTGGGAACAATGGATATGAACCACAACAAAACAAGATGTAACAATACTACTTTAGTCTTACTGCACACGGGGATATATATGCCTGAACAGCTGAACTGGACTGCAACAGAGTAAACAGAAGAAGCAGAGCACTGCAACAGAGTAAACAGAAGAAGCAGAGCACTGCAACAGAGTAAACAGAAGAAGCAGAGAGCACGGAACCTGCATCCTGGCGCTCTGCTTGTTGAGCTTGGAGCCTTCGTCCGCCGACGTGTAGAGCGACAGGTACCCACGGTGCACCGACGGGTCGGAGCCGTCGGCGCCCTCAGGCCCGAGGATCCCCGCCGCGGAGGCGAGCGCGAGCTTGAGGTCGGCTCCCCACTCGAGGGCGCGCTGCGTGCCGCGCCACGCCACCACGATGTCCCTGCGCCTTGCCGCGCACCTCGGCGCTCGCCGTGGCGTAGACGTAGCGCGTGGCCGCGTACCAGTCCGGGTGGGACACGTCCACGCGCCGGAACAGGTCGCCGCGGCGGTACCGGCAGGCACATCCCGGCGTTCGGGGACCGGCTCTCGCCGATGAACGCCTCGTAGGTGGCCGTGATCATCTCGCCGTAGGTGATGAGGCAGCGACGGAGGTCGGCGTCGAGCGGGTCCAGAAGGCCCTCCCAGTGCCCGCTGCCGTGAAGCTCCCTCCACCGCCCGGCCATGTCACCGGCGAACATTTTTCACCGGCAATGTGGCTGTAAATCTGAACTTTTGAACTCTGAATGATGTGTGGTGCTGCGAGGTTAATGCCCTAATCCAATCCAACACAGGGAAGAAGATGATCACCTTGGATTTGGAAGAAGCTGTTGGAGGAAAGTGGCAGCTTGTCAAAGTCACCTCGCCGGAGCCAGCGCCTGTGCAGAGGAAGGTGTTGATCGCCGGTGATGCTGATCCATCAGCAGTTCATGGCGGATGCCAGACGCCAAAGGTGTGTGTGAGATCCGGGAGCCGGAGGCCCGGAGCCCATCGGAGCATGGGCAAGGTTTTATTGGTCGCTAATAAATTTCGGTAGAGGTGGCATGGTGTTTTTTCTTTTTCTTTTTTAAATAATCGACTTACCAGGTTTGAAGTTTTCCCCTTTATGGAGTTTCTATCTAGCTTCTCTCACAAATTCAATAATTAAAAAATAGATATAGAAATACATTACACCATCCCGTTATTGTTAGAAGGATGAATATATTTGGCTTCAAAAAACTTCAGATTTAGTAAGCCTTTTGCCCCACTCATATAAAAATGGAGGACAAGTTGTTCATTAAAAATAACTAGAAAATAATCCAAGCACGTCCATTTTCTGAAATATAGAAGAACAATGACGTAGGCAGGGTCTAGAACCACTTGTCCAATAGAAGATTTGTTGCTAGAACAAGCTTTGCAACAAAATCGAAGCAGACCAACAATTCAACATTATATTTTTGCGACGCATTCATTTAGTGCTAAATAGCAATGGACAGACAAAGTAGTTTTCTTTATTTTGCCTTTTGAGCTCGTGAATTGAAACTTCTGTCCTAATGAGATAACATCAGTCAAACGATACAGCTGCGCCCCGTAACAAACTTGTAATGATGAGCTGCCATGTTACATCAGTCATCATCCTCATGGTCGGCCAGATGCCACCGGCCATCCTTGCCTTTCACCATACCTTTGTTCTGTAAGATGGAATTGAATAATCGTTCTTCAGTGCATCTTCATGTTTGTTCACCAAAGCAATGTCTCGATCAACCAATAACTTGAACCCTCCACTGCTCCCCTTCGTCCCTGCAACACCATGCATGTAGCATTCCATGTCATGCCATGTTAAGGGGTTTCCAGGGGCCTTCAGGTAGGGTGATTCCCCTGTGTCGATCAATAGCTCTGTACCAACATCATTGTAACCTAGCTTGGTGGCAAGTGCTGCTCCAAGGCTGTGACCTGTTATTGTGATGCTAGTCTCCTCGTTCTCATACAAATCGAGTATCCTTTTGACCTCATTCAACACCTGCCAACTTTTTGTTAGTTTGATCAATACAGATTTATTCTAATTTTTAACAAATGATAAACAAAAATGAAGGAGCTACACCATATATGCACATCAAGGAGAAAATGATGCATACAGGGAGATCTCTATTCAAGATTTATTTCTTTTAAAAACGTGCCCAAAGTTTTTCTGTTCTAAGTGCAGGGAGAACTACTAACCCTTAACTTTCCTGTCAGGACACTTTAACTGATTTCTAAATCATACATTGGACCTCACCACCTCTAAACTAAAAGATGCATTGTTGCAATGGAATTTATTAGTTGCCACCATGATAAGTTCCCAGTGGTGAAGGGAACTGGATCCAATCCCCAAGGTGGCAGAATGGGTGGATTATTTATTAAAAATAAAAATAGTCTGCGTGCTCATTTGTGAGAAACCTGTAGTGCACTTCTCAAACACCACACCTCAACTAGATAACAGCTAGTTACTTCAATAGGCAAAGCGGTGCAGATATTGCTTTGTTCTTTCCTTAGCTTAAACTCTAATGAAAGAAAACCTACAATTCAAGCATAGACATGATTGCAAATAATATTCCACTCTAGCACTCTACAACTTCCTATCTAAGTTGCTCACAGACTGGTACAACTTTGCTTAGAAATATGAGACGATTTATATCGGTTTCAGAATATTCAAGAGCTTGAATGAGTTACCTGATGTCTTGCACTCTCTTGGTTGTATTGTGATCCTGGATCAGCAGTTGTGTAGACGGAAAGCCATCCTCCATGCACACAGGGGTTAATTGCACTGCCTGGAAGAACTATTTCTGAAGCAGGTACCAACGAAATATCAAGATCATCCATCCACTCTACAAATCGTATTGTCCCACGCCATGGCACCACCACATCACGTCTCCCAAGCACTTCCTTACCCTCGTCTGTAGCCACTGCAACAAACCCCATCCAATTTGATTGCCTGCTCCATGCAGCCTTTGACATAGACTTAACCATGAATCTATCAGGCAAGCTGACTGTACACATTGCATATATGAACTTTGTAATCTCATACAAATCTGGGTTCAATAAATCCACCCTGCTGAGAAAATCCCTGCGGTTGAAGAGGCAAGATCCAGCATACGTTGATCTCCTCTCCCTGTTTAGTCCAGTATAGGCTGCCTGGGAGAGCTCACCATAGTTGATGATGTTCCTCCGGAGGTCAATGTCAAGGGGATCAAGTAACCCCTTCCAATAATTCAAGCCATTGAGTTCTCTCCATCTTCTGGCCACATTTCCAATCCCTCTTACCAGGCTCATCTTTGCTGTGTGCACTTCTACTTCTCTTTCTTAGTTTTCTATTAGCAACAAGAGCCTAGAATTTCATGTTTCACCTGCATATATATAGGTATCATGATAGGTGCAAGCTTGTCCATGGCATTTGCAGTTCAATATGCAGGAAGGATAGGAGATCCCCTGTCATCCTCACTCAATCAATCTTCTGGCCAAGTTGGGCAATATCCATCCTGGATTTCGAAGCATAGAGAAGCTTGCACGGATCAAATTAGGACTTGAAGAGTAATCCACCATTCACTTCATGCCAACTGGCACTAGCCAGAGAAAGTAGGGAAGACAAATAATGTGTAGCCAACATATCTTTGTGTGCTTCTTAAGATAGGCATTCACCTTCTAGGACCAGCAGACAGCAGCGGACCATGTCTAATGTACAGAGATTATATCCACACACAGGGGCAGGGTGGTCTGGGCATTGTCCGAACTAGATACACCCACCATATCACGCAGAAAACAAAAACACTTGACAGTAAAAATCTTTATTAACCATTGTTGTGATTACTCCCCCGTAAGTGACTTTGTGGAAATTGGTATGGTCTCCAAATCTGATTACTAAATTTTTATAACTTATTTATAATATTGCAAAAGTACACTAACATGATGTTATTTTTAATGCAAAATCTACGCATAGCATTTTCAAATGTCCAAGCTAACACATGCAAGGTAATCTGTAATCAAACTTGATGGTTGACTTCAGACAAAAAAGACATCACTTATTTGTCACTGGAGGGAGTACATATGTACAATTGTAACTGTGTTTCACCAGAAGAAGACACAAACAATGTCTGAGAAATTATGTTCCGAAAGGAAGAATATAACCACAAACTCACTAGCCACTTCTATTGTCTTATTGACAGCATGCATACAGGACAAACACAGGAAAAACATGGTTACAGTAAGATTCATTCGCATACCACCAAGATTTCATCCATTTTAGGTTAATTGCACAATCATAGAAGATTAAAATAATATGATGATGAGATAGACACAGCCCATCAGTCTACCCGTCGCTTCCAAAGTACATTTCATTGAAACTAGTATCAACTATCGAATTTTGACCTAACAAACATACTTCTTCAGATCACAAACATAAGTCCATATTACATCAACATGGTCTCCAATGACACTGACCACCGATATCCACAAAAACGTATCTTCTTAAACTGAAATTATTATATAGTATAAAAGTTTTTTTTTCTTTGTTTCATAATGAATCTAGTAACACCAACCCTCTTATTAATGTATATAAAATGTTCGATATTGATAGTCAAAGGTAAAAAAGGTTGAATTAGGACAAACCAAGATGCACTTATATTTGTGATCGGATAAAGTAATTTAGTGCCTCAAAAGCAATTAATTCAATTCTATACAGCTGCAAAAAGATCAAAGAACCATCATACATTTGACAACTATTTTTTCTTATAGAAATTGAGGATAAAAAATAAATAAATTATACCTTCACTTAAAGAAAAAAAACAAGCCAACATTCCATGCACAAGAAAGCGACCTAATGTTGCAAATTTTTGTAAGGCTCTGGTCTTGTACAATTTTCTTTCTTCTGCTTTAATGAGATGACACACAACTCTCTTGTGTATTAGAAGAAAAAGTATCATGAAAGCTCATTCTTCACAACATAGATTATTAAACTGAGCTTGACGACAAACACATGAGCACCATTATTACATGACCAATTGACCATATCCATGTCTGATCCCTTCAGTTATGCATTAAAGGTGGGGACCTTCAATTTAAAGGGATCAATATCTTAGTTTCACTTAAAATGTCAAAGTGGTTAGTTCTATTCTCGATTCAGTTTACGGATATATTTTTTTAAAAAACATGTTTTGACCATGTCTCTAAACAGAATGGGCTACAAACGAAAAAGTGAATTGTGATACATGTATGGGCATGTGAATTGAGAAACATGTACCATTAATTGGTGCCAAAAGATACTAGCATAAGATATAGTTTTTCAGGCAGCTATGTACCTAGGAAACTTGTTGGCCAATACCGCACCTACTACTACCAAATGTGCATTATAGAACATTGAGCAGAAGCCCCAGTGCCATGTGACAACATTAGTACTTTTCCAAAATGTACTGAACTGTTGCAGTTTCTGACAAAATAGAAAATTGGACTATCAATTATGTAAACTCACATATCAACACCCACTTTATTGTTGTATCAGCCACTGAACTCAGACAGATAGGTTTACCTTCCAGATGAATCCACACAAGAACTCATGGAAGAGGACATATTGGTCCATTACCAGAAATCCCCACAAGAGCACATTCCATTTTCAAATCGATGGAACCGGCGATTATCCCTGAGCACCACATCCCTTCCTGTACATTTTGTTAGATACTTAATTACTCAACAAGCCCGCACTTTGAGTAAAGCGAAACAAGTGAGCTACCCACAAAGGGCGACGCATCAAGCGCTGTCTTTATAGCCCTGGCATGCACCTGGGCTCCGAGCTTGAAGAGCGTCGCCACACCACATACACGGATGATGCATGAAACTGTGAAGTCATTCACCGGCACGGCCTCCTCAAGGGCCAAGCGGAAGATTCCCATTGACGCAGAATGCATCCCGGCGTCAGCATACCCGCAGATAAGTGAAGACCACGAGACAACATTCCGATCCGGCATTTCATCGAACAGCCGGTGGGCGTCAGCAAGGTGGCCGCACTTGGCGTACATGTCGAGGACCGCCGACCCAACAAAGACGTCGCCCGCGAATGGCGTCTTGGCGGCGAGGCCGTGGAGCGCGTGAGGCGCGAGTGGCGGGCGCGACGAGCCCTCGGCGGCGGCGATGGCCTTCGCGGCTGA
Source organism: Digitaria exilis (assembly GCA_015342445.1). Lineage (NCBI taxonomy): Eukaryota > Viridiplantae > Streptophyta > Magnoliopsida > Poales > Poaceae > Digitaria > Digitaria exilis. The sequence goes on from JACEFO010001882.1 coordinate 362,502, forward strand.
AGGGATGGAGCGGTCGGTGGCGGGGACGCCCGCGGCGAGCATGCGGCGGAACGCGTCGAAGGCGGAGCCGGGGAGGCCGTTCTGGGAGAAGGAGGATATGAGGGATGACCACGCCGCGGGGGAGGGCGGCCATGGGAGGTCGAGGAAGGCGCGGTGGGAGAGGCCCGGGAGCGCGCAGCGCGCGTAGAAGGTGAGGAGGTGGTGCGCGAGCAACGCGTGAGAGGAAGCGGTGGCGGGGAGGTGGCCGTGGAGCTGCTGCCCCTTGGGGAGCGCGCGCGCGGCGGAGAGCGCGACGAGGACCTCGGCCAGCGAGCTCGCGAAGGTAGGCAGCGGCGCGCCGGGCGGCGGTAGCGGCGCGGGCATCGCGGGCTGCGGACTCTGCTGCACGAAGGAGAGCAGAGTGAAATATTTTGGCGCTTGGCTGGGCCAACATAAACAGTGAAATATTTTGGCGCTTGTTCTGCTTTGTTTTCTTTTTTTTTTTTGAAAATGTCCTTTTCAGCTCCCTATACATTGGACCAAGTTTGCTATTTTTTCCTAGACCGCAAAACCGTTAAAGAGCCTCCATCAAGTCTTGAAACCGTTCGTTTTACCTCCCCGAGCTGAATATAAGCGGCGTTAAGGTGGTTTTGTCTTTTTTTTTCTTTTTTATTTAATTCGGCTGAAACTTTAAAAAATCATAGTAAATAAAAAAAATCATAAATTAAAAAAATCCAATTTTGTTGGATATATCAACATAGAAAATATATAATATAGCATGGTTAAGTACAAAATTTTACTATGGATTTAGATCTACTCTTTTTATAGTTAAATAAAATAATATGTAACTACTTTTTTATGGTCTAGTCATGGTGAAATTTTATGGTAGTCTAATTATTGTATGTTTAAATTGTATTAAAAAATCTTTACTCAATGGATCATGTATAACTTAGTTATAGATTTATAGAAAAACATACTAAATAAATCTAGAACTAAATTATACTGAAATACAGGATCCCCAATGAGTATAATTATTTTTAATACAGTTGAAGTATACAATAATTAGCTTATCCTAAAAAATTCACTATGACTATATCTATCTATAAAAGAACGAGTAGAATTGAAAACGTTTCTCACCCAAATAGGACCCGCGGTACCCCTCACGTCGGATCCACCTGTAAGGGTCAACGGGGGTGGGGAGGGGGTCAAACCCACCAAAACCGAGTGTTAGAGAATGTTTCTGCCAAAATCACAAATTTTTTGTCACCTATGTTTTCTTACCCACCTAAATACCTAAATCAATTTTCTCTTCCGACCAAATCGTTTTCTTTTTTCTAAAAAGAAAATGCGCCCGCTACGCTTTGCGTTCCACCCGCTGCCGCCCCTCCCAGCTCCCGCCGCCGTGGCTGACTGGTTGCCCTCCGCGCTTGCTTTTTCCTCCCTCCGCCGGCCCGACAACAGGGGCAGGAGAGGACGATGTAGCGGGCGTGGCGTCCTGCTGGTGACGGAGCCAGTTCTATCACGGGGCAGACTGCTGGTGACAGAGCCAGAATTTGTGGGCAGCGTAGGGACCGAGAGGATGGAAAAAAGAAGCAGCCGAATGGATAGGATTTTTTTAACCGATGGCTAAAGTGCACAATATTGTGAGTTTATTCTTGGAAATTGAAATTGTTCTAATTGTTGTGGATTTTGATACCAACATGCAACTTAAATCAGATTTTTATCCATACAATTTTAAATTATTTGTTCGAAATAACACCCTACTAGCTAACGTGGAAACTTTAGAATGATTCCATCTGTTCTCCTATATTAGCTAATATGGATTTTTTTAATTGTGGGACTAATTATACCATTTGATTACGTGCGTGTCGCACGTGCGTTTAATTGAAAACGTTTCTCACCTAATCTGGGCCCACGGTACCCCTCACGTCGGACCCACCTGTAGAGGTCAACAGAGGTAGGAAGGAGGTCAAACCCACAAAAACCGATATTTAGAAAATGTTTCTGCCAAAAATATAATTATTTTCTCACCACAATTAGCTTTACCCCTACCGTACCCACGCCAGTACACGGTACTCCACGTCCCCTACACCCGTACTCGCCGTATAGACTATGGACAGCAAGTTCCTTCGAAAAAACTGACTCGGATATTGACTCTCCCGTCCCCACACGTCAAAATATTTATATGTTAACATCTTTGGTAACTTACAGGAAGCCTGATGACTATCCACACGTTTGTGCTCGTTTGTCCGGGCCATTGCCGATCCAATTGAGTGCAGTTTTTTTTTTCGTTTTTTCGCTCCTGGTAAATAAATTTCTACTCCATGCTTACGTCCTCTTGCCGATGAATTAGCTAGCTGGGATCCAAGCCATGCTCCTCACCTTTGCTGCTCAGCGCCACCCCTTCCTTGTGGTGATTAGCATGTGTAGTCAATGGAGAGCTCGAAGTCGCGACGAGCGACACAGAGATGCAGCAGACCTGGATTCCGTCGTCCTAGAGCTCCATTCCAAATCAGGGATACGTGTTCTATTATCAAGAATATCTTTTAAAAATATATTAAATATTTAATAATCGCCTCTAAGAGAAAATATAACCAATATGGGTGAGTGACATCTCACATTGCCTTCAAGAGAAAAGCTGAGTGGCATCTTACATTTATATTCATATATTGGATCGTATCTAATAAAAAGACGTCTTATCACGAATAGAAAATTATTTGTCGACAAATAATTTTGTACCACATGCGTGTCTCTTATCATGAATGTTTTTTTTAAAAAAATAAATTGAATATTCAATAATCGCCTCCAAGATAAATGACAACTGATATAGATAGGTGAAATCTCACATTTACAACTGATATAGATAGGTGACATCTCATATTTGTATTGATAGGATCGTGTCCAATAGAAAAGTCGATATCACGTGCGTGTCGCACGTGCGTCTCTGCTAGTCATAAAAAGAAGGCAGTTATGAATTATTTGTTGATATAGTAAAAGTTTTGTCCTAAAATATACTGTATTATGTATTTTATGTGTTGATATACCTATATGGAGTAAAAAAAACTAGATTTTATTTTATAATTTTTTTATTTACTATGATTTTTTAAAGTTTCAGCCAAATTAAATAAAAGAGAAAAAATACAAACCACCTTCAATATCGCTTATATTTAGCCCAGGGGATGCTTGTTTAGTTGTTTTTGTTGTCGAGAAAAGAAGAAGAAGAAAAAACTACGTCTAGGTCCATGGGATGTTGGGCCGAGCTTGTGATTTGGGCCTCTCGCAGCAGAAAGAAAGAGAATAACAGCATTAGCCAGCCTTTTTATCACCCCCACTCTCTAGCACTTCCAACTCCTCTAAGCAGTGGCAATGGCACGGCGACAGCTACGCTGCCTCGGCGCCGCAGTTCTGCTTTGGGGTCGGCTCCCCACCACGGCGGGGGCGACGATTGATGCTCCAAAGTGCAGGTTAGTCAGTAAAAATTCAATCTTTCATTCAAAAAAAAGTTCAAATTTTTCTTGCGCCCGTACCTCGATCGCAGGCTGGCACCTGGCGGTGATGGTGCTCGCGTACGGCCGGAGAACGCTTCCTCCCCTGGCGCACACGCACGTCCGGGGAACGATTCCCCTCTGCCAGGTGGTCGCGCACGGCCGGGCGGCGCTTCCCCTCCGCCAGGTGCGCTCGCACGACCGGGCCCGAGCGGCGCTCTCCCTCCCGGCGCACGCGCACCGCCGGGCCGCGCTTCTTCTCTGGGCGAACGCGTACGGCCGGACGGTGCTGGCGCACGTGCACGGTGGGGTGACGCTTCCTCTCCAAGCGCACGGCCGGACGGTGCCCACCTCGGGCCAGCCGCAGCTTTCCTTTGCCAACCATGCGCGTGCGAAGGAGCCACTCCCCAGGCTTGAGGAAAAGCTAAGGTCTTTACATTGTTTATTTACTCTAATGTACATTTTGGGCATGATTTACTCGAATCGACATTATTTGTCTTCACCGTAGACATCGTCGGAGCATCACCACCATCACCATCCCCCATGTTACAACCACACGGAGGAGCAACATCTCGTGTGTTCTTTGATTAGTGTGTGGAAAACATATGATGATGATAATTAGCAGCCTTGGGGAACTTCAGTTGAACTCTACTCTATCTTCCGTGCATTTTCGAGGTTGTTTTTGAAGATTGGCGGAGGATCCCATACGGCATGGTGGGGCAGCTGCCCCACCTACAGATGGTAGTGTAGAAGGACCCCTCTCCTAGGTCAGGCGATCTACAGCGTCCCGACGCAGCCACAGACGCGTGTGTTTGGCCGTCTGTGGGAAGATGAACAATGCCACCGAAGACTCTTTGTTGGACCATTAGCCCTGTGTTGTCGTTGGGCTGTGGCTTGCTTAGATCTTAGTTGTTTCACTAGACAGATAGGCGCGCCATGCGCGCATGGAAAAAAAAATATTAATCCAAAGTAACTTTTATTTTTTTATTTTTAAAAAATTGTATCACGTACCAAATCATATAAGAAATTAGACTATAAAAGTAATTCAAAACTATTTGTGTTTGGTACAATAGTCTTGTCGTGTGTAACGATAGATAGTATTGTATTTTATGGGCATCATGGACCTATAAGATCTCATAGCGAGGTTAACATGTGGTGATATTTTATTTCTAAGTTTACTTTAATACAATCATTTAGTTATTTTTAAGATTCCAAAATTTTCACTTGATGTGAAACTAATACATAGGCTACTTCTTCATATGCTTGTTTTTTTTTTGGAAATTATTATGGTTAGGACTTGAGTCTCTTGAGTGACCCATGTTCAGTTGGCTAAAAGTAATCATAAGTTCATATCAGGCAATTGGTGCTTCAAATATTATAAACCAAATGACACTAAAAACAGAAGAGGAAAAAAAATGTTGTGAACAGTGGTGATCAGTGGTTGGTTGGGGCCATGTACGAACAGTAATATGTGGGTCCCACTTATAAACAGTACGTGTGGGTCCCCTTATGAACATCCGTGTGGGCCCCCTTATGAACAGTATCGTGTGGTCCCCACTTGTGAACAGTACCACTCAATGCCGTGTGGGCCCCACGTGGGGCCAAAGTTCATGGGAAGCCGGTAAATCTTGGCCAGTTAGTATATGTACTCAATTTGGCCCAGGCAGCCAGGCCCAATACAAACACACAAATGGCAACACATCACATCCTTATTAATAACCATCAATGACAGGTTGTCATGTTAATACTTCCATTAGCATTTCACAAATCCATTTTCAGATATATGATCATATATATCTCACACGCTAACTCATATACCTATCAATGAAAGGTTGGTTTGATTTTTAAAGTATGATTGAACACGTGATTTTTCATGTGAGGTACCATCTTTAATTCTATATGTTTATTTATTGCATGCTTGCACTATTGTGTGATTGCAAAAAGAATGTAGCATGCGTGTATACGGTCAATTTTTACTATAAGTTATATATGTCGTACTTATCCGCCCCACCTGAATTTCGGAGTGTCCTCCGCCAGGAACACTAGGGACACTAGGGAGGGGAATGGATTGGCGCGGAACTATCCTTGAACCTGGCTGCTATTCAATCTAGGTTGTGTTTAGATGCAAAAGATCTTTTGCACTTACTATTCATTCCCCTCACAGAACACGCATCCCTAAAAATTCCTTTTTCACCTTTCCTATTCATCCCCCTCACATAACACGCATCCCAGAAACAAAAGATCTTTTCCCTTCATCAACTAAACACAGCCCTAGTTTTCCTTGCTGGCCCAATGGATACTACGGCTTATCCAATCCGCGTCTCAGCATCTGGAGCCTCTATCTTTTATTTTAGAGGTTCAGGTGAAAAAAACTAACTCCAATCGGTCTCTAAACAAGCCTCTATTTTGAGGAGGCCCCAAAATTAGAGGCACTTTTTCCCACCCGACACGTGGGCACTGTTTCTTACTCTTTCACCTCTCTCCTCTTGGTCGACTTCGACTCGTCCCGACTCGGGCGTCGCCGGCCGCCGCCGCCGCCACCATCCCACGTCGCCGGAGATCCTCCAGCGTCGCCTGCCACCGGAGATCGCCCATGGAAGGATCCGCTCCTCTAGGGAACGGACGACCGGCTTTGGGCTCCGCCATTGTTGTGCTCTATTCGGCTCCCATCTCCTCCCTGTTCTTGCCGTCACATTTCGCACCTTGGTTCCGTGCAATCTCTCCTCGCTTTCGTCGGCCCAGATGGTTTATCTGTAGAGGGAGACACCGAGGTTGCGGGGGGTGTAGCGTGGACTTGATTGCAGAACCACGAGCAGGAGTGGAGGACGCCGATTTGATGCATGGCTCCACGGATGCCGTCACATTTGCTCGAGACGTGGCGGCCTGCGCCAGCATTTGACATGTTGAGGTATGTGAATCTCCCCAATCTAGTTGCCTACCGCGGCAGCGATTCGTTCGGTGTTCTCGAATTTTCGCACAAATACAAGAATTTGCCTTTCTTTAATCCTGTGTTCGTAGGGTGTGTTCGACCATGTTGTTGCCGATCCATTCACTGACTTCAATTTGGATTGATTGTTTTGGCTGTAGATACCAGAGGCGTAGCTCGGATTGCCTCCCGCTCCCCAATGGCATTGCTGCCGATGGCAGCGGCAGCAGCGGAACCATGAAGATGATGTCAACTTGTCGAAGGCCATAGAAGATGACATGACTGAAGCCGAAGCAGAGGGGAAGAGACTGACAACTCTGAGGGCTCAGCGATTTGTGACGACGAGATGGACCAGCAAATACTCTCGTTATTGGAGGATGAAACTGTCGTGGTGCCCAAAGAAGAGATCCCAGATGCAATTGCATAACAAGAAGTTCTTGCTCAGACAGGCAAGCTGCTAGAGCAGTAGGCAGTAGCTGAAGTGAAATTTCTGTCTGCAAGCAAAGTTTCACGATCATATCGTGAACCTTGTAGTAGGAATAGGATAGCAACACTCAAATAATTTTACTTGAAGATGATATTCTATCCTCCCTGAATGTAACAACGTTGTGTGTCGTCTATCGGGATTCAATTTGCTCAGCTTCAGAAATCTAAATTTTGAAATCTGAGGGTTACTGCATCAGGATGTGCAAATGTTCAATCAGGAATGCTATATGCTGAAATTTTCAGTCTCATAACTATGTTGATCTCTAAGACTGTAATTTATGTTCATTATCACCTGTTATCATTTCTGTGCAATGGTGATTGATGGTTGTGTGATCATTGTTCTCTAGTGATGACTGATGATCATTTCTGTGCAATTTGAATCTATATGTCTTCTCTTGCTACATACGAGTTATGCTTGATGAGTTCTATTTTCTTTACTGAATTACAACAGATCTCTGATATATGTGCAATTGCATTTTCAGGCACAACTATGTTCAGCAGTAAAATAGACATTGCATGCTATATCATTTACTAGTGATACTCTAGGACTAGTTGCATACTTGCATTGCATTCTGAATTTCTGATCTCTGAACATAAGTGGCGTGTTGAGTACAGCTGTCCTCAGTTTGTATGGTTCAGTTTGTATGACGACTAATTTTTAGAGTTCTGAGAGAATGCTTGCAAATTCAGTTCAGCTAACTGATTTTTTTTTTAAATGAACGAATTGAAAACCTGTGTCTGAACAAGTTCCTAGCAATGATGGTTTCTGAACAAGTTCTGGATGATATTCTGAAAACATGGATTGTTGCTTGCTTCAGTCATTCAGTAATGCACATGGAACCGATAGCACAGACATGCAGAATATTTTTTATCCGGATTTTTAGTGTGATCATTGCTCAGTAAAGTATATTTTTTAATCTGAATTTCTAGTGTTTGAATCTAGAATATGTCTGAATCATGTAAGTGATCAGTTTCAGTTTCAGCTACCGTCTGATTATTACCCAAATTCTGAGAGCATCTGGGAATCCTCTCTCTTTCTTTTTACTGTCAATGAAGAAAGAAGCCAGCTCAAAGCATTATTACTTCAGTTTTAAACATATATAGTGTCAGTTACATAGAAACTAGATAATTCAGATTACCCAAATTCTGATAACTCAACAGAACTATTTGTTGCACCATAATTTTTCCCATTACACAGAAAATATATTAATGCACACATTACAGTGACCAGAAATTTCAGATTCGAAAACTCATTGCTTTGTTTGAATAAATTCAGATTCAAGAACAGAGCCAAGCTAGGCTGTGATGCCCCCTTTGTGACTTGCAACAGTTCCAATTGCTTAGTTGGTTTACAATTAGTTGTTGGAGAGATCAAGTCTTTATTTTTGATGAAACCAAACAGGCAGCAGTACATCCCGAAAAAGGCAGCAGTACATGATCAGAGAAACTAATCCGTCAAAGATTCGACACCACAACCAGTGTGCTAAACTTCCACCTGACAGTAATATGAATTTCAAGTAATCTTGCAGTAATCTGAATGTCAACAAGGACATTGATACATTCCAGATTCAATGAGAAATTAACATATAAACTACAATGTCTAGCATGTTGACTGAAATTAGAACCAGTTTGGCATCAATTTCAGTTAATTGAAAAAATAATTCAGCAGGGGCACACTAAACAACAGCAGTTTCCTTTAGGCACCAAGAAACAGCTCACCATTCACAGTATTACTTGCATAAAAGATGCTACCAGATGCAAATGACCAAGGTCGAGTTCACCAACATCAGAACAAGTTGCAGAGCACAAGCCCAACAAGCTGCAGAACATATAAGGAATGGCTAGAACTAACTCTGTTGCATAGTGTGGTTGCCGAGCAGAGTATTGAAGAAGGAAAACTGCACGAGGAGGAAGCTCCCGTGGTCCACGCCGTCAAGGAACGGGTAGAGGTAGTCGAGCAACAGCAGGAACGGCAGCGCCGCCATGGACGCCGGGAGCGTCCCGACAAGTTGAGGTACTCGTGCCGGCAAGTTCGTTCGCCGACGGTGTCGTGCTGGAGAGGTTGATGTACGAGAGGTACATGTATTGGAGCCGAGGCAATCTGTCCAACACTTGAGAGGGGGAGCTCGCCGACGCTGGGTCAGGCAAGATGTTCGACAGGAACGCGAGGAGCACGAACCGGTCGTCGCAGGGCACTGCTGGTGGTGCGACGGTTGTTGCCGCCGCCGTCGAGACGCCGCTGTTGTTGTTGTTGTTGTTGTTGTTGTTATTGTTGTTGTTATTGGACGCGTGCGGCGGGGCGGCGCAGGGGAAGACCTTGGCCAAGATGGGAAATTTGGTGGCGGGAGGGAGGTCGCCGGCGGGTGTGGAAGGGAGAGAGAGGACGACGGCGAGGGGCGAGGTCGCCGGCGCGGCCACGGCGAAGCGCGAGGGACCGAGCGTCCGGCTCCGGTGGTAGTGAGATTGGTTTACAGGTGTGGGTCACACTAGTCAGATTGGTTTACGGGCCGTGTTTTGCTCGGGCCGGCTGGAGTGCGAAATGAATTCGGGCCCTATAGTTTGCAGCCCGGCCTGTAAAACTCTAAATACGGGCTCAAATTTACAGGCCCGGCTGGAGATGCTATTTAGAGTTTTTTTTTTTTTTGAGAAAGTGCTGTGCTGACCTTGACCTACCTTCCCCGTTTGGGCTCCAAACGCTAGAGCGCGAGCCGACGAATTCAAAGGGAAGGCCCAGAAGAGAGAGATAGGTGGGCTTACAACTCCAACTCCGTCTGGCCCAGAATATCATGAGAAACAAGCATGATTACGTGGGCCTGCGGTGTGTACGCATACACGGCAGGCAAAGCTCATCATCCTGCCCAACTCCGGACACATCATCATGCGTGCGTTGCTATGTGCATGCCCAGGAGGCCAGGATCGGAGAGGAACGGGGAAGAGGATGGAACCCAACGCTCTCGCTTCGCCTGAAAAGCTCCTCCCGCCCGTGGCTCAAAGCACAAGAACACGAGCTCCCGCACGCACGCACCTCCTTCCAGAAAAGAAAGAACCATCACAAAAAGTAGCTACACAAAGTCGTAGCCGCGCTGACCAGGAGTATACTCCTACTGTCCTACTACTAGAACACAACAGTGCAGCAGTACTACATATACTACAGTATATGGAGCTGTGGTGGTTGGTTCATGAGAAATACTCCACGAAAATGGCATGATTGGCCCTTTTTACCGCAACAAGAATGACATGATTTTAAGCGTCTTTTTTTAGCTATACCACCTTTCTTGCTCGGTTGGATTGCTCCATTGCCACAGCCCACGGGTACCAGCTCAGACAACTGAAATGATGCATTGATGCGAGGCAAGTGCCTGAAACAGTTCCACAATTAACATAAGGAGTACTGTCCACTATATACGTTCCAAAAAGGCAAAGAAGTACTACATAAAGTTGTCGTAAAATCAAACAGAGCGCGTGAACGAGGTGCGGACGCCTGATGAATGCATGCACAGAAAAGTTTACGTCGTCTGTCTCAGCGCTTCACGTCCTCAACTCTCCTGATGGAGATGTACCGATGCCACGTGTTTCAGCGATGAATGCACACTAGATTGGTCCGCGCGCTTCGCTGCGCGCATATGGAGTTTGGAGATCACGGATCTGAAAGTGGAATATCTTAATGCATTTTAATATTTTTGACAAAAAGAATGATACCCCAGGTAATTTTTTAGACACTGATAATTAACATATATATGGAGTATATTAGAAATGAAGTTTTAAGAAGCCAAATATTTGTATATTTTAGTCGTCGGATGTCGTATTAAACCTAATTCATGCACTATCAAACATTTGGCCAATCGTGCCAGCCCCCTAGATGTGCTACTCACGGACTTCCTTTCACGGACAGAAACAATAATCGATTGTCCCTTATAAAGATCATAAGAATAATATATAGATTGAGATATGAATTGTATAAGCAACACGTACTGATTCTAGAAGTACAATGTTTTTTCTAAAAAAACATGACGTACATAAAATGTACATAGATATCTCCGGAAGTAGTAAGATGGTGTGTTGGTATATTGCCATGCGCTGGTGGCATGCTACATTTGTTATTGTAAGCTGAATGTAATAAATCGAACTACATTGTAGACTTGAGGTGACGGGACCACCCGTTTTAGATTTTGATAATCATCTTGAAACATATATAGCTGGAAAAAGAACAAATAAAAGGAACCGTGTGTGTGAAAGCATAGAAATTTGTAAGCATATATAAAAACATAGAACGTGAACGAATCCATAAATTAAAAATGCAATTTCTCCCGGCCAACTTTAAATGTAAATTATGAAATAGTCCTAACAATGCTCAGGAATCTCCCACCGGCTGGAACATTAACCACTGATGTTGGTGAATTTAAATGCTAAAATCATGTAACACGATAGCTGACTTTGCTCTCCTTTTTGTTTCACTTGGTGCAATCTTGGAACTGGTATTCCTAGTGTTGTAAAACCTTATGGCTGCTTTCTTAAAAGTAGAGATGTTTCTCCTTTAAAAAAAATGAAATAGAGTAGAGGTCTAAACAAAACCAATAAAATTTGCATAGTTAGTTTAATTAGGTAAACACTCACAAAAGAACGGAAGTCCTTATGCACAAACTAAACTTACCTAAGCAATTTGCATAGTTAATGTGGCACACAGAAGTTAGTAGGCTGCAGAATAATGGGAAAAACAGGCACCATAATATCCATGAGGTTGCCACGTATATATTTTTTTGTTGCTCTAGGATTACCTCTACGGATAGACATGACAAGGAGCCAGGGACGTGTGATCGCGAGCTGCACTTGATTCGATGCATGCACACCGCCGACGCACACGTGTCGTACTTTTGGTTCCCACACGACACCATGAGAAAAAAGGCATTTGAAACTTGAGAAAAAGTTGAAATACGTTCACACTCTGGTCGTACATGTATGGGAACAGTAATATGAGGCCTTCATTGGGTAGCATATTAATTATGTTTAATAATCAGTTTCATGAAGTAGTCCCTATCTGTGCCAACTTCCCACCAGCTTTACACATTGATAACTGTGCCCTTCTCACATAATATTTTTTCTAGCACGTCAATTTTGCACCAACTTTCCCATCTAAACAAATGTGCGTACTATGCATTGCCATGACATAACTGGCTAGAAGTCTTCTACCATTTTATTTATTTCGCATCCATGATACTCCCTTCGTCCTAAAAAATGTAATTCTAGCACAGTACCACGATTAGCATGTGGTTGGGAGGTATTTTTTTCGGCACGCATCAACGATGCGTGTGCCTACACTCACCACGTGATGCATTAACGTTGTGCCTCATCTGACAGAAGCGGTAAAAAAAATTATCCTCATGTAAGACTACGACCGTCGGATGACCAGGTGTCGCGCGAGGAAGCCTCGAGCGCTGGATGGGCTTCGTTTCGTGGAACGATAAGAAGTTAACTATGGATGGTTCTTTATGTAGTTTTTGCAATTACAAAGCACAAAAACTGAAGAAAGTATTAGCTACACAAATCTTGATGCCTCCCTCATAATTTGTTTTGACTCAACGTGTTTCCGCTTATGGTTCTCTGATTTAAGAATCATTGTTGTACCCACAACACAAAGCTAATATTAATTGCAAGTTGCAACCATTATCATTTTATTCAGATTGAAAGCATGAGATATTTATGAAATTCATTGTGTCTAAGTTGGGCCTTTTTGTGTTTCGGGTTGTATATATTCCCTCCTATCCTTCTGTGGCCCAAAAATTACTCTGTGGAGTATAGTGAGTGTATCAGCCACAAATGCCTTCCACGGTTGGTTTAATTTGTTGGCAAGTGCACTAGGTTGTTTTTCTTGACTGCGATTTTTTTTGTCTCAAGTGCTTAGAGAAGATGGCCAGATCTTTGGCATTGCCGCTGTGGTAGTTAATACATTTGACTTTGCTTTCTATGCCACATGTAAAGGGTATAATAGTCATTGTACTAGTGTCTAGGTTTTGGGTGTCTCTTCTCCTCCTCTTGTATCTATATATTGTCCTTTGGGCCTAACTCAATATAACAAGTCCTATATTCGTAACATGAGTTTGCGGTGTCTCGTCTCCTCATCTTGTATTATATATTGTCCTTTGAGTCTAACTCAATGTAACAAGTCCTCTATTCATAACACCACATACATCAAGGTTAAGTTGCCAGTGGCAGGCTACATGGAGACTATGGCAGGCTACATGTGCCTACATCAGTGCAATTGTGGTGTCAGTATATAAACCTATGAAGAGTTAGTCCAAGGTGGCCATGATGGTCTCTTTTGCTGCTTCCATTTTGCAAATCATATCTCAAGGAATTCCATTACTCACGGTGGTTTGTTGCTTTCGTTTTGCAAATCATATCTCAAGGAATTCCATTAGTCCCGGTGGTTTGTTGCTTTCGTTTTGCAAATCATATCTCAAGGAATTCCATTAGTCACGGTGGTTTGTTGCTTTCATTTTGCAAATCATATCTCAAGGAATTCCATTAGTCACGGTGGTATGGCTTTAGTTTCCCTTACAAAGTTATACATATGAATGGTTCTTTATGTAGTTCATTGGGGTTTTTTGAAACCTTTTTTTAGAAAAGGGAATATATTTCAATATTCCAGCCACTGCAATGAACTGTTCATTATTACATCATCGTTTCATCACTCATATACCAATAAAAGGTCACCAAAACTTTAACACACGGAGAAGTCTATTACTAAAACACCATCCATTCTTAGCGAAAATATCCATTGGCATGATCTCAAGCAAAGAACATCCCCATATGAATTGGGGTCACTCCTACTCCTTTTGCAAGAGAGACCAAAACCACATCCAATGTGTTCCCCTGAAAATCACATGTATAGGAGTGAAAGATTTTGTATTGTTAAAAATCACATCATTTCTAGATATCCAAGTAGTAGAAGCAACATTATATTGCCGGTGTCATCGTTGCTACTTGTCAATGGTGCTTGGTTTCACTACTTGTCCGTGGTGCTTGGACACACACAATTTTAACGCTTTATACAGGCTACCAAACAGTATCTCCGGTCTCTGGACTCCGGGCGGATTTGACTATATGAGAGGGAGATATATCATAGGAGCCCGTCTCAACGCCCCCTCCTCATATTCAAGTAGGCAGAAGCTGGACTATGAAGACAAGTCTTGCAGCGAAGATATACCCCATGAGAAATCGTCATGGCATGGACATGAAACAAGCGTTTATTAATGCTTCAGTGTTATCACACCCCAATGTGATAAACCGATTAAACATGAGATATATAACTAGTGAAACTATGCACGAGAATATAGCATCATTTCACAAAGTTATATTACATGACAAACTAATCAAATCAGCCCTAATTTCAAGTAAACAACTTATTTATCTATTACTTTGCTAGGCTAAGTCAAAAGGGTTCATGATATAAATAAGTTGTACAGTAACAGTCACACGTTCACTGACGGCGTAGACATTTTGGACGTAACTGAGGTGAAAAAAATAGTTCGGGGACTAAATTGGTCGATGCAGAAGTATAGGGACGAACTTGGCCCTTTGCCAAGAGTTTGAGGATGATTTTGGCTATTTTGCCTAGAAAAAACAGATAACTATAACAGTAACTAACAAAAAAAAACAGTGCAATCTGGCATTATACACTATTGAACTAAGCACAGACTGGCTTCCTCGGTCGCGTTGCCTTTGAACAGGAGAGTCTTGCAGCGAAGATATCCCAATCCATTCACCTCTCCCTCCACTTCAAACTCAGCCTTCCCCACGACATCCAGCTCGCTTTGTACCAAGTTGCGAACCTCCTCGCGCAGCTCAACGCCGTCTGCTTTGGCCTCCACCGTCACCACGCCATCTATGGCATTCTCAGTCGGCCTGCCTTCAACGCAGAACCAAGGCACATGACCCCACGCCAGGATCATGCCGTGGTAGGAGACGCGCAACATCGAGTTGCAGCCTCCACTGCAGTACCGGTAGCTCGCCGGTATCCAGTCTGCATCGACGACGAGATGGAAAGCTGGTGGAGCAGGTGGCGAGTCACACAGGTTGAGCCCCTCGACGCCTTCAAGGCGGATGAAGAGGTTGGGCTTGGGTTGGGGTGGGGTCACGTTGGCCGTGGCAGCCCTTGCATTGTCGTCGTCGTACGAGATGGCCAACACGATCCCTGAGGATACAAGTATAGTGAGAAGGACGCCAACGACGAAGCATACCACATGGCTCTGAGTAATCCACCTCCACCGACCACTGCAGTGGAGTCTAGTATCATATTTGAGATCTTGTACGAACTTGTCAGACATCGTGACCAGTGTTTATTGCAAACTAAGGTGCACTCGGACCGTGACTGAGTACCAACAAGCCCTGCGTCTCAACAAGCTTGATCTTGCAGGAGTAGGAATCACCTAATCAAAAACTCATGGATTCAGGCAGTGTTGGATTCAAACTTAAATAATTCAAACAGCCCCCGGTCCCGAAGCGAAACTTTAATGTGGGGCCTTTAATAGTGTAAACCAATGCAATTAGAGCTCTTTTACAATGATTGACAAGTACCATGGTACTATCAGGATATAGATTCCAATAGTGGGAAATATGTCTAGTACCTAAAAGTACCCATCTAAAAGTACCAAAATTGTGGGACCAATTACTAGAAAAATGGACTCAGGTAATTATTTATTTATTTTTTCAAAATTCTTGTTAAAAGTATCTTTAAGTACAATAAAAAGTAATTAAACCTGCAAATACTCAGTAGTACCAGTTGGTACTTGCTAATTATTATAAAAGAGCTCTTATATAAAATATGCATCTAGAAAAACTATCACCGTAAACCAATTATATATATGATATAACTTTTCTCACTGCCGAACAGGGTAATTTATAGTGCATAAAAAATCGCATGTCTTTTCTCATGGCCGGAGGGGTAATTTTTAAATGACATGACAGTCTTTGTGTTTCCAATTTAAAAAAAAACAAAATTATTAGACTTTGTATTCTGAAGCCTAAAGCTCAATCAATAGTTCAATACTTGGTCGTTAATGGCCACAAGACTACAAGAGATGGATTGGTTGACGCCTGATGCCTACCTTACTTTCCTTGCGCTGATCACAATCCGTTGTACTATGTGCGGATTGGCTAATGCAATTCAGAGTTTCAGACTATAATAAACAAAGACTAACCTAGATTCAAAGGACGCACAGGTTATCGGTGATTAGAATTTAGAATTTGAAACTAAACGAACTCACCTGACCTGGTAGGTTCCTGGCGGCCTTGCGCAGATCGCCGGCAGTCCGTCGTGGTCGTGGCACCGTCTTCGCGTATCCCTTCCCACGACGCCTGGCGTCTAAACTCTAAACAATGCGACGGAGATGCAGAACACTGATGAGGAGTCCAAGGTAGGATAGATGGAAAACTGCGAATACGAGGAGTAGTCATTATATCTACAACCGGCACATTACCTTCCATAAAAAGAGAGATAGAGAAACGAGTAACCTGACATTGTATGGAGAATGATAATAAATTTTGGATGAACAGATTAAAAAACCGGCCCTCTCTCCACTCACGGCGCAACAATAGCAGACAAGAGTCAGCATTTTCAAACCTGGATCACCGACGAGTCTCGGCTGAAGCCCGTACGTGTACTGCCGTGTTCTGCGAGTTGAGCCAGTGCCTACTCCCCCGCCGGCTGCCTGTGTGATGGATTCCTGTGCTGGCTGGCGGTGAACACGGCGCCGCAACCTCAAGGCAGTGGAATCAGAGGCGCAAGGAATTGGGGGAACGCCGTGCCTCACGTTGGCCGAGGGTTTCGTGTTAATATAGCAGATAAGATCCCCTGCGTGGATTGTTACACAAGGTACACGAGTTAGTTACGATCGTCTGCTGGAGATAGACTAAGATACAATCAATCAGTTATTCAGTTTAACAATATATAACCTATTCAAACACATATTTGGTGGAAACCAAACTCTCATAAAAACTATGAAAACTTTAATATAGGCCACACGATATTGATCCAAGAGCGCGTTCATGAGAGGTGGGAGGGGTTATTTGTGACATCCCGGATTTTTGAAAGGAACGAAGTTTGACCAAAGTCAAAATTTGGTCAAAATTCGATATAAATTTGAAGTAAAAATTTCAAATAGACCAAAGAGATCTGTGGAGAATGTTGGAAACAAAATTGGGATGAAAAAGAGTATGGAAATAGCTCAATTAAATGGAGAAAGAAAAAGGGAAAGGTCACTATTCACCATCTGAAAATGGGATTTTGGTTGTCATTTTCAGCAAACAGCTAGCCAAATGTAGAGGTCAATTGTGGAGAAACCATTGGTCTGTTGACCAAGGTGTAAAAAGGAAAGATGTTAAGCACAGTATACTAAACAACTTTGTTTTTGGGTTCAGTTTGAGGTTAGATGTAAATCAAGGAGAAAATCAAGCTCAAAGATCGAACCAGAAAAATATTCAGGGAATTCAGGGTTAAAGTGGCTGAGATGTAAATTCTTAAATTGGATCCAAACTGTTGAGAATTTGACAGAGGTACAAAAATAAGAAATGAAATTCAAGTCAAACCAGAGAACTTTTGTGTTTTGATGAATGACATGATCCATTCAAATTTTGGGAGTAATTTCAGATTGAAGTTTGGGCTGCATCTAGGGTTGCAGTTTTTTTTATGAACACCGTAACCGACCAGCGATCAAGGTTCCAATTCGAGCAAATGGCTGAGAATTTGGACTTGGTGCAAAAATAAAAAATGAAATTGAAGTTTTTACGAACAAGTTTCTTTTGGTAATCGAGGAGAGTTTGAATGTAAATTCAAAAGTAATTTGAAGAATTCAAACTTGGAGTCTGAAAATGGGGAATGAAATCGGCTGATATTGGAGCTTCGATTTCTCTCTGTATACAGCTTGAATCGAGGAAGTCACAATATAAAAGTTGGAGTTCTATGATCCATCTATAAGTTCTCTTTTTGGAGTTTGACATGTTTAGATGAAGTTTTGGGAGAAAAATGGCCCGTAATGCCTCGGTTCTAGAGCTTGGATGGGCGGCAATGGCGGTTCGACGTCGGTAACCATGGCCACACGTCGTCGTGCATGATATCGCCGTGGCGATGTGATAAGCAGGAGGTGGCGACCTCTATGGCGGTTGAAAACATCGATAAGTGATGCGGCATGCCCTCTATCCATTCCTTTTCCACCATCTCGTCTTTTTCCCGTTCATATCCATCGCCGGCAAGCTTGCCTTTGCCCATCGTCCTCCGACCACCTCCCTTCAATTCCTTCCATCCCCAGTTTCGCCTTGACCTTCTCTATCTCCCAGACCAGCTGCAATCTTTCTTCGTCGCCTTTAGAGCCTGCACGCTGCCGTTTTCTTCCTCACCGTCATCAAGCTCGGTCGAGTAAGGCCGGCCGCCATCGAAGTCCTCTCTGCTTTGGTTTTGGTAGGCTTTATAGGGCACGGTGAGGCTGAGCGTGGTCTGGTGGTGGTGTTAGGCTAGTTGTTGGCTAGGTTTGGGGCTCGGGTTTGCCAGTTGCGCTGCTTGCCGCCGTAGAGCGCCGTCGTGAGCACCACCACGGGGTAGGCGCGCGTGAGCGGGGAGTCTGGGGGCATCGCGGCTCGCGCTAGGGGATGCGTTGGGTTCTCCTTTAGTTGTTGGTGCTCACAGGCTTGCTTGCGAGGCGTGTGGTGTCACGGTTTGGCCGGTCGGCAAGCGCTGCCCTCGCGCCGCCACCTGTTTCGTCGCCGGCCATATTCCGAGCACCAATCGAGGGGGAAGAGAGGGGGTTTAGGTGCGGTAGGTTGTGGGGTAGCCGTAGATGGCGTCTCCTTCGCCGGGGAACCTCGCCGCCGGCGAGCCTGCGCCGGTCAAGGCCGGTGGGGCGTCGGCCGTGCGGCTCCCCTGTTTGAACGGTGGAGGGACCGCGGGGGAGGAAGAAAGGAAAGCCCAGGGGGTTTTGTGCAAATGTGTCTTTTAGGTTTTTGGATATTAGATTTTAAATTCGGTTGTTCACTAAATAAATCATAGAAAATCATAGAAAAGTCCAAAAATACTGGATGTTAATCTTATTTTTAAGTTTGTCATCCATTAAAAATACTAAGTAATCTAGTGTAGATAATTAATTTAATTCCTTTGTTTAGATTTAATAATAAATGCTTAATAATGACTAAAAAGGCTAAAATTCTAAATAATACTTTAATAATTAGAAATGATTTATAAAATTTGTTTCTTTCTTTATTTAAATGCTTTATCCATTTATAAAATGATTTTAAATCATTAAAGATAAACTAAAAATGATTTAGGGCAAGTTTTATTAAAGGAAAAATATAGGCTTGTCTTTAAAAATCTTGGGGTAGCTTGTGTTGGCTTGCAACTTTATCGAGAAGGGAAAGTTGCATAGCTTCTTTGAAAAGCATGGCATATCATATCTCTAACTTGCATTACGTTTTAGCATATCAAGCTTCGGAGTACGGGTTCGTTGGACTCTCGGAGGAGCAGCGACAATTCAAGGAAGTGATCGTTGTCGCTCCGGAATCTCAACTCATGGAAGGATCTAACTTGCTTGTGATTCCAGGCAAGCCCTGGAGCATCTTTGAATCACCTATTTATTTCATAATATTCATGAGTCCAAATCTTATGATTTTATGTTGCATTAGGCTAGGGATTGATTGAAACCCTTGATGCATAAAATAATCCTTGGTAGAACTACCCTTGTCTAGTTAAGAAACTTGATTAGCAATATCTACTTTGGCTATGCTTAGTAAGGTTAAGTTAAAAGATGATGATCTAGGATATCACCAATCTTATATGAATCATGAAAGGCTTGATGTTGAAAGATAGTGGGCAGGAGTTGGTAGGAGGGATTGAGGTAAGCTCGATCCTTGCCTACTTGCTTAAGTGACTAAGGACCGATCCGTTGTTTAATTGACTGATCAAGTGATTCTACCTGGTTTCTTACTGGGTTATGGGACCAGTAAAGCCAATTAGATTAGTTGGTTCAGTGATTGGAAATATCGCTTACCCGTGCTTGCTGGTTCGGAGAAAGGTGGGGCCGTAGCCTGTAACTCATGGGGTGGTCGCCAGGCATGGGGCCCACGTGGGGGTGCATTCCCGGGTTCGAGTAAGGATATTTCCGATTGTTGGCCCAGCTGATTGAAAGGTTGTTGCGTACAGTATGATCGACTGTGCGTGACTGGGGGCTAGGTATCTCCTGCAGGATGTACATTGATCCGGATCGGCACAACTCTTGGTTATGAGTGCACTTGATCAGGTGTTAAACATCATAGAGGAAAACAAGTTGAACAAGATCAGTTTGATTCATAAATGTTGGTTGAGCTTAGTACCACCTGCATGCAAAATATTTTATAACCTAGATGGATAAGTAACAACTCAAGGGATCTAATATAAAGAAAATATAAGGATCAAGCTTTAGTAACGCTTTTGGCAAAAGAATTGAGTCAGCCAAACCCATATAAAGTCCAATCATATTCTTTGAGAGTCTTTTCTTTGGTAAGGCGGGTAAGCCTTGCTGAGTACCTTCGTACTCAGGGGATCTTCGTTGTTGTTTTTCAGAAACGGCTCCTGAAGAAGGCGCAAAAGAGTTCCTGAAGGCCTAGATCACCATGGTCCCGGTGATTCTAGGGTTGAGCCGAAGAATTGTAGATATTTGTGGAATAGAACCACCTAGGCTGGTTTGTATTAAACTCCTAGTAATGGCTTGACTTTGCATTTAAGTTCTCTTCAAAACTTGGCTTGTAATAAGTAAGAATCTTGGTATGTTATGTAAAAATGGTAATGCTCGTTGTGTTCTCCTTACCGAAAACGATCCTGTCGTATGGTAAAGATAAAAGTTAACTTGGTTTAACGAGGAGTCCTAGGGACACTCGACAGATCACTAGTTTAAACTGTTTGAAGTGCGTCCAATGACCGTAAAAGGTCATTATGGCGCACTTGAGCCAATTTAAATTGGGCGGTTCTGCCACATTATTCGCAAAGTTTAAGGAGGTCGGAGGGTTAATTTACAAAGGCACTTTTGCAGATCACCTCTTCCACCTCATCTGAGCACGCCTATGGATCAACATCGTGTGACTCAGATTAAAATTTCTATAATTTCCACGAAGAGGTTAGTTTTCGTAGATACTTGCCTTCAAACTACGAGGGTCCTGCCGATTACAAATTCACAACTCCTTCACGTGTACAATTAAGATTACATGAAGATATTTCTTAAAATTACTCCTTTTATTCCCTAGAGGAAAAAGAGGCATTGGTACCGGACCAGAACCCTTATTATATTTTGTACCAGGCCATTAATTGTGTTATCAACAGGTACTCAAATCGTTTTAAGATAAAAAAAATTAAACCCAACTTGCGGCCCGTGCACCCACAGCGGCCCACAAGTCACACAATTTATTCATGGATTTTTTATCCATCTTCTGATATATCTTAGCTTCCAAACCTTCTAGTGTTCGAGATTTGTGGAATCAACCATAGTTGTTGGGTTCCTAAACCTACCACACTGCCCCTGGTCTTGCGCCACCACCGCCCCTAGCTGCTCTGTCACTGCCCCTGGTCATCATTGTCGATGTCCTTGGTCATCGTTGTTGTCTTTCGCCGCCACCCTGCCCCAGAGAAGAATGTTCAACATTTTGAATCCAAAATATCAATATTTGGTGTTTGTAATTTCAACATGTTCAAAGTCAAATGTTGAACATAGTTAAGAAAAATGTTAAACATGCATGTATGGACCAAAGTGAGATATAAAGATCGATAACTTATCTATATTTTCTAATATAGATAGGAAGCCCCAGTTTGGTCCTGTTTAAAGATGGATAATTGCACGTGCATAGGTTCGGACCCACGAGTTCTCGCCTCGTGCAAATCTTGTTTACCATCCAACCTACACATTACTTGTGACTGAATAGGAGATGTTATCCTTTTAAAGTTTGAGGGAGGACCATTTAATGTTGGCTTTTCACACCCCAATACTAAGACATTTAGTACTGGATTGTTGTGTTAAAACTGGGGGGGATTCTGTACCGGGGTACAACATTAACAGGTACCAAATGATGGAATCTGTAAGTCACTTGAATTTTTGGCTCCACCTTTTACCACTCGTCTTGTTCAAAAAATTATACAAAATATCAATTTTTTGTTATGGCTTACTTTGTTATTAAACATTCTTCCAAAATGACTTAAATTTAACTATGTTTGCACAAATTTTTTAAATAAGACGAGCGGTCAAACTTGGTGTAAAAAATTCAAACAACTTATAATTTGAAACGGATGAAGTATTTTGTATCAGGTAGTATCGATTGGTGTTATGACCCGACATTAAATGGTCCCTGGGGGCACCTTATAGAACAAGTACTAAATTAACATTACTACCATCTCAAGAGCAATCAATACTAACGGGAAGTGGACGGATACCTCCTTTTTAGTAGTGGTATAATAGCCCACGTCAATCACAGTCAAACAAGGTTGAGATTGTGATTGAAGTTCTCCAACTGTCTTACGGTCAATGCTTTAGTAAACCCACCAGCATGATCGTGAGAGAGAACAAAATCGATTTCAGTATATTCCGGTTCATCATTATTTGACAAAGATTATAATCAACCTCAAAAGGCTTGGCCCTTATATGGAACTTTTCTTCCATGTTGTCACACCGCAATTTGACTTTGGACAAAATGATAATCAACACCAATATATTTGGTCCTTGCATGAACACTTGGTTTGCAGATAAGTAATTTTCTTCCATGTTGTCACACCATAATTTGGCTCTAGAAGGATAACGAATACCAAGTCCATTTAGCAATGTTTGAATCCTTTCTGCAGTAGCATTAGCTATATAATTTCTGCAGCAGCATTAGCTTTGTATCCTACTTTTGAGTTTGACCTTAGATACAATTGCTTTGCTTACGAATTATGATAGCCTGCCACTCGCCTACCCACCCTCTGCTGCCCGACCGCCCACTGCTCATGCGCACCTTGGCGCTATCAACCGGTCGTCGCTCGCCAACCCCAGCTCTGCCGCCCGCACCTCGTATTAAAAGACGGAAACAAAATGGCAGCAAGAAGGTCAAACTCGGTGGACCTGTTCCCTTGTTTTGAGGAGATAAATTAAGGGACTTGCTAACACCTGGACATCCGATGCCTGGACGTAGTAACGTACGGTGCAACATTGCAATATCGATGGTGTAACATTGCAACATCAGGCATATGTTACATGCAATATTCGGTGAAACATTGTAATATTCGGTGAAACATTTGCAACATCCGGTGAAACATTGTATCATCCGGTGAAATATTGCACCATCCAGTGAAACATTACAACATTAGGCATATATTGTATGCAACATCAACTCAAAATTCAACATCCAGGTGAAACATCAAAACATTGCACTACAACATGACATGTCGATTCTTGAAACATCCACATTAAAATATTTACAACACCTGAAGAAAACATTAAAAAATTGTAACATCCTAGCAAAAAGGGGAGGGCAACACATTGAAACATTTGATTGCAACATGCGCCTAATGTTGATGTTGAAACATTGAAATAATTAATTTTTGAGTTGATGTTGCATACAATATGTGCCTAATTGTAACACCATAGGCGTTAAGCACCAAATTGGATTAATATAATGACCAAAGCTTTTGGATTAAAGGTTTTAATGAAACAAATAGTGTCTTTTGGATTCAAAGTGGAAATTTGAATATAAATTCAAATTTGATCAAATTGTAGTCAAACATGGATGTTTCAAATTTTGAACATACCAAAGTTGGAAAAGGTGATCAAGGGCCATGATTTGCTTAATAAACATGTTAAGAGGCTAGGGTTGGGAAAAGAAAGCAATAAAGTAAATAAAGGAGAGAAGGGTGGAAATTTTGGAATTTTACCCTAAGTCCTTTTAATGTTGTTTTTGCCAAACATTGGAGGCTAATTAAAGAAAATCTAGCGCAACAAGATATGAGTTATTTCAGCAAAATGGGTTCTTGGATGTTTGGTTAACTCTTTCGAGTGGAAATGGAAGTCAAAAACTGAGTTTTCAAGGTTGTTTTGTTTTCAAAGGGGTCCAAGTTGAATTGTTTGAGAGCTTAGCTATAGTTAGGTTCAAAGCTCCTTTTCAATCTTGTTGACAGTCTTAAATGCTAAATATTCCCATAAACATCTCAAGGAACATACTACTTTGCTATCATATATTGTTTAGTATGACTTGGTTCCACTTGTATTTTGTCTTTATATGATTTGAGGAACCAAGAGTGGAAATTGATTAAAAAGAGCATAAAAGAATAAAGAATATTCTGTCTCGAAAATGCTCAAGATTTCTGAGAGGCTCGAAAGTCAAGTCCAACGAAAGCTATTGTCAACAGGTTGGGCATGTCGCGTCGAAGTCATGTTGGATGACACGGCGGCAACGCAGTGGCAGCTAGGCTTCCACACAACGGTGCCCAGGTACGGCATGCCGAAGTCATCGGGAGCTCGGGGGAGGCCACGAAGTACCAGGTTGTCTTGATATCGGGAGAAGCGGCAACGATGCAAGGGAAAGATGGTGCTGACTGCTGTGGTCAGGTGCAATATGTCAGCTAAGCTTAGCATTGATCGTGGAGCGGAGGAGGGGTGGGTGGTGGGCCTATGAGGGTACAACAGGTGGTAGGGATGCACGAGTGAGAAAATAATTTTAATTTTGACATAAACATTTTCTAAATATCCTCCCCAATCCTTACAAGTAGGATGAACGTGAGGGGTGCGATGGATCCGATTTGGATGAGAATTATTTTCAATTCTACTCATTCGTTATAGTATAGATAGTCAATGTGAATGGTTACTTACATTTTCCATATGAACTCATTTATGACCTAATGATGGCCTGACATGTGCATGAGATATTGGAGTTGGTGATCCTGGGGTTACAAATCCTAGATTTGCTAATCTTGGAGTTGTTTTTCTGGAGTTGGAGTGCTCACAAACACGCTCTTAGATTAAGTGATAGTTAGTTATATTTTCTTGAGGTAAATAGAATTTGTCTATGCCAACACCGTCCCTCTAATTTTTCATAAAATATTTAGACTCTAGTCACCTAAATTAGTAGTAGCTCTTGTATCTTTAACAAAATGGTTAAAAACACATTATCTTTGTGCATGAAAATACGGAGAACTAATGTGACTATTTAATTTTACACCACAACGTCTTTGTTTTTTTTGTATATTTATTAATCAAAACTTATCTTGCCCGAATTTTTCTGGAGGAATCAGAGAGAAGCACAGATCTTGCGGAGCCGACAGTTGAATCACTATCACTAATTATGTCAAAGGAGAACCTCCACAACCTGTCGCTTACACTTGGTAAGAGGTTCTCATACCTTAGTCCTAATATATTTTAGATCACTTTGTATAAATTGAAAATCAGATGTCTTATTACTTTTGGTGTTTATACAGATTGTGTAGTTTTTATATTACCATTTTGCTATCCAATTGTGATAATTTGGAGTGTAGGAGAGCATATGAGTGTTGTTGCTAATTATTACACCATACTCTCTATAATTGACGTCATTTTGGAGGTGGCTGCACTTTCACAAAGAATGTTGTTTAGGCTAATTCAAGTGATACTTGGGCGGCGTGGACTCGCCTCGTTTTCCTCGTTTTCTAATTATAAGTTTCTTCTGAAGCGATTCTGGGGTTTACATTCACTTTCTCATATCAGCTTCCTATCTATGTTTGGACCTATTGAAAAGAATTCATAGTGTGCTAAGGTGTTCCCTTTTATTGACGCTGCTTCTCAACTAGTATCACAAATCTTGTCACTCCATTTTAAAAGTTTTCTATATATATTCTAATTTATTTATTCTGGATTAGTCCTTGGTAAATATCTTCTTCTTGCATAGTGTAGAATAATTTAGAAAATTGACTTGCTTCTCTCAAAATATATGTTTACAGAGGACAAAGATGTTTGGGAGCGGAATAATACTCCATTAATCCATACAACTTGATTACTAAACTTTAATCCATACAACTTGATTACTAAACTTGGCACCTGGCCTTGCTTCATGATTAATACTACTACTAAACTTGGCACCTGACCTTGGGTTCCGTGGATTTGTTTTCGAAAAGAAAAGCCTTACAGCGATTAGGGATGTAAATAGGGAACACATGTATGAATACTTAAGTTCTCTTATCAGACCTATAAATTTATCACATTATTGATATAAGAAATAAAAATCTCTAACTTGTTATTGGAATGACATGGTCTTGATGTGTTTGTTTCTTGTTTATTATTTCTTGTTTCTTAATAAAAGATGACATTAATGTGAAAAGAAATTGTTGGCACTACAACTATGATTTCTAACTC
Organism: Digitaria exilis; assembly: GCA_015342445.1. Lineage (NCBI taxonomy): Eukaryota > Viridiplantae > Streptophyta > Magnoliopsida > Poales > Poaceae > Digitaria > Digitaria exilis. The sequence goes on from JACEFO010001882.1 coordinate 388,736, forward strand.
AATTGGTTTGGCTTTCATAAGGTTGCATATTCTTTTCAAAGTAACTAGGGGTCGATACATTACTTAAACAATATATTTTTCTATACTACATATAATATTTTCTGTATTTCTTTTACACAAAGCACTTAGCATTAACATTTTTCTAATTGTAGGTTTGTTCTTGAGAAATTCTGGGGTTACATTCATTTTCTTGTTTATCAGTGTTTTCACCTATTGAAAGGAATTTATAATGGGCCAAGCTTTTATCTTTTATTGCCGCTGCTTCTCAACTAGTATTGCAAATCTTGTCACTTCATTCTAGATATTTCTTAGATATTAGAAATTTTTTATAATTATCGATTCTAGAGCAATACTATGTAAATATCTTTTTCTTGCATAGTGGAGAATAGACCAGAAGATTGCCTTTATTTTCAAAATATATGTTAAAGAGGTGACTTAAATGTTTGGTAACAGAAAAACACTTCATCGATCCATACAAGTTGACTACTTGGTAATAAAAAATTGTCATGATTAATAGTACTACTAAACTTGGCACATGGCCTTGGGCTCTGTGGAAAGCCTTGTAGTGATTAGGGGTGCAAACAATTAACAAATGTATGAATTATTTTACCACACATATAAATTGCCAAAAATAAAGAGAAATATTTCTAACTTGTCATTCCTTGTGCCATATTGTAGCCTTCAGAATTGCTCCGTAGAAAACTACTCTCTGAATTTTGTGATGACAAGATGAGAACTTCATGCGCCGCCTTAGTCGTTGCCTTAGTCCTTGCAGATCCAATTCCAGTCGGTGTCTTCCCTTCCCTTCGCTTAGTATCATCCATCTCTGCATTAAAGAAAAAACATCATTCACACAATAATATTCAATATTGTTAAAAATTAGAAAAAATATCTATTATACACACTCGATCTATTTTAAAAAGTCTAATTTCAATCTACAAGTAAAAAAACAAGATATTGAATGCCACCAAGACACCAACTATCAAAACAAGGCAACTTTGGCCATTTGAGTGGTTTTAAATATTATTTTCATTCATGGAAATATAAAAAATATTTATACTTAAAAATTTATAACTAATTGGTACACTGCTTAAAGTTATTTCGCTATTATTTCTTCGTGTTCCTAGTGTTTTATTGTTTTTATAAAAAATACTAATAACACTAATAAAAAAGATACAAATAACATCAAATATGCGCCAACATTTAGGTCACAATTTTGGAAAAAAAAACATGGCACCATTTTTATATTTTTCTAATTTAAATTAAATTAGTTACAAATTTTTAGATTAATTTATTTTTTTTAATTTTAGAAAAAAAACCAACTATATAAACCACACAAAGGGTCAATTTTGTCTATTGATAGTTAGATGGCCCTTAGTATCTGATTTTTAGTTTAGTTCAAAATTATATTTGTGTAAATAGATTAAGGGATAAAATTAGACATTCCCCTAAGGCTTAGTTTGGAAACCTAGGGAAACCAATACAGGGAGGGAGACCCGGGAGAGGGATTTTCATGGCATAATCAATTCCATGGTGAGAAATCCCCGCAAAGGGATTTATTCCCTGTTGCCGTTTGGAAAGCAAAGGTCAAAAATCCCTAGATAAAAAAAACCCCACAAATCGAGAGAAAAAAAAGTAGAAATATCATATGTATTCACTAGTAGCATAAAGTAATACTAAGATTTAATCATTGTTTTGCTGCATTTGTGTATAGATTAAAAAAATAATGATCTGGTTCTTAATTTATTACATTGCCTATCAAAAGCATGTAGCTCAAAAATTGTCCAACTTGATTGCACATACAAAATGATTTACAGATAAAACAAGTGACTTCATGTCTTCATACATAAGAAAAAGGACCCATGTGACTGGGTAAAAAGTTCGTTACGGCGTCAACATTCATCTGGCATGTTGATTCACTCCAATTATCTCATATCAACATTGATTCCACCAAGCATTCTACAAGCAACGGATGACTTTATAGTCTAGCACTTGTGAGTGAGAGATGAAAATAAAAATTGCAGGACGACTGGGAAATGAATAGTCATAATAATGAATTTTATTGAAATATCATCAGTGAAGGAAGTTCATTTACTAGTACAAGCATATAAGGAAAAGAATAAAATACAGCTATCGATGGTCGACAAACACTCCATTGTGACTATTTTTCTAAAAAGCATACTTAACTGTACTTTATCTATGACTAAACATAAATTTATCTATGACTGAACTTTATCTATGACCGAACTTAATTATTTATCTAAAAACCATACCACATTATACATTGATAAAGAAAAGGCAAAGCAGGTTCTAATTAGTAACATTTTGCACTCAATTCTTCATGATCTAATAAATTTATCTATGACTGAACTTGAAATTGTAAAGCACTACTAGTCACAGTTTCAGTCGTGCAACTATAGCTTTCGTGCAACTAGTTTTCTTCAGAAAGCAGCAGGCTGCCAATGTCATGGTAAAATATGCTCCCCATACTGCTTTCACATCAATTTTTAAGGGAGAATCAAACGAACATGTTAAGATTATTATGTGTTCTATTATCACAGACAAGCATTATTACCAGCAGCATGACAAAACAAATAAAACCAATATAATTGCAGGAGCAGCAAGCTTACATTGAGGGTCTTGACAAACAGACAGCCGCTGGTGAAGTGGTACAACCGGACAAGATTCTCGAGTCGAAAATGTTTTGCATACCCCTAGTCATGATCTTTTCATGAATAATGTTCTACATCTTCCTCAAGCCAAGAAAAACTTGGTCTCTGTTCATCGATTCACCTCTGATAACAATGAATTTCATCCAAACTTCTTTCTTGTCAAGGAACAGGAAACCAAGAAAACAATCCTTAGAGGACAATGTGAGGTTGGCCCCTATCCTCTCCCATCGTCTTCATCCAATGGTGTCGGGAGACATGATTGAAGCGCCACAAAACCCTTGGTTGAGACAGGGCACAAACGTCTTGGACATCTGTCAAGTCTTACAGTTCATCAAGTCATTAGTCAAAATAAATTGCCATGTCCTAGTGTCTATAGCCATGAGTCGGTCTGTGATGCTTGTCAATAGGCCAAAAGTCATCAGTTGTCGTATTCTAGGTGTTGGGGGAATAAATAAAAGATCCCCCCATGATCCTAAACAACTTCTCACTGAGCCCATAAAAAGACTCAGCCCAAGGACTTGAATATAATTATGAACCCCACCAAGGGTGGGATAGAAAATTGCCCATACCCCCTGTTGGGGAAGGAGGCCGGCCCACCACAGGAAGTCGGCCCGACGGCCCATTAGGCCTGTTGGGCACACAGGCGGGGCGCCCTAGCCTACTCCAAGGCATGACACGTCAGTCCTAAGGACGGCCCACCTTGTCCTGCAGATGAGGGTAAAACCGTCTTTTCAAGATAGGGCCGGCTAAAGTCTATAAATAACCGTCCCTTGGAACTCGAAGGGACACCTGAACATCATATCGTCTAGTCACTCAGTCCCTAGAAGCCCTAGAGATGCAAGCTCGCCTCTCTAGGCCCACAAAACACTGTTTGGGCTACTATGAACAACAACAGTTGGCGTCGTCCGTGGGGGTCGAAGTGACTGAGAAGCCATATGCCTCCGGCAACCCAGAAGACGGGGGCTATGGGGGCATATGCGGCAGGCACCTCCACCGAGTTACCGACGCCCCAAGGGCCTCAGGTCTGGATATGGAGGAGACGGGCAAGTCAGAGAAGACGGTGGAGGAGGAGGGGACCGAGGACGACCGCAACCTGGCCTATCTCCCTTCCGAAGAGGCCTCCGACACAGAGGGCACCGACCTCGACGACGACGAAGCACGGGCGTCGCCAAAGGATCACCCCGCCCACCCGACGGAGCTCTCCCCTCGGAGGTCCAAGCAAAGCGTCTGGCAGAGGAGGCGAAGGCAGAGGAGACGGAGCTGCGGTGCATCATGATTCATGAACCTCACCCAGAAGCGTGCTCTGCGCGATGACTGGGACCAGATCCACCATAACGCCTAGCAGCGGAAGGAGAAGTACCTCTAGAAGAGGAGCGAGGCCCATCACTGCGCACAACAACTCTGGGCCAAGCTGCAAAGGCTAGAAGGTGAGCAGGCTCGGAAGGAACCTTCCGGGAAGAGGAGCGTGGAGGAGGACGACCCACTACGCTCCGACCGAAGGGCTAGCTCCCACTAGATGAACCACAAGGGCACTGTCTACGACCCCAAGTCTCCGCTATCCTACATCCTGCAAGCGGCAACCTGGTCCCATAGCTTCAAGATGTCGCAGATCACACCGTATGATGGCAAGTCCGACCCCAAGGCGTTCGTCATGAGCTTTGAAGCCGCCATCCAGTCCATCGGAGGAGGGGAGGCCACCATGGCCAAAAGCCTGGTGATGGCTGTCACGGGAATCGCTCGCACATGGTACACCACCTTGCCTGCAGGGAGGACCTTCTCCTGGGAGCGGCTCAAGGAGGCCCTGTTCGACTTTCAGGGAAATTACGACGACCCGGTGACCTCAGGAGACCTCTACGCCGTGAAAGAAGGGCCCATGGAGACCCTATGGAGCTTCATCAAATGTTTCGTCCATGTCAAGTGTCAGGCCTGCAGCCTTAGTGCAGATTCCATAATCGATGCCGCAAGAGGTGGGGTCCGAGTCAGGCCTCTCTGCTCGAAACTATCCTAGAAGCGCCCGAGCAGTGTCTCCAAGCTGATGCGCAAGCTGGAAGAGTATGCCCGGGTGGAGGATGACGAACTCCGGGGAGCCGAAGAAAAGCAAGCGAAGCCAACCACCAACCACCATTGGAACAAAGCCGAAGACCCTCCCTGGAGCGCCCACGCCCGGTGGCTAGAGGAGCGCGACGACCACCATAAGCGTCGAGATCACCCCTGTAGGTGCCCTCGAGAGGTGCAGAACGTTGAACAGGCACCACAGAAGGAAGACCGGTGAAGCGACCGGAGAGATGAATGCAAGCGGCCCTGACGAGATGAGCTTCCAAGGCCCGAGCGATGACCGTGACACGCACTCCCGCCCGATGAGGGATTCCACCCAACCCTACTGCATCATTCATGAACACCGCGGCGGGCACACGACCAGGGAGTGCCCCACCATCAACGCCTGCAAAGTATCATCCTAGAAGGAGGGGGCTGCTGCCGAACGGGCCGTGCTGCATGCTGCCTCCATCCCCTGGCAGCTCCCGATGCCCCACTCCGCACCCACACCTGCCTACCACCGGCCGGTGCCCTCCGCTCCACGCGCCACTACCTATCTCCGGGGGAGGAGGCTTGGAGCCTAACACGGCAAAGCGACGGTGCACCTTCGTTCAGGAAGTGCAACACGTCACCAGGAACGGCCTACGATCCATCTCGCGAATGGCGGCAACTCCCATCACCTTTATCGAGGACGACTGTCATGCGGGGGTATAACCGCACGGCGACGCGCTCATATTCGCCACCAATGTCGATGGGACAGGAAGTGTGGCGGATCCTCGTTGACAACGGCAGCGCAACGACAAACCTCCTTTTCACAACGGCCTTCGAGGCAACGGGGCACTCCCGGATAGAGCTCCGACAAGCTGGATCCCCGCTGCGAGGCTTCGAGGGGGGAGCATCGAAGCACTTAGACACATTGAGCTCCCCGTCACTTTCAGACACGGTTCCCATGCTCGGACGTCACGTTCGACGTCGTGGATACCCCCTACCCCTACAATGCCATCTTCATGCTCGTAGTGTCAAGTCCACCAATCCACCATCAACTAGCGTCCATGCATGGTGGGAACTTCTAGGCAAAAGCAGAGCTGCAGGGGGACACAGAAGAGTCACAGGTGCTCATATAATGAAAACATGGAAATTGTTTAGCTTGAGAAATTAATGGAATTCAAGGCGTTCATGAGCATGAACTACTTGCTCAAATTTTATTGAGTTCAAAATTGCAAGTTTGTAGAAATGCCGTATGATGGAATCAAGGAGCGTGCTCCATCATGCGATTTTCTCTTTAGTTTCATCACTATCCACAAAATGGGCTATGTCTTGCTCTTCCCCCGTGCTTTCCCTCCGTGCTCCCACCGTCCAGCACTATCCATGGTGCTTGGACACACAATTTTGATGCTTTGTTCATGCTACCAAACGGTATATCCGGTCTACGGACTTTGGGTAGATATGACTATATGAGAGAGAGATATCATAGGAGCCAGGGCTCAACGCCCTCTCATATTAAAGTAGGCAGAGGCTGGACTCCTCTATATACGTACAGTTGGACTCCTCTATATACGTACAGTTGCCTTAGATGAACACACAAACAAGTCTTGCAGCGAAGATATACCCCATCATAAATCGAGGAATGCAGGTGTGTGCAGTGTGCTCCATCTTGTGGATTTTCTCTTTATTTTCACCACGGTCCACAAAGTTGGTTGTCTTGCGCTTTCCCCGTGCTTTCCCACCGTCCAACACCAGTAGTAGAAGCAACATTATATTGCCGGTTTCATCGCTAGAATGGAAATTAAAATATCTTTCAATATCCAATCGAGCAATGCATATATGGAGTATGTCTAAATAGTTCGTTATTACAACCCAAACAAAATATTTAAAAAATATTTGGTAACGCACAGGCAAATTTCCTAGTTAATAGAAAAAACAGATAACCATAACAGTAACTAACAAAAAAAAATAGTGCAGTCCGGTATTATACACTATTGAACTAAGCAGAGGCTGGCTTCCTCGGTCGCGTTGCCTTTGAACAGGAGAGTCTTGCAGCGAAGATATCCCAATCCCTTCACCTCTCCCTCCACGTCAAACTCAGCCTTCCCCACGACGTCCAGCTCGCTTTGTACGAAGTTGCGAACCTCCTCGCGCAGCACAACGCCGCCTGCTTTGGCCTCCACCGTCACCACGCCATCTATGCTATTCTCAGTCGGATTGCCTTCAACGCAGAACCAAGGCACAGGACCCCACGTCAGGATCATACCGTGGTAAGAGACGCGCAACATCGAGTTGCAGCCTCCACTGCAGTACCGGTAGCTCGCCGGTATCCAGTCTGCATCGACGACGAGATGGAAAGCTGGTGGAGCAGGTGGCGAGTCACACAGGTTGAGCCCCTCGACGCCTTCAAGGCGGATGAAGAGGTTGGGCTTGGGTTGGGGTGGGGCCACGTTGGCCGTGGCAGCCCTTGCATGGTCGACGTCGTACCAGACGGCCAACATGATCATTGAGTATATAAGTAGAGTGAGAACGACGCCAACGACGAAGCATACCACATGCCGATCACTGCAGTGGAGTCTAGTATCATCTTTGAGATCTTGGACGAACTTGTCAGACATCGTGACCAGTACTGTTTATTGGAAACTAAGCTGCACTGTGCACTTGGACCTTGACCGGGTACCAACAAGCCCTGCGTCTCAACTTATGTAAGCTTGATCGTGCTGGAGTAGGAATTACCTATTCAAAAACCGATGGATTCAGGCGGTGCTGGATTCAAACATAAAATAATTCAAATAGCATTGCTATTACAAATAGAATGACGGCGTATGGGACAGGTGCCGGGGATTTTCTTTTTTCTAAAAAAAAGAATGAGTAGCCTGACACTGTATGGATAATAATCACAAATTTTGGATGAACAGATTAAAAAACCGGCCCTCGCTCCACTCGCGGCGCAACAATAGCAGACAAGAGTTGCCAGGCGGTTTCGAAAAGACAATTTGGGATTGGGACGTTTTGGGGAGAACTGGGAATCTTAACAGAGTCAGCATTGTCAAACCTGGATCACCGACGGTGAGTCTCGTCTGAAGCCCGTGTACTGCGAGTTGAGTTGAGCCTGTGCCTACCTACTCCCCCGCCGTCTGTCTTTGTGATGGATTCAATTCCTGTATCGACCGGCGGTAAACACGGCGCCGCAACCGCAAGGGAGTGGAATCTAGGGGATGGCCATAAGCGGCGACTGAAAACTCAGATCCTCAGAGGCGCTGGAACGCCGTGCCTCACGCTGGTCGACGGCTTCGTGTCAATATATAGTACCAGAGAGGAGAAGATCACCTGCGTTGATTGTTACACAAGGTACACGAGTTAGTTACGGCTCCTGGGGATAGACGAGGATCCAATCAGTGTAACCATATCTAGCCTATTCTATATGAGTCCAGCCGATCACAACTCCTTCACGTGTACAGTCAAGATTCTCTACTACAGTAAAAAAAGAGAACAGGAGAGTTACGTCCGTCCGCGCCCCCTTCCGCTCGCCCCACCTCAACGGTACGCCGACATTCACGCATCTCGCGATCCCTGCTCACGTCCGCATGACACGCGCCTCCCGTCACGCATCTCTTCCCTCACGCGCCTCCCGTCCGCCATCTTCTCCACCGCATCACCTGCTCCACCGCCTCCCCTCAATCACCGCAGATCCACGTCGTGCGTCCGCGACCGCGGCCTCCCTCGCGACCTCGCCTCCACCCTCCGATCCGTCCGGACCACGGTGAGTGCGGCACACGGTGATCAACCCTCCCGCCCAGTCGACTGTGGTTCCCAGCGATCGGACGGACACACATCGACTGCGGCGCTCGCCGACTCTCCCGTCGAGTCGGCCGTCAGGAACCATCGCCCTCCCATCCATATCACTATATCAGGGTATGTCGTTCTCCTCCCAGTCCACATGGACTCTGATGGATTGAGCTGCTGTCGGGAGGAGCACAGTGGCCATATATTGGTTTCAGACTGACGTGTAGTTCCATTGATCGCATATAGTTGACGTTTCAGGGCACTGATACCTGTTGTCGTATGGGAGACAATGCCTGAATATTGATGACAGGATTCGATCAGTTTGCCATGTAGTTCGGTTTGTAATAAACAAGAAGCATTATAATCAACCTAAGATTATGCACGTGTTTATAGTGAGGCATCTTTTCCTCTGTTTGCAATGTATGAGATGTGGTCTCCGTGTTCATAGTGAAGCATCGTTTGCTTGAACAGCTAACGCATTATGACTGTATTAGTGAAGTTAAATTAAGTATAATCAAAACTATAGCGGGAATGCTAGATTCATGGGCTCACGCAATTGTCCAACAAGGTATAATAAGAAAAAGGCCCGCAGATAAATATCTTTGTTAATTGATTGTGTTGTATTACTTTTATGGGCCAGAGTCATGTGAAAGCTTACTAACATATTTCTGGGGCCATTGTTTTTCTTCTATGTGGTCATACTAGCTTTCCCTCAATGATTCACAGCAAGCTATGAGGTTTTCATTGAAATCTTTGTGTTGATGAACACAGGGAGCTCATCTTCTTAGGCCAAGAAGGATTCCAGAAGCAATAGTAGCATGTTTGAGGTAATTAATCTGTCCTATATAGCTTTTGTAAATTGTCAAAAGATACTGATCGTGAAAATAATGATATTATGATTATTTGAGTTGTCCCATACATGTGGGGTCAACGCTTGTTGCTAGCTATCGAGTGTGGATTTATTATCTTTTACGATGTCCTATTGTTTGTACAGAATTTTTTTTATCACCCGCAAAATCAGTTCTAGCAACAAAGGTTCATTATCCTCTTGTGTTTTGCTCAGGGATAGCTGCATAGAGAGTCACCATTATCCATGCACCTATTGTGCTCGTGCTTGTGTACATTATTTTTATTAATACAAATGTATGTCTCTTGCTTCTTACCATTGTTCTCGATAGAGCAGATTGTTTTGTTTTACAACAATATTAATATATCATTGAATTGATGTCTTTTGTAACGTTTTATATTCTTTGTTATAGAATTTTGAATCATCCGTAGCAACGCACGGGCACTATACAAGTTACATAAGATATTTCATAAAATTACTCTTGCACTAAAGGGAAAAGTATCTAAGATCCATAAAAACAGACATATCTGTTGGATCCCCCAAACCCTAACCCTACCCTACACCGTCGGCCGCCGGCGTTGCCACTCCAGGCTGCCACCACCCTCCCGCCTGCGCCAGCCCTGGCCACCACCGCCACCCCGCCCTGAAGAAGAAGGTTCAATATTTTAATATTTAATTCTTGTAATTTCAAATTTTCATCTTTACTGTTTCAATATTTTCAAAGTAAAATGTTGAATAATTAATAAAAATATTGAGCTTGTTTAATGAAAATATTGAACATGCGTGTAAGCTACTTGGGTCAAAGTGGACTTTAAAGATGGATATATCTTCTGCAAGATAAATTGGAAGCCCCATTGATTCATGCCTAAATGCAGGTGGAGAGTTTGATCGGATTTGCCAACCTCCAATAAATTTGTGGGTTCGTACACACGACTTTTGGCCTCACGTTACCCTTCCTTACCATCCACCTACACATCACTTGTGACTAAATGTGAGATGTTATATTTTTGAAGTATTTTAGAAATGATCATTTAATACATGTTTATAACATCACCCAGTACTATAGCATTTACTATCGAGTGAAGTTGAAAACCGGTATTAAATGTCCAGGTCCCTCAAGAGTCATTCAATACTGGGTCATAACACCAAGGTATTAAATCATGGCCTTTAGCACCGGGTGATGTTATGACCGAGTGTAAAATGGCCATTGGGGCTCGATGATGTACAACTGGTACTAAATGGACATCAATATTGGCTCAAAAGCAATCGATAGGGAAGTGGATGAATGCCTTTTTTCTAGTAGTGGTTTAACAACCCACATCAATCACAGTCGAGCGAGGCTAAGATTATGCTTGAAGTTTTCCAACTGTCTTACAGTCAATGCTTTAGTAAACCCATCAGCAACTTGATCGTAAGAGAAAACAAAATTAATTTTCAAGATTCTTATTACCGTTCTGTCATCAAGTAATAATGAACCTCAATATGTTTGATTCTTGCATGAGACACTGGTGTACTTTGCATGAAACACTAGGTGTACTTTGCCTCTAGTTGTGACACCACAAATTGGCTTTAGAAGGACATTGAGTACCAATTTCTTTTTAGCAAATGTTTAAATCCATATAATAATCTCTTCAGTAGCATTAGGCCTTGTTTAACGTTTTTACTGTAGCAATCTTAAATCAAAGATTAAGAATACTAAACATGATCTAATTACATAAATGGAAACGAAATCGCGAGATGAATCTATTAAGCCTAACTAGTCCATCATTAGAGATTGTTTAATGTTGCACGGGATTGTCTAATAATACCCTAATTAGGCTTAATATATTCCTCTCACAAATACATCACGGAGTTGTTGAATGAATTTTATCATTTATCCACATTTAATACTCCTAATTTATATTAAAAGATTCGAATTAAGTAATAGTTTTGTACATTGGATTCATATAGTCTCTTCAATGTCATTAGTAATAGCTTTTTACCTTACTTCTGTGTTTGTCAATAGTCTCTTCAATGGCATTAGTAATAGCTTTTTACCTTACTTCTGTGTTTGTCCTTGACACAGTTGTTTTGCTTACGATAGCCCGCCACTCGCCTACCCACCCTCTCGCTGTATGGCCACCCACTGCTCACACGTGTCCCGGCGCCAATGACTGGCTCCCCCCCCCCCCCACCACCACCACCACCACCCACGGAACGACGGAACTGGGTCGACCTTGCTCCCTTTTTTTGACGTGGGATAGAGGTTCCACTACTCATTAGGTGCCAAATCATTGGCGACCAAAGTCCTAATACAATCTGGGAGGACAGAAACCACCGTATCCTTATCCAACTCACACAAACTTCCTAATGCAGCTAGTGCATCTGCTACCTTATAACATGATCTTGGAACAGAATTAAACTTTACGTTGAGAAAATAAACTGACACCGCGTGTCTCAGCTCGAATATCAGACTACCCACCAAAGTCAGGTCATAAGCCGTCGAAGTGCACCCCTGAACCACCAGTAGAGCATCTGTCTCCACAATAGCATTTCCAATTCCCATGTCAATTATTGCTTGTACTCCTTGCAAGCATGCAACTACCTTGGCCTGAAAAGAGTCTAGCACATGATATAACCTTCCTCTTCCAGCGGAGATGACATCTCCACTCACATCTTCCTCCATTCCTTCCTGCTTCATTGAACCCTCCTCTCCTATTTTAAGGGGCAACGTATCATATGAGAACTCAATTTCTATGAGAACTCAAATATGAGTCACATGATCTTGATCGAAGGGGAGCACGTAGGGAGAGGTGGGATGGGGAATTTGCAAAATCACCACCTCTTTAATCATACTTTTGTAAATCCTCCCTCCCACCTTCCTCTTGAATCAAGATCATGTGACTCATATTTGAGTTCTCATAGGTTATATTGTCATTTTAAGGAGACAGACTGAACTGCATCTAGATAATAGTTTTTTGGATCCATCTCATTCCATATTGGGGGCCGTTCAGTTGAAATGGCGTCCAGAAATGATCCAAGATGTGAATCCGTCCGAATAAATTCTAGAGGTGGAGAGGTGTGGAAACATTTTGGAGATTATTGCTTATTGGACCCTCAAAACACTACCCATCCCTTCCTTGGCCCTTCAAAACTTTTTGTTCCCTGTTTTGCCAAAAAAAATTCATTGATTCCCTTTCTGGCCTGCCGTCCATAGAGATGTCTAACGGTGTTAACTCAGCCATGAAAAGACATATTTGCCCTTTCAGCTGTCACCTGCCGTTAGCATGGCCCCCAGCTGTCAGCCACTGTTCATGTTCTTCCTTGGTTTCCTTCCCCACCGAGCAGCCGCAAGCTAGCAGAACTTTCACCGTGCCTATGATCCCAAAAAAAATTCCTCCTTGCCTCCTTCTACAGCAAGCATCCGCACCTCATCTCCCTTGGGATATATAACTTTTACCATCATACCGGTTGCCACCTCCTGAGATGGCATCCTTACCAATGACGCTATAATTTTAGCATAGCAGAGAGAAAAACAATACATATTTACCACTTTGGCTGACGTGGCATGCCAACAAAGCAGTGTAGCTCGAACCCTAGTCCACACACATGCGTAAAATGACCAAGTTGCCCCTCTCTTCTCTCTTCTTTCTTTCACTTCATCTCTCTGACCAGCAGGGCCCACCCGTAATCTTCCACCTCGAGCCACCTACGTTGCGCTAGCCTGACCGCCTCGTCATCCTCGGCTCGGACGCGAGGCGCGCCGACGAGTGCGAGACGGAGCTCGAGCTCGGTCCCGTGCGGCGCGCGCCACAACGGGGCTTGTCGGCGAGCGGATCTAGAGTGCGCCTGCGCCTGCGCCGCCGCCGCAACTAGGCCGAGGATGACGGGGTCCTAGGGAGCTCCTGCCCGGCATGCGCCTCGGCGTCCAACCATGGAGCTCTATGCACCATGATGACGGGGACGCGTGGTGAGGCCTGTAGGGGCATGCAGCGTGAGGCAGGATTGGGCGAGGGATCAGATGCGTGCGGGGGAAGTCGGGACACGGCTCCGAGGGCTTGGCCGGTCAGTCGAGGTCGCCTGCGCTCGTCGACCACGTGGCAGCGTCGCGGCGGCCTGGGGCCGAGCAGGGCGACCAAGTTGTCGGGCGTCGAGGGAGCTCTCGAGCTCACGGCCCACTTTCTACAAAATTTTGAACTAAACATCCAAAAGTACAAAACTAAAAGTTGGAGTTTAGAAAGAGGGGCGCGATTTTCCTTTCGGGATAAACTTGAAATTGTTAATATTTCAAGCTCAAACAAGCTAGGTTTGAAAATGTGGTCTGCTCGATTTTGGGGGTTTCGAGGGTCTTATCGGCAAAATTTGAAAAAGTTTAAAAAATAAAGGTATGACAAACAACTTTGCTTTTCAGAAATTTTCATGTTCTGCATGAAAAACTTTAGATTTGGGTTGGGATTCAAATCAGCCCTTTAAGTTGGATTTTCGGATTTTGAAATTTAAACCTAGGGGGGAGAGTTGAGTCTTTAGCCTTGATTTTTGGATAAAGGTCATAAAAGGAAAAGTGTTTGGTTTTGTTTGCCTTGAAACTTTCCTTAATATGATTTTTTATGTTCCATGGTAGTTTTAACTTTTGTAGCTCAACCCATGTTTTCCTTTTTCTCATTTGTTTGAATTATGGATAACTTTCATTGTTTTTTCTTTAATCCTCTTTCTTAATTATTATTAACCAAGCTTAATTAAGGTTTTAAATTTTTTAAAACATTAGGGGTGCTACACCTTTTTTTCTCAGCCGCGAAAACAACTTCATTTTCCTCTGATAAAAAATGGAGAAAAGGCAAACTTTCGGACTAATAGTATAATTGTACAAAACTATTAGCTAAGATTGATAGGGAATAGTATTGGTGCTATGCACATATATACATATATAGGAGTAGCATGCACTTAGTTTAGGGGTGGACACCGAGCCCACTTGGCCCAGCTCGACTCGGCTCGTTTCGGCTCGACTCGTTCGGGCTCATTAACAGAACGAGCAAAAAGTTTGGCTCAGCTCGGCTCGTTAAGCTCGCGAGCCAGCTCGTTAGGCTCACGAGCCAAAAGCATATGTCAACTTAGCATATACAAACACAAAGAAATATTACAATAATAAAGTTTTAAACTTTCAAAATCAACCAAGTTTGTAATTTGCTTAATCATAATTAATCAAAAACAGGAATATATATATGCAATAGCTTTTGAAAAAATGAGACAACTAAGGTTACACTTTACCCTTTGTATTATGTCTTCTAGCTCGTTTAGCTCGTGAGCGTCTCGCGAGTTGGCTCGAGCCAGCTCATTAACAAAACGAGCAGAAAACGTTGTTTGGCTTGTTAAATTTTTAACCGAGCCGAGCCGAGTCGCGCCGAGTTACAAACGAGCCGAGCCAGCTCGCAAGTTTTAGGCTCACAGTCCAGCCCTAACTTAGTTACACGTTCACATGAGATGTTTCACATTTATTTGCAGTTTCATATGAGCACATAAATAGATCAATTCCACATTAGCACACAAAGGGATTAGTTTGACAAGCGCATACAAATTGATCAGTTCACATTCACTTGCAGCTAAAAGGACAACTAAGATAATTGAGGCAAACATAAAGTGACAGATGAAATGACAACTAAGATAATTGAGACATACTAAGATAATTGAGGAAAACATAAAGTGCTAACTGAAATGATCATTAAGATAATAAAGACATCTATGTCCTCATCATCCTTGATCAGTAACAAATATCTTCTTCTTCATCGACTGCATCAGTTTCTCTCTGCTAGCTATTGCTTTCTCTGACATCACTTGTGTTCTGATCCAACAGTAAACTGTAAGCATCAAGCCACTTTGTTTCCTTTTGCTCCTTTGTAGCCGATAGGTCAAGAAACTTTGCTTCCTTTTGATCCTTTGCAGCCTGTAGGTTAGTCCTTGAAATCTCAAGTAGGTTAGTCCTTGAAATCTCAAGTTGTGCATCTGTCACCTTTGCACGCTCTTTCTTATGCTCTTCTGTAATTTTAGCTATTTTGCTTATGTTCTCTCCATGTATGGTAACACCATCCATAAATCTTGATGTCTCCCTCACATTTTTGACTCAAAGTGTTTCCTTCGACTATTCAACATGCTTATGGTTCTTTGATTTCAGGAACATTGACATATACCCATAAAACAATACTAATATTACTTGTAAGTTTCAACTATTAGCATTTTATTCAGATATAAAGTATAGCATATTTACGAAATTGATTGTGTCTAAGTTGGTCCTTTTCATGTTTTGGGTTGTCTATACTCCCTCATATCCTTTTATGGCCCTATAATTAATGTCAAGTACAGCCGGTGTAGCAGCCACAAATGACTTCCATGGTTGGTTCAATTTCATTGCTAATGCACTAGGTTGCTTTGGTCGGTTGTTATTTTCTCTATCTCATTGGTGTTGCGTTGTGGTAGTAAATGCATTTGGCTTTGCTTTCTATACCATAAACATTTTGTTCGTGATTGCAGGCTAGATAAGGAGTCAATACTCAGGACACCTTTTTACTTTATAAGTTATGTTACATTTTAATGAAATTTTCATTATTGGACACTTAACTAATGATAGTATGATTTTAAGCATGATCTAGCATAATATTGGTATTTTTTTTTGCGCATATATCCATAACATTGTGGTGTCAGTTTATATGAGAGTTTAGGAAAGCCATGATCTGTCTCTTCTGCTGCTTTCATTATACAAATCGACTCTTAAGTTATCTCATTAATCACAATGGTAGGGCTTTAGTTTTCCTTCCTAAGATATACATATAGTTCTTTAATGTACAGTTTAGGCACTCAGCGGCAATTTGTTGCACCAGCATTCGGGTAGTCATGCCGCAGTTTGTGTAGTTTCTAAGTAATCATTTTGCTATCATATTGTTGCAATTTGGAGTTTAGGAGGTCATATGTATGTTTTTTTAGGGAATCGCAGGGGAGTCCTCTACCTATTTTTTTTATATATATATAAAAGCAGATATGTACAAGTTACAAGGCCACAGGCCCAAGAATAAATTATAAACTATGAGAGACTACTCAGCCAAATATTGATTTTATCTTTCAAGATTGGTTTAACCCTCAGGGTAACCAATTTCATCTCCTCCAGAAAGATTTTCCTCCAGGCATTAAAGGAAAGAGAGGCCCCATCAAAGACAATGTTGTTCCTGTGCATCCACAAAGCCCACATGGCAAGAATGATGATCTCCCTGAAAATGATAGAGCCAAATTTCTCCCTAGCTCGCAGGAACATAAGTTGATGATTAATCGTAGTGTCCCATTCAATCCAAGTAAATCCAGCAAGCTTGACTAAAAGGACACTCAAAGAAGAGATGGATAATATCCTCTTCAATGTGATCCACGCAGCAAACACAAACATAAGTGTCCAGATGCATATTGCGCCTATGAAGCATACTTCGGGTGTTTAGTCGGTCTTTGAGAAGAAGCCAGAAAAAGAACTTATGCTTATTTTGAACTCTGGATTGCCATAACCACTTCAACAGAGGAGAAGCAGGAAAGGAACCACAAAGACTAAGATAAGCCTTTTTGGTAAAGAAAACCTGAGAGCCCCAAATATAAGTCCAAACATCATTTTACAGAGGGTTAATATTTAACATCTGCAATTCATCATTAACCTCTTGTAGCTGTACAAGGGCCTACTGAGACAAAGGAAGCCAAAACCTTCTCTCATCTGTCCAAGTCCTGAATTGATGGACTGACATATTAGTCTTCCTTACAAAAGAATGCAGTTGCGGGTATTTCCACTTAGAAATCCCCAGGTCCCAGAGGTCATTCCAAAAAGCAACTGAATCACCAGTATGAGCCTCACAAGATGCAATCATGAAGAAATTCTCAACCACAGACATAACATCACGCCACCAAAATGAACCAACACCCATTCTTTCATGTGGAGGAGTACCATTTTTGTACAGACAATTTTAGGTTAAATGAACCCATGGAAGATCAGCTTTGTTATAAAACTTATGCAAAAATTTTAATAACAAGGCAGTATTCTGAACTCTCAGATTAATAATCCCCAGACCACCATCATCCTTACTTCTCAGAGCATGATTCCAAGCCACTAAGTAACCCCTTTTTTGGTCAAATCTCCACCATGCCAAAGCACATTTTTGTTTATTACACCAATGTAAACATGACCCATTTTTGTTTTCACATTTTTTAAATTACATCGATGCAATGATTAATGGTGGCTACTTCAGAGTTCAAAGCTATCTATCACACTCATATGGGAGTATAGTGTCATTTCCACCCAAAACTTATCTCAAGCTTCAAAAGCTAGGATTGCATTTATACCAGGACGAATGAAGGAGTATCATAAATATTGCCACCCAATTCTAGAAATTTCTTAAATATTATAATATTTTGGAATTATTTAATTACCAATTCAAGAGTAGTCCTTGGTAAATATCGTCTTCTTGAATAGTGGAGAAGACGCTAAAAGATTACCTTGCTTCTTCCAACATATATGTTTACAAAGGTGACCTAGATGTTTCAGAGCATTTTCATTATTGGACACTTAACTAATGATAGTATGATTTTAAGCATGCTCTAGCATGATGTTGGTGTTTTTTTTGCACATATACCATAACATTGTGGTGTCAGTTCATATGAGAGTTTAGGAAAGCCATGATCTGTCTCTTCTGCTGCTTTCATTATACAAATCAACTCTTAAGTGATCTCATTAATCACAGTGGTAGGGCTTTTGTTTTCCTTCATAAGATATACATATAGTTCTTCAATGTACAGGTTAGGCACTCAACGGCGATTGGCTGCACAAGCATTCGAGTAGTCATGCCGCAGTTTGTGTAGTTTCTAAGTAATCATTTTGCTATCATATTGTTGCAATTTGGAGTTTAGGAGGTCATATGCATGTTAATGTTGATTATTACACTAATGTAAACATGACCCATTTTTGTTTTCACATTTTTTTTAAATTACATTAATGTAATGATTAATGGTGGCTACTTCAGAATTCAAAGCTATCTATCACACTCATATAGGAGTATAGTGTCATTTCCACCCAAAACTTATCTCAAGCTTCAAAATCTAGGATTGCATTTATACCAGGGCGAAGGAAGTAGTATCATAAATATTTCCACTCTATTCTAGAAATTTCTTAAATATTATAATATTTTGTAATTATTTAAACCAATTCAAGAGTAGTCTTTGGTAAATATGGTTTTCTTCAATAGTGGAGAAGACGCTAGAAGATTGCCTTGCTTCTTTCAACATATATGTTTACAAAGGTGACCTAGATGTTTCAGAGCATGAAAAAAATACTTTATCGGTCCATACAAGTTCATTCCTTAACTAAAACATAGTCATGACTAATGCTACTAATGAACTAGGCATCTGGCTTCCGTGGATTTGCCTTTGAACAGGAAAACCTTACAACGAATTTACCCCAACTCATCTACCTGTCCCCCTACCACAAACTTGGCTTGTGCCACGATGTGTTGCTCGCTCGATACCAAGCCTCTAGGGACTTCGTTGGGTGGAACTGGTACTAAATATGTATTAGTGTCGTCTCAAAAGCAATTGGTACCAATGGGGAGTGTATGATTGCTAGACCTAAGCATTTGTGGCCCGGCCCGTGGGCACGGTGAGTTTTGGCCCGCCTACGCCTTCTAATAGGATGGGACTGGGCAGCGAAAACCAAGCCCGAAAAAAATTCGGGCTGGCCCGAGCCTGCCCAAATGATTAATTTCATTTATTTTTCAGCTAAAAAGGACAGGAAGCCTAAACCCGCCCCAAGCCCAGCTCAAAAACTCCACCCGAACTTACCCATGGGATGGGCGTGTACACAAATTTTTGGCCCACAGTAAACCGAGCTTTTTCTTGGCCCGGGCCACAAAATGCTCAGTCATACCTAGGTTCAAACGTCCGGTTTTTTGTGGAAGCAATGACCTAAGCATAGTCCTATTTATACCATGGAAGGAATCGCTGAGCTCTCAGCGGTTCCTTCCATGAGTTTCCTTCTTCTTTTTATTTTTTCATTTTTTCCTCCGTTTCTTTTAAATTTTTATCTACACCAATTGTATGTTGTTGTTTTTGCCATAGAGTAATCTGGTAGCCTACCCTCTTTGTTCTTTGCATGCCACGTGATGGTGCGTGAACTTAACAATAATAAAAAAATAGAGCATCCTCTGTATGCTTGGATAGGGCTTTCGCATCACCCGTGCGTCACAATGAAATCAAAAAAATCAACAGTGTAGGCTGACCTTCTAGTGTATTGTTCGTTCCTAGAGGCTTAAAATAGACCTTTCCATATAGAATGTTTCGATGCTATTTATAAGGCTGAAATAATTTAATTATAAAACTAATTGCATAAGCTCTATGCTTTTGCACTAGATGTATTTATTAAGTTTAATTAACACACTATTAGCATAAGGTAGCCATGTCATAATTGTCTTCCGAAAAAAATAGGGCAAGTAGAATTCATTATGTCATTAATATATATCTATACCTACTCCTAAACAATTAACGTTTCTGTCTTTTTCTTCGTCGGTCGTACGGACAGTGGGGCCCACCTGTCGGTCATATGTATCTACCTCCGATTCGTTCAACTTCCTGAGTACGTCTCCCCTTCGAAAAACAGAAAAAAAAAAGCAGGAGAGGGGAGCCTCCAAGTCTGCCTAGCGATAGTTGCAAAACTCAAAAAAATTGAATCGGAATTGACTTTGTCTAACCAACATCGATGGGACATCAATTCAACAATCAGAATCCAATCCTCTTTCCATTGAACAATCCTCATACAGCAGCCACCAAAAGATCCAATCAAAAACAAAAAAAAAATCAAGGAAATCCAATCGAAAGCAGCAGACCTCATGCACCAGGAGATCTAATCGTGCTCAGATGCATACGTACAGCACAAAAAGAGGTAGAAACAACGAGAACAAATCGATGTACAGAGATCCAATAGGACAGGAGCAGAGGTGGTGCGTGCTGTCAAGCTTGATGCGTCCACACGGAGGGCTGAGCGGAGGAGTTGCCGCCAGGCGTCACGCCTTATGCGCCTGCACGGAGGGTCGAGCGGAGGAGAATAGGAGATGCTGGCGTGACGGCGTCGAGCCACGCTCAGGTCGGAGTGGAGGTGCTGCCACTGTGCCTCATGGATCCATGCCGCGTGCGAGAGGAAAAGAGTTGAGTTGAGACTTGAGAGACAGAGACGGGGGGTGAACCAGCGGCGGCGGTGGCGGCTACTGCGTGGAGTGGTCCGAGTAGAGAAACATTGAGTTAGGGTTAGTCTGCAGTTATATATGGTACTCGATGGACTATGGGCCGACGTGGGCTGCTTCGCTATTGGTATTGGGCTGCACGGGTGTGTCTACCCTCCTGGAGTGCGCATCAGAATCGAAGTCATCGCTGGCCATGCATCGATACAGAACGCAAGAACATAACACACGCCATGAGCAAAAAAAAAATAAAATAAAATCCAAAGTCACCAACAATATATACCATCAATTTATATATTAAAAAAGGAAACAGGCATAAAGAGTGGATTCAGAGATAGAAAATCTACAATCATTAGCAAGAAGATGGGCGAATAACATTAGAATAAATTTAAAGTATTGCAGGTACATATCTCGTCAAGTAAAATTGCATCTCATATTTTGTAAAATTATAGCAAGAAATATGGGAAATGATATTAGAATAAATTTAAATCATTGCAGGTATGTATCTCATCAAGCGCAATTGCATCTTATATTTGATAAAATTATATTTAGAATTACATTGGGGCATGTTACAGCAGCTATTGGAGTTGCTCCTAACCAATGGGCCCTTAGGTTCTTCCAACGGGTTGCTCAAAGACAACTCTTAAATTTGAGCCAGCTTTTAAGTTTTTTAATCAATTATTAAATTTTTAATTGATGAACTTTAAAGTTTTTTAATCAATCATTAAATTTTTAATCGATGAACAGTAGTGCACAGCACGTCAATCGCGAACGCTATCCAAGCGCATCTCTCTTGCTGCTACTATTGCGAACGCTTTCCGAGCCGCCTCTCCCTCACTGCTCCGTTATCGCCATGCCCCTCTCTCACTACTCAGCTACCGTGATCAGCTACGAAACAACTACTGCTTCTTACCATTGAAGGAAGCCTTATGCAGCATACAAGTTTCCAGAATAGACTGGATCACTGGATGAGTAGAAGTGTAGGGTTCAAACGAGACGGTACAGCACGTTATTACAGTTATTGCCACATCTTCCACAAGCACTCTTATTACTGCACATAGAGAGACCTCTCACAAGTCCGTAAACAAAACAGAGCAAGGGTACAGCACAAGCAGTGCACGAGCCATGGCCCCTCAGCCAGGCATTCACTCGCCGGTGCCAGTGGCCCCGGCATCGGCGTCGGCGTGGCGGCTCTCGTCCTTCTTGGCGCCGAAGGTGCTGTGGTCGACTCCACGGCCCGCGGCATCGTCGACCTTGTCCTGCACCTTCTCGATCTGGATGGCGCCCTGGTCCTCCCGCGACCGCAGGTCCGTGCGCGTGCGGTTCTCCCCGCCGCCCACCGACTCGTACGTCGTCGGCGTCGTCCGCCCCACCGGGTGCGCGCCCTGTGCTCCCGACATCCTGATCCTAGCCTGTGCTCTTGCCTCTACAGTTTACACTCACTCGATCCTGGTTGGACTTGGGCTTCCTTGTTCAGCTGCTGATGCTGCCCGAGTGCTCGAGCCACGGCAAGCGGCAAATAAATAGCCGAGCTGCGGTGCCGGTGCGTGAGGCGCGGCGTACGGGTGAGCGTCGCCGCGTGGCCTGGGACGTGGTGAGACGAGAGCGGCGTTCTGGGGACACATGGGCGCGAGGGTCTGCCTCGCGGAATCGGGAGCGGACTCGTGTCCGCTGCGGTGCAGCTCATCAGAGACGACGTTGGCCAGGAGCAGGATATGGATATACTCGACGTACGAGACAGCTGGGGTTCTGAGGGAGTGGACGGCGCGCGGCGTGACCAACGGGCGAACCACCTGGCCCGGCCAAGTATCGTGTATCTGGGGTAGCAGACTCTGCTGGTGTCTCAAGACGTGTGGCTCGCATAATATAGCATTCAGATCGTTTCGCTTCACATATCTCTTCCTGCTAGTACACAAATTCATCAAATCAAGTGCTCTCTTCAACATCACTACACCGAATCACGAGTAAATGAACATCCAACTCTTTGTAGCTGTACTAAAAAATTGTAACAGTCGTGGCATAATTTGTGCACTCCACACGGGTCGAGAAGCTCAACAGTTTCAGACGACGAACTCATTTCAAGTGAAGTGGCATCGATCATGCCCTCACGCTTTAGAGGCAATCACTTTTAACCAGATTGAGAGGGTGATGAAATATACTTACTACGAAATGGGCATGCAATTCAAGTGAGAAAACAAGACAAATCTCCAGATACAATGGAGCTTATTATACCATGGCGAAGCACGAATAACAATCTCGATATAACTGAAATGACTTGGGGAGTGATCGGTCATGAAGCATTAAAGTTGCCAAAAGTTTATCGCCACCCTTAATTGGCTGCCAGTCTTGATCGCAGCTCCGCAGCAACAGCATCAATGAACTCTTCAGTGTTCAAGTAATGGCTTCTCGGGACGCTTCAAGTAAGAAAAGCTCTAAGTCAGGCATCAATGAGAGCACTAACAGAAGTCTGCAGTCATGCAACAACAGAATGCAGTTCAACTAGATGAGAAGCAGAACATACCTGGGAGATCCGTGAATAAGAAGTGCAAGATCTTTTGTCATCTTCCCAGACTCCACAGTCCCAACGCAGGCAGCCTCGAGTTTGAGTGCAAGGTCAAGGAGCCTAGCATTGTCATCAAGCTTTGCCCTGTGTTGCAAGAAGAGTAGGTAAGTGAATCAGTTAATCCCTAAGACCATAAGTCCAAGTAGAAGAATGGTAAATCACATCTGCTACGCTTGCATCAATTCACAATTTTGGACTTCCGATGAAACAGTAAACAATGATGTTCTAGGCACTAAGACAAAAGGCTGCCACCATCATATTACAGAGTGCTGAGCCTAATTTGGCCACTAAAGGAGAAGCCAGCAACGCATGGACTCAAGCAAGTAGAAGTTATACCTGTGTGCAAGTCCTCTTGTCCAAGCAAAGATTGAAGCAATGCTGTTCGTGCTTGTTTCACCTCCTTTCTGGTGAACGCGGAAATGGCGGGTGACCGTGCCATGGGCAGCTTCAGCTTCGATGGTTTTTCCATCAGGGCACACCTACATACAGAATGGATCAGCATCATTGTATTTCTCTATGAGAATGTTAACCATGTATTTCTCTCGAGATAAAGACATGTCCAGCTATGACACTGACCCAACAAAATATAAGGTTTTCCTTGGTACACAATTATGGCATTTATAGTCAACGTGAATATAAGAAATCAGAAAGTACATACCAACACTGATGTCATCAAACCCAACGAACCAAAACCTGCACATTGATAAATAGATGTTATCAAAGTGCACTTTAGTCATGTTGATTACCACATAATGGGAAAACTGCACATGTTCTATTCATGGATTCAGAATTTATATTATGACCTTGAGCTAAGAAATCACTCTGCACATCCCCATCATAGTTCTTGCAAGCCCACACGTAGCCTCCTTCACTCTTAAGTGCATACGCAACCATGTCATCAATCAGACGATGTTCATACCTGCCAGAATTCAGTATCATACTGTGAGAACTTTCTAGAAGATTGGACAAACAACAAAAGATGGAAATTTACCATATTCCAGCAGCCTCAAATTTGGATTTCCAGTCCGCTTCATAAACCTCTTGGAAAATGTCCTTGAACCTGCAAAGTCAAAGATATCAGAATAAGATCAATGTGTCTAGAAGACAAAAGGAAGCTATGTACAGGATCGTAGAAATATTGAAGTACCTGCCATCATATTTCTTCAGGATTGTGTTTTTGGTACTAAGGTAGAGCGGCCATTTCTTCTCATAAGCAGTTGTCATAGAAGCCGCGGCAAAAGCTCGAATTGACTATCCATATAAATTAAACAAATCTTCAGAAAAATACTCAAAGTCGAGATATTATTTTGTAACTATAGGCATGAAGCTAGCATGCAGTACTTCATCAGTGTTGTACATAGACAAGGCAACTCCTCCAGCACCAGTGAAGTTGAACACCTCCAGATCGATCTGCTCTTCCTTTCCCTCTACAAATTGAAAAAAGAAAAAAGAAAAAAAATAGAGGTCATTTTTTTGTTCACAGCAGTTCACTAAAAACAATACAATAATAAAAGTGCCATAATAAATAATATACATTGTACTGTGAATCTGTGAAATAAAACACTGTCAGAAATTCAGCTAAATGATGTGATGTATCCATGTAGGCATCCATACCAAAAACTAGCTTTAGCTTCCCAGGCCCCTTCAGAACTGCATCAGTAGCCCGGTACTGATCACCAAAGGCATGCCTTCCAATGCAAATGGGCTTAGTCCATCCTGATTCCACCAACATTTCATCTTAGAAGGGAAACATTGACATAAAAATGTAGAGTAGTTTCATATTTCACTCAAGTACCTGGAACGAGCCTTGGAACATTTTTGCATATGATTGGCTCTCTGAAGACAGTACCTAAAGATAACAAGTAGAAAGGGAAAAGTCAACAGCCAGATTATTATGCATTGCACAAATTACAGAAGCACATTACCATTTATAATGTTCCTAATTGTGCCATTTGGGCTCTTCCACATGTGCTTCAGGTTGAACTCCTTAACCCTAGTTTCATCTGTCAGTGTTGAAATAGTTATTTTTATTTTTTTTTCACAAGGAAGGCCAACCAAGGGACCTCCCGGTGCCAGCGCTGGGGATCGAACCCAGGTCGCCGGCGTGAGGGCTGGCTCAAGGAACCACTCGGTTCACCAGCCCCCACTGCGTGTGGAAATAGTTATAAAAATGTATTTGAACAATATCAACTTATGAAGAGTCCATGTTTAATGTACATAACAACAACTGTACCTGGAGTAATGGTAGCACACTTAATAGCCACATTGTACCTGCAGAACATTGTGTTTGACGTAAGAAATAAAGAACAATTAAAAGTGCATGTAACAGCCACTCTTGAAGTGCCTTCTGCGAAGGAGGTGGCTCAAACTATTAATCAAATTCAACAAAATTCACAAGAATCTAATAAAATATTCAGGTTACTGATGATAAAAGTTTGTTACAGAAAATTGCACTTGAAACTATTCAGTAACGGTGTGATCAGAAATCAAGTATATCCTCTGCATGGGACATAAAATAATTTAAACAAACTCTTACTTGAGGGTAGCCTCCGCAGCCTCTACTGTGACCTTGTCATCAGTTGCATCACGGTGTAGAATCCCCAAGTCATAGTACTTGATGTCCAGGTCCACAAATGGGAAGATAAGCTGAAATAAGAGAAGTAATCAGCATCAAGCCAAATCAAAACAGGAAATAATAAAAAAGTAATGCAGATCAATAGACAACAAGAAAACATTAAGTATTGATTACCTTATCCTTGATAGACTGCCAGAATACCCTGGTCATCTCATCGCCTGTAGTAAGAAAATGACACAAGATATCAATGCCAAACTGGTTGGGGAAATTAATTAGTTTTGCGCCTGCCAGATTAAGAAAAACACTGATATACTGTAAAAAACTGATGTACTGTAATTTACGGATAACTTTTTATGATATCAGTTGTCAGTAAGATGGATTTATTGTCGGTTTTCTTGTTTGAAAAATGAAAGAGCATTCTCTTTATTTTCTAGTTAGCATATGGGCAAGAGCCACAAGCAGAGCACTAATGATGACTGAACGCAAAGTAAGACTGCTGCATAAAAAATTACAAAAGTTGCAGCCTAAAAAATCATATAGCATATAACTGAACCAGATCCAGTAGTTAGGCATCCACAAAAAAAAACATCTCCCACAACCAGGAAAGCACTAGCTAATCTCTAAACCCGCCACTCCTTCACTATTTTCAGCCTCCTCTTACGCATGCTTCGTTCAAATTTTCTGCACCTTTATCCGTACATAGATCATCATCCACACACCCATGCAGCATCTGAATCTTGCTGCATGCCTAAATCCAATCTCTCCAGAGACAGGGAGTCGCCTCCTGCGTTTCCACTCACGCCGGGGAGGCTCGACTACAGGGTACAGAGAGGGCTTCCCTCGATAAAACCTCCATAAACGAACTCAACCACCAAACCTTGACCCAACAAATCAGATTAACCTAAGTATTTCGCTTCGGCAGTTCAATCTCACAGATCTCGCCGCACCCCGAAACCCCGGAGGAAAATTTAAAATTCAGCAGCCCAACGCGTAGGTGTGCGATTGGATCATGATCGTCAAGCGAGGGATCTCACCGTCCATCTCGACGATGGGGTTGGCGACCTTGATCTTCTCGAACGCCATGGCGGCGGCGCAGCTTGCCTCGGAGATCGGGAGGGGCGAGGCGGCGGCGGCGCTTGTGGAAGGAGGAAGAGAGATGTGATGGCAGGCAGAGGCAGGGGAAGAGAGAGAAGTGAGCGAGTTTGCGAGCGGATTTAAAGAAGGCCAGGAGGGTCCTTTGCGGGCCCACATGGCAGAAGCGGATACGTATGTTAATTCGTTTTCCGTGGGCCCCTGCTTTAGGATCGGACGGTGCGCCAACCTGTATGGATCCGAGGGCGCACGTGTGGGCCGTCGATCGTTGGGAGATGATGACATCGGTGGGCGAGGTGTATGTTGCCTGTTGGCCGCAGCAAGTAGTTGTGGAATTATGGGTTTCGTTTGATTTTTTCCAGACGGCTTGGGTTTGGTGGGGTGTCACCCTAGATTTTTGACCAATCAATAGGGGGTTCAATCTGAAATTCTGAATATCTGATATACTACGATCTTCCATGGGTTATCTAGAATGTAGACTCTCAATAGGACTACATTCTTGCCAAATACTTCTTTTTGTTTGAAAGAGTCTGATGTTTATCAACAAGATTTTCAGAACTACTGTGATTTTTGCAGCAACATGGCGCCACGCACTGACCTGATTTGAACAATGAGATAGCTACGAGCTAAAGGTAATGTTAAAAGACTCTAAAAACTAAAAGACAAAATTAATTATAAGTTGAGCATTCATGGTATCGTTACAACGACAGTTTGACTTCAAGACTTATTATCATATGGTATGGCCCGTCGAAATTGATCGCTGTGGCTGCAGCTACACACACTCACGAGTCACAACTCAGCTTCTCCTCTTCTGCTATTAAGAAACACTGCAACTAACACTTTCGAGCGGGCCTTTGCATACATAAGTGTAATATTCGGTGTTGCAACAGCCAATGTTTCCCAATAAGCTTATACAAACTAAGGGCATGTTTGAAACCTACCTTATACATTTCAACCGCTCCTTTCCAAACAAGTCCTGAAAAAGAACATACTCCCTTTGTTCCAGATTATTAGTCATCATGTGTGTCATTTTGAGTGTCTAAGTTCATAGCATCTTCTATGAAGTTAAACATATATTTTTTTAAATTTATAGCATCTTCAATGAATATGGTAAAAGGCTAGAATGACAAATAATTTGGAACGGATGGAGTACCAGTTAAACACAAGAAACAATATGAGTAAGCAGGCAATCTAGCTAATGTTTAGATACATTGTTTATTCTTCATGTTGTTCGGTTTCGAGTTCTAAAGTTCTAGGAACATATCTCTAAAACAAATATATGCATAGTTAATCGAGTCACATGTGCAAAAATGATAAGAATTCCGAGTATGGCAAGCTTGATTTTGAAGTCATGTTACTTATGTGGGCAAGGTAGGTGAAGAGTGTGAGCACGCTGAGAATAGAGCGTGGAAGACCAGAGCTAAAGCTCACCATAGTAAAGAGAAGATTATATCCTAGCAATGCAAACAACCAAATAAACTCAAACCATTGCTTATGCATCATAGCAATCAGAAATAAGGCTAGGTTTGGGCTACACCAGAAAGGTACGGCGTACTTCTTCCTTGATCAAATAGCGAAGAGTGTTAGGTTCGCTGTTTGCAGTCCACCGTCCACACCTAACGTCCAACTCCCAAAAGGGTCAGTGTGATGCTCCAGAGACGAGAGAAAATAATACTGTATGTCATCATCATTCATCAACGCGTCACAAAGCATCTCCAGAAACCTGAACCCACTTCGAATAACCAACCTTTGTCTAATCATCCTATGTAACATTCTTACGCGTTCCATTCTAGTTAGGGGGTGTTTAGATTGGAAAAGATTCCCGAAAAAACACTGTAGACTCAAAAATACACTGTAGATGAATATTGTTTTGTGGGTGGGAGAGATGAGATGAATAGGTAAAAGTTGGATGAATAGTGTTTTTTTGCGTGGAACTGGATGAAACTAAACGCACCCTTAGTTTTATCCGGGCCCCTTCCACAAGTATGCCCTACATGTCAGTCACTCGGAGCATGTATCGTCCATGGAATGTGGATCCAGGTTTTGATTGAGTACTTTACTTTATTATCAGGTTGGATAAAAAAAGCAAACCAATTTTCTATTTCACCTACTCATTTCCACTTGCCACTCCCAGGTCAGGTCGGCGCCAACAGCAGACAGCAGTCCAGCATTAGCTGACCTTACGATAGCTGAAACACTTGAGCCAAACGACACCGTGGCGCCATGCGACCCATGGCTCATCTGAACTTCTGCGCATACGAGTTTGACCGCTGAGATATCCATAAGCCACCATGTCCCGTGCTAGCGTCCTGCAACCCCATGAGAAGCAACTTCAACTCTTCAATTCAAGCAGCCTTATTTTCCTTCCAGCAAGATGATGCTTTAGTTGAGTACATATTGCTTTTTCGATCTGTTGGTTGTCAATTCTTTTCTGAAGAACCTAATCCATGGCAAAGCTTTCGAAGGACCATCCTGTCGGTTGCTGAAGGTTTCCCGTTTCGGGGTTTCAGATAAGCTTTGGAGACTCTGATCGGAGCAGATGTTGATGGGCTGTTGTGACAGCTGCAGCGTCGCTATCCATGGGGGTCGTCATCAGTCGCAAACATTTGCCAACCAGGAGCACTAGCAGAGTGAAATTCTTCGACGGCCCGGAGCAGAATCAAATAGTTTCAAGCTGCGACATTGGCCTCACCTCATCTCCTAGAGTCTCTCTTGCCCCCAAGAACTGTGTCTGCTACTCCAATTGCTAACTGAAACAGACCTACCTGTACATCAGTACATGTACTTGTCCCTGTCAAGGAGATCCGAATTCACAATACACTGCAAAACAAGACCAACTATTGTACGCAAGACAGAAGATTCAACTCGCACGACTGCCCTTTTATATGTCTGTTTTGCGCGGCGCAATCAACCCCCACGACTCCCACGTAAAGATGGCATGCTTATTAGTACTATTACCTACAGGAAATAGCATGTCCTTGTCGAAAGATTGACCGGAGCATGCGCTTGTTTAATTCGGATCTTCATCCTTGCGCAGGCGGAAACACATGACATCTGAGATGGCTGGCCAAAACTGCACTTTGAATAACTAACCTCAAACTCAAATAAGCGACGGGACTGGGCGTAGCCACTTCAGGTAGCCGCCGGCTCCTAGTTCATTGCCAGCGATGCTCGATCCATAGTTGAGCCTAATTGGCTTTGTCACTGTAACGCCCTGGCTTTGCGCCTTCGTCTCTCAAGAGAAACGAGAAAGACGGACGGACACTCATGTGGCGTGTCGAGGCACTGAACATCTTTCGCCTGGTGCCGGGCAGTGGAAGGAAGCTGGCGCCAGGCCGCCAGCCGCAAAACAAGGGGTGAGGCAGAGGAGGCAGTGGACTCTGGCCGCCGGAGCGCCGGGCGTCGTCGTGGCTGAGCGATGCGGCCGCCGGCAGGCGTACTGTAAGGTGTATGCGGTGCCGGTGCAGCAGCCATCTCCAACCCTACAGATATCAGCAAATGCATGGCGACAAAAAATGTTCCAGAAAGAACAACTGAGGAAACGAAATGGCCGCAAAGCTGATCCCTCATGGACTGTAATCCGAAGAACTGAGGTCCAGCGTGACCAAAACAGCACAACACGCGATTGCCCGTGGGAGAGGAGCGGTCGAGTGGAAGCGGGCAAGCGCAATCATGAGGGAAAATGGTGGTAGCCGTAGATGCGGCCAGCAGGGCCGGCTCAGGACCTAGGCCACATAGGCGACGGCCGGGGGCCCAAGCCAAAGAGGGGCCCATAATTTTTTTAGAGTTCAAGAGACCCATAATTTTATACGTGTAGTAAGTATGTAGTTATATGGCATTTGAAGGCTAGCAGACCTGCTACCACACATTACACATACACATACGCTGGTGCTAAGCCGCTCCTTCAGAGTGAAACCTAAGCGTTCGTCATTTGTCAAGAATCAATCATCGATGCTGCGTTGTGCGTTTGTCCGTGTGCTGCATCTTCGGCAGGAATCGGCAAGTCTTCCTCAGCCCATTTTGCTCTGATCGGCAATTGGGAGTTAAACTAGTACTCACGAGTTAAGGTTTTAGATTTTTAAGGTTTAAAACTTCTAATTCCAAATAATGTCTCTATGCCTCGGATGAAAGAAGTGTCTACATTGCTTTAAGAATTAAGCATATATTATTACTATTTTTATTATTGTTATCGTCTATTTTTATAGTATAAAAAAATTTAGGCTAAATGTCTGTTTAGATGATGAATTTTTACTTAAAAAAATTCACAGAGAAGCGTGACCTCTCTCACATGTCATGTTTCTTAGTGTGAAAATTTTTTCACCAAATTTCACTATCGGAACAGCCGGGGCCCGGGGGCCAAGTTTTAAGTTTACACTAGGGCCCCGCAGATGATGGAGCCGGCCCTGGCGGCCAGCTGGCCAGATCTCAGCAAAAACAAAGAGGATCCTGTGAACAAGCAGCGTCAACTTTGACACTAGTTCACCCCAAGCAGAGCACGCTCGGGAGCTCAAAAGACAAAGCCCCATTTCCTGGCACTGTCACGAGTTCATCACGCATCGGGTTGCTGCTTTACTGGATAGTATTACTAGCTTTTATCACAAGTAAACACACGTGGGTGTAGACTGCAGCCTGGTATCACAAGGGCCTCCGCAGGTGTGGTTGGCGTGGCCCGAGCGGCGGCACCAAGGCAAAACCACCGCCTTCCCCGTGCCACTTCCCACCGCCACCGGCGGCCCGAGAGGACTTAGTGCTTGATTTGGGCTATAACCAGGCGACGCGACGTCTCCATGCCCATGGGCACCAACAACCTTGTTGTCAGCTGAAGCCTGAAGGTACACGACGACCAAACCAAAACGAAGTGCGTGAGGTTCGTGGTGGCAATTGGCAAAGAGTCGAACTGGTACTCTGGAGCGGCGGACACGACTGCGGCGCTCGCCGACGCTCTCTTCTACCATCAGCCGGCCGGAGCGGGAACCTCACCGGCCCGGCCGGGGTAAGGAACGCCGCACACGCCGGGACAAAGCGGCGGTTGGCGGCGCTCGCATCTGATCTGCCCAGCCCAGTTCCCGAAGCAGAGGCACCGCTGTGGGATTCGAGATGGCCATGGACGGGCATCCTCCGTGGTTTGTACGCCACATCTGACATCTCCTTCCTGCTGCTCGCCCGCCCGGGCCGTCCTGCCTCCATCTTCATCTTCCATTGGCACTTGGCAGAACAACAAACAGACAGATGCGTTAACCAACACAAATCTCGTCGCCTTCGCCGCACTAATCAACGCGTCTCCCCTCCTCGCTCGCACATGAGCCAACTGGAATCTAGCGCACCAAATCACCGTCAGAACCCACCGCCGTGCCGTGCAGCGGAATACTGAACCGGACCCGGACGTGCCGACGGGCTTGGTCGGGCCCCACCGTATCAAAGTCCGTTCGGGGGTTGTGGCGCTACCCAAACTCCGGCGAAGTCGTCACGCGGCCGCGGCGGCAGAACGCTCCGGCGAGCGGTGGCCGGGGTCAAAGCGCGGGGATCGGGCGAGGACGCGAATGTACGGCGGAGATGCGGCGAGAGGGAATCGCCGCCGTTTCCTCTGCTCGTTAAAGATGCACGCAGCGCACACCTTTCCGCCTATGGATTCTCGAGCACGGCCACCACCACCTCCAGCACCAGAGAAGATGACTGAAAAGGGAAAACAAAATAAATAAAATAAAATAAAACAGAACAGGACTCCATTAATCCTTCAGACCTTCGTCTTGCTCGGGCTCGCAGACTTCCAGGTTAGCTCGGCGCCCCGACACCGTCGACCTTCCGGCCGCTAAGCGCCTGCGGCCGTGCACGATTTTTGCGTGCCGATCGACACGAAAACGCCGAGAAATTCAAGCTCCGGGGAAGAAGAACAACAAAATTGTTAAAACGGCAGCAGATTGAACATCGCAATCAGACCAAGCGGCACGGAAACGAATTACCGAGAAGAAAATGGGATCGAAACGAACGAAAATTATTCGTCAACATCTGCTGCATCCGTCGAGGTGGCCAGAACATCCAATCCATCCCCGCACGCATCGGGCCTGTAGTATAAGCATCCGAGCTCTCGACCTCCATCAACAGCGCCTAATCTGCCTACGCTACTCGTGACATCATACCTGTCGTGCTGCTCGCTGCTGCCCAAAATTTGTTCATGGCCAAATCGCAGCGCTCCAGACCAGGCCAAACCACCAAAATTCCCTCACCAAACCTTCACCAAAAATCGAACTCGCAGGCACAAATCATCTCCAGTCGCTCGAAACTCCGATCAAACCCAAACACAAAGCTCAAATCTTACACCACAGACACCCAAAAAATCGAAAACGAAGATGGCAAGACAGATCACCATCCCACCAAAAAAATGCAACGCCCAGACTCGTGCCACCCATCACTTCTGCTCCATCTCCATGGACGCACACCACCACGACCACCATCAGCGACCACGAAATCGAGACGGCAACCGCACGAGCACAAGCGCTTCCACGACGAAGACGACGACCTCATCTAACGACCACCTATCCGATCCAATGCCCCGAGTCGCACGACGAAACTTCGAAAAAACCGCATCTTTCTCACCACCGAGCCGCCCTCCCTTCTCTCTTCCCCCCTGGCACTTCCAAGCCCAAAGAACACACAAAGAACAAGCACCGGAGCGCAGAGAAGAAGAGGAAAAAAAATAAAAGAAATCCCCAAAATCCCGGGCTGATTTCTCTTCGTCAACATCTGGCCATCTCCATCCAAGGTCGTTTCCACCGCCTCCGCGAGGGATCGGGAGGGGAGAGGAGCTCCCCAATTTACCGAATTCGCGCGGCGGGCGGGTAGGGTTAGGGTTTGGCGAGGTGTTCCGCCCCTCCCGATTCGCCGCGGCGATCTAGGGGCCGCTCCGGCGTTTCGGGATGATCTTCAAGCGGAATCAGCGGTCGGAGATCCTCGCCCTCCGGCTCTGCAATGCAGCGGGCGGCGGAGGGGAGGACGAGGGGGGAGGCGACACCCGCCCCAGGAAGAGGCGGAGGGGCGACGAGTTCTTCCCCGTCGAGCTGCTCGGCCAAGTCCCGGCCTCCGGCATCCCGTACGCCGCCTACGGGTTCCGGTGGAGCGAGGAGCCTGAGGCACGGGCAGAAGCTGCGCAGCTGCCGGCAGCGGCGAGGCCGCCGGTGGTGCGCACGTCGCGGGGCCGCACCCAGGTACTGCCCTCTAGGTTCAATGACTCTGTGCTTATCGACCCCTGGAAGAAGGAGAAGCCAGTGAAGCCGCCGGTGCCTGTCAAGACAGAGCCTTTGGTGCACAAGAACGGGGTGCGGCACGATAGAGTTGCAATATCTGACAGGAGCTTTGCATTGTCCGAGCTGGATGACGACGACGAGGAGGAGGCCATGGTAGCTCGTCACCCGCCGCAGAGGAATTTTGGTGGTTCAAGGTACTTGGCCTCTTGCAGTACGCTTACCTCGGTGCATGATGAACCATACAACAAATACCACAGGAAGGAAGTAATGCTTAGACATTACTACGAGGAAGATGATTACAGAAAGGAAGTAATGCTTAGGCATTACTACGAGGAAGACGATGAGGAAAATGAGGATGATGAGGATGACGAAGAAGAGGATGAAGAGCATGAGGAAGAAAAAGAGGAGATTTTTCACTGTACTGAAAAGTTTGTGTATGGGGACATCGTCTGGGCAAAGCTTGGCAAGCGGCAGCCGATGTGGCCAGGAGTGGTGGTTGACCCAACTCAGGAGGCCTCTGCCGAGGCAATGCCACCACAGCCTCGCGGTGTCTCGGTTGTTTGTGTGATGCTATTTGGCTGGTGCACAGAGTTCAGTGATGAGAAGGTACACTTTTCCATCAACTGCTGTATTCAAACTGGCTTCCACTTTTCTCTATGGGTGTTTTGATTGTTTAATGATGCATTTGCTGATATGGTGGTATGCAGAAGTACGTGTGGGTGAGGCAGGGATTGATATTTCCATTTGCGGACTACATGGAACAGTGAGTATACTATTAAAAAATATGAATATAGCGATTAAATTTAATAATTGCAACTGTTAAAATGCTGCCTAAACCCCTGCTAAGGTATTTCTGGCAACCTTGCAGTGGTTAGAATAACACCAGCTTTCGTATTAAGAATTGGCTGTATTGCCATTTTCAGATTCCAAGGGCAGACAGAACTAAGCAGTTGCAAACCTGCTGATTTCCAGAGGGCGGTAGAAGAGGCCCTTTTGGCTGATCAGGGATTCTCTGAAGTATTGATGGATTGCAGCACCAAGGGCCAACCTGTAGTGTCTCGCTCTTTCCCAGATGATTTGTATGAAGTGACTGGTTCAAATGAGTTGGAGTGCCAGCCACAGGTTAAGGCAAGTTGATGAATTTATTTTATGTTGATGCACAACTAAGGATGTTTGTATGTGTAGGAGTGATTTTAACAAAAAAAATGAATGCATTATGCCTAATCTTTGTTTTGTTTTAATGTGTCTGTTATGTTATTTCATTGGAAACCCTATGATGTCAGCTTTACCTTGCCTCAAATTTTAATTTAGGAGAGGTTAAAAGGCCATTTAATATTTGATGCATGATACTGAAAATCTTGAAAGAAATAAACTCTAGCTGATTGATTTGCTATGTATAAGCACGATGGTATTATTCAGGTTTTTTTTTTTGTGTGGTACATCAAACCTTTTTCCCTAGCTGGTTCTAGACTTCTAGGTCTGACATCTACTGGCTAATGTTAGTAGTATCAAGTCACTTAAGCATAGGTACTATCAAATTTTAAGATTATATTGAAATTAGTGCAATTATATCATATATTGCATACTGCCTCAGTAGACTAAATCGTTTTTATTGGTCATTCACACAGCACTACAAAAGAGGACTGCAGTGTGAGAGTTGTGGAAATTGCTTTCCAAACAAGGATGCAAACAAAATGGTGTATGTGATGGAGCAACTTACTTGCAAACTTTGTGCCAGGGTATGTTTTGGCGTACCAACTTGACTACTTTATGGTTATTATGTTGTCAAGAACTTGACTATGTCATGTAAACTTTGCTTCAAACTGTACTTGCTGCACCTGCAGATCTTGAGATCAAAAAACTACTGTGGAATTTGTTTGAAAAGTTCGCAACGCAGAAATGGTGGGAGATGGGTAAGACAGTCTGTACATGTTTGAGTATTAAGTCTGCCGCATCATTTGCAGCTACAAATTCTCATGTCGATACGCAATAACCAGGTTTGCTGTCATGGTTGTGAAAGTTGGGTTCATGCAGAATGTGATGAAAACTGCACCAGCCTCAAGGTCTGTCTTTATTTTTGTCACAGTAACAGAACATATGCATCTGCAGTAAATGGCATGTGTAACATTCTCATAATTAAATGTGGTAGGCTCTACGCGACGACAGCTATTGCTGCCCTTACTGTAGAGTTAAACGGAATTCAACTCTCCCTGGGAAGAATGCAAATTTTTCTTATGCCAAGTAAGCTAGAATCACTTGTTTATGTGACGCTCGTATATTTAAAGTGTGTGTTTTGTTGACAATTATCATGTATACTGTACTATATAATATTTTTTGTTAAGCAGAAAAGATAGCTCTGCACAGAAAGGAAGCAAGCCTGTCAAAGTTGCACTCGTCTGTTTTGACATGGAAGGAACATACCTACCAGATCTCGAATTGTAAGCAATCCACCATGTTAATTATACGTGAAATCTGCAACATTTCCCTTTTCCCTCTTGATGCTCATAGTAAAATTTGCTTGTCTTATGGTAAACCCTTTTTTGCAGAATTTCTTGCCATTGTGGGCCCTGCAAGGGACAGAAATTTTTGTTCAATGAATGGGAGCGGCATGCTGGCTGCAGAAGTAAAAATTGGAGGTCCAGTATTAAGCTTGAGGGCTCATTGACGCCCTTTGGAAAATGGGTGTGTATTATGGCCGCAGCATAATTTAAGCTTTGGGCACTAATAATACATAATGAGAATATGTTATCATCCAAATTAAGTGTGTATATGCTTGTTTTGTGCTTTCTAATTTTGTATTAAGATTGCCAAACATTTGATTTACAGATAGATAAATATCAGCCAGGCGTCTGTCCCACAAATCCATCAAAACGCTCGCAGAAAATGAAGAAACAGAAGTTAATCGATTTGCTAAATGGTACAAGAGCTTAGACTTCGATCGTAGTAGTTTAATTTTTTTTAAGATACTTCTGCCAATGGATTTGAATTTGTGGACCTTGATTTTTTTATCCATGCAGACCCATATGATCCTATAAATGTAAAATGGACGACAGAAAGATGTGCAGTCTGTAGATGGGTTGAGGATTGGGATTACAACAAAATTGTGATTTGTAACAGGTAACTGAACTAGTATCAGTTGCAAGTTTCTTCCTCCTGTGTAGAAACTTTTGAAATATGGTGCAAACCCCTAGCTGCAACTAACCGTACTCATGTTCAGATGTCAGATAGCAGTTCATCAAGAATGTTATGGTGTGAGTAGTAAACAAGACTTTACATCATGGGTTTGTCGGGCTTGTGAAGAGCCGGAACAAAAGAGGGAGTGCTGTCTTTGCCCTGTAAAAGGTAATCCTTGCACATTTGTAACTATTCTGTAATTCTTTCCTTCAGCAACTGGATGCATATGAGAAACGAAAGTTATAGTACTGGATGAAAAACATTACTAGAATTGCTGTAGACATACGACCCCAGGTCTGTTTAGCTAATAACTGTAGTGGCATATTTTTTACATGAAGACCTCTTTAATGTTTGCTTCCAACTTGTATGACTGTTGCAGTAACTAAAATCGTGCCACAGTTGGTTAGAATGAGTTTACCTAGTCTAAATTTGAATTTCTCGCCCATTTTTCTTTCTTTTCTATCTATTATTTTTCTAATAATTAACCTGGCTCCTGGCGAACTTCTGTACTTATTGCAGGCGGTGCTTTGAAGCCAACAAATATTGATAATTTGTGGGTCCATGTGACATGTGCATGGTTTCAGCCACAGGTTGCTTTTGCTAGTGATGAGCTCATGGAACCTGCTATTGGGATATTGAACATTCAACCTTTGCTGTTTATGAAGGTTGTTTATCTTTCGTACTATAATTCTATAATTTAAGTCTCTTAAGTACTACATTATTTGATGTGCTGAACTATGGCAATCTAAGTATCCTCTGTCATCTATTTCTTCAGATGTGTGTGATTTGTAGGCAAATACATGGTTCATGCACTCAATGCTATAGATGCTCTACTTACTACCATGCCATTTGTGCATCAAGGGCAGGCTATCGAATGGAGGTACATCAACACTGACTGATTGCAACAACCTACTGATTTAAATGTCAATGATTTTTTTGTGTTCCCATTTGTATATAGAGGTCTAACAGTCAATATCAATTTTCATGTTGCAGCTACACTGCTTGGAAAAAAATGGCAAACAGACGACAAAGAAGATTTCTTACTGTGCTAATCATAGGTAAGTTTTTTTTTACTGGTAGTTTTTTTTAAAAAAAAATACAGCTAACCCTTTACTTCCATAAGAGGTCTTGTTCAGTTCAGTGGTTTATTTGGCATTGTTTGCCTTAATGAGGATTTAAAGGCTTCTTATTTCTATATGCAGGAACCCTAACCCTGACAATGTTTTAATAATTCAAACTCCTGCTGGAACTATCTCATCAAAGAAACTTGTTCAGAGTAATGGCAAAGTAGCTGCGTCAAGACTGATTAGGAAAGATCTTCCCATGGATTCACCATCAGAAGTTGAAATTTCTGAGAATTTATCAGCTTCAAGATGTCGAGTTTATTTCAGGAAAGATCTAAAGGTATTATGATATTATAGTCCTCTCTGTCATGTCTATTTGTTTAGATAACTTATTTTGAAGATAAAGTAGGAAATAGTAGGAAATACAAGGCATAGTAGCTATAACTACTAGGGAGCTGTATTTAACATGATGATAAACAGTCATTTGCCACTAAATTCTAGAAATTTGGTTGTGGCATCCTTGCATATTGAGGCCTTAATCCTTACGTAAAGTGCCACTTAAGTATGCATGGTTCACTAGAAGATGACAATAGTATCAAAAGCTATAACAGCTAAGCATGCAAAGAGGCTACTACATATAATTGGTTCAGTGGTCTTGGATGTGTGGTTTATATTTTATAACTTTGAAATTGGTCATTGCTATCAGAAGATTGTAGAAAAGGTTCCATATGTACATGCATCCAACAAGATATGTTGTTTGTTCTTGCCAATAATGTTGTTCTGGAACTGCTGGCTGGCAGTCTGTGCTAAACATTCTTTACGTAATTTACATGGAAACTTTGTATCCGAAGAAGTATTCAACAAGCAGTAGAACTCCTATTATTTGAAATCTTCTTATTTTTTAGAATGCTGCTTTCACCACTATTATGGAACATTATGCCAAAGAAAGTGTACACGTTCGCACGGACCACATGAGATATATTTGAGGTTTATATTTTACATTGGAGCCAAGACATACATAAGAGGCACCTGCGCTATCCTAATGTTAACTCTTGTACCTCCAAATTGGTTTTATTCAACTAGAGAGGGAATCTGTTAGGAACAATTGTGGTAATTCAACCAAGGGTAAAGAAAATGTCTGATGGTATCTTTGACTTGTAACTCATTCTCCCTTGGCCAATCTTGTGCTCGTGAGCTAGGTCCTGACTTGGCAAAGGCATGCCAACCTTAACTTCAAATCCACGAGAATATTGATTGTCCTACATTGATGTCCAGCAAATTTGTATGCCACCTGTTTGGAAAGCATAGATGTCAATTTTGCCTTATAACATGCAGCGATCTACGGAGGGAGCAATTGCACATCGTGTGAGGGGACCTTGTCAACACCGCTGGGATGAAATTGATAAATTAAATCCACCAAGGGTAATTTTCTGATTTGCTGTATAACTTTTTCTCTTATATTAGTTTATTTTCTCTCTTGTATTAAAGTCCTTTATCTTATAAAGGAGCTTTGTACTACTCTGCAGGAAGAGAGGGACCCAGAGTCCTTTTCTACTTTTAGGGAACGTCTGCATTATTTACAGGTTAGTGTGTCTATTGCTTTCAAGTTCCCATCGTAC
This sequence comes from Digitaria exilis, assembly GCA_015342445.1. Classification (NCBI taxonomy): domain Eukaryota; kingdom Viridiplantae; phylum Streptophyta; class Magnoliopsida; order Poales; family Poaceae; genus Digitaria; species Digitaria exilis. The sequence continues at coordinate 428,607 of JACEFO010001882.1, forward strand.
TTTCTATGCCAGTATGATATAATGATTAATTTTTCTTCATTATTGCAGAAAACAGAGCACAGTAGAGTATGCTTTGGTAGATCAGGAATTCATAGATGGGGTCTTTTCGCCCGTAGGGACATTCAAGAAGGAGAAATGGTAATCCACCCCCCACCCCCCTATTAACACTAGTAAATTCTGGGTGTCTTTTACTGCCGCATTCCTCTCACCGAGCTTGAATTAGTAGGTTTGAATTTTCAAAAGTGCACTGTTTCTCTTCATTCAATAATGTGTCTGTCCATTATATCTTTTCAGGTTCTTGAGTATCGTGGTGAGCAGGTCAGACGAAGTGTTGCTGATTTAAGGGAAGCAAAATATCGTGTGCAAGGCAAAGATTGCTATGTGAGTTATCTGACATGATGACATCAGTTCATCAGATATGTGGTTTAAAGAACCTGAATAGATCCCCCAACCCAAGGGAATAGCTGCATGTCATTTCATTAAGAGAGAGCGAAACATATAACAAGCATTGTTATCAACCTGGGATTTTTAAAATACATGCATGGCCTTGAGCTTATTTGCTAATGTTCTGGAGGCAAGTATGGTGACTCGAGTAGTGGTACAGAAAGAGCAAACAGTTTCATCTCTGATATCTAGTGATATCCTCATTGACCATATCTTTTCATAATTTTCTAGCAAACTGATAATTACGTTCTATTGCTCTATTTCTTGTGTTTGCACAGCTTTTCAAAATCAGTGAGGAAGTGGTTGTTGACGCCACAGACAAGGGAAACGTGGCACGCCTGATCAATCATTCTGTAAGGATCAGAGCCCTAATTTCAAATTTGTAGCTCTGAAAGGCACTCATTTGATGCTTCTACTTTCATATGCAGTGCACACCAAACTGCTATGCGAGGATTATGAGCGTTGGACATGATGAAAGCCGCATCGTTCTAATAGCGAAGAAAAAAGTTTGTGCCGGTGATGAGCTAACGTATGTTGGGTGACATGAATCTCTTTCTCATTGTCGAACATTTCTACCTTATCATAATCATGACTAACCATATTATTTGTTGTGTGTTGCCTGTAGGTATGACTACCTGTTCGATCCTGATGAGGCGGATGAACACAAAGTGCCTTGCCTCTGCCAGACTGCTAACTGCCGGAAATACATGAATTAGTGTAGTGTAGATGTCATCGAGCCACTCACATAGTTTTTTTTTTACGTCAGTTTTTTTACCTCATGATTCATTTTTGGTATATGTTGGTCTCCCCCATATTTTTTACATTCATTGTTAGAATAAGTTTAGTTATTGGAGCTCAAAAGCCTGAGCTTCCCATTCCTGTAAATACCATAGATGTATTCACCACGACCAGTTCATTGTCTAATAAAAGTTTTGCGCCATATCGAGCTCCAAATTGTACTCCGTGTATCTCAAAGAGCAAAAAGCTTTTAGGCCGTAGAGTCTGCACGGTGATGGCTGCTTGCTTTTGCCGGCGGCGCTCCATCTACTCCCTCTGTTCCATAATGTAAGCATTTATCGATTTGCGTGCCAATCTTTGACCATTCATCTTATTTAAAAAAATTATGAAAATATATAAACAATTGTATTATACATAAAATATATTGTACATATTTTATGTATATGATAATTATTTATATATTTTTACAAATTTTTTGAATAAGACGAATGATCAAAGTTTGACACGTAAATCGATAAATTTTTACATTATGGAACTGAGGGAGTACCACCGACCTCTAATCTGCGAGGCGGCACTGCGGCAGATTCCCAGGCGCGCGTTGTGGAAGGCGTCACGGCTTTGGTGCGAGGCCGCACCCACACCATCACGATCTCATTCTCACCAGGCTCCTGAACGCGGATGGCGAGGGCGAGTGCACGCACAGGACGGGATGGGAGTCCCGCACGCAGCACGCTCGTGTCGCTGCAACTGCAATGCTGCACTGGATTTCTCTGTGCGCCACATTCACATCTAGTCAACACCTCAAGTTGCTCGCTGATGTCAGAATAATCCATCAGGTTTGGGGATCCCATGTGCGCACTCTTTGCAGCTAGTGAGCGAATCTTTGCGATGCCTCGTACGGCTGTTGCGGTCATCAGTTCATCACCGACTGCCGTTTCACCTGCCTGTCAATTTTGAACTACGGTAAGCTGTCGACAGTAGAAACAATCCTCAATCATACGTGCCTTGTTTAGTTCGTCAACTTTCGCCAACTTGCCAGTCACATCGAGTCACATCTTCTCTCACAGATACGCTTACCAATGTACTATTCGCACCTCCAACTTTCCCTAACTTTACCAACTAAACAAGGCCGGCTTTGTAATAAAATTTTAGGTGATTAGTCTAGGTGATTCACAATATCCTTCAATCCACAATCCATATGTATCCGCACCGAGCAGAGCATGGTGCAAGACCTTGGGTCTCCTGGATCCGACGTGCTTCCTGCTTTTTTATGGCGTGGATCGCCGGGGCGGTAGTGTGACATCCCCGATTTTTGAACGGCACGAAGTTTGACCAAAGTCAAAATTTGGTCAAAATTCGACATAAATTTGAAGTAAAAATGTATAATTGATCAAAAAGATGGGAGGAGCATGTTTGACACAAAATTGGGATGAAATAGAGTATGGAAATAGCACAATTAAATGGAGAAAGAAAAATGAGAAAAGTTACTATTGCAAATCTGAAAATAGGAGTTTGAAATTCAGTTTTGGCCATGTTGAGCAGCAATGTTTGAGTGATCATAAAAATTATTGGTTGATCTTTTGACCATGGTACAAAAACAAAAGATGTCAAGTATGGTATAATGAACAATTTTGTTTTTGGGATCAGTTCGAGGTTAGATGCAAATCAAGGAGAAAAACGTGGTTGAAAATCGAATCAGAGAAAGACTTGAGAAAATTTAGGGTTAAGTGGCTGAGATGTAAATTCTTAAATTAAGCTCAAACCGTTGAGAATCTGAAAGAGGTCCAAAAATAATAAATGAAATTCAAGTCAAGGCAAAGAACTTTTGTGTTTTGAGGAATAGCATGTTCTATTCAAAATTTAGGAGTAATTTGAGTTTGAAATTCTGAACCACCCTAGGGTTTCAGAGTTCTTATGAACACCCTAGCCGACCGGGGGTCAAGGCTCGAATTCGAGCGATTGATCAAGAATTTGAGTATGGTGCCAAAATAGCAAATGAAATTGAATGTGTTGCGTACAAGTTTCATTTGAGGATCGAGGAGAGTTTGAATGGAAATTTGAAAGTAATTTGAGAAATTTGTTTTTCGGGTCTGAAAATTGGGGATGAAACTCGCCGACATTGGAGCTTCAAATCCGTGTTGCACACTGCACGAATCGGCTATGAGTTGAAATGAAAGTTGTAGTTCTTGGATTACTCTACAAGTTCTATGTTTGGAGTTGGATGAGTTGAGAAGGATATTTGGGAGAAATCTCGGTCGCAATCTCTCGGCTCCAAAGCTTGGACGGGCGGCAATGGCGGTTCGACGTCGGTGGCTCGGCCACGCGTCGCTGGGCATGGCTTCGTCGTGGCAAGGTGTTCAGCAGGAGGTGGCGGTCGTCCTGGGATAGTGCTCGTCGATATATACCGCCGACGCCTGCGTTCTTCTCCTTTTCTTCTTCCTCCTCGCTCTCAGTTTCCCTTTTGGTCGCCGGCGTTTCCTCCATCGCGCGCCGTCGTCCGAGCTCCACCAGTCGAATTCCCTCCGCCCACAGCTTCGCCTTGAACTCCTCTATCTCTCCGATCACTTCCAGTTGAGTTTCCTCCATCCCAGAAACCATCGCCGCCGTTTTCCCCATCTCTCCTCACCGCCACCACCGTGGCCGACGGCTCTCGTGGGCAGCCTTGCTCCGACCGTCTCAATCCGTGCTAGAGGGTGAGTTAGCTTCCCCTTGGTCCCCTGGTGCTCATAGGTTAGTTGTTGGCTCGGTTGGGGACGCGGGTTGCCGGTTGCGCGTCGTCGCCGCCGCGTTCGCCGCCGTGCGCACGTCCGCCATGGCTGGCGCACGTGAGCAGGGTGCCTGGGGCCATCGCAGCTCGCGTTAGAGGGTGCGCTGGGTTCGTCTGAAGCCGCTGGTGCTCTCAGGCGGGTTGTCTTCGAGTGAGTCGCCGTGGTTTGGCCGGCCGGCGTGTCGCCGCCGTGCGCCACCGCCTGAGTTGTCGCGGGGGCAGGTTTGTGTGAGGAGCTGTCGGGTTTTGGGGCTAGGCGAGTTCGCGAAGGCGAGGCGGTGCGGTTGGGCTAGCTGCCGGGGTCGGGGAACCTCGCCGCCGGCGAGTCGTCGTCGGTCAAGGCCGGCGGGCGCGGTCAGCGCCGTCCCCCTGTTTTGAACGGGGGGGAGGGGCCGCGTGGGAGAAGAAGGGTTTTTCCAGGGGGTTTTCTGCAAAACTGCCATTTAGGTTTTTGAAATAGATTTAAATTTCGTGTTTTTCACCTTTTAATTCATAGAAAATCACAGGAAAGTCCAAAAATAATGAAACCAATTTTGTTAATCTTGTTTTAAAATTTGTCATCCATTAAAAATGTTAAATAACTTTGTGTAGATAATTAATTTAATTTCTTTGTTTAGATTAATTAAATAAATTTTTAGTAATTTCTAAAAGGATTAAAATTCTGATTAATTCTTTTATAATTAGAAATGATTTTTTTTAAAATTGTTTTATGTATTTATTTAAATGCTTTATCATTTTAGAAAATGATTTTAAATCATTAAAAATAAACTAAAAATGATTTAAGGCAAGTTTTATTAAAGGAAAAATATAGGTTTGTCTTTTAAAAGTCTTGGGTAGTTTGTGTTGGCTTGCAACTTTATCGAGAAGGGAAAGTTGCTTAGCTTTTTCATAAAGTGTTGCATAGCATATCGCTAACTTGCATTACGTTTTAGTCTCTCAAGCTTCGGAGTACGAGCTCGTGGGATTCGCGGAGGAGCAGCGACAAGTCAAGGAAGTAATCGTCGTCGCTCCGGAATCTCGCATCGCGGAAGAAACTAACCTGCTCGTGATTCCATGCAAGCCCCGGTGCATCTTTGAAGCACCCATTTATTTCATAATATTCATGAGTCCAAACTTTATGATTTTATGCGCATTAGGTTAGGGATTGGTTGAAACCCTTTTGATGCATGAACTATTCCTTGATAGAACTATCCTTGCCTAGCTAAGAAATTTGATTAGCAATGTTTACATTGGCTATGCTTAGTAAGGTGAAGTTAAAAAAATGAGGATCTACCACCAATCTCATATGAATCATGAACGGTTTGGGTTGAAAGATAGTGGGCAGAAGCTGGTAGGAGAGATTGAGGTAAGCTCGATCCGTAGTTCTGCCTACTTGCTCAAGTGACTAAGGACCGATCCGTTGTTTAATTGATTGATCAAGTGATTCTACTTGGTTTCTTACTGGGTTATGGGACCAGTAAAGCCAATTAGATTAGCTGGCTCGTTGATTGGAAATATCGCTTACCGGTGCTTGCTGGGTCGGAGAAAGACGGGATCGTCATCTGGAACTCACGGGGTGGTCGCCAGACGTGGGGCCCACGTGGGGATGCGTTCCCGGGTTCGGGTAAGGATATTTCCGGTCTTTGGTCCAACTGATTGAAAGGTTGTTGCGTACAGTAAGTACAACTGTGCGTGACTGGGGGCTGGGTATCTCCTGCAGGATGTACATGGATCCGGATCAACACAACTCTTGGTTATGAGTGCACTTGATCAGGTGTTAAACATCGTAGAGGAAACAAGTTGAACAAGAGGAGGTTGATTCATAAATGCTGGTTGACCTTAGTACCACCTGTATGCAAAATATTTTATAACCTAGATGGATAAGTAACAACTCAACTGAGCATAAAATACATAAAATATAAGGATCAAGTTTTAGTAATGCTTTTAAGCAAAAGAGTCGAGTCAGCCAAATCCACATAAAGCCCAATCATATTCCTTGAGAGTCTTTTCTTTGGTAAAGCGGGTAAGTCTTGCTGAGTACCTTCGTACTCAGGGAATCTCCCTTTTGTTTTTCAGAAGAAGCTACGGAGGAGATCACCCAGAAGGTCCAGAAGACCTAGATCATCGTGGTCCCAATGATTCTAGGGCTAAGCCGGAGGCTGTAGATATGTGTGTAATAGAACTACCTAGACTGGTTTGTATTAAACTCTTAGTAATGGCTTGACTTGCATTTAAGTTCTCTTCAAAACCTGGCTTGTAATAAATAAGAATCTTGGTATGTTGTGTAAAAATGGTAATGTTCGTTGTGTTCTCCTTACCGAAAACGATCCTGATGTATGGCAAAGATATGAGTTAACGTGGTTTATCGAGGAGTCCTTGAGACACTCGACAGATCACCAGTTTAAACTGTTTGAAGTGCGTCCGATGATCGTGAATGGTCGTTATGGCGCACTTGAGCCAGTTTAAATTGGGCGGTTCTGCCACAGGTAGCTGGTAGGGACGTAGGGTAGGGAGGCAGGCCACAAGCGCCACAGCCGTAGAGGTGGCGATCGCATATTCGCATACATATTTGCCCCCCACGTGCTTCCTGATTTGGTGGCGGGGTCGTCGGGGCGGCGTTCGATCCGATACCGTTCTCGTGCCGTATCCCCAAGCGCACGTTCGGTAAAAATGCAACGGCACGGGCCAGTTGTCGATCAGCGGAATTGCACTTGCACAGGCTGAGGCGCTGACAGTTGACAGCGCGCGGGCCGTGCGCCCCTGTTGCTCCTCTTCCGTTCTTTCAGCCGGGTGTGGTATCGTACCGTGTACTACTGTGGTGAGTGTTGACCTGAGATTCTCTTTTAGGTGCGTTTAGTTCCCACAAAAAACACTATTCATCTAACTTTTCACTATTCATCACATCCCTCCTACTCACAATACTATTCATTTACAGTGTATTTTTGGTGAATAGTGTATTTTCGAGAAATCTTTCCCCAATCTAAACACACCCTTAGTCCTAGTCCAGGAGGACCAGGACCGCCCGCTATACAGGCTGCACCAGACCATTCTTTCAACCCATGCTCACAACATTCTGGAACAGTGGGATTCATGGGTTGGTGCAAAACCCATGTGGTTTTTGTTTTTCATATTAGAATTAAATCACCCAGTCTGAACCTTAAGTTATACGACAAGTCTCAACGCATAATTTCACTTTACTATTATCAAGATTATCGTGTCATTTTTATAATAAATGATACTTCTCTCGGTTCATAGTTTTATTGCATAGCTTCATATACATGCTGCAACATCTAATTATTGTGTAGTCTTGTGGTCAAACATGCCATGAGATGGAACTATAACACCCTCGTTTCATAGGACTTGGTAATTAAGTCACGTGATTTAGTGCCCATTAAAATTTCCACGGAGACTGGTCAGCTTAAGTATTAATTGCTGGTATCAAAACAATCCCAGTTGGTCCTAAATCCCTTGGAAAAAAGCTTGGAAGACTTTGACCAACCATTAAATGATAGTATTTTGCAATATATTTAATAACGTTAATCTTGTATCAATAACGTCGTATTTGTCTTTCTTTCTTTGTCTATTATGGAACCATCGTATTACCTTTCGAAACCTGTCCTCGTGAATGGAAATGTGCATTAGGAGTGGGAACAGGTACGAACGGAGGGCAGCATATACTGGTACTGGTCACTCATAGGGTGAAGGAATATCCTCTACAGAACATACACAGGTACACAGCTGACAGCTCGACTCTTCACGCGTGATCACCCCCCCTAACTCGTAAGGCTATGTTCAGATTCTAACTTTTCACTATTCATTCCAACTTTTCACTATTCCTCCCTCACAAAATACGTTTCCCAGCAAATACTACAGTGTTTTTCTTATGCTACAGTGTTTTTTCAACAATCTAAACACACCCCCAAATTTGATATCACGGCTCACGAGCACATAGCCCATTAGAATTAGGTTTCAACAATGAATCTACTCTCTTTGTTGGCAAAATATTCTGATCTGAAGTTTTAAAAGTACATAACCGCAGTACTTTTGCTCGGTAAGATGTGCGGATCAGGAACTCTGAAGTAAATTCATATTTTCTATATTTTTTTGCTATTTTCAATTAAAACTTACGTGAATATCAATGCTTCCAGCCAGAATGCCATAATATCTCATCAAACTAAAACTCGAGCCAAAAAAGACCACTAGGAACCCAAGAAATGGCCAATACAACAAACACGTGAAACCAAAATTTAACACCACATATTTAGCACAATTTTTTACTTGGCTACCGCTCGTCTTCTAAGGGGCTAAGTTAGCTAACAGTTGTACATACTTTTTTTTGGACCCTCTTTTTTCCTTAACACTGTCATCCGCCCATCCCAGAAAAATATATCATGCAATGAACGGCCAAGCTATATGGGGGCGCTTAGCAAAAGCTGCATTGCAACATTCATGCAAATGGGGGGCACCAATACGCGCAAGCAGAAAACGCAGCTGGATAGGCACGGGCTGCATGAGGTGTGCCACAGCAGCAGTACTGCATTCCACAAGCACGTTCAAGTTCCCATAGGCCATAACTATACCCAGCTCACTGCGAACACATTACACTAGAAAGAACGCCCAGATGTAAGAAAATAACGCAGCTCAAAAAGCTAGGCTGAGGGCACAAGACCCTCAGACAAAAAGGAATTAAAATGGAATAAAAAGGAGTTCAATGTGTACTTTCTGGGGAATTAGGTATCCGACTTAAATTTACCCTACTTTCGACCAACAAAGCTTCAGAATCACCATCATCGCTTGCGGCGACATCAAGCTTGGTGGCAAGGATAGAGCTCACCTCAGCATCCCCAGGATTATCACAAATAATGTTATCAATCTGATCCTCCATACCTGTCTCAGCATCTGCAGGCATGATGCTAGGTCTCTCTAGACTGTCATGGGGGCTAGCGACAGCTGGAGCAACCTCCTTGCCTAGGTTAGGATCTGCAATGGCAAGGGGCATAGCCTCAGTGTTATCACCTGATTCTCCATCAGCTGAAAATGCAACATCCTCCAGGCTACCAGCAGCTGTAATTTCCTGCAAGTCAGCTGTAATGTGTTCAAGAGTTGCTTGAGGTTCACCATCCTCCAGGCCATCAGCTGGTACTTTGTTTGGTGAAAGTATCACATCCTCCATGACCTTGTCAGGCGCTGCAATTGCTGGTGGTGCCGCCACCTCCTCCATCACTTCATCAGGTTGTGTGATTACTAGAGGTGCCTCCACACCCCCAGATTCTGTAGTTGCTGCAGGTGCGACCCCTATCCTATCACCAGGATGTTTTGACAGTGACCATTCCTCCATGACACCGGTGTTATGTTGCAGAGCATGGTTGCTCACCGCTGCTTCCTTTGGAGTGCAGTCAAGCATTTCTGTGTCGTGACTATCTTCTGGAACGTCCATCTCCTCTTCCATTTTCACCGATGCAAAGCTAGGAACTAAACCCTTTCCAGTTTGGTTCTGGTGAAGGGCCAAAGCTCTCTGTTATTGTGGAAAAGGATAAATTTATCATTCCCATGTCTAAAAGTTGATAGCTAGATTCATAAGAGAAGCTAAAAAGATTTCAACTCTAAATAGGAAGTTACAGAAAAGACGTTTGTACAGCAAAAAAAAAGAACTTGCCTGAAAGATGGTACTGTTACTCTTGAGGTAAAGCGAACTGAAAGGGTTTGGGATTCCATATTTTTCAGTTATCTTTCCAATATTTCCACTATCCTGCTGCATAAAACACAGTAACTATAAGAATGGCAAAACTGGATGAGGGCAAAAGCGCACAAATTTCAATAAATGTGAATACCTGAGTGGGTTTTGCTACACCCAACTCTCCCAACAAGGATATGCACCTTGTGTACAACTCTGAATCAACTAGATCAGGCGACACACTAATCTTGGAAAGATAGCTTTTACAAAAGACTACACCCTCCTTTGACAGCATAGAAGTCATAAGTTGTGCTCCTCGAGGAGCTTCCAAACTTTTCAAAGCACTTTTAGAATCATCCTTTGCATCAAAGTTTTCAGAAGTCAAGTGTTCAATTTCCTTTTCCTCGGTCTGAGGTTGAACATTGTGTTGTCCACTAGAAGAATCAGAAATGGCGGTTGCTGCAGAGCCAGGCTCCTTCTTAGCAACCGGAAGTTCAGCATCAGACACTTCATTTAGACCCTTAGATGCATCAGCAGACAGCTCCCACCCTCTGCTGCTAGCATGTCTGTTCTGATCCCACTCTTGCCTACCATACAGATATGGTTCACCTGGAAACACACCACTGCCTCCATTCCAAACTTGCAGGTGAGGTGGGCATGATTCATCCAGAGGATTAGGCCACCCAAATGGGCGCATGTGGGTTGAAAACCTGTCAACACCCTCATGCATGGGATATGAGACTCCAGGTTGGTTCAACTTAGGCCTAAGGTTAAACATAGGTGGACCCGGGAATTGATGAACAGGGGGGTGAAATCCAGGAGCACCATGTTGCATGGGGACAAAACCATTAGAAACTGGAGATGGCCAATTTGGTGGATTGTTCCAGGCATGACCATGGCCACGTACAGAATTCATATCATTCCTCTTCTGATGGCCATGGAACCTCCGATCTCCACTTTGAGGCCTACGGTCATCATCATGCGAACCCAAGAAAGAGTCATCATTTCTGTGTCTGGAGGGTGGCAGAGGGTGATTTGGTGAAGTGCCTGAAAAATGACCACCTCTACTTATGGATGAACCAGAAGGTGTTGGCTCTCTGAATGGAACTTTAGCTGGCGTTCTATCTTGATGATGTGACCGTTCCTGGGGCTGGTCACCATCTAGATCTCTGTATTTTGTAAGGTTGTTTCTTTCTCCTTTACTGTCAAGAGTACGCGCACCACTAAGCCTACCTGAAAACCTTTGGTCACCTGAAGATGGAGATTTTTCAGATAACTGTTTTGGTGAAACATGCTTATCTTTCCTAGGTGTGCGGTCATACTGCGATGATGTAGAAATTTCCAATGGGATATCACGAGACTGGTGATCATCCTTCTGTTTAAGCCTCTCAGAAGACCAATTTTCAGTGTCCCTGTCACGAAGTCTGGAAGCAGGTGTCCTTTCTCTCCCAGAAGATGTTCTTTGTCGATTATTTCTCTCATCATATGGTACTTCCCTCTTTCCATGATCTATCACTTTAGAGCCATGCCTGGACATCAATCAATTAACCATTTCAGATGATATAAGAAACAAAGTATTCAGGAGAACTGTGGATGACTTAACAATGTGAAAATCAATTGGTTGCAAAGAATTGTAATATTTGCCAGTCTAAAACCAATGCTTAAAGCAGATTTCATGAAGTTTGAGAATTCATACACATACTCCTTGCTCAACTACCTCTGTATCAACATAAACAAGGGTATCAATAAGGCAGGTGTATTGGGCTAGGTATGGTAAACATCCACAAGTAACACACACTGAAATATTTTTTTATAGGTGGCCTTGAAACAAAATGAACCTCGCAAGTAGCTGAACCATATTTTTCTTGAGGAAATCGGCAGGCCCCTTTCTCAGATAAGTAAATATTAACCCTGACCTCCATTTAGGAACTTCCCAACCAACATTGTCTATTTCAGACCATACTATAATACGAAGTTTGTAGAGGGCTAGAAACAAAACAAACCACAACGAGCCACAAAACAAAACTATCCTCAAGAAGGAACTATCCAACCTACAGATTTATTCCAGACCATGACACTCACATAATTTGGCACCCACAATAACATTAGTCAGAAAATATACCTAATGCATGCCCATTCATGAAAGCTACTTTCATGGGGCACCCTTTAGAAACTAATTCATTAGCCCATTTTGATGGGAGCAACATCTCGAAAACTGTCAGCTAATAAAAAGTAATTAAGGTAGAAATGATAATAATTTCTACCAAGTTTTTTTCTGCAACAGAAATGCCCAGCTACCTTACACATAAATGTTGCGGTAATTTAGCACACAAACTATGCAACTAATACATGTACTTAGAAAGCACCAAACAGATATTGTCATTGTCAACGATCAACACTGAATAGCACATATAATAAAAAGTGCCGCCAAACTAGGATAAGATACAGCTACATGCAGAAGCCTTATAGGAGACGAATGTGTTATTTTCAATGTATAAGCATAGAGAGAGAAAAAAACTTGCCGGCTTTGATCTTTATCGTGGTAAGAGCTTGGGCTGGGAGAACTTCTCGAGTGGATTTTACTTGGACTAGAACTACGATCAGGTCTTGCTCTCTCAATAAGGGAATCCAAACGCCCACTGCCTGAAGACTTTTCCAAATTTACACGCTGATCACGCGTGCTTGGTGGCTTTGAATCATATAGGTCGTCATTTTCCTCAGGTGGTCGTTTTTTCCCCCTACTTTCCTTGTACCTATTACCATAATTCTCATAATGATCACTGTCTTGAACTGCATCCTTTCTGTAATGGCTCTCTGAACTTCTGTGCCCATCTTTAGCACTCTTATAATCAGCTCTGTCACTTTCATGACCACGGGTCACACGCTCATCAAGAAACTTGTCGTCGTGTTGTCTTTTATCCCTTCCATAATCATCCTTGTACCTTTCCTTATACTTGTCATCATCTAACCTCTGTTCCTTAGAACTCCTAGATCTACCATGTTCATATCTGGACATAGTCTTTCTATCATCACTGTCTCTATTATCAGCAGGCCACTTATCTGTATCTTCCGAGTCATCCTTTCTTCGACTGTGTTTATCAGGTTGCACCTCAGGATTACCGTACTTCTCTTTTGCTGAACTGTCTGCTTCCAAAAGAACTAGTTTAGGAAACACAAAGCAGAAGAAAATAAAATGTAACTGAACAGCGGTGAGTCAAAACAAGTAAACAGCATTTGGCTCCCGATGAAAGCCCTTGTAATATCCAGTAACTTCACTGGTATACACTAAAGACAGACAAATTCAGGTGGCTATTTAACAAGACATCAACCTGCAATCTATAAATAATAAGCAATAAGAAAGTTCAATCACAACAATGTTAACAATATTATCACTTCTCTGAGAAAAAATACACAGTTCTCCAATGCTAAATAAATCTCCAATTAAGTCTACTATAATGTCTATGATTGATCGATTGCAAAAAAGTCTTTTCAATCTACAGGTGAGATGGCATCAATGTACAAAAAAAACAGACAGTACATCATTCCAGTATTGAACAAAAGAATACAAATGCAGGAAAACTGTAACTCTACGTCACAATACTTTTGCCAAGGAGTACAACAATAATCAAAATAATGAAAGCATCATGCAATGCAAGTATAAATACAATCTGCATAAAAAAAATGCTATATGATAAAACCATAGGAGCACGACACAGAATATAATTCACATATAAAGCAGGAATGTTAACGGCATCGTAGAGAACATTCAGGAAAAGGGTTACTTTACCACTGATCTCTGTCTCTCTCCTGTACGAGTAGGCCTCCTCTTCTGCCCTACTTGTCTTCGGGCCAGTCTTCCTGCTACCTGCATCCTCATACCTCTCATGCTTGGAATCATAGTCTTTCCTGTCTCTCTCCCGCTCCTTCTGCCTCTCCCGCTCCCTGTCGCGCTCTCGATCCCTATCTTTCTCCCGCTCCTTCTCTCTCTCCCGATCCCTCTCCTTCTCACGCTCCCTTTCCTTCTCGCGCTCTCTGTCCCTACTCTTTTCCCTGTCCCGCTCCTTCTGCCGCTCCCATTCTTTCTCCCTTTCTCTTTCCCTATCCCTATCTCTGTCATCCTTGTAGTGCCCAGTGCTCTCCCTCCTCCCCACATCCTTCTCCTTCTCTGACCGCCGCTTCCCGGAGTCACTCTTCGACACCACCTCCTCAGCCTTATCATCCACAACCGCCGTCCGTCTGCTTGACCTCTTGGACTCATCCCCTGATCCCCTAGACTTGTCAGGCAGTTTCTCCGCATCAGCATGCCCAAAGGCCTCGCTCTTGGACCTCTTGTCGACCAGGTGATCATCGCAGACGCCGCTGTTCCACCGGTCGCTTACCACATCCACCACGGCCTCCTCAACCCTCTCCTTCCTCTTCTTCCCGTGCTCTGCATACCCGTTTCCCGATCTCACGGCCTCCTTTCCCGAGGACGAGCGGCGCCTTTCGGGCTCGGGATCTCGGGAAACCCTAACCGCCGCCGCGACCTCCTCCCGCGCGCCGGTGGCCGGAGCCGGCTCCTCGCCCTCGGACTCCGACCGGTCCGCGGAGCCTCCCCGCCTGTGGGACCGGTGTGACTTGTGCCGCGAGCTCCGAGGCATGGCGGGCCAACCCTAGCACGAGAACCAGCGTCGTCAGATGCGGGCGCGGGCGACGCGGGGACCTGAAGCCCTAGGGCGCGGCGCGGGATCCGGGGGATCTAGGTGGCCGTAGCGGTGGGGAGCGAGGGTGCGGGAGGGCGCTGGTGTACGGCGGCTAGGGTTTTGGTGTGGTGGGAGAACGGAGGGACGGAGGGAGGGGTGGAGGCGGCGGCGGGGGATGGGAGACGACGAGTTCGTGGGTGGAGAAAATGGGGAAGAGAAAAGGTTGATAGTTTTTCCGGCTTTGGATTTGGGGGACGGGGGTTTGGTTGAGATTTGGTCCGGCTGGTGGTGCTGTGCGGCGCGGCCGAAGGGGCGCGCGGCAGGATTGGACACGAGAGACGGGTGTGTCGAGGCGCGTCGCGCGGGTGTCCTTTGGGCTTGTGCTTTGCACGGTCTGGAACGTGTTTGGTTCTGCGTCCCATGCCAAAAAATTCAGCGTGCCCGCTCGTTTAGACCGCTGTTTGGTTTGTGACAGTACTTTGGACGCGCTACTTTAAATGATTCTTCTTTTCTTAAATGTGAAGGTCTTCTTTCTCATTAAAAGTTTATTTATTAAAATGACAGCGTGTTACAAACTGAACGTGTTGTAAGAGAAAGAAATGTGTGTAATTTGCTTTCATGTCATGCAAAACCTCTAGCGCGCACACTTATTTAGGTTGTGTTTGCTTTATAATCACATTTTTATAGGTAATGTATCGGCGTTGATGAACCACAAAGTAGTGTTTCTATTTGTTTTTTCCAACGAAAACCGACCAAATTTTGTGTTTTTTTTTTTTGCCAAAAGCTGATCGAATTGGCTACAGTTGTAGCGTAAGCATGTCGAATTGGCTCCAGTTGTGGCGTGACGGATTGGCATTACAAAACATACGCGTATGTAGGTCTCTTGGTTTGCAGTGTCTACAATTTTGATAATCTGATCATCGGGGTTAAGACTAATGAATCCAAAATTCGATTAAAAGACTGGTGGTTTAAGGATATGCTCGGTTGGCAATCACCGCATACATCAACTCGTCACGTCACGCCGACACTTAGTTATTGTTTGTTTTTTCTATTAAAGTGATGTTAAGTTTGACAGGTTCAATGTCTCTTGAATCATATGCATGACATAGGTTGCCCAGAGTGACGTAGAAAATGTTCGCCACAACTTGCCATGGCTTTGCCAAGCCCGCAACTTAGATGTTTTTAGCTAGGGTTAGCAACCAAGCAAAAACCTCCATGTCACATATTAGTGGTAGGGCTCAATTTCCCCTACATATATGTGCACCAATTACAATTCCACATAAGAATCCACTATTTAACAAATATACGAGTAATGGATTAACATATTTATACTTCATCTATATATTTTCCTCTTGTTAGACAAACAAGGTGAATAGAAGAGGTAGGATGGTTACTAACAATCATTCTCCAAATGACCATTAACGGACATGATGTTACATCAAATCTCCAAAATTTATAGTATACATAGTCATAAGGGTTTATGAAAATATGGTAACCAGAAAACACATGTATATAGAACCATATGTTTAGATGAGTGGGGCCAACCAAACAACCATTATGCAAGCAATGGTCAATCTCTTGTGAACATTTTAGTTGTTACACGCATGGAGATGAGAAAAAAAAGTGTTTGCTTTACAAGCCTCTTGCACTTGCTTTGTATTTATAACCCTATTTATTAGTATATATTGTTATTTTACATTAAGGCCTTAAGGGTATATCATTTTGTTTAATCTGCAACTAGTTGTACTGTAACTAAAAAATCAAGATTAACTTCTCTAAAAGATATTAAATTTGTCAATACTTTTCATATGGTATTTAAATAATTACCCAAAAAGTGTTTAAACAATTAGAAAACACCTAGATTTATTTTTAAGGCCAGTAGAGGGATAAGATTCCTTTGTCGATTCATTGACAATAATCTAGATGAGGCCCACTTAATAGTTAAAGTTTTTCATTATGTATCAAGAAGCTTTTATATCGCAGAAGTGATCAAGTCACACAAAAAAACATCACATGTCCTAGGTTTTCTCTCATATGGCAACCACATATCCTTGCTTCTTCCTTTGTTGAGTGCAACGATTCTCGCAACATGCATACACTGATATCTTGAGTGCTAGAAAACCAAAAATACCTTGGTGTTGGACAGACAGCCCCAAGAAAAAAGAGAATATGTGATACTTTGATTTTTGGTATGCCCGTCTAGATGTAATCTCTAGAGTTGCACCACTAAAAAGTACAAAAATGAAGTGACAATGATTGTCAACAACTAGAATAGGATCGAATGTCTAGTGAAGATCATACTCATTTGTGTCACTAGTCCAAAACTAATAACAATGATTCGGTAAAAAACCTAATAGCAACGTCACAATTTTTTTTCTAAGAGCCATCAACTATTTCACTGGCAAGGCATATTATTTGATAAATCTATGTCTAAAAGGAAATCTTAAATTTGGAGCTTAAACATGCATCTAGAACTAATTTATAGTTTAGATCAAAAGAAAAAAGTTAAACCACTTTAAGTTAATCTGCATAGTTAATATTAAATCTCCAACCTAGATATCGGATTTGAATTATGCCAAATATAGCTTAAAGCATTTGTATCGTCAAAATTCTCCTCCCGATCAATGTTGAGAATGTAGTTATTGTGTCTATACTAAGTAACCATGTCAATGGATACTTGTCCCCATATCCAAAGTCATACCCATACATTTGGGAGAGAATATGAGTTATTCATTTCTTTATGAGGTATGGGGAAGGTAATTCTGGGTATTGCCCATCTAACCTATGCAATCGATCTAAGTTGATTAAACGTCTGTAAGTTTTTTCGTTTTCTTTTAGAGACTAGTAAGACGTTGATTTCCTCTGTTCTCTCTCCAAAAACATCTGCTATGTTCTCTCTCAGAAATTTGTCTCTCTAGAATCCTCTTCATCAGTATGTTGTCTGAAACTGCTTTTCTCCATTGGAACCAAAGGACGACAGTCAAGGATGCAAGAAGATAGAAATTTTACAGGAGCATTCATCTCTTAAGCAGGAACCACAAATTAATGAATTATCATTGTTGAAGTCATGGCCAAGGAGCAGAGCACCATGACATGCCCACCGAACACCTGCTTGGCTCCACTACACGTTGTCTAACAAGGAGATGGAGTGCAACAACCACGAGCGTGAAGGCATGAACTTTGATCCACTTTCGCCCCATGTATTCTGGTCACTACTCACTATGTGAGCTCGCCCCCCTTCATCTACGAATCACGGAGGTAGAGCTCGATGAATGATGATGTCTATCTTCGTAACCACACCTCGCACGAGTCACGTACGTGTCCTCTGGTCCCTAGGGATGAGCTCGCCCCCTTTCATCCACGGATCACAAAGGTAGAGCTCGAGGATGTCTATCTTCATAGTTCATGGACGCACCTCGTAGGAGTCACATGTACGGCTATTGATGATGTTATCATATCAACATGTTTATGTTTCTCTTACCCATTGGTAGGTGCGGGCCCAGCCTAAGACTAGAGCCAAATCCAACATAGTAAGAGCCTGTTTGACGGCACTCCAACTCCAAGAGATGAACTCCAGGATTTGCAAATCCAGAAAACATGCATCTAGTTTTTAGACTTATTTGGTGGACTAGACATTTAATTTTAGGTCAAAATTAGAAAGTGGTAGTGGAGTTTATTGGACCGCGACTATGGCCAAGGCTTGGGTGGCCTGGGGTGCAGGCCTGCCCTTGCCCATTGGCCATTGGATTGTCCATACCCATTGGCATTATCCTCATTATTCGGGGCTGAATGATTTGGATACGGGCATAGGGATGGATTGTTCACGAATCTATCCAACAACATCGCTACTATTATGTATGACAAAGTTCTAATGAGATACTCCATCCTTTTCAAATTGTAGTTTTTTATATATTTAAATATATATTCCCCGTTTCAAATTGTAGGTTATTCTAACTTTTTTCAGAGTCAAATCACATTAAGTTTGGCCAATAACAAAATACACCAAATAAATACAATTAGTTTATTTATTGAATATATTTTTATAGTATATCTATTTGGTGCCATAAACCTTTGTGATTCTCTCTAGAAATTTGATCAAACATAAAATAGTTTGACTCTCTAAAAATACTAGAATGACTATGGAACGAAGGGATTAGTTAGTAGTATATACTTCAAAACCATTCATAATTTAGAATGGAGGAAGCACCCAAAACATAACAATAACATGCTATTGAACATTGTTAAAGAAAAAAATGCCACGAAACTCTATTATCGTTAGGTTCTTCTACCACCTGCTGGACTCTCTGAGCTACTTTGAAATACGGCAGGGAAAATCCATTACGGTCGAGATGGGAATACCGGTTTGATCATTTCATGGTAAGTTTTTTTTTAGACAGATTTCATGGTAAGTACACTAGTGCCCAAGGCCCAAGGCCCAGGCCCCAACTGCATAGTGCGGCAGTAGCTGGACAATAGACACAGCCCGGTGGACCACTGGACTTCATCGCTCCATCTCACCCGCCCAGACGGCGGAAACGGACAGCACCGGCGCACGTCCGAGCTGGTGCACCGTGCCTCCAAAAAAAAATCGTGTGCCCTCCGCACGGCCGCGCGGTCGCTGGCGAGCGCGCGCCGGGCTCATGGCAGCAACCGCCCCGCCGCTTCCCCGCACGCAACTGCCTCGCGCCCCGCCTCTTCTTTAGTCCAAGCCCACCCGCGCCTCCCTCCTCCCTCCGCTGCGCCGCGACGATCTCCTCCCACTCCCACTAGTCTCACTCGCACACCAGCGGCGGCGGTACTAACCAGTGCCCGGCCCACATGCCTCTCGCGGCCGCCGCCGCCGTGGCCCCCTGCCCCTCTCCGGTCGGCCTCGGCCGCCCCTTGTGCCGGGCCCACGCGCATCCGCGGCACCGGCGGGGTTTCCGGCTGGAGGCTAGCTCATCGGCATCCGCGCCCGCTCCCGCGTCGGCCGCGGCGGATGAGGGGGCTGGAGCGGGGCCGTGCCCCGTGGTCAGGTTCGACATGGACGACTTCGCCATCGCTGACCGCGTCACCGTCGGGCTCCACGGGCGGGTGATCCTCTGATTCGCTCTGCAGCTCGCTAATTTTGCCGGGCTTCTCCTCGTCCGTTATGCTAATGGTTAGATTTTTGTTTTTTGGTCCGTGATGTAGTCGGACGAGATGATCTTCGAGGCCACGGTGCGCGATCCGAGCAGGTCAGTGTCGCAGGACACTCTAGATAGTACGAATCCGTTGCATTCGTGGTGATTGTTTCTGATTTTGGTGTTCAGCGAGCTGTATGGGTCCACTGTGGTGCTGCGGCAGCTGAAGAGCTCGCAGGCGAAGCGCAGGGGCCGGCGCGCGCTTGAGGTGGGTTTCCTCTCTGATGAGCTGTTGTTTTAATGCGTTGGAGCACTAGTGGAACTCGCTGGTTCAGCTCGAGTTGACCTTGCGTTTTCAGGTACTGAAGAAGCTGGCTCGCCGTCAGATGATGTACCACTCGTATGCACTGCAGGTTCATGGTTACATCGCTCCGAGCAATGCCGTGGAGCAGGAAGATGTCCCGTTCGTCTTGGTGCATGGGGTCAGTGCTTTTCTCTGACATGCTCAAGCTGAGCTGGCTGGTCTTAAATGTGGTGCTATCATTTTCAAGTTTCAATTTTCGGTCTATTGCAGATTGCAGTCATTTTCATGTCAGCTTGGGGGTGTAGATAGTTGATTCTCCAGCAGAGTATTCAGAGTTACATCGCTATTCATTTACACTATTTATTTCATTGAAAACCGTGATTCATCTCACAATTTTTTTGCTACAGAAAAGTTTTGCTACAACGAATTTTGCCAACTTCCCCCCTAACTAAACACCCCCTTATTTATGTGTATATTGCCTTAACTCTTTAATAAGGGCCTGACTTTTCTTCGTTCTAAGTCAAACAATGCACTGGTAGAGGTACTGGTCCTGTTAATTCGTCATTTCAGGGTTTATTTATTTTTTATGCAGTACCATGGAAGTTATTCCCTGCGTCACTGGCTGCAACTCTCGGATTGGCTCCCAACCTTAGAAGCAACGTTAGCGCTGGATGAAGAACAAGTCAGGAGGGTAGGAGATGACTCTGTTGGAGGACCAGCTGTTACTCGACAGCTACGTCTAATTAGGATTTTGATGAGAGACCTTTTGATTGGTGTAAGCTGCAAACACTAGATTTCTTGAAATGCACACATTACCTGTTGGTCTGGAACTGAACATACATCTTGTTTGATGCAGGTAAATTATCTGCATACCCATGGGCTGGCGCATACTGAGCTTAGATTAGAGAATGTTCACGTGAGCCCAATAGACAAGCATGTTAAAGTGAGCAGCCTTTCTGTTTTGTTAGTTTATGTAAATGGTTGTCTTCTGTCTTAGCAATCATTGTTCGTAGTGTAATATGCTGCGTATTTCACATGATTTTGCATCAACATGTGGTTAACATTTCTATTTCTGTCCTGAATGTTCGAAACTTCAAAGGGTACTTGCAATTTAACAAATTTTTTAGTGTGCTTTGTAAGTTTTGTTGTCCTATTCACTGCTTTCAGCTGAATCATATCTATAAATACAACATGTTAAAATGCTAAATCAACAGTTGTCTCTACCTATTGTATGTCAATAACAAACAGGTTTATGTTTGACCCCCTTTTCAGTTGAGGAATTAGGCACTGTGATATCATAGGCTCTCCAATATTAACCTTTGTTAATTATAACAGTTATAACTTGGCACGCCTATGATTGTCATGTGGGCTACACATTTCTCTTTGCTCTTTCTGCACATTTAATAACTCTTTATAAATGCAAAACTACTTCCCCCCCAAAAAAGGACATATTGTCTCTCTCACCTGGTTATAAAATCGCTGCTCAAACTATGAGAGCTGTTTGCAAAAATCAATTTCTAACTAGAAAAAAAATCTGCAGAGTATATATTTATTGAATCAAATTATCTGTGTTGTTGGAATGTCATACCAGTATCTTTGTACATAGAAAATCTTACATTCTTATCTCTGCAGTATTTTGCAGCACTTTGCAAATACCTTTTGCTTCTAGATTTTTTTAAATTATAATGAGTTAATAAACTCTACCCTTTTCAGATCAGTAGTGTGGCAAATAATCCAAATATCATCAACTTGATTTGGTTTATTAAAAGTTTGTAAATTTGTGTAAACTCTTCTATTCGGAAATAGTTCTTGGACCTACCACTGTCACTTGAATGGAAATATTAACCTGTATTCTCTATTGTGTCTTGAATGATGTTATGTGACCCAGGACAGGAAGGGCATTTCTCTTCTTTGTGAAATTGAATATGACATTTGAACTGCCATAGTCCTTCGCAATATTTGATCGTAATCGATCTCTAAGGAAACTAATCCTTAATTATTGTTTGGTGCCAACTGCCAACTTGTCATGCGTCCATTTGGCTCAGATATGCCCTTGATCTACACCCATGAAAATACTGATGGACAGGAATGCACTCATATGACTTGCTTATACACATTCATGACAGAGTTAATGTTCCATGGTCAATATGCCTCACCTAGTTACAGACATCTAAGTTATCTTGTGTCATCTGTTCCAGTGTCCCTTAAATATTTTTTTTGCATCTAAATCTGGCTCCTTCGATGATTTTTTATTTAGGTTGGTATTCTTGGAAATGCTTCTGATTTTCATGACAATGATCCTAGCAATAGTACAGTAGCAAGTAACAATGAAAGGCGGGAATTGATGATAGCATTTGACATGAGGTAAAGTTTTTTATGAATATGCATCTGACCAACTGCTTTTAAAACAGTTTGTAGCATGAAGAATGAGCCCTTAATGCTTTATTTTAAGTTTCTTTTTGACTCTAGATGTGTTGGCTTTATCATGGCAAAGATGGTTTTGAGAGAGCTAATGGATTCTTCAACTTTCTTCAAATTCAAATCATTCCTGACAAAGGTTTGTTTTGTGCGCTTCCCTCGAGTTATATCCTACTTGCCAGTTTATGGTTCAAGCCTTTACCTCACTAAGATATGTGGTAGGCATAGTATGCTCATGCTGATACAGCATACCACCTAGCACTTGGCACAGAAGGTTTGATGCTATTTTATCAGCAGGGCCGGTCCTGATATTTTGGGGGCCCGGGACGAAACTAAAAGCAGGGGCCTTCTCATTCAATGATTTCTTCTATGTGAATAAAATTACCAAAGCATTTAAACGTTTTTAACCGGCGAATACATGTATTTAGATGCTATGGCTTATGTTGAAAATTTTAAAAACAATTAGAAAATATTATATAAACCCAGTGCACAGATACATGTATTTTAGATTGAACAAGAATGTTTCTGAGCTGGTTATCAGGTTGACCACCTGCGTCCCTCTAGTTGCTGATGTCGTAGGCCACTGGAAAAAAGAGAGAAAGAGATGAGCTAGGCCTGTCAACGATCTGGACGGGATTAGTCTCTAGGTAGATGTGTCCCTCGTTACTCGAAGCGAGGAGAGTAGATGAGGCGGGCAGGATCATGGACGGGATTAGTCTCGAGGTATCGTGTGGTGCAGGCGTTGGTTTTACGCTGATGGCTCAGCCATTCCCTCCTGTACGAGTAGTCATGTATGTTCATGCTATACACAGCGACATACGTGCATTGGAGGGGGGGGGCATACTTGTCGCCCCCCCCCCCTCTCCTGCATGGAAGTAAGAATTATGGAAGTACCATCCTGAGTCAGTGAATGGCTGTGGTTTCAGCATGTAATCGTACTTTTTTCTACCTACCAATATATTGGCACATAGCTCTCTTGTATGTTCGGGAAAAAAAAGGCCAATGAATGGCCTGCCTAGTGAAAACATTGCTCCAGAGTTCTCAGTCACATCGTGGTTTTGTTTTACTGCATGTTATTAGATGTTCTTCTGACCTGCATTATTATCTTTATTTTATTTGACTGAAACTACCTGATTTCAAATTTTAATACTACATGCTGATGCATATGAGTCCAACAGTTGATAAACACTAGTACTTGAGCTGACTAAACCGCTATTCTCTTTCTTCGTTTCCTCTATTTCAGGGAAATGATCCCTCCTGTTTGCGTGAGTTCCTTCTACCAATTCTCTGCCAAAATTCTCCATCTGGGAATATTGGTTTGCAGGCAAGTATCAATTTGCAGTAATTTATTCGGATTGATATCATTTCGTCAAGCAATCTTATAGTGTCTTTCGTTATTGTTCCTTAGATGCTAGATAGACAATGGGGAGCTGGTTGGAATCTCTTGGCCTTATTGCTAGCAACAAAACCCAAGAAAAGGATAAGGTAAGATTCTCAGCATTGCTAGTGAATCTGCAAACTAAACACTACAAATTCAAGGTTAGGATGCTTTCCGAACTATGGAGTTGCAGATTCTTACTTTGTTGTGCCAAATCTGCAGTTGTATTGATGCATTGCGGCACCCCTTCCTATGTGGGCCAAAATGGCGTATAGATCCATCAACAAATATCATTCGATGGGGCTTGGGATCGACTGCTGTCCGCATGGCTGAGGATTATATCTATGGACATCATCAGGTACTAATTTTCTGCACATGGGTGGATCACGTCTTAAGCTGCATCTCATTTTGAGTCTTGACGAAAGGCTTGATTTTGCAGCTAACTGGAAACTGATAATGAAGGATACATGTTATCCATCCCAACTTTATATCATTTGACAACTCTTGTTTGAAAGAAACTTATAAACTCTGTCTTGCATATTTACAGCGTAGGCGGTTAGCATATTTTGTTGAATTGATGGAGGTCCTAAACCCTAATTTAAGAACAGAGGTAACTTCTTACTTATTCAAGTCCTGATAATAATGAACTATGTTACATTTATGTTTTCCTGATAGATATGTTGGTATCAACTTTCCACTTTGGTGATTAGCCATTATGGTTTCTTGTTACAATAATTGCCAAGGTGGATATGCTATGAATCATTCATACACTATCATCGTGGTGAAGAAGTGGAGAAATATTTGTTTAATTTTTGGTATTTCCTTTAGTTTTGTTTATTTATTTCTGCTAGATGGGTGGTTCTGGTTACAATCTGGTTTCAGTTTCTTTCCCTTTTTTCCTTTCATTTCTATTCTCTGGTTGACACTATTGTTTTATTTCATTATGCTTTTATTCATTTAGAATTGGCTTCACCTTCTACCTGGTCGTTGGCGTCTCTTGTACTGCACTGGAAGACATATTGGCCTAACGCTTCGTCAGCCTTGCCCTAGAATCCTCATCAGTGATGTGTTCCTTACAGTTAGTTCAGAGTCTGTCGATCCAGTCTTCTCTCTGACCTCAGATATTGGTTTCAGAATTATGCCAGAATCTAATTGGCCTCATGACAAATCTGGCACTGAAGGAGCTTTGTCTGTCACCACATCAGCAAGGATAACAGCTGGGAGGATGTATATTAATGAACAGGACAGTAAAGAGAGTAGGGTCACATCTTCTAGATCTCCTAGGAGATATCTTCGTGGTAAATGGAGAGAAGTTTCAAAGATGAAGGAGCTGCCAGCTAGTCTCCCCAGTGTAAACATTGCCATGGATGAAGTCGATGTATCTATGAGCTGCAGCTCCGTTTTGAATGTCAATTCTGCACAAAAAGTGCTGCAAGAGATCCGTACACAGACACCACCGGAAATGTTTGATCTGTCGAAGATTGTCTGTGGGACATATATTGATGCGAGGTTGATGGTTCTTCGTGGCGTCAATGGTTCGGCTCTGCTTTTCGTTAGATCAAATCCAACGACTGATCCCTGAGGAGAACCCGGTCGCCATGTAATGCGAATTCGTTCTCTGCACATTCTGTATCTCTAGCTGTACATTCACTTGCAACAAGTGTAGATAATAAGACGTGTAGGCCATAGTTAATAGACTGTTATATAGATTCCTTTGAACGATGTTTTACCCAAAACCTTCGGTGCGCTGATAGCTATCCTCGCAGATTTTGCTGCAGTCACTGTCATGACTGTTCCACAATGTTTTCTTTTACAGGATATGTTGAACATACTCGAAGAACCTTTCGCTGCATCTTTTTGTTCGCTGCTTTGTGAACTATCCTTCGCTGCATCTTTGTTCAACATACTTGGCAACCTTCCACTATATTTCCTTTTTCTGTATTTTCGTTTCTATGGGTCTATCTATTAATCAATTGACTTAGCTTCGGCACAAGTCACTCTCAATCTCCCACCTCCTCCACACGCTCCTTAGGCTGTGTTCAGATTGTGGTAAAAAACATTGTAGCTGAAGAAAAAATAATGTAGCCATTGCTAGGAAGCGTGTTTTGTGAGAGATGTGAATAGTAAAAAATTGATGAATAGTGAAAGGTTTGAATGAATAGTGTTTTCTCATGACAAGGTCTTGAAAAAACATATACATCATTTTACTAGATACTAATTGTTACTGTACCAAAACGCGTTCCCAGCCCAAGTTTACTCTCAGCATGTCTCTTCGTGAACCGACCATACTCTCCGCATATATCGGCATAATGCAGGAAGAGGCATCGATCTAATAAGCCTTCCCATAACCAAACCGTCGTGTTTTCTCTCCCTAAAACCATAACACCACAGCCCACAAGAAGATCGCAGATGGCCAAAGCAGGCGAGTACCACCCGCGGGCGGCGGAGGCGAGTACCACCCGCATAGCTCCGTCCGTTTCACGATTATCGATCTCGTCTACTGCATGATTGCCACAATCGTCATCAATGGCATCGGCCTGGCCCTCTTCTTGCCAGCAACCGACTACCGCGGCATCGTCCTGGCCTGGGGCAGCGTGCCAGAGTTCTGCATCGACCGCGGGAGCCTGCAGGGACCGAGCGTGGTGGCCACGGCGGAAGGGTCCGTGTCGTGCGGGAGGAGCTGCGGAGCCTGATACGCGCCGAGATCGATGCGCTCGGGAGGGCCGAGTTCGACGTGGAAGGGAACCTTCCTGGATTCAATCACGTCCGCTGTAAAACGTACTTGTTCCAAGGAGAGCCGACGGAGCAATTGCCTCCATGCCGCTTTCAGAAAAAAACCATGGCGGTGGCAGGACGCGTGAAGAAGCAAGTTTGTTGAATTCTTGCAATCCCTCCAATATATCTATGTGCCGAATTAGAAGTGAGAAGGAAATAAAAAATCTATAGTTCATAAATTAAGTATCTAAATTAAATCCTAACTACATCATTATGTTTGTTATGACAAGCTTGACCACGTTTTGACTATGTTTTAACATTTTTTATTTTATATATGTAGAACAATTAATTTATTTTAACATCAAACAAATCATTTCAATTTATGCATGAGAGCATTATACTCCCATACAAGAGGAACACATACTGTATAATAGGAATGAGCAATATAAATTAACAAAAAAAAAATCGTATGAACAGTCCAAACAAGATTATAAAACATCTTATATATATGCTCCAGGAATAATCTAAACATATCGTGCGAACAATCCAAACAAGATCATGGAACATTAAAAAGAGAGATAAAACATGAAAAAAATAAGAAAAGGCAAAGAAAAAAAAGAATGAAATGAGAAAATAAAAAAAGATAAAAACATGAGGGACAGAAAAGCAAAAATGAGAAAGAAGAGAGAACAAAAAGGGAAGAAGCAGAACATAATAAATAACAAAAGAAGAAAGGAAGTGGAACAATTTTAGCTTGTAGCTTTAAATCTATGTTTTTTTATAATTAATTTATAGCTATAAAAATGTATTAAAGCATACCATATTATATGTTCTCTCTGTATATCGGGGTCCAACAAAATTTGATTTTATATTTTATGATTTTCTGTGATTTATTATGATTTTTAAAAATTTCAAAAAAAAGAAAAAAAAGGAAAAACTGATGTACTGTAGCAAACAGCCGTCAAAAAACCGTTGAGGGGGTGATTTACCCGGTTTTGGAAAGTTAGGGTAAAAATCCTGTTTCGTAGGTTGATGAGTGATGTGCTCCACCCTCTATAGTTAGAAGGTTAAGTAGACTTTTTCCTTCTTAATTAGAAGCATTAGCAAGCTGGCCGTATTGTGTTATTTTAATAAAGAGCCCGTGTGCCAGGTCAAAACACAGTCCATGCGAGCCACGGCCTCCGTGTCTCTAATCTCGTGCACCGGCAGCGAGCACGGCGTGCATGCAAGCTGTGTTGCTGTTGATCTAGCGGGTCGTTGCGTGGCGATGGTCGTATCGTATAGTGGGGCGGGTTCGTCCGGTCGTCCCTGGCTCCTGCTCGCTCGTCCCTATGCGGCATGCAAATTTAGAAGAACTTTGTGTTCGTACAGTAATTTTTTTACCGTTCCCTCTGTCTTGATATATATATAAGACCAGTATTCCGAAATATATTTATCAATAAGATGCGATTGAGATATCCTAATACCACTTTCATTAATTATTGGAGAGATATTTTTGCAATCTCTAATAATCTCTTTCTAATAACAACTAGTAGCAAGACTAAACTCTCCCTCTATTTTGGGAGAGATGAGGTTGATCATTGGAATTCCCAATAACTTTTGGAAAAAAAGCGAGAAAGGAAGATTACCGGAGATGCTGTAATAACATTCTCCACAGCTTCAGGATGGGTGAAAAAAGAACAGTTGATGTTTCTAAAGATCTACTCCGTAGGTTGATGATACTGGGAGGTATCCAAAGGGATACCAGGAGGTACTATTAAATATATTTTTTCTAAAAATAGAAAATACTCAATAGGATTCAATTGCTACCATTTAATCAGCCAAAAAGTACTACATGCTCATCTGGCCTAGACATTAATATGAGTTGTTTGGTATCTTGTTCAGATTATAACAAATTATATAATCTAGATTATACTTTAGTGTAAATAAACATGCCTGTTTGACTTTCGTTTTCTAGTGGTTATCTAAAACTCTCCTTGTTTCTAGCCCAACAAAAGAGCTCATGTCACCAATATTTCTCTACCACAAAAATCGTAGCACTACCATGTGGATGGATGTGTGATGTGTCACGAAACGAGTGACCTCGTGGCTTGACAAGGAAGAAAGTCCACATCGCTGGTCCAACGCTAGGTCACCCAACCTGCCAACCACACCCACCCGATGCTACACGAGCTCCGTTGCCTCATGGCAGGTGGGCCCGCGTCGCCGCCGCTCCAATTCTCCCCTACTCCCAGCGGCCTTTGGCTTCTTTTTTAACCCCTTGCGGCTTTTGCTTAAGCGTCTCGCAAATTCCAGTCCCCACTCGCTGGGACCGCGCACGAAGGAAGACGCTGCCACGATTCACGAGCGGCGAGTAGGAGGGAGATGGAGAACGTGGTGGAGGTCGAGCCGGGCCGCCCGGCCGCCGATGGCCGCCCCTCCGTGGGTCCCACCTACCGGAGCGCCTTCGCCCGCGACGGATTCCCGCCCCCCGTCCCCGGGATGGACAGCTGCTACGACATCTTCCGGTGAGCTATCTCTCTCTCGCGCGCGCTTCGGCCTTGGGTTCCGTGCTGCGGCTGGGGTTTATGGAGCTTGCTGTTCCGCTAGCGAGCCGTGAGGCGAGAGGTGGCGGGAGATATCTTGCTTGGGGTTTCTTTTTTTTGGGTGTGCTTTGGCTTCGTGTGGTTGATGTGTTTGTGCTGCTCGTGCTCTTGCACAGCAAGATTCGGAAGCTATGTGCTGTGATTAGTGTGCCTTTCGTTTATTTACCTCTGTTCCCTTTCACGGAGACTGGGATTTCATACATGGACAAGTTTTCTCGATTAGTTGCTTGCTTATGACAGCATGGGGATTTGTCTGATTTTTTTTTCTAAAAAAAGGCCGAATAAAAAAAGGCAGTGGATTAGTTGATCTTTATCTGCTCCTTTTATTTTGAACAAAAAAAAACTCAATTCTGTGTGACATTTATGCGTACGATTAGTTGCCGTCATGCCATGCCCACCTAGTACCTTTTGTTGTGAATGTTTTTGAGATCCTAGTTAGTTGTACTTCAGATTCGCCCGCCCGGTTGTTGTGCGAGCAATAACTCTTCAGGATTTCGGTTGCTTCGGATTTCGGATCCAGTCCTGCGTACCTTAGACGGATAGCGAATCTTGGACGCGTCATTTTTCTCTGTTTTTTGTTGCAAGATTGGCCACTTTGCCCTCGGTTGCAACGTTTTATTGATCTTCATTGCTCCTTCCTGTTCCTGATGGGTAAGATCTCCTAGATGGGTCGGTAGGCACTGCTATTGTTCTGTTCAGTATCGTGATCTCGTCTATCCTCCTGCAAAAATGTTAATCAAGTTTGGAAATCTATAAGAAGAAAACCATCTCAATCAAGAGAACTGGATGTGACAATACGAGCGTGTCATACACGGGTGGAATCGAATCTGCTGTGACATGTACTGGTAGCTAAATCCTTGGGCAGTAATGCTGGTGTCACATGGGTGATGGATCGATTCAATGCATCAAGCGATCAATGGTCGCATGCTCCTTTGTGTTGGTCTGTTGGCCTTTACATTCTAGTCTGCTTCTGACAACCCTTAAATTAGCCAGGGAATTGACAGGATAGGTTGGCCGTTGCCTTTTAGGCTGCTGGCTTCCTTCTGACAACTCTTAAATTTGGTGGCCTATTTTTCTTTATTCCCTTAAATCCAGTGCCCTCTTTGTCTCCAAATAAAATTTCTTTAATCTGTGGGTCTCATCATGTCTCTCCTTACACAGAATGGCCGTGGAGAAGTATCCAAACAACAGAATGCTTGGCCACCGTGAGATTGTTGATGGGAAGGTAACTGCATTATTCTGTGAACAACTTCTGTTGCCCTGGAGGGCTCGAGAGCTTATGGTGCATGCTCAAAGATGATTTATCTTGCACAATAGGCTGGTGCATACGTCTGGAAGACATACAAGGAGGTGTTTGACCTTGCGAGCAAAATTGGTAACTCTATTAGGAGCTGTGGACTTGCAAAGGTTTGATCATTGTTCTTATTTCTTAGCATTCTGCTAATTTATTCACTACAATACTATACTAGCTGAGTTGGTTAGGTGGCTCTATTAGCACTTAGATCCTGGGTTCACTCCCCATGAGAGTGAATTTCAGGCTGAGGTTAAAAAATCCCCTTGTGTGTTCCACGCCAAAGTCCAGGCCATTGGTCGTCTTACACGGGCTATGGTGCCGTTGTGTAAGGGTGGGGCACGTGTTCAGAGAAGGTCTTCTTCTTAGCAAAATGTCTGGGGGCTTTCTTACCCCCCGTAGGTTGAGTTTTTTTAGCATTAGATGTTGATTTTGTTTCTCACCTTGGGTAAACGCTAGAATTTACCACTGGAAACTTTTGGTTGCCTTCTTCAATTTGATGTACAATTAATTAAATCATGTTATCTTTTGCTGACTAAAATTTGCATTTGGTAATTTTTGCAGGGTAGTCGATGTGGTATCTATGGTGCTAATTGTCCTGAATGGATTATCACAATGGAGGTAAAATATTGTCTGCAGGCAGCTTATGATTCAGTGCATTCTCATTGTTTTGTTATAAGCTTGTAATTGGGAAAAATTAGATCCACTAACTATTTATTCTGAACGTACCAAAACGCTGTGTCTATAAGTTTCTCGTCAACTTATTCACCTTAAATCTCTATGCTTTTCAGGCTTGCAATGCCCATGGGATCTACTGTGTTCCATTGTATGACACACTTGGTATATATTCTGCCATTTTGATGATTTCAGCTTTGGCTAATGGCTATACATGAATGAGGCCATAATTTTCTGTTTGTAATACATTTTGCTAGGTGATTTTTTTTTCCTGTTGTGCATCAGTGGATCACATGCCTGTTTCGTTTTCTTTTGAGAACAAGCATTGATAAGCATATGTGATACGTGGATACTTCCTTATTTCTTTTTAAACGATTAAGCCACGTAACTCCTTTAAAAGTTATTTTAAACAAGTTATCTGATGGCCTTGTTAATTATATGGAAACAACTATGTAGGGAATTAACAAAGAAAGTGACTAGTTCTTTTAGTACTAATATGTCCCCCTTCACCACCATACCTGCATTCACTAGCATTAAAAAGAGCGTATGAGCATGCAGCTCAAGTTTATTGAACACTCTTTTTGTAGGAGCTGGCGCGGTAGAGTTCATTCTGTGCCACGCAGAAGTTGAGATTGCTTTTGCTGAGGAAAAGAAAATTGAGCTGGTATGGTTCTTTTGCTTGCGTTCAGAATTAATATGCTTGCAATGTCTTGTGCTGTCGTGCACTCTGTGCTGTTGTGGAAATTTTCTTTATTTGGTATTCTTGTCTTTGCTTGGGTGATGAATATGTGAAATTGATCTCTTTTTGTTAATGTATTTGGATCAGTTCATTAATCTAAAGATCTGTATATTAGTTATCTTTATCTCTAACAGAGGTCTATTGTTAGCTATCTCTTGAAAGTTCTGCTAACTGTCGGGATCAAACTAAACACAATGAATCTAATGAGTTTTCTATAGCCTAGTTATTATCATGGTGGTTGGTGGCATGGTGAAGCTGATGGAGGACGGGGGGCTAGGCTTAGAGTTTCCATACCTCTGGATACGGTGTTAGATTGTTAGGAATGTTGCTTCTCCAATCAATTCTTAGTAATGTTGCTTATCCAATCCATGCATGTGCAAGGTAAAGCAAACGACAGAAATCCCTTAGCTAAGTATACATATAATACAAAACCAACAGACTCAACCTGTTCAACATGAACTTTTTGCGTCTATATATTTTGTGCCAAGATTGTGAGGACTGTGTTTTTTTTAATGTTGAGAGCTGTGTTTCTTATATAATAATTCGTCATATATTATCGCAACCTATGTTTAACATCCCTAATGTTGAATATTTTCGATTTGGGCAGCTGTTGAAGACCTTACCCAAGTCAAATGAGTTCCTGAAAAGTAAGCGCGATATATGATCCTAGATAGATTCCATAACATTTGTACTGTGGCACTAAATAATCTTATTGCAGCGATTGTGAGTTTCGGCAAGGTAACTCAAGAACAAAAGGAAGAAGCTTCCAAGTATGGGCTGTCAGTCTACTCGTGGGATGAATTTCTGTCCCTGGTGAGATCCTCCAGTTCTTTGTGGGATTCATTTGAATACTATTGATTCACAGCTTTGCTAATATCATGTCTCTAAACACATGCGAATGAATAGCTACATAGCAAATACATATAATCATTTATGGAACATCGAAATAGAGGCATTTGTCATTACAGATTAGTTTAGTCTGATGCTGTTGTGCATGATCGTACAATACTCCCTACATTTTTTTTTTGTATGGTACACAAGCATTCTGAGATTCATCTTTTTTAGTATTTGGCCTATAAGTGCGACTTTGGTGGTCACACTGGGTAAAACTATGTGCTACATTTTGAAATGGAGTACATTATTGCTGATAAAATATCAAAAGTTAAATGTTGATCTAATTGTTTAGTTCATATGACCTTTTAACCGTGACCTCTCTGTGGCAGACACAAACGTTATAGTTTAACTGTACAAATCATATAAAACAGTTAACTCGAATGGTTTTCTATTGCTGGTGATAATTTTACTCGTGATGCTCTATCTGCAGGCAGCTGGCCAAGAATTTGATCTTCCAGTCAAGGAGAAGACCGATATATGCACTATAATGTATACTAGTGGAACTACTGGTGACCCAAAAGGAGTACTGATATCCAATGCAAGCATCATTTGTCTCATTGCAGGTGTGGACCGGCTACTTAACTGTGTAAACGAGGAGGTGAGATGCTCTGGAAGCTCTTACATTATGTAACCTTACCTCACACACCTGCTAACCTTTAAGACCTACAATATGAGAATTTCAGCTGGCAGAAAGCGATGTTTACATGTCTTACCTTCCTCTTGCGCACATCTTTGATCGTGTTGTGGAGGAGTTGTTTATTTTCCATGGTGCTTCTATTGGATTCTGGCGTGGGGTAAGCATCACTGTGTGTTCATCTGAATACTTTGTTGTCATTTTACTTTTTGGCCTGTAGTGACTGTTAAGTTCTCTGTCACAGGATGTTAAGCTGCTAGTAGAAGATATTGGTGTGCTGAAACCAACAATCTTTTGTGCTGTCCCACGTGTTCTTGATAGGATATTTTCTGGTAAGGAGCTAGTTGAAACATAAGTGCAGTCTCATTAACAATTTTCACGGATGAGATATCTAATGTGGTTATGAGTGGCAGATACATATGTACAACATGACTATATGTTTGGGCATTGATTATGATAGGTTAATTTATTTCCCTACCACTATAAGTCTATAATTTTCCTTTGTTAACTACCTGTTCTGTGCTCATGTTCTTATTGATTAATGATTTAATGCTTATGGTGTAATTTCACTTTTCGTTGTTAAATTGTTTGTTAAATTTATCTGGCCCATCAATAATCTTGAGGTGCCTTAGCCAGATGGCCTGATCTATCTGTTGGGGTAGTTTGCTTTTACTGTTAAAGAGGCTTCGAAACGCCACTGTGTGGGTATACTCTTCTCACATTTACCTGATTTTTCAGGACTACAAGCTAAAATTTCCTCGGGTGGTTTTATAAAGAGTACACTGTTCAATCTTGCTTATAAATTGTAAGCTTTCTATTCTAACTCTTCTAAATCAATGTTTCTTCTGAGTCGGCGATATGATAGGTGTTTTTCTTTAATAATTATTAAGTTCCTGTAGCTGCAGTCAACCTTACCTTTTACAAGCCCCAAGTGTTAACTGCACATTGTATTTTGCAGCAAGCAGTATAGAATGATGAGTGGAGCTAAGCACAATGAAGCTGCTGCCATATGTGACAAAGTAGTTTTTAGTAAGGTAATTAACTTTTGCAGCCAATGATTATTGACTGAACTTTTTGTGATTTTGAATTTAACTTATTGATGTTCAGGTGAAAGAGGGTCTTGGTGGCAATGTTAGAGTTATCTTATCTGGAGCTGCTCCACTTGCTACCCATGTTGAAGAATACTTGCGGGTCGTGACATGCGCACATGTCATACAAGGATATGGTACGTTTCTTTTGTGATGCGAAAACAAGAAATTGTTACTCTTGTGATTGGTTCAAGTTGCTAACGTTTTCTGTTTTACATATATGTGGACCTTTGTATAGTGTAGTAATGTTGATTAAATCTACCATTAAAGCATAGAAAATCAGTGTAACTGTGTACAATTACTCTACAATTAAATTACTAATTCATAATTGTCTGCTTAGTTTAGTTACTCGATAGAATGCCCTTTGGTTTTCTGGTCACATCATGACATGCATTTACTTTAAAATGGGTTTTCAAATAAACAGAGAAAAGTAAGGGTCTAATTTTAAAATTTCTTTTTGCCAAGTTAGGTCATATATGTGCAGGGCTGCTGGCTGATGCTTTGTTGAGAGTGTAAACAGACTTGACATTCCGACTTATATCTGTACCAGAATGTCTTGACTCATCTTCTTTCCTTTTAGGTCTCACGGAAACTTGTGCTGGATCTTTTGTTTCGTTACCAAATCAGATGTCCATGATTGGAACTGTTGGTCCTCCAGTACCAAATATTGATGTTCGACTGGAGTCTGTCCCAGAAATGGATTATGATGCACTTGCAAGCACAGCTCGTGGAGAAATCTGCATCAGGGGAGATACATTATTCTCAGGATACTACAAGCGTGAAGATCTTACAAAGGAGGTCTTGGTTGATGGATGGTTCCATACTGGTGTGTTTTGCTCATTGATTGCCCATACTGTTGCTCTGTAAAGTTTTTGACATTTTATCACAGTTTTTATGGTGTGCATTTCCAGCAGTACCATGGAAAAGAACACTCAGGATTCCAGTCTTGTAGCAGTACCAAAATCTTCTATTTTGTGCCTAGTCAAGCTGAGATTTGTCACATTTCCATATTCTGCTTGCAGGTGACATTGGTGAGTGGCAACCTGATGGAAGTATGAAGATCATAGATCGCAAAAAGAATATATTCAAACTTTCACAGGGAGAATATGTGGCAGTTGAAAATTTGGAGAATATCTATGGCCTTGTTTCTGCAATAGACTCGGTATGTAGCACTCAACCTTTTAATTTCTATGGTCTTTGAATTTTAATGTGACATTGTTGAATTTCAATGTGACATTGTTCAGTAAATGAAAAATGTAAAAAATTCTGGATGGGTTTGAACAACTTTTCAGATATGGATATACGGGAACAGCTTTGAATCCTTCCTTGTTGCTGTGGTCAATCCCAACAAGGAGGCTCTTGAGAGTTGGGCTGCAACAAATGGAATAACTGGTGATTTTGAGTCCTTGTGCCAGAATCCAAAAGTAAAAGAATACATTTTAGGAGAACTGTCAAGAATAGGAAAAGAGAAGAAGGTGAGGATATGGTTGTTCTCCCGTTTTGCTCTTTCTAGCTATTATTGTCTGCCTGCTCCTGGTGTGCATGCCATAACTCTACTTGTTTCCTCAGCTCAAAGGTTTTGAATTCATCAAAGATGTACATCTCGAATCAGTGCCCTTTGATATGGATCGGGACTTGATCACTCCGACATATAAAAAGAAGCGGCCGCAGCTGCTCAAGTACTACCAGGTACTGATCATTGAAATATTGTCAGAGTTGCTCCAGTTTATTTTTGTTTGCTTGCACGCATACGGTTGTGTCATTTGTTGAACTGTCTTGGAATTACTTTAAGCTGTAGTATGAACAGGATATCATCTCTTTTTATGCCTGCAAGCATTCATGGTAGATGTTTGGATATCTTCTTGGAGGCTATTGCCGTTCCATTTTATCAGAATTTTGCTTGTTTAGGGGTTGTGTTGTCTTGCACACAAACGAGGCAGCTTTCTGAGTTAGTACCCTATAATTTGCAGGGTGTGATTGACAACATGTACAAAAGTGCCAAGTGAGCTCACCATGCTGTATAGGAGAACATCCGAGATGAAGATTCAGAACGCTGAAGGAGCTGATTGAAGCACCGAACCCGAGAAACACTATTTTGTTGTGTATATGTTGGTGGTTTGGATGCTGGAATTATGCATCAGCTTTCAGGAATTATTTGCGATATATATAGCCAGAGGGCAGTGTCACCAGCACGCAGAGCTTGAAGTATGAAACTCTCCAGTTTAGCCAATATCGAATACCGGTTAGCAGAAATATTAGAGGTCGGTGTGAACTTTGAGGTATTATATGCTCGAATTGCGCCCTTTGCAGCTTTGCTCGTCTCACTTCCGGAATCTCAACTTCTACCGAGATCCAGGAATATATTTTCCTTTTTTAGTGTGATCTATAACTACAAGAAACGTGACACGCCTCTGGTCCTTAAGTAATATATCCCCCAGTCTCTGTGTTGCATTAATGACTCGCCACATGTGCTGGTGGTGGTTCGTTTCCGGTCCTGGAGCAAATTAGTTCGATGAACCTGCAGATGAGGCTCATGTGATCATGTCCCAAACAGCGAGAGGGGCCGCGAGTGACGGTTCGCTTTCAGATTAGGCGTGTACATCTGAGATATGCGCGGTTGATTGGGGGGTGTTAAGAATAGACTAAAATCTAACATGGACATATATCATTTTTTAAAGAGTAAATTGCACCCACCATACAACAACTTATCAGGTGGGTGCAGATTGGTCCAACAAGTTGTAAAAAACTCAATTTAGTGCGATAACTTGGCAGATAGGTGCACATTGGTCCATCAACATGTGAAATGTTCAAGTTAGTGTAATAACTTGGCAAATTGGTGCATATACAGTCTAAATATTAGTATAATTTTTCACACTACCATATTTTATATTTTCATCTTACCACAATAGAATTAAGTTCTTTTTAAAAGAGTAATAAAACAACAAATAATTCATATAAATCTAATCATAACTAACTATTCACAAACATGATATAAATATAGCCTTTGTGAATTAACCAATGGCTTTTATTTATTAAAAATTATAGTTCAAATTAAAGGAAAATATTCTTTATGTAAACTTAAAGCACATAAATAGGCGTAAATCAAGCATATATTGTTTTATAGAAATTATGTGTCAGAATTAGAAGAAAATAATTTTAGATGGACAAAACAAAATATCTCTTATTTTCTGACAATAGTAAAAATTTTAATTTATAATACGCTATGGTCAATTTTTTCGATGCGAATATATCATGTATGTGTTGTTCGTCATGGCCAAATACAAGTCAACATAACATTTGGACTCTGCATGCACTAATTTGCCAAGTTGTTGCACTAAGTTGAGTATTTTACAAGTTATTGGACCAATGTGCACCTACATATCAAGTTGTTGTACTAAATTGAGCATTTTACAAGTTAGTGGATGTATTTGCACGCACACGACAAGTTGTTGTATGGTGGGTGCAATTGACTCTTTTTTAAAGGCGTACATAGCATGCTTTTTATCAGGAAGAAAAGAAGTATATTAACACCACTTCGGGAGCGGCCCTAAAATGCCAAGCTACAAGAACGACCACTAAAAAAAGAACTCTAACATAAACACAAGAAAAGAAACCACAACACACTGTCCTAACTAGAGGTCGTGAAAGTCATGCAAGTCAAATGGGTTTGTTGGCGTTCCATCCTATAAAGTTGACTTATAATTTGGAATCAAGGAAGTATATCTGTTGCTATATTAGAATTAATATAGTATTTCTCTAGCGTTCACGTGCTCATGTTAAAGCAGTGGATATTATAATTTTTCAACGTGGTACCACACCATCTCAATCAAAGGGATATGCGGGAATTGTTTATGTATAGTTCATGAGTGTATATATAAACTGATGACTTTCATTGCCTGCTTTGGTCAGGAATTATTTACTATTGAGAAACGTTAAAGAGTAAACACACGTGTACACTTTCATGTGGTGTGTTGACCATGTATAAAGGACACCACGTAGCCTAGTGGTGCTGCACAAGATGTTGGTTATTGTGTGATTGAGATCATATACACATCCTTTCACGCCTACTATCCTTTAAATAGAAATCTACTGCTTTATTTATCAACTATTATAATGTACTCCCTCCGTCATAAATTGTAAGTTGTTTGACTTTTTTCCCCAACTTTGACCATTCGTCTTATTCATTTTTTTTTACAAAATATCATATTTTTTTTGTTATGGCTAGCTTTAGTAATAAAAGAATTCCAAGAATGACTTAAATTTGACTACATTTGCACAAATTTGTTGAATAAGATGAGTGGTCAAAATTGGATTAAAAAAAGTCAAACGACCTACAATTTGGGACGGAGGGAGTACTCCTGTACACACACATTACCAAAACAGTGGACTTATCCTAATGTTTTTAGTAATAAAACAATTAAAATGCTAAACACTAGGAGAATCCCACCAGGAGGAATTTAGTAGGGAAAGTTTATACTAAACTTTGAATATACTAAAACACTAGGAGAGTTTCATATCACTAGGAGAAGTTTCAAATTTCGGTTATGACATTGTTTATCAACTACTACTTCTTACACACATACATTTTTGGGGCAAAAGTTAAACACAAATGCATCTATCTAGTAGCGCAAACCTGGCTAGCTCGACGTCACTGGAAGATTGATCCTTTCTTGTACACATCATTTATGTGTGCCTTCACAGCGTCCCAGAAGAAAGAAGCTTTTAAAAGATTAGGTGGATTGTACGCTAATGAAAGGGGTCATGTGTACTTCATGTAACTTTTTTTTTCCTGGTGTGTAGCATTGCATATTTAGTCACGTTCACTACCAACGCAGTATACGTTAAAGCACAAGGTCATATATATGATGTATTTTTGAACTCGTCCACATCCCGTTTTTCGCAACATTTTATCGTCCTCGATCAAAGAAGCTATAAATGATAAGGACTCGGCGACGATATGCATATGTGATATGTACTACGAATGTCATTTGATAAAATGGAGGAATCATAGTCTCATAGAGAGTTGCAAGTGCATATATATAGAGGGAGAGCTCTTCCATTTATGAAGGCCACTGTGTCTATCATATGTATAGTGCTAGTACAATTGGCATTCCTAGATGGTGCACAATTAACCTTGGATTCTTAGATTTGATGCACCTAACTCTATATCGATCGACCTCGCAGACCGTGCACCATGTTGTGAGTTCCTTCCGCCGCTTCTTTCGCATCCTTCCACTCCACCGCTTGATCCACGTCGTCGCGGAGCATGACCCGACCCGAACAACCTTCCAAAGCACTTGCCATTTCGACGACCGTCCACTAGAGGTGCTACGCAACGAGACCGTGTCCTCGGCGTGGCCGGGCGCGCGCGTACGTACACGCCAACACAAGATGGATGGAGCGTTCGAAACGTCAAAGCGCGGCCTGCCCCCGACACTGTACACGTACGAGGACCGACCCTCGTCCGTCCGCCAATCAGCCAGCGAAACTGGAGGCAGCGTCAGGGCCCCCCAACCCCCCGGTTGGTGGACTTTTCGGCGGGGGGCACACGTGGCGAGCGGCGGGCCAGCCGTCGTACGGCTGCATGGGCCCGTACTCCTACCGAGGGCGACAGGACGGAGGAGAGAGAGAGAGGGGAGGCACGCCGCACGCGCCCGCTACAACTGCCGGGGTTCTCCAGCCACGTGGCGCACCGCCCGCAGACCACAGCGGCGTGGGGCCCGGGGCACAGGAGTAGAGTACCGGCCGGGCCCTGGGAGGCTCGGGGAGAGAGAGGACTGCAACGGCTGTGGCTTGGCTGGCGAGACCCGAGGGAGACGAGACGTGGGATACATGGTGGCTCAGGTTTCTCCAATACCTTTGGTAGCTGTGCATTGCCAACTTGATTAGGCCATCTCCACCTCTCCAGGTCAGCTGGTGTCCATAGAATTAATTAGAATACCAATTAAACAAGAATCTGATGTGGCATGAAAATTAAAGAAGAGAGAGGAGAGAAATCGTAGAAACCGTGTCGTGCATGCGACACCGTTTCGACGGCATCTCCGAGGCGGAAGAAACCATGCGATCTGCGTTGGGCTTGACACCGTCGTTATTCGCCGGGGACTTTCCTCGCCTCCTCCATCGGACTCGCTGGTGACGGTGGTCGCCATGGCGGGGCAGCACTGCTTCAGGTCGAGACCGGAGAGCTTGCCAGAGGCGAGCCCAGGACATGACCGCCGCTTGCTTACTCACGGCCCCGTTGCCACCCACCTGCTCGCAGCCGCCGGCCACGAAAAAGCCACCGGCAGTGAGGACGTCTGGCCGCATCGCCGCCGCTAGCAATGATGTCCCTGCATTCCCATTTGCACTGGTGGCGATGAACTTAGATTTAAACGGAGGATTTCATCTAGCCTGGAGCACTGGGAGGATTTCGATCTGGCTTGGAGCCTGCACTTGTCCGAGGCATGTAGTTTGATTTGGGCAGGATGAGCTTGATCTCGTCAAAACTGAACATGAAGTCAAATTGAACAGGTAGATGCTCGAGTCTCTTGCTAGACATGGAGGTCGCTACCTCGCTGGTGAGATGCAAGAAAAAAAAATCATGGAAGAAAGGAGAGAGGTAGATGACGATGTAGTATAAGAATTTATTACGGGCCCGCGTTAGAAAATCATAGGTTGGACACTATGGTTTCTAGAGGTAGTGTCTTATTGACGTGGCACTATAGACACTGCTCGATGACACTATGGGTTGGAAATAGCGTTACATGACTGTTGCAACTAGGCACTCCCCACTGGCGCAGGCCGTTGCCGTGCACTCAATAGGTGGCATCCAAAGGCACATGATGAATCCATTCATCCCTTGCACATTGGCCGGCAGATAGCCGGAGACCGCGTGTGCCTCTACCAAATGTCCCTACTGTACCAGTCAATGCAAAACCGCACGACATACCCCATCGGTCGTCTTCCTTCCCTCTCTCCTCCACGTAAACCCCCTGCCCTTGTCTCCCAGGTCCCACGCGTAGCGTAGCCCAAAAGCGCAGACGGTGCCTGGCGGTCGCCGCCGGCTGCGCCTTCTCCACGCAGGCCTTCCTCCACGGACACCTGGGCCCCACAAACCTAGCTTCCCGATCCCGTCTCTACCGTTCACGTGAGCCGCGCGCACGAGTGGCTTCCTCGAGCGGCCATATGGAAGGAAAGCCGCCCATCGCAAGCGCCACGCGGCGGACGCCGGCTGATCCGCACCGTCCACGTTTAGGCCTGCGAGATCCACGTCAGGGTTTCCACCCCTCCCGCCCGGCCTCCCTCCTGTCGAGCACCCGGGCCATCTAGCGCCGATCCGACGGCTGGCCGCGGCCGCCGGTGGCTATAAAGCCGCCCTGACCCCACCACAACTCCTCACTCTTCTTCGTTCCTGTGCGCAGTTCGTCTAGTAAATAGAAAGAGTGGGAGATGAGCAGCAGTGAGGCGAGCGCCGTGGCCGTGGCCGTGCCCGAGCCTGAGGCTCTCATTCCGCTAGTGGTAGAGATGAAGATGGAAACTAGCGAGAAAGATCATGGGGTGGCGCAGAGGCGCCGGAGGCTGGAGATGCGCCACTTGAACCTGGTGGCATCCGCCACGGCGGGGGGCGAGGGGGGCAAGCGGGCGCGCCCGGCGCTCGACCTCTCCCCGGCTGCCGTGGCGGGGGTGGTGCGCCCGAAGAGCCTGTCGCACGGCGTGCACATGGCGATCGGGAGCCGCCGCCAGATGGAGGACGCCGTGGCCGTCGCGGCGCCGCTACCGGTGGTGGTGGCTGCGGCGGCGGGGGAGGAGAGTGGAGAGGTGGAGGAGGGCGGGAGTAACGGGAAAGGGAAGGAGATGGAGGTGGAGGAGGGAGACGGCGGGTGGGTGCCGGAGTTCTTCGCGGTGTACGACGGGCACGGCGAGTCATGGGTGGCGGAGATGTGCAGGGAGAGGCTGCACGTGGTGCTCTCGGAGGAGATGGCGCGCCTGCACCTCGCGAAGGGTGGCGGCGGCGGCGGCGTTGAGGAGGCCGGCGCGCTGTGGAAGGAGGCCATGGTGGCGGCGTTCGCACGCGTGGACGGCGAGGTCGCCGTGATCCAGGTGGCGGAGGGGGACGTGAAGAGGAACACCGAGGGCTCCACGGCCGTGGTGGTGGTCGTGGAGCCACGCCGCATCGTGGTCGCCAACTGCGGCGACTCCCGCGCCGTGCTCTGCCGCGGCGGCGTCCCCGTCCCGCTCTCCACCGACCACAAGGTAACTCCATCCAGCTCACGCGCTTGCTACACCCCAAAACAAATCCTCCGACTTAATTACCGTCAGGCATTACGGATCTCTAGTTAAGAAGTTAGAACCGCAGCGCGTGCGCGACACGGCCGGCTGCGAATGTAGGGAACGCGACGCCTCTGACGCACGCGTCGACGTCGCCGACATGACGCCATACCCTGCCGTGCGCCCCCCCCCCCCCCCCCTGGGTTCCTTTTTTTTTTTTCCGGCCGGGGATCACACACAGGTGGCGCGCGCGGGCTGCAAAGCCAGGATGCTTTGGCGTGTGGTGTGGCCGTGTCGACGCGGGGGCGTCTCGCCTCGAGCGTTTGTATTTCATCATAAAGTCGCTCACCCGTTTGGATGGCAATGGCGCCGCGCACTGCTTGTCTGTCGCTGCGCCA
Organism: Digitaria exilis; assembly: GCA_015342445.1. Lineage (NCBI taxonomy): Eukaryota > Viridiplantae > Streptophyta > Magnoliopsida > Poales > Poaceae > Digitaria > Digitaria exilis. Next base: position 471,359 of record JACEFO010001882.1, read on the forward strand.
AGATGGAAGGTGATCCCGCGCCGCTCGTGGCCGGCAGGGGTGGGGGCGGCCGTGTGGGGCACTGGGGCTAGCTTAGCTAGGTGACCGATGGATGTTTTGTTGTCAGTGTCACACTGCGCGAGAAGGGACAGGGAGGGACTCATCCACCTGGCCAGGGGTTTGTTACGGTAAACGCCAAGCGGCGGGCGGGGTGGTCTACACCTGGCCGGGGGTTTAGTCACGCGGCAAAGCTGGCGACACGTTGGGGAGGAGTGGGGTTTACCCCATCGGGCGCTGCCCCAAGAGGCCAAGAGGGCGGCCCTGCTTGGTTGGATCAAGGATTCAAGGTCGGGCAGGGTTCTGTGATGGGCCAAGTTCTTTCGCACTGTGGGAAAGATGCTTTGTACGTACACATGCCATGAACGATTCAGGATCTGTTTTTCAGAATGGTTTGAGCTCAGCATTTGTTTCCAGCTCATACAGATACAGTTTGTGCTTAACTGCTGCATGCCCTCTCACTAGAAAAGCAAAGTCAGTGATATACTACTTTTAACTGGTCCATCGTTTTGGTTACTACTTTCAACTGATTGCTGTAGACAAAGCTTGACTTCGTTGAAACTGAGGTTCCACTAGTGGGATTCAGGATTCAGGAAGCAGTATAGACCGGGTAGAAATTCGGATTCCACGCGTGCCCGAACCGTTCTCCAGACTTGAGCTCTTAGCCTGTGACCTCGTGGCTTGTCTCTGTCGAACCTATATATATATATATATGCTCAAGTGCTGTATTTACAGAATGAAACAGAAAAGCTGTTTCCATTGCAGTAGTCGTGTTATTTAGTTCAGTAGGCCGGGCGTGTTAGCTGTGTGTGCACTGCAGTGAGAGAGTGAAAGCTATTTTTCTTTGGGTGGTTAGCTTGGTTCAGTCCTTGTGATTACTACTGACATAGTATGCTCCTGTGCGTTTCTTTGCAAGCTTCAGATGGGAGCAGCGATGTTTCCAGTTTCCTGAAATTGGTTTTGATATAGTCGACTACTATTTGGTATTTGAAAGACAGTCGATTACTATATATTTTTGAGTTCTTTAGTCTACCTATTTCATATCTCTTGGTAAAGTTGGGTGCTGTTGTGGCTCTCTGCAACACATTTCGTCGATAGTTATGACAGTTAGATTTATCTCCTTAAACTGTGTATGCCTTTGGTTCAATTGTTTATAGTAACATGGTACAATATTAGTACTACCTTAGTCAGTAGAAATTGTGCATCACAAATGCCGCATAGGATGATTCACCATTCATTCTAACATCTTCTAGGTGAGTATTTTAATCTTTTATTATGTCTTGCATATCAATTTTCTTAAATACTAGGTCGACCAATCTGTAAAAAGATAGAGTAGAGTTTGTTGCAGAAGGCTTCGGGAACAATTTTGTTAATAAGGACGACAATTTTTAAGGTACATTTGTAAGTAGACGAAATGTTAAATGCAATACGTTATGCTAGTTCTGCAATGTCTAATCACTGTCCGAGTTCAGTTTTTTTCCCCCTCAAAGTGAAGTGTATTCTTTATGCCGATGCATGCAGTTCACAGTTGAATTACTCTATTGTGATTCAATCTGAGGTTTTCTTTCCTATCACTATTTGTTTTACAGTTTCTGCTTTGTCTAACACGTATTGTTTGTCACAGGTAATGCTAATGAAACTTTTGTTTTACATGTACAGCCAGAACGCCCGGATGAGAGGGTTAGGATAGAATCAGTAGGTGGCCAGATCATCTACTGGCAGGGGCCACGTGTCATGGGCGTGCTTGCAGTGTCAAGGTCAATTGGTACGGATGGCGTCTCCTTTTGTTCTATTCATTGTCCATGCATGTTAGCAAAGATGACAAACATCTTCTAGCTAGAGCATCTAAAACAACCGCAGTAGCTTTGGTAAGGAAAAACAATGAACATTAGCTGGATACGGTCTAACCACGTTATCACTACTCGGATCATTTTGAAATTTTCTGCAATGGCATGTTCTGTGCACCATGGACCTTAGTGTCCAATAAGCCAAGTTGAACCAGCAGTGGAGTAGCAAGCTTCGGTTTCCTTGGATGAGATGCGAAACCCTATGTTGACCTGGTGAATTCGAAATGCTCAATATGCATGTTCCAATGTATCCATTTAGACAAGATTAGGATCAGTATTCTCCTAAAAAAAAGATTAGGATCAGTGAATTTCTTCTGTCTGCCATTTTAATGGATCACTGAATTCGAAATGCTCAACATGCATGTTCTATTTTAATGGATGAGTGAAATTCTTCTGTCTGCCATTTTCAGGAGACTACTTCATGAAGCCAAGCATATCAGCAGAGCCAGAGATAACCGTGACTGACCGTACGTCCACAGACGAGCTCATCATCCTGGGGAGCGACGGGCTGTGGAACGCCATGTCCAACGAGTACGCTTGCAAGGTCGCGAGGTACTGCCTGAGCGGGCGCGCGGCCGCCAAGTGGCCGGCGGCCGTCCAGGGGAGCTCGGCCAGCGACGCCGCCAAGCTGCTGGTGGAGCTCGCCATGGCGCGGGGCAGCCACGACAACGTCAGCGTCGTGGTGGTGGAGCTGAGGCGCATGCTGTGGAGGAAGTTCTCCCGACAGAATGGTAGGACGTAGCCTGTGGGAGTCCCCTCTCCAGTTCGTCGCAACATACTAATTAAGCTAGCTAGCATGCGACGGAGCGATGGAGGGGAATGGAAATCCGCAGTATGACGGGATGGTGTGGAAAAAAAAAAAGAGGCTATGAGAGCTGCTCCTGTGCTGTAAACTGGGGGGAGTATACTCGTAGCCGTGCCGTTGTACTGCATTGGTTGTTTACTTCTATCTGCATGTAGCATACACCATTGGAAATTAAAGCATAATGAAACATGGGATGCTTTAAGTAGTTCTGATCGTCTTGAGAGTACCATCCTGTTTTAGCTAAATCCGGTGTGCTTCATCTCCGATGTGGATAGAGGCGTAGATTGAGCTAGCCTGAGACCTGAGGGCCCTCCGTCAACAACAACTACTACGTCGAGACGAGATATGGAGATTGGAGAGCACCCGACTCAGCGGTCAGTCCCTTGCCATCGAGATGCAGGTGCAACCATGTAGGAACCGAGTACGCTACCTTCGCACTGTTCTCTGCCTCTTCAAAGTTCACCCGCGCCGCGCCATCAGATCGGCAGCTGCCTGCATCTACCGAGCGGCTGCGTGACCTAGCCATACTGCCAATACTGCCTTACTACAACGAGGTCGTCCGTCGTCGAGGCTGTTTTTTTTTGTGCTGCAGTTCTGAATTCTGATTCGTTGGGCAATAGTTAGGCACGCCAACTGAACGTAACAATGACCAAATGCAGTGGCCACGCCAAAACTTTGGTCGGGCTTATATATGCTCCTTATCGGCGAACCGACGACATACCCAAACAAGCGTTTTATCCGGTGTGTCAATCTGTCAGAGTTTGCTGCTCGGTCATTGATCGAGCTCACTGTTAACAGCCGGTAAACAGCTGCTGATGCCTCTTCCAAGACATGCAGGCGTACATGCATATACGTCAGAGTTGGATTTTGCTATATGATCTTTGACAACATGCCGACACGCACCCAACTTCATTGTTTATTAGAGAATGTATTCCTTCAATTAAGTAAAATGGTGTTAAAATGATTTGGTAGCCAAGAATATGGGCAAGACCGCAAGAGTACTATAGCAAATCAATTGGCAGTATTTCTTCGACCAAGGAAATAGTATTAACAAAAAAAAAAGGCATACGATAGCTAACTGTATTTGTAATAGTATATATTAGAGCAATCATGTTGATATACATTGTTTCGTGCAGTTTCACATAGGATTTTTTATGATGCTGGCCGGAGAGAGAGAGAGAGAGAGAGAAGGCTTGTTGTTTCGTGAGACATAAGCAAAAAAAATTAGGATTATTAGACCACAATCTTATTAGACGACAAAAAAAATTAGGATTTTTTAGGAGTTGTTGTCACGCAATCTATGCATAAATTGTGGGATTGCACATTTCATGTGTTTTATATTGTTTTCAAGTTGACTTGCTAATGCATGAGATCATGTATCGTCCATAATTTGGCAGCATTCTATATATATATATATATATATATATATATATATATATATATATATATATAGCAGGGAAGTATATGTATAGTCTAATCTTAAAATATGCCATTGCCCATAATATTCTTTCGATCGAAAAACAGCTAACAATAACGGCCTGTCAAGAATAAGCCTTGCAAGCAGTTTTGGTAAGGATGTGCGCATGGAAGTTCATTACCAGAAAAGCGCATATTCCTGACGGCCAAGCACCGTCAGGGAAAGGGCCAAAAACCGTGGTGAACTGGTGATATGCAGATATATTACTCCATGTAGGAGAGTACAATAGGTGGCCTTGTACAATTCCACAGTCTGAAAATAGAAGGTACTCCTATTTTCAGTGCTGATAATTGAAAATAGGGCAGTGCATGTGCATTGCTGAAATAAGGAAACGAAAATCTGAATTCTTCTAACATGTAAATTTTTCCAGATATATAATTAAATCTGATAATAGTAAAGGGACCAGGATTGTCTACATCCGACATGTAAATTCACTTCCGTAGTAAAAGATCACACAATAGGCCTAAAAATGGTATGTTTGGCCCGGGGAATCCCAAACAAAATGTCGTCCACGTATCGCGTATAGTAGTCGATCCTGAGTGCTAGCTATCCTAATTTCCTACCAAGCAAAAATGCAAACCTCCATTACACATCAGAGTTCACGCGCCAATTCCCATTGCGCCTACTGCTCCGTGGACGCCGAGCCTTGTGTCTCGGACGGGCCCTCTTCTTGCGCCGCTGGCTTCTGTACCCTCACCCCGATGTCAATGCCAAAGAGAAGCACTCTGCCCACCGTCGTCGCAGTCACAGGTGGTGCTGGCTCGGGGGCTCTCTCCACCGTTGGCGCCAGATCATGTTGCAACGGCAACTCCACGGCCGGTGGCGCAGCAGGCGACGCTGCCCCGTCCGCGTTCGCCGGCAGCAGCGCAAGTGTGAGGGCCGGTGGTGGCGGTAGAGCTACGAGGGGCTGGACGAGGCGCGGCTTCTTGTTGGGCACGATCGGCGGGACAGCGTAGTGCTTCCTCATGTGCCCGCCGAGCTGCACTCCCACGGCGAACACCGCGCCGCAGACCTTGCACACGTGCGCCTTCTCCGGCTTGCCGTTGCGGCGGCACGATGGGGCCCCGTCGTCGTCCCCGGACCCGGGCACCATCGCCATCCCCGCGGCCGCCGCCGCGGCGTGCTCCCTGTTCCTGTGCCCGGCCACGTGGCCGCCGAGCCCCTGGTGCGTCCGGAACCACATGTCGCACTCGGGGCACGAGTAGCCGTTTGGGTTCTGCCGGCCCGCAGCAGCAGGTTGGTGCTGGTGATCCGCAATGGGCGCAGCGTGTTGGACAGCAGGCGCTGGTGCTGCGGCATGTTGGTGGACGACGACGGCCTCGCTTTCGCTGGGTGGTGGATTGTTGGATGGTCCGACCGCCACCGTGTCCATGGCGACGTCGTTGTGCGTCGGCTGCGCGGTGCTGCTCTGGACGGAGACGTTGGTCGCCGCTGGCACGGGCGACGACTGGGTGGTGGGCGACGCGGGAGAGGTTGACACGGGCGACTGAGTGGGCGTGACGGACGCCGTGGGGACGGGCGAGGGATTGGGTGGCGCGAACGCGAGAGGCGTCGGCTGGAGGACGATCTGGGGCTCTGCTACCACGATGGCCATGGATTGGTCCGGTCCTGCGCCATTGTTCGGAGAGGCAGCCTGCTGCTTGCTCCCCAATCCGAAGCAGCCTCGCTTGCCGGAGCCGCCCCATGCCCCCACGACCGCCACCGCAGCGCGCTTGATCCCCTTGTCCTTCTGGCTCCCAACAAACGCATGGTGCTGGTGAACCTTCATGTGCCCGCACACGGCCTTCTGGCTGCGGAACTCCTTCCCGCAGATGGGGCAGGCGAGCGCCGCCCCCGCCGCCGTGGACGAGCTGGCGTTGCCGCCGTTGTTGCTCGCCGAGACGACGGGGGACGAGCTGATGGCGTTGCCGCCGTCGCTGTTCGCCGCGGCGACGGGGGGCGACGGGCTGGTGGCGTCGTCGCCGTAGCTCGCCGGGGCGGAGGAGCAGGCGGCGTTGTCGCCGCAGTCGCTGATGGTCTCGTCCGAGTCGTCGCTCAGCAGGGGGCAGTGGCGGTTGTAGTACTCCTCCGTGTCCACGTCGGAGTGGTCCCCGGGGACGATCTCGCCTTCCTCCGGCTCGTCGCCATGCGGATCGGCGTGGCAGCGGCTGATGGGGCGCCGCCACCGGTCCTCAGAGGAGCCTGCCATCACGCGGGTGTGCGATCGAGCTAGGGCTCCGCTGGCCTTGGTGTAGTGGTGTGAATCAAGATCGATAACGAGAGAGCGGCGGCTGCTGGTGCTCGTGCTCGACTTGACAACTGGGGGGAAGAGTTTGGTTTCACTTCCACGACCAGAGAGGCTTTGGCTCCCTTTTATTGCGCGCCGTCACCCACGCTCCTCGGGGGAGTCGGCGGTCAGGACTCTCCGAGACCGAGATCGATACGAGGACGGGACGGCGCGCAACCGCCGCGCGCGCGCGGTCGGTTGGCATTGATACCGTTGCGGGAAGCCGCGTCTCACACCCAGTCCGACTCCAGCCCGTTTCACACCGGGGCGAGGGCGAGCGAGCTGCGTTTTAACTGTCGCTATCTGGCACGGTTCCGCTCAAAATTAATTCTGAGATATATTGGCTGGTTTTCGTGTCCGTCACTTCGTCATATCTCTCTCAGACTCTCATCAGCTTGAACACGCGGCCAGCTGGCGCCCCGGGTCCGATTCGGGAACGAGATGGAAGAAGCATGACGTCAAGATGCAGAGGCAAGGTCTACGACGGCGATCAGCTAGCTAGATTATGGACGCGTGAGCTAGCAGACCTCGTTTAGTACTTTATTAGTTTTGAGTGAGAAAAAATACCATGGATCGGAGCCGCCTTCCTGGCCTGCTAGCTTTATAAGGAAGGAGTTTGTTTTGTTTGGTAGAACATCGAGGCGATTTGCATTATTTGGTAAGAATCCAGATAGCCTCCATGCGAGTACATGCTGTTCCGCGGTGTTCGGTATCAAAAACCAGTGTGTCAAGTCAAACCGGGAGTCATGGCGGGCCGGTGGCCAGTCAAGTCGTGCTTCTCAAGTTTGAGTCCGTGTGTTGTCCAATTAATCCAGTCCGGTCCAGTACACTCATCAACAATTCGAGTTAACATAATTGCTCAAAGGACTAAATAAAAAACCATACAAAATTCGAGTTGAATAACACTCAGCAGTCAGCACAACTGATATTTTAGCGCTTTTACAACACACTCAAAAGAAATCATAGCCATTCTTGCGTATTGCGGATATATATCTTCCCGTGTATTTTGGGTCATTTCGATCCCCTTGATGTTTGGATCTTGTGCTTGGTTCCCACGTCCTCTTGTGATGCTAAAACTTCCTATCAGCTCGTTATGTGCTGCCACACTTCCATAATATGCCCAACTCGTTTGTCATTGCTAACTGCTTTTGAACATCTACCTTGTTCGATCGACTTACCGCAAGTCAGGAGAGATGCGCACATATGGGATTATTATGCACCAAATTTATGGTTGGACAATTTGTCCTCACATCCCATACATGTACGCAAATTTACCTCCACGTCAATTTGCCAGTATTGCAAAAATATAACAAGAACACGGGAGTATAAGTACCGTTAGCACTTAAGTAACGATAACCGTCTGAAAATCAAGAAAAATATACTAGCAAAGAACAGACATTTCATTTGCAGTTTCAATTGTCTGCAGTATATAGTATTTTTTTACTAGAAAAGGGAACAATATTATGTATTCCCATACTATCTTTGTACTACACTTTCGTTAGGCTGCTATCTCAAAATCATTTGCTCTTCTGTTCCTAGCTAGCTATCCTAAAGTAAACAAAATCATACTGAGTGGGACGCGAAACTTTCCAATTGTGGCCTACTGCTCCCCACCGGTGGTGGTGGACGCCGAGGTCTCTGTCGCCGACGATCTTTCTTGCGCCGCTGGCGTCTTCACCCCCGTCCCGATGTCAATGCCAAAGAGAAGTACTCTGCCCACCACCGCCGGCTTAGCTGCAGGCGACGCCTCGTCCGATTTGACAGAAAGCGCAACCGTGAGGCCAGCTACGCCCACGGTGGCCGTGCCTGGTGGTGTGACGTGGCGCGGCTTCTTGTTCAACGGCTCGCCAGTGTAGTGTTTCCTCATGTGGCCGCCGAGCTGTATGCCCCCGGGGAACTCTGCGCCGCAGACCTTGCACACGTGCGCCTTCGCCGGCTTGGCGGTGCGGGTGTCCGGGACGGCGCCGCCGTGGAGCGCGGCGGCGAGCTCCCTGTTCTTGTGGCCGACGACGTGGCCGCCGAGCCCCTGGTGCGTCCGGAACCACTTGTTGCACTTGTTGCACGTGTACCCTCTCGGATCTTGCCGGCCTCCAGGTGGTGGCGGCGGCGCCACGGGCTGCTGGTGCACGGGTGGAGTTTGCTCTCCTGCGGCGTGGACGACGGCTTCGCTGGGTGGACTTGCTGCTCCTGCCGCCACCGCCTCCATGGCGCTGCTGCTCTCGACGGAATCATCATTGGCCATTGCGTCGGACTCCACGGCCACGGACGACAGATTGTACGCTGCGGACGGCGTGGGCACGGGCGGCGGATTGGGCTTTGCGGGCGTCATGCGCACGGGCGGCGAATTGGGTGGTGCGAACGCCAAAGACATCGGCGCCAAGACAACCATCTTGGCTTCTGCAACCGCGGCGGCCATGGATTGGCCCGATTCGGCAATCGGGGAGGCAGCCCAGCCCTTCGTCCCCGAGCAGCCTCGCTTGGCGGTGCCGCCCCATTCCCCCACGAGAGCCACGTCGCGCTTGATCCCCTTCTTCTTCTTGTCCTTCTTGTCCTGCTCCTGGTGAACCTTCCCCTTCTTGCCCTTCTTCCCGATCCCCTGCTCCCGGTGAACCTTCATGTGCCCGCACACGGCCTTGTGGTTGCGGAATTCCTTCCCGCAGAAGGGGCAGGCGAGCACCACCGCCGCCGCCGCCGCGGAGGACGCGCCGCCGTTGTTGATCGCCGTGGGGGACGAGGACGCGCTGGCGCCGCCGTGGTTCGCCGGGAAGGAGTCGCTGATGGTCCCCTCCGAGTCGCTCGAGCAACCGCGGCGGTTGTTGTTGTAGTACTCCTCGGTGTCGGCGTCGGAGTGGTCCCCGGGGACGAACTCGCCTTCCTCCGGCTCGCCGCGCCCGCACAGATCGGCGAGGAGGCGGCGGCGGCTTCGGCGGCGGTCGTCGGAGGAGCCTCCATCCATCGCGGCGGCGCGCGCTGTGGCTCCCGCTGGCTCGGTGTGAGCGGATTAGGGCTGCTCCGCCGCACTCCGCTCGCGAGCCCTCGAGACGACCAGAGAGCACCACCCGCTGGTCGGCTCGGGGGGGTTTTGGGACAAGGGGATGGATTCACTTGCCCCCCCGGGGGCAGATCAGGCTTCCTTTTATTGCGCGCCGCCACACCCACGCTCCTCGATCGGGAAGCGTCGGCCGCAAGGAGCCTCGAGAAAAGATACGCGATATGATACGATACGATGACGGCGCAAACAGGACCCGCGTTGCCGCGTCTCGCGCAAGGCGCAACAGCCCTGCAATACCGTTGGCAGAATAGGAGTCACCTGCTGCTCATAGAGCCATAGGCGGCCACCTAGCGCTCCGGATTTTATCCGGAAGCAGACCGCGTCACCTGAGGCCTGAGGGTGCACTGCTAGATGTTTAGGAAAAACCAAAACAAAGGCCCTGTTTAGATGAGTTGGTGAAAGTTGGCGAAATGTCACATCCATCCTTTTAACACTAATTAGGAGTACTAAATATAGACTAATTATAAAACTAATTACACAGATGGACTCTACATCGTAAGACGAATCTATTAAGCCTAATATGTGCCGTCATTAGTGCATTTTTAATGACGGGTTACTGTAGCACGACAGTGTCTAATGACGAATTAATTAGGCTTAATAGATTCGTCTCACGATGTGGAGTCCATCTATGTAATTAGTTTATTTTTATACCTATGTTTAATACTCCTAATTAGTGTCCAAACATTCGATGTGACAAGTTGGCAAAATAAGTTGGCGAAAGTTGGCGATCTAAACAAGGCCAAAATCACATTCCTACTCGAATTTGGTAGATGTAAGTGGAGTAGGGACATTGGTGAGATTCGTTTTGTTTGGTAGGTTTTCAGATTTATTTGGTACGCATACCATACGAATGCAAGTTCTTGGGTGTAAGCCAAGGCCGGCCGGCCTGGGTGTTGATCAAGTCGTGCTGCACAAGTTTGGACTCTTAGAATCCGTCTGTTAGTCGAGTGATGTGTGTTCGCGTGTTCCTGGGATTGTTTGACAGTCATGAATTACAGGCCAAATTCGTGGGTGAGCTATTTCTTCTTTCAAAGAAATAAAAAGTTAACTATTACAAAAGTCATGATGAGATAATCGCAGGGAGTCAAATACTTTACATTTGGGAAAGTATATTTTTCACACATAACTATTATAGAAGTCTAATTTTCAACCCGAAAGTATAAAACTGGACACCAAGGACCATCCACTATCGAAACGATGCAAAATTGGCTCTTTCGGTGCTTTTCGATTTTCCAAAAATTATAAAAATAAATTTTGTATTTAAAAAATCCATAACTAATTTATTCTAAATTAAAAAATATGTATGATGCCAAATGTTTTTAAAAAGGTGACGTATATGTTGGTGCACCATTCGAAGTTATCGTCGTATTTTTATTTTATTCTAAGTATTTTTTAGAAAAATAATAAAATAGTAGAAACATAAATAGATAATACTCAAATAATATTAAATAGTGTGATAATAGGTGAGTTACATTTTAAGAAAACTTTTGGTGTCGATTTCATATCTTTGATTTTGAATGAATTAATTAGGAATTTTAAGTTTAAATAATATTTTCTATGTTTGTAAAATCGGAAACAACCTTTAAACCCACCGAAAGGGCTAAATCTGATCGGTTTGGACAGCTGGATGGTTTTTAATGTCTATATTTTGTATTTGTGGGTTGGAATCAAACTTTTGTAAACGTTGGTACACTTGTTTAAGTGGAAAACATCAATCCGAAGAAAATTCTACTAGTTGCATTGCTTGCTGGTTTACAAAGGTCCCTAATAATTAACGAATAAAATATGTTGGCAGGCCACAGTTGCTTGGTTTGGCCTCCCCGTCGAGCGCCAAACGTACCGATCGACCTTGCAGGTGTGGTAGCTGTAGAAAGTCTGCCCGGTGGTGATGTTAACGTTGTAGAGGCTCATGGCGACGTCAAACTCCGCCGCGCCGTGCACCTGCTGGTCCACCCAGACATGGTCACGGAACGTCTGCGACAGTGGTGCCTGGTCCTTGCCGGCCGACACGACTGCCCTGCTCGCCTTCCATCCACTTCTTGTGTCCACCGTGGACGTAGAACTTGGGAAGCGCCCCCTCGGCCAGCTTGATGCCGGCGTAGGAGATCGCTATTTGGCCGCTGTCGTGGGCAACCGCGAGGTAGGTGTGGAGGTTGAGGAGGCCGATATGGCGACGTCGAACTCCACCGGGGTTTGCTTGATGCCTTGATCCGGTCGTCGTCGAGCCCCCGTGCGCCGAGGAGGCTGACCGTGACGTAGGTAGGAGTCGTGTCCACGAGCCAGATTATCGAAAAGGCCAGATGACTATATATGGTTCAAAACACATCAAATATTTTGGTCTGCAAAATAAAATTTATCACAGATAAACACTACCGGTGCACAACCACTGGGCCATGACAATGCTGCTAGTTGTGTACAAGTAGTATACAAAGCAAACTAACGTTTAAAATACGAGGCCACCCCGCACTTGCTTGGTTTAGCCTTCCCGTGGAGCGGCAACCCAGCCCTGCAGTTGTGATACTCATAAATCGTCTCGCCGGTGGTGACGTTCACGTTGAAGAAGCTCAACGCGACGTCGAACTCAGCCACCCCGTGCATCTGCTGGTCCACCCATAGATGGTCGCGGAACAGCTGCGACAGCGGCGGCTGGTCCTCGCCGGCCGACGCGACGGCTCTGGTCGCCTCCAACCACTTGGGCCCACCGGCGACGTAGAACTTGGATACCGGGCCCTCGGCGAGCTTGATGCCGGCGTAAGAGATGGCCACGTGCCCGCCGTCATGGGCCGCTGCCAGGAAGCCCTGAAGGTGCAGGAAGCCGATGGAGACGTCGAACTCCACCGGACGAGAAGCACCACCATCGCCGTCGGGGTCGAGGCCCCGTGCGTCGTCGAGGCGGACTGTGACGTAGGTCGTGGCCGTGTTAATCACGAATGAATTTATCCCAAAGCCCAAACCAACTAAGATGCCGAGGATGCCGAGGATCACGACCCCGACGCAAACTTTTTGCTGCCAGGGCCACCACGACTGGCACATATCCTATCGTGTGGAAGGTAAGCTAGAAATTTTGAGGCGATCGAACTCGATCGTCAAAGTATGCGCTACAGCTTGCGAGACGTGATTTTCGGCTTGGATGTGGTGAAACTGAAACAGAATCCATAGGTACGTACGTAGGTTTGTGCATATATATGTATTGATTTTTACCAAGAATCCTTTTTCATGATGTTGTCTGAATCGGACAAACATGTGGACTGGTACCGTTTTCAACCCGATGATCTGACTCTTTTATCTGGCAACGAAACTCTAATCAAACACGGATCAATGGCCGAGAATTGTGGGGTTTTTTTTGCGTGTTTATCTTGCGCTAATGCGCTTACACAGATAATAATACTAAGGACATATATTTAATTATTAAAAAACAATGTTGATAATAAAATATATGTAATAGAATAGTAAAATAAAATTAATATGATTACCTAAAAAACTAACTGAAGTCTTCATCAACAATAATATGCCTTGTAGGAGGTTCCTACCCTGAGCTTCATTGACATCAACATTACTGAAGCTGTGAAAAACGTATACAGAACCCTTTTGCAATTCAACCAATTGGTCATCTTAATTTCTTTTTTTTTTTCTTTTATGAGGACCTGACAAGAGTTCCTTCAGAAACATCTAAGACCTAAACACAATTATTTTTAAAGACAGACCTAAACACAGTGAATAAATGATTTTTTTTTGTGAATCACACAGTACAGACCCAGATGCTCACAACCCCAAACACATATGCACGCAACCCTATCCCTATGAGCACCTCTGAAAGACTGGGCTGACAAATCCTCCAAATTGACAAAGTCACCATAGGCGCCTCGCTATCGACGGGCACGTCGGCTACCACTAAAAGAATAGCGCCGGTTAAATCCTGGAATAAATCTAGGAAAATGCGAACACCAGTGCCGAGTTGAGGATTCGAACCCTGGTGGGCTGGTTCCACCACAAGGAGCCTTACTAGCTGAGCTAGAGCTCAGTTCGCCGTGAATAAATGATGATTGCACGCATAAAAGATCAGCTAAGACAAGACATAAATTGATCGTACAAAGAAGTGAAGAACTCAGAACTGGAGAATAGTTCGTATCTTCTCTAGTTCTGTTGTGGACCTGCTGTGCTGGACGACTGGTCTGTATACGTACATAGGATGGCCAGCTGGGCTGTAGTGCATATGTATAATAATATGTTGGGCCATCGTGGGCCCCGACCGTCGCCTCGGTTGCATGGTGCCAGAGCCGGCCCTGATTGCAGGGCAATCAAGTTTTTGCGAATCGCCTTCATGCGACAGGTCATCGAGTTCCGTGATGTCTTCACACCATTGTCGCTGAAGGCAGGTCTCGCTCATGACAGCGGGGCAATCAAGCCTTTTGAAGGAAGGTCCTGCTCGGGATAACAGGGCAATCAAGTTTTTGGGAAGTGTATTCATACGATGGCATGTGACGTCTTCACTAGCCCGTTGTTGGGTCCCGCTTGGGATGCGGACAATTAGGTTTTTTTGGGAGCATCTTCATACTAATACGACTGCCCAACCAGAACCGTGACAACTTCAATGACGTGTTGTTCACTATCGACTCCTGTCCACATCCACCCTTTTTTATGCCTCCAACGATTGTCCACGCGTGCTCGCAATACAACGACATTCGCTACGTGTCATCTAGACCCGCGTCAACACCACCGCCTTCCCTGCCGTTGTCTACACATGCAATATATGACTAATTCCTGGTGCCCAATTCACACTCTCCACTATGAACGCCTTCCTGCATCAACTTAGTTTGACTACTTCGAGCATACTCGATTACCAATGTTGAGTAATGATACATCTGGTTCCACTAGAGTTGGCCTCAACTTTCTATATAATTTTGTTCATCGTGTTCATATTTAAAATTATGTTAATCATGAGCACATGCACATGTTTTGTTTCACTCATAATAGATATGAATTTACCCTAGAGCCCGAAGCAACTAAGATCAAGAGGATGCCGATGATCACGACCCCAGTACAATCTTTTTGCTACCAGGCCAACCAGGAGTGGCACATATCCTATTATATAGCACTCTAGTGTACATATCTCAGTAGCTAGATATAAATTTTGAGGTGATCAAACACAATCACATCAAAGTATGGGGTTCCGAGAGAAATATAGTTTTTGCGTGGATGTGGTGAAACAAGATGAAACTTCATCATCAACCGAAGAACAAGAATATCCATATACTTCTAGTGAGTTCAAGGCATTTGGATATGATTATAATGATTCTAAGTGGCGAGGAGGAAGATATTAATTATAAGAAGGTAGATTCTAGTTTTCATGAAGACGAGGAGCCACGAGAGAATGGTGAAGATATAAATGGAGCATTGGTGACCTATGAAGATGTGAAGACACAAGATGATGTGAAGAAACTTGTAGGAGGATGTAGTTATGAAGATCTCATGTACACCAATAAGTAACCAACTCATGTTATTTTACCTTCATATAAGGAAGCATGTAGAGGGAAAACAAATAGAGGAGTGGTGAAGAAAAGATTAGACTCATAGTTGCATCAAGTCTATGAGGAAGCTCCCACCTCGGATAAGAGAAGACCTTGCCTCAAGGACAAGAGACAAATAATACCTAGAATGAGAGTGCAAATGATTTACCGAGCAACACACCATGGTCTGGTCACCCGAGACAAGTATGCATTGGGGAGAGTGTTAAAAATAGCAATTCATACTTGAAAAGCTTCTAAAAGATTGAAGATCATGCATGAACTATGGTAGCCATGCTTCATGGTGAAGTGTGGAATACTCTGGAACTAGATTTATTTTGGCAAGATAGAAATATCAATATAGTAGGTAAGCATGAGAGAAGGCTCTAGAACTAGATATTTTGAAAATGATGTACACATGGCAAAACCCCATAGCCATGGAGTTTTATACATAAGAGTGCTCGCGTCCCCTTGCCATACCATGAAAAAGATTGACATATGATTCAAAGGTGAGAATATAACAAGGTTGTAATGTAGTGTAGTGGTATAATGTTAGGGTATCCACATAAAGAGTATCTAGTGTGTAAGAGTCCTCTCATGTTGTATCCAGTTGAGGTGTAAATAATGGTTTGAGTTTTCTAGTAGACAGTTGGTCTCCCGTATTTGTGTCTAGATTAAGGTCTCCAAATAAGGAGTCAGTGTCAAGGTTAGGGCACTGATTTATCAACACGTGAATTATTTTTTTGTTTTTCTATAATTGCATGGAAAATTGCAAACGCAATGAATGATGAAGTTGTAGGACAAAGTACAGATGTTGAAAGCATGCGATCTGTGTTTCTGAGCGTCTCAAGGTCATTGAAGAGATTAACCGTAGATACTCCCGTCACACTATTATGTACACAATATTGCCTTTTGAAGTTACAAAACCTTAATATTGGGTGGAAATCATTGTAACAAATGGAATGTACCTTCTTCCATCTTGAGGCTGAACTAGAGGAGCAAACTGATTCAGTTGGTTGCTTCCAATGCGATAGCTGCTCAAAAAAGCGCAAATGTTGCCCTAGCATTGTGCAGGAGTTTTCTTGGAACATGTAGAACAAATATGACTGCTCTTCATGCCATGAGAAGGGCTACAAGTGCCAACATGTGTGATGCCTTAGGAGTATGGAAGAAGTTTTAGGACAGTATCAATGTTGCATTAGAAACAACAAGAGATTAGCTAATCACCTAAGATCTAGTATCTAGATCATCAACGCTTTAAAGGGCATTCCATGCATCGTAAAAATCGCTTTCAATTTCTACCATGAGCAAATATTGCCAATTTAAACTTGTGCTGACTCTAAGTTGTTCCTCATATGTTGCCTTTACTTTGAGGAGTGTGTACTGTCTATAGGGAAAGATCACTTGTGCACATAATACTTAAAGTGAGTTGGTAGTTCATGTTATCCAGAAGTTGGACGAAGTGATACTTTCTATTTGTTAGCTTATATCTTTGCCTTTTATTTCTTGTTGTACTCATTTGCCTGATAGTCATAGCACAAACTACAAATGTACCGTGTTAGTATTCATCTCTCACTTTTTTTTCTTCTTCCAAAATTGTTGCATGGATTGCCCATTTGGTGCTAATCACTTTTTTCATGTATTACCCTCACTTTTGTATCTTTTTATTTCTGTATAAAAAGGAATGGGACCATTCTGGAGGTGTTCGGTTAAAAGCAGGAAACCATAGTAGTAAGTTGTGAGTTGTGCCTTCTATAAATCGTTTGTCTGGGTCTAGTATGTCCATTGTTGCGCTATTTCACCTTTTCATGGAACCAATTCCTCTGGCCTCAGTCAATCACTACATTATCATCCTCGAAGAGCATATAGCTTAATCAAAGGTGGCACATAATTGTAGGGTTACTTCAAACATCCCTGGTAACATGTATTCTCTTTTTTTTCCTTTAGGGGAAATCCGTTAACAAGATACAAAAGCGGACACCAATAACCATTCAAGTGTTGAAACTAGATATATTTTGTCCATTGCATGGTTTGAAAGGTGATTTTGTATTTTCTAAAAATAAAAATTGGTTTAATCTATAAGTTCATAAATAATTTATTTTAAACCATAAAATTATGATACTGGCACCGATATCTTTGTAAAAATATATTATATCTATTCAATATCTTTTTGTAGTAAAGTGTAAAACTATAATTGAAATAAATAGTATATATGACTAGAAGCAATAAAACAAAAAAAACTATGAAGAAATAAAATAAACCTTCCATTATGTTATATTTGAAGAAAACTTGATACATGCTATATATTTTCTTTTTATGAATTAGTTATGAATGTTTAGATTAAATGTAATTTTTAAAAGATTTTAGAAAATGTAAAAACTCCTTTGAAACTGCTCGAAGGACCTAAGTTGTCCGGTTTTAACTGTTGAATGGTCTTTCCTATCCGGTTTTGTAAATCAAGGTTGAAAATCAGGCTATCAGGAAAGTTGGATGGTGAACTTTTCCCTTCTTTTAATGCCTTTGCTATGGTACTCTATTTACCTTCTTGGAGGTAAGAGATCAAATGAATCTTGACCATTTATTTTTTATAAGGGATAAAGCCTTTTTATAAGAAGTAAAGTGTTAGAATGGAAAAAGTTATAAACTAGCTATATGATTGCCACATTTGCAACATTAGCTAGTTTGGATCCATGTTGGCGGATATTATTTACCAATTTATAATCAAAAGGTCCACCGACATTTCTACCAAGATCTAAAGGCTAAAACATGAAAACATTATCTATCCTACTAACAACTTCCACAAGTTTTGGATGAAATAATATTGCAGGGGCAATCTGGAGAAAAATCGACGAAAACCGGGCTAGGACCCGGCCAGCCGGCTCACGCGGCCTGCCACTTTGTCCCATGTGCCACGTCACTGATCCAAGGGCGAGTAGACACACATGCACACATCCTAGCCGAGTAGTATCGGTTCATTCCGATGGATAGAAACGGATATTGCATCATATTTATTGGATTCAAATTATCCTATTCCAAAATTTACTAGAGTTAGACCTGATCATGGGCCGTTAGACCCGACGAACCCGAACCGACCCGCCCGAAAAAAGCCCGACCCAACCCGACCCGATCATGTGACGGGTCGGGCACAGGCCAGTTTTTTTGACCCAGAGCCCGAAAAAACCCGACCCAACCCGGCCCAACCCGAAAATTTACACTAAAAACCCGAAACCCGACGCAACCCGACCCGACCCGGCCATGTGACGGGTCGGGCACGGGCCAACATTTTTTACCCGGTGACCCGAAGTGACCCGACCCGAACCCGACCCGGCCCGTCCAATGATCAGGTCTAACTAGAGTCAAATCATCTCTGGATAGAAACACTATTTTTTTTCTAATCTAGGTGGAATATATTGTCGTGGATGTTAAGATAAGAGAGAATGGAATATACTGAACTGTGAAGGGGAATGGGATGTCATTTTGTGGGACCCAAATGCACTCTTATCTGTTAACGTCAGGTACCGCCGTCGAGGGGTGGGCATGTATGTATCCCTGTTGGTAGCGGATATTTTTTGGTAACATAATAATGTTGGGATGTACTAGCGTCTAGACGTATGATGGGGACGTTTTCCATCTGACGGTCTCTGAAACATCAAAAAACCACATCTACAACATAAAAATAAAGTATTGGCAACATTGAAAATGCATAAATGCAATGGTATATGCAAAAAGTTAACGGTGTAGTTTGGAAATTTTCTGCCGCAACATCGACACTAATGTTTCATGCAACATTCACTATAAAACATGCGGGAACAATAGTTGTGACATATGATATTAACTATAGAAACATGTTTCAGACCGTCTGATTTTTTTTTCATCGGAGTTTGGGTCTTAGCATTATGGTATAGGTTTTCTTTTTCTCTCGTGCAGGTTTCGATCTGTTCCATCTAATTTCTCAGGTTCCATTGCCTTTTTGTTTTCTGGTGCCATGTCACATTGCCATGCCAGCGGCAAAGAATTTTCTAGCAACAAAGACATGGGCCTTTCTATCAGAACCCAAGAACAAGTTGAAAAGGACTGCGCCGGCAAGACCTTGCCGGCCGCTGTAAATTTGCAAATTGCAATCAACCAACGATCTCCCCTGTTCGCTTGCGGCATCGAATTCCACACCGAAACAGGTCATGCATAGATGGGCTGTGTTCAGATAGGGAATTGAAAGTACTTTTGGGTGGGATGAATAGGGATGAATAGTAAAAAAAGTACTTTTGGTCCAGAAAAGTACTTTTGTGCCAGGTGTTCAGATTCAAAAGTACTTTTGTCCATATTTTGCTAGATGAACACAAAATGCTTAACACAAGAGATTGTACATCCTAAGAATGTGTTCGAATACAACAGGTACACATGCCACAAACATTACAACAGGCATGAATAATCATGAATACAACACAAACATTACAACAGCCATAAAGGGTTCATGAATACAGCATGATCTCAACAGGTCACACATATCTTCCAATACACATGTGTACACACACTAGCACTCGTCTGGCCTAATATGGTACCCAAGACTAAAGCATTCATTAGCAATTTCATCACGCAGCGAGTTCATATTTCCATCTTCCTCTCCGGAGTCATGTTCCTGGACCCCATGGTCTTCCTCTGCATCGTCCACAATCTCCCTTTCCTCATCCCCATGATCGATGAGAAAATTATGAAGTGCAGCACATGCAAGTATAATATGACCTTGTGTGATCTCAGGATAACTAGGGATACCTTTCAGGATCCTCCACTTTTCTTTCCACTGTCCAAATGTGCACTCTACCGCTGACCTCAAGCTAGAATGTGCTTGGTTGAAAACTTCTTTCTTCGTTGTTGGCCTGCGGCCTGTGCGCCACGCTTCTTGATGATATTTGACGCCCCTGTAAGGCGCCAGGTACCCTGTCTTGTTGGCATATCCCGCATCACAAAGGTAATATTTGCCTGCATACGAAGTAAAAGATCATGTCTTGGGAGGC
This sequence comes from Digitaria exilis, assembly GCA_015342445.1. Taxonomy (NCBI): domain Eukaryota; kingdom Viridiplantae; phylum Streptophyta; class Magnoliopsida; order Poales; family Poaceae; genus Digitaria; species Digitaria exilis. The sequence goes on from JACEFO010001882.1 coordinate 491,358, forward strand.
AACATAATAAACAGGAGATTCGGACAACAGGCATGTATTATCATTCGTACCTGGCGGTGGATGTGGGAAATTGACTCCATACTTTTGCCTTGCTTCACTCAACACCCTAGCATCATGTGCCGAACCAGGAATACCAGCAGCAATGAAAGTAAACCTTCGATCGGAGTCAACAATGCCCAACACATTTTGAGTCTTCTCACTCTTCCTATTAACATACTTGCCCACTTCGGTCCCAGGTACGCACACCTTGATATGAGTCCCATCTAGGGCCCCTATAGCATTTCGGAAGCACTGACCATACCTATGGTTCGCCACCTTAGGATGAACCATACTAAAGGTTGGGTCCCTAGGACACACATTATCTTTTGCAAGTTGCAACAAACATGCAATGACTTCATTGAATTTACTGCTGACCGTGCCATATGACCTAGAGAATATACAGTGCACAGTCCTAACCCCTTGCGGTGCCCCCAACATCCACAGTGTCATTCCTAACGCCTCCCTAGATGCCATCTTTCTAGTAGATTGGAGACCATAAGAGTCAACCAGTAGCTTGTGCAACAGCTGAAATAAAGGTGGTCTCATTCTAAACATAATGTAGCAACGTTCCCAATCAGCTGAGTTGTTGTCTACTACCTGTAACCCAGATAGTAGCGGTGCAGCAGAATATGCCGATCTTTGCAAGGTTAGGTGTTCATGCCGAGCTAGAAGAGATGCCATTTCAGTGAGTCTACGCATACCTTCCAGGTCAGCCAAGAGCAAAGCACCAAGCTGCCGCGCCTCTGGATCGTTTATTTGCGCCAACATGGCCGAACATGCTTGCTCAATGTCCATGCCATCTTGCCCCATTGCAAATGATCCATCATTTTCCGCTGCCATGGAACCCTGTCATGCAGTAAACAAATATTAGAAACATGTATCAGCATCCCACACAATAGTCATTACTAGCCAAATGAACAGCAAAGTAGACAGACAACTGAATTTACAAGAACAGCAGCACCCAGGGGCTGAAACAAAATTAGTTCAGCAACATACAGAACACAAAGATATTCAAACAGCATCATAATCAAGAATCAAAGTTCATCACGCAGTTGTACAACCTCAAAGTTTGATACTACAAAGTACACATTACAACAGGGCGGTCTCAGAAAAACAATGACAGGACAGTGACACAAGTCTACAGCAAATTGTCTATACTGTTGATCCAATCCCTTCTAGCTTCGCCAGTTTTGCAATTCATGAATTTGCGGCGAAACAGGTTGTTGCTCATGATTTTCATGAGCTTGTAGTACTTAGGATCATTAGTCGAGATCCCATGCTGCTCCACCAATGTCATGGCCTCATCGAACTCAGTTTGCACTTGAGCCTGTTGCCCTAACATCCCAACAAAGCCATCCTTGATAGCCGCGGCGTGCTCAGATAGTCCATACGCAAAGGTGTTCCAACATCCCAGAGCAGGTGCCTTGGATCGCTTGGAGCCACCACTCTCACCCGGGGATATTGGTCCACTGCTAGACTTCTTGCGGCCACTATGGTTGTAGGCCGGCGGCCCCATTGCAGTGGGCTGCAAGACTTCTTGAACTTTTTCTTCGTCCGCGTCGTCGTCTTCTTCCTCTCCTTCGGCCTCCTCATCTTGTTGTCCCTCTTCGGCCTCCTCATCTTGCAGTCCTTCCTCTTCAGTTGGGCTAACCATGGTGGCAGGATCAATGGTAATGTCCTTGAACATTTCGTGAAGCATTGGCAACCACGGAATTTGTTCTGTCTTTAGCCTCAAAACGTCGGGGCATTTCTGCATATTATGGCAAAGGACATTACACGATGCAAAAGTATGAATGAATACAACAACAATGCATGCAAGAATAGCATGCTTACATCGGACAGCTCCTCCCACTTCTTCTGCCTGGCGGTCCACCCACCGCGCCTGGTTCGACCCACCCCGCTCTGACTGCTCAGCCATTTATGTGCTATATACACTCTTCTGAGGGCATTACGTCTGTTTTCCATGGCTTTTTTGTTCAGGTGGATCGCTGTGAGGCTGTAGAACCTCATGACCATGCGGTTCCAACCGGCACTCTTCATTCTACTCTTTGTGCTGGTACCCTCAGCAACTTCATCCATCCAAAGGTTGCAAAAAAGTTGTGTGTTCTCATCGGTCCAAATTGTTCTAATGCGACGTTGCTACCACATAGGCAAGCAATGACTACTTCAGAAGGACCAACATCTCATGCAGACAAGTAACAGTTAACAGAAGCAAAATTGGAAAGCACGGACAAAATTGTATACCTCAGCTTCCTCCTCATCCTCGATGGCTTGACCGCCGGCCAAGGGAGCTGCCGCAGCACTAGCGGTCCCACGGGTAGCCGCTGCACGACTGCGTGTTAGGGGCGCCTCGGGCGTGGCCGTCGCCGAGGCGTTCCTCCTCCTCCTGGAACTGACGCCGGCGCGGGTCCCACCGCCGTCGTCGCGGGCAGCAGGCGGCACAGGGGCGTTGTCATTCGGGGCATTACTCGTCCGGCGAGCCCGTCTTCCTCCCTTGCCTCGCAAGAAGGCGGCCAAACCCGATGCCCTTGCAGATCTGGGCGGCTGCTCTGACATCGGCAAGTCGTCGTAGGGCTGCAGGACAAGCCGGCAATGCTCCACTACATCGGCGTTGGCGTTCAGATCCAGTCGCGACAAGGTCGGCGGACTTTCGGATCCAAGTGGACGAAGGCCTGACGCCGACGACGAGCCCTCCTGGAGAAGAAGTCGTAGGGAGGGACACCTTGCGGGGGGGGGGAGGCGCGTAGTTGTAGGTGACGTTGGGTCCAAACGCCACGGATGGAGGGTAGGCGCCGCCATGGGCCGCGTACGGGGCTTGCGTGAAGGGGCCGGCGGGAAGGCCACCCACGCCCGGCGTGAAGGGGCCGCGGGGAAGGCCACCGAAGGCTGGCATGAAGGGGCCACCGGGAACCCCACCGACGCCGGCCGTGAAGGCGCCGCCGGGAAACCCACCGTAGCCTGGCGTGTAGGGGCCGCCGGGAACGCCACCGGTGGGTGGCACGTACGACCCGACCGGTGGAGGGTAAGCGCCATGACCAACTCCGGCGGTGGGTGGCGGCTGCGTTGCTGCGGGAACCCCACCGTCCGCCGCCTCGACAGGCGACTCGGAGGTTGCACCGCCGGGGGTGAAGTAGCAGGACCCCAGCCACCCCTCCCACGCCCCGTCCGCCATTGACCTGAGCCGCCGCGCCGAACGACGAAGAGGAGCAGATCCGGATTTCCGGCAACGTTGGCGCCTTGCGGGAGCCAGGGGGTCGCAAGCCGCTGAAAGGCCTGCGGCCGCGGCGGTGAGACGGCGGGGGAGGTTGCGTGAGGCTGGCGGCGGCGGATGCGGGGGAATCTGCGGCGGTGAGGTGAGGGCGACTGGCGGCGTGGAGATGAGGGGGAAGCTGGGGGCGTGCGGCTGCGGATAAGGATGAGGGAGAGTGGGGAGGGGGGGAGGCGGAGCCGGAGCCGGGTAGGGTTAGCGGCGGGCCGTGTGGGTCCCACGTAAACGGCCCATTAATGCAGCAAATGAATAGGGCCCAAGAAGTACTTTTTTGTGCCAGCCCGTCAGATGAATAGTGCGCGGCCTGCCAGTGCCCAAGAAGTACTTCTTGGGCCAATCTGAACATGGCCATGGTTCTAGTCTGCTGCAACTGAGGCCATGTTTAGTTCCAAAAGTAATTTTTACTTCAGAACACACATCTAGAAAAAAGTACTTTTTTCCCACCACGACTAAACACGGCCTGAGTCAGATGCTCACGCGGCAATACTATCATGCAGTGATTTATCTGAAGCATGTAACTTGGGCGTCAGTGCCTTTAATGCCATCAGCACGGCTGTCATCAACCATATGGTCGAAGCAGCAGAGTTTCAAGTACTTCAAGCAGCGAGCACACATGTTCTGCAAGAGGTTCGTATATTGGCTCTCCAATCTGCTATCAGGAATGCCACGCCACATATCAAGCTCCTTGCCAACCGAGTTCGTAGCAGCCTTCAAGTCGTGAATGCCACCACGGGAATTCCGGTCACTCTGCGAGAAGCGCTGCGTCAGTCACAAGAGGAGATGATTGTCCTCAAAACTACAACTGATTCTCTGTTCGTCGGTAGAAGGTTGAAGGCAAAACTCAGAAGATTGATTTGCAAAGGTAGAGCTGCTGTAGCTTAGATGCTTTTGATGTTGTCGTGGTTGGGTCGGTCTTATCCCTGCTGTATCTTGGAACGCGGTCATGGCGACAAGACACGTGCTCTATCGATCATGACGCCATTTGCCTCCATTTTATGCTTAAAAAAAAAGTATTTGCCTCCATTTTGGATCCTTGCCTCACCTGCTAGCCTCTACCGTGCCAGGCAAGAATAGTTGTTTGGTCCTCAACCTCAAACCTTCCTTTGCCTGGGAAGCTAGTTCGTGTGGGCAAGAATTTTCCGACGGGCTAGGCGAGCACTGTCCCGCGCTGGCAAACCATGCGATTGTTCTCGCCTACTTGTCTGCTGACTAATGTTGACTTTGGTGCAGGCTTGGATCTGTGTTCAGGTAAGTGTGGAAAAAGAGTAAATATCACCTACTATACAACAACTTGTATAGTTGTATCACTTTGATCCAACAAGTAGCAGAATATGCAACTTGACACACAAACTTGTCAAATTTGTACGTATACGGTCACATATACCCCATCCATATGTATTTTCTCAACATAGCAGGTGAGTCGAATGATTTTTTTCATGTTACCTCCTATATTTATTTTTCTTGACAAAAGGTTACGCATTTTATTAAGAGGCGGCTAAACATTGTATCGCAAAAAAAATACATAACTATGTATGGAATATCCCCATATTCCATAGAAGATGAGGTAGGTATAAATGTAAAAAAATATTTTCATAAAAAAATTCATTATTATTAGCGTGTTCAAATTTTGAGCTTTACTTATTTTTTAGTCACTTTTATCCATACTTAATTCTCGCTCGTAACCACTTCTCACTATAAATATGTGCAAATAAAATTTATATTATTATAATTATATAATATTGTCAGAAACTATTATATTACATCCGCATCTCGGTTACCATACATATGAGGATGGACACAAAATAGGATGTTACACTATAAACAAATTTATTTCACCTATCAAAGAGACAAAATACATCTACGGGCATATATATGACCGTATATGCACACACTTGACAAGTTCGTGTATTTGCTTGCACACTTTGCAACTTGTTGGACTAAAGTGATACAACCATACAAGTTGTTGTATGGTGGGTGTAATTTACTCGTGGAAAAAAGTATTTTTTTCTGGATGTGTGTATAGCGTGAGAGGGATGAATAAAAAAAGTAAAAAATGACTTTTTTGAGATGCGTATTCTACGAAGAGGAATTACTTTTCTGAGCTGAACACAGCCATACGCCGGTACTCGTATTCCGTTTTCTCCCTCGGGGCCGGGGTGACACACCTGACTGTGCCGCTGCTGTCTACTCTCCTGTAACCGATCGAGTACTGACTACCGTCACTCATGTGGAGCAGCGAGACACCTGGCGACCCACAGCCTCGTGGCGTAGTCGCGTGCCGCTAGCATGTCTGATTGCTGAGGTCGCGGCGGATCCATCTGTCAAAATAGGAAGAGAAGGGATATTTTCTTGATTACTAGGACATATACGGGTTCCGCGACGACCTCTATAGACTAAAAGATTGTAAATGTGTTATATAGAATACTTAAGCGACTTTTTGTAGTTTCTATATCTTTTAAGGGCGCGTGCGCGCGGCTTGTGAATCATCCTAAGTCTCGACCTCTCCATGTATTCGGCAAAAACAGTCTAAATAGATGGGCCCTGTGTCAGCAGACTTTAGTTATCGCTATTGCCATAATGTTTAGACTATATGGACTGCAAAGTTAGGCCCACTAGCAAATAAAAAACATAACCAAGCCCAACCGTTTGCTTCCACCCTCAGCTGGTCAGCCTCCGACCATTCCTCTCTCCACGGCTCCGCCGCTTCTGCCTTCCTCCGCTCTATCGTCGTCGCCCGTTCTTCTCCGTGCGCTTCTGCCTTCCTCCCCTCGTGAATCCTTCCCTCCGCCCAGATCGGTCTTTCTTCGCAGCAGATCGAGCCTCAGATGCTTGATTTCACCCAATCGATTCCCCCCAGCCAAATCGACCTTGAAGCGATCTATTTCCTCCTTCCCTTCCCTGGGCGACGCAACCCCGTCCCCGACGAAGCTGCTCCTCAATGACGAACCAGAGGCGCTGGTAGCTTCGGCCCAACCATGGGCCACGCTTTCAAGGTTCAGCGGGAGGCGCAAGAAAAATCTCCGTTCAGTTCCTTCTTGCGGCGCGGATGGCAACGATACTGGTAAGAGAAGAGAGAAGGGGAGAGAAATCAGTTTTTTAATCCTTAGGCCAGTCTCAGTGGGAGGGTCATGGAGGAGGGTCATGACATTAAATATCATGTCACATCAGCAGATTTGCTTATATGACAGGGGTAGTTATGAGGAGAGATGAGGGAGAGGGTCATGAGATGAGAGGGGAGGGTCATCACCATGACCCTTAGCTGGCACGGGTCTCCAAGTTTGCAGTCTTGGTAACTGTGTGATGACCCTCCCATTGAGACTGGCCCTGTGGACCGTCTATAGTGCTACGGGTAGCTGAATCTTATTGCCCTGCTACGGACCGGTTGCACAATGGCTAAGGACGGGTTGCCGGAATTTTTTACTCGCTAGTCGCTATAGACTACTTTTCAATAACATTGTGGTCGCCCTAACGTCACCTGATGGAGGAGCTGCTTCCGCTTCTTTGTGGCCAGGCCTGTGCAACAGTGGACGATAGGCACGAGTACGAAATGGAGGCGAACTCGACGACACGGCGCATGATGATGGCAGGCAGGGACGGCGACACGACGTGTTGGTGTCACGGTGCGACCGTACGTGCAAGGGCGGATGCTGGGGTCGCTCGTCGTCGCTGGGAAGGCGCATGCGGCGCTGCTGGTCCGTGTGACTTCTTCTTCCTTCGGCCCACCACGGCCCAAGGCCACCTCGCAGACTGCGACCACAATTTTACAGCTCCGTTTCGACCTTATTTATCCTCATGCTTCCTCCATCGCCCCGCAGCTGCGTCGATAGCCACAAGTTAAGAGCACCGGCGGGCGGCAGCGCTCACGAGCTGTGCTGCGACTTCGACCCCTCAGCTACGCAACTCAAGCGAGCGGCTTCCGAGGCGGCGGCCGCGCGACTCGGGGCGAACGGCTGGAGGTGGTGGTGGCCGCTTGACTCGATCGAGCGCGGAACAGGCAGCGGCAGCGTGAAGTAGCCGTACAGGCAGCCGGCGAGCATGAGGTCTTCTGGTTCTCAGGTCGAAAACGGATCGGATGTTGATCCGGACTTTGATGCCCCTCTTCCCTTGCCCGCATCGGATTCTAAAACGGAAACACGTTCGGCGTTGGTGGCTGTATATAACAAACAACGCGGCGGGCATCATCACATCAATTCTGAATCTTTCAGTTATTATTAGTATCGACATGAGGTAAATTTTCTAGCTCTGCCGAAGCAACCCAGTCGGTTCGCCCTTCTTGTTCCGTAGGATGTCCTGGAAGGGAGACACTTTCACCGGGGTACTCATTGGCGCCGCCGGAATAGGTTTGCTCTGTTTTCTAATCGCAATGGGGGTCGACTTGAGTACTCATACCTACGTCACGGTCAGTCTCGTCAACGCACGGGGGCTCGATGCCGGCGAGGAAACGACCCCTGTGGAGTTTGACGTGGCCATCGGCTTCTTGCGCCTCGGGAACCTCGCCGTGGGCCACGATGGGGGGCAGGTGACGATCTCGTACGCCGGCGTCAAGCTGGCCGAGGGCGCCGTGCCCAAGTTTTACGTTGCTGGTGGCCACAGGAAGCGGGTGGAGGCGACCACGGCGGTGGCATCGGCCGGGAAGGACCAGGCGCCGCTGCCGCAGGTGTTCCGTGACCACATATGGGTCGATCAGCAGCTGCACGGAGAGGCGGAGTTCGACATCGCCCTGACCTTTACCGACTCGAACATCACAACCGGCAAGACTACCCACAACTACCACTACTGCAAGGCCGGTCTCGCGCTCCATGGGAAATCTAAGCCAAGCAACTGTGGGCAGCCTCAATCTTTTCTCTGATCCTCAGATCGCATTGGCTGAGAGGAATTATTGTTGCCGTAGGGACCGATTATTAGGTTTTCCAAAGCAGTCTCGATCAATATTTGTATCGTGTATAAGGTCTTCTCTTCAGCCATCTTCTAGGAAAATGTGCGGCAAAGCTTTTGTAGTCCTTTTGGAAGAAAAATAGTCCGCTCGTGCTCCATTAAATATTTTTTTTATTTTGAGTTTTGTTATTATAGAACGATTGTGCAGTAGTCAGGTGTTAGTTTCAACAGAATTCACCTTATATATATATGATCTTGGTCGGATTGGTTTGAAATTGCAATCTTTTTTTTATCAATGGTGTCTCAAGGACAAATGGGCCCAACCATGAACCGTGGTGAAGATAGTCCGCCTATTAATTATCATCGCTAAAAAAATTATAACTTGTCTTAGATGGAAATAAACATTATGTCAAAATTATTAGTCTCGATGAAATCTACAACTTTATAGTCCATAATTTTTCATTTAAAATATTTGGATACCTAAATATTATATATAAGATAAAAATTAATATAAAACAACAATATCCATTTTTTTTCACAAGTGAGTGAGTGTGTGGTGTAGTTGTAGGTTGGCTCACGCGGCCCATGAGGTCATGTATTCGAATCCCCGAGAGTGCACCATTTGCATACGATTGCGAAAAATTGTGGCCTTTCAATATTTCTATAGCCAATCGTGTGGTGATTGCCCGAGTGAATTTGTGCGGCAAACTTTTGCCGTCCTTTGGAAGAAAAATACAAGCCAAGTATCCTATATAGCCTGCACGGTCCTCTTCGTGTTCCAATATTTTTTTCTTTTGAGTTTTGTTGTTAAAGAAGGATTTTGCAGTAGTGAGGTATTAGTTTCAACGGAATTCACCCTATATATCATCTTGTGCTGATTGGAGTAAGGGCTTGTTTGGTAGGGCTCCGGCTGTGCCTGCTTTGGCTGTGCCGCCTGCACTACTGGAAAACGGCACATTCGTCCCATGTCCGTTAGTACCGGTTGTGTTACCAGCCGGTACTAACGGGCAAATCAGCCTCGGTAGTCGGGGCCGTGTCCATTTGGTACCGGTTGGTAACACCAACCGGTACCAAATGGCTCACAGGACCCGCGGGCAACGGCTACAGCCGCCCGTGACGCTATTTGGTACCGGTGGGTAACACCAGCCGGTACTGAATGGAAGCAAACAGTACCGGCTGGCCGTCGGTACCGGCTCGTAACACCAGCCGGTACTGAATGCAAGCAATCAATACCGGCTGGTGTTACGAGCCGGTACCAACGTCCAGCCGGTACTGTTTGCTTGCATTCAGTACCGGCTGGTGTTACCAACCGGCACCAACTCGCCGGATATAAAAAAGGGCATCTTCCTCCTCCCGACCAGCACAGAGACAGAGGCTGATCTTCCTCGTTTGCTCCGAGAGCAATGGCGCCCTAAGGGAGGTCATGCCCATTTTTTTCTTCATTTTGTGCCCATTTTCGTGCATCTAAGTGTATCTAAGGTTAGTAGCTTGATTCTCCTCTCTTTGATGGTTAGTAGATTGCATTTGATGCTTTAAACTTAGAGAAATTCTTAGATTAAGGTTGACTATAGAGAAATTCACCTCTCTTTTTTTTATTTGTTCATCTTTTTTGTTAGATAAATCAATATGTGGTTATACAATATTATTTGATTAGTACAATTGAAGGGAGAAATAGTTACTTAGTGAAATCTTTAGTAAATTTTTTTATTTTAGCTAGGAAGAATATTACTTGACCATCCATTATTGAAATAATTATTTTAGGTAAAAAAAATAATTAGAGAGTAATGGGTACCGGCTTTGATTCTCCTCTCTTTGATGGTCAGTAGATTGCATTTGATGCTTTAAACTTAGAGAAATTCTTAGATTAAGGTTGACTATAGAGAAATTCACCTCTCTTTTATGATTTGTCCATCTTTTTTGTTAGATAAATCAATATGTGGTTATAGAATATTATTTGATTAGTACAATTGAAGGGAGAAATAGTTACTTAGTGAAATCTTTAGTAAATTTTTTTATTTTAGCTAGGAAGAATATTACTTGACCATCCATTATTGAAATAATTATTTTAGGTAAAGAAAATAATTAGAGAGTAATGGGTACCGGCTTTGATTCTCCTCTCTTTGATGGTTAGTAGATTGCATTTGATGCTTTAAACTTAGAGAAATTCTTAGTTAAGGTTGACTATAGAGAAATTCACCTCTCTTTTTTTTATTTGTTCATCTTTTTTGTTAGATAAATCAATATGTGGTTATAGAATATCATTTGATTAGTACAATTGAAGGAAGAAATAGTTACTTAGTGAAATCTTTAGTAAATTTTTTTATTTTAGCTAGGAAGAATATTACTTGACCATCCATTATTGAAATAATTATTTTAGGTAAACAAAGTAATTCATATATTATGTCTAGATAATTATATATTATTATTTGATTCAATTCTTTTATTTCAATATGACTATGAATGGATATAATCTGTTATATAATATGATCCAAAGTATTGTCCAAAGAAATATTCAATAATTCCTTCTCTTGTTACAGATGGACCCACAATGGATGTACGGCGATCGTTGCTGCATTGCGTGGATCAATGGCTTAAAGGAATTTCTCGATGCTGCAGAGGCCAACCGTTCAGCAAAGGGTTTCATGAGTTGTCCTTGCAGAATTTGCCAGAATTGCAAGGAATACTCAAAGCGAAGCACTCTTTACGCCCATATTTTTAGCGAAGGTTTCATATCAAACTACTATCTCTGGACCAAGCACGGTGAACCTGGAGTCTTGATGGGAGATGATGATGATGATGAAGAAGAAGAAGAAGAACTTCCAGACTGGGTTCACATGCATGAAGCTGGTGCCTTTCAGGATGACGACCAAATGGACGAGACTGAGGAAAATGTCCAAGAAGAGGAAACACCCGACGAGCTTCGTAAGGTTTTGCTAGAAGCCCAAAGAGAAAGTACATCTGCATTGGATGAAAAGAAATTTAAAAAGATGTTGGAGGATCACAAGAAATTGTTGTACCCGGGATGCCAGAAGGGCCACAAGAAACTTCGTAGCACACTAGATTTGTTGCAATGGAAGGCAACCAATGGGGTTAGCGACAAAGGATTTGGGGAGCTACTGACTATTGTAAAAGATATGCTCCCCGCAGATAATGTTCTGCCTTCAACAACATACGAGGCTAAGAATATTGTTTGCCCTCTTGGACTAGAGGTGCATAAGATCCACGCATGCTTTAACGACTGTATCTTGTACCGCGGTGAATATGAGAACCTGGATGCTTGTCCTGTTTGTGGCGCACTACGGTATAAGATTCGGAGAGATGACCCTGGTGATGTTGATGGGGAACTTGTAAAGAAGAGAGTTCCTGCTAAGGTCATGTGGTATTTTCCAATAATTCCACGTCTGAAGCGTTTGTTCAGAAGCAAGGAAAACGCTAAGTTGATGAGGTGGCACAAAGAGGAACGTAAGCAAGACGGGCTGCTTAGACACCCCGCAGATGGGTCCCAGTGGAGGAACATTGACAGGGAGTATCCAGCCTTTGATGCGGACGCGAGGAACATAAGGTTTGGCCTAAGTACAGACGAAATGAACCCATTTGGTGATATGAGCAGCAGCCACAGCACATGGCCTGTCACCCTATGTATATTCAACCTACCTCCATGGATTTGCTTGAAACGCAAGTTCATCTTGATGCCCGTACTTATCCAAGGCCCAAAAGAACCTGGCAACGACATTGACGTGTACCTAATGCCGTTGGTTGATTATCTTTTAAAACTTTGGAATGATTGGCCTGCACTAAGTAACCTGTCGGGTCAGAGTAACAAGGGATACAAGGCTTGCACCCACTGCTTAGATGATACCGACAGCATATATTTAAAATATGGGCGGAAGAACGTGTATATGGGCCATCGTCGGTTTCTTCCCGCAAACCACCCGCTAAGAAAGGATGGGAAACATTTTGGAGGGGAGCGTGAAACGCGTACTAAGCCCTTTGCATCGAAGTGGAAAGCATGTGCACTCCATGTTACGGGAAGTTGAAGTAGTACATGGCAAGGGTCCTGGTAGCATGCCTGTTCCTAAAGATAACGACGGTCGAGCACCAATGTGGAAGAAGAAGTCTATATTTTGGGAGTTTCCTTATTGGGAAGTCTTAGAAGTTCGCAACTGTATCGATGTTATGCACCTGACAAAAAATTTATGTGTTAACTTGCTTGGTTTTCTTGGTGTCTATGGAAAAGCAAAAGATACATGGCAAGCACGGCAGGACCTCAAACAATGGGGCTGCGAAAAGAAATACATCCAGAAAAGAGAGATAAAGGACGACACTACTTACGGCCTGCTAGCTACACTCTTAGCAAAGAGGAAAAACAGAGCATGTTTGATTGCTTGAATACTATTAAGGTCCCGTCCGGGTACTCTGCCAATGTTAAGGGAATAATTCAGTTGAAAGAAAAGAAATTCACAAATCTCAAGTCACACGACTGTCATGTCCTAATGACACAATTGCTTCCAGTTGCACTGAGGGGTATCCTACCAGAGAATTTGAGACTGGCAATCGTAAAGCTTTGTGCGTTCCTCAATGAAATCTCTCAGAAGGTCATTGATCCAAGAAAACTCATGAAGTTGCAAAACGATGTAGTACAATGTCTTGTCAGCTTTGAGATGGTCTTTCCTCCTTCATTCTTTAATATTATGACGCATCTTCTCGTTCACCTAGTAAAAGAGATCTCAATCTTGGGTCCCGTGTTCTTACACAACATGTTTCCTTTTGAGAGATACTTGTCAGTCCTATAGAAGTACGTTCGCAATCGCTCCCGCCCCGAAGGATCCATCGCCAAGGGCTACGCAACTGAGGAGGTCATAGAGTTTTGTGTTGGCTTTATTGATGACATTGATCCGATCGGACATCCTATTTCACGCCACGAGGGCCGCCTAAAAGGAAAGGGAACACTTGGCAAGAAATCTAATATGCATATCCCTGAGTGTGATATCCGTCAAGCCAACTTAACAGTTCTGCAAAATTCCTCTGTTGTTGCTCCATATATGGAAGAACACAAGCATATTGTTCGATCAGAAAATCCAGACAAGAGTGAAGCGTGGATCACACGTCATCACAGGGATAATTTCGCCAGATGGCTTCGACGTTGTCTTATGGGTAACGACACAGTTGACAAACAACTTCAATGGTTGGCTAGAGGACCATCTATCATAGTGTTGCAATACCAAGGCTATGATATCAATGGGAACACATACTGTGGGTGTAGAGTCCTGACGGACTAAACAACCCTGGCGGCCCATCCTATGGGCCGGCCCATGAACAAGACTTGACGCACAAGACAAGGATTAGTCCTAGTCGGTTTGGATATACTGTATTAGGGAATTAGAGATAAACTTGTAAAAGTCTCCTAGTCCTATACGGTTCCCATGTAACCCTGCCCACCGGACTATATAAGGCGAGGCAGGGACCCCCTCAAAACATCATAATCAATACAAGATACACCATACAGGACGTAGGGTATTACGCTCCGGCGACCCGAACCTGTCTAAATCGTCTCTTGTCACCTTCGGCTCTAGATTCTCGACGACTTCTCCCTAAACCCTTCTCTCGGGGCACCCCCTCGAGAACCTAGTCAGCATAAATCGCCGACACTTTGGCGCCGTCCGTGGGGATCTACTCGTCGAGTTTTCAGTAAAGAGTCGATGGCCACCTTCAGCGCCTCCATCGTCACCAAGTTCGAGGCAGGCGCCTCCTTCATCTTCGGCTCCTGGCTTTGCATTGCAAACCAGGAAGGCGAACTCCAACACCACTTGCGCGACGAGGAGGCTGCACCAGCTTTGCCACGCGCGCAGACCGCTCCGCAAAGATCTCGGAAGACTCCAAATTCCGACACGATCTCTGGATCGTATCCTACTCGGAGGAGTACGTGGCGCCCGAAGCAGATTCAATCCCGGGCAGACCACGACAACCCAACCCCTACCAAGGGGCAGGATCAAGCCACGTGTCCAAGACTCCCCGGCGGACTCCGGATCACTTCCGAGTTCCGCCAGGGTTCAACGATCAGGACCGTGATAGCAACCCCGCGGGTATCCAGGAACCCTGGCTACAACCCCCGCGGGACGAAGACTTCATCACGTGGATCGCGCGCATCCCAGTTTCCCTTCGGGTTAACAAACTCAGCCGCGGTCCACCAGAAGCACCTGAAGAAGAAGGTTCTCCAACCCCGCGGAGCAACCTCGGATCTTGTCCTGACCACAACTCCCTCGGGGGTTATTGTTCATTGGCCTGACATGGATCCCGAGGCGGCTCTGTCCGAAGCAAACGTATCTTCCACGGTACGGGACATCCTACCTCTGCTTCCTTTCCAAGAAGGCAGAGAGCTCCCTGTTGCCACGAGTAACAGAAGAACCGGGCCTAGCAACCCCGGTCGCCAGTCCTACGTGATCCTCAACGATCACAGCGACGAAGAAGTTGTCTCCGATGACGCTCCAACAGAGGAAGGGGAAACCGACGCAGACCGGGAACTCCGTATCGAGCGCAACCGCAACCGCGCACTCCGACGTCGCTTCATCAAGAAGAAGAATCTCAACTCGGAGTTTGACAAGCAAGACATCTTCAACTCCCCTGTTGCCAACATCTTGTTCGGGGTCAGCGTCTTCGAAGGGTTCCAAACAACCCCCGAGATCAACCTCGCTAAGGCTCGCCTAGAAGCCGCAGCCGTCATGGTCGATCGCCTGGATGGAGGCCGCTCCTCCTCCAAAAGCAAGAGTTCTTCGCGCCAGCAAGCACCGTCAGCCAAGCGTCAGAGCAGTCACTATGGCAGCTCCGCCGGCCAAACCAAGGACAAGAACAGGCCTCGCGAAGAACCCCGCCGTCCTCGCGAGGAACCTCCTAGGTCTCAGCGTCGCGAAGAACCCCGTCCAGCTCGCTCTCATAACACACCCAACGACGCCCGCAACGACATCATCCGGATCAGAGAGGGAAGAGCTACCTCCCACGTTGCGGATTCTGCAGGAAGATGCGGCGTCCCCAATCCTGATGCCCTGCCATGCTACACACGCGCCATCCGCGTCAGCTCCTTCCCGCGGAAGTTCAAGCCGCCAGGCATCACCAGCTTCGACGGGAAGCAAGATCCAAACATCTGGCTACGCAGATACTCCTCTGCAATCGAAGCATCAGGGGGCGACGACATCTCAAAGATGCTCTACTTCCCAGTTGCGATGGAGCAGGGTCCTCTCACCTGGCTCGAGTCCCTCCATCCAGACTCCATCGACAGCTGGCACGCGCTGAAGAAGGCTTTCGTCTCCAACTACCAGGGTTCTTTCGAGCGCCCTGGCAGCAAATATGAACTCCGCGCGTGCAAACAGAAGCCAGATGAGTCCCTGCGCGACTACAACAGGCGATTCTTCGCCATCAAGGCATCCTGTGTCCCCATCCCCGACTCAGAAGTCATCGACTACTTTCAAGAAGGGATGACTGATCGCACCCTCTTCCGTGACTTCGGTCACAACCGTCTTCGCGACCTCGAGGAATTTCGCGCACTGGTGTCCAATTGGATGGACACCGATGATCAAGAACGGGAGCGCTACGGCAAGAGACCCAACAACCCTGGTCGCAAGAACCAGGAGGACAGCAGGGATCCGCCGCGCGACTCCTTCCAACGCAACGGCAACAACCCACGGAAGCGACCACACAACACGGTCGCCACCGTCCAGACCGTCCGCTCCGCCAAATCTGCGCAGCAACGAAGGGAAGAGTTCAACAAACTTCTCAAGAAGCGCTGCCCTTACCACCTCGACAGCAAGCACACCATGGGCGAGTGCGTACTCCTCCGGGAGACGTTCAGCACCCCCAACAAGAAGCAGAAGTCGGCTGGCGACGGAGACGACGGACATGACAAGGGAGACAGCGGTTTCCCAGACATCAACAACACTGTCAACGTCATCTTCGGAGGCATGGCAGTCAGCGACACCTCGCGCAACCGCAAGAATGCAAGGCGCGAGGCATACGCAGCAGAACCAGCGGTGGTTACACCGCTACGGTGGTCTGACACCACCATCACCTGGTCCCGAGAAGACCAGTGGGCCGAGATCACCTCTCCTGGACGATATCCGCTCGTCCTCGAGACTGTGGTAGCAAACAGCAGGCTCACCAAGGTCCTGATCGACGGAGGCAGTGGGCTCAACCTCATCTTCGCCAAGACGCTGAAGTCTATGGGCCTCGACATGAGTACGCTGCAGCCGGCGGATACTCCTTTCTACGGCATCGTGCCTGGAAGAGCCGCCATCCCCCTCGGGCAAATCACCTTGCCCGTCACGTACGGTACGTCATCCAATTACCGTACAGAGTTCATTAAGTTCGAAGTTGCAGACTTCGACACCTCCTACCACGCCATCCTCGGGCGACCAGCATTGGCCAAGTTCATGGCCATCCCCCACTACACCTACCTGGTGCTGAAGATGCCAGGGCCTCATGGCGTTCTTTCCCTTCGCGGTGATATCAAGCGCTCCTACCTCTGCGACAAAGAAGCAGTAGAGTACGCCGTCAGAGCCGCATCCACCATAGATCGCCAAGAACTCCAACCCTTGGCTGCAACCGTCGTCGCAGAAGACGATGACGCCCCGACGCAGAAGAAGACACGGGCCATCAAGCCTGTGGAGAAGGTCGCCACAAAGACGATCGATCTCCAAACAGGAGATCCATCGAAGACAGCCGTTATCGGCTCCACCCTCACTCCTGCATAGGAAAGCGCGCTCGTCGACTTCCTGCGATCCCAGGCGGACATCTTTGCAACAAAGCCCTCCGATATGCCTGGAGTACCCAGAGAGTTGATCGAGCACAAGCTAGACCTCAACGAGAGCGCAAAACCCAAGAAGCAGCGCCTCCGAAGATTCGCCACAGAGCGCCGGGAAGCCATCAAGAAAGAGCTAGCTAAATTATTAGCGGCCGGCTTCATTAAAGAAGTCTTTTACCCGGATTGGTTAGCCAATCCGGTTCTTGTAAGGAAAAAGAATTCAAATGAATGGAGAATGTGTGTTGATTATACTGATCTCAACAAACACTGCAAGAAGGATCCCTTTGGGCTTCCTCGCATCGACCAAGTCATCGACAGCACCGCCGGGTGCACACTACTCTGTTTCCTCGATTGTTACTCAGGATATCATCAGATATCACTGAAAGAAGAGGATCAGATCAAAACTTCGTTCATCACGCCATTTGGCGCATATTGTTATACAACCATGCCTTTTGGCTTGAAAAATGCAGGTGCCACATATCAGCGGGCTATACAGGGTTGTCTTCAAGAACAACTTCATCGAAATGTTGAAGCTTACGTTGATGATGTGGTAGTCAAGACAAGAAATCCCGAGGATCTCATCGCTGACCTCACCGAGACGTTCGATAACTTACGCAAAGGGCGCTGGAAGCTCAACCCCGCCAAGTGTGTTTTCGGCGTACCATCTGGAAAGCTCCTCGGGTTCATTATCAGTGAACGCGGCATTGAAGCAAATCCAGAAAAGATAGCAACTATCATGAACATGGAGCCGCCGACCACTGTTAAGGATGTCATGAAGCTTACAGGCTGCATGGCTGCACTCAACCGCTTTATCTCCAAACTGGGGGAACGCGGCACTGAGTTCTTCAAACTACTCAAGAAGCAAGACAGATTTCAGTGGACTCAGGAAGCTCAGGACGCCTTCGACAAGCTCAAGCTATTCTTGACTACGCCTCCCGTGCTCACTGCACCGCTTCCGGGCGAAGATCTTCTGCTCTATATTACAGCAACCACCAATGTCGTCAGCGCCACTATTGTCGTTGAACGCGACGAGAAAGGCCATCTTCAGAAGATTCAACGGCCTGTGTACTTTGTGAGCGAAGTCCTCTCGGACTCCAAATCCAGGTACCCTCAAGTTCAAAAAATTCTATATGCTGTCTTAATGACATCCAGAAAACTGCGGCATTATTTCGACACCTACAAGATCGTCGTGGTTACTGGTTATCCTATTGGCGAGATTCTCCACAATCAAGACGCTACAGGGCGTATCGCCAAATGGGCTGTGGAGCTCGGAACATACAGCATCGAGTTCCGTTCTCGCACGGCCATGAAGTCTCAAGTACTTACTGATTTCATATCGGAATGGACCGAGCACAATCTCCCAGTCGCCAACACCAAGCCTGAGCATTGGATCATGTATTTCGACGGGTCACTCAAGCTGGAAGACGGAGGCGCTGGAGTTCTGTTGATTTCACCTCGAGGGGATCAACTCAAGTATGTTTTACAGATTCAGTTTGCTGTCACCAACAACGCTGCAGAATACGAAGCACTTCTTCACGGCATGAAGATGGCCATTACTCTTAGTATCAAGCGTCTGCTGGTATATGGGGACTCCATGTTGGTCATCAAACAAGTCAATAAGGACTGGAATC
Organism: Digitaria exilis; assembly: GCA_015342445.1. Classification (NCBI taxonomy): domain Eukaryota; kingdom Viridiplantae; phylum Streptophyta; class Magnoliopsida; order Poales; family Poaceae; genus Digitaria; species Digitaria exilis. Next base: position 509,962 of record JACEFO010001882.1, read on the forward strand.
GCAACCATGAAGACATGGACGCGTACTGTGAAGAAGTCCGGAAATTGGAAAAACACTTCCTCGGCATTGAATTTCATCATGTCGAGCGAGATTACAACGTCGCTGCAGACGTCCTATCAAAGCTGGGTTCTTCCAGAGCAGAGGTGCCCAGCGGGGTGTTCGTCAATGAACTCTCCAAGCCATCAATTTCTGCAGCGGTACCTCCTGATGCTGCAATATCAGTTCCCGAGGTTATGCTCATCGACGCCACTTGGAGTGCTCCGATTATAGACTACATCTTGCACGACAAACTTCCCGCCGAGAAGGCAGATGCTCAACAAATTGTCCGCCGTAGCAAGTCCTATGTTATAATCGGCGATACACTGTACCGACGTGGTGCACGCTCTGGCGCATTGATGAAATGCGTCTCACAGCAAGAAGGAGTCAACATCCTGGAGGAAATTCATGCAGGAGAATGTGGCAATCATGCAGCTTCTCGCACTATTGTAGGCAAAGCCTTCCGTGCCGGGTTCTATTGGCCTACAGCTCTACACGATGCTGAGGAAATTGTTCGTCACTGCAAGGGTTGTCAATACTTCGCTCATCATTCACATCAGCCTGCCCACAAGATCAAATTGATACCTCCGTCATGGCCATTCGCATGCTGGGGGCTTGATATGATTGGGAAACTACCCCGGGCGCCTGGTGGATTCGAATATTGCTTCGTCGCAATTGACAAGTTTACAAAGTGGATAGAAGTCTTCCCGGTTGTCAAACCAACCTCTGAGAAAGCAGTCCAATTTCTCCAAGAATTGATTCTTCGCTTCGGGATACCACACCAAATCATCACAGATTTGGGTACCACCTTCACTGGCAACAAGTTCTGGGACTACTGTGAAGACCGTAGCATCGAGGTATCCTACGCCTCGGTTGCTCATCCTCGTGCCAATGGACAAGTTGAACGAGCCAATGGCATGCTCCTCGATGGACTTAAAGCTCGCATGGAAAGAACCCTGAAGAAAGCAGAAGGCCGGTGGATGAAAGAACTCTTTCCAGTTGTCTGGGGCCTACGATCTCAACCCAGTAAAGCTACAGGGCAATCCCCCTTCTTCCTGGTGTATGGATCAGAGGCCGTTCTACCTGTTGATGTCATGCACGGCGCTCCTCGTGTCGAGGAGTTCCAAGAAGCCATGGCGGATGAACAACGGATGCTGGAAGTCGATACGGCTGAAGAAGCGCGATTGGCAGCCTTGTTACACAATGCTGCATATCTTCAGGGCATTCGCAGATTCCATGACAAGAATGTGAAGACAAGATCATTCCAGATTGGGGACTTGGTGCTACGCCGGATCCAGAATACAGCTGGTCACTCCAAGCTTACTTCACCTTGGGATGGTCCATTTATTGTCTCCAAGGTACTCAAACCAGGCACCTACAGACTTCAAACAGAAGATGGTGTGGAATTACCAAATCCTTGGAATATAGAACACCTACGCAAATTCTACGCGTAGCTCTGTCACTTCAGTAGTGCTTCGGCACCACAAGAACCAATTGCTTCGGCACCCAGAGTTCTTCTGTAAACATTGCTCCGGCAATATATGAACTACTTGCCTCGGCAATACATGTTCTCTTGTTCCGTTGTTCCGGCAACGAGGTTTATCTCAATAAAACTCCCTTTACTGGGCTGTTTCCTTGTCTTCGTGACATTACCTACAACTTCCGTGTTCTTTTGAGACTTGGAAAGTTTCTTTTACATTCGGAGCCTATAACTGAGGTCTATCCGGGTTCTTTCGAGGCCAAAAACGGATCTGTTCCTCCTATTGCACTACTCTGTGCTATTTTTCAGCTTCCCGCTGCCGCTCCGTGGGTCTTACTGGGTTCTTGCTTCGGCAGACCATATATAGTTAGTTCCCAAGTATCCTTCCAGGGTACATTTTATTAAGATAGCTTATGCTATAAGAAATCTCCCTGGGTTCCTTTGGGTCCTTAACAGGGTTGTTTTTCAAGTTAAAATCTACTCAGCGTACATTTTAACTAAGTCCTGGTTATTAACACAGAGACAACCCAGGAATTCATAAAAAATCTTGGTTTTTCTTCCAAATATAGCAATAAAAATATATTACATTGCATGGTACTTATGTTACAATCACATCTGTTTACACTTACAGCCTAAGGCTCTGAGCAATTGCTTCTGCAATTGGCTCGGCCTCTTGCTTCAGGTCCCTAAAGGCAGACTCTGTACAGTTTGGCTCTGCGCCCTCAACTATTTTGCCTATGTCTACCTCCGGGTACCTGGACTTCACTACGGCCAGGACATGCACAAGACAAGCCTTCGAAGATCTCTTGATGTATGCTTCCAGCTGTCTTGGCATGGCCTTCAGGCGCTCCAGGAATGTTTGCGGCGCTGAAGGGTCTTCGGGCACCAAGGCTTTCACCACCGGGTTCGCTGCCTTCTCTAGCTGCGAGATCCGGTTCAAGGCTTCCGCCAGGTCGTCGTCCGACTTCTTCATCAACCGCAGCTCTTCTTCGAGCTCAGACATCCTCCTGGCCGCCTGCTCAAGCTTCTCGTCCAGCACCTTCTTGTCTGCTAGATGCTTCTGTGCCTGGACGAGATCCCTGGATAACCGATTATTCTCCTCGCGAGCACCCTCCAAGTTCTTGGCAAGTTGCTTCTGTTGCTCGAGGATTTGAACCAGCTGTTCATCGGCATCCTTGCGCTGTTGGACCGCTACTCTGAGTTGTTCTTTGACGCCTTCATGGTCAGCAGAGAGGGTCTTCAGCGCTTCTTCATAACGGTTGGCCACATTGGACCAATCCGTCATCTTGCTCTGGGCTGTTGCTAATTGCTGTTGTGCCCCTGCGAACACACGACAAAAGACAGAGTTGTTATTGAACACAGGCAAAGGACAATTCTTTACAAGACTCTGGTGGCGACAGCGTACCTTTGAGCTCTGATTTTGCCGCCGCAAGCTTCTTCTTCATGTCCTCCTTCTCTGCGGCCAATTCCTTGGTCCGCAGGTGCAAGGTACGGATCATGTCGGCGTCTTCCGCCTCCTGGAGCTTGCGGTCTTCGCGTTCGCGCTCTAGCTCCTTTTGGAGACGGTCCGCTTTGGCGTGCATCAAGGATATGTTGTGGAGGTACTCGGTCTTCTTCCTTGATGCTTCGCCAACAGCCTACAGCAGAGTTGTTATGAGATATACTTCGTCACATACTACAAGACCAGGGTTGTTTTACTAACCTTGAAGTAGGCTACTGCCCTCTCGGCGTGGTAAAGCCCCCTGTCGATGTGTTGTTCATCCTCCTCCGCGTCCAGAATGTACTCGAAGGTCTGCGGATTCGGATTGCACATTGGGTCGAAGCTTCCGATGCGCAAGCTCCTACCCTCCTCTTCAGCTCCGGTACTTTGAGGTACCCTGGGGATTTCTTCAATCACTTGCTCTGGGGTTGTATCTTCAGTTTGGTTCTCCCTTGAGCACTCTGCTTCCGCCTCGGCCTGGGTTGTTACTGTCACGCTCGGGGGCTGCGCAGAGGACTGATCGCGGCGCTCTTGCTCGGATTCTTCAATCACCGCCGCCGTGACCAGTTGTTCGATCTCCGCCAGCACTTCAGCAACTGTCTCCTCGACTTGGGCTTCTTCTGGTGCTGGCGGGTCTGCTGGCAGAGTTGTTTGCACTTCCGACAGGGTTGTTTCTGGAACAACCCTGGGTTCTTCGGGCACTGCGGCCTCTGGCTCTACAGATATATGATCAACCACGGATTCTACCCTGGTTGTTGTTGGTGCTTCTTCAACACTGGAATATTGAAGTTTGTTAGTCACATCAGTATACTACAACGGTACATTCAATACTACCTCACGAAGTACTTACATGGTGGAGGGTCGCATAGGGATCTCTGGCTCCCCCAAGGTGAACTCCTCTTCCCCCTCCTGCCCCGCCGTTGACGGTCCTGCTGGACAGGGTTCTTCAATAATTGGTGTCGTTCCTTCAAATGGCGCGGAGGCAGGGTTGAAGATCTCGTGCAGAATTTCTTCATCAGATACTGCACGCCGCGCAGAGCTGCTTTGCTGCGGCATGCTGGTTCCAATCTCTCCGATAGCTATCCCCACCGATGCTGATGTCCTGGGTTGTGGGGATACCTTTGCCCTCCCTTCTGGAATCGTTCTGGCTCGGGGCTTGGGCAAGGTGCGTGCTCTCTTCGGCACTGGTGCTTGTGCTTCAGATGGCGCCGGTCTCTTGGACCTCTCTCCTCCTCTGGATGTCGCTCCTGCCTCGGATTGGGCCTCTTCAGGGTCCTGTGGTTCAGATTTAATCATTGGCTCATCAGGGTCCTCACTTGTCGTGGGCTTGCTTATGCGAACTTGATCTCTTACCCCTGGATCCACACAGCGTGCCAACAATGCCGCTTCTTCAGTGTTGGTTGGGTCCAGGGGCGGCAGACTTACATATAAGGCGCGCCGGGCTTCATACTGTGTTGATCAAGACATTAGTTCACAATATATTTTCAACACTGCAGAACTATACTCAGAAAAGGATTTTACATCAGGTGTCATGGTTATTGAAGATACTTCCATTATTTCAGGAAATTGATCATCAGTAATCACCAGGAACTTCTTCAAGAGTTGGTTCACTCTCTTCTCCGATATGTTCCCGGTGGCATTTCTTGAGGGGTCTGTTTCCCCAGAGTACAAGTACCCTGGGTGACTGCGTTGTTTGCATGGCTGGATTCTCCTCAGCAGAAATGACTTATATACCATGGCTCCTGTTAGGCCTTGTGCCTTTAGATCTCTGATCATGATGAGCAGCTCAGGAATTTGAATTGCTTGATTTGTACCAACTGTTTCGCTCCAGTTCGGCCTCATCACTGGAGGATTCCCTGAACGGCTCTGCAACTGTGGTTGGTGGTTCCATGCATAGAACCATTCCTTCTGCCAGTCCTTGAGGCTTTCCTTGGTTGTGTAATCCAAATACAATGGCCTCATGCCCTGGCGGAACTGGATAACTACTTTGCCAACCACTTGCAGTGGTCCGCTGGAGGTCTTAACCCTAAAAAGATGGCGGAAAAGGGCAAAATGGGGGTCTATCCCTAGGTATGCTTCGCACAGATGGATGAAGATGGCTAGATTGAGAATGGAGTTGGGATTTAGATGACACAGTTCAATTCCATAAAATTGGAGGACACGGCGGAAGAAATCACAAGTGGGTATGCCAAAACCAACTTCATAGAAGGCCTTCCATACCGTGATTTCTTCGGTTTCTTCAGTGGGGTATTCTTGCCCGTATGCGCTTCTCCATCGGCTTATTCCTTGTGCTGGCAAGAATCCATCCGTCTCTAGGGCCTTGATATGCTTCTCCTTCATGATACTGGTCGGCCAGTCGCTGATTGGATCTCCAATAATTGGCATGACCCCCGCGGACGTTGCCTCCTCGGTCGTAACGATCTGCTTCATCGCCTCTGCCTTCCTCTTCGAGCCTTTGCCTCTGCTGGATCCTTCACCACCGGCCATTGGGATCTCTTGTGATTTGGTGTGGATTGGATCTAAGATTGGGGGAAGTTGTGGATGCTTGTGTGCGATCTCTGGATTACGCGAACTGCAACTGTCGCAAACCCTAGATCTGTATTGCGCAAGCGTACGGATACAAAGGGTCGCGGGCGGTTTATATGGGCTTTTCGAAGCGGTTACTTCGGTAATTTTTCAATTTTGGTCCTTTCTTGATCCTATATTTGAATTCGTTCAAATTTAGGCTCGGGGGCTGTGGATATATTTTCAGGAAATATTTTTCTGAAAGTTTTCGGCTTCAATTGATAAATTTTTGAAGAATTTTACAAGACTTCGGGTTTCTTCGGAAATTGATTCTCTTTTGGTTCGGACTTCGAAAGAGCCTCGAATTTCTTCTTCAAAGATAAACGAGGCTCGGGGGCTGCCCAATTGGGCGCACCTGATCGGTGCGCACCAATCCGAACTTCGAGAAGATTTATGAGCACATCATTACCTATTGAACAGCATGGTTGCAACTTCCAAGATCAAAGAACCCTGGCGGTCTCAAAGAACCCTGGCGGTCTCAAAGAACCCTGGCGGTCTCAAAGAACCCTGGTGGATTTCAAAAGAACTCTGGAGGACCTCAAAGAACTCTGTATTTTCAACAAGGCTGTTCTTCAGGAGATAAGGTGCTCGGGGGCTTGTGGGTGTAGAGTCCTGACGGACTAAACAACCCTGGCGGCCCATCCTATGGGCCGGCCCATGAACAAGACTTGACGCACAAGACAAGGATTAGTCCTAGTCGGTTTGGATATACTGTATTAGGGAATTAGAGATAAACTTGTAAAAGTCTCCTAGTCCTATACGGTTCCCATGTAACCCTGCCCACCGGACTATATAAGGCGAGGCAGGGACCCCCTCAAAACATCATAATCAATACAAGATACACCATACAGGACGTAGGGTATTACGCTCCGGCGACCCGAACCTGTCTAAATCGTCTCTTGTCACCTTCGGCTCTAGATTCTCGACGACTTCTCCCTAAACCCTTCTCTCGGGGCACCCCCTCGAGAACCTAGTCAGCATAAATCGCCGACACATACTATACGAGAAAACAAGATGAAAAAGTACCAACCAAAACAATGGTGTACGTATAGATGCACTTGACAATAACGGACGAAAAGAGACGTATTACGGTGTTATCGAAGAGATTTGGGAACTTGACTACGGACCTTTGAAGGTTCCTCTATTTCGCTGCCAATGGGTGAACAATGCTGGAGGAGGCGTAACGGTGGATCGGTATGGAATGACAATAGTTGACCTAGCCAAGATTGGATACAGAAGTGAACCATTTGTTCTAGCTAAGGATGTGACCCAAGTTTTCTATGTGATGGATATGTCAAGAAAACCAAAGAAGGGCAAGTCAAAAGGTGGTGAGCCAAAACGCCACATAGTGCTTCCTGGCAAAAGAAAAGTCATCGGGGTTGAGGACATTACGGACGAGTCAGAAGATTTTGATCAGCTTGATGACGTCTCTCCATTTTCAGTTTCGGTTGACCCTAGCATCCTGTTATCAAGAGAAAATGCTCCATACTTACGACTCGATCACAATCAAGGGACATTCGTGAAGAACAAGATTAGAAATGTTCAGCTTCAATTAAGTGATGACGATGACGTGTAACTTTTCTTAAAATTGTTATTTCATTGTATGTAATTTGTATCATAAATGTCACTTTTTATTGGATTATATATGTTATGTATTTTATTTTATGAAATCAATGTGCACATGATTTAGTATAGTCCAGAAAAATAGGAAAAAACATACCCATTTATTGAATTATATTATCAAGATATCAATTTATTAAATTCGAGTAATATAAACAAATGCCTCATAACAATATTGGAAACATTGGGTAAATCATTTCACCTAATATTAATCAATATTTTTGCATGTTTGAAATAAGACAATTATCTATTTTTAGTGAATTAATTACATATAATGGAAATTCTATAAACCAATATAGAATTGAAAATAAAAAAAAGATGGGCCAAAACTTGGCGGGAAATGAAAACGGGGGCTCATTTCGTACCGGCTAGACACCCCAGCCGGTGCCAAATGGGCCAAAACCCATTTTCCCGCCTGCAAGGCCCATCTGTACCGGTTAGGGTTACCAGCCGGTACCGATCGGCGCCATCGGTACCGGCTGGTAACACCAACCGGTACAGACTGCGCAATCTGTACCGGCTGGTGTTACCAGCCGGTACCGATTGGGCAACCCTATATAAGGAACAGTTCCTCCTTTCTTCTTCCTCCTCCTTCTTCGCCGCAGCGCCGCCTCGTCCTCCTCTGCCGCCGCCGCGCGCCGTCGCCTCCTCCATCGTCGTCGTCGTCGCTCCGCCTTCGCGTCGTCGTCGTCGCTCCGCCTTCGCCTCCTCCTCGTCATCGCCGGCCTCCACCGCGCCCTCCGCCTCCGCCTCGTCCTCGCCGACGCCGGCCTCCACGCGGGAGATCCTCGTCGCCCGACGCCGCCGGCCTCCACCGCGCGTCGTCGTCGTCGGCCGCCAAGTCCTCCGCCTCATCGTCGCGCGTCGTCGTCGTCACTCGCCGTCGCGTAAGTGCGCTGCGTGCGCCGGCCGCCTCCCTGCCATTGCTGACGTCAGCATCGCGATGTGCTGACGTCAGCAAGGGTTTGGGAGGTTTTGTTGTATTTACAATGTAGCCCCTGAAGTTTATAGTTAATAACAGATTAGTCCTTGTTTTCTTATAAACTAGCCCCTATCTTGTAAAGTTTTATGAAATAGCCCCTAAACTTTATAGTTTTAGTCCTTGTTTTCTTATAAACTAGCCCCTATCTTGTATATTTTTATGAAATAGCCCCTGAACTTTATAGTTAATTACATTTTAGTCCTTGTTTTCTTATAAACTAGCCCCTACCTTGTATAGTTTTATGAAATAGCCCCTGAACTTTATGGATAATTACATTTTAGTCCTTATTATCTTATTGTGTAGTATATATCCTGTATAGTTTTATGAAATAGCCCCTGAAGTTTATAGTTAATTATATTTTAGTCCTTCTTTTCTTACAAATTAGCTCCTAAAATATTTGTATTATTATAAATTACCCCCTATCACCTTGTATTAATTGTTAGCAACACTTTACTTAGTAAAATTATTACTCAGATTTTTTAAACTAGTGTAGTATATATCCTGTATAGTTTTAAGAAATAGCCCCTGAACTTTATAGTTAATTATATTTTAGTCCTTGTTTTCTTATAAACTAGCCCCTACCTTGTATAGTTTTATGAAATAGCTCCTAAACTTTATAGTTAATTACATTTTAGTCCTTGTTTTCTTATAAACTAGCCCCTACCTTGTATAGTTTTATGAAATAGCCCCTGAACTTTATAGTTAATTACATTTTAGTCCTTGTTTTCTTATAAACTAGCTCCTACCTTGTATAGTTTTATGAAATAGCCTCTGAACTTTATAGTTAATTACATTTTAGTCCTTCTTTTCTTACAAATTAGCTCCTAAAATGTTTGTATTAATATAAATTACCCCCTATCACCTTGTATTAATTACATTTTACTTATACATTAGCTCCTAAAATGGCTGGTGAGGATGATCCCATGAATGAGTTCTTGGATAATTTGATGGGTACTGGCGAACCCCGCTTCGAATTACCTCCAGAAGATTATGGTGGTGATGGGAGTCAGTATTTAAACATGACTGGTGATGGTGACGATGCCAGTAATGAAAACAACCAAGATCAGGACGAAGACATCTCTGTGTCTCAGGTTATTAAACACATACTATATATGAGCCACGATGCACTATACACATATTAAAAACATTGCTTGTATAAGTTTGGCAGGCATCTGGATCGAGGAAGCGTAAACGGAGCACGAAAGCAAAGATGCACGGGTGTTTAATTATAACAGAGATAGACGATGAGGGCGAGCCAAAGGCTCCGGGTGACGTTAAGGTCAAGTTTGTCAATCAACTTGGATATTATGTTAGAGAGAATATTCCCATCAGCTTTGCTAAATGGAAAGCCCCAAAGGGTACACCTGAAGGATACACTCCACCAGATGTGGTTCCTCAGCGTGAGAAAGAAATGTGCTGGAAACAGATGCTCGAACACTTCACACTCCCCGAAGGTGAAGGCGTACAACGAAAAGTCAAGGAATATGCTTTCAAAAAGATGGCAATTAGTTTCCAGACTTTCAAGAAAAACCTGAAAAAAGAATTCATTAAGAAGGGTCTCACCCCGGATTTTGAGAACAAGTACCAGAAGCTCCGTGATCATTGGGATGTGTTTGTTCAGAACACCCTCGCAGAGGAGAGCCAGCAGTTAGTTGCAAGGAACACCGAAAACTCTCACAGGAAGGTCCACTTCCATCGTCTAGGCCCAACAGGGTACATCGGGGCGATTCCTAAATGGGAGAAGTGGGAGTCAGACCTAATTGCGAAGGGCCGAGTACCGGCTACCCTTGAGTGACCAACAAGGGCAAAACACTTCTTCTTTGCTCATGGTGGGACACTTGATCCAGAAACTGGAGCATTGATTACTTCAGACCAATTGCGAGAGGCAGCGGATAGGATGGAGGAGGCTTTAAGGCTTGTTGCAGCAGGAAGGTTGAAGCCTAATCGAGAGAAAGACGAGCTGACCTACGCCCTCGGGACCCCTGAGCACACTGGTCGTGCCCGAGGCATAGGAATATATCCATGGAAGAAAGCATTCTCTGCATACGGTGACACTTACAGGAGCCGAAGCAGAAAAAAGAAGAAATAGACGAAAAATTCGTATGCTCCAAGAGCAAGTTGCCGGATAGAGTGAGACCATACAAGAAGAAGTTAGGCGGCAAGTCGCTCTGGCACTTGGGCATGATCAAGTGGCAAGTCCCTCATCGGTGCAACCGAGCAGTGCAGCATCCATAGAGCACCAACAGGCCACACCAGGAAGTGAAGAACCGTACAACGTCGACAATATAACCGTCAGGACTCCATGCACGCTTCACACTCCAGTGGGTAGAAAGACAGAAAGTGACTCATGGTGTTGTCGAGCCGCCAGTCCAAGGTGGTACAATACATGGAGTATCAATACCTGAAGGATATGCATGGGTTCAGGTAGACATGGTGCTAGATGGCTGGGGGGACCTTGATCTGGAGATCCTAGGGGGAGATGGAGAATCAGAGCTAGGACAATGTGTCTACACTTGGATCTGCTGGAACAAGAAGTATATCAAGCTTGATGGCCCTATACTGTCATCCTCGGCGTTGATGAGTTCTGTGGGCCAAACCGTGAATCCACCACCACCTCAGCATGACCCTCCAAGGGATCCAACACCACCCCCAGGTCCTGAGACTCCCATGGATCCAACCCCCCCACCTCTTGACCCTCCAAGCGATCCGACTCCACCACCTCCTCCTCAAAAGCAGAGAAAGGGGAAGGCTCCGAGGAAGGAACCTCCTAAAGACCTTCCAACTTGTGTTACTCGACAACAGCTGCGTGATTTTGTAGCTGCTAGAACTCAAAAACCGCGCAAAGAGCCATTGACTGATTACGACCGCTCGATCAGAAAGTCCACACTTAGCATGAAGCGAGGAAAGGCCATCCCGCAGCTTGGCACACAGGCGAAGCAGTCGATCCCACCACTAGTGGTACTTTCTGAAGAGCAGCAGAATATGGCAGACTTTGTCAAGGAAACCGGCTTAACAAAAGCCCAACTACGAGGGGAGGATCATGTGATAGGCGATGTCGACCATCCTATCGGCCCAATCAAATGGGAATTAGGAAAACCTCTGGTCTGGCCGCAGATGCTGAAACGCCTGCGAACAAAGATGTTCAAGCTACATGAATGGTATATGCAGGAATCTGCACGAGATTTTACAATACTTGGTTTGCGGATCCAAGACGAGCATTACTTTCGAGGGAGTGATCACATATTCATTTATTTCGAGGACTTCTGGTATTTATTCAATCAGGATGCCCTAGACAAGTCACTCATCAGTGCATGGTGCCTGTAAGTTTATTTTCTCGACGTGATTTTATGTCCAACAAACTATATACTATTTTCCCACATCACATTCCCATCTTGTTTATGTAGAATGGAGATGCAGATCTTGTTTATGTAGAATGGAGATGCAGATCTGCAAGAGAAAAGGATGGAATAGCGTTGGTTTCATGGACCCATATTTGATCCACGAGGGTACTGTCAACGACAAACCAAAACGTATCACAAAAAATATATACACCTTTTTGGATAAACATGAAGACAAGAAGTTTATACTGTTGTCGTATCTCTTTCAGTGAGTACTATCAACCATTCTTATCCATCTCTTAAGCTATGCAGTAACAAGTAAATCTAATATTATGCGCAAATATATATCTACAGCTTCCACTGGATACTCCTAGTGATAATGCCCGATCGAAGCAGGGTCTTAGTGCTAGACAGTTTGAGAAAGGAGCAGAAAGAATTTCAACCCATAATCGATCTACTAAACAAGGCATGGGGTCGCTACATCACACAACACCCAGGATCCTACGAACCGACACTGGATATCAAGTTAAACTTTCTGATACGAGCTCGTTTATATATATATATATGGCAACGTGCCTGTGCACTGAATATCGATCAGTACCCGAGCCCCTTGACCGAACCGCGCGGCCACGCCCTGGGCATCCCACCCGACCCGAGGCAGGTTCCCCCAGTCCCACCCGTCCCACCCCGCGTCCTACTTTTCCGCACTCATGGGCTACAGTTTCGTTTTTCTTTCCCGTGCCAAGGTTATACCATGCAGGTTAGCCTGCAAGTTTTTTTTTTCTCCTGCGCGTATTCACCAATGTTCCGTAGTCACTTGTGCGGTAGATTTTTAAAGACTACAGATGCTATCGAGTGCAGGTAGTCACTTGGTTCCGTAGTCACCAAGTGCAGGATCTAATCAATATTTTTTTGGAGCATTATTGATTGGATCAAAGCTTTTTTCAACGGAGGATTGATCCAATTTTATTTGCAACGCATGAACACAACTTATATAATGGACACAATGAAATTACCTGCAACCAAGCATCGAATAGCCTTGTGGTCACCAATGATGACAAGTCGATACAAAAAAAACTTGTAAATACACTAAAAAAGCAACTCATGCTTATCATTGAAGAATGATGCTGGAGTACAAAAGAGTGACACAAGCGACGTGTGTACTGACATCACTAAAGATTACATTTCTTAAGTCTTGGTTTCATAAAACTGAATCGACAAATTTGCATGATGATTTCCTGTCAATGATGGCAGCTATCTAGTTTTGTGCTCCACCAGGATGCAATGATCACGAGATACCTCAGCCTCCTGTCACATTCAAGATGGCAAGTTGAACCAGGTCCAAGTTTCTGTCCTGTCAATTTCAAGATGAAATAAAAATAAGATCTTTTGCTTACAAAATCATGGTTTGGAAAAGGAACTATATGATCCAACAAGGAGCAACTAAAAATCACCGAATTTGCAATGAATTGAAACAATTACTTCTCCCAGAAAAGCACTCTAAACTCTCAATGAAAATAGAAAACCAGACTCTACAGCTCAGGAGGGAGCTCATCTCTGATGCCTGAGGCTGAGTTTGCCGAGGAGCACCACAGGAACACGGAAAGAAGATGGCATAGCCCCTGTCATGCAAACAAGTACTGCTGTAACCAGAGATGGTATTTCCCTTTTCACCTGATACATGTGCACAGATTATAGCTACCAGAAACACACGAGCTGAAGGCTGTAGCAGGCTAGAAGCTCACAATCACAAAGAGTAACAGCAAAGCAACAAAAGGATCGATATGTACATGTATCTAGGCAAGCAGAGCAAATATTCAATTTTTTGCAATACTAACAGAAGAGATCATGTGGCCTGCGGAATGGTCCAGGCACTTTTGGTCAGAGAAACACACATTCTCAATGTCGCTGCAGTGCTGCTCCAGGGGGGCAGGAGATCACTTGCTTGCATGAATAATTCACACGCACGCACAAACGAAAATAAAGGATAGGTTAGCAAAATAAGAGGCGCTGCACAGCTGATCTCACCAAATGCTCAGATGACAAGAGGACAAACAAAACCATTTCAAGTAAAATGGATCCTATACAACCACACATGAACACACCAAAAATATGTTTTGGCTCCTAACAGAGTCAGAAATCAATCCAGGCAAGAGGTCGTGCTCTTCCTGCTATGCGATGGCCCGATCCAGCATTTTTACCTACATCGAAAACACTGCAGACATAAACAACAACAAAAACACATGAAGTAACAAGTAGGTTAGCTGTTTTTGTTACCAGGAAGGTCTGAACTCAACAGGGATAGCATGTTATTTCTCTTATTGTTGGTATAAATAGTCAGATAACAAGCTATTTAAGAACGGAAAAAAAAATCCAGTATATATGTTCCATAGATCAAAGAAAGGCTGAATGGTCCAGATTTTGTTAGTGCAGAGGAGAAAGCAAAGTGCAAAATGCATAATCAGATACTGAAATTTCAGAATACATAAGCTGCATACCAAAAACAATGTTCATCATATCTGGGATTTCTAAGCATATGAGCACCAATCTGTCAAACAAGGATTGCACTGAGTATGACATAAACTCTAACAATGAGAAATCGCACTGACATCGTACGTACACAGAAAGAAAATGCCTGGTCAAGGTGACAGGCGGCAACAAAAATTAACTGAAAGAGTACGTAAGAAAAAGGCCTGGGGGAGAATTAGAGTTAATTAATCCGAACAAATCCCGGGTGAATGGAGGCATAGGAAGCTGCCGCAACAGCGAATCCAGCTAGAGCGACCGAAATCGATGGGGGAAACTAACGGGGAAATTAGAGGCTGCTGCAGAGGAGGGGTAGGTACCTCCGTACCTGCCGCCGCCGAGATTCAGCGCGCAACTGCGCAGGCGACCGGGTTGAGATAGTGGAAACTGACGAAGAGATCAAAGCTCTCCACACACCACGAGGACGCGGCGCGGCGGTGAGAGGCTCTCACGGTTGGGGAGGGGGGGTGAGACGGCACCCCGCGCGGCCGTCTACACCTCGCCGGGGCGGCGGGGCAGGACGGGATGGAACAGCGACACGTCGACAGGCGGCGCCCGGCGCAGATGGCTGCTGCTCGTCGAGGCCGGGCGTCGGCGGGCGGGCGAGCAGCTGCATAGTGCCGGCGGATGCTCTGCGTCGCGAGGATCTGAGCGGAGGAAGGTGGTGGGACAATCTAAATAATGGATTTGGCAACTGAACGGACCCACGATCTATTCGGGAGAAGCATAAACCGGCCAGTAAAAAAAAAGACGGAGAATAAAACGTGCGAGCGACGGTGGGAGGGTGCACGACGGTGGGAGGCTTGCTCGGTGGGAGGGCCGGGTACTCAATATTATTCGGTACCCAGGGTACAATATATATATATATAATACAATATATAGTATTATCTAGCTTCATATTGAGTAACATATGCATGTTATTACACAGTGTGCGAGACAGAAGCAAGGGAACAACCTATGTGGCTACTACGTGTGCGAGTTCATACACATGTTGGTAGGGTCCAACGAAGTGACGCCGGCCGAATTTGAAGTAAGTGAACGTGTATATATTATTTGGCTATTGAATACGAGCAAGACATGTATATATAGCTGATGCATTTAATATATCTATTTATATTTGAAACTTTGTCACAGGTTCTCAAAATGAAAGAAAACCTCCTCCCAACGAAAAGGTTAAAGGCGGTTCAAGAGCAGCTCGCTGGGTTTTTGTTGGATGAAGTAATCACTCCTGGTGCAGAGTTCTACGATGACGGAAACTATAATCCGCCCAACGTTGCGGACGAGGACGACGATGAAGATTGGTAGGATCGATCTAAAAGTTTGCAGAAATTGTATAGGATACTTCTATGTATATACGCATATCTTGTACTTAAATATATCTAGCTATTGTGTATATATATGGATATATGTGCATATCTAGTACTTAATTAATTCTATCTAGCTAGCTATTTTTTCATGTACTTAATTCTATCAAAATAAAAAAATAAATACGTAATATAGGCCTATAGCACGGATACGAGTATGGATATAAATTAAAATACGTATATATAAACTAATAAAAGAAAAAACAGAAAATGAAACAATTAAAACAGAAAAACAGTTAGTACCGGTTGGTATTACCAACCGGTACTAACCGCGCCCACCCTACGCGCAGGGCTGGGCGCCATTCTGTACCGGTTGGTAATACCAACCGGTACAGATGGCGCGTATCAGTACCGGAAACCCAGTGGCGGCAGCGTAACCGGCACCGATTGGTGCCTACGAACCGGCACTGGGGGGCCATTTTCCTGTAGTGCTGAGGCTTCTCTGAAAGCCCAGTTATGTTGGTTGTGGCTGTGCCTGAAATCATTTGGCAAAACAACTTCTTCTGTAGCTTCTCTGGCAGCTTTAGGGAAGAAAGAGACAAATTAGTCAAGAAATGGTGGGCCCCATGGATGAGAAGCACCCAAAGCTACCCCCAGGCAGCTCCGGGCTTCTGTGCGTTTTGGGTCTGCCTCCCTCTTTTTTTTATGGAAAAGCAGTTGAGAGAGCATCCCGTTTGGCAAATTTTTTGGTGAAACCACATGAGAAGCCGGAGCCGAAGCCCGGCCAAACAGGGCCTAATTCTTGAAAAAGTTCTACTAATAAAGCAAGTCATAACAAAAAAAAAAGATATTGTATATATTTTTTAATAAGACGAGTTATCAAATTTGGGAAAAAGAGTCAAACAAGTTATAATTTGACCCAGATTATGGTCTTTAGGACATCCAAAACACTTCTCTTTGCTATGGACAATTTGAATAGATTCGGCGCTGTCTCTTGGTCGTTACCCTTTATCCATTTGAAATGCCAGAAACTAGTCATTTTACTATTTCATGTGGTGTTTCTGACCCGACCCAGGCATTCTTCTGGGAGGCACATTCGTGCTAATATATAGCCACCGTTGACCTAGTGCTTGCAAATTTTCTAAATCAAGCACACCTAATCCGCAATTTCTCTCTCTGTTTTTTTTAATAAGCGTAATTTCTCTTCTGTCCCAATCCAGTTGACTTTACATATCCATACCGTGAGGTCGCGCCTTCTCCTACCCACAAGAAATGCTTCCTCATCCTGCCAATTGATTGGAAGACCACCTTGACTGGCTTTAGTACAGCGAGGAGAGAGTGAAGAGATAGAATGGCTACGAGGTAAGCACCGACTTTGTTAGAGCTATGCACCCCGCTTGAGTAAGGCCACTTTTAGTGGGGTTTAATGGACACCGTTACTTAGATTGGAAACTAGGTAACTCCCCTCACATCCAATGAAACTCTCCCTCTTAATTACCCTATCATGTTACATATTGGGAGGAGAGAAAACCACTTTACCCAGCATTGCCAAAACATTTGTGACAAAAGCATAGCAAGGGCGTACCTAGAATTTGGTTTTGAGGAGGGCCAAACAATCGTAAGCTGACTTTTGAGGGGGGGCCAATATAGGCTAATATATATTGGTGATTAGCACATTTTATAAAGAGTAAATAACACCCACCATACAACAACTTGTATGGTTGTATCATTTTAGTCCAACACGAACTTGTCAATTATATGCATATACGGTCACATATACCCCATGCATATGTATTTTCTCAACATAGCAGGTGAGTCGGATGATTTTTGTTCATGTTACCTCCTATATTTATTTTTCTTGACAAAAGGTTATGCATTTTATTAATAGGCGGCTAAACATTGTGTCGCAAAAAAATACATTAACTATGTATGGAATATCCTCATATTCGATAGAAGATGAGGTAGGTATAAAGGTAAAAAAATATTGTATTGGCTATTGATTCAATGTACAATAATATATCTTTTGTCCAACCTGATTAGTTATTTTTCCACGTCAGCAATATTCACTGGTACTTTTCATAAAAAAAAAGAAAATTCATTATTATTAGTGCGTTGAAATTTTGAGCGTTACATATTTTTTTAGTCACTTTTATCTATACTTAATTCTCACTGGAAATTACTTCTCACTATAACTATGTTCAAATAAAATTTATATTATTATTTTTGTACAATATTGTTGGAAACTAATATATTACATCCGCATCTCGGTTACCATACATATAAGGACGGACACAAAATAGGAGTTACATGTATAAACACATTCATTTCACCTATCACATAGATAAAATACATCTACGGGCATATATATGACCGTATATGCACACAACTGACAAGTTCGTGTATCTGCTTGGACACTTTGCAACTTGTTGGACTAAAGTGATACAACCATACAAGTTGTTGTATGGTAGGTATAATTTACTCTTTTATAAAGGGCTATTAGTGTTGCTAAGAGAGCACAGCATTAAGGGAGCCAGACCCCTGCCCAACCCATGTGGCTACGTCCCTGACTGCCACGTCATTAGATCATGGGGCTAGCTCTTGATATTTATCTATACTATAAAGGAATGAACAAATTGAGAACACTTCTCACTCAAAAACACACCCCTTTACTCCTCACAACGGACCCACCTACCAGGGCTGAACGGTGGGCCTAGGACGACCAAAGGGGGGGGGAGATTGATTTGGTCGTCCTCTCCAGTTCAAAAACTCTCATCCCACCTCCTCATCTCTAATCTTTTTTCACCATCAAATCTACCCCCACAGTAAACAAAATGGAATGTCCCCACGGGCAAACAAAAGGAATGTCCCCACGGCCAATATCCACCGTGACAAAAAAAAGAAAGAAAATTAATATCCCCCACGACAAACAAGGAAATAACCCCCATGTTGAATAAACCCTTTGATCCCCTGATCACGTTGCCTGATCCCTTCCTTCCCACCATAGGAAAAAAAGGAAACAATATTAAAATAGAATAAACCATTTGATTCCCTGATCACGTCGCCTGATCCCTTCCTTTTTTTCTCTCTAGTGTAGTTCCCTTCCGTCTCCTGTGGTAGAAAAAAAGAAACCAAATAGAAAAAAAGGAAATAAGCCATCACGCCCCATCTATATATGTCTCTTGTAGCCACTGCCTCAATGCCATCATGGCCCTTGCCTACCAGTACATACCTCGCCTCAAATTCTTTGAGATTTTTCTACGGAAGCTGTTCAGCGAGAGACCATGGTTTATTCAGCGTTTTTCGTGACTCTAGCTGATTGTCTTGAGATGGTTCATGGGTACGAGGTCGATCTATTTGCTGTCGTTGCTAGCGTTGGGTCAGTAAGTCACCGAAGTTCATTGCATCCATACACCACTAGGGAGATATGCTTGCAGGACAAAAGGTTTGTGTGTGTATCATCATTGTCCTTATTTTGTAATTTTGTTTGCTCTCGCTATGCTCTTAACAATTTAATGGATCTTGGTGTAGCCGCATCGCATTCCTTCGCATCATCCCGGATTACTGCTAGATTACTGGTGGTAGGCTGATTGATGGTGAGCATCAAAACAGCTACATGATGGCGACGAGAATTCGCATAAACTGCGACAGAGGTTCGTTGCAAATTTTGTTGGCTCTTTATAGGTTAGAGAAGAGATATAAGAGATAGGTATAATGTTTTTAATTTTTTAACTTCAATGTTTGGTAGGGTGCTTTGAGGGGACCCCTAACACTTCAATCACATTGATTGAAAGTGAGGTATATCCTAGGATTCCAGATCTCGAAGGTACCATATATATATGATTGTTCTTCTATAAAAAAATATTTAAGTATTTATTGTAAGTTTTTTTATTTATGGTTCATTCTTGTGCAGCGGTGAGGGAAGAACTACGTACGGACGTGATGGCTCATGATGCGGTCAAAGCTGCGGTTGCTGGGTGTGATCGTACAACGACGAACGCAAGAGAAGATTGTGCAAGGCTACCGGTCGTACGTCCCTGCAATACGTTTATGAGTACATGATCAACAACGGACGGGACTTTGACATTTAATTATCTTCCCTGCCTAAGAAAAGAAACATCCTTGTTTCCTATGTGAGCTGATTCGCTGAAAGGAAAATAAATAAAAGATAATGTCGTCAATCTATAAAGAACGATAATAAATTTTATATTTGCATGTGCACTGTGGAACTATATAGTTGAGTCACAAATCACGTGTATCTTCGATTCTTCTACTCCTAAAATCAAATACATGAAGCACATCCATGTCCACAATTGCAATGAAAAAAGGAAATAAATATTAGATATCTCCATGGTTGGGGGAAACAATGAAAAAAAGGAAAGAGCAATAAAATCAAGACTAGAGTTAACTTTAGATGATTGGTCGAGAAAGAATAAGTTGATTCGCCTACCGTACAAAAAAAAACATTCTTGTTGTCTCCTAAACAAAGGATATCTCATGTTAAAAAAAAAGAAAAAAAGGCATACAACATTATAGTAATATATATGATATGTATGTGCACTATGAAAAGATTGGTTATTGGGTTGATGGGCAAGCCTACAAAAAAAGGAACCATGCCTCCTGAGATGGGAGATGATCTGGATGCATATAAAAGGGGGCTATAAGTACAGACGTCATCCTTCGCATCGTGTAAAGCCTGAACCCAAAAAACTGGCCTCCTACTTTGATGTTTGGCCTAATAGTGGAGTTACGTTTTCAGAATGTCAACTGGTACGTTTTACTCAACCTGCTTTGGTGCTTCATAAATGTAATAAAAAAGAATTTCAGGGATATATATACTAACACGGCCATTGTAGGTTTTTGTGACTTACCGTTCCTGTGAAAACTATGGCGTGTTCGCATTGGACAGGAAGGATAGGATTATGGCTATAATCAATCCTACACCATTTAGCCAGTGGGATCATTATAGTCATATATCCTTTTACTATCTTCCTAAAATACAGAATAATGCAAAGACGTATGAGCGAGCTATGGAAGAAGTCGATCCATTGTTGAATGACGATGTTTATGATTGGCGTCATATATTTCCGAGCTTTATTCCTAAAACACCGGACATGTAACTATAAAGTTGTGCATCCAATGATGAGTGTCATTTTTTGCGTGATAAATCTTCACATGGGATGTGTTTTAATTTGCAGTTGCTTGACGAGGTTTATAGTTTTAGAACTCACACTAGTACATAACGTCGATATTGTAACACCAACTTATGTTACTATAGGTCCATAAAAGTGTTACAAGGCCATCTAGTAACACATTCTATTAGTGTTGCTAAGTTCAATGTTACTATAGTGTGATCTATTGGAACACAAAAAATATGTTGCTTTTACATAAAAATTGTGTTACTGCTTTGTAACACAATTACTTATGAAGTGGAACGCTTATCAAGTGTTACAAAATTCTCCTTTGTAACACATTTTTAGCTCTTGTAACACTTTGCCATTTTTGCAGTAACACTTTGTGAACAGAAAACATCAGAATAAAATAGCTAAACATTTTATGCACTATGGAGCTGGCAAGATTCAAACCCATGGCCTCTTCCTCCTGCACAATCTCCTCTACCACTACACCACGGTATCAATTGTGTCAAAGTTCTGTTTTGGACCCCCACATATTATAACAGGTCGAGTGTAAATTTTGCTTATTTGAGGCTCTAGACGAATTGAAATTTAAAAGTTGCCAACTACGAAGTTTCATAATTTTTGGAGTTGTACAATTTTCTAATTTGGTAGTTTCTCAATTCGATGTCGTTTACAAAATTTGAATTTCAAATCTCAAATAAAAAGGTTATCAACTATAAAGCTTTGCAACTTATTATGGTCTACAACTCTCATTTTGTCCGTTGCTCTAGCCGTGATCATTTGAAAAACTCAAATTTCAAATTTGAGGAATTCAAGTGTACTTCTGGTTGCCAAAATTAATTCAAATTAAAAAAAGTTTAAACACAAAGTTGTATAATTTCTTAAGATCTACAACTTTTATTTTGGAAAAACATTACTATCGTTTTGTTGAAAATCAAGAAATAACCATTGTCTCATTTATCTAAAAGATGTGTCCGAAAAGACAAAAGGGACTACTAGACTAACACTTGTTAATTGTTTGTTCATACTTGTGTTTTTCTTCTTCATGGCTACTCTCCATCAATTGATGTTACAATAGGTTACATTGTAACACTTTAGTTGTAACAATATTTTATGTGTTACAATATGACACCATTTTGTAACACTTAAGGTGCAACGTTAATTTTGTGTTACTATGACTTCTACTTGAAACACAAATTTGTAGACGAGCATTATATGTTACTAACTTATTCTGTAACACATGATTTTGTGTTCCTATAAAACTTCTTTGTAACACATTGATCAATATGTTACAAGAGTGTGTTACAATATATGTGTCTTGTAGTAGTGTCATAAACAGTTGGGATGGTCAACTGTTCCATTGTTTGCTTCATGTGGTTAGCAATAACATCTCATTACTTTATATTAGTAATATGCTTATTAAAGTATTCCCAACGTTTTTGAAATTTCTCTATGCTGATAATTGTTTTTTATTTCAAAACTACAAGGATGTAAGAATACTCCAGAAATAATTCCTCATTGAAGCCCTGAAATTCATGTGGGATGACTATCCACCAAACATTCCTGAAGATTTAAAAGCTCTCCGCTCCATAGGGGACACACGTAGAGAGAAATACATATAAGTATATGTGGTTGTATTGTTCGCTCGATTTTTGGTGCCACAGTGTTCGTATTAATTCATACTACAAGGCAACAATAGTGGTTAAATGTTGGCTCTAAATACTTTGTTTATTTTTTGATTAATAATCACGGCTACCTTTCTATGTATTTTATTTTTCACTCTGCCTAAGTTTCAGCTTTCTAAATACTTTGTTTAGTTCTTGAAGAACTATTCTAAATTAGTTTTTTTATTCTATTTTTAATAACACATGCCACTATTCTAAATTAGTTTCTTTTTATTCTATTTTTTAAATAGCACGTGCGTGCCGCACGTGCCAAGATACTAGTTTTTATAACAGATAACAACTGAACGGAACGTCACTTTTTTTTCCTCATAGTCTCAGCATTTTTAATCCCTGTCGTGAGTCCTTACCAAGCTGCGCAGCAGCCTAGAAGACTAGAGGCGGTGCATTCTGTCTTGAGCAGGGCTTACTGATCTCTATCAAGGCACGGCAAAATTCTGAATTTGCGATGACATGACATAGGTAAAAAAGAAACAGCACATCGGCAAGAAATCGATGTGGGAGGCAGGGAGGGGCTGATTTGCGGCGGTCGTTGTTTTCGCCCGATTGGGAGTGCGCACGAGCGGTGCAAATTTGGCACTGGAAACCGCTCATATTGGCTCGGAGTAAGGTTTTTGAGGTTAGTTGAGTTTTTTAGGACCACGTATTAGGCACTCATGGAGATGCTGAATGGAGGCGCGAGCACATCGACATCGTCATGATTGCCACGGAACCACCAGCTAGCATGGGGAGCAGCAGCGAGGAAGATTGTTTGTTTTGTGTAGAAGTCCCTCCGTAGAATATAGTAATGGTTCGAGGGTATTTCTGGTCATGTGTGCATCTTTTGATGGTATTTTATAGAGTCAGGTTCTTCTAATGGTAGTTTTTGGATGTCGCAGCTTTTCAATGCTACACAGAACTAATTTTTCCATTAGATATTCGGAACTGAGCGGAGGCTGGAGATTGGAACACGATTGCTCGTCCATCTACATCTACCTCTTTCGGATTTAGTGATTTACTCCGTTCTTCTCCTAGTCGATCCATGTGGTCAGGAATCCGTGGAATGGTGGAAGAAATACGCAGTACGAATAGCAGGTAAAGTGTAAAAAAAAGAAAGAGAAAAGCTAAAGTGTAAAAAAGAAAAGGTATCCGCATCGAGCCGAGCAGCCGACGAGGGGCGATGAGGTCACAGGCTCACGGCGGTGGTCGCTCAGGCAGAGCCAGCGGCTCCGCTCTGATCTCCCTCCCCTCCTTTTGTATTTGTCCCGTGTGGAGGGACTCGTCGTGATGATTTTGAGCGATGTGTCTGTGTAGGAACTAGAAAGTTGCAACCTCGCGTGGACTGTGGTCTGTGGCGGTGCTCTCGGTGCGCAGCAATCGGCCGTGCCCGTGCCGGCCGGAACCAAGGTAAGGACCAGGAGTTGCTCCGCCCGCAGTGCAGTTTTGTGTCAGGCCGCGGACAAGTGCTGTTCTTGCCTGTCCCACACTCCCACTTCCCGATCGCCACGAGGTTCCCTTGTCCCTTTTGCTTTTGAACTGTAACCAAACATGCAACGCTCCGGCTCTAGGGGTGGTCTGGTCTGTGGGAAGCCTGCCCCTCTGCTGCCAGTGCCAGCCCTTCCTGCAAGTTTGTGGTCGGAGCCCATTGGCCAAAGGGATCGAAAAAGATTCTGCATAGGAGTAATAAGTTCAGAGAAAGGCCCATAGACCCCCCAACCAATGGAAAAAGTGTGCCTTTACTAAAGCTGAACACAATGTTAATTCTTTCTTCTTCGGTTTGAGAGGGCTTATAACGGCTTCCAGTTCACCAACGCAATCCAATACAATATATCATTAAGCCGTTCTAAGTAAAAATAAAGTCAAAGTTGGGAAGGCCATTTTTCTTTCACTTTGGCTTTATTGTTAAGCCGTTTCGAAAAATGCTCTTACAAACGATCTATGACTTCAATAAGACATAGTAGAAAATAAGAAACTAACATATTAGCTAAACTATCACCGACCTTCAACCTTTACATATTAAATTTTGAGGATAAAGAGAAAGGAGTAGCCTATTATTCAATCAAAACATGCAAGAAAAAAACAATCATTAGTTGGTTAACTTAATCAGATTTTACCCCCCACCCCAAGCTGGTGCGGAAAATGAAAAGAGGTCAAAAGCAGCTCTGGCTTTGGTAGTGACCGCGTGTGCAGGGTGCAGGCTAAACGTTAAACAGTGTAGCAGCCCAGCCCCAAGGGAGAGAAGAGCCCATATACAGACAGTACTACTTTCTTCATAACGAGTAGAAGAGACACTCGGAAGAAGCGGAAGAGCTGTGCCATGAAGATTAGGATGGTTCTTCTTGAGGCTGTTGCATGGGGGCTTGTTCTTGCTTGTGCTGCTGCCGCGAGACCCCTTGAGGTGAGTTCTTCCTTTGGCCTTTCCGTGGTTATTTTGTAGAAAGTCCAATCATATCATACTGCCACTGCACCAAGTGCCTGTTCTCGTCTTTCTGGAAGTCCTTTTCTCGTTTTCTCATCTGTTCTCATTGTCTATTGGATTTGCTGTCGGCTGTCGCTGTTTTGTAGGAGATGGGGATCGCTGAGGCACCATCAGGCCCAACAAGGACGGGCGCAACCTTCGGGGAGGCAAGCTTGAAGGAACAGGTTCTTCTGGTTGTCAGTAAGCTAGGGAAAAAAAACTATTTTCTCCCATGGACCTTGGCTGTTGCTACATTATAGCCTCCAATCTTTGTTACCCTATTATCTGTCGTCTGTCTATCAAGGCAAAGCAACAAGTCCTTGTTTTTTTTTTTAAAAAAAAAACAGAGGCGACAAGGGCACTTGTGGCTTCCTCATTTCTTTTCCCTTTTGCTACAGTATATTCTCCAATCTTTGTTACCCTAATGTCGTCCATCAAGGCAACAAGTCCTTGTTTTTTTCTAAAAAAAAACAGAGGCGACAAGGGCACTTGTGGCTTCCTCATTTCTTCTCTCTTTTGCTTCAAATCTGATACTGGTTCGATTGGCATGCCCTGCAATGGTAGCAGACCCCAGGGATGCAGCATGCCGCTTATTCGGGTTGAACAGATGCGAAGCTCCCCAGCAGCGTCGCGGCGTGCCTCTCGCCGTTGCAGAGCTCGCTTAGCCATGGCCCATGGCAATTTTTTTGGCCAGTGGAAGCGCGTCCAGGATCTGGATGGGCCGATATGACAGATCGAACCGACGGATTTGGGCCAGACCTAGCCGTCTCAGGCAGAACCCAGCCACACCACACACACAAAGAAAATCTCATTGTTTGCCCTCAAAAGAAGCTTCCTTGTTTGTTTGGTCAAGCAGACCAGCCCGGAAGCTCGCTCTTTCTTGCGGGCCGGCCCAGCGCTGCCAGCCAAAACTACGAGCTCCACCAACATCGGATCCAGTGGGCCTGAGCTGTGCCGCGCCTCCCCCCTCGCGACCTCGCCGGCTGCTGGTCCTCTCGCAGGCCGCCGCCGCCGCCGCCTCGCCGGGGCGCGCCGGCATCGGAGGGGATCCGGCGAAACGGGATGGCTCCACATGCGAGGAAGCGTACCGGGAGTCGGGAGGGAGACGGATTCAGAAGCGTGAGCGAGATCTGGGGGAGAGGCGGAGCTAGACGGCGTATAAGTGGGACGAGCTCGTCCGGCCGATTTCACAGGACGAGCTTGTCCGAATCGCATGGGTATATTCTTTGTCTAGAACAGCTCCATCCTTTTGATTTTCCAACCAAACGCTCTCGAGGATGGAGCGGCAGCGGCTCCATGCCTCCTTCCCATCCCACCAACCAAACATTACCGTCAGCCTTCTAGCGAAACAAAGTAGGAGTGTTCTGAATTTCTGACAAGACGTCGATGATATTTATGCACCAATATTATTTGTTTCACTTTTAACTTATCACATAATCATGTATATTTTATAGTTTTATTTTAATCCATGCAGCCAATGTCTTAAGCATTATGCTATCTTTGTGCCCATACATCATCTTTGCAAGCACGGGCAGTTGGTCTACTACCAGGAATATCTTTCCTGCGAAATCTGTTGTCTGTAACTTTGGTGCAGCATTCACGTGGGCCATTTACATGAATATCCAGATGTATCTTTCCTATGGATATGCCGGAATAGATGCTGTGGTTATCAACTGCTTGACAATGGCATTCAATGCTATCGTTCTTCTCATGTATTTTCAGAATGGCAAAGAGTATGTCAAGGTATTTGGTGGAACTTTTATTGTGTGTTTAAGAACCTACATGACATAATGTGGTCTAACGACATGCAGCTTTTTTTTTTCATGATTCAGTTTGGCATATGCTTAGCTATCTCTCTTGGAATCGCTTCAAGTTTCACTGGCCTTCTGGTTTTCCATCCATATTCTGCGGTTCTCTCTACAAAAACCATTGGAAGGCTGAACAATTGGTCCAATTTTTCTGCCATCTTCGGAATTGTATTCTTTGCTATTCTTAATAGTGTGCCATTCCATGATCTGGTAAGTGATGCAATTACTAATATGCCATTACAATATTTCTTGCATTCTAAGAAACATTCCTAAAGCATCTACAAATTCTTTTTCAGTGGAAAATATCCCGAGGAGGAGGCCAAGGGGACATTGTGACACTTCGTTGGCCTATGCTTATGTCCACATTTTACAATTGTTTTGTGAGCTTCCTCTGGACTTTATATGCATGGATCTTCTCATCTTCTTACCCAAATTATTTCTTGGTAATAGACTCTGTAAAAAACTTCCCAACCTCTTTTTACTAACGTCTTAGTCTTGCAGCTGCTGTTCTAATTTTTATCCCCTTTAGTCAGTCTTTCATAGTGTGTCGCTACTTTGAATTATTTTCTGTATCACCATTACGATAATTGATAACTCACTTAAGCAGTTCGATTCATTTGCACATTAGGTAAATGAATTAAATACCTCAAAATATTATTTTAAATTTGTGCATGTTAGTATGGGTTCACACCTGCAAAAAAAAATTACATTACCAAAGAAAAAATGGCATGATTTAGATAGTAAAGTCTTTTGCTCTCCTTTATTCCAGACATTATGAAAACGGGAATGTTTCAATATTTGGATGCGTGCTTGATTTGATATGATCATATGATGTACATGTACTAGGTTTTGTAGCATTTTTGGGAGTGCACAAGTTTGTTACCAAATTTTCTTGGTTGTCATTGTTTTTTAATGTTAGGGTTGTTACAACCTCTAGCAGATGGTTTGAAATTGATTCTAAAAGAACCCATTTCACCTATTTCACATGTACTAGTGGCTATATTTATGTTAAATCTGATCGCTTGGGCCGTTGTACCTTTTGATTATGGTATGGTATTTACAATTGGAGTAAATGACATGGGAGGTACAACAACTTGTATGGTGGGTGAAACTAGGTCATACTTCTTGTAATATGCTCGAACAGGTCATATATCTTGTTTAAGTGGTGCAACAGTGGTCAAAAGAGCACTTTATGGCTGATTTGTTTCGCCTCGTCACTTCCAATGTGGATATATTTTTTTGCAAAAAAGCCCCTTGTCTCTAGCTTACTTGTCTTCTTAAATTCTTGCTCCGTAACATTAGTTTTGGCTGCTCTATGATATTGTCATTTTCTCTTTTTTTTCACGGATGCCTACTGAGTCCATTTTCTTGTACAAAGAAAGTTTGGAATAATCAAATACAATGCATGGCTTTCTCGACCCAAATTATCAATGACCTAATTGTAATCATAACTCAAGCAAAATAGTTCACATCTTTGTCCACACAAGAAACACAGAAAAGTAACATGTTCCATTCTTAAACGAAAGGGAATAAGGCACATCCTTTAATTTATTCGACAAAACAAAGCTTATGATTTCACGGCTGAATTGAAAGATGCTACTTCCTGACATTTTTCTTTTTTGGTGCTGCCTTCTTCTTCTTAATTGTTGCTCTTCCTTCCCTTGTTGCTGTAGCAATGAAAGCACATTCTGGATATTCTGGAGGTGGTAATCCACTTTGATGTTGTTGGCTGGTGGCGGCCTGGAAAAACAAAGTTATCATTAGACAACTAGATTTATTAGGTTGCAGGAAAAAGTTTGCGGCAAGGCTGGCTTATTTTCTTTTTAGCTCTACTGTCTGCCGATGCTGTCAACTGCCAGGGGCATCCTACAGTGCAAAAAGCTTCAACCCTTATCTTATTATTTCTTGGCGTCTTTATAGCTACCCTGTTCTTAATGCTATATTGCTTTATTGCCTCACGCACTTCTTGGACTGACCCAAATATCATGCCAACACTGAACTGGGGTGACTCCATGTCCACAGGCTGAAAATTCTTAAAACTAAGTTTAATACTATCTTCGTCATCGGAAGATTCAGGTAAATCAAGCCCTTCATCTCCAAAGGAAGCATCATTGAAGCTCTCATCTTCCAACACAACACCCGTGTCTTTGCTTGCAAAAGAAATACAATCTTGCACATTTTTATCTACACTTGTAAACAGATCGTCATCCCCTTGGTCAATCTCATAGTCACTATCCACAAAATTGGGATCGGCCTCGATATCTTCATCATGATCATTAATAGGAAGTGCAGCGCCATCAGATGCTGTTTCAACATCAATGCTGTTCTTATTAGCCCTCTTCTCAACAACCAATGCTGTTTTTGGACTCATCATTACAGGCAAAGGAACCATAGAGGAAATTGCAAGTTCATCCCAATTAATATTATCCATGATGTCCTGATGATCAACATACACAACCAGATTTCTGAACCTTGGAATCAAAGCAACCATACTGTTACTATCAGCATCAGACCTGAGCCTTCTCAGACCATCACTGATTTGCTTTCCAGGCAGCAACAAATAAAACTTAGTTTTTTCTGTTTTTGTATGTCCCATCTCCTCAATAAAATCATCAATCCATAGTAGTGACCAGGAATCAGATTCACAATTGTCAAACAAATCAGCCTTTTCATCAACATATGTTCTATTGCTTCCAGATCCACAGAAAACCCCACCATGGTGCATCTCAATGCTGAATTCATCATCGTCAGGGCCTCCATGAAAAAATATTGGGTGCAACAAGAGCAAAGAGTTAATCCAACGTAGAGAGGAGGCAAAGGCCGAAACCATAATGAGAAGATAACCTTGTCAATCACAACCAAACTAAGAAATCACTCACCATAACGAGGCGGCAGAGAACCTGCTGCTCGATCCACGGGTGTCATATGTGGCCGTCGCCGCCTCGCCGTGGATGCCTTGCAGACCTACCTCGTGGGAGTCGACGTCCTTTATACACATATGGAGGCAATCGTGGTTGTTGATCTGATGTTCTAAATAGGCAACAAACAAATGGGTAGATAATATGTTGGAGACAGGGGGCTTTCTATAAAGATACACCCACGTTAGAGATGATGTGGCAAGACAAATCAGCATTGGAGTGCTCTTTTGACCACTGTTGCACCACTTAAACAAGATATGTGACCTGTTTGAGCATTTTACAAGAAGTATGACCTAGTTGCACCCACCATACAAGTTGTTGTACTTGCCATGTCATTTACTCTTACAATTGTTTTGTGAGCTTCTCATCTTCTGACCCAAATTATTTCATGCTAATAGACTCTTTAAAAAACTACACAACCTCTTTTTACTAATGTCTTAGTCATGCAGCTACTGTTATAATTTTTATCCCCTTTAGTCAGTCTTTCATAGTGTGTCGCTACTTTGAAGTATTTTCTGTATCACCATTATGATAATCGATAACTCACTTAAGCAGTTCGATTCATGTGCACATTGGATAATTGAATTCAATACCTCGAAATATTACTTTAAACTTGTACATGTTAGTATGGTCTGCACACCTGCAAAACAATTTGCATTACCAAAGAAAAAATGGCATGATTTAGATAGAAAAGTCTTTTGGTCTCCTTTATTCCAGACATTATGAAAACGGGAATGTTTCAATATTTGCATGTGTGTGTGATTTGATATGATCATATGATGTACATGTACTAGTTTTTTTTTTAGCGTTTTTGGGAGTGCACAATTTTATGTTACCAAAATTTCTTGGTTGTCATTGTTTTTTGATGGATTTGAACTGGGAAATTAGATTGGATGCGTGGTAACAATTTGTTTAGGTAGTCCCTATTTCTTGTTTGCAAAGGAGAAGGAAAGTTGTGTTAATAGGTCAAGTATGATAATGGAGTGTTGAGACTGACTTATTTCTCACTAAATTCCTGCTCCCATCATACCTAAACTCTGGTGCTCGGCTACCTATTAAGAGACTAGTAATATCAACCTGTTACATCTAATTTCATTCCAAGTTAATGAACATGAGTGTTTTTTGGCCCACTTGCCCATATTTCTTTTGTTTCTGTTTTGTAGATTGCAAATCTAATTGCGGCTGCTCTTAGCCTGATTCAGACCTTTTGGTTTGGGGTGATATGTCTGCACTATAGAAAAGTGGAGGGGCACATTAGTGATGCTGAGAGTTTCTGGTCAAGCTTATTAAAGTTGGCCAAAACATTGGACACAATGGCGTCAGTTCCAGTAGGCTCTGCATCATGGAAAGGAATTGGCAAGTTCGAAAGCTTTTCAGAGCATGTGCTGCTTGGAAAACAGTCTCTGTCCCACATCAACCTGGCTTTGCAGCAGGAAATGGACCTTTTGGAGGAGAAGATGGCTGCAGCTGTTGCCCGTCAGGTCGAGCTCAAAGGTGCGGCCACTGATACCTCTGAGCATGCTCATGTGATTGTAGCCGCTACCACCAACGCTGTTAGTCAAACTCTCGCGGCTGCCAATGCCACTCAGCTAGCGTGTCAACAGACCTCTGTCTTCCTTGCACGCCGAGGTGCATCTAATGCCGTGGGGGCATTTCTACAAAATCAAGTTCATGTCCAAGGAATTGAAGAAATCCCCGCAGTAGCTTATGCTGAACCTAATTTTGATGGAGGAAATCAAGAGTCCAGAGCTGTAACATTGTCTAGAGCGCTGCAGGTCTTTTCTAACACTGCTGTTGGGATTTCATCCTTGCAAACTGCAGCTGTGGCCCAGTCTGCTGCAATTGAGTCAGATGCTCACGCGGCAATACTCTCATGCAGTGATTTATCCGAAGCCTGTAACTTGGGCATCAGTGCCTTTAATGCCATCAGCATGGCTGTCATCAACCATATGGCCGCAGCAACAGAGTTTCAAGTCCTTCAAGCAGCAGCGAGCAAACATGTTCTGCAAGAGGTTCGTATATTGGCTCTCCAATCTGCTATCAGAAATGCCACGCCACATATCAAGCTCCTTGCCAACCGAGTTCGTAGCAGCCTTCAAGTCGTGAATGCCACCACGGGAATTCCGGTCACTCTGCGAGAAGCGCTGCGTCAGTCACAAGAGCAGATGCTTGTCCTCAAAACTACAGCTGATTCTCTGTTCGTCGGTAGAAGGTTGAAGGCAAAACTCAGAAGATTGATTTGCAAAGGAGCTTAGATGCTTATTTATTGATTTTGTCGTGGTTAGGTCTGTCGTTCCCGGCAGCTAGGAGTAACAACTAAAGACTTCTTATCCCTGTTGTATCTTGGAACGCGGTCATGGCGACAAGACACGTGCTCTATCGATCATGACGCTATTGCCTCCATTTTGGATCCTTGCCTCACCTGCTAGCCTCTACCGTGCCAGGCAAGAATAGTTGTTTGGTCCTCAACCTCAAACCTTCTTTTGCCTGGGAAGCTAGTTCGTGTGGGCAAGGATTTTCTGATAGGATATAGGCGAGCAAACGCGCATCTCACATTTCCATTTTCTCCCTCGGGGCCGGGGGGGACACACCTGCGAGGCTGTGACTGGGCCGCTGCGGTCTACTCTCCTACTGTAACCGATCGAGTAGACGAGAGACACCTGGCGACCCACGGCCTCGCGTAGCGTAGTCGCGTGCCCCTAGCCTGTCTGATTCCTGAGGTCGCGGCGGACCCTTCTGTCACAACGAAGAAAAGGGATATTTTCTTGATTACTAGGACATATGCTTGTACGTTACTATCGGCTAGGAAATATGTTTCCGCGACGACCTCTATAGACTAAAAAGGTTGTAAATGTGTTTTATAGAATACTTAAACGACTTTGTGTTGCGTAGTTCCTATATCTTTTTAGGGCGCGTGCGCGCGGCTTGTGAATCATCCCAAGTCTCGACCTCTCCATAACGTCACCTGATGGAGGAGCTGCTTCCGCTTCTTTGTGGCCAGGTCTGTGCAACAGTGGACGATAGGCACGAGTACGAAATGGAGGCGAACTCGACGACACGGCGCATGATGATGGCAGGCAGGGACGGCGACACGACGTGTTGGTGTCACGGTGCAACCGTACGTGCAAGGGCGGATGCTGGGAAGGCGCAGCGGCCAGCGGAGGTGGAGACATGGAGACTCTACAGCATGAGGTGCTGTTGGCCCACCACGGCCCAAGGCCACCTCGCAGACTCGATCGAGCACGGAACGGGCAGCGGCGGCGTGAAGTAGCCGCACAGGCAGCCGGCGAGCATGGGGTCTTCTGGTTCTCACTTCTCAGGTCGGAAACGGATCGGAAGTTGATCCGGACTTTGATGCCCCTCTTCCCTTGCCTGCATCGGATTCTAAAACAGAAACACGTTCGGCGTTGGTGGCTGTATATAACAAACAACGCGGCGGGCATCATCACATCAATTCTAAATCCTTCAATTATTAGTATCGACGTGAGGTAACCTTGCCTGAAATTTTCTAGCTCTGCCCAAGCAATCCAGTCGGTTCGCCCTTCTTGTTCCGCAGGATGTCCTGGAAGGGAGACACTTTCACCGGGCTGCTCATTGGCGCCGCCGGAATAGGTTTACTCTGTTTTCTGATCGCAATGGCGGTCGACTTGAGCACTCATACCTACGTCACGGTCAGTCTCGTCAACGCACGGGGCCTCGATGCCGGCGAGGAAACGAGCCCTGTGGAGTTTGACGTGGCCATCGGCTTCTTGCGCCTCGGGAACCTCGCCGTGGGCCACGATGGGGGGCAGGTGACGATCTCGTACGCCGGCGTCAAGCTGGCCGAGGGCGCCGTGCCCAAGTTTTACGTTGCTGGTGGCCACAGGAAGCGGGTGGAGGCGACCACGGCGGTGGCATCGGCCGGGAAGGACCAGGCGCCGCTGCCGCAGGCGTTCTGTGACCACATATGGGTCGATCAGCAGCTGCACGGAGAGGCGGAGTTCGACATCGCCCTGACCTTTACCGACTTGAACATCACAACCGGCAAGACTACCCACAACTACCACTACTGCAAGGCCGGTCTCGCGCTCCATGGGAAATCTAAGCCAAGCAACTGTGGGCAGCCTCAATCTTTTCTCTGATCCTCAGATCGCATTGGCTGAGAGGAATTATTGTTGCCGTAGGGACCGATTATTAGGTTTTCCAAAGCAGTCTCGATCAATATTTGTATCGTGTATAAGGTCTTCTCTTCAGCCATCTTCTAGGAAAATGTGCGGCAAAGCTTTTGTAGTCCTTTTGGAAGAAAAATAGTCCGCTCGTGCTCCATTAAATATTTGTTTTATTTTGAGTTTTGTTATTATAGAACGATTGTGCAGTAGTCAGGTGTTAGTTTCAACAGAATTCACCTTATATATATATGATCTTGGTCGGATTGGTTTGAAATTGCAATCTTTTTTTTATCAATGGTGTCTCAAGGACAAATGGGCCCAACCATGAACCGTGGTGAAGATAGTCCGCCTATTAATTATCATCGCTAAAAAAATTATAACTTGTCTTAGATGGAAATAAACATTATGTCAAAATTATTGGTCTCGATGAAATCTACAACTTTATAGTCCATAATTTTTCATTTAAAATATTTGGATACCTAAATATTATATATAAGATAAAAATTAATATAAAACAACAATATCCATTTTTTTCACAAGTGAGTGAGTGTGTGGTGTAGTTGTAGGTTGGTTCACGCGGCCCATGAGGTCATGTATTCGAATCCCCGAGAGTGCACCATTTGCATACGATTGCGAAAAATTGTGGCCTTTCAATATTTCTATAGCCAATCGTGTGGTGATTGCCCGAGTGAATTTGTGCGGCAAACTTTTGCCGTCCTTTGGAAGAAAAATACAAGCTAAGTATCCTATATAGCCTGCACGGTCCTCTTCGTGTTCCAATATTTTTTTCTTTTGAGTTTTGTTGTTAAAGAAGGATTTTGCAGTAGTGAGGTATTAGTTTCAACGGAATTCACCCTATATATCATCTTGTGCTGATTGGAGTAAGGGCTTGTTTGGTAGGGCTCCGGCTGTGCCTGCTTTGGCTGTGCCGCCTGCACTACTGGAAAACGGCACATTCGTCCCATGTCCGTTAGTACCGGTTGTGTTACCAGCCGGTACTAACGGGCAAATCAGCCTCGGTAGTCGGGGCCGTGTCCATTTGGTACCGGTTGGTGTTACCGGTACCAAATGGCTCACAGGACCCGCGGGCAACGGCTACAGCCGCCCGTGACGCTATTTGGTACCGGTGGGTAACACCAGCCGATACTGAATGGAAGCAAACAGTACCGGCTGGCCGTCGGTACCGGCTCGTAACACCAGCCGGTACTGAATGCAAGCAATCAGTACCGGCTGGTGTTACGAGCCGGTACCAACGTCCAGCCGGTACTGTTTGCTTGCATTCAGTACCGGCTGGTGTTACCAACCGGCACCAACTCGCCGGATATAAAAAAGGGCATCTTCCTCCTCCCGACCAGCACAGAGACAGAGGCTGATCTTCCTCGTTTGCTCCGAGAGCAATGGCGCCCTAAGGGAGGTCATGCCCATTTTTTTCTTCATTTTGTGCCCATTTTCGTGCATCTAAGTGTATCTAAGGTTAGTAGCTTGATTCTCCTCTCTTTGATGGTTAGTAGATTGCATTTGATGCTTTAAACTTAGAGAAATTCTTAGATTAAGGTTGACTATAGAGAAATTCACCTCTCTTTTTTTTATTTGTTCATCTTTTTTGTTAGATAAATCAATATGTGGTTATACAATATTATTTGATTAGTACAATTGAAGGGAGAAATAGTTACTTAGTGAAATCTTTAGTAAATTTTTTTATTTTAGCTAGGAAGAATATTACTTGACCATCCATTATTGAAATAATTATTTTAGGTAAAAAAAATAATTAGAGAGTAATGGGTACCGGCTTTGATTCTCCTCTCTTTGATGGTCAGTAGATTGCATTTGATGCTTTAAACTTAGAGAAATTCTTAGATTAAGGTTGACTATAGAGAAATTCACCTCTCTTTTTTGATTTGTCCATCTTTTTTGTTAGATAAATCAATATGTGGTTATAGAATATTATTTGATTAGTACAATTGAAGGGAGAAATAGTTACTTAGTGAAATCTTTAGTAAATTTTTTTATTTTAGCTAGGAAGAATATTACTTGACCATCCATTATTGAAATAATTATTTTAGGTAAAGAAAATAATT
Source organism: Digitaria exilis (assembly GCA_015342445.1). Classification (NCBI taxonomy): domain Eukaryota; kingdom Viridiplantae; phylum Streptophyta; class Magnoliopsida; order Poales; family Poaceae; genus Digitaria; species Digitaria exilis. The sequence goes on from JACEFO010001882.1 coordinate 545,499, forward strand.
AGAGAGTAATGGGTACCGGCTTTGATTCTCCTCTCTTTGATGGTTAGTAGATTGCATTTGATGCTTTAAACTTAGAGAAATTCTTAGTTAAGGTTGACTATAGAGAAATTCACCTCTCTTTTTTTTATTTGTTCATCTTTTTTGTTAGATAAATCAATATGTGGTTATAGAATATCATTTGATTAGTACAATTGAAGGAAGAAATAGTTACTTAGTGAAATCTTTAGTAAATTTTTTTATTTTAGCTAGGAAGAATATTACTTGACCATCCATTATTGAAATAATTATTTTAGGTAAACAAAGTAATTCATATATTATGTCTAGATAATTATATATTATTATTTGATTCAATTCTTTTATTTCAATATGACTATGAATGGATATAATCTGTTATATAATATGATCCAAAGTATTGTCCAAAGAAATATTCAATAATTCCTTCTCTTGTTACAGATGGACCCACAATGGATGTACGGCGATCGTTGCTACATTGCGTGGATCAATGGCTTAAAGGAATTTCTCGATGCTGCAGAGGCCAACCGTTCAGCAAAGGGTTTCATGAGTTGTCCTTGCAGAATTTTCCAGAATTGCAAGGAATACTCAAAGCGAAGCACTCTTTACGCCCATATTTTTAGCGAAGGTTTCATATCAAACTACTATCTCTGGACCAAGCACGGTGAACCTGGAGTCTTGATGGGAGATGATGATGATGATGATGAAGAAGAAGAAGAACTTCCAGACTGGGTTCACATGCATGAAGCTGGTGCCTTTCAGGATGACGACCAAATGGACGAGACTGAGGAAAATGTCCAAGAAGAGGAAACACCCGACGAGCTTCGTAAGGTTTTGCTAGAAGCCCAAAGAGAAAGTACATCTGCATTGGATGAAAAGAAATTTAAAAAGATGTTGGAGGATCACAAGAAATTGTTGTACCCGGGATGCCAGAAGGGCCACAACAAACTTCGTAGCACACTAGATTTGTTGCAATGGAAGGCAACCAATGGGGTTAGCGACAAAGGATTTGGGGAGCTACTGACTATTGTAAAAGATATGCTCCCCGCAGATAATGTTCTGCCTTCAACAACATACGAGGCTAAGAATATTGTTTGCCCTCTTGGACTAGAGGTGCATAAGATCCACGCATGCTTTAACGACTGTATCTTGTACCGCGGTGAATATGAGAACCTGGATGCTTGTCCTGTTTGTGGCGCACTACGGTATAAGATTCGGAGAGATGACCCTGGTGATGTTGATGGGGAACTTGTAAAGAAGAGAGTTCCTGCTAAGGTCATGTGGTATTTTCCAATAATTCCAAGAATAGTTGTTTGGTCCTCAACCTCAAACCTTCTTTTGCCTGGGAAGCTAGTTCGTGTGGGCAAGGATTTTCTGATAGGATATAGGCGAGCAAACGCGCATCTCACATTTCCATTTTCTCCCTCGGGGCCGGGGGGGACACACCTGCGAGGCTGTGACTGGGCCGCTGCGGTCTACTCTCCTACTGTAACCGATCGAGTAGACGAGAGACACCTGGCGACCCACGGCCTCGCGTAGCGTAGTCGCGTGCCCCTAGCCTGTCTGATTCCTGAGGTCGCGGCGGACCCTTCTGTCACAACGAAGAAAAGGGATATTTTCTTGATTACTAGGACATATGCTTGTACGTTACTATCGGCTAGGAAATATGTTTCCGCGACGACCTCTATAGACTAAAAAGGTTGTAAATGTGTTTTATAGAATACTTAAACGACTTTGTGTTGCGTAGTTCCTATATCTTTTTAGGGCGCGTGCGCGCGGCTTGTGAATCATCCCAAGTCTCGACCTCTCCATAACGTCACCTGATGGAGGAGCTGCTTCCGCTTCTTTGTGGCCAGGTCTGTGCAACAGTGGACGATAGGCACGAGTACGAAATGGAGGCGAACTCGACGACACGGCGCATGATGATGGCAGGCAGGGACGGCGACACGACGTGTTGGTGTCACGGTGCAACCGTACGTGCAAGGGCGGATGCTGGGAAGGCGCAGCGGCCAGCGGAGGTGGAGACATGGAGACTCTACAGCATGAGGTGCTGTTGGCCCACCACGGCCCAAGGCCACCTCGCAGACTCGATCGAGCACGGAACGGGCAGCGGCGGCGTGAAGTAGCCGCACAGGCAGCCGGCGAGCATGGGGTCTTCTGGTTCTCACTTCTCAGGTCGGAAACGGATCGGAAGTTGATCCGGACTTTGATGCCCCTCTTCCCTTGCCTGCATCGGATTCTAAAACGGAAACACGTTCGGCGTTGGTGGCTGTATATAACAAACAACGCGGCGGGCATCATCACATCAATTCTAAATCCTTCAATTATTAGTATCGACGTGAGGTAACCTTGCCTGAAATTTTCTAGCTCTGCCCAAGCAATCCAGTCGGTTCGCCCTTCTTGTTCCGCAGGATGTCCTGGAAGGGAGACACTTTCACCGGGCTGCTCATTGGCGCCGCCGGAATAGGTTTACTCTGTTTTCTGATCGCAATGGCGGTCGACTTGAGCACTCATACCTACGTCACGGTCAGTCTCGTCAACGCACGGGGCCTCGATGCCGGCGAGGAAACGAGCCCTGTGGAGTTTGACGTGGCCATCGGCTTCTTGCGCCTCGGGAACCTCGCCGTGGGCCACGATGGGGGGCAGGTGACGATCTCGTACGCCGGCGTCAAGCTGGCCGAGGGCGCCGTGCCCAAGTTTTACGTTGCTGGTGGCCACAGGAAGCGGGTGGAGGCGACCACGGCGGTGGCATCGGCCGGGAAGGACCAGGCGCCGCTGCCGCAGGCGTTCTGTGACCACATATGGGTCGATCAGCAGCTGCACGGAGAGGCGGAGTTCGACATCGCCCTGACCTTTACCGACTTGAACATCACAACCGGCAAGACTACCCACAACTACCACTACTGCAAGGCCGGTCTCGCGCTCCATGGGAAATCTAAGCCAAGCAACTGTGGGCAGCCTCAATCTTTTCTCTGATCCTCAGATCGCATTGGCTGAGAGGAATTATTGTTGCCGTAGGGACCGATTATTAGGTTTTCCAAAGCAGTCTCGATCAATATTTGTATCGTGTATAAGGTCTTCTCTTCAGCCATCTTCTAGGAAAATGTGCGGCAAAGCTTTTGTAGTCCTTTTGGAAGAAAAATAGTCCGCTCGTGCTCCATTAAATATTTGTTTTATTTTGAGTTTTGTTATTATAGAACGATTGTGCAGTAGTCAGGTGTTAGTTTCAACAGAATTCACCTTATATATATATGATCTTGGTCGGATTGGTTTGAAATTGCAATCTTTTTTTTATCAATGGTGTCTCAAGGACAAATGGGCCCAACCATGAACCGTGGTGAAGATAGTCCGCCTATTAATTATCATCGCTAAAAAAATTATAACTTGTCTTAGATGGAAATAAACATTATGTCAAAATTATTGGTCTCGATGAAATCTACAACTTTATAGTCCATAATTTTTCATTTAAAATATTTGGATACCTAAATATTATATATAAGATAAAAATTAATATAAAACAACAATATCCATTTTTTTTCACAAGTGAGTGAGTGTGTGGTGTAGTTGTAGGTTGGTTCACGCGGCCCATGAGGTCATGTATTCGAATCCCCGAGAGTGCACCATTTGCATACGATTGCGAAAAATTGTGGCCTTTCAATATTTCTATAGCCAATCGTGTGGTGATTGCCCGAGTGAATTTGTGCGGCAAACTTTTGCCGTCCTTTGGAAGAAAAATACAAGCTAAGTATCCTATATAGCCTGCACGGTCCTCTTCGTGTTCCAATATTTTTTTCTTTTGAGTTTTGTTGTTAAAGAAGGATTTTGCAGTAGTGAGGTATTAGTTTCAACGGAATTCACCCTATATATCATCTTGTGCTGATTGGAGTAAGGGCTTGTTTGGTAGGGCTCCGGCTGTGCCTGCTTTGGCTGTGCCGCCTGCACTACTGGAAAACGGCACATTCGTCCCATGTCCGTTAGTACCGGTTGTGTTACCAGCCGGTACTAACGGGCAAATCAGCCTCGGTAGTCGGGGCCGTGTCCATTTGGTACCGGTTGGTGTTACCGGTACCAAATGGCTCACAGGACCCGCGGGCAACGGCTACAGCCGCCCGTGACGCTATTTGGTACCGGTGGGTAACACCAGCCGATACTGAATGGAAGCAAACAGTACCGGCTGGCCGTCGGTACCGGCTCGTAACACCAGCCGGTACTGAATGCAAGCAATCAGTACCGGCTGGTGTTACGAGCCGGTACCAACGTCCAGCCGGTACTGTTTGCTTGCATTCAGTACCGGCTGGTGTTACCAACCGGCACCAACTCGCCGGATATAAAAAAGGGCATCTTCCTCCTCCCGACCAGCACAGAGACAGAGGCTGATCTTCCTCGTTTGCTCCGAGAGCAATGGCGCCCTAAGGGAGGTCATGCCCATTTTTTTCTTCATTTTGTGCCCATTTTCGTGCATCTAAGTGTATCTAAGGTTAGTAGCTTGATTCTCCTCTCTTTGATGGTTAGTAGATTGCATTTGATGCTTTAAACTTAGAGAAATTCTTAGATTAAGGTTGACTATAGAGAAATTCACCTCTCTTTTTTTTATTTGTTCATCTTTTTTGTTAGATAAATCAATATGTGGTTATACAATATTATTTGATTAGTACAATTGAAGGGAGAAATAGTTACTTAGTGAAATCTTTAGTAAATTTTTTTATTTTAGCTAGGAAGAATATTACTTGACCATCCATTATTGAAATAATTATTTTAGGTAAAAAAAATAATTAGAGAGTAATGGGTACCGGCTTTGATTCTCCTCTCTTTGATGGTTAGTAGATTGCATTTGATGCTTTAAACTTAGAGAAATTCTTAGATTAAGGTTGACTATAGAGAAATTCACCTCTCTTTTTTGATTTGTCCATCTTTTTTGTTAGATAAATCAATATGTGGTTATAGAATATTATTTGATTAGTACAATTGAAGGGAGAAATAGTTACTTAGTGAAATCTTTAGTAAATTTTTTTATTTTAGCTAGGAAGAATATTACTTGACCATCCATTATTGAAATAATTATTTTAGGTAAAGAAAATAATTAGAGAGTAATGGGTACCGGCTTTGATTCTCCTCTCTTTGATGGTTAGTAGATTGCATTTGATGCTTTAAACTTAGAGAAATTCTTAGTTAAGGTTGACTATAGAGAAATTCACCTCTCTTTTTTTTATTTGTTCATCTTTTTTGTTAGATAAATCAATATGTGGTTATAGAATATCATTTGATTAGTACAATTGAAGGAAGAAATAGTTACTTAGTGAAATCTTTAGTAAATTTTTTTATTTTAGCTAGGAAGAATATTACTTGACCATCCATTATTGAAATAATTATTTTAGGTAAACAAAGTAATTCATATATTATGTCTAGATAATTATATATTATTATTTGATTCAATTCTTTTATTTCAATATGACTATGAATGGATATAATCTGTTATATAATATGATCCAAAGTATTGTCCAAAGAAATATTCAATAATTCCTTCTCTTGTTACAGATGGACCCACAATGGATGTACGGCGATCGTTGCTGCATTGCGTGGATCAATGGCTTAAAGGAATTTCTCGATGCTGCAGAGGCCAACCGTTCAGCAAAGGGTTTCATGAGTTGTCCTTGCAGAATTTTCCAGAATTGCAAGGAATACTCAAAGCGAAGCACTCTTTACGCCCATATTTTTAGCGAAGGTTTCATATCAAACTACTATCTCTGGACCAAGCACGGTGAACCTGGAGTCTTGATGGGAGATGATGATGATGATGATGAAGAAGAAGAAGAACTTCCAGACTGGGTTCACATGCATGAAGCTGGTGCCTTTCAGGATGACGACCAAATGGACGAGACTGAGGAAAATGTCCAAGAAGAGGAAACACCCGACGAGCTTCGTAAGGTTTTGCTAGAAGCCCAAAGAGAAAGTACATCTGCATTGGATGAAAAGAAATTTAAAAAGATGTTGGAGGATCACAAGAAATTGTTGTACCCGGGATGCCAGAAGGGCCACAACAAACTTCGTAGCACACTAGATTTGTTGCAATGGAAGGCAACCAATGGGGTTAGCGACAAAGGATTTGGGGAGCTACTGACTATTGTAAAAGATATGCTCCCCGCAGATAATGTTCTGCCTTCAACAACATACGAGGCTAAGAATATTGTTTGCCCTCTTGGACTAGAGGTGCATAAGATCCACGCATGCTTTAACGACTGTATCTTGTACCGCGGTGAATATGAGAACCTGGATGCTTGTCCTGTTTGTGGCGCACTACGGTATAAGATTCGGAGAGATGACCCTGGTGATGTTGATGGGGAACTTGTAAAGAAGAGAGTTCCTGCTAAGGTCATGTGGTATTTTCCAATAATTCCAAGAATAGTTGTTTGGTCCTCAACCTCAAACCTTCTTTTGCCTGGGAAGCTAGTTCGTGTGGGCAAGGATTTTCTGATGGGATATAGGCGAGCAAACGCGCATCTCACATTTCCATTTTCTCCCTCGGGGCCGGGGGGGACACACCTGCGAGGCTGTGACTGGGCCGCTGCGGTCTACTCTCCTACTGTAATCGATCGAGTAGACGAGAGACACCTGGCGACCCACAGCCTCGCGTAGCGTAGTCGCGTGCCCCTAGCCTGTCTGATTCCTGAGGTCGCGGCGGACCCTTCTGTCACAACGAAGAAAAGGGATATTTTCTTGATTACTAGGACATATGCTTGTACGTTACTATCGGCTAGGAAATATGTTTCCGCGACGACCTCTATAGACTAAAAAGGTTGTAAATGTGTTTTATAGAATACTTAAACGACTTTGTGTTGCGTAGTTCCTATATCTTTTTAGGGCGCGTGCGCGCGGCTTGTGAATCATCCCAAGTCTCGACCTCTCCATAACGTCACCTGATGGAGGAGCTGCTTCCGCTTCTTTGTGGCCAGGTCTGTGCAACAGTGGACGATAGGCACGAGTACGAAATGGAGGCGAACTCGACGACACGGCGCATGATGATGGCAGGCAGGGACGGCGACACGACGTGTTGGTGTCACGGTGCAACCGTACGTGCAAGGGCGGATGCTGGGAAGGCGCAGCGGCCAGCGGAGGTGGAGACATGGAGACTCTACAGCATGAGGTGCTGTTGGCCCACCACGGCCCAAGGCCACCTCGCAGACTCGATCGAGCACGGAACGGGCAGCGGCGGCGTGAAGTAGCCGCACAGGCAGCCGGCGAGCATGGGGTCTTCTGGTTCTCACTTCTCAGGTCGGAAACGGATCGGAAGTTGATCCGGACTTTGATGCCCCTCTTCCCTTGCCTGCATCGGATTCTAAAACGGAAACACGTTCGGCGTTGGTGGCTGTATATAACAAACAACGCGGCGGGCATCATCACATCAATTCTAAATCCTTCAATTATTAGTATCGACGTGAGGTAACCTTGCCTGAAATTTTCTAGCTCTGCCCAAGCAATCCAGTCGGTTCGCCCTTCTTGTTCCGCAGGATGTCCTGGAAGGGAGACACTTTCACCGGGCTGCTCATTGGCGCCGCCGGAATAGGTTTACTCTGTTTTCTAATCGCAATGGCGGTCGACTTGAGCACTCATACCTACGTCACGGTCAGTCTCGTCAACGCACGGGGCCTTGATGCCGGCGAGGAAACGACCCCTGTGGAGTTTGACGTGGCCATCGGCTTCTTGCGCCTTGGGAACCTCGCCGTGGGCCACGATGGGGGGCAGGTGACGATCTCGTACGCCGGCGTCAAGCTGGCCGAGGGCTCCGTGCCCAAGTTTTACGTTGCTGGTGGCCACAGGAAGCGGGTGGAGGCGACCACGGCGGTGGCATCGGCCGGGAAGGATCAGGCGCCGCTGCCGCAGGTGTTCCGTGACCACATATGGGTCGATCAGCAGCTGCACGGAGAGGCGGAGTTCGACGTCGCCCTGAGCTTTACCGACGTGAACATCACAACCGGCAAGACTACCCACAACTACCACTACTGCAAGGCCGGTCTCGCGCTCCATGGGAAGCCTAAGCCAAGCAACTGTGGGCAGCCTCAGTCTTTTCTCTGATCCTCATCGTCATCATTATATCGCATTGGCTGAGAGGAGTCCAGTGCTTTTGGCTTGGGTTCATATGTTTACGTGCTTCTTAGAGTGGTGTCCAGAGCCTTACGGCCTTCATAAAGTTAGCTGAATGGTGGCCATTGCCCATTCAATTAAGTGGTCCAAAACAATAACATAGAAGTTCTTATAATTGTGACGAATATTGTGTAATTGATTACCTTGGGATTTAAAGTTGCAGTAGCAGTAGGGGTAGCTGGCGAAGCCGGGCACCAGAAGGGTAGCCGGCAGTGCTCCAACAAAGGGAGACGATCTGTTTTTATATACTATGCAGAAAGGCTCTAAAAAAAAATTCTTAAACAAAGCTCTAATTTAATTTAAGTGCTCACATAACGTCCTGTCAAAAAATCTTTAAGGTCCATCCTTTTATATGTTTAAAACTACTCTTTTACCTATTTGCAAAAAAATATTTGAAAAAATGAGAAAATTAATAACCAACAATAATTATTATACTTCCTTTGCCGAACACCAATGAATGGTGATTTTCTCTGTACTATATATACCGCTAAATATAGTATACTATAATAGTACACGTAAAAGACTTGAAACAGTAATACTCGATTCAAATCCACCCGGCAATCCATAGGAAAAACACAACTTATGCACGTACCTATCCAGAGTCACTACATATTCCTCCAGCACGTAACAACCCTGAATATTGCTGCCGCTGCCTTGCTCCCCTTCCACCCCCTCCTCCTCCCCACCTTCCGCCGCCGCCTCGCCGCGGTGCGGTCGGTCGCGTCCGGCGGCTCTGTGCTTCTTCCCCGATGCTCGAAACGACGGGGCCACGACGCGGCGGCCCCGGGGAACGGGAGGACCATGAGGTGGCTCTCCAGGATGTGGTGCAGCGATGCGAGCTCGAAGGAGTCGTACAGCGGGCTCCCGCAGTCCCAGGTGGCGAGCACCACCAGCTCCTCCTCCTCGTCCTTCCCTCTCTCCACGTCAGCTCCTCCTTCCTCCTGCTGCTGCATGCTGGAGATCCGACTAGGCTAATAACCGACGCCCAGGGCGAGGTATCGCCAGAGACCCCGATCGAGCTGTGTGTGTGTCAGTGTGTGTGTGTGCATATGCTGGCCGGTCACCTTCTATGCAGGTAAGAGGATGGAAGAAAGGAAGCAGACAGTGATATGGTGGACTGGTGGGTGCAGGACGGGCTCTCTTGTGTTCTGGGCACCTAGATATCAGGTATATACGGCCCGTTTGATCATGTGTGATGATTCCAGCTGTTGGACGACAATCTCAGGTTCCTAATTCCATGATGAGGAATAAATGGTGTCGGGTCTCTAGTGGGCCGCGCCTAGTGTCAGTATTCGTGCCGCTGGCAATGCAATGGCAAACCAGGCAACCACCGTACATGCACTTCATGTTTCGGATTGAACCTTCATTCGCTGGTGCATAGTATTAGAGACCCTCAATAGTACCTTTTTATTTGTACCGTCAATTTGAGTTTAGTTACATAAGAATTTCAGCTGCATCTCGTACAGATGATATCTTCAGTCTGTCAGACAGAGACCGGAGTTTGGAGATAAGATATACTCCTTCTATCGATAATATGGTTACATGGAGAAGACTGCAAGATGAAGGGTGTAAAAGAGCTAGGAAAAGCTGGTCTCATCGTTATAGGTTACGGGAGATATTAAGTACAGCGTCGTCGAGGCGCCCACGTGACAGCCTCACAGCCTTGATGGAGTTGTTGCCCCGGCATTATCATGTGGTTAGTCGGAGAAGATGTGTGACCTGGATGACTGATGACGGACTGATGAGGGTATATATGTAAGGCTTCGTGTCTAGCTATGTCTCTGACCCCCACATGGTCGTGTGGCTAAACAGAGGCATACTGCATCTATAATCTGTCTTTTTTAGTTTGTTGGTTGCGTTGTGTTCCTTAAGATAAGTTTGTTGGTTCAGTCCGAACCTTAGTATTTTGCTCTCTCGACATGTTCATTTTAGTTCAACCTTGAAATAAGTCTCTACTTCTCCCTATTTTCCCAAAAGGTTTGAGAATTTTGCAAAGAGCGTAATTGTGAGAGAATAAAAAAAAGTGTTGACGGTGCGTGCGAGCAGATTTGGCCCAGAGGTGTAACGAGCACATCCCTACTGCCTAGGGAGAGAGGAGGTGACGCAAAGATTTTGGAGCTTGTTCAAATTATAGAATTATAACAAAATATTGAAATACGACAATATAAAGTTCTAAATTACTATTCCTATATTATTATTATGTTATTGTTTATATGAAAATACTACTCATGATGTGTGTGGCCATGTATTCATGTATGAGGAAAGAGATAAGGCCAATTTTTATGTTGTTCACATTGTTCAAATCAATTATTCAATTAAATCAAACGCATAGGGAGGTGTGATGCAAGGCTGAATAAACCTATTACAACTAGATAATATTAATAAATGTGTCTCTTTTAGAGTATTGTGCTAGAAGATTTGGTAGGTGAAAGCACAGAGCGTGAAATAGATAATTATGATGATTAGCTATAAGTCTTATTAGTTGTATATTATTTCTAATTAGCTTGTGTGGATCACGGGTAGATAAGATAGTTTCCCCAATCTGAAACTATGTTAATACCCGTGCGTTGCTACGGGAGGTGACGAAATCATATGCCAGAAGTTAAAAATTCTCATGACCAAGACAAGATTTATTCTAAACACACCCTCATAAAGGCTAAGATTTATAGTTAACACACACTCACCATGATAAGACTTGCATCGATTCTTTCCACTTGATCAAGAGATTTTGTTACACCAAAGTAAAACACACAATAGTTTCTCATTTTCAGTTTCATATTTTTCTCTTCAGTAGATGAAATCCCTTTCCAGAGAGAACGTATAAGAAAAAATGATAGAGAATAAAGAAGATAATGAAGCAGCTCTGAGTTATACATTTACTGGTGTAGGCTGGGCTATGAAAAGAACCATATGGATCCTTCGAAAAAACAAAATGAAGCAACTCTAAGTTATACATTTACTGGTATTTTCTATTTCATGCTGGGAGTATCTCAGAGTTTTATTTGGTCCCACAACAAAAGACAAATAGGGTGCGTTTAGTTCCCAAAAGATTCACCAAAAAATCACTATTCATCCAACATTTCCCTATTCATCTCATCCCTTTCACTCACAGAATACTATTCATCTATAGTGTTTGGTTTACAATGTTTTTTTCGGGGAATCTTTTCCAATCTAAACACACCCTTAGCTGACCCAATTGGTTTTCCATGTTCTTAAGCAATTTTGGGAAGGCTCAGTGGATTTGGAGAGTATTAATAACTCGTTTATTGCTCTCATTCCAAAAAAGGATCATCCAACTTTAGTGAATGATTATAGGCCCATATCATTGCTCAACTATTCAATCAAGCTTCTCACTAAGCTAGTTGCTAATAGATTGCAATCTGTCATTCTCCAGATTGTCCATGCAAATCAATATGGTTTCATTAAAGGTAGGACTATTCAAGATTGTTTGGCGTGGGCTTTTCAGTTTCTTCATGTATGTAAGCACTCGGGTATAGAAATCATTCTCTTGAAGTTGGATTTTGAGAAGGCTTTTGATAAGGTTGAGCATCATGTTATCTTGTACATGTTTCGCTATAAAGGTTTTTCCTCAAGATGGATTTCATGGATCAAATCGATTCTCAGCTCTGGTTCTTCTTCTGTGTTGCTGAATGGAGTCCCTTGTAATTCATTCAAGTGTAAAACAGGGGTTAGGCAGGATGACCCACTCTCCCCTCTTCTCTTTGTGCTTGCAGCTGACTTGTTGCAGTCCATGATTAATGAATCAAGCAGGAATGGTGATCTTGTTCACCTTTTCGGACCAGACTTTGAGGCAGATTATCCCTTAATTCAGTATGCTGATGATACGTTGATTGTTATGCCAACAGATATGGATCAACTTTTACATTTATAGTAGGGGCCTCCCCTGCTGTTTTGGTCAAAAAATGATTTGCCAAAGGCTTTTGCAGTTTTCTCGACAATGCCCAATTCAAGTTCCTTTCTCAACTCATCCTGGTGAGTAATTGGTTTCACACTAAAGAAATTCTACAAAAGTTTTAACTCTAAGCCAGATTTTATTTTATTTCAATTTTCATGTGAGAAACGTCGGTGGTAAGCTTATGCCACCCGATAATCCACCTAAACCATACCATTACCATGTGGTAAGCTTGGAGATCATGCTTCATAGTAGCGAGGATCTAGTTAGATGTCAATGCATTGTTATCCAACACTCTGCCCTACTGCCCTCCAATTTTGTGGCCACATTGACGGTACTGATAATTAACCTGTGTCCTACGCGCCTGAATTCTTGCTCTACTGTGTTGCAAGCAATCGAGTTCGCGTGCCGTGTTCCGTAGGATGATGGCCTCCTGGAAGCGTGATGCTTTCACCGCGGTAGGAAGTTTATCCGGACTTTTGTAAACTGCTTGTAATCAACCAACAATACCCCTCTTCCCTTTGCCGTGTTGCATCTCCCTTTGCCGCGTCGGATTCAACAAGGGAAACATGTTCGGCGTTGATGGCAATATATAACAAACAACGTGGCGGGCGGCGGGCATAATCACATCAATTCTGAAAACTTGTTAGTAGTATCGACGTGAGGTATCTTGCCTGAAATTTTCTAGCTCTGCCGAAGCAACCCAGTCAGTTCGCCCTTCTTGTTCCGTAGGATCAATGGCGGACCAAAATCATTTTGACACCTAGGGCCACTTGGCAAAGCGACTAAACCACAAAACGAACCCCACACAGCAATATAACGGTATTCAATATCGATAGTGCACAAAGAAAATAAAAGGCATGGATTTGAGTCTCAATCGTAGAAATTACCTAGCTAGTGTCAATTTGGTTCAGCATAGAGCTCGTCATGATCATCTACCATTTCTTCATCAACATCTTCATCAATAGTAGGAAGCGAAGCCGAGCCTACATAAATAGATAAAAAGGAATTAGGCAAGCAATATAAACAATAAATTAGAAAAAAAATGACAATAGAACATACCACTTGCACTATTTCGAGGCCTTGGAAGCTTTTTGTCACGACTCCTCATTTCTTGAAAATAGTTTAAGATCTTTTCATCGCTAATGCTTGAAAAAACATCTCGCTCAATGTAGCATGTCATCCAATGATTTAGCCAACTATTACCCATCTTATTTCTTGCGTCTGTCTTGATAAATTTCATAGCTGAGAAGGCCCTTTCAACCGTAGCAGTTGCAACCGGCAAAATCAAGACTAACCGAATAAGGCGAAAAACCAATGCAAATTCTGTGTGCATTTTAGCTTGAACCATCTTGATAGCTAGATCACCAATGTCATGACACTCTGCAAACGTGGGGTCATTTCTCACATAATTCATGAACACTCCAAGTTGTTCTGTAAGGGTCATAATATCATATCCATCGAAATCAGCATCATAAAGCTTAGCCAATTCTACTACTTGTTCTATGTCATAGTTGGCAAAAGAATTCTTTGGATCCAAACAAGCCATGCATCTCAATAATTTAGTAGACCTCTCAGAAAAGCGATTGTTAAATTCCATAATTATTTGGTCATACATCACATTAAAGATTTCATTCTTGAAATGATGATAGTAAGTAACTAATTGCCCTCCACGTCCCCTTGAGCGACCTCGAACTGTTAGTGTATCCTCCATATTTGGTATGACAATGTTATGAATGAGACAAGAAGCCTTTACCTCCTCAAATAGTTCCTCCCATCCATTCTCACGTGCATCATGGATTGTCCGTATTGTTGACCCAATCAAACCCACAGCTCGAACAATATTTTGGTCTTTCCTTTGTAAACATTGTGACAAGTCATTAGTTTTGCCCAATAATTTGATCATAAGATGCAAAATCAGCACATATTCAAAGGTCTCAATTTGCCTCAACAAACCAGAAGCTGCATATTTCTTATCCCCATTTGATGCATCATCAGCCACAATCTCCAAAACTTCTAAAATAGCATCCCACATAAGAACAATACGACATAAAGTTTTATGATGTGAACCCCATCGAGTATCCCCAGGCCGTGCAAGGTTAGTTTCTTGATTTCTCCCTCTCCCAGGAAAAATTGCACCCGTCTCCAATTGATTCACAAGATTAGCATGATGTTTTTGGGCCAATTGATCCCTTCTCTTACAAGAAGCATTAACTGTGTTCACAATTAAAGTGTTGGTTCCAAAGAAATCAAAGATAGAAGAACAACACTTGGCAACCGAAACAACCACTAATTGCAATTGGTGTGCAAAACAATGTATGTAAAAAGCATGTGGGTTTTCATCTAATATCCTTCTTTGTAACCCATGAAATTCTCCTCTCATGTTTGATGCTCCATCATAACCTTGCCCACGACTTCTAGAAATTGACAACCCATGAGAAGAAAGCATACCATCCAAAGCCTTTTTTAGAGATGCAGATGTTGTATCGGCAACCTCTCTCAACCCAAGAAATCTCTCAATCACTTGGCCCTTTGCATTGACGTACCTACATAGAATTAGAAGCAAAGTTAATTGGTTATTACATACATAATTAAAATAAAAACAGCAAGGCAAATATTAGAAACAGACCTCAAAACAACAGCCATTTGCTCCTTAATTGAAGAATCTCGGGCCTCATCAACAACAACAGCAAAGTGCCCATCCCCAATATCTTCAATAATGGTTTTGGTGGTCAATTCTGCACATGCTCTACATAGGTCTTTTTGAATCTTGGGTCCAGTCATTTGATTTTTACTGAATAAATTTGCTACATCTTTATTCTTATTTTTGTACCATTGCAACAACTCCTGATGAAATTACCGGAGTAGGAGCCCGAGTAAAGAAGGATGTCAATGGTCTGCATCTCTTCAGGCTATTCTGCCGCTGCCCTTGCCTCTTCATAGTGCCTAGAAAAATTACAAAGAAAAATGATTAACAAGGCATGAAGGAAATCAAAATTGAGAACCTGAATGAGTAAATCAGTACCTCAAAGGGGGAGGCGCCGGCGCCTAGCGGTGCTTCCTCTTCCTCCGCTGCAGGCCTGCAGTCCTTTTGCAGTATGCTCGCCCCCTGCTCCCCCTCCTTGGCCGAGAGAGGCAGCAGAACAGAGGGGCCTCTGTGGCTGGGCAGGGGCAGCTCCGCGGCTGCACGCCTGCGCAGCGTGGCGGCGGCCGGCGCCCGGCGCCCTGGCCCCTAGTCGGGAGAAAGAGCAGAGAAGGGGTAGACCGGCAGGGGCGGCTCCGCGGCTGGCGGCCCTGGTGGCCGGCAGGCGGCAGCCCTGGCGGCCTGGCCTCTGCTAGGGTTTGGGTTGGCCGTCGCCTGTCGGGGTGTCCGTTCGGGAATCGGGAGATTCAGAGAGAACCGGCGCGAGCGGAAAGGAGAAGAGAGAGGCGCGTGCGACTGTGCGAGAGCAGGGGAGAGGCGCCTGGCGGGCTGGGGCGCTGGGCCAATCTGCTGCTTGCTGCTGGGCTGGAGCGCTTGCTGCTGGGCTGGAGCGAGTGAAGGCCTAGGGCCAAAGGATGAAAAATTGATTTGGCCCATGTAAAATTAGGAAGGGTATAAGGGGGGATATGGGCCACGCCTAGGGCCATGGCCCTAGTGGCCCTAGGTCCATATCCGCCCCTGCGTAGGATGTCCTGGAAGGGAGACACTTTCACCGAGGTGCTCCTCACCGTCGCCGGAATAGGTTTACTCTGTTTTCTAATCGCAATGGCGGTCGACTTGAGTACTCATACCTATGTCACGGTCAGTCTCGTCAACGCACGGGGGCTCGATGCCGGCGAGGAAACGACCCCTGTGGAGTTTGACGTCGCCATCGGCTTCTTGCGCCTTGGGAACCTCGCGGTGGGCCACAATGGGGGCAGGTGACCATCTCGTACGCCGGCGTCAAGCTGGCCGAGGGCGTCATGCCCAAGTTTTACATTGCTGGTGGCCACAGGAAGCGGGTGGAGGCGACCACGGCGGTGGCATCGGCCGGGAAGGACCAGGCGCCGCTGCCGCAGGTGTTCCGTGACCACATATGGGTCGATCAGCACAGGGCCGGCTCTATAATTTTAGAGGCCCCTGGGCAACAAAAAATAAGGGCCCCTTGAACTAATTTTTAATGTCAAAATTATAAAAGATATTATAAATAATAAAAATTCCTTTGCGAAAATATAAATATGACAATAGTGCAACATAATTCTGAAAGCAATACTCATTATGATTACCTCAAATTAAAAGATAATGCTTCATTGCCGTTTAAAAACCTGCCTTCGTGCATTTTTTTATGCAAGATCTTCAAGAACTGTTTCAAGATTAATGTTGTCCAAAATAGCTTTCTCAATGGTACACATAGCTAAGCCATTCAATATTTCTTGTAACATAGTTGATCTCAAAGAATACATATATATTTACTAAACACATTATGTTGGGTCCCTTGGCTCCATGGGCCCCCGGGCGTTGCCCCGGCTGCCCCCCCCCCCCTAAGAGCCGGGCCTGGATCAGCAGCTGCACGGAGAGGCGGAGTTCGACGTCGCCCTGAGCTTTACCGACTTGAACATCACAACCGGCGAGACTACCCACAACTACCACTACTGCAAGGCCGGTCTCGCGCTCCATGGGAAGTCTAAGCCAAGCAACTGTGGGCAGCCTCAATCTTTTCTCTGATCCTCAGATCGCATTGGCTGAGAGGAATTATTGTTGCCGTAGGGACCGATTGGTTTTCCAAAGCAGTCTCGATCAATATTTGTATCATGTATAAGGTCTTCTCTTCAGCCATCTTCTAGGAAAATGTGCGGCAAAGCTTTTGTAGTCCTTTTGGAAGAAAAATAGTCCGCTCGTGCTCCATTAAATATTTTTTTTATTTTGAGTTTTGTTATTATAGAAGGATTGTGCAGTAGTCAGGTGTTAGTTTCAACAGAATTCACCTTATATATATGATCTTGGTCGGATTGGTTTGAAATTGCAATCTTTTTTTTTATCAATGGTGTCTCAAGGACAAATGGGCCCAACCGTGAACCGTGGTGAAGATAGTCCGCCTATTAATTATTATCGCTAAAAAAATTATAGCTTGTCTTAGATAGAAATAAACATTATGTCAAAATTATAGGTCTCGATGAAATCTACAACTTTATAGTCCATAATTTTTCATTTAAAATATTTGGGTACCTAATAAATATTATATATAAGATAAAAAATTAATATAAAACAACAATATCCATTTTTTCTCAAGTGAGTGTGTAGTGTAGTTGTAGGTGGGCTCACGCGGCCCATGAGGTCATGTATTCGAATCCCCGAGAGTGCACCATTTGCATACGATTGTGAAAAATTGTGGCCATTCAATATTTCTATAGCCAATCTTGTGGTGATTGCCCGAGTGAATTTGTTTGCTGATCAATGATTTTTCCGTGGGTTTTAAATATTTCACCATCGGATCATGTCTCCAACCGTACTGCTTTGGTTTTCAAAATATTTCCACCAGTGACTCAACCCAGCAGTAAAAATGTGCTACAAACTGATGGTAATGGTGCCCATATAGTGGTGATTGAGTCGCCTATAAGAAAATATTCCTTCATTTATATGTATGTATTTTGTGGACTATTTTCCGTGGATGGTTTATCTATACTCAATTTAATTAGCATGATTATGACTATTATGCACGCCCCTAAAAATTGGATTTTATGCTACGTACGCAGTTACTGTTGTAAGATACGTATAAAGTGCATGGAAGGGTAGTGCTTATGACTTTATTCTAATTTATCTCCGTTGCAGTAGACGTGCACTTCAGTTAGTATCACTGGCATGTTCTTGTTCTTTCGTTTTCTTTTCAGTTTGCAAATTTGATGGGGGGAATACTCAGCCTTGTCCAGTGCTTTTGGCTTGGGTTCATATGTTTACGTGCTTCTTAGAATGGTGTCCAGAGCCTTACGGGCTTCTTGAAGTTAGCTGAATGGTGGTCATTGCCCATTCAATTAAGTGGTCCAAAACAATAACATTTAAGTTCTTAAAATTATGACAAATATTGTGTATAATTGATTACCTTGGGACTTAAAGTTGTATTAGCAGTATGGGTAGCTAGCGAAGCCAGGCACTAGAAGGGTAACGGGCAGTGCTCTAACAAAGGGAGACGATCTGTTTTTAATTTAAGGGTAACCGGCAGTGCTCTAACCGGCAGTGCTCTAACAAAGGGAGACGATTTGTATAGGAAAAAGTCCATTTTACTCTCCTCACCTATTTACTTTGTCCATTTAACCCCCTCAACAAAATTTGGGTTCACTTTACTACCCTAAACTATTTTATTTGGCCTAATCTACCCTTACTTAGAATTATCTTTTTTGTTTCTTCACATGCAAGTTGAGTTTTCATTTCAGATTTTGCCAGTTGACTTATAACATAGTGTTCTATATTAAAAAATATATATTAGATTTTTTTCATGATTACTTTGTGTACAGTTTTATATATCTGAGATCAATTTCACATTAAAATATCCTAACCTATGACAATAAACCTGAAAAATTCTTAGTATAATTTTTAACATAAAACATCATGTTTTGTATCTGTTCACAAACTTTGAAGTCAAAATTTAACTCATACACAGAGAAATAAAAAAGAATGTAACTCATACACAGACCAAATATAATAGTTTAGGGTAGTAAAGTGAGCCAAAATTTTGTTGAAGGGGTTAAGCGGACAAAGTGGATAGGTGAGGGGAGTAAAATGGACTTTTTCCATCTGTATATACTATGCAGAAAGGCTCTAAAAAAAATTCTTAAACAAAGCTCTAATTTAATTTAAGTGCTCACATAACGTCCTGTCAAAAAATCTTTAAGGTCCATCCTTTTATATGTTTAAAACTACTCTTTAACCTATTTGCAAAAAATTATTTGAAAAATTGAGAAAACTAATAACCAACAATAATTATTATACTTCCTTTACCGAACACCAATGAATGGTGATTTTCTCTGTACTATATATACCACTAAATATAGTACTATAATAGTACACGTAAAAGACTTGAAACAGTAATACTCGATTCAAATCCACCCGGCAATCCATAGGAAAAACACAACTTATGCACGTACCTATCCAGAGTCACTACATATTCCTCCAGCACGTAACAACCCTGAATATTGCCGCCGCTGCCTTGCTCCCCTTCCACCCCTTCCTCCTCCTCCCCACCTTCCGCCGCCGCCTCGCCGCGCTGCGGTCGGTCGCGTCCGGCGGCGCTGTGCTTCTTCCCCGATGCTCGAAACGACGGGACCACGACGCGGCGGCCCCGGGGAACGGGAGGACCATGAGGTGGCTCTCCAGGATGTGGTGCAGCGATGCGAGCTCGAAGGAGTCGTACAGCGGGCTCCCGCAGTCCCAGGTGGCGAACACCAGCTCCTCCTCCTCGTCCTTCCCTCTCTCCTGCTTCAGGTCAGCTCCTCCTTCCTCCTGCTGCTGCATGCTGGAGATCTGACCACGCTAATAACCGAAGCCCAGGGCGAGGTATATCGCCAGAGAGGCAGATCGAGCTGTGTGTGCATATGCTGGCCGGTCACCTTCTATGCAGGTAAGAGGATGGAAGAAAGGAAGCAGACAGTGATATGGTGGACTGGTGGGTGCAGGACGGGCTCTCCTGTGTTCTGGCCGTCTGGGCACCTAGGGGGCTGATTGGATGGGTGCATTTGCTCCATCCAGGCTCGCTAGATGCAGTTTCCTCGTGATTGGATACCCGCACTAGCAATTGGGACAGGCCCCGGGATGCTAAGAGACTCCCTCAGCCTGGTTCGCCGGATGCGGAATTTTTCCGCGTTTCCGCGGAGCCTGGTTCGTGAGAGCACTGGTGCATGCATGCTTAGGTGAGCGCACGTTGAAAAAATTGCTTTGGTGCGTGCGATGCAGGAAACCAAACACTGTATCCACCTAGCCTAGCCGATCTAACACACAGCCTACCAAACAAAGGTGTTTTGCATCTACTCAACCTGGCCGACGGGAGCTTGGATGCACGGTACGAGCCAGGCTGCGCTGTGAAGACAACCAATCAGACCCTAGATATCAGGTATATACAGATATACTGCCCGTTTGATCGTGTGTGATGATTCCAGCTGTTGGACGACAGTATCAGGTTCCTAATTCCATGATGAGAAATAAATGATGTCGGGTCTATCTAGTGGGCCGCGCCTAGTGTCAGTATTCGTGCTGCTGGCAATGAGTTACCTTGGCCTGTTTAGATTCAGAAAAAAATACTTCTCCAACAAGTTTTTCCTATTCACCACACTCACATAATACGCTTCTCAGTGCACTTCCACCCACTTCTTTCAATCTGAACAAGGCCCTTTTGTTTAGGATCGAACCTTCATTCTCTGGTGCATAGTATTAGAGACCCTCAATACTTACCTTTTGTTTTTGCAGTCAATTTGAGTTTAGTTACATAAGAATTTCAGCTGCGTCTCGTATCGACGATATCTTCAGTCTGTCAGACAGAACGGAGTTTGGAGATAAGATATACTCCTATCGATGATATGGTTATATATATGGAGAAGACTGTAAGATGAAGGGTGTAAAAGAGCTAGGAAAAGCTGGTCTCAGCGTCGTCATAGGTTACGGGAGATAAGTACAGCGTCGAGGCACGCACGTGGCAGCCTTGATGGAGTTGTTGCCCCGGCATTATCATGTGGTTAGACGGACAAGTGTAACCTGTATGATTGATGAAGGTATATATGTAAGGCTTCGTATCTAGCTATGTCTCGTACCTAACCAGCTGACTCCCACAAGGTCGTGTGGCTAAACAGAGGCACACTGCATCTACAATCTGTCTTTTTTTAGTTTGTTGGTTGCGTTGTGTTCCTTAAGATAGATTTGTAGGTTCAGTCCTAACCTTATTATTTTGCTCTCTCGACATGTTCATTTTAGTTCAACCTTGAAATAAGTCTCTACTTCTCCCTATTTCCCAAAAGGTTTGAGAATTTTGCAAAGAGCGTAATTGTGACAGAATAAAAAAAAAGTATTGACGGTGCGTGAGACCGCGAGCAGATTTGGCCCAGGGGTTTAATGAGCGCAGCCCTACTACCTAGGGAGAGAGGAGGTGACGCAAAGATTTTGGAGCTTGTTCAAATTATACAATTATAACAAAATATTGAAATAAACAATACAAAGTCCTAAATTACTGTTCATATTATTATTATGATGATGTTATTGTTCATGTAAAAATACTACTCATGATGTGTGTGACCATGTATTCATGTATGAGGAAAGAGATAAGAATGCCAGTTTTTATGTTGTTAACATAGTTTAAACAAATTATTCAATTAAATCAAACACATATGGAGGTGTGATGCAAGCCTGAATAAACCTATTACAACTAGATAATATTAATAAATATGTACCTTTTAGAGTATTATGCTAGAAGATTTGGTAGGTGAGAGCAGAGAGAGTGAAATAGATAATTATGATTATTAGCTATAAGTCTTTTTAGTTGTATTTTAATTCTAATTAGCATGTGTGGAGCCCGGGTTGATAAGATAGTTTCCCCAATCTGAAACAAGGTGGGTACTGTGTGACTCCCTGCTATTATATATAGTGCTAGTCTCCACACAAAAGTTTTAACTCTATTTGGCCAGATTTTATTTTATTTCAAATTTCACGTGAGAAACGTCGGTGGTAAGCGTATGCCATCCGATAACCCAAGCTTGGAGATCATGCTTCGTAGTGGCGAGGATATGGTTAGATGTTAATGCATTGTTATCGAACACTCTGCCCCCACTGCCCTCCAATTGTCTTGCCACATAAATCCGCATGGCCCTACTATCCGCTGTCCACCAATTGAGGCCGTATATATCCTTATTATTTAGCCAATTCTGCCATTTCTTCCACAATATTTTGAGATTTTAAGCTTTATCCCATTGGCAGTCGTGGTAAGAGCATCTCCAACAGTGCCAAAAAAAAATAGTCCCAAAATATTGGTTTTAGAAAGTTGCAAAAAAAATATTGGGAGCGAAAAAAAGCCTCATTCTCCAACAGTTCTAAAATAATTAAATTTTAGGATTAGGCATGTAGGTCAAGGGGGCAAAAATGGCTCTAGAGCCCACTATTTTTGGGTTTGGAAAAATAGCCACTAGTTTAGGGCACTATTGGAGCAAGAGTTTTTTCTATTTGTTCCCAAAACAAGATTTTAGAAACATATTTTTGGCGTTGTTGGAGATGCTATAACTGTGCAGCGTCACCTTGCGCTTCTTGTCGACTTTTTTTTAAGTAGATAAACTCTGCTTTTAAGAAAACAATAAGCGGTTTACAGAACTGGGGAGACCAGCGTACTAGAAAGCTCAAATGAACTTTCTAACACCATTAACATATTACATCAAAACATAGCATACTAGATTACGCCAATGTCTACATTCAGGGCTCCAGGTGGCGGAAGATTTTGAATTCTTGTCACCACCAATTGTCTCACATGTCTTATCTTGAACCGCTCCTCATCCTTGTGTAGGATCTCCCACCTCTGCAAAAAGGAGAGACCATATAGCACAACTTCAGTTGGGGTTTTTGGGAATGTCTTTTCATAGCCATCTTGTTTCTTTTCTTCCAAATCGCCCACATAAAACCTGCAAAGAGAAACAAGGCTAGAGATTTCTGCCTCCCAAGTTTGTTGGCCAACCAGTTCTCCATAAGATCAGCTGTTGAGGAGGGAAACCCATCCCACCCGAAGGCATCTCTCATGCAGCACCAGACAAACTTCCCCAAGGGACAGTTGAAGAAAAAATATTCAATTTTTTCTAAGGTGCCGCATAAGCAACATAATGGATCCTATTTCCATCCTCTCCGCTTTAGCACTGATGCAGCTTGTAGCTTTTCGTGTTTTATTTGCCATAAAAAGACCTTAATTTTCATAGGAATTTTGCATTTCCATATGTGTTCGCTACTCCTAGATATAGCACCTCGTTGGTGATAAAATCTATATAGGGATCGAGTGGTGAAACTCCCTATGTTTGTTAGCACTCGATTACCTCATCCTTACCCTCTAGGTCTAGCTGGACGCTTTGTAAGCTCTCCATGAGATTATAACGGTGATCAAGGTCTGACTCGGCCAAACTTCTGGTGAAATCGATATTCCAATCCTCCCCATAAAAAAAATACTCTTCTATAGTGGCTTTTTTGTTTCTACAGCATGCATAGAGTGTAGGAAACTGTAATATGAGGGGTACATCAATCAACCATGAGTCGTCCAAATGATGTCGTGCACCCATCTTTTACTTTGAGTTGCCTCCTATTTTAAAAAGGTGTTTAAACTTGTGTAGACCTTACCAAAATTGTGAAGTTCGGAGTTGAAGAAGTTTCCATCCGGTATGTACTTGGCTTTAAGAAGTTTGTACCAAAATTCCTCAGAGCCTTGGGTAATTCTCCATATCCATTTTACCAGTAGACAATCATTAATAATCTATGTGTTGGTTATCCCTAGACCACCTTGGTCTTTTGGGCGACTTACCACCTCCCACTTAGCCATGTGGTATTTGCCTTTGTTATCTACTCCTTTCCAGAAAAAGTTTGACCTGATCGAATCCATCCTTCCATACCCTCGTCTGGTAGATGATGGAAGCCCATGGTGTAAGTGGGGAGGCTACCAAGAAAGGAAATTAATGGTTAGAATCAGTCGTCCTCCCGACGACATATTCTTTCCCTTCCATGGATCCAACCTCTTCCTCATTTTCTTATATATGTCCTCAAAGGCCGCTTTCCCCCAAGTGTTTATCATACATAGGGATTCCTAGATATTTCATTGGCACTTCTCACAATTTACAATTTGGCATGTTAGCTATCTCCTCCTTTTCTTCATGCTCATATCCAAACACATATACTTCACTCTTGTGATAGTTAGTTGTTAATCCAGATAACCACTCAAAGCAATATAAGAGAATCTTGAGGTTGACTACTCACTTGACAGATCCATCAACCATTATGATCAAGTCATCAGTATGATCGAGTCATCAGTGTACTAGATGTGAGAGACTCCCCCTAGGATCAGCTCAGGCAGCAACACCCCCCCCCCAGTGTGTTGCTTGGTTAGTCCCTTATCCAGTAGTGTACCGAAGGTATCAGCCACAATGTTAAAGCGGAGGGGGGGGGACAGTGGGTCTCCTTGCCTTAGACCTTTGAAGGTTCTGAAGTAAGGGCTCCTTTGCCCATTAATGTTGGCACATACCTTCCCCCAACCATAATTGACATTACCCAATTTATCCATTTCTCAGGGAAGCCCTTCCCTCTCGTTACTTCATCTAAAAAATCCCACCTTACCGGTCATAGGCTTTCTCGAAATCAATTTTGAGGATGAGCCCTTCCTTCCTGTTTCTTTTTAGTTCATGAATCACTTCATGCAGGATGACCCACTCCCTCCAAAATATTCCTACTGTTAGCTTCTTGTCGACTATGGGCTATATTCTCTTTCGGCAAGATTAACTCTGGCCCCAGGGGCGGATCCACGACCCGGGCTGGGGGGGCTGCAGCCCGGGCCTGGCCCAAAAAACAACAAGTACCCCTATGTGTATATTAGGCCCAAGAAGACAAAAACTTCCCTGGTACAAAGGCCCAGCCCCCCTCCATCGATTGCACTGCACACGTAGCAGCCAGCAGCACAGCAGAGCCGCCGCTTCTTTGGCCACAGCGCACGCGCACGCGCAGATCGCGTCTCCCCGCCTCGACGCCTCCCCAATCCCGCCCATTCTGCATCTCAAACCCTAGGCCACCTAGCTGGAGTCGCAGCCTGCAGAGGAGGGAGCCAGGGAGGAGGCCAGCCGCCGGCGCCCGGCGCCCTGCGGCCAGCGACCTGGCGTTCAACGCGGAGAGCCGGCGACGCCCCCAGCCTCCGCAACCGCAAGCACCGACGGGTCAAGGACGAGTCTAGGTAAGCAAATCGAAGTATGGAACTTAATCCCCATCTGGCCATAGTCTAGTAGTTTACATTTCTCTCAGTCTGTGAACTAATTTTGATGCACATATGTACGTATGTTTGTTTTAGGCTAGGATGGACAAGTTTCTTATTAGAAGAGATGTTTCGAAGCAAAATACTCAAACTAATGAGAGTTGTACTCAGCAAAAAAGGCCAAGGATTGAGCTGAACATGGATGAAATAGTTTCTGATCCAGGGCTTCGAAAGCCAATTGATCAGTTCCATCATGACATTAGGGATGAAGCTAAGAGAGCATTTTTACAGATGGGTCCATGTCAACCAAGTGGTCACAATTTTCCTCGGAAACCTGGTAATGGTCAAACAAGGGGGTTTGTTAAATCATGGTTTCAGCAATTTGATTGGCTAGAGTATAGTATCAGCAAGGATGCAGCTTATTGCTTTTATTGCTATCTGTTCAAGCCACCAAAATCCAACAATTTTGATAATGAAGCATTCACTAGTGTGGGGTTTAAGAATTGGAAAAATGGAAAGGAAGCTTTCAGGGAGCATGCCCAAGCAATTGATGGATGTCACAGTAATGCAAGAAAGCGTGCTATTGATTTCAAAAATCAGAGACAAAGTATAGCTCATGTGTGGTCTGTGAGAAGCGCAGAGGAAGAGGAGCAATATAAAGCTCGTTTGACTATTATGTTAGATATTGCTAGATTTCTCCTTTTGCAAGCTCTTGCATTTCGTGGTCATGATGAGTCTAAAACATCAAGGAATAAGGGGAATTTTTTGGAGCTGCTTGAATGGTGGAAAAAGAAGGATCCTAGAGTTGCAAGTGTAACTGGTGACAATGCTCCTGGGAACAATCAAATGAGCTGTGGAAATATCCAAAAAGACTTGGTTAGAGCCTGTGCAGAGGAGATAAGTGAGTTAATTAAATCTGAAATTGGTGATCGTTGTTTTGCAGTGCTTGTTGATGAATCCCGTGATGCATCAATTAAGGAACAAATGGCTGTGGTAGCAAGGTATGTCAATGATCGAGGACAGGTGATTGAAAGGTTCCTTGGCATTCAGCATGTTCCTGACACTACATCACCTTCACTAAAGGAGGCATTGGATGCTATGCTTGGAAAATATGGTCTATCTATTTCTAGAGTGCGAGGGCAAGGATATGATGGAGCCTCGAACATGAGAGGACAGTTCCATGGCTTGCAAAGACGGGTATTAGATGAAAACCCATATGCTTTTTACATCCACTGTTTTGCTCACCAATTGCAGCTAGTTGTGGTTTCTATAGCCAAGTGTTGTGGTTCTGTTTATGATTTCTTTAATTACACCACTTTGGTTGTCAATACTGTTAGTGCCTCTACCAAAAGGAGGGACCAACTTCTTCAAGATCGCCATGAAAAGATTGTTGAGCAATTAGATAGTGGTGCTATTTTTGCTGGAAGGGGAAAAAATCAAGAAACTAGTCTTGCAAGGCCCGGTGATACACGATGGGGTACACATCACAAAACATTGGCACGCCTTCAGCTGATGTGGTCCTCTGTGTTAGAGGTGTTAGAGAATATTAGTGAAGATGCAACTGATGGGGATAAGAAAACACAAGCATCTGGTTTGATAGAAAGAATGGAGACATTTGAATTTGTGTTTATATTACATCTCATGATAAGAGTACTGGGAAAGACCCAAGAGTTGTCACAGTGTTTACAAAGAAAAAACCAGAATATTATTCGTGCAATAGGATTGATTGGATCTGTGTTGAATAATATGAATGACATGAGGAACAATGGTTGGGATCCACTTTTCGAAGAGGTGAAGACATTTTGTCTCAAAATGAATATTGTCATGCCAAATATGGAAGATACAATACCAATCAGGGGTCGTTCCAGGTGTCGTGGTGCTAAATTGGTGAGTTACTACCATCATTTTCATCATGGAATTTTCAATGTAGTGATTGATCAGATTCTTGCTGAGTTAAACCACCGTTTTCCTGAAAGATCAACTCAATTATTGAGATGTATTGCTTGCCTTGATCCGAGGAATTCTTTTGCCAACTTTGATGTTCAGAAATTAATTGAGCTTGCCAGAATATATGCTGATGATTTCGATGATTATGACCTCACATGCCTTGAGGACCAACTTCCCATATTCATTGATGAAGTCAGAAACGATGCTGATTTCTCAAGTTGTACTGACCTTGGAAACCTTGCTGTGAAGATGGTAGAATCTGATATGCATACACATTACAGTTTGGTATACCGTCTCATTGAACTTGCATTGATTTTGCCGGTGGCAACAGCAACAGTTGAAAGGGCCTTTTCTATTATGAATATCGTCAAGAATGAACGGAGAAATAAAATAGGTGATGAATGGATGAATAATAGCATGTTGTGCTATATTGAGCGGGATTTGTTCGCAACTATTGAAGATAGAAAGATTCTAGACCGCTTTCAAGGTTTTAAAGATCGAATGATACATTTGCCCAAGACCCAGAATCATTGAGTGGTACTGGTATGTACAATGTACTGTTCTGAATTGTGTTTACCAGTTCAAATCTATATTATCATTTGTGTTGCTTATTACTGTACATCTATTATAATATTATATAATTTAGTAAACACTTGTAAGATTTGAGTTCTTTCATAATTCAGCCCCCCCCCCCCCTTCCTCTGTTTCTGGATCCGCCACTGTCTGGCCCGGTAAACCACTTTCCATTAATAATGCCTTGCTATGAGTTAAAAAGCCCAATTTAACGTTTACGTACATTTGGTCGGGCAGGCCGATTTATTTCATTGGCACGGCCTGCCCTGGCCCATGCTCAGTTCTAACACGAATACACACGATGACACGATGCATCACTCTGGACAGGCGATCATTGAAGTGTTAGTACGCTGGTTTGTCCATCCACGGGTGAAGCATCATACTCTTGGAGCTATGCAAATGAATCAATGCGGATGACGCAGGCCCCATGTATATTACTGCATGCAGCATGCAGTACGATCAAGACCGTACATTACCAGCTGGCTGCCTGGCTCCATGGTCACCGATATGTGGTGGTAAGCCTTTTCTTGCTAAAAAAAGCGTACGTCAAACCAAGCCCATGACGTCCTGCTCAGGCGGGGCGGCAATCAACACGCTGCAAGCAAAACCAAAACCCAACCCCTTAAGGTCTGTCCTGTAGGACCGGCCGCCGGGCGGGAGCATGAGCATCGAGCTAGCTTATACGCTGCTGACTAGTAGTACGAGTGTGTGTCCGCGTCAGGCTCGGCAACCCCGGCGCCGGGGCGGTCGTTGTTGCCACTGTCTTCACCTGGTCAGTAGCCTGCGGGCGAGGGCAAGTGTGATTCTTCCTCGTGTGGCGACGGGGACACTGAGAGACTGAAACCTGACGGCATTTGTTGCTAGTGCGACCTGGATCGATCGCTCAGTTATCCAAAACGAACATTCAGCTAGCTATCGGGCCCGTCAGGATATATACATGTATATATGATCTGACCTGTTTCGTGACCTCGTGTGGATTAAATCGACCACGCATATCATATCTGCGCCGTGGTGGCTGCTCGTCCTGCCGATTCGCTGGAAGCCTAGTGTCATGTGCGCACGAAACGCATGACGATGGAAACCACAACGGGGTGTGCATGGTGCTATGATTTAAAAATTAATTCGAGCCGTCAGCACTGAGCAGTAGTGGAGACTATATTTGAAGGAAAATAAAAGTCCTCCGATTTTACTTGTGCTCTAGTATTTGGCTACCATTACAGTCTAGCTTGCGATTGGATGGCGAAGATTATACAGTGTGCGTGGCTAGGAGAGGCTCGTACGTACGCCTTGGCGGCGTTAATTAGCTCTTGGGGGTGTTGCATCGCCGTCGCTAGAGGCGCGACGACACAAGCAAGCAAGCAAGTTTGCGCCTAGAAGTAGCTGGCCGGGTTCTCCAAGAAATCTGCGGCGTCCAGCGTGAACATGAAGTCCATCTCTCCCATGGCCCCCATGGGGGAGTTCGTGGCGGACACGAGCTCGACGTCGTGGCGAGGCACGTCCCGGGCCGCCAGGCACTCCGGCGTCGCCGGGGACGCGAAAGGGGACGCGGTGGCAACCGCCGCCGGCTTGTTGGAGGGGAGCGAGAACTGCAGCACGGGCCCCGCGGCCGCAGCAGCAGCAGCAGCAGCAGCGTCGGGCGCCAGCTGGTTGCCGACGGCCGGGGCGCCCTGGGCCTGGGCGCACGTGTGGTGGCCGTGGTAGACGACGTCGAAGAGCAGCGGGTCGCCGTCCGTGCGCTGCACCTGCTTGCTCGCGTGGCAGCTCTGCGTGTGCCGGTGCGTGCACCGGAAGTAGGATCTGCAAGAACAACCGGGGTCCGATGGACTGGGAGATCAATTTCAATAGTCAAAGCACAGGGTCAGGGGCTCGATCGATCATCAGGGAGGGTCAGCGTCGCCCGTGCGTGCGTGCGCGTTAGGGTGGAGTGGAGTGGCGGCGCGGACCTTGGGTACTTGGCGCCGAGGATGTCCTTTTGCCCGTACTTCCTCCAGCTGAGGCCGTCGTCGAGCGGGGTCACGTCCTGCACGGCGCTCACCCTCACCTGGGTGCTGCACATGGGAAGCGTCTTCCTGCGTATTAATTCTCGCCGGATCAAATCACAGGTAAGGGAAGAACCGTGCGCGCATGTGTTACTGTCACTGATGCTGCTATCATCAGCTAGATAGGATTTTCTTCACTCCCTTACCTCTTCTTGCACTGGCCTGCAGCATTGCCACGGCCCCGGAAGTCGCCGGCCTGGTCCGACCCGGCGCTGCGCGGGCTGCCATCCCCGCCGGACGGCGGCGAGTCCGGCTGCCCGGCGACGGCCGCGCGTCCGACGTCGGCGCAGCAGGACATGGCCATGCGCATGGCCCTGTCGATGGACTCGCGCATGGTGCACACGAGCGCCCGGCACCGCTGGTCGCCGCCTCCGGCCGCCGCGCCGCCACCGCCATGCTGCTGCTGGTGCTGGCTCGACATGTGCGCCTCGAGCTGCCTCACCATCTCCAGCACCCGCATCAGCTCAGCCACCAGGGCGCACTTCTCTTCCGACATGCCCTCCATCGCAGCTCACTCACTCACTCAATCCTCAGTGCTGTTAGTTCACACGTGTTGTCTTGGCGGCTCTGCGACTCTGTGTGTGTGTCGTCGAGGTCGAGGTGATGATCGATAAGAGCGGAGAGAAGGGGAAGGGGGGCGGTTCTTATAGAGGAAGGGAGAGGGGCACAAGTATCTGATCGATCAGATGGAAGAGTAGGAAGTTTGACAGTTTGACTGGACTAAACGGAATGATTTTCCTGGGTGTTTAAAAGGACCTCTGTCTACCACTGAACTGAACGACATTCAAAGGTTTTGAATTGGACCGGTCTTTGGTCATGGGACTGGCCACTGAGATGTTGAGATGTTGCTAGTCAAGTGCACACTTTGACCGCTTCCCCCAACGCTGGATCGCTCTTTTGGTGTTACCGTGTTAGTGGTGCATATCGTGCATCTTGGCACCTAGTACGTACTGATGGGTAGTAGGGGTAATTACTTCTTCCCCTTTCACTGCTCAAAACGCTGTTTCTTACAGTGCGACGAGATTTTAACTCGCCAACGACCTTTTCTTCGTGGCTCAGGGTTCAGGATTCAGGGAAGGTTTACAAGACACATATCTAACTTTCCCGATAATTTTTATATAACAAGTGGGAAAGAATTTTAGTGCTTTTAACCACTTTCCTCATGAATGGATAACGGTTTTCCTGGTCTAATTTCTATATCTTTCTCAACACTTTTACTAAATTCCAAACAATCTAATCAATTGACAAAAAAATTGTCTACGGATTTATTTTTGTAGCTATCCAAATATACTTAAAAACACTCTTCTCTGTCAGTACATGGACAATAATGCCGGCCGTTTCAAAAATACATATATACTAAAAAAACCTTTTGCTACATACAAACAAACAGTTGGGTCAGGTCAGGAATTTTCTAATTACTCATAATGTGGGCAATGGATGTAACGGTGCATGGGACACGTTCTAGCCGTAAGTCACTAAGGAAAATGCTGGTGGATGGATGGTAACATTGCGAGGGGCAAATTAAACAAATGGCTCAATGATACTGAGCGCGGCAGGGATGGGAGTTGGCACTAGGGGCAGAGGAGATAGAACATTATACCGCTAGTTTTGCTGACCATGTGGATAAAGTCGGCAGTGAAAAAAATGTCACCACTGACTTTGGACCAGTGGTGAAAGCCGCTGGTTTGAGACATGAACCAATGGTGATAATATCCGGTTTGAGCCACGAACCGATGGTTAAATATTTATAAAATCATGAAAAATGGACTGACCAAAAAAAGATATATTTTTTGTTCAAGCGATACCACTTAATTAGCTAATGAATTATCGAACGGCTACAATTTTACACACTCGTATGCAAATAGTAACTACAATTTTACATTGGAAAAAGTTTATATCACC
Organism: Digitaria exilis; assembly: GCA_015342445.1. Taxonomy (NCBI): domain Eukaryota; kingdom Viridiplantae; phylum Streptophyta; class Magnoliopsida; order Poales; family Poaceae; genus Digitaria; species Digitaria exilis. The sequence goes on from JACEFO010001882.1 coordinate 576,941, forward strand.
CCCAACGTATGGAAGTTGGACTACATAACCCCTTAATCTATGAAACGGTCTATATCACCCCCCCCCGAACTTCTCAAAACCGATCAAATTACCCCCTAAACTAATTTTGAAAAATCATAGTAAATCATAAAAAAATCATAAAATGGAAAATCAAATTGTGTTGGACTCCAAATGAGTAGATATACACACTGAACATATAATATGGTATGCTTTAGTACATTTTTTCACTATAGCTTTAGATCTAGGCTTTTCTCCATAGTTGTAAAAAAAATGTATTAAATCATACCATATTATATGTCCAGTGTGCATATCTACTTATTTGGAGTCCAACACAATTTTATTTTCCATTTTATGATTTTGTTGTGATTTACTATGATTTTTCAAAATTGGTTTAGGGGGTAATTTAATCGGTTTTGAGAAGTTCAGGGGTAATATAGACCGTTTCATAAGTTGGGGGTTATGTAGTCCACCCTCTATAGGTCGGGGTGATATAGACTTTTTCCATTTTACATTACTGTTACTCACTCCTGTCTGAAAGCACAAATCTGATCAGTTGCGTGGAATTCTGTGTAGCCTAATTGACACGCGAGAGTCTGGAGGGCTAGCTGGAAACCGGCCAAATTCATATCTGGCAATAATTGGCACTACTGTGCATGTTTATCAAATCGGTATACTAACAGTGTTCGGCTACCAAAACAGTATCACCTTTTTCGTTTTGTGAAAGCAACAGAACAGTAGCCTTGGGGGCAGCTGTTTGGACTGTTTGAGCCGCCCCTTCCTTACGACGGGACATGCTGCTTCGGCCAAGATTCCACGATAACTGAGAGATGTGTGGCGCCGTAACTACGACTGTCTTCGTATTAAAAAAAAAATACTTCTCCAACTAGTTTTTTCTATTCATCCCACTTACAGAACACGCTTCCCAATGTACTATTCATCTAGCAAAAGTACTTTTCACTTCTAATCTGAACGCAGCCTATCTTTTTCTGGCTGCAACCCCGAGCAAACTTTGAGATAACTGAGATGTGTGCCCCAATAACCACAAGTCTATTCTTGCTATATATACAACCCCGAGCAAACTTTGAGCTCGGGCAGTCCAGTCCAATGCAAGTATCCAACACTAACAGCTTGCAGCTAGGCAGCTAGCCGGCCAGCATGCCGGCTTGGAGGCCCAGCAAACACACGGTAGCAGGCGCGGCAGCAGCTAGTGCCGAAAGGGCACGTCACTTTCATTGCCCCCGATCATGCATGACTCCATGAGCGAGACTGGTCGCAGATGCTGATTGGTTTGCCGGCTGGGACGAGGTGTCAGTGACGCTGAAGGATCCGGCGGCCACGTGCCGTGGTTGGCACGCGACGGCCCGTGCGGAAAGCAGGGCACTAGCATAGCACCGTTAGGTTGCTTGCTTGCATTTGGAAGGCGGCTCCGTAGGCCGTAGCACACGTTCAAGACACTAGCTAGGCACCGCGACAGTAGTACGATTCTCGTGTGCACACATAAACGTGCATGCTGGTCTCACTGAGTGTGGGGCCTTGGAAAACCGTGGTGGGGTCTACGAGCATGTTGGTCGCGTCGACGGTCGACCGTCGTCGAGGTTCTTTTGACGCTGCCATGGATACTTTGGATAGCCTTGTCGGACGGAGCATGTATATAATTAAGGGGATCAGATCGATCGAGAAGACCCCGATCCTCACGCGTCCACGGAGAATTGAAAACGTACGATCGATGCTGCTACTGCTATGCTCCCAAAAGAAGCTGCGTGACTTGTTAATTTCTTTGTAGTAAATGGCACGCACTTTGCTCTCGTCGAGTCTGCGTGATGGCTTGCACCGCAACGCACGTCTTGAGTAGTGCATTGCAGTAGCGCATGACAGCAACGCGATCGACCGCATTATGCATGGAGAGCTAGCAACCGTACGTACGCGTACCTGGTCACGAAAGGGAGAACACACACTGTTCGATAACCTTTGGCAAGTAGTAACTACTAGTAGTGGTAAACTGGAACTGACAGGTAAATCGAGGACGCGGTTTTCTACTTTTTTGACATGTTCCAACGCGACGTAGACTCGGGCAGAAATAACCCACTCTTTTACCACGTCTCTGCAGCTAGCACTTGCTGTAGTAGCCACCGGTTTTGATCACTCGCATCGTTTTCTCGGAATTTGTATCTGTGTGTGTGGACGCGATAACTTCAGCGGGCTTACGGCACTTTTGGGCTCTTGCGCATGGCTCGCTTTCGATCCCGCTGTCCTCCCTGTCTCTCGCTTTTGATCCCGTCCTCTTCGACAAATTTTATGTTCGACTCTCGATAAAGATTGGTGAGGTAGAGTGAGCCATGGGTCCCGAGAAAGAATAATGTCACCCGACTAATATAGATGTGCATGTCTCTGTGAGCTCAAAAGACTGAAAAAAAAATACAGGGTGTATGTGTACGTATATAATATAACTTAAGTTCTGGAGAAAGATATGCATGTACCGCTTCGTAGCCATGCATGCATATAGCTATATATACACTATTATACTAGTACGTACGATCATATGTATAGTTGGATCCTGCTAGGCATATTGATAGAATTGGGAGCCTAAAATATGTCAAATTTATATTTATTGCATCTTAATATGAGCTTACTAGATCAACTTGGCTCACTCTCAACCATCCCTCCTCCCCACCCACACACACTCCCTCCACCCACTTCCTTTCTCTCTCTACATGATGCGCCTTCATCGTCATTCGTGCTCTCCCTCCTTCAGACTTCCTTCCATTTTACTTGTCTCCAGAGGTGCTCTAGTAAAGCCATCGCCCTTCTCCAACCGTCAACCCTAACTAATTCAGCCCCATCACCATATGTGGCCATCCTTGCCCAATGGCCAGCCACAATCCACCTCGACTTTAGTGTGCGCACTCCCACCTCCTTCTGTGTAGTCACCTACCTCCAAAGTCGGTGCATCAAACTCTTTGACCAACTCTATAGCCAGGGTCCATCAAACACGGCTCCCTTCTTCCCAAAAATCCTAGCCTAGATTGTATAGATGGCCATATGGGCGGCACATAATGATAAGTTTAGGCATGGCATGATGAGGCACAAACATGGCATCATGTTGTGCCGTGTCGTTGGCCCTGCCGGCGGACCAGGCACAACACGTCGACGATATAGCAATGTCATGTTAGCACAGCCAGCCCAAGCATCCAGTGTCAGCCAGCCAACGTGTGATGGTGGGATGAGGAGACAGAACACACTATAGACGAGAGAGGAGGGAGGGGCACGCAGCGCGCGGGGAGGAGGGAGGAGCACGCGACAGCCTCAGGGAGGGGTGTGCACGCGACAGCCTCTGGAAGGGAGGAGGGGAGGAGCATGTGGCGCCCAGCATGGGAGGATGAATGAGCGTGCAATTGCCCATTTGCAGGGGCGGATATGGGCCTAGGGCCAGTAGGGCCACGGCTCTAGGTATGGCCCATATCTCCCCTTATAGTCATCTTAATTAATTTTACATGGGCCAGCATATATTTCCTTTTTTATATACTTAGCATATATTTCCTTTAATTGGCCCTAGGCGTGTTCACGGTGCACCCAGCCCAGAAGGCAGATTACCTCTCCAATCTCCTTGGCCCAGTCAGCTAGTCGACATCCACCGTGTGAAATTGAAGCTCCTCTCTCTTCTCCTGCAGTTCCGCTCGTTCTCTCGTTCTTTCCCTCTCTCTGAAAGAAAGAAACCCTAGCCGCCGCCAAACCGCCGCACCTGCGCAGCTGCGTCGCCGGCCCACAGCCGCAGCACCTGCTGACCTGCGCGGCTGCGCCGCCGGCCGCCGCACGCCCGCATCTCGGCATCTGCGTTGCGAGGCTGCGCCGTGGCCACCGCTGCTGAGGCGCCGACTCACTGCACCTGCGCGGTTGCGCAGCAAGAAGACTTGAAGAGGAAGAGCCGAAGAAGTGCAGGACAGCAGGAGGACATGCCAGCCAGCCAGGACACGATGAAGGTTCAGAGTCTGGACACGACGAGGTGCAGGACCTTTGTTTTTTACTTCAGAGATGCAGGACACTGACGACATCCATGGTTTTCCCTTGGAATAAAGATGTAGCAAATCTGTTCAGTAAAAATCAAACGACTGGACCCAAACCTTTGTAGGGCATGTGCAGAATTGATCATCAAAGCCATTATTGAAGAAATAACATATTAACTTTGCTTTGGATGGTATGCATGCTTTCTTCTCATGGATTATCAATTTCTAGAATTAGTGGGCCAGGGTATGATGAGCATCAAACTTGAGAGGATAATTTTATTGTATTTTTCTTTTTAATTGAGATATACAGAGGAGAATTTCATTGTATTTTTTTCTTTTTAATTGAGATGTACTGTAAATCATGCTTGTTAATTGCCTTTGTGCGTTATCGCTACCAAATACCGTTATATTGTTATGTAGGATGGCTTTGGTGGTTTAATCGCTTTGAGAAGTGGCCCTAGACGTGAAAATGAATTTGGTCCGCCACTGCCCATTTGGCCAACTATATTAGACGTTCATCCAAAATGGCAGGCACTACACAAATCTCAACACCAAATCGTGAGGCAAGAAATTCAGTAGATTTCCCACAAGAAATGTAGCGAACCATTTCAACGTTGAAGTGCTTGTCGGGAAAAATCCGACACCCCTTTCGGTACGAAGCTCACATTGTACGTATACATTCCTCGGTTCCAACTGTACATGGAATCTTCTACGCTTGTTTGTGGTTGGACTTGAGACATCATATCATGTGGCTTCTAGACTGCGTTGATCGTTGACAGACCAGTCTCCGCAAACTCATAGACCGAGACCGAAGCAAACATATGAACTTATCGCGCAGAAATTAAAGCGCCGGAGAAATCGGAAAAAACAAACGTATATATGAGAAAGGAATTGGCTCGAAATCGACAGAAGCCAGTGGACGCATGCATATTGCCCAGAGTGGGCCTGTCGCGACGTAATCCAGTGCCTGGGCTGGAGTTACTCTACACACAGTCCAAGCACGTCTCAGGGGTATCAGCGACCGATTAGTCATTAGAGACCAGCCACTTAAGTTAGTCATCACCGAGAGTCCAAGACCGTTTTAATCGTGGGGTAAGATGCTCGATCGTGAGCTGGCTGATATATGCGTGAGAAAGACATATCTCCGTCTCCGTGGACTGTTCAGTGCTTCTCGTAAGATGGAAAAAAAAAATTAACCATGCGTCATGCGTCATCCTCTCCTCAGAAATGGATGTCACGTTAGAAAATTGAAGTCAAGTAAACGTGAAAATTTGTACTCTGTAACATAAATATCCATCTCATGTTCCATAATTTCCAGGTTAGTTGGTGGCATAAGTCATTTTCTAGTGAGAACATCAAATTATCTTTATTGATTTCTCCCTATGTAATTATAAGGAACGGTATGAAAATGGTGCTACTTTCGTGCCAGTACGGAAGCTCATGAAAATAAAATCAGAGTAAATTACACCCACCATACAACAACTTGTGTGGTTGTATCACTTTGGTACAACAAGTAGCAAAACACACAAACGGATGCACAAACTAGTCAAATATGTGCATATACGGTCATATATACTCTATTTAAGTATATTTTTGCCTCTGTGGCATGTGTGTGGACAGTTCTATGTATTTGATCCTCTATTTTTGTCCCTTTTAACTTCTTATCTAAAACTTTATCATGCGCCCAACTGTTTGTTTGACATTAATGAAAACATTAGAAGTTATTTTAGTGTACAATATTCTTTCAATCCAACTTTAACTTTGTAGATAATATGTGTGTAATACATGCAACATAAATGAAGCCCCAGTTGAAGCTTGATTATTGTAATAAGATCGAACCTACTATTCATAGATTGTCAATAATTATTTTCTTACTTATTTCCTATAATGTCAATTATTATTTTGTTTCTTGAAGTGTAATTATCAAATTTTAAATAATGGACTATGCGAAAAAGTTTTTAAATTTTTTTTCTCTTATAATATAAGAGCTAAAGAAGAATGCAATAGACACAAGAATTCAGAGGGATCTTATCATTAATCTTTGATTAAGAAAAAATAGCACACTTGACCATCTAGCATTAATTTTTTTTAATCTTGTCATAGGTGCCAATGAAATAGTTGCATGTACGATTAAGATTTTAATGAGTACGAGGAAAAATATAGGGTTAAGTGCACAAGATCGTCAAGGTTGCGTGCCACAACGGTAAAAATACGTCTAATGTGCATGTTTAACAAGTTTATGCATCAATTCGCATGTTTTGCTACTTAATAGACCAAAGTGATATATCCATACAAGTTGTTGTATGGTGGATGTAATTTACTCATAAAATCAGCCATATGGCTTACTATATTTTTTTTGTGACGGCCTGTGTGTTTTTCGTGTTGGTTTTTACATGTTCATGAAAATAGAGTTATAGGCCTCCACTAAAAATATTCATTGCAAGTTTTTTTTTGTGACGTGTGGCTCTCATAAAAACAGTCTTAGAGACCCAGGGGCGAACCGGGGTCAGCTCTATTGCACGCATGGGTCATCTTCATTGTTAAACAGTGATTTACGTGTAATTTTTCATATTTCGTGGGGGTCAAATCACCCCAATGAATGCATGTGCATTAGCCCGAAGGAAGAACATATTTCGCAGAGGTCGTGGACACAAAAATACCTTCACGAAAGAGAATCATTGCAAGGGCATCTTTTAAGAACTTTGATGAGAATAGTCTTTTTTTTTTCTGTGGAGCCATATTTGTGAAAGAATTTTCATGAGATTTCTAGAATAATTTTAGTGACAGTTTTAGCTATTAGCCCTCATGAAATAAATGTCCAGTTAGTTTTGCATGGAGAAAAAAGATCGGCAAATAGTTCCAAAAGAAACAATTCTCTTACGAGTATGTGGCTGCATTTCTTAAGATACGGTTTTCTTTGTACCAGTCGCAATTCTCCTCGTACCTGCAAAGAGCAGACATGTTGTACCAGAAGACAACGTGTCTTTGATCCAGCGGTCTTTGAGAGAGACATGGGCCATACATTCTTTTCTCTTTTTTTTTAGATTTTTGAGCGATTCTTTTTTTAGATAATACATATGGGTCGTGTATATTTTTTTTAAGCGTATATGGGCCTTTTTCTCTGTAAACCCAACAAGCCCACACAGTTCTTGTAGGTGTCTGCCAACCACTCAACAGTCAACAGTACTTCGCTCAAAAAAAAACAGTCAACAGTACTGCACTTTCTCAAAAAAAAAAAATCAACAGTACTGCAGCGACCTGGCCCTCCGCGCGCGCAGGTGTGGGGCGGCATCTGTTTCGCCATCACCAAGCTCTCCGCTCCGCCGCGCGGCGGCCGCCGCTTCCGTCGCGGGGCTCGGATCTCTGTTAGTATTAGCCGCTTCATGCCGCCGTTAAGTTATGCGGCACGGCCGCCGCCCGTGCGGGAGACCTAGCTGCAACTGTATGCGCCGGATCCTACGCTACGATGGTCGCTCCGCCGATGGCGCATTGCCTACCCAATTTCAGGTATGGAAGCTGCTTCTCCAAAGTTGTTCGGCTCCAACGAAACCTCCCCTACATTCATGTCCCCCTTCTCCCCACGGCCCCAACCCCAACTTGATGATGGCATATTTAGCAGCAGGAATCACATAGTCAAGCATTGCTACAGAAAAAAAAAATGGAACATTGTGTATCAAAACCAGAATTGAGTGGATTCACAAATAGGCAGTCAAGGAAATGATTACTGTGACCCTGTAAAAAAAAAAAGGATGATTACAGGTTGCAAAACTGAATGTCATGCAGGTTTCGACAGAGTACAGCTAATGATGGGTCTATTGATATATTTTTCAGAGACCTTTTAGCCATCAATTACCAAAAGTATACAAGATGGCCAAAGTGCAAACATAAACTACAATGCATTGTGAATGTGCAGGGGACAAACCTAAAGCAAAACTGAGGCAGTGTGCAAAGATAATGCTGCGATCAATCATGAACAACGAAAAGGTGTAGCAAAGAATTTTCCCAGCCACAATTCCTGCCTGTACGAGTTCGAACTGAAAAAAAGGAAACCTGAATATTTGTCAAACCTTAACTCAGTCTAAGATAGTACTTTGATCCTTCAGTAACAAGATAAGGTGGAATGAATAAAATAATCACTACAGCAGTCCTCTCTGCTAATAATAGAATGCACAAGCCACTCAATATAGCTACTTTTTTTAGCAGCTCAATATAGCTACTTTGAGAAAGTATCTCGGCCCTATTATGATACATAAGAAACATTGCAGTTTTATCCTTTCTGCCAAAATGCACAGATAGAATTAAGCCTTTACATCGTTTACTGACATTCAGATTTACAGACAGAACGGGAGGCGAGGGCGATTGTTGCTGCGGATGTAGCGCACAAGATCATCGCTGTAGTTCTTGTGGTAAACAATGGCATCACTTAGCTGCTTGATGGCTTCTCTCTTCTCCTGCACTCTGGCTGTTAGCTCCTCTTCTTTCTCTGCCACTGTCTTCTCAAGCTGGACCATCTTTGCTTCTGCCTCAACAGCATTCTTCGCCATTTCTATCACCATATTTTCTTTCTCTCTCAACCTCACAGCCATTTCATCATTCCCCTTGACAAATTCCTTCTGTTCTTCAAGATGATCATGTAGCTTCTTCCTCAAGACCTTAAGCTCCTCACCGCATGCAGATGAACGGTCAACAAAGAAAGAAAAACTGTGGCTGAATCGTGATTCTAGTTCGTCCAATTTGTCTGCAAATTTGGAGGCCCCTGACTCGGCATGCTCTTTTACTTGCATGAGAGTTTCTTCCAGTAAGCTGACTCTTCCAGAAAAACGATGTACTAGTTCTTCCAGATGATGGACCTCTGCCTGCGATGTTTCCACTGCTCTTGCATAGCTATCTTCTTTGCATTTGTTTTCTGCCTCGGTGACTTTAAGTTTCTGTTTGGCTAGCTGGAGTTGAACTTCAAGGTCTTGGGTATGCTTTTGTAGCTTTGTGTGCTCCTTATTTGATGATAACTTTTCCTCTTCCAGAAGTCTAAGTTTGTCTAAAGTTTCTGTGCTTTTTTTCTCTAGCTGCTCTATCTGCTTTATCTGACTCCTCTTAAGTATCTCGAGCTGGGATGCCCTCGTGGACACCTCATCATATGCATACTGAAGCTTCTGACAGCTACCAACAATCCCTCTAAGGCTCTGGTGGAGAACTGTTAGTCCCGCCTCATGATCTGAAATTTTTTCTGTAACTCTATCTTCAAATTCAGTAAAAAATGACATGTTTTCTGAGAATGCTTCAATCATTTTTTTCAGACCCTTCTCCAAATTGGTCTTTTCAGCAGACAATATATTGATTTTCTTCTCTAGATCTTCTGTTTTTGTACTCATGTCATCAATTTGACAAGCTGCTTCAGCCTGGGCCTTCTCGAGATTCTCATGTAGGATAGACGCTTTTAGTATCGCCTCTTCCAACTTCATGTCCAAGGTGGAATTGTTTTCCAGCTGAACTGAAAGATCATCTTTCAGTCGTGTCACCTCATTCTGAAGATTTTGTACCGAGTCCTCTGATTGCTTCAGCTGTGTTAGCACCACATCCTTCTCTTCTTGTGTAGCCTTAACCTCCTGTTGCAGCTCAGCCTTGGCTTGTTCTGATTGCTCGGTCAAGGTACATATGTTCTTCTGTAACTCGTCATTAGCTTCCTGTAGAGTTGAAATCTTCTCATTTTGTGTTTGAAGCACAATTTCAAGTTTCCTGACAGAAGCCTGAGACGCCTGCAACTCCAATAGAGATGTGTCCTTCTCTGCACGTAGTTCTGCAATTTCAGCATGCATACTGTTCCTGACTTCTTCCAACTGCTTCTCCAAGGCAGAATTGTTTTCTAGCTGAACCGAAAGTTCCTCTTTCAGTCGTGTCACCTCATTCTCAAGGGCTTGTACTGAAGTCTCTGACTGTTTTAGTAGCGTTAGTGTCGTATCCTTCTCTTCTCTTGTTGCCTCAACTTCCTGCTGCAGCTCAGCCTTGGTTTGTTCTGATTGCTTAGTCAAGGTACATATGTTCTTCTGTAACTGATCATTAGCTTGATCTAGAGTTGAAATCTTCTCATTTTGCTTTTCTAGCACACTCTCCAAGTTTGTGACAGAAGCCTGAGACGTCTGCAACTCTGATAGGGCTCTATCCTTCTCTGCATGTAGTTGTGCAATTTCAGCATGCAAACTGCTCCTGACCTCCTCCAATTGCTTGTCCAATATAGCAATGTTATCCTTCAAATCTTCATTAGCTAGATTCATTATTGTGATTTGCTCTTTTCCTTGCTCTAATTCAATCCTAATATTCTTGAGAGAAGCCTCGGACTGCTGCAACTCTGAAATTATTTTGTTCTTTTCACTTTGCAATGCTAAAATTTCAGCAAGGTGACTATTTTTCGCCTCTTCCAGTTGCATCTTCAGGTTGCAGTTACTATTTTGCAAGTCTTCATTAGCAAGTTGCAGAACAGAAATTTGTTGTAGTTGCAGCTCTAACTGAACTCCTAGGGTCTTAACTGAATCATTTGACTGCTGCAAGCTATTAATGACCTCTTCCTTCTCTCCTTGTAGTGCAATGATCTCATTTTGTAGATTAATCCTACTCTCTTCCAGTTGCTTCTGTAAGCTAGAATTAGTAATCTGCAGTTCTTCATTTGCTCGCTGGAAAAATGAAATTTGGTTTTGCCGATGTTCCAGTTTACTGTGAAGAGTATTGATGTTAGCCTCTGATTGTTGTAACTTAGCGAGTGCTGCATTTTTGTCCTCTTGAAGTGCCTTAACCTCGTTATACAGATCTGTCTTTGCTGCTTTGAGGTCTTTGTTGGCCTCCTGAAGATTTGAAATATCTTGGACTTGCTGTTCTAACTTGCTCTCAAGATTAATAACAGAAACAGCAGCTTCATTCTTTTGTCCTTGCACTTCTACAAGTTCATTATGCAGGTTAGAATTTGCAAGCTCCAGGCCTTCATTAGCCTTTTGCATATGTGAAATCCTCTCAAGTTGCTGTGCTAGCTCAGTCTTAAGATTCATCAAAGAAGCCTCTAGCTGCTCTATCTTTGACGTGGCAGAATTCTTCTCTTTCTGTAGCTCGGCAATATTACTATTCAGAACACATTTTGTCGATTCCAGTTCCTTTTCTAGATCCTTAACACTAGACTGTGCCTTCTCTGACTCATTCAAGTACATGGAGTTTTCTGATATTAGTCTTTCTTTTTCTTCTGCTGCAGTAAGACGTTCCTTGTCTAGATTTTTCATCAGCTCTGCGATCTCCACTTTGAGACCATCTATATCCACCCCCAGTTGCTGGAGTTTTGTTTCAGCTGAATGGTTTTTTGCGATCAAGGATTCATTTTGAGCACTGGTTTCTGCAATGGTTGCCTTCAGTTGAGAGCACTCAATATCTAAATTCTGATGAAGTGATTTCAGGTTATCATGCTCAACCGACAGCATCAATCTATCATTCTTCAGCTTCTGATTTTCTTCCAGCAAGGTCTGCACTTCTTTCTCCGCCTGTTGGGCCTTCTTTAGTTCTGATGACAGGAGGTCGAATTTGTTCACTGTATCTTTCAGCTGATTGCTCAGATCTTCCTTCTCCTTCTCCAGGTCAACAACTAACATCTTGATGTTATCTCTCTCTCTTTCAGTAATTTGCTTCTCCATGGACAATTTTGTGACCTCACTCTCCATGGATTTTACGGTGTTAAGCAATTCTCCTTCCTCCCTCTTTGCAGTTTCAACTAACGATTTCAGGTTTTCATTCTCAGATAACAAATTTGTAACTTCTGAGCTTAGCTCTACTCTTATAGCTTCTTTATCCTGGATTGATGTATCTAGTAGCTGCTTCAGATCGGATATTTCCTTCACTTGCACTTTAGTTTGTTTCAGCTTCTCAATCTCTGCTTCCATGCTATGATCCTCCGCAGACCTATGGTTCAGGTCGTTTCCTTCATTCAGTGCTACTTTTGGTGTAGTGACATCATTGTCTGATCTGTCTCCTTCTATGTCTGAATCAGATGAATCTGAACCTGAGGAACTGCGGTCAGTATCTTCTAGTTTGCTAATTAGTTCTTTGTAGTGCTTGTGAAGGTATTGATAGTCCTCATGGAAGCCCTTCACAAGAGAAGATAGCTTTGATTTCTTGACGGGATTTCCAGAATCATCTTGTTCACTTTCAGTCTGTTCGTTCTCATCTCCTATCATTCGTAAAATGTTCTCCACATTCTCATCAACATCTGGAAAAAAAAATGAATATAATTTTCAGAAAACAACTTGCTAACCGGTAGAGCTTTTAGTTGAACAAGGCAGAATTTTTCTAGAGAAATGTAATTAAAGCATTGTCAGAACAATTTAATGATGAAATATGAACATAAAGACATATGCATGTTCAGTTAGTCATAGAATCATGTGACATCAGACACAAGAATATCAAAAGAGAGCAACAGTAGCTGCATAAGCTTATACTCGCTACTTCAAAGGATTTCATGTACAAAAAAAAAAACTGCATTTGAGAACCCTGTGCCTACATAAAAACTCATTTGAGTAAATATTAGTCATGAATTGAGATATTACCCTTTTTGCTCTCCAGAAGATGCCTGGACTTCCTAATTTTGTGCTTCTTTGTCATGTTGTGCGTTCTTGTATGATTGTATCCACAAGCTTTACTATTTCTTACAGGAAATCTTTCTCAGAACAAATGGAACATAATTGAGGTCGTATGATGCTGCAATCCTGATTAGATTTGCTCCTGAAAGGGTAAATAAAGGCAATGAATGGGAAGCCTCCAAGGATAATATTTCATCTTGAATAGAAAAATTATCCACTGGTTCAATAGAAACTATTTTAACTAGTCTCAGTTAGTTAATGAACAAAAATATTCTCTGCACACAGCTGGATATGTATAAATTGGAAAATGTGGAAGCCCCTTTGGAAGGGTAAGTATAATCAACTTAGCAAAAATAGGAGAGTTGAGTTGAGTGTACGTAGTTCGAGAATGGACAGAGCCATTAATTTTTTAAGCTTATATCCAGAACTGGAGAGTAGCAGCAGTAACCTTTATGCTCTTGCACGAAGATGAGGACATGAGGTAGAATGGCAAACATTTTTCATATTCCGTAACTAAACATGCACTTCAAATGATATAGTTAACAAAATTTATGTTATAAGGTCTCAATTAAAGTTACGTATAACTGGTTTCTCTGGAGGCCTATTGCTACATCATGATCTCATTCATTTGTATGCTGTGATATACAACACGGATGGTAACTGGTAAGTGATCTATTAATCAAAATTGATATGGCATCTAAAAGACTAAAACGTCAATTTTGACCATCCACCCAGGAATGTTTACAAACATGGACTATATCCGTATATCATGAATTTTCATTTTCTTACATCGTGCTTAAATAGCATCTTGTTAAGTGGAAATGTAACTTTGGCTAAAAGGGCAAATAAGATGCCATGGTTGACTACTTGGAAGACTTACTCAAAAAAAATACTTGGAAGACAGAAATCATTTGTAAGATCACTTACATTTTTCATTTTGGATCTTGGCAAATTATGCATGGTAGGAAAAGCCTTTTACAAACTACAACAGCATACCCATTGACAGCATATATTGAGACTAAAGTACTTGTTTTAGATAATAAACAAAGGTACCTGTGGAGGCTCATATCTGTTGCACTATCTTAGCTTTGTCATAAAGAAGACAGCCTTGACTAACTTTGCAAAGATTGCTGATAAACGCATGGACAGTATTAAACCACCAAATGACTTTTTTTTTATTTTGAAACGAACACCACATGAATAGTTACATATTCTTCTAATGCACCAATGGTCGGAGACGCATGTACATGTTGTCCTTCCATGCCCAAAGAAAGACATTTCAAAACCAGAGTCTGACTGAGCTAAATTGCAAGCACTGGTTGAGTACGTTATAAAATATTTGATCCAGTTCGAAATGCGTATAGGTAGGTGTGAAACTATCATGGTAATACTTTCGGCCTGGAACTATTGTGGTCTATCTAGTAAACAGTGCGCAACTGCGCATACGGGTATGCGTATTGGTCCACACGAAGGATTTTTGTCGTGTGAAATCGATAAACATCACAAATGGTAATGAACCGCCGAACCCAGTCAGTGCTGACACAGTTAGCAAACTAATCCAAGAAGACAGAATTAACATGTGACAAGTGCTGCTAACCACTCCACAAATATATTCACATGAACAAAAGAGAAGGCGAAGGCTACGAACAGAGATAAAGATGTTAATGACACTAACGCTTAATCTAATCTAGCATCTCCATTCTCCATCCCGTGTCAGTTGCCACATCAGAAAGCATACGCCCCCACAAAGATCCATCCAAGGACACATGCACACACACACACACACATAAAGCCATACAAAAATTTCTCCACTACCGCAAGAACAATAACATCACAGCCGCACACCCAGATCAGGGAAACGAGAAACCAGAGAGAGAAAAAAAAAAATCAAGAAACTCGGTTAAAAAAAAAATCAAGAAACATACCGCCGAAATGCCGCCGGCGCCTTCTGCTCCACAACTATCTTCCACCACTTCTTGAACCCGAAAACAAGATCTGACAAAAACGAGCAGGAGATCAAGCATGATCAAAGATCGCACACCACAGTTGCAACAAGGCAAAGCACAGAGAGACCAATCAGATCAAAACAGGTGAGTAAGCCCCAACAAGAATAGACGGAGCTGAGCGCTACCTCAAGGCTAGGCTGAATCGCTTGCTCGACGAAGAAAGCAGGCCGCAGGAACCTGCCCCGAGGCTTTCTTCTCCACTAGGCTCTGTACTATGTGGGCAGCGTTTAGAAACGCTCAAACGCACACAAGTGAGCAACTCTCGCCTTGTCCTTTTGAAGCATCTGCAGCATCTACCTGAGGCCGGGAGAGCCCTCGGTTTTGGTACCTTATTACGAGAACGCCACCAAACTGAAACACAGCGGACCGCGCTCCCGCCGTTTCAAGCGCGAGCACGAAATACTGGCCACTCGCAGGCTGGAGCAGGTGTAGTGCGCTGCGGCTGCCATGCGGGGCCCGCGAGGGACGCGGTCCGAGCTGGCGCGGCATGGGAGCCAGCTGGGCAAAGGAGCCGGCTTTTTGTCTCATCCGTGTGCTGACGCCCGGGGGGGGGGGGGGGGGGGTTGTCTCTGCGTTCCCGCCTTAACGCTAGGGAGCAAAGAGCACTATCAGTAGCTTCTGCTCAGCCACAGCTGTAGAAACGCTAAGCACACATTTTCCAACACTAAAACAAGCCCGTTGGGAAAGTTCAGGAACGAAAATGGACGTTTTTAAAGTTCGGGGACGAAATTGAGCCTTCGCTGATAGTTTAAAGACTAAATTAGCTATTTTGCCCTTTTTAAAAAAAATAAAAGAATGAGAATCGTCACAAACTATGCATACGCAAAACCACAACGGTACGTCGATAGCATGGGCCCATATGTGCTATCAGAGGCGTATCCGTCGGTAAGGCAAGTACGGCCTCCTCATGCCATTGCACATGTGAGAAAAACAGGCATATGCTAACAATGTTTAGGTTGGATGATGCACAATGTTTGCCCTACCTAATTGTTTTAGTTGGATCCGCGAATGTGTGCTATCAGAATCTTTCGATGGGACTCTTATTTACTAACATGTGTATAAATATGAAAATCTCACATTCATCAACCTATACTAGTGTAGTCTTGTCGTAGTTTGCTGTGAAAGAAAATACGATTCGTGGTACCTAATTTAGACATATATAGGAAAAGGCACGACAAAGTACAAGTACTAGATGCTCTTCTAGAATATGAATTCTTCTTTTTTTATAAATATGAATAAAAAAGTTAAAATTGCAATAACCACTAAAAAAGGCCCGATTCTTCTATTTCATAAATATGAATTCAAACTATTGAAGCTGGGATGAAGAGGGCTAGCGTTCTGTGCCACTCTATTTCTTGAGGCAAACAATCATTGATCATGTTTGTGGTGCAATGGTGGGAGGTGCGAGTGACGAGGACAGCCTCCTTCATTTTCGTCCATCAGATGGTGCTGCTCTGTTTAGTTCTTGTTGTCTCCCCACGAAAAAGTATCTTTTGGGGATTTATCTCCGTGGACTCCATAGAATTGTTATCCGGTAGTAGTTGGTCAATGCGTCATATGCGTAGCGTATCTGAAGCATGAAGACGAATAGAAAACATGTACAGTAGTTAAGCATCTGATGTAAACACATTTACTCTTTCTTTTTTTGAGCTCCCTAGAACCTGATAGTAACAGTTTGTAACCACATGACGCGATGCATGCAACTGATGTGGACAGCAATGTGGATGACTATAACCTAGGCGCCTTCTCCGTGCCGTACCCGGACTCCATGCAACATATAAAAGGTAGGCACATTTGCTTTTATATGGTTTATTTGTAGATGTATGATAGGCAATCACTCACTAACAGTTTGTAGGATTTCTGTTTCTGCCTTTCTGGTGTTATGGTGTAGAATTTGCTTGGAGCTGAAAATTTGCAAGTTGGGAACTAGCAGCTGAGCTGATTCTTTCATTCTTTGGGGAAGCGGGCTTTGGAAGAGCTACAGATAAAAATCGGTGTGGATGCATCCACAGTTCCACACTGGCCTACCGGCTACCGCACCTGATCAAATATTCCTTCCATACTCCAATTGGGAGTTCAGATCTCGCCACCACCCTACCTGCAACGGAACGGAAACGTCGACGGAGCATGTGACTGAGAGTCCGTCCGTTGCCTCTTTACATGGGGTGCGAGACAAAAGACAAGACGGCCCTGTGCGAGCATGTTAGTTGCGGGAGGTCATTTGTACATCAGGGCTGTGTTCAGTTTGTAAAAGTATTTTTTACTCTCTATTCATCCCCTTCACAGAACACGTATCTCTAAACATTTCTTTTTTATTTTTTCTATTCATCCCTTTCACATAACACGCATCTTAGAAAAAAAAATAATTTTTCCTACCCTGAACCCAGCCTAGTGCATGATGCATGCCTCCGTCGCCCATGCTTGGCTCTGCAGTCTGTACGAGGTGCATGTGCATATATGCGCTAGAGCCGCAACGATTAGCTGTTCCGGCCGGGGGAGCCCTTGTCTCTATCTCCATCTGCGACTGCCCTCTACGACCAGGGGAGATCGGTGATGTGCCCCATGATGTTTGTTGGCTCATGAACGGTCTCAGGCAGCAGAGGATACGGCCAAACTCACATTCCACCAGCTCTGGATCGAGCAGAGGAACGCATGGCATGTGACGGTCCAGTTCCATTCCACTCAAGCCTGGTTTAAGTTCCTGAGTGAAAACTTTCCACAATGTTATGACGTTTGTTTGACAGTAATTAAAAGTATTAAAAATGGTATGTTTACTGTAGCACGTCATTAGCACATGTTCAATTGATTGGTCACGGCAACAACTGTGTAGTAATTAGTTATTAGTCTATATGAAATACTCACATGGGCTACCATTTTCTGGCAATCTACTGTCCACGATAGTATGTGACGTTCCAGACTTTCCAGCACTCTATCGATCGGTCTAATCTCTCATACTCATTCCGTCTCACTCGCTGCTCTGTCCTGCCGTGCCCGCCCGGTCTGGCTGGACAAGGGAAAAGGGAAAGTGCGAGTTGGCCGTGAAGTTTCTGTTTGTATCGCGGGCCCGGCCAAATAGCAGGCGCACAGCGCGCGCTGTCAACTGAAGAATTAAAGGCCGAGCCCAATAGGTAATTAGGTTAGACTCAGCCGCTCAGCCCTTCTGGCTGCTGTTCTGCTTGTTTCAGGCCCCTGTGTTGGATTGGATCATGGATCCCTTGCTAAACTTACCCCCCCCCCCCCCCTCCTCTCCGCGAGACCGCGACTCGGCTGGATCAACGTATACAGACAAGCAAGAGAGAATATTCTGTTAGTTCTAGTAGTAGCTGCAATGACAAATGCGTCATCCCGTAGATGTATTCATGTATTAAACGTTGGCGACGAGTATCTTTGAGATGTCGTCTGTCGAGATTGAGAACGTCGCCAGCAATGGCTACATTGGGAGGCAAGGTTGCACACGTCGTTTGATGCAAATGCAATGCACCATCTTCGTTCCGTACTCTAGAGCTCAACATAACTAATTCCTCAAGAATCCGGAGTACTGCAGTGCATCCAAAATTCAGCACTTAATATGTTTATATTGCAATGCTGACCATTTAAAAAAAACATAGCAAAGAACCACGGATTGCCCATGTAAGATTGGTGCGTGCTACACACAAGATGTTAGGTAGATGCTAGGTTCATCAAGGGGTTTTCTATGATATCTAATTATTTCTTGAAGAATGATATTTTTAATATAAATAGCTGGTCAAAGTATACCTAAAATATAGCAACGATATCGCATTCAGATATTTTTTTTCTTTTTAAATTTTAATATCCTGAGAAAACTTGCAAAAGATATTTCTTAAAAAGCTTCAAAAAATAATCTTTATCAAAAAAAAGATAAGAATAGTTATGAAAAAGAAAAATTTAAGGGGTGTTGTAGCATGTGAGGATGTTGTTCATTTGTTGTCGAAACTCTCACCACCACACATGTATTAGATAACATGCGAGACGCCTGTGGTGACTTCGTCAATTTGGAGGATTTGCCAGCCCAGTCTTTCGGAGATGCTCATAGGGGTAGGGTTGCGTGCGTATGTTTGTAGGGGCAAGTGTGCGTGTGTGTATGTGAGTGTCTGCGTCTGTACTGTGTGATTCGAAAAAAAAAAAAACAACAACCGATATAATTCACCTCAAGTATTATGTCGGTTGTTTTAAAGTGAGTAGATGCACCAAACAACATAAGTAATTCCTTACATCGTCACACATGCTACGAGGGCTTCCAAAAATGGAAAGTCACGTAGGAGCAAAATTATGGCCAAGGAAGGCTACAATGTGAGGGCATTTTGTTGGTTATTTGCCGCATTGTGCACGCACAACCGCACATGTTATATATGTTAAAAGTGAAAAGTTGTAGGATGAAAGGTACTAAAAAATTAAAAATTTGGATGAGGCTTTAAGGTATGGGGCTTTTTGTCGGAGCGCATAGTAGAAACCATTGCACATGCACTTCCAAAAAAATTGAGTCATTAAAAGAAAAAGGTACCAATAATAAATCATAGAGGAGTTAGCATGAGGAGTTCTCTGTCGGCTGTTATAGAAGCACATGCGCGTGCTATATAGCTGGAGCCATTACACTTACATTTACATCCCCCATGCATATTATACGTACTTTTGAAATAGAAAGATAAACACGTAGAGTACATAGAGAAGTTCAATGCAACATTAGTTCATACTTGAAACCATTACACATGCACTTCCAAAAACATCGAGTTATTAAAGAGAAAAGGTTCCTAAGTCATAGAGGAGAGAGAAAGAGAGTGAGAACTTATCACTTATCGTCGGAACGTGCATATGCGCCAAAAAAAAGACAACTATAAGAGAAACATAGTTAGAAAGGCGTTAGCATGAGAAGTTTTTTGTCGGCTGTTTTACGAGCAGATGCACACCCCATATAGCCAGAGCCGTTAGGCCTACATTTACACCGCCATGCATATTACACGTACTTTTGAAATAGAAAGATAAACACGTAGAGTACACAGAAAAGTTCAAGATGACATTAGTTCATACTTGAAATCATCGAAATTGGTTGGATGCATACAGGGCCTATGCTAAGGGGGCTACGCTCTTCTTGTTTATGCCCTTCATCAGGGGCACCAAGTAGAAAAGTAGAAGGTAAAGCCATTTTGCCATTTCCTCAACAGAAGTAAAAAAAAAAAAAAAAAAAAAAACTATTTTGTTGCTACCAACCGTATAACAATAAGGACGGAAACCGCTGCCAGCTTTTTGTTGATCTCTCTTTATTGCCAGTGAGCGAGTGTGTCGCGAGTCTTAAATTTTTTCTTTAGCAGAAGACAGAACAGAAGTAGTAGAAGACTGACTGCACTTTCTTGCGTTTCTTTTGAGAGAGAGAGAGAAATAGAAGAAAAAACAAAGACCAATAAGATTTCTCCTCCCCGTCCTTCCTCCAATCCCCATCCCCACCTACGGTCAGACCGTCAGAGTCGAGTCTCAAGGCAGATCTCAAGGCAGAAGGTGAGAGAGCCAGAGAGGAGAGGACCAGCCGTGCGGTGCCACGACCGCCGCCGCCGTCTCCATCCCCTGTTCGGCTTCGATTCCGAGGAATCAATCAAGGCGAAGCACCCACTCTGCTCCGCTGCAGCCTGCAGTGCAGCACGTCCCTCCCTCCACCACCAACTCCTCCCCAACCTTCGAGGCCAAAAAACCCCCAACCAATCCCCCATCCACCACCCGGCCAGCACCGGCCCCTTCGATTTCTTCCTACGTGCGTGCCGCGCGCCCCCGCCCTACCTAGGGCATTCCGCGCCGCGCCGTGCAACCGACCATCGCCGGCCGGCCAAGATGTCGTCCTCGTCCGGCGCCGGCAAGATGTCGTCCTCGTCCGTCCACTCCGACCGCGACGCCGAGCTCGGCCGCTTATCCGGCCCGGAGCTCGTGGCGCGCCTCCAAGTCACCACCCGCAGGGCCGACTACGACGCGGCCGCGCGGGTGCTCGATGCGCGCGACCGCAGGCTCGCCGAGGCCGAGGCCGAGCTCGCCAAGGCCAAGGCCGCGCTCGCCGAGCTGACGACGGGCCTCGACAGCGCGAACGCGAGCATCCAGGCACTGCGGGAGAAGTACCACGCGCTCAAGGCGGCGCGCAGCGGGCCGATCACGGGCTCCTCCCGTGGCGCGATCGCGGACCCGCTGCCGCGGGGCGACGGGCGCGCCGAGTGCGCGGACAAGAAGAGCGACGAGGTCATCGATCTCTGCGACAGCAGCGACGACGAGGACGCCTTGGAGGAGGGGGAGTTCCGCCCGGATGTCGCGAGGGTTTCTTGCAAGGCGGCGGAGCCCACGCGCGATGGGGGAGAGGGGCGCCGCCCGGAGGTTTCTTGCAAGAGGAACGCGCCGGCGGCGCACGAGGACGCGTCCGAGTCTGACGACGAGGATGATAGAATCCCGCTGAGCCGTTTGATGAAGAAACGTAGGAAAGCTAAGCCTGTGCCTAATGGCGTACCCAAGAATGGACATGTAGATGCGCAGGTGAATTCCGTCGGGCATTTGGGGGATCATCCGACTGAAAGGCCTCTGGTAAACCTGGGAGAGCCCAAAGCAAGTGCTGGGAAGAGAGTTGATGCCTCTCCGAAGCTAAAGGAGGCAAGTTTCGTGCAGGGGAGGGGGAGGATTTGCCAATCGTGGGAGGGAGGAGGACTCTCCAGGGCAATGCCGACTCCTCCGCCCATCGATTCCGCTGTTGGGAACAAGGTTGATGGTTCCCAAGACGGATCGAAAATTGGTGGCGAACGAGGTTCTGCTGCGTGTCCGCCCTTTCAGGTGAAAACTCCAACCCATACGGATATGGCGAGGAGAATTGTGGAATCGGCGCGAGCTCGTGCTGAAACGCCCAAGGGACACGCTGGTTCTCCGCTGGATGCAAGTACCAGTTCGGTTCTCAATATTATCAGAGAGCAGGGGAAAACAATTGGTGGAATGCAGAAGGTGAATGGGCCACTGGAAACCGGTGGTATTGTGGAGAAAGCTTGTGTGGTTTCAAGAGCTATTAGAAAGCAACAGGAAACACAAGGCCAAGTGCTCAAGGCAGATGTGTTGCCAGCAACTAATGGCATTGGGCAGCAAAGTGGTAAGCTCAGTATGTGTCAGAATAGGGAGGTCGGTGATGGAGGCAGACTCATGTCCTCAGATAAGCCTGTATCAGCCTCCTTGCAGCCGAACAACCAGCTCACGCTGCATTCGGAGCTAGTGCCCGCACATAGTTCATTGGCCACCTCCTTGCAGCCGAACAACCAGCTCATGCTGCTTTCAGAGGAAATGCCAGTAGAGAGTTCATTGCCTTCATCAGTTACAGATCACTGGAACTTTGCTCCAGATGTGTTTCTCTCATGTCTGGAAAATAATGAGATTTGTATGCAAGCTGCCTGTGCTCTTCTCCGACAAAGGAAGTTAACAATTCAAGGAGGACGAAGTGGGTGCACTAAATTCAGCAAATCCGATGCACTCAGGTATGTTGAAATTTGAAATTGAGTTCCCTGAAGGCTAAAAGGCGTGCGCTTTGAATAATTACCAAATTTGTATCCATACTATTTTTTTGGCATGCTAGCAGCAGGCATAGGATATTATTACAGCCTTTAGCTTTGTACTATGTCTTGTCTCGTAATTGTATTCTACCCAGCAACAAGTTGCTTCAACAATTAGCATGCATATAAGTTTAACTCATATGGAACTTCGAAGGCAAGATCGATAAAAAAAAAAAAAAAACCTTATAATTTGCATGCCATGGTGATTGTTCTAGTTGCCTAATTTGTACTTCACTTTGAACAATGGCCTTGTGTTTGGTTATACGAGAAAATGACCTCTTCAGTCCAGTTTTGAGTTTCCTAACTATATTCTGATGCCAAACATTAATCATAAACCTTGAAATGTGTACCCTTGAATGAGCTTATGAGCATAGCATGTAATTTCTAGTTTAATTATGAGTATATATATCCTGTAATTTAAGCATGGTTTGGTTTGCTGTTTATCCATGAATCTTAAACTCAGAAAAGCATCATTATAATCCTGATGTTTCCCAGTATAAAACTATTTCCTGTGGAATAATAGTTCAATTTCCTGTATAAAAAATCCATGCAATGCCATTTGTAGAAAAAAAAAATGTTACATTCTGAAATCAGCGCGTTATATTTTGTTGTAAAGCTGTGGTTCAGCTTGGAACTGCTTTGCCAAAGTTAATATGTTTAGTTGTAAAAATACATTTTGTAGTGATAACTATGTGTATAACAAATGTCATAGTGGTTTCTGAAGCTATACTTGTTTGATGCTGTTACTTCAGGGTGACCACCTTGGTGGAATTTCTTTTGGATGGAAACCGTCAGGGACCGCTGAAAAGAACATATGAGGAACTAGTGAAGCATGATTCTGGGGGCATCGATTTACTTAAGAGAGTAGCATTGAATTTCTCTGAGCAGTTGTTCAGTATTTTCAAGAATAAAGAGGATCCATACTTCCAATGAAGTGACAAAACAGTATCCAGGGAGGAACACATGTGCCATAATCGTATGGAAGGTGTTGCTATATTTTGTTGTGATGTACTATGTAGATCATGATGAAAATAGTCATAGAATGATTAGCGGTTGTAGACTTGCTGAAACTCTCTTTCTTTTACTTGCATTGCACCTAGAAACTAGAAATGGCATACCGAATGATGCCCGTTGTACTGTACTCTTCGTTTCCGATATTCCATCTAACCTTGTTAAGATGTTGATGATGAGGTGTTAAGGGTGACTGCTGTGAATAATCATGGAGAAGTTTTATTTTCCTCTTTTTTCTTTCCATTTGAAACAGACTTAAGATGTTTTGTTGTTATAATGCTTTATGGGAAATGTTATCTGGAGCTAAGTGGCTTGTTCTAGTCAGGCCTAGCCACTGGAAAGTCTCTGCCTTAGGCTCGCATCATTAACACGTCGGTTGTTTTTAGTGCGAAATCCTTTGACATTTTTTGCTGTAGTCAGTAGGATTGTGGGGGCAGATTATTTTGCTGATGTTTATTACTAAGCTTGTTCTGCTGTTTACATTCTTGGTTCTGGCGATTATTCCTCTCTGAGATCGTCTTGTAGGATATGTAGCTAGATATAGCTCCGATTTGTTCGCGGTCGGACTCCTGGGGCAAAATTTGCAGGCTGTCCGAAGCTGAAGATGCAGATGCTGAGCCCGAGCAACTTGTTTTTCATCCTGCAATTTGCTTGACTGGATTTCAGCACGGGCCAGGTACTCTGCTATGTGGCTTTGTATCTGTTCTGAGTTCAGAACAGCTGCCTGGGTTCAGTCAGAAATCAGAAGCACCCCCCCCCCCCCTCCGGCTCTGTTAAAAGGTGAAAGATTTATGACGAGTGCTCTACACATGGTGCATCGACAATGTACGATAGATTTTGGATTTGTGCAGTTCTTGGGTTCATCATCTCGTCTCTTGCTTGGGTACTGAGATTGTCGCCCTGTGTGGGTGTGCCATGCGCGCAAACGCTTCGCATGTCGTAGATGCCTGGACTGCACACCCTTTGAAGCAACCAAAAACTTCCAATCGCCTGATGCTAAAAATAGGCGACGGGTGAGGCTTCAGTCAATCCTCAGTTCCTCACCGGTAGAAAAAAACCGATCGACAGGTAAAACGATGCCGAATCCGAGCGCGAGAGGAACGAGGCCGTCCGTCCGTGCCCTCCTGGATATAGGGACCGTATATAAAAAAAAATCGGGGCGCCCCCTCGTGCGCCGCCGAGCCGGAACACCGATCGCCGCCGCGAGCTCTCTCCTTCTCGTCCTGATCCCGCCAGAGCGAGAGGGAGGGGCACCCGGAGCAGCCCGTCGTTTTGATCGGTGTCTCCGCCCCCCGCCCGTTCCCGCGAGGAGAACAGACCCCTAACAATGGCGCCGATCTCGAGAGCCTCCGTAGTCCTTGTGATGGCCGTCGTCGCCGTGCTCGCCGCCGCGGCCAACGCCCAGGCCCCTGCCCCCGCACCCGCCGCCAGTGATGGTCGGTCCTCTATCTCCAACCTCTCTCTTGTTTCATGCTTTTCCTTTTTTTTTTTTTGTTGGTTTTTTGGGAGGGATATCCGATGCAAGTCCTTACCTTTGGAAAGGAATTCACTATGCAGCTATTTTATGTTGTTTCTTGTTTGCGTCGAAGGACAGCTAGATACTAATTTTATTTTCGCCCTCATGATGAATTCATGATTGGTCTGTTGTTGATGTTTTTGGCAGGAACAAGCGTAGACCAGGGGATCGCCTACTTGCTGATGCTCGTGGCGCTTGTCCTGACCTACCTCATCCACCCCTTGGACGCCTCCTCCGCCTACAAGCTCTTTTAAAATCAATCATTTACTTTGTAATTTGGCGCTAATTGAGGTGTAATTAACGGTGTTCGATTAATCGATCCAGTTTGCTCCAGAATCAGAAAAGAAAACTGTGCATATCCTTATTGCTAGCTCTAGGCTTCTTACGATCTTTCAGTAATGGTTCAATTATATTATCTGCTCACCAGTGGCAATTAATCAATCGAGCTTGCTCTAGAATAAGAAAACTATGCATGGAATCCTTATTGCTGGCTCCAGGCTTCTTACGATCTTTCATTGTTACGAACTTACGATCTATGTATGCATGGTAGGAAAAATGATTACACTCAACTTGCTGTACCAAGGAGGTTCAATGATTTATGTAACAAGGAGTATTTAATAAAAACAGGAAAACATAGCAACTAGTTGTTTTAGCACCACGAATACACATTACAATGTTACATAAATTACAATTTAATTTAAATAGTACATAACACTATTGATACTTATATAAGATAGCAGCATCATGCACTTTTATCCTCTCATTTTTGCTAAGCCAACCACATTCATATACTCAAATTCTATGGAACTCTCTCAAACTAGAAGCTGGCAACATCTAAGCAGTTGCTCTTATTCTTGTTCCTTAATCCCCCACGTTGTTCAACCCGGTAACAATATTATTACGCGCGTACGTACTGCTATATATAGTTTGGTAAATATGTGTATGTTCTGGAGGCCTCGATCGATCACGCATGCATGGAGCTCTGCCACTCGGTGCTGGAAACAGGTATCTTGTCCCTGCTCACGTCGGAAACGCCCATCCCCGGTCCGGCGGGAACGCCGCCGGCAGGTCCGGTGCCGGCATTGTTGTCCTCCCCGGAGATCTCCTCGAGCGACCGGCCCATAGTCTCCGGCACGAGGAAGGTGAAGAAGAAGCCGAGCATGTTGGTGACGGAGAGGATGATGAGCGCCTTCTTGTTGTCTTTGGCTTCGCCCTTGAGCGTGAGGCTCTGCACCCCGTAGGCGGCGACGATGGCACCGGCCTTGCCCGACGCGGCGCTGATGGCGTGGCAGGTGGAGCGCACGCGCGTCGGGAACAGCTCGGCCGGGAGCACGAAGGTGGTGCTGTTGGGGCCGAAGTTGGCGAAGAAGAAGGTGAGCGCGTAGAAGAGGGCGAAGAGCGCGTGGTTGTGTTCCTTGAGGTTCTCGTACATGACGCCCATGATCAGCATGAACACGGACATCATGAAGAAACCGAGGAGCTGAATCATGTACCTGCATCATGCATCATGTTGTAACCACGCACGTTCGTCGTCATATATGTATGTCCATGGCGAAGAAGAAAGAGTATATATGTGCATGCGTACCTGCCCATCCTGTCGATGAGGGCGACGGTGACCCAGTAGCCGGGGAAGGTGCCGAGGAGCGCGACGAGGAACATGGCCTTGGAAATCTGGAACACCTCGGTGAGGGCGTTCACGTCCGAGGCGGCGCTGGTCAGCTTCATCGCCGGGAAGATGTCCTTCTGCGTCAGGTTCTGGCTGTAGAATGCGATGTCGAGGAGGAACCACGTGGTGGCCGTGCCGATGAGGTGCATGCCGTGGCGCCTGGCGAACTCGGCCGACCACAGCGGGTAGTCGTTGGCCGCCTTGTACCTGGCCAGCTTCTCCTGCTCGGCCTGGATCTCGACGTCCATCACCTTCTCCATGTCGCTGGCCGCCTGCTTGGCGTTGCCCTCGATGAGCGCGGTGTACCTGGCCGTCTCGGGCATCTTCATCCTCCAGTAGAACGTGGCCAGCGCCGGGAACGCCCCGATCATGAGCACGATCCGCCACATGTAGTCCGCCCCGGGAGCCTGAGACGCCGGCCTGGGGTCATGGTTCGCGCTGTTCTGGATCGCCTCATTGAACGTCGGCGCAGGGTTGTAGTGGAGGAAGATCCCGGACACGATCATGGACACGAGCCCGGCGAAGATGATGCCCACGCCCTGCATGGCGAACACCGCGGCGATGAAGGCGCCGCGCGTCTTCTTGTTGGAGTACTCGGACATGATGGTGGCCGAGAGCGGGTAGTCGCCGCCGATGCCGAAGCCGAGCCAGAAGCGGAAGAAGCAGAGCGTGCCGATGACGGCGCGCGGGGAGCTCCCGAAGGAGAGGCCCGAGGCGATGGCGCAGGCGGCCATGAGGACGAGGGTGATGCCGTAGACGCGCTTGCGGCCGAGCTTGTCGCCGAAGTAGCCGAAGACGAGCTGGCCCATGAGGGTGCCCACGAGCGCCACGCCGATCACCATGTTGTTGATGCTCACGGGCAGCGTGCCGGGCTTGCTCTTCTTCAGGTCGTTGTAGTTCATGTTGTCGGTCGGGTAGTAGAGCCGGCCGAGAAGCTTGGAGACGGTGGAGATGCAGAAAAGATCGTAGGCGTCGGTGAAAAAACCCATGCCGGCGATCACGATGGCCTTCATGTGGTACATCTGGGTGCGCGCCGAGTCCAGCGCGTCGAGAACCGCTAGGTTCGGCCCCGGCCCCGGCGCTGCGCCCGCCATCTCGCCGCCCGCCTCACACAAGTCACGCGCCGGGGACGGCTGGTGGGGGATGCGAGCGAGTGTGCAGCTCGATCGATCTGTGCTTGGTGCTTTGGCTGCTTGCTGGCCTTGGGTCTTATAGCCGGCGTCGCCACCGGTAGGAAACGGGGATCCATCACAAGATCGATGAACGAGAGGGGGGCGTCTGAAACGAGGCGAAGCCCGTCGTCACCCCGCGTCCCCCCGGGCCCTGTCTCGTGCTGGTTGGCAGCATATTCCAATTGACCACTAGGTGCTCGTGATGGGTCGAGCAGTGGGTATGTGAAGTTATGGAGGGACAGAGACCTCCAGTTTTGTCTCTCGTGCGATTTACCGGGAGGCTGCAGCTGGGGATCGTTGGGCGTTCGTCGCTAGCCTAGACGCGCGTAGTCAACTAAGAAGCTATTGTGTCGTTTCGAACAGGATATTCGACAGCGAGTCTGCCGCCTGCCCTATTGGCGATGGCGCCATACCATTTCCTTACAGTTTCAGGCCAACTGTCCTAATCATAAATCATGCAGGGGGCTTCGGTAACAGAATATCCAAGCTACATTGTTGTCTTTTTGCCTCAGCTTGGAAAAGAGAACGAGGAGAGGGATTTGCGCCAAAAAAAAAAAAAAAAAAGAACAAGGAGAGAGAGAGAGTACTAGTAGTGAACTGTATGTATGCAAAAAGGATTTTTCTTCGGTTTTGTTTACATTATAGGGAGTAATAGTTACATTTTCTTTTCGGAAAGACATCATAAATGTGTCTCATATATGATTCATGTCAAGGAAAACAATTGGTAGTACAGAAAGACAACTTTACATAGGTACGATTTTGTTTTTAGAGAGAGAGAGGAGAGGATGGGGAGTACTTTTTTGGGTTAATTGTATACACGCCATTATAACTTTTGCGTTTCCGGCACACACCACTACTTCTCGCCTAATAGGAGGGGAGCCATTATAATTTTGCAACTATTTGAGATATACCATTATATATGTATTTGATGCCATCAGGCCCACCTACAGGCGTCCAAGCATTGTTCATATCTTTATATGGACTGAAATGCCCCTTATACACCTCCACACACTAGTCACTTGCACGTAGGACCCACCCGTCATCTCCTTCCTCCATGATTTCATCCCTTCTTCCCCAGCTCATCTCTCGTATGCGCCATGTCCTCCTGCCATTGCTAGTTGTTCGTTCATCCTGATCCTAATTCCCTGCAGAACAGATTCCCCATCAGGTCCATTCGTCATCTAATTTTCTCCAAAAGCTGCCATGAGTGCCTTGACAGGGATGGGAGATCCAACTGAAGCACACAACGACGAGGGACACCGGGATCGAAGCTGACGAGGGAGTGGCCAGGGACCTGTCGTCGGGAACAGCTCGGTGCTCGCCGAACTTGCTGGCTCTGCTCGCACACGCTACTCGCCTCATGCTCAGCCCCGCTGCATGCCACGCCTGACGCGGACGCCGCATGCCGCTCGCCTCCGGCGGTGTTGGCTCGCCGCGTTCTCCGTGTCTCGTGGATCGCTCTCCTGCCTCGCCCGACGCCGCTCGCCGCTTTCCTCCGTCCTGCACAGGAAAAGGATAGAGGGGAACAGGGGCTCTGCATCGAGGGAGCTCCCCCACGGGGCACAAGAGAGAGGGCAGGAGCGGGACTAAGGTGGCCGGGGTCCAGCGACGCACAAGGGGTCCGATGGCGGCGCGCAACGCGGGGTTCAGGGCGGCGGGCCGCCATGGCCACCTCCTGCTGCAGCTCGGTGATGAAGAACGGGAGAAGGGGAACGAGGAAGACGAGGGTAGTATCGTCCATACGAAATTATGAGTACTGCCTATACGCCTGTAGGTGGCCCCGATGACCTCAAATACATACATAATGACATATCTCAAATAGTTGCGAAATTGTAATGACCTCTCTCGTATTAGGCGAGAAGTAGTGGTGTGGCACAGAAACGCGAAAATTATAATGGACCCTAATTTTTTTTTTCGAGGGAGAGGAGGGGGAGTAAACTAGTGCTAACAACTCGTAGGGCCAATTCTTCAAGCCCACATTCCAAAAAAAAATGCTTCAAGTCCAGTGCAACAACACGGGCCAAAACCACCGAAGGCCAATCAGCGCCAACCCATGCTATTATTGGACTGAACGTGGGGCTGTTGAAGGCACGCCAGCAATTTAGTAGGCCCGTTTAAAGTTTTCAAAAAAAAAACTAGGCCCGTTTAAAACAAATGCTATTGGGCCATGCATTATGTACTCTTCTTTTCCTTCCGTTTGGTGCGGGTTTTCCCCCGTTGCTGTAGTTCCTAGCTTCATCCAGCGTTAGGATTTTAATCTCAAAAAAAAAAAAAAAACCAGCGTTAGGATTCAGCCTACAAATTCCATATAATTAAAAAATGTCCTCTATCAATAGCGTTGCTGGAAAACCAATGTGATATTAAAATATAGTCTTTCATATAACTTTGAGAGAATAAATATGCACATAATTTGATAATTGGTAATGGAAGTTTAGCTTTTAAAATCCTAATACGTCTACTACTCAAAATAAGAGGAAGTGAGTGACTTATCTCAAATATGTGGCGCTGAATGAGATCGACATACATTTTCGCCAAAATAAAGCCAAAATAAAGGCAGAGAGGAAGCTAGATGTAGGGAAAGTGTATTTTCGCCAAAAAGAAAGACAGAAAGGAAGCTAGATATAGGTAAAGTAAGAGTGCATGTAACTTTTTGCCATCGCTAATCTAGGTTAATCTCTTTATATTTATGTTCTTGCCACTACTTTTACGTCTGATTGTGATTTTCCTCTCGGTTTTTTTTTTACTTTGTAAATCTGCCCATATATGTTGACAAGTCAATGTGATTTTGTCCCTAATCGATAGTCAAAACAAAGACAAATGCACAAAGAACAAGCACAAATTCGCATAGACTTATGAATAGGCAAGAGCAATTTACAAAGTTTTTAAAAAATAAAGACAGATCACAAGTTCACAACTATGAAGTAAAAAGGCAAGAAAAAAAAACAAAGAAAAAGGGTAGGGCAGGATCGGATGCCTTCTGCAACGCGGTGCAGGAGCACGTGGGATTTGTTGCACGCATGCAGCATCTGTGTGCAATAGACCATCAGTGGAGTAAATCTGAAGGCAGATTTGAAGGAAGCAGCGATGGATCTGGTGGTACCACCGTACGAGTTCCCCGACCGCGGGCACTGTTGGCATGTTGCGGTGCTCTCCCCTGCACAGTGTAGCCGCGTGCGTAGAGTGCGCCTCATCCTAAGGGCTACTAGTACTCGACCTATACTATACGTGGTACACACCGGACACCCGTCAACCAAATGAGCCAATGCATGAGCCCGTCCACGCGTACAGGCGCATCACGAAGCTGCTGTTGGACTGTTGCTGCTTGCTGCTGGTGGCGACGATACAGTACCACCACGTTGCCGCGGCCATGCATCATGGAGCCCACGGAGCACTACGGAAATCTGACCTCTGACCGCGGCCCGCGCCGTACCGATGTTTGGGCCAGGGGCCGCCGAGCCGGGCCACAACCATCGCATACGCCTTTCTGGCTTGGGCCGCGGCTCGATCTTCTTTGCAGCGTCTACTAGACGGCATCCTTCGTCTAATCTTCTCCATCCCGTCGGCATCGGCACGCGGCGCCGGCCTGTGTCCTCCTCCTCCGGCGCCACGTACGTTTGGGGATCTTTTGCCCCTGCCGCCTTCCCCCTTATCCCTTGTGTTGTCTTCCCCGTGTGTTCACTGCTCACCCGGCGTGTACGTGTTCCCGTTCCGGGGCGCGACGTGGTCGTGGTCCTCCCCGCGAGGCCGACCGCCCCTCACACGACACCTCGTCATCAGCAAGGAGCCACCAGCGGCGGCATCATCCCAGGACCACCTCGCGCCCGCACTGCCGCCTCGCCTCTCCCCCGCGCGCGTCTCGCCCCCGTCACTGCCCCCAGCACGAACCGGAGTCACAGGATTCACGGGCGCCGCGCACGTACATACAGTACGGGGGGGCACGAGCGCCGCGTCCGTCCCGCAGCAACGTGCCCTCGCAGCGCCCGGCGTAAATGCCCGGAGGACACGGCGGAACGGGACTTGTCCCTCCCGAGGGAGGCCTTGGCCCTGTCGGACGGACCCCCGCGCCGCGGCCCGTCCAGCGAGCGCGGTCGGTCGGTGTGTGTGTGTCGTGTCCACAGTCCACCGTCTCCGTCGAACGGCGCGCGTGTACGCTGTGGTCGGGCCCCGTTGGATCGGGCGGATGATAGCGTCACTCATGGCGCGGAGGGAGGGCGGCCACCGAGAGAGACCCAGCAGACTTTCCGCGCAACCACATCATGGCCTCCCCATTTCGAGCATGGCGCGGCGTGGCTGGACCACGGACCGCGCCATGGCCAATGGCAGTGCCAGGCCGCGCATGCTCGTTGCCAAAACAAGGTGCGGCGTACACACCCGTAGCATCCAGATGGGACGGATACAAGTACAGCTGCATACTACTATTGATAATAGGCACAGCAGATTTCACGGCACAGCAAAAAAACACTTTACGGTACTCATTATCCATACACTAGCTAAGCTAGTGCACTCGTACCTCAAAACTCTACTACGTACTCATCGGCGGCAATGTTACACTTCTCATCGACACGACAAAAACACGGCACTGAACGGTGCACGCAGGCACGACACACCACACTCTCAACGTCCAAAAAAACAACAGCCCGGTAGACGAAGGACGAAGCCGACGGCAAGACCCGGCCGCTCCCCGTCCCCGTTCGGTTTCAGAAAATCGCGGGAAGCGGGCGGAGCGGGAACAGGTCGCGGAGGTCCTCGAAGTAGTCGTTCTCCAGCATCGTCGGCGACGCGGCCCAGCTGCTGGGCGCCTCCTCGCCTGGCGACGCGGCGGCGGCGACGTTCCACGACGCCTCCGGCGACGACGGCTCGGCGTAGAGGAAACCGTGGTCGGGCTGGAGGTCCCAGAAGCCGCTCGTGGCGTAGACCGGCGCGTCCTCGAACGGCACGAACTCGCCCAGCGCCTCCTCCTCCAGGACGGCGAGGCTGCTGCTTCCGCCGCGGCGCCAGGCGTCGTCGGCCACCGGCTCGCACGACGGGGCGCCGGCGTCGGAGTAGTAGTCCTTGGAGTAACAATCCTCCGCGAGGGACGACACGGACGGGACCTTGCGGAGCACGGACGTCGGGGATGACACCGCGTGCGAGGACTCCGCGCCGGACTCGTACCCGGTTGTCGCCGGGTCAGGGTGGCCCTCGCCGGCGCCGGAGTTGGCGGCGGCGGAGAAGTTGGTGGTGGCGTTGGGCCCGCGGAGCTGGATGGCGGCGCTGTCGTACACGCGGGCGGCCTCCTCGGCGGTGTCGAAGGTGCCGAGCCAGACGCGGACGCCGCGCCACGGGTCGCGGATCTCCGCCGCGAACTTGCCCCACGGCCGCCTCCGGACGCCGCGGAACTTGGAGCTCGTCGTCGCGCCAGGCCCACCGCCCTTGGCAAGCCGTCTCCTCGCACCGCCGCTGCTCGCTGCAGGACCGCCGCCGCTGGCGCCGCTGAGCCTCCTCACGCGGTCGCCGTCCCCGGCGCTGCACGGCTCCGGCACGGGAGCAGCCGGTGGTGGTAGCGCCAAGGGAGGGAGCTCACGCACCATCCTTCCGATCCTCCTGGAGCCGCACCCCTCCTCCTCGCCGGAGGAATCCGTCAGGTCGGGGTCGTCCCAGAAGATCCTCACCGTGCGCGACCGCGACATGGATGGCACGCAGGCAGTACGCGACTACGCGTCCGGCCGCTCAAATCCGTCGGCCTCACCACACAGGGACGGGAAGATGTGTAATTGCTCCTCTAGCTTTAGGATGAACCAAGAACACTGATGAAACCCAAGTACCCAACCAAACCTGGACGTGCTGCCCTGGCCCAGCAGGAAAGGAAGCTGCAGAGCGATCGGAGCGGACGGACGGGGAGGATTTCCTCCTGAGCAGCGGATCGGCAGGGGAATAAAGAGGAGAGCGAGGCGAGCAGGAAGGCAGGCGGGCGCTTGCGAGTGGAGGAAGGGGAAGAGGGAGGGAGTGGCCGCAGTAAAGACAGGCTCTTTAAAAAGAGGAGCAGAAATGCAGCAGGAGCAGCAGCTACGAGTAGCTGAAAGCAGAGGCAGCAGCAGTAAAGCCGCGCCCTGTCCTCTCCCCTGCCGCGTTCGTACCGACGCAGAGGCTGGCCCCCGCCCGCGCGACGGGGTAGTACAAATGGCTAACGGTTTTCGAGCTCCGTGAAGAAAACGAGTGACTGACCCCTCCCCGGCGAGAGGAAAGAAGGAAGAAAAGAAGGAACTGGAGAAGTGGTGTGGAATGGGACGGCGCAGAGGCGAAATAAAGCTCGAAGACCAAGGTAGGAGACGAAGGGAGGCGGCAGCAGCGGCGAAAGACGAGGAGGCAGGCAGAGAGGAGACCTTGAGAGCAGGGACGGTGAGGCGGCGGCGGCGGAGGTGGCGGCGACGTGAGGTGGAGGCCGAGGAGTGGAGAAGAGGCGATGGGATGGGGAGTTTCTGGGGGTTTGGGGAGGTTTTTGGGGGAGCGAGAGAAGGTGGGGGGTTGTTACCGCTGTCCACCCGCCTGCTCTTATAGGATCCCCCGACCCGACACACTCGTTTGGAACCCACGCCCGATACCGCCGCGGCGGTGACAGTCGCGCGGTAGTTTTGTTTAACCCCCGGCCGTATCTGGCCGCAGCCGTAATTAAAGCCTGCCGGTTAACCCATCCGCCAACCGCATTTACTCCCGTGGCCTGGGTTTACGGGATGGGTTCCATTTCAAATCCCGGGCCGGCTAGATTAATCACCCCGAGGCGTCCTGCTACGTGCTCGCCTTGCTGCTCCACGGCCATTCGCTCGTTGCGTGGGGCTCCAATCCACTGCAGCTGTAAACTCCACGAGACTGCACTGCACTGCGCTGCTCTGCCCCTGCAGGCTGCAGCCATGTTTTGGCTGGCTGGCGCGGTGGCTGCATGCAGGTGGTCAGGCGCGCAGCGCAAGTGGGTGGAAGCCTTGGCCACGGACGCCGCGGGAACGGGCCGGACGGTCATGGGCGCCACTGTATCTGCGCGATCGAGTTGGCCGGCCCGCCCGGCCTGCGGTTTTGACTCGGCGTCCGTTCGAACGTTTTACTACTCTATCCCACCAGAGTCGGAGAGCCATAGGATTAGGGTGCGTTTAGATTCAAAAAGATTTCCCAAAAAACCATTATTCATCCAACTTTTCCCTATTCATCCTACCTCTTTCACTCACAGAACATTATTCATCTACAGTGTTTTTTTGGTGAACAGCGTATTTTCGAAGAATCTTTTCCAATCTAAACACACCCTTAATCTCACCCTTCCGATGGCAGCCACTCTTGGGCTGCCTGGGGCACTAAACACGGCCGTAATGGCGTCCGTTATATGGTACGGGCGACTTCTACGCGGCGCTGGCTGATGGCGTCTCGCTCGGTTATGGGCGTCTGTCTCGTGAGGCCGGACCGGATCCGGTGCCTGTCTGCGTCCCATGCCTTCCCTTCGGCTCGGTTCGCGGCGGTCTCGTGAGATCGGACGGGAGAGACCCCGAGCAGAGGTGACAGCCTCCCCGTCCCGTCGCGATATTTTGGGCCGCTGTACACGGAGACACGCGCGGCCGCGTGGTCCTGCTCCGCCACCCCCACCTGGGTGCCTACGGGCCCAGCGGTCAGTGGCACCGCGGCGCGCGGGGCCAGGGAGGTGGGTGGCCCCAGCCCAGTCGCGGGGCGACGCGTCACGGGGCCCCACCTACTGGGAGGTGGTGGGCTCGGCGGCCATCGGGGCGCGGGAGAGGGGAGGTGGGGCGGCACGTGATGGCGGTCGGTCGTGTGCCGAGGGGGAGGAGAGGGAAAATGGCCGGTCAAATCGTCGGGCCGAGCACCGGCGTCAGAGGGCCTCTGAGTCGGTTAACAAAATCGCGGTTACCGGTCCGAAAACCGCGGTTACCGGTCGAACCGCCCCGGACCGGTAGCGGTTCGGGGCGTTAAAACCGGTGGAATTCAAAAATTTCAAATTTGAATTTAAAAATTCGAAAAATCGGATAAAAATTCTTAAAAATACTTCATGGTGTGCTGGATCTATTGGTGTCAAAATTTCTCAAATATTTGGTCATTTGCTATTTTTTTCGCGAAATACAAGTTAAATAAAAAAAGAAAAAGAAAAAAACCGCTCGGCCCAACTCGGCCCAACTCGCGTAAACCCTAATAACCCCCCCTCGCCCCCCTCACCCCCAGAACACCCCGTCGCTCCCCCCCCGCGCAGCTGAGCTTCAGCTCGGGCGAAAAACCGCCCCCAGCCGCGCAACCGTCGCTCCAGCCCGGATCCCGCGCCGGTACGAGCTGTTACCGCTCGGATTCAGCGGCAAACCGCCCCGGTTTTCGGCGCAGCGGTTCCCGTCGCCCTACGCCGGCAAACCGCTCCGGTTTCACCAGTTTCCGCTCGGTTTCGGCGGTTACCGCCCGACCGCGGGTGAGGTATGGATTTGATGCGGGTTTCAATGATTTAGGCTATTGTGATCCATGAAATTATGAAATGGATGTGGTGATGGAGATATTTAGGTATATTTTGATTGCATCCAAGTGATGTACGAATGTATGAAGTGGATCTAGTGATTTGTAGCCATGTATGTACATTTTGATGTAGGGTATTGTGATTTTGGAAATAAGGAAATGGATGTAGGATTTAAGTATTGTGATATAGCTATGTGTTGTCAAGTTGACATTGATATGTTTATGTTCGTTCGATGTTTGCAGGTACGCAATGTCTGGCAGAGATAGAGATGTTGTATGGGAACACGGTGAAAGTCTTCACCCCGGTTGGAGATGCAACTATTGTCATAAGACCAAGGGAGGCGGTGGTGCCACTAGATTGAAACAACATTTGGCAGGCCGGGGGACGGAGGTCGTCCATTGTGAAAAGGTTTCAAAGGAGGTGCGTGAGTACTTTCAGCGTGAGCTTGAAAGGACAAAGAAGCTAACTGCTCAACGTGCTCAAGAGAAGTTGAGAAAGGAGAAGGCTGCAGCGGAAGGTAACTATCCTGGTGGAGGTGAAGCGTATGCTGCGTATGATGAGGAGGCTGAGCTGCAGAGTGCCCTGAACCAATCAAGAGCGGAAGAGGAGTTCCGTCGCGGGGTGCAACAGAGAGGAGGTGCATACGAGCATGGAGGGGGTAGTAGTACGAGGGGAGAGGGCACGTTGCAGAGGATGCTTCGAAGGGCAACTTCAGCGAGGCAGACTCCTGGGGTGACGGACTACAACTTAGGTTCGTCGCGTGGATCAACGCAGCCAAGGATTGACACAGGCTCATGGACGCAGAAGGGCAAGAATGCAAAGGAAGCTATTGGGAAAGCTTGGTCAAAGTTTTTCCATACTGCGGGAGTTCCTGGAAGACAAGCTGACAGTCCATACTTTGTCAGTGCGGTCAGAGAGACACAGAAGTGGGGTATGTTTTCTTTGCAGCCGAAATAATAGCTACGCAACTACAGTTTTAGATCTAATCTCATGAGTGCCATATGTTTTGCAGGTGAAGGTATCGCGTCACCCACTGGACGGGATATTGATGGCAAGTACCTGGATCAAAACGAGCGAGACTTGCAGGTTCAGTACGCAAAGTTTCAGGCAGAGTGGCCTATGTTCGGCGTCACGTTGATGTGTGATTCGTGGACTGGGCCGACGAAGATGAGTGTCATTAACTTTTTGATATATTGCAATGGGGTCATGTGGTTCCACAAGTCTATTGATGCGACTGGAAGATCTCAAGATTCTGCATATTTGCGGAAGGTAACCCCGTACCTAGTTCATTTCGATCCGAATATAATTTGGATATTGCTAAAGAATATGTGTATTTGCAGGAAATTATGAAGGTGGTGGACGAAATTGGACCAGAGCATGTCGTTCATGTGATCACGGACAACGGCTCCAACTACAAGAAAGCCTGCAAGGGGATTCGAGAAACATACGAACACATTAGTTGGACACCTTGTCTAGCACACACTGTCAACTTGATGTTAAAGGATATCGGTGAAAGGTACGAACATCAAGATTTGATCGATCAATGCAAGAAAATATCAACGTGGTTACACAATCATGGTCAGTTGAATGCAATGATGAGGCAGGCGATTGGTGGTGAGTTGGTGAAGTGGTGTGCAACTCGCTTTGGGACCAACTACATGTTCCTAGACAGCATTTATCGGAAACGTGAACGTTTCATGCAGTGGATGGGATCTCCTGAATTTTTTCAGAGCAAATGGGCCAATTCAAATATGGGTAGATTTACTCATACGAGATTTTCAAGTCTACAGTGGTGGGAGGGAATGAAATTTATCATTGACTCAGTCCAACCAATATACAGCTTACTTCGCTTTGCTGATCAGGACAAGCGCCCGAACATGTGCGAGGTATGTCACAACGTACAGAGTGTGAGAAATGAAATGCAATCTTTCTTTGGCCGCAATGTTTCCATGTACGAAGAGTATATAGCGATTTACAACGCAAGGTTGAAGGACATCTTCTATGACACCTATGTGGTTCCAGGTAAGACGGATTCTGCTCATTGTGAACAAAAGTTTATACTTTCACGTTCCACACACCTTATGCTCATTCGTGGTACTTTCTATTTTGCAGCTTCTGTCCTGAATCCGAGGTATGCCTATACGTTTATTCCAAGTCCAGAAATGTGGAGCACACTGAAGGATGCTTTTCAGCGCATGACCGATATCTCGAGCGCCGTCCAGGCATTACAAGAGGCTGAGCTGTTTTGACAGAAACGTGGTGACTTTGGCACTCAATTGGCACAACAAATGGCGCATGACCCAAAGACAACTGCATCTTCATGGTGGATGATGAACGGGAACAAAACTCCCAGGCTGCAGGCCCTTGCTTTGCGGCTTGTTGCTCAATGTTGTTCGTCAAGTGGATGCGAGCGGAACTGGAGTACTTTTGCCTTGCTGCATACAAAGGTTCGCAATCGGTTGTCACACAAAAAACTGAACAAGCTTGTCTATGTGAACTACAACCTGCGCCTGCGACTTGCGGATGTTGCCGATCCTCCACGGGATCAAGAAGATTTCATTGACCAGCTAGCCCATCTTTCATTCTATGAGCCTAAAAATGCAGTGCGGGAATGGATGGAATATGGAAGGTCAAACAAAGCTCCTGTTCTAGACGAGGACGACGATGAAGGTGACACGCCGCTTCCATCTAATATTGTCGCTGATAAAATAAATCCGGCGGACCTCCGTACTTCTACAGGGGAAGATTGCATTAGTGATTGGGCACGGCGACATGTGGGTGACACTCATGTAGGGAAGCGGAAGTACCACATCGCGCCTAGCAAGGTTGTCCCGAAGCGCCAACGAGGCCAGGCAACGGGAAAAGGGAAACAGAAAGAAAGAGAAGTCCTGAGCGGTGAAGACACTGATGATGGTGAGGGTGATAAAAGCCCAGAGTATCAGGAGTCTCAGGACAGCAGCTCTGGCGATGATGGTGATGATAGTAATGATGGGGATGGTAGCAGTGACGGTGATGATGGCAATGATGGTGGTGGCAGTGGTGGCGGCAGTGGCGGTGCTACTGGCGGTGGCGGGGGCCGAGGCGTGTCACCTTCAAACCCACCTGCTGGTCTCCATTTTACAGGTACCAAGTGTACGTATATATGAACATGTTTTTATTATTTTGACTTATGAGTATTAATTATACTATGTGGTTCATTGCAGGGGAGACTGAGTTCACACATGCAACCCAGGACATTGACCATGGAGCACCGATGTCGCAGAGGAGAACGGTTGGACCGACGGATTACGACTCTCCACAGTTCTCTTCTAGCTCCTCCTACAGGGAATCCTCACAGTCTAGTTACCACTATCCTATACCGGAGTTGAGCATGCAGCCACCGATGAGATGGGTGTACGAATGGCAAGATCCCCATTGGTATAATATGTTACTTCAGGAATGGCAGACGACATCGGCCTGGACGGGCCAAACTTGGCAAGACTTCAAAGCTGAGTTGCTTGTAAGGCAGGGTTTGAATGTGATGTCCACCGCGGAGTATGAAATGGCCTCGCGATGCTACCGTTGAAGAATTTTTTGTGTGAGAGGACTACTAAACTAACTATTTGTATTAACAATTATTTGTACCAAAGGACTACTGAACTATTTGCATGGACATTTGTACTATGTTTGTATGTACAATTATATGTATGGATGTTTGTCTATATTTTTAGTTATTTTTTTCCTTAATTTACGCATATTTCATGCCAATTTTTTGTTGTCCATCGAACCGTTACCGGTTCAAACCGGTCGGTTACCGGCCAAAACCGAGCGGTTTGGAGTACCCACAAAACCGGGTAAAACCCGTCGGTAACCGGCCCAAACCGGTCGGTAACCGGTCAATTCGAGCGGTTTGCCGCCAGAAACCGATTGCACGGGGGATTTGAATTCAAAATTTGAATTCAACCGGTTTCCACCGGTTACCGGTCAAACCGGTCCGGTATACCGTTACCGCCGGCCGGCGGTACGAACTACCGGACCGGTTTGGTTAACCCTGCCTCTGACCCGGATCCACTAAACTAGCACGCCCATCACGTCCTCTTCTCGGCTGCGTGCTTGGCGCGAATCAGCCAGGATAACGACCGCCCCGCGCCGTTGCTCACTTGCTCCTCATTCTGCTCCAGGCCGCGTGTTTTGGCAAATCCAAATTCTTTCATGTGTGATTGCCGTGCAGTGTTCACGGAACATGACCTTTTTGAACGGCCACCCAACTATTAAGCTCTTCACCAAATTGCACTTCCACAGATACACTCGACCTATAGTTGAATGTTTACCTCTGCACAAAAAAAAAATAGAGTACACTTGTGCAAATGCACTTTATCAATTATCACTGAGTTTAATGTCCGGAAGAATTTTATGGTTGACGTGCATCTTTTATATACTAGGCTATTCAAGGGATTCGGATGTCATTAGGATATTTACTTAATTTGATTTGAAATAAGGGATACGGTTATGACACACAACGTAGTAGAATTGGTAGCATAGAAGGGAAATTGCGATTTTTTATGGCACACACGAGATTGCTATAGATTTTTATGGCATAGAAAGAATTTTCTCGAAGTTACATAGAGCTCGATCTGCTAATCAACTAAAAACCTCTCCTCGTAACCTGTATAATGTTTTTTAAGAAAATGAACTGATGAGTAGTGGTACGAAGGTTTAGCTACTAGAACTTCAGGCTTTGTGGTTTCCCAAGAGATCAAGTTTCCTTTATATTTCCACCGGTCGTCTGCATGACCGAGAAGAAGAAACAAAGCAGAAGAGCAGAACGTGACGTACTTACGCCTAGTATTATACACCCGCATCGTTTGGGAAAGTGCCAGCTTGTCATTCACAAACGCAAAAGATTTTAGTATAAATTAATAGTATGTATTTTCAGGGAATTTTGGTGATGACCACTACAAAGCTTGTCGTAGATCTCTTCATCGCGTAATCTTGCCAAGAGGAGGAACCCGCACTCCTCGCATACACCGGGTCCTGACTCCTGAGCGCAAGGAGGGTGCTCCATTTTTGTACGCGAAAGAAAATATGAAATGACGAAAGGTACGTAGTTCTGGTACTCGTACATACGGCTGATGGAGAAAAACTATATGTGGCTCCACCGCTCCAGCTAGCTACCATCCAATAGAATCTAACAATCAGATCTTTCAGGTTTTATAGATTTTCTGTTAGGTGTTAATTACAAATGTTCATCACGTACTCTACCAAAGAGTGTGTCGGCATCATAGTAAGAGTGTGTCGGCATCATAGTAAGAGTGTGACGAGGAATTCCACCTCGGTTTAAGTTATCGTTATACAAGATGCGGCTAACTCTGACTAATGTGTTTTTTTTTTCATATGAAGTTCTACTATATCAACCGACCATTTTTATACGGAAAGATGAACGTGGTCACTTATACCGAAACAAAATCTGAGAAGTGAAGTGAAGCATCAAGTAACGGCCGGCAAAAGCAGGTTGCGAAGATACAGATACTTATCTCGTTGGCAATATATACTTACGCGGAGCACCCACGTCGTGAGCAAACCCCAAACCGAATAGTTAAATTCAGAAAGGGCGAGGGGGAGAGATCTTTGTTTGCTCTACTTGTCTTGTATATTCGTGGTCGTGGGAAGGCAATACGGTCCCCAGTTTGAATTCAAGCGAGCGTGCACCGCCTAGATATACTATTAACCTGTATCTCCAGCGGCATCTGCGTGCAGTTTGAACACATGCATGAGCATGGATGCCTGCGGGCGCCGTGCCGTGGGGGCGCTTTTGCTTAGCCTTTGTGCGCCTAGAATCAACTGGGATTTTTTAGTCTGATACTGTCGTCGAAGCTAGCAGATTTACAATTCGGCCTGCTTGTACGCATCTGGAGTGACTCAGCGGTGACACTGCGCTACTGAAACTATCTACACGGTCATGGGGGCCATTGGCTCATTGCTAGACTCTCACAGTAGTTCGGGTCCAGGGCTCGTCGTGGGCGGCTTGGCAAAAGCTGGTTTGTGTCGTCGTCGTTCTGCAAGCAGACTAGCTAGCCTGCGTAGGACGACAAACGCTTCTGTTTGTGCTCTCCCCACAGAACAAATACTCTGCACGCTGCCTGCGAAAAACGAAAATGAAAAGGTATTTTATTTGCAGCTACGGGGTGGAAAGATCCAAATGCAAAGAAATACTAGGAGCGAGAGAAAAGTCGGCAGTGTGATATGGTAGGAGGACACTAAGGACGGGCGTACGCGGCCGACCGGATGGCTGGGCGGGGCGGTGATCTGCAGGTTTGGGATTTTGCAGCACGGCTTTGTTCTAGCTCTCGACCGTGCCGTCGTCGTCCCACCCCCCAGAGATCTTTTGCTCGCACGTGAGCCTCAGGTCCACCGCATCCTGTGCGCGCGCATGCCCCAGGAACGACCCGTGCGGTGCACGTATAGACCATACACGTGTGTCGTCGTGTTCCGTCGGCTGCTGGCCTGAGGGCTCTCCCGGTACGGTGCTCTCGCTCTCATCTAGCTTTCGCGCGCACGCCCGCCTCACATGGCGGGCAGTATAATGCCGCCGTGCTTAACTAGTCCAGATTCCAGAAGAGTATAGTACAAAGCGTACTAAATGCACCATCAGGCAGTTGCTCAGACACAGACCACACCACACTGCGGGAACAACAAAGCATACGCTTTCCCTTTTATTTGTTTACGCGTGATGGTACGGTGTAGCTCATCTCTCGATCGGCCACGTACGTTCCACGCCCGCTTTTTGCCGTACGTGCCTACAACATGCACGCTCCAACATGTACGCTGGGAGAGAGAGCACAATCATCGTCAGATGAGACCAACAAGTGAAATTATGCTTACACCCGAAGCAATTACCTCCCGTAATTTGGATCTGCCCCTCGTGTTCTCCTCAAAAAAGGGCGGGCGTGCTTTGCCTGCCTGTGTGTAATTCGTTCTCGATCCCGTCTTCATAAACCAGCGGTTTTATAGTAGTCAGTAGTACATTGCTTTCTCGCTGCAAAATCTCTGTCCATGTCTCTACTCTCTACCTGGAGTACCTGTATGTTGCATTGTTGCTCCACATTTCACGTCCATGTCGTACCGAGAGATGCACATGCTTGAACAGAAAGCACTTGTTTATCAGCCCGACAAGTGCATGTATGTCCTCACGCTAGCTTCGCAACGGTTGCCGAGACTAGTCGTCGTAGGATCCCTATATTAGTACTAGCACCTATAACCTATATATGGTTGGCTAGTGCTGTCTTTTTGGAGCTTGTTTGAATAGGATACTCCATATAGGACGGTCAAGGTCCCGATATCGCTAACAACGGTGGGACCGCAGCAAGATTAGGAAGAAGCCCGTCTGTCCCTATATGAGGTGATGATGGGCGAGTGGTGATCAGAGCTCCACCTCCTATCACGCGTGGCACACGCAGGCCAGGGCGACCGCGGCCTTTCTTTTATCCAGAGACCAGAGCCATGTTAAAACTTCAAATTTGCAAGGCAGAGCTCTTCCCAGAGAGAAAAAAAAATGGGGGTACCTGAGCCTTTCGACGTGCCACAAACGGGCAAAGGGGTATAGAAATAAGGCTTCTCTAAATTTGTGAAAAGGTTTTGCACCAAATATTTTGCATATGATCTTTTAACTATCCAAATTTTGAGTGAGGCACCTCTAAATCTGAGCTCTTTTGTACACATCGAATTTTCTCTTTGGCCGTGATGTGTACCGAACCATCACCCATGCATTCGTTCGATCGGTTCGATTGATTCTGCCACGGTTTTGGGGCCCCTATGAATTACATCAAGTTATTTTTTGTTTTATCTTTTTTTCAAAATTTATTTGAGCTACTTTTTTATGATGCTTGAAAAGGGGACAAACCGTATGGTATGGTGGCCCTGCCCGTCCGTACACCATCGGCTTTTTTTAACACATTTTGTGCTCCTGCTTCACTTCGTGCCCATGCATGCATGGACACCCCCCTCCGGCCCTCCCCAGTCCCCACTGGCGCAGATTAGTTATTGAAGAAGCGGTGTGGAGTGGTCGAGTGGAAGCATACGCATCCATTTCTACCGTACCATGGAGTAAATTTGGCGCGGTTAGACCTACAGCGCCCCTCAGACCTTGTCATCTTATACGTTCTTACTGTATTTACCATGTTAACTTTTTTTTTTGCGGGTATCATGTTAAGTTTATTTTGGCTACGACATTTGAGCAATTGTCTAATTCAAAAAAGTATATTTGTAAGTTATTTTATGAATAAAGTTATTTTAAGCATAACTTGTCTGTAATAACTTTTTAAACAAGTTGAATGGTCAAAGGTTGTACTCTCTATGTTCGAGAATACAACTTTGCAATGCCCACGGATTACCGAGACAGGCTCGGCAGAGAAGTCATCCAATCACGCCCTAAGGTCATTCCCAACCCAAGACACTAGTCATAGTGTCCATAAGATCTACATCAGCAAGAAACTAGCACTAGACACTACCCTTCTAATGCAAACACCACTAATCAATACTTAAATTTAATACTACTCATCTCTCATTATGTCTTGGATGTTGTGTAGAAACCATGTCTCATGCAAGACCTAGTTTCCTTCTCTTTCCTCATTTATTTCTTTGTCAAATCATCTTCCATCCTAGGTGGCAGCTCATTTAATTATATGGACACCATCCTAGTCATTGGGTTGGGAATGACCTAAGTAATGTCAAACCGAATGGTGCTAGCTGGACGGACGCAACGAACACCCAACGGAGAAACTACACTGATAAAGTAGAGTTGTCGGGGTTTATCCCTAGTACTATTTCTGACAACACCT
This sequence comes from Digitaria exilis, assembly GCA_015342445.1. Classification (NCBI taxonomy): domain Eukaryota; kingdom Viridiplantae; phylum Streptophyta; class Magnoliopsida; order Poales; family Poaceae; genus Digitaria; species Digitaria exilis. The sequence goes on from JACEFO010001882.1 coordinate 621,779, forward strand.
AAAACCCTGCCATCGTTCACAACTTACCTTCATCAGAGATCCTTGTTGCCACAGGGCAGCCATTACATCCAAGCAATTCGATCGAATACGTATGCATCTCTTCCCTTCCAGATAATCCATGTGATGAGGGTAAAAAAAAAAGGAGTCAAGCGTCTTCTATCGACTTTTGTATGAGCTTACGAGAGTTGTTCAAGCCACCAATCCACATGAAAAACCATTTCTGAGTCTGGCATGGGTATGAGAGATTGCTGGCTCAATGGCCATGACCGGATGAGCGAGTCTCCATGCGGACGCTTATTCCTACAACCTAGCGGCTAGCATAAATTAGATAGTGTCCCTAATGTACATAGAAGGTCTTATATTGATGACAATTTCCTTTTCTTTGGCATTTTTATTTCTTAATTGAGAACCAAACCATGGTCTAGCCGTATATGACATGCTCACCTCATGGAAAGAACCAGGGTTGCCAACATACTGACATGAGCGACGAAAAATTAGTCGTGGCGTGTCATGCCCATAGGCTGAAAAAGATTTCTTACAGCAAATAGAAGCACTCATCATCAAAGCTCTCTCTAAATACCCCGATCAGATGGCTCATCGTGGAGAACTGCAGTAAGCTTTGTGGCCTTGTCGTATCGGTTTCGATAATCAACACGACTACGCGAGGAAGTCTCAACTCGGCCACCCCAAGGATTCCCAAAATTGTTTGAGAGGAGTGCATTATTGGGTGATCCTTTTCCCCTTATGCCCATTCGTGATCACTGCCAGACGCACTCCTAGTTGTTGCATCTAGATCACGGCACAAGGACACACGCCGAAGTATGAACTTAGAGATGACATGATACTACTCCGTCCCAAAATAATTGCAACTGTTGGCTTTTAAGCTTCGTGTTTGACTGATTGTCTTATTCAACTTATTATTAACACTTTTAATTATTTTTTAATAACTTATTTTATCATCATAGGAACTACCTACCGTAAAAGGGCTCATATTTTTTTGCATCGTGCATTCGTGCTGCTGTGTGCTGTACTGCCGTGCCGTGCGAGCGCGACTGGACTGACGGCCCGCCTGGCTGGGCATAGTACTGCCAGCAGCTGAGCAGCAGAAAACGCCCACGGACCACGCCGCACACGGCACGCATGGACCGCTGTTGTGCAGAGGCACAGTTTTGACTTTTGACGCGTACTACGCTCTGGTGGCCCGTGAGTACTTTCCGTTACCTCGAGTCGGGACTGTCTTCAGATTCAAGGAAAAAAAAAATACTTCTCCAATAAGTTTTTCTTATTCATCTCACTCACAGAACACACTTACCAGTGCACTATTCATCTACACAGAACACACTTACCAGTGCACTATTCATCTATAAAAAGTACTTTTCACTTATAATCTGAACACAGCCAGTAGAGTTTGCTGACGCCTTGGAAAAGAACCGAGTGCAGCCGCGCAGAGCGTAGGGGCCTGTTTAGTTCGTAAAAGTCCTTTTTACTTCCTATTCATCCCCCTCACAGAACACGCATCCCCAAAAATTCCTTTTTTACCTTTCCTATTCATCTCCCTCACATAACACGCATTCCAGAAAAAAATTACTTTTTACCAACTAAAGACGCCCCAAGCGTCGGCGTTGGTCCAGCCGTCAGCCGTGCACGGGCAGGCCGAGCCCAGAGGCGGAGGGGCAGAAAAGCGGCAGGAGATAGCGTCGGGAGCCGGTCCATAACAAAATCGGCGCGCGTGGCAGGTAGCAGCAGCGGTAGCAATTGGCTGGCGCCCCCCCACAAAATGCCGCGACGAGCAGAGCAACCAGCGCTCGGCGCTCGAGCCACGACACCACCACGGTCCACGCCACGGCGCCGTCACGCGCGCGCGCGCAGAGGAGGTGGGGAAAAGTGGAGGCGGACGCGCGTTGGAGCCTTGCGCTCACGGCCAGCTCGTGGCGGCATGGGCGCGCGCGTCGCGTGGTTTGCGGAGCGGTGCCCCGTTCGTCCTGTTCCGTTTTGCTGCGCTGCGCCGCTGCTCGCTCCTCGTCGTGGAGCTCTCGGGCTGCGCGGCGCACGCCGGGATAGCCGCTTCCCTGCTGTCCTCCGCCGCAGAGCGGGACGCTCCTTTGTTTTCTCGCGTTGGGATTGGCGGCCGCGCTTGGAGCGCCGTGTGTTTCCCTTTTGAATATGGCGGTGACGGTGAGGCGCGAGAGCTTGCGATTGCGGGGTGATACGGTGGATGCCCTGATCGGTGTACGGGACGGGATCTCGTTAACCGTAACAGTGTCACCACAAACTTGCTAGCTGATCACGTGAGGTAGTGTAGGGCAAAAGGGATGGGTGCAACGGCGAAGACGCTGTCGTCTACCTATTCGGTCGTGACCTACCTGGTTGGGATCGAAACCAGTGTCGGCGCCGGCCTGATTGGCTCACCTACCGACCAGGGGAGGGGCCGAAGGGGACAGGGAAATGTTGCGATGTTCGTTTCTCAAACCGCCCCGGTTCGCCGTTCCAACGATGCGGAGCAAGCAGGACCGCAGGAGTGGCACTTTGACAGCCGCCTTTATACACTGGGCGATAGATCGAGCTCCTCCTTCGTCCTTCCCATCAACGAGTGTCCAAACATGAGCCACTGCCCTAGCTCGATCATGGATTCATGGAATCATGGTTAAAGGTAACTTCACGGTACGGTGTCCAACCAGGAGTGCGCTGTTGCCGAACCCCATGACCTGACCATTTGCGAATTGCGATCGAATGCCAAAAGCCAAGGGGAGCTAGTAGTACACTGCACTGCAGCCTGGGCGTGTCCCCTCACGCCTGCCGTCCTGTCCAGGAGACCAGGCCAGGTCGCGAGGCAGCAAGGGACCGGCTCACCAAACCTGCGCCGCGCGGCGATGACACGGGGAGCTGAGACCGATCTACGCCGCCGGCCGGCCCACCGGAGTAGCTCCACCACGGCACCGGGTAGTGAAAGCTGCAGAGCACGGAGAGAGGGCGCGGGCGGCCACGTGAGCGCGGCATGATTACCGGCTCATTTCTGGGGTCCCGCAACCACCAACAGCGCCCGTGCCGCCGGTATTATTGCCCAGGCACGGGAGGCCACACACACCTGACTCCGTCGCAAGGCTGCAGCACACGACGCACGCAGCTGCATCTCCATCCACCCATCCCTCCTCCTTTCTCGCGCGCTCCTATCAAGCCTGGCCACTCCTAAAGCTGGGTCTGACGGTACTGTGTGGATCTTGCCTTTCATGGCTGGTTTCCAGGTTTCACATTGCTCCGGCATCCAGATTTGATCAGTACTCTGCTACTCTCCATATCCTTACCCGGGTCAGGGTTGGCTGCAAACATTGAACTTGAACAGGATGCAAGCTACTAGCCCGGAACAAGGTTGCAGGCGAAGCACAGGGCCTGCATCTGCGTGAACGCACGGCCTTTGGTGAAGGTAAGAGCCGGATGTTATGGCAATGGCAGAGCTCTGCTCTCTTCAGGCTTCATGGCACTTTAGGGCTTTAGGTCATCCAGTTTGCACATGACCGAGCAGAAGCAGATTCAGTTGTTGTACTAGGTAGCAAGAAAGCAAAGTGAATTGGAGTAATAAACAGGGCCTTAAAGAGGATAACGAAATGGAAGAAGGCAAAAGCAACTGCGTCCAGATTCTCTCCTTTTCCTGCCTTTGCAACTTTCAACATTGCCCTCCACGCTCTGGACTCTGAATTGCCAGCTGCCTGTCGTAGAATGGCCGTGCATGATTGGAGTTGGTACGTTGCACAGTAAAAACGCATGGGCGCCGCGTGCAGGAGCAGAGGACAGCAAGCATCTCGGCAACATTCCTTCGTTTAGAGCATCTTTAGCAGACTCGCCAAATTCGATTGGCCAAATTCTTATTTGGCTATCCAGTCTAAAAGATTCTCTCTCCATATTACTCAACACTCCAGCAGACTAGCTAAATCTCACACTCCAAATCCCACTGACTTATGTTTAAATAGAATTTGAATTGTTTGTAGTAGGTTAATATTTTTCTTTTTTCTCTCCTTTACTCACTTTATATTTTTCTCATTTCTTATTCTCTTTTTTCTCCAATTTTCTTCCAAACCTATCGGTTTCTCCATTTTTTTTCCTTCGCACATCGTCAGCTCATTTCATCCCTGCGCACTGCCTCTCTCATCTTCCCCGGCCACCGCGTCTGCTTCCTGCCCTGCGTTGCTGCTGCCTGCTATGGCGCTACCGGAGCTTTGCTAGCGTACTGCTACTGCCCCTGCTGTTTCTCCTCCCTTGCTGCTAGCCGCTTTTGCTGCTGTTGGGCTGCTGGGCTACTCGCTCACGGCCTCATGCAGATGCGCCGGCGCCAGCCAGGGCTGGAACAATGGACCCGCTCAGGCAGTCGGCGATGGTCCTCGCGGCAGTACGCCGCCACGCCAACGGAAGGAGGGAGACCGGAGTGGAGACGCGCTTGGGAAGACGAGATGGCGACTCTGCAAGGCTGGCTACATTTGCCGGGTCTCACCCTCGCGATAGCGATTGAACAGGGATGGCCAGCCATTTGGAGTAGCTGCTGGAGCTCCATTTTTTTGCGTTCGAGCCAAATATGGCGATGGCGGGTTGGAGGGAGTAGCTGCTGGAGATGCTCTTACATCTAAAAGACCTGTGGTGATCTCACATTCACCTACTACTTTCTTGAAGTAAACACAGCTTTGGACTTTTGAACAAACTAAATTATCGCATCATGGCAAAGCACAACACTGTACACTAATCGGTTGATGATTCGGTTCTCTGACGCCTGAAAAATTCTCGTCGTCCGACTGAGTACGTACGGCCGCGAATCAGGCGAGCGCAAAACGATGCATTGACGCCCAACGTTACTGCATATGCTGAAGGAGTTTGGAGTTATGGGAGGAACAGAAAAGTGCAGGCAATGAGAAGTATGAAGATCTTAATAGGAGGGCAAATGAGCTGCAAAGGAAGGAGAATGGTGCAGGAGCAATTTGACTTGCCAACAAGTACTACTGCATCGTTTTTTGTTTGCATGATGAGCGGTTGCCACATCAAAACAACTGAACCGAAAATCAGTTCAACGTTGGGAATTACTCCACCAATCATATGAATCAATCAAATAGCACCACAGTTTACGGCAAACCCAGTCTGATCCATACAGCACGGCCTTTGAGAAAAAGATGAAACTTAATCCTCATGTAACAGAAACACATCTGTGAATGAAACACAGCAACATCGGCACCAATGACAAGGTTTTTACACACGGCATACTTTTGAGTCTACTCTTGCTCCTGTCTATTTTATATAGACGAGCTATGTTTGCAACTATAGGATCATCGAGGTTTCGAGCAGTCAGTAGGTAGTAGGCCGACATAACATCTGAAAAGCTTGCCTTGTGAAACTGACAATTTCCAAGGTTGGCGCTCCACTGTGAAAGATTGATGAACCATGAAAACAGTAGTACATCAAAACACCAACCTTGGAAATAGTACGTTCAGAGCATGTTTTTTCTAATAAAAGGACTTCATGAATAACTTAAATTTGATCATGTTTGTATAAATTTTCTGAATAAGATGAGCAATCATTGGGTAAAAAAAAGTCAAAAGTCAAACGAATTCTATTTTGAAACAGAGTGAGTGGATTCTACTGATGCCTAAGAGCATATTCAACGGTTGGTTCCTAAAATTTTGTTTTGTAAATCAATGAAAAAACTTTTGCTCCAACAGTGGTCTAAACTGGTGGTTATTTTTTTCCAAACCCCTAAAACAGTAGACTCTAGAACCATTTTTGCCCCCTTGACCTGCCGCTGGAGCTTGCCGATGGAAAGAGGAGGGCGGGAAAGGCGCGGGAACGGGGACGGGGAGTACGCTCGCGGGAAGCGGATTGCGAACGATGGGGCGTAGGTAAAATTGCCTACCGGCTTTCACGGGTTGCCGAATGGGATACACGACCGACACTTTTAGCGCATCTGTTGGAAGGAAAAATTAGCACTCATTTGTTATTTTTACATAATCATGTTCCTTTACATCGTCTGTTGGAGTTGCTCTAAGAGGCTCAGATACTCAACCACTTAAAAAGAGAAGTAGAAAGAAAAAAGTCCACAATAGAATGCAAACATGTTGGTTTTCATAGAATTGTCGTGATTATCAGGGCACCTGCGAAAAAATACATTGAAATAATGGAACGGATCATCAAAAAAATTCTTAATCACTTGCAGTTGCATAGCTTTGGTGGTTTCGAAGGACAATCACAAGGGAGGACAATATTGGCGTCAGACTCAACCAGCATGGGCTCTAGGATGCACCAAACATTGTTGCCTGTCAGGGGACCTGTCAATTAAGATGACATTGACAACAATAAGGGTAGGCTACATACATGTGCTTGTTGATTTGTCGAGAAACACAAATTGTATGGCAGGAGAGGTAGCTATGATAGTTCGAAAAAGTTAGATTAAATATCACTGAACAAATACCCCCAAAGGAACCCCGCCCAATTAGTATTAGTTTCAATTGTGGTCCAATTCCTTGAAAACAAGAGCAATTTATTAACATTTTAAGACATGTATATGCATCATGTTAGATAAAGTCATCGTAACAAACTTGTGTCTATCGGTGGTTGATGATAATGCGCTGGCCTTAGATATAGATAGGTTGTTGTAGTCATCTTCTTGTTGCTTGTAATCAGGAGCGCCGGCCATATCTCAACCACCGTGACTTGTAAACCACGCCAAGGGTTGTTCTTGGCCTATATAAACATGTAGGGCGTGACCCTAAGGGGCAACACGCTTTAACCATCTTCACATGGTATCAAGAGCCTACCTCAATACACATCCAATCTATGGCGAGCTCCTCCCCCTTCCCTACGCCGGCGTTCCTTGCGCTTCCGGTCACGGAGAAGCTCAACCGCAGCAACTTTCCAATCTGGAAAGCTCAAGTCCTGCCGACCATACGAGGTGCCCAACTTCAAGGCTTCCTCGACGGTACGACTGCCGCCCCATCCAAGACCGTCGAAGCTACTGTCGACGGAAAGAAGGTCAATGTGCCCAATGATGCCTACGCCAAGTGGGTTGCATCTGATCAACATGTGCTCACCTATCTCCTCACCACGATGTCCAAGGACATCCTCACGCATGTCGCCGCCAAGAAGACGGCACATGCTGCATGGACCAGCATCGAGGAGTTGCTGGCCTCCCAGACTCGTGCAAGATCGGTGACCACCAGGATCGCCCTCGCTACCACACAGAAGGGAGGTATGTCCATGCCGGATTATTTCAATAAGATGAAATCTCTAGCAGATGAGATGGCCGCCTCCGGGAAGCCTCTTGATGATGAAGAACTGATCGGCCACATCCTCACCGGGCTCGACTCCGAGTATAACCCGGTGGTGTCTGCTGTCCTCGCACGTCCTGAAGCCATCTCCGTGGGAGAGGTGTACACCCAGCTGCACACTTTTGAGCAGCGTATCAATCTACAGAACGACGGAGGCTCTCAGTCCTCTGTCAATGTTGCATCCCGTGGTCGTGGTGGTGGCCGCGACAGGGGTGCAGGTGCTGGTCGTGGTGGAGCAGGCCGTGGCCGTGGCAATGGTGGTCGTAGCGGCTACAACAACACCTTCAATAATGGAGGTAATCGTGGCAAGGCCAAGGTAAAGTGCCAGGTCTGCTTCAAGGATGGACATTCTGCTGCTGAGTGTTGGCACAGGTATGATGAAGAATACGTTCCTGATGAGAGGAACGCATCTGCTGCCATCAACTCCTATGGGGTCGACACCAACTGGTATGTTGACTCCGGGGCCAACGAGCACAGCACTAGTGATCTGAACAAGCTCTCCGTCCATGATAACTACAATGGCAACGAGCAGATCAGGACCGCAAGTGGAGCAGTTATGAACATTGATCATGTTGGTCATGCTATTGTACGTACTCCCAGTCGTAATCTTCATCTAGGTGGTGTCTTGCATGTTCCTGACGCTCATAAAAGTTTAGTCTCTGTACATCGCCTTGCCTCACAAAATAACACTTTTCTTGAGTTTCACCCTGATTTCTTTTTGATTGAGGATCAGGCAACGAAGAAGGTCCTTCTTCGAGGCAAGTGTAGAGGAGGCCTCTACCCACTTCCTTCCCGTGCTTGTTCGTCCAGCAGCAGACAAGTCCTAGCCGCGACAAAACCTTCTTCCACGACATGGCACGATCGCCTAGGACACCCATCGCATCAGATAGTCAGTCGAGTTATTAGTAGTAATAATCTTCCATGTTCTAGTGTCGAGAATAAAGATGTAGTCTGTGACGCATGTCAACAGGCTAAGAGCCATCAACTCCCATATAGTAGGTCGTCAAGTGTCTCCCAATTTCCCTTGCAACTTGTGTTCTCTGATGTATGGGGTCATGCTCCTGATTCTGTTGGGAGGAAGAAATATTATGTTAGTTTCATTGATGATTTTAGCAAATTCACTTGGATCTATTTACTTCGCCATAAATCTGAAGTTTTCAAGTATTTTCATGAGTTTCAAAATCTTGTTGAACGGCAATTTGATCGCAAAATCCTAGCCAGGCAAACTGATTGGGGTGGCGAGTATGAAAAACTCAACTCGTTTTTCAAGGAGTATGAAAAACTCAACTCGTTTTTCAAGCAAGTAGGAATTGTTCATCACGTCTCTTGCCCACATGCACACCAACAAAATGGCTCTGCTGAACGAAAACACCGGCACATTGTTGAAGTTGGTCTTTCCCTTCTTTCCCGTGCAAGCATGCCACTTAAGTTTTGGGATGAGGCCTTCCTTGCAGCCACATATCTTATAAATAGAACTCCTACCAAACTCCTAGATTATTCCACACCGCTTGAAATCTTGTTTCATGAAAAACCTTATTATACCACCTTACGCATTTTTGGTTGTGCATGCTGGCCAAACCTTCGTCCTTACAACTCGCACAAACTAGAATTCTGATCGAAACGGTGTGCCTTTCTAGGATACAACAATCAGCACAAAGGCTTTAAGTGCGTTGATATCACTACGGGACGAGTTTATATATCTCGTGATGTGGTGTTTGATGAAACTAAGTTTCCCTTTTCTGAGCTTCATCCCAACGCCGGTGCACGGCTTCGGTCTGAAATTCTTTTACTTTCTCCTTCACTTACAAATAACGTTGGGAATACTACAGTAGATGATCACATGGTTCAATGTTCTTCTTTTACAACTAATAGTTCTGCTAATTCACCGTTTTTTTCTGGACTCAAAAATCCTGCGCAAGGCGTTTCTGGTTCTGATTTTATGCAGCAGCAACAAAATCCAATTCCCGAGGAAGATTCAGGTGCTGCGGCGACATCTCCTGGCGGCGCAGGAATATCTAACTCGGGATCGGTTCCTGATCCGGCAGCGCATCTACCTCAGCCTCGACGCATCCAGTCTCCGGCTGCCACGTTGTCTCTGCAGGATCAGTCCGTGTTGCTGTCTCCGGATCGGCATCCAGGGGGAGCGGGATCATCTACGCCTGCCGATCTTGCAGCAGACCCAGCGGCTGCTCCTATTTCTCAGTCGGTGGCTGATACACCTACACTTGAGGTTGTTGTGCCTCCCGATCCTGATCAGGCTTTGGCTCCAGCTGCTTCTCGTCGTAACACTAGATTGCAGAGTGGGATTCGTAAACCCAAAAAGTACACAGATGGTACTGTAAGGTATGGCCTTTTAACAGCTTTAGGTGAACCTTATAATTTGGATGAAGCGTTGAACAATAGTGATTGGAAACATGCTATGGATTGTGAATTCCAAGCCCTGCAGAAAAATAAAACGTGGCACTTAGTTCCACCCGAGCATGGTAGAAATATTATTGATTGTAAATGGGTTTATAAAATTAAGAGGAAAGCGGATGGCTCCATAGACAGATATAAAGCTCGCCTTGTTGCCAAGGGTTTCAAGCAACATTATGGTATTGATTATGAAGATACTTTTAGCCCTGTTGTTAAAGCAGCTACTATTCGATTAGTTCTTTCTATAGCTGTTTCCAGGGGGTGTAATCTTCGTTAGTTGGATGTACAGAACGTGTTCCTTCATGGTGTTCTTGAGGAAGATGTATATATGAGGCAGCCACCCGGTTATGAAGATAAGTTGAAACCAAGTTACCTGTGTAAACTTGACAAGGCTCTATATGGTCTTAAACAAGCTCCTAGAGCTTGGTATGCTCGGCTAAGTAGGAGGTTGCAAGATCTTGGCTTTCATCCTTCTAAAGCTGATATTTCCTTGTTTTATTATAGTAAAGGATCAATTACAATATTTGTCCTGATCTATGTGGATGACATTATAGTTGCAAGTTCTTCTAATGAAGCTACGCAGGCTCTCCTAAGAGATCTTGATGAACTCTTTGCACTCAAGGATTTGGGAAATCTGAATTATTTTCTTGGGATTGAAGTAAAGCATATCAAGGAAGGTATCTTACTCACACAAGAGAAGTATACTACAGATTTGTTGAAGCGTGTAGGTATGATGCAATGCAAACCAGTCAACACACCAATGTCTACTTTAGAGAAGTTATCAGCTTATGAGGGTGAAAAGCTTGGACCTGAGGATGCGGCGAAGTATAGAAGTATAGTTGGTGCGTTGCAATATTTGACACTAACTCGTCCTGATATTTCCTTCTCAGTACTTGCATTCACCAACTACTATACATTGGACAGCAGTTAAAAGAATATTAAGGTATCTGAAACATACAATTGGTATTGGGTTGAAAATACAAAGATCATTGTCTATGCTTGTGAGTGCATTCTCAGATGCTGACTGGGCCGGATGCATAGATGATAGAAAGTCCACAGGTGGTTTTGCAGTATTCTTAGGGTGTAACTTAATCTCATGGAGTGCTAGGAAACAAGCAATTGTTTCCCGTTCATCTACAGAGGCCGAATACAAGTCTCTTGCTAATGCCACAACAGAAGTAATGTGGGTACATAAGCTACTTGAAGAATTGGGTATTCGAGCTCCAAAGTTTGCTCAGTTGTGGTGTGACAACATTGGTTCTACATATCTTTCAGCAAATCCAGTGTTCCATGCAAGGACTAAACACATTGAGGTTGATTATCATTTTGTTCGTGAAAGAGTAGCACAAAAATTGTTGTCTATACGGTTGGTGTCAACTGGTGATCAAGTTGCAGATGGTTTCACCAAAGCCTTGACAGTGCAGAAGCTTGAGCTGTTTAAGAACAATCTCAACTTGGGAAGTTGTGATTGAGGGGGAATGTTAGATAAAGTCATTGTAACAAACTTGTGTCTATCGGTGGTTGATGATAATGCGCTGGCCTTAGATATAGATAGGTTGTTGTAGTCATCTTCTTGTTGCTTGTGATCAGGAGCGCCGGCCATATCTCAACCACCGTGACTTGTAAACCACGCCAAGGGTTGTTCTTGGCCTATATAAACATGCAAGACGTGACCCTAAGGGGCAACACGCTTTAACCATCTTCACACATCATCCATATGCACTCTGCAACTGTTATATTTTTCATGTACAATGCTGCACATGATGCATCACCAAGCTCACCAGCTGCAGATATTATTGAACTACATAAAAAAGATTATACAGATACTCATAGGTTTATTTTTTAAAAAGAACATAATCATGGTTCGCCTGGATTTGCACATGCCAACCATTACTGAAATGTACCGTTGCAAGAGCATGATCACCTTTTCACACATTTAATATTCCTACTTATACTCCCCTAGCTCCCTTCTGTAAAGCATATGCATTTTCTTCATCTTTCTGTTTCACAATGTAAGATGCACATTTCACTCCATTGTGTTTTTCTAGTCTGACATTGTTTGCAACGCCTTGTTCCTTCATCGTTTGTGAGTACTTCAGGGAGGAGTCCTGGTGATAGGAAGCCTATAAGGTCTAAAGCCATCTATGATGCTATCCAAAATTGGCGGTTGCCTCCGAATACTATTAATTGTACTTCCATGCTAGACACTCATAAATCATAATCAGTATCAGCCTATCAGGTTATTCACAAGGATCATTATGTTTCATTTACACCGTGCAGTGAAAAGAAGAGAAGCTAACTGGACCTGTGCTGAGTTTGGGTTGTTCTTTATCTCCACTCGACACACTTCTTTCCCCAGTTGCCCTCCAATATCTGCAAAAAGGGTCAGGGAAACTGTAAAGCTAAATGCTATTCAGAGCATTTTTTTTGGCATTACAGAGGACATGCATCGGAAACAGTCAAACAGACATGCTGTGTTACTGACACACTACTCTTCCTTATATTTGCACGTGTCCCTTCTTCCTCCTTATTTACTCGATCTAATACAATCATCGCATCACAGGACATTACTTACAACAGGGATACGAGTAAATAAAAGCTCCTCGTGTCTGCAGAGCTTTTGTTTGTAACAGCAGAAACTGAAGAACAGGACGGTAATGAACGCCGGAATACAGATACGCATCTTGCACAGTGGCCGAGTCACGGAGCTTGAGATGCCCGCGGCAGGACCCAGATTCCAAGGGCCCATCCTCAGGGCCGCGCGCCCGCCGTTTGCCGGCTTCCGCGCAAATGGCTTATTGGGCCTTTTGTCCTAAACTATGGGACTTTGGATGCGGCCCATCTATTTTACCTCGTCGGCATGGGCTCGTGGAGGCAAATAACTCGAGTCCAACGAGCGAGGAGCAGCTCCTTCCAACATTTTTATCTCAAAAAAAAAAGCTCCTTCTAACATTTCCTTTTGGCTTTCACGAGTTTCATTTTTGTGCTGTTTGTTTTACAAACGTTGTTCCATTTTTGTGGTTTTGTCCATGATATTTCACATGTTCAATGTTGTCTGGCACCCAATAAAACATAGAATTACCATATCGCGCTCTTTTCCAACATATGGTGAAGGGAAGGACCCAAACATATGGACTCGCATGGTGAAACATTGCGAAAATAGTGTTTTCCTACTAAATTTTTGATGAAAGTCAACAGGTCAGCTCCACCCCTCCATCCAGGTCCGTGCGGTTTTTCTCGTGCTTGTACCTGTTGCCACTCGTCACTCGTCAGGGCTAAAATGCGCAAGACAGGTTTACGGTCGGGGCTCCCTGTAGTCGATCTTCCAAATGTCTTTTTTAGTATTTTTTTAATATTTTCCTGACAAAACATTCCGGAGAACATTTTCTAAGAGATATTTGTAGGGAATAGAAAATTTTGTGACAAAAAGTTTGAAAGAGAAAGTTTAGAGAAAAAAAAAGTAAATTACACCCACCATACTAAAACTTGTATGGATGTATCAGTTTGGTCCAACAAATAGCAAAATGTGTAAAAAATACAAAAAAATTGTCATTTTACGTGTGGAAAACCATCCACATCACTTGCATGGTGGAAAACTTGACAATTTTTTTTTTTATTATTTTGCACATTTTGCTACTTGTTGGACCAAAACGGTACATTCATCGAAGTTCTTGTATGGTGGGTGCAATTTATGTAAAAAATTAAAGAAAAAATTTTCCAAAATAAAAAAGTGTCGTTAATATTTTTTGCATTGCATCTAAAATAAAAAAGAAAGAAAAGATAAAAGAAAAGGTGTCGCTACCCTAGTGAGCTCGCTGCCGCTCCTGGTGGCGAGGTACAGGGAAGGTCCCCGCCACCGTTGGGACGAGCAGCACTGTCTCTGCCCCACCCACGGTCGTCGGCCCCAGGTACTCCGTGCTCCACCCTGCGGCCACCGGCCCCGTCCCTCTTTGTCGCTAGACCTAGAGAAGAGGGGAGAAAGAAATTGTTTTTGCCGTATAGTCTCATAAGGTTGTAAGTGTCGTGTGCGTATGCCCGATTGGGTAAACTGAACTTTTTAATACAAAGATACACACAATTATCCTGTGTATTCTGAAAAAGAAAAAGACAGAAGAAACTTAGAAGGAGAAAGAAGAAGAGAATTGGATAATGAAAGAGAGGCACCGGAGGAGAGAAAGAATATGGATGTTGGGTTGGAGGTATACTGGTATGTGGAGTGTGGAGGGCACCCACGTGTGGCTGAAGTGTCTCCCGCGTCGAACCGCTCGAAGTGGTCAAGCGTAAAGTCATGGTTGTGTTCAGATTGGAAGTAAAAAGTACTTTTTCTAGATGAATAGTGCACTGGGAAGCGTGTTCTGTAAGTGGGATGAATAGAAAAAACTTGCTGGAGAAGTGCTTTTTCATTTTGATGAATCTTTCATTTTCATGAATCTGAACATTTTCATGAATCTGAACGCATCCAGAGTTTGGTTTGGATCGGTTGGTAGGAAGCGGATGGATAGGGACACCTACATAGCCGTCGCTCGTAACAAAACAGACGAGATATTGATCAACTTATTTGCGATTGCTACCTACGAGACGAGTGTCACCAAATTTTGAAAAAGTCGGTCATTTTAAACCACCGCACGGGACGCGCCATGCTCGGCTGCTCGCTGAAAGTTTCTTTCCTTTCTCTCACTATGATTTGTAGTAATCATTGTCTGTCCTTTACACTCGACAAGGAGTGGCGTAGTCTTCGTGAAGACAAACACATTCTTTGGGTAAAACTCAATTGGCGAGGTCAAACGACCTTCGAGTCAAATTATCTCCCACTCAACAAGGAGCACCTAGGTAATTCGATTCTATCAGGGACTAGAACGGCAAATGAAAAATAATTTTCTCTCCACTTGATATTTAAATGGACTAATTTTGTCCGAGCGAGGGGTATAATATTCTACGGAAAAAATACTTCACAAAAAATCAAGCCATTCACTACTCAACAGAGCGTGCCGGTAAACCTGTTGTTCTGAAGAAACAACCTTTTCAGGTTCCTGAGATTGCCAAAGGCCTGTGGTATCCCTCCGGTGAGCTGATTCCTCGACAGGTTAAGCAAAATCAAGTTGGCAGCGGTGATTTCGCTCGGCAGGTTGCCCGTGAAGCCGTTCTCGTCCAGGCAGAGGGACTCTAGCCTGTCGTGCCGAAACAGCCATGGAACGGAGCCGGTGAGTTGGTTCTTGTAAAGAAACAGCAGGGTGAGCTTCTTGAGACCCCTGAAGGCGTCAGGTATCTCTCCGGTGAGACGATTCATGGAAAAATCGAGCTCGATCAAGTTCACCGCCGTGACGTCGCGCGGCAGCTCGCCGGAGAGGGCGTTGTCGAAGAGGTAGAGGTACTCGAGCTTCCCGTGCCGCAACGCCCACGCCGGGACCGCGCCGGTGAGCTTGTTCGACGACATGTTGAGCTGCGTGAGCTCCGTGAGGCCGGCGAACGCCTCGGGGATCTCGCCGGTGAAGAGGTTGGCGGAGAGGTCGAGGTGCTCCATCGTCGCCGGCGAGAGGCTGCCAATGCCGGACGGGAGGGGGCCGGAGAGGAGGTTGTGGGAGAGGTCGAGGGAACGGAGGCGCGCCGCGCAGGGGTAGAGCGCGGCGGCGGGGAAGGCGCCGGCGAGGTTGTTGTAGGAGAGGTCGAGGCGGGCGAGATTCTCGAGGGCGCACACCGACGCCGGGATCGGGAGGGTCAGGTTGAGCCCCGGGAGGGAGAGCTCCGTGACGACCCCGATGCCGCCGCCGCCGCCGCCGGAGCAGGTGACCCCTTTCCAGGCGCAGTGGTTGGCGGTGGCAGAGGGGTCCCAGGAAGCAGCGAGCTGCGGAGGATAGCCCCAGCTCTTCTTTATGGCGAGAAGCGTGTCGCGGTCGCCGCCGGCGGCGGCCGCGGCGGTGGTCTGGGAGGTTGCGTCGGCAGCTAGGGGGAAGAGAAGGAGAAGCAAGACGAGTAGCAGAGGGGAGCGGCAGCTGGAGCTCCACCCTGACATTATTTTTTTTTTCTCGTAACTTCCAACAATGGCGCGTGTTCTGAGGGCGGATGGACGAGGGAATGATTGAATGAAGATGCGAGATTGCGAGCTTGGTTTAGGACCAAAAAAGAGGGGAGGGGGGGGGGGGGAGGTGACGCGCGAAATCCCTGATAGATCACCTGATTAGGGATGGCAACGGGACCCGATCCCCGATTCCCCACGGGGAATTCCTCTATTAGGGGACGGGAATGGGGAGAATTTCATCCCCACGGGGATCTAAACGGGGAAAATATGCTCCCCATCGGGGATGGCGGGGGCGGGGATGGGGCACCGTTCCCCGTCCCCATTTCCCCGCGTACCCGTTAAATTGGCCCAACAGCCCATTCTATTGAGGCCCAATAATACATGTATATAACCGAGTAACCCTAACCCGCCTCAGTCACTTCCTTTTCCCTCTCTATCAGCCGCCGCCGCCCCTTCTCCATCTTGCCGCAAGTCGCGATGCGCACGGCGACAACGATACGCTCGCAACCCCTATCGCCCAGGCGCCAAGCTGCTGGTGGCTAAGGCTCCAAGCAGGACCAAGCTGCTGGTGGCTGGCCGCTATGCACGGCCGCTGGCCCGCTGCTGCTAATCGCCGGCGGCTAGCGTGAGTACCCCATCTCCTGCCCGGCGCCAGCGCATCGTCCTGGAGCGCCGTGCTGCACCTGTGCAGGTCCAAGGAGGCAGCCACGAAACTGCACCTCCACTGGAGTGCTAGCATTGTGTTTTCCCTTCCAAATTTCAATGCTCGTGCAGTTCAGCTCTAGTGTTCTGTTGTCCTTCTTCGTGATGTGAAATTTTTCTAGGAAAGCTATGTGTCGTGAGCTGTTTAAAAGTAAGCATTCATAGCACTTGAATGTCAACTGATTTCTTTTGGTTCAGTCATGAAAAAAGTTTCAAATCCCAATCAAACTCAATTGAATGAATCAAGCTCATGGTGTAATAAACGTGGCGGGTTCCCCGTGGGGATTAATTCCCCGCGCGGGGACGGGGATGGGAGCAAAACCTCCCCCGTGAGCATTCGTGGGGACGGGGACGGGGATTTTTTTACCCCGCGGGGACGGGGTGGCATCCCCCGACGGGGAATTCCCCGTTGCCATCCCTACACCTGATGACTGATGTGTGAACGCGTGCGCGAGGCAGGGCGACCTGGGCAGCCTCCACCTAACAGTCGAGAGTAAAAATGGTCATGTTGTCCCTTAAATTTACAGAGCCAATAGAACGAGAAAACATAAGGTGTATTTGGTTGCCGGCCATGAATTACCACGCTAAATATTAGGTTTGCCACGTGGGTTTTAGTAGGTGTTTGCTTTAATTTGTTACTCAAATGAGGCTTGCCACATCCACCACGACTTCCACGAGCGCTCGCCATGACATTTTCTCCGTGTTCAGCTGTGGCACGCCACAGATAATTATTGCTTTCTCCTGCCTGATCATCTTTCATCGTACTGCCGTCTACCATATTGTTTTTTTTTTATTCGATGCTCATACTCTTGAGGAACTGCTGCACGACAGCACGAGGGCGTCTCGCTCGCTCTTATCAACTTGGAACGAAGACCATCTTCTCCGTGTACGAGAGTATGAAATTTGCCAAGGCATGCATGCAGCCATGCATACATGACACACCATCTACGCAGCAGGCAGCATGCCACCCCTAACGAGGGCTTAACAATCAGAATATTGCAGAACCATATAAAGCAGTAAAAGTATTTTTTTATCAAATACTTGGAACGGCTATCCAAACAGCAACCACACAAAATTTGCCACATAATTACTACATATACTAATAATACTCTAATATTTGGAGCACCCTCATGCATACGGCACTATAACAATATGGCCTTTTATAGAGTTGGGCCGCACCATAGCTCCCTGGGCCCGTGCACGATGATGAAAAGTGGCAACGAAGATGCAAGCAAGCCACAACGGACGGCACCATCGACCTAGGGATGGTATTCGGTCGAGTTCGGATCAAGTAGAGCATCTGGCACCCAAACTCAAAACCTGAACCTAAAATCCAAACTTCGATTCGGGGTACAAATTCGTCTCGGAATCAAATCCACGGATTAACCAAAACCCAAGAAGAGGTCACCACACGGTGCTGGATTTGCCGGCGAGGTCGAAGGACTCAAGGCTGGAGAGGCTCGCGCCGTTGCCCGTCGGCCCGTCGTAGAGTGGAGGTGGAGGTGGTGTGCGGGGCCGCCGACTAGTGGTGGAGGCGGAGGGCGGGGCCATCGACTAGTGGCGGAGGTGTTCCAAGTGGACTCGCACCGTTGCTCGGGCGCTCAGCGTCGCCGGTCGCTAGGTCCACCGTCCGCGCCTCCATCGGAGTACGGGAAACAAGACTCTTCTCCGACTCTGTGAGATGCACGCCGAGACCACGAGCAGGTGGTGGCGGCGTGACCATGTAGTCAGGCTGGAGGAGATTTGGTTGGAGGGTCGATCTAGTTAGGGTTCTTAAGTGGGCCTTTAGTGGGTTGATTGTTCCTAAATCCGTAGTATTTCAGCTGAACCCGCAAATCAGTACACACAAACTAGAAGCCAAAACAAAAACCTAAAATCTGCGGATATCCACCAAAACCTAAAATCCGCGGATATCCACCCCTCGGCTGCCATCCGTAACCATCGTGCTCATCTTTTGGATTACTTGTTGAGATTCGTGCCTACCACGATAGACGTGACATTGAACCGGTAGTAAACCAGGGTGCGCACATGGACGATTTGTGGAGTGGAGTTGGACACGATCAACGATGGGTGGCTGTTGTGCATGTGTGGCCGTGTGGGTGGGAAGATCCGTGGCTGTTGTTGCCTGAGCTGTAACATCCCTGGTGTTAATTAACACTAAAATAGTGATTAAGTTATGCTAAGTATAATTCAAAAGTGGAATTAAAGAAAATGAGGAAAAGTTATCCAAATTGAGTAAAAAAAACTATTTAAATGGAGCAATAAAGAAACTTTGAAAAACTTTCTAAAAACTTGAAAAAGTGCATATGCGAAAGTTGGAGTATAAGTCAAACCAAGAAACTTTCCTTTTCAGACCATAGACTAAAAATGCTTGGAAGCATCTCAAAATTCAAACCCTAATCTTGGAATTTGAATTTTTCAATTCAAATTCAAGGCTGAAATGGAATCTTAGTCAAATCTCAAGATTTTACCACTGAACATCAAAATCTCCAAAAAGCAAAGTTGTACATCTTTACATTCCTGAATTTTCCCTCCATTGGCACTTTGGCCAATTTTGCAATCTAGCCCCTCGAATTTCCAAAAATTCAGTTCAAACAGGGTTTTCTCCCTTTTTGAATAACTTCCAAACTTTCATCTTTTTCTCATCATCTTCAGTGCAGGGACATGTCCCATGAAATTCTAAACAACTTTCATGTTGGAAGATTTCCGAGCCATGTCCAATTTCTTGGAGTTCGGGCCATGCCAACCAAGTTGACTTTGCACCGGCAGAGGCGCGCTCACGGGGCGCTCACGCCGCGCTCGCGCATGCCCGCCCTCGCCGCCGGCAACGTGCTGCCGCCTGTCGTCCTCGCCTGAGCCGGCCAATGGCCCGGCTGCGTGTCCCCGCTCATGGAGCACGCGCCTGGCTCGATCACGTGGCAAAAGGCGCACTGTAGCGCTGACCCGAGCCTCGCTCCCGAGCTGTCGCCGTGTCGCCGCCGCGGGCCACCGGACTAACCCGCCGTCGCCGTTGCCCACCGGTCCGTTGCGTGACTTTTGCGACCCCGCTCGCCTCTTTTTCCTCCCGCCCTTTCTTTTCTCCTCGCCCACGCACGCCTGCCGCCCTGTCTCGCTGCCGCTCGTCTGCGCCGCGCTGACGCCGCGCGAAAGGCGTCAACGGCTCGCGACAGAGCCGCTGCCGCCGCGCCTTCTTGCCGCGCTGCCCTCGTCCCCATCCAGTGCTGATCGAGCACCGTCTCCTTCCCCTCTTCCTCTACTTAAAAGCCCAAACAGTTCCCTCCTTCTCCCGCGCTGAAACAGCTCGTCGGAGTTCACAGAGCCGTCGCCGAGCTTGCTCACGCGGCCAGCCTTCTCCGTTGTCCCTCCGGCCAAACCAAGGCGCGCAATAGCTTCCCCATCACCCACCGCCACTCCCCGACCAAACCCCGACCTTGTTCCGCCACCGCAGACGCCGGCGTAGCTCGCCGGAGAAGCTCGAGCTTCCGCCGCCGGCCGCTACGTGGCCAGCACGCTCCGCTTCTTCTCCGGCTGAACCGAGGGCACCAATAGCTTCACCGTGACGCGCTGGTGCTCATCGACCTCTTCCCCGACCCCGACGCCGCCGGTCACCGCTCGCCGGAGTTCGCCGAGCCGCCACCGCCGTCGCCGTCCACGTTCCCGGCCATCCCCGTCGTCGTCTTCTAGCTCCAAAGAACCCCGGTGAGCTCCTCTGCACTATGCGCCACTCTCCGAGGCCGGAGACCCCGCCTAGCCGCCGGCGTACGAACGCCGACGAGCTCGGGGGCCCTTCTGTGTCTTCTACCTTTTTCTAGGGGGGCGAACGTAAGATTCCAGGGACCGCTTTGCAAGGATTTAAATCTTCTAGGGTTCACGGTGCAAATAGATTCTTTCCCTTTGAGCACTATTCACTGCAACCTTCAAAAATTCGTAGAAAATCGTAGAAAAATCAGAAAAATGCCAAACAAATTTTGTAGTGACCAGTGAATCTAGAGCCCAAACTTCATCCATTGCACCTCACTCAGTGAGGCTTAGTTTTAAAGATTTAAAAATGGCAAAGTTTGAGCACTTTTCTTCATAACTTGAAATCCACTCATGCACTGGGGCTGAGCTTTGGATATGTTAGAGTCATGATTGACATAGGGTCTCTTCCCAAGTGGTGCACAAAAATTCCTAGTGGATTTAAAGTTGTGAATTTCCAAACTTATACCTTGCTGTTTTAGCAAATAAATCACAGAAACTAATTCACTCAGTGAAAAATCACCTCCTTCACACAGAAGCTTAATCAAGACATTAGAAACCTTAGAAAAATGAGAATGGTAATTTTTGGACACTAGAAAATGGCTAAATGATTTTTGGTAGCTTAAACATGGTGAAATTCCACAAAAATAACCATAAATCAAAACCACATGTAAACTTGCAGAGAGGCCACTCTTGGTGACCTAAGTCACTGTGCCATGTGGTGTGGTCAGAAACCTTATAGTTATTTTTGTAGGAGTTTATTTTCTTTCTAGGCATAAAGATAAGACCATTTTTAATAAATTATAGGAAAATCACCTTGAGCCAAGTTTTGGGCTAGGCTCCTGCCTTGGCATGAGCAAGCCTCTGGCCAAGTGGCACCTTAAAATAATACTCCTAAGTTCACCTTTTGAATAATAGAAAAAGGACTTGAATAGTGGAAAAGAGAAGAAAAAGAAAAAGAATAGAGGAGAACCTACATCTCATAAATCAAAACCTACTTATATCTAATGTTTATCCTTTCCAATTCATCAACCAAGGATTAAGCAAACCCTAACTCCATATTAAATCTCGATACTTAATCATTTCATACATCTCGTGTAGATTCGGGTCTCGCCGACGGAGTCTACGAGCTAGTCCCCGCTGCCGAGGAGATTGCCCAGGAGTCTGAGGTGAACGTGGTGCACGTGGATCCGAGCCCCGAGTAGGAGTACCGCTTCGAGCCGGAAGGCAAGCCCCGGAACATAACCTAACTTTACTTTACGCGATTTACATTGACTATATGCTTGTGCATTTAAGTTTCAAGGAGCTGAATGAAACCCTAGATTGCATGATCATAGGCTCCTTTGGTTGAACACTAGTATGTTAGGTTCGATAGTCGCTATGCTTAAGACCGTTAGAAGTCGAGTGTTTCCGACACTCGCGAGATATAGGAGTTGCATGCCTACTCATATCAGAAACGCTAGAGATGATGGACGGATGATTGTAGATACCCGTCTATCGATGGTTTTAATTGGAAACATGTGGTACTTTTGTGTCAAGCTTTTGAACGTACCACACATATGCACGGACCATGGGACCGGTAAGTCCCGGTATCCGATTGATGCGAGCAGGTCCGACAGCCCGCTGTCTTGGAAACGTTATCCCATGGGCACATGAGGGTAGTTGCGTCAGTCCCGATAGTGGTGAACCTTTACCCTGAGGCTTTGGGACTCGGGAGCCACTCGCAGAGAGAGGAGAAAGGATTGGGACGTGTTGGCATTTCCAACCATTCCGTGTGTGTGGGTTTTCCCTGGCCAGGTAGTTAAATTCGGTTCGAACTGTCCGCTTCTCGCGGTTAATGAGACTGCTTGACCGATGTATGACATACTATGAAGTAAACTTGGAAGGATGAAATCTTTGTATGGAATAATTGTATTGCAAAACTTGGTTGTCTAGCTAGGCTCACCTAGAATGGATAGGTTAAAGGAATTAAAATCAAGATGGATAAACTAGAGATCAGCTTAGTCGCTTTTGGCAAAAGAACTCCCTAGCCAAACAACCTTTCATTTTAGGAGTCGGTGATGTAGTGATCACCAGTCGGGTAAGTCTTGTTGAGTATAACTAGTATACTCAGCCTTGCTTATGGCTAAATTTTCAGAACAGTCCCCTCAGGAGGTAGCTGCCTCTATGGCTTGGGCCACCCAGCTTCCTCCTGGTTACAGCATCGAGTGGGAGCCGACCTCTTCCGAGGATCGTGAGGAGTAGCGTCACGGCTGACTTCATCGTGACGATACTATGGATCGTTGGTAGTATCTCGTTTACTTTTTGCTGCATGAACTCGAACTACTTTATTATCATTTCAATTTGGTTTGTAATAACTCTGAGACTTGTTGTAATTTGAATTGTGGAATGATGTGATCTTTGGAACTCACCTTCAAGTGAGCGTATGAACGAACGATCTTCAGTTGCAGTTAGTCGAGCTCGACTCGACGGTCGTATCCGCACTTGGGAACATTTTCGTGTATTAGCACCAACGGAAGGTGAAATATACTTAAGTGGGCCCATTTCTCGGGTAAGATCGCTACATGAGCCAGGGAAGATTCTTTGGATTTTTATAAACTTTGATCTCATTTTACCTTTAAACCGTAAATGCATTTAAAATTTCTTTGAAGCATAATGCTATCGAGAATTTATGCAACAAAACAAGATCATATATAAATATATTTTGATTTTATAAATAAAAAACAATATTCGAGATGTATTATTTCAACATTTTGAGTACCAATGCTCAACAACCTGTATGTATTGCTTCAACATTTTCACATAAAATGTTAAACTAGTTTATTAAAATCATTGAACTATGTTTGAGAAATTGTTAAATCTAGTAGTTTACAATGTTGATTACATAAGCAAATAAACATTTCCAGCTGCCACTCACACAACACAACGTTCCATATCATCAACACTTTACCTCGTAACCGCAATAAATCCTCAAGAGAAAAGTCTATTTTTCACCTTTTAACTATTACAAAAGTCTGATTTTCAACCTCAAACTACAAAACCGGATACTAAAGTCCCTCCAAGTATCCAAAACATGCAAAATTGGCCCTTTGGGTGGTTTTGAGAGTGGTTTTGGATTTTCTAGAAATAGCAAAAATATTGTTTAAACTTTAAAAAACCATAACTAATTCATTTTGGACCCAAAAATATGAAATCAGTGCCAAAAGTTCTCTTAAAATGTAACCCACCTATTGGCACACCATTTAATGTTATTTGGGTATTATATATTTATATTACTAGTGTCTTATTGTTTTTTCTAAAAATAATTAGAATAAAAATAAACAATATGTAAATAACTTCTAATGGTGCACCAACATGTAGGTCACATTTTTTGAAAAATATTTGCACCAGATTATAATTTTTCTAGTTCCAAATAATTTATTTATGAATTTATTAATATAAATAATTTTTAATTTTTTTAGAAAATACAAATCCACCTTCAAAACCACTCAAAGGGTCAATTTTGCACGGTTTGGATAGTTGGAGAGCCTTCAGTGCCCGGTTTTGTAGTTGTAGGTTGAAAATCAGACTTCTATAATAGTTGGAGGGTGAAAAATAGACTTTTCACAATCCTAAAAGACATGTATTTCTTTTTTTTTAATTAGAAGTGTAGGAGTATGTACGAACGCAAACATATTGACTAGGGGTTTGTTTAGATCGCTAACTTTCGCCAACTTATTTTGTCAATTTGTCACATCGAATGTTTAGATACTAATTAGGATTATTAAACATAGGTGTAAAATAATTAATTACATAGATGAACTCCACATCGTGAGACGAATCTATTGAGCTAATTAATTCATCATCAGACACTGTCATGCTACAATAACCCGTCATTAAAAATACGCTAAAGACGGCACATATTAGGCTTAGTAAATTCGTCTTGCGATGCAGAGTCCATCTATGTAATTAGTTTTATAATTAGTCTACATTTAGTACTTCTAATTAGTGTAAAAAGGATGAATGTGACATTTCGCCAACTTTTTACCAACTTTGCACCTTCATCTCAAGAAGGCCTAGGACGGCACCATCATTTATCGGAAAACCGTACGAAACAACCAGTTTTGGACATTCAGAATTACTTCTTCGGAGTGCACAATACAACATTCGGCCCTACACAGCGCACTGCACTGCAAACCCAATTTGATTGATCATACAGCACACAATCGAACGCAAAGGAGACACGTCCACGTCCAGGTTCAGCAATACGACGGACGGAGCAGCGCCGGCTCCGGTGACCCGGTCCTACATTACATGGCATACCTCTGGGTCCAGGTCCTCGCGGTGTTCTCGTACTTGTGCCGGTCCGTTTTGTACATGTGCGCGATCTCGGGGACCAGAGGGTCATCAGGGTTCGGATCCGTCAGCAGGGAGCAGATGGACAGCAACACCTGGGAAGCCAACACAAACGCGGGTGTTCGTAGGAAGCTCGAGCCATGGAAAGGTATTGATTGCTACATACGAGAACGGAGTATCACCAACCTTGGAAATGGTGAGCGCCGGACTCCACTGGTCCTTCAGGATGTCAAGGCAGATGCTGCCATTGCTGTTTATGTTTGGATGGAACACCTTGGTGCGAAATGCTACCTGCATATTGCATAGCAAGACCAAGGTCACATGCTTTGGAACTTCGGATTCTAAGGATACAGTACATCAATTATTATTTTTAGAAAAGGAATAGTACATTAATTCTGAGACTTGAAAAGTTTAAAAGCTTGCACATGAATTTTTAGATCTGCGGCACTTGTAAATTGTAATTCGATCAAGGACTTATTTACCACCGCAAATGAGTTTACATGGAATCACTTTGATCCTTGGAGTTCGACCTAAACGATTCAGTGTTTCAGCAAGTGTGCTTAGTGGCATGGCATCTCAACAATGGGCTTTAGTGGCACAGCATCTCACCAATAAGCTCTTGACTCAACTCAACATATAGGGAAAAAACTCTCAATCTCTTCAAAAGTTCCTTCATAAAAAAAGAATTTGTATACAGATTGTAGATTTCAAGTGCATATGAACCAGAGTCATGCTCCTATGATGTGAAATTAGCTTACGTGGATCCTTATTTTTTACAAAATACAAGTAAAAAATAATAACCATAAGAAAAAATTGCATGGAAACAGGATTAATACACCATTGCTCAAATTCTTAATCAGTTACCAATTACCATACCTTTGGTGGTTTGAAAGGATAATCAGGAGGGAAATGGATTGTAACTAGGAAAACTCCACCAGAATATGGGCTATCAGATGGACCCATTATTGTTGCCTGCCAGTGGAACATGTCCTCACCCACCGGACCTGTCAAATAGGATTTTGTCGTCACCGACAAGGTATTTGATGTGATTTTTGAGTGAACAAAATTCTAGGTTGTGCACTACATTGAAACGTCTTCTCTGATGGGCATATATATGGTCTAAATCGACAGATTTGACAGGAAACAGAGCTTACTAGACAACAAAACAGCCTCAAACAAGGTATTTGACAACATTAAACGATGAAAGAAAAACATGTCTAGTTTTAGTTCAGTCTATCCTTTGCAAGAAGCAATTACAAGTACAGATTCATACTCTATAAAGTTTGACTGCTTATTGCTTCACATAAACACTTAAAAGGGATGTACACAAATCATCATATGTATAGTGTGATCCATACACGCTGTAAAACATTAATTATTTTCATGTACAGATATGTAATGGTGCATCAACAGCATCAGGAAGCCCAACTGTACAATCAAAATGAAACAATTAAATGGATAAATTGACATGTCTTTTTCTGAATGCCATTTGCTGTCCTGATTTGCAAATTGCAACCTACTAGTGTAACTGGGACATCAAGCTATCAATTGAAATACTCCTGATTCCTTGAGCAGATCAGAAGAACTTAAGATCCACAAAATAATATACTGCTGCTTCATACCCTTTCTCCTTCTATAAAAACAGGTTTATACTAACCACTAACATGTTACATATGTTAAAAAGTAAAAGGGTGTAGCTAGTTGAAATACTCCAATATGTTGTAAATTATTTCAAACTTAAGTCAAGATCACCAAATAGTTCATCTTATCCATAAACAAAATCTAGTGACCAATTTTCAATAAAGACGCCATTTTGATTGTTCTACATCACAGTGTTAAGTGTCAAACCAAAAAAAACATTTTTTGTGTGGTTCAATTACAATGCCTTGTAAAGCTCGTTTTACTCTGGTGAACAGCTCATTCTAGCTATGTCGACAAGAGTACATAGCATGAAAAGTGCTATGTTGCCTGCATGGTAGATATTACTCAAGGTGAAGTATAAAAGGTATTACTATAGATGTCTGTGTTTCTAACTAGTACTCACATAACTACTACTACAAATCAGACAATTTGACAAATCACATAGATAAATCCTCTGGACAAACGAAGTAATAGCATTCCTCAAAATAGGACAAGTTTGCAGAAGAAAGTAAAGCCACCCCCAAACTCCTAAAGATTGTCAACGTCTCTTTGGTACCTAGTGAACAGGAACCAAGCTCATTCCCATGTAACGAAGAGGGCAATCACTTGTCAGGTTGGTTTTGTAAGAAATCTATATTTGTAGTTTGTACCGAAGGAGGCAAGCATGTGAACAAGAACCTTGTTCAGAGAATCGGAAGCATGTGCAGTAAACTATACAAGGGTGTTGGCTAGAAACGTAAAATCCAAAGACGAGGTAGCGAGAAAGAAAGCAGCGCGACCTGCACTGCACGAGGTAGGAGGGTCCTTCTGCAGATCCTTGAGCTCTTTCTGAATCCTCTTCGACGCCATCTCCCCCTTCCCTGCCCTCCTATTTCCAGTAAGCAAGATAAAAAAGAGAAAAGAAGTTACAATCAGGTTCTATCAAAAGCAGATATCAGAGATGACACGCAAGCATGCACAGAAGAGGAAGGAAAAAAGAAACAAAAACCTGCCTGAAGAACTTGTTTCTCCTTTGCTTCTGCCTCTCTCCCTCCTCTCTTCTCAAGGATCGACAAATAATGGAGTTTGGAGTTGGGGAGAAGAACCAGGACGAGGGTATTTATGTAAATGAGCGTCCCCGGAACGCTACAGGTTTGCGTGCTGGCTTTCTTTATTCAGCTTCGGCGAGCCATCATCGCACCTTTCCTGGGGCCTTCCCTTACTTTATACTGGCGAATGGACGATGCGAATGGGATGCCATCCATGGCTGGCTGATCAGTGAAAGCGGCCGGCATCAAATCAAATGCCAATTGCCATCCACTAACCCCCGTTCATATCATGTCCGTGGCTGGCTGCCGCTCATATTCTTTTCTTTTTTCTGATGAACAACGATAAATAACTAAATAAAAATCGATGGATGGATGGGGATGCAAACAGTTGCTGATCCACTCACCCGGCAGATGCTGCTGCTGCGCCCACAGATTCACTGATTGGGACGGCCTGCTGTTGAATGATTCCTCGTGGTCTACCTGTCAGTGGCCGGACGGCCGAATCCAATCCTTGCGTGAGAAATCGCTCGGGTGGATCCCAGTTTCTGCCTGCACGGCTGGTAGTGGTTTCTTTTTCCCTGAACAACAGCTCAGCTCTACGAGACTACGAAGGTTATGGAGTTCGGCATTTTCAACCGGGGTCCGTGGGTCAGTTCCACCCTCCACGGCATCAGGCCATCAGCCCTAAGACTAAGCAGTTCAACAGTTTCTTATCAGACACTCGGCAGACGTTTAATAACGATTTTTTTTTGTCAAATTTCACCACAGCAAACCATGTAGAGATGGATCGGGGAGTTTGGAAAAAAAAACTGAGTCACAGACTGATATCAGTTTATTTATAGTCTGCTATAGTTTGTGGATCGCAAAAGAAAAAAAAATTACACAGAAAATTTCACGCCTTCATCATCGGCCGAAGTGCCTTTGAAGATAGCTGCTTTGCCTTTCTGTTCCAATTGCCGCAGTGCCCGCATGAGAACACTGCGATCGATTCCCTCGAGTTCTGCAACAGAATCCACAAACAAAACAAGACTGAATAAGGCAAGTGACAGTTTTTTTTGGCAGGGTAAAGCAATTGGATTATGAAACATGCTTTATCCCCGATGAAGTTCCACCAATAGAGCATCTCCATGAGACTTTTATATATTTTCTAACTTACAGAAATAAAGATTTTGATGAAAAAACACCCTCCAACAGCCTCTTCAATTGTATAAACAAATATAAACATCCTCTATTCCGGATTTCTCGCTAACCAAAGAGAAACTGTTGAAGAGTATAAAGATATAGAAAACGGTTTTTACTCAAATGACTCTCCAAATTATTATTTTGAGAGTATATTTTAGAAAGCCTCTTGGAGATGCTCACTCGAGTATAAATAATGTAGAATATCTAGCCACTGCAGTGCTTTTACTGCATGTTGTTAAAACGTATTTGAGCGAAAGAAATACTCATATCTGAAGACAACGGCAAATCTGATCCCAACACTTTGGAGTATATCAAACTCACCAGTTCCACGAGTATCAATTCCAGAGCGTATTTCTTCAATGGTCATAACTTCCAATCCATTATCCTTTACCTACAAGCACAAGGCAAAGAGATACCATGGCACAACAAACAAGTCATAAATAGACATCCTCGGAAAATGTGAAAAATAGAAAAAAAAACAGTCTTACAAAGTTTATTATGAGGTTGGCCCAGTCCTGTATCCTTAACCAAAGAATGAGGCACCTCTTGTGACCTTTGTCCATCCACTCCGCGCGACCTGCCGTTTCAGCACAAATTTAAATAGATGCTGATTGTCAAAACCAAATGACATCACACTGCATAAATACCATACGCTATCACAGTAACTAAAAGGAGTGTTGATGGGTTATAGAATGTTACCTTCACTAACGAGAGCTGCAAGGAACACTTCCTTTGCTTCATGGCTAAGAGATCCTGCATTATAAAAGGCCTGTAAATGCAGTGCAATGACTAAAACAAGTCAACGAATTTAGAGCAGTGGATCATTTTGTGAGTACAGACTAGCACAGTTTGCTCAAAACGATTCATGGTAGGTCTTCTGTGTAAATTTAAATTATCATAATGCCATAGATTGCTAGGCATAAATTTACAGCGAACCAAAAATTACTCTGATTAAACAAGATTTCCATATAATTGCAGGAAACAATATGTCAAAACTAGAATTAAGATAAACGTATATTACTCTCGATCTTTGGATTGGAGAACAAGGGAAAATCTTCTTCGAGTGATATTGTATGTATCTTTTGACTTCTACAGTACTCAAGTATCAGATCTTTCCATAACTGCACTTGTTTTTCCCTCGTTTCACGCACAGGCTGCAAACTGAGGGATATATGTTAGCATAATATGCTATAGTTATCAGTTCTGATATTGAATGGCTCAAAACAAGTTCAAATGGAGGTTTTTTTGCAGATAGATTTGAAGATAATAAAACAATATTTTTCAACAAAGCGAGATATTCCCTCTGGTCTTGAATATTTGACGTTTAGGACAAGCAAATTAATTCATTTTTTTAACTAACCAGCTTGTTCTAAACGACATATAGTTAAGGACGGAGGGAGTATGTAATAATGCATCATTGGATCTCAAAGAGGGTGCCAAAATATGCAGGTACTGTTATGTCACGAAAGACTACTGCTTATGAAGTCAACACCTCAAACCTAACATGTGTTCCAATATGGTAGGAAACTAATAGAATGTACCAAAATGCTGACTAGTGATATTTTCCAAGAATAACAAAATATACATGTGTACTTTTGAACGTTTATTGAACCATGCACATTCTAATCTGGGCCTTAGTGCATAATTTGTCAACAGGGACTGTTGGAAATAGCTGGCTTTGAATCAACTAGTGCATAACATTGAAATAAAAACTTTTGCATCTTCATGTACATTGACCGCATATGTAAATATGTTCAGGCCTTCACTACAGAACAGGATAATAGGGCAATATGAGCGAGTTTCCTTCAGCTCAGATTAAGTAAAGCTTACAAAATTGGAATACCCAAGTACTGTTGAACTTACTGTAGCGTAAGCTAAATAAATGCAATTGCAAACCATTAATGCGCTGAGTGTGGCGATTCATCTCTATGAATTGGCTAGATGGTGAATTTCCTAAACCCGTCACCCTGAAACTATGATTACAACTACAGCCATCACCAGCCAGCCATTTCTTCATCCTGAAGATTGAAGATTACTGGAACATTTTTGTGGCATTGTTGCTGAAAGCATGCACAGGCCTGGTGTTTGTATTCACAAGTGAACAAAAAGCCGTCTGACAGAGCGAGAGCGATGAGGGATTACGTGAAGTAAGGCGGGTAGTTGAAGAAGGGAGGCAGCCTGAAATCGCCCAGCCTCTGCATCTTCGCTCCTCTCGAAGTCCAGGTGCTGTAGCAGTTGAATTATAATCTCAGAAACAAATATAAGAATCTGATTGCTCTTTGCAGCAGGGGAAGCAGGGAACCATGATTATGGAGTTGGGTATTCCCATCTAACACTTAAAAAAGCCAGTTGAACAGTAAAACAAGTTCACAAATCACAATATGCCAATATCTTCTTGTATTCGAAGATCTTTCTCACATAGTCTTTGAATCAATCGATTTCTTATTTATTTAGCGAGTCTCAACGATCTACAGAAAGGACATACAGTCATACACAGCAGAGTATAGGTTCTATGAAGAAGGAGTCTCATCAATCCTAGTATTCTACTGTTCTTACCCCCCCCCCACCCCACCCCCCCCACCCCCCCAGTCTACAGAGGCTATTTTGGATTGGGATGTGCTCACCTCACCCAGTCAGCCGTTGGCCAATGGTTGATGCTTGGCTGCCGCCGACCGCCGCCTGTCCTAGTGACACCCTGGCCGCTGGCGCCTCGCTAGTGCGCGGCGTCGCTGGCGTGCCCCTCCTGGCCTGGCGACCACTGCGGCACTGCCACGGCCTCAACGCGGAGCTGCAATCCGGCCCTCCCGGGCGCGCGCTGCCGCCGCAGAGGTCGGAGGCGGCGGGTCCGAGTTCCCTACCGTCCCTGCCGCTTGGTGGCCGCCGGCCGTCTAGGTTCCTGGATTTGCTGATTTGGGGGAACTGGGGAGTTCCAGCCGCCGGGAGAGGGAGGATTCGCGGCGGAGCTGTCGTGGCCTCGTGGGAACTTTTTTTTTTTTTTTGGGAGAAACTGGCATCGTGGGAACGGAACCGGATCCTCTGTTATAGTTGCAAACTATGTACGAGGGACGTCCTTTGGCCTGGAACGTTGATCGGTCATCAAACGGCTCTGCACCCACCTCACGCTCTCCCACATGGAAGCACCAGCCAGTGAACCCTGTGGCCTGAAACGAGCCCAACCATCTAAGCATTATATCTTGATAAAAAAAATATAAGCATACTATGAATTTTTTATTGGAAATCGTTGACTTTTGAATGTTAGTAAAAAATATTAGAACTGTCACAAACGAGCGTAATATACAAAGTTATTATTTTCATATATAGAAAAAATAATTTTTTTATACAGTCTATATTTAAATGACAAAGATACTTAACAGGACCTATAATCCTAGGTAGTATCTTTTTCGCCTTATGGTATCATATCGTAGGATCGTATCGCAGTATCGAGATTTTATCAAATTATAAAAATTATATTTTATATAGGATTTGTAATAGATTGCATATATTGAAATCCAAAATATTGAGTTTCGACAATTTAATTACCCTTTTGCATATTTCACTTATCTTATTGACATTATAATTAGCATAACTTAATTTAAACAACACTTATTGCAACTATTTTATTGAAAAATATTTATATTATTAGTTATGTAGTATCATAGAATTATAGTATTCGGATATAATTGTAGTATCTGGATACGAAATTTCAGGTAGAATCCTGTAGAGCCTCAATATAGGATCGAGATATTATAAAAAAATTAAGATACTAGACAGGGTCGATATCGTTTTGGTCCTGTAGCATATCAGGATACACGTTGCCCACAATAGTGTGCCGAACTCACGTGAGTTCCACTTAAATGTATGTGGGTCCCACCTAAATAAGTATATGGACCCACCAAAATAATACGGAGTCCCATGTAAATTCCACGTAAATAGTACATGGATGGGGGCCACTCACGATGGACCAATGATTAGGCTCGTTTCAAGGCTACATAGTTTGCTGGCTGGTGCTTCCGTGTGGGAGAGCGTGAGGTGGGTGCAGAGCCGTTTGATGGCCTATCAACGTTCTAGGCCAAAGGACGTCCCTCTTACATAGTTTGAAACTATGTTAGAGGATCTGGTTCCCGTGGGAACTGGGAAGGTGCGGTTGGTGATGGCCCGCTTCTAGACGGGGCCCTCTCTAAAAGGCCGAAAGTACCCGACACCTGGGCTTAGACCTGAGCGAGAGCCCAGTCTAATTTCAGCCCATCAGACCGAGTACGATAAACATCAGCTGGCTCCTGACTGACTGGTTGAGCGTACGAACTTCTGCACCATTTTTTTTTTAAGAACTTCTGCATAATTGTTTCTAGCTCTTCGGGCCTCTTTGTTGGTAATTGGTATCATGTCATCCATGCAAGTAAACGGAGGTACAAAATTGTCGGATCAGTCGATCCTACTAGCGCTAGCAGCAGCGAGTTTCTTGCTGCGCAGCAGCCAACGGCCGTAGTAAAGCCAGGCCAGTATACTTTTTTTTTCCAAAATGTAATATGCTTTACTTTTATTTTTAGTTAAATTTCTCTATATTTGGCTAAACATGCAACAAAAAAATGTACTAATACTACCAATTACGAAATAAATATACTATCAAAACATTTTTTATGATGCATTAACAAAATACTAATTTGATGTCGGATCAGTACTGTTGTCCTATAAATTATGTCCAAGTTAAAAAAAAATATTAGAATAAACTAATCGGAGCTGCTAGCTCCCTAACATCCGATGAGAATTTTTTTATCAAACGCTCCATGTAACATTTAAAACTAATTGTTGCACCATTACACATCACCTATTGCAACATTAAGAAACATGTGTAAAAATGACGGTATCGTCCGATCCCCACCGCAACATGACATCATGTTAGATGCAACATCCATTAAGAGAGCGATACACAATAACAACGTTTGCAACACATCAACGTATATATAGTGTAACAATCCATAATTCACAACATTTTTAAACTATATTCACAGCTTTCTAAAAAACATATAATTTCAAAAAAATGAATATAATTAGTTAATTAAACCAAATAAGTGCAAAAGGGCAAACAATTTACTAAAATATTTAGAATACACTTTGGCAACAACATAAAATAGTTGCTGTAGCATCACCTCACATAACTAACATCCTGAAGATGACCAACGCAACATCACATACCAACCCATTGTAGAATCTTAAAACGACTCTAGCAACATCAGCTGCAATATAAGCAATTAGTTGAAAAATCCTGCGGCAGCATTTTTGCATGACTATCGCAACAAAAAATATGCTTAAAACTTTGCACCACAACATTTGTTGTTGGAGTTAGAGTATCTATCAAGTGACACCATTATATCATGCGAATCGTAACAAAATTACCCAATCAAAACCACCCGCCACAACATCAGCTCGTGGTAGGTTCCGCCGTTCGATTTTATTCCCATCCGGACACCCTATAGAAAGCATTATCGTAAACTAAAAATACTTTATATTGAACATATAGAGTAGTAAACAAATATGAGCAAGGGACGTCACCTACCACTGAATGAATAATAGCGGTTAAACCATAGAATAAATCTAGAAAAATATGAGCACCTGTGCTGAGCCAAGGACTCGAACCCGGTGGACAAGTTCTACCACAAGGACCCTTACCAGCTGAGCTACTCGCAAATAATTCCAAACTAGATGAGTGGCACGAGGGACGGCCTAAAGAAACATGGCCAGCACGACCTCTGTGGAGTGTTTCTCTATAAACTATGTTCAAATTACAACCTAGTTGTGGTAGAGATAGCGAAACTTTGTGATCCAATGTCACCGTCGTCTAGCGAAACTTTGTGATCCAATGTCACCGTCGTCGTTATCTCTCGTACGTGGGAAACCTTGCATTACATGGTAGGGGCAATAAATGATACACTTTGCATTCCCAGCCGCTCGGTCATCAACTACCAGGAGCCCGTGATAGCCCGACCGACCGGCGCGCAGGCAGGGCATTCACGCGCAGAAAGGAGAAAGACAGAGGTCTTGTT
Organism: Digitaria exilis; assembly: GCA_015342445.1. Lineage (NCBI taxonomy): Eukaryota > Viridiplantae > Streptophyta > Magnoliopsida > Poales > Poaceae > Digitaria > Digitaria exilis. Next base: position 656,175 of record JACEFO010001882.1, read on the forward strand.
TAGAAAACTATGTCCCTCTTCTAGAAAACGCCAACTTATCACTAACTTGGCACCAATTTTCTAAACTAAACAGCTCTAGAAACGAGAAGCGCGGGGTTTCTCGCTCGATAGTCCATTCGATCGGTAGCAGTTTGGTCGTCCAGCGAATCTGGTCGTGGCCTAGGTGGTAGGAATGTAGGATACGGTCATCAGGTCACGTAGACGGTCGTGACACGCGTCATCATATCGATCCAAACTGACAAAGAAATAAAACTGAGCTATCAAGCGTCTCGGCCACAAGCCCCACGAGGCCACGGCAACGTGTACCACGCGCTGCTGGCTCATCGTCATCGCCGTGAGTGCAGCGTGTTCGATCCGGCCGGGCGGGCGAGGGCGTCAGCGCCGCCAGCGTAGAATTCCGTTGAATTGCATCTTTGGTTAGCTGGGGGCAGGCCAGGCCGAGGAGCCGGGCACCGGGACAAAAACGTCGGATGGGGACGGGGAACGCGATACCCCCACTACACTAGCAGCTTTGTGGCATGTACTAGCTTTGGTTAGCTTTGTCCCTCCCAGCACAACACTGCGAAGGCGCTAAACTGCCAGCGATGACTAGGAGTCTAGGATGGTAGCATGCGAGCGCGACAAGGGACTCGATACGATGCAAACGTACCCCTGGCGCGCACGCGCACACGGTTCTTAAGTTTTTGGAACATGCATGCATCGATCGTCACGACCAGGGAGTGACCATTGTCAGAGGTGGCAAGCTCAGAAACGCTGCTCCCTTTGGACTTGTCGTAGGGTGGCTCAAACCCTCGTCGATCGTAAGCACTGGTGTCACAGCCTATAGTCATGCCGGCGTGTGTGGTTTGTTACGGTCTCCATCCACCTGCCCTAACATGCATCTTGTTTCTCTGATCTGTAGTAATTCCAAGTAATAACAAGCATTATACAAAAATTGCTTTTTCTCCCCTTTATCTCAAAAGCTTACCATGACAATGGCAATACATATACTACTATTCCCCGCTCACATTTACCGTACAGGGTTTGGTTAGTTCCGTTGTTGATCAAGTCTTTTAGTGATCAATCATAAATTAAATATCTAAAAATGCAGACAACGTTATATTGATATGCTATATATATTAGAATCAACTCTTTTAATATTTAAATTCCGCTATAGATATTATTATTTATCAAAAAGTTATAATGTAGTTCTGTTACGTATCCTAGTTTGTTTACCAGTCGCGTGGGGCATCTACTCAATTTGAATTGACGAACTAAACATAACATTCCCACCTACGTTCAATTCTCAAACTACTACATTGAAGCATCCATCTTCCGGAGGAAAAACACGGTTTGAATTGAAGCTATTGACTGCGCGCTTTTGTAAGTAATATCCGAAACGACGCAGCTGTTTCTACACAACGATAGTGCCCGGCGCGCTCGATCCTGTATGTCGCGCTCGCTCGCTCTCGCTCACAATCACAAGTCGTCGCCAGGTCTCTTATCATCTCCCTGGGTTGGGTTGGGTCGCGCCTGGCCGGTTCGTCTTGGCCCATATATACCTCGGCACCTCCCGTGTAGTCCCGTGCAACGATAGGAGAATTAGTGGCAGTAAATCAATAAAACAACTCCATCGAGCGAGCACAAGGCTGACTAGCTCAAAGACGGTTGAAAGGGGCACTATTGGTGAGAACTACTAGCTCCTTAAAGCCGCAGGTTAGAGCTAACCTCCTCGTGTACGTAGTTCATCACTCATCGGCCACCACCATCTCCACCACCTGATCTATCTAGCTATCTCCTCTCTCGCTCGCCGGCCGGCCTCGTAACCGAGTGGCAGCTAAGCTAGCTGGCGGCGATGGGGTTCATGAGCGGCAAGGAGCTGGTGGCGACGCTGGCGCCGGTGGCCGTGTACTGGGTGTACGCGGGCATCTACGAGGCGCTGCTGGCGCACACCACGGTGCTGGACAGGTACAGGCTGCACTCGCGGCGGGACGAGGAGACCAAGAACATCGCCTCCAGGAAGGACGTCGTCAGGGGCGTGCTCCTCCAGCAGGCCATCCAGGTCGCCATCTCAGTCGCCGTGCTTAAGGTTAGTATAGGCTGTGCCTGTGCACAAGCCCAGCTCTGATCTTCTTCATCGCGTCTAATGCGGGCTCTTCATTAGCGCATGAAAAATCTCTCTCGAGTCGTGATCGGACTAACTCGCGACCATCATCCTTGCATGCAATTAATTCTTTCCCATGTCTTTCAAAAATTAGTTCTTTCCCATGTTTTGTGGTGCATGGTTTGGAACTTTGGAATCGATTTGGAAAAAAAAAAGATAGAGCTCGATGTGTGTTTTACCAGAAATGGTTTTGGTTTCGGCATTACCAGTGCACGTTTTTAACATTGCCCCCAAGGTGATAACAACATCTCTGTCTCGTGTCTTCGGAGAACAAGTAAACCTGGACAAGGATTATACTAATAGTAATATGTTAACATAAGTTTAAACACTCGTGGGAAGGAAAGGGGGGGGGGGGGGAAGATTAATAAAAGTGACAGTGATTGCCCAGGTCAGGCCCAGTACCTTCAGTTCTGCCGAGCAGGCAGGCAGCCCGCCGGATTGGTCAAAACCAGGTCAAGCATGGTCGTCCGTGTGCCTACGACAAACAATACGCATCAAAGTTTGAAACGTGTGTTCATGTTGGACAAGTGTTGCGGATTACTATAAAAAATCGGCTCAAAGAAAAAAGAAGTCGTTCTCTTCCTTCAGCTGCCGTGCGTTCGCATTTCCATTTCGTGGGCATTTCATAGCACATTTCTGAAAAGCGAAAAGGTTTCAAATTTCCAGTTCGCTCCGTATGTTATCGGCATTGACACTGCAACCGGCTTGCCCTGACAGGCTGACCGAGCGCAGCGCCTTTGCCATGCTTCGCTGCTGCTCGGCCGCCGCTCGCCCGCTCTCATCAGGATAACCAGCTGACCCCTGACCGCCTGACGAGCATTCAAGGGTGACCGTCCCTTGCTGCGCGCGCGCGCATAGTTGTCTGCGCCGCTCGTCGAGCAGCAGGTGTGCCGTGTGCAGCGACAGGCTACGCGCGGGGCATGCAAGCTCCATGCACTGGTGGTGCTTCCATGCACCGTCCACGACCGATCAACTTGGTTCTCATTCGTACACTTAGCACATGCTCATTTATGTCGAACGATACGCAATTACGAATGGGTTGTGTTTAGTTGGAGTAGGGAAATTTTTTTTTCTAGAATACGTGTTATGTGAGGGGATGAATAGAAAAGGTGAAAAAAGAATTTTAAGAATACGTGTTTTAAGAGGGGTAAATAGTAAGTAAAAGAAAAGTACGTTTTGGAACTGAACACGGCAGCATTGATCTTCATCACGGCAGCATTGATCTTCATCCGGCGTTCCTGTGCAGCTCGAGGGCCACGATGCCCGCGCAGCGGCGGAGCCGGAGCCTTCCCTTGTGGTGGCGGCGCGTTTCGGCGTGGCGATGCTGGTGCTTGACGCGTGGCAGTACTTCATGCACCGCCTGATGCACTCGGTCCCCTACATGTACCGCCGGTTCCACTCGTGGCACCACCGCGTGGCGGCGCCGTACGCGTACGCGGCGCAGTACGGGCACCCCGTCGACGGCGTGCTCACGGAGACGCTCTCCGGCGCGGCGGCCTACGTGGCGTCCGGCATGTCCCCTCGCGCCGCCGCGGCCTTCTTCGCCTTCGCCACCGCCAAGGGCGTCGACGACCACTGCGGCGTCGCGGCGCCGTGGAACCCGCTCCACGCGCTGTTCCGGAACAACACCGCCTACCACGACGTCCACCACCAGCGCGGCGGCGGCCGACGCAACTTCTCACAGCCTTTCTTCGTCGTCTGGGACCGACTGCTCGGCACCCACGCGCCCTACGCCCTGCGCCAGAGGGATGGCGGCGGGCTCGAGGTCATCGCCTTCAACAAGGACCAGACGCGCTAGCCTGGCTATAGCATCTTGTTCCGTGCAGGTGCAGGCTTGGCTGGCGCCACACCACACCAGCAAGGCAAGGCAGCGAGGATGGCCTCGTTTACCGTTTGGTTTTGGCTTGTGGCAGCTGTGTGCGTCTACAGCGCTGTCCATGTCCAGTTGTCCACCACCGTAACCGAGCCTTGTGTATGTATAGGCATGGCGTACAGAAACAAATAATGTAACTGACGGATCCATCAACTTGGGTTCTGCCTTTCTGATGATAGTGTTAGCCTCTCTACTGTACTGTTATTAGCAACACCTTTGCGAAATGTAAAAAAAGAGATGCAGATAAACCCTTGAGACTTTACACTGCGGAAACCATGCATGTCGATCATAGAAATACTTGCATCTGACATAAGTTTAAACTCAACAGCAGGCAGGCTGATGGTGATCAAACTGCAGCCTGCAGGGCCAGACCTAGCGCCCTCATGTACATGAAAAAAGGTAGTACATGCCTTTCCTCGGGGGTGAGAGCGGGCTCGGGCTTTCTACAGCCTGCCCGGGTAGTCCAGATGGTCGCTGCAGTTGGTGGACGGCACGGCGGAGAGCTCCAGCTTTCCCGTCCACTCCTCGCCGGGCTTCAGCGTGATAGCCCGCTCGACCGCGGCGGCGTCAACACAGAGCATCTGCTTGTACTCGTCGTCGCCGAAGTCTGCCATCGTCTTTGACTTCTTTTCCCAGGGGTTCCACACAACTGAATGCAGCGGGCCAAGATAAAGAGCGAAGATTCATCGATTACAAAAACTGTACATCTTGTTTTTGGCGGTTGGCACAACAGTAAAAGCAGATAGATAATCTTACCAATATCAGGAAGCCCTTCTTTTCGAACGATGAATGTGCGTTTCTTTTCATGGTCAAGAACAGCAATTACTCCTGGAGAGCCAACATAGACTCGATCAACCTGCGAATGTGCACAGGAGTTAGCACTTAGCACCCTGTTCAGATTTAAACATCCACAATGGAACAAACGAGAGCTATATCAACAACATGCAAAAAAGAATAAGCACACACTATTAAGACCTGACCTTCCATAGTAGCATAAGACTTGAAACTAATTAATGAGAGTGACAACAACAACATTCAAAAAGAATAATTAGCATGCTCTGGGCTGCAATAGCAAACTCATAGAACTCTTTACAATAACAAACCGATGTATCTGCGCAAATTCATGGGTGCACCTGAAGCCATCTAGGAGTAGCCCAAAGTAACAGTAGCATGTTTCACACAATGAACAGAAAAAATGCCCCAAATAAAGCCTGCATATTTATGTTGCATGTATATCAAAACAGATCAACGTACCTCGGATTCAAATGTTATAGCATCTCCTTGTTCGGTAAAACGTTCTCGTTGGCTAAGGTTGTCAAGATAATCAAGGGTCTCCAGACCTTCTATCCTCACTTCACTGGAATCAAAATACAACACATAATGAATGTATAATATTGGGAAGCAGAAAGCTTCTTTGTATTCTTCTTCTGAACAGTAGCAAGGCATCTTCGATTGAGAAGAAAACATCTATATGCTTTACTGGCTGTGAAAGCATGTTAGGAACAGCTCAAAATGTAATTTGGTGATCACTAAGACCCAAGTTAGTATTCATCGAGGTAATACCAAAATATAAGATTTCTCGATCCAAGTTAATTTCAAGTTTGAAATTTTTAAAAGGTATGCAAATGAATTTCCTGATCCAATGAGACTGTCCAATTCAGGTTGGTTCATCCAGAATTGCATGGATTTTGCTAATGTACAGCAAAATGTTCACTTTTAAATCCTATAGGAATTGGAAGGTTCTAACTATACACCTTCAGGTGGAGAATGTGATGACTCACCCCGCACTCCAAATGAAAAAAAATCTACATTTTGCATCATGGGAAAAAAGCACTAATGCTGATGGCCTAAACTATAAACTCTGCACCAAGGGAACCCAATAAACTGAACCATTTCTTTTAAAAAAATGAAAGGTGGAAAAAATTGAATCAAACTAAGGATATATAAAAAAAGAAACCCAATCGAATATGAAAGAATTAACAATCCAAATAATTCCATACCTGATGTCAGAAACAGAAAGATGTGTATGATAAGCAAATGAGAAACTGAACGGCTTCCCGTTAACATTCCTGACACGTGATATAAGGGAAAGGTCTCCGTCCGTTGAAAGAGAAACTCTGAGACGTAACTCAAAACTGTATTTCAAATTAAAAACACATCAGATAAAACATCTAATTTACTGACTCGCATTTTCACTTAAAGCATAACTTTATCTGTAAAAATGATTTACACTTGCAAAAGATACAAATTCACAGCAGACACAATTTCAGCAATTGGGCAAGCTTGCCAAGTCATAACAATTAATATCCCTTGTCCATGAACTCATAGAAATCGAACATATTATTTTACCACACAATTAAGTGACTTAGCTTTGAGTAGAAGCACTGAATTATTGTGCACAGAACATCCCATCTAGACAGAGGAAAGGTGTAGCCTGTTCAGATTCCTTTTTATTTAAGCAAAAGATGCACATGGGATGGAATCATGGATGAAGCATCATGTCTTTGAGTTAAATCCTTGATAAAAAAAAGCTAAAAAATAGTAGCTTCTCTAGTTTATTACCCAATTGCTACTCTTTTATATACATCATGAAAATTTGAAACAGGGCCAGGTTCTGATAAATCAGTCATTTAATAGAACTTTCCACATCCACAGATATACATACCCTTAGCTATTTAACCAGCAACCTCCCTTTATTTTTGGACAAACCCCTGCCCAACCCCATTGAGCTTATGTGACATTGACATTTGCTTACATTTAACGGTAACGAAAGGTTCGTATCTACGATTCAAATGCAACCATGTCAAAGCAATTTTGTCATACTCATACCAGTGTGGCCAGCACTTCAGGTCATCTTCAGATGGCTTTAGCAGAAGGTCAACTGAAGCTTTATTGTTGTTATTATCGCCATAATTTAGAGGTGGAGCCTCTTCATCTATTGTCCATATCTTGTTCCTTGCAAATCCATGCTGCTCTAATGTTCCACAGTTTCCAAACTGACAAAATTAAACATTCAAAACATTTAGTGTTCTCCTCACTTCAAAAACAAAGTTGCACGGACATTTAGTATTGTCCTCGCTTGGAAAATGTCGAAGTTCTGCATTGTCTACTACACAACATAGAGGGGACAGAAATATTGCAGTACCTGCGGGAAGCATATTGGAATTCCACCACGCGTTGCTCTTGGTGGCCTGAAGATTGCCTGTATGCCAGGGGGGGTAAACAAATCAGGCTGTAACTTATTGTGCTCTCGGTAGGGGACATCAGGGTTGACAAGAAGTTTAAGAGAACAAGCCACATGTAGACAGGAAAAAAGTTAAGGATAAAGGGTAACACATAATCAAATGGAAGTGAGTGATTCTGAAATCTTCAAGACGAATCTGCCGATCTGCCATAGAGTGAATCGATGTTCCATGATATATATGATAAGAGTATTTAATCAACGGAATTCGCTTTTCTAATGCCATCAAAGTGTAAACGCTGATAAAAATGTATTTTTGCAAACAACCAGACTGAATATTCATGGGAACAGTAATCAGGTGCGCGTATGCACAATTGGTAACAGTTACGGGATCACCAAATCCTCCCCCCGACGAGTAGAAGAAAGCCGCATTGCAAAGCATCGGAGCTGAAACAAACTCACCTTGCTGCTGGTGAAAAGGAGCTCCTCGCCGCGGTCGTTCCTCCACGAGACGACCTGCCCACCGTGCAGGCAGACCTGTTCCCAAGCCACAACCGAACGCTCGCATCAGACCAAGCTCCTCGCGAGACCGAGAAATGCCGAGCCGATCGCCCGTTGGAAACCGCAAACAAAAAAAAATCTCAGGCTGAAGCGACTCACCCGGACGGAGGCCCCCCTCGGCGACCGGATCGCGACCTGGTCGGCGCCGTTCCAGTCCTTGGTCACCTCGAAACCGGGCCTCTGCTCGGAGCAGTGCCCCATGCTCATCAACCGGAGCAGGAACACCACCACCACCACCTCTCGCGAGAGCCGACCAGCCACCCACTGCCTTCCCGGCGCACGCAAGGGAGCGAGAGCACACGAGCGAGCGCCCGGGTCACGCGCAAAGCTACAACCACCACCTAGCACCTACCAACCTAGTACTCCCCCGCTGCCGTACGAGTCCACCTCTACCGCTACCACCGCCCAAACAAAGCGCCGGAGACGACAGCAACAGCAGCGGCAGGGGTCGCCAATGGAACAGCTCGGATGTTACGGCTCGCTCTCCCCCAACGCCCCCTTGTGTGCGAGAGAGAGGAAAAAAGGAAAACGAAAGGCTAGGCCCAAATCTCGTGACGCCTCGCCTACAGAAGCAGAGCAGCGCAAAGCGCCGCGGCTTTCTTTTTTCTCTCGTCGCGCACCACCAACCACCGCCACCGCGACGGAGCGAGCGAGATCAACGGACCCTGGGCACTGCAAAAGCAACGGCCGCGCGGCGAGCAGTAGCAGCTAGCAGGCGCTGGCCGCTGGCTTGGCTTTGGCTAGCTAGTAGTGGCGGTGGGACTGTGGGGAGGGGAGCAGAGCAGGGGGAACGGAACGGGAATGGGCGTGGCACGGAGATCTGGCCCGTCCCCTCCTCTGGCAAAAGCGGGGACGCACATGGCGGGGTGGCGTGGCGAGAGCGCATCATGGGAGCCACCTCGGCGTTGCCACGGGACGGGCCAAGGATCCCGAGGGAACAGCTGGAATCCAAGAAGCGCGCGGGGGTGGACGGTGGGTGGTGGACCGGTGGGGAGCGGGGCGGGGAGGGGAGTGAAGAGGAGACCCGCATCCGAGAAGTGGAGACGCTACCTAGACTTAAAAGATGTAAAAAAAGCCCGCAGCCCGGTGGCCCACCCAGAAGCCCAGATTTTTGGCCCGACCCAAGCCCGGCCCGGCCCGGTCTTTTGCGGGCCCAGGCTAGCCCGGCCCGTTACCTGGTACCGGGCCTGGGCCGTCACCTCGGCCTGCAGGCCGACCCGCTGGAAAGAGAACGGGCCGGTCAGGGCCCGGTGCCTCCTCCATCTAGGGCTCCTATCCATCTTCAACATTTTAATTGTGCTATCTCAACAACGTGAATAATATATCTCAACATTAGATTTGAACATGTTCAACAATTGAGACTCAAAATGTTGAAACTACACATATAAGATGTTGAAGTAGAAATTAATAAATATCGAACTATAAATTTAGAATGTTAAACATTGAAACTTAGGTTTTTTTCTCTATTCGCGGGCTATGGGCCAGCCCGGCCCTTTATTTGTGGCCGGGCTTTCCGGGCTGGCCCGGCCCAAAAACGGCCTGTAGGCCCGGGATTGGGCCGTCGCCTCAGCCCGCAGGCCAGCCAGGCCTAGCCCGGCCCGCTTTTTACCTGGCCACCCCGGGCCTGGGCCCGGGCCGGATCGGGCCGCCCATTTGTACACCTATAGCTAGACTAGATGGAGTCCGCGCGGAGCGCGGCCATCTCGGTGTCCAACGGGAGGAGAGCCAGCTGAGCTGAGGGATACGCATACGTTGCATGCCCTGGAGACGTGGACACGTGAGCTGGAGTGTCCGTGCACGATCGATTCACCCACGGCCACGGGCATGACCTCGAAAACCTTCAATGACATCCAACAGAACAAATGAACAATTGTGGGATGCATATAACACTTTTCATGTGAACACCCACCTCTAAATTCAATATGACAGACGTAGTATTGATGCACACAATATGCATCGTTTATAGCATATATTACCGTGAACCATTATAATTTAGAAATAAAATACATCTAGAGCCACCTATGATCTTGTTAAGATTTTTATTTGTCTGTATATTAATTTCTATATCGTTTTCTTTGCTGGTTTGGAAAATATTGACAGATTCATTGAAGCAGTCATACGCTAACAGGTCAGTACAATACCCCCAACTGTAACCATACAAGAATTCAGAAACCGTCCATGCATTTAGTGAACCAAATGCCCACAAGTAAGGTACAACTTTGCTAGATTTTCTCCGCTCCTAAAATGCTATTTCACTTCTTTAGGTAGAATTGTTGCAACTAGTAGGCAACTAGGATTCGAATATTGTTTGATACATATAGTAAAGCAATCATATGGCAATTACTTGTGAATACGTCTACTAAAACAATCGGTATGATCATTACCCACAACTTTGCAAATTTTCTATTAGTCTTCTTTTTCGTAACATTTATCTTTTACCTTCTAGCATTCATCTCACTACTAACTACCCAGTACACTAGGAAAAAACCACCAGGGCATCTAATGAAGTAAACTTGAAGAAAAGAATCACCTAAGGCTTCACTAAACTTTATTTTTTCATAAAACATATCTTTTTTTCTCTTCTATAACTAGCTATCTTTGCTGCCAATTGGCAGGCTACTAAAAAAATATCAACATATCACTAGAATAGTCGACGAAAGGGTCATAAATTTCTATCGTTTGCTTCACTTTCAACTAGTATGCACCCTATAGTTATAAGCTTCTTTTTTTTCCCTAAAACGTAATTTTCTTTAATATTATTTGCTTTGCTAGCAACCAGTAGGTGTACTAAAATTGGTAAACTCGAGTAGATAAAGAAAAAAACATTGTTAATTTCCTATTTTCCCCTTAAACACATTTTCTATCTCTTATATCGTTCAATTTGCTACAATCTAGTAAGCACATTGGAACCTAAAAACTGTCTATGTACTTAGTGAAGCTAGCGTGCATGGAAGAGTGACCTACAACTTGGTACTCTTTCTCTCCCTGGCATCTTTCTAATCCTCTGTAGTTCACTCTGCTACCAATTGCTCAAAGTACTAAAAATCAAAAAGTATCAACACAGCCACCAAAGTAGCCATGCAGCCAACTTTGACAAACTTTCCATTCTTTTTCTCGTAAACATACTTTCTCTTGTAACACTCACTTTGCCGCACCTAGTAGCATACTAGAATTCGTAAGTAGTTGAAACATGTAGTGAATGGATGCACGGATCACTTATAACTTTCATAAACTTCCGATTGTTTACCCTATATTTTGTTTCTATTGTTTGTATTTTATCACCTCCTAGGCATATTTCGTGTCGTGATTTGTAACTCGTTTACATCTTCTGGCATTTTTCCAATTTCTCTAAAATTGTTCGTTTTATTGCTAATTTTGGTAAACTTCCTGATTGTGCCCATGTGCCTCTTTTTAACTTCTATTGTACACTTTGCTAACAATTGCTTAGTACATTAGCATCCAAAAACCACGGTCACATATGCAAAAATTGTCAAACTCAAGTGACTCTTTGTAACTTTTGTAACTTTGCTAAATTTCCACTTCTTTTTCCACATATACATATTTTTTCCAACTAGCAGGTGCATTGTCACCTGTAACTCTATTATTATAGCCAGTAAAGCAACATGCAGGAACCCGTAACCTACAAGTTTTCTTCTCTATAGTCTTTACCCTCCACAAACATCTTTCCATCGCCATTATTCATTATTACATTAAACTTAATGGAGGTGGGAAAAAGGCTTAACGGGGGCGAGCATGACCACTGCGTCAGACAAAAGGTCTCGGCTAATCGATGCTTTTCATGGAGGCCGAGAGAAAAGCCTTAACGGAGGCGGGCAGGCTTACCGCCTCGGATGAAAAGTTGCTATTTTCGCTCTGGTGCCAACTGGCAAGCACACTAGAATTAAAAATTGTCGATGCATGAGTACGTTACCTGTAGCTTTGCTATATTTCTGACCTTTTCCATAATCATCATTTCCCTTTCTGTTGTGCTTCACTGCCCATTGCTTCGCGCGGTATAATCCAAAACCACAGACACATAGAAACACAATCATGTGCAAATGAGTCAATTGCATCTTTTCTTAGCTTCTCCCTTTCTCCATAGCATCTTTTATCCTCTATGTTTACTCCGGTGCAAGTTAGCAGGCATCACTATAATTCAAAAACCATTGGTGCAACCAATAAAGAGCAACTGTACATGATTAAATCACCTGCAACTTTGCCACACTTCTTGCCTTTTCCTAAAAGCATCACGCCCCTTCTTATTTTTTTTATTTCACTAGTAGATAACAAGTGCAATAGAATAACTAAAATGACATAAATCCAACAAATTTAACCTTACAATGATGCGTTATATTGCGGTGATCCTTTTCCTTCCCTTGGTTTGGAAAAAAACCTTTCTCTTCTATTTTTACCTGTTTTCAACAAGCTATACACTCCAAGAGCTACTGACACCCCAGGAAGAGCAACATATATGATAAGTGGTCTGCAATTGGGTGTTAAGTGCGAATAGAATGTTGACTTTCTTGCCAACAACCATTTTTTTCTTAGAATGGTCCTATTACATCAAGTGTTGTTTGTGCGAGCTCCGGTAAACTGGGAACGCGAGGGTCGAACTTCATCGGGTGGAGCTAAGAACCAAAGATGTCTACCAGGACTTTCATACAACGACCCTTTAGCGTATGAGCATCCCCATTAGCTTTCCTTCTTTTATGAATAAAACTGACATTAGTGAAGTCCGCCGGCCGTAAGCTTCCATTACAATTCCATGTAAATTTCGGACTACAGCCAGGCAATCAGTCGCTAACCTAAAATTTTTAAAATATGGTGCCTTGATGGGTCCAGACTGGTTCAAATCTTTAATCTAATTTCCAGTGATGCCCAACCCAGGGGTGAGAAATCACGCCTAAAATGAGGAACGACGTCTACTCGAAACTCGTTTCTCTACGGCAAAAACTCTGACACATGCCAAGGCAATGTGAGGTGGATTACACTTGTAGTGTTGGACTTCGGGTTAAGGTTAATTGGTTGGAGCTGGACCCGATATGCAGAAGGGGCATATCGGAATAGGACGCATTGATGATTCCGTAGGGGTCAAGGGGTCGTGCGTCGGGTCAAAGCAAGTACACACCGTGCAATGTAAGGCCCGATCTCACAGCCCCAGCACTGGACCATCATGCGTCAACCTACCGCCCCGAGCTGCCAACCTCCCGAGTCAGATCCACGTCGTGCACTGCACGGGCTTATCTCTTGCCTCCACGATAAGGAAGGCCGCTGCTGCCGGACGTTCAAGTTCGCTTGCGGCCTGCAATGCAAAGACGCAGCTTAATTGGTGTCCCTCCCTTTCAATCTCTCGGACCCATCGTCCCAGAGGACATGGCACTGGCAGGACACAGGACGACGGGTGAACTGCTCGCTGGCCGCTGCAATGCGCGCCTAGCGATCGTCGCTGCGGCCGGTATCAAGTCGCCGGCGTTGCTTCAATAACCGTGCAAGGAAACTTGGCGGACAGGGAGAAACAACCCATCCACACCCGGCGATTCAGTACTCCTTCAGAGGTGAACATCCTGGTGGCCATATCAGTTGATTCAGTTCGGATCAACGCAGCTACTGAGACGACATAAGTCAAAAGCTCGGAGAAGAGAGAGAAAAAAAAGCATAGTTCAGCCATGCGGCATCCGTTACATCCGTGTCTTTGCAGAGCGACCGGAAGGGAGGCCACAGCCCACAGGCCACAAGCACTGTAATTTACAGGTCGTCCTCCGTGCGTTAGTCTCGCGGGGGGCAGCTTGGGCGCTCTTCAAAAAAATCGCCAGGCCACATGCGTGCACGCTCAGCACGAGGGGGGAAGAGGATGCGGATCAGTTCGCGGCCACGGCGTCGGCCGCTAGAGGACCGGAGCCTAGAAGCTGGCGGAGCCTGGGCGCGCCGTGCTCCATGCGCCGGCTGCTGTTGCTGCTCCCTTTCGATGCGCCTTCGCCGTCCATCATCGAGAGGAAGTTCTTGACGACGCGAGCAGGCGGTGGCGCGGCGGCTGCCTTGTTGTCTGTGGCCGCTTCTTGTGCTGCGTCTGATGCACCGTCTGCTAGTTTCTCCTGTGATTTGAGACGCGTTTTATAGATCAGATATGAATGAAAGGAAATGGAATGTCGAGAAGAATTCGAGTGATTGTACGTTAAAAGTGAAGGCATGTGGTACCATCAGAGCGGAATTCTCCATTCTGAGTTTCTGGGAGCTTTCCGTTAGCCTGTTAATTTCCCCTCGGAGGGACGTGTTTTCTGCGGTCAGTAGCTCTACTTTTCTAGCCAGTTCTTCAGTCTCAGCCTGAAACGACAGGAAAACCAACATGAAACGTCATGCAAGAAAAGGTCTGGAATTGAACTCTAAATCACGAAACCTGATCCCTACAAGCATAATACAGATGTTTTCGGCTCAATTAGGGAGTGATATGAAATCTTTTTAAACTTTAAAAATAGCTTCTGAAACAATTAAAGCATGCTTGAAACGGTTGTCTTGTTTTACCTGCTTCCTCAGCCTTGAACGTCGGGCAGATTCCCTATTTGACTGCTTCCTCCTTTCACGCTTTGATTCCTTGTCGTCCTGGCATCAAAGTTAGAAACTTGAATTACAATTTACAATTAAATCCACATTCTAATCCCTTGAGCAGTGCAAGAATTCTTAATTCTACAAGTTGAACCTATTCGGCCAACTCTTAACAATATTAATTCCACAGATCGCAACAGAAATCCAGAAAATCTTAGAAGACACTCGAGTGACATATTTTTACAAGTACAAGAGGAGACACAAAAATAAAGCTATCAGGCATCGGCCACCAGGAAAGAAAAAGAAAAGCATCATTGTCACTTCATACTGCCACATCAAACGTACCTTAGCCTGCCATTCGTTTGATGGCGCACCACTAACTTTGAAGTCACTACCGGTGCTCACACATGGTTTGATTGCTGTATCTGGAATGCGCACGTTGGACAGAGTTGCTAATCTTCCCGCTTCTCCTGATTTATTATTAGGCGCTGAAGCGCCACAAGTTTCTGCACCTAAATAAAAACAAGGCCTTTTTTGTCATATAGGAGTAAGACTTAACCGAATGATTCATTCGTTTTTACAAGCGACAGTACTGAATTCTGGATTGCCTAGCTGAAAATATGATTGGCTATGTTTCATGATGATGAAGGATGACATAATGAATAAAGGAGCAAATCAGTTAACTACCTGATGTAGCCCTATCATCCAAGCTCCTTTTCTTGGGAGTTCCGCTCACCTATACGATCACAAAAGATGCTTGCACTATCAATATTTGCTCACTGACTCAGAACATCACCACACGATTGACCACAGAACAGTACCTTTTGGTTGTTTTCATCGCTGGATCCTTCTAGGCTGTAGTCCCCACTGCATCAAGAGCATCCGATACAAATGGACTCAGATTCAGATAATAAATATGAAAAAAAAGTTCAGTAGCTGTTCATAGCAAAATATTTCAGAATGTTATGTACCCACCTCGTTTTTTCACTGTTACCACTTCCAGTTGACACAGCAGTTCCATCAATTTCCTTCAATCTCTTATTCAAACTGTTGTCCTTGCTGTTCACAGATTTTGCTGGCTCTGCACTCAATGGGTTTACCATCTTGCCGCAACAAGAGACAAAATAATCAACAGAAGCAAATAAAGACGGTAATACCTAATTTTATAGACTAGAACATGAGCGAAATAGAGTTAGGTGCACTGCAATCCGATACTTACTAGGGGCATGAAGGGATGCAAGAAACCACCAGCATGAGGATATATTGCAGCATATGGTGGTTTCCCAAATGCAGCTGGTGGCATATTCTGCAGAGACGCAGGGAGAGGTAAGAATTCTACAGTATATCAAGATGCATCATCTGATGAATCAAGATTTGTCTTAATACCTGTGGACCCCACATATAAGGTGGAGGAACATGACCAGATGCTATTCCAGGGCTAAAGAACGTTGGTGGCAACACCCCTGTGCCATAATATGCCTGCACAGATGGTTCTTTGTTTAGTCAATTGTTCAGCAAGAAAGAAAGAAAAATTATTTTCAATAAGCAGCAGCAAAGAGCCAATTGAAGAGCAGTTAACCTGCATGGCTGACCAATCAAGGCATGGATAAATAGCTGGTTGATCCTGCAAAACAATCAGTAATTAATTAGACACCAAAAACTAAGTGGTTCAAGTTCAACCCTTGTAACTAAAGAAGTTCATTGAGAACATTATGCTTGCCTCAGATGTAAAAACCTCCAGACCCCTTTGTGATTTTGTAAAACACACAGAAAGGAAAACCACCTACAAGACTAACCCTCAAAGTAATATTTTACTAGTGAAAAAGCTTTAGTGGTAGTGGTACTTCTCTCATTTGAAGTTTTGTGCAGTGCCCAACTTTATACACTTAATCCTCTTTAGCCTTGTGTAGGTCGCAAAATAATTGAGAAATGCCATGACTATACTATGTTTGTATTTACCTTGGGTGGTGATGGAGCTTTTACTGAATTTTGAGTAACTAAAGCTTCATCATGCCCCATTTTTTTTTGCTTATGTGACTGCCTGCACATTTTGTTGATAGAAATGTGAGATTATTTACGAATATATCATTTGCACAAAGAAAAAAGACACCAAAACTGATGCTTCATCGTTCAGAAAATTATGTATTTTTTTAGCTGTGAGCTTTGCTCGACAGCTCGAGTATCCAACATCACTCCAGCTCAAAGTTCTTTAAAAGAACCAAGCTGTTACTATAGCTTTTCATAGAACTGGAACTGCTCAACTTTGATATAATTCTATCCCTAATTGCTCAACCTTGAGTATCCAATAACGGTGCATGGTCTGTACCCGTTCGTTCAAAAACAATGTTATGGACATAAGCATGCAATTAAGTAGTTCATGTAATTGTAGGCCCATGCAGATCCCTAGACCATATGGTTTATATCTTTTGAGTGCATATACAGGACCATCGAAGGCTCACAATTGTAAAGCGTAAGCGTAACTGCATCAATTGGAAAATTGGTTAAAATCATCTAGATGGACGTATCAATCTACCAGGCCCACAGATTCAAATCAGCTTGGGTGTCTGCATCCTCCTTCACTGAAGGCTGAGCT
Organism: Digitaria exilis; assembly: GCA_015342445.1. Lineage (NCBI taxonomy): Eukaryota > Viridiplantae > Streptophyta > Magnoliopsida > Poales > Poaceae > Digitaria > Digitaria exilis. The sequence goes on from JACEFO010001882.1 coordinate 673,066, forward strand.
CTTAACGATTTTCCCAAATCACTAATTATTTCTCCGTTGCAAGGTACTTCAATCAAAATGAGCTACTGTTAACATTTGGAGAAACACGAAACAGGAAGAAAACGCCTAGATCATTTCACTCCAGCGTTTACACCTTCATTCTGAAATCATTTTTAGCCCATTCTATCCGATCCGTGAGAATGAAACAGAGCAACCACGTATGGTCTATCAGATATTTTCGCCATGCCCTTTTCACTATGATAGTAGCACTGCGGGACACAGCGGTCCTACTACGGAACTTTCGGTTGAGAAATCACATCTCAGCTCATGCTGCCTTTTTAGGTCGGGACAGAAAAACGCGAGAGTGGAGGTAACGTCAGCCTGTTTCATCAGGCTGAAGCGGTTTTCTTTTCTACTTGTCACAGAGACGGTTCAGTGGCTTCCTCTTTTAAAAGGTTGGGCGGCTGATCAGGCTGTATTACGTTCACTATTCAGTGCCAAACAGGATGAGTGCACCGCGGCCGTGCTGACAAAATAATCGAGCTATCGAAGATAACAACGACAACCATCCAAAATCCTACGCCGCATCTGCGCAAAATCCAGTGAAGAGCTGACTAGATCCGCGGAAATTCTTGTCAGTCCAACGCATGCAAAGGCGAGATGACGCCGGGAGACGACAAGGATAGTGTGTCTGGACATGCATCGATGCTCAATTTTACACGCTGCTCGTCCTTCTTGTTCGTCGTTTTTAAAAAAAAATTAGAGATGCATGCTTGGTACGAATCACCACCATGATCTATCACAAAGAGATGAAAGGAAACCTCCCACAGGCGCCATCTCCTCACCGGCGAGCCGCCGATGTACACTGTACACTGCAACGGCACTCCCTACGCCAACGCGGCTACTAATAATCTACTATAGTCTATAGAGGATCCGGACGTAAAGCAGCGAAATTCCAGGGAACAGGCCCAGCCGGCGGCGAGCGAAGGTCGAGGCTCGCATGGCCGGAGCGAGCGAGCGGCGGAGGCAACCAGATTGTGTGATGAAGCAGGGTGGGGTGGTGGTGTAGGGATTGGGACGAGATGGATCGCGCGTACCTGGACCGGTGGTAGCGCCGGGACGGGGTCGGTGGTGTAGAGCTGGTGCGCCGCCGCGGGAGCTGGAGACTCGGAGTAAAGGGAGAGCTAGGCTGCGAACCGAGGCGAGGAGAGGTATGCGTATGACTGCGAGGCTGCGACGACGGGGCGGAGGGCGTTTGATTTGAGACGGGGGAGGAGGCGAGGGACGAAGGCGGCGGGGAGGGAAGGGAAGGGAAGGGCGGCTGCCGAAGTGCCGACTAGTCGTGAGAGGGGGGCGCGAAAGGGGTTGCCACGTCACGTGGGCACGTGTCGACGGCCTATACCCGGGGAGCGCGTGGCGGGCAGTTTGGCTAGGGGCATCGTTTGGTGTACCCGCCACAAGTCAGATCCGCATCGACCCTCGCGTTCCCAGTTTACCGAGTGTCACGGTGGGTTAAACAGTTCGTGTAACAATCGCATTGGTAAAGCACATTGTGTAGGGTACTAACCGTGTGATGAGAGGCGTTGGTCACCTGACCACGGCGCCACTTTTACCCTGAGACACGCTCGCTAGCCCCTGTGCCAGTGACATGTGGGCCTGTCCAGCACTAATGACGGGCCGTTCGATATGTTGGGAGTTTGGGACTGTACTTGCTGCAGGTGCTGTTGGAGTCGGGCAAGCATGCGAGTATGCGACCCAGCGCGAGCTTGGGTGGGTTGGGTCGGTCCGCTGGTGCCTGGTGGTTGAGCTGTGCGCCCTCTGTGAGCTGTGCAGCCAGACCGCGCCGCGAGTGCATGTTCAGCTCTCCGCGTTGCCGCGCGTCGCGTGCGCACGTGTCGGCTCGCGAGAGGGCCTACGCGTCCCGGCGGGTGCCGTCTCCGCGGGCCAGCTGGGTATCCCAGTCATGTGGGTGACGTGGTGGCTGCCGCCCTCGCGGGCCCCGCAGGGGGCCGCAGACCCGAGGAAGGAAGCTTCTCCACTCTTGTACACGCACGCAGGAAAGCCTTGCCGTGGCACCCCTGGCGCCACTTTATTAGCGTATGCGGATTTGGCATAAAGCTAACACGTATCCTGGGAGGTTTACTTGTTTATGATGGGACTAAGCTGTCGAAACCTGAGGATTGAGGACAGATTCAGTTGACTGACTACATGAAACAGACGTTTGTTGAGCAGCTGCGAGTTACGAAAACGCGAAGTGTGATTATCGTTTTTACCGTGCCTGCTATTCAAAGGCATAAGCACTATCCGACACCAGCGAGCAAAGCGCGCAACGTGTTGATGCTCCGCCCGACCTCCACGTAAACGAACACGACGTAGTAGACGTACGTGCGCATCGAGGTTGCCGTGCGCCAAGGCAATGACCGTGCTCGCCCACGCGACAGCCATGGGCGTCACGATCGGTGCCGCTCTACCTTACCGCTGCCGCCACGTAGCTCACCGCGCACATGCGCGTACGGCGTACGTGTCACGCGTGGGTCGAGAGGTAAGAGGTTGTGTCCAGGAAATGTGGAGACAGCCAATGGCAGGGTGCGCCAGCTCACGAGCATCCACGTTTCCCACGCAACTGGCCCCACGCCCACGGGCAGGGATTGGTGGAGGACCCGCCGCTGCTCTCTGGTCCCACCTATCCAGCCATGATTTGATCTGTGATGGCAGACATGCAGCAGCTCCACGAATTCCGCAGGTGACAAGTCACCGTTGGCCAAGCTCAAGCGTTTTCTCAATACGAAGGGCAGTACGGAGAACCGTGCGATCACGGTAGAACGGCTCTGATCGTCTTAAGCTCCCAACATATCGGGGGATTGGATTTTTTTTTTTTTGAACAGGGGGGATTGGAATTGGATACACGTGCTCGTACCGCCTCTTGCGTTCAACAACCATTCGAGCCAATCGTCATTGTGGGCTCTCTGTTCTGGCCCGAGAAGAATGTGGGCCAAACTATGGGCTGAACCGGAGCAAAATTCCAGGCCGCTCCGTGGGGTGTGTGCTTGTAGCTAGGGGTGGAAACGAGCCGAGCCGGCTCGTGAAAGCTTGCTGCAGTGGAGACTCGGCTCGGCTTGGAAAATAAACGAGCCAAACTTGAGGCTCGGCTCGGCTCGTTTACGAGCTCGAGCCAGCTCGAGCCGGCTTGCGAGCTTGACAAAAAAACACGATCTGCATTGCATGTCATTCAAAAATAGGTTCCAGAGCGTGTTCAACCTATGTTAAAGTTTTAAAATATGTTTTTATAATAATATAGTCTTACAATAGTAAAATAAATATAAATATTTTGTTTCGCGAAATAATAATATAAAGCAAGTTTAAATAGCCCATGACTCAAATCTCATCCATGTCACGAGTCTCCATGCATCCAAGTAAATATGTTCAACCTTTACATCATCCACAAGAAAATATTAATATAATAAAAGATATGTACTAGTTACTTTGCAATTCACCGTCGAGCTTGTTTTAGCTCGCGAGCTGCTCACGAGCCGGCTCGGGCTCGGCTCGTTTCACAAACGAGCCAAAATGCTGGCTCGGGCTCGGCTCGTTTGGGAATCGAGCCGAGCCGAGCTAGGCGAGCCCGAGCTGAGCCCGAGCCGAGCTCACGAGCCCGAGCCTTTTTTCCACCCTTACTTGTAGCAGGCCCATCTTATGTTTAGGTTTGATAGCTTGTAACCATCATCGTTAGAGCATTTCCAGCAATGGCCTCTAAATCACACCATCTACTTCTTAAATAAGGGCTCTTCTTATTTTTGGAGAGCCACTATTTTAACTTTAACTCCAACATACCCTCTAAATCACACTCTTCCTTTTAAATCTAATGAGTGGGACCCATTGGTTGGTGAATAAAGGCTCCCTACTTCCCTGGAGACCCTGGGAACAGAGGGTGAGTAAAGAGATTTGAGGCCTCCCAGAATAGAGGTTGCAATACAGGCTCTGCTAGAGTGTGTGTTTTTTACTCCACCCTCTAAATTTAGGATAGAGGTAGGAAATGCCCTTACAGCATGAAAAAACTATTCTACGACTAATCGTGGTAGTGCTCATTTGGCAGCCCACGCGGACTATCATGAGTTATCCTGATCGTTACGAATAGAAGACATACATAGCTCATTCCTATATTCCCTATGAGTATATAGGGAACAATGAACCGTTTGAGATGTATAAATTGTGAAGTAACAACTCACAACAAAGCTATCGTAAAAAAAAGTAGTACCAATTAGCAAGGAGGCACTGAAAGATATATAATCTTTTGCAACCGTTGTTAATGAGTGGTCAACAATTAATTTTAATGCTTCTTACTATTTTTTTCTCAAGTGGCCAACATTGCTTACCTAAAACGACGTGGCTAAGTTGTTCCGGCGAATTGCAATGGCGTTTGTAGACATAGCTCCACATAACACTGCATATAACTGGCTAGGTAAGCTACTTTGTTGTGCAAAGGATCCTAAGGGTCTGTTTGGATTGGGAGAAAAAAAAATTGTAAATCTAGAAAAAAACATTATAGATCGTGCTGGGAAGCGTGTTCTGTGAGTGAGAGTAATGGAATGAATAGTAAAAAGTTAGATAAATAGTGTTTTTTATATTGTTTGGGAACTATACACACCCTAAGACGAAGGGGGAACCAAAGTTAATTGTTGAGAGGTACTGTGAACAAATCTTCCGAGCAACTTTATCGTGCTCCACCTCTAGGGCCCTTCTTTTCCCTCTATAAACATACTAGATTAACTAACTCTCTGATGGACAAGTTGCATGTTTGCTCTAATACATAACCTCATTACACTAGCACAATGTAGGATCCCTATCCCCGTAAGATAGTAGATGACTTGCTCTTTGTTAAGGCAATTAATTGCTAGTATAATTTAGAATATGAAGGAACTTGCCCGTGAGCTCGCTCCCAGATGATCCTCAAGGCCTCTTTCGCCGTCCGCTCGGCAACGCTGACCACTCTGCCAAGATAGCCAGTCACTTTTTTGGCGCTCGTCGGGAATGAGACTGAAATAGCATTGTCTCATGGGTTAGTCACAACCGCCACCACACCAGCTTCAACAACCCGCGGATTAGATGAGCTCTATAGCTACGTAGGGTGTATACTGCGGAGAAATGTACTACAACAACCCACCTAAGTAGATGACAACAATCCACGGGCGACGTCGGACTGCTCCTTGGTGTCGTCACTAGTGGTTGGGGCAGAGGCGGAGTCTAGATATCACCCCTTAACAAAAGGATATTAAGAATTTTATTTTATTAGGGTGGCATACCTGCCCCCCCCTCCCCAGTTCTACCACTAGTAGCAAAGGAATGATAAAAAAGGGATCGGACAAAAGACGAATTGTAACGATGTTTCATTTACAAAGTCAGCAGAAAGAGAGAAAAATAGAGATCAAGAGATGTTGGAGGAATAAATAAATAAATAAAGAGATGATCCCCACATGGGCCTAAATAACCTCCCATTGGGCCCATGAAATGATTCGGCCCAAGGACCATAATGTAATTATGAGGAAAAAGTGTATTTTTCATCCTTCAAGTACTGTGGAAGTGTGATTTTCATCCCTAATGTTTTAAGTGGTGCAAATCAACCCCTTAAGTAACTAAACAGGTCCACTAATCACCCCAACCTCATTTTACTAACAATTTAGTGCCCACGGACAATAGTTTCAGTGCTCTAACCATCTCACTTTTTTTTTAGAATTACACAGTACAATGCAGATGCCCAACACGCATGCACACTCACCCCTATGAACATGCATGCAAACCCTACCTCTGTGAGCACCTCTGTAGGACTAAGCCGACAGATCTTGAGATTCACGAAGTCACCACAGGCGTCTCGCTCTCGACAGGGACATTGCCTACCACCGAATTCTTAGCGCCAGTATCCTGGAATAAATCCAGGAAAATACGAGCACCAGTGCCAAATCGAGGACTTAAATCCTGTTGGATAGGTTCCACCAAAGAACACAACCAACTGATCTATGACACTAACAATCAAGCTGATATCTCAACTATCTTTGTTTAAGTATTGATTCATTCAATCATTTTGTTCTTATGAATCATTTATGTTAATCCTATATTTTAAAATTACTCTACATTTATTATCCTAAAAATTTAAGTTTAATAAAAAAATCATATAGAATTAAACCTGCATGTGGTTTGAAACCCTATGTCTAAACCGCTAGCATATATTGTTAATTCATTTATATACCCAGATAGGGATGATTAGTACACCGGTTTAATTAGTTAAAGGGTTGATTTTCGCATCCGTTAAAACATAAATGATGAAAGTCACACTCTAGCAATATTTAAGGGATGAAAAATACACTTTTTCCCAATTATGACCCCCACCAAGGGTGGGATGGAAAATTTCCCATCCCCTCTCAAGGACCTCAGGGGTGCTAGGGTAGGGGGATGAATCTTTCACTCGACCCAACCCTAGACGCTTGACCCAACTCAATCCCTTGTAAGTCCTTTTGGGAGCTATTAGCCCTTTAGGCCTTTAAATACTGTTTGGCCTACCGTAACCACCAACAGTTGGCCCCATCCATGGGGACGGAGTGACTGAGAAGCTAGTGGGGACGGAGTGACTGAGAAGCCAAAACTGGTCACGAGTAGAAGAAAGGCTCTTTCCAGAATTGGTTTTTGGATTCGGCTCGACTTCTCTAGGCTCCAAAAACGACTCAACTCCGGCACGGCTTGGGAAGAGCTTGGATATCTTTTCGGTGTTGGTTTTTGGATTCAGCTCGACTTCTCCAGGATCCGAAAGTAGCTTGGCTCTGGAAGGGGGCACGGCTTGGGTATGATCCCGGAAGGTGAACGACTCGGCCTCGGAAGTCGTTTCAGCTCGGCTCTGGAAGCCTCCGAAAGCAACCTCGACTTTGGAAGCCATTTCAACTCGGCTCCAGCACAGCTCCGGCACCAGCTCCGCCTCCGATGTGGCTTCGAAAGGGCACGGCTCTCCGGATCCTGAAAAGCTGGGCTCCGGGTATGGCTTGCGGCTAATAAACCGGCTCAAGTCATCATGAAAAGAAGGTGTTCCAGGTGGGATTCAAAGCTTGGTGTGGGTCCCATCTAGATTTTATCGCCGGCTACGCCAATCAGTAGCTCGCCTTGGTTATGGTGACTACTTTTGTTTTAAATATTTTGAATTAGTCATCCGCAGATTGGCAAGGCCAAACTGGTTCGCGCACGATGCTCATGTTGGTTGTGCCTTTTTCGCATGGTTTTGGTCTTCTACATCACATGCCTGTCACTAGCTGGTGGCATGCGAAGCTAGCCTAAACACCAGTGGGGAAACAGGGTACGACGTCCCACCCTTCCATCTACATATGTACACTAGGATGGTCGGCGAGCTAATGTTGTGCCCGTAAAAGATATTCTTTAACAAAATAATATTGTGATCATGTCTATACCTTAATTCTAATATTTTTCTGTTTATAAGAATAAATAACCTTATATTATATTAGCAATATGATAAATAATCGTATAGATCTTCTAAAATAATATATTACAAACACAAAAGTAAACCGGAAAAAACATCTGCAACAACAACACACCTTCAGAGTACAAATACATGACCAGACTATATGCAAGTAGTTTCTGAAACATTATCATAACTTTTATGTTGGGCATCTAATTTTGAGTTGTAGTGGACTAACTATATCTCAAATGAGTGCATTTCTCGAATAGAGAGCGGATATAATGCATTTCTCGAATAGAGAGCGGAGCAGAGACCCCTATCTTTGTTTGTTACTATGGTAAATTTCATGTGTTGTTACATGACAGATAAAAGGCATAGAGGCCTTTGTGGGCTAGCAAATATCTATTATCATAGAAATATAAATGACATATAATTGATATAGATACAAATTTTAAAAGGAAAGGAGAAAAAAGAAAAAAAAAGAGAAAAACAAAAAAGGAAAAGAGAAAAAAAGGGAAGAAAAGTTGAGTACGGGATGGCTGAGAGCTCGCCGATTCCTTCAGCGGTATAAACAAGACTAGGATGATAGGCGTGCTTCGCCGCGCCCGTGCCTGTTGAGGGCATGCAGTATTTTATTTATGCCCAAAACTTGATAATGATTGGTTAGAGATCAAAACAATCACCATTTTCAGCAACGAACGATGCAATAGCTGTGTACAACAATATTTTAATGTAATACCGTTTTAGAAACTAATCTTGAAATACACCACCTCCCAGCGAAGGCCCGAGTTGACTCTCAACTGAAACCTCACATGGCAAATCAGCCATCTAACTTTAGAAAAGAAATAGGCTGTATCAAATATAATGATGAAGTAAGCTATAAACGTACTCATAATAAGTGTTGAATTTATATTTTAGTGATTAGACAATGGCTAAGGTAAGGTATAAAAAAATCTTTGGAAACAAATTTAATGCAGCACAGAAAATTGCATTTTGATTGCTTAGTTGCATGGCAAATTATTGATTAAAAGATTGGTGCCTTGAATTGGGAGGGTCATTATTATAGGAAGCTCAGTGTATTGATATATATTATCATGTGAGATCATATCTGCATAATTCAAGGTACTATCCTTCAGATAACTTCATATGGACTAGGGAATTTGTAAAATAAGGACATGAAAAGATTAGAATCCTCCACTGATTAAACTGTAGGCCCAAATTGATTGGCAGGCAAACTGTAGAAGATTCTAAAAATATCAAATTATTTTTTGGAATAAATAACACTCTGTTATACTCTGATCACACTTTCTTTAGCTGACTGTGATGACACTCTCTTTATCTGATCAAAGGGTAGCCAACAGAAACTTCTCACATGTAAGGCAATGAGCAAACAATTCCGCAGGTTTTGAAAATGTGTGTCAAGTCATATGTCGGGTACCAAAATTAGGGGTACCCCAATTCGGGCCCTAAATCAGCTGACAGAGAGGCCACATCGGCGAACGAGTTGAGCCCAGCTCTGCGGCCCAACAAGAGGCCCACCATGACGACACCCCCGACGACCGGGAGTCTCCGTCCCGCTCGAGGGTACCTCTTACCCTCGAGCGGAAATGTACGTAACGATCGAGCCCGACCGAGCTCGACGGTACCGCTCACCCTCGAGCGAGCGTCTCCGTCACGCTCGAGACCACTAGCTGCGCTCGAGGGATGCCGCACCAGTAACAGTGCCTGAGGCCCTGCAACGCATTCATTCCACGACATGATGGCTCACCTCTGCGGTCAAGAAGAGAAGTCACTACACCACGCCACCGCCCCATGCCGCGGAGAAGACACCTGTTAAATCCGCTCGCCACAGTCGCTCTGCGCAAAGACGCTGTGCGGACAGGCCGTGTCAGGCCAGGCTGCTGTGCCAACTACTCCACGATCTTATCCGTCCTGGGTACGCCTCAGGCCTCGAGGAAGGACCCACGAAGAACAACGGGGAGGGCTCGGCACCATCCCCACCCCGAGTGACATCCCTCGAAGCAGCGGTCAGCCACCAACAAGTCAACGATGACGATGTCCATGCCGTCAGCCGGAGTTGGAAGGCGCGATTCCCGCTCGCATAGTGCACGGCGTGGGCAGCACAGTGCATCTCGCAACGTCAGCACCACGAACACACATGTACGTCCTCCCTCACCCTTGGTCTATAAAAGGGGAGGGAAGCCCATGCAACAAGGGCACGACGAGCACGCACACGCAAAGAAGAGAGAGCACACGAACACTTAGCTTGCTCACTCGATATTGGCATTCTACTCAATCACCAACCCAGGGACTTGGGAGTCGATCTCCCTCTCCCGCCTTGCTTGTACTCCCCTACTACGAGCAACACGAAACTCGGTGCTACGCACCACTGCTGGATGTACGGCCGCGTGGCCAGAACCAGGATAAACCTTTGTGTTCCGAGTTCATCACCCTAATTCCCCCATCGGAGCGAGTGGTTGGCAGCGCAATCACTAGTTAGTGCCGGTGTGACCAAATCAGGCACCGACATCATATAATGGAAATCACCAAAAATTAATAGCACCCTTGCATATTCTTACAAGTTCAGGAGATCTGTGGAATTGCTATCTGGGTGAATTCAGCATATATGCCGGTAGGCTTGATTGAATATTAGATATTGTTAACCTCCTGAACTCTGAAATGGGAAGCGAAATTCATGTATTGTAAATAAGAGGTTAAGAAAGTCTTCCTGATTGACATACCTAATAATACAGCTCATAAATATTTGATTTGCGATCTTCAATTTTGCTAAGTACAGTAGGATATAAACCTTGAGCGCTCTTGTGGCCCGATGAACAAACAGAAGCAGCGGCGCTCTGTCATGACATCATGGAAGAAAAAAAATTTACTCTAATATAAGGCACTTTCTTTTTCTAAACCCTGTGGGTTGTTCTTGGACCTCTAAGTGATATTTACAAAGGGTTGGACCAATATTAATACATCACCCATGTAAACTAAATCAGGTAAGTCATGATTTTTTTTTATCTATATATTATGAGTAGGAAGGTACCTTGGCTTAGTGCCTTGTGCAGGACCTCGAGCATATGTAGCTGTCTTGCCTCCTTGTAAAGCCATGTTTGAAAATGGAGTTACCAAATTGCATTTTTTTAGTCAGTACATTACACTTCACTCAGCTTCATACCTAAACCTTTGAAACTGTTTTTTTTCGCGACTCAAAATTTTAGCAATCCATGGAGAAAGATGCATCAGCATATTGAAACAGAAAAAGGAGCACTGTTAACTGGAAGTAATGGTCATGGTGCAAATAATAAGAGAAGGATAATGCATAAAAAACATTGATGTTAGGTGGAGGTTATAGAGGTGGGGCAAGTCTCCTGCATATTATTGATTTTTATAATTTGTAAACTAATGCAGCTACTATGTTCGAAGATGCTTTCTAAATGACAGCAATTTGGGATCAAGGGATTTGTATACATAGGGCCAATGAGAACGAAATAGAGCCTACATAAGGTTTATTTTGTCAGAACAAAGTGAATAAGATCCAAGGTTAGATTTCAGGTAAACATACTCATTGAATGTGCAGATTGATCATGCCATTCACATTTGTGCGGGGAGATATCACATAGGGTAATTTAAATAAAAGTTATCAAAATACTAATGAATGAAAGAAGCTAAACATACATATTTCTCCTCGAATCACTAACTTCTCACTCCAGCTTTCGGTTGGCCTGCACCTATGGTTGCCTGTGATATTTGGCACAACAGCTCAGTAACTTAATCTTATGAACATAATAAACAAAGTAGAGAACACGAAGGAATGATGCAGAAGTATGGAAATTGGAAATGGCATAAAATCAGTTGGGGGTAAACGAAGGTGTGTATAAAGAAATAATATGTAATATATGCAAACAGCTACACAACGTACAGGTACAATAGGAAGGCCGTTATCCATGAATCAGTTGGAGCCCCTCGCACTATGAATTAGACCATTTTAATAAACAACTTGAAGAAACAGAGAGGAGATAGTAGTGTTGGCATTCAGTAACCAAAGTTCAATCACACAGGTCAGATGCATTCATGCATCCAAGACAAAAATACCTGCTACTTAGAGATGACGGCCCGCCTCTGCTAAGACGTGAAGGACAAACGGCAATGCAAAAGTCACTGCTCGGTTGCGGCCTCTATTTTTCAGAGGCCACCTGCTGAGCAGCAGCAACTACACCTGCAGCAACAATGGCACTCCGACACGGGTAGGAAAACAAAACATCTATATGGCATACCTGCGTCGGCATCTATCTGAGCATCTGTGAAGCAGGAACCTCACGCGGCAGGCGGCCGTGGCCTGGACTGACGAAGGCTACCTGGCTAGGAGCCGATTGATGGACAGAAGGGAGATGTCGGAGGCAATGTTGCCGCCGATTTGTAATCTTCACAGGCTGAAGGCCGATTGGGCAAGATTCCGGTGACGGCGCATCAGGAAACTGAGAGGCGCGGCAAGGATTAGGGAGGAACGGCAAGGTGGCGCGAGCCATGCGGGGGTGCAGCGAGAGCGCCCATAACGTCCGCGGCGCCGCGGGGAAAGGCGCCCGCGCGTGCTGCGCCGGCGGTGGCGGAGAGGGCCGGCGACCACGACCGGCGGCGATGGAGCGAGCCATTTGCAGGCAATGACGACGCGTTGGCGGAAGGCGGACGCGGCCGGACGAAGGTCTGGCGAGCGCAAATCGACGGCAGCGACGACTGCGAGGCGAGGTGAGGTGAAATCGGGTTGCGGCGATTTTTTCATCGGCTAACAATGACACGGAGGCAATCGCCACGCCAGGCCGTGCGTTGACATAACGCGACCAAGCCAACGTCGACACGAGGAGAGCCTTCCTTTGTCCCTTTTCTCCCGCGGAGGGGCTTTAATTCCCCGTCACCCTTTGGGAACCAAGGGGGAAAAAATCCCGGAAAACAAAAATAGTTTCAAACAATTTAGAAAAAATCAAGAAAATCTAAAATAACAATAACAACTACGATAAGCCATTACAGATATGGATGACGTCATGTAATTACAAAAAATTCTTGGCCAAAAATCTTTTTCATGATACATATACAACCAAAACAATTTACTCTATTGCATCCGACATCCATAGACAAGACAACTCAGAAACTAGAATGAGAGACAGATTTCACATGTTTGGAGAACTAGTACATTAGTAACTAGTCATTCACTTCAGGATATTAAAAACTAGTCGCAAGATCAAAGTACCATCAATAATTAAATCTAAACCCCATGTCATCAACCTTCCAGATTCTGCCAGAAAATATTTCTTGTGGACTATTGCTCTTCACTGCCTGTGAAACAAGAAATAACTCAAATGGCCAGTAAGTAATTGTTTCATGTAGGCTATTGTTCTGCAGAGACCTGTGGAATAACCAGAGTCAATTATCAAATAAAAAAAGAGAAACCGAGATGCTCTACAGAACAAAGAGTTAACCACTATACATACTGTACAATCCACGCCACTTTAGTCCATACTAGAAAATCACTATACATACTGCTTTTGCAAAGTAGTATTTCAATAAAGATGAAGCTCAACCGAGGAATTATTCCTCCAGTAGTTGGTCTGCAACTGCATTTTCCTTCTCCATGCTTTCTGAAGTTAACTCTGCAAACTAACAATGCAAGACATCAAGAAAATGATATATGATCTACAAATTAGAAGATCAAAGGTGTTCATGCTCTCACATGTCTTAGCAACTAGCGAAGTAGTTATCACACTAATGTTGCATATACTGCTACTAATACACTATATGGAAACATAGTTTCAGCTTATTTTAGAATTAAAACCAAAACTATATGCATTCAACATCAAAACAACGCATACTTAAGCATGAGAAGATTTAAAGTTATCTGATTCAGGAACAAAGAGGAGGAAGACTCCCATGATGCATACTACAAGCTGTCGCTTCAGCCGAACTAGGCCTGAGTGTTCAGAGCTGTGATTCCCATGCTTCTGATATCATACTCATTAACCTGAACTGTGAGCTTATAAGAAGCTTATTCGTCACAGCCTTGTGTGCATATTAAAAAAAGGCTTAGCCCTTTACCATTTCAGTACCGAAAACAAACATACCTGATTACCATTTTACCACATGGTTACACAAGTTTTAGAAATTCTAGTTCAAGACCCAAACAAAACTATTGTAATGCTACTTTAGCTTACATCATCAAGTACAACTCCAGTTTAAGAGCCCTGTCTACTATCATCATGAAATAATTGATAATTTTATTTGAAACACGCACCGAAGTGCTTTAGTAACACAAATATATTACTATATTCTGTAATCCACTAATGCTACTGAGTTGACAAGCCATTGGTTAGGCAGGTGGTACCTAATTACATAATTTCTTCAAGAACATGTACGTTTCTGTATCACAAATGTAGGTATAATTATTCTTAAGAACCGAGTGTGTTCTATCTATTCTCACGGACAAGCATAATTACCAGCAGCTTGACAACACAAATAACCCAAGCAAATTGCCATTACGGAAAGCTTATCTTGGGGATCGTGGTGAAGTGATACAGCCGGCCAAGATGAAGTCAAAGAACAACCAGCTCAGGTCATCATCTGCTCCTCGCCGCTGCTCTTCTTGCCCAATATCAACAAAACATGAGAATAGGATACAGCCCTAGCGGAGACAGGGAGATGCGGGCGGAGGCAGAGATGATGGAGGTGGAGATGCTGAACTCACCATGCGTAGTCGGAGCTGCTGGATCGCGCGAGGTATGATGACGGAAGAGGGGGAGATCCAAAATAGAGGCAGCGGCGGCGGCGGGCGTCGATAGCGGCAGCGACGAGGAAACGGACCCGTATCCCCGTCGGAGAAACAGTTAGAGATTTATTGTAGCAGGTATATAAAGCCTTGTGTCGTTATTTATCTCAGGACCTGTCAATTGCTTCTTGCCTTGACGACTGATTCTCCGGTGTCCGGTGCTTTAATGGTGCTGGGTGAGTGGGCGTTGATGCCACCGAGCAAGTTTCCATTCATAGAACAAGTTGGACGTTGATTAACCTCTGCTGTTGCGCAAAACATCCACGAAAACGAAGAGAACGAGTTTTTTCTGCTAAGTAAATCTTTTTTAGGCAATGTTTACTTTAAAAGATTTTTTCAACTTTCCTATTCATCCCTATCAGAAAACATACTTCCAAGAAAAGTTTTCCTTCAACTTTTCTATTTATCTCTCTCACAAAACATGCTTCCAAAAAGATCTTTTCACCCAATCCAACTAAGGCCCCGTTTAGTTTTCCAAATATTCCCCAAAAATCCACTATTCATCCAACTTTTCCATATTCATCCCAACTCTTCTACTCACATATCACTATTCATCTACAGTGTTTTTTATGAAGAGTGTATTTTCGGGAATCTTTCTCCAATCTAAGCACACCCTAAACAAGCCTTAGAAACGCCATCTGCTGCCAGACAACGACTGAAAGCAAAAGATGCAGATCACGGATCCATGGACCGGGTTCACGAAATAATGGTAGTAGCACATACAGACAGGCAGCGGCAACCACGGGAGCCAACCCGATCACGTTGCTCCCGCGGCTAGACTAGCCCCACGACCTCCGGCCTCGAGCATTCCCGTGGACTCCCCGATTGCCTGCGCCCTCGCCTCTGTCCCGCTCCAGCATTTCCTTCCCCCACCCCACGCGGCGGTCGCCGGAGCGAGCAGAGCAAGCCGGAGGGCCAGTCGGATCCGCCGCCGCCAAGATGAACGACGCCGATGTCTCCAAGCAGATCCAGCAGATGGTGCGGTTCATCCGCCAGGAGGCCGAGGAGAAGGCCAGCGAGATCTCCGTCTCCGCTGAGGAGGTCAGCTTCCTTCCTCTCCGCTTCCCCTGCTTCGTCGGAGCTTCTAGAAGCTTCCTATGCGCGCCTCTGTAGTTTTAACCGCCCGATCTGTTAGACGCGCCTCCTGATCCCGAAGCATCTGGGAGCGACCTCCATGCTTTGTAACCGTTGTTTCATTTGGCCTGGGGTTTCGTTTTTTAGGGCGAGATCTGTAGCCGAAGCGACGAAGATCCTTAGCTCCGAGGCAGATCGAGGAGCGCTTTGGGTCTGGGTTACGTTGCTTTGAGGATTTGAGCTCGTGACGATCACGGTGGCTGAGCATTTAGGAAACTTCTAGATCGCGAAGGTTTTGTGCTTCCAGGCTTTGACTTGGTGCCTGGAAGTGCGCTAAGTGGTCAATTCATGCCATTCTCTTTCCACTCACTTCAATTCGAGGGCTACGATATGACTATAGCCAGATGCGATTCGCATGCTTCTAGAAGCAAAATTGGAGCTTAAGCTGAGTTGCTCCATTTGGCTTCTAGATTAATTGCGTGAGTTAGGCTTCGAACTTCGAAGGGAATGTCCTGTTTATTTCATTCTCGGAAGCTCCATTTGTCTTCTGGCTTGGTTCTAAGAGTTAGGCTTCAAATAACTGCTGTTGTACGAAATGGACATTTAATTGCACTGTAACTGGAAAGGGCAATGTGGTACGGATTATATGCCAATTTTTGTTGCTAACTAGATGAATTGCTAGTGTACCAGATACTGGCAAGTAGGTTTACTTGTTCAAGGGTTTCTGCATATGGTGCACACTTGTCACTTGTGTGTAATCCTGTTTGTCTTTGCTGCTAACTTGTGAACAAAGAGGCATGCTGATCGAATTCAATGTTCGTGAATCGTGATCATGTACTTTTTATGTTGTATGATTATTATTACTGATTTTCCTACAGTGTACAAAAAATATGTTGACCATTCTACCCAACCTGCAATGTTAGAATGGTTCTATTCTGTCAAACTTTGAAAAGCTTGTCCTATATGAAAATCACATTATTACATCTATCCTCTAGAATTGCTCCTGTAAAAGTACATTTTAATGGTATAGGTTGGCATGAAGTTAAAGTAGCTGTACAATTTAATCTTGAAGTATAAAGTCAACTTCATAAAAAGGGCTACATCATGTGCTATATTTGGGTCGAGGTGGCAGGAGCAGTGTGCTATCTGGATATGCATGCGCTGAGGCAATTTTTGGCTTCATGAAGCAGCAGTCACCAGTCATGTTGACGTGTTTGAACCTATGTTTATAACATATTTCTGAATTAACTCTGTTTCACATGAATGTATACTATTAAACTTTATATAAGCATTTTTCTAAATTCATCTATTAATGTGAAGTCAGAAAAGTGTGACATTGATTTAGGTTTATCATCAGAATAGTAGTATCCTCTGCATCCAAATTCATCTTTTAATCTGCCAATTATAGCATTTGAACTAATGTATAAACATATTTCTACATTAAATCTGTTTCTTTAATCTGGCAAATATAGCATTTGAACTAATATATAAACATATTTCTAAATTAAATCTGTTTCGTGTGAATGTATAAGGTTATTATTGCACAAGTGGTATCTGAAACTGATTAAAAGAAGTCAGTATTCATCAATATGAGACACTTGATTCATATTGAAGAAATGAAGAGCATAGATTACAGATTCATGTTTGTACCTAGCTTGGGGTAGATGGTCTGAAATGTGGTTTGTACAAGCATTTTTTTCAACACAGTTTTGGTACTTAACTCTTCTTTCTAAGCAGATGCTTATCATTCCTTCTTTTTCTATGTCTAGTTTAGTATTTGACTTAAACACTACTCATTTTTTAAGAGCATACACAAAGTCGTTTGTATCTAGATCAAAATAGATAGATTCAAATATGATTTGATCAAATGTACGATTAGGGAGACAATTTCACACCTCTTATGCATATGCTTATTACTGTCCGTTATTTGAAAGCTTCCTCAATTTTCTTTGCTCTTTAGAAGTTTGTAGATCGCATGTTTAACTTATTTGTTCGAAAATTCGGCAGGAATTCAACATTGAGAAGTTGCAGCTTGTTGAAGCTGAGAAAAAGAAGATCAGGCAAGAGTATGAAAAAAAAGAGAAACAAGTTGAAGTACGGAAGAAAATGTAAGGCTTCAATTCTCTGAACTCATTCACCTATTCAACAAACATCAGTCTCTACGGAATGTGATGCCATAAAATGCATTTTATGTCAAGAATGACAACATGTGTCATGGTAAACTAACATTACAATATGCTATGGAGTTGGACTGCACACAGAGCAGGATTCCACTGTTGCTTAAATGAACTGTTATAAAAAGTAAATGCAGACTGCTGTAACTTCACTGGGGACGGTCAAAATTAAACCGAACGTCAAAGCCAAACCAAACCAATATATCTGATCTTGTATTTTTAGGTTTTTGGTGTTCAGTTCGGTTGCTATTTTTTTTGTTGTCTGTGTTCAGGTTATGTTGATTGGTTCTCTTCTCTTCAAAACAGATCAAACTTCACTAATCGATATAGATAACTCATGCAACAGCCAGGCCACGACCACCGAAACTGCAGGTTAAGGCCCATTTGTTGCCGTTTGTCGCCATTGTCTGATACGCCCCATGCCTCTGTGTGTTTCCTGTGGCATCATCTTTTGTTTCTTTCTTCTTGCAAGAAAGGCAAGCGCCGATGTGGATGTGGCATCCACAAATCCACTCATGCGAATCTTAACTTCTGAGGCATCTGTGCTGAATCGACGTATTTTTGTCTTGCGGTGACCAATATATTGTGGTTTTGTAAATTTCGGAAACCAAAATTGATGTTCTTTGTTTTCTCAACTTTCAGGAACCAAACTCTTGGAAAGCCAAGTAAACCTATCTGATATAAATGAAAAACAAATGCCCACCCTACTTTACAGTAACGTTGGCAGTGATCATGTCAGGTGTAGCCGACTGGGCTTATTGGGCCAGGCGGCTAGGCCCATTAGAGTTAGGGTTAAGGGTTTTTCTTAGGGGCTAAGTAAACCTCTCTATATAAGGAGAGGGGATGTATCAATTTTAATCAAGCAAGAGATTAGAAGGAAACCCCTTACCTCTTGCTGGCCGTGGGCAGAGGCCCGCGGCCGGCGTTCCCAGCGCCTCAAAATCCTCTAAACCCTAGTAGCAACCCTCTTTCTCCCTCACGATCTAGCAGGTTCATAACAGATCACTTATTCACTGCATGCAAATTCTGAGATGGCATGTTCTGTGGTCAGATTGAAGCTCATCCAGACTGTTATATTGACGCATAACTTCTGCAAAATATTTAGGAAAAAGTCTATTTTCCTCCGATAACAAATATAAAGTCCATTAGTACATATAAATATGTTCGCCAATATGACACTTTGGCTAGTGAAGGGGCAAGAACATGATGACAAAGATGGTGAAAAAAGAATATGCTAAGGATGAAAGACTGCTCACCTAATGCATATATGCTTAAGTCTAGATACATAGTAAAAGTTATGTATCTAGAAAAGTCAAAACAAGTAGTATGTTGGGGCGTAGGGAAGGAAAATTGAGGAACTCCTGACTTAGTAAGTACACAACACGAAAGTAACAGGACATTGACTTATAACGGCATCTTAGTTTACGCATAAGATGAGCCGTGGCATGGAATCATATTGTAAGTTTACTTTTCATGAATACATGTGCATTTAGGATTTATCAGATCCATTGCATTGTAATGAAATATATCATTACAGCTTTTGAAGCACAAACATGGCATAGTAATTTGCTTTACCTTTTAGACACACCTTTGTCATTATGCATCAGTATTAATGACTTTTCAAACTTGTTATCTAACAAGGTTCTGTATGCCCTGTCAGTGAGTACTCTATGCAGTTGAATGCTTCTCGCATCAAAGTTCTTCAAGCTCAGGATGATCTAGTTAACAAAATGAAAGAGGATGCCATGAAGGAACTCCTCCGTGTCAGTCACAACCACCATGAATACAAGAACCTTTTGAAAGATCTAATTGTTCAGGTTTGTACTAATACAGCATCCAGAATTCTATCTCCTTACCTTTGAAATAAAATTTCAAAAGGCAGTATCTGAAGTTAGAAAACATAATGGCATTTATTGCTTTAATGTTAAAATCACAACAAAGGCATACCGGATCACTTTATGCTGTTTGTCATTTTTTTTTTCTTAGACTCGCCTGATCTGAATTGATCCAAATGTTCAATACAGCCAAATATGCTATGTGCCATTTCAGGACTTTCTGCCTGTTGCTTCCCAATATTGTCAGACATCAACTAGTCTTTTGTTTGATCAAATGCAGGGCTTGCTCCGGTTGAAAGAGCCAGCTGTATTGCTCCGTTGCCGTAAGGAAGATCACCATCATGTGGAATCAGTACTGCATTCTGCAAAGCATGAGTATGCATCAAAAGCAGATGTCCATGAACCAGAGATATTAGTTGACCATGATGTGTATCTGCCACCTGCCCCAAGTCATCATGATGCTCATGGCCAGTTTTGGTAATGTTTCATATGCCACAACTTATTTGTCTGGGGACTCAAGCATTATTTGATTGCCCCTGGTTGCCTATATCTGCTGCCTGTTGACATGCATGTAGTTTGCATATCAGTTCGTGGCTAAATATTGACATGAAACAAAGCTTAAATCTTGTACTGCTGGTAGACTGTTGGCTGTTAGACTGTGATATCTCCAATCGCCAACAGTTTTTTCTCTCTTTAGAAAAGGCAAAGATACAAGCAATACCATGGTATTGCAGGAGAATATACCAGCCTGTCCTGCATTAAGACATCTATATTAGTGAAGTAATTGAACACGAGAAGAGGAATAATTTTTTCCTTTCCAAGTGCACAGTTACATCATCACTACAGACTTTTTGTTGTATACAAAAAATCCATCTTATAATTGCTTAAAGAACATCTATGATAATATTGCTCATAGATCTATAACAACTATTGCTGTCCAGTGACATGATCTATCTGTCTTCATGAGATCTGGATTACGGCTATAATTCTGAATATGTATAGTTTCCTATAGTCTGTAGCTAGCTTCTTTTCTTCGTTTCAGTGTTTTATTCTAAACGTCTCTGTTTTTTCAGCTCTGGAGGTGTTGTCCTGGCTTCTCGAGATGGAAAAATTGTGTTCGAGAGTACACTTGATGCAAGACTGGAGGTTGTTTTCCGCAAGAAATTACCAGAGGTACCTTTGCCCAACAAGTTTCCTCAATTTACTGTGTGGCACCAAATCTTTTGAGTTCACATCATTCGCTGCCTTTCTTTGCAAGAAAGAAGCCAATAAGCGTACAACCTTGTGTGTATCACTGGGTTAGTCCCTTTGTTGACACAAGGGATTTCAGTTTTGTTATTATTGCAAACTGCATGGTTTTTCATTTTTCCACCTACTTGTATGAACATCTCTTAGCATAATTTGCCATTTAGGGCCTGTTTGGATCCATAGCACTAAACTTTAGTCCCTCCCTTCTAGTCCTCTTTTAGTCCCTAGAACCCCGAATAGGGTGACTAAAAGGGGGGCAAAGGGCTTAGTCCATTAGTCCCCAAGGGCTTGTTTGGGAACTAGTGAAATGGAGTGGAACATGGGGGATTGGAGTGAAATTTAGTTCATTTTAGGCTCAATCCACTTCATTCCTCTCCATTCCACCCATTTCCACCATTTCCAAAGGAGCCCAAAGGGGGTGATTGAAGGGGACTAAAAGTGATCCCCCCACCCCCATGCCCCTGAAAAGCGTGCAGGAAGGTTAAACACCACATGTGCATAGGGGCAACATAGTAGGCCCTTCATCCAAACAGGGTAGTCAGTAGTGGACTAAAAGGATCCAAACATGCTCGTAGTTACTGTAAAACATATCGACCATTTGTTTGTGCACAGAGGGCCATTCTTCTGGTTTATGAGGAATTAGTTATTACCTTATCATTAAATCTTTCGGAACCAAGTTAACTCACCCCCCCGTCTTTGCAGATCCGGAAGCTTCTTTTTGGCCAGAACTCAGCCTAATGGACCCATCACCGACGGTACAGCTGCTTCTATGTAATGGCTGCCGGTTCCACCCCTGCAGCCTAATGAACTCCGTCTGTTTTTGCCAAATTGATTGTTTAAAGTATTCATCCCCTATGTACAAACTACCTATTTGTTCATTATTATCACCGAGCACCGACCGTTTGCACCCTGTTTGCTCCGAGGAATAAGAATAAAGCACCGCCAGACTTTCCGCTGCGAAGCTGAATAAATATTGTAAATGCATTTGTTGTGCTGAACTGTCTGCTTTGGTCCTGTGGTCTTGTCGGATGGATTCTTGTGGGAAAAGGATGTGTTGTGCAAGTTGCCCTGTTTATGTGTCTCCGTGTTTACTCTGAGCACATGGCTACCGAAGTTTGAAGATGGCCCAAGTGCTGCAAATCTGCAGTTTTCATTTCCCCGTTCTGCTCATAGCTGTTGCCCCTTGCCCGAAGAGGTAGTGTCTACCTGAGCTGCCTGTGCTGGCAACAAATTCTTTTGTGCAATCTCCATCGCGGGCAGTCGGACCTCCTTTGCTGCTCCGGAGGGAGTATATCTGGAAGTGTTCCAGCATACTGAAGTAAGCACAGCATAAATTTTTCAATAAGACGAATGAATGCTTATATTTTGAGATTGCCACGACTGTGGACTGATTCCAAAGGAACGATAGCACTGAACACAAGACAGAAGAAGCCTGCCTACCGGCCTCTGGACAGGGGAGGTGACTGACACCGAGGCTAGGAAAGCCGTGGGAGTGCGGTGGCCAGCATTGAATCCGAACTCCTGACGTAACGGATGCTCCGGGTTTTTCATATCTGTAAGCTACACAGGCATCTAAAATCTACGGTCAGACGGTTGTTTTCCGCATTTCCTGAATGCGAGGGTTTCAGTCTACTTTTTTATGTCTGGTTTAGATCGTCAACTTTCGCCAACTTTTTAGTCACATCGAGTCACTTCTCTCATATACACGTTTACTAATGCACTATTCACATCTCTAATTTTCCCCAACTAAACCAACTAGTCAGTGAGCGACACGAGCTGCATTTCCAGTCGACAGTTTTTCCTCTCCACACTGCAAGTATTCTGAACTTGAAACAGCTCTCAGTTTGATGCAGATTGCGCTTGACCATCTGCCGATAGAGATTTGCCGTGTTGGCTGACTGTGTATGCACATGCGAGTCACTTGACGGGCCAGCTCGAACAAGGTGGGAAAATGGTTTTCTATCTTTCCAAATGAATAGACAACGGTTAGTTTTCTTTTCCACACGTCCAACGTCCATACCTACCTCGAACTGTTGGTCAAATAGTTGGAAGTGCATGGCCTACTGTCGCTGCAACAGGCCAAGCTAAAGCTGCCCTCAGCGCCGCCATCACCATAAACTAAAGCTTTCAGATCACTTGAGAACGGTACTAACAGCCTCTAATAGCGCCGCAGGCAAAGTACACACACTAATACTGGCGTCGCAGAAGCAGCAGCTAGCAAAGCAAGGCGTCTGTTGTGCGGTGCACGTGACGCTGCCCCCATCATGCATGGAGAGAGAGACAGAGGCTAACGTGGACGCATCTTGGCGAGCCCGGGCGACGAATGGATGTGATGATGCGTGTCCCAGGGCTGCCGCCCATGCAGGACAGCTTGGAAGTACACAAAAAAACAAGTGCGCGAGCGAATCTGGCTGCTGCCCACCATGCATTCTCGTGCTTGCAAGCGTGCCATGTCACCGCCCAGAGTTTTTTAAGCTAGCCTCCTCCCCCCCTTAGCACTAATTCGGTTGGCCCTGCGAGACAAAGATCACAGGAGGAAGACAGGGTGATTAGCATACGCTCCACACGTTTAATCTAGGCTAGAGTTAAAGCTAGCACAGTGAACCATCTCATAATTTCGTCTCCTCGGGAGAGCAGATCGGAGTGGAGGTTCCCGACGAGCTCAGCTCAGGAACAGGAAGGCATGGGGACGAGTAAACAAGGATGGGGCAGCATAGGAAAAGACCACCAGACGCCCTCGTGAAGGTCAGCTGAAGCTCCAGCTTTTTGTGCCGCGTCCGGCCCTCCGCCAGCGCGCGCGAGATTCTCGCCTCCCGTCTCCTGGCCGCTGGCTAGCTTGGCCTCTCTGCGCGGCGGCCGTCGGGATCGGCGCGGCAACGGCCGCGCACGGCACGTGTTACAAAACCGGCCGTGCACCAGCCGATCGTTGGCAGTTGTCAGCTCCCGGCGTGCTAGATCTCGTCCTTCTTGCCACCTCCGATCCTCTCGTAGTTTAGGGTTTCCTCCAGCCCGGAAAGGGTTGCTCCACTGATGCGTGGGCTAGTACGGCTGCCTCCATGGCATCTTCGTGATTATTTCGGGAAACAGTTCTACACTGAATTTAGAAAATGTACTAGTTACAAGGATTTCTTCTTAGCACTCTATATGGATTGAATGAACCAGTTTTATAAACACTAATATTTCATATGAGGTAACATATATTATGTTTTTTAAGAAAGAAAAAGATCCACGCAACACGACTATTGTGCGGTGGTGTGGTTGTTCTTTATCCTTCAGCATGACTTTATGCGTGTTACACGTAGTGTTGTCATCTCTATTATGTCAGCATATGACAAATCTTATGTCGATATTATGCTATGAAACTTCATCCAAACTACTTCGTGTGACCATGCTTGATCTCTTTATTAGTCTATAATCCGTGTATCTTAAGGTATTTTTGTATTTTAATCAATATAGATCTTCACTCAGTTTATATGCAATCTCTCCATAACATTCCATGTAGAGATCATGATCATTTCCTTACTTCCTATAGCACGTTCATCGACGTGCATTTTATGTACCAACTAATGTCTTGTCCTGAGATATATCGAGCACCCTTTATTTTTGTGATTTGGGAATGGCCTTTTATAGTGAATGCTTTTAAGTCCATTCCCTGGATCATTAGGTCAATATCAAACAACTCAGATAATATTATAATGGACTCAATTGTGATTTCAAGCAAATTTAAACCATATAGCAGTGGATAATAAATAGGTCTTCCTATATTGTTTTATATCTTACGAATGGTCATGACTTGTTAAAATCCATCAATACATTGTTACCATCACATCATACAGATTTATATATAGTCTACACATGATTTCTCAGTGTACTATATACACCATTACTATATTCAGCTATGTTAGCTTAGAAATAGGTGCCATTCATATTTTGCATTGCCTTGATACTTCGCCGAAAATTTGCCAAATGTCTCCATATCCATGAAGGTATTTTGCATGGTGTACCCAAGTATTGTATTATAGAATAAATCAAATCGCATTATATGGTGGTTCGTGTATCTTTTCGCTACGTTTGCATATGTAGTCTCCAGACTAGATGTACATGTCAGTCTCTTTACATCGTAGAGTCACATTTTAGTTCTTGTGGCGAGCATAAATGTTTTGAGCAGCATATTCTACGCACCCTTAATTTTCTAGAGTAAATATCCGGGAATGGCTATTTTCAGGTGGACAAAGTTTTGTTGTTTTAATAACTCATTTGAGAATCATTAGATCAATATTGAACACGTCGAATATACGTAGATTTAGACATGCATAAAAGTAAAAGTTTAATAAAACAAAATGTTGACATGCCATTTAATTTGTTGGGACTGCTCATATGCTTCTATTTATGCATGAATTAAATCTAGCACACTTTTTTTATCTAGTTTCAGTGTAAATATGTAAAGGGAAGAATGTTACTTAATGTGAGAAATCTCATACGAGTTATGCATCGTGTACTGCTAGTGTCGTTGCTACACACCGGGCCTTAACTAATTTTAATTTGTACCATCTGCGGTTAATAGCGATCTAATAGTGCCCACATAAGCCTCGCAAATAGCCAAAAGCAGTGGTGAAAAAATGTTGATGAAGAACTTGGCCCGCACAATGTTCCACCTCTCTGAAAGAAAATTACTTACCTCGTAATCGTAAAGGAACAACACTACGTTTTTGTGTTTTAGGTACGTGGTACTGGGACTGTTAAGTGTTTCAGGAACAACACCGCAAATTACTTGAGCGCAAGTGAGCAGTTACTGTTAGTGTTAGTCAAGCATGGGACTGAGGCCTTGACCAATCACGTCTACTACTACTTCTATGAAGCAACGTGCACGACAGACCGTACAAACTTCTGAAGCAAGTGCTACTGTGGATGTACGTTCACTTCCTGGAGTTCTGTGGAGTGTGGTACACTGGTGGTGCTCCAACAAAAAAGCACTTGTACTGTGTGCGGAGTGGTACAAGAAAGCAGCAAACTACACACAGTAACTGTTTGGACTAGAGCAATGTGTGCACGCAAAGCAACATGGCTAGACTGTTTGGTGTCCTTTATGTCATATCACCACATCAGTGACGAAAACATACGTGCAAGTAGCAATGCACACTCTTTATTCATAATAGGGTAAACCGCGTAAACACATTTATCTAAGGTTGTGTTTAGATTGTAAAAAAAAACACAGTAGCATAAGAAAAACACTGTAGCATTCGCTGGAAAACGTGTTTCGCGAGGAGAGAATAGTGAAAAGTTAAAATAAATAGTTAAAAGTTAGAATGAATAGTGAATAGTTAGGAATCTGAATATGACCTAATTAGTTAACTTCTCTATTATGTTGTTCACATATTAGTTTATGTATGACAAGAATGATGCTTGAGGAAATCAAGTCGAAATGGTTAACTTAGAGATCGATAGTTCTGAGAGCACTTGCATAATTTAACAAATATCCTAGCAACTTATATAAGCAGATATGCTGTTATAAAGGCAGATATAAGATAAATTATATGAAAAAAAATGTAACAGTTGCTTATCAAATTTGTTGGGACCTTAAATTACGCACGAACCGCACATGAATTCCAAAAAAAACAGTGAGGCGCTCCCATTTACGCATCAACACTGAGGCCTGAATTACACCAACTCGGAAGCACCGAGTTGGACAGGCAACAATATAGAAATCTAATCCCTCTCAAGAACTGTTTTCTCCATCCGCTCCGCAAACCTCCTCCAGTTGTTTATGCACATTTTCCAAGACGACTTTAAAAAATGTGAGCCTGTTTTTACATACAAATTCAAGCACTTGAGAACCCTTTAAAAAAATGCGATGAGCTCATTTGAGGAAGTGGACAAGACGAAGATCTCACAACTGTTCTAGACAAACGAGAAAGTACACTGTGCCCGCAAAGTACCACCGCCTGTAACACAGAAGTCGACCAGAATATAACCAAAACGTTACTTAGTAACTATTTACATAACAAGAAATTAGCTTTAGCAAGTGAACTTCCTACTCCCCAATTTGCAAAAAGAAAGAGAAATGCATCAGAATCAACCTAGCTTTATTTCTCCATACAAAGAACAATTAGCAGCAGCGAATACATTTTCCTCCCGGGAATTCCCATACATGCATCGAATATGCGATGTTATTGGTAGCTCAACACAAACATGCGTTTCAGAAGAAAATTTCCACCAAACACTTACGCGAGTGGAATGATATGGCAGAAAAAAAAAAGTACTTTGTCTCTCAGGTTGACGATCTACAGTACTACACATTACTTTACTTGAATCCATCTTGAGAATAGAAAAAAACGAGCAGAGTGGAATGCTACAGCTGAAATTCCACCTCATCAACATACAGGAAAAGACATTTACTACAGCAAAAAAAACTTACAGGAAAATCAAACTGCGAGTGGAATGATATGGCAGGAAAAAATTGTAAATTAAAGATATCTGTTCGTGAGAAACATCTCCTGGCTGGCCGGAGAAGTCAAACACAAAAGGCCGAAAAAACCATGAGAGTTAGAACAGCAATGGAAATGGAGCTAAGACTGTTCTCTCAAACATAACTAAGTTCAAGAACATTATTCAGGGCCTCAGGGATGAGTAAAATTAAGTATGCACTAAGTTAAAAGTAAAGAGAAAAAAACTCAATAATAATTGGTTCCGAGGTAGATGATTTCATGCACGAGCAAGCAAGGGAGCACCCTTCAGTCCAACCACAAACAGCGTAGAGCTTGATTTTAGCTCCCGCGCCATCCACTCGGCTACCAAGACATTGTCCGTCCATGAGTCTTGCTAGGTGAATGGATGAGTCGGCAGCTAATGAAACCCTACGGCCATTTCAGAGTGGACTGAAGAGAGCTCTCTTCCAGAAAAGTCATAAACTCAAAGCTCAAATCAGATGAACAGCAGCAAAAGCTCAAGAAAAAATATTAGGCCATGCATCTGCCTCTTGTTGATGAAGTGTAGCATCCCCTAGCTAGAGAACGCACAGGGGTATCTTACTGCTGGATGTTATAAGAAATCAATATTTTTCAAACATTCAAACTCAAACAATAAGATTAAGAGGGCAGTAACTCAAGATCTTACATATCAAAATACGGGAACAACAGATCTTAAAAAAATAAAAAACAATACCAGAACGACAGAAAATGGAGGGCAAAGGCTGATATGAGAAGATAACACCGTGAAGAGAGAGGAACAAAGGTCGCTCATTGTAGCATGGGGCTAAGCTTTTCTTGCGGCTAGGTAGGAGCAAGGTATGCCATGGTTCGTGGATCCAAAACACAAGGAAGAAAGGTCTTAAATAGTTGAGGAAGGAGGGGCTGACATCATTTCTCTTGTGTATAGCCTGTAGGCAGCTATCCTATATGGTCATATGGACTGCTGACCAGCTCTGCATGTTCTGGTTTGGGCTATTGCTGGAGATAGAATATGTCATACTGAACGGGTCTTTGATGGCAAAAAATTTTTGCTAAAATTTGGTTACTCCAAATTTAGCACACATTAATAGCCTCTAACCTTGAGTGGCTGACATGTGGGCCTAAGGCACATGGGGGCCACATGTCAGCCACTGAATGTTAGAGAGGCCAACGACAGGGGATCTCAATCCCATTAATACGGGGCCAAAGATTACCCTTTCTTTTTTTTTTACCTTTTGCTAATATTACATCTCTGAATTTGTTAATGTATTTATATCAGTAGCACATTCCTAGCTGTTTTCATTAATAAACAAACTTACAACCTCCATCCTGAAATACAATTTTTTTTTTCCATGCACCAGGACAATTACTCGTCCAAATGCATAACCAAAATGATTCACGACGGTGGTGTTATCAGTCAATGATTCACGACGTTGCATAGCTGGGTTTTCATGGATCATGCAGGATACCAGCCAACCATACTGACAGTTGACACGATAATTTTGACCTCTCCCAGTAGCGAGTTGAATCTTGAATAAACGCCCCACGGTGACTATTTCTCTTCCGCGAGTGAAACCAAACAGCACACATTTTTATCTTGTAATTATTTAAAATATAGAGTTTATCTTGTAGCGCAGCTATGGCACCGATGCTCCACACAATTTTTGTATTGGTCATCTTAGTTTTCCTTGTTTTAAAGGGGAAAGTCCGATTTACAGCCTTAAAAAAACAAAAGTCTGATTTTCAACCTATAACTACAAAATCGGACACAAATGACCCTCTAACCATCAATACCGTGCAAATTTGACCCTCTGAGTGGTTTCAAAGGTGGTTTTCAATTTTATGCAAAAATAAATAATTGTATCAAAACAAAAAAATTCATAACTGTTTCAAGCCTGCTCAGATTTCAAACTAACCACTGTCCATTCCAACTTTTCACTATTAAACTATTCCTCCTTCTTAGAAAACACTTCCCATGACTTAGCTATAGTGTTTTTCTTCAGCTACAATGTTTTTTGGCAACGTATCATATGGACACCAACCTCTCCATGGAAACTATGGAAACTAAAATATAGGCCACACGATGTTGATCCAAGGGCGCGACCAGATCAGGTGGGAGGGGTGATTTGCAAAAGCGTCTTGCAAATCACCCCTCTCACCTTCTCTGAGCTTTACAAATCACCCCTTCCACTTGATTTGGACGTGCCCTTGGATCAACATCGTGTGCCCCAGATTGAAGTTTTCATAGTTTTCATGGGAAGTTGGTTTCCACCCGATATGTCCCCATGTTTTTTACCCCAGTATGAACACAACCTAAATAAAAAAAATAGAAACTAATGCAAAAAAATTTCTAAATTATTTGTTTATGTCTGTAATGTTTTATTATTTTTAAAATAATACTAGGAATATAAATAAATAATACTAGGAGTAGAAATAAATAATACTAGGAATAGAAATAAATAATACTAGGAATAGAAATAAATAAATACAAATAACTTAATATATTGTACCAACATAAATTAGTCATGAATTTTTTCATATCTTTTTTACTTAAAATAAATTAGTTATGAATTTTTTAGGTCAAATTATTTTTAAATAATTTTTTAAACAGAAAACCACTTTTGAAACTACTCAAAGGGCTAAATTTGCATGGTTGTGACAGTTGGATGTCCTTTTGTGTCCGGTTTAGTAGTTGTTGGTTGAAAATCAGACTTTTGTTTTAATTGAAGGGTGAAAACCAGACTTTTTTTATTTTTAATACAACAGACAGGGCATTTAACAAAAACAGCGTAAGGGAAAGGGTCCATAGCCTAGTGGTTGGAGCATAGGATATGCTAACTCAAATTCGACTCCTACTGCAGGAGTAAAAATGGGCTTGGAATAACAAAAAATATGCAAAAAAGAAAAATTGAGCTTTCCTACTAACTTCGGTTAAAAAGAAACAGCACAAATGAAGACATGAACTTGCAGGAGCGTGCATAGTCTGCCGCTGGACCATGGTTAGAACCAAGCTTCCTCGTGTTTAAGCAAAACTTCAGAAAAGTATTCCTTGTCGTCCACCCTTTGTCAGCTTTGAGTTCACCGGATTTTAAATTCCTTCCTGAAGCACAACAGTTCCAAGATGAATATATATATTAACCTCTTTGCTCTCCTTTCAAGGCAAAGCTGTTAAATTACCGTAAAGCTTCCTTTTGGTACTTTACTATTTCTTTGGAATATTTCCCTTGCCCTTGGAAAGGTTGCTGCTCGAGTAGTAATATTTTCGATCTTCTTGCTGGGTTATAATGATTGTACTGTATTTTTATCGTTGTAAGTTTGGCATTTACAATCTTTTCTTTTTTTAATTAACAGGGGCAAGTCACCCACCTGAAATCACTCTGTATTCATCAAGCGTCACAGAGGGTTATATTTTGGGCAAGGGGCACTGCCCATGAAGAAGGAGACATGGGGCATTTACAATGTTTGCTCTCTCTCGGCGGGTACATTTTTTTCACGGAAACTCTGGTTAAGTAAGCAGCTGCAAATGGCTGCACTAGTCCATCTGGACCCTCTGCGTATTAGGCCTAGGTTTGGTGAATATAGGGACACGCATATCTTCTTGGTTAGTAGGTCATTTCCAATCCTAGATTCGTTATCAAGTTCCAACAAAAGCACATAACTCTAAGCAAACTCCTCGACCTCTCAAACAAATTTTCATTGCTTAGCAAGCTATTTTTTTAACATGCCCAGTGAGTATATGTGTAGTGTCTAGAATGACTACACACCCTTCTTAGTTGTGGGTCTAAAATCATTTGAAATCGAGAGCCAGAATTTCTGCTGAATGCTGACTAGATGAGGGCCTGACGAGGAACGTACAGCTACGTACGTGGAGTGGTACCGTCTCGGCTGCAGAGACAGAATCAAATCAACGGATCAAAGGGCAAAAGAGATTTTGCCGGGAGGAAGAGACAAAGCAAGAAGAGACTTGTTAGATCCCTTCTTCGTAGTATACTGATATCATATGCTCCCTCCGTCCCATAATAGATGACGTTATGGAATGCGTGCACGTGTAACTTCCTCAACTTTGAGTCAATTTGTAGAAAAATATGTGTAATATGTATATCTCTAATAAATTTATTAAAAAACTAGATTTAAATATCTGCCTAATGATACTAATGATGTATTATAAATATTATTATTATTTTATATATAATTGGTTAATATTGAAAGATGTTGTTTTTCTTAGGAAGCGAGAATGACATCTATTTTGGGACGGAGGGAAGTGTTCTTTTAGTCTCAAGTCATTTAGATCCATCACTTTGATTACACATAAGATTCCATATGCCTGAAAATGGTCCAATCAAACGGACAGTGATGGGATCCTTTTTTTTTTCCTGTACTGTAGATAGATAATGGGGTCTCTGAAGGCTGCAGCCACTGCGAGCATCTCCCTTTGAGTGATGAGATTTCGTTTTCTTTGTGTGAGCCCCTTAATGTAACTTGGTTCAGGCCCACTGTTGATTACTAACCTGTGATATGCAGATAAACTAACTTCAAAGTATTGTCACATACCACTACTAGACGATTATTCGGCCCACAATTTAGCTACTCCTGCATGCGGCGTATCAGTATCAGCGTACATATACTCACATTATACCAATGCCAACATCATCATAAGCGCTCGTGACATGTCGTCGCCTTGCCGCTACTATAAGATTATTCCTGGCCTTGACTACCATCAGTTTGTCCCTTGACATTTTATAAGGAGCTTACAGCAAAAAAGGCGACGTGGACCACAAACCATTTTCTCAGTCACAGCAAGAACACAATCAAACAAGAGAAAAGCTGGTGGAAATCATACAAGCTCGTACGGATTTTTCGCCTTTGTAGGACTGAAAGATTTGAATACCCAGGCTATGCATGGTAGATCATGAAGCGCATCATCGCATTACAAACAGGGTCTGATGCACTGCAACTGCAAGTTCCCATGCACGTCCGCTTGCGGGCAAAGACGTCCCGTAAACCCTCCCAACTCCAGCTGGTTTTGTCCCCAGCCATAGCCTTCTTTCTGCACTAGTGAAACCTAAAAGATCAGCAGGGAGATTATGCTACTGTGCTCCTCGCCGCCGACAACTTCTTCGAAGTCCTAGCTTGCAAGAGGGACCTGAGCCTGACATCCGGGACCAGTCTGTGGCTGCGGGTGGTCCTGCCATTTGAGCTCGTGCAAAAGCAGTCTTTGATCTCGGCTAGCTACCCCTGGGCTGGGATGGTAGTAATAAGCTTTTGGGTTGTGCGTGGATGTGGAGGTACTCTCCGGAGATATTCACATAGAAATGTGGTCGAGGTGTGGTGGCCCCTGTGAGAAGATCTGTCTCTGACCTTTTTAACTGGAGCTGGCATTGACAATTCGAGACGCCCATGCATGCAATTCTCTCCCAATATTCCTTGTTGCTTTTGTGGTTGTCGGTACTTTAACTCGCACCAGATGGAAGTTTTGCGCACTATATTTCACATATTTAGTACATGTATATGGTATCATTATTCTTCATTCGTTCCACCAATGTATCGATATTCAAATCTATATATGCACCAAAGGTGTTACATATTGTTTCTAAACATTACTCAGTCCCTTCTATTCGAATATGTCATCATAAATCTACTAATACTCTTGCAATATGAACTGGGTGTTGGAGAAGAGACAACGTACTTCATTTAATACAGAAATCACGTGAGACGAAAATGTAATGGATAATAACGACGGTCGTTCCAATCCACGATATCATGTAGCACATTTAACGTGCAATCTCCTGCTTGCCATTCTTTTAGACAAGGAAAGCCATTTGACTAAGGATGAGAGGTTGATATTGTACCCATTATCTTTTGCGAACATATTCAATACACATGTGGTATCAATTTCATTTGAATGGTGTTCGATATTCGAGTAATGTAGAATTTGTGCAAACAAATATGATACATAATGTTGTTAATTAAAACATTACTTAATCCATAGTAAAATACTATCATCATCCATCTAGCAATATAGTCTTGCAATATTAATTGTGTGTTGGTGAAAAGTCCACATATTGCATTTGAAGAAGTCCTTTTTGGGCTATCACCTCGGTTTGATTTTGGCCATCCAACTAAAAAAGCAGGAATCTTTGGTCATCAAAGCTAGAAAAATCGTTCATGTTCGACCATCTACTTTTTTTAGGGGAGGGGGGTAGTTTTGCTTATATGTGGATGACATGTGCTATAACAAGACGTACACGCCAACGCTACTTGAAGGTGCAGGTGCAAGACCGTGGTTAATCAACTCAAATGCGGTCAAGGAAGACATTGTTCGGTGTCGGTCGGCAATTTATCGACGACGGTTCGGTCTCTGGCGAAGAGGTCGACACCTATAGCTATCGAGCGACTAGGAGCATCGATGCCCATATGCCCTTGCAGTCGGGGAACACTCCAAAGCGTGGACAGTGGCGAGCGACAACGCAAACAACATGGCGGCGGCCACACTTGCAAGTTTTTCGGCAAAGACGTTGTTGACGCAAAAATCGGGAAAGACCTTCACGTGCTAGCACACGGAATCGGTTGTGACCGATGATGCAGGGCGTGCCAGTCAATCTGACCTGTTGATTGACAAGGAAAATCGGACGTTAATAACACAATGAAATCGGCTGGGTTTCCGATTTGACAATGAATACCAGATCGGCAATGAATTCCGATCTATGATAGAGAGTCGGCTAGATCAGCCGATTCCGATGCAAAGCAGAGTAAGATTACTAAAACGTAACCTAACAAGCTAAGCAGAGCAACACTTAGAATAGATCTAAATGGCTATACCAGATCCGATAATGAAGTATGAATAACAGCCGATCAAAGCTTATTCTAAGCTGGATAAGGGTTGAATAAAATCTAAACGAAGTAACAGCGATACGCCGGTTACTAAAGCCTAGATACTTATCAGATAACTGTTGAATAACTTAAACGAAGCAACAGCGATACGTCGGTTGCTAAAGCTTAAGGATTATTCGGTAAAAGACGGAACTTACAAAGCAAGCCCTGAGATCTGATTACCCTTGACGTGCTCGAAGAACTCGTGAAAGAAAATAGTGAAGTCGCCGACAAATGTATGTAAGATGCGAAAAAGTGTAAAGGTTTGTTTGATGTTGGTGTGTACTGACCTCTATGACCACGCAGGGTCGATATTTATACCCTGATAACTATGACTCCTAAACATATACGACAAACTTACTTCACGCAAAAGAAAAGGTCTTTCTTACAACCGTTTACGACTCAAACTCTATAAAAAAAATAACCGACTCTTTATTTCGGTCCTTCTATAAGCTTAACCTGGTAACCCCCCAGGACACCTCCACGTCATCATCTTCTTCTCCGATTTTGACTCTCATCGGACTCTGACTCTGATTCAAACTGCACTTCCTCTCAGACTCCGATTCCGATTTGATCTGCTCCATTTCCCAGACTCCGATTCCGATCCTGTACCTCTGCTCCATTTTTGGCACCAATGTGACCTGTTAAAATCCGGTGTCAACACATGCCCCTCTAGTTTCGCGGAAGAATCCGATTCTGACTCGAAACTATTTGATCCTTATCATTTAGGTCAAACATTTTAGGTCAAAACATCTTTTCTTTCCTCTTTTACCCTTAGCGAAACCTATATAAGGCCAAACCCTTCGTCTTCCTCATTCATCTTCTCCCCTCAGCCGCCGCCGCTTCGTCTTCCTCTGCTCCTTGACCTTGGATCATCGAGCGCAAATACCCTTCAGCAAGGATCAACTTCCGAAGACTTCGACAACCTTCTTCCATGGCATCTCTCTCAGAAATCCCTGAGAGCCTTCATCCAGCCTTTAGATCTAGACTTATCCTGTTCTTGCTAGATCTATTTTTACTTTAATAACGCATCTCTTTTAGGCCCTCCGCGATAGCATCATCATCCCTGTAGCAGATAAGCCAGGCCTCGCCATATTAGGCCCAGTAGGCTCTCCAGATCCTACTGATTTTATCAACCAAGAGACACAAAGACTCCCCTATAAGTCATTTGAATCAGAGCATGACTGGAGCAATACTTTTAGATCTTGGCCAACTCTCCCTGCTGGATGGAAAACATGGTACAAGAGAGTTGCCAGATCCAAAGGAGACGAGTGGGAATCTTATGACCTACGCCAGTGTATCACCCTCTCTTTAGCCGACATGGATCGGAATGAGCCACTGTTAATTGCTGCCTCTTACTTCTGGTCCGATGCCTTGAATGCCTTCCTTTTTGATCAAGGTCCGATGACTCCCACATTGGCCGATGTACTGATGCTCACAGGCTTGAACATATCGGCATCGGACACTACTTTCCAACTTCCATCTAGAGCCACTCATAAAATTGACACTAAGCAAATAAGAGGTTGGAAAGGATACATCGAGAAGTATTCGAAGACATCAGGAACGGTGGATGCCCGAGAGCATTCTGCTTTCCTCAATATGTAGCTGGAGCATTTGGTCTTCTGCGGAAAAACAGTAGGCCCATCAATTCATTATCTCCGATTGGCCGAACACTTGGCTTCAGGAAATAGCTTCCCAATCGGAAAACATCTCCTCGGATCAGTATACAGACTTCTTCATGAGGTATCTATCCGACTGAAAACCAGGCAACAGATCGGACATCTTGGAGGCCCCTGGTGGTTCATCAACCTTTGGTTGAATATGCACATGCAGAAACTGGTGAATGACTCCGTGACCAACAAAACATTCCCCGCCGATCAATTAAATGAGGCAGATCCTGATGAACGGCGTTGCATGTCTTTTGGTGAAGCTGCCTCAAGTTTTGCTGGTGATCGTATACCCTCAACTCGCACTGCTGAATACTTCAGAGGCTTCTACAATGGTCTCAAAGAAGACTCCATGCCTTGGTATGTATATGGCGATCCTGAAGATCGCTTCGAGCTTCCAACTCAATTCCGATTTGATAACATCGGAACAGACAGTGATTGTCAGAAAATCTTTAAAGAGATCATTACTCCTCAGATACTTCCAGCCGATGTCTTTTTGGGGAGGAAACACCAATCCTTCGAATATTATCACCCCGCGGTGGCCGCTCGTCAGCTCGGATTCGGCCAAGGGCCGATTTCTATTTATATAGCCAACTTGGTGAAGCCTAGGGCAATCATCCCTTCAAGCTTGGCGTATGAGAGATTAAAGAGTTTGTCATCCTCCTAAGAAATCATAGATCTATCCTCCTGGAGATTCTCTAGCTTCACCGCAGCTTCATTCAAAACTTGGTGGCAAGAATGGAGGAATCATCTCTTCTGTCAACCTGCTCAGGACTACTGCCTGCTTCTAAACCCCGATTTTGAAATCAATGATCAGGTAAGAAATTTCTAACTTTGGTCTTTTCAATTATTAATCACTTCAAGCCTAACCCTTCTTCCAATTGTAGGATGTGGCTATCAACCCTCCTTCTGTCAGCAACAGCGGTCATCCGATTGAGTATATGCCTTCTTCGGACCATCCTCACATCGGAAACTCCAGCCCATCCGTGACGGATATCATTTCTGGCCGGAATAAGAAATCGGCTAAGAGCACTCGCCCATCCAAGCAACAAGGCACCGGATCCTCCAAACAGCCGAAGAAAAAGGCTCAAGAAACTTCTTCTTCCATGATCAGCCAAGAAGAAATTAAGCCATCGGAGTCACCGGCCGTACCTTCAAGAATCGGAGAAAAACGCCATCTGGCATTAACAAAAACAACTTCAAGGAAGATTCTTAAAGTTGCTCGAAAGATTTTAGCTTCAGAAGCAGCACGACGTATATCAAAAATACGCTCGGACACTGGCGGCCCATCAATTTCTGAGACAGGCACATCAAACCTGACTCAAGAAAACTCGTCGGACATAACATTGGCAACTACATCGGAACAGGTAAAATTATTTCCGATTTGTTGCAGTTCCTTTGCTTTTTGAGCTAATTTCATCTATATACAGGCACCTCCCAGACTCATGCAGGTCAAATGGGAACTGCCCCAACTTCCTCTTCACCGCCGATTCCTCCATCGAGCGCCGTTCAACCAATCCAAGCCCCAGAATCGGCCCAAGAATCTATCGTAACGACGATTATTATGTCTTTATTTATTTGCGAAAGTTAATCCATCCCATTCTTCACATCTGAATTTTTGTACCAGGAACGAACGACAATTGCTGCTATCGGAACTGCAATCGGCCTTCCAACTCCTCAACCGTCCCAGTTTGATGAAGTCAACTTGAAGCAGGTAATTCCTTCTTTCTTCGTTTCCCTTTTTTTAAAAAAAAAAATAGGAGAAGACAATACCCGATTTTTACTTTTCTTTCTTAGGCACAAGATTCTCCGACCCCCAGTGCTCTTGCGGCAGAACTAGCTGGTCCTTCTACAGCAGAATCGGTTCCAAGCTCCAATCCGATCAAACTTCACCTCGAAGAAATGCTAAGTCTTCTGAACATTGAAATCGGACAACTTGTGAAGAACGTCGATCCTGTCCGATCAGCTTTCAAACACTTGCAAGGTCAAATACTTGAGTCAGTCGAGGAAGCTCTCTTCCCAGCTGCCTTCATAGAATTCAACTATTACCAGGTGACAAAAGCCCAGAAGAGACTATCCGATCCAGCTGAATTTGAAAAATCTTCTAAGGACCATGAGCAAATCGAATCAGATATTGAAGGCATAGACAACCAAATCGGAAACCTGAAGCAAACTCAGGAAACCTTAGAAAAGACCATATCCGATTTGAAGTCTAGGCGTGAAGCTCACTTGCAATCCATAGCCAAGATTGACGCAGAACTGCAAACTGTGGAAGCCGACCTGCAGCAGATCCCTGGGGCCTTGACAACCTTCGAACAAAATAAGCAAGCTCTTATTCAAAAGGTTGATCACCGTAAGGAGAACTTGAAGCCGATTGAGGGCTCGACTGATGAAGATCGGAAAGCCATTTCCGATGTAGATGCTATTCGCCTGCGTGCGATCAAAGCGATCCAAGACCTCCTTGGGTCATTGTGAACCTTTGCCAATGATATCTTTTGTAATGCATTTATTGAGGTCACCAAACTATTCTGCATGTACAAATCTTTGACTTATTTTTTCCCCTAGAGGCGATACTTTGTATCGGCTATGATCTTTTCCGATTCTTCAAAAATCGGCTCATGCATCAATCCAAATACTGGGATAATATTTTTTCAAGTATTTTCTATTCAAAGCTTGAGGAAATTCTTCTCCCTCTAAAGTCTCCAATATATACGCATTGCCTGGAGCACACTGATTTATTCGATACGGACCTTCCCAAGTCGGAGACCATTTACCAAATTTAGAATCCTTAGACCCAATCGGCAAAATTAGCTTCCACACCTCCGTGGTCCTTAACTTTGACCTTCTTGTTATACCATCTAGCAATACACTCTTTATTAGCCTCTAGATTCTCAAGGGCTTTCAAACGATATTGAGTCAAATCCTCCAACTCATCTTTCATAATAATCGAATATTCATCGGCCGTCAACTTATTCTGAAACTCAACACGTCTAGAGCCGATTTTGAACTCCCAGGGTAACACGGCCTCATGTCCATAAACTAATTGATAAGGTGGCATTTTAATCGCACCATGACAAGCCATCCGATATGACCATAACGCCTCATGGAGCACCGCATGCCATCTTCTGGGAAATTCATCAATCTTTCTCTTTATTAACTTGATCACGCTTTTGTTAGAAGCTTCTGCCTGACCATTAGCCTGAGCATAATAAGGAGAAGAATTCAATATTTTAATCCCCATGCTTTCAGCAAACTCTGCAAATTCTCCTGAAGTAAACATAGTTCCCTGATCGGTTGTAATTGTTTGAGGAATACCAAACCGATAAATAATATGCTCTTTAACAAATTCCTCCATATTAGCCGATGACACAATCTTCAAAGGAATTGCCTCAACCCATTTAGTAAAATAATCAGTTGTCACTAACACAAACTTATGTCCTTTACTCGATCCAGGGTTAATCTGTCCGATTAAATCAATTCCCCATCCTCGAAAAGGCCAAGGCTTTAAAATCGGATTCATAGCAGATGCAGAAGACCTTTAAACATTCCCAAATCGCTGACAATGCTAACATCCCTTGTAATATTTGAAACAATCTTCAAGAGTTGTAGGCCAAAAATATCCATTCCTCTTGATCATCCATTTCATCTTGAAGGCCGATTGATGCGCCCCACGTACTCCTTCATGGATTTCTCCCATTAATACCTTAGCTTCCTCCGACCCAATACATTTGAGAAGAACTCCATCAATCGTCCGATAATAAAGATCATCTTCGAGTGTAACATATTTCACGGCCTGAATCCTTATCTTCCTTTCAGCTTTTTTCGATGGATCTTTCAAATATTCATAAATATTTTTCCTCCAATCGGTATCTTCTAACTCCAAACTTGAAATTTCTCTAATTGGACGATAACCAGACGCTCCTTGAGCCAATCGGTTAGCTTCTTCATTATGACATTTGGGAATATGCTCAATCTTAACAAGCCTGAATTCTTTTAACAACTGGAGACATTCACCATGATATATCCTCAAAATATCATCGTTGCATTCATATACACCCATCAATTGCTTTACTACTAATAGAGAATCTCCAAATATTTCAATAGCATCGGCCTTGATCTCTTTGAGTAGTTTAATACCTTTAAGAACAGCCCGACATTCTGCTTGATTATTGGTGGCTTCTTTCTCAATCGGAAAAGAGAATTCAAAGCTTGCCCCCCGAGGCGAGATCAACACAATTCTGATTCCAGAGCCAACTCCACAAAAAGATCCATCAAAAAACAAAGTCCATGGAGCAAGTTCTACCAACTCCATTTCTGGACCACAATGATGAGTGACAAAATCAGCCAGTACTTGCCCTTTGACTGCTTTCAATGATTCAAAACGTAAATCAAACTCCAAAAGAGCGATTCTACCATTTAAAATCGGCAATGACAGCATGTATTTTATGACATCATCTTTACTAACACCACACATTCCGCCGATAGCAAATAATGTCTGAGCTTGATACAGGAAAAGTATAGACATAAGCATAACTTTTCAACCGGAGAATACCTTGTCTCTGCATCCAAAAATCTTCTACTCACAAAGTAGATAACACGCTCTTTTCCTTCTAACTCTTGAATCAGGGCCGATCCGATAGAAGAATCATCAGCCGATAAATATAATTTGAACGGCTTATTATTCTGAGGAGGAACTAAAACAGGAGGAGACACCAAATATCTCTTAATTCGTTCCAAAGCCTCTTCCTGCTCCTTTCCCCAGACAAACTCCTAATCGGCCTTCAATTTCAATAAGGGTGTAAACGACTTAATCCTTCCAGAGAGATTAGAAATAAATCTCCTAATGAAATTAATCTTGCCGATTAATGATTGAAGTTTAGTCTTATTTTCTGGAGCAACAATCTTATTGATGGACCCTATCAGAGTTTGACTGATCTCAATCCCCCTTTCATGAACCATAAATCCCAGAAATTGACCAGCAGAAACCCCAAATGCACACTTCATCGGATTCATCTTCAAGCCATGTCTTCTTGTACACTCCAGAGTCTTGCGTAAATCGGCTAAATGTTCACTATAGCTTTCCGATTTAACCACCACATCGTCAATATAAGTTTCAACAGTCTTGCCGATAAGCTCATGAAAAATATAATTCATAGCACGTTGATATGTAGCTCCAGCATTTTTCAAACCAAAAGTCATGACTACCCATTCATATAAACCAACATGCCCCGGACATCAAAAAGCAGTTTTATGAATATTTTCTTTAGCCATAAAGATATGATTATAACCAGCATTACCGTCCATGAAGCTTATGACTTTGTGCCCTGCTACAGCATCAACCAATAAATCGGCAATAGGCATCGGATACCCATCCATTGGAGTCGCCTTATTAAGATTCCTGAAATCAATGCAAACACGCAATTTCCCATCCTTTTTATATACAGGAACCACATTAGAAATCCACTCTGCATATCGGCATTGTCTAATGAACTTTGCTTCAATCAACTTAGTAATCTCGGCCTTTATGTCAGGTAATATCTTAGGATCACATCGTCGAGAATCTTGCTGATACGGCCGATATCCTGGCTTTATAGGCAACCGATGTTCAACAATAGATCGGTCTAAACCAGGCATCTCATAGTATTCCCAAGCAAAACAATCTTTAAACTCTCTTAATAAAGAGGTTGATTCTCTCTTATACTCAGGATCTAATTTTGCACTAATAAACGTCGGCCTTGGTTTATCACCATCTCCTAAATCTATTTTCTCTAGTACATCGGCCGATGTGAAGCCATATCCTAATTTCCCTTCATCTTCTTGAAGAAACTCATCCATCAGGACGATTCTTCTGAGCCGACTGCTTGGATCGGCTGTAGACCAAAATCGGCCACTTTGGGGAATTCAGTATCCAAAGCTCTTCCCGATATACACATCACTTGTTCATAATTCCATGGCTGTGCTTCTGCAATAGCTATGCTATATGATGCATCTGCTTTGACAACTTCTACTGTATCCTCAATCCATTGAACCAAACATTGATGCATGGTTGATGGAATGTAGCAATTAGCATGAATCCAATCTCTCCCCAGCAACAGGCTATATGATCCTTTGCCATTGACTATGAAGAAAGTAGTAGGCAAAGTCTTACTTCCAATAATCAACTCCACGCATAATGCCCCCCGAGCCGGAGAAATCTTCCCTTCATAATCTTTCAGCATCATATCCGTTTTGATCAGATCATCTTCACTTTTGCCGATTTTGCCAAAAACGGCATATGGCATCAGATTAACCGCCGCTCCCTCATCAACCATCATCTTGGTCATTGGCTTACCATCAACATGACCCTTCAGAAACAAAGGCTTCAAATGAACACGTTCTTTTTCTTTTGGTTTCTCAAAAGTTGCTTGCATTGGTTCTAAATTCAATTGGGCCATCGCTTTTTCAATCTCAGAATTCTCTTCATCACTAGCCGATGCCATGAATTCCCTTGGCAACATGAAAACCATATTAATCCAACTCTCTGCTCATAATCGGTCTATTTCCCAACCGATCATATACACTCTGTCTGCCTCCGATTCTTTCATGAACTGGAGTACGCCGATATTCTTCATCCCTATCCCGAATAATCGGCCGACGCTCCATATCTTCGAATCGGGGCCTTTTGAATGACCTATCTCTTCCATAGCCTGCATTGCACTCTGGGAAATCATCTGGAGATGGTAACTTGATTCCTTCTTTCCAGCAGTAAACGAAAAAAGGACATCTCTAGTGATCCTTATGCCGATACATCCTTTCCTCTTGCTGCCTTGTTCTTTCTTGCTGACGTTGATATTTCTTGATCAACCCTTGAGAAGTAACATATCTTTGAGGGTTCCTGGGATAATCATTCTTTTAAATCAGAAGCAGAAATTGCACTCTAGGATTAACATCTCCTTTTTCTTTTGCAGATTCTGATGTCAAAAGCTTTGTCTGCAAAGCGTTTCCCTTAACTGGCTCTACCATATTCACTAGGAAAGGATGCCCATCAATCTTCATCGGCTTGAGTGGCTTAGAAGGAATCTCAAATTGCAACTTTCCTTGCTCAATTGCCGATTGGATTTGATTTCTGAAAACCTTGCAATCATTGGTATTATGAGAAGTAGCATTGTGCCATTTGTAATATGTCATCTTTTTGAGCTCTTCTGCAGATGGAAGACTGTGATTGGCCGACAATTTGATCATCCCTTCTTTAAGTAGCAGATCAAAAATCTTATCAGCCTTGGTAACATCAAAACCAAATCTTTCTGGTTCTTTCTTACCAAATGGACAAGCAATCGGCTTCTTATTTTTTACCCACTCTGCTAAGCCGATTTCTTTATCTTCATCGGAATCGGAATAGGACGCAAGAAAGTTTACCTTCTTATGATAAGGTCGCTTCTGTTCATACACCCGATTCTCATACCTTGACATCCTTTACACAATGTGGCTCAAGCTTTCAAATTCCAGAGAATCATACTTTTCTTTGAAATAAGGAAGTAAACCATCAAATGTAAACTGTGCCAATTGGATATCTGTTAAGTTCAATCCATAGCATCTATTTTTTGTCTCCTTGATTCTCTGAATGAAGTTTGCTACCGATTCATACACCCGATTCGTCATTCCTTTGCTTCAAGCTTGTCAAATCAGTAATGGTCTTCTCTTGAACACCAGCAAAGATGATGAAATTGCTTTTCTAGGTCAGACCAGTAGATAATTGAATTTGCTGGCAATGTCATAAACCATGAAAAAGCCGCTCCAGATAAAGAACTTGAAAATAATCGGACCCTTAATGCATCAGTAGCAGCAGCCTCTCCACATTGCACCAAAAATCTATTGACATGCTCAATAGTAGAGATATCATCATTACCAGAAAACTTAGTAAAATCAGGGATCTTGTAACGATGAGGATAAGGTAGCGAATCATAAGCAGGTGGATAGGGAGTTCTATAGATCACATGTTGAGTCTTGGGCTTCAATCCAAACTGATTTTGCATAATTTCAGCAATTTGAGCTGCCCAATCCACTTGATTTGCTACATGTGCTATTTATTGTACTGGTTGATGCACTTTCTCTATCTCTTGACTTGGCTGAATCGGTCTTACATATCCCTTTGGTGCCGATTCATTCTGCCCAGATGGTTCTGGCTGACCAATCATATGTCCTGAAGACGTATTTTGATTGGACATCTGACCCCGACCTTGATATTGGGTATTGCGATAAACCTCCATAGCTGTCATAGTACCATATGACTCTGACTGATTCAGCATATTCATATTAGGTGCTTTTGCCGATTCTAGTCTTGAAGTCCATACTTGGTGTATGATTCCCTTCTCATCAATTAAAACCCAATTAATCCCATCAGTATGCGGTACCCAGGCCATCTTTGGCTCCTCAGGTTGAGTCTTCTGATTTGATTTAGGAGTGGTCACGAAATATTCAGGAGGCATCCCCAACCCAGTTTTAGGATCATATCCCTTGAAAAAGTCAGCTCCCCTTGACGCCAATGATATCGGCGATGATGTGGTAAAAACTGCTGAGCTGTTGTTGGGATCTGAATTTGAGGCATAACCAATGATGTTGTTGCTGGAAAACTTCCTTGCATAATCGACCTCGATGCCGATTGCATCTGTCCGATCGGCTGATCGGATGTTGAGCCATTGTACACCTGAGAAAATGCATGTTTTGTAGCCCTTGCCTGAACATCTTTTGCCGAAGCATTAACCTCAAACGGAGGAAGTTGCTGATATGCTGGGCCTTTAAATTGAAGATCACCATCACGCAATGAGCAAATCACTTGATTATGTAACTCATTACCTAAGACTTTGCCTTGATTTGCGAAAGCATGATGGACTGCTTCATTTATCATCTCATGTATCATTCCAGGTGTCTCAGCTATTTTGACTTCACGAGGCAATGGGAAGTCAGTTTTCTTGATAGCTTGGCCTCGTTTAGTAGTACTGAATGACTTTAAGCATAAAAGTTCAAAATCTTCGACTGCTCTTGCCACTTCAGCCTTCTGTTCGTCATTAAGATCTTCTTTAGTAGTATCAATGACATTCTGATTCCCAATGTCAAAACGACCACCTTCCTTCTTTGACATGATTGAAGTTGTCTGGTCCCACTGGGCGTGTCAAAAGTGTGTTGACGTAAAAATTGGGAAAGACCTTCACGTGCTAGCACACGAAATCAGTTGTGACCGATGATGCAGGGCGTGCCAGTCAATCTGACCTGTTGATTGACAAGAAAAATCAGACGTTAATAAGACAATGAAATCGGTTGGGTTTCCGATTTGACAATGAATACTAGATCGGCAATGAATTCCGATCTATGATAGAGAGTCGGCTAGATCAGCCGATTCCGATGCAAAGCAGAGTAAGATTACAAAA
This sequence comes from Digitaria exilis, assembly GCA_015342445.1. Lineage (NCBI taxonomy): Eukaryota > Viridiplantae > Streptophyta > Magnoliopsida > Poales > Poaceae > Digitaria > Digitaria exilis. The sequence continues at coordinate 718,033 of JACEFO010001882.1, forward strand.
ACGTAACCTAAGAAGCTAAGCAGAGCAACACTTAGAATAGATCTAAACGGCTATACCAGATCCGATAATGAAGTATAAATAACAGCCGATCAAGGCTTATTCTAAGCTGGATAAGGGTTAAATAAAATCTAAACGAAGTAACAGCGATACGTCGGTTACTAAAGACTAGATACTTATCCGATAACTGTTGAATAACTTAAACGAAGCAACAGTGATACGCCGGTTGCTAAAGCTTAAGGATTATTCGGTAAAAGATGGAACTTATGAAGCAAGCCCTGAGATCTGATCACCCTTGACGTGCTCGAAGAACTCGTGAAAAGAAAATAGCGAAGTCGCCGACAAATGTATGTAAGTTGCGAAAAAGTGTAAAGGTTTGTTTGATGTTGGTGTGTACAGACCTCTATGACCATGCAGGGTCGATATTTATACCCTGATAACTATGACTCCTAAACGTATACGACAAACTTACTTGACGCAAAATAAAAGGTCTTTCTTACAACCGTTTACGACTCAAACTCTATAAAAAAAATAACCGACTCTTTATTTCGGTCCTTCTATAAGCTTAACCTGGTAACCCCCCAGGACTCCTCCACGTCATCATCTTCTTCTCGATTTTGACTCTCATCGGACTCTGACTCTGATTCAAACTGCTCTTCCTCTCGGACTCCGATTCCGATTTGATCTGCTCCATTTCCCAGACTCCGATTCCGATCCTGTACCTCTGCTCTATTTTTGGCACCGATGTGACCTGTTAAAATCCGGTGTCAACATACACTATCTTAACCCACGATCTGACATGATATGGAGCGCTAGCGGGTTGTAGGGTTCAGTTTGGTACATTAAAGGGGTGGGGACGGCCAAAGGCAGGTGGTCTACAACGGGTTGGTCAGTACAGCCCAGCTATCATGGCGGCTCGGGAAACTCGAATCTCGGGCCGACCGATAACCGGAGTTGTCCTAGGAGGAACTGAGAGCAGAGCTTAGAAAGTGAAGGAGATCCTGGTAGGGGGGATTCTATTTTGGAGTGGATGGAGAGTATTTGTCCAGCGTGTGGTCGGAGGTTGGAGAGGAAATGAGTGGTTGGGGCACGATGTAGGCAATTTTTTGAGAGTGGTGGAGGTCTGGGTTGAAGGCTGGGAGCCCTGGACGAAGAGGAGCGCGCTAGAGGCGCAATGCGGGTAGGGCCGTTGGGCGGAGCAGCTAGTATAGCAATGATGGAGGCAAAGGTGGACACGAAGGCGTGCGACCCCTGCTAGGAGGCATGGGAGCAGCAGGATGAGGCACATGTAGCCCGCGTCCGGCGCCACGGAGGTGAGGGTATGGGAGGAAGAGAAGAAGGGCACCTCTGGAACCCTTGCCATCACTTGCTTTCCCTGGCTAGGCTACAGAGACTTTGTTTGCTTTCCTTGCCACATCGTCGCATAGTATGTGTTTGAAAGTTTCTGCCTGCTGAGGCGCGTAGGCTAGCCAAATCGTCGACAAGCTTGCCCATCAAAGCAAAGCAAGGCTAAACTACCAAACGGGTCCGAAGAAAGGAAAGGGACAAAGGGGGTTGAGCTTATACGTGGTCTCCATCACCATGTGACGCTGATATCTGCAAAATCACCCTCTAAAACCGCTTTATACCAAATATGCAAGGCCTTGATACCTGAATGGCTAAAGATTTTTTGTTTTAAAACATGTGAGATGAAAATGTAGGAATATAGTCGTGCTCTTTGTTTGCACGTCCAAACGTGAGCCGTTTGTAGCAGGGTGCGCGGGCCATCGATCGAACTGCTGTAGACCGGCCGCTACTACAAGAACAGTAGCACCCGCCCGATCCGTGCCCTGCCGACGTCTGACGCAGAGCAGCCACGTCTACATGGCCCGACCGCCGGAAAACCTGCAGGCCACCGACCGTTCGCCCGGCCGGGCGTGACGATCGCTCAAGCTACCACGGCGCGTTCTCGCGGCGCGCCACGCTAGTGTGCCGTGGCACACCGGGCCAATGACCTGCTGATGGATGGGAGCCGAGACGCGGCGCCGCGCACAGGGCGGCGTGGGTGTGCGTTGACGTACGCCGTCGACCCATTCTGCAGCGCCCCGGCGCGGCTCTGATTTCCCGGCGCCGAGGGAGGGAATCCCAACGCCCGCCCGCGCGCGCATGGGCCATGGCAATGGCCGCGGCGGGGCATCCGTACCGCGGCGCGGGTGGGCGCACGGGCCCGGCGGCGACAACGAGTTGTCTAGTCTAGTACCCCGCCCAGGGGGAACGGTGGTGGTATAGGGTGGCGACGGGACGCTGGAGTGTTGCGTGTGCGTCCTGGCCGCTGCTGCTACCCGTGCGTCCTGGCGTTGGCATGGCCCGTGTGGCGTGGGATTTTTTTTGACGGGCGTCGGGGTCGGGGCAGGGCTCCTCACACGTCCCATCCGGTCGCGTCGCCGTGCAGCGCGGTGTCGCGCCGTGGGCTCACGCCGCACGCTCCGTGCGTGGATGGCGAGCCCTGCGGCGGCTCCTGCTGCTGCCCGCGTCCCCGTCCGGTTTCTTTGGCGAATGGAGTAAGTATACTAATCTGCCAAGATTTGGCGAAACGTCAGGGGCCTAATTCACTGGAGCAGAGCTGTTCTGTTTTTACCTGAGGATGAAAGGTGGGCCGACCTTAACAGGTTTGATACAGCAGTACCGTCCCATTTTCCCCTGCGACTGACATGTGGTCCGACATGAAGAAACGAATATTCGAGAAGGGGAAACGTCAGGTGTACCAAGTGAGGGTAGCAGCACCATACTGTATAGTTTTTCCATAAAAATGACAGGTGGGCCACCTTAACAAAATAAGGCTCGAGAGAACCAAACAGACCGGCATACAGGTTCTCAACAATTCTCACCGACATTATGTAATAATAAAAAAAATACCAGGAACATAATATCAGAGTTCGGACCCCAAACGTTTTTGTTACTGTTCTCCTCCTTCGTTGAGCTTCATCACACAGGCACCATCGCCGTCGCTTTCGTGAGTGGTCCATCTAACTATTTGCGTCTCCAGATCCGGATGTAACTCCGTTTGTCCAGCACCTGGGAGCAAGGTAAATACTGTATTTGCTTATCTCTCCCTTCTTAATCCCTTCCAAAGCATCGATAGTAAGCTCGCTGGAAGAATTCGGAGCTCTCTCTCTTCTGTATGTGTGTCTCTTTCTCTGAGCTTTCTCTTCCTCTCTCTATCTTCCAAATCATTTTCGATTCCTTGCTGCTCCTGAACTACAGAAACTTAACCGGCAAAAGAACCAGCCAGAAGGAAAATAGCCATCAGACAATCAACGACAACAGATGACATGCCTGATCACCAGGCAATCATTCCGCCAAAAACTACCATGGCCAATTTATATAGTCATGGCTAAATAAAACAATCCAATAAAAAGGATTCCTTGCAATCGAATAGTCACTACTCGATTCATGTATACATTCCTGAACAGTGCAGGATCAAATATATTATTGCCTATCGCATTATTATATTCAGTTGATCCTGCTACTAAAAAAATATGAGTAGTTACGTTTCCTTATATCATTACATCATTTCAACATTACTAACACATATTTCATATCTTATACTATTAAACTTGCACGCATTATCTTGGTACATCGCAATTTCGTTTCCTTAACTTTATGCAATAGCATTAGAATCCAGAGCTTTAACCAAGGTACAGTACAAGGATGCTATACATCAATCAGTCACGAAAGAGAAATGCTACAAATTATAATTCTGAATCAGCAACTTCCGATATATCTTCAATGTCCTATTCAGGTACAAATATAACACTCCAGCCTTTATTTTTACCCACTACTTTAATTCCTTTCTTCTGACAATTTAAATAACCATAAACTACATCCATTTTTTTTCAGTAAATGAATCAAGATCATATAATAAGCATGCGCAGTACCATCAACATGGAACAGGTCAATGCTATGCCATTTATGCAGTTTTTCCACCTGAAAATTATCATTTATACTGTTCAGGTACAGAACAACAACTAAGGCCCCGTTTAGATTCAGAAATATTCCCCAAAAAATCACTATTCATCCAACTTTTCACTATTCATTCCACCACTTCTACTCACATAACACTATTCATCTACAATGTTTTTTTGGTGAACAGTGTATTTTCGGGGAATCTTTCCCCAATCTAAACACACCCTAAACAACTAAGATTTGCTTGCTCCAGGGGAAAATTTTAATATTTATCCCAGAGTACCTTCATATATTGCTATTGAGAATCGTGCAAAAAGAAGACTCGGCCCACGCAGCCTAGCGCGCCTACCTGTCTAGTTACAACATATACTAAATCTCCAAGTTTTGGAGAGCTCTCATGAGCCTTGGTCCCACGTGGGACCCGTACACTATTTAGGTGGGCCCACGTGGGACCCATGTCCTATTTAGGTGGGACCCACGTGGGACCCGCACACTATTTAGGTGGGCCCCATGTGGGCCCCATATCCTGTTAAGGTGGGACCCACGCAGGACCCACATGTTTCATGTGGGACCCACGCTGGACACACACTATTTAGATGGGACCCACTTAATAGGACCCGCAATACTATTAAGCGTCTTTATTATTTTTTAAAAAATTATCGATGATGCCTTTTCTATTATTTGAAGTAATTTTGTATAGAAAAGGATAATTATTTTTTGTAGAAAATAGTAAATAACTCCTCTGTAATAGGTCAAATATTTTTTATTTTGCTTTCAGTTCATAAATTTAAAAAATTTGACTGAATTATCATTCATTACTAATTTTACCTTTTCCTCTATCAATATAAAAAACCACTGTAACATATCATGTCAATTTTTTAGATATTTTTTCTGCTAACACCTAAAGTGAACGAATTCGTAAGCAAAGAGTTATACGATGCTTAGATGATCATTAAGATTAAAAAATATCTAAATTCAAAATTTAATTGAATGGAGTAAGATTATTTCAAGTGAACATGTTCTTTTAGACGCGCATCGCGCATCAACCTGCCTAGTAATCATCAATCAGTCCGGGCCTCGCTCAACGCGTCCACATCGCTGGCAGAGAATTTGCGGGGACGGGTGAGCGAAACAAAAGATGGATTCTAACTTTCGCTGGCTGTGTTCTGTTGATCCGTTTTGCCATGTTTACTTTCAAAAGATTTTTTTAACTTTTCTATTCATACCTCTGAAAACACGCTTTCTAGAAAAGTTCTTCAATTCTCTTCAACTTTTCTATTCATCCAACTCATAAAACACGTTTCTCAGAACAAATTCTTTTTCTTCCCCCAACAACTAAACACGTTCTTTGGTTTGTGTTGCGGCAATGTATATGTGCAGTGCGGATTGCAGAAGGTGTTTGCAAAGTGCAACACAACGAGCGAGCGACTGTGCAAAGTGTCGAAACATATTTGCAGGATGGGAAAATGCTGAGCTTCGCTGTACACCAGCAGGCATCTGATCTCCACTCACTGCCGTAACTGTGCATTGCTGATTTACTTGTGAGTTGTGACTACAAATATGTCTCACTCGCTACTACTGCTTGCTTCATTCCTACACGGGCCGCATCCCATACATAGTAGAGGTCCGTGTGGAGGAGGAAATTCTAGACAGGCCGTGGGCTGAGTTACTCTTATCAGTCTGGGCCAAATGGGCCGCCATTTCCTCTGTTAAGCCTCGTATATCTATCGTTTACGTTCCAGTTCTGCGATCTTTCATATTAACTCTAAATCTAAATGTAGGAGATTAGACCATATCATATCCAGTGAAGCACGCTTTTTCTTTTATACGTAAAGGGCACTGAATATAAGCCCATCGCCAAAATGGTTTAATTTTAATGACTTAAAGATTTTTTTTGCCTTTTTGGGGACCTTTCCTCCTCTTTTCTTGTCACATAAGCAATTTTATAGATTAACCAGTCAAATTGCCTTTTAAAAAATGCGTTGATTCGGTAACAAGCTTTGGCCTTAAAATGTGGTGTGCATAAAGCAAAAATGTCAAATAAGCGGGGACTGATGAACAGAGGGGTCAATGCTAAGAACGAAGGTAATTGGACTTCAGGTTGAAGTGATCTTGCTGGAAGAGAATAATGATACTATCAACAATCTTACGGATTTGGTCGTCTCGGCTAGTGTTACCTTGGTTTTCATTTGTGCTTCCGCCCAAGGACGTTTTGACCAAATGGTTGCCTTGTTCTCATGCAATCTGTCCATAGTTCTCTACCTATGTAATGCTTGTGCTGATGTGCGTTTTGTGCTGTTAGATGATTTTATATCACTGTATATGGAACTTTCTGCATTTTTTTTTCATTGAATGGATGAGAACGTGGAAAAAAGAAACCTCTTACATTCTTATAGCTAGCTAGCCGATCCATCATGCTCCCATCTCAAGGGCAAAATCTGAACTTCGAATTGAATTCAACAACTGTAGGAGGACCGTTCCTGTCTGTCTCAACCATTTCATGTGGGTCTTTGCATGTTTCTCAAGCTCTTCAAACTCTGAATTGCTTTCAAAGGCACACATACAGTGTCAACACAATATGGTAAGATAACTTCATTCATGGAGGCTGAAAACTCATGGGTAACCATTTCAGAGAAGCTACGTGCATACGCGGCAATCAAAGTCCGTGACAATCATATATATACTCTCTCATCTTTTCAATTTTCATCGCTCTTCATGACTAGTTGTCATATGTCAGAAGGTACATGATCTTCTTGTTGATCGCCCACTTTAGACCAAATCATGTGTCTGTTCTTTGCAACACATGTCAGATCAGGGCTGTTTGATATTGGGAGACCTTCAAACTTGTATGTATGTCTTCAGAAAAGCTGAAGCGAGCTCACTTGTCTGCAATTTGGGCCACGAAAACTTGCAATTCTAGCATGTTTGTCAACTGCCTTCTGTTCAAATGTCTATCCTGAATGCCGAGTGAACTGTATACTACACAGAAGTGATCCTGCATGAATAGCTTCCATCGTGCATCCTCCCTTTACTGGTTTCATAATGGTGCGTCTTTACCATCAGCATTCCAAAGTCGCCATCATTTCCATCAGTTGTCATGTGCTCGATTTTCTCAGGTCCACTTTCTGTGGTAGGATCCTATGTTTTCTGATTTCGGATGTTCCATCTCCACAATGACTTAACGAGTGGGGTAAACTGTTTGACAGTTCAGAACTCAAAGGCCACTTGAGGCCATCAGGTTTACGTGGAACCTGCTGCTCCTTTGCTTATTGCGCTTATTGGACACTGCATAATCCTCCGAAAAGCAACCATAAAGAAGTACTTGGTGATCGTGACCTAACATCAATAGGCACTCCTGGGCACCTCACACCACACATCTTTTTTCTTCGGTACTTTGCCATGTCCCTCTTCCAATTGTAATCCACGTAGTCCCGGTTCAAGTTGCTCCACGAACGTATCGACTTGCAGCATGGCCTGTTGGATCCTGCTGATGGTTTCTCCTATTCTTTTCTACGCGCAGTTCGTGGGGTGATTTGGACCCCATTCGGCATTCGCTCAATTTTTTTTTCTCCTTTAACTTTCCAAGTGCAGAGTTTGTGGAAGGCTTTAAGGGCGGCGGCGAGCATCAAGCACCTCACAAATTGTTCCATTATTCGATTCCACACTTGTCATGTTGTTGCCTGAATACTTTTGCCTTGCATGCCAAATTGCAGAGATCACATTGGAGGGCTACTTGTCGCCTCCACGTCCAGCTCCTTTTGACGCTGCTGCATATACGGTATATGGGCTGCAGATTCTGTGGAACATAGGAACATGCCTCGTTGCTTTGGGCATCAAGGATGGGAGGAGAGGAGACGAGCTTTACTGAGTTGAAATGTCCATGACAGATGGTGTGCTGTGATGCCACAAGTGGAAAGCTTAGCACAAATGTGGCAAGTAGCAGGGCAAAGCATGGCAATGACATTACTTGGTGCGCTCTCTGGTGCCAAGAAACACAGGAGGAGCTGCCTCTAGTGGGCTCGCCACTCACTGCCGCCCCCTGTGTCTTTTCCTCCTCCCATGTCCCATGTTTCAAGGTAAACTCTTTTTCTCTGGTTTTTGTGCTTGTGCCCATCAAGAAAGATGTACTCGAACGCTGTTTTTGTCCCCATGTCGAGTAATTTAAACCCGTCGGGACTCACTGATTATCTGTAAGACTGAGATATTATGGCGTCAGCTCATGTGTGTTTTCTCTGCAGAACAGAAAAAGTTTCAGAGACAGCACTATTGTTTCAGCGACACTTTAGAGTTTCAGAGCGCCAAAAATGTCTATAAAATCAACAAGCGAGTCATACATCACAGATTATTTCTATTTAAAATTATTCTGTAATCCAGTATGTTGTCTTTGCCTCGCCGACAGAATTTCCCGAAAGCGTTGGCCCCGATTGCTTTAGAGATGATAGTCTCCTTTGCTGCTAATGGCAGCATACTTTTGCAGTGCTCCATACACGCCCAGAGCTTGCCGTGCCCGTGTGAAATCCACCCATACGTTTTCTGCCTGACGCCCCATCTCAGCTCGGAAAAGGCCGTGCCCTGCTCGCATCGCATCGATCTTTGCTGCTGCTGCTGCGTAGCGTAGGGGCCATTTTCACAGCCGAACACGCTTGGCCGTCCGACCTGGCGCCGTGTGTACGTAAAAAGCTGTGGCCTCACGCCCTCAGAAAACATGAATGCAGATGCATGGCCTCCATCTCCCATTGTTAATCTGAGACGGTGCTGGTCTGCTCGCTGCTGGATTACTGAATCACTGTGTTAGCTACGATTAGCTCCAGGCCGTCCGCTAGCAGCTAAGGTAGATGTTGTGCGGCGCAGATGCGAGGACTGTTGCAGGCCTTCGCTGTCATGCTTGAGGCCAATTTCCTCTCTTTTTTCAATGTCCATGCCTAGCCTGCAGTGCGCCAGTGCCGTAGTGAGGTGCTAGCTCTAGGTCCCTGAACGGGGCAAGTTTATGGAAGGAAGTTCCCGTTATTTAGGCCACGTTCAGATTCCCAACTTTTCACTGTTCATTCCAACTTTTCACTATTCATTCTAACTTTTCACTATTCCTTCCTCACAAAACACGTTTCCCAACGAATGCTACAGTGTTTTTCTTATGCTACAGTGTTTTTTCCTACAATCTAAACACACCCTTAGTATGAATGTATACTTTATAAGCAATCTAATGATATTTATTTGACATCAGAAGTATTTATATATTTTTATCTAAAATTAGTTAAACTTCGCATCCTGAAATATAGGCATTGTGGTAGAATTGTATCCTTTTTGAGACGGAAGGAGCATGGACTATGGAGTAACTTGGCCCGTTCCATTTGAAGAAAACCGGATAAAATGAAGATTAACTTCTAGAGTAACTTTAGAAATGAGTTCGTCACAATTTCTTCTAGAACCATTTGGTTTTCAAATTAACCGAATAGCTAGTTACGGGTTACACCGGCTACACGGTGGTGGAGTGCCCATTTGGCAGTTAATGCATCGCAGCAACGAGTGCAACCGATAGAAAGCACCGTAACGTATATGCTCCATTTTTCCTCCTATTTTATCTGTCTTTCACGTAGATTTAGTCCGCTCTTCGCGGGTTATTAAACTTGTTCTAAAGCGGATCACAAGAATATTGAATTTGTTTAGCCTATTTGCTCAAGCATCTACTTATTCTACCTAAAACATTACTCCCTATGATTTGAATTAAAGTATGAAAGAGGAAATAAAGGAGGAGAGAGTATAAGTCAATGGAGAGCTGTGTTCAGATTCAGAAAAAAGTACTTCTCCAACAAGTTTTTCTTATTTACCTCACTCACAGAACGCGCTTCCCAGTGCACTATTCATCTAAAACTACTTTTTACTTCTTCAAATCTGAACACAACCTTTGTTACTTTGTTGGTAGGTAAACTACTCCTGCTAGCTACTAGGCGGCGTGTAGTAGCATCTCGTTTCCTCGAGATTGCTTCGACTTCAAGTTGAAACCTCTCGTCCGAGACATGATACGACGACACCACTAGCTAGTAGCCACGCTCGACTGCCATTTCTTTCCCCAGGCACTAAGAGGGGGCAACCACAGCCCAGTCCTCCAGTAGAGGATCGGATCGGCGCGCTCGCTCACCCACTCACACTGCAGGTGCGTCGTCGATCGGCGGTGGAGCCGCGCCGCGACTGTGCTGTGCGTCGGGTAATGGTAATGGCGGAACAGTACGGGCCCCCGGGGGCCTTAAAAGCGACAGATCGGGCGGCCACGCATTCATGCATGTGAGGGATCATCAGTGCCGTGGCCGTGCCCGTGCCCGTGCCCCCGCGACCTTGCTCGCCGCCGGCGCGAAAGCGAGAGATGATGAGCGAGCGAGCGCGCCGCACTACGCACGTGATCGGTGATCGATCGACCGGCCGCCGGCGACAGCGGCGAGGCGAGCGCGGCGTTGCAGCCTTGCAGGGCCCCCCGATCCAGCGGCCAACCCCGGCCCGACCAGGCCACCAGCCAACGTGCGCAGGCAGGCAGGCAGGCTCACACAGACACATGCATACAGGACTCGCGGCCCTACGTACGGCGGATCGGAGACGGAGCAGCTAGCAGCAGCGGGCGCGCGCGGAGCCCGACACGGCGCGCCCGCCGTAGTAATAGGCCGTAGGATCATAGGATGGTCCAATCGTGCGACGTCCGGGTGCGCCTGCTTACTATATGGCCGACCACGGCGAGGCGTGGGCATGGCACGTTGCTTTCGCGGCCCTCTGCACCTGCCGCGTGCTGCCGACCGGAGGGGTGTGTGTGGTGGTGGTGGTGCCTGGCCGTGGCCGGCCGCAGCTGGCGAAGGCCGCCGCTGCCGAAAAAGTGGCCCACGCGGGCGGATGGGTAGGGACGTACTAGGGTAGGAGATGGATGTGTATTACGCTAGAGCTAGCTACGGTCCTACCACTACTACTGTGCTGCCGCGCTTCGGTGGTCGGAGGAAGTACGGACGTACGAGATCTGGATGCCTCAGCTGCCGTGCCCGGGGGTCCCTGCCATGGCGTACGCCGGTCGCGCGGCGCGTCCCACGGTCGGGTGCGTGCGTGGCCAACCGAGACGGCAAGGCGGCAGCAAGCGATGGAGCGCCGCACCGGCTCTCGACTTGCTGCCTCTGCCTCTGGCTTCAGGAACTAAAAACTAGTTTTAGATGAACAGTGTATTGAAAAGCGTGTTACGTGAGTGACGTGGATAGAAAAAACTTGTTGGAGAAGTATTTTTTTTTTCTAATTGGAATGCCTCTGCCCGGTCTTGCGCCGCTCCGGCAGCGTCGCTGAGGTTTGCTGCGCCGCTGCGGTGTGATGCTGGCAATTGTTTATGGCGTGGAGTTCCATGGAGAAGCCGTGCGGGCAAGCAATTTCGTGGCACCAGCAGGCCGGAGGCGTGCACCGCCGCGCACTGGTGCGGCCGCGGCCATACCGCCGTGCCGCGTGACACTGACACGTCGCTCGCGTGCGGAGACGCGGTTTCCGCCGAATCCCGTGGGCTCCTTTCGCTGCCTGCCGTCTCTTTCTCGCGCGCTGGAAAATATACACCATCAATTCAGGTGGTTCATTATTCATGAATCATGATGAAATGGGGGAATCGTATTATTAGCTGGTCGTCGCGGCTCGAAATGGAGCCACATTAGCTGGTTTCGAGGTGTACTTTGGGCATGTGTCACTTCATATGATTGATGGCGCTGTCCTTTCCGCTCAAGGCACAACATTCCAATGTTTTTATAGAAAGTTTTAGATCGCGGGCCGTGGAAAAATTGATGCCGCACGTTGATAACGTTCGAAATTCAAGTCTCGTTACGGGATAGCTAGTGTATCTGGCTCATTGCCATCGATCGACAGGAATACAGGATCACAGCAACAAATATAATGTCGTGCGGGCCAATATTGCAAACGTAAATATAAGAAAGAAACCAGGCTCTTAATACCAATATATTAGTGATGATTAATTATTGATATTTTTGTTTCAAGCTCTTAATACATATACACCTCGTTTTTTTAGAGCCTTCTTGTTTCGCCACAAAAAACATAGAAATACGTGGAAACCATTATGCGGCAATGAGTTAAGCACTCGCGTAAAATGCGGCGGCACGCTATAATGTAGGAAGTTATTTTGAGTGTCTTGGTTCCTGACCAGCTTTCACCACGCCTCTTGTGACACCACATAAGCTTTGGCGAACTTTTTGGGCGCTGAACCTTTGTCAATACATAAAGAGATTTACTCCATGTCAATTGATTGAAATATTGTAAATCCATCAATCACCCAAAAACTAACCTCCTTCTCCAACTCTAGCGAGGTTAGGGTTTCGGGGTTACCGGGGGTCGGTGCTCACCGCCGACCATAGAAGGAGGGCCGGCGGCGGCAGGCTGGCCCGGCGGTGGTGGTGGGCGCAAGGGCGGTGGTGGAGGGCGGTTGGGCCAGGGAGGGACGGGGCAACATTGGCGGGGAGACAACGACGCAGAGCTCCGACTGACGGCAGCAGGAGAAGGCGGTGGGAAGGGCCTCCACGGCGGTCGGCGCGGGCGGGCTAGGGCCGCGCCGGTGGGTGGGGGAGGGGCTGGGCGGCGGCGGTAGCGGGAGGTCGGGCGTCAGGAGGTTACGGAGGGGTAGGAGGTAGAAGAAAGGAGGAGGACAGAACAAGAAAGAAGGAGAAAATTTGGATCTTTAGATTTAGATCTAAGGGTTAGGAAGGGTGATTGAGAGATAAAGGATTTTCCAACCGTTTGATGTAGAGACACTTCCATAAATAAATAAAAAAAGATTCTAGAAACTTTGTTGGCAGCGCTTGAAAGTTGCAACAAAACCGTGACTAAAGGTTGTGGCCGCCGAACGCGTGGCGCGACGAGTTGCCAAGCGCTCCCTACCATCCAAACATAGTCTAAATCGTGACTATGTACACTGAAAATTTGTTGAATAATCATTTATATGTTTCAATTACTTGAAAAATATCACTCATTCGTTATTTCGGTCTTGTAGTATAAATAGTAGAAAATGGAACAATTTTTTGAAATAGAACTAAAATTTGTTTTGATAATTTATACGCCCCCGTAAACTTTGGGTTAAGTGTTAACCGATACTCGAAGAACATTCTTCGCAGCCCTATTTACTCGGGCGCTCAACGGCCAGCCCAAGCATGCGGCCGCATAGAGGAGTAGAGGACCGCTCCGCTGCTCGTCCGTCCGGTACAGGCGGGCGGGCGAGCGATTATTAATAGCGCCTCATTTTCCCCCTTCCCTGGCTCCCCCATCGTCCGCCGCTCCGCTCGCTGCTCCACCCACCATTGCCGCCGCCGCTCACCCCGGCCGAGCTCGGCGGTGGTTGGCGGGCCCCTGTCCCTCCCCTCGCGCCCACGGCCTCCCTTTCACCGCCGCGGCCACCCGCACTGCTTACTGCGCGGGCCTCCTGGGCGTACACGGTTCACCCCTCTCCATCCATCCATCGTCTCTGTTTTTTTTCTCCCTCGTTCCCTTCGCTCTCGGTGTCTACTGCTCTCTTGGGTTTCATTTCCTAGCGGCGACGACCGGGCGTGCTGCGACGCTATTCGGTCGGTCTCCACCGGGCCCTTTGCCGGCGACGAGCACCCATCAGGTATGGCTGCCCTTCTCCCTTTCTTCCCTTCCTCTGTGTGAAACGGAGCACCAAAATACTAATATAATATATTTTTATTCGGATCCCGCCCAGTCACAATATATTACCTAACAGCTTCGATTTTGTTTGCATGTCCTATATTGGTCCTCCCCTGGTTCATGTCTTCATGTCTACCTAATTAAGGTGTGGGCGCAGTTTGTTTTATAAAAAAATTAGGGGATATAGCGAAGGCCGTCCCTGCGCCTAAACAGATGATCCTGCATTGCATTGCATGGACATGGCAGCCTTTTGAAATGTATTCTTGTATATGTCATATGCCAGTTTAATACTTTGTACTACTTGTATCTGGGAAGGGGAACATTAACATAATGTACTCTAGCTGTCCCGTGAGGAAAGCTTGCCTAATGTTTATATTTTTCTTTCAGTGTTTGCCAGTATGTAGAATAAGGACGGTGAAAGATGTATGCACATGCACTATGGTAAATTGTTAATAACAATTGTTATAGCAGACAAGTAATGCCACGCAGTATTAACTACATGTTCTTATTGCTTTAGAAATAGAGTAGTTTATGTACGTACGTATGTAGCGCATCTAGAGGTTACTCAGTCAGGGGACATTGGTATCTGTCAGCTCACATATCTCATTGGGATAAATCGAGTATAATATTATTCAGGGTTGTCTTGGATGGAAATATTAACAACCTTATTTATGGCCCAATTTATTGAGCAAGAATAGCTCGGCATGATTTACATTGTTTGTCACCTTCTTTTCCGATATCTAGATAGATATGGAAATATTTACAACTGTTTCTTAGAAGCACATATATTTTTTCTTCAGGTCATCTCTGTGTCTGTTTGTTCCATGGTTGGTCTCATGGAAGATCATTCATCGTGGGATTATCTTTCACCTGATCACATTAAAACTCCTGCATCCAACTTGGGAGTTGTTTCTGGAGCAAACAATGGAAGCAAAGAATTCTCAGTTTCATTGGACGCTGTTGTTCCTGATGATATCCTGGAGAGGATTTTCACATTCTTTCCTATAGCAAGTATGATAAGGGCAACTGCCGTATGCAAGAGATGGTACGGCATTATCTATTCAAGCAGATTTCTTTGGACCCACATGTCACCTCAGCGGCCGTGGTACTTCATGTTCACCTCTAATGAATCTGCTGCTGGTTATGCTTTTGACCCCATCCTTCGTAAGTGGTATGATTTAGATCTCCCTTATATTGTCAAGAGCTGCTGTTTTGTCTCTTCTGCGTGTGGCCTAGTTTGCTTCATGGACAATGACAACAGGAGCATCATTTCTGTATGTAACCCTATCACAAAAAACTCCAAGAGGCTTTTGGAGCCTCCTGGTGAAACATTGCCAGACTACAGTAGCATTGCCATGAAGGCGGATCGGCTGTCTCATAAGTACTCCATTACATTGGCAAAGTCCAAGCAGATTCCTGGAGATTTTGCCCGGTGGGACTTTTCAGTATACATTTATGACTCTTGGAGTGATACATGGGTAGCTTCTATGAGTGAAGTGTTCATCGGTTGGAGAGGAGGTGATGATAGTGTCATATGCGACGGAGTCCTGTACTGCTTAATTCATTCTACTGGTGTTCTTGGTAATGTCAACCCCCGTCATGGCCTCATCATGTACGATCTTGTTGGCAGATCTTTTGGGACTTCTTTAATGCAAACGTCAATCCCAGTTCCTTGCTCTCTCACATGTGGTCGTTTGGTAAATTTAAAGGAGAAGCTTGTTTTGGTTGGTGGAATTGCAAAGCACAACAGACCTGATATCATTAAAGGAATAGGAATATGGGAACTCCACGAGAAACAGTGGCATGAGATAACTAGGATGCCCCACAAGTTGTTCCAAGGATTCGGCGAATTCGATGATGTTTTCGCCTGCAGTGGCACAGATGACCTTGTCTACATACAAAGCTATGGCGCAACTGCTTTGCTTATTTTTGACATGATGCATAAGCAATGGAAGTGGTCCATGAAGTGCCCTGTGAGCAAAAGATTTCCTCTCCAACTTTTCACTGGCTTTTGCTTTGAGCCCCGGCTCGATATCTCTACCTAATATGTATCAATCCATCCTTTTGCCATTTAGTGGAATCAGATCAGCTACCATGTTAATTGTTATTAATGAAAATCCATGCGATTTTTTTTGGCATTCTTTCAACCATTTTGCTGTTATCCTTTTCTAAGGACTCGGCAATGATGGACCCTCATTGGTCCTACTGGATTCAATTATTTGTTTCTACTGACATCACATTATGAATCTGTAGAATGCTATATGTACTAACTTGCATGTATTGGAGGATGTACCTTTGTTTGCAAAAACAGTATATATATGTACTATCTTCATCAGGTTTCCCGGTTCTGCCTTGAACTGTAGTGGCAATACATGCACAGCATGTTTTAGCTTGTTGCATATAATTGAGTGACAGGTTACGGCACGACCAGACATAAAATTGCAGGCTATAGATTATGATAACCTATCTATTTTTTGTTTTGCTGTTGCTATCCAATATGTTTTGAACCCATATCCTATCCCATATATGATGCCTGATATTTGTCCCTTTTGAGTCTTAACCGACAACTTCGACTGTTCACATTTTGTTTCTTGTATAACTATTTATCCACGCTGTCATCTTCAGAGCTTCTGCTGCTGCAAACAGCTTGGGGCACTGGTTGTCTCACCCAGCCCTTGAAAAGTCGTTTCTCTGGACACTGACCAGTGCCCAATGCTCATCTGTAGTATCATGGGCCAAATCCAGGTTTCCTCTTGTGGGAGCTGGCCCATCCTGTACTGTCTCTGATGCAGCACGGCGCAAGTGAGCCAGAGGCGCCATTGATGAGGTTTCAACGCTTGCGGCAGCAGCTGCTGTCTGCTACTGTGTGCGAGTAGTGTTTTCTTTATTTTTTTTTTGTTTTCTGTGTCCTTGTTTCTTTTCCCAATTTTTTTTGGCTGCATATTGTGTAAGCTGCTTTGTTTTCTTCACCGCTCTCATCTGAAGATGAGTCCGAGATGGCATCCACGTATAGTTTCATGTGTATACCGTATCTTTAAAAAAGAAATGTGTGTATACCGTGACACCGTTTGGAGGCAGCTGTCGATGAGGCCTGTCCACCTGAAGCGATCTTGGTATAGTCCTCAACTGTTAGTCTGCTTATTATGTGGGTTTGGTCAATATGGCTATGTGGCTAGTGATGGTGCCTGCTGGCTGAGCAGGACATGAAGAACGTGGCAGTACAGTGTGCGCAGTGGTTCAGTCATGAACTCCTGATCTTGTTTGTAAACAGGAGGAAGCTCTTGCAGCTTAAATAGTTGTAGGATCGTGCTCAGTATTGAATACTTGTAACAACACGTCTCCCTGACCGGAATGAACGTTTTCATTTCTCAGTTTTTATATGGTATAATCTGGGGGAAAAAAACTAAAAACAGAATGGATTAGGATTCAACACGGTGTGGTGATTTCTTGTTTGGCTGGAGTGTTTACGCGTTGATTGATATATGCTTTTTAATGCCCGGGTAAGTCCTTATCGAGAGCCCAAGCCCAACTCCCTGGCTAATGGGCCATTAGCATTACTGTATCAACCGAGTCCGACCAGGTCTTTGTCTTTGCGCCATTTAAATACTAGTCCGTAGTCCAGCAATGGGCTTCCTCTCCCATCCCCCCCCCCCCTTCTCGACAACTCGCCCTAAATTCTGGCGGCGGAAGCAATGGAGGCCCGCGGCCTTCCTCCAGGGTTTCGCTTCGAGCCCACGGATGAGGAGGTGATCTCGTGCTATCTCCTCCGTCGCATCCGGGGCCATCCCCTCCCTGTCGGCGACATCCTCGAGGACGACCCACTGAGCGCGCCGCAGTGGCTTCTCCTCGGGAAGCACGGGCGGAAGGGGGACGCCTTCTTCTTCGCGGCGGGGCAGGCCATGAACGGCAAGAAGGGCAGCCGCCAGAAGAGGAGCTGCGCCGGCGGCGGGACCTGGGAAGGCCAAGGCAAGAGGAGGGCCACCGCCAAGGGCGGCGGCGGCGGCGAGGGCGAGGGGATGCGCGTGCGCGTCCGCGGCGAGGAGATCGAGTGGAACAAGTACGCGCTCAACTTCCACGAGGACGGCGTCAAGGGCAGCACGGGCTGGGTCATGCACGAGTACTCCATCACCTCCCCCGCCGGCCTCGCCGCGTCGCCGCTGAGGGTGTACCGCATCCGCTTCAGCGGCCACGGCGAGAACGCCCAGAAGCGCAAGAGGGACGATCTCGATTGGGGCAGCGACGAGGATGAAGAGGAGGCGTACGACGGCGCAGCACCCCAGCAAGAGTGCTTCGCTTCTCTTCCTCCCTTGGTGGCGACGGATGGTGTTGCCAACGGAGATGTTGCTGGATCGACGGAATCCGCGGGAGCGGACAGTGCGTTGCCGGAGGAGGCGGCGTCGTCATCGGGTCAGGACATGGCAGCGCTGGTGGACGGCGGCGGCGATCTCTGGAATGTTACGTTCTCTTTGGATGATTTCATGCTGCCCGACGATTTCGACCTCTTCCCTGCGGCGGCTGATGCTGGAGGCATCTCGACTCCGATGGTGCCGGCCGCATGATCAACCACGTAGAATTGATGTTTGACGGATTGCTTTGTCGTTGTAGCTTGAGATAACCAACTGATGTGTGATGTAGTATGCGCTGATTCTGTGCGCGAGAGGGAGACTTTAGGAGCTTCTAAGTTCGTCTGCGCTTCCGCTGGGTTTGTACCTTGTTAAAATTAACATTCTTGACAAAAATCTGCTCTGATGAAGTCCTATTTTGTGTTGGATCATTGGTGTGAATCTTGGCGATTTTTATTAATATGTTGCTGGCTCAAATTGCTTCATACCTATGTTTTAGACAAATTACATTATTTCTGCTTCTGCATAACAACCTATAATGTATGAAACTGAGAGAACCATGAAAGACATTGCAGAAAGTGTCAATTGTGAATCGAAGTTGCACCGTTGCATTATCAACCAAACCCTCAATAAAAATAGTTACCAAATGACTTGTGGCTGGATCCGAGTTATTGTATCGGTACAAGCATGTTTTGCCTGTTCCAATCACGCTTAGCGCTTCACCTACCTTGTCATGCTTCAGTTCTTCAGGCAGTTTGTAGTCCCATTTGGTACTTTTTTGGGAAATTTGGATATGTACCATAAAAAATTCACAAAGTTGGATATATAACATCACTATCTCAAGTACATGTGGGGTTCACATGAGTCAATTACATGTGGGCCCAATGGTATATATCCAACTTTACGATTTTTTAATGGTATATATCCAATTTTTGCTAATTTTTTTTTGCCTGTGCGGCTGTGCCAATCGACTTCTTGACATGAGTAACTGGACCTGTCTTTTTCTTCAGGTTGTATTGCCTAGAATGGCTTGGGCCTTGGGCAGCAATTCCTGGCCCAAAAGGAACGAGGCTTTTCCCACGCCAGACCTTGCTAAGATAGATAGTGATATGCTGAAAAGTGGACCAAGCCACAGACAGTTCCATATTGCTAGCTGTCACGCAGTCGAAGATGCCTAAAAGGATAAATTGATGTTCCAGCAAAACTACATTTAACAACAACGAAATAAATTGATTGGCAAATTGCAATTAGTCAGATTTAGACAAGAAGGAATTTTGCCGCTACATTTGTGGATCAGAGCTCAAAATGACCAAAGTAGCGTGCCTGTTTTCTCTTTATAAATCTTGATATGGTAGAGACGTCATCTTGAATAATTATCTGGCCATCTTTCATATAAATAGCACCATCCGCATATTTCAATTCCTCCAGCCGATGAGTCACCCACTCACCCATAATGCCTCAACCTCCCCATCAGCAGCGACAGAGTTCCTTACTGCCTTTATTACGCCCATCTGCAATTGCACGAAACAGAGGTTGGAGCAATCATTGTAATAATAGAACTTATTCGTTGCATATCAGAAACATAAAAAGTTGCAGTGCAAGTTTGCCGTAACTTATATAAAGCATGCTGATAAACAGCGATGCAATGGAGAGAGGGCAGATAGCAATGTAAGATTCACTGAGTCATAAAAACCAACCTGATCATGTTCATCTAAGAACGTTGTCAGTTCGTCCAGCAGTAATACTTTGGATGCTTCAGCTAAAGCACCAGCAATTGCAACTCTCGGTTTCTGCCCACCACTCAGTGTTTGGATTGGCCTCTGTTTTGGACGAAGGATGTTTATGAACTTGTGAAGACATTAGATTATAATACAAAAGGTGGATTTCAGCTGCCTACTTGAGAGTAGCTCAACATCCCAACGGCATCCATAGATTTTGATACCCTTGACTTGACCTCATCTAATGGAAGGTTGAGCTTACCAAGACCAAATGCGACATCAGATTCCACTGTAGGCATGTTGTGGACACATTCTTTGGCAGGCAATTCCACCGCAGGAAGAAGCACCGGTGTCCACAACTTAGTTTCAGTTAGTTTTGTTTGAGTTTGTTGGCCGGCTGAGGGTGTTTGGCCTGGCTAGAAGTTAGGGATAAGTTGTTAGGAGGGACTCTATTTAGCTAAACCCTAGGGAGGGCGAGACAGGGATCTTGTTAATCTGCCATTGTTCATCCAATCCTTAGTCCAATAAAGTAAGCCATATCAAGGCATCACAACCTGCATCCACAGGATAGAACTCAACAAGCAGCAGAGTACAAAGGTACTGTTGTTACATATAAGACATGGCACATGCAAATTCTAGAAATGGATTTCGTGCATCCTAGAACTCATTTGATTCCATTGCATGTATTGAGTGAGCAAAATAAATGTATGGTTTGTCGAGGACATGGAAAATCACAAAGTTTATGTTCCGCAGCCAGTTGAGAGATTTGATTCAAAAGTGACAATCATAAATGTAATGTTCCAAACAAAGAAGGCTATTACAGAATACATAAATATATTCAAAAGTAATGGCATCTTTTTCTTTTGCATGTTAAAGAACATGTCCATCAGGGGGTTTCTTACCAGTGACCTTGTTGAATTATAATCACTTTGTACAACTCACTAATGCTAGAAAACAAAATTTGCTAATGCATATAAGTGGGTATCGTGTGAACTTTGGGTGCTCCAGCAGTACATGGATGTTTTTTCTAGAGAGGAAGCCCATTGGTGGACTATGGCAGGAGCTAACGGTCTTTCCCTGCTCACAGCTAGAGGGGCTGGATAGGTTGGATCTTAGAGGTCGGGTCTTCCTTTTCTATAAACAGTGATTTAAACCTTAATTTTCCAGTGGGTGTGTGTAACTGTGTATGTGCGTTTGGGTCTATGTATGACTCCTTTCTTCTCCTACAATAATACACAGCGCTCTTGCGTGTTCGATAAAAAAACATGGATGCAAAGAGTTATTATGCAACAAGTTGCCCATGTCTATAACATAGTTCTCAGCCACATGATTAAATGCATAATTACAAGCATCAGACATAAGTCACTTGTAATAATAGCCATGAGCTGCTCAGAATCTAATGCATAGGTCGATAAATGAAATAAGAATAAACATATGCTATTTGAGTAATTGTGTTGACACTATTGCAGATTCCTTTAAATGTAGTGTGACAATATTCAGGTAGAAAACTACTAGCAAAACAAAATTTACCACCTGGTGATCAGGATTTTGGAAGACATAGCTGCATGGCCTATCTATATATACTGTACCAGGTGATGGATTTAGAAAACCTGATAAAACCTGGAAAAGCATGATGTCAGTATTTATTTCCAGCGACTAATAGGAAATTAATAAACCAACTCCCAAAGTTCCATTATCTATTATTGCCATCATGCGTTTTAGTAGGCATCCTAGGATTTGGAGAAGACTTTAAGGGTATACTTTGAACACCAATTTCTCTTACAATATATCATAAACTCCTACAAAATCAATGTATCAAAAGATATTTTAAATATGAATCTATTCATATAAATCTTATACACTACAAATGTATCTGATTAATTGTTGGTCAAAATTATGAAGTCAAGGAAACTATACTCTGGCACAAAAGAAGGGGTACAAATTAACTCATTGCTCCAGTTTTCAAAGCTATTACTGGATTTATGATGATATGAGTACATGATATTTCAAAGTGATGTGGAGTTGACACCATAAGGACTTGTTTGGAAACTAGTGGATTGAAGTGGAACGAGGGGGATTGGAGGGAAAATTACTCAACCCACTCCATTCCACTCCAATCAACTCCATTTCAAACAAGTTCTAAAGGGTAATAAAGCCCATGGCACTTATGACAAAGAAATTCTTAAATTTCTTATTTGGCTTTAAATGGACTTTCTTTTGATCCCTGAACCCTGATGGGACTTAAAAGAATTTATCAAGCAATAACATATACATATCTGTAAAGCAAACTGGACACTTCCAAAAAATTGTTTCAAATTAAAGATAACTAAAAACTAAACCATTCCACGTTTTGTTGTTCGACGCAGATATGCAATCCAGGTATCTCCCGCTCATCTAGTGTCACATATTGGCTGTTGAATCGTATTCAAAAGCTTCTAAACCTACTGCTTAATGCAAGTCGGAGATATTAAGTTGAGCCCAATTCTCAGTGCTCTACGAATAAAATGGGCGCAGGGGAAAATAACGAGATGATGTCTCCTGGTTGGCTGGTTCAGAGGAGGAACCTTGAGAAGGGGTGGACTTGCCACAACCGTTGGGGCCGAGGAGCATCCACAGCTGCCTGGGAGGAACGTGGAGGGAGCAGCCGTTGGGCACCGGCAGCACCCGCCCCCTCCGCGTCGTCACCGTGAGCCCGACATCGCGGCCCTGGATGGCCGGCGCGGCCAGCGGAGGGGAGACCGAGGCGCGCGGCTTCGACGAGGAGTAGCGTCCAGGATGGGTCGAAGTCGAACGGTGGTGGGAGACTGGGAGTGGAGGACGCGCAGGCGCAGCAGTGGTATTGCAGGGCACCAATACAAAATCTGAATTCCAGACGTCATCGATATATACATCCAATAAGGGCAAGCCCAGCACTCAGTACTGGTAGGTAGCTGGTCGTTTCAAAAAAAAAAAAGAAGAAGAAAAAAATCGTTTCAAAAAATTACTGATAGCTGGAGCACCAACCAAAAAATTCCCGGTGACTCAGTGGGGCCCAACGGAGTGTTTTTTTTTCGTCTTGCAGCAGCAACTTGAACCAATGAAAGACTGAAAGTGGCATTTTCCATCCATAAATATTAAAATTAATCTGTGTTTAGTGTTTTTTGGAAATTCATTGATTTAAGTATTTTTTATGGTTTGCATAAAGCAAATAATAATTTTTAAGTGAAATGCTTTTTAAAACAAAAGATTTTTTCTCGTCGCATAAAATTGTGTATTACTCCATTCATTTTAAATTATAGTTCGTTTAATTTTTTGTACCCCAAGTTTGACCGTTCGTATTGATAAAAAGAACTTATAGAAATATAGCTAAATTTAAGTTATTTTTAATAACTTTTATTAATAAATCAACCCATAATTAAAAAAATTTTACATAATTTTAAATAAGACGAATAGCTAGACTTGAGGTAAAAAAAGTTAAATAAAATGTCATTTGAAACCAATGAAATACCATGAAAATAGGGTCTGTTTATCTCTATGAGACCATGACCCCTAGGCCCTGGGACACGCCAATTTGACCAAACGAACAAGACTTCACCAGTAACAGATTGTCCAGTCGAATCTCTACGTACCTTGACGAGATTTGGACAACGACGCATGAGATTAGCTGATTTGCTCATCCACATCCATAGCCTGCCCGCACAGATTGACTCGGGCTTGCCCAACTTCCCGCACTAGGAATATTACTACAGACAGTCTACAGTTGCGATGACCAACACTTGAGAGTTGAGACCTTGGATTTGCGCGTATTCCCCGAGGATGAACTCACCAAGCGTCCATCGTCTGGCAGGTCACTCCAAAGTCGTCCATGATTAGCGCTGCTCAACAATCAGCCGAAGAAAAAAGTTCTCCCCTTTAGACTCCAGATTAGAAAGATGCAAGGCGTTTCATTTTCTGTGGGATCACTATATACTTACTCTCAGTGAAATTAAGCACGCAGGTCGTTCCGTACGCACGCACTGGATTGGATTTAACTTAGGGGCGTTCCGGCCTGATCGAATTACACTGCAGTAGCCACGCAGAGACGGTAGTGTATATAGGATTGATGTCAGCCGCGAAGAGGGCAGCGTGTTCTGATCGAATAACGAGTCAAATAAACAACGTGAGGTACACTGCAGAAGTTTGGCATATCGATTGCTTAGCTGAGTCGGCTATCGATGATATTTACCTAGTTTTGATATTTAGATGTTTCTCGGTGTCCTAGTTAAGAAACCACTCAAAGGTCAAATTTACCTAGTTGTGATATTTGGATGTTTCTCGGTGTCTAATTTTCTAGTTGTTTGTTGAAAATCAAACTTTTACAACAAATTAGACTTTTCCCTTTTCTTTATTACCTCATAATTCACAGATTCATCAAGTGGAATGCTGAATTAATAAATTTGACTAACGGACATAAGCAAAAGGGATAATTGTTATACCACAAAATATCAGTAGCTTTTTCGATAAAGGAATACTCCAATTACTATTCTGGCCCTCTACATCAAGCGTGAAATATCCGTGCTCCAATACATATTGAAAACTTCGCTCCGAAGCACTGTAAGAGCCTGCCTAGGTACATGCAGGTGCCAACCAGTCTTGGTCTTGGAATGAATGTAATATAGCTAACCGTGGTTAGAGATAACTGAAATCTCGACCTTATCTTCGTCAAGTGAAGACGCTCGTGTTTCGTGAATTCAGAAACAGTTGGGTTTTTTTTTTTTATGAAACCTAATACACTCAACAAAAGACAGGGCGAAAAGTTTTATATACGAATAGCATTCATACAGTAGGGTTCGGTCAAATTTACAGTATATCCTAAATTGGTATGATCCAAGCCGATGACGACATCGCTGAAGTAAATGAAAAAATAAACATTAGAAGTATAGATTTTTTCGATTCTTCTTCAGATGTCACTTGTCGTCAATATGAACAATACGTGTTTTTCCACAAGTCTAACGAGAAGTCAACTATGAATTGTCGAATCTTCCAAGAGCGGGGCCATGACGGCATGCCAAACTTCCTCTCTCCTTAGAACGATTCAACCATCCACCCCTATATAAAGGGTTCCATGCTACCACTGCTTCACCACCAAGCCAAACCACGTACTACACATAGTAGTCCTCTTAAGCAAAATGGCGTCTAATCTCAAGTTGTCTCCCGTTGTGGCCCTCATCATCCTCGTTGCCGGCATGGTTGGCGTCGCCAGCGCCGGCAACATCGCGGTGTACTGGGGCCAGAACGGCAACGAGGGCACCCTAGCCGACGCCTGCAACTCCGGCAACTACGCCTACATCCTGATCGCCTTCCTCTCCACCTTCGGCAACGGGCAGACCCCCGTCCTCAACCTCGCCGGCCACTGCGACCCTTCCTCCGGCGGGTGCACCGGCCTCACCTCCGACATCCAGGCGTGCCAGTCGCAGGGGATCAAGGTGCTCCTCTCCCTCGGCGGGAGCGGCGGAAGCTACGGCCTCTCCTCCACCGACGACGCCAACAGCGTGGCCAGCTACCTCTGGGACAGCTTCCTCGGCGGCAGCGGCTCGTCACGGCCGCTGGGCTCCGCCGTGCTCGACGGCATCGACCTCGACATCGAGAACGGCGACTCGGCACACTACGACGACCTGGCGAACGCGCTCAAGGCGAACAACAACGTGTTGCTCACGGCCGCGCCGCAGTGCCCTTACCCTGACGCGTCGCTGGGCCCGGCGCTGCAGACGGGGCTGTTCGACAACGTGTGGATCCAGTTCTACAACAACCCCGGGTGCGAGTACGTGAACGGCGACGACAGCAACCTGGTGAGCGCGTGGAGCACGTGGACCAGCAGCGTGCAGGCCGGGAGCTTCTACCTCGGCTTGCCGGCCTCGCCCGAGGCCGCGGGGAGTGGGTATATCCAGCCAGGTGACCTGACGGGGACGGTGATCCCGGCCATCAATGGCATCGGCAGCTACGGTGGGATCATGCTGTGGAGCAGATACTACGACGTGCTCAACAACTACAGCGGCCAGGTGAAGGGCGGCGTCTGATGAACATCTCTCATGCATGCTTCGACCTACGTACGTACGGCGAACGAACAAGCGGGGTTATATGTATGTGGTATATTCGTTGTGATGTCGTACTAGATACAATTAGTTAATAAGAGCGGATCATCATGTGACAAAAATTAAGATGCATCTGCAACATCGACACATTACAGAAGTACAGAAAAGTGGGGGAGAAGCTAGCTACCATGTATTGAGTCCACGCTTAATAAAAGTTGACTGGCAATGTATTGATTCCACGCTTAATAAAAGTTGACTGCAAGTGGCAATGGGTACCATGTATTGATTCCACGCTTAACAAAAGTTGACTGGCAAGTAGAAATATATTTTACAAAATGACCACGTATTTGTTGCATTATTGAATGCGCGTCCGCCATTATAGTATAGGTAACTTTTTTAGATTATGGTAAATTTCTGGTCTTAATTCTGGAACATTCACGAGTGGATGTCTATGACCATAAAAGAACAAAGCTGGCCACGCACATAGCCAGCCCATACACGAGTCCTTAGACTCCAAGCCTCACACAGAGATACTTCAAACAACAAGAAACAAAGCTAATGAAGACTAAGCTTCGATCTTCTTACTTGTCTTTGCTTCAAACTTGAAAGTCCTCGCGCAACACCAATCCTTCCTTATCTCTTGTTTACTTAGAAATAATTGATGATAGAATGATCCTGTAAGACCTGATTTTTAGAAATGGGAATATATATTCAATATTCCAGCCTCTGCAATGATAGGTGCATAAAAATACATCGTAGCTTTAAATAAAAGGAAATCTATTACTAAAACACCATTCATTATTAGCAAAAATTTCCATTGATGTAGGTATCAAGCGTACGACATTCCCAAATAACTTGGTGACTCTCCTCCTCCTTTTGCAACAGTGGTAAGAACCGCATCGAGTGTGTCCTATAAGAATTGATTTACCATAGTTTGATGCTCCTGTCATATGTGCAAATGGAGCTTTTTCTCTCTGTCTCTCTCTCTCTCATTCATTCTCCTCGAGGATTAGGTTCAACACGATGCACTACAGTTTCTTTCCAAATATTGTTTCTTTACAAACGGCCAACAACATCTAGTACATTTAGATAACTACCTATCATAGTTAGGAAGGAACTGAATGGAAACAAAAGACATGCACGAAAGAAAATGGATGCGAGAATGGAGCGCGTAGAAGGAAAGAATCGTGGCATTGCTCACAGGCCACAACGTGTCTTGTAACGTACTCCATCCGTTCCAAATTATTAGTCATCCTAGCATTTTATTAGATTCATTGAAAATGTTATGAATTTAGACAACTATATATATGTCTAGGTTTATATAAGATATCATGAATTTAGACACTTAAAATGACACCTAGATGACTAATAATTTGGAACGGAAGTAGTACATACATACTAGCTACAACGAGATAACCAAATGAAGAAAAATGATGTAACTAGGCAGTAAACAGCGATGATGACCATCGCCTTCAGATAAGCCGCCCCCTGGCACCCCGGCCGCGTGCGTGCTTCCCATTTGGTTTTGATTTCACGGCTTCAGGCGCGCTCAGCGATAGCGGCTGCGTCAAACAGTAATGCCTGCCCCGTTTGACCAGTGCATGCACGTGCATGCTGGAGAATAATACCCGACGACGCTGCCTCGTTTCGGACTAGGTGCGGCTGGCCGGCTGCGTCACAGGAGATCATCGATGGCGAGTGGTCGTTCGAAGACGAGGCTCGCACGCGCGCGGGCAGCCAGAGTCCCGCGTCGGTCCACGGCTCAAGATTACGACTCGCACTCGACGTCGCGGGTCAGGTCGGCCGAAACGCCATTCAAACAGTTTTTATGTGCCGTCACGTGTTGCGTTGTCTCTTCATCAATCATCAATATGAGCATATCCCAATTTCCATCAGGTATGTGAACTCGACTAAAAAAAATTCAGGTTTGTGAACTCATGAGTCATCAGGTTTATGAACTCATGAGTCGTGCCAGTCCAAAATAAAATAGTTGCTGAAGTTTTAAAAACCTCTGGACGACTTTTAAAAATTGATCATGAGTAGTGTACTTTTCAAATAAAATCGCTTACTGCACATGTGGTTTCTTTAAAAGTGTTGCCCAACCATTTAACCCTTCTACGCTGCACATCTTCGAAAGTCTTTTTTTATTTCATTCATACGACTTCGAGTGAAATGAAAATACTTATTATATAAACATTGTAGCTCCCAACGAAAATCTAAAACGGGACAATCAGGTTGAATTGATTCTTTTAGATGATAGAATGTCCATGCCGATATGTCCATGCCGACAATGAAGCTGATGACATAGACAAACGGAACACATTGTATTACAACAAGAAGCCTACGATGTTCCCAAGCCACCCCATAAACTGGATGACAAAAAGGAAAACTACATAAGTACACAACAAATGACAAGAATCAATCACAGGACCAGCTCTCAGCACATACCCTGGACACAAGCTAACAAAGCTAATGATAAACTAGCACTACCTGCGTGTCTTATTATAATCAGGCCTTCGACTTTGCCACGAGACAGCAATTTCATGGTTCATGCCTGTGACAATTAGAAAACTAGTGTTTTCCAAATCAAACCCTCCTGACCTGAATGTTGTGTGTAGATTGTGATCTCCAGATTGGCCGTTTCCCACTTTGAACCAGTGCAACCTCCTCGCCCTCCTTAACCATACCATGTTTCTGTAAACAAGGCATATATTACCAGGTCAATCTTCCATCCTTGTTTAAATAAATGATGTAAAAATGGATAGTATGTCGATTTGCAATATCTCATTCCACTACCAAAGCTTCAGCATTCAGGCCAGGCTGCCTAGATATGCGAATATCTGAATTCTACCATCATCTACCCGAGCAACATAACTTTGGTGCGGCATTGCTCAACAAGGATGCGAACAAAATAAGGATACAATATCCCTTGATCAAAAATTCCAGTTCCCCAAAAAATAGTTAGAAATAGTCAATGGTTGAGTGACAACAGCTATAAACAAGTCATTGCAGCTATTTTCATTCAGCCAATTATTGTCAACAAGACAGAGCTGCTGCCCCATCCTTTTGGTTTGATATATTCGTATTGGTTTTCAGCAACTATCGTGGCTGGGGAAAGGGTTGCACCTGTTGCTCCAGACATTTACTCCCACGTGCAGTATTCTACTATTGTTAAGGTGTCGCCTAGGCAACAGGCCGTACAAGGCGCTACAAGGGCCTAGCACGCCTTGTTGCCTAGGCGATAAGATGTGCCCAATGCGCCGCAGGATGCCTTATCACAACCATGCACACTTGTTTATAAAAAAGGTTTGGCTGGCCTCAGCCCGTGAGAAGTAATGCCTCAGATGTGGCCATGTTGTACATATAAAGGTGCCAATGCCACAGCATGCACTGTTGACCCAAGTCGCAGCTGTAAATAAACCTAACTTATAGTTTAGCAATGCTAAGTTCACCTATGGGGTTGTTCTCAATGTTAATATGCTATATGGATAACTGTTGCTAAGATAATGATTGGATATACAGTGAATTGGGATCATGAACACATTAAATTAAACCTGTTGTTAATCATATAATAAAAATAGTTAAACTGGTGGCAGAAAGAACAAAAACGATGGTGTATAAGTCATTACCAGCAAATAAGACAAAGCATCACCAAATGTCTTCTCAGCATCATCAGAAAAATCCATTTGAACTGGACAAACCCCTTGGTACAAAGCCAATCGTTGTCTCACTCTCTCCCTATAAAGAGACCAGAAACAACAATTATTTGCTAGATATGCAAGGATTGTAAATGAAAAAGGCGAAGAAAAGGTAAAAACATAAACCAAACGAACTAATCTCAGGTGCCCTGTTTCAGATCTGTTGCCCCTATAAAACAGGAGTATATCACTTTTTTTCCCTACGGAAATGCTATAGCAGATATTTTACCAATAAACTACAAACTCGTTACAGCAACTTCCAACAACACCAAATGTCTCCTTTCCTAAATATGTATCAGCATAACACAGGCTGATGAATCATTTTGGGTGTCTGTCCACTCTTCACACTAAGTATTCACCCAATTGTAGAGGGTACATAGCTGGGTTCCAGGATCCAGGCCTCCAAGCCCACTCAATAATGACTAGAGTTTATTTTCATTGAAATGTCTTCATTGTGCCTTTTGGTTTTCTAGAATTCGTACTTTGCATGTGAACCAGAAAATCACATATATCATTTAAAGCAAACGGGTACTTTGTTTCATCAGTCATCATTAAAATAACACTAACTAGTACATGGCTACATGCCCACACTTTAAATGGAAATGGTTATTTCAACAAACGTTGACAAATTATTGTGTTCCACTTCCACAAGGCAGCCTAATTGCTTCATAACTTCATATTTCACAATCATTACACTACAAGATTTTTATTTGCTATTACAAGCATTTATTCTGCTCAGCTATTTAACAGTATCCTTTCAATTGCCCACCATCAGTAGATAAAATAAACCCTTGGAGACATTATATTGATGAGTCATGATCACAAAGATATATAAATTCAGTAACAAAAAAATAGAAAACTTACTCGTCTGTAAAGGCAAAAATAGTGCCAGAGGGACGGTAGTGACTAAGCAGGATAGCCATAAATCCTGTCCTGGTGAAGACCACTATTGATGTTCGAAGGGTATTTGACATCATTGTTGCATGGTATGCGAACATTTCGCTCATGTGGTTCTACAAATTGAAACGTGGTTAGAAAATGGAAGTGGCTAATCAGCATGATGAAGAAAGACTGAAGGTGTCAAACCTTGAAAGCCTGACCAAGGTCAGCAGGTGTTTCCCCACCAGGAATAGTTGCTTCAGTTCTTAAGGCAACTGTGTGCATGACCTTAACAGCTTTCAAGGGAAATCTGTCAAAAACCAAAAGTTTAGTGCTATACTTATACTCTTATATCTTATACTCAATATAAATCAAGGGAAGGGTATCATAATACTTGCAAATATATGTATAAAAACCAAGCAAATGCCACAACTTTCAAACCAAAACAAGAGATAGCCTCCATAACCTTTGTAAATACACATAGGACCTGCAAATATATGCATGCAAACCAAGAAGAAAAGTCCAAAGCTTTCAAACCAAAACTAATATTGTTCAAGCAGCTATTATACCTAAGATACTTTATGGAACAATAGAGATGGCATCAAACCAGGCAGTCCATTGTAAGTTCAATAGAATTACCACGAATGCCTTAAACTTCAAAGGAAACTGAAAGAATATATGCCATTAAGAGTTCAGATTTGATATACTGAACACACTACACACCTAAACAGTTATTCCATATTCAATAGAAGTAAACAAAAGGGTAAGCAACTCTGTCAGTAACAGTGTTTTTTTCTTTCACTTTTTGTATTGATTTGCACTGTCGGTTATGATAGTATATAGAACTTTTTAACAATGCAATCTCCAGATAACATGATGTAGCAGTGCAAAAGTATTACTAAAACAGAAAAGTTTATTGTTCATGGAACACAAAAATAAAATAATCATACACTAGTAAAATTAGGAAGATAAGAGACATGTTTGGTCATATAGTTAGCAAAGACTAACTGAAAAAAAAAAACTTGTTATGAAAAAAAGAGAGCAAAACACACATACTTTCCATGTGCAGTTTCTCCAGAAAGCATAACTGCATCAGCACCCTCTCGTACAGCTATGGCAATGTCTGAAACTTCTGCTCGAGTTGGAGTAGGATGAACAATCATACTTTCCAGCATATTAGTAGCAACAATAACAGCCTTTCCCATGCTCCTGCACATTCTGATAATTTCTTCCTGCGTGAAGGAACATGGCATTTGAGGAAGATATCAATGTCAATCAACTTTTTTTAGGACAAAAAAGAAGATATTTTTATTGATTACTCATGAGTAAGCACTAGGTGCAGCAGCTTTCAAATGGGACCACAATATGTGGGCAGCATTGCCATGCATATACAAGTAATGCAAAGCAATCCGAAAAAAACGGATAGGCATATAGGTGTGCATTTTAACTTTGCAGTGCAATAGCTTGTAACTTGTAAGAAACATGATCAGTGACATCATACCTGCAACAGTGGCACCTCCTCAATAGGTAGTTCAGCACCTAGGTCACCCCTCGCAACCATAGCCTATAGTGTTCAATAACAAATTAGTTAGTGCCCTCAAAATGTCAAGTGAGTGCTTCCAGTGGTGAAATCAATAGGTCATGCCCTTACAGCTAAACTCAGAACAATGAAAATAGATCAGAGGAATATTCATCATAATTTCCATACAACTCTAGGTCATTCATGCAAATATAAACCTTTTGGTGTCATTTCACTAAACCCAAGCATAACTGCAAACAGTTCCTTACCCCATCAGATGCCGTGATGATTGAATGTAGGTTAGGAATGGAGTCTGCACTTTCAATTTTCACAATTACATGTATGTCGGCATTGCAGCCTGAAAATAGAATAAAATGAGCTCAATGAATTATGGAACAAGAGCATAATGTGAATATTTGTAAAGTAGGAATGATAATTACTCCTTAGATAATCCTTCAGTTCGTGGACAACTTGAGCATCTTTCACAAAAGAAACAGCATAGTAATCAACTTGATTATCCACACCAAACTTAATATCATCCCAGTCCTTGTCTGCACATTTGAAACAAATTTATGAAACAAAAACATACACAAGATGAAGTGGATAAAAGAAAAAGTTGCTGACTGTTACCAGTTATTGATGGCAATGTTGCACTCTTTCCACGGACGTTCAGATGACGCCTAGATTTCAATTCCCCTCCGTCAATAACTTCACATTTCACAGAATCTTCATTTTTTGACTTGACCAAAAATGACATCATTCCTCCTGAAAATTTAAAACATCGATTTAATAAGAACATGAAGAACAATCACTTGAAACCAAAAATAGATTAGGCAAGTGTTAAAACTGAACAAGATGTCAGACAGATAAGCAGAAGAAAGTTAATGTCTGTGAATTTCATCTCAGAAAATTTGGAGCAGTACTGATTACTGACATTAGTGATTCGCAATGAGTATGGACCTCAACATCATACGACATTGATGAAGAATTTGTGCCAGTAAACATACAAACACTCTAGGGAACAACCACATCATGGGTAAGTGGATAAACTAAAGACTATCATTATGATGAGATAAACTATAAAAGTTAACTACAATTATTGACAGAATTCTACAAGTCCTACAAAAAAATCATTTCTTAAACTATTTTGGACAAAGGTTTTTTGTATTAAGAGTTTAAAAACCATGTGTGAGATCATGTTGCACTTGGCCAAAAGAAAAGAAGAAAAGAGAGACAAAACATAGAATAGATAAGAAATATAATATCAGCATACCATCTACAAGGAGCATGTCACCCACTTCAACATCGTTAACAAAGTCGTCATAGTTTACGCTAACACATGTCTCAGTCCCAGCTCCCCTCTTAATTGTAAAAGTGAACTCTTGGCCACTTTCCAAAAATATGGGTTGAGGCAAATCTCCACTCCGGACTTCTGGTCCCTGATTTTTAAACCAATGGAACATATGTGGATTAAATGCAGAACAAGCAAGGCTCGATTCTATTCATGACTAATATAGCGAACCAAGCACTAGCAGGGACATCAAAGATTGATAGTAAGAAATAAGAATACTGTAGGACAGCTGCTTCATTGATTCCATCGTTCAAACCAAAGGAAACAGCCTCTCAGGATGGGAACTATCAATCTTTTTTGTGATTTAGTAGAGATGCGCTGAAAGAAGTAATACCAACCTTTGTGTCAAGCATAATAGCAATCACATTATCTGCATGTGACGCATTATATTCCTTCACCAGATCAATAACTTTCTGGTGTGATGCATGGTCTCCATGTGACATATTAAGCCTGGCAACATTCATGCCAGTCTCAGCGAGTTTCCATATCATCTCTCTAGTGTTAGTTGAGGGACCGATTGTACACACGATCTTTGTCTTGCGCCTCACATTTGGCTTCGACCACACACCATTTGCTGCAGTTGCAAGTTGCTGGATAGCCTTAAGGTGCTGGAAGTTTGCTTCTTCCTGTCAAAGCAAATATATTATTGGCAATAAGTTTTCAGATTACAAATCATAATGAAGGCGCTATTCCAAAGATACATTAGCACAAGTTTATAAGCTCCCCTTCTTGGTGGAAGAGGGTTACATCATTTTGGCAAACAGGAAAACAAAAACTACATCCAAACAACCAACGTGTAATAGGCTGCGACAAATATAGAGGTAAATGGGCAATTTTACAGTGTTGCACCATAACTGACACTTCGCGTTCGTTTTGCTAAACAAAATTAAACAGACTAAACAGCTTCAGTGCCAGGGCAAGTAGAAATGCGTGGAACATGGAATAGCAAAAGGTAAATACACGCCAAAAATCTAATTGGTTTCATCTGCATGTATTTTACATTGACATATAAAGGGATAACGACATCCCCAGACGATTTCGCCCTCCAAATTTCACCGTCGCAAGCACGAAAGCGACCCCAAATCCAATTTCACCGTCAGGGACAAGCAAATTTTACGCCCAATCGGCTCGACAGTAACTAGAAACATCAAAATCTCATCCCCATCCCAAATATACGCACGGGTGCGTGAGTTCCTGACTCCCTGGCCAGTTGCCCGCAAGCACAGTATAATCGCACAAGTCAATCAATCCGTACGAGGAACATCCCAAATACACGCACGGGTGCGTGAGTCCCTGGCTCCCTGGCCAGTTCCTCGCCAGCGCGGCACAACCGCACGAGTCAACCAATCCGTAAGAGGAAGAAGGTGGCGTGCGGCGCTACCTTGACGGCCGCGTCGTCGTCGGGCGACACCGGCAGCACCTCGGCCTCGGAGCGCGGGGCGCGGCTTATCACGGCCACCACCTGCGACTCGCGGCGGCACCTCGTGGCCGCGGCGCCGCTCCACCTCTCCCTCGACGTGCACGTCCCAAGCTGCAGCCTCGACGATGGTGGCCGGAGACCGTCCACCCCAGATCCGCTGGTCAGAGGCCTGGCCGCTGCCGCGGCGCCCGCCGCTGCCACCACCTGCGCCGCCATACTGGAGCCGGGCGAGAGAATTGGGATTGGTAGAGTAGAGAGGCGGCGGTCGGAGGCGGATGGGGTGGTGCGCGGTGCGGAGCTGCGAGCCTGCGAGGGGGTGGGGGTGGGTTTAAGGGGGGAAGCGGCTTGGCTGGATGACTGCTGCGGCGGCGGCTTTGTTTGTATCGAGCCAGGGGCCCGCGCGTCAGCCACGGCTGAGCTGGCGGCGTCGCTGGTCCGTGCTCCGCTGCCCACGAACAGCGCTGATACCTTGGAGTCTCCGCCGTGGCTTTTGGCTTGGGATTCGGAATATGCGCCGCGGTCAGCGACCACACAGGTGACATGTCGTCCCCATTCTGTTGCGTTCAGCCTACCAGGCTACCACACAGGGGAAGGCGCTGACTTGGAACTTGGAAGCGCGGAGCAGCTTGGGAACAAACGGGCATGGTTGGATCTTGGCAGTGGCAGACGGCAATGGCACGAAACGAGGGATGTCAAAGGCAAACTATGAGAGGATGTGTTTTTTTTACTGCTTTATACGCTGCGTCAATGCGACAGGTTATTCCATACTAACACTGCCCTATCGTTCGTTCACGGTGATGTTAGCAAAAGGGAAATCGTGAATTCGTGATTAGTTTTGTAGGTGACGGCGAATGCGACGTGTGGCCGCTGTAACTGGACGTCAACAAGGCGCAAGAAATTTATAGTCAGCTTCGGAAACCACGTGGTGCGCTAGTGTGCGCTTCGGCAAAACATGTGAAATGACCGCGCCCGTCTCACGCTTTGTCTATCACGTTGTCGCGATCGCGAGCAAACGGGGGCGAGGAAGTGAACGACGAAACGATATGTAGATGCAACAACAGCGGCTCCGATTCTTCGCTGGCGTGGCGTGTTGGATTCTTCGCGACTTCATTCGCTGAAGGCAGTAGCGTGTAGCAGCGCTGGTAACCAGCTTCGTTTCTTCCATCGTGCGAGAACAGAAACAAGCGTGGTGCGAATTGAAGAATATCAGAGAATGTTGTTCAACTGCATCACCGACCCTAAAGGACTTTTACCCGTTCAGAGCAGGTTTACGCCGCCACGCCTGGCGTGCGTCCCATCATTATTATGAGGGTTAGCTATGTAGCATACTCACCAGTCGCCGTGGACGATCATTCATCACATGCATGATGCATCACCGACTGTATGGTTGAGACCTCTACTAACTTGACATGATTATAAGAGGTTGTCCATCAACATCAAAAGTATGTATTGCACGCATGTGCCAGTGCCATGCAAATCGATGGATGTCATGAAAACTTGGTTGTCACGAGTGTTCTCTCATTTGGCACACTGCGCATGTCCACTTGCAAGCAATCAACAAGTCCTTTTCTGGACAAGTTTAAAGGCGCACTTGAGTTTGCCAATTTTTTTGGACAAATTAAACAATACAACAAGATTGTATTCGACTGCTCGCCGTGCCGGCTGGTGCTAGGCTGACGCCTGAGGGGAGTGGCTGACCGGCAACGTAAGCGTCGTGAGCGGCTGACCGGTGCACATCACGGTTTTCGGCCGCGCATAGCCATGAGGGCCCAATAAGGTGACCGAGAGTTTCCACAAGTAGTATACCACGCCAATAGTAGTGACAACAAAAAACGATAGTATAAAAAAAATGTAGTAACAAGGAGGACACGAGTGACACATTGACCGTTCTGCACACACCGAGCTAAAGAACGGCTACAAAACACACACGGAATTGAACAGCGATCTTGCACGGCTGCCAGGGCCCAGCTAGGGTAGCCAAAATGGCACTCGGCACGTCGCGAGCAAAGCAAACGTCCCAACACACACGACCGGACCGATTTATTACGTACTGCCCTCTGCTGCCACCGGCGGTCGACAGCGTACGTGCCAGTGGACACGAACGAGATCGTCATGCATGGTGCATCAGACGTCGGACCAGGTGACGGCTTCCTCGCCGATGTCGGTGTCGAGGCCGAGCGCCTCCCACACGGCGGCGGATGTGTCGACGATGTTGCGCTTGCACCCGCCGTGCCTGGAGTCGCACTCGTCCACCACCCTGGCCTCCACGGAGCGCCCCGTGCGGGTGCTCGTGATGCGGATCAGCTTGTTGCACCGCCGCCCTCCGGCGTACCACGGCGTCGACAGCGCCGCCAGCATGTCGCGGTCGCTGTGGTACTGCTCGTCGCACTCCGCGGGGCCGCCGCCGTCCTCGCCCTCCTCGAACCCGTTCACCGTCATCACCGCCGGTGTGCCGCGCTCCGAGTCCGACGACACGGACTCGGCGGCGTGGTGACGGGCCGCGGTGCACGGCGACACGACCAGGTGCACGGAAACGAGCAGCAACGCCAGAGCAACAAGCTTTGTGCTCGCCATTGCTGAGCTCGTGGCAAGTACTAGTCCAGTAGCCCAGTGCTGGCTGTGTGCTTGGGTTGCTGGCCGAGTGGTACGAGACGAGCTTGCTTAAATAGGCGTGTGCTGCCGGCGAACCCACGGATATATAATATTTCCACATTTACACGTGAGCGCCGCTACTTTGGCTGCTTTAATGCCTTGTGTGATTCTTCTTGTTGACGAACAAAGATGCGGAACTCCATTGCTGCAGATAAGTCCGATTCTGGTTCGTTGTGCCCGATACGGGACTGGTGTCTCTTTTGGTGGCAGAATTACGCCGCAAGAGCAGTGTTCTTGAATCTAACGGTGTCGCTAATGTCACAGCGGTAATTACCGAGAACGAGCAACAATTGAGGCAGAATTACGCTGCAAGGGCAATGTTCTTGAATCCAACGGTGTCGCTAATGTTATAGCGGCGGCCCACCCTGACACACGACTCGACATGGAGCGGCGGCGCGCTTGGCCCCGTGCGGCCGTGCCGATGAGGAGCTGCGACCTGCGAGCGCCCGTCCCTTGTCCTGCTGCTGGCGTAGCTGTGATTAGAGAGACGAGAAATCCATATACTTTGGTACAGAGCAGAAAGGACAAAGCATGCAGGACAAACAAGAGGAACATGGAGGAACAATTGAGAGGGAAAATAGAGTATCTTATGATTGCTTTCTTCGGCAACTTCTTTCTTTCTGAAATGTCAATTTAGTTCTTTAAATTATGTTTTGTTAGTTGAAAATTTCAATCAAAAGTAAATATTGCATGATGTATAGACATTCAATTAATAGTGATAACAATTATTACTATTTACATATGAAATTATTAGTTATAAGAGTTGACTAGGAGTAGGAAGGAAAATACGAGAGATCGCTTTGATTGTGTTGAGAAGTAGAGGTCTCAAATGCTGATGGCAACCCCGTATGGAGAAGTGGTGGCTTTAGGCCCTCCACAATGTGAGGCTAAAGTGAGGCCCAAAGCCGAGAGATAAAATTTAGACATCATTCCCACCATTGCAACACATAATGTTAATTTCAAGCTAAGCCAGAAAAACGTGGAGCGAAGCAACTACTTGCCCCAATGCCAACTGTTGGCACTTGGCACACTGCAACTTTTTGCATGCTTGAGACAGGAGAGCTTTACATGAAAGCATACTACAACCATTTTCTGTCTTGTTTTTTTATTTACTAAGTGGGTCCTGCAGTGATGCTAGAGTGATTCCTCCCTGCAGTGATGCTGGAGTGATTCCTCATGTTGTGGCGTTAGAGACTCAATGTCCATTTATTTGTGGTGGGTCGGATTTTTTGGGCATCACTCCACATTGTGGAGGGCCTTTACAACTGGTTCCCAAAAAATCAGAAGCAGGGCAAATTATTGTGTTGAAGACAAATATTAAACAAGAATAAATATATGCTATACCAACGGTCATATGGTGAATTTTACCGTTGGCGCACATCCGGGCCAAAGTACTCTATACATACATAGATGCCATGCGCAGAAACAATCAGATCTTGTAGGAACTTAAAAGCATGACTTAGGCACAAACACGATAGAATCTTTGCAACTATAACATGAACACGACACAGTAGGTTCGAACATCAACCAGCAGCGATGCACGGGGACGATCCGGCCATTGTAGTGGCCGGTGATGGACTTGGTGTAGTCGTTCCCGGCGTTGGTGTAGGACGTCGGAGATCCCGTCATCCTTCTGGTCTCCACCGGCACTGTCCTAGGACGGCGGTGAGGTGGCGACGGCCTTCAGATGGCTCCAGCGCCGCCGGATCGGAGTGGTGGATGTGGGGACGCTCTTAGGGTTTAGTGTCACTGGGATACCTCAAAACCTTGCCTGGCGTCCCCTTTTATCTTGCGCTGGGCGATCTGGGGCCGCAACCATAGGTTGGTTGCGCCTCCGATCAAGGCGCTAGTGGCCCACGGGCTTTCCCGCTAATCCCGTTAAACCCCTCACTAATAGGCTTTTGACCACTTCTTAACTTTATCTCCAACATTCTCCCCTTTGGTCTAAAGGCCTATAACTTATGCCATTTTCTTAAAGTAGAATTATTCAAAGAGATAATATGTTATAATGGCGATAAAGATCCAATGCAACACAAATACCCACAATGTTTAAAACCACTTATCATAATGGGAGTGGTTGACTTATGACCCTATTCTCAAAGATCACAGGCTTTCCAATAATCCCATGCCGGCAACATGTTCTTTAAATATATTGGGAGGTAAGCCTTTCGTCAATGGATCTGCGAGCATGTTCTTAGTGCTTATATGCTCTAACTCAATAGTGTGATCTTCGACTCTATCGTTCACAACAAGATACTTAAGCTCAATGAATTTGGTAGCGTTACTTGACTTGTTGTTATTAGCATAGAGGACAGCAGACTTATTGTCGCAATATAATTTTAGTGGCTTACTTATGCTGTCTACCACTCTTAGTCCCGGGATGAATTCTTTAAGCCATAAAGCTTGCCCCATGGCCTCGTAGCATGCCATAAACTCAGCTTGCATCGTGGATGCCGCCGTAATCTTTTGTTTGCAGCTTCTCCAAGATATTGCCCCATTAGCGAGTGTGAAGATATATCCTGATGTCGACTTCTTATCATCAACACAACCCGCATAATCAGCATCTGAGTATCCAATTACTTCTAGATTCTCAGTTCTCTTATATGTGAGCATATAGTTCTTAGTGCTCTGCATGTAACGCATAGCCTTCTTACCACCTTTCCAGTGTTCAATTCCTGGATTTTTCTGATATCTACCAAGCATCCTGGTTATGAATGCTAGGTCAGGGTGTGTACATGTTTGTGCATACGAAATGCTTCCGACAACTGAAGCATAAGGAATCTTCCTCATTTGATCAATTTCTAATTGATTCCTGGGACTTTGAAATTTCCCAAACTTATCGCCCTTAACCACTAGGGCAGCAGTCCCTGAACATTGGTGCATATTAAACCTTTTAAGGACTTCCTCTATATAAGCTCTTTGAGAGAGTCCTAAAGCACCTTTTGACCTATCACGGTGAATCTCAATGCCAAGAACATAAGAGGCATCACCTAGGTCCTTCATATCAAAATTCGATGAGAGATAACCCTTTGTCTCATGCAACAAATTCTTGTCGCTACTGGCGAATAGGATGTCATCCACGTAAAGTACTAGGATGATAAAAGAGCTCCCCTTGATCTTAACATATATACAATTGTCCTTTCTATTACTCACGAAGCCATATTTCTTAATTACTCCGTCAAATTTAAGGTACCATTGTCTGGACGCTTGTTTCAACCCATAAATGGATTTCTTTAGCTTGCATCCCATTTGTTCCTTGCCCTCCATGATGAAACCTTCCGGCTGCACCATGTACATATCCTCATGCAAGTCACCATTAAGGAACGCAGTCTTTACGTCCATCTGATGCAGCTCAAGATCATAATGAGCCACCAATGCCATAACGATTCTAAATGAATCTTTCTTCGAGACAAGAGAGAAGGTCTCATTGTAATTAATTCCTTCCTTTTGCGTGTAACCCTTAGCCACAAATCTTGCCTTGAACCTTTCGATTTTCCCTTTAGAGTCATATTTTGTCTTAAAGACCCATTTGCAGCCTACCTTTTCAGCTCCTGCGGGAATCTCTACTAAGTCCCATACCTTATTAGCACTCATAGACCTCATTTCCTCTTCCATGGCCTCACACCACTTATGTGAGTTCTCACTTATCATGGCTTCCTTATAGGATTTTGGATCATCTACCTTTCCAATATCATGACCTTCTTCACTTATGTACACGAAGTCATCGGATGCGGTAGATTTCCTTTCTCTTGTGGATCTTCTAAAGGGTCGTGGTTCTGCTATTGGAATAGGTTCAGCTAATTGCTCTTGCTGAATCTCTTGTGTCCCGTCAGCATCTTGACCCTGTGCTTGCTCAGCAGGATCTTCCACAATCTCATTTTGATGCTCATCAGTTACCGGTGCATTTTCATGCTCAATTATGGTAGGTGTTTCCTCCCTAATTTCTGTTGGAGGATCAGCTACCCAAGATGTAATTGTGATGTGAGGGATAGTCTCATATTGATCCTGAGTTGTCGGCAATGAATCATGAGTCCGTATTTCCTGAAGATCAATTGTTCTAACCTCAGCGCATCCATTTTCCTCTAGGAAGACAACATGCCTTGTCTCTACAAACTTAGAGGTATGCTTAGGACAATAAAAATGATACCCCTTTGATTTTTATGGGTATCCAATGAAATAGCAGCTTTCTGTCTTAGGATCTAATTTTCCAAGTAATGGATTGAATAGCTTCACTTCAGCTGCACACCCCCATATATGTAAATAATTTATGTTGGGTTTCCTGCCAGTCCAGAGCTCATAGGGTGTCTTAGGGACCGACTTGCTAGGAACACGGTTATTAATGTGCACAACAGTCTTTAGTGCTTCCATCCACAAACTCATTGGTAGTGTAGAATTACTTAGCATAGACCGTACCATGTTCATGAGGGTACGAGTTCTTCTCTCAGCTACACCATTTTGCTGAGGTTCACAAGGAGTTGAATACTGAGCAACTATTCCATTTTCTTGAAGAAACTTAGCAAAGGGGCCGGGGATTTGACCATATGTTGCATGTTTCCCATAATATTCTCCACCTCTATCTGATCTTACCACTTTGATCTTAACGTTATGCTGATTTTCTACTTCAGCTTTAAAGATCTTAAACTTATTAAGTGCTTCAGATTTTTCTCTTATAGGGTAGATGTATCCATAACGGGAGAAATCATCAGTGAAGGTGATAAAGGAACTGAAACCATCCACTGATCTTACATTAAATGGACCGCAGATGTCAGTGTGAATTAATTCTAATATTCCTGAACTGCGCTTAGCTCCATCCTTTTTAATTCTTTTTGCAAATTTTCCCTTAATGCAATCAACACATTGTTCTAAATCAGAGAAGTCTAAGGTAGGAAGTATCTCTTCTCTAATGAGACGTTCCATTCTCCCCTTCGAAATGTGGCCTAAACGTGAGTGCCACAATTTCAACGATGTCTCATTACCTCTCTTGTGCTTATTGTTGGCATGATCAACATTCATCACAGAGCAATCATTATTCAAAGACAACAAGTAAAGCTGATTATGTAAAGGTGCATAGCAAATAATATCACCATCTAAACTTATTACACACTTGTTGTTCTGAAAAAGACACGCATAACCATCATTGTCTAATCTCGAAACAGAAATTAAGTTTCTCGTGAGAGATGGAACATAAAGGACATTATTCAATTGAAGCATGAAGCCAGTATAAAGTTCTAGACTAAGGGTGCCAATGGCCTCGACTTCAGCTTCAACTCCGTTGGCAACCTTAAGCCTTCGGTCCCCCTTTCTTATAGTCCGCGCGCCACTCAACCCCTCTTTTTCCTAGCCAAAGCTTGAACGTTGGGCAGTCCTTCCTGATATGGCCATAGTCCTTGCAG
The DNA here is from genome assembly GCA_015342445.1 of Digitaria exilis. Lineage (NCBI taxonomy): Eukaryota > Viridiplantae > Streptophyta > Magnoliopsida > Poales > Poaceae > Digitaria > Digitaria exilis. The sequence continues at coordinate 760,652 of JACEFO010001882.1, forward strand.
TGGAAGCATTGAGGACTCTTAGAGGAAGAAGCGCCAGCATTCTTCTTTGGCTTCTGATATGGCTTCTTAGGATGCTTGGAGTGCATGACCTTCTTAGCCTTTCCCTTATGTACCTCTTGCCTAATGAGGTTGGCATAGTCAGGAGTCTGTGGCCTCAGCCTTTTCTCCTCCTGAGAACACTTAGAAATGAACGTAGCAATGTTCCATTTTGCATCAGTACCATGATAGTTGATCTTAAATGGCTCAAAAACATCAGGAAGTGAGAGGAACACATAATGCAACAGAGTCATATCATCAAGTGGACAACCCAGGTCCTTAAGCTTATCCCTGGAGTTAATCATACCCATGATGTGCTCTCTCACGCTGCCATTCCCATCATACTTAGTGCTCATTAACTTGAAGAGATGGATGCTAGCATTGGCCTTGTCAGACCCCTGAAAGTACTCCTCAATCTTCTCCATGAAAGCTTATGCACTTGTAGGCTCCTTAGGAAGTGCTCCCCTTATGGAAGGGGTTATGGTCATCTCCATAATCATCAGAGCCACCCTGTCAGAGTGCTCCCAACGCTCCTTATCTTTCTCATAAGTTGCAGTGCGCGCCGCAAGGGTAGGATCATTATCCCCTTCGGCGACTGGAGCAACGGGAGCTGGCTCTCTCAGAAAGTGGTCCTTATCCTGAATCCCCAATATCAGCCTGATGTTTTGCTTCCATGTGGTGAAGTTGTTCCCTCCCAGCTTCTCAACACCTTGGATGTAGCTTATGATGCTGGAGGAAGTGGGATCTAAGTAAAACAACATAATGATAGATTTAATCAGTAATGACAACAAATATATGAATAACACAATTCTGCATCACCGTTGGGCAGAGACAAAATTAACAACATTAATAACTTTTGCATCACCGTTGGGCAGACACAAAAGAATATTAATACTTAGTGTTAAACAAATTTGCATCACCGTTGGGCAGAAACAAAATTGCAAACATCAAATTGATTAAAACTTAAAACAATTTTACATCACCGTTGGGCAGAAGTAAAATAATCATGAATTTAGAACTCACTTATATCACATGACTATAAATCAACGTTGGTCAGAATTATAGTTGTGATCTTAAATTTAAATTTGCACAAAGAATTCCCATTTAAAATATCTCGTTGGTTCAATTTTAATAAGGAACTCATATGCGCAGCGGAAACTAAAAAAAAATTAACTCAGAGGTATTTTCCTTTAAATCAGTGCTAAAATCATGAATATACTCAATCATAGCTTAAATACATGGAGAATACTTAGAAATATACTGAAATAAAGAACAAAACACCAATCATAATTCATTCTGGGCCGAAACCAATCTAAATTCATTCCCCTCCGGCCCAGCAGAACACTAGCACTATTTCTTGGCCCACACTAAATCCGGCCCATCAACATAGCGCGGCCTAGCGTGCGCGGTAGCCAGCGCGCGCCCGCCTGGATCTCAGCCGTCGGATGGAAACCCTAAGATCCGACGGTCCAGCGCGATTCACCCGGCTATATAAACCGAAAAATTCGGCAGCACCCTAACCCTAAACCACTTCTCTCCTCTCCCCTTCTTCTCTGCGCGCTAGCCGCCGGCGACGTTTCTGCTCATGGCGCGCCGCCGCATCTGCTCATGGCGCTTTGCCGCCCTCTTCTTGCCCCGGCCGCACGCCTTGCACCCTTGGGGTTCCTCTCGCCGGAGGCGCGTGCGACGGAGTCGCGCGCATCTCCGTCGAGGGGTTCCCCTCGGTTGCTCTCATGGCAGTGGAAGGGGTGGAAGGCGAAGTCGCAGCCGTTTGTGCTGCGGTTGAACTCATGCGCGCGCAGCAAGGTGAGGACTGGTGTTCTTCTAGGGTTTGGCTTTGGGATTTCCCATGTGTTTGCAAAATAGATCTAAGATTTGGATTCCCCCTTCCTTCTCGGTGCTTTTCGCGCGCAAATCGACGACTTGAATGGGGTTTTGCGTCAATTTGCTTACGGTTATGACTGATTCGCAAATGTGGGTCTTAGATCTGCGTTTCCTTTTATGTGCTTGGCTAATTTGTCTAATTTGCGCAACAAATCGACGACTTGTACTGTGATTTGCGTCGATTTGATGCTCGGTTGGGTAGAAATGGGGAAAACCGAAACCCTAACTTAGATCTATTTCAAACTAACTGAAAACGTGCTTAGATCTAACCATGTGTACTCATGATTCAAGAATAGATGCAAAAGGCTCTGATACCAAATGTAGGAACTTAAAAGCATGACTTAGGCACAAACACGATAGGATCTTTGCAACTATAACATGAACACGACACAGTAGGTTAGAACATCAACCAGCAGCGATGCACGGGGACGATCCGGCCATTGTAGTGGTCGGTGATGGACTTGGTGTAGTCGTTCCCGGCGTTGGTGTAGGACGTCGGAGATCCCGTCATCCTTCTGGTCTCCACCGGCACTATCCTAGGACGGCGGTGAGGTGGCGACGGCCTTCAGATGGCTCCAGCGCCGCCGGATCGCAGTGGTGGATGTGGGGACGCTCTTAGGGTTTAGTGTCACTGGGATACCTCAAAACCTTGCCTGGCGTCCCCTTTTATCTTGCGCTGGGCGATCTGGGGCCGCAACCATGGGTTGGTTGCGCCTCCGGTCAAGGCGCTAGTGGCCCACGGGCTTTCCCGCTAATCCCGTTAAACCCCACCCCTCACTAATAGGCTTTTGACCACTTCTTAACTTTATCTCCAACAGATCTTGCTCTCCTATTGCAATCATGGAGAACACTTTATATTTCTCAAACTTGTTGAACTCTGCAATCACAAGTGGTGATCCACAAAATCCAATTATTCAACCGCATCAATTCCCTTCAGCCCAATACCCCAAGAACTACCTACAACCATAATTTCCTCCCAATTTCAACCCTCGGTTTTCACACATGTTTAATCTTTTTGAGGTCAATCAATCTACCCACAATTCACATCCACACAAGGAAGCTATCGAGGGCCTTACTAGGGGCATGCTACAACAGCATGGAGGTGCTAAATGGGAAAATATATATTATTATGATTAAGAACATTATAATATCAAGATAATAAAGACTGTAGTATCCAGTCATATATAAAATCTAATGATGTTTCAAGACAAGAACAAGCTCTTTTTGAGTCACAGCATAATCCGTAGTCCTACACTTTTATTTTCATGCAAATAATGCAGGGTGTGTGGACTGCGGAGTACCTAAAGGTTGGACTTTGGATCACTTAATTATGCCTCACGTCTAATTGCGCCCTCTCCCATCTCTGTATTTGTAAACCTGTATTGAAAAAGGGTGATGACACCGTTTTCTTGTTCTGATCTCCATCCAGATTCCAGGGAAGTCAGCTCGTCAGGAAGCCTTGCCACGATCCCCCTCCCAAGCTGTTCAGTATTCGAAAGTACACATGGAAAGCGACACTTCAATTTTCTTGACCTCACAGTGTTGACTTTGACTTCACCTTGAAACACCAGGACGGAAGCCAACTACTCAAGGAATCCCAAACCCGGCGCCACACGACACGTGCACATAGCCCCGCGCGCGCGCGGTCACATCCATGGCGCGCACGCACCAGCTCCATGTCCTTGCGGCGCTCGACCGCGCCAAGACGCGGCGGTACCACCTCTTAGCAGCCGCGATCGCCGGCACAGGATTCTTCGCCGGCGCCTACAACCTCTACGCCGTGTCGCTCGTCAACAGCCTCCTCAGCCGCGTCTACTTCGCTGATTCCGCTGTTGGGCCGCCCGACGCCGCGGCGGCTGCGTCGTTGAACGCCTCCATGTACTGCGGCACCTTGGTGGGCCACCTCTTCTTCGGCTGGCTCGGCGACACGATCGGCCGCCGCCGCGCCTACGGCCTCGCGCTGGCGCTCGTCGCCGCGTGCTCCGCCGCGTCGGGGCTCTCCTTCGGCCACACGGCGAAGGCCGTCGTGGCGACGCTGTGCTTCTTCCGCTTCTGGCTCGGCGTCGGAGCCGGAGGCGGATACCCCCTGAGCGCGGCCATCATGGCGGAGTACGCCAGCAAGCGCAAACGCGGGTCGTTCCTCGCCGCCGTGCACGCCACGCAGGGCGTCGCCATCGTCGCGTGCAACGCCGTCGTGCTCGTCGTGTCCGCCGTTGTGCCGAGGGACGCCGACTACGTGTGGCGTGTAATCCTCATGACCGGGGCTGTGCCTGCCGCAGTAGCTTTCTATCTGCGTACGAAGCTGCCGGAGACCGCTCGGTACACGGCGCTCGTCGCCGAGGACACAAAGAGCGCAGCGGCCGACATGTCGCGGGTGCTCTGCGCCGCCATCCAAGAGCAGGAGCCCAGCGGCGTCTCTGTTGGTGGCATCGACGACGACAAGTGGGGCCTGTTCTCGGTGCGGTTCATGAGGAGCCATGGCCTCCACCTCCTGGCGACATCGAGCGCTTGGTTCCTACTCGACCTGACCTACTACAGCCAGAGCATCCTCCAGAAGGACCTCCTCTCGAAGCTTGGGTGGGTCTCCGCTTCCCCGGCGGTGGCGAACACCACCATGGACGCCGTCGAGGAAGTCTCCCGCCTCGCCCGCGCGCAGGCGCTCATCGCGCTCTGCGGCGCCATTCCGGGCTACGTCGTGTCCGTCTTCCTCATCGACGTCGTCGGCCGGCGCCGCCTCCAGGTCGCCGGCTTCATGGCGATGACGGTGTCCATGCTCGCCCTCGCTACGCTGTACGAGCACTGGGCCTCGCACGACGTCGCGGGGTTCATGGCGCTCTACAACGTGGCCTACTTCTTCGCCAACGCCGGGCCCAACACGACGACGTTCGTCGCGCCCGCGGAGCTCTTCCCGGCGCGGCTACGGTGCACGTGCCACGGCATCGCCGCGGCGGCGGGGCGAGCTGGCGCGGTTCTTGGGTCGTTCGGGTTTTACACCAGGAAAGGCGCCGCCGGCGAGAACGCGGCGGGCATTGGGGCCCGGAACGAGCTGTTCGTGCTGGCTGGTACCAATTTTCTGGGCATGCTGATGACTCTGTTCGTGCCGGAGACGAGCGGCGCGTCGCTGGAGGTGATTTCCAAGGAGGTCGTCTACGAGGCCGTCGATATAGCCGGGTACAATTAGGTTGTGATTCTCAGTTAAACTTTGGCAATTAAAACATCAATGTAACAAAAAAAAACCTTCAAGTACTGAATTCGTTAGACTGCAGTAATCAAGGAATTCGTTTGTGATGCCCAAAGGAGTCTCTTTTTTTTTTTGTGTCGAAATGCCCTACCAATGTACTGAACTACCACTTTTTGTTGACATGACAAGCAAAATAAAAAAATCGAAATGGGGCTGCACTAATTTCAGACATAAGTCTTTGCCGGAGTAGCCAAATTTCGGACATAAGTCTATGACTCATGTGTTTCTCAATTTCCTAATATGCTTTAACTGTCCTTTTTTTACGTGTCTAGACACATCATGTTATTATTAGAACCGTTCATCTTGATAATAAAATTTTGATTATCACATTTTATTAGAATCGCCGGACAAGCGACGTGCACGTGCCGGCGCCCAGGACATGGCAACGTCAGCAATGAGCAGTCCAAAGGCATCAGCGCGAACCATTAAGGATGAAGACGTGCAAGTTTTCCATATTAGAGCGTATTTGGGATACTCTGCTTTAGGTTAGTAGTTCCGCTCTTAAACCATCTAGCGAACACGCCCTCAACTCTAGGGAAAAAAGGTGAATCTATGGTCCAACTGCAGGAATTTTCTAAAGCTCCAAAAAAAACTTGTTTTCGTACGTCCCCATAGGCCCTTGCCACCAGACCGTTGCTCACCCGCGCCCGTGGCCAGCCACCGCTCGCGCCAGGTGAAGCCGCAGCGTGGACTCGGTGGAGGCAACGCCATTGCCGCCGATGCCGGACCCCTATGGCCCTATTACTGTTGCCTGTTGGCGACGAGCACGACACGTCCATACTTCTCGCCGGGGCACCACGCCGCGGCGGCGAGCTGCTGCTGCACGCGCGGCCTCGCGGTCGGGGCGCCGCGCCGCGTCGGCGAGCTGCGGCGCGCGCGTGCCTTGCGGGCTGCTGCTTGCGTCCGGGCGGCGTTGCGAGCTGCTGCTGCTGCGTGCGTGCGTGCGGCCTTGCGAGCTGCTGCTGCTGCTGCTGCTGCTGTTTGCGTGTGCGTACGAGCTGCTGCTTGCTTGCGTGCGTGTGGGCGTGTGGCTGCTGCTGCTTGCGTGCGTGCGTGCGGCCACTTCTTCCGTCAGTCTGCGCGGAGGTGGACTGTGGTGGAGGCGTCAGGAGCGGCGTGCAGCCCGGTGCAGCACACAATGCACCACGCTACAGTAGAGCAGGCTACTGTTGCTTGATACTATAGACGATGGGGCTACTATTGTTCGGAATTGTAGGTTTTACCGTAGCAGGTTATTGAATGTTATTACTGTAGCGGGGTTATTGAAGGTGGTTACTGTAGAAGGTTATTGAAGAACGTTGCTACAGAAGGTTACTGTAGCACAATGGCAGACAAATCAATCAAGGTAAGAAAGACTATTCCCACCAAATTATACAACCCATAGTAAAAGTTCCGAAAACTTCATTGCACCAAAATTTTACTGTAGCAAAACTTTACGAGGGGTAAAATTTTTCAATGAAATGAAAGTGCGAATGACTAGTAAAGTTGAACCAATCTAAATGGGGAGAGCTGGAGTTACGCATCTAGTTGAATATATTGATCAACTTTATGTTTTTCTAAGTAGGTGAAGTAGAGATGCAAAAAGGTGGAAATGGTGGAGCTCAGCTGTTTTTTTAGTGGAGCAGTCTCAAGCGGGCCATTCTTCCAATATTTTAGTTGCTAAATGGAATGGGATTATTGGAGACTACAAACTTATCCTCTTAATAATCTATAATCTATAAAAAATGGTATTGTTTTTTATAAAAAAGAAATGGTATTGTGACATCAATTATTGGTAAATACTTATTGAATCCGTTGGTAAATATCTAATTTTCATTCGAGGAGAGTTGTGGTGATTGTTAGGTTGTCCTAATATTTTTTGGAAAAAAAAGATATAAAAGAAACATATTGGAACATTTTTTTCATCAACTCCTCTTTCAATTTCAATATGATAGGTAGATTAGGGAGAAGGTAATCATCGCTGCAGGAGATGCTCTATATCGTCAATTCTTATAAGAGCATCAGAATTTTCTTTCTAATAAAAGCACAAAACACAATCAAGTATTACACGGGAAACAACAATCTCCTGTTTGAATGCTAAAACAAAGCTAGCGAAACAACCGGGATTCGATTGACGCGAGAATTACGCATCTCCATAGGCAGAGATCACGCCACCGGAACCGGCGTGGCAGCAAACGGCGACGCGATCGTTCCTCCTCCTCCGGCCGCCGCCGCCGCCGCCCCTTCCGCCGCGCAGCACTGGCCGGTGAGGAGAAGCCGGCCGATCTCGTAGGACACGAACGCGTCGATGCACGCGTACCGGACCTGCTCCATGGACAGGCGACGCTCGTCCCACTTGCTCATCGTCAACCGCTTGGGCTTGTCGATGAGCACCCCCATCACCTCCCGCGTCAGGGCCTTGAGCCCGGCCTCCCGGAGCTTCGGCCGGGCGAGGACCTCCGCCGCGACGTGCCTCAGCTCCACCGCGTTGGCGACGGCGAGGCCGCAGTCCTCGGACAGCCGCTTGACGTCGCCGTCGACGGCGACGCCGAGGAAGCGGTGGTCGGGGCAGGCGAGGAAGGCTCTCAGGGCGTCGGGGACGTGGTCCGCGTGGAAGATCTGGAAGACGAGGCCGCGGCGGCCCACGCAGAGCTGCAGGACGGCCATGCGGTTCTTGGGACGCCCGTCGTGCTCGGCCGGGACGACGCGCCACTCGGTGTCGATGCCGACGAGGAGGTGGTGGCCGTGGTTGTCGCCGACCTCGCGGAGGAAGGCCTCCACGGCGTCGCCGGAGGACGTGACGGTGGTCTTTATCACCGTGCCGTCGTCCATGACGACGTCGGTGTCGTACGTGTTCGTGCTCATCATCGTGGGAGGGAGGGAAGAAGCCTGCCTGCGTTTGTCTTGCTCTCAGACAAACCCGACTTTGATTGATTGATTGAGAGAGCTAACGATTTGCAGATGGTTCTCTGCTCGTGCGGCTGCACCCGCATATATAAAGGGCAGGGTGTTGGGGGCTCCACAAGTCCGAAGTCCGAACAGGGTCGTCGGTGGTGAGATCGGTCTGTAAATCTGCGGAAATGCTGAGCTCCGAGTCCGATAGCAGAGTCCCCGAGACCGAGAAGGCAAAGAAAATCTCCGGCGAGCAGCTCGGACTCGGGACGCCGCCAGGCGATGCTTCCGGCCAGCGGCCAAGTCGATCGGGGAGGCGGAGCTAGGACCGAGTCCCCACTCATGTTAGTCTCTTTCTTCGGAAATCAACTGAATATCAGCCAATCAATCAATCCTATTCCTTCCAAGTATATCGTGTTCGCGACTATTCTTGTCACCTCCCATTACCGCCCATATTGCGCTCCATCTCGACGATCAACTGCTATAACGCGACCTAAAAAACAATCACGCGTGGGCCAACCCCTTCACGTAATCTACCGCACAAAGCCCCTCTGCCAGCTCGGCCCCGGAATTTGCTCAAACAGCAGGACTCCACCAGCACGATCAATTGGGAGAGCCATGGACCCATGGTAATGAGGCAAGAAAGAATAGTGTATCGCGCCAAAGGAGGCAAGAAAGAGTAGTGTACGGCGCACCTGATTGCGCGCCCACGGTGTGCCACCTGCAGGGTCAAGGCAACGCAGCACAGGGAGTCAGGGAGAAGGATTCAGTACTTGCAATCTTGATTGCCTAACTTTACCTGAATCACAACTTATTTGTACCCGGCTGTACCGACGGCCTCGTAGACGACCTCCCTGGAAAGCACCTACACCGACGCGCCGCTCGTCTCCGGGACGAACAGAGTCATCAGCATACCCAGGAAGTTGGTGCCGGCCACCACGAACAGCTCGTTTCGGATGCCAATGCCATGCCTGCCGCGTTCTCGCCGTCGGCGCCTTTCTTGGGAAAGGGAAAACCCCCCAAGAACCGAGCTAGCTCGCACCACCCACCGCGGGTATGCCATGGCACGTGCACTGGAGCTGCGCCGGAACGGGAAGAGCTCGACGGGCGCGACAAACATCGTTGTGTTGGCCCCGACGTTGGCAAAGAAGAAGGCCATGTTGTAGAGCGCCATGAAGCCGGCGACCTGGAGGGGGTGCCGGCCGAGGGCGTCGATGACGACGACGGACAAGATGTAGCCCGGAATGGCGCCGCAGAGCGCTGCACGTGGGCGAGGCAAGAGACTTCCTCGACGGTGACCATGATCGCCACTTGGGAAGCGGTGAACTACCCAAAGCTTCGTGAGGTTGTAGTAGGTCAGGTGCGTCACCAGGAGGTGGAGGCCATCATGGCTCTTCCCACCAACAGAGACGCTGGATCCTATTCATGGGATGCTGGCGCAGTGGTGCACAGCCCTTGCGACATCTCTCTGTGTCAGTGGCAACGATTGCCGTGTACCGACTACCGAACGGTGAGGCAAAATACAGAACGAAATATTTGTAAACAAGTTGATTAATAAATATTTGTAAACGATTGCCGTGTACCGACTACCGAACGGTGAGGCAACATACTCCCTCCAACCAGTTTCTTGGCATTACACACTTGTGTTTTGGAAAAAAAATCAAACCACACTCCTATGTTGTCATCCCGCTAGCTGGAACTCTCCGACCTCACCCCTTTCTCCCGCCAGTGAAAAAAACTAGGATGGATAGCGTGCTTCGTTGCGCCCGTCTAAAGTAACTGCTAACGAAACACCTTGAAATTTGACAGTATATTTACAATAACAGTAATAAGGCCTTGAATCTGGCAAAGATTTGACAATACATTTATAATAACAGTAATAAGACCTTGAATTTGGCAAAGATTTGACAATACATTTACAATAACAGTAATAAGACCTTGAATCTGGCAAAGAGCAAAAAAAGTCTTTACTGTTCGGTTAATTCAGAGTATTTCAGTCCTGCACTATTTCCTTGGAATTATAACAGGATTACTGTATCTGTATGTCATGCATTTTTCTCGTTGTGTACTTCTGATCTATTCTAGTAATGCCTACATTTGGTAGTTGCTAGGTGTTTGTGTTCTCTAACTTTTTGTTCAAAACAGCACCTAAATGTCGTCAAACTGGATCTGCCTGGAGTGGGTTAAGTATGTATATGAGACCATTACTCGATTAGTAACGTCCTAATCAACACAATCTTTTGCTTGCTCTAAAGCAACCAGCAAACCAGGAGCGAACACATCGCAGCAGTTAAATAAATCACACATCGTCTCCACAGCTGTCTGATTAAAATCACAGAAACCCCTAAAACCTTGGTTAGAAAAATAAAACGCAACAAGAGCCAACTCTCAAACTCTCAATGCACCATGACAAACCTTTTTTTCTGAAGCAAATATATTTACTTAATTTCACTCCAAAATATTTGACATCACTAACTTTATTTCATTCATTTAGGTACTGATATTTTTCTATAACTATTTGTCAGTCAAACAGTCGTTAGAGCATATCCAAGAGACTATGTAAAAGAGATTAAATAGCTAAAAATAACTAAACTGAGATCAATCCTAGATCCAACAGCTTCTCTATTTGCAAATCCTCCTATCTCGCTAGGCATCCCTGATATCTCGTGATCTATTTTTGCCTACCCTCGTTGCGTCGCTATCTATGCTCCCGTGCGGTCTGCGCCCGTCCTCCTCCTCCTTTCCCGTGACCCTCCCTCCCTGCCTTGTTTTCCCCACCGAGCACCCCCAGGAGCCTCCCTCTCTCCCATGGTCGGTGCTGCCGGACGTTGTCGTCGGGGTGGATGTCGGCGTCGGACTTGAGCTCGTCGGCGGCGAGCACGGAGCACCTCATCGGCAAACTCGGCGCACCCAGCGAAGCGCCCGTCGACGGTGACGATGAGCCTACCCCAACGGCCTTCCCTGGCGGTGAATCTCGTGCAGGTGTAGGATCTGTTCGCTGTCGTGGCGCTGGTTCCCAGCATCACCACGCGGCCCCTACTTGTGCGGTGACTAGAGATGGGCGCCAACCATAAAAGGGGAGAGGTAGAAGATGAGCAGGCTGCTCCTGCCATGCGTGGAGAGAGAGCTCCATGGAAGGGGAGGTAGAAGATGAACAGGTTGCTCCTGTCGTGCGTGGAGAGAGCTCGCGTGTGGGAGGAAGATTGACATTTGACTATTCTGTTGGATTCTACTCAAACATAGAGAGGGATTATTAGCTAAATGGATAGCTAAATAAAAATATACAGAATGAAAATTGGCTAAACTGTTGGAGTTGCTCTTATCGCATCGCGGTAACAGCTGAATCGCTAAACAACAGGTAGGGCGCGCGGAAGACGCACATCTCTAGAGCTTCTTATTACGGCAGCTCAAACGGCACATAGCGCGCTGTCGTTTCACCGGTCTCCGCATCTCCCCCGAGCAGCAGCCGGCCAACCTCGAACGACACGAACGCGTCGACGCAGGCGTACCGGACCTGCTCCACCAACAGGCGTGGCCGGCCCCACTCGCTCATCGTCACGGCCTTGTCCTTGTCGATGTGGACGCCCATCACCTCGCGCGTCAGGGCCTTGAGCCCGGCCCTCCTCAGCTCCGGCCGCGAGAGCGCCTCCGCCGCGACGTACGTCAGGTCCACCGCGTTGGCGACGTAGAGCCCGCAGTCGTCGTACAGGCGCTCGTTGTCGACGCCGACGCCGACGCCGACGAAGCTGTGGTCGGGGCAGGCGAGGAAGGCGCGGAGGACGGCCGGGACGTGGTCGGAGCGCGCGATCTGGAAGACGAGGCAGCGGTGGCCGACGCAGAGCTGGAGGACGGCCGTACGGTAGTCTTTGTGCCCGTCCCTTCTGTGCTTGACGCGCCACTCGGTGTCCAGGCCGACGATCAGGCGCTGGCCGTGCTTGTTGTTGACCTCCTGGAGGAACTGCTTCACGGCGTCGCCGGAGTTGGTGACGGTGGTGCGGATCACCGTGCCGTCGTCCATGGCGACGCCGGTGTCGTACGCGTACGTGCTGCTGCTCTTGGTCATCTCCGGAGCGAAGGAAGGGCTTGCGCGCTTGCGCTTGTGTCGCTCAGCGAAATCGGCTTGAGAGGTAACGGGTTCTTGTGATGGTTTTGCTCGGGCATGCGCTGCTTCCGCATATAATAAAGCCATAAAGGGCAGGGACGGTGGTGGGGGGACTCAGAGTCGGAGCAGGGTCATCGGCGGGAATCCTGAGCTCCAAGTCCGAGCAGAGTTCGGGACCTGCTGGGTGCTGATCGGCGATCAGTGATCGCGGTCTGGTTTTCTTCGTACCAGCATTGCCGCCGCACCCACGCAGTGCCAACGCACAGGAACAGGCGCGCGCGTGCCTGGTTCGGGACGGACTCGGACTCGGAGCCAGCGCCCAAAATGCTCGAGAAATGGGCGTTTCTCACTGATGCTCCAATCAAGGGCGAAATTGACAAACAAAGAGTTCTTTAGCTGAATGAACAAATGGGGGAGCGGGCTGTAAACCTTCTGCTTCTTTCACTTCTGTCAGAGTCCAATAACCTCTACTTTCTATTTCTCAAACTTCAACCAAGAGTTAACAGTTTTAACCTTTTGTCATCTTAGAACTTCAACTCAAGGACTGATGTGTTGGCTGCACTCCATACATGTCGTTTTCTTAGATAATGAAAAAAAAAAATAGTTCAGGCCCTTGGTTTACCTGAAGCTATGGCCAAATGTTACATCAATCTCAGCACATCAGTCTCCTAAAATGTTAGGAAAAACATGCTTGACGAAAATTTGCATCACCATCATCTCTAATCTCCACCATGCATCCTCTGTTAAACCCTTTGTCTTCTTTGAGCTTCGCCAGCTGCCCCCCAGAAGCGAAATCGAGTTACTTAAAGCATGTATCCAGCAAGTGCACCGTTCTAGTCTAATTTTGATCATTTTCTGTTCTATACAAAAAATCATTGATTGGTATATTATTTCGGACTTCGGGCATAGGGGAAAAAATTGCTGCCCAATTAGATGTAAATGAGATGAATGCTAGATGTTGGGAAAGGTTGCTTTCTATGTTATGCACTTTTCTACAATTATTGACCGCATGAAAAGGAACTTTTCTACAATTTTCCCATGTGCCACTAGTGATGATCTGGACCACAACTGCTTTGAATTGAGGATATATATGTTTGATCTTCAGAGTGTGATCTTGTTTTATGCATGTAAGTGAAGCACAAGTTTTATCTTGCTTGTTGTAAGTAGTTACTGTAAGGGGTCTGATCTTGCTTATTCAGTTACTCAGATCCTTACTAGGAGACGTAGTTGATACCCATGTTTCAAAAATTGGTTTTGCTGTGTTATGTTAAATCGGAGTATTTTAGTCGTCCTCTGCACTTTGTGCAGGTAAGGCTGTGCGCATACATCCCTTCCCCAGACCCCGCGCAGTGCGGGAGCCTACGGCACTGGGTACGCCCCATTTTAGTCGTCCTCTGTATTTCCTTTGAAACCAAATGAGATAATGCCAGGCACTTTCTCATCATGTACTGGTGAATCTAGTAATGTCTATATTTGCTAGTTGCTACTAAACCGTGTTCTCCATCTTCTTGTTCAAACAAAGACTAAATGTCGTCAAAGTAGATAGGCTTCCGACTCATATTTTGAATTTCTAATGCCAATGTTCTGTGGGCGTATAATTTGGGTAATCATCTTCAGATGAGCACCATAGCGTGGTATCCATAGAGTGGAAGAACACAGTTGCCTCATGACGAACTTGTCAAGAATCAGAGTGCTGGCTGGTCGCTTGGGAGAGACAGCCTTCAAACTATCACAAAATAGTCGGCAAGAATTGAGACAATCAGTTTATAATCAGCTCTGATAAATAAACACTGAGATGTTAGTGTTTCTTTAGAATATTGTGAATTTCCTTTCAAACTCTTGCTTGAAGAATATCAATTTCATTTAAAATATTTAGTTTTCTATATTTTTAGTAACGATCTTTTGCTTGCTCCCTAAAGCAAACAACAAGCACGGAACGAACACATCATCACAACAGTAAAATACATAGATGAGCACCATCTCTGCAACTGTCTGGGTAAAATCACAGAAACCCCTAAAACCTTGGTTTATGAAATCAAGATGCACCAAGAATCAAGTCTCAATGCACCATGACAAACTTTTTTTTTCTGAAGAAAACGACTACAAGGAAACAACTACTACTAGAACAAGCATTAAGCAATGCGGGTTTGCGGCTGGTGCGCGATGGCCATGGCCAGTTCACAGACCTTGAAAGACACGAAGGCGTCGATGCAGGCATACCTTATCTGCTCGTGGCTAAGGCAGCGCGCGTCCCAGCGGCTCATGGTCACCCTCCGCGGCTTCACGAGGTCGACGCCCATGACGGCGGCCACGATGTTGCGCAGCCCAGCCTGGCGGAGGTCCGGGCGGTTCATCCACCGCGCGGTGACGACCCGCAGGTCCACCGCGTTAGCCACCGCCAGGCCGTGGTCGATCCTGAGACGCTCCGCGTCCGCCTCCACGCCAACGCCAAAGAAGCGGATCCCGCGGTCGCCGAGGAAATTAGCCAGCGCGGCGGGGAAGTAGTCGGCGTAGAGGAGCTGGAAGATGAGGCAGCGGCGGTCGACACAGAGCTGCAGGGTGGCCGCGGGGTTCTGCTGCCCGGGGCGGTAGCTGGGGCGCCACTCGACGTCGAGCCCGACGGTGATGTTGTAGAGGATGCCGCCGGAGCGGTGCTCTGAGAGAACCTCCGATATCCAGCGATCCACGGCACTGCCGGAGGACGTGACGGTGGTCGTGATCACGTGGCCCTCGAAGGTCACGGAGATCACATCGGTCGTGATCCTCCAGCGCTCGCCGCCGCCACCAACGGCGCTCGGTTCACGTCGAACCCGGGCGCCCACGCCTCCAACCAACGCCCTGCGCGTACGCAACCGAACCAAGCAGAAGGCCGCGCGGTGTCAAGACTCAGAACTCACGACTCCATAATTCATATCCAGCATTGCAAAAAATAACCAAGAATCTGGAGCAGATAAGGGTCCGAAGAAACGAGGACACGCACGGCAGGCAACACTCACCGCTGTGTGAGGTCGGCGGCGGCCACTGGAGGCCAAGGATGGACACGAGGCCGAACCGCACGGCCGGCTCGGGCTCGGCCACAGGCTCCGCCCACCACCTCGTTGCCCCCGTCGCCGCTCTGCTCCCTCTCCCGCCATCCTCCCCTCTTCCGACGCCGCCGACCCCCAGCCCCAGCTCCGTCCCCCAGAGGATCGGATCCGGCCATGGCGGATCTCCGGCGGCGCGCGATGCGAGAATATCTCCGGCGACAGCGACGGGGGATGGTGGCGGCGGCCGGTGACGGAGTCGGGACGAGCGAGGCGAGCGGAACAGAAGAGAAGAGAGAGGGGAAAGAGGAAAAAAACAAAGTGGGCCCACGTGTCGGGTTGGAAGGAGGGCTCGGCTGGAGATGGATCTAAGCCACTACAGTTTCTAGAACTTGGAGAAATACCACTACAGTTAATCTATTTTGATTCATGCCATTATAATTTTGAGATTCTTCGAATCATGTCATTTTGTACGTATTTGATTCTCATAGACCCATCTATAGATTACTATATTTTCGTATAGACCAAAATGCCCTTCGTACACCCCCTTCAGCTCGCCTCCAACATGTCGCCGAGAACACGCCCTCCTCAAGCACACGCATCCACGCCGCCTCCCCTGCCAGCGCGGCCATCTTCCCCACCACGCGCAGGTCGCCGCCACGCCCCACCTCCCCCGCGCACGGCGCCTCCTCCACGCGATCCTCTACGTCACCGACGCACTCGCTCGGTTCGCGAGCCACCACTACGTCGTCGGGCTCCCCTGTGCTCTAGTGCTCTTGCTGCTTCTCTGTCAGTGGAGAGAGAGAGGTGCCACGGGGAGGGTGGAGGAGGCGCCGCTTGGACTAGGACTCTAGGAGGTGGAGGTGGGGCGCTGCAGGGAGGTGCAGGAGCCGCGCCAGGAGCAAGCAGCAGGCTTGAAGAAGGTTGGGAAGAAGGGGAACCCGGTGGCATGGTGGATTGAAGAAGGTTAGGGATGAAGAGATGGATGGAGATTGAAAATGACATATGGACCCCACGCGTAAGTGACGGGAGATAGAGGGTATGAAAGGCAGGGTTAAAAAAAACCGAACCGGTTGGCTGAACCGCCGGCCGGCGGTAGCGGCTAACCGGTCCGGTTACCGTGGGAATCGGTGGAAACCAGTCAGATTTAAATTTTGAATTAAAATCCCCCGTGTACTCGGTTTTGAACGGCTAACCGACCGGTTGGTTCGGTAACCGGTCGGTTTGGACCGGTAACCGACCGGTTGGACCGACAGAAAAAATTGGCATGAAATATGCGTAAATTAAGGAAAAAAATAACCACAAACACATACAAACATCCATACATATAATTGTACACAGAAACATAATACAAATGTCCATACAAACCTAATAGAAATGTCCATACAAAGATAATACTATTGTTCATATAAATATCCATACAAACATAATAGAAATGTCCACACAAACATGATACAAATGTCCTAGTTTATAGTCCATACTCCATAGAAAAAGATCAACGGTAGTATTGCTTGGCCATTTCAAACTCGGCGATGGACATGACTTGCAAACCTTCCCTTTGAAGCAACTCAGCTTGGAAGTCTTGCCAAGTTTTGCCAAGTTTGCCCCGTCCAAGCCGATGTTGTCTGTCATTCTTGCAGTAACATGTTGTACCAATGGGGGTCCTCCCATTCGTACACCCATCTCAAGGGTGGTTGCATGCTCAACTCAGGTATAGGATAGTTACAACTGGACTGTGGTGATTCGCTGATTGAGCTAGATGAGTATTGTGGATTGGCGTAATCCATTATCCTCTGCGTCTCTGGTGCTCCATGATCAGCGTCCTGAGTAGCATGTGTGAACTCCGTCTCCCCTACAGTCAAACATATAATGTAATTAATACTCACATTGACTAACATATGTGCATATGTACGTATGTACACTTGATACCTGTGAAACGAAGACCGCCACCACCCCGGCCAGCACCACCGCCCCTACCACCACCACCACCTTCGCTGCCACCGCCACCACCACCACCTTCACTGTCACCGCCACCGCCACCGCCACCACCACCACCTTCACTTCCACCGCCACCACCCCCGTCACTGCCAGCACCATCATCAGTATCATCTTCATCATCAGCGGAGCTGCTATCCTGAGACTCCTGATATTCTGGACTACGATCACCCTCGCCATCACCAGTTTCCTTGTACCGAGGAATTAGGACAGCAGCTGCAAAATGGAAATCCCGCTAATAAGCATAAGGTGTAAGGCAATACAGAACATATTTGAAGATACTTTTATGACTGCTTTACCTAGACCAACATACGTGTGTAGAATGATGTCCTCCATCCTGCCGTTCAGAATCGCCTCATACTCTTTCCACGTTGAAACATTTTGACCGAAGAAAGACTCCATTTCTTATCTGACATTCTGGAAGGTCGCACAGGTTTGGCCGCTTATCTTGATCAGCAAAGCGAAGCAACTTGTATACTGGTTGAACTGAATCAATGATAAATCTCAATCCCTCCCACCAGTCCAAACTTGAGAATCTCGAATGAGTAAATCTACCCATTTTGGTGTTCGCCCATTTGCTCTGTAAAAATCCGGGAGATGCCATCCATTCCATGAAACGATCACGCTTCCGATACATGCTATCTAGGAACATGTAATTCGTCCCGAACCGAGTTGCATTCCACTTGACCAACTCACCACCAATCGCTAGCCTCATCATTGCATTCGAATTACCATGATTGTGTAACCAAGCTGAAATTTTCTTGCACTAATCGATAGTATCTTGATGTACGTACCTTTTACCAATGTCCTTTAACATCAAGTTCACAGTGTGTGCTAGACAAGGCATCCAAAGAATGTGCTCATACACCTGTCCAAGATCCCGGCATGCATTCTTGTAGTTGGAGCCGTTATCGGTGATAATTTGAACGATATGTTGCGGCCCAATCTCGATCACCACCTTTAGAATCTCCTGCAAAAATAGACAGCTTATTGAGCAACATCTAAAACATATTCGGAATCAAAAGAACTAGGTACGGGATTACCTGGAGCAAATACGCAGAATCTTGAGATTTTCATGACGCATTAATAGACTTGTGGAACCACATGATCCCATTGCAATATATCAAAAAGTTGATGACACTCATCTTAGTTGGGCCAGTCCACGAATCACACATCAACGTGACGCCAAAGATTTCTCATTCCTGCTGAAACTTTGCGTACTGAGTCATCAAGTCTTTCTCGTTTTGATCCAGGTACTTGCCATCAATATCCCGTCCAGTCGGTGATGCAATACCTTCACCTACGACCATAAGACAAACATGAGATTTGATACAGACATGCAATTGCATATCTGTTATTCGGTTCAAAACAAAACTTACCCTACTTATGTGTCTCTCTAACCGCGCTGACAAAGTATGGATTGTCAGCCTGCCTTCCAGGTACTCCCGCAATATGAAAAAACTTCGACCAAGCTTTCCCAATAGCTTCCTTTGCATTCTTACCCTTCTGTGTCCACTTGCCTGTGTCAATCCTTGGCTGCGTCGATCCTCTCGCGGACCACAGGTTATAATCCACCACCCCAGGAGTCTGCCGCACCGAACTAGACCTTCCAAACATCCGCGACACCGGATTTCCTCCCCTCGAACCACTACCCCCTCCATGCTCGTATGCACCTCCTCTCTGTTGCACCCCCCGTCGGAACTCCTCTTCAGCTCTCGATTGGTGCAGGGCACGCTCCAGCTCAGCCTCCTCATCATATGCTGCATCTCCTGCCGGATAGTTACCCTCCGCTGCAACCTTCTCTTTTCTCAACTTCTCACGATTGCGGTCAGCAGTTGCCTTCTTAGGCCTGTCAAGCTCACGCTGAAAGAACTCACGCACCTCTTTTGAAACCTTTCTACAATGGACGACCTCAGTACCGCGCCCTGCCAACCTAGTCGCACCACCACCTCCTTTGGAGGTATGACAATAATTGCATCTCCAACCGGGGTATAGATTTTCACCGTGCTCCCATACAACATCTCTCTCTCTCGACATTGTGTATCTGCAAACATGGAACGAACATAAACCTATCAATGTGAAGTTCACAACAAATACGAAAGAGAAATGCACTTAAAACCTACTCCCATAATCCCATTTCCAAATTAACAAAATACAATAGCCTAAATCACTTCATCACCACAACCATTTCATATTTTACTAAATCACAAAAGCCAAAACCAAAATATACCTAAATCAATCACTAGTTCACTACATCGATATATCCATTTCATAAATCCATTAAATCCCTACATCCATTTCACAAATCCATCATATTCATCACTACAAATCAAAATAATATGTAAATGAAAATAGCAATAAATCCATCACTGCATCCATCCATTTCATAGCAATAGCAATAGCTTATCCATCTCACCACATCCCTAATCCCCCCATTATTACCTCTCTTGCGCGTTGCTACACAGGGCGGCTTACCGACCAATCCGTCCGGTAAGCCGCCTTACCGGCGCGGCTAGCCGCCACTGCGGGTCGGGAACTGGGCCGGAGCGGGTAGATCCGCACTTGGCCCGGCTAACCGACGCTCCCGAGCGGTTCCCGGAGCTCCTGGAGCGGTAGGCCAGCGGGGAGCGGCGGACGCGAGCTGCCAGGGGCCGGATGCGGGGAGGAAGAAGAGAAAGAGGGTAGAGGGGAGGCTCTGGTGCCGTTGGGGGAGCGGGGGGTTTACTGGGATTGGGAAATAGTAGGCCGAGTTGGGCCGAGTTGGGCCTTGCACCTTTTTTCTTTTTCTTTTTTTATTTAACTTGTATTTCGCGAAACAAATAGCCAATGACCAAATATTTGAGAAATTTTGACACCAATAGATCCAGCAGACAATGAAGTATTTTTAAGAATTTTTATTTGATTTTTCAAATTTGAAAATTCAAATTTGAAAATTCAAATTTGAAAATTCAAATTTGAAAATTTTGAATTCTACCAGTTTCAAACCGCCCCGAACCGCTACCGGGCCGGGGCGGTTTGGGCGGTTCCCGCGGGAACCGACCGGTTTCCATCGGTTTTGGGAACCCTAATGAAAGGGGCATTTTGGTCCATCTGAAAATGTAGGAATCTGCAAGTGGGTCCATAAGAATCAAATACGTACAAAATGGCATGGTTTGGAGAATCTCAAAATTATAATGGCATGAATTCAAATAGGTGAATTATAGTGGTATTTCTCCAAGTTCTAGAAATTGTAATGGCTTAGATCCAAAAATCCCTTTTTACATAGCAGACTATAGGGCCCGACTGAGACAGGAGATGGTCTAAGCATTTGTGGCATGGAACGTGAGCCCAGTCCGAGCCTGATGGGTTTTGGTTCATCCACGTCTCTTGATGGGACGTACGTGGTTAGTGAAAATGAATCCCGAAAAAATTCAGGCTGGCCCGAGCCCGTCCAGATAATTTATTTAATTTGTTTTTTAATAAAAAGGAACGTGTAGCCCGAGCCCGCCCATGGCTCGGCCCGAAAACTCGACTCGACCTTGCCCATGGGATGGGCGTCGGCACCCATTTTCGACCCAAATCAAATCGGGCTATTTTCTAGCCCGGCCCAAACTCGGTCCAACCAGCAAAATGCTCAGGTCTAGTTTTGAGACTATATATCTTACAGACGACTTTTGATCCACTCATCTACATCGACGATCCACGTTCAGCTTCCCATCAGCCTTAATCGTCGTTCTTCTCTTTTGCGAATGAAAGTCGTCGTCGTCTCCAGCATGAGCATTTGGAAGCATTGTCCACTTGGAAGCAAGATCTCCGGCGCCCGCGAACAGTCTGGGGCAAGCTCTCGTTGCAGCCCGTGCCTTCGCGCGCTATTCCGCTAAGTGTCTCCACCAGGTCCTCGTCCTTATAGCTGGCCAAACAGGATAGGCCTGAGGGCCGTCCCGGGCCCGGCCTAAAAAGTATGGCTCTAGTTCGATCCGAGACTCTTAGTGCTTGTACTTGGCCAAGCCCGAGGGTAGTGCCATGGCTGGGCCTCCATCCCGGCCCGTAGCATCAGCCCGAGCACGGCATAAATTTTGGGTCAGTACGAAAAAGGCTCGTAAATGCCTTCTTACACGACCAGCCCATAAAAACAAAACCCTAACCTATCCAAGTATCTCTTTCCTAACTCCCTTCTTTGTCTCTCCACATCGTCGTCGGCGCCACCACCTCCTATAGACGTCATTGTCCCGGCACGCGCCACTCCTCAACGTCGTCCCCGCACATCGGCTCCTTGACACCACCGTCTACGCTGGTTGTGGGCGCTCTGCTTGGCTTCTCCACGTTGCCACCTGCGCAGGTCATTGTTGTAGCATGTGGCGCGCATTGCTCCTTAACGTCTGCCTGCACAACCCCCCTCCCGCACCTCCACTCCGCTTCCTATTCGGCCTACGCGTCTACCTCCTCCGGGCTATCACCGTGACACCCCTACCCTAATCTGGCCCAACCGCCTTCCTCCATTGCCCAGCCGACGGCGCCACCGCCGCCCCCACACCCGCCACCGCCGCTGGACATTTCCTCTAAGCCCACCGGAAACCTAGTCCCAAACCCAACCCTAAACAAGCTCGTCGGAGTTCCGCCAGATAGGAGGAAGACGGGTGCTGGAGGTCAGGAAGGGTTGACATAAAAATCAAGTGCTCATGTCATCTAAAACACTCTGAGTGTAGTCTAGATTTGCCATTCCTTTTCCTCCTGCGCAAACGGAGATAGGACTTGGAATACAAACTCTTAGCTTGCGTCACGTATGCATAAAAAGGGAAAAATACGCAAGTAGGTCCCTCAACTTTGTTACAAGGGTCAAGTTCATCTCTCAGCTTTTAAAAAGGCTAATATGGTCCCTCAACTTTTATTTTTGGATCATAATATTCCTCATGCTGATGTAATGCTTTATGTTGCCATTAAACTAACATAAAAAAGTCTTTTATACCCTTATAGCACTTGATATTTTTTTGTCCAATCTGCCAGCCACCATGAATAATGTCTACGGGTGCTGACACTACTTTTTACTAATCGTGCATGTGTCTACATGTGTTAGTCAGTTGAAGGCAGAGAACGCACAGACTGATGTATTATTGCCACACGCAATAAAGAAAATGTATTAATCTAATTCTTTCCGATTTACATCACAAGTCGTGCGTACGTAGTACGCTAACTTCATGCCATGTTTGGCCACACATATCATTTCTATGTAAAAACCGAGGCATGTCTCTTTGTTGAATAAAAAACAAAGTTTTCCTTACCCTACATACAAAAAATAGTGATTTTGGCAAGTAATCTTCAGCAAAAAATTGAGAAGAATAAGCTAAGGGTAAAAATGACTTTTCATACTAGCTTTATATAAGTATACAGTTCACACATCAGCAAAAGGATGCCTTTGACCAAAAAATAAAAGTCTAGGGATCAAATTGGCCGATTTAAAAGTCGAGGGACGAACTTGACCCTTAAGACAAAGTTTAGGGACCAAGTTGACTATTTTGCCCATAAAAAGCGGAGGGTAGCGTAAAAAAATGAGGATCAAGGAGTTTTCCAAATTCTTCCGTCGTAAATGTAAAAGAATATTTCTACCATTTTATCTGTCACATAGAAAACCAAGCAAAATCGACAGCCCATAAGCAAAATAGGGATCCCTTTTGTTTTGGTGTGAAAATGATCGTCAGCCCATAAGCAAAATAGATACCTCTAGATGCTCTAATTAGGCTTGATTCGTTGTAGAGTTGAGGGATGAGTTTTGTCATTTATCTATATTTAATACTTCTAATCTATATCAAAACATTCGGATTTACTATAACAATGCGTTAAATTGACAATCTAAACAAGACCTATACGAATAATCTGTTCTCTCTTTTAATTGAGTTCGTTCCAATATTTCATGGCGGAACAGAGTGATCGATTTTTTTTTGCTACTAACATGTAGTACGGCTATGTCAAGGGTAAAACCAGGTCGGTGAGGAGAACGTGGACTGGAACTCGGACGGGAACCCCTTGATCCCACTCACGATCTCGCGCCCCGTGTAGCAGCCGATGTCGCCGCACGGGAAGTTCCCTCCGCACGACAGCGCCAAGGAGACGTCGAAGCTGGTGTCGTCCAAGAAGTAGATGCCCTCCTTGAACTCGCCGAACTGGGACGCCTCGAACGCCCTGGAGCAGCCTCGCGCGAGGAAGATCACGCGCCCATCCAAGCCGCCGTCCTCGAGCTCCACCCACGACGCCGCGCTGTGGCCGCCGCTGGGCAGAGCAGCCTCCACCGCTAGCTCCAGCACCTCGAACCCGCCGCGCACGCCGTGCTGGACGACGGTGGGGAAGTGGCGGACCACCATCAGCAGCTTACCTCTCGACTCCACCAGGTAGCGGCTCACCCCGGCGCCGGCGGGGGACGACGGGTTCCACGCCGCCGGCGCGTTGGGCCGCCGCTGCATCCGGTAGCGCCTCGACACCATCCTGAGGTCGTGCGCGATGGGGAGGCCGCCTTCCTGCACGAACACCGTCACGGCCTCGTCGTTGGTGACGGCGTGGAAGCCTTGGGCGGCCTCGCCGTGGTGGTAGAGGATGTCCTGGAGGCCGTTCACCGCGTCGGAGGCGACCCAGTGGCGGTCCATCCCGGGGCGCACGAACGCGAGGTTGGACACGCCGGAGACGAGCGCGGCGGCGACGCACCCGCCGCGCGAGGTGGGGGACGCCGAGAGCGCGACGGCGCGGAGGATGAGGCAGGTGGTGATGCCGTGGCGCGGGAGCCTCATCCTGTCGGGGAGGGGCACCCACGCGCGGGAGAAGACGTGGACGAGCGCGTACGCGCGCCAGCCGTTGGCGGCGGCGGCGACCCACCCGCCAGGGTGGGCGCCGCAGAGGCGCGCGCCGTGGGCGCTGTAGGGGAGCGAGAGGCGGCGGAGGGACGAGCCGGCGAGGAGGCTCACGAAGCAGGGCGCGCCGGAGGACGGGAGGAGGAGGAGCCACGGGAGCTGCGGCGGTGGCGAGGCCGAGATCGCGCGGGCACGAGCTGCGGCGGCGGCGGCTGAGCGCCAGGAGCGGCAGATGGCGGCGAAGTAGACGCGGTCGGCGAGGCAGCGCAGGTGGAGGTAGACGACGCCGAGGAGCTCCGACGGCAGCTCCGACCACGACGGCGCCATCGGAATTGGAGTCTTGGAGGAGGATTGAGACCGGGGAAAGACTGTGGAGTGCAAGAAGCAGAGGAAGGAATGCTTGCTCGGTGTTGCGCGTCCTTTATACTTTGTTCATTGCTTGCGTCCTCGCTAGTTTCTGGCGGGGCCACTGATTGGGAGGCGGGTGAGTGCGTGAAAGCCCTTTGGCTGGGGCCTGGCGACTGATCGTGACTGGTGAGTAAACAACACGATCGCCTCGGCTGGATTCTCCGTGCGAGGGACGGCGAAAATTTTCTGTCCGTTCGTTCACGGCCTCATCCCCGGTTTGTGCAGCATATCGGCATCTGACGGTGGAGTTGGTGGTTTTCTGTTTGGCCGATCCGGTGATCGTTCTCGTTCGTCTGGCATTTTCAACTCTTGACGATGAACTGACGAAGAGTCCAGGATGTAGAAGTATCAAACCATCGGCTGAGATTTCACGGTTAGCTGACTGGCCTTGTCAGCCGAACGCACCTCTCGATTTATGATTCCTTCGTGCCGGTTCCCGTCAGTTCTCGCTGTCAGAGCATCGCTTTGCCGCTTTTTGATTCACCTCTATGAAAAGTACGTTGCACGACAAGTTGCGTTGCGAGGCCGGGATGGCAAGCGTAGCCATGCGGTTGGTGAGCATGACTGTATTCCCATTGTTCTAATTTTTTGTTGCCCGATGCGGTAGAGACACTTGCCTACCAACCTCCCTTTGAATGTAGTGACTTTATTTCTAATGTTTAAATATTTCTAGTTCAGAAATTTCGCACATGGTAAATGAGTCAAATGTTCTTTTTAGGATACTAGGATCATGCCCGTGCGTTGCTACGAGTCAACAAATTTTTATATTAAAATACATAGATTACACAATACGATGACTATACTATAAAATTAAAACCAGCACTAATGTAATAATTAATTGAAAAAACAAAGTTTCTGAAATTAACAGTCACGAATAGCATAGTGTCATTGGCTAACCATTTGAATCTGCAGCTCTCAGTTACTAAATAACTTTTTTACATCAACATCCTTTAGTAGCACTGTTATCGGTACAAAAACAATTTGGTAGAAAACAAACAAGTATTGTATGTACATTGTAAATTTATGGCTATAATTAAATGAACCTGAATTAAAAACAGAATTGGGCCACTTATTCTTTATTACATTGATATGTATGTATAACATATTCGCATCTGACTATAACATGCAGAAAGTATGATGTTAAAAGTCAGAATAGACGGCATGAAAAATAAGTGTATGCAGAGAACAAACTAATCTGGATCATTGTTGATTTGCTGGAAAACTATACGAGTCTAACGGTTAAAACCGACAACAAATCTTCATGTGCATCTGCAAAATTCCTACCCTTGGATACTGACATTTATTGACTCCAATGAAAAAAGTTTGATGAGATGTAATGAAGTATACTTATTATTTGTATATATGTATTTCAAATCACAGAAAGAACTGTTTATAACCTTATCCCTGAACTAAAGGAAAACTGTTTATCACCTTATAGTATCGACGATCAATAAAAACACCTTAACTACAAAGCAAACAAATAATTACATATAATAAGAATATAGTTTTATGCATAACCAAAGTAGGGACGCTTTTCATAAACGAAACAAATAATATAATGGCTAAGATTTATTTCCTATGTATAGGCCGATCAGTCCCGGTGATCTCGAGGGACTGTTTGTTGGGTGGCTACCAAAACTGAAAGCAAAATTATGGTATTGCGGGTTATGCTACTGACCCGCAAGCGCATTTGATGGCAATAATAATGTTGTCTAACACGAACTGCATTAGAAGCTCAGTTAAGCCAAATTAATATATGCCATGAATCATCATATTATGTCACAATAAAACTATCACTGCTAATATAAAATTTTGGTACATAAACTCACGTTCTGCTCAAGAGCTATAATTCTGCATGGACAGCTATCATTCAAGCAGACTTTGATGTTGCCATACATGCATGTGTGGGACAGTTGTTAATTTTCTTGTTTGTAGGTAGCCGGTAGCAATCCCTACAGACATTTGAACCTGACTGCATATGCAAAACCGTGTCTTTCATCTTGAAAGACAATTGATTCTATGTTGTGAGCTGCCATGCATGTGGCATGATGAAAGAGTTAGCTTAATGTTTGAATAAACAATTCAATAGCAACTCGATCGCCCATTTATAATATCTGATAGTCAGCTAAGTACATCATTACACAAAATTTGGTATAAAGTATGAACAATTAGATAGCGTTGAGCATATCATCGTTGCCAGTTTATTGTGTACCAGATAATTGCGCCAGCGGAATGAGAAGAAAAAGACGGAGCACTAGTGCAGGTCAGACCGTCAAAAGGAGAGCTATGCAATGCTCATCTCCGTCATGTGTTGATGACTCATCTATTTCCGTCATTTGTTGATGCCTCATCTAGGAGCAGGAACATCGATCATGTGTTGTTCACCTATGGGCTCACCGGAGGCAAGGTGAGGTAGGGCGTCGGCTGATGGTTCTGCTCGGCGTTTTCATCATCGTTGAGGTGGAGGTGTCGATCGTTCGGTCGTTCCCTCACGACGGCACGACCCTCTGCCTCGGGGTCGTCGTGCGTTCCCCGTCCGTGTGGCCGGCGGACGGCCTCGTCAATCGTCCTCCTTGCTGCTCCGAGCTTCTCTGATTTGGTGGCCGCGGCGGATGGGGAAGAGTCCCTGGCCTGGGGTACACTGAGGAATTTGGGGACGATTGAGCAAAGACACTCGTAGGCCTTAATCAAGCACTAACAAATGATGTACGTGCAGCATCAAAATCCCGAGGATGACACCATGATTCAATTGCAATGAGGTGAATTATCAGAACTGTGTGAGGAACTAATCATTTCAGGCGTGTTCTGTCTCAGATGCAGAAGCATACATCCGACATCCCGATGTCCTTGACGCACTTGGTCACGACCTTGTCGATGTCCATGTCCCCGGCTCCCCGCCATCGCTGCCTGCAGTCCGACCTGATCAGGGACGAGCACAGTCTCCACTGCCGTTCTTGGGCTCGAGCCTTTCTTCACTTTTGTAGCAACATCGGGATCTCCACGTATCACTCCGTATCAGCGGCATCATCTCTGCCGCCGACGGCCCACGGATCACCATGCCCCGTTGCAGGCGCGACATCATCCTCACCTCTGCCGCTGGAGTAGCGGCAATTCAGTGTCGAGCATCCACGGCGGAGTTCCCTCCAGGAAAGGCATAGCTGGAGACGGGGTTGAGTGCGGACAAAGTCGTGGCAGCGGCCGTCGTATCAGCGGAGGTCGTGCCCGGTGTAAAGACGACGACACCGAGATGGAGGCGCGCACGATGGAGTAAAGACGGCGACGGCTATGGAGTGAAGACGACGACGGTGTACCGGCAGAGCTTCTCGTTCATGAGGAAGGGCGGTGATGGCGCGCCCGTCAGGACCGGGTGGATCATGGTCGAGCTCCGCCTCCATTACGACGACGACGAAGATGGCGGCGGTGGTGGGATTGGGGAACAGCTTGAGGGCCTCGTACTCTGCAAGGTGTATCGTAGCCCGCGACACCCGGACACCGCCGCGGCGGAGGAATCTTGCGCGGCGACGGCGCCAGATGGGTGGCGTAGCAGCAGCGCCGTCCTCGTCGACGACGACCGGAGCTCCGACGCGCTGGTTGTCTCGGACGACGCGGCGGCTCCGACGACGCGCGGTGGATGAGGACGGAGGGCGGTATGGCACGGTGGATGCGTGGCGAGCCGGCGATGGAGGCGCGGTGGACGAACGGAGGGAGGCAGGTCATGGTGGATGCGCGATACCGGGGACGGCGGAGGGAGGATCTGCTTCCTTCTTTTTTTTTGCGATCGGTCGATCGAAAGGGGTGGGCACGGGATGCGTGGACACGAGATTGGCGGGCGGGAAGAGAGGAACAGGAGGGCGATCGACGCGGGCGACGCGGTGGTTCACGCACGGACGACTCGCGCTTTTTAGGAGTAGAGATTTTGGGATCAGATTCTCTATATTTTGGGCTCTCTCCATATATTCTCCATAAATCAAATTTTGCAACGTATGATATTCATATTTTGGTGGCACGAATCAGATATTCATTGATGTTAGGAACATGGCCAACTTTCATTCTACTCATGTTGGCACGAATCAGAATCCTGCGCCGAGGGACGGGAGGAGGAGCCAGATCATCTGCTGGCACGGCGGGGCGGCGCCGGCAGAAGGCGGCGAAGTACAAACGGTCGGCGAGATCGACGACTACGGGCCACGGAAATGGCGGGAGGATTTGAGCAAATGACACCTCGGGGTGGATATATATCTGTTGACTGTTGACCTCTTTGACGAGAACTTTAGATGCTGCACAGACCGTGTGTTTTGCTTTGCGAGTGGCCCTTGAGTCGATGAGCACGTACACTGCTTCGCTTTGATGTCATATATTATCTGTATTTTTTTCTAGCTTGTTTAGTTCGAAAAGTTGGTAGCAAGTTAGTGAAAGTTGGTGGCAAGTTAACGTGTTCTGCGAGAGGGGACATAATTATCAGTGTGCTAAATTTGTGGAAAGTTGATGAACTAAACAAGTGTAATAAGTGGTAACCAACAAATAAAGTTGATACACATGCTTCATATGTATGCACACCATTCAGATATAGAACAAGGGCTCATGGACCTATAATATTTATGCGGATGACGCCGAAGGAATTGGAATTGCTCAGCTGATACTATAGTCAGCAACTCTTTTGACTCTCAACATATCCTAGAAGCCAAGTGGCTATTCATCCACTTGTTCAGATAGTAAGCAATTTTCGCCATGCACGTGATTGTTCATCAGCTGGTAGAATATAGATACATAATAATTAAAAAATGATGCAAGTGAATTGTAAGTCACTGCTTCTCAGCGGCCTCAAAGAAGAGGCACTGGTACTCCTCACCAAAAATACGTAGATCAGCAGCCAATCTGTAGCTGTAGCTGTAGCTGGTTTTTTTTTCTTTCTGTATTTCATCTTCTCTATCAATACGTAGATCGGCAGCCAATCTGTCGGCTTCTGTTAAAAAAAAAACATTTCACGAAATTCGCAATGTAACAACTTACCTAAACACAAAGTGCTAAGAAAATATGAATGCACCGAACCATATATCCTCTCAGCAGTCAGCACGCGTGCATCTAAATGATAGGATGCATCTCAGAAGAGGAATGCTGTGCAGCCGCACATTCATCATGCATCCTCAAAACAACTTCAGTCTATACAGTTTGCTCAAAACAACTTCAATCTATGTTCCATATGAATTATACATGGCATGTCCTTTCTATTTTGGAAATTGGTTGTCAAGTCCTTTTGGTTCAGAAGAAGTTGGTACAGAAACCAAATTGAGCTACTGCTATCCAGTTTGGCAAACATGAATAATTGATCATCTCTTATGCCTCAGCGTGTAATAGGTTAAGTCTATCATTGATGCAGCCAATGTTGAAATGGCACTGCGTTACTATTTAATTTACAATGTAGCAAGCAAGAAATATGAATCCTGCAATAAGCATAAAAGGAGACAAGGTGTGGAATTGTGCTGTGCCCGGCAACGAAAAATTTAAAGGAGGCCGCAAGTGCTAAAATCTGGGGTTAAAAAGTTGGATGCTGTAAAAAGATGTTGCTTCATTTTTGTAGAATGGGGATGGACTTCTTAATAACGAGAGAGAAAACTGAGGAAAAACTTAAATACAATCGAAAGCTGCCTCTATTCGCACATTTGCCATTCTTTTTCTCTGCACTGATTCATGATCAACCATGCCTGCATCCGAGTTTGGTGAACATAGCAGTTAGGATGAGCAGACAGAAAGCAGATATTTATGAACTGTATGAAAATCTCAAGGATTTTTCACAGC
Organism: Digitaria exilis; assembly: GCA_015342445.1. Classification (NCBI taxonomy): domain Eukaryota; kingdom Viridiplantae; phylum Streptophyta; class Magnoliopsida; order Poales; family Poaceae; genus Digitaria; species Digitaria exilis. Next base: position 790,823 of record JACEFO010001882.1, read on the forward strand.
ACTCAAAAACTTTATTTCTTCTGGAAAACTTACCAGACTACACAGCCTATCATGACCGCAGGGAGTGCAATGTAGCAGAAGGGCACTAGGTAGAGCCCCAAAGCATGTCTGAATTCTGATTCAGATAGGAAGCCAGAGCGGGGGAGAGCACTCTGAAGCGAATCGACGTGGAAAGCGCCCAGCTTCACCCCTAGTCAGCCTCTTGTTCATTGCCATGGAGTACAATCCCATGTCAGAGCTGGAGAACTTGCCCCCACTGCCCACCACCAAGGATATGTCGAAGCAAGCATCGTCTAAGTAATAGATAACACCCTCTTGCAACCCGCTGAACTGAGATACCTCAACAGCCCTGGAGCTGCCTCGGCCAAGGAAGAGCGCCCGGCCCTGCAGCTCGTGGAGCTCCACCCAGGAAGCTTTGGCTTGGCCATGGGGCAAAGCCTCAGCCATCTCGAAGATCCTGAACACCCGCGTGCAACGCTTCATGGCCCGCATGGAGTACTCACGCAGCACCATCAGCAGCTTCCCCCGAGACTCCACCAGGTAACGGCTCACTGAGGACCCTGGCCTGTTGAGGCTGTAATCCACGCGCTTCTCAAACCTGTGATGGACAAAGCTCATCACCAGTGGAGTGCTCTTATTGGAGATGGCCACCGCGTTGGCCGCCGCATACACTACGAGATCTTCTGTGTCCCTGAGGGCATAGAAGCCTTGCTGTGGCAAGCTCCTGCAATAGATGATGTCCTCGATTGCTCTAAGCTCCTGGCTTAACGTGAGCCAGTGCTCGTCCATCCCCGGCCGGCAGAACGCGATGTTGCAGACGCTTGCAATGTGGGCAGCAGCGATGCAGTTTGCTGAGGTGGGCGCAGCCGAGAAGGTGACCGTGCGGAGGAGCATAGGGTGCTTGCAACGACAGCCGTTGCCCCTAACCGTGAAGGGGTGAAAGAAACTGATCCTGTTGGGGAGGGGAACCTGGACTCCGGAGATGATGTTGACAGCTGCATACCCTCCCCAAGCTTCGCCGGCGGCAGCTACCCAGCCGCCGTCGTGGGACCCGCAGAGGCGTGCGCCGCGGATGCCCTCCGGGAGTCTGAGGTGGTGGGTGCAGCCGGTTTGTTGGGCGAAAAAGGAGGTCTTGCCGGGAGACGGCATGACGAGCCAGGGGAGCTGGCGCGGCGGGGCCTCGTCCTTCGCGGCGGAGCGCCACGCGCGACAGACGCAGGCGAAGTAGACGCGGTCGATGAGGCATGGGAGGTTGTGGAGCACGAGGCCGAGCAGCTCGGGAGGGAGGCCCGTTGACCAATCGCGGCATGGTTTGCGGCGGCGGGCCATGAGAACCGAAATGATTTTCTTCCTTCGTGATGCCGAAGGCGCTCGCGCCCAAGGGAAGGTGGGCAACGAGGCAAGGCAGCGGGGCAGGGGAGTGTGGGCCACTGGAGACGGCGGTGCACCGGCCGGCGGCGGCGGTTGTCGGGGGCGAGGATCACCGGCGACGGGGCGCACCGGCCCGGTGGAGGCGCAGTACGGAGGCGGCGGTGGTCGGGAGCGAGGGCTGCTGGATGCCCCCTTTTCCCTTCTTCTCCGCTGACCTAGCTGGTGCCGGCACTTCCTTCGTCTGCTCCTCCCTCCAATCCGAGCTCCACGGCAATTGCCTCTGCCGCTTCTCCCTGCTAGCAAGCATGAGGTTCAACGCCAAGCACCAGGAACAGAAACAGCAACCAGCGCCACATCCACATCTCCATCTCCATTTCTCCCTTTCTCTCTCACCTCTCTGATTTCGTATATCTCCAGCGAAGCAATCAACGGATGCAAGCTTCAAGCGTAGCCAGGAAGGCGAGGTGGAGGGCCGGCGGCGCTTCCAGGCAAGGTGGCGGGCGGGAGGCAGAGCAGGGGGGTCGGAGCGGCGGCGCTGGGGGTCGGGAGGCGGCGCGGGGAGGCTTGGTCGTCTGGATACGGATAGGGTTCGGCTGGTGGGGGGTAGAACTGAAGGTTTTGTGGGCCGGGCCGCATTCAGGCCGGGCCGAAAATTGCCGGATCGAAAATTTTGTTTGGCGACCATCCCCATGAGCAAAAGCCTGCTCGATTGGACTTTTTGCTCACGGCTTTTGCTGCAGCTGCATGCAGCCAGCAGGCGCTGCAGCCTGGAAACAGTGTGCTGGGTTCTTATAAGCAATTAAAAAAATACAGACAAGGAGGTTTCACTACAAACAGCTAATTAAACTTTATTAGTTATTCAGCAGCCGTTCGGCTGGACAGCAGCTACAATCATTTGGATCAGCAGCAGCAGCGGAAGCCGCTGCAGAAAAGCTCAACCGAGCACACCCAAAGTTGGAGAGGGTTGGACTGAGATTTAGGCTGGGCTCAAGTTTTTTTTTATTTAAAAATAAATAAACTGTACAGGTAGGCTGGTTGGGGTCGGCTGAAGAAAAATTCGAGTTTGGTTTTCGCAAACCACACTCATACTATTTGGAGGCGTGAGAAAAAAAAAACTCATTGGGCTTAGCCCAAGTCCACGGGTTAAGCCAAGGTCGGGTCAAGAATGCTCAGGTCGTGAGGGGCTGCAAAAATATAGTTGAACCGTGATGTTGTGGAAGAGTGACAGTGGTAAGTAATTATCATTAAACTCTATGCTTATTTCATATCTAAGTGTTCTGGAGCTAAAAAAAGACCCAGCTGCTTTGATTCGACGAAGCGAATAAGCAAAACCACCCAACTTCAAATTTTTTTACTGGAGTACGACGAGTGCGGACAGTCTAAGAACACCTCTCATCGTGACCTGCTTGTATAACAGATGCACCTCGTCAAACCTTTTTTTTACTAGCCACAAGGTGCAGAAGAACTGCTTCCAGATCGTGAGGGTCTAGAGTCTAGACAAGAGTCCGAAAAGTCTTCAGTTTGTGTTTGGATGATTGTTCTTTTCACTGTGCAATAGCCGATGTGAGTTACACCTCGGAACCGTAGACACACATACACCCGAGGGTATATGGGTCACAAGCCTTCATGGATCGACCCACGGGTGATTCTCACAAGGCATCACTATAATAATGAGTAGGGGTGAGCATATCACAGGATGCATCCGAAAAATTGCCAACAAATATGAGAGCTAACATTGGCTAGCAGGAATTCCATGTGACCAAGCGATTCGGTGAACAGATAGTACTCAATCATACTGAAAATTTGCAACATCCAATCCGCGAAAGAGTGGTGAAGAAGCAGTGGAGTAGCAGCAAGCACGGCAGCACAACACTGCCTGCCGCCATAGGAAGCACAGTACTGAAGAAGGTTTCGTGCAATCGAGAACGACTCAAAAGGCCTGAATAACAGGCACGCCCAATGAAATCAGAGCACCAGATTAATCACCACAATCTTTTGCCTGCTCAGGACAGATAGGCAATGGCAACAACGACCACACCACTAGTTAAACCCCCTTCCAGTCCCAGTCTCCATGACTGCCTGATTGATTGTTCAGTCACAGAAAACGCCAAGACGTAGGACCTTGGCTTAAATTCTAACGGCAATTTGGAGAAATAGACAATTTAAAATGCAGTCAAAGAACCCAATCTAGACGAACCAGGATAAATTTTGTGGAAGCAGGCTAGAACAGACTAGAATTAAGCAATGCGAGTTATGCGAGTTTACGGTACTCGCGCGACGGCCACCGCACCTGCGACGGCTGGAACAGCTGGATCAGCCGTCGTCGCCTCGCCAGCTGGAACCGCTGGATCAGCCGTCCTCGCCTCGCCCGTCAGCAGCCTTCGGCCCACCTCGAAGGAGACGAAGGCGTCGATGCAGGCGTACCTGATCTGCTCGTAGCTGAGGCAGGAGGCGTCCCAGCGGCTCATGGTCACCCTCTGCGGCTTGACGAGGTTGACGCCCATGACGGCATCCACGACGGCGCGCAGCCCCGCCTGGCGGAGGTCCGGGCGCCCCTTCACCTCCGCCGTGAGGCCCCGCAGGTCCACCGCGTTGACCACATCCAGCTCGTGGTCTTCGGTGAGCCGCTCGGCGTCCGCCTCCAGCGGACGCCGACGAAGCGGACGCCGCGGTCGCCGAGGAACTGCGACAGTGCGCGGGGGTTGCGGTCGGCGTGGAGGAGTTGGAAGATGAGGCAGCGGCGGCCGACGCAGAGCTGCAGCGTGGCCACGGGGTTCTGATCGGAGCGCCTACTGGGGCGCCACTCGACGTCGAGCCCGACGATGAGGTCGCTGGGCGCGGCGGCGCGGACCTCGGCGAGCCAGCCCTCCACGGCATCGCCGGAGGACGTGACGGTGGTGGGGATCACGTCGTCCCCGAAGGTCACCTCGATCACCTCGTCCCAGAAGGGATCGGCCATCGGATCCCTGCTCCTCTCCCCCTCCGGTTGCGGCGGCTGTTGCGGCGCACCTTCTGATCCGCTGGGACCTCCGCTGTGGTCTTGTGCAATGCAAACGATAAAGGGCAAGAGGGAGGGGGCTGGTGCCTGGTTGGCTTGGCTGGCTACGGCCAATCGAACGGACTGAACTGGAAAGTGGAAACAGAACGGCAAAGATAAAGGAGCATCTCCGATTCTCTGTGGACGGCAAATATACTGTTTCACCAAAAAACACTGTAGATGAATAGTGTTATGTAGTGAAAGTGGTGGGATAAATAGAAAAAAGTTGGATAAATAGTGGTTTTGGGGGGAACTTTTTTGAATCTAAACGGGGCCTTAGCTCCTGGAAAAAACTGCGGACAACCTCATGCTACATTAGCCCATGCAAGATCATCCGCATCAACAAGACATGTTGTGCCAACAACAACTGGCTAGATGGACAACCACACTGCAGCAATAAAAGGAGCATTTTGAGGACAATTAATAGTAGAGTAGTATAGAACAAATCTAGATTTAGTTACATGTTTAACCTCATGCTAACACAATCCTTCTTATCTACATTTGGTTATAGGGTCAGGTCAATTGAAGTCTGCATAAGTTTAATGGATGAGGAATAGCTGAAGTCGATCAGAATGAATTAAGATCACGATCTGAAATAAAGTTTTTCATATAGGGTGTGTTTAGATTGTAGGAAAAAACACTGTAGCATAAGAAAAACACTGTAGCATTCGTTGGGAAACGTGTTTTGTGAGGAAGGAATAGTGAAAACTTGGAATGAATAGTGAAAAGTTGGAATGAATAGTGAATAGTTGGAAATCTGAACATGGCCATAGAAAGGGGTAAAGTTGTCCTAGATCACGGGTTTTTGCTAGCTTATGAAGAAACCCAAGTTTAAACTACAGTAAATTTATTCAACGGCTAAACTTGCCACTATTTCTAATGTGTGTTTCCGGACTTGAAAAAAGAAGAAGCACCGGCCTCCCTGGTTCCAACGCAGCAGTGTTTTCAAATTTGAAACAGTGATCAGAGCATAGCACACAGAGGGTGTTCAAAGGGCAAGCTGCTGCAAAACCATGACGATCGCGCGCTTGCTTTTGGGCTCGTGGTACTGTACGCCTGTACCTGCTGCTTGCAGGAGATGAATATGGCGAGCGAAATGCCATCCCGCGCTTGCTTTTGGGCTCGTGATACTGTACGCCTGTACCTGCTCGCTGGCAGGAGATGCATGGCGAGTTTTTGACTGACGAGCATGATGGGTCTTTGACTAAGGTGTTTGATTGGAGACGAACGGAAATCGGAAGACAGTACACGTACACGTGATGGGTCTCGGCGAGACGGCGACTCACGGAGTAGAGTAGAACCGTCTCGCCCTCGGCCTACCACACCACTCTTCGCGTGCCCTCGAGTCACAGGCTCAGCTCACACCTTCAGTGCCTGCCATGTCCATGGCACCGCCGCGCCACTCAAACATCCACGGCAACACCACCGCGCCTCTCCTTTCACTCTGATAAACATGGTAGATTGGTAGTCGAACAGTTCCACTCCGGTAAAACATGGTAGTCGAACAGAAGGTTTCCGATCGAAATCGAGTCCGGTTCAGCAGAAACCACGCATTCTTCAGTGATGCTACCGCCTGGGCCAATCACCAAAGCCTTTTAGGCTGCTATACATAAAACAAACATGTTCGAGTAAAAAGCTTCATCATAAACTGAGGTCCGATAGGCTCGAACATCATAAGTATTCACACGCATACTGGTGACGCTAATACCTGATTAATCACCACACAAACTGAGCCCCGATAGGCTCGAACATCATTAGTAGATCATACATATAAACTGAGCCCCGATAGGCTCGAACATCATTATTAGTAGATCGCACGCATACTGGAAACGCTAATATTTCATTAATCACCAAATCATTAGGCTGCTCTGAAAGTCTGAAGAAGATAATGAGCCATGAACAAACACATCAGGAAGGCCCACAGCTACTCACCATCCATGAAGGTGAAAACCCCTAAAATGTTACCCTTGAAAACACCTAAAACCCAACTGCGATTACGCTAGGCGTCTAGGACGATCTGGAACAAAAGCACTGCAAACTGCGAATAAGAGAACTACTATAAACTAATTACGCTAGACATCTAGGGCGATATGGAACAAAAGCACTGCCATTTCCTAGCAGTCGCGGCGGCCGCCAGATGCTCGATCAGTAGTCGCCGGTGAGCAGCATCCGGCCGACCTCAAAGGAGACAAATGCGTCGATGCAGGCGTACATGACCTGCTCGTTGGAGAGGTAGTAGTTGTCCCAGCAGCCCAGCCTCACCGACTGCGGCTTGTCGACGCTGACGCCCATGACGGCGCTCGCGATGGCCTTGAGCCCGGCGTTGCGGAGATCCGGGCGCTCCATCTCCTCGGCCGCGAGCTCCGCCAGGTCCACGGGGTTTGCCACCTCGAGGTCGAGGTCGTATCTGAGCCGCTCCGCGTCCGCCGCCACGCCGACGCCCACGAAGCTGAAGTCGGGGTCGGCGAGGAACTCCTCCAGCTCGTCGGGGAGGTAGTCGTGGTGGAGGAGCTGGAAGATGAGGCAGCGGCGGCCGACGCAGATCTGGAGGAGCGCGGTGGGGCTGTACCCGGGGCCGAACAGGGGCCTCCACTCCACGTCGAGCCCGACGACGAGCTTGTGCAGGCGGCGGTGGTGGACGGAGCGGACCTCGTCGATCCAGGCCGCCACGGAGTCGCCGGAGGACGTCACGGTGGTGGTGATCCTGTGGCCCTCGAAGTTCACGGTGAGCACCTTGGTCTCGCCCATCGGATCCTCCCTCTCTCCCCCTCTCTCTCTTGCTCAGCAAGATGATCGGGATAGAGGCGAATCAATCGGGCTCCGAAAGGCAGGTACCATGCAGGACGCCAGAAGTCAGGTAGACCACGACCAATGCTTTGTTGATTTAAAAAGTTTTTTTTTACTTTACTATTCGTCCATTTCAGAAAACACTTTTCTCAGAAAAGTTCCTCTTTAATTCCTTTAAACTTTCCTATTCATTCCTCTCACGAACACGCTTCTCAGAAAAAGTTATTTTCCTCCACTCTCAACTAAACACACCCCAAATAGTCCAAGACCGGTGTAAATGCCATTTTGCCCCTCCTTTATTTTAGTTTTGCATATTTTGCCCCTTCTTTATTTCGATTGTGCATCTCTTTTAAGAGGAATGAGCAAGAGAATTTGCACTTTCTCAGTCTTTTGTCACATTTATGCACCAATTTAATAACATTTTTCTCTATTTTCATACTTATATCCGTTTGTTTCAACACGCCATTTTTAAAAAAAATGTAAAACTGCTAGCTTTGTGAGGGCTTTTTTGCGTTAGGAGATGGCAAGCGAATCAAGCTGTCAGGTGTGACCAATGTCCTCATCTATGCGAGTATGCGACCACGTAATCGGTCATGAGCATTCGTCCATTCACCAGAACAATGAAAGGGTGGAACAGCGCAAGAACATGTACGTCTAACCACGCTATTCCCTTTTGTTGATGGGATTTTTGTTTCTAAACCATACAATTTCTGGATCTCTGAGAAATGCTACTACAATTCACCTATTTCGAACCATACTATTATAATTTTAAAATTCTTCAAGCCGTACCATTTTATACGTATTTGGTGGTCATGGATCGACACGTAAATTCTATTTTTTTTGTATGGACCAAAATACCCCTCACAATCTCACATGCCCCGCTCTCTAGTCACTCACGTGTGGGGGTCCACATGTCATCATCTTCTTCTTTCTTCCCTCTTCCTCTCTCTCCACATGCCACTACGCACGCGTACATGCCACTACAATCCTTGTCAGCTGGACCTACGGGAGGAAAGAAAAGGGAAGGTTAGCAAATATCTTCAGCATATGGGCCTCTGTTTCGGTAATTCCGAATCGGATCTCTTTTTGGACCGGCCCAACAAGCTGGATATTTTTGCTCCACTCGCAATCTCACTCCGGCCACGGATGCTCAGTCCAGCCTACAGACGGGAATGCAGACCACCGCGCGCTCCGCCGCTTCCGTTCCGACGGCTCCGTCCTCGCCGCTCTCCTCCTCCTCCTCCGCGCCACCGCCCCCACCGCGCGTCGCCTTCCCCTCCCACCGCCGCCGCGATGTCCTCCTCCTCCCAGCGGGTCTGTCCCTCCTGCTCGCCCCTTCCGCCGCGGCGCCCGCGCCCGCCTCGGCTCGCGGACTGTTCCGCATGCCCCCGCAGCGGCTGGCAAACCGCTACTTCCTGGTGCGCGCGGGGGAGTCCGTCTACGAGGGGCAGGGGCTCCTCCGCACCAACCCGGTCGCCAAGACCTCCGTCGACAACGGCCTCTCCCCCGTGGGGCTCCGCCAGACGGCGCGCGCCGCGCTCGAGCTCCAGCGCCTCGGCGCGTGCGAGGACGACTGCTGGATATGGCCGTCCATCACGCAGCGCGCGTACCAGGCGGCCGAGATCATCGCCGCCGCCAACGGCGTCAACCGCAGGTGAGGTGCCTAGTCCGCGCCTGTTCGTTTTACTACTTCAATTGGCTATTTGATTTGATGTCATATGGATACCGAGTTACTAATTAGCTTGTTTGGTTGGTTGCAGTCGCATTGTGCCGGAATACAGCTTCCTGGATGCGCGTGGATTGGGTGCGTTTGAGGGGAAGAGCCTAGACACCTTGCCCGAGGTACTTATTTTTGTACATACCATGAGCAGTTTTTTCACTTCTGCATACCATCAGCAGCTACCAAAGTTTCTTGATGAAACGGCTGGCGTACAGTTTATGCTAGGTGCAGATGTTGGCCTACCTGCTTTATCAGGAACCAAACTACTGCCAGATCAATGCCAATGACAGCTTTTTTTTTCTTCTGATGCTGCTGGTAATTAAATGGCGATACTGTAACTTTGATAAGTAGGGTAGAACTGTTAGGCTTTAGGAACAGATCATGAACTATAATGGTCTCATCCTTTTCAACTAATTTGTTGAGATGTTTAGATGAGTGTTCTAGAACAAAAGCAGCATACTCTTTAATTATTTCAATTGACCCACTCAAACAAACTAATTGTACTATGCTTTTGCTACAAATTTGCTCTGATTGAACTATGTTTCTATTGGCATGATGGCTCCATTAGGTGTATGCATCAGATAACATTTCACCAGACTTGAAGCCTCCTCCTATCAGTGATGGTACTCCTAATGAGAGCGTGGAAGATGTATTTGTTCGGGTGACACAGCTCATGTCAATACTAGAGACCCAGTATTCAGGGGAAACTGTTGTCATTGTTTCACCAGATTCTGACAACCTGTCGATTCTTCAAGCTGGATTGATTGGGCTAGACCTGCGAAGGTTAAAACTAGTAAACTTGCTCCCGTGGTCTAAATTTATCTTCACTTTGCAAGATTTGTCTCTAGTAATTGGTAAATACAGTGGGCTCCCCCTTTGGGGTTTGTTAAGGAACTTTTCTTACTCTTAGGAAAAATTTGGTATAATTAATTATTTTCCATCCTACTGAGAGTGAATTGAACTCTACCTAAGAGTGGCAAATAATTAAATATGCCGCAAAACTTGGATAAGACAGTTTTCTTTTTGATTTCTTGGTGTTATGCACATAAACGATCTTCAGACACTGCTGCTAATTTGAATGGGAACATAACAGTTTGATGCCACTTCTGCAGGCACAGCAGCTTATTTTTTCAGCCCGGTGAGGTCCGGCCAGTTGATCCCAGTAGCATACCCGAATACAAACAGCCTGCTTCTACTGTTTTTAAGTGTACAAATCCGCCAAGCTGTAAATAGTTCACTTCCTGTCACTGTATGACATCTGACGAGAGCCTAAAGCTCAAACAATATGCTTTGTGCATCACATCTGAGTAAGCAAGTCAGAATGCATTTACATTTTACGTAGTACTTTTGTAAAGTAGGACGAAAAGTTATATAGCTCAAAGTATATTTTGTACTTTTGCGTGTCATATCTGAGTAAGCAAGTCAGCTTGCATTTGCATAGTACTTTTTTGTACAGCGGGACCAAAGTTAGCGGCACATTTCTTGTAAACAGCATGTAATTCTGTATGAAGTGGAACAATATTGCACCTCATGGATCGTGATTGGAGTGCTAAAGTTAGTATATATCTTGAAATATCATCATAACGAATGTGTAATTTTGATGTCAGCTAAAAAAAAGCCCAGATGACATCATCAGCAGTTGTTACAGTTTCTAAATGGATGAATGTGAAAAAAAAACAGTGTTATGCTGTGTTTTCGATCATGCGAGGAAAAACAACCACGATACCCAGATGCTCCTGAAATACCCCTTGCACAGCAAATGCTGGTTGCGACTGTCGATTGTCGAAGGCGGCGCAGTCTGGCTGCTAACCATGTTGGACATTGGTATCACGAAAACTTGGCTTTGATTGGATAATCTATTGCCCATGATGAAAGAGCTGAAGTATCATTGAATCAGGGGAATAAGGGTGCGTTTAGTTCCAACTTTCCTAAAAAAACACACTATTTATCCAACTTTTTCAGTTTTCCTATTCATCACACCCCTCCCACTCACAGAACACTATTCTACTCGTCGCTGAATTTATATCATGATAGTTCGAAGGAAGGGTGGGTGACCGATCAGAGTCAGCATCAACCGGCTTCATTGGACATTTTTTTCACAGAACACTATTCTACTCGTCGCTGAATTTATATCATGATAGTTCAAAGGAAGGGTGGGTGACCGATCAGAGTCAGCATCAACCGGCTTCATTGGACATTTTTTCAGCATCACTCTTCAGGGCTTGTTCGGTTCCATCGGATTCAACCCGGACCGAGAATGAAAATATAACAAGAAATTTATGATAGGTACAATAAGAGACCGGAATTCATTCCAGATCGAGAGCTAATTCACACACGATAGTGACACCAAAAGACAAGGAATTAATCCACTGGTCAAGAGGTGGGGAATCATTCCGGGTCTCTTGATGTGTCCATCACAAATAAATTAGTTTATGACCTGAAATAAATCTCGGTCTCTAAATATACCTATTATAAATTTTTGTTATATTTATCATTTTCGGTGCGGATTGAATCCGACGAACCGAACAGCCTCGGTCTCTCTTCACTACAGCTCGAGTGCTCGACCGCACACAAAGCCCCACTCTCCAACTCCAGAGCTACCAGCAGCCACACGCCCACACCCTCCGATGGACGGGGACTCACCAATTCGACCACCGCCGCCGCCCCCGCCCCCGCCGGCGGTCGAGCCCGTCGCGCCTTCGTCTCCCCACTCACAGCTTCCGGTTGTCGATTCCTCCCGTGATGGATCCCTCTCGCCGGAGAACCCAGCACCACATCCACCGCCTCCGACTGGTCCTACCACTTCTCCGCCTCGTACCGGCGATTCCTCTCCATCCTCACCTCCGCACCCCCCGACGCCGCCGCCTCCGCTGCCGCCCAGCGCCGATGCTTCTCCTCCCCTGCCGCGCGAGGACCAAACATCTCCGCCGAGCTCTCCACCCTGCCCCTCCCCCGCTCCAGTACCTCCACCTCTTCCAGCGCCGGTGTCCGCTGAGGCCAAGTCGGCATCTCCTCCCCTGCCGCGTGAGGACGAAACATCGCCGCCGCGCTCTCCACCCCGCCCCTCCCCCGCTCCAGTACCGCCACCTCCTCCAGCGCCGGCGCCCGCTGAGGCCAACTCGGCTTCTCCTCCCCTGCCGCGTGAGGGCCAAACATCGCCGCCACGTTCTCCACCCCGCCCCTCCCCCGCTCTAGTACCGCCACCTCCTCCAGCTGCGGCGTCCGCGGAGGCCAAGTCGGAGCAGGAGGCGGCGGAATCGGCTAGCGAGTCGGGGAGCATGACCCTAGCCCTCGCGCTAACCCAAACTGAAGACTCCACGCCGCCGACGCCGCCGAAAGAGGCCTTCTCGACCGAGGCGTCACCAATCGGTTCGCCGGAGAAGGAATCGGCCGTCACCATCGCGAAGCTCCTCTCTGGCGAAGACCCTGCGGCGGCGGTGGCCAAGCCCGCCGTGGACAAGGTTGCCCCTCCGAACGACACCGGATCACTCCCCGCGGCGGCTGCCGTTACTGGAGTTGGTGGAGGTGGGGGCGGCGTAGGATCCAAGCGGTGGCTCCTAGGGGGCCGCGTCCCCGAGAAGGTGCGGCGCACGGAGCTGAGGAGGGCCGAGCTGGGGTTTAGGGTTTCAGCCGCCGTGTTCTGCCTGGTTGCACTCTCCGTCGTGGCCGCCGATACCACGGCGGGCTGGTCAGGCGATTCCTTTCGCCGCTACAACGAGTACAGGTTGCGCTGAACTCAGCTTAAACCTTCCTCATTAGTCACAACTACTGCTTCTTATTTAGGATTGATCACTGATGGGAGCTGTAAATTGGTGAATTTTGGCAATATAGGTATGTACTTGCTGCGAGCGTAGTGGCTTTTACCTACTCAGGGTTCCAGTTGGTAGCCGAGGTGCATTACCTTGTCACAGGGAGGCGCATTATTCGAGGCCCATGGCGCGGCTACTTCAATCTCGCTATGGATCAGGCAAGCATGAGTGAGCTGTAACTCTGCATTTCTGAATGTCTTCCCCATTGGTAACCATGAGTTTATGGTAGCACAGTTTTCCAAGCTTTGAGCCCTGATTATTTAGCGTTGTTTTCAGCAAACTAAAGTTTATGTCACTTGAATTAGTGCAAAATTTACTGAAGTTGCGTATATTGGATGAAGATGAACTATTGCTTGCATTTTTTTTATGGGCTTATTAAAGAAAAGTAGAAAACCTAGGTTATTGATGAACATTGAACAATAGGTGGTGAACTGGTGATATCCGTTTCTACTATGCATATCATTGTTCATGCTTGATTTATTTTCATACAAGACTATCTAGATTAGTTGGTATAAAGTATAAACACTGTCCAGATACAGGACAGTATATTCACAGGTGCAAGTAGTGACATGCTGACACAACGAAGTTGGTCAACAAATATCAAAATCCAAATCCGTCTTTGAGTTTAACTACTCAAAGATGATAAATTGCACTTAAACAATCACTGCAAAAGCATTGTTGTTCCCTTTTACGATATCACCTCTCCAAGTCCTCCAGGCTCCAGCTTCAGCCAGTTGCCATGATAAGAGATAATGTGCCACAGTTACAGTTTAACACATTTGCGACTGATAGTATGAGTTTTTTTGTGCTTAGTAATCACATAATTCGCCTTCAAGGACAAAATCATGTTGCATAAATGCACCTTGTGAATTGCAAGTAGATCGATTTGTTTATGTTCTTCAGTTCTTCCTTTGGAATTAACATGACCATGTTTTCAGAAACATGTTTCAGTATCCATAGGACCATAAGTTCCTCTTCAGCCATGTCTCTGCATTCACTTTTTAGGTTACAGCTCAAGTTTGGACTAGCAGTCTTGGAATAAAATTGTTACTAGTCGAGCTGTGGATAAATTGCATTTTTTATCCTAATTGCAGATGTTAGCTTATCTCCTCCTGTCAGCGTCTTCAACAGCACTTTCTCGTAATGGTGTTTGGATGTCTCGCTTTGGAGGGGATCAATTCACAAAACTGATCAATGCTTCAGCCTCCATGGCATTCCTCGCTTTCATTGCTCTTGGTCTTAGTTCAATCATCTCTGCTTACTGTGTCTTCAGCTTGGTTTCGTAGACCTATTTTTATCCATTAGGGGCTTGGCCTGAATTTCATTACCAGGATAACGAAAATTACAGAGTTCAAAGTTCAGGTGCACAAGCATTCCAACACAGTTAACACAGGGTTTTTAACTGGCCTCAGCTAGGAGAGCCACGAGAAAGTCTACAGAAAGACCGACAGCCGAAAAGCAACAGTCTACTGGAAAATGATTCTGCATGCCTATCGATGAGCAATTTGACGTGAATAGTATGTATTAGGTGAATCTTAGGCCACTGCTCTCAAATTTTCTGTTTATGGCTTTTGCCACCCTGAATCTGTACAATTTGGTTATATTGGTTTTAGATTGAATTGACGTTTTTTTTTTACAAAAAAATAAAATTAAGTGAATGTACCAAGGTTCATGCTGCTCTTCTCATGACTCTGAAAGATATTCAAGTATGCAACTGAGACCCCTTCAATTGTTGAGTGATAATTGTCCATTTCAATGTTGTGACCCTGTATGCATCATGGTGAAGTCATTCTTAGGCTTGCTTCATTTGGCAGTGCTACTGACTTGTCAGCTCGGATGGTCGTATAAAGTTCAGGGTTGTATCAGTAGGGATGAAAACGATCGGAACGGTCGAGAAACGGTATTAAAATACGGAAACGGTGTCGGTCGGGACGGGATTTTCCCGTATTTATGAAACTAATAGAAATAAAAACGGTGAAATACGGCTATAAAATTATTCAAAAATGACTTTATGTTTTTCTAAAAACGGGAACGGTCGGGAAACGGTGTCATAATACGGAAACGGTGTCGGTCGGGACGGGATTTTTCCATCCCACCTTCATCCCTATGTATCAGGGCCTAGTCACTAGAATTGATGTGCTTCAGAAATATGCCACCCTATTGGTTGGCATAGCTGGATTGGCAATTTTTTAGATATCCCAATGCTTGTGGTTATCATGTTTTGCAGCAAGAAGTAAACATTATCTTCCTGCAGCCTATCTGAATACTAGTGTGACGGATTCAAAGACGAACCTTTTGCAGCCCATGGCCCGATCTCGGCAGCTCAATCAATTTGTTGCTGTCGTCATCCGGCCCAGTTCAAGGCGCACAACGGTTTGAGGCCCAGGCCCATCTCGTCCTCTACTACCCACACGCACTGACGCACAGAGCCACAGTAGCCAGGACCGCCGCCGCGTACCGCTGCTACTCCACGCCGGCGCTCCCAACCGCCCGCCGTCTTCGAGTTCGAGCAATGGAGTCGAGGAGGCCGCCGCCCTCCCCACTAGTCGACAGCTATGTGGTAAGCCACGCAGCCCCTTCGCGCCCCCTGATCTCGATCTCTCGCTTTCGCTATCTCTGCGGGTCTCGACCCGGCTCCCTCACCCCGCCGTCGCTGCTCACAGGTACCTGGCGACGTCGTCCTGGACCTCTCCGAGATGACCAACCAGACCATAAAGCTCGGCACGGGCCTGCGTCAGGTAAACCTTTTCATAGTGGAAATTGGGAACCGCTATCCTTTGTGAGATTTAAGGGGCTAGGGTTTAAAACTTTTAATGGGGGTTTAGGTCACGAGGCTTATTGGTTGTGCATGGGGCTTGCAGGAGTGTGACACCATCCAGGCGACCAGTGCTGGGATGCTGCGGCTGTCAAAGCCCAACAAGTATTGGGTTGAAAGCTCCCAGAAGAGGGTGAGTCCACTAGTTTGCACTTATTGTTACTTGAATTATGCAAAATTTTGGCTCCTCTGGTGGTCATGTTAGGATCATGCTTATTTGTTTACAAATATGGATGATGGGATATGGTCTGGTACTGTAATGATAGTGTGAATTGATCATAGCTTCCCTTGCCGTTCAAATTGAAGTACTGAATATTGCAGTTTATAGACTATAATGACAGTCTGAATGAATCATGCCTTCACATGACCCCTTCAAACTTAAGTACCGAAATACTCTTTATAGCCAAGTGTTGGTTACATCTCATGGTTGAAATGGAACCTATGAATTGAGTTCATGATTCTGCTGTACTATGTTGATTGATTGGACATTCAGAATACCCATGCCCTTCCTGAGTAAATTACTAAACTAATATGTTAGCGTAAAGTGCTTGTCTCATGGACTGGGTTAAACTGATTTGGTGCTACAAAAGTTCCAGGACTTATGCACAGACATGCATATACCGTCTTATTTACCTGGAACTATTGAAATATATGTTATTCTGGCCTTTTTGAATAAACGTTTCAAGTTTTAACTACTCTTAATCTATCAAAGTGCAATTAATCCTGAAATATCTGAGTTTGTCCTCCTCGTATATCTTCTTGGCTGTAAAATGGTATAGTGCAGATAGTAATACTCTGTTTGTCCTCTTTGTGCTGTGTTTCAGCAGTCGCCATTCATGTTTCTTATTAATTTCTTTTCTTGCAGTATATACCTTCTGTAGAAGATACAGTTCTTGGTATTGTGGTCGACACCAAACCAGACGTAAGTATACATCTAGATTCAGAAATATGTGAATTAGTGTTCCCTCCTTTTCTAGATATTGGTCCAAAGGCTACCATGGATCCTGGCCAAGGAAGAACCGGACCAAATCAAAGTATCTGGGACTACCCATGGACGAATCCCTTTTGACACACTCAACTACACATTACATAATCACTTCTACTATATCAGTAAAGGAGAGGAAAGAGAGAATGTTGCTTGTGTTCCTCAAAAACCTTTGAACCCACGCTTCCCCAAAAAATGGGCAATTGTTTCGAAAGAGCAGGAGGTTTTATATATAATGACGTCACTTAGAAACTTTTAGGCCTAATTGTGGCAAGATAATCAGATGGTTACCCTTTTTATACATTTTAATGTGTAAACAGTAACCAAACAATCTTTCACTAGAGTTTGATTTCACGTTCTTTTATATTAAATGAATGCATTTTGGTGTACCTTTGATATGTGTTGTTTGCTGACATAGATTTGGTTTCTACAGAACTTTGTAGTGGATATAAAGGGTCCTAATTTGGCCTTTCTACCAGTACTTGCATTTGAAGGTGGTACCAGGAGAAACATACCGAAATTCGAGGTATGGTACTGGGTAATTTGTGCTTTCCAGCATTGCTTAGTTCCATACTTTTGTTAGTCTATACTAAAAGTTTTAAAGGTGTCTAAACTATAAAGTAGGGCCACATATGCAGTTCTGAACATACATGTGGATCTATCTTTTTTCCCCCAATACTCCTTCCATCCTTTTTGTATTTGGTGTTTTAGCTCTTTGCACTTGAATTAAGAAAAACTACAAAATGGCCACATGGCCGTATTAAAGCTGTATCTTTCCACTTCTTAAACTAAATCGTTTCTCTAAACAACCGGCATTTGAATTTTAGTTACTAATGAATGTCTAGACCAACTCTTTATGTTGTAACCTATTTTAGCTTTGGTAAATACATTTTAGGAAAGTAAATTAGAAATTCTTCTCGAAACGAAATCCTTAATTAAAAGGAATGGAGTAAGTGCTATAATAAGGTAGAAAGAGTGGATGTCCAGCATGATTTCATCTCTGAGTGTTCCCATAGGTTGTTTCCAGTGTTTCAAGCCTAGTGTTCATTTTGCTTATTATATCTTCATCCTGCCACGGGAATTCTCCTGCAGATTGGTACATTAATATATGCTCGAGTGGTGAAAGCAAATAGCATCATGAATCCAGAGCTTTCATGCATGGATGGTAAGATATTCTGTTTGTGCAATTATTCTCTCTCAGTTTGGACCCGTGTCTAATCATTCTTATGCAGTTTTACTGTGTTAATACTGTTCCTGTTTTGAAGTTACTGGGAAAGCTGCTGAATTTGGTGAGTTGAAAGGTGGCTATGTGTTTGACTCATCAACTGGCATGTCACGAATGTGAGGATATACACATCGCCCGATATTAAAAGGTAGCATTTGTTTTGGTATATTTTGATGTTGGTTGCTTATAGGTTGTTAAGTTCGCCAACGTGCCCAGTTCTGGAGGCCCTTGGGAAAAAACTGTCATTTGAGATTGCTGTTGGGCTCAATGGTCGAGTCTGGGTATGCTTTTCGCTTCTGATAATTTTCTTATGCAAACCCTGTCATTTTTGTTATAAATTGTAAATGCTAATATTTTCTGTGTTTGAAACCTTGTTCTATATTCTGTAGGTGAATGCTCCTGCAGCAGATACTGTCATTCTTGTATCAAACGCAATTATGAGGTCAGAATCGTTGAGTGGCATAAAACAAAGAGCTATGGTAGAAAATCTCTTGGAGAGATTGTCATAATGGTAAGTCAGCCAGTGTTTGCCCAAAGTAAAATGGGCATACTTTGATTCTATTGTGTCTTTTTGAACTAAAAGTAGAAAAGTCTGAGATCATGGTGACTGTCTACATCAAAGATTAGTATGATCATGCGTAGTAATACCTTCTCATTGTCTTTATAAAAATGTGTATTCACTGTTCACATGTCTCGCATGAAAAATATATTACTGCTATTTTTCAACTTGAGCACTGTGCGCTTGTTATCTACATCAGATGAAATCATACTTCTCGTTGTGTTTGATTTCCCATATATTGGTATAGGTTGCATCACTACTAACTCTATGGTGGACAACAGGGCGCAACTCCGTTGCTTTTAGTTTTGTTATATCAAGATAGTTTTTTTTCCCCACTGGATCAGTGGTAATGAATGTTTCTGGTACTCCTGTGTTAGGATGAAATTTCCAAAACTTTAGTTTCCAGTATCATTCCTTTTATTGTCGTTCTTTTCATAACTGTTCTTTAGTGAAAATTGTCTGACATTTATTGCCTTATGTGCAGGCAATGAACTCTAGTCTATCAATGTATCATCGCCACAGGGCACACTAGATGGATCATGGATGTTGCACATAAATTAGACATGGCGAGAGGCTGGTGTTTAATGATGTTGTAGACTGAACTAGTAATAGATTGATGCCTATCCGAAGGTGCTGCAAGTTTGATTGCCGATCATGTGGCAAGAAGCCTCATGGCTACCCGATTTTGACATTTTTAATATTCCTTGCACTCGTAAGTCGACTTCTGCTGATCCCAGTCATTGACTTCAGGGAGTACAACTTTTGGGGGCTGGATTTGATTTCCGGCCCTGCCCAAAGAAATTAACTCTTCTACGGCTTATTTTCGTAACAATTTCAGCCCAGGTGTAGAAACGGTTTGAGCTTAGAGAGCGCGCCTTCCGCCGCCAAATAAAGGTGTTTTATTAGCCTCGACTTATAGCATAGCTTATCCGTGATAACGTTAACAATTGCTTTCTTGTAAGATCCGCCAAATTGATGATGTTATCCTCTCACTACTTCCTGTATCGTAATGGGCTGCTTGTTCGCCACTCTTTCCTGCCTCGTCGGAATCAGCGTGGCCGATTCATCTAAACAAAGCCCGGAACGCCTCTGATGGAGAAAACAATATCTGATCATAGCACAAAGGCATGAGAAAATACGAAGCCCTGTACAGCTTGCTGGGTGGCCCAGCGCCCCCACCGTCCACCTCGCCACGACGCCAACGAGCGTGCTGCCAGGGCGCCTCGAACCGTGGGGCGTGCAAGCGCGGCGCGGTGGTGCGCCGTCCTATACTAGAGATCCGGGAACCGCCGCCCACGGACACGGAGGACGGCGCGTCCCTTTCGCGCGCGGAGTGGCAGCGAACGAACCGTGACGCCTCCTCCCCCCCCCTCGATTCTCCCCCAGATTATTAACCGATGCACCGCACCCACCCGGCCGGCATCGCCGTCCGTCTGGATCCCGACCCGAGCCCCACGCGGCCGCACCGAAAGCCCGACACCGCCACGATCCACGCCGCGGCCCTTCACTGCCCTGCTGGCTGCCGACGTCGCTCGCGAACCAAGCCGACGGCGCTTCCTTCGCGTCGACGCCTCCTCCTCCCCATCCGTCCGCCGCAACTCCCCCTGGTACTTTTCGTCCCTATCCAGAATTTCCACTTCTTCTTCTGTGATGTGCGCGGCATGCACGACAGCGACGTGGTGCCGCGCGCGCGTGCGCCCATCCGATTCCAGAGCAGAGAGAGCCCCCCGCGTGGCCTGGATTCGCGTTCGCGTCAGAGTAACGGCAGCGCGGCACTCTCGTCGCTCGCTCGCTCGCTCGCCTTTCCCCTCCTCCTTTCTCCCCAACCCACCTCAGCCAGACGCGCCCACTCGCCTCGCTCAAGCGCAACTTCCTCTCGCCAACCCTTCTTCCCCGCAGGCCGGCAGGCGGCAGGTCGCTCCTGAAACGGCTCAGCTGCTCCAGATTATCTCGAGGTGAGCGAGCTCTGCTCTGTCTCGTCTCCGAGCTAGGAGCTACTTTGCGGGTCGCTGGCTGATGATGATACATAAGCAGACAGCTATGTGCCAATCCGATTGGGTTTTAGGTTTAGCTTATAGTTGGGTGGTAATAAGGATAGGTACTACTTGGCGTACCTGCTGTTGAGTAGGTTAGTGATGGAAACGCCGTTCTTAATTCAAATTATCGTTGGACTACTATTTTTAATCAGCAGTGGTTGTGATCCTGTTGTTTCAAGCGACGGGTGGTCGTCTCCAATTGCTCTGCCAATTACTAATAGGTTGGGTGGGAGCCGTACCTTCAACCCATCGTCTTCAATTGATTGTCAATGTTTTTGTTAGTTTGCCTAGATGACGTTCAATACTAACAATGCTCTGGGGTTGGTAGGCAGCTCTTGAAGCTGCTGTCATTTCTTTCAGAGCCTCCACTTATTTTGTCTTTAGTGTTTCTAATTGTATTGTTCGACATTTTTTTAATTCTGCAGGCTGAAATTTTAGTCCTGCCCCAGCCATGAGTAGCAGGAGGTATGTCTTGCTCTGTGTCTTCTGCAGCAGTTGAAAAACTTTGTTTCTGATACAAAGTCATAACATGTTTGATGCAAAAATGGCAGATATGACACTAATGTGTGGAGATGTGGGACTCGCTCCACGCCAAGTGAATCTATGTATCTGGATGCTCAACAAGCTCTCCACTGCCAAGGTACAGCGAGAGACCAGGGTGTTGGTCCCTGCGCTGTGAAGCATCATTTCCCATCTCCAGTTGTATCTTGGATAGAAGATCTTTCGAGCTTTAGCAATGTTTCTTTTAGCCACGATTCTGAATACGTGGATGAGCAAGCGACAGTTTCAGTTGGACAGTCTTCAACATCAAGCAATTTGCATGATATGCAGATAGTATGTTCTCTTTCTGTTTCCCATCCTTTTTCTGCAAAAAATGTATGTTGTTTCTACTTTATAGGAGGTTAGTAAGCACTGAAGATTGAGATGAAATAACATCATTATGTATGCTATTCAGTCAGTGAGATTGACAGACGAATTCATGGAGCTTGCAAAGGAGAATACAAGCAATAATCTAGAGACTTGTGGAATTCTCGGTGCTTCATTTGTAAGTGCAGTGGGCGATTGCCAATGTGAAACATACCTCGCTTTCAGATTGGATCTTGATTTATTTTTATATGTAGAGGGATGGGACTTACTTTGTGACAATGTTGATTATACCGAAGCAAGAAGGAACTGCTCACTCGGTATGTCAGTAATTTATTGGTTTTGAACATCTACTTAATGTATCAATTGTTTGATTATTATATCTTCTGCTGGTTGCCCCACTCTGAAACCTTCTTCTTTTTTTCCCAAATACAGTGTCAGGCTGTTAATGAAGAGGAGATACATGCTGTATTATCAGAGCAGTCACTTTACCCTGCAGGATGGATTCATGTCCATATATTCTAGCATTTCCATACTTTATGTGCTTGTCTTTTTTGTTGGTTCAATTAAAATAAAAAATGCTTATAAAAGTTACCTCTCATAACCTGAAAAGATAAGTACGCTGATAACTGCAGTAGACTGCAATCTGGTCACAACATGCAATCTCACTTATCAATTATAATCTGATCTGAAAGGCTGAAACCATCATCTTGTATTTGTTTATCCTTTATATATATATATATATATGCTGTTGAGGGCCAAGCCTTCTTTCTTCCATTTTTTGTGTTTTTGCAATTCGTTCTTGTAATCAGTGAAATTTGCTGATCTCCTGCTATTTTCAGGATAAAAATTAGTTTCTCTTTTAGCATCGTTCAGGACATTTAGTTTGTTGCTTCTTTGAGATTTGCTTTGGCAATCATATTGCGTAGAACATTCATCTCAGAAAAAAAATTACACATAACATGTTTTGGCAATTATATTGTACTTCCCTCCGTTTCAAAATACAATCCGTTTTGGCTTTTCTAGATACATAGATTTTATTATGTATCTAGACATAGCGTATATTTACATGCATAATAGAACCTATGTATCTAACAAAGCCAAAACGAATTGTATTTTGGGACGGAGGGAGTATTACTTAACATAGAACTTCATCTCACTATCTCAGCACTACATAGAAAATGTCCTTCTTGCATTAGCCACAGGAAAAGATAAGTAGATAATGTGCTGTAACTTTTGTCTGGGAAAAGTAACGTACTGACCGAGGCATCCTGCCCTGTTAGTATGATTGTGGCATATCTCGCATGGAGCAGGAATTATCAGGATATTATTGTTATCCTGAGTGTTTCAAAATAGGTTGCAAGGTCAAATTCCATCAATTATTCTTTATATTGTGTCTGCTGTTTGAACTCCGCGGCACAAGGAAAGATGGATATGCCATCATAACTACACCCAGAACTGTGAATCCATGCATCAAACGTCGTAACCTACATTATAAAAAAAGGATGAAGAAAGAGTGATAGAATTGTCGCTTCACTTTGACAGTTCCTGAGAGTTGACCCTTTTTTTTTTTTCCTTTTCCAGACTCATCCTTCACAGACATGCTTCCTGTCGTCAATTGATTTGCATACTCAATACTCTTACCAGGTGAGTAAATAAATTGTGGTGTGTTGATCTAGAAAAAGAGGTGTTCTTTTTTTTAATATTATAAAGACAGGAGTAGAATTTTAGAAGTGTTCACTTATGGATGTGACAACTTCCTTGAATGATTTGCACCACAAATTATTGACATCATTGCTATGGAGAGTTTGATCTTTATCTGTACTTTTGAAACCTCCACGTTTGCACTTTCTTAGATACCACATGGCTCCTTATTTGACCAGTGATCTCTTTAGGTACCATTAACTGCTACAAGCACAACTGATTCATAGACTATCGACCATACAGAACCATAGACATGTCTACACTCTACACAATTACTGTCGAGATTATGAAATTAGTGTTTCAATATTAACATATTTCAAGTCCATAGGACAAATCATTTACCTAGCAGTAGGATATTGACTAACATCAGGGAATGTCAGCCATGTATTTTCAGTTAGCAAAAGCGTTATTTGACCAGTTAGCATTTTTATGGTTGCATTAACACTGATAATAACTTGTGCGGTAGCTCAGTTTTAAGTCCCTCTGTGATGCTTTATTCTAAACTCAAAACCTCTTCAACACCGGAGTCTTTCGCCTGCTTGTAATGCCTATAACTTTGATTGATGAAAATTTTGACCAATGAAAAATGCTGGTTTCCTTCAGGTTATGTTACCAGAGGCTGTTGCAATTGTGGTTGCACCTACTGACCCGAACAGGCAAGTGCTCATCTACATAAAATGTGTGACGCACATATGCATGTCTTTGGTTTGTAATGCATTCGGTGCTACCTTCTTGCTAATATAACGTACAAAGACTGAAACTGGCACACATGTTTTTCAAATACTTCAGGAGTTATGGAATATTTAGGCTGACTGATCCTGGAGGGATGGAGGTGCTTAGGGGGTGCAATGAAAGTGGATTTCACACTCACCGAGAGACAACTGACGGCAGCCCAATCTATGAAACCTGCTCGAAAGTTCAGTTCAATCCCAATTTGCGGTTTGAGATTGTTGATCTGCGTTCCAGTGCGTGATCGAATGAAAGCAAAGCTTATGACAGCTTGTTCTTCCTTATGCATGCTCCCTCTTGGAAGAAGCACATACCGTAGGGCCGTACAGGTGATTCCTGTTAGGTAGATAGACAAGCTGTTAATGAGCTGTAAGCAGAAGCCTATGTTACTGAACTGAGATATGCCACCATGCCTTTTGGCATCTATGCTGGTATTCGTCAGAAAGAGCGTAACTGAAAAACTAGTTCCGGTTATCCTGAATCTAGCGGTTCAATCAGCCTTTTAGGCTGGTATCTGTAAGTATGTAACACGTGGAAAAGTATACATGATTATCTTGCTCTGGACTGAAGTGTGATTGCAACGTAGCGCTTGAATACTGCGCTGCCAAAGTGCCAAACTATCAGATGCAGAATCTCCCTTTTCTGAAAACAGGAGTGAAATTGTAGGGATTTGAAATCTGTATTAGTAGATTTGGTTTTCGTTGCTATAAATGAATAAATTATATCTTATTCCGTAACGCTCGCTCTTCTGAATACTGAAACTTGGGGCACAATGGCCATCTGATGTTTATCGAGAGAAGAATACAATAGTCAGAGTACCATGGTACGACTTAATAATGATTTCTTGTGTCTATTAGCCATATCATTACCTCTGAGGTAGTTGCGGACCTGAATCGCTTTCAGATGGGCGGCATGAATAGTTTGGTTAAACGTAACAGGAGAAACAATGAGCAAATCCTACAGCAGTTTACGGCTATAAAGAAAGGCTAGTAGATGAAATGAACCACAGATCATCTAGAAAAAAAAAAGTGCGTTATTTTCCTGCAAAAAGAGAGAGAGAGAGAGAGAGAGAGGGTGAATTGCGCAGCAAGGAACTAGCTGTTGGCAAGGATGCAGGCGACTGATGCTGTTCAGCAAAAAGGGGTGTCGATAAGATGAACCCGGTAGATACCAGTATATGATAAAACGAACGAAAGTGGAGAGAACGCGGAGCAGACAGAAGGAATTGTGTCGCTTTGCAGTTTACATAGAGGACCACCGGTTGGTTGAACCGATTGCCGTCCTACTTGGGAATGCGATGGAACAGGAACGAGCGCCAAGCGCAGTAGCCTTCATGATGCATCCGTAATTCCGTATGGGCATCGGCTCGAGGCACCCGATGGCTCCGGGCTAGTACGAACTGCAAAAACTAATGTGAAGCTCCTGCCGTTCGAGAGCTGTCGATTTCACCTCTTCGAACGCTTCGAGATTTGGCCGTGCACGCACGGCGCAGGAGAGGCAGGGACTGACGGACTGTCCACCGATTATTTGCAGGGTTGCCTTTGCTTTGATTTTGATAGCGGTTTATTCCAGCGAATGAAGAGCCCAAATTAAACCCCACTTGGTTCGGGGGTCCCGGGACCGGAAGCTCGCGTGGCACCATATCCGCCATCGCGATCCGCCCGCGGCCGCACGGCATTAGCACTCGCTTATTGACAGGGCCCTCCACCAGCGCGGCAGCGCCCCGCGCACACCGGCGACGATCGCCACCACCGGACCGTCCGCTCCGTTCCATCATCACCCGTGCCATCTCGCGGCCTGTGTGCGAGGCCGTCGGCGTCGCGTCGCGTCGCGTCGCGTCGCGTGTCGGTCGACGCCGACGGGCGAGGGAGCACCGAGCGGGACACGAGCCCTTGTCTCCACGCTGCCCCCGGCCTACCGGTGGAGAGAGTGGGGATGCATCTCTGGTTGGGAAGAGGATCGTCCCATCACCCGGCACTCGGCACCCGGCCCGTTCGTTCGCTAGGGCGGAGGAGCGGCACGCGCATGAGCCCGGCCACCGCACTAGGCGCGTGCGCTAGCTACTACCGGTGGTGGCGGCAACCTGTGCGCGCTAGCTAGCCCGCAAGATGAGTAATGCAAACGCTAGTGACCGCGTAGCCACCAAATGGCTGGCTCACTCACTCATCTACGGAGAAAAAAAAAAGGGGGAAAGAAGAAAAGAAAAGCTGTTGGATTGGCGAGGCGGCCTCCATGCGAGCGACTACTCCGCTAGCTAGCTCCGCCTGAGAACGAACGGAAAGAAAGAGACGCAGGCAAGCGAACGATTCCTCAGAGCCGAGAGAATAAAGGAAGGGGCTTTAACAAATGATGCTGAGTACGTAGCAGCTCACTGTTACGTGTGTGGCTGGCCCTGACTCGCGCTACCTGTCGCGCTCCCATGGATGCTCGTCGCCATCGCGCCTCGTATACGCGACGGGGCCCCATTTGTGGATAGGTGCCATGATAGATGACGACGGGGCCGGAAGAGTTGGTAAAAGGGAGCACGGGGGAATTAATAAAATTAGTATTTCATGCCCGGATCATCTGCTGCTGTCCCTCTCAACACACGGATGGAGGGAGATAATCGACCGGCGTGCGTATCTTTTGTTTCTCCTAACCAAGTTAACATTGGACGCCAACAGGACAGGATTCGGTAAAACACTGTTAGGACAAGTTCAGGCTTTGGAGCTTATGGTGTACTTCAATTTGCAACAAATTGGAAACAAAAGGCCAGCCACCATTCAGCAACCAAACACCGAAAAAATGGCCAAGTGGGCTGGCGTGCTCGGCAATCCGATAGCAACAGTAATCAGATTGCCCGTTGTGGTTGTGGCAGAGGTGACAGGTGAGAAGATCAAAGAACGTGTCACTGATGAAACCTGAACGATTTCGTTGACGTCATAGGCAATCTGTATAGACGTATTCACAGATTGTTTACTGGAATGAACATGAAGCGTGTTTATTATTTTAAAATGAATGAAGCGTGTTTATTAAGGAAAACTTGAAGTTGTCTAATAATACAACACCACCGTATTGCACTACGCGACACTGTATTCAAATCAACTGTCGCTGCCGCTGACGCAAACCGGAAGGTATTCAGGTATTCACAGCAAAGATGCTGGCTTATCTAAGCCGAATTCTCCCTTTTTTTCAGAGATATTGTTTTTAGGTATTTTTTCAGAGATATTGTAAATGTACACAAAGAGAGAAGAATCAGATTATGAAAATGAATAAACAACAAAAATAACACTGACTCTGGAAAGCACGTAGAAGAGCAAACGAGTATCCGACTATCAGCACCTAGTACTCATAAACATTTCCTCTGTTTTTTGTTTTGTTTTTTTGCCCTTTTTGACGTACAAATGCAAACTCCATTGTTGCGGTGGTGCTATTTCTAAGCTAACGAATCCTATTTATCCAAGCCAATAACTTAGAGAAAACACGTCGATTTACTTGTGCTTTATAACTGTAAAACCAGTATTGTAGCTTAACAGTAGCCCGTATGCACAGAAAGCAAGCAAAGCAAGATCGTACGATCAGGTTGGAGGAAGCCTTTAGAACGGGTGATAGCTTCGGCGCAGCCCGCTGACGTTGGCGAAGAGCCCGACAAGCTCTTGCTTGTACGGCAGATACGAACGCCTCCGGCTTCCGCCACCGCTGCCTCCTCTGCCGTAATATCTCAACTGATTGGCCGCGCCGCCGGCTTTGTTGCTGCCGCCGCCTTGCTTTTCTTCCTTGTTATTACCAGGAGGCGGCGACGGCGGCAGCGACGGCTCCGGACCAGCGGCGGCGGTCAGGAACACGAATTTCTCCTTGCCGTCGCTGTGGCTCCGGCCGACGAGGCGTTCGCTGATGCGGCGCCAGCGGAGGACCGACCCCGTGGAGCCGCTCTTCCGGCACCGCCGCGGGGACGCCGGCGCCGACGACTGCCCGCCGCCTGGTGCCCACAGGCAGTAGCTCTCCGGCGGGACGCCCTCCAGCTCCTCGTCCGCGGCGGCGGAGGCGGCTCCGTCTTCATCCTCGTCGTCGTCTTCCCGCCACGCCCGCGCGCTCGCCGACCGGCCATCCTGCTGCCGCGCGCGGAACTCCCGCTCCTCGAGGAGGAGCCGGCCCAGCGGCACCCGCACGGTGGCCGTCTCCGGCGGCTCGTATTCCTCCCCCGGCGGAGGGGACGGCGGACGTCCGAAGATCGGGTACACGGGCACGATGCACGCGTTGGCGGCGAACGGCGGGGCGGGGAAGCTGAACCCGTCGTCTTCATCCTCGTCCTCCGCCTCGACCTCGACGGCGGGCGGAAGCCCCGGAAGGTCCGCGGCGGGACCGTGGCCCGTGTCCTCCATGATCGATCGCGGCTTCCGAGATTTTTTGAGGACCCGGTTGATTGGCTGCGCTTCCCTGATTTTTTTTCCCCCTCTCTCGTTTTCTTCTCGGCGTTAAGGCGGTGGCGGCGCGAGCAGAGAGGGCGGGCGGGGTGGGTTGGGGGAACTTTGGGATCGGCACGGGCGCAGGGGTGGCAGATAAGGGGCGCGCTCCGTGCCGCTGGGTGGTGGGCCATGCCACGGGGTTGGGACCACGTGTCAGTGGGTGGCAGCTGAGATGGTTCGAGCGGGTGGGGTTGAGCCGCGACGCGTACGTCGACGCTGTGTGCCCGGAGCGCGCGGTACACGTGGCGACCCAAGCGTACGGCGCGCCGGGCTGGGGGCCAGTGCGAGTGGATTGGAGCGGCGGCGGCGGAAGTTCTAGAAGGCGGGCACGCCGCACGCGAGTGGAATGTGGCGGCACGCGAGCTGGATGGATGGATTCGTAGAAGAGAACAGAACTGAAACTGGATGGATGGGTTCGTAGAAGAGAACAGAACTGAAACTGGGGACCCAAACTTCAGCGATCGATTGCTCTGGTGTCTAGAACCTCTGGCAGTTCCTGGAACGCGGGATGTGGCTTACCTAACTCTGGCGGAACACATCCGGTGTGAGGGGGCGTTGGGCTCGTTAGATCGCCTGCACTCCTGCACACGCGTCGCGCGCCCGGCAGATCGCACGGGCTTGCCATTTGTTGGGTGATCCTATCCGGTTCCGGCGATATGTGCTCAACGGCCGCACCAGATCAGCGTACTATGCTCGTCGAAATTCTTTTTGCGTTGGCATGCTGCCGATCGCCCGCGAACTGTACGCCCTGGCCCCGACCGATCGGCGGTCGTTTGCAGGGTTGTTGGCCCGTGCCGTCGGGTCCGTCGGCTTCGTGCTGCTCTCTGGAAGGCGACCGCTGTGGCGGTAAGGACCAAGCTCATAGGAGTAGCGGTGGTAGCCTAGTAGGTGGCGGATTCTCTAGGCTGTGGGGAGAATGTCACGAGCTAGCAAAGGGTGGGACCGTGAGGAGCTAGCGGCGCAGCAACGCAAGCAAAGTGCCATTGCCAGGGGACCAAGCCAGCCGCCAGCCAGCCAGCCGCCACCTTTCCTCCCATGCTTGACGACTGACGCGCGAGGCCCGGCTAGCAGTGTCCTGGACCAAATTTCCCGTGGTCGGTGGTTTCCTTGACATGAACTGGACCAGGAAGTAGTAGTAGGTGGGTTCAGACTTCAGGCCTACTATGTATGGTCCAGCCCAATAGCCCATCACGCCACGGCCTGCAGATTCAGTTTCTCAAAGCCTGCAGCAAACTCCCCACACTTGCTGCCAAAACCGTGCGGAAGTCCTCTCACCCAGCGGCAGATCCCCCCACACCCCCGCGGGACAAGTGGCAGATTTAAAAATCAAAGTACAATTTCAGCTATTCCATAAAAAAAAAACATCTGGGCTCATGGCAACAGGTTTTAGGGAAAAAAAAACTTTACTATGATTATGATCAAAATCATGTACCTTCAAACTTCGATTAGTAATTTCTAAAAGAGATAAAAGTTGTAAGGACATAGCACCCTCAAACGTGCTCTCTCTCTACCAAGCGACCAAGCAATTTTCCATAGCCATCTCATGTGTCTTAAACCCATCATTGTTTCACTATCGTGCCAAACTGCTAGTAGAGCCCAGCAGAGTTGTCGTCATCTTCTTTGCATCCAGCGATAATCCATGAAAGCCGCCACCAACTCCCTCCCATTTTGGAAGTATACCCTCTAACGTTATTTCCCGTGTAGTATAGTCTCAGTGCTGTTTTCATCTAAGCCATTACACAACCGTTCTGGACCCACAGCAGGAACAACTGCATGTGGACCTGGATGTAGATACCAGCCCCCTAGTGTGGACCTGGTCTCACATGTTAGCAGCGACTGGAAGCAAAGGAGTCTCATTGCCCATTCCCGTCTCTTCTCAACTTTTCTGTTTTGCGTGTGTCCTCCTCGTTGGCTCCTCATTTGCTTCAAAACTCCCTTCACTTAAGTCCAACATTAAAACTGCCACTAATCTAAACTGTTCTTGACCTATGGCACCATTGTCAGAGCACCTCCATTGCTCATATGGTTAGTTGGACCTTGGTTGTCATGGCATCCATGACACGGCGGCGGCGGGTACCATTGCCCGACAAACACCCTTTACGCCTACGTAGGGGACTAAGGGATGACGTAGGAGATACAATCATGACTTGTTTTGCCTGCTTTTTCTATATAGATTGTGGTTGTTTCTATCACTCTCCACGTTAATTTGCTAAACATTATGTGGTGGCACGTTTCGGTTGATCAATCTCTTCTTTGTACAAACCAAAAAGGTTTTAAAAGATACTATGGTAGTTTAAGATGGAATTTGTGCCTTTCAGGTTTCATCGTCACGAAACCTTTGATCAACACAACTCATGAGTGAATCAGACAATTCCAAATTGTTATCATTCTCTAGCGAAACTGAAAAAAAAATATGGAAATGAGAATTCGAGTTATCGAAATCAAATCTATCTTTTCGCAGCTGTTTGCTTGTATGCACATAGACATATAGGAGTTAGGCCCCCACTAGACAGATTGAGTGCATGCGACACTGCCAAGTTTGATTGCTCTGTATTGCGTGCTTAGCTCGGTGCTTATTTCTCACCTCAAATGAGATAAAAAAATAAATCGACAATCATTATCCTGGAATTTATATGTGCAACTATTTAATTATAGCTCTTAACTAATCTTAATGTGGTCGTTAAGAGCTATAAGATGAGTTTGTCGGGGCACATGTTATTAGACGAGTTTGTGGGGGCTAGACTGAGTGATCGATATTGCAACCAATGAGCCACATAGGAGAAAAGACAACCATTAATTCACCGGAGCTAGGTTGACTGATGAGTTTTGCAACCAATAAGCGCCCTCAATTCTCTCTCATGTTTTCTCTCTTTGCCACGCAGGATTTGCTCATCGCCCAACCCCTTATAAAACTTTATGATACCTAGTCGACATTGCTAACAAGGAACTAATAATGAGTTTAGTGCTCTTAGCTCTGAGTTGATGATGAAGGCGCGGAAACGGGGTACGGGCGTACGGGGACGACGAAAAGTCGTGTCCAGTTGTGCTGTGCACAAGCAAAAACCATGCATTCGTGCGTGAGGTACCGGTCAAAACCCCAACAGAAAAGAGGGAAAAGGCACAGTGGGCCCTACCATGTATTAGCACACACTACTACTGTAAATAGCGAGAAGGCAAATATTTCTTATGAATATCATTTTAAGCATACGGGATATAAAATAAATAAATAAATAATAACTGCTCAAGTGATCGTTCAGTCAGAGGAAAAATGTCAGTTGAAGCCAGTAGTTAGTTGCATCCGACAAATATTTGCACGCGCTTGGTCTGCCTTCGGCAATCCGTCTGATAGACAATCACACCGACGATAAGATTCGTTTGAGACAAGGATGTAATACAGTCTTTCCGGGGGAAAGGAAAAACAGCCAAACAGATATGTACAGAAACTGCCCAAAAGAAAAACAGAAACCTCGAGAACTCTACCGCTAAAATTATGTACAGTTTTACAGGCCGAGCTCCCAGAACCAGAAGAAGAAGAAGAGAACAAAAAAAAAAAGATGGATTCATGGAGCAGACAGAGTCGAGCAGGCCACCAAACTGCAGAATTGCAGAAGGCCCTCCGGGTTTGCCGCTTTGCGCTGAATTGTTGATTTGTTGTGTGTTTGCGGTGCGCGGCACACGCGACACGGCGACTTGCTGCCAAGGCCGCGAATCAAGCAACAATCCCCATGCTCTCCTCCAATCATGGCGCTTCTCCCAACCAGCTCCCACGGCCGATTCCCCTTCGGTGCCACGGTCACTGACCATGGACTTTTGACTTCACCGCACAAAGTCAGAGGATCTCCTTCCCAAGCTCCTTGCATTGCCACGCCGCCGCGGCGGCGTTCGCCACCAGTAGTTTCCGCCGTGCTCGTGCGGCGTGGACGAACGAACGGGCGGCGCAGCGGAGTACGGGAGTGCGGAACGGGACGGACGGCTACGTCGCCGGGCCGGTCATGATTCGCACCGTAGGTCCACGTCCTTTCTCCCGCCGCCGCCGCCGCCGCCGAAGTCGCCGCATCGGCCGGTGGCCACGCAGCCGGGCCTCAGAGGCGGGGACGGGGTCGTGGAGATGGAGAGGCGGCCGAATCCCCACTGCCCCACCCGGTACATCTCCATCCACACCTTCTCTGCGTCGAGCCTGCCGGACGACGACGAGTTGCTCGTCCTCGCCGCCCGCACGGCCGCCGCCTCGCCGCCGCGAGCGTCCACCATCTCCAATCCCCGCGCCGCGCCTTTCGCCGCGACGTCGGTGTTCACCTCCACGTGGCCGCCGGCGCGGCATTTGGCCTTGGCCGCCGCGGGGTCCATGTCGCGGACCCGCTTCTTGTGCCGGAGCTCGCCCCGCCGCCGCCGGAGCCGCCGCAGGCAGCGGCGCGCCACGGCGAGGGGGGCCTTGACGAATGCCAGACCCAGCAGGCTGACCACCGCGCACGGGCAGCAACCCAGCGCGATGGCGTCCGCCAGCGTCACCGCCACGCAGGACCTGCACGACTGCGCGGTGCAGTCCGCCTGGTCCACCACCGGGACGGTTGCCGCGGCCGCCGTCCCGCACCCGCCTCCGCCGCCGCCGCCGCGGTGCTCGTCGTCGTGGGAGAACCGCCCGCGCCGGCTCGCTGCCATCGCGCCACCGTCGTCACCACTGCCGCGACGACGACGACGACCCCCAGCGGTCAACTCCTCATGCTTCCGCCGCTGCTGCAACCTGTCCATGGCGAGGAGGAGTAGGAGCGAGCCGTGAGCTGAAGAACGGCCGAGGGAACAGGCCAGACGGCCATGGCGTCACCGCATCACACCACACAATTTTGCAGGTGGGGTGAGCGGGCGCTCTAGATGCTGACGAGTAAACGGAAGCAGTAATTAAGGGCTTGTTTAGTTCATCAAGTTGGCAAATGCTAACTTGGTGAACTTGTCACATCAATGTTTGACTAGAGTATTAAATATAATCTAAAAATAAAACTAATTGCACAAATAGATTATAAATCACGAGATAAATCTATGAAGTCTAATTAATCCATCATTAGACACTGTTATGCTACAGTAACTCCGTCATTAAAAATGTGCTAATGACGGTCAATATTAGGCTCAAAAGATTCGTCTCATGCTTTAGAGTCCAGCCGTGTAATTAATTTTATAATTAATTTACATTTTATACTCTTGATTAGTGTTTAAATGGTCGATGTGACAAGGTCATCAACTTGGTACCAACTTGGCACCAAGTTGGCACACCAAATTGGTGAACTAAACAAGGCCTAAGTAAGGGTGGTGGAAGCGGACTGCGCGGAGGAGGGGGGGGGGGCGAGGGCGTCGTTTTCCGGCACAGTGGCGGGCCGGGGACGCCGCCACATGTTGTGAACTGAGGACATGGGCACATGCGAGCGATGATCAAAACCTCCATAAATGGAAGGTTTTGGCGGGTGGCGAGGCATCAAGTGGTGGCTTTGGCTCCAGTAGACCAGACCAGACCACCGCCGAGGCCATTAGGCCAAGATGGAACAACTCCTACTACTGTCCTACAACCATTAGAGTCCTGCGAAGCTAGAGCCGCGTAAAAGAAGAAAAGGTTTGATCTCAGGAGCAAGCCATGACACCTGCAAAACTCGAATCCAGGGAGCTGCTATCTACGTGCAATGTGCGTCTGAGACCGTGACTGATCAGGAGAGCACACGAGAGATACTCTATTGAGGTAGTATAATTACTCCATTTTGTTTTTAAAAAATATAATTATTCAGGCAGTAATAAGTGTGGACGACAGGAGGACAGGTCACGAGTAACCGGAATTGCAGTTCGCCGCCCTGCTGCTCTATGCTCTGCTCTTGCTGTGTCTGCTCCCTCCTCTGCTTTCGGAGCACACGGCACGTACGCGACGCCCTGCTCGGCGTCGGGGGGTCCAGGGAACTTTTCGTCCTGGTCCAGGGATCACTGTGCGGACACGTTGGACGGGTACATCCGGGACTGTAGCACGCATCAGCGCCCGGCTGGCTGGCCGACGATGCTGGCGAGGCAGCAGCCACTGCAGTGGCGTGGCACGGATGAATCCGATCTCCGGCCGGTTCCTGCCTGACGCAGGGCGGGCCAGGCGTGGAGTGAATTGCCGGGCTTTTAGCACCCATTTACTCAAGATTTGTCCAGAGATGTGCCTCATTCAAGGGCCTGGGCCCTTGGGCCCAGCTGCTGTACAGCGTCCCCTCCCCCTTGCCCTTGGTGCTGCTGGGGTGGACGTGGATCATGGATGGCTCGATTTCTGCTTTCTAGTGGCAAGTACTGCAGCAGATTATGCCAAAGGACAAGCGCAGATAATGCCCTAGCTTCGCTTCAGTCCTTTTCAAGAAAACATGTTGAAAAATGTTTTTCTTTTCCTTTTAGGTTAGGTTGTTTTACTACTGGACCATGAGTCATCAGCCTTGACAACATATGTGCGGAGGGTGAAATGGCTGGAGAGGAAGGACACGAGTGAGACATGTCGGAGGAGCAATCTGCTAGTATCTAGTCTGATGTGGGTTTGTCTGCCACTGCGTTGCACCACCCCACTGATCGAGTGCCTAATCTTGACTAGGCTACAAAAAATGTAGCACCACAGGATCTAACTGAGTTGCAACTTATGTTTACATTAAGTAATTGTGTTCGAACCTTAATGTGGTGGCCCGAATGCTACTGTGTTATAAAATTGGAACGAAACTCATTATTTTTTTAAAAAAAACTTGATATTTGTACTTATCGCACTTTTGTCTTTATTTATTTATAATTCGAAATCACTACTTAAGCATTCATGGGTTGGCAACCTGTGACTGTTTCTTGACCAGTAGAATTGTCAACATGAAAATCATTCTGTAAAATATCATGTTTATATTGGAATTCAAATTGTTCTATCTTGAAATAGGTGATATTAGAAAACCAAAACTTTTACTAATAACGTGTGGTGAAACATGCTAACTAAGTAGATAAGAATTACTGCCTGCTGTTCTAACACATGGTTCAACTATGATGAATAAGAAAATGCCAAACTCGACATGTCAAAATTTTAGAAATGTTCATTGATAATTCTACACACTGAAACTTTCAGCTTTAATTAGAATCCCAAGAAGGTCTCAACGTTTCAAAATTTCCATGGCTGGGTGAAATTCAGGATTCAAGATTTGCTTCATACTATAAGGAAATTAAGCAATTGCACTTGGTACTAATTTTTATTACCAACATTATCTCCAAGAAGTGGGGGGACAAGCGTGAGTGTCTAGGTACGGTCAAATCTAAACAAGACGAATAACCAATCGGATTCGTGTCGCTATCAATCCTACTGC
This sequence comes from Digitaria exilis, assembly GCA_015342445.1. NCBI lineage: Eukaryota > Viridiplantae > Streptophyta > Magnoliopsida > Poales > Poaceae > Digitaria > Digitaria exilis. The sequence continues at coordinate 826,243 of JACEFO010001882.1, forward strand.
CTTGCACATCAGACAGCAATTAAATAGCAGGAGTACTAGCAGAGCTCAAACCTGCCGTGTCGCCCCTGTCCCCAAATCATTGCAGGTTAGACGAACCTAACCTGGAAGACACGATGATGATAAATTGCGGCGACCAAGCTGCACGCTTCGTCGATGTTTAGTGTGCATCCGGTGGTTAAGCAAAGCATACTCGGCGCCCATTTTAATGCCGTTTAGCGCAGGTCCACACCCCCAGCAGGGAACTGTGTGAACTCTATGCGGAAAGGGGCTTTCCTGTACGCCATCCATCAGTGGATGGATGATGGAAACGGCGACATGTCTCGGTCTTTTTAGAATGGATGTATAGGACGTCGTTAATGGAAAGATTAGTGCATGATTAGGAGGCGCCAAAGCGACGAATCCGGTAGGTTTTTCTTTCTTTCTTGTGGTTTCGATTTTCGTCGTCTCTCTTGCAGAGATGGTGGTGTTTTTTTTCTTTAAAAGAATTGAAGAGATGGTGGCTTGAATGCTGATAAACTATGTGATGGCTGGAATTTAAGTTACAACCGTGCACTGCCTGAATTTACTAGAGCCTAGCTAGCACGGTGCAATCACAGAAATGAAGGAACATGCACACATCTTGTCTGTTTGATGTGCTCGACTCTTGCCAGAAATGCAACTATATGGAGAGGATGCATCGCATATTCGCATAGGTGTAGGTTGGCGACCTGTTGCCGTCGACTTGGTCTCGCTCATGGCTTACGTTTGGACGAAGGGGCGAGCGAGAGCCAGGATGATCACTCCGGTAAACAAATGGGAAGATTCCATCCACTTCAGGAACTACAAAAACGCAAGCATGGCGTGGCCAGCGAGAGCCTGTCACACAGGACCGGACATTTCTAGGTTGTGTTCAGATTAGAAGTAAAATGTACTTTTTCTAGATAAATAGTAAGCGTGTTCTGTGAGTGGGATAAATAAGAAAAACTTAGTGAAGAAGTATTTTTTGAATCTGAACACAGAGCACGTGCACGAGCTCCCTCGTTCAAATGATTTTATTTCAGCGGAAGAAACGCCGCCACCGGGCCTGATTCCTGAATGCTCTGCAGCAGCAGCAGCAGCGCCCTGCCATTGCTGCGGTCTTGCTCTTGCAGAGCAGCGGCTAGGACACCACGCTTGCCCGAGGTACAACGGCATGGGCCACGACGGGGTTATTTCTACTCACAGGCCGTGTTTAGTTCTATAAGTTATTTATCTCTCTCAGAAAACACGTTCCCAAAAAAGTTTTCCTTAAACTCCATTCAACTTTTCTATTTACCCCTCCCACAGAATACGTTTTCCAAAAAAGTTTCTTTCCTCTTCTCCCAACTTAACACACCCACAGTTCATCGGCGGAGCGCCGCTGCGCCGGAGCCGCCGGGTCGGACGTCGTCGGAGCCTGGAAGGGAAGTTATGGTACTGCAGTGCACGTATTTAAGATTCGCCATGTGCGTTCCTCCATTTCTGTAGACTGTAACTGCAGATGCGAGTTACTCCTACCTACAGTACAGTACTGCCAGCACGGTGTATATATGTTTTTCTGTTATTAACCGAGTACGGTACCACATTTTGTCGGGTAGCAACAGGCCAGTAACTGGTTGCGGCCTCTGGTCTCGTCAAACCCTGATTTTGTGCCCATCAAACTAATGCAAGCTTAAGTTTTGCTCCTAATAATCAATGAAGGATCGAGCTTAACTTTGGCTCCTACCGATACAAGTATACAACTGAAGACTGGTCGCGACGCACGCATGAACCAAAATGCAGTTTCAGCGACGCATGTAAAAAGGGAGGATAAATTCTTCGGCCAGGCAGTTTCGCCAAGCATGGAACCCATTTCGAAGCAAAGCAAATGATTCAGCAAGAACAGCAACTTACTCACAACGAAGGGCCGTGCTATCTGCAACGCTCGCGGCTCGCGGCTCGCCTCGCCTGCTTCCGAACAAGCCCAAGGCCCGGCCGCGCCACCGCCGCCCTCGCCGCCGGCGTCGTCAAAGGCGGGAGCCCAGGGTGGTCATCAGCGACGCGAACGGCACCGCGCGGAGCTCGTCGTTGCCAGCCATGGACGCGACGCTGTCCTGCTGCTTCTTCGGCTATCCGCGCGCGTCCGTGCGGGTGGCTGTGGGGTTGTGGCTGTGCCGGGGAGACGGCAGGAGCGCAGTCTGCAGGGACAGGCGAGCGCCGTCCGGCCGTGCCTCACGGCTCTGTTCCCCTCGGGAGTTTATACGCGGCGACCTGGGCGCAAAACTGCCTCGGAAACGTGGGGGACAGGGGAAGATTTTTGCAGGAAAGCCTTTGGGTTTCTGGTATTACGCGGGGACCCTTCGGATGATGCGTTGGCGCGAGGGAATAATAATTGAGATGGAATTATTTTTATGAAGTGGGATATACTAATGTTAAGCTGAAACTAGGGATAATGTTTCCCTGTCGAATTTGCCGTGGAAGCAAGCGCATATGTGAGGTGAGGTGATGCCGGTTCAACGTGTAGGGTAGATGCATGAATCAGCTCGCTCAACTTTGGGACGGCGATGTTAGATTTTGTTTTTCAGCCTTGGAAAACTTGGCCGCTCAAGGCACGTACTCTTTCTGTCCCCAAAAGGTGATCGTTTTAGCTCAAAGCTCAGAACCCAAATAGAACGATGAATTACTCTGCTGCCCCTATTATCACTCCTTCTGTCAGATGCATGCAGCAGCCGTTGTGTCGTGCGCTGATGTGCTCCTCTCTTTCTCTCTCCAGCCCCCTGCCTTGCAGACTAGTCTTAGGTGCCAGGTCTAAAACGACATGCATTTAGGGACATATTTTGAATCCTAAAACGACTTCTATTCGTGGAGGGAGGGAGTAGGAGTATAATTTATTCCGGAAGAAGTTGTTGCAGATACTCTGCTGAATATTACTACTCCATAGGTAGTGGATTAGTAAGAATTTACAGATGAGCCAGGGGTGCCAAACTGCGAAACCTGCGTCTGTTAGACTTTCACCGAGAACAGTGGGAATCTCCGTTTGACTTGTGGCTTCTCGAGACGGCCAGTAGTTTGACATTTTGTACTCCAAATCTCATTTATATACTGTATTGTTTTATCTGGCCGATTTCAGATGATGTGCACCACGTATTCAACTGATAGCTACATAGTATGCCATTGTTATTGTCCCCGATCGACCCTACGAACACTTTGCACGCGATAGTTCTTTGTTGGCCTATGGCCAATATGTGTGTATTGTGCCTACCCGCTGATGTTGCTCGTTGGCTAAGCTGCGCCTGTGTAAATCTGCCACGGTGCCTATGAGTCTATGACCCTCGTCCCTGGTGGGTGGTGCTCGTGGGCTCCCTCTGACCACTGGTATTCAGTACACAAGTAGGTAGAGGAGAGAAGGGATGATGAAGATATATAGGAGTACGAAGAGGATGAAGAGAGAAATGAGACGATATTAGTCATTTTACCTATGCTCTCAGTTGGATAAATGTGGTATTGTGGATAAATTCACATTCTTGTAGTGTGATGGAGACAAAATGTTCTACGTAAAATCGCACTTCTTCAGTGCCCCACAAAATTTTGTTTGCTTTCATATTACAACTTCTTGTGCATGGCGCCCTTTATCGCTTCTACAAACACCTTAATAGACATTTTCTTTCTACCAAGCATGATCACCATGTACTAACTTCTGTCTTTTACAATACAAGGAACACAAGAAAAAAAAAAGGAATCATATGAGAACTTCTTACTCAAGTAATCAAAACTATCTAGAGAATTTATATTAATAAATTATTGCCAAGTAAATTATACCAATATATAGTAGATTATGTTATCATAAATCATAAACTTTCTACAAGTTCATATGAATTTGATATTTTGCAGATAGATGCTAAAGTTAGTTCGTGTCCCATCCAGATTCATCCTCTACTAACTAACTAAAGAACTATGCATTTTTGTTAACATTTGTTTACTGTGCCGGTAGTTTTCTTTAAGCAAATATAGACAGCAGCTACGATGAGCCGCTTTGTCCTACGTGTTCGCCTTGAATTTTTCCTCCCCGGGGGCCAGGTACCCCTCTTTTATTTGGCATGTCCAGTCAGTTCCTGTCGGTACAAACAAAAGGATCAATCAGACTATCAGTGGACCTCGCATTCTTTTCTCGTCTCTCTCCCCTCTCCTTCAATACGTGGTTGATGGCTGCGCAGTACGCATCCTATCAAAGATCACATCCTATCCATATGCACGCTGGCCCGGCCTCTCCATGGGCATTGTTGGCTTCACGCCTTCAACGATTTTCTTTATAGCCGCCGATGCCCTACGCGGCCGCCTTCGTGTGCACGCATGTGCGCGCGCGCGTGTGGTCTCTAACTAGCAGCCTACTCGCTAGCTTGCTACAGTAATAGATTGATCCTGGAAGGGAGCAAGGGGTGATGTGCCGGTGACGAGGATGATGGACGAGACAGTTTTTCTATCCTCTCCATCGTCCTCCCAACGAACCTCCTCACCTAATCGCTGTGATCAACCGCCCCACACGGCCGAATCTCCTAGGGCCATGAGCCTACACGAGCACCGGCAGTTAATCTAATCGCTAACATCACGTAATTGCTCGAATTTTATACTACTTTAATTTCTCTAGCAGTGAAATGAATTGAACAAGAGGTTAGCCGCGGCCAGCACAGCAGCAGTTTATCATCAGTGGCCAGCTAGATCCGGATCCACAGGTGAGTGCCAGATCGCTGCGGAACGAAGCGGAACGCGGCAGGTCATGTGCGTGGCCGCTGTTTAAACTTTTTTGGTCAAATGCTGGCCGGGCTGGCCGCCCTGGTAAACTACAGGGAGCAGGGGGCCTGCGTACACTGCACACGGCCCTGCATTATGAGAGCTGAGGTTGAGGACGACCGGCTCGGTCGGTGCTAGCTGCTGCGGCGGCGCCACGCCATGCATCATGCATGTGAGTCGTCGTTTGGCTACAGAGCTAGGAGAGGTGTGTTTTATTGTGACCTGTGGATATATATGTGATGTTTCAAGCTGAGTTGTGCTACGTACATGCTAGTTAGTAGGCTACGTGCCGTTGTGTCATTTTCTGTATTTTTTTCGGAGCGTTTATCTACACAGTGTAGCTTTATAGTACGAGCTAGCAAAGATATGATACTGCATTACTGCGTCCATGCATGAGTTGGTAGTGACCATGTGACGAGATGAGCCCCTAGCTAGCTACTGTGTTTGACTACACATGAAGAAGCTAGCTAAGAAATCGATACACCCTGCTGTCGATCAGCAATATATTTAGGTGCACGATTGCCAGGTTTTCTTGTGATGATGAAGACCGGTTTCGGTGCCTGGTGTCCTCGCCGGACAAGAATTGTGGGTTAATCAGCTCTGCACCCGTGCATAAGTAACTACTCCTTCCGTCCTAAAATATATGCAATCCACGATGAGTGTGTGTCCAGATTCATAGTATATTCAACGCATCTAGACGTAATACTGTTCAGATACATTGAAGATGCTATAAATCTTGGTGAGACCTAAAAATTGCATATATTTTGGGACAGAGAGTACTCGTGGTATTTTTTTATACATATTTTGCAACGGATTATTACTCTGTTGTGTCAAATTGTCTGTCCTTGCAAGAAGCCGTCTTTTAAGTTCCCTTGTATTTTCCCTGTTGATAATCGTTGCATACCTTTTCCATTTGGAGTACATATGAATATGAATATGGGAAAGGTGTACTTGTGGCCAAATGGCTTATATCGGCCGTCCATTTTTCTCAGACGATACACATCCAACCGTCAAGTTTTTCACCTACCCATGTTTTATGGCACCGCTGATAAATGTTGGTATAATTAGCAGTATAATTATATTACTAGCTGAATAGGTGCGGTATCCAAGAGGCTCCGATCAATTTATTGTTCTTCCATTAATAGGTTTTTTATGGCAAGCTTCAAACGTGGATTTGCAATTTTATTTGTTTGAATTAGATGCATTAGTCTAATAATGTTCCAAAGTACATCTACAAATTATTCTAAAAAAATTCCATGCAAACCGATCGATATGCAAACTACCATCCACATTCCAAATTATACGGCGTTTATCTCAACTTTAATCGCTTGCCTTATTCAATAAATTTGTGCAAACCTAGTCAAATTTAATTTTGCACAAGTTTTTAAATAAGACGAGCGATAAGTTTAGGATAAAAAAAAATCAAACAAACTACATTTTAGAATGGAGGAATTAATAGTTTTCTGCGTATGTATATCCGTGCACGTAATTGCTAGTTTACTACAGATATCTTCCCTTTCGCTGAAGTCAGTTCATAACATTTTTGTGATTAATAACTGATCTCAAAATACTAGCATGACCTAATCTTGTTATCTTCCATGGAGCCGGAACTAATTAATCACTCGTTGCGTGCTTGAGTTCGGTACGTCCGCAAAAGAAGCAAGGAATGCAAAAAGAAACTTCTCTCATGAGTATTTAAACTGATTTAACATTAGTTTTTAAGAAACAGTCTTATCCTAGTGCACTGCATTATTTATTTACTGACATAATATAGCTCATCACTCTGTTCGCAAAGTTTGTACTTATTAAGAAAAAAAAAATAAGTATGAGTGCTGTTTATCATTGGCTCCAAAATATTGTTCATTATTCAGTTAGATGAGCCATCGGAGTCGATGACAGAAAAAACATGCAAATAGACACCAAATAAAGAGGATCATATGATTTATGCTGAACTAGCAGACATATATACGTGGGTGATAGAAATACGAGAACTGTATAAATTAAAGAGCATCTAATGATTATTCAATGATAGCACAAGACTTGGCTTACAAGTGGGACGTACATTATCAACACAATATAAAGGACCAAATATTAACATCATCTCTTTCGACTTTCGAGCATCAAAGGTTAGTGGTACCCTCTCTCAAGTCTCAATCTCGCCCTGTGTTCCTCTTTCCTGCTCAGCAACCACACCTCACTTCACAAACCAATCGAATTAACATATATACTAACATAATCGAGGGGCAAGCCGTGATCCAGATGATGGAGTGGAGTCTGTTGCTATACCTAAACTAAACAACGAGGAGATCAGGAGACAACATGTACGTGTGCACCGACTCCACCTGGAGCGTGCCGTCTGTTGCGAGTACATCCGAGTCGCGGAGGGCAGTTTTGTAATGGAGAGGGACGACGGATACTTTGTAATTACTAATTTTAAACAAGAAAGAGCTGAGACGTACAAACCTGAGGATGAGAGCGACGTCGCAGCAAACCAACCAATCATCCTGAGGAACGTCGCCATCACTACTAATGCATTGACCTGATACTGCTGGCTGTTCCCAATCGTGAAATCCATTTTTGGCGAGCAAGTCTGTTATTTTTGCCCCGCTTTCTTTGCTCGACACGGTTCAGATTACAAACTAAATATTATTCATTCCAAACTTTCACTATTTAACTATTTCTCTCTCATAGAACACGCTTCCTAGAACTTAGCTACAATGTTTTTTTACCCCAATCTGAACACAGCCCAGCCGGATTAATTGTAAAACAGCTGACGAAGTTTTGGTGTTTTACCCTTCAAACTACAGCAGCAGATAGAGGGATTCACTCAATATAAGAAGATGAGCGTCCGGATTCGAGCAAAATGCACGGAAAGGCTAAACGAACACGCTGGCGCATGCTGCGAGCGCCTCACCGAGCATTACGCCTCTGTCTCTGTGGCCACAGAAACTGGGCTGCCCGAACTAGGCGAGCAGGCAGGCCCACGAAATTTCCAGCCCGCTCAGTACTCTGGGACCCGGGGAGACCGTACGCACGCACACTACTGCGTTGAAGTTACGAAATTACGGACAAAACAGAGCCCGATACCGGCTCGCAACCGAAGCCGGTGTTCAGCGCCGTTTCCACGCGACCGCCATCTCCGTGGCTACAAATACATATACGCGCACGAGCGGAGGCATCGCCGGATTCAATCGTAAACCGAATAAAAAGAGGAAGGAGATCGTGTGGGGTCGAGACCATGGCAACGATGACGACCAGCAGCCGTTGCGACGCCTGCGGCGCCAAAGTGGGGCCCTGGCAGGCGACGATCACGATCACATCGGAGTGCCCCCACACGTTCAACCTCCGCTTCGGCCCGGGGAGCACCGCCTGCCCGTCCTGCGCCGCGGCGTCCAAGGACGCGCCGGTCACGGATGCCGCCGCCGCTCCGCCACCGCCGCCGGCCACCCCGTCCAGCAACACGACGACGGCCTTGTTCGGACAGCGGCAGCCGACGGAAACGAGCCTATTCGGGAAGCAGCAGGCGCCGTTGTGCTCCGCCTGCGGCGGCGCCATGGGCCGAGGCGAGGCCATCGTCACGTCCGAGTGTGCCCATACGTTCCACCTCCGTTGCTTCTCCGGCAGCGTCTGCCCGGCATGCAGCGCGCGGTGGCGCTACGAGGCGACGGTGAAGCCATCGTCGTCGACAAAGTCCAATCCCTTTTTCTCACCGCCACATCCCGCTTTCGCGCCGCCCAAGTGGCCCAATCCTTCTACCACGCCCTCGTCCACACCCTCGTTCTCGTCCGCACCCTCGTTCTTCTCTAGTAGTATCAGTTTTTTTTTTTTTTTGTTGAGGGTCAAGGCAGGGACGATAGTGCACTGAAGAATCTCAGATTGAAGCTTAACATTTTGTGTAGTGCTTGGGTATGTTTACCATTATGTTAAGTTTATAATCTAAAGCTTTTTTAAGGTGTCTCTTCTTGATTGCCATATATCTACTGTGCATGAACCATTGTAGTCAGAACCCAAATTTTGATGGAGAAATCAAAATATTTCCCACCCAAAAATCCATTCACGTACTAGCAGCTTCCTTAAGAACAGAGTCTAAGAGGAGTACTAATGCGCTGGCCGCCGGTGGATAGCACGACACGAGCACGCGCTGCGTGCACCCGGGCCAAGACGCCGGAAGCACGTGGCGGCACATTTTGAGCGCTCGGCGCACGGACGACGACGGGCACACCGGAGCTGCGGCACCGACTCGAACCAGTCGCTGAGCACGGCGTCGAGCATGGCTGCACCTGATTTCCGTAGGGTCGTAGGCACTGGCTTTTCCTTTCAGAAGCAGCAGTCGAACAACTCAAATAATTCAAACAACAACGCTTAGGCCTTGTTTAGTTGGAGAAGTTGAGAAAAGTTGAAGGTGTGAATAGTGCATTTGTAAGTGTGTCTGTGAGAGAAGATGTGACTCGATGTGACTGAAAAGTTGGCGAACTAGTTTGAGAAGTTGAGAAAAATTGATGATGTGAATAGTGCATTGATAAGCGTATTTGTGAGAGAAGATATAATGGTAAAGTTAGCGAAAGTTGACGAACTAAACAAGACCTTACTCATTGCACGTCTCCATAAGCAAACTTTCTTCTCTCTCTCGAAAATCTTTGTCGTTTCTCTAGTCCTTGTCCTTTGTAAAGCAACGAAGGATGCAGCAACGTAGCATTGTAGCAAAACAGGGACTTGGCGCCGTAGGTTCGACAACGCTCGTCTCGCTCTACAAGGGAAAAAAATTTCGGCGAAATATCGTCGAAATTTCCAAAATATCGATGTTATCGGTAAGTAGCGAAGTGAGTGAAGATTACCGGTATACAATTTTTTTTGTTTTTAGCGCAAATTTAATTATTTTCTAAAAAATAAAATGTTTCAGTAATCACCGAAATTCTCAAAAAATTCGAAATTTCGTCTTTCTCGGTGACCACCGAATTTTTTTCCCGCCTATGCTCCCTTCGCTTTTGTCGCTGTGTACTCCATTTTGAGAGCATGGCTAAGGGCACCCGCGGCCTTTTTGCGCTGGGCCTCCACGACATTGACGAAATTCCCAGCCCGCGCGGCGGTACTTTGGGAGCCCGAGAGCCCGCTGCACTGCGTCTGCGTGGAAGTTACGAGAAAAAACACCGAGACCGGCTCGCAAACGAAGACGGTGTACAGCGCCGTTTCCACGCGACCGCCATCTCCGCCACCTACAAATACGTACGCGCACTGTAACAACCCAACTCATTAAGCATGTCATTAAACATTTATAAGCATATTTGATAGCATCTATGAAATTATTTTAGCTAGTTGGATGACTCTTTTTTGAAAAAAAAGAACTTTTTCTGCTAAACTGGGACAAACCGGAACTTCCGGCTACTACTCGGAAGTTCCGATTTGCCCAGTGACACCTCATCACTTGCACAGCTGACACGTGTCCAATGGGCCCCACTCGTCAGCCCAGCTGTCCTAAGGGGTGCTGGCCACCAGCACGCCCCTCCCCTCTCCTCACTCTCACTCCCACTCTCTCTCTTCCTCCTCTCTCCACCGTTGAGGAGATTTCAAGGTTCTCCATTGAAGGCACCAAGAGTTCGCCGGAGCTCAACACCGACGAGCTGCATCACCACGCCATCATCTTCACCAAGCTTGAGCAAGGAGAAGCTTCCCCAAGTTCTTCCCCCATTGCTTCCCTCCTTAAGCCCAAGGTCAAGAACAAGCTAACCTCACTTCCCCTCGCCCTACACCCTGTGACCTTTGGGGGAGTTGTGCACATCACTGGTGAGCTTTTTTCCCTCTCGATCCACTCCCCTTTACTCTAGGTTTAGAGTTTTGGATTTTCTTCGTAGAAAATCACCATTGATGGGCCCGAGCTTGTAAACCTCAATGCATGTCAAAACCATCACTTGGAATAGAACCTAGACACTCTCACAAACCCATAGAAACAAACGGCACCCAAAACGGAGGTCGGAATCGCCGTGCAGCATTTTTCTTGCTCAGTCATCGGGAAAACCGGAAGATCCGAGCACAAGCCGGAAGATCCGATTTTTAGTTCCCAGCACACGCCCGGAAGTTCCGATTTCCTTACTCGGAAGACCCGGTTCCATTCTGCATAAATCCGGAAGTTCCGATCTCCTGAGTCGGAAGATCCGGTTCCATTCTGCGTGAAACCGGAAGATCCGGTAATTCGAATCGGAAGATCCGAAATTCACCCAGTTAACTTATATACCTATTTTTCCAACTAAAAGTATGTTTATACTCATTTCTAAAGCCTTCTCATGCATAACTTGCCTCATATTGTGCATCTCATCTTAGAAATCCATTCATGTCATTTATATCCATCTTGTGTCATTGCATTCGTGTAGAGATCGAGACGCCGGGGCAAGGAGAGGGTGAGTACGGGCAGGACCCCGTGGTTGAGGAGGCTACCTTTGAGCAACAAGGCAGGCACCTGTTTCTATCCTCTTTATGAATGTCAAATGCTTATTGTTTGTGCATAAGCCACCCTCCATCTATGCATGTGTAATGACTAGTGTAGAACCTATTAGACATGTGCTATAGCTCTAGAACAACTTCTAGCTGAGTATGTTTGTTAGTTATACGAATTTAATTGCTTAGCCATGCTTAGCCGTTAGAAGTCGAGAGGTGACAAGGGCATCACTTCTCGCGAGACTATAGGAATTGTCTAATCTCACATTTGGATAGTTGGAATAATTGTAAAGATGAACAACCATGAATATGAGCCGAGATTTGAGCAAGTAATGTAGGACCGTTGAGAAGGAGCTCAATTGGTTAGGCTTGCTTGAATTGATTAAGGACCGATGCGTATCGCTTTGGAACTTGAGCACTCCTCATACAAACCACATGCTTAGGATGGGGTAGGCAAGCCAAGTACCATAAGCTGGACCTTGCTATGGGACGGTTTGACACGGGTTGTGATGAGGGGTAGATGGCGGAGTCCGTTACCCCTATACATCTCTGGCCGCCCTCTCATCACTGGATGTGGGTATGTGAACGGTTGAGGGCATGAATTAACACTTATCCTAGGCCGAGGGTATGGTCGTTGGTCTTGCGCCTCGTGTGGGAAAAGTTGTACACCCCTGCAGGGTTTTTGATCTATTGCAATAGCCACGCTCTTGGTTATGGCACGCTCATTTGACTTCGACTTTACGTAGAGTTTCGGAAAGAGCTTATGGAAGACTAAGCTCATGGTTGAAGAATTATGATCACTTTATTTATGCAGATGTTTGGTGTATGATTTAGGGATAGAAGCCATGTCTTTTGCTTACTCAATCTTACAAACCCGCTTGCTATATCATACTTGGATATTAAAAATTGTTCACCCCTTGCATCCACCAAATGTATATTTTTGGGATAAGTCCTGCTAGTACGCAATGTACTAACGGTGCTGCCGTTAAGTTGATTCCAGGTGAGGTGCCTTCGGAACCCATCTTTGGGTACTTCTATCCCGCCGACGGAGGTGCGGGCATGGAGTAGCTGCCCTATGTTTATCTATATTCCATGAGTCACTTGTGGCTTGAGAAGTGAACTCATTTATGATATTTGTTATGTAATATTTGAGAGCGATGTTTAAAACCTTCTGCTGCAAAACCTTTTGTTTAATTTGAAACCTAAACTTGGTTGTAAAACTTAAATGCTTTGTGTATGGTGAATTCTATGTATGCAATGCTATGTGTGATGAAGATGTTTTCAAATTGTGCTAGTTAGGTGTGTCATCCTGGGCATTGTTTGGGACACATCTTAAGGACGACCAGAGTTAAGTCCTTTTAATTAGATTGATCAATGGATGATGATCTAATTAACGGGATTTAGCTTAGGGGTTCCTCACACGCACCTGCGGAGGCATCGCACCGGATTCAATCGAAAACCTAAAAGGAGTAGATCGTGAGGGGTCTCGAGTCTCGACCATGGCAGCGGCGACGACGACCAGCAGCCGTTGCGACGCCTGCGGCGCCAACGTGGGGCCCTGGCAGGCCTCGATCACGATCACGTCGGAGTGCGCCCACACGTTCAACCTCCGCTTCGTCTCCGGGGGGAGCGCCGCCTGCCCGTCCTGCGCCGCGGCGTCTAAGGACGCGCCGGCCACGGCTACTCCGACTGCGATGGCAACGAACTCGCCCTCCAACTTGTCGGGACCGCCCTCAGAGACAAGCCCATTCGGGAAGCAGCAGGCGACGCCCAAGACCACCAACACCTTCGGCCCCGGTCACGAGCCGTCGCCGGCGCCGTGCTCAGGCTGCGGCGGCGCCATGGGCCGAGGCGAGGCCACCGTCACGTCCGAGTGCGCCCACACGTTCCACCTCCGCTGCTTCTCTTTCTCCGGCAGCGTCTGCCCGGCCTGCCGCGCGCGGTGGCGCTACGAGGTGACGGTGAAGCCGTCGACGTCCAGCTCCGACCCCTTCCTCTCGCCGCCGCCACAGCCCTCGTCGTCTTCGCAGCCTGCCGGGTCCACCTTCGCGGCGCCCAACAAGTGGGCCATCCCCTCTAGCACGCCCTCGTTTCTCTCGCAGCCCAGCCCCTCTTCCTCGACGCCCAAGTGGCCCAGCCCCTCCTTCGGGCAGCCCTTCAGTTCCTCCTCGCCGCCGCCGCCGCCGTCGTCCTTGTTTTCGCCGTCTGCCGGCTCCACTTCCGCGGCCGCGAACACCACCTCCTCCACGGCCACAACACGGCGAGAGTCCTCCGTATTTCCGCAGCCGACGGACTCCAGTTTCAACGCCACTCTCCAATCTGCACCGCCTGCCTTCGGCGTCTACCCGACCCCTGCCTTCTCTTGACGACCCGGTTGAGCCGCCGTCACATGACAGCCAGGAAACGACAGGCAACAGAGTGCTAGTCCGTGTTTTTTTTCTTCGGATCGGGTCAGTTACGTCAAGAATGTCAGATTGAAGCCTACGGAGTAACATTCTCTGGCATTTTGTGTAGTGCTTGGCTTTGCATGATTCAAAAGTGCTTGTGTTCTGTTTCCCAATATGTGTTCATTATTATATAATCTAAAGCTTTTTTTTAGGTGTCTCTGCTTGATTGTCATATATCAATTGTGCATGAGCCATTGACTGCGATAGTCACAATCTAAATATTTCACAGCAATTTTTTTTTTGAAACAACTCGCAGCAAAAAAATCATTCACGTGCTAGCAGCTTTGAACAGAGTCTAAGAAGCCCAGAATACAAGCCAACTCGGCAGCAATGTTGAGTCCATGGACGACGAAACCGCAAAATGCGAAACCATTTTTTTTTTCTTGAGCAAGATGATCTCCACGTACGCATCACGCTCCTGCTCGTGCCTCGTGGTGATATGATGTTTGCTTGGACCTTGTCTGTCACCGCCGCCGCGCCGCGGGGTTGCGATCGAATGCACCGGCGGCTGGCACGACAATAGCACGCGCTGCGTGCAGCCGGGCCAGGACGCCGGAAAGCACGCGGCGGCACATCTTGAGCGCTCGGCGCACGAACGACGACGGGCACACCGCACACGTGCTATCGCAGCGCCGACTCGAACCAGTCGCTGAGCACGGGCACGGCTCAGCAGATGCACACGGCGTCGAGCATTCACCTGACATCAATGTACTTCAACAAATCAATGGGAATTTACTGTTTTGCACTATTGATTAGTGGAGATGACACTGGTATGCCACAGAGCTGACAACGGTGGTTTTGTTGCTTGGCTTCGCCCCTGCCCCCAAGTGCGTTTCATTCTGTTGTTTAGGACCCTAGGGGTGTTTAGTATGGGAGGGTAGAAAGAACTTGGAGCGTTATGAGAGAGATGAATAGAAAATTTGAAAGGAATTAGAGGAGAACTCTGGGAAGTGTGTTTTCTGAAGAGATGACTGTGTCGTGTAAGTAATCCTGGATAGGGTTCCTGACTTCTGTAACTCAGAATCTCTGATCCATGGGCCACTAATCAACTTTAAATATAATCTTTTTTCAAAATTTTGTATGCTATTAAATTCATGAATTTGCGTAAGTAATCTCTGTTTAGCAAAGCAGGCTAGACAATGTATCCAACATCAGTGCGCTTTCGGTTGTAATTCAACGAGTCACAAAGACTCTTGCTCGGTGCTTCAAGCACTTTGTAACATCCACTGATAGAATTCCTCTCTCATCTCTGTACTATGTTGCTAAAGGTTATAAAGTTAATGTTTTAAAAAAAATTCCTCATCCTCCTCGGTTTCCTCCACCAATACGCTGGGAAACCTCTTGTAAACAGGTGCGAGCTTGGGCCCCAACTTCCCAAACCCAGTCGTCGGCAAGAGGTTTGAAATGGGCCTCGCCGAGCATTCGGCCTCTTTGTCTAACGTGGCCACGGAAACTGAGCTGCAAGAACTCGGCGCTAAACCAAGGGGCCAGCGCACGGGGCGCCACAAGGGCGTTTTTTTTTTTTTTTTGAAAATAGTCCTATTTAGGTCCCTCAACTAATGACCAAGTTTGATTTAGGTCCTTAAACTCCAAAACCGGGTAAAGCACATCCTTCAACTTTCAAAACCGTCCATATTACATCTCTGGCGGTTTGTAAGAGCAGTTTCGCTATAGTAACGTTGTTTTGTTCCTCCTATTTATTTCTGTAAACATTATTTAAAAATTATTAAAAACCATAGAAAAATTATAAATAATTTTATCGTACTGCATATGAGTAGATCTACCCGTTAAATATATACTATGGTATCTTTTAGTACAAAATTTTTATTTCACCTTTAGATCTATGCTTTCTATAAATAAAATAACTATGTTATATATATAATATAATATTATGATTTTTATTAATTAATTTGAATAATTTATAGCTGTTGTTTCTATATTCCAATTGTGGTGAAATTTTTATGGTAGATTAATTATTGTACGTTTAAACTGTAATAAAAATTTTATATTCAGAAAGGTCCAAAAAATAGATTTTTCATTATATAGCTTTTCTATGATTTACTATAATTTTTGAAAGATTTGGCAAAATAAATAAGTAAAAGAAAATGACAAAACCACTACTATTGTAGCAAAACCGCTATCCAAAACCGCTCAGGGATGTAATATAAACGGTTTTGTAAGGTGAAGGATGTTTTACCCGGTTTTAGAGTGTAGGGACCTAAACCGAACTTGGGGTATAGTTGAGGGACCTCAATAGGATTTTTTTTTTTAATGAAAGGAATCGAGGGGAAGACAGACGTATGGCCCCTGCGCTGGGCCTCCACGACGCTGATGAAATTTCCAGCCCGCCGGACGCACACTGCGTAAATTAACGACAAAAAACGTCCAGAGAGAGCCCGAGACCGGCTCGCAAACGAAGACGGTGTTCAGCGCCGTTTCCACGCGACCGCCATCTCCGTGGCTACAAATACATATACGCGCACGAGCGGAGGCATCGCGCCGGATTCAATCGAGGAGTTGAGAGCCTCGACCATGGCGGCGACGACGACCAGCAGCCATTGCGACGCCTGCGGCGCCAACGTGGGGCCCTGGAAGTCCACCATCTCGATCACGTCGGAGTGCGCCCACGCCTTCAACCTCCGCTTCGTCTCCGGGAGCGCCGCTTGCCCCTCCTGCGCCTTGGCGTCCAAGGACGCGACGGCCACTGCGATGGCGACGAATTCCTCCTCCAACTTGTCGGGAGAAACAAGCCTATTCGGGAAGCAGCAGGCGACGCCGCCCAAGACCAACACCTTCGGTCTCGGTCCCGAGCCGTCGCCGTCGCCGTGCTCAGCCTGCGGCGGCGCCATGGGCCGAGGCGAGGCCACCGTCACGTCCGAGTGCGCCCACACGTTCCACCTCCGCTGCTTCTCCGGCACCGTCTGCCCAACCTGCAGCGCGCGGTGGCGCTACGAGGCGACGGTGAAGCCGTCGTCGTCGTCGTCGTCGTCCAGCTCCAACCCCTTCCTCTCGCCGCCACAGAGCTTGTCGTTCTCGCAGCCTGCCGGCCCCACTTTCGGGACGCCGAAGTGGCCCAGCCCCTCTTCCACGCCCTCGTTCTCTACTACGCCCTCGTTCTCTTCGCAGTCTGCCGGTAGCTCCAGTTTTGCTCCGCCCAGGTGGCCCATCCCTTCTTCCACGCCGTCGTTCATCTCGCAGCCCAGTTCGTCTTCCTCGTCGTCACAGCCATCCTTGTTTTCGCGGCCTGCTGGCTCCACTTTCGCGCCCCCGAGCCCCTTATCCACGCCCACAGCACGTCGGCCGTCCAGGTTTTCGCAGTCAACGGAGTCCAGTTTGGCGCCG
Source organism: Digitaria exilis (assembly GCA_015342445.1). Lineage (NCBI taxonomy): Eukaryota > Viridiplantae > Streptophyta > Magnoliopsida > Poales > Poaceae > Digitaria > Digitaria exilis. Next base: position 843,225 of record JACEFO010001882.1, read on the forward strand.
TCCAACTCCTTTGCGTCGTCGTACAAACCCTTCACATCCCTCGTGCCCCCTGCTTCTTATTCTTAATTCTTAGGGGGTGTTTAGTTCGAAAAGATTTCTTAAAAAATAATATTTATTCAACTTTTTACTATTTATTCTATTCCTCCTACTCACATAACACTATTTATGTAGAACACTATTTATGTAGAGTGTTTTTTTTAACGGTGTATTTTTAGAATCTTTCCCAATAAACACACCCTTAACGAGCCTGTGGAGCCGCCGTCACATGAGTGCACGACAGCCAGGAAGCGATGGGCAACGGAGTGCTCGTCCAGTCGTCCTCATTACTAACCGCGACTGTGAGAACTAAACCCAGCCGTGGCTCATCTCTGCACGTCAGGACATTGAACAATGCCAGATTGAAGCTTAATAGTTTGTGTAGTGTGCTGGGCTTTGTAGATTCAAAAGCGCTTGGGTTATGTTTCCTCATGATGTTAAGTTTATAATCTAAAGTTTTTTTTTAGTATCTCTGCTTGATTGTCCTATATCAACTGTGTACCAGCCATTCACGATCCAAATTTTGCCGGCATCTTGAAACTCGGACCGGTGTTTGAGCATGTTGCGGCACATGTAAACGCCGTCAAGCATATACCTCCATTCGCCTATGCGTCTGTGGCATTGCCCAACACAGTGTTCCGAGTCCTGTAACGCTGGAATCTCTGGTCCATGTGCCACTGAAACTTTAAACATAATCTTTTTCAAAATTGATGTGCTATTAAATTCATGAATTCAATAGTTTTTTAGTACATAGGGTGATTTCGCTCGTGTGCTTATTACTCGTTACAAATCCAAATATGCAACTGCAGCAGGTAGAAGTGCGGGTGAACGGCGAGCCACTCACACCGTCTGTATATAACTCTCCCTAATCTTATCGCAACCGCACCCATCGCCTCATCTTCTTATCCCCCCGCCTCCTCCCGCCGTTGCTGCTCTGCTCACTCCCGCGGCCGAGCTCCCCAGCAAGTCCCCATGGCGGCCACCACCCTCTCCTCCGCCTTCACCCTCCTCTCCCGCCCCTACTCCTCCCCGTCCCCGTCCGCCTCGCTCCCGAGGTCCTCCGTCGCCGTCCCGCGCCGGGGCCGCCGCGCCGTCGCCGTCGCGTCCACCGCCACCGAGTCCCCCAAGATCCTGGAGCTCGGGGACGCCATCGCCGGGCTCACGCTCGAGGAGGCACGCAGTCTCGTCGACCACCTCCAGGAGCGCCTCGGCGTCAGCGCCGCGGCATTCGCGCCGGCCGCCGTCGTCGCGATGCCCGGGGCGGGCGGCGCGGGAGCCGCCGAGGAGGAGGCCCCGGTCGAGAAGACGGAGTTCGATGTCGTCATCGATGAGGTGCCCAGCAGCGCCCGTATCGCCACCATCAAGGTCGTGCGTGCCCTCACCAGCCTCGCGCTAAAGGAGGCCAAGGACCTCATCGAGGGCCTCCCCAAGAAGCTCAAGGAGGGCATCAGCAAGGACGAAGCCGAGGACGCCAAGAAGCAGCTCGAGGAGGTCGGCGCCAAGGTGTCCATCGTGTGACACTAGGTATACTAGGACCCCTTTTCTTCTCCAATTTATTTTCTTTGGATCCCAATCTTTTGTACCCCCATTTGTCGTTCAGAAGGAATTACTGTTTGATATGAGATTTGTGTATGCGTGGACTCGCTAATTCATATTTACATTTTGTCCCTGCCTTGTGCTGACACTGAATACCACGTGCTCTAAACTTGTAATGTAAATTGTGAGATGACACTGGCAGCTCATGATGGTGGGCATTATGCTTACCTTGTATGAGAGTTTTTTCAGGAGCGATCTTTATATTGGTTTGCATTGTGTTTTCTATTGGGAAATTATGGTTGTTATTAAGAATTAGAGGGGGTTTAGATTCCAAACCATATTTACTGAATGATAGTTCAAAATTTAATTTTAGTGGTCCTTTTGTAAACAATGTATATCATTTTATTGCTTGATTTGCTTCATAATCTTGTGTCGGAATATTCTGTGAAATTGTGGAGTTGCTTTCTCTTTACTCGCACCTTTATGTAAGATATCTAGTTGATTGCAGTCACTCAGATGTAAATTCAGCTTGTGACAGCAAGTTTAGTTAAGCATACACAAGCAAACTATTTACTTGCATCTTTATGTAAATTCTGGATGGATGTTGGTGTTACAGTGATAACGGAAACTATTGGTCACATCAGTTATCCTTAAGTTGGTATTGTTCTGAAAATCCCCTGGCTAAAGTTCTATATTGACCTCTAGTAAAATTTAGTACCTCTTCCTGTTCTTTGTTTTCACAGAGGAGCAAATTATCCATCATTTCCTCTGAGGAATTCATGGTATCTGATATTCACCATGGCATATAATGCGAGCTATTTAGAATGTAAGGTGTATCTGTCTTTGTTCTCACTTCAAATTGCACACCAAATAATTCTTTTTATTTAGTATGTCTTTCATCTTATTATGAATTGATGATGCAGCATTCTGCTTGTTCTTTTTATTTGTGTGCTTGACTGCTTGTTCTAGGAATCTCTTGTTGTTGAGGGTTCTTTTTGGGGAGCTCCATGAATTTTGAGGATTATTGTCTGATTGTTTCATTATTACTTACACAAACAGGCTTGGAGTATTCCTCTGTTCCGACCTATACACAATATTGTTGCCAGAATTCTTGAATTAGCTCAGTTCATTTGCCAAATTGTCCTCATGCTTTGACACTTGTCAGCTACTATATGACCTAATTCGTTCTCTTTATGCATTTAATATGCTTCATTGGGAAGCCAGATTTATAATGTTATCTTTCTAGCAATACTGCCTGTGCTGCACTGCTGCAGGGCTCTGAATTTTTCATGGCGTTGACAAAAGTCAATTGTCAATTATTCCTCAAATAAGTGTTTTAAAGGCGTTGCCTCCTGGCGTACCAAGGTCCCTAATTACTCCTTGTCGCCTAGGCGATAATGCGCACCTAGGTCACCTCGCCTCACCTTACCGCCTTTAAAACACAGCCCCAAATGCAGCATATTGGCATGTGCACCAGTTGAAAGTCGTTCTGCATGGAAAAATTGCAATCCCCAAATGGAAGTAGGGGTTTTTATTAAAAAAAAGAATGAAAGTAGGGAAAATTTCAGGAAACTTGTGTAGGTGAAAGCTGAGCAGTATAGCACAATACAGTGTATGAGAATTTCAGCATATATCGAAGCTAAACCTTGTGATTGCAAATCTGACCACTTTGATTCTTCTTGATTTTGCAGAGTGATGTGAGTAAAACCCCTTTTGTATTTGACATGGTGTTCCACCAGTGTTGGAGGAGCGGACAATGTGCTTTCCAGATGCTTATATCTACTTAGGGAACTGAACGCCTAGTTGGTTGTGAAAATTATGTGCTGTAATCCTAGATTATTTCAAGAGTTACATTCGTCGAAGTCGTTTATGGTTACGGGATACCTTATATCACATCATTGTATTTTCCATAATCTCGAGTCTTCCAGTTGTATTTATATCAAAACACTAGTTCACTGAAACGTACGTGCAGCCGTGCAGGCATGGCCACAGCCCACAGCAAAATCAAGCTCGGTATCTCGTTGTGCACCCGCCTGTTTCTCAACATGCGGCAGTAACTTAACTATGTTGTTTTGTTCTTTGCGGGCACATGCTTATGTTGTTTTGTTCTTTGCGGTTACATGCTGCATCAGCAGGTGCGCATGGGCGATTTTGTTGCTTGTGAATGGAAAATAGCCAGCCATGCATCTGTTCACAAAAGCACCACCTTGCTCGTCATGAACATTGGAAGCCTGCCTGAAACTTTGGCGAACTAACTTTGCAGAAGAAACGATCGTGCTCATCAGCTCACCATCGTTGCCCGGTCTTAAGTTTCATGTAAGGTCGACCAAACCAATGCTAGTCTGCAGCTCGAGATATTAATTTCCGTCCCATGAATACTTTCAAGCCACAGCCACACGCAAAGAGAGCTTACAGTACTCAGCAACCGAAAAAAATTGGTATTAATTAAGAGGAGCGTTTGTGCACATAGCAGCCTAATTCCACAAGTCCATAAGTAACATACAGCAACACAACTTCAGCACACAGCTCTTGTACATGCACATACTTTTTTCTAGGATGGCAGCAAATTTATTTGAAACTGTTCGCCACTATCCTTGTGAGTTATACATGCTGCAGTAGAGTTCGTGAACATTACACATAATCCCCCAACATTACCTGAGCATTTATCTTTAGAGATGCACGATTGAGGGCTCGTAAGTCAAACTATACCAGCTCCATATTCCTTGCGGCACAAACATCACATTCATGCTTCAGCAGCCTTCTCAGAAGGGCTATCTTCGCCCTTTGACCCCACCTTCGCCTTCTTGGCTTCATAGTCTTTCACAGCAGCCTTAATCGCATCCTCGGCAAGCATGCTGCAATGGAGCTTGACAGGTGGAAGCGACAAGTGCTTTGCAATCTCACTGCAAAAACAGAGGAACAAAGTCAATGACCATGATATGGAGTTTCCTCCAAAGAATTCTGATAGTGCCAAGAACAACCTCAACTGCATTGACATCAGCAGTGCACGTGAAAAAAAACCAAAAGATTTATCTTCTTTCTAAATAAATCAGAAGATAATACTATAAATGGCATCTTGTCTTATCAAACGTAACATCTTTACTAATATATAAAGTCAAACAAAACCAAGGAGAAAGCCAAGTCCTTGGACACAGGCAGGTTTTTTTTTATTCACGGACTAGCTCATGACACTATAAACTGACACATCATATCGTTGATCTGCCACACCAAAAAAGAAAGGGAAATTAAATATTTACCACTGGCAAACGAAGAAAGGCCATTTGTAGCAACTATAAGAACCCATGAAAAACGGAATGTTAAATCATTAAGGATACATTCATATGCAATCAATAGGGTATTATTTTAGTTAAAAGCTAATGACAAAAATAAAACAGGTGCACTGAGTGGCCATCCGCGAAAAGAGCCATGAGGCATGTGCCAATGACAATCAGTAGTGAACAAAGTCTACTCTGATACAAAACTCCCAACACTCTCACTGGTTCTCACATTATAAAGAACAGAATGATTATTGAAAAGTTATACAAGGAGCAAGTGCAGGAGTTGGCTAAAACCTTAGCTAAGGCAAAAGTACATGATTAGGAGGTGCAATACAAATATATTAGCATGACTAAATATTGGAAGACAATAATAGGTAACTTACGTATTCTTGATAGTCAAAACTTCATCCATTGGTTTTCCCTTCACCCATTCGGTAGCTGTAATGATAAAAAATATAAATAATCAACTTTACTCATTAATAAATGTTTGAGACTATGTCGCAAGGAACCTATAAAACTACGACAAACAGTTAAGCACTCAAAATAATAGAACTTCACACATGAGGTGGAGTTGATGTCCCAAAATTTTTAAGAAAACTACAGGCAAACAATCAAGCACTCAAAATAAAATAATAGTACTTTAGGCATTTTGTTTAATTAAGGCTGGTAACTCAAAGGAAGTGCTTTGGGAGTCAGGATTCAGGAATGGTTTCAGCTTCCAAGATACAAGCAGCTAGTATGGACACTGTCGTATGTGTCCCAAGACGATATTTGACACTCAGTTTGTTTAATATAACAAAAAAAGTGACAAGAAACCTCATACCCCGCGTGTAAGATTATCTTCCAGTCGTACAGGATTATATTCATGTTTAAAATGGCAACATAGCCCCCGTGCTTGTTGGTCTACAAATTACAAGTCCCCACCGCACTACTGAGACTTGGGATAGTGAACATGAATCAGAACAAGGATGCTTGACAGCTGTCCTGAGCCACTGACCCATCTGGTGACTAGTGCATTTCATTACCTGTGACTTTCCAGGGTTTACAGCCTGAATACGTGCTACAATCATCAGAGTTGCAGACTATCATAATTAATCCCTTTATAAATTTAACCAAAACTAAGGCAGAATTATCAGTATCACAGAACCAACTTGGTTTTCAGCAATAAGAAAAATTCTAATTATGAGGTCATCATGTTTCTTCTTAAGAAAAATAAAGAATAGACCATGCTGGAAAATACAATAAAAAACATGCTTGAACAGAGTATCATAACCAAAAACTCAGCATAAGCATTTTAGCCCCTAAGCCAACAAAATTGATATACCAAATTAAATTGGGACTAAGCATAGAATTGAGTATAAAACTGCAGCTCCCAATCAAACTTCTATGTACGAGTATCAAACTTATGTGTGATACAGCTCTCTGCCCAAAATATGGTCGCGTCATACACATCTGAAACCGAACACAACTTGCCAGTTAGGTTAGCAAAGGGACAAAAACAGGCTAAATGGGGAGGGCGTTAATGATCCTACAGCAATAACAATGGAAGTTAGTAATACAGTTGTTATATCTTTATAAATCAAATCAAATAGATCTCTCTTAACACATTTTATCCCCAAAAATTGGCCTATTGTCTTCCAGGCATAGACAATTCAATTGTTAAAAAAGTCTAACCCTAAACTAGCTGAATTTTATCATCCTCTGCAAAATGACCATGGCTATCAGAATAAGAGCATTGGAATCGTTAGACAATACATTAGTACGGGAATTCAATTAATAAAAGTTATAGGCCACAAGGAGTCTCCCTCTAAAATCTGACAGGGACAGGATATTAAGCGAGGAGCTCGGGATGTAGGGCTCGGGCTGGGGAGGCTCACCGACGGATGATGACGCTATGGCGGAGCCGCAGCCGAAGGTCTTGAAGCAGGCGTCGACGATCTTGCCGGAGTCCTCGTCGACGCGGATCTGCAGCTTCATGACGTCGCCGCAGGCCGGCGCGCCGACCAGCCCGGTGCCGACGTTGGGGTCGTCCTTGTCGAACGACCCGACGTTCCGCGGGTTGTTGTAGTGGTCCACCACCCGCTCGTGGTACGCCCTAACCCCGGCCGCCGCCGCCGCGGCGGGGCCCGCCTCGCAGGCGGCGCCAAAGCCGAGCCGCCGGAGCCCCGGGGCGAGGAGCCGCCTGCCTCCCGCGCGCAGCATCGCCCACAATCCTGGAGCCGCCTCCTGATTCCTCTTGCGCTCTTCTGGATTGGATAGTTGTTTACTTTTTCCCTCGCCTTCGCTCAGAATTGTAGCCGCAGTTTCTATTTGTTGTGCGGCGCGGAGGACGCGAGGATCCGGTGCGGCAAGGGTGGAGTAGGGTTGGCCTGATGCACACGTGGCGCGGTAATTGTGGACCAAATCGGTGTTCGATATGCTGCCGCGTGCAGGGGAGATCCGGCGTTGAGGAGATTTGGGAAGCAACGAGATGCTCGGGAGTCGACGGCACACAGGAAGGACTAGCACGGTACGGCGCGCTAACGCCGCGCCCGTAGATGACCATATGTATAGTTGTATTTTTTTAAGAGGAAAAAGTCTATTTTTGGCCATCCAACTCTTGCCTCAGTTTGATTTTGGCCATCGAACTCCAAAACCGGATATCTATGGCCATCCAACTATCAAAACCGTTCAAGTTTGGCCATCGGGCTGTTTTGGTGAGTGGTTTTAACTTTTTTAATTTACAATTTAGTCCTTAGATCTTAAAATGATTATTACTTTTTGCTCGTACCCCAATTTAGGTGATTCTTGTGGTCATATGTTCCTAACGGTGAACACTATATTTCAAAATATTGATGGTTTAGTTTTTGCCTCAATAATCGTAACGATGGGCTTTAGTTTTAAAATGTTGATTATATTATTTTATAATTGTTTGTTTAATTTTTCTTATATTATTTTTTCTACACAATGGCAAAAAATAATATAACAAATAGTGACAAAATAATATAAATATCATTTTAAAAGATAATGTTTGCCGTTAGGAACACGTGACCGTAAGAATCACCTAAATCGGAGGTACAGAAAAAAAGTAATAATCATTTTAAGATCTAAGGACTACATTGTAAATAAAAAAGTTAAAACCACCCATCAAAACAGCCCGATGGCCAAATTTGAACGGTTTTGAAAGTTGGATGGCCAAAGATACCCGGTTTTGGAGTTTGATGGCTAAAACCAAACTGAGGCGAGAATTGGATGGCCAAAAATAGACCTTTTCCTTTTTAAGATACCAACCATAAATTGTAAATAGATCGACTCAAAACTGATCTCTAAATCTCATCTATACAGTATTGAATTGCATGCTCTAACCAATTCAACCCAAAAACTTAAGCTGATAGGAAAAGGTGGGTAATTAACTTATACTTCAACATACAGGCTGAATGCCTCAACCATACAAAATGAGTAATCCATGATCAAAATATCTTTATTCTTTTTCCCTGGTATGAATGATCAAGCCAGATATAGAGGGTGGTGTGATAAGAATTTCTACAGTCCCCTGTTCAAGAAAAAAGAATCATGTTCCCTGCCAGATGAGCCAGGTAGGGAGGATTTCGCTGGCTGAGAAGAACGACGATGAGGGTCTGTTGTGTGGTGGCGAGGGCGGTGGCCAACGGTGATGCAGCTAGAGCTGCTGGCCGCTGGGCACGAGTGGGGGGAAAGGGAAAGAAGGAAGCTCACAGCTCCCGCTGGCGTCATGAAGAATTGCGGAAACGTCACCCACGCGGAGCATTCGCGATGAGTCGTCGTTTCCTCGAGATTGGAAGAGGAGGTAGCGACAACTGCAGAGCCAACGACACTTACGGCGCTGCCAGGAGAGCCATTCGTGCGTGCTACGCCACCGGCGGCGGAGCAGGCCGCGCGAGAACGGCGGTACGGCCGACGACCGGATGAAGACCAGCGCGGAGTGGGCGGGCAGGCGGAATCGGCGGAGGTAGAGCGGAGTTATGACCAGCGGGTAGGCTGCAGGACTTGAACGCGACGCGGAGAAATATTAATACGTGGATAGAGTTTCTTTCGGTATACACCGTCGATGTGCCTGCCATGTCTGCTTAGTTTTTTTCAGTCGGACTGGGGACGGTAAAACGTTGACGTGAGTAGTAGCGATTGGGGTAAAATGCTTGGCGCGACCGGGTAATGTAGGTGGAGGAGCTGCCGAACACAAGTGCCTAGGGAAAGACCCTATTCACATTGACAATGCATTATACACAAAGGCCTCAGCTTCGTGCGAATTTTCTCACCCTGTCGTTGGGCTCAAATAAAACAGGTCTAAACCAGAGGCCTAAACAAAGCAGGTCTTAACCATAGCTCAACCAGTGGTCAAGAGATGTGCTGAATCTAAGTGGGCGGGCGGGCAGAATCAGCGGCGGTAGAGCGGAGTTATGACCAAGGGGTAGGCTGCAGGACTCGAACGCGACGCGGAGAAAGATTAATACGTGGATAGAGATTCTTTCTGTATACACCGTCGATGTACCTGCCACATCCGCTTAGTTTTTTTCAGTCGAACTGGGACGGTAAAACGCTAACGTGAGTAGTAGCGATTGGAGTAAAATGCTTGGCGCGAACAGGTGATGTAGATGGAGGATCTCCCGAGCACAAGTGCCTAGGGAAAGGCCCTATGCACATTGACAATGCATACGACAAAGGCCTCAGTTTCGTGCGAATTTTCTCACCTTATTGTTGGGCTCAAGTAAAACAGGTCTAAACCAAAGACCCAAACAAAGCAGGTCTTAACCATAGCTCAACCAGTGGTCAAGAGACGTGGTGAATAAAAAAAAAAGACGTGCCGCAATCACCAAAAGACGTGCTGAATTAAAAAAGAGGAAAAGGGTAAAAAAAAAAAGAGACGTGCTGAAGCTGCCGAGCGCTGCCTGCTCCTCAGTTCTTCGAGCGACGATAGGTAGTGTATCTCACCTTGTTGTTGGGCTAAGTAAAACAGGTCTAAACCAAAGACCCAAACAAAGCAGATCTTAACCATAGCTCAACCAGTAGTCAAGAGACGTGGTGAATTTAAAAAAAGACGTGCTGCAATCACAAGAGACGTGCTGAATTGAAAAAAAGAGGAAAAAAAGGTAAAAAGAAAAAAAAGAAGTACCGAAGCTGCCGAGCGCTGCCTGCTCCTCAATTCTTCGAGCAATGATAGGTAGTGTATGTATGTATGTATGTATGTATTGAAGGAAGGGCGTCAGAAACACTGGGCTTTGCATGTCGGATTTGGGCCTCGTCAGCAGATACGTCACAGCCCAACCGCTTATCTATCCTTTTCGGCGGGCTGGCTCTTCTCTTCTCCCATGGGGCGATGACGCCATGGGAGTTCTGAAATCAGGAAGCGAAGTTCAAACAAGCTTTTTCGCTTAATTAAAAAAAGAAGGAAAAGCAGCAAAAGCAGAGCAAGCAGAATCAAATGCACCAGTATTTGGATTAACTTTCCTTTATTTTTTAATTAATCTGAATTTCCAAATGAATTACATTTCTCACGTATGCAAATAGGTTGACGAAGAATGGGAATCATCCGTCGCCTCCTCGCATGTAGTAGTAAACCATAATGATCTACACTATGCACCGGCTGGCAATTATTTGGGATGTACCTTTTCTTCGGTAAATAAAATAATTTACTTTAACATGACACCATGGCAACATCAAAGGGAAACTTTAAGGTTTCCGTGGGAACTTGGAAAAATCTGGGCGTCGTCTCTCCATGTACGCGTTCTTCCCTTCCTTTGCCTCTTCCGTGCCGTAGAATATCAGCGTCGCATTACCTCCAAGCTCCTGCAGCAGAAGCGTAATCAGTAATTAGAAACACGGAGACAAAAGCTTACAACTTGATATAACCAGCTAATTTCAGAGTTGGGTTGCATTTTGAGCTCCAGCAATTATGCAGGGAAAGGGGTTTGTTTAGCGAATTTACCTGAAGACCTGCATAGCCATCATCAGCTGCGTTGAGTGCAGATTTTAGAACTCGAATGGCCATCGGGCTGTTTCTTAAGATTTGTCGGCACCATTTCACGGTTTCTCGCTCCAATTCAGCAAGCTAAATTTGCAAGGCATATATTGTCAGTGCATCAGCAAGAATAAAACATCATACTAGTTCAGTTTATGTAGTTCAAATTTGAAGCACTCACCGGCACTACGGTGTTCACAAGTCCCATTTTGTCAGCTTCATCAGCAGTGTAGAATCGTGACAGAAACCACATCTCACGTGCTCTCTTAGGTCCAACCTGTTCATAGAGCAAGAATGGAAGCACGAATAGCTCGCCACTTAATTCTTTTTGGTATGTTTTAATAATATGGAAATGGAAAGTGTTGTTCAGAGTAAACTCTTATGAGTATACTACATCAGTAAGATAACTCACCAACCGGGACATTATGGAAGATCCATAGCCAGCATCGAAGCTTCCTACCTGTGATACAGATTGCAAAAGAGGGGGAGGGTGGCTTAATGAAACAAAGAAGGGGGGATTCTACAATAAAATGATCGTATTGAGATTTGAGACATTTCACATTTAATACATGTATACAAAACTTATGGTTTTTAATCCTCTTCCGCAGGCAGGAAGAATATAAAGTTTAGACCAGAAAATCACCTTGGGCCCTGTCTGCCCAAATATCGCATTGCCTGCTGCAATTGTCATGTCACAAACCATATGCAAAACATGTCCACCACCAACAGCATAACCAGCAACCTGTTAGTAAGTGACTCAAAATAAGTCTATAGGATGATGCAAGTGAAATAGGAAAAAGGGAAATGACAGTGATGATCATACCATTGCAATAACAGGCTTTGGAAGACGGCGAATTTGCACCTGAAGAAATGATTCATTGATATTCACAGGATTAACAATAGTTTATTATCTTACAAACTGTAAGTTTAAATCATTCCATACTGCTTGACTTACTAATACTGTAAGAGCCAGCGGGACAAATAAAATGCGCTCTTACTAATTTATAAGCGGTACAACAACATATAATTGCATTAATCAGGAATTGAAGTCAACATTGAAACTACTATGTCATTGTCATATTTTGTTGAAGCTGAATGATGTAGGTCAGTTCAACTCCACATTAAAAAAAAATCACCTAAAGTGGGCACAGAACGCCTACATCGCGTGCAAATACACCAATGATAGAAGGCGTGCACCATTTATATATAATTGTTTTTAAAAATAGCACAACCATTGTCCTCTGACTAATAAAAAGGTAAACAGTTTGTATTGCTTAAACTTTGCCTATTTATTATAATATGAGGAGTTTTACGGTGCTTGGAAAAATGGAGAATCGTCCATTCACAAAGATCTAACGGTGGTAAAATAGAAGGTACCGGGAGGTACCCAAAGAAAGGTACCTGGAGGTACTAACTAAATATATTTTCTTGTATTAAAATAAATACTTAGTTAAATATTCAATTAGATCAATGGCTAGCATTAATCAGCCACAAAAGTACCTTGTGGTACCTTCCAAGCATTGTAAAATTCCTCTTATAATATATATACAGTAGGAGGAAACCCCTCCTGATTCCTCTAAAAAGGAGGTAAACATCAGAAGTAATTAAGATTACTTATTCTAAAAGTTGTCAAACAATTTCTTTAAAAAAATGTCAAAGAAAGTGTGTGTGACCTGGAGGTCAAGAACATTGAGGCGGCCAAAGCTATCGAAGTCAACATATCCATCAGAATCTCGTAACGCCTGGTCACCGCCGCTACAGAACGCCTTGGTTCCCTGGTCAATGAAGACACCCAAAATAAGCTTATCTGTCACAACTAACCCTGCTCCATGGATGCGAAAACACCGAATTTCATGTTTCTTCTATAAAAGCAAGGAGCATTGGTACCTTCCCTGTTAGAATGATTACTCCGATCGAACTGTCGTCTCTGGCATCGTTGAACGCGCGCATCAGCTCCTTCACGGTCAATGGACGGAACGCATTCCTTCTATCTGGCCGGTTTATGGTGATCTGCAAAAGCAATTGGGGTTGAACAACCACGAAATGCAAGAACCAGGGGTAACTGTAATCAGATTGAGGCAATCTTATTCCACATGGACATCGACGGATGGGAAAAAGACTAGTCACCTTGGCGATGCCCTCTCCGACGGCCTTCTCGTAGATGATGTCGACGAACGGCTTCCCCGACTCGTCCGTCGCCGCTCGCCACTCTGGAGGCTCCGACGACACGTCGCCGTGCACGCGCCGGTAGCTGTCCCCCGCGGGCGACGACGAGGAGGAGGAGGAGGAGGAAGCTGCCGTGGGAGTAGGACCTATGGGGGGCGTAGTGCCGTGCGTGACCGGGAACGACGGCACGAGGTGAGCAGCGACGCGGGCGAGCCTCCTCTCCGCCGCGTCCATGGCGAGAGCTCAGCTCGGGTGTCAGGGGGTGTGCGTGCCGCGCGTGGTGTGGTCGGTTTGGTTCGGAATTGGGGGGCTTTGCTGGGTTCAGGATAAAAGGGCCCCACCAGGCCAGATTATATCATACCCACACAGACGACCCACGTGGCGGTGGTGGTGTGTGAGTTAATGGGCCGACGTGGAAGGTATCATACATTCGGCTCGGTTTGTGTCGATTTTATAACTTGGGCCAGAAAATCGTGGCCCATGGACCAAGCTAGCGCCACCCCTGCGCACTTTGGCCCAGTTAGAGCCTTGGCATTTCAAATTCACTGAAGCGTGGAGCTTCACGCGCGCCATGCGGCGGCAGCCAACCATGGGGGAATGGAAAAGCTCCAGCAAGCGGCCCTGTCAAAGAGAAAAAACGACTCCACAAAAGGGAAGAGCTCATGGAGCCTGCTTGCTTGTACAGCAGGAAAACCAACGTCACGCGGGGCCACAGCACATGTCGAACAAGATGGAGTTGGACTGATAGGAAAATCGATCGTCCAAACCTTCAGTTCCGAGCCGTGTTCGGTGTTGCATTAAACAAATTATTGCAGTTCAAATCGAAGCTCTCTCCGACAGGTTAGCGCGCGTCACCTGAAATCCAATCCAGTACATCACCACAAATGATCATCTGATTTAGACCGACAACAGAAGCTCGGGCCTGGCCCGGTTGTGTCTTTAGCTCCGGCTTCCGGGTGGTCGAACTCTTTTCGCGGCGCCAGGTAGGCCGGTCTGGTCAATAGTGTGTGGGAGCCCGGCTGCCGACAGCGGCCGGTCTTGCTTCAGGCGGCGAGGCAGGGGGACCGCCCAACTCGATGACGACCACGGCAACGCCGGGTATAAAGCGCCGCCCGGAAGGTATTACGGATACGGCGGGTGGCCTACCGTACCGACCGGTACGCGACGCGAAGGGTTTCGCGAAGCTTTACGTGGGCCCACGGCCACTTTGATCTCTTGGCAGATCATGCTACAGAATGTTTGCCAATCTCTGATACAGCAGCGTGATCGGCTTCTTAACGTAGATCTGCGAGAATATCCTATGATTAGCGCACATGTAGCGTGCTCAAGCTCCGGTATATACGCAACGAAGCAGCCCGGGCCGGCAGGCAGTTTGTGATGAGCTAAAGGTGACGGATGGTTCAAACCTAGAGAAACGGGAAGTGTTCCAGGGGACGGACTATCGCTATCCAAAAGATGCCGGGGGCTGGCTGAGGCCCACACCACGCCCCGATCCTGTCCCTCTCCAATCGAAAGGCAAAGCGGGCCTCCTCTCTATCAGATCAGATATACTAGTCCTATCTCCCAACCAAAGGACACCAATCTCTAGGCTTAACTCTGGCCGTGTCGGGACACCTTTTTGAACGGTGATCTCCTCGGCCGGATCCCCTCCCTGCCCTCGCCACCGCACCAAACACCAACAGCTCTGTTCGTCGCGGCCTGAGTAGTGAGGAGGAGAGCGGTCGCGCGCTCGTGCTCCTCCGCTTGTTTTTTCTCCCGTCTTATTTTAACTCTCTCCTGTACTGGGCATAGCCACGCAACAAGCGATTACAGATCCCACACGGAGCACAAGGCGTACAAACCCTGTCGGATTCGAGCATTAGGCTAGGCCGCTGATGCTAAACACTCCTCGAGTCGCAGCAAATCATGGAGCGAGCGTCCGGATACTCTGCACGCGTCCGCCCAGCGGCCACATTTTTTGCTGATATAATGCATCTACCAATCTGCTGCCTGGTCTTATTGCATCGGCGCAGTGCATCATCAAATGATTGTAGCAAGCGTAGATGAAGCGAGCTGCAAGTAAAAAAAAGCTTGCCGGGTATTAGGGCATATACAACAGTTTAGACAGCTGCTGTCTTTTTATCATACACAGACAGCTAAATAGACAGTTTCTACAATAGTCTAGACAACTGCTGTCTATTTGGCTGTCTGCAAGAGTATTAATTCATCCATTGACACGTAAATCATGGTGATCTAATACAATTTGATTTTTGTAGTCATTCTAGTACTTACATGAGAGAACACATGATATATTCAAATAATTTGCATGGCTCTTTTAGTGCAACATATATATATAATATATTTATAAGAAAAGATTCTTATGAAAATGTTCAAGTAGCACGAGCATGCAGCACAGCCCCAAATGTGAAGTCATCTGGATACCCCCATCATCATCGTTGTTCCAGGGGACGTTGTGTCTGCTGGGCATTTCATCAAACAGCTCATGGCTAGATCTAGTGTCCCCTCCATCTCCTTTTCCCAGCCTGGTTGCTCTTCTCTTCATCCTTCGTATGCTCTCTCTTCCCTGCCTCTCTCTGCAGCGGTGCAGTCGGATGCTCGGGCTGCAGGCCTGCTGCCTCCGCAGGGTGGCCACAGCACAGCTGGGAGGACCTCGCGCAGGGCAACGGCAACCGTCGGCAAGCCGCCATGCGAGGCCGTGGCTTAGAGCAAGAACTTGGCGGAGGGGAGATTGGAGGGAGGAGCACGTGAATACTTGACGCGAAGGAAAAAATCAAGCGCGCACATACGATCCGTGGTCGCCGTCGACAGTGGGCGCTGGACGTACAACGCGCTTCGGGAGCCGTCGTATTGCGTCGGACCACGAGCGCGGGCTGTCGACTCGTTCGTCGACGACAACTCCCTCTCTCCTCATTTAATCACTGGCACGGAGGCTAATTGTGCTGAGATGGACTCAAAACGACGGCAGCCGTCTCACCTTTGTACGTGCCCTTAGCAGGAACTGGAACAGCAAACACGGCCTGGGTTTGCTTTGGTGGCGGTCGTGCCGGCGCTTTGGCCGTTGCGGGTGCAGTGCGGCATACGGAATGCCGGAGCGGGGCCACAGGGTTTCGCTTTCTCTGGCATCGCTGCCCTCCTTTGACTTGGCAGGGGGGAATTAGCAGCACAGCAGAGAAGCATTGTTGCAGCTGCGGCATCAGTGACCAGTGATTCATTCATCGATAAAGGGGATAGCAAAACACAGCAAACAAAACAAAAGAGGAAGAAGCGAAGAAGAAAGAAAGCAAAGAAGCGCCCCCCTACTACGACTAGCAGTCTAGCAGCAGCTGCTCGCTGCATGCATAGCATATGGCATGCGTCGCAAATGATCAGATCAGGAGGAGCGGAGGAGGCTACAGCCCTGGGATCCGTATCGGATCCCCGTAGCGGCCCAAGCTTGGCCTGGTTTGCGTGCGTGGAGGTTGGTGCCAAAAGGCGGGATCTTCTATGCCCTGACCGCGACTGTTCCTTGGACCGATGATCGGATTCGATTCGACGCGGCACTTTTGATGGAGGCTCCCCCGGGGGCATCATGCCACGCCACCGTGGTCGTCGTGGCCGTGGCCGTGGCGTCCAATTATAATCGCCGCCCGTCTTTTCCTCCTCGTCCACCTCGGCTCCTCCTGGAAGCAATTTAGCCGCTTTGCTCTTTTGCTTCTTTTGATTTGCGTCGTTGCTTGCTGCTGCCCCCCCCCCCCCCCCCCCTTGCTCGTTCTTCCCCGCTGCTCATCTTTTGTTCTCGCCGCTCCCGTGGCTTCTTTACGTCCGATTCGGCCCGGCCTCCCTTTGCTCTTTTATCCTCTTTGGGGGTCTGGAAGCTCGCGGCCGCACCGCGCCGAGGCTCCTCCTTGATTCAATCATGTGACCCAAACGTGGTGTTAATTGCGAGCTCCTGCACACCCCGGCCGGCATCAGCTTTATTTTTTTGCGGTGGATCGAGATCCCGTTCATGGTGTGTTTAGATTGGAAAAGATTTCTCGAAAAAGCGCTGTAGACCTAAAAATACACTGTAGATGAAGTAGTGTTCTGTGAGTAGAAAAGATGAGATGAATAGAAAAAAGTTAGATGAATAATGTTTTTTAAAGAAACTTTTGTAACTAAATGCACCCAAATGAGATCACCGATCGTGATCGATCGGAGGTGCAGACTGCAGTAACGGATCAATCGTACTGTACGTAACATGACTGTTCAGAGCGCCGTCGCGCCCCTGTTGCTATCTGTATGCATGCGTACGTCGGCGCAGTGAAACTAACTGGGGCATGTTCAGATTTCCAACTATTCACTGTTCATTTCAACTTTTCACTATTCATTTCAACTTTTTACTATTTCTCCCTCACAAAACACGTTTCCCAGCGAATGCTACAGTATTTTTCTTATGCTACAGTGTTTTTTCCTACAATCTAAACACACCATGGATAGGAAAGCGTACCATGTCCATGCATGGCGTGTGTGCTTGCATGGTAGGGCATCACTCACAGTCGTCTGTGGCTCGCAGCTGAAGAGCGCCGAGCGCGTGGCGACGGAGGCAATAACTTCGACCGATCGTGTCATTATGCACGATGACGTACGTCCGGCCTCCCTCTTGGCATCGCAAGAGACGAGCTAGGGTGTATTTAGATGGTAGAAAAAAACACCGTAGCATAAGAAAAATACTATAGTATTTGTTGAGAAACGTATTTTGTAGAAGATGAATAGTGAATGGTTGGGAATATGAACATAAGCCTAAGATCGATGCAGCGCGCACCAGCAGGATCAGGCTCGTCTCTGCGGCTCGCAGCTTTCTTCACCTAACGGATGGACGACGCATGCATGCATGGCATTGGCATGCATGCCGGACTGACACCCATCTCGTTGTTTGACGGCTCGGCTCGAGCTGGGACGACACGGGATCCCGCGGCGAGGAGAGGACGACGAAGCCAGCCAGCCGCCGCAGAGGCAGATCGAACTGTGCCCCTCGTGATCGGCAAACCCCCAACGCACGCAGCCGGCGAATCCAGCATGCCAGGACGCGCGCCGGCGCCGCGGCAGCACATCACAAGTTCTCCTTTGAGGCTTCGATCGCCTCATCTCACTCATCTCGTCCACGTCCCCATATGTGCGTGGGAGACTGTTCCCGGCTTCACGTGGCTTCGCTTTTGACCGGGCGGCCACACCCCCTCTTTGACCGCTCCCCGGGCCCACAACATCCGCCACGCAGACACAGGCAAGCAGAAGCAGAGCAGCGGCTATGTTCAGATTGAAAGTAAAAATTACTTTTTCTAGATAAATAGTATACTGAAAAACATGTTCTGAGATAAATAGAAAAAATAGTATTTTCTGAATCCGAACACAGCCCCGCCTCGCGTCGTCCTTTCCCTCTCTGCGCTGCATCGCTTGTCGCGCCCCGGCCGGAATCCCAAATCTGGCAGCCGGGACAGGGCCGAGCCCACGCCACGCCAGCTTACCCACGTCGCCGCTATAAGAACCCGAGGCCCCTCCATGCCCTGCCGCTCCACAACATCCACACCTCGCTCTCGACTCTCGCCTCCGCGCGTAGCACGATCGAACCGTAGCGCGCTTGCCTGGTGGCCAGTTCCGAGGAGAGACATCCCATCCCCCTCGATCTCGTCTTCTCCTGTCGTCCAGTCCAGCACCCTCTCCTCCTATATTAATCCCATCATCCCGATACCAAAGGCCACCACCACTTGTAGCAGCTCGATCGATCGAACCATCCGTTCCGGCGAGCGACCAGTGAAGATGATGCACGAGGCGGCGCCCTGCACGTGCGGGCTGCTCTACGGCAGCTGCGGCGGCGGCTGCTCGCTGCTGTTCTCCGCCGCCGGAGCGGGTGACCACCACCACTACTACATGGACGCCGGCTTCGGCGCCGCCGGGCCCTACGGCGGCTCAGTGGACTGCACGCTCTCGCTCGGCACGCCGTCCACGCGCCGCGCCGAGGCGGGCGCGCGCGCTCCGGCTCCGTCCGGTGGCATGCACTGGGAGGCGCCCGTGCCCAGCAGCTGCAACGGCGGCGTGGGCAGGCAGCAGGAGACGCGCGCCTCCGCCGCCGAGGCTAACGCCGCCCGCCGCTGCGCCAACTGCGACACCACCTCCACGCCGCTCTGGAGGAACGGCCCTCGCGGACCCAAGGTACGTAACGTGACGCGACGAACCGACCATGACGTCGTGCAATCGTGATCAATGCATGTATGTATATTGTCCCGTTGGGGAAAATGTGCTTGCTTGATTTCTAATCTTGATCGCATTTTGCTGCATGCAGTCGCTGTGCAACGCGTGCGGGATCCGGTACAAGAAGGAGGAGCGGCGCGCGGCGGCGGCGGCGGTGGCGCCAGCGGCGGCGATGGCCTCTGTTGACGGCGGAGCGGAGTACGCGGCGTACGGGTACGCGGCGCGGCAGCCGCAGCAGTGGGGTTGCTACGGCCCAAAGGCGACGTCCTTCGGGATGTTCAGCGACGCGGCCGGGGAGGTGGTGGACGGGCCGTGCCTGCCGTGGGGGCTAGGGGTCATGCAGTCGTCGTCGCCGGCGTTCGGGGCAGTCCGGGAGATGCCGAGCCTGTTCCAGTACTACTAGTCTACTACTATACCAGTAGCTAGCTAGCAGAAGAAATGGTAGACTGCAAGTCCGAAGTCTCCTTTTTCTCTTTCTCCCCTTTTGGTAACTCAACAAGATGCTGTACTTCTTTTTGAGGGCACGAGATGCTGTACTTGACCAACGACTCCCACAGCTGCATCAAAAGCTGAAGCTGATATGGTTTAATCCGATTTCATTCACTCCTGCTCATCTCTTTTATTTTCTACTTTTGCTATAGCAATTCTCAATGCTTGGTTCAAGCAACAAACATATTTATGGGTAGTTCTGTCTTCGTGTTTGAATCTGCTTGCTGCATGATGATGATTTGGTGATGAACTACTAATCAAGCTTAGCCTCCATTTGAAACTTACAAATTTGGCAAGCAGAGAGTACTGTACAGTTCAGGATGTAGACAAAAAAAAGCTCTCATGTGTTCAAATGTGCAGTTTTGGCCTGGACCTGCTTTGCTTTGGTGTTCATGATTGGGTTCATTGGGGAAACCGTGCACAGCTGGCTAGATTTGCACCTTTTGCTGGGGCCAACGGTCAATCATCGGTAGTTGCATATATTTCGGACCCACAGACGTACGGGCGGCCCTCCTTTGTACTCGTAGCTTCTCTTCTTGCTCCTGCTTGTCGTTAGTCACATGAAGGAAAAGCTCCAAGAGTTCATCTCCCCAACATAAGATGTCTGTTCCATTAGGCCATCATATGTCCACGCTTTGGAAAAAATTAAGTTACTGGAACTTACGGGTATACTATAGCGGTTGGCCTGTTCTTCAGTTCTTCTACATTATTGGTTTGGCGACGTTGTCATGCTTGCACCGTACCACTCATACACTTTCTCTCTAAAATGCCAGCGCCCCCGATCAGTGTACGGGATGCTCGTTAGTACTTTGAAGATCAATGGGGTCTAAGAATATCATCTCCTCATGCGCCATCCCCCAGTTTCAAAGACAGTATCTGCTCCACAGACACCCGATTAGCGATGCTCCTCAAATAGCAGGATTATTATAAAGTCTTATTTTGTCATCGCTCACATGAACACATTCACTGTCAACTCTTGTATTGTGCGGACATGTTTCCATGAAAACCTCTATGAGTCTCTGATGTGTAGGTCACTGCCGAACTGCAAAAACACGTTGGCTACCAAATGTTCCGAATTTTTAGGACTTTCTTTTTTGCAACGAGCACACACATTGTTACTCTCTCCATATTGGTAAAAAAACTAGTTTATGACAATATTTAGCATACCAGTGAGTAATTAATTATGATAGAGTACGTTTTCCCTATTTGCACTTATTATATTTTAGATTAAGGAAATTATATCTGGTCTTGAACAATCACATGCAAATGTCTACGACCATAACAAAATAAATCCAGTCATAAAGCCAAAAGATGCAAGAGCACTTAGACTCTACACTCAATACGAGTACCAAAGAAAACAAGAAAGAAAGCTAGAAAGACTAAGCTTCAAATTTCTTCTATTCACTTGCTTCAACCTTGCTTTGAGCTTAACAAAATCCTCACATGTGCCATCTTCTTAAAACCTTTAGATGTTAGGATCATCCTGCTTGACGACCACCTGCTCAATAGTGATCTTTTGTCGCATAGAAATTGCACTAAGTCAATCTCTACTACAAACTCCAATCCATGGAGGTGTACTGCAACAACCTGTGCATCAGCATTCCTTCAAGCAAATTTGGTGTGTCATCCCAAGGATCCTTCTAAGCGATGGCTCAAGAGGAGAGCAACGTTTAATGTCGCCGTTGCCCGAATCTACGAGTTGGTTCTTCGGTTTTCACCTGAAAAGGTCATGGGACATCTCGGTTCTCATGACAACACCTTCAACAAGGAAAATGATGAAGATAAAAACCATCGAGCATGGCTTTCACCTGAGAACTTGGTTTGCTTGACGAGCACCAAACGCTTGTCCACCACGGGCCCCTTGCACCCAATCCTATAGCATCTAAAGCGCCGAAAAAGGAGATCCGACGAAGCCAAAGAGCCCCACCGCTACCTTCCCCACACCTAGGAGAGTGGAGGGAGGAAGCTCGATCAAGAGAGGGTCCAAACCATGGGCAGGCAAATCCGCTTGTCCATGGTGGCGCCAGATCTGCTGCCCCACCCGCTAGCCAGCCGGCCTCTGCCGCCAAGGAGCTTCCCCATGGAACGCTCACTGCATGGTCTAGCCGAGGTGGCCTGAGGACACCGCCATCCTAGCTGTGTCACAGGCTTTCAGCCACAAGCTCCAGCAGTAGCGAAGAGGAGGGAGAGCAGGGGGTGAGGTCCTTGCGAGTGGCGGCGATGCGTGTTCCGCCTGTGCCGCCCGAGAGCGATGCAAGAGAGGGGAAGTGTCTACATAGATCCTAACATTCCCTTGCCCTTATTATACAGGGTGGCGGGTATATTACAAAAGGGATTCGTTAACAGGCAAACCTGCTAACACATGGAGACCTAAGGGAAGATGATCCGGGTTCGATCCCTCACCATCATGATTGTTTGTTTTTCGTTGTGATTTTGCCTGCCGCACCACTTAGCATTCGTGTTTTGGGCATTGTGTAGCGGGGACGGATTTGTTTGCCCGCTGCCATCCGTGTTTCTTTTCGCGCTTCCATGAGTCTGCCACCATGTTTGTTTGTTTCCTTTACCACTGTTTTTTTTTACAGTTGTCATGCTCGTATTTTTGCAACAACACATTTGTTTCTTTCTCTGACTTCCTTGTGCATGTTTTTTCATCCAGTATCAACCACCACTTGGGATACTTGCATAGTTGCCTGACTATTTAAGCTCGTCAAGCACTCATCCAGTATCACTTGCACTTGTCCAACACACATCCAGTGCAACACATGGTCGATTTTTATTTGCTAGCTTCGATCTCAACAAGCCTATCCTAGAAGATGACAAGGACAATGTGGCCTTCGTTCTCAACAAGCTTAGCTATATTGGAGGATGACAAGGACCATAGTAATGCGCAAAGTCGAGTGGCATTGTGGAGTTGAGCTCGAGTTCATCGGCGTCGTGGAGTCATGCATGAGGTCCTGTGGCTCCATTTCCTAGTCTGGCACCACCTTCTCCGATGAGATGAAGTCTAGTGTCACCTCCATGTGCGAGTCTGGCACCACTTACATGGCGCGAGCGAGTTTCATGCTGTCATACTCCATGGACCAAGTGAGCGAGCAAGACAAGTGAGTAGTATGGGGGAGCAGTCAAGCGACTACGGACGTGCATGTTCTAAAGCAACATGGTTAAGGAAGACATGTGAGCATGGTGATTAATGATGTCCAGGAAGCTAGTCGGTAGGGGAAAACACACCCAAAATACTCTAATGGAGCAAAAAAAAAGAATTCATCTGTGCAAATAGAATAAACTCATAGAACAACTTCCTTTCTATAGAGGGTATGCTATAGACCAATTTTAACTATCATTGATTACTGCATGATAGACGAGAAGGAAATATTATGACAATATCTGAAAAAGACTTCTATAACATTGAAGACAGATAATAAATGTCATGGGTGAGAAACTAATGAAAAATATCATATATGCGTGTCTCCTATCTCGTATGCTAGGCATGGTGAAAACCCACCTTCTTTGCCAGCAATGATAATATGTTATGCTGTAAGGAAATGTGACCCATCTGGTATACTTCTTCTATATATTGCTAAGAGGATATCTTCACCAGCTAGACCCTAAACAATTTGGTGTTGCTGCGGGGGTTTTCTCATGTAGTATTAAACCTGGTCTAGATTTTTTGGTCTAACCATCTTACAAAGCAAAGAGTTTTATATCTACAAGAGTCAAGATACGTTTATGGGGTTTTTGAACTAGGAACAATTATAATTTTTTTTATTTATCCGTTCTATACTTTTTTGCATTGATTGATTGATTGCTTCATTGCAACACGAGAGGAGGTCCGCATAGGAGCTGATATAACTAACCTTCCAGATTAAGTAGTTAATCAACATCCTCTAGTGCACTATTATTTATCTACCCTACCATGACAATACTATCATACATGGCAACCTTGCCATCTGTTCACTTATGAGTAATATGTCACTTCATGTCATCGTACATGGCAACTTTGCCATCTGCTCACTTATGAGTAATATGTCACTCCATGTCATGATATGGCAAGGAGGATGAGACCACCCCTATTTATAAGACTCCATGACGCTTGTAACTTTTACATGTGTCCATCTTCCACACTTCTCAATAAAATATCTAACTCAAATATTTTTCAAGAGTACATACTTTCTTAACATTTGTACCCTATCAAAAATATCTAGTTCTAGAGTATTCCACATTTCACCATCAAGGACCCCAGGCTCATGGGTCGCTTCATGCCATTTTGGCCAAGTAAGGAACAATATGACAAAGAAAGACTCCGATCAACCAACTGCAAGTTGTAACCCTAGGTCATCAGACTATATAAGGTGACCTAGGAGGACCCCCAGGGGTATGACATCAACCTTTAACCACATAGCACAAAGCACATGTGCTTGTAATCCCTTTTGAAAGCAATATGGACACATCCACCAATACAAGATGTAGGATATTATGCCCCGATGTCTAAATCTACTACTTAGGCTATCTCGTTGTGAATTGCCATAGCAAACCCCCGGCAAATCCTGAGCATGGTTTCATTGCACGGCATCATCGCCAAGACCTTGGAGTGCATAGTGGTGCCCGGTGCTGATGACGTCCGATCCATTGCTTCACCTTCGCGCACAAGCACCAGGGCAAGGATGCGTGCATCAAATCATCATCGTCGGGGACAGCACTGATCTGATCAAATCACCAGAGTCCATGCAGGGGTGTCCCGACAAATTTTGAGGCTATATGCAAACTAAGAAATAGGGACCTTCATTTAAATGATAAAATTAATTATTATGTTTAGTGTGTTTTAATATTGATTTATAAGGTAGGAAATAAAAATTTACTTTCTGATATGGAGTCACAACTCCACTAGTTTATTCTATAATGTGATTTGGAGAAGACATAGATAGAAATATGTTGGAAAAATAAAACACTAGGTTAATAGTTGTGCATACACTAATGATGAAAAAAAGCACTTAGAGGTATATCCTACATCATGGGTTAAGACGATGGAAACGTTGGGGTCTCCTCTCTTCTTAGGATTCGCGATCAAGAAATGAAGACATGGTTTGCAGTGTGTCGGGTACCAAAACTAGGGGTACCCCAAATGTGGCCCAAGACAGCTTAGCTGGTGGGCCGCATCCACGGCTAAAGAAGGCCCAAAGCTCAGCAGCCCAACAGGAGCCCACTACGGCGACGTCCCCACCATCATGGGAACTTCCGTCTCGTTCGAGGGTGCCGCTCACCCTCGAATGGGAATCTCCGTCACGTTCGAGCCCCGCTGCGGTCGAGGCTGCCGGCTAGGCTCGAGGACTCCTGCGCCAGGACCCTGCAAGGTATTAAATGCAGGACACGACCGCACGCCTTACTGCGCCATGCCGCGGATGGGACATCGGTCGACTCAGTCTGCGCCCGGCACTGTGGCCCTGCGCCAAGCACTGCACGGACAGGGTTTGTGCCATGTGTGCCACTGTGCTAACTACTCCACGACCTTATCCGTTCTAGGTATGCCATAGGTCTCAAGGGAGGACCCACGAAGAGCAACAGGGAGGGCTCGGCGCCATCCCCACCCCCGAGCGGTATCCCTTGAAGCAACGGTCGGCAACCACCAAATCAACGATAGCGATGTCCATGCCGTCAGCCAGAGTTGGAAGGCGCGATTCCCGCTTGAATAGTGCACGACGTGGGCTGTACAGTACATCTCGCAACATCAGCATCACGATCACACATGTACGAGCTCCCTCACCCTTGGTCGATAAAAGGGGAGGGAAGCCCATGCAACACGCAAGCACGCACACACAGAGACGAGACAACACATAAACACTTAGCCTACTCACACGATATTGGCACCTAGCTCAATCACCAACCCAAGGACTTGGGAGCTTTTCTCCCTCTCCCACCTCGCTTGTACTCCCTTACTACAAGCAACACAAAACTCGGTGCTACGCACCTCTGCTGGACGTACGACCGCGTGGCCGGAACCAGGATAAACCTTTGCGTCCCGAGTGCAACACCCAAGTCCGCCATAGGAGCGAGTGGTTAGCAGCGCAATCACTTGTTAGTGCCGGTGTGACCAATCAGGCGCCGACACAGTGTGTAGCAACCCTATCGAAGGCGAAACGAATGAGGCGTCCTAAAAAAACAATCGGTCTACTTCTGAAGTATGGATATGTGATTAAAACGAGCCAAGAAAATGATATTGGGGGAACCAGTGGAGAGATTTGGCTTTGTGAGCTAAAAAAATGCTAAACTGATTGCAATATATGGGAAAAAGAAGAATACTATTGTAATATATACATACGACACTTAGATTAAGTCTGGGCCCTGTGCGGTCGCACAACCCGTACGGGCCCAAGGACGCCTGAAAGTGCATTTGGCCCCCTAGTTAGTTTTGGTGTTGATGACACACATAATTTGGAGGTTTCATGTGTTTATTTAGATGTGCATAGGAAGTAAAGAAAAAGGGATGAAACAAAAATGAAAATTCCACAAAAGTATCCCCAGAAGCGAAAGAAAAAAGTGTGAAGATCAATGGTGGATTTAAATCTTATTCAATGTCATTGAGTATAGGAAACACCATACTATCAAGAGGGATGTGATTTATAAGCAAAGGATGCCAAAATGCCTTGAAAGATGAGAGAAATTAACTTTGGGAAAGCACAAGGCACATATGCTGCCCTGACCGGAAGTTCTGGTTCACAGCCGGAAGTTCCGGTGTGGGACAGAGAAACCCTGGATTTTGCATCGGCAAATTCCGGCACCAAACTTCACAGTGCAGGGCCGACCGGAAGTTCCGGTATGGAACCGGAAGTTCCAGTGCGGGACAGAGAAACCTTGGATTTTATCTCGGTAATTTCCGGTTGTTTGAGAGCTACTTCCACATATATTGTGCGGATCGGAAGTTCCGGTCTACACAGGAAAATGACTACCAACGACTAATTTTTGGGGGTCCCTATATATAATCCCGCATACCTCTTCACTCACTCTCTCTCGCCCATTTGAACAGCCAACACTCTCTTTTGCATTCCTTTGAGCTCCTCTCCCCTCTCTACCCTCCAAATCATAGGGAACCACTTGGGGTATAGATTGGAGTGGAGAGATTTGAGAAAAGAGAGTTGACTTTAGTGAGGGAAGGCACTCATCAATCTCAAAAGGCACGGCATCCTTGGCTCGGATTTCGCATTTGTTACTCTTGGAGCTTTGCTCCTAGACAGTTAGGCGTCGCCAAGTGCAGCACCTAGATTGTGGGAGCGCCTTCGAAGTTTGTATCACCCGTTCCTTGTGTGAAACTATTGAGTAAGTGACTCAATCTTGATCTTTATGGTCGATTGAGGGAGGAAGCAAGTCGAAAGAGACTCCACCCTTTATGGGTGGCCTCAACGGAGACGTAGCTCCCTTGGGAGTGAACTCCGGGATCAAATCCTTGTATCTGCGTGCTTTATTGTTATCGTATTTGCTCATTTACTCATATTTGTTCATATTTGCTTGTGACAGATCGATCTTTTCATATAATAGTTTCTGTTGTGCTAGATCATAGTTATAAGCTGTTATTCATCTATTGGCATCTTTCTATTCAAGTGGAATTATTATATTGTGGTTAGATTTTGAATCTCGAGTAGGGGAGTTAATCTTCACCGGAACTTCCTATACAGAGCCGGAACTTACGGTGACCGGAAGTTCCTACTCTGAGTCGGAAGTTCCGATTTAATCAGCACGGCTTTGGAAGAATTTTTCAGGTTTTATTAGGTACACATATTCACCCCCCTCTAGGCATCTACAAGATCCTTTCAACGCTCCTGAAGTCCATGTCCGTGCCCTTGTGACTTGTATGCATGCAAAATACGAGCAGCCAACACGTATATGATTTTTGGTACTGAAATGCACATATTCAAATTTGGGAAAGTTCAACATAATGAGATGGTCCAGTTCACACCATGTTGTTCTGTTCGAAAAGGCTGTACAAAAATAAGAAACTTTATAAATAACAAATATGCAAAGCATATTTGTATTTCATTATTATATATCATCATATGTATTGTAATATTACAAACTATCTTTAATTCTCTAGTATTTTTTAAAACAAAACTTTGATTATATGTATTTATGTTTAACCCTTTCTAGGCTTAACTTCTAAGGACAATCTATTGAGTCATTCTTGTTTTATAGTGCCAAACATATTTTAATCATAGAAGACATTTGAAGATAGATGTCCCTCTTTCACAAATCACAGCTAGAAACTAATTAAAGATGAAGTTCATGATAATAACCAATGAAGAAGGAAAATATGCTTTGGGATCAAACCTTCAGGTTGCAGAGTATAATAACTAAATTAAATCTAAACATTATAATTCTTGTAATTCAATTCGAAGAGGCAAGAACACACCTGATGGTAGAAAGTAAGAAATAGATGAGATAATGACCGGGCAGGCCAACATGTGAGAGAAGCTAGAGAAATATATGATTGGTCGGCTTGAGAAGTTAGAAGAGATAAATCACCAAATGTGCAAAAAAGACATGAGTCATAGCGCTAAACGCACATCTTGTTGAAATCATGGAGGATCGATAGTGTTCAAGATGTACCATGCGCATCGACTCAAGAAAATGGACTGATTGGGCCATAACGTTTCTCTCACAACTTAATTAGTTCATTAGTGGAAAAGGTCCTTTTATAACCATAAACTGTTGCGCTCCTCCAATTTTTAATATCGATGTAGAAAATCATGAATCTTTCACACCCAAACTATCAAAAACGTTTGTTTCTCAGCTTTCTTCAGTTCAAAGGCAGTTTGCACAGATGTTGCGTGGGAAGAGTCCGTTTTGAGCTATGTCATTCTTTCAGTTCTCAACCTCCATCGCCCAAGCCATGGAGATGGAGACACGCACGAGTGTGGGTGCAATCACCACTCTCCGCATCATCTTCGCCTATGGACGGCGCATCCACAGTGGGCTCTCTCGCTCTACCATGGTGATGATGCGTGCGAGCATTGACTCCTCCTCTTCGTCTCCATTCTCTGTATACTCCTCTCCCATAGACACTGATTATTGGGTGCACGCCTCTACACCGACCTCTGATTGGGTGCTCTTAACACATGACTCCTAATTGCACTTATGCTCAACCTCACTGTTGATCCCTGTCGCCTCGGTCTTCATTATCGTTGTTTGGGGGATGGCTCTAGGATCCCAGCGGCATATCGTCAGAGAGGGGTGCATGGTTAGTGGCGAGGCCAAGGTGGGAGAAGCTGAACGTTGAGCGAAAGCATTCGACGATGCACAGGAGATCATGATGCTTGCCTATTAGGCTAGACGCAACCACCATGGTGACCAAGACAAGATTCCTGAAAATGAACAACACCACGAGCGTAAGCTACCAGGTTCACCATGAGGTGCAGTCATCACCCTTTTCTTTTACGTGGCCACCAATCCAAATCAACGTTCACAGTGGAGGACCCGATGCTCAGATCCATCACCGTTGCTGCTGCCGGGAGGTTGCAAGTCAAACTAACGTCATAGTTCAAAGATTTAAAATAGATTTTTCCCGTGATACATCAACACAAATTGCCTTCAAAAGTGAAGAAGGTTGAGGAACAAACGGTTTTGATAATTTGGAGTTGAAAGATTTATGATCTTGTATATCGAGGTTGAAAATCGGACGAGCACAATAGTTTAAGGTTGTAAAAAGTACTTTATGAAGTAGTACTAATCAAAACCTACTATTAATGGTTGATTAGTGTGGGGGCTCATTTGTGGGCAATGTACAACCCTGTGTGTGATGTCAATTCTTATGCCCTAGTCTTCGCAATCTCTATCCATCTTCAGAAAGATTTGAACATCCCCACCTTCTAGTGTTTGAGATTCATGCAACACACCTCAACCGTTGGATCTCATACCCAAATCCTATTCCTCTATTCTCTCTCCCTGCTTCCTCTCTCTCCTCACATGCTCCCATCGCCGTTGACCCCCGACCGTCGGCTAGCCGACGCCGCCAACCCTCGGCCCGCCTCACCGCCCATCCGCCTCCCGCCCCTGGCCCATGTCATGGCTCCTGCACCTTCCTGCAGGGCCGCACAACCTCCCTCCCCCTGTCATGTTCATCGCGCACCGGCCGCGCCTCCAGCGATCTCGCGAGGAAGGTGCCGATGTCACCATTTAATGTTTAGTTTGTTTATATTCAACATTGTCTTTTTGTAAGTTAAGCATTTGTTCTGTGTAGTTTCAACATTTGAACCGCAAAACCTGAACATATTCGAAAATTGTTGTGTCGGTATTATCAAAATGTTGAAATAAGTCATTTGTTAATTTGGACTGTTTTCGGGTTAAAGTAGGCTTTTAAGGATGGATGGGCTTATCCACCTTCCACGAGATATAGGAAGTCTCTTAGCTTAGGCCTTTCGCATCCACACGGTACTGGGCTTAAGAAGCTGGACCTTTTTGCCAGCCCAGCGCCTTTTCATGACCAGCAACGCCCGTTCGGCCCATCCAAACTACCTTCCCCCAGAGCCCATGTGCCGTTCGTCGACGGAAAGGGTACGTGAGATGCGCGAGGCCGCGAGTCTCCCTCCCTCCTCGTCTTCCCGGCTCCCGCACGCGACGCGAGTCGTGACTCTGTGACGCCCGCCACCGAGTTCAAAAGCTAGGGTGAACGAAAAGGTCGCCGGGGCCCTTCACCGCCGTCGACCGCGCACCCTGCTACATGCTGCGATAGTACCTGTGTGATTGGTGCAGCACTGCAAATGCGTGGGGACGGCGATCAAGGTAGAGCTGCGCCGCCACCCGGCGCCCGCCATCGGTGACGAGGCCAAGCTACCTACGAGTAGGTTAGTGCTCGCGTCTTATTGATAGAGTATGACAGCTAACCGGACTAGCGATGCTTCAATTCCTACCTGCTGTTCTAATTAAGCTCTTGCATACCGATCGATGGTCGCGTAGAAATTGATGCGCCGATAGCGATCCAGGGAATTCTCGAATAACGAACGAACCTTGTGCCTGTTATGGTAGATTCGAATTTCAAAGTTTATTTTCTCGTTGCTGCCGATTCCGTGGGTATCGAGGAAGTATTGGGAGGAATTTCAAAGCTCATTGAGACCGATTCCTGTTATGGTAGCTATTTCCTTTTGTTGCTGGCGAAATCTTTGGAGAATCAGTTCTCAGACTTCTATCTGAATTTATTCAGGTACCGGTCGTGGTTTTAATTAAAGCTTGAACGGGTTACTGAGATTTTTTTGGGGCCAGGATAAAAATGATTCTGGCTTTATGATACATTACAAAAATGTACTATTAATAATAAGTTGAGAGTTGCAGTTTATCACTATACTAATGCGGGCATCTTACGCCTTACCATAGTATATGGACGAGTATGATTAATTTCAACCAAGCACAATTTTATAACTAGCAAACAGGTACAAGCGTTTTACATCACTTTTTACTGCACAAATAGTTCTAGCGAACTATAACTACACACTATGGGCAGGTAGCCCTGCACTGCAGATTACTGTACGCACACTATTTAGCTATATATATACACAACACAAATACATATGGTCGCTATCTCCTTTTATTTCTGACCAAGCCATCGTTAACTTCATAATACTACGACAATATATCAGCATGTTTCCTTCAATAGTGAAGATATCTAGTTTAGCAGAGTGACTGTGCTACTCTGGTCTGGTGGTTCTTCACGTGGTTTGCTCCTGAAAAAGTAAAGCAAAGACGTACTCATAAGTTTGTCTGAACCGTGATAACTATTGATACATGATTATTTATGTTAAATTAGGGTAGCATGAAATGAAACTTGGATAGCGATAGAAAGAGTGTTTGTTTTCCTTTGTACTAGCTCTGTCTGTATGCAACTATGCATGGATGCTATTTTTGTTAAAATGGCCGCCCGATTGTCCATTGTCTGCTGATCTATAGTAGTTCTCAAGTCATGGATATTTGCAGTTGCCTCCTCCAGAGGTACAAAGCACAAACGGTCCTGCTGTGTTTCAAGAGAGCACAGAACCGCCTTTGCATGGCCTTTTGCAAAAGACATGTACATGTTTACAAGTGGAACAAGAGCTCCTTTTGCAAGTACTACTTGAAAAAGAGATGCTAAAGTGCATGTCGGCTACAAGCCTGGAACTGAAGTAAGGGGTTAGAGTGAAAGATCTTAACTTCTCTTTTCTGCAGGGAGAATATTAGAACCTAGGTTTAGAACCTGAGTGATTAAATGACACCGGGACTCTAGGGTCCATCGCCAACAGTTAGAACAAGCTAATACAGCCTACAGAACCAGGACCTGGGGCTGTGAGAAACTGTAAAACCAATGCAATTGATCACTGATTTAGATTGGAGCATACTACTGCATGCAGGATGGCCTGGCAAAAAGCTCAAATATGCGTTGTCACTATTGACAAATTATTTATTAGTTTCTGTAAAAGTGCAAGCATTCTGAGATGTTGCATCTAGCCGTAGTGGAGTCAAACAGTAAATGAAATGATAAGTGTCCAAGTGACATCCCTGAGCTATTAGTGTTCTCCCGTATAGGGCATGCTGGTTAGCATGGCTGATGTTTCATCACATGGTGGGTGCTTGAGAGTTGAGACAACAGCAAGAAGGTAACCCTACATGACGAGTGCAGATTATGTTGCTTATCGCCAAGACCTTGGCATTATTAGGATAAGTGATCAGTTGTTAGTAAAAACTATTTTCTTAACGGGAGGATGATTAGGTTGTTTTTGTTTTTACCTTAGTTCCAAGCTCCCTGTGTGTTGTACTTGGGGCCCTGTGTGTTGTACTTGGGGCAAGGAACCCTGCCGGAGTTAATGAGCTTGATGTCATCTTCTAGTATCTCGTAGTGGCGGCGCACCTCGTCGGCCGTCTTGGTGCCACCCATGGCACGAGAAACCTTGTTCCAGCGGTCAGGTGTGTCCTCGCTGTAGTAGGCAAGGACCTCTTCAAACAGCTTGTTCTCTTTTTTGCTCCACGTGGAATCCATGTTAACATTGCGGGAAGCGCTTCTTGACCCAGACATCTTTGGATTGGACTTTCTTGGAAACTGAAGTAGTGCTGATGTTTATGTGTAGACACTATTTTTAGATAGCTGGACTGAAGCTTTTAGCTCTTGCAATGCTCTGATGTTTTGGTCTCTGTGTTGCTAGGGTGTGGCTGCTATTTATAGGCACTTGGTGAGCACGAACTGCTCATACTGCCGTCACGCTGCAATGCTTGCAATAGGGTTGAAGCTATAAGGTGAACTGGATTCTCATGCGTTGGACTCAGGACCCACTAGAAGAGCAATGTGTGAGCGTCGATGTGATGGAAAAGAGAATCACAGTATCTTTTAGTGTGAAGATAAAGAACTTCATTTTCGAATGAAGATTCTTGGGCCGCAATGTGCCTGGCTGACAAATGGATCTGACACTGACAAGGGAAAAGAGTTAAGATCACAATGCATGGCACATGTCTATAGGTTGAGATATACAATCTAGTAGGAATGGTGTAGGGTTTAGGAATTGTGTCATTGTGGGAATAGTTAATTTATTTCTGTGCAAACCAACAGTGTCTACAACACTAAGCAAATCAACAGAAACATCTTCTGTTTGACATTCTTATGTTGTTATTCGCGGGGGGGGGGGGGGGATTAGTCTTCTAAAGATTAAGAATAAACTACATATGAATTAAAATTGTTCTGAGATTAAGACATCAGAACTACTACCACAATACATGAACCTTTTATCTCTTTAAATCACAAGGTTTATATGGTGATGGCCATTATATTGGGTTCCAACTTCGAAGTAGTGGTTGATACCTCATAGCTGGACACAGGCTCCTAATTCCATATCTGTAACCAATCCTGTACTAAGGTAAGCAATTCTATTGCCAAAAAGAAAGGTAAACAATTCTCTAGACTAAAGGCCTGTGGCATATCAAGAGGCCATGGCAATGGCATCTGCATGGCTGAAGAACTGCAAAAAGATCTTAGTGGCGGGATGGTAAAATCAGATGGCTTTTTCATCACTAGGAAGAATGATGTTTGCCTCCCTCGTAAAGGAATGAAATATACTCCGTGGACCTGCATGTACGTTTGGCTGCTGGTGGCCTAGCAAACTAGCTACACCATATACATACAGGCCACTGAGCAAATAAAGCTAATTGGTCATGCATAGGAACTTGGTTGGATAAAAGGAATTCAGATTCTAATGGAGTACTTGTGACATAACAATGCGCAAACTATTTGATTCTTGATTATGCATGGCATGCATACACTGCGATTGAGATATCGCTTAATAGCACCTTATCCTTGGAAGGATAATACAGGAATGTTGACAACAATAATGACTCAAGAATCAAAACCCGAAATCTACCAAATCTTTTGTACTACTAAAGTTCTCTTGGTCTGAACAGTACACATGAGATGAGCAGAAGCAGAATATGTGCTAAAGCATGGGCTGGAGCTGGACCAACGAATAGGTATTTCCCTGTCAGCTGGCCCAGGACCTTGGAAGAGAGAGTTGCATTTGTTCTTTGGTTGTTAATCTTTGGCCTTTGAATTTCAACAAATTATATAAACCATTCATTGTTCGTTCTGTAAGTCTAGTACATTTATTAAGTATTTGCCCAATCATTAGTTTAGCATAGGCTACCGATTTGTAGTTTAACATGTTTGATATTTCTAACATCAAATAGAAGCATCATTTATCCTTTAATTTGGTGGTTAGTATCAAAATTGTTTAACTGCTCAGATTTAAAATATATTTACTTTTGACCAGAGGGTAGGATAAATATATGTGTATCCTAAGTGTACGATTACAAGTTTTATAAGGTGTTTACTTGATATTAGGTAAACCCCTCAGTCTAGTTCTTATACTGTTAATGTAGAAATGTAATGAACTTTGAACCTTTTGTGAGAGACGATTTCACCTAGGTCCATAGACTCAAAAGTCAAAAGTAAGGATCTAGGTTCTTCAACTTTTTAATGGTTCTATGTCAAAACATGGACTTGGATTCTAGCTTGGAGTGAAATACTTTAAAAGTTTAGGGAACTAGATATTTACTTTGAGAGTTTATTGATCTAGTTGATAATCTGGAACAAATTTTAGGACCTGACACTCGTTCATATTTTCCCCCTATTTTGTAATGAATGGGCGAGCACTAATGAGAAAAAAAAACAATAGGTCTAAAACGAGCATGGCATGCTCTTCAAATTAAAAAGCCTACAATTATTTTTGTTTGACCTTTTCTTTTACTTTTTTCAACAGACCTTGACAGCTTCTTTTGTAACTTTGCATCATGCATAATATTAAAATTTTACGATTATGAAACCAATTCTTCAAATGGACATGTTACTATGGTTTTCATATAGCCAATCCTATTGGGACATCAGGATTAAGTCTAGAAAGTCAGGTATTCATAGATTGGCATGTGCATTACAGTATTATTTCTAAAAATGAACAGCAATAGTGGAAAGTGGAAACATAGCTCATTTGATAAAGAACATGAAACCGCAACATAAGGGTCTGATAATAGATTTAGATGGTGTTTGGATCGAAATGGCAAGAACAAAATTTTTGCTCTCAACAAAAAAATGGCAAAAGTTTTGCCCTTTTGGGTTGTTTGGATTCAATAACTATAGTCACCTCTCTCTCTCTCTCTCTCTCTCTGGCACAAGTCCAAGGAAGTTTTGCCCACTTTTGTCACTATTTATGCCCAAAATTTTTTTGCCCTTTCATTTGTCATTTTTACCTCAACATGTTTGGATCAAATGGCAAAAAAAATTGGGCAAACTGGTAGCCATTTGCTATTTGCCCTTGTAAGCTTAACAAAACTTACATTGGAAAGGACATGCCGAAACAGGCGCAAAGTATGTCATCTCCCCCCTTAAATTCGACCAAGGGGCAAGTCCTGTGAATGTAATTCGTGTCAGTACTAATGTTCGCCACTTTGTGATCTCTATGTGCAACTGTTGGTGATTAATCGGTGTTGGAGAGCTGAGAAATGGTTCAGTGGCGAGAATAAAGTACTACATTAGAACTCCTATGCCTAAAAAATATTTGTAAGCCGACTCTCCATTCAGCTTGCAGACTTCACAACCTCAGCCACCCAATGAATGGTTGACATTGTTTTTTTTTCATAAAAAATATGGGTTGTTCAAGATTTTTTAGTCAGTTTTTTTTCATCAGAGTAATGGATTTAGTCAGGCTTTTTTCAATCTGCCTCTCAGAAATATGTTATTGAACCTGTTGTCGATCGAAGCATCATAAAATCCTTCTTTGAAAAGAACGTGGGATACTGATTCCATGTGGCAAGTAAAAGTGTGGAAACACCCGTGGGACCAAAAGGTATATATGGATCTCTCTATCTCCAATTTCCCTGGAGAAGGAATTTGACTTTTGATGCTTTATCGTCCTGCAGCTCCTAGGTTCGCCACGGAGGCCATGGAATTACACATGATTTTGCCGACCCCGATATGATTTTTGCAGCCACAAACCAGCTCCTGGAAGTTACAGAATCTTTTTATGAGCTGACGTGGAGGCGTTGGAGTCCATCCGAAGACGCTGGGGTTGGACCAAAAGAAACCAAGTTGGGCATCGTGGCGCAAGCATGCATGGACCGGTCGAGCCTCTAGAGTCTAGAGTAGGGGTAGATCTGCGTGGAATATAATCTGCATAAAGAGCGGCTGCGCTCACAAAGATACATATGATTCCCTGCGATATTTCGAACCCTCTGAGCTTTTGTTTTCCGAGAGGAATCCGCTTCTAAAGGAGTGCATTATTCGGACACATTATTTCAGCAATGCCTTGAGCACATGTGCTGAATCAGTCAGTAAACCTGTGTCTCAAGACCTTCAGTCCAGCTACGCCGTGTATTAGCTGCTGCTTTTGTAGTCTGCATCAGCCGTGGATCCCAAATCTGCAAAAGAAGCAGGCCGGATTCCAGGCGGCAAGTTGCAGGTTTGGAATCCAGGTGGTCTCTGCATCAATTTACCCAGGGATTCAGCACATTTGCCCTGAGCTCTCCCTTTCCCTAAGGCATCCAAATCCTGATGGGCAGATCAAATATACCCAGCCTAGCCTATCTAAGCACGCACGCAGCTAGGGTGTGTTATCTTCTTATCTGATGGATTTGACACGGGTTCATTAGCATAGAAAATATAACGACCGATGCCGAAAGGTGATCGGCACTGCGCAGCTGACTGCCTGGTAATCGACCATGACTGCAGTCACCAGATGCCCAGCCTGGCCTCGATGGCAACCAAAAGCTGCTCTTGATGCCATGGCGAGTGACAAAGGTCACCGAGGCGCATTTTGGCGTGTGGATATCCTGTCGGCCCCGTACGGTGAGGGTGATCAAGGCTGAGGCTGGATGCTCGACCACTAGAGCCTCCAGCGGCCGCTGCAGGGTGGATAGTGGATACCTGATTCCAGTTGGTGCTGCAGGCTTGCAGTGTCATCCCAGATGTGCATGCAGAAGGAATAACAGGTCGTCCCTAGCTTCGCCTTTGAGGACGATCGGATCACCTGAAAGCGAGCGCACGAAAGATTTCTAGCTTCAGCAGCACGCGCGCCAGAGATCTTCTATAGTCGGAATTGTTGTGGCTGAGATAGACACGTTGTGTCGTTCTTACTCTTCCCTGCTCTGTTAGATGTGTCGTTGTCCTTTGGCTAGCTGTGAGCCACTGGTGGCACAGAGGGCTGTGGAGGAGAACCACCCTCCGTCACAACTCGTTACGTGTGCATGCCTGCGATGCGATACCAATTACCAGGGCGTCGAAGCGACTTCGTTTTGTGTTCTGGTCAGCGTAGCTCTAGTAAGCATTTACTCTGAAGCTACACGAAAAAAAAAATAATCTGAAGCCACACGAGTTGGGCTTATTGATTGGTCTGGCCCGATCGGCCCAAATAGGTCTCCGCTTCCAACTGCAGGCCGGGGGATCCACAACCGAATCGATCGATGCCTGCCTCGTGTGACAGAGCTTGAGCCCGATATCGCGACGCCCTGGGATCAACGCAACCGCCGCCGCAGCGAACTCGCAATCCAGAGCGCATTACCAAGCCTGTGAAGGAGGATTCGGCGAGATCGGCGCCACCAAGCATACCGAGGCTGCGCGCAAGATGGCGGCGGCCGGGAAGGCGGCCGTAGAGAGTGGAATCAAGGCGGCGACGGCCGAGGCCAAGCCTTCGGTGACCACGAAGACGAAGCTGGTGAAGGTGGAGCAGAGCTACATCGATTCGCTCCAGGAGTTCCGAGCGGCGTGCCCTCCCCGCCCCCTGTGCGTGGACTTCAGCAACCCCACCGTGTGCGACAATGAGCCCATGCGCCGCTGCTGGGAGCAGGCTGCTGCTCTTCTGAAGATGAGGCAGGACAAGGACGATGAAATCCTCAAGCAGTACGAAGCTAATGGGGTCGCCTACTGGGAGGTTGAGATCAAGGATGAGTAGTAGTATCAGTATGTCAGTTCAGTGGAGGGGCCGTAAGTAGTCAGTAGTCGCCGTCGTCAGCTTAATACCGTGATCAGTTGTCATTGTCAGATTAGTTATTTGTGGTGTAGAGTAGTTGGTGATGGAGTCGCCAAACTAAACTAGTGATATAATGCTAATCTGTGATGCTAAAATCACGCTGCCTGTGTTTCTATTTCTATTATGCTGCCTTTGTTTTTATATTTCCATGCTGTTTGGGCGTTTGCCATGCCATTTGCTGTTATGACATCTGTTAGCTATTGGAAGTGGTGATCTAGTGCGGGTAGTGCCATTTTCTATTGCAATGACATTTTATATCTACAAATTGGTGATTGATTTGCCATTTGATGTTGTTACGTCAACTGCTAGCTATTGAAATAGCTGCTGCCATTTGTTGTTATTATGTCAACTGCTAGCTATTGAAACAGCTGATCTAGCAGCTGACATGCCCATGCTACCAAGCTAAACTTCATACTCCCTCCGTCCCTAAAAGGATGACGCTATGGGATACGTGCACGTGTTACTTTCTCAACTTTGACTCAATTTGTAGAAAAATATATGTAATATTTATATCTCTAATAAATTTGTTAAAAAACTAGATTCAAATATCTATCTAACGGTACTAATGATGTACTATAAATATTAATATTATTTTATATATAATTGGTTAATGCTCAAAGATGTTGTTTTTATTGGGAAGCGAGAATGACATCTATTTTGGGACGGAGGGAGTATGGACTAGGGCCTCCAGTTCATAGGTCTGGTAAGTCTAAATGAAAGATTGATTGTGCAGAATGTAGAAGCCACATTCTGCACTTGGATGGTCCGGTACTAATTAGTGTTTTATCAGAGCGTTCCTGGCGATCAATTAATCATGTTCAATTCAGATTCTGCACAGCTTGTGGAAAGGACAGCGTGAGAAAATGTAGCCTTTTCCTCGGATCATCAGTAACGCAACGTGCATTGTATGATTTTCTAGAACTGATGGACATGACCATCAGTAAACGACCCTTGTGTTCTGGTCAGCGTGGAACACCCCCGTTGTTCGTTCAGGCAAAAATCTGCTGGTGTGTGTTCTGGAAGGAAATCGGGCCGCCTGTTCTGTGGCCCATGGGCTGAGAAGCTGTACACTCGTAACGAACCAATTTGGACTGGCGAAACCGCCGAAACGGGGCACGTCTTCTCAAGCATCGTCTCGTGCCATGGCGATCCGGCTCAGGCTTCACCGCACCGGTTCAGCGAGTCGGCCCGGTGCTGCGTCTGCGCGAGCCGCGTGGCCAAGCAGCGCCCGGTTCAGGCCGTCCGCGCTCCTTCGCGTGCACGAGAGTTCATCGCTCAGCGTCGTCCATACCACAACAACGGATGAGAAGTTCGCGGTAGAATAGAACAGGTGGGAGATACAGCCACGCTGCATGTCACTAGGCGTTTTCTTCGCTGCATCCTCAAACAATAAACGGCGAAGCTTTCTCTGATGCCGTCTACTCGCGCGATGACTTTGGCGGATTACATAAATGTCATCAAGGTCAAAATATATGCCGCACAGCCACACTATATCAGATTTTTTTTTCCCTTTTTCTTTTTAAAGTCCGGCTCAGGTGCTCAGCAGCAAATTGCCGTTGATGCCGCATGGGGAGCAGCGGCATCAGAAAAGATAGCTGAAGCATGCCTGCGCTTTAGTGGTTTGTGCCGTGATTTGCTCTCAAAAAGCACCCAGTCAATCCCGTGGTTGGTGCCGGAACCGTGCTTCGCTACAGCGAGTGAACCATCTCGCGCGCGGCATCTTGGACTTTGGTAGTACCCGCCAACAGGTTCCATCCCGAGAAGTTCCCTCTCCAACCTTTGAGGAGATCAAAATTTCCGAAAGCAACTACGGCAACTTGAAGTGAGAAGACGAAATGGAAATCGATGGCTAGGGGAAAAAAAAATAAAGAGAGAGTACAAGCTCGTCGCCCATGTTTGGTTCGATCGATCAAACTTGATGACCGGTTAGCTCTGTGCTTGATGACCGGTTCTCAGGCTAGCTAGTTCCGTAAACTCATCACACTGGAGTACTGGACCACTAGTTGTACTTGTACGACCATACTACACACATTACGCTACGGAGCTGTTTCGGGTGCCCTGCCCGCGCGCGCGGTTTGGAATGTCTCATGTTGCTTGGAGCGCCCGACGGCCCGACCTGACGCGACGGTGCACGCCTTTGCTTCCCACAAAAGCCATTGGCCCATTGCTCCTGTCCGGCAGTCCGGACCTCCTCGGCGGGACCGCCGGCCGGGCATACGTTTGCGGCACATCATTGCGTTCCGTGCCGCGTATCGTATGAACCCCGGACCGAGTGCACCTCCCGGGTCGCCATGCGATCGAGAGGCAAACCTTCCGGATAGGTAGGTTCACTGACCGCAGCCAGGGAGCCCCCCACGCGCCAGGCAACGACGACGAGGACGGGACACACCGACCTGGCCCCTCGTAGGCCCACGGATCCGCCGGCCGGTGCCGTCTTGCCGACGCCAGCACGAGCAGAAGACGCGACGCGGGCGCACGTCAAGACACGGGACCAACAGCAACAGGCTACGTACATGGAACTGTACTGTGAGCGCTGAAAAGACTGGAAGCGGTGGGTGTCCAGGAACAGTGAACGGGCGTCGGTGGGCGGAGGGAGCACCACCGGGCCCTACCAGTCGGCGTCGGCGAGGCCCGCCGGCCGCGGAGCTGGAGCAACCGTCGGGTCGCCTTCGCGCCGCGGCCGGGGAAGCTGCTGTGAGGCCACGCGGATACAACAGTGCGGCGGGGGCCCGCCACATGGGCGGGTCCGCGACCGTCCCCGGCTTAACTGAAAACGGGCGTAATACAACTGCTGCCGCCACGCCATGATCTCACCACGTCCTCGCCGGAGTTATTCTGGGTGGGTATCCGGGATCTCGCCTCGCCTCGCCTGTTCTGTAGGGAGGAAAGCCGATAACGACGCGGGTTCTGGTCACCGATCAGGCGGGTCACGTCGTGGCCACCCGCAGCGTAATTGACGCTCATGCTCCTCGCACAGATCTGTGTGTTGTAGTTGATCGTCGTGACACCAGCGTTCACGGGATCTGCCGCAACGAACGCATACATGCAGCAGCTCCAATCAAACCGGCGTTCCCAATCGTTTTCTCCTTGCTGCGATTCTGCGAAGGTAGTTGCTGCCGCCTGCCGGGTGCAA
Source organism: Digitaria exilis (assembly GCA_015342445.1). Taxonomy (NCBI): domain Eukaryota; kingdom Viridiplantae; phylum Streptophyta; class Magnoliopsida; order Poales; family Poaceae; genus Digitaria; species Digitaria exilis. The sequence continues at coordinate 884,547 of JACEFO010001882.1, forward strand.
AATACTCCTGTGCAGGTGCAGGCGTCTGATCGCCACGGCATCGACCGTGCGTGCACGCACCGCGTGCCACCGCCCATGGTCGAAACGGCGCAGACACCGGGCGCCGGGCGGGGCCATGTGTCGGGCTGGACCTGGATACCGCGATGATACAGCGGTGTACCCCGCGGTCGCACGGCACGTACGCAGATCCTTTCTTCCCCCCGTAGGATATCACAAGTTCAGACTTGATGACGCCAAGGACGTCCCTGTTCGTAGTTCCGATCCGATCCCATGTGCCTCCACATGCGCGCAGCGGCAACGGAGAACGGACGACGCCATACAGATACACGTACATACTCGACCAACGATCGGTGGATGTCAGTGGCCTGTCCGGTGGAGTGGTATCAAATAATTTCAATTTTCTGCTGGAGCTGCAAGTCCCGACCTCAAACTTGTCACAATACGTGGTCCTGGAGCTCATGGTCCCCAAAGTCATACATTTGGCTCGCTGAACTTAGCTTCGGGTGTCATTCAAGCTAACTCGCAAATCATACATTAGATTTCTGAACTTAACTTCGGTTGTCCCAAAACAAAAGATTGTATTGACCCCTCAATTTGAGTTTGATGCATATTATCTAGGTCCACGATTTAAATTAACCACCAAAGTTGATTTTATTATATTCCTAGGAAATTCTGTCATACTTATTCCTTCATATTAATTATTTGTAAAACTATAATCATGTTGTCCATGTCAACCTAGTGTGAGGTGTCCATTGCTATCGCTATTTACAAGCAATGTCAAAATAATTAGCAACACTTGTTACATAATGAGGTGGGACTAAACTCTCACCATTGTGCACAGTGAGGGAGACATTCCAGACAAGAGGGAAGATTCTGGACGAAGAACATAAGTTTAGGATTTAAATGTGTATTTTATAAGTTTGGGGACAGGGATGACACCCAAAGCTAGGGTTAGGTAGTCAAATATGCAACTTGTTAATTCGGAGTAAAGTTCAGGGAGCTAAATATGCATTTACTGAGGTGGGGACAGGAATGTCACATCATGACAAGTTTAACGACCTTGGGTATACTTCACTCAAAAAAGAATGCCCATATACACAACGGTCTATCTATTATTTTTGTAAAAAGAGACTACAAATTAGTGAGTTACTCCATTCAACCTCGCTGGAAGCAAAATTACCGCATTTACAAAAAAGAGAGAAGAAATGAATTATCTACAATGTTGATACGTATGATATTCTAATGGTTATGATTAAGAAAATTGTTCATGTGAAACAAAGTTATGTCCACATAAAAGAAGAATAACTAAATAGATAGTCTATGTAGCATGTAATTAATCAATATGTAGAATATATGAGAGCGAAGGAAGTAATAAGTATATAGTGACCCAAGTAAAATATAGGGAAAAAGTCTAAATTTCTCCCATCAACTATACGCAAAGTCCACATAACCCGCTAAACTATTTTTTGGTTTATTTTACCCCCTAAACTATGTTATTTGGTCTATTTTACCCCCTAATACAATTTCTCTTTTTTATTTTTCCATGTACAATTGTCATATTGCGTTCAAATTTTGGGAGATGATAGTAGACATCATAATGCATGATAGAAAAATATAAAATTATTTTTTGTCATTATATTGATGGGGCTAAGATATTTAATAATTAATTAATCCTTAGGACACGATATTATACAAAAACTAGTGACAAAAAATTCATAATATATTTTTTTTTGACATACATTGTGATGTTCACTACGATCATGCAAAATTTTAAATTAAAATTTAACTTGTGTATGGAGAAATAAAAAAGACAAATTATATTAGGGGGTAGAATACACCAAGTGACATAGTTTATGGGGTAAAATGAACCAAAAGATAGTTTAGGGGGTTATGTGGACTTTGCTTATAGTTGAGGGGAGTAATATGGACTTTTTCCAAATATGATTCATGGTGAGTGATTGTGTGGTTAACAAAGAAAAACAATGACCTGGTTTTGGGGGAAAAACTGCGAAAAGAAACAAAAAAAAGGTAAGTAGCACCATTAATATAAGAATATAAACAATTGTCACAAATTGCCTCATTACTTTAATTGGCTCATAACTTCATTCATGCTAGCTTGGCACTCCTTAGTCCTCTATTTTCTAACCTTTTTGTGCTGTCCTCTTTTCTATCCCTAGGTCAGTAGCTATTAGGCATGTCAAAAACTTTATTATATAATTGATGATGCAATGAATTACCTTGTAAATGTGGGCTATAAATTGTTTTTTATTAACAGCTATAAATCATACAATAATTTTATGCATGTAATAAAATCATGCTAATCATAGAACTAATTATTTTTTTGCGAATGCATAGAACTAATTAATTGTCAGCACCTTTTATTTGTCCTTATATATATGATCCTGGTATAGACCAAGCATTGGCATTAGCATTTCCCTTAGAACACAAGCTATTATCCCAAGGTCACGTACACGCGTTTCCTTCCGCCATTCCACCTACATGGACAATCATATGTATGCACTAGTTTTGATTTCCCTTCTTCTTGGGTGCTTTGCAGTTCATGCTCAGGGTAAATACGAACAAATCAAATATTTCACCATTTCATTCAATGCATGGTTGTTGTCCTCTAGACTGTTATTCTCCTGAAGATAAATCATTAAGCTTTTCCTGATTATGTTTTCTTTTGCGAGTCCGATGGTGTTAACAGTAATCGATTCACGAACAACTTATTATCAACGCCATGATGTGTTGTGATTTTTCTTCATATAGGCCGAGTCATGGAAGAAATGGGTAACGCTGATAAGACTTCTAATATCATTGGATGCTTCCAAGGCAATCGCCGTACATGCTCGACAAATGTGTGCTGGTGCTGTAGCGGAGATGTCCATGGCTGCTTTCCTACAAGGAGTTATTGCCAAGAACGTTGCCTACTCCGTGAATAGGATGAATTATCTTCGGCTGTAACAATTTGAAACCAATGTATGGACGTGGTAACATTGGCAATAAGAAGTTGGCTCATATTGCAACGTTGCGTTAATACTGTGTGTCCGTAGCTGCGCTTCTCGACTGTTACTCTGTTAGCATCTCTAGCTAGTATGAACGTGGGATGTGTCACAAAGGACGAGTGTGAACACACTTTCTTGACAGTTTTGTTGGTCACCATTTTCTTCCCCTTGTAAGTTGTGCCCGTGACCCCGCATGTCTATAAAACCCTCAATAATTTTCTTAATACTATTATGTCATAAGTGATAAAGCTGCATATTCCTTTGAAACAAATGTACACCACCGAACCGCGACTGCAAGTCTGCAACGTCACTGTATGTACCCATGTCTGTTCACGAAGGTACTACTATTCCGCAAGTGCGAGCAATGCGCCTTGCCTTGCAAGTAGGCTAACACCATCGTGTTTCACTGCTATATGCAAGGTGTGTTTAGATTGCGAAAGATTCTCCGAAAACACACGGTAGATGAATAGTATTTTGAGAGTGGGAGGAATGAGATAAATAGTAAAAAATTAGATGAATAATGTTTTTTTTAGAAAAATCTGGGGAACTAAACGCACCTTAAGCATTGCCGATCGGCCGCGCCGCTAGACGCCTAGACGACACTACCAGTCTACCACAGGGAGTCAGGGACAAAGGTTATTCCTCCAAGCTTCTGATAGGAGCAAGGAACAAACTCGCTTTCACGTCTGCTCAATCCCTCTTGATGATCCTGAACCTGAAGATATATCTTGCGTGCCAGGAGCTCACACCAAAGGGCCCGCCGCACCTGAAAGGCAACAGCGGCCGAAGCGCACGGCACATTCATTGTGCTGAAAATTCATCAGAAGTTCAGCTTGGTAGGGTCTCTCATGCATGCAGCAAGCCGGCGCACCTATCGGAGTCGGAGGGGGTGCGCGGCGCGGCGCGGCTCTTTCTTTTCTCCACTCTACCTCCCTGGGAGGCTGGCTGAGACGCGATGCCAACAACAGTTGACGACACAGAGATGGCATGCAGCATGCTTACCTTTCAAACATGTACGATACCGGTAACTAGTACTACAATGACAAGTAGGTCCAAGGCTCTCCAAGCCTAGGTGTAGCAGCTCAATATGCACAAACTAGGTAGCCGTACGACGTACGTGGCCTCAAATTTGCAGCTAACATGATGTTGTTTACCTTCTTCGACGATGGTGGCATTGGCACACTCCATTAATAAGTTCGTTGCCATGGACAAAGCTTGAATGTCAACCCCACCAGACCTTCGCATGGTGAAAACCATAATTAGGCCATGTAGTGTAATTGCTGTCATAATATGGATTTTTCATTGCTGACAAGTGACAACGAGGCAGTTTTAGTTGTAACTACTCCTGTGTTTTAAGTGGACACCGCAAGAAGTTTACACGTCACTAAAGCATAATATTAATGCATTTTAAGCACAATTTATTATAGGCTATTATTATTTGGTTGTTATATTAATATTAGCCTATTGTTGTGCTACGGAATTTGAAAAATAGAAGCATCAAGATCAGTAACATAAATATAATATCAAATAGTAGAAGATAAACTTTACATATATCACTCAGCCTAGACGTTAAAAACTCTGCATGTATTTGTTAAATTATCAAAAAGTAGTTAAACCACAAAACCGGTAGCACGGCCTAATGGACTACTGTATTGAATTTGGGTTGCAGTACTCGAGCAGGAGGCCCTAGATTCAGTTGCGGTTTGTTACTCTGTCCTGGCTCATGGGTCTCGAGATGGATTCGGGTAAACGTAAACCCTATCAATGCAGCCGTATCATCAAAAGCCCGTCATCTTCTTCCCAACGCCCCATGTGGGGTGTCCACAAACTAAAACAAAAGCTTCTTGCCTTCAAGCTCCGAAACCATCAAAGTTGGTGTTCTCTTCTCCCTCTCCAATCATCACTAGACACTATTTTGCCAACTTTCTACTGGTGTCATAATATTTGCAAAATGGGGGTCCTACACTCCTACTCCTAAACTACCTGCTTGCACTCATAGACCGTTTTGCCAGTGATGCTGTTTACCCCCAACTCCCCAAGAAACGTACTGAAGCCAAGCCTTGTGGTCTATTTAAACCTCGGTTGTCAGCTTAGCCTCTCCTTTCTAGTTTTGCATTCTTCCCCCTCACTTCACCCTCAGTCCCTCACAAGTCACAACCATTGCCGTCCATCCAAGAAGACAGATAGAGACAGGGGGCAACGACGCACATAGCCCGAGTCCATAGAAGAAGGGGAAAGCTAGGAGAATGCGACTTCATGAAGCTCTTGCTCTGCTTTTGCTCCTGTGCATCCATGGCGGAGCAGAGGCCGGGGGAGACGGGTTCGTGAGGGTACAGGGCACCCACTTCGTGCTGAACGGCAACCCGTTCTTCGCCAACGGGTTCAACGCCTACTGGCTCATGACCTTGGGCGCCGACCCATCCCAGAGGAGCAAGGTCACCTCGGCGATGAGCCAGGCCGCCGGCGCCGGCCTCTCCGTGGCCAGGACGTGGGCGTTCAGCGACGGCGGCAGCAATGCTCTGCAGTATTCACCCGGCCGCTACAACGAGAACACCTTCCAGGTGCTTAGCCATACTTGTCACTTCCTCTTGTGTAGTTGTGTTCAAGATTCTGGCTCTTGAGATATTCTTGCGTTGTTCGCGTATTTGTGAGCTGATGCATCTCTGTTTGTTTTTCTTTCCTGTGTATTCAGGGGTTGGATTTCGTGCTATCTGAGGCTAGGAAGCATGGGATTAAGATGATACTGAGCCTTGTCAACAGCTACGACAGTTTTGGAGGGAGGAAGCAGTACGTGCAGTGGGCAAGAGAGCAGGGGCAGAACATTGGATCAGACGACGAGTTCTTCACTAACCCTGTTGTCAAGGGCTTCTACAAGAACCATATCAAGGTAAAAAAAAAAAAGGAAAAGTCTATTTTTCACCCTTCAACTGTTACAAAAGTCTGATTTTCAACCTCAAACTACAAAACCAGATACTAAAGGCCTCCAACTATCCAAACCATGCAAAATTGGCCCTTTGGTGGTTTTGAGGGTGGTTTTGGATTTTCTAAAAATAGCAGAAATATTATTTAAACTTTAAAAAACCATAACTAATTTATTTTGGACCCAACAAATATGAAATCAGTGCCAAAAGTTCTCTTAAAATGTAACCAACCTATTGGTACACCATTTAATGATATTTGGGTATTATATACTTATATTACTAGTGTCTTATTGTTTTTTAAAAAATAATTAGAATAAAATAAATAATATGCAAATAACTTCTAATGGTGCACCAACATGTAGGTCACATTTTTAGAAAAACATTTTCTCCAGATTCTAATTTTTCTAGTTCAAAAATAAATTAGTTATGAATTTTTTTAATACAAAATTATTTTTTTAATTTTTTTGGAAAATACAAAACCACCTTCAAAACCACCCAAAGGACCAATTTTGCACGGTTTGGATAGTTGGAGGGTGTTTAGTGTCTGGTTTTGTAGTTGTTGGTTGAAAATCAGATTTTTGTAATAGTTGGAGGGTGAAAAATAAACTTTTCCCAAAAAAAAAGGAGCAGTGAGTCTCTGTTTCACCTCCCCTGTTTGTTGAGAGGATGGTTCCTTGCATTTTACCAAAAATAAAAAAAACTGGGCGACTATATTATTTGTTACCATGATCTTTTTTGGGGAGAAATTTCACCCTGCTCATTTAGTTCTTGCTCCTTTTAAGCCTCTATGTGCTCTCTTCTGATAGTGCAAATCTCCATACATAGTAGGCCATTATTGATTTATTATATACTCTTTGTTGATTCTTTCCATTGGATCAAAATCTTCCCTCCATATTTGTTGTGAAAGAGATATTCTTTCTTGTTTTGGCCAACGAAATAAAAACTCATAAATGTTTTGATCTTGTGGAATCATTGCTGTAAAAATATTCAACTCGAGGTGGTGGGTGGACGGTGGTATGTTTGAGGCCACAATATAAGGTAGAGTGGTTTTTGTCAGCATCTTCCCTTTTTCGGGTGCAAACCCACATCATCTTTACGCACACTCCAATGCGCTTACTATGGTAGGCAGTTTTTGGTCTGGACGCTGTGACGCTGTCATTGGAGAATACTGAACATAATACACTTCAAAGAGAAACTACTGGGTTTCTTCCTTTAAAAAAACTACTGGGTGATGTTCCAACTCGTTCTGTAGTAACTCGGTGGAAAACAGGCAGGAGAAAGAGGAGGGGAAAGCGTAAAACATTGTTACACATATTGTGGATGGTGTTGCTCTGCATCAGGCAACCAGTCAAACAATGGTTTGTGGTGTTCTACAACTGGGACCATATGCTTTTGCGCGCCTCCCTACTGCTACCATCATCACTTGTCTTCTAAATCTTTATTATTGCTACTAGTTTTGACCACGCTTCTGACAAAAACTTTGCTCGTCTTTTTGCGCGTTGGAACGAATGGATCGATCGAAGACCGTGCTGACGCGGGTGAACACCATCACCGGCGTGGCGTACAAGGACGACCCGACGATCATGGCGTGGGAGCTGATGAACGAGCCCCGGTGCCAGTCGGACCTCTCCGGCCGGACCATCCAGTCATGGATCACGGAGATGGCCGCCCACGTCAAGTCCATCGACGCCCGCCACCTGCTCGAGGCCGGCCTCGAGGGCTTCTACGGCGCCGCCGCGAAGAACCCGTCGGGGTACCAGGTGGGCACGGACTTCATCGCCGACAACCAGGCGCCCGGCATCGACTTCGCCACCGTGCACGCGTACCCTGACCAGTGGCTCGCCCCCGGCGTGGACGACGGGGCGTCGCAGCTCCGGTTCCTGGGACGGTGGCTCGACGCCCACGTCGCCGACGCGCGTGCCAAGCTGGGGAAGCCGCTGGTGGTGGCCGAGTTCGGCGCGTCGCGGAGGAGCGGCGGCGAGGAGCAGAGGGACGCGGTGTTCGGGGAGGTGTACGCCAAGGTGTACGAGTCGGCGCGCGCGAGGGGCCCCGCGGCGGGGGCGCTCTTCTGGCAGCTGCTGGCGGAAGGGATGGACTCGTACGGGGATGGGTACGAGGTCGTGCTGGGACAGGCGCCGGGCACCGACGGCGTCATCGCGACGCAGAGCCGGAGGCTGCAGGGGCTCGCCAGGGCGTTCAAGCAAGCGCGCAGGAGGAATGGGAAGGCGGGCAAAGGCGCCAAGGGTGGCAGCAACTGAAGGTGATCTGCTGCTTATGAGGCCAAGGTCAGGGTGTTTTGCAGCAGGAACGCGTCGGGGTTTTTTTTTTTCGTGCGTTTGGGTTGCGTGCGTGTCGATGTCGGTCTCCTCGAGATGATTCTAAAGATTCATCCGGGAGCGACGGATCTGGCATCCTCCTCGGTGTCATTAAGAGGGCGTGTTTTTAGGTGTTCTTGTTGATCATGAGAGGAGCGAAGTTTATGGTGCAAGGCTGTGAAGGAGCAGCATATGCTACAGTACTATATGAAGGGATATTTTATCTAAATACTTTCTTCTGTTCGATTAGTTGTTCCGTATAAACTGCTGCTCACTCAATTTCTCATCACCAGTTGTCATCTTGCTCAATTGTCACGGGGTTCCTTCCTGAGAGCATCACAAGAGACAACTACGTCAGACAAGAAGAGCTGGACCAGTTATCTTGTCAACATTTCACTGCTTGGATCCTGGTTCTAGACTTCTAGTTCTGTGACAGCTTGGGACATGTTTCGTTCAAAAAAAAAAAAACAACTTGGGACATGCATTGCGACTTGCGAGTATGCAAGAATGCGCCTGTCCAATGTTGAGACAGCCACGCAAGGTGCAGGTCTGCAGGATAAAAAAAACAAGACTAGAGTCCAGCACAAACATCACGACAACTAATCAGATCGAAACCTGCCTTGATAAATATATTAGCCAGTTGAACCTGCTAGGTTTATCATCTCAGATCACACAAGCATTATTGAGCATGTAGTAAAGTACATACACACATGCTAGAAGGACATGACCCCGAGCTGAAATGCAAATGTTTTAGGGTTCGTCCATCGCCTTGGAGGGCCGCATCCGCATCATGCTGCCTCTGCAAAGCCAACCTTCAGGTTGCCGTAGTCAAAGACTGTGTGGTAGGCTCCCATGAATATATCACCCAGGATCCTGCGTTGCCGAGTTCTTATTATCAGAACGAGGAAAAGCTTAGTTCGTTTTTAGTTTAAAAAATGACAATCAGTTAGAACAATAAAGACTAGAAGCTAATGCCGCAAAGGATAACTTGGCCAACCTCTGTTTTTAAAGTCTCAAAAAAGCCAAACAACTTCACACTTGTCACATGCACCAAACATATGCTTAATGGAGGCTCTGGTATTTGTTTTGCGTATGAACATTTTGTAAGAACTATAGAGGTGCATAATTTACCAGAGGGGGCCACGAGGAGGAGGAATGTCCATAGCAGTGAAACCACTGATGCACTGAGCAGCAGATCCTTCACCAACCTTCAGGATATACTGAATCATAGAAACAATAAATCAGATTTCTGAAAGTAAGAAGAAAGTAGCATAATATATCGATTACGCTGTAGTATGTCAATAGTTGTCACGGGCAGTCAGCCAGGCAGACCGGAACTATTGGGCTAGATCTATTACTCTATTAGAGTTACTGTTAGAGATACAATTAGATAATTTTCTTGGGTCAAGTAAACCTCTCTCTAAGAGAAATGTATCTTTATTTTCATGAAATTTTTTGTCTTTCTCAAAAAAGAAAAAAGAGAGAGTAGATGTATCACTTAAAGGAATCAAAAAAGAAATTATTAGGAAATATTCTCGTCTAACTCTGGACCTTAAAATTAGATGCAACCATCCCTGGCGTGCCTGATCTTTAGTGCCCGTTCTGCACAGCTCCCGACCAGGGTCCAGGGCCATGACGGTAGCATTATAGATAGTGTTAAACCTTACATATATCTTCACCACTTCACTACTTAGATTCCAATGTACCTTACATTTACAACACAAGTACTAGCATGCCTACGAGCATCTGATGAGAGCCGATGTATAAAAACTTAAGAACCTTCCGTTCATGAAAGGAGTACCTTTAGTGTTCTTATTTACTTGCAAGTTGAATAGGAGCAAGAACATATCATTTAATGATTCAATACCTATAGGTTTATATTAAAAAATGGGTGGTAGTAATCTTGATGACTAAACCAGATGCAGTTTCTATAGGAAAAAAAAAATCAAGGTAATAGCCATAGAGAAGATGCAATACTTGTTCTGCTTTGAGTACAAACTTTCTTCCCCCAATGGTAAAGGCAATGTCAGGCATGGATGCAACTCTGCCGCAGTCCACAGATGATTCACCCATAGGAGAAGGAAGCCTCTCACACAACTGCAAGGTTGAACCAGTTTCGCAATATTTGTAAAACTTATATTGAAGTATGATTCTTGATTGGTATTAGAAGCTGTGAACTCACCTGATTAATGTAATCCAACACTACGTCCTGAGTTTGATTCTGTGCAAGCTGGTTCTGAATCCATACAACAGCTGTTTGACAGGCATTGCAAATAGCTTTATTGAATGGACTATTTGACTCTTCGGCTTCATCATCTACCACACTTCGAATACCAGCACTGCTAAAGTTGCACCAGTCATTATAAGTAACAATCTCAACGATCAAAATGTTAGACAAATAATATGAAATGTTAGAAATAAATGGAAAACTAACTTCATGCGATTCATCCATAATCAGCTAGCCTACTCATGCAGCAGTAGTAATAGCAGCACTCAAATTAAGTAAGCACTACTTGGAGAACTGTAAAACGTAATGCTAGACACTCATATTAAATCCACAATTCATACCTAATGCCATGAACTCCATCAAAAGTACATAGACCAACTGAAGAGCATATCTTTGATGGTTGTGTCTGCATCATGATCCCAGACAAAATTCCTCACACGTCTAATATATGTGTAATAAAACTAGAATGCGACAAATTTGTGCTTTAGGAATGTGCAAACCTCTGCTAGCAGCTGATCTATGATCTGTTGCCCATATTGAGAAACAACTACCTTGCATTCTTGGCTGACTACGCCAGCGGCACCAATCTTTTCATTTATCTGAGTAATTATGGCCTAAATATCCATGTAGATTCATTAGGATTAAGGACACATAAATATTAGATTAAACATGCAATACACTCGCTGGGGTTGAAATACTTATTTTAATACAACATAACACATCAATGCACCATTGTGACAATGTACTTAGTGGATGCACATTGCAAATTCTATTTATGAAAAAGTAGTAAAACTTAAGCAGAAAGCATAGAGGCCAAATCGTTTTTGAAAAATCATTTTTTTCACTTTGATTACTAGATAGCAGAAATGCAAATCTTTTAGTTTCCACATGTGCCAGGACTCAGGAAATAAATCAGTGGTAACAACCCAGACATCAGATCCAATTCACCCATTTCCTTTACTTTCGGACAAAGTAAACAAAATTCACAACGTACCGTGGGACCAGTAAGCAACGATGTTCCAGAATCTGCTATTGCTGCGCAGCCAGAAGCACAGAATCCTAATAACACAGAGATATTACAAAAAATGAGTTGAACATTTTGCATTTAGATGCATGGATATTGGACAGAGAACAATGATAAACACTACCTGTGGACTTTCCTCCAATCAGGACATCACCCATATCAAACTGCAGAAATAAATGAGACGTCATTCATGAATTAAAATTTTGTCAGCGCTACCACATAATACATTTGAAAAAGGAATAATTATCGCTCTCTAAAGAGGGATGTTAACCTGCCAGTATCCCTTCCTAGTGACAGGGACATATGTATGATTTCCCTTGTAGTGATTAGGATCAATTCCTCCAAACACAATTTCACCTCCCTGTCCTTCTTCTGCATGCCGGTTGAACCAGAACGAGAAAACAGGATCCCCAACGAGACCCTGTTTAACCATGTTGTACCTATAAATTTGTTTGTTGGAAATATGATTATCTGGTTTGTTTGAGGGAAGTGCAAAAAAACTAGGCCATAAATGAAAGTCAGGATTGACAAATTTCGATCTAGTAACCATATAGCACACACAAAAGGAATATTCATTCAACTGTTCACATTACCAACCAGAATTACCAAACAGAACATGTTATATCACTTTACTAGCTAGACTTGCTCACCAGACAGGTACAGCGGCTCCGACTGAGATTTCTTTAAATCCAAGCCCAAGAATGCCGTCGAATTTTGCAACCATGAAAGTAAGACTTGACTCCCTTGTAGTTTCAATGAAATCCTATTAAAACAGCCCAGTAAACCCCGCATATTTCTAAAAAAAAAAAGGAAATACATGAATAGATAAGATAGACAAATGCACAAGACGAGGTGATAGCAATGAACCTGATTTTTCACAACTACATCACCAATTTTCACACTATCCAGGCTAAAATAGCCAGAAATTGCACCAGTACCATAGCGTATAGAAGCAGGCTTTCCTGCAAAAAAAGAGGTAGCAGTGTTGAATTCCAATTAATGTAACTAAAATTCTTACTGCAGCTTTATAATTGCTGACATGGAGCAAAGTTAATTATCATAGTTCAACGAGCAAAGGTTATCATAGATACAAACCATTCCTCTTATAAGTGCTCGATTGCCCGGCCTTGTACCTTGCATGGAAGTAGCAAGCGATCTGCAGCCAGACCCAAAATTAACACCCTCAATTAATAGCCAAACACAATTACACTAGTAAAAATAGTCTCAACCACCACAGGATCCAACACGGTGCGCACCGATAGGTAGCACTTGGAGGAGGGCACCCAGAGGTTGGAGCTGCCGGTGTCGAAGATGACGGTGAACTTCTGCGGCGGCGTGCCGACACCGATCTCACCGTAGTACTGCGCGTTGAGGTAGTTCTTCAGCGCCACGATGTCGCCCTCCTCCTCGGCCTCAGCATTCTCCGAAGCGGCGACCCCGCCGTTGCTGCTGCTGCTGAGGAAGCCGCGGCGCCGCACGTCATGGAGGCCGCCGTTTTCGTCGGCCAGCCGCTTCTGCAGCTGGATGCGGACCAGGCCCTCTGCCTGCGTGGCGAGGAGGGCTTGCAGTTGCAGCAGCGCAGTGGTGAGGAGGAGGAGGAGCAGCGCGACGCGGCCGGTTCTCATCTCTGCACTTACTTGATGGTTTAAGCCGGAGAGCGACTAGGAGGAACCGCGTCCCCTGCTGCACTGACTGGGTGTGTGCGCTTGCGAGTGGCAAGCAGGGAACTGGAGATCGTGAAAGGTAAGTGGATCGTCTACGTGGGTCAATTTATAGTGACGTGGCTAGTCCGTAGCGGAAGAAACAAACGGGCTACAACTACAAGGGCGGCAGTGCTAGCCGTCTGATCTTCGAGTGGTGTTTGGTGCGTCGTTAGATCGAGATAAAATGCCAGTTTCTATGTGATGTGCTGGTATCCACTCTGTACCCATGGAGAGAGAGTTTACCTTAGATAGGGCTGATTGATCCTGCTCGCACGCAATGCGTGGAAAGTGGATGAAAACAACTAACTTTTGTTCATTTCTTCCCGGCTGAAACAAAAACGCCAGCGCGAGTGTGGTTTGTGACTGTGCGTCACACGGTTCATAAAACGCCAAAGCATGACACATCAGGAATTCGTCATGCCGATTGCCTAAAGAAAACAAAGTTCCACCAACAAGTTTATTTGTCTTTTTTCCGGGATAGCTGTGGGCGGTGCCAAAATGCAGTAGTGTGGATTTTTGTGTGTTTCACTTCATACTTCTTTAAATTGCTGTGCTGCTGTGCACTTGTGCGGTTATGCCGCGTACGCGGCATGTCGTCACCAGTAGAAAGGAGTGCGCTAAAGGCAATGTCTGGCATGGATGCAACTCCACACAATCGAATCGAATTTTTTAGGCAGATTATCATTTTATTCCTACAGCTTCCATACAGTAACCATTCATTTTAGTACGAGAATACAATGACCGGTTTGTCAACATACACATGCATGTCACGAGAATTCTTACATTGACCGGTTCTGTGTACACAGACATGCATGTTACAAGAATTCCTTTTTAGTAATTTACTACAATTTATACAGTTGCAGCTCTATGAACCGTGATTTACAAGAATCTTTCAACGAGAGTAACTGATATAATATAATTTATGACAATCTTATATTTAACAAGATGCTTGTAATCTGATAGCGTAATCAATTTCCCAAATGATGCTCAAAATCTCATAACAGAATGTCTTCCATTTACCACAATGGAGTAGTAATTTACTGTGTACAGAAACACCATGTCCGAGTTACCACAATAGCATATTATATATTTATATTCAAAAATTACTATACGATAATCACCATCTAAATTCCACGATAATCTCCATCTAAATTCCTTTGTTTGCACATCCTATCCAGAGCTGCTCCAGTACATACAGCCTGGTTTTTTACATTAACATCTGAAAGTCGTGCCAAACACCGTGAGCTGCTTGTTTAACGAAGCTCCCACAATCAAGATCAGAAGCAGGATTAGCAAAGAAGTCAACTGGATGGACCACGATTTACCAGGATGGCGAGTGTGGGATCCAGGATGAGGGGAGAGAACACTTACTGGAGTCAAAACATCATCGTAACTGGGCATGGTCCCTGAAACAAGAAAGCAATGTTCATGAAAACACATTGGTGGATATCCATACAGCTCAGTGATATGTTAAATTTACAAGAAAGCAATGTTCATCAGCATGCCGGTTGAACCAGAATAAGAAAACAGGATCGCCAACAAGACCCTGTTTAACCATGTTGTACCTATAAATTTGTTTGCTGCCAACAAGACCATGTTTAACTGGTATAAGGGCAGACGGCAGACGTCAAACATTGGAGCATATTGCTCCCCATTCCAACTGAAGCAAGCTAGAGACTTAAAACATAGCACCAAAGCATGAAAGGAAAGCCTTGTAATGGATAAAAAATGAGAGAAAAAAAGGAGGCACACGAAAGGTGTGTCAGTTTGACATTGTGTATGTTTACAAACTGGTCTTACAGAGAAGCGAAAATTGCTTGCACCACAAAAGCTGCAAGCTAATCAAACTGCAACATGTCCAGAGAAGACAAAAAAAGAGGATATATCACTCCTGCTATCAGTGACGACAACTCAAAAGCTTAGTTTTGGGCTTCAAATTCCTGCTTGCTCATGAAGATTGCAACTGGTTCTCCAGGAGATGGAGGGTTCTGGTTCAATAGAGTTGCATACTTGCCAGCTTTAGCACGGGCAGCTTCATCACATGCCGACAACACCTCTACATGCTCAAGGCCCAACTGTCTTGTGATCAGCTCCAGGTTCTCCAGCAGAACATCCATTTCGCCAAAAGGAAGCTTCAGGTCTAAGGCCTGAGGGCCAACCTCCCTCGCCTCGTCTTTCTTGAACTTGATGAAGGGCATGCATAGCTTCTGAACTTGTTTGAAGTTTGCTTCCTGCCCAATGGAACAGTTCTTCAGCGCTTCTATAATCTCCTGGTCTGGTGCAAAGGAACGTGCTTGACTGTCGAATTTAGACTGAAGCACCATTAAGCACTGCTCTTTCCAGCCATAGTAGTGTTCATTCACATATATAAGACCAATGCTCATCTTATTCTCCAACTGTGGAGGAGCAGTTGTAGCTCCCTTCTTAGATTTCTTTGAACCAGATTCTTGCTTCTGCAGCAGCTTCCTCATTAAAACTATAGAATCTTGCAGATACTTGTTTGCGATTCTTAGAGAAGGGTCTGGGGTGTCTGCCATTGGCCACCCAGCCTTAATTGCAAAGCCTTCTTTCCTAAGGATCTTTTGCCACACATGCTCTGCGTAATGCGGACAGATGGGAGTGATAAGCCTCGTCTGGACGTCCATAAACCTCAACAGCAAATCACGGTTCATGCCCGCCGCACCACAAGACAGTCTGTACTCATCTCTAGCCAGCTGCAGGTCATAGAACCCAGATTTCAGCGCATCTCTGAACATGAAGGCATTGTAGCTCTTCTCAGTTTCCTTAACAGCAATGTTTATCTCGTTTGCAAAAACATGGTCGGCATAACTAGCTGGAGGTCCAGCTCGCAGAGAAGATTCAGCAGCTACGACCTCTTCCATCCATGCAATTTCCTTCGTAAGCCTCAAGATAGCAGCATTTGCTGTTTCAAAGACAAAGTTTGCATCATCCATACCATCACCAGCATCAGCAAGCGCAAATCTAGTAGCATCAGATGAGAATTCTTCAATAGCCTGCTTGAGAGTACGAAAATTCCCAGTCGACTTGGACATCTTCTCAGAATTGAGCATAAGATGCCCATTGCAACGGAAGCCACGAGGCCAATGGTGTTCCGGTAGAATTGCTGTATGATTGTAAATGCAGAACGTCAGGTGATTCTGGATAAGATCCTTGCCAGATACCCGGATGTCAAAGGGATACCAGTACTCAAACTCCTGCTTCATTTTGCTCAAAAGGGTCGGAGGAATGTCACTTTTGGGAGCTGGACCATTGCAGAACACATACTCCCAGATACCATCTGTCATTTGTTCTGGCCTGATAGCAGATATCTCTTTGCCATACATATTGCCATTTTGCAAAAGATGTGCGACAGTGTAATAAGCCATATATAAGGTCGAATCTGAAAGAGATTCCACAAGGAACTGCTCGTCCCATGGAATACGAGTCCCTAGACCAAAGGAACGTGAACATGCCCACTGGTTTAGCCAGCCCAGAGTGTGCTCAAAGCCATTGCGGGTCTCAGCTGAGAAAGTATTCATATTTTCCAAACATTTCTCTGCCATCTGCTTCCATTCAGCCTCACCATATGTTATATACCACTGGTCGGTGAGAGCAACAACACACTCGTCACCAGATCTGGACATCACTTTCTTCTCAGGCTCACTGTATAACACTGCAGAACCTTCTTCAAGAAGTTTGTTCTTTATCAATGGCTTCGCTTCTTGAACTTTTCTTCCCTTGAACTCTCCTACAATCATGGTTCCCTCAGTGAATCCTTTCAAATATGTCATCCGCTTTGCTTCAGCAAGCTTCTCCTTGTCATTCTGGCTCTTAATCTTAAGTTCTAAGCACACCTTCTCGGCTGACTTGTCTCCAAATTCAGGGATATTGATAATTGGGACAACCTTGAATGGAAGAACCCACTCATCTTTCACACCAAACTTCGCCCTCAGAGCTGGTTTTGTGACTAAATCTTGCAGCGCCATGAAATCATCTGGTGAATCACTTGGTACACTAGTCACAATACCAGTTCCTTTATCTGTTAGGATGGTCATCATAGGAAGTGCATATATGATTTCATTGAAAGCAAGGGGAGACTTCAGTGACAAACCAATCAGATCATTTCCAGATATCTCAGCCAAGCAAGTCGGCTTCTCTGGGACCCTCGATAGATGTTGATATGCAAGATTAAGAGCAGACCTTGCAGTCAGAATGAAGACATCAGTATTATTGATCTCAAAGGCCCCATACTTTCCATCAGGAAGTACCCAACAATTTGTCTGTCCATACATCGTCTCAGGTCTCAGTGTAGCTGCAGCCAAGTAAACTTTCTTCCCCTCCAAGGCCTTCAACTGAGGGGGGAAAGGTGGGATCACCTCCATTTTAATCAAGACATATTCCTGTGGCAGCACACCTTCACCTGTTGCTCGATCATGATCAGCACAAGGCTGGCCATCTAATGGAGAGTAGATTGTATACCTCATATCTTTAACAACCTTGCCCATTTTCTTCAGCTTCCTCATCTGCCACCGGACAAAAGTATCATAGAACGGATTCATGTCAGTTGTTATGAATGATCGTCTCCAATCACATCCCAGGCCAAAAGCCTTAAGGTCCTCCTTTGCCAATGGAGGGAAGTATGTCAACCAGTGATATGGATCCTGGAATTTAGCAATTTCTTCATCTGATAGGCCAAAGCCCCTCATGATCTCCCATTGGAATTTCTGCACACCAGTCTTTGCAGCAGCCTTAGACTTCTTGCTCTTAAATTTATCTGGGGCAACAGCAACAGCCTGGTCAGCCTGGCTATCTGCTACTTCCGAGCTGACTTCATCCTCTACTGCAGGAAACACTGGAGGATTACCATATTGCTGAATCTCCCTTGAAAGCTTATCTGCTGAGGCCTTGATGGGCATTCCAGTACAATGGAAGCCAAATGGCAAAAGGACATTTGAGCCCCGCAGCCTGTGGTAGGCAGCACCAAACTCAAGCTTGGACAATGAGAAGGCATGGCCCAAATGCAACAAGCCATTCATGTAAGGATATGGAAAGTTGCCAAAGAATTTTTCGCCAGGGCCAGGAGGACTGTTGCCTGGTTCAGCCTCAAAAACCCGATTCTCATCCCACAGTTTTTGAGCCTCTGACTGAATTGTGATCAATAGGTCTCTGCGAGCAAAGCTCTTGCCTCCATCAGGATTAGACGACATTTTCCTAACAAAAAAAAAAAAAAGAGGTGTCAGGGTACAATTTGCTTGGCCTGGGATGACTTAACAAAGTTTTCAAAAACAAATGGATTATGCCAAACGTATAACAGGAGAGCTAGCAAATGCAAAAACATGCACAAAATATTTGTTTCCAGACTATAGTGGGACAATCAAGCATCGGCTCTAAGTAACAGAAGGCACTAAAATTAAAATATTTAAATGACAGAACTTAATATGAGGAAAGAAAAATGAACTTCTCCTTGAATATAAAAAAACAAGTGCTAATGGCAGTACAATTTTTCCTATAACCAAAGCAAAAAAGAGGTGTTGGGGTATAAGTCGTGAGGCCTGGAATGAGTTAATAAAGCTTTAAAAATATTGGACCAGAAGAGCTAACAAATTCATGAACATGCACAAAATATCTGTTTCCAAACTTCAGCAGGACAATCAAACATCCACTACAAATGATAGAAGGCAGTATGATTATAAGTAATAAAATCTTTAAATGAAGGAACTTCATACCAGAAAAATAATGAACTTCTGCTTGAATAAAAAATATCAAGGGTTAATAGCAGTGCCTTTGCAAAAAATAAGTACAATTTTTCTAGTAAATCCAACTCATCTTCAATCAAATATATTCTGAACTGATCAAACAAGCACCACAACCAAGTGTTAGAGTATAGATGGTAGGTTAGGATAGAGTCCCGGACTGCCATATGTATCCACGGAGGTGCCTTGCCCTCCAAGACTGTACTCCTATATATTCGCCCCGCGAGGCTCAATACAATACATCGACCACATTATACGCATCCTACACAATCTTACATGGTATCAGACGCCTAGGTTTAGATCCTAACCCTAGCCGCCGCCGCACAATCTTACACCAAGCATAGATGACAGACCTACCCTAAGCACACAATTAAGTTGATGGGAATTTACCCGCAAAAAAAAGTTGATGGGAATTAATACAAATAACTCGAAAGCAAAAAAAAAGGCGATGATTTGATTATCTCAGAGATAGAGAAAACTAGCAAGAGCCACTAATCCTAGCTGCAATTCGGATTGAACGGGGGTATAAAACCCAGCCCTTCAAATCACTAATACATGGCCAAATCACAGATGAGTGAGGGCTGCGCCTAGAAACACGAGCACAGAAGCGAACCTACCGGCCAACTCAGCAGCGCCGTCGCGGGTGACTAGAGCTACGCTGGGATCCAGAAAAAAGAAGAAAATTGACCCAGGATCCGAAAGAAGGGGTGATGGGATCGGCATACCTGAGGAACGCGCGCAAGCAGGGGAGCCGCAGCCTGGCGCCGGCGAGCAGAGTTGGAGCCAGCACCAGCGAGGCAGGGAGAGCTGACGGAGGACGGCGGTGGCGGCGGAAGAGCGAGGCTAGGGTTTACGTCGACGAAAACTTGAGGCCCACGTTTCTTACTTGAGGCCCATCTTCCTCGCGATTTCTTTAGGCCCATCTCTCAAGTCCATCCAATCTGCCTGCCAGCCCGTCCGCATCGCTCCATCCAAACCGTCCCCTCCATCCTGCCTGCTCCTGCCGCTCTGCAGTCTGCACAGACATAGTAGGCGCCAAGCAATACTTTCCTCTCGGATCCGGTGAAGCCGCAGCCTGCAGGAGGGCACTGCATGAGCTACCTTCGCCCGATGATCCGGGGAGCAACGGTGCACGCGCGACTCCTCCTATCGCGCTCCTACGCAAGCCAGGTGCGCACGAGGAAATCCCACCCGTCTCCGTGAGAGCATATCGTCGAACGCATCCCGCGCACTACTACTGAGTACTGACGCGGCATCTTTCTGCTGGCCGTGCAGGCAAAGGCGACCTCCCGCTGGCCTCTCGTCTCCTGTAAGCCTCTGCTGCTTGGACGTGGGCGGTATGTCCTCCTTCTGTCTTCATCTTTTCGGGCATCATTGTAACGTGTCCAGTTCGTACCCTACAATTGGCTTTTGTTATTAACCTCGATGTCTTTGAACGAAGGAAGGTTGTGTTAATTGGCTCATGTCCCAGTGTCAGTGCATCACACAGTGTTTGGTTCATAGTCAGATTATTAAATTGAAAGAACCCAGGCAAAAGGATTAAGAATTGATGCTTCATGTGGAATTGAGATTTTGTATGTTTGCAGACTTGCAGTGTAATAGTCTACAGCATTTGGCATTAAAAAAGAAGAAAGTATAGAGTTGATGTGCTTGGTTGGTTTTAAGTACTGTGCACCACTGCTTCATATGAGATTGAAAAGAAAAATGCAATGGGGGTGTTAGGCACAGCCCTGCAATTTATCCAATCAACATGAAGATAGCCCTGTTAAGCCTTCTTTGAGCCTTGCCCATGAGATTCCTGTTATATACATGGCTATAGGTGACAAGAATATAAACTTTGACTTAGATAACAAAATTTATGAAGCTCTGCTTATTGTTATCCACCAGATCATATTGTAGTATAGGCTCTTATGTTTCACGCTCCCTGAAAATGGCACTGTTTCATGTCCTGTGTGTGCTTTTATACTCTGTTCACTGAATGGAGGCATCACTACCTTGCAGTCCTTTCTATCAGATGGACACAAGAGGGAAAGATGAAAATAAAGTGATGCCTGCAAGAGGGTGCCATACTTCCACTGAGAGTCAAGGTCATTTTCAGATACATTGGTCTCTTCAAAGTTGCCTCTAATCTAACCAACTGAAATTCAACTTTCACGAATATGAGGCATATATTAATGTGTCTATCAATTCTATACATGGATTTTCCCTGTGCAATCATCTCATCTATTAACTTCTGATATTGTGAGACATGAAAAATTCGCACCAATTAACATTTTTTACATGTGTTTTTAGTAATTTCTTCATGTTTGAAGTAATTGTTCTCATATGAATTATTTTGCAATGTAAGAGGCGAGACTATAATAAGTACATTGTAATCATGCAAATATGATTATACTGCCTAATTTGGATTAGAATATAACTTAGACAATATAGTCATATGTGCATAAATAATAGTCATTATAATCTTATGGACTTGATGAACCAATAGTGATGTATTAATTACATATGGTTCAGTAGCTTTTATGCTCCTATAGTGATTATATTTTATTCTTCATTAAGAAAAGGATTATATTAGGAAGATAGGAACTTAGGAAGTTAGGATCGCATCATTCTTCTAACTTCAACCAGAAACTTTTAAATTCTTACTGGTATTTCTACACTTGGCACTTGTAAATAATTCTGTGCCTTTCTATTATTTCAGAATTAGCAAAGAAAAGTTGTGCTCCATGCAACTCCAAGGATTTACATCCCATGTCAGAAGATTCAGCTAAAAAATTGCTTGAACAGGTCTTCAACTTGTTTATTTTTGTACTGAAAATCTTTGACAAAATCCTTCCTATTCCAAATTCAGTTGCCTGATACTTGAAAACAGGTGAATGGTTGGGAATTGACAACTGAAGGTGGTCTTCTGAAATTGCATAGAGAATGGAAGGTTAAGAACTTTGTTAAAGGACTTGAGTTCTTTCAGCTGGTTGCTGCTATTGCTGAGGAAGAAGGTCCTTTCTTTTCTTTGTTATACCCACTGTCTTTCATTTCTTTGGGCAATGCCACTCTTTCATCTATGCTTTCTAATAAAAATTCATATTGTGCCAAGCAACTGCAACTGTTCTATTTGTATAATGTACTTGGTACTTTAACTGAATCTACCCCTACAATCGTTATCTGAACAACATAATGGGCAGGAATGCAAGAAATCCTGCTCCAGTCAAAACTGTGGAATTATTCTAATATTCCTGTGATGAATATGAAACTGAAACATTTCAGGAGACTGCAATCTCCTCATATATGCAAGGTGTTAGAAACAAGCTATTTTCTTTCAGGTCTTGCCTAATGCATACTATGTTTACTCTGGTTAGATACTTAAACGCGACAATTATGTATAGCATGCTGTGATAGTTTCATTATACGTTGTGAAAACACTCCAACTGATCATGAGTTTCACTGCACACATAATCCAACAAACTTATTGGTGCAAAATTTTCTTTCGATTACAATGGGAGGACAGTTTGTTTAAACAGATATGTTTTCTCCAGGTCACCATCCAGATCTTCATCTCGTTGGTTGGAACAATGTGAAAGTTGATGTGTGGACTCACTCAGTCAGTAAGTGACTAATGTGCCTTTTTCTTTATATTTTGTTTATTGATATGTCACTGAAGCAGCTCATTTATATTATTTTCATTGCAAACTATGGTTCCAAAACTGAAGCATCACTCTGGTCACAGTGAGTCCGATGGTCAGGCAATGTTTTAGTATATTTAGTTTTACTGCTTCAGGGATTCGTATTTTGATACTTAATTTGCAATTGTCCAATCCAAATAACCATATCCATATGGCTTTTTCTCTCTCCTTTTTGTTACTTCATTATTTTGTGTAGAATTTTCAACATCTTGAGGCAAACAAACATTAGATCTTTTAAGGAACCGAGTCAAAAAAATCTTGAGAGAAAATTATGAGCTCAGACAGCACTCTGCATGTTGAATTTATTACAAAAAAATTCCAGGGAAAGGCATGCTAAAGCCTAAAAAAAATGATAAGATCCACTTGTTTATATTGGTCCTTTATTCCTTTAAAGTTCGCAGCTGTGGAGATATCTTGTAGGATTCTAGTATCAAATTCTGATTTTTACTGGTAATGTTAGAGCTTGTGTTGGGCACCAATGTATATGCCAAATGTGCTTTCAATTGTACGATGGAAACCATAGCCAACTTTGTTTTTTGCTTTCTATTAAATGCAGACCTTTAGTCTAACCTTTTTGTGTTTGTAGGAGGTTTAACAGATAATGATTTCATCCTTGCTGCAAAGATCAATTGTCTCAATTTAGAAGGCATTTTAAGCAAGAGAGCCAATGTCCAGAAGTAGCTCAAATTAATCGACCCAAGTGGGCCTTTTTACCGTCTCCTTGAACTTGCTGTATATAACTCCTATTTTCTTGGGAAGCTGTATACACCTTCGGAGAAGTCCATTGTCGAGGTCACCTGTTCCTTAGTTTGTCTTGGCTGAAAAATACCAGTACATGTTGATGTGCTAATTGTTCTTTGCTAATTTCATTGAGATAGCCTACTTTCAGTCCGTGGTTCAGCTCTTCGGTAGGAGCAGGTGTGGAAAAGTTGGTCCCATGTGTGGGCAAACATCCCAGCTATTGCTAATTCCCATTTTGAAAAAGGGTTATGCCCCGTGTGTATGCAAACATCCCAGCTACTGCTAATTCCCGTGTGGGGGCAAATATACTAGCTATTGCTAATTCCCATTTTGAAAAAGGGTATTCCAAATTTCTGACGAGTGGTTAGTATAAGAGAAGTCCTGGAATTAGATGAAAATCCAATCCATCGAACAGCCTGAATATCGAATGAGTCACCGGTTGGCGACTAATCAACGTTTCTGCCCTGAGCCAAACGATAGCACAAGTGCACCATCAAACACTCATCCCAACTGCAGAAAGATGGGCACTCATGTAGAGCCAAACGATAGCACGAGTATGAGAAGCTGCAGGTGAGGGGGCGGGCATCAGGAGACAAAAGGCCACAATACGGGGTATGAGAAGCAGATCTGTTAGATAAGTTAGGACTTTACCGTTACAAGATAGCACCTCTGCAACATCACTCACTAGTCACTATCAAGTAAAAGCCACGACAGCTGAAAACACACGCAACTGACAAAAAGAAAAGGAAAAAAAAACAACACACTTCGACGCTGTTGGATGGATCATCCTCTGCTCGGCAGCGCTCAAGACGGCAGTTCAGCTAGTCTGCTCGCTTCACGGCGCCGCATGCCATGGCTTGTAGGTAACCTGGCAGCGTAGAGAGGCTTCTTCCACGGGAGCACAGGTGTTTAGTAGCTGTGCTGCCAGAGCTGGTGCGATGGTTGGGATGGTGCTGCCTGGGGATTGTTCAGGCTTCCCTCGGTCGGGTTCTGGGGGTGCTCCTGTGGCAGACCGGTCTGCGACTGGTAGAAGCTTGGGTAGCCAAGACCACCGTATTGAGAGGACTGCTGTGTCTGGCGAAAGCCACCCTGCTGATTCTGTCCCGGGAAACCATAGAAGTTGCCAGGTGGAGCCGCTCCTCTTGAACCAGCGGCAGCTCCATGAAGCCACATTGCCGAGTTATCACTCTGGAATGAATAAATGCACAATTCAGAATGAAACCTCCAAATCGAAAAATAGAAAAAAAAAAAAGTGAAGTGTGAGAAGTCCATGCAGTGTCGGACAAGATTACGCATCCAACCTAGGACGGACACCAGAAGATCGATAGCATGTAGCATTTCATTACCTGCTGTAGAGCCGCATAATGATTGGGGTCTTTGAATTGTGTGCCTAAAGCTTCATCAAACCCCAAAGTTGTGGGCGCAGAGGGGGCACCCTGATTTAGGCTTAAATTTCCAGGAATATTATTTGCATTTCCGAACCCTCCATAACCGGAGAGTGATGATGGTTGTGGTAGGCTCGAAGCAGGAGGGCTGCTCTTGTATTGTGGCATCGAATACTTCATTCCGGCTCCAGGCACAGCAGGAGCAGCAGACTGATGGAAAGGCCCATTACTTGAGTACGCTTGCTGGAAGGCTGCTGATGGTAGGAAGTAGTTCTGAGGCAAATATGGATAGCCAACCAGACTGGCAAAAGGCCCAAGGGGTAGAGTCGGCTGAGAGTACGGATGCACGGGCAGTTGTTGTGGGACAGGAAGCCCTGATGGGATGCTCGTATTAGGAACATGTTGCGTAGACTGGGTGTTGGGGAAGCCTCCTTGTTTCAAAGTCTGGAGAAAATTTAGAAAAAGAGAAATAATTGAAATGGCGTCACATCAACACCAATACCACATTAACACACGATGGAAAAATGAGACTAGCTTATCAAGGCATCAAGCTATTTCAAAATACAAACCGATGACTCTAACTAAGCATGATTCATTCTAAATACACACACTACAAACTTGCATTGCCAAGTTAACTTTTTTTGGGGGTCATGTGATTCGTCTCTGCAAATATGAATAGGTGACACAATGGAATGAGAACTAGATAGATCTTTTTAATGAATTCAAATCTTAACCAGTTCATATCAATCTGAAATCTGGAGCACACAAAAAATAATAGTAAATACAGAAACATGTCAAAAGCACGCACCATATGTCCAGTTGTACTTACAAAGAAATGGATAAAGAATACAGAAATATGTCAAAATGTTGAGTTACCTCTTGCATGGAGATTCCTGGCAAACTATTTGGTGCAACAGTTGGGTTATATTTTGTAGCTGACTGTGTTTGAAGCAACTGTGAAAAGTCAAAGTCCCGAAGAGGGGTAAGATTTGATCCCAACAAGTTATTGGGTTGCTGCAAAAAAGATATCAGAAGAACAAAAATAAGGATTACAAGAAGGGGAAAGATAACATCATGAAATTGGCTAAGAAAGATAACAAAAGAATATGCCATTCCATAACAATCATCACTGTAAGAGATCTGATAAGAGTTTTAATTCAACAGTCAAGTTGTAACATTCAAAATACACATTTGGACATTCTAGTGCTGAAGAGGCAAAAGGTAAATCAACTTGACAAAGCAACATCCAATGGGGAATAAAGCATAAAAATCATCTGATGATATAACTTCAAGGCAGGCACGCATTTTGCCATAACAATATTATTTACTGCATTAAAATTTGAAACCAAACTAGAACTGTCGATGCTTGTGCATCTCATACAGCCCAAATAGCTTCAGTTATATCAGACAGCACTACAGGTTTTCAGCCAAATAGCTCCATGCCCAACTTTATAGATAGTTTGTTTCAGAATTAGAACTCTCAGTGACCCTATCTCTGTGGAAAAAGATAGATGTACCAGTAAGCTTGAAAAATGGGAGAGAGGTTGTGCTTGGGTGTTTCCTTGGGTATCATCCATTGTACTTGGCTGCGTTGTGTTTGAATACGCATGACCTGAGACTGATGGCAGGTTATATTGAAGACCAGGCACATCTAGGGCACTCTGCCTCAGTACATCAGGCTCTGAAACAGAAGGTCCATCAATAGTTTCAAGATTAGTACCAATTCTGGTTTCAACCTCATCCGCTGGAGGATTTAGAGCACTGTTATCATAGTAATCTTGATTCCTGTAAATAACAACCTCATCAGAAGAGGGATATCTCATGTAATGAATTGGAAGGTTTTAGGAGAAAGTTTTCACCTAACATCTATTTGATCAACTGATGGGGATTCATCAGGAATAGGCACCTCCTCCTCCAAACTGCTTTTAGGGACATTTGATGAAAGCAAACCAGAAAACGCGCCAGATTCAAAACTACCAAAGCTCAAGTGAGCACAGTCTGCATTTGCAGCTTGTAGATGATCCGGGAGTATGACCGCAGGATTATCTTCAGCAGACTTAGTTGGAACTAAATCTTCATTCTGTAGGCTTAGATGCTGAAAGTTTGCTGCAGCTGATTCTGCATCAAGATTGGATACCTCGACTGCAAGAAAAAGAAAAAGGAGAGAGGGAAAAAGAATAGTCAGATATCATCTCTAGTTCTCTACGATTGCATGCATAATTCATGTATATATATAAAGAGCAAGTGTCGCTGCAGGCTGCAGCCATGATGACAACGAGAAGACAAAGCAAGCATGTCATGTGCACAGTGAACCAACAAAACAACTATGCCTAACTGTTTAAACCTACACCCATCAGACTGCTAATCCCTCCCTCCCTATGGTGGGTGGGTGTGGAGGGCTTATTCTGATTATGCTCTTGCACCTTGCTGAAAAACACACAAATGTGTTTTTCTTAAACACATCTATTTGGGGCTCCATGCAAATGCTTCTATGTAACTACAATTGTTAAATCTCAATTTTTCCATCCAGACCTGTAGTTCAACAATCTTGGTCTTGATGTGACTTGCAGGGACTCATGTATGTTCAATGGTATAATATTGCAATAACCACATGTTTAGTCATGTGAAGGTATGGTGCTCCTAAATAAACAGCAACCAATGTGTTCGTTACATCTGATGTTGTTGATGTGCTCAAAGTTTACGACGACTCTTTTAAACAATGTGTTCTCATCTAGAAGGGACAAAAATGCAAATTTACGCAATTTATCGATTTGGGTTTCTTGTGCAAAGGCAAATCTTTTCAGCACTTGAATTATGGCTTTGTGATAATCCTATATAGTATTCCTTGATCTTTATTATAGATTATTCTAGTATAAATGTGCTTGGCGCTTGGACAGATAGAAATAAAAAACTCAAAACTCCTGAATTCAATTTTAGGAAAGAGGCATATGTTGGCAGATACAAACCTTCATTATCAACATAGGAATGCACTTGAGCCTGGTGTGTACTCAATAATCCATCGTTAAATTGATTGTTTTCCTCGAGGATTTCCAAATGCGTCTCAGAAGATATTGCTGGTTTAACTATAACTGAACTGTTCTCTTCTGTTTCAGAATTTTCTTGTGAATAAGCAGCATCAGAAACCAACACCGATGAGTTAAATGGTGTGGCAGACGACGTGTCACTAGATTTCTCAATACCTCTTGATTGAGTTCCTGATGGTGGCTCATCCTGTGGAAACCAATCATTCTCATGCACTTGCTTGGTTTCAGCAGAAACATGACTAGAATTAACATTCTGAGGAATAGGATCTGGGAGAGCAGGAAATCCTTGGTCAAACGCTGTTGGTAGGGCTGTGCTTGCAGAATGTTTTGAGTCCTGGTTTGTAGAGCTAGACAAAGATGGGGTTTGGCCAGCATATGATGTGTCTGTTGTAGACATAGGCTTGGCAGAAGACCTTACTTGAGGCCTTCCCATTTTCACAATATCAGCCATTGACATCTGACCTGGCACCCCACACCAAGGGTGCTGGAATCCAGATGATGATTGCGGTGCTCCAACTGATCCATTAGGAACCACGTCTTTGTTTGCAGGCAAACTGCAACAAAGAAAATCAAACAGATTAGCCGTCAATAATACATACAAAACAGTCAGATCTATCTGAAACCTCCAATTCTTGAATATTTGTTACCTCAGAACTGATTGCTTCTGAGTGGAATTGGATGCTGGCACGGCAGGTCCCAATATCGATGATCTTGATACCATATAATCTGCATGGGCCAAAAATGAAAAACATGAGATTGAATAGCCAAACGTAAGACCTCACGAATACAAACTTTGAAAAGAAAAGAAAAATCCTTACCAGTGCCACTGGATCCAAACTGAACGGAACTGCTTCGTCCAGCACGGTCTGCACCACCTCTAGTGGCTCGACTATTTGAGCTACCTGCTCCTCGAGATCTTGGCTCTGGCGTTTCTTTAACCTATGTAAAATTTCAACAGATGCCAGCTAACATAAGATATCAAGACTAGAGCCAGAGGCAGTAAAATATCAAGAGAGTGAGATTGCATATGTAAGCTTTTAGCACAAAAAGATCAAGCATGAGCCAAGAAACTAAACATTTGATATTTCAAACAATTAACACAGCAACATGTGCAAGAGAAGCACGGCTGAAGATGGCCCTATCAACTTTTTAATAGCAAAAAGAAGGTACAAGCTCCCACGATGCATGAAATAAAAAATGATATCAGGTGAGCTCAAATTACCAATAACATCACGCAGATAGAAATAAAGCTCATACTCAACTGACCTCCTTTTTCTTATCACGCTTGCTCTTTACCTCTTGAAAAGTATCTGAAGAAATATCAGCAACATGTGAGAACCATATGCAAGAGGACAGCTGGAAACATGAAATAAATACAAAACAATTTAACACAGTGTTGCTGTTGTTCACACAGCTTATGCATATTTGCTATAGAATGAGACCCTTAGTTGCACGAAAATAATGCATGTATCAGTAAAAATGGAGCAACATAAAAAGGTCTTAGTAGTTACTCAAATGTTCGTTAAGATAATATACCAGCTTCCACTCAATATTTTCATTCATTCTCATAAGCTTGAGAAATGATAAAATTCAAGCTGGATCTGACAACAAAAGTGGCAACAGATGCTAATATAGATAATTAGTTTCATCAGCCTCAAAAAGAATGTGGCATATGAAGTTATGAACGCCAAAACATAATCATTGCTTTGGCGTTATAGTACCACAATGACAAAATATCAAACCTCTGAATACACACCAACCATAGTATGGGTTCTGTCTGAAAAAGGTTCGCTCATGTATAAAGGAAACTACTAACTGTTGACATACACTCATACAGTCATACTTATGGTATGTCGAAGCACAAGCCTTACCCAAGAATACCCACAATAATCCTCACTCCAAGGCAAACAGAGTCAACACTGCACAAGCTCATCTAAATCTGCCTGAGATGAAAGAAATCAGACCTATTTTTTCCCTTTCATAAAGAAAACTGATTTTCCTCATCTTATTTTATCCTCCCCTAAGTCCTAACCCAACAAAGCTTTTGTTGTTGACATAAATCTACTTCTGATAAAAATTAAGATCCAAACAAAGGGCTATGCTTATATTTGCCTTCTTCAGCTCTTGTGTTTGTATTCCCTAAAGGTTAGCATGTTCTTCGTTCTTCTGTCAATCTATTCCAATTTGGAGCACCAAAACAGAAAGAAAAGAAGAAAAATCATTTTCCTTAGGCAAACATGTGACAGATCCATATTCACTGCGCCTCTGTGAAACTAAAAGAGAACAGGGCAATAGAAGGAAGAGGCTGGATTGACTTCGTTCCAATTCGTTTGCCCCTAGAAACCCAGAAGGTTAAAGCCAACGCAGTAGGTTAAAGGAAACAGATCATTTCCAACCATTCTCGCGAGCCACAAACTGGAACTGAGAAAATACAGAATAAGCACTTGGAACGACACCAAATTTTCAGGCAGCAGACAAATCTCCAGAAGCTCTCAAACCAAAGGACTGCTTAGAAAATTACTAAACAGATTGCAAATCGCCGCAAAACCAATCCGAAGCCAAACGAAAACTCTAGCATGTCCTGGCAGGCTGCGACTAGCCTGCAGCACATTAACCCCTGAACTCCAGGAGAGCAGTAACAAATCACCGCAAATCACCACAGAGGTACGAAGAAAATAAACAATTCCTGATAACGCGCGGCCGCGCGGGAGTACTCAACAGCGCTCCGTCATCCAATCCAACCACGCAAGCACACACATACACACCCTCCAGTAAAGCACCACAGACTGAACAACGCCACGCGAAACGGCGAGGAAAAGGGGAGCGGAGAGAGATGGCACCTTGGGACAGGAGGCGGCTGACCGCCTCGTCGGGGTCCATGCCGCACTCCCGCAGCGCCGCATAGATCTCCGCGTCCGGGCGGTTCACGATCTCCTTCAGCCCCTGCACCAGCTTCCTCGCGGACGCCGGCACCGGCCCCGCAACCCCTCTCCCTCCCCCTCCGCCGCCGCCGCTCATCCTCGCCGGAACCCCTCGCAGGGAACTCCCTCCCGCCCGCCCGCCGCCGCCTCCGCCGCCGCCAAACTGGCTCCCGCGAGGCGGCGAATCGCTGGCCGGGGGCGAGTGGTAGCGCGGCGGCGTCGCCTCCCCGCTTCTGCTTGGGCCTCTGGGCTGCTTCCGCGCCTGCTCCTACCCACGCAACGCAAAAGGCGGCCAAATTCCAAAACCCTCCCTGCCTTGCCCTCGCCTACCTTTATATACCACGATGGGTAAAATGGATTATTAAAAAATAATTCCCAGCTTTTGTCCGCGCTTAACCTCCCTCCCCACTCCTCTCCTCTCTATCCACCCCGTGTACACTTGTTGCCTAGGGCGTTGATCTCCTAAAGTAAACACGTCGACGCATCACGCTGACTGTGTAGGCCCACCTTCCACGGGCCCCTACGTGGTTGCCATGCTTCGGGTGGGTACATCCGCGTCACGTAGGTGTAACATGCACGGGATTCCCTCACCGGAGTGGCGAACCGCGAACCCCTCGCAGACAGGGACGGGAAAGTTCCCACCCGAGGCTACCATGTGGGGCAATTATTCCCTGGACCCACGTGTCATGCATTCATCTGACCGGCGTGGCAGATGGGTTATCCTCGAGCGGGCTGACCTTTTTTTTCTCTGCGACTCGAGCGAGCTGACGTTGGGGGACACGCCGTCAGTGTCAGGGATGGGATGGCGTACGAGATGTGCTGGACCTTTCGGATCATTGTGTGCGTGCCAGTGTGACGCGGAGCATAAGAAAAACACTATAGCATTCGCTGGGAAACGTGTTTTGTGGGGGAGAAATGGTGAAAAGTTAGAATGAATAGTGAAAAGTTGGAAATCTGGACTTTTTCGTTTGGTCTCGGGGGGTTTCACCGGAAAGGAATTTAGGTGCGCAGTGACCAGTGAACGTAAGATCCTGCACGGCCCCGGAGTGGCAAGTTCGTCTGGTGTTTCCGGATTTGGTTAAGATTCTCATTCTCTCGACCCTCTTTTGTCTCTTTCGGCCTCTTTTTCCCCTGGTGATCATCGGCTTATGTTTGGGACTTGGGAGTCCTTGCTCTCGTCATGTTATTTTCTATATGTTCTTGTGAAGAGGCAACTGCTTGACTCTTGACTTGAGTTTGTCTTTGTCCATCCATCCAATATGGAAATGGAACGATCAACTTTTTTGTTTTCGACTTTTCATGAATGAACTTGGGAGTTGAGCTTTTTACCAAAAGCGGTGGCACACAGTTTGTAAATGGCTTCTTCACTTGCATCGTCGTCTTTAGTACTATCATCAGATTGAGACGTAATCCTACTATACTAACAACCAAGGCTATTAGGTGACATCTAGAACTAAAAATCATTTCGACGCTTCCAAACGTGGACTCTAGAGGTTAGGTAAGTGATGATTATCTGCTCAGCATTATGCTAACATTCGTAGCCATGCTG
The DNA here is from genome assembly GCA_015342445.1 of Digitaria exilis. NCBI lineage: Eukaryota > Viridiplantae > Streptophyta > Magnoliopsida > Poales > Poaceae > Digitaria > Digitaria exilis. The sequence continues at coordinate 916,815 of JACEFO010001882.1, forward strand.
ACACAAAAGCCCTTTTCAATTGTTTACTACTATTTTTTCGCAAGAAACTGCTTCCTCCGTTCCAAATTACTTGATGGAGGGAATACTTTCTAAAAAAATAAAAAGAAGCACGTATTTGCAATTCCAAAATTTGGCGGTCTATTCCATTGTGAAAAGCGTCTCAATACTCCATTTATTGCGAAGAAAATAGAAAAATACTAGAGTTTCAGGTGAAGGGAAGTAACGGCGCTTGCTTAACGGGCTAGGAAGATTGTTATTGTGTGTATTGCCTGAGAAAACCAAAATATATTAGCTCATTGTTTAGCTAAACAGTCCCTTGCGATGAGGCTCTGTGTGCTTCATGGCTTGGATAGGCTCCCCTTTTAAAAAGATGCTAGGATTCTAATCGCTACTTTTGCAAAGAAGAAGGATGTTTTCTTCGCATAAAAAATAGGAAATGAGTGAGTAAAATGAATGCCAAAAAGATTGAGCTGCTCTTATCACTAGCAAGCGAACATATTTGGAAGCATTGGTGGAATTATGTGTATATGTATAAGATGGCTATATTATATACAAATATTTATATTGGAACCCTTTCAGATTGAGTATGTTCGTATTTTAAACGTAAGAAGACATGGGATTTATCATTTATAGGCTAAATATCTAAAACCTATTTTAGCATGAGTACACGCGCTATTAGCATAGACCATTAGACACACTAGAGCATCCATTCATCCAGAATAACTCACTTCCTCGATCATGCAAATTGAATTTAAAAATAAACCCAAAGTGTGAAATTGTCCTCATCAAAACGCTGATTCTGCGGCAAAGAAAGAAACGAAACAATGAATACGGGTTATGTAGATGCTACACAAACTCGATGGCACACAAGTTAAATCGGCAACTTGCATACGAAAAAAGCGGGGAAGGGACGAATAAAGCGTATAAATCATCATGGGAAAAAGAAAAAGGCAAAAGAACAGCCGAAAATGCCTCTTCCACTACGGGTTCTCTGCCTCTCTGGCCGACCAGCGCCCACCGGCCGGCACCGTTCAGCAGTCAGCCCAGCCCAACTATGAGCCACTACTCCCACTGACGAGTGGGTCCCATTGTGGGTTCACAGGTCAGTGGCGTAATCATCCAGCCCAACCCCTCCGGCCATCATCTTCATCCACTCCAAACCCCCACCACTAATAATAGCCGGAGGCTTTACTCCCTCCCCTACAGCCGCTCCGCCATGCGGCCACTCTCCTACGCGCCGCCGGCGCCGCAGTCGCGAGCGAGCCCTGGACCCGGTCTCGGGCACAGGTCGCCGCCGTGCGCGCTGTCGTTCCCCGACGCCCTCCGTGCGGCGGCGGCCGCCGCTGCCGTGTCCCTCTCCCTCCTCACAGGCGACGCCGTGGGCGCGGTTGCGGCGGCGGCGGCGCAGCCCGCCGAGGTGTGCCGGGACGGGGTAGCGGCGGTGGTGGAGGAGGTGAGGGCGGAGGCGGTGACGAACGAGCAGCTCGTGGAGGAGGCGTGGGAGGTGGTCAACGAGAGCTTCCTCCCCGACGCCGGAAGCCGCCCGTGGTCACCGGAGATGTGGATGGTGAGTTTGGCATGCGGCAATTTGATCACGAGCGTGGTGGATGAATTGGCTCAACCGCATAGCTTCATATTTCCAATGACATTGCACTTAGAATGCTCATTTTTCCTGTTAATTGCTTAGCATGTAGCACATTGTCTTTCCCTGGGATTGATAGTTGATTTTGATCCACTGCAGCAAAGGAAGCAGGATGTTCTCCAAGGCACAATCAAATCCCGTGCTAGAGCCCACGATATCATTCAGAAAATGCTAGCGAGCCTTGGTGATCCTTATACAAGGTTTCTGTCTCCCTCAGAAGTAAGTTCTTCACAAGTGGCATGTTGTTGGTTATACGGACTTGATATTATCCACTATTTTATTATAAAATAGTTGGGATTTGTTTTTTTATTGGAAAAACTGTTGCACTGTAATATATAGCAGTATATTTCTAAACCCTCTGGGGTACTCTTTTAATTTCTCTTTCAACAACGTAGATCTTTCTACATCATATCCCTTATTTATGTACTTTCACAGTAAGGATATATGAAAACATTAAGTATGCCTTCTGTTTCACTAATTCTACTCATCTAGGGTGTTTGTGGTGAATACATGTTCTAACTGTAGTTGCAGTTCTGATGTTATTTTTGCATATGTTTAATCAATCTGCTGAAGTTCTCAAAGATGTCAAAATATGACATGACCGGAATTGGATTAAACTTGAGGGAGATCCCTGATGACAATGGCTCTTTCAAGCTGATGGTATTAGGGCTGTTATTAGATGGCCCTGCTTACTCTGCCGGTGTTAGACAGGTATGAAGTACATGTATAAGCCTCCTCTTAACCTAGTTTTCTTCTGTACTTTCTGATGAGAAATTTCCTGTCACCATATGCATATGAACTAGTAAAGCTTGTTTGTTCTGCAACTGTGCAAATGAACCTTGATGTAATATGATGACTTATTAGTGGACAACTCAAAACGTCATGATATACTAATACATAAAATGGAATATTCAGTTTAAAAATTACTATAATTGGATACGAGCAGCATTTTACCACAGTCCCAATTAAGATGCCATGGTCAAAGAAGGTGACAGATGCCTGTCTCTACATATATTAAAAAAAAGGTTAGCAATAAAGCTAGAAAGGAGGAACCTTGTGCATATAGAACTACAGTATAGAAGTAGGTTCTAACTTCAAAGGAGTATAATTTAATATACTAATAAATAAAAAATATAAGTAGCATATTCTGCTTAAAATTAATATAACTGGATATGGGCAGTTGGGCACTCAAGCTACATTTCAGTACACTCCCAAGTAAGATGCCCAAATGATGCAAAAATTTACAAATGGTGCGACTAGAAGCTTCGGGACAGTTTTTTTTTTCAGTTGTTCTCAAACCATCATTTGAAACATGCACTTTTTTAGTTATTTGTTATTGGTAATGTTATTATCACATAGCACTCTTGTTTGGTTTATTTTTGTCTGGTTGTTTGGACTGCCAGTAATGTAGGAGGGTATCAAATCTTTGGATGTGTCTATTTTTCTGATCTTTGTAACTGTATGTGTGTTTATCTGTTTAAGGGTTTTTTTAATCTAATATCAGGGTGATGAGCTTTTATCAGTCAATGGCATTGATGTAAGGGGTAAATCCGCATTTGATGCTTCATCCATGCTGCAAGGTCCAAAAGAGACATTTGTTACAATTAAGGTAATGGACAATCTATAAATGTCTGTATCTGGATTATATCCAGATCTCTTTGTACCTGCTATCTCACTATTTTAGTCTTTCTTATCTCATCTCTAGGTTAAGCATGGTGACTGTGGTCCTGTTGAGTCAATGAAGGTGCAGAGACAAATGGTTGCTCGAAGTCCAGTTTTCTATCGTTTGGAAAAAAGAGAAAACGATGATTCATCTGTGGGATATATTCACATTAAAGAGTTCAATGCAGTGGCCAAGAAAGATTTGGTTAGTGGTGTGTTGCTGGTTTGTTAACCTTATCATCTGTCATATTTTTTTTGGGCATATTCTGGATGCAATAGTTTCTGTAGTTGATCTGTCCCCAATTTTGCATTGTCTAATTCTTATTCTAAACTTTGAACCCAGTTGCTCACAGGTTGTGTGAGTTCCCTAACAGGTTGTGCTTGATTTTTTTAATGTATAAAGTGATACTCCCTCCGTTCCAGAATATAGCTACGTTAAGAAATTTTCAGACAGATTAAGGAAGTAGATAAAAAGTCTCATTTGCCCTCATAAATCATGTTGCATGTTGACCCAGCCCATGCATCCCACTAATCATGCACCTGCCTAATCTTGTGTAACCTGCCTAATTAATCTCACCATATTGGAGATAAGTGAGGGAATAAGGACGGGGGTATTTTGGTCGCCTCATACATAAAAGCTGTAGTTGAACTCTTCGTGTAGCTATATTTTGACATAAAATTTGAACTCTTAACGTAGCTATATTCTGGAATGGAGGGAGTACATGTATATAACATATACCTCCTCCCGATTCAGTTCTGTGAGCATCCAGGAAACTTCAATTATTGCTTACCCTTTTACAAACTGAAGGTGCATCAATGATGTTATTTCTCTTGTTACGCATCTTTGAAGTTCATGTGTTTTTGTATTGCAATATTAGTAATCTTGGCTGTAGATATCTTTTCTTTTACGGTAACAACTGGATATAGCATGCCATGCCCATTTAACTTTTGTTGTTTCTTGCAGCGCTGAAGCGTCTACAGAATTCTGGTGCCTCCTATTTCGTTCTGGATTTGAGAGACAATCTTGGTGGGCTAGTTCAAGTATGCGATCCCTTTTCTTCCCAAGCATATATCATGGATTCATGTCATGCCTGTTTTTGATCTGCTAGACTTGCATTGCATGATGTGTGTGTATTATATTTCTTCTTCTTTGACTGTATGGATCTTAGCCTAGTGGGAGGAACGATTGTACAACTTCACCCAGGCTCGAGTATCTTTAACTTGAATTTGGAACCACACCTAGTTCCTCCTAGGTTGATCAAGCATTTTCTCTGAATATGTTCTCAAAGAAATTTGAAGTTTTGTGCGTATAAATCATGATGTTTACATAGCTTTTGTTTTTCGTTTTGAAGGCTGGAATAGAGACTGCGAAGCTCTTTCTGAATAAAGGAGACACGGTAAGGATGCGGTATTGCTACATATCTTGGACTCTGTTGGTTTTCCTGTGACCGTTGTTAAAATTTGTGCATTTCTTTTTTCTTTTCTTTCACTTTTACACCATGATGGTGAGGATGCTGATTGTTCCATGAAAACTACTCTCCGATGCCTATAGAAAGAACCAATCCAAGTAGCAGTACTTTTTTCTTCTCCCAATTCCTTTAAATCCCATGAACTTTCAAATATATGTCCCAGCTAAACCTTACTTTATGAACAATCAGTCAGTTCCTCCAAGTATTAAGTACAATAACAGTACAAAGATGCTTATGATTTTGGTTGGAAATTATGAGCAACGAATCACTTTTTGTCCTGTTTTGATGTCGACGCCATTTTGCAGTTTGATCAAAGCTTCAAGTTATAATTTGTTTGAAAACCTCAAAAAGGAACCACTATCCCAGCTACTGCAATAGAGTCTTACTATATGAGAGGCCCTCAGGCCTCAACCTTAGAATTGTTATTTGCTTTTGTTCATTTGATATCCTTGCTTGCTGAAAGATAGGGCATGCATATGCACCTATAACTAAGCTATATGCTTCCCGTATAATATTTTCTGAAATTCAAATATCGATCCCATGCCTATTAACAAGTTTGATTCGATTGCTTAAAACACTGCTAGTTTGTCCTTCAAATTATGAACTGATTTTTTACGCCAAGGATTGATGTCCCTATGTTTTTCAGGTTATTTATACTGCTGGCAGGGATCGTCAAGTTCAAAACACAATTGTTGCTGAAAGCGGACCTATGATTGCTACTCCCCTTATGGTATGACATGGTGTTACAACTATGTCAGACTTCAATAAGCAATAATTCTAAGATATAGAGAGCAGATGCTAGTTCTAGGCTGTTCTGTTAAACTGTTCAACAGAAAAACTTGAAGAACAACATTAAAAAAAATTAAGTTCATTGATGGAATTTGGACACTTAACTTACTCAATATTGAGAGCTTTATTCATGACCATGGATCACGGTTCTTCTGATTTTGACACTTTTTGGTCGGTTGGTCTTAGAAATGATACTGTTCAAATTAACTGTTCTGGCAACCTCTAGTTTTTTTTAAAAAAAATGCATCATTTCAATATTTTTTCCAGCCATGCCACATTTCAATTATCTGCTATATAATCATATTATCATTAGGTTCCAGATTGTTTTTCTCATATATTTACCTACACCTCGTTACAGTTACTGGTGAATAATAGGACGGCAAGTGCCAGTGAAATAGTAAGTACATATTTTATCCCACCTAAAGCACTGAAATGGTGAACAGTCAAAGCTCACAGAGGTACCAACAATTTTCTAGGTTGCTTCAGCACTTCATGACAATTGCAAAGCTGTTCTTGTTGGCGAAAGGACTTTTGGCAAGGTTGGAATCACCTAGATAGGAACTTTTGGAGGGGGTGTGGGGGTGGGTGGATTATGCTGTGTCCCTTATTGTTTGGCAACTCAATGTCTTTGTTGCAGGGCTTAATCCAGTCTGTTTTTGAACTTCACGATGGTTCTGGTATTGTCGTCACAGTTGGCAAGTATGTCACACCAAACCACAAGGACATCAATGGAAATGGAATAGAACCAGACTACTCTCGTCTTCCTGGTAGTATTTGAAATCATCCAATTTCTTTTGTGACAGTTAAAAGTATGCGGTGTAGTTCCCGGTGGCTGATTTTTTTTTTTGACAGATTTCAATGAAGCCAGAGATTACCTTTCACGTTGCCAAATAAAAGAATTAAGCTGAGTGAAGCATTTCATTCTGAAGGTTCTCAAAAGGTAACAAAGCTTTTATATTACTGTTGCACCTTGTGCCTTTTCTTTTTTTCCTTTTGGGAAAAAAAAGGGTTGTGCGCTTGTGCATAAAGCTTTAGACAGGGACTCTGCAAAAAGAAAAAAAAATCACACTGGGTGTTCACGGAGCAACTGCTTACTGCGCCTCTGCAGAAATGGTGGCATCAATATTTGGTTTTGCACTTGCTTGTGACTGTACCTGGGTTTCTCTGTTCTCCGACGACAGTGTCTTATCATGCATGCTTGTTGCTTGGATTGCCCTGATTATTCACATTACTTTCATATAATTAGATTTTTTTTTTCTTGGAACGCCTTTCCTTTGCAGGCTTTCGGATGACCCAATACGGCAGAATGATGGAGCAGAAACGCTGCTCCGCCTGACTGTACCATGGCACGCTGGTACCAGAAGCTGTGTATTCAAGCGTCAATACAAACCCCTGCGCAGGGAGCCTTCAATTCGCTGGGGTTGCATCGGGTCTGTATAGAAGTAATAAAAAAGAAATGACGCGTCTGACGTAGCACCATATTGAGGGCTGCTTTGTCGACTTGTCGTCCATTGAGCTCGGACGCCATCTAATATGGTCTGTACTCTGTACACCATGGTTACCCAGATGGTCGAATTTGTACATCTGACTTGCTCATATAGTCGCCCTTGCGCAAGCTGAGAACGCTACCTTTGTGCCTCCGCTGCAGAACCTGGATCGTCGTTGCGGAATGATGTAAATGAGTATTGTGACCGTTGACTGGAGTGAACTTTGGGCTGAAGCATGAGCACGTTGCGGAGGTTCACCATATCCGGTGCCGTGGCGGGGTCAGCGGCCGGCACGCCACTTGTCCTTCCTTGCCTTGGTCACCCCACGTCGACTAGACCTTTTTTTTTTTAGGGCCACGTCGAGTCGTCGACTAGACGTTGACACGAGTAGGCGAGCCTTTGTTCGTTCTGAGCCGTCGGATGATCTCGCATGGGCTCCTGATTGCCGCCACACCCGACACCGCGGTTAATAACAAGAGGGCAAGAGGCATCAGATCCGAAGCGAGAACTACACTAGCAACCGTTGTGTGGACGTGTGGAGGCCGCCTACTCGAGGAAGACGACGGCGACGAGAGGGAGGAGGAGGACGACAGGACAGCGACCCGCATCTGATTCTGGAAGCGTCCACTGACCCCCGCCCTTCTCGCCGTCGTTCTCTTCCTCCGGTAACCGCCTCCGCCTCCAAACCCACCCCTGATCCCTTCGCCTCTGCCTGTTCGAAAACTCCTTTGTGCTGTTCTAGTAGTCTGTGAAGCTAGTTCACGGTACTCGTGCGGGCTGGGGTCGGCGGAGGTTTGGAAGGTTTGCCCCCCTGCCCCTGGTGCTGGCACTACCCGGTTCTACGTCCAGCGTGTGTTCTGAATCCCGCGGTAGCTATAGCCTATAGGTGGCTTGTAGGCCTAATTTGCTTTTATCGATACGATTCATAAGCCGCTTCTTATTTGTATTTATATATGCTCATCTTCAAGAAATGTATCCTGCTTCGTTTTGCCATCGTAAATTCGTAATGATAATTAGATGATGATACAATTGTAGTTTTAGTGCTAACTATACAATTCACTTATGCCTACTTCATCCTGAGTTTCCTGGGGCAGTTGTTCGAACTCTTTGAATCCGGTTCCTCAACAAACTTCTGATGCGTCTGAAGAGGCCATTCGTATTCATTATTCAGCTAATGAGTTTCATTTGCTTTTATGCACAGATAGTTATAATTTGATGGGAAGATGAATGGTGCCGAAGAGAAGCAGTCGCCTCAGCTCCGCAACATGTCCAAGATGCAGGACAGTGTTACCAAGCCCAGTTTGGGGAAAGAGCCCATTCCAGGGAGTGAGCTCTGGACGGATGGACTCATCTGCGCTTTCGAGTTGGTCAAGGGTCACAAGAAGCCTTTTCATCACAAATCGTGGCCAGCAATTGAGCAAATGCAGGAGCAAGGATCCGTTATGTACACGAGGAAGCACTCAAGAAGGAATGGACACCACATCATAGCTCCAAAAGTGGATGAGAGCATTATGTTGGAGAACCCCCATCAGACGGAATTTGGTCATGATCCTTCAGCTCTCAAAGATAGGCCAGTTTATGCTGGGGAGATTTTGGATCACAAATGGGTGCCCATTGGATGGAGTAGGATTGCTGAACTGGTCCAGAGGGTTCATTCAGACGCCAGCTGGGAGAGTGACTCGATGGAGATCAGTGATAGTGAGGATGATTATACCGTGGCTGATCTTGCAGCTCCATACTGGCAGCGTCCTGTGGGGCCTACTTGGTGGTGCCATGTCACCGCAGGCCATCCTTCGATTGATGCATGGTTGAATAGCGCTCACTGGATGCATCCCGCCATCAGGACTGCGCTGAGAGATGAGAGCAAACTGATAAGCGACCGGATGAAGTACCTTCTCTATGAGGTTTCTTTCTGATTCTCATACATTTAATATAACCATCTGCAGCATTTTACTGTTCTTCTATTCATTGCCCGGAATCCAGAGTGCAAATAACTGTCTCTACCTGCAATTTCTACATGATGTAAGTATACATGGGTTATGATGTTACATTGCTTTGAGTTTCTAGTGAATCTAGTCACTTATATTTCCTGTATGAATGAGAAATAGACTCTGCATTCATATTGTAAACTGCAATAACTATCCGTACTGTACATATTGCCAACTTCTCATGCCAAGAAAACTAGACTCTTTTTCAGTCTTCTGGCTATCAAATTCTTTTCATAACTATAGTTGGGCTGTGTTGTGTTGCGTGATAATTTATCATATCCACCTTTTTCACCAAGGATTATGTGGGGGCAGTACCATATACATCCTAATTGAATGGTTAAATCGCCTTTGACGTAGCAACACAATGTATCCTAGGCCTTTTCCCCCAAATTGCAGGATTTCTTGCTCCTGATTAAATGAGTGGATCAACTGTGTTGTATGTACTTGCCAAATCATCACCAAATAGTTTCATTTCAAGTATTATTTCACCAAATAGTGAAGATGGAGGCTGATATGTACCTTTTAGGCAAACATTTCTTATTTTTATATTATAAATTCGGGTACCCAAATTATTAGCTTATTGAACGTGGTGGTGCTGACTGTTTTACAGTTGATTTTATTAATATCATTGTTAGAAGGGAATGTCCGTACTGTGTTAATGTGCACATATCATATTTATTATATAATTTCTGTTAGCTTTTCAGGTCCCAGTAAGAGTTGCAGGAGGACTGTTATTTGAGCTTCTTGGTCAGTCAGTAGGAGATCCAAAACATGAAGAAGAAGATATACCCATTGTGCTCCGGTCTTGGCAAGCACAAAATTTTCTTGTAACAGCAATGCATGTCAAAGGTCCTTCATCCAGTTTAAATGTGTTAGGAGTGACTGAAGTGCAGGTACTAATTCGGAGTTTTCAGTTTCTAAGCTTTCAACTTAGATATATGTTTAGTTATGAAAATCTGTCCAGGAGTTGCTTCTTGCTGGTGGAAGCCAAACACCTAGATCAGTGCACGAAGTAATTGCGCATTTGGTCGGCCGTCTTTCACGTTGGGATGACAGGTGAAATTCACATAAAAAAATGTTTCCTTTTCATCTTTGGTCGCTGATATTTTAACAGTAGGTATTAGAATTCTTCCCTGTTATATCTGAATATTGCTGTTTCCTACAAAAAAAATAATAGTTTCTGTTGCATTGGTGCTGCAGATTATTCCGGAAGTATGTCTTTGGGGAGGCAGATGAAATTGAATTGAAATTTGTTAGTAGGTAATGTGTCAACTATCAGAACATTTTTTTGAATTAATGTGTTAATGCTCTAAATGATATGATTTCGTCACATTAAGCTAGCAGTCTTCTGTTCAATGTGTATTACATGTTTAAAATATCAAATTCACAGGAGAAATCGCGAAGATCTGAATCTTTTCAGCATAATACTGAATCAGGAAATCAGAAGGTTAGCAACACAGGTAAGCATGCTAAGCTGATTTGTTCTTCAACATTGTTTCTACCAACAAATTAATATCAAGCAATTTATCGTTGCCACATTCACTAGAGTGATTGATTGGATTGTGTTATTTTTTTAAAAAAATATTATAAAAATGGATCAGATACATGCGGCCGCTAGTAGGGAATTGGACACTGGCCCTATTGACTGGTCAAATAGTATTATGTTCCTTGCTGGCAGCACCAGATGTATTTCATTGACCATAAAATAGCCGGTCATCAATAGTTCAGAAAAGTGGCTTCGAAGGGTCTAAGGTTTACCATTATATGGCTCAGGTGCATCCAACTGATTGATACCTATTTCCCCAGACATCGCATTGATGTCAGATTGTAAATCGTAATATTGAATATCAACGGTTAAATCCTGGTTGTTATGTTGATATAATGATATTATCCATCTCAGTGCCTGTTCGTTCCTCCCATTTCAGTACCTGTTTCTTCCGTCCAGATTGTGTGTCAACTTTCAACTGTTTATTTGTACTGCGTGTTGGCCGTTTGTTGCCAGTCTTTCTTTTTTTGTCACTATTAGAGGAAGCTAAATTTGTGCCAGCAGATTAAGCATCATACCCTTTTGTACTTCACAATGAACCTCTAAGGTTTTCTCACAAAGCTTTGTTGGATTTTATTGGTTATTTGATCGTATTTAATGTGCTGGGACATATATGGACATAAACATCCCTGTTGTAGGTAATCAGGGTTAAATGGTCACTTCATGCAAGGGAAGAGATCTTACATGAGCTTCTTAGACATTTGAGGGGTAGTGCCACAAGAGCTATCTTGGAGAGTATCAAAAAGTGTACAAGGGACATGTTGGAAGAGCAGGAAGCTGTGCGTGGACGCTTGTTCACTATTCAGGATGTTATGCAAAGCACTGTTCGTGCATGGTTACAGGTTCGAATGGTCCTGCTACACTTCAGTTCAAAGTAGAGCGTTTTTGCATATATTGAGACAATGTTAACATATCCATTGGTGGGTCTGCCAAATTTTACCATTTCACAGGATAGAAGCCTCCGTGTCACCCACAATCTGGCTATTTTCGGAGGTGGTGGCATGGTTTTATCCATCATCACAGGACTCTTTGGGATCAACGTTGATGGTATACCAGGAGCACAGAATACACCCTACGCATTTGGTTTATTTGCGGGACTTCTCTTCTTTCTTGGAATCGTCCTAGTGAGCGTGGGAATGTTATATCTTGGGTTACAAAACCCAGTTAACAGTGAGAAGGTGAAGGTGAGAAAGCTGGAGCTCCAGCAGCTGGTTTCAATGTTCCAGCATGAAGCAGAGCAGCACGGCAAGGTCAGGGAAGGTCTTAGCCGGCATGGTTTATCACCGAGTTCGTCTGGGGCCTTGGATGAAGGGTACGTTCTTATCTCCTGAGATTGGAGACTTTTGTTAACGTGCAAAGTCATGCTTGAAAGTCTGCAACAGTGATGGTATAATTGCACGTATTCTAAGAGTTGTAGTCGAGGAATTCTTCAACAGAATGCTGGATATAATTCTAACACCTGGTTGCATCTGCTGCTGTTGCCAGAGTTGATCCTTTCTAGTATCTGTTACTATTGAAGGGAGGGAGCGAGAAAACTTCGATATTTATAGTATTAAATTTCCAGTTGGAGTAAACGTCGCCTTACCTAAAAAAACAGGTCTTAGCAGGGAGCTCCGTTCTTGGCACCGATCGAGAGAGATGCCGGGGGCAGTGACGCTGCGGAGCGCGGCGATGCCGCAGCCGGCTTGGGCTCCCCGTTCCCGTATTGTCGCTGCGCTTGAGCCTCTCCACCTCGCCGGCGAGCGTGCGCGTTGGGCGCCCTGCCGGTGACCGTCAGACGTCAGTTACGACTTCGCCGGCGATTGGCGGTTGGGAAAGGCCTGGGAGTGCTGTGTGTCTACTTTTTGGCGGTCCTGTTGCCATGGCCCACGTCTTTTCAGATACCCCGTTCGGGATCACTGTTTGTCTGTTCTTCACTGTTCCCAACGGTAACCACGGCAAGATCGGTTGCACACAGAGAAGGCTGGTGAAAGATCAGAAAAGCCCGGAGCCGGCCAGACGCTTCCGGTGTGGCACACGCATGCATGGGTAAGGCTAATCTCAAGGGGAAGTTTCATTGTTGTGTTTTCAAGAATGACACACAACCATTAGTACATGTAATTGATGGATGAAATCATGAAATAGCCCCCACAATGTATAGTTTTATTTTGTTGTGTCATAGCAAGAGACACATTATTTCATCTAGATGAAACTCATTTTATCTCTCCTTATTAACTCACTGTCACATCATCTAAAATGTTGACATGGCACCATATTTAATGTACATGAAACTCTTATAAAGCTCCCACTGGGATTAGCCTAAAAGCCATCAGCTAGGAGCCAACTAGCCGAGGATCTTGCAAACTTACAGTACAAGCCTCGCCGAATGATGTGTGGGAGGAAAAGATAATGCAAGGAGTGCAGGTTCAGTAACAGAACCAGCTGCAAAGGCGCCAATGATTGATCCGGTCCTTGGTAAGGGATCATCATCGAAGATGTCAATACTTATAAACCAAGCAGGCACCAATCATTGGCATCCCATAATCATTCATGCGCAGCAACCAAAAACTAATCGATCTCCAGGTGTGATGGGGGCCAGACATCTGCCTTCCGATCACAGCAACGAAGAGAGAAAGGGCAGTACTGAACCCTGGAGATGATTGGTTCCAGTCCCCCTGACATTATCTTGTTTCTGAGGAAGGTCAGCCCGCTTGCTCAATCTCCTTCGATCAGGGCAAAAAACTTAGAAAATAAGGGTTCCAATGCTCATACTGTACAGCAACAAATTTATGGTTCTATACGGTAGTAAAACTAAGTTTTCATAAAGCCTCTGTACAAGGGTAACAGGAACCGGTAACTATAGTCATGCCCTTGAGGTTAGTCCCTCCTGGTGACAAATGATAAATATAGGTGAAAAAGATGCTTCTATGCTCCCCTAAAGGAAAACTACACAGATCCTAAAGTAAGAGATGAAGGCAAATCTTTTAGGGGAGTATAGAAGCACACCCGGAAAGGGGGTAAAAGGAAAAACGGAAACGAGCACCTTGCTACTAATTGATTCAACAACCACCTCCAGTATATGCAAACTGTAAATCTGATCCACTCACTCTAACAAAGTACTGAACATCGATCAAATCAATGTTGTTATCTGATAATTTCTGGTGTCCTATTCTTCTGTGCTGGTTCAGAATTGGAAATTCAGGCATCAGCGCTGTTCGAAGTCTCCTCTAGCGACTGCTGGGATTCAACATCAATGCTTCCCACCTGGCTGAGCTTTCTCTGATCCTTCATTGACGAGAAAAAAAATGCACTGTTGTTAAAAGAGAATCCAAGAAGGATATATATATGTGTGTGTGTCAATTAAAAGTAATAGTACTGTCTACTAGGAGAGAAAGATGTTAGGATAAGATGCATACTTGATGATATGCATTTTGAACTGCCTCAAGCATTTGGACAACATGACTCATCTTTGGCCTCTTGTCAGCATCAGGATCGACACACTTGAAACCAACCAAGATTGCCCGCTTAAGGGCACGTTTTGGTGGCTTAACCTCGAGGTTTGGATCGACTACCTCCTCTGCCCTCTTGTTGGTAACCATCATTTTAAGCCACTCTATGAGATTCGCCTGAAACAAACAATAAAATAAGTATAAGGACTAACTGGAAACACAAAACACCATTTGTATGAAGTTGGAAAATATTGTACCTCATCTGCGGGCTTAGAGTAATCAACTGGGTCCCTAGCTGTCACACATTCTAACAACACCACTCCAAAACTGTAGATATCACTCTTTTCATTTAACATCCCACTGTTTGCATATTCAGGTGCTACGTACCTGGGACATATTCAGAGCATTAGGAAATTATTTTCCACTTCCAAATGAATTGAAGAACTAACAATAGGACATCAAGGAAATAAAAAAGGAGTTATACCCATAAGTTCCCATCACTCTTGTATTGATATGGCTTTTATCAGAATTCAGAAGTTTGGCCAACCCAAAATCAGAAACCTTGCTATTGAATTCATCGTCAATTAAGATATTACTTGACTTAATATCTCGGTGTATGACTTTGGGGTCAATGGCCTCATGAAGGTAAGCAAGACTGCAATCATTGAACACCAACATTAGCATGTAATCATCAACCGTACGTCGTCAGCAAGATCAGGAAATAATCATGAAACAAGACAAAACTCCAAACTTACGCTTTTGCAGTGCCAAGGAGAATCTTCATGCGGTTTTCCCAACTAAGGACACCACGCTGATTCATGCCATGAAGCCATTGTTCTAGGTTGCCATTGTTGACATACTCATAGACAAGCATCCTGCAAGTACATAATCAGAACAAGTCTGTATGCAATGAAAAGCTTCTCTAAAAGAAAATAAAAACTAGTCTATGACTTCCATAGTTTGAATGAAAAAAAAACTAATAAAACTGAAACTAGGAAGGGGAGGAGCTCAAACTAGCATTGGGTAAAGCAGGGAAAAAAAATTATGCTTTCGTTGTACTTATTTTATTTCCACTGTCAAAATCTGCAGAGCATAATGTCGAGTACCGATATCATAATGAACAACTTGCAGCAGTTGGAGCATATATGCTGTTCCCAGCAGGTTTTATGATCTTCCATTACAAATGTAAATGAACTGAGCAGAAAGGATGATCCAAAAGGACCAAACGCTAACCTGTGTATCCCTTCAACACAATATCCCAGAAGCCGAACCAGATTCTTATGCCGAACATGACCGATGGCTTCAACTTCAACTCTAAACTCCTTCTCTGCCTGCCCCCTGCAAACCAGATATCAAATCTTAGCTCTAAGTTAATACAAGTAAATTCAGTAAGGCAGCATGCACTTACACATTATTGAGGATCTTCTTCACAGCAATCTCAGTTCCATTCACCAGACGGCCCTTGTAGACAACACCATAGCCACCTTCTCCAAGGACATTACTCTTTGCAAATCGATTTGTTGCACACTCCAGATCCCTCAAGGTAAACCAGTGGCCCCAGCCCAAATGCGATAACTCAGGCAAGCCAACCAGCGGTGATGCTGAATATGCATATGGTGAACTGCCTTTCCTAGCAGGCCCAGAGCTGCTGTAACTGTAATCTTCAGAGTATGAACTCCCAGCCTTCTCTATGTTGTAAACGGAGCTGCATTGGCTGAACATATCGACATCGACAGATCTACTCTCTGTCAAATGCCCTGCACCCTTTATCTGTGTGTATTTATCATGCACCGGAATGAAGGGTGCGCTGTCATGTAGACTCTGAGCATCAACTCTGTCAACGTTGATTTCCTTTGAGACGATAGGGATCTCAGCCAGCGAAGTGTTGTCATACCCTTTCACTGTCTTCTTTTTCTTTCGAAGTGAAACGCACAGCACAACGACGATCAGAATTGCCATCAATATCCCAACACCAATGGCGATCAATTCCCATACTCTCAACTGAAACACGGGGGTCGTTCTTGAGAGTGCCGCACTAACAGAACTGTTAGGTGACGACATGTTTTTCACAGTCTGTCTGATGAGCAAACTGTGAGATATGTTCCCCTAATTCAGAATCTTGTTCTGATTTGACGAAGGAATTTACAAATTTATCCCAGCCGCTTTATCTGCACAAGAAAGGAAAAGGCACATTAGCCAACTCAGGAACCTTAAAGTGGCACATGAGCAAGCAAAACTACAAAAGAAAAGGGCAATTTTGTCTCTAGAAGAAAGCTACGCATCATTCGTGAGCACAGTTGTTCCACTTCTATGTGTGGGGAAGCACGCAAGCAAGGAAACTAATCCAACAGCAAAAACATCAAAGGCAACGTGCCAACATAAAAAGGGATTTTGGGGGGGAAATCCGGACAATGTGCAGGAATTTGGGGTCCTGCCGACACAAGCAGCACGCACCGTAAATCCCAAGACTCGACATAATTCTGAGGGCACGGACGGGGGCAAGTCAACACCTAAACGAGAGATGGACCACGGCAAGGAAAACGAACGGGGAACGAACTTACCTTGGCAGCACCTCGAATCAAACCCCATTGAACGAGAATTCCGCGACGAGCTCCCGCCGCGACCCCCAAAGTCAGGACCAGAGACGCCGGGCGCTCGCCGGCGGCGCTACTGTTCCTGCCTGTGCCCGGTGACGCCGGAATGCGGAGCCTGGAGAAGGGCGAGCGGCCTTTGCTCCTTCGCGAAAGAGTAAGGGTAAGGGAAGCCGCAAAGTCGAGCACTGCGCGCACCTGCACACATGAAGAGAGAGAGAGAGAGAGAGAGAGGAAGAGAGTAAAGGGGAAGCAAAGGGAGGAGGAAGAGGAGGAGGTGAAGGAGAAGAGAAGGGGTTGCAGTGTTTGGAATTAAAGGTGGGGTGGGCGACGAAAAAGGAGGCCATTAAGAGGATGGTGGGGTTAATTAAGAAAATAAGAATGGGGAAGGGAAGGGAAGGGAAGCGATTGGATTAATGGGAGGGGATGGACTGCTGCATGTGGCGGGTGAGCCGGGGAAGTCAAACGTCCAGGGGCCTTTCGCTGCTTCGCTGGCGACCGCCGGGCGCCGGCTGCCCCATCCCATGGAAACAAATTTTCGGCAAAACCACACTCTGGGATTACTATTTTTTTTACCCCCCGGCAGGTATATATGGCAATCCTGTTAAAAGTCTTGGAGTGTTTCGATGGAAAATAATGTATGTCTAGTTAAAACTTCTTCACATATTCTTTTTAAGAACTGTATCTATTTAATTGCTAATGTGTGTTAACCCCTCAGTCGCGGCGAATCACAATGACACAGAAGGATAATTTTATCATCTTTTGTTGAGCACAAAGATTTGACAAGTGTCAATAGCTGGTATTTGACTACATGTGACCTTATTTTTTTGGCAAGTGTCAAAAAAAAAAAAATCTACCGCTACAAAATGGCGTGGCCCTGTTTTGTGACTCAGGTTCCATGCATCATATCCCTTTAACATAAGCACGTGAACTTAAAATGTTACCGAGACATGTTCCATGCATCATATCCCGTTAATATAGACATGTGAATTTTAAATGTTGCCATGTTTTGCGAGACCTGTGGTACTATTGTGTCAGTTTGTATACCTTTAGCTAGGAGTTCATGCCGCAGTTTGATTATTGTTCAGTGTGGCAGAATAATTTGACTGCCTTTCGCATATCACATAGATTTGATTAGTTTCGATGAGCGGTGTCTTGGTGTAGTCTCTGTGTAATTGTGTGGTCTACAACTCTACATTATCAGTATAGCTTATACAATTGCTTACCGCTTGACATCTCAATTTGTTGCAAAGAGCCATATAAACATGAGAGTTCATATATGTCACCCACCTAGCTAACAAAACGTACATATATAGCTATTTCTGGATGCCACGCCCCTTGTTTGTATTGAACTCAGGCTCCATGTTCTCCATACCTTTAACAAAACATGTTGTTGATGTATTGCCAAAAGGTACACCAACATGGGAATTCATATATCGCCTAGCTACTTTGCAACACATGACTACAACCACATTCCATGCTGCTTTGTATTGCGCCAAAGCTCCGTTCAGTCCACATTATTAATAAAAACACTTGGAGGCTTTGGAGCACTTTTATAAAAAAAAATGTTAGAATAGGAAAATAGTATTAATTAATATGTACCACAGTAGTAGTTAATAATGAAGCTTCAGTAGCTACACTCCTTCAGGTGAAATCTATATATGATAATATGAAATTATTTAAGTCAGATTGAATACCATCTGTTGTGTGTTTTATGATTTGGTATGAAATAAATGTGCCATCAGATTCGATGAGGATGGGGCAAACAAGAGATTTGATTTTGAGTAAGTGAGATTTTTGTATATATGCACAAGTTGGGGGCAGTGAAAGCAAAGATTTTTTTTTTATGAGATACAAAGTTTCATTACAAAGTTAATACAAGGTGAGGTTTGTACTAACGAAAAATAAATCTTCATATTCACCAACGTTTGTAGAAAAGAAAACATTGGTGAATATGAAGATTTATTCTTTAGTACGAACAAAATTTGCATTATATTAATTCTTGAGTTAAAATAGTATTTGAATTCAAATCAATCTAAATCGAAGTATTCAAACGAATCTATACTTAGGATTGATTGTGACATGGTATAACCAAAGGATATATTCTATGCAATCTGTTTTCATTTTTCACCCAAGAAACAACAATGGGGTCCTATTGACTATATACAGCTTATCTATGAGAACTGAGAACATTAAGTGGCCTCGATGAAAAGAGCAGCTGACTTGCATTGTCCGAGTCTCGTCAGTTTCCTTTTTTTTCCCATCGTATGTGCAAACAATTTAAAGGAATTTTACGATGGTTGAAACAGCTAAGAATCGTCCATATGGCTGAAATCGACGACTGAGACATGAGAGCTACCTAGAAAAAGTATCAAGCGGTACCAAAATAGGTAGACTCATTTAACAAAACTTGTGCCTTTAGAATAGTTGTTTTTTCAGAATAAAAGAAAATGCAAAGAAAAGAACTCGGCGATGGTCAACCTCTTGACGGAGACACCGAGTCAGGTGCGGCGTGACGAAACTAGAGTTTAGTAGACCTCGAATCAGAGGAACTGATTGGAGTCATGTTATGTATAATGATATCAACTTCGACACCACTGTTTTTTATATTTTAAAAAATTTCAGTCCAGTCCACTGGTCACATTTCTCAAAAAGGCAATTTAGGACGTCGCGCGCTTTGATTTCATGATGCGTACCGATCGTTACGAGCAGTTTTGTCAGCCTGGACGTCTGGTGGAGTAGTAGTGGCTGTAGGGCACTGTGGTGTCATGATAGCGACGATCAAGAGACGATCAGACGAAGACGTCAAGACGACATCAAAATCTTTCGGTGTGCCTCTTGATCACTCTCGATCGCCTGCTATCACATCAGTTTACACCGTGGCGCCCCGGGCCTTTTGCCCAACCGCCTTCGTTTGCGGAGAGCCGGAGACACGGCCCGGGTCATCATCGTTCAGCCACTCTGCTCCATCCATCGCTGCCATGCTATGCTAGCTGCTGCTCCTGCAGCAACTAGTCCCCTTTCTCCCTCGATCTCCGGTGCACGCACGCACGGAGCTACAGGAAGAATTGAAGAAGCACCGGCCGGATGGATGGACAGACAGATGTGTTCCCGTCGCGGCCAAGGCGGCGCTATGTGTGGAGTATTTTGCAGCTTATTATGAGGTTGATGACGACACTCTCAGGTTCGATCAATATACATTGTGCTACCTGCTCCAGCAATTAGATTTATTGATTGTTGTAGCTACTACTACTAGCTAGCTAGACCCATCCAAGCGCGCTTAATTAGTACTAGTAGTTACTAGTTAGTTGCTGGTCTGGTGTGTCAGCCACATCATGACCCCCAGCCTTGCTAGCTAATCATGGTCGCCATTGGCAGGACACACCGCAGCTCAACAGCTAGCAGTCGTCCTGCATTGCTTATGCATACATACACTTTGTGAGAGTATAAAGGGAGAACGGCAGTTGCTAGCAGTGGTTGTTAGTGGACAGAAGATCATGGCGGCATCGCCTTTTCCAGACTTGTCTAATCATCATCCCCGTGGAGGCTAATGAAATCCCTAACTGGTGTATTATTGGCAAAAACAACACTCGGTTAAAATATATTATTAGGCTGATCATCATTGATTCGTTCAGACGACAGCTAGCTGACGGCCTCCGTTGTGGTGGTTCTGGTCTGTATTTGGTACGCGCTCGTCTTTGTTGGAGTATATTTTTGTGCTCATCTCCGTTGTGGAAAATGTGCGGGCCGCGGATTACGGGTTTTTGGTCACCTGCACGACGTGGTCTTTTAGGCGATTTGGCGACGACCGACCGACACAATCATGCGACACACGCAAGTACTATAACATAAGGATTTTTCTTTTTTTGGTAGATGAGAAAAATACTCCATATATACTACTACAAGAAAGCGGTGCAGTAAGCAGAGCCAGGCAAGCGTACGCGATGTGGGCGACATGTTGCACACACCTCGCTGGCATGCATGCTTCTTGTTCTCGGGGTCGCCGTCAGCTTGCGTGCAGCTGCAGTGTATATGGACGGTCTCGATACGCTCGGCGGCACACATGCGTGAGGCAGCGTATGGTGAGGATGCGTGTGGATGCCCATGCCCTGAACCCCTGATGGTGTCGGTCACTGGCTAACTGCTCGCCGTTGACGTCAACTTGGTCTCCGTGGTTTTTATAGATGAGCCTGAACAAGTCAACATGCACGTATATCTTTCCCAATCCCAAGCCACCTTTGTTTTCGACAAAAGAATCGAAAGGCCACCTTGATTGTTCATCCAGAAGTTGATGCCGACGTTACAACGGCTAGGCACGCATCACGGCATCAGCCTGCTGTCCCCAGAAAGGCTAACTGAACTACTATGTAGATAGAATTTCAGAAGCTAGTACTGTATTTACTCTGCGTAAAAACAAGCATGTATGGGCAGGTGCCGGTAACAATTCAGTGTTTGGCCGAGTGCGCGGTTTGATTTTACTTGATCGGTATGACCGTATCAGGTTTAGCTTGGAGTGGGTGACCAGCAGATGAGATCTCTGCATGTGCCGGGAGAATTTTGCAGCGTCCCCCGCGGATGTCGCTGCGTCGTCATCAGATCCATCTTGTCACATGCCTTTTTGGTTAGTTAGAGCAGACTTCTTTATGTGCCACTTGATGATCTACAGCCTCAGTGGTAGCTCCGGTAGCTACTCCTAGTTGGTTTATACTTTACAATGACACTGCATAATAGGAATACAAAATTGACCGGCAGCCCGGTAGCATAATTCTACAAGCACGTACAGGTTTTTCTTTCTTTTTATTTTGTTTAATTATTATGTTTCTGAGAGGGAGAAACTAAGCACACAGTTTTTTTTTTTTTAGGGAAAACGAAGCACACAGGTGAGACAGGTTATTAGTCGGTAGTAAATTACCGTAATGAAGCCCAACAAATCTCAGCCCGCTAAAAGCTCAACAGAAAGCCCATGTCCCATGGTACACCAACCGGCAAAATCCGTCGCTCTCTGGCTGCCGGCCGTGCACGTTCGTTCTTTCTCGTCTGTGATTCGGTGGTGGGCTGTTCATCTTCGTCACCTCGTCCAGCGCACCGGTCGAATGGCCGCATAGCTCGTATCGCCAAGGATGTACTAGTATGTTAGTATTGTGGACGGCTCCCGTTGCATCTGCGCGCTGTTTCTCTGATCGCTTCGGCGTGAAGTTGCCATGCTGAGGCCGATGGCGAAGAGGGGACCATGCGCCTCGCTGAGGCGGCCGTGGGCCGCCGGCCTGATCCAGCGGTGCTGGCGCCTGGGCGGCGCGGCCGTGTGCTGCGCGCCGGAGCACGTCTGCGTCCGTCGAGGTGTTGCGCTGGGTCTCCGTCACGGCCGCCGCGTGAGTATGCGCGCTTATACTACGCACCGGCGCATAGTGTTTGCTTACTCCGGCCTGATTCTTTCTGGTCGTCGATCAAGTAGCTCTGGCTTTGTTTAGATTTTAGACCATGTAGCCCCTTTTACGGGGCGGTATGATTCTAGAACATTCTAGACACGACCACACGAAGTATACTTCAGATTATCAGATAACGTCGACGACCGGGGTTTACGCGCACGACATTCGACAGCTTAAGCGCTCCAATCCTATAATAGTACAGAGTTTCAATCCAAATGCGTTACGTTTGTTCTCTGCAGAATATTGATGCTTGCTCCAGGAACAACAACAATACGCAGATCTTTCCTTGTGACTCTACTTGCACTACAAGCACCTTCTAGCGACTTGTCATGGATCGAGTACGGCGACATTACATGGTCAAGCACAGAAACACTCCTCTTTCACTTTTTTTTTATACTGAAAAAAAAACACTTGTGGAAAAGAGAAATACATTGTAGCTTCTTGAGGAATTTCTGACATCGCCATCTCTTTTTAGGGGCGATTACGGCCATCTTGTTAGGGGTGATTACGGCTGGTGGGTTGCTTTTCTTAGTCTTCTCTTGTGCTTGTTATACTTCATTCCACCAGGTAGAGTTGAAAACAATTCTATAAGCTATCTTCTACAAATATTCTCACTCGATATTTTCATGATTCAGAATCGACTAGTTTGTCCTTTAGTGAGGTAGATAAGATAAATGAAGAAATTTTAGACGTTTGTGCCTGCACTTTAATTTGCAGGTGAACTGGCGCTTCCTTTGTCAACAATTCTGCTTGTTATGACCTCTCCTGACCAATTTAGGGACATGAGGTACGAATCACGCTGCCTATTTCAGAAGTAAGGCGTTCAACAATAGTCATTCTGGTTCGGTTCAAAAAACAATAGTCATTCTGGTATTACTACTTGCTGAAAGAACCTGCAATGCCTCTATATCTCTGTATTATGACATCTTTTCACAGGTTAGCTATCTGGCTATGTAATGGCTAAACCACCAGTAATCCAGTAGGACTGCTTCCTTAACATTTAATCCTTTTCACAACATAGCGTTTTGTTATCTTTGGACAGAGAGTCTCAAGGTGGTGCTATGCTCTCCGCAGCAATAGCGATTTATCTCACTTTTCAACATTTTAATGGGGCGGGAAGCTTGAGGAATGCCTTTCGCCGTGCATCAATAGTAACCACCTTTAGCATCATCTGTATGACAACCGTCACCCTGATGCTGGCGTTCTGAACTGGCCCAAGTTTTGAAGCCTTGTTTCTTCTTGCAATGCATGTAGGCAAAACTGGCTTCAGTCTCCAGAGAAATCAGAAAATACCAGAAGTAACGAAAGCTTTTTTCCTCTAGAACAACTGAACAAGTCGAGTACACTGTAAAGCAAGATCCTATCATCACTTATCTGTAGTTTTGCTTCCCCACTGTCACAGATGAACGGCAATAATATACTGGCATGGGCATTTTGATGTGTAAAATATTTTGATGAAGGTTTGACGAGGCAAAGAGACAACCTTCATCTGTTCAGTGTTTCTCGGTTGCCTAAAATATCCAGGAACGGACATTCATTCAGGTGTTAAGTCTTGAAGTACCTGGAACAGTCGGCCAGTGATGTGAACACTGGACGCCTTGACGGTGGCAGTGTTCCGGACTATATGAGCAAGCACAATAGAAACCTAACTGCCTTTGAACTTTTGAATGTAATTCACTACAAAAACGTCGCCTTTGATTTATATCTTCACATGTTTGTCATCAAACAGTTGTCGATGCAGAGGTTGAAATATTGAAATATATTTCTTTTTCTTAAAAAACACATGTTTCTCATCGGCTCAAAGCGTGCAAGTGATGCATCTACCGAGTGCTGAATCCATTTCAAATTATCTGTCGTTTGACTTTTTTTACCTTAACTTTGACCGTTCGTCTTATTTAAAAAATTATGCAAAATAATATTTTTTATGGCTTTCTTTTTTTATTAAACATTCTTTAAGAATAACTTAATTTTGATTATGTTTGCATAATTTTTTTTGAATAAGATGAGTACTCAATCCTGGGACTTATTTGAAACGAGAGAGTAGGTACGACGGGAAGCAATGCACGAGAACTGCACCATCGCGTCCCGGGCACGTTACGGCCGCTCACGTTCCTCTCGCCGTCGCGCGCGTCGCCCCCTGGCCGCCGGCCGTGCACCTTTGTTCTTTCCTAGTTTGGTAGCCGGCGGTGAAGGCGACACCTGACGAATCGACGACGTTTCGTGCAGCCTGATGGCTGCTGCATAGTTCGTACCGCCAAAGGTATATCTATTTGTTGCGAAGTATATGTCCCAAGAAAAAACGAGGAATCTCGGTGTTCTTGTGAACGGTTCCCCGCTGCGTTCAATCTGCCTGGGAGGGATTAAAGCGATCACAGGCAACCTGTGCTTCCTCTGAATGGAGGGCGTGAGGTTCTTCGTGCCGAGGGGAGCGTGCGCCTCGCCGTCGAAGAGGCCGCCGTCCGCCCGGAGCCTGCGGTGCTGGCGCCTGGGATTGGGGAGCGTGGCCCTGTGCTGCGCGTCGGCGCAGCACTGCACCGACGCGCTGCGGTGGTTCTCCATCACGGCCGCCGCGTGAGTGACCACTCGTCGACGTCGATCACATCTTCGATCCCTCGCCCGTTTTCTCCTTGCAATTTGATTCTGATTACACAGATTTGGAAAATTCTGACGAGCAGTTGTGTTTTTCTCTTGTTCTGGCGCAGGAGGTTGATGGTTGCTACTACAGGGACGACGGTAGATAAATATCTCCTCGTGGCGTTCTTTGCTTTGCAAGCGCCTGCTAGCGGCATCAACTGGATGAAGTGAGCGATGCCACTTTGGCAGAAAAGAAGAAAAATAGCACTTTTACTTCTTTTTACCTTTTTTTAGTGAAACTATTCCTTTTACAATTGACTAGGTATATACATAGTTTCTGACATGAGCATCCGTTTTCAGGAGTGATCATGGTCTGTTGATTGCTTCCTTTATTAGTCTTCTTATGCGCTTGTTGCACTGGTTCTTCCCAGGTACAGTAGTGTTGTCTACTACTACCTCCATTCCAACTTTCAAATTATAGGTCGTTTGATTTTTTTTACCTTAACTTTTACACCTCATCTTATTTAAAAAAATTATACAAATATTTTCAAATTTAAGTTATTTTTGAAGAACTTTGATTAGTAAAGTAAGAAATAACAAAAAAATATGATATTTTATATAATTTTTAAATAAGACGACCCCCCTATAATTTTGAACAGAGAAAGTATGTGATTTATCACCCCTTTTTTCGCAAATACTGATTTATTATGTACTTGGTTGATGGCGATTCAAGTAGTCACGTTTCACCCAATTTTGTCGTTCATTTTTTTTTTCGAATTGTGCCTAGACACGTTTTCAGCAAGAGGGAGGCCATTAACTATTTAACTTCCTGTTGTATACTTTTTGTGCATGCATTTACTATTACAGGTGAAGAAGTCCTTGCTTTTAAAACGATGTTACTTACAATGCTCGTCACCACCCCTTCCCAGTTTATCACCTTGAGGTATGATTCAATCTGCCTATTTTAGAAGTAAAGGTACTTATTGTATGAAGATGCATATAGCTTGACTACCATTATAATTACATACAGTTCAACAGCATTTTCGTAAGGAAAAATAATGTCTTTTGACCATGTCTTGTGCGATCTTTGGACAGAGAGTCTCAAGGCCGTGCAATACTGTCCTTGGTAATAGCGGCTTATCTCGCGTTTCAACATTTCACCGGGGTGGGAAGCTTGAGGAATGCCTTTATTGGCCGGGAAGCTATAGTTGCCACCTTGTGCATCATCTGCATGACAATTATCACCCTAATGCTGGTGTTCTGACCCTCCTCAAGTTTGCGAAGTCCTGGTTTTTTGTTCTCGTTACAAAATTGCATTGCTTCTAAGCAAAGTACAGGAGGCAGGAGCTGGAGTACCTCATAATACTTGCCGTCTTCATAGATGCGCCAAAACCCAAAAGTAACAGAGCCTCTGTATTCGTGAGAGAGGCGAGAGAGAACTGTAGTGTTATCCAGAATAGAACTGTAGTGCAATATGCTGGGATTGACTGCTTTGCAGTTTTCTGTTCCTCACTCACAGCGGACTGAACATGTGGTTCATCTCTTGACAAAAGAGCCTTTTTATGTTTGGTAATGCTAACTGTAGGACATCCGCGGACGATTCGAGTCATGTTGCAATAGTTAATATCCGATGTTATAAATATTGTTTCCGCATGTTTCATAAGGGATGTTGTATAGAACATAGTGTTGATGGTGCGGCGAGAATTTTCCTCTTCGAATCAATCTACTCAACGTTGCATCCATATACTTTTAATGTTGCAGATGTTGTTTTCGGATGTTACAAAGACATTACAATGAAAGACATCCCCATCAAATGTTCGGACACTAGGAGCTTGTTTGGTTGCTTCCTGCCAGGCAGCTCACTAGCCAGGCAGCACCATCCAACCCTAGTCTGACAAAATCCAACGTCTGGCATTGCTGTCGGGGCCAGGCAAATTTTCCATGGTCCCACAACCAAACTAGCCCTAATTGCGCCGATTTAATTTATACCAACCTATTGGTTAATATAAAATAAACCTTCTGGAGTCAAGTCGGGAGGTAAAATAACCTGCTTCCATAGTTTATGGAAGACCAATGTCGGCTATCGTGGTTGATGAAGAAATTAAACAAGGAAGGAGGTAAATGAATCTTTTCTTTTACTATTGTTAGTTTCCTGGCTGCACAGCATTTTGGTAGCGCTGCTATTTTTTTTTTGATTTAGCGCTGCTAAAAAACATTTTGATTTAGCGTGTTAGTGATAACGTTTTAGATGAATTTGTTGGGATCCGATCATGGTATTGACAAAATTCTGCAACATTTAAACTGGGGACACCGACATGTGGGCCCCACACTTCAGCATCGCTCGCACAGTGGCTCACCGTGGATCCGCTCACCGTACCGTACCCTAATTCTTCCCGAACCCTCCCTCGCGCCGCCGCCTTGTGTTGCGTTTTCCTACACCCAAACCCGATCCAACCAATCCCTGAGGAAGCCTGAGCCACCCCGATCCGCCGCCGCCGCCGCCTCACGACGATGGGCTTCGACGTGGGCTTCGTCCCCTACAATCCCGATGGGTGGGGTCCTCCGGAGGCCGCCGCCGCGCCGCCCTCCCTGGGCGGGGGCTCCGCGTCCGTCCCCTTCGCCCCCTTCTCCCGCTCCGACAAGCTCGGCCGCATCGCCGACTGGACCCGCAACCCGCCGGGCCCCGGGGCGTTCGTCGCCGCCCGCGACACGGTCTTCGACTTCGCCGGGCTCGAGGACTCCGTCGGGCTCGCGTCCGCGGACGACGCCTCCTTCCGCCTCGTCGACGGGAAGCCGCCGCCGCGGCACCCGCGGTTCGGTCCCCGCTGGCGCTTCCAGCAGCGTCCCCAGCTCCCGCAGCGCCGCGACGAGGAGGTCGAGGCCCGTCGCCGCGAGGCCGAGAAGGAGCGCGCCCGCCGCGACCGCCACTGGCAGCAGAACCGCCGCACGCACCACCAGTTCAACCGCGGCGGGCCCTCCTCGTCGTCCGCCAAGCCGTCCGTCGACATCCAGCCCGAGTGGTCTGTGAAGGAGCAGATCCCCTTCTCCTCCTTCTCCAAGCTCTCCTTCGCTGTCGCCGATCAGCCAGAGGATCTCTTGGTCTGCGGCGCTGTTGAGTTCTACGATCGCGCCTATGACCGTGTCACCCCCAGGGCGGAGCGCCGATTGGAGCGTTTCAAGTCACGCAACTTCTTCAAGGTCACTACCACCGACGACCCCGTCATCCGCCGCCTTGCCGAGAATGACACGGCCACGGTATTTGCCACCGACACCATCCTGGCCGCGCTCATGTGTGCGCCGCGCAGCGTCCAGTCCTGGGATATTGTTATCCAGCGTGTGGGCAACAAGCTGTTCTTTGACAAGCGTGATGGCTCTCAGCTCGATCTGCTCACTGTCAATGAAACTGCCCAGGAGCCACTCCCTGAGGCCAAGGAAGACATCAACTCTGCACATTCGCTCGCAGTTGAGGCGACATATGTCAACCAGAACTTCTCGCAGCAGGTACTGGTCCGCAATGGTGAGAAGGTCACTTTTGATGAGCCTAACCCGTTTGCCACTGAAGGGGAGGAAGCTGCTTCTGTTGCTTATCGCTACCGCCGCTGGAAGCTTGATGATGAGACCAGCTTGGTTGCTCGCTGTGAGGTTCACGCCGTGAATGTTGATCCACGCGGTGAGCGTCAGTTCCTTACCCTCAATGCTCTTAATGAGTTTGATCCCAAGGTTACTGGTGTTGACTGGAGAAAGAAGCTTGAGACCCAGCGGGGAGCTGTGCTTGCTACTGAGCTGAAGAACAATGCCAACAAGCTTGCACGCTGGACTGCCCAGGCACTGCTTGCCGGTGCAGACATGATGAAGTTGGGTTATGTGTCACGTCAGCACCCCCGCGACCACTACAACCATTCCATACTCAGTGTGATTGGGTACAAGCCTCGGGATTTTGCTGCACAGATCAATCTCAACACTGCAAACATGTGGGGAATAGTGAAGTCGATTGTGGATGTCTGCATGAAGCTTGGAGAGGGCAAGTATGTGCTTGTGAAGGACCCATTGAAGCCTCAGGTCCGGCTTTATGAGGTTCCAAATGATGCATTTGAGAATGACTATGTTGAGGAACCACTTCCCGAGGAGGAGCAAGTGCGTCCGTTTTCCGAGGATGTTGATGCTAGCGCGCAGGAAATGGATGCTGCTGCAGAAGCGGAGGCTACTGGAACAATTGCAGGCGCAAATGGAGATGCTGAGAAGAGCGGTGAAGCAGCTGCGTGAAGGCAGAAGGGCACAGAGGTCTCTTTGGACCTTGAATAAAGGTAACCTTGACTATTTACAATCAAGGGATGCTTGGAAGATGTTTTGAGTTTCTAATATCAAAGGTTATGCTGTTGTCGTTTTGGTGAACCAAATCAGTGAATTGTTTTCGTATGTACCTGTCCTAATTTCTGTTAAATTCGGTGGTTACTTGTTGCAATGACATATAGTCCTGTGATCGTCAGATTATTGATCTTCCTATGATTTGAGTTTGGTGCTTGTATCTATAGTTGGCCGTCTTTTAATATTAATATATGTTTGCTCGTAGCTGTTAGATGGATTCATGATGCTATGTGCGTGTTATTGTTTATGCAATCTATTGCTTCGTATCTGCCCAAAAGCAACCTAGAAACCTGTATGCACGGGGTATTACTTCTCCTGGCATAACGTACTGTATATTGATCCCTTTGCCAGTGAAGCTGCGACCCAGGGCAAAAGGCTTGCTGATGTCTGATTAGATGGCAAATATTTGCTCCCACGTCGTTATTGAGACTGAGAGTCCAGTGCAGGCATATTTTTTTTTTTTTCAGTATTGGTTTGGGATGAAGGGTTGTAGTCGAAATTCAGGGTTGGAAGATACATACCTCTTTGATGTCTGATGGTTTGGTCCCTAGACAACGGGTTCAACAGCAACTCTTTTTTTTTTTCCCCTTGAATTGGAACGAACACAGTATCAAGTCTACTAGAAAGGAAGGCGCGCTTCGCTGCGTCCGCTGGAGTGACTGTACTTATATAATTTTGAGTATGTATTTTGTGTTCTCGTCCGATGGAATGTTAGATGGAATGTTAGAGTATAGAAAAAAACATAGATATATACATAAATTGGGAGATGGATATATTAAGTCTAATTAATCCGTGTAATAACGTGCAAACATATTCTTATGATACATTAATCAGTCTGAATAGATCTCTCCTAAATTAGCCTCCATTTGTGCAACTTGAACTTGTGATACTAATAAATTAGTTAGGCATAATAGATCATCTTCTGAATTAGCATCCACCTATACAATTAGTTTTGTAACTAATATATGTTTAATAGTCCTAAATATGTGAGCCAAATTGTCTTCTTTTTTTCTGCGTGAGGGAAAATAGACACACAAAGCTGTGTAAATGGGAACAGCAAGAGCTTTAGGACATGTACGATGGAAATGTCATGACATGACAACCAAACACGTGGAAGGCTTCTCTTAGTCTTTCTTTCCATATATGACATCCACATGTAGAACGGTGACATGCTAGTCATACAAACCAAGAAATATATTAAATCTCTATATCTACAATTAGATTTGTAATTAGTCTATGCTTGATACTCCTTAGTTATGTGATGTAAAGGAGGCGAAGCCTTTCCTATCTATTTTGCACGCATAATGTCCCACGTGTAGAATGGAGATAACCCAGTTACATAGGCTATGAGACCTATCTCTACTCTATTTTTATCGTCCCGTATGGCAAACCGATAGGACACGTGTCACAGCCTGTTAACCCATGCGGGTGGGAGGCGATATTTTCGGCGTACATCGCTGACACATACCTACAATTAGATTTGTAATTAGTCTGTGCTTGATACTCCTACGTAAAGGGGAGGCAAAGTCTTTCCTATTTATTTTGTATGCATAATGTCGCACGTGTAAAATGGAGTTAACCCAGTTAAATAGGCTATGAGACCCATCTCTACTCTGTTAATACCCTCACCATATGGGCAAACGGATAAGACACGTGTTGCAGCCTGTTAACCCATGCGAGTGGGAGACGAAATTTTCAGCGCACATCGACAACGCATACCCCTACGGCACCTGCATGGGATCAGTCGATTTATGTGGTGGGAGCATTTTTTTTCACTCGTGTACAGTAGGATGATGCGTCGAAGACATGTTTTTTTTTTTCAGCCAAGGTACATGCGAGAACAGGCCAAGGCTGCACAAGTGGGCCATTAGGCAAACGAAGAAAGGCCGCGTACACATCGATGATGCGTGGGCCAAGAACGGCAGGAACAGATGAGCCTAATCGTGGTTACGGTAGCTGTGAAAAATAGAAAGCAGTAAAACGCAGTAAAAAAATCCATCAAACAGACACGCGTCGGTAAATGAACGGGCGCTCTGCTCGCTCGAATTCTTCGAGCGATAAGAGGTGACTTATATTATATTATATTATATTTTAGTTGCTGCTGGCGGTGTGCCATTATGGATGGAGCAGAAGTGATCAAGTGAACCACGTTTGGGCCGCGATGGCTTGAGGGGCTGAGGCCCGCCCATCTGGAATCATGGGCTGTACCTGTCTCTGTGCAGCTCGTCCCAACCAGTTTCCCCCCAATCATGGGCTGTATCCGTGCAGGTCAACCCAACCAGTTTTTTTTTTCCAACGTAGCCTCTTTTTTTTCTCCTCAACCCAACATCCAGCTTTTCCCCCTTCCGTACGCTCCTCACCACAATTGCAAGCCACACCATGCTGTGCGTGTGGTATATATGTTTGATGTTGTTCTATGCTTGAATCCTCCCAAAGTCATCATTGTTTACACGTCCACGCTTCGCCTGTGTAGCAACGAGGATAGCAATGCCGTCTATCAGTCCCTTCGTTCTTCACAATTGCAAGTAATCCGTTTTGGACTCGAACTCTCGAAGCACTCTTCCTTTCTCTGACCCAAATCCATGCATCGAAGCTGCGCTTTGTCGTTCCTCTTCCATTGCCGTTTTGGACTCGCGGAACACACCTCGGAAGCTAGCCACAAAGGGAAAAACCACACGATCGCGAGTGCGCCACTGCGCCTTGCCTTTTTTTTCTCACTTCGGTTGGCGGACGACGAGGTTACACGTCGCCTCAGCACGCGAGACGCCCTCGATCGCTTGGCGATTTACATGATTCGATTGACTACGTGGCGTGCATATCCAAATTCGTTCGCTTTTGGACGGATCATTTGAGCGAGCTAGCGTTGCGAGGCGCAGCGGGATGGCACGTGTACCGCCGCGGCGTCGACCGGCCGGCCGGCTCGACGGAGGTTTCAGCGGGGGTAACGCACGTCGTGTCGTCGTCGATGGCGTGATCGATCTTAATTTCCAGCGAGTTACTGTCACCCTGATTGCTGCGACCACAGGGCGCGTTTTGCTTACATTTCGTAGCACCATTCGCTCGCCCATCACATCGTTCGCATTTCTAGCAGTTTCCAAACCACAAGGATGCTAGAAATAATCATGCGTGTCGAAAGCAAAACGCAAGGATGCTAGAAATGATCATCT
This sequence comes from Digitaria exilis, assembly GCA_015342445.1. Taxonomy (NCBI): domain Eukaryota; kingdom Viridiplantae; phylum Streptophyta; class Magnoliopsida; order Poales; family Poaceae; genus Digitaria; species Digitaria exilis. Next base: position 948,949 of record JACEFO010001882.1, read on the forward strand.
GGTTCGACTGCTTAGATCATGGATAAGATGACAGCACAAGTGAATGGGTGGAGGCGCAAAGCTGATGGTCCAAGAGAAAATGCCATAGCTTCATGGCATTGTCCAGGTCCAGCTAGTTCTGACAAGGCATCGGATTCGGAATTCTTTGCGCACAGCCGCAGAATCTGTTTCTGTTAGAAAACCTTGCATGGATGAACTTGCAGGTAGGAGTAGGACAAACTGAGCGGGCCTGCCTGCAGGGAAAGGGAGCCCCAGAGACAGGAGCAGGCCCACAAGGCAACAACAAAGTGACGATGGTCGGTCGATGCCATGGGGTAGGGCACGCATGTCCTCCACCAAACATTCCTGCCACTAATCTAGAAAGGCGAAAGCAATTTGCCTTGCTGCCCCGCCGTATTCAATGGAGATCGGTCGATAGAGATCGATTCGTGCGGTGGCCAACACAAACACATCGAGTGTCACTGTTCCTAGTGTTCTCGGCGCGAGGCTACACCGCATCACACGTCCAGGTCCAGGCAAGTGGCTGCGTGCAGCGTGCCCGGACAGACGATCCCTTCCTGGGACAGCAAAGGAAACGGCAAGCGTCGCTAGTTGCTGACTTGCTGCAAACAAGCTACTGATCCATCAACAAGCCTTTGTTGTAGGCAAGAAATCGATTGAAAGAATTGCGCACAGAAACAGCAAGTGTCCAACTTCTGCAAGTAGCCTGCAACTGCGAATCTAGAGGTGCAAGCAAAGGTGGCCATGGAAACTAAAAGAAATGGAGCGAACAGGCAGGCAGGCCGGCAAGCAGTGGCCCGCCCTTGACGTACCCTTTCCGAGAGAATTGCCAGCCCAAGTGGTCCCGGCTGCCGCCGGGGATAGCCGGGCCGGAGCTACACTTGCCAGAGCCGAGCGCACGCTGTCCATACAGGCAAGGCAAAGAGGCAACGGCTTGTGGATAGGCTTGCCGGGCGGCCGATGTGGATGTGGATCCCATGCCGTGCTGCGCCGCGCGTGCCGCTGCCCGTCGCTGTTGCCGCTGCCGTGCATGCCCGTGCGCGCAGTGATAACAGTTGGTTAGATTAATGGTGGTAGTAACGCTAGCTCTCCGTTCCTGATGAATGGATAGCTGGCTGAGGTCGATCTGCCGTTTTGGCCTCATAGGTGTACACTGTACAGTACAGTATGCGCGTAGTCTCTCTTTTTTTTTAAAAAAAAAATATTTACTCTCTGGTAGACGTAGAATACTGACATCGGTCACTGTTCTTGAACTGTAGTCCATCTGCCCGTCGATTGCATATGCGCTGAATTGCAGCCAGGGCAGCCTGCTGTGATTGATTGGAAAAAAAATGTCATTTGCCTTTGTATGTAGACACTCTAGTTGGTATAGCTTTCACTTAGCTGCATATGGAGTATGCAATTAGAATTACTTAGCCCAGAAGCAATTGTCGAGCAGCTAGCCATGCTGGTCTGCACCCAGGCGTCAGCCGATAAGCATTAGCTTATGCTTTACGAGCTTTGGAGGAAAATCACACACACCGGGTGACCGAAAGCATATACAGGTCGGGAAAGGAGGTTAAAAAGCATGAATGCCCTCCCGGTAACCACAAATTAGGCACTTCGATCGCCTTTGTGTCTTTCCGGCCTGTTGCTTTGCGCTTTGAATGTGGCGATTGATCGAGATGGAGACCGATTATAATTGCTGGGGAGTCCACGCATCCAACCATTAGTTCATCTAATTAAAGGGAGGAAAGGGACAGTGTCTTCGATCGGTCGGATCGGATGATTGGGTCTTCCAGAAATGGAGTCCGTCGTATGGGCCACTTGATCGCCCCCCATCCAATCATCGCCTCGCCTCCTACAGCTGCATGCACTAGCTAGAAACAGGAAAAGATGCTAAAAAAGCTAGAAACAAGAAAAGAGTTCATCTGCCCAATGCTGCTGCTGCTGAAACGGTGCTACTAGCACAGCATGCTTAGCAGGTCGGCCGGCCTGTAACTGTAAACAGCGGGCGCGAGCTGTGTATGGAATTCCACTGGGCATGTGCTGGCCAGAAGTTTCCGAGTCCGCCCTCTCAGCTCAGCTCTGAGCATGTGCTGTCAAGTGGATAATAACGCCATGGGACGAGCCCGACCACCATCCGGCGTCCTGCCAACGGCGTGCGGACCACGTAGGGTAATGTAGTATTTTATCACCACTTATTAGAAATTTATGATTTCTCGACCTCGTAACATGTTTTTTTAGAAAAGTTACCGCAATATTTTTTTTCACTTCTTTCCCAACTAAACAATGTAGACACAGACATGGGGATCCATACCGGTTACCGGCCTATGCCCTCTCCAACATCTCTCTTGTGATATTTCCTGCTACTATTCTTCAAATGTCAATAGCATGACAATATAATTATCAGCATCGTGAAAAGGAACACACACAGTAGTTATTAGTTCTCGCATTATTATGTCAGCAGTATCAGGCAATCATATATACGCCTGACCCACACATGCGTGGGGCAACCTTTAGATTAAATTCCATTCTCAATTATTGGATGGAGTTGCTAATGCCTACTACTACAGGAGCGTCCATGCCGTGAGCCCGTGCTTGCTGAGTTGTGATCAATATATTGGCTTGCTCATGTTAACCCAGAGCTCTGATGCTCTAATTTGATGCGGAATAGTACATATATATTTTTTTTTCACAAATTTCCGAATAGAACTAAGCAAAACTTATCAAAGAGATAATTGAGACTATGGGCAATCTAAGGCCCAAAGAACACGGACTAAAATTCGTCCTATAGCAAAAATTATTTTCATATTCATGCTAACTTTTTTTGGCAAATTAATATTCGTGTTAACTAATCATGTAGCTAGACAACAATGCCAAATTTACTACTAGCAGTGGCAGTGTCCTCTATGAAATTTGGCCAAGTAATATCACTCGTTGGTACTATAAATTAAGGATCAGCTAGTTGTTGGCCAAAATCTTAAGATATTTTTTTAATTGCAACGGTTTTGTGTCGTATCGACCAATAGATGAGCTACCTACTATATGGAGCTAGGCAGCTATAAAGTGTCTACAACATATAGTATCGTAGCCATTTTTTTTTCTCTTGTCGTGCTCACCATGAAAACATACAAATATCCTCTTTTTCATACGTGTGTTAAACTTAGTGATATGAAATTATTTTTCCCCCCTGCAGGGTTCCCCGGCCCTCGGATCCCGTGGACAGAGAATGTTACATCCATATAACAGTACAAAAGCCAACGGCACTCTGATGGTATGCTAGTTCATCACAGCTGCAACCATTCTAGCGACGTCCTCCAAGACATGACCATCAACCAACCAACCAGCAGGAGCGATCGACGGAGGAGAACCAGCCAAGTTCCCCGGTCCCGCGGGCCGTTCCCTGCCTGTCAGTTCCCAGTACACGCGGGTCGATTTCCTGCTCGATCTCGGCCGTCCGCTTGTGCCAATTTGCGCGACGATTTGCCGGAACCCTTGCTGCAGGCAGCTGCCGCGCCGTGTCCGTTTCCGCGAGAGCGAAACGGCATCCAGCTACCAGCTTCTTTGCTTGCCGCACATGCACGCGCGACGCGAGCTAGCTAGCTTCAAGTGGCGCACGGGATTCGCATCGCATCGCATCGCATCGCGTCACCATCGCCTGCGGCCGCGGATCAACGGCGAGCGCAACGTAACGTTAAAAAACAAAACAAAAACAAAATCGCGAGGTGCTCGCTGCAGAAGGACAAGGCCGGGCGAGAGAGTTGCCCGTTGTACCGTAGCTGCCCAGCTCAGGCGCCGATGCGAACCCAACGGTGGACTCGCCCGAGATGGGGTGTGGTCTTGGTCGTTCAGATGTGGACGCCGCTTTTCGTGTAACAGCGACAGGTCGTGCCGCACCGAGCTTGTCCTGTAGTTTGGAATTGCTGCTAGCTAGCGCCGCTGCACCATGTGACGCTGGACTGGAGCTGGGGCGCAGGGAGAAAAAAAAAAACAGAAGCGGAAAGTTTGTTGGGATGGCCGGACCTTCACGTGCCAAGTTTTACTGAAACGGATATATGCTAAACAAATCACGCGTTGTGATCCACACGCTACAGGAAGGGTTACACGGGTTAATAAAGTAGAGCCAAAACGCAGGTTTTGTTCTACAACCGTTTGCCGGGCGTTCAAAGTAGTTGGATAGCTGCATATTCGCTGGTGCCATAGAAGCCACGGCACGAAGCTTTACTTGATAACACTGCATTTTTGTTTTCATTCCTGTGGAGCACACGCAAGCTGTAAGTAGTAAATTGACCAGGGCAGCGTGCGGACTATGCAATGTCAAGGGGTACGAAGCCGTGTGCGGATTGATGCTTTCAAATTTCAACTGTCATCCACAGCCATTATCGATCACGTGTTGCGTGCCTATACGGCTATATTGCTGAACAGAGGAACACGACTCATCAGATGACACCGACAGGATGCAAAAGCACGAAACTGTGAGAAAAACATAGTGGTGATCACACAGGTGTCGATCGAGTAGGGATCGGGTCAAACGAATCCGTGTATAGATAATATTTGTCATCAATTCGGAACAAAACGTTTTGAGCAATTCAAAAAAGGCAGGACGCAACTGGAATTTTAGTTTATGACCATTGAAACACCCACCAACTTATATATTCTCTCTATATATTAGCCTACACACACCCAGCAATATAATCGTGTCAAATGCGTACTACACATGCAACTGCACGTTGGAGAACTGTAGAGATGCAATGCAACTTTATAGAGACTTTTCGCTGAGGTTGAGGTACATGAATATTTCAAATACAAAAATATTAAGCTCAGTTGCAGATGGTTGGTACACCAGCTATTAGCACGGAGAATCATTTACAGGCCGACGGGTGAATATGTAAAACAATTTTATTATGATAGACTTCACCATGAGATTAAACTTAGCATAAATGAAATGGCTTTGGTAGGAGGTCTGTAACTTATTTGTATTTATCATAAATGTACTTTGAGATAAGACAATTTAATTATGATGTCATGTTGAATTTAATTTCTTGCGTATTCATTTTGAAGGTATGAAAGATAAGAATGTGGATCACCATTTCCCCTTCCAATCTTGCAATCAAGCAGTGCAATAATTATTCAAATGATTGGCTCTATCACAATGCAACATTATTGAGAGATGTCAGGTTCTCTAGAGGGAAAAAGACCGGGTAACATTATTGAGTTCTCATTAATACACAGCCACCTCTAAAAAAAAAGAGGACTCAATGCTTGATTTTTCTTGGCCGTCTTTTCTAGTCTATATATTAATGAATTGAGAACCAGTGGAAATGCCATATGTGTTCGTTACGAGATTGTAGCCTGATTTATGGAGATACATTACGCATGTCCACTAAGAAAAAAAAAATGCAAATCCGTCAACTGTATGACCAAACTAGAAATTTTGTTGTTCCCCTCCAATTTGAACATGGAGACGATTGTTAACTGTTGGTGGCCCCGGCATGGCGGCATGCAACCTTTGAGTGTAAGCTCTGCCCCTGATAAAATATATGAAAAGAATATGAGAAAAAAATAATCAATCTAGAGCATCAAACAATGCTATACGTGCATGATTAAACCGCACATGCCATACACGCGGGGGAGTATGGCCGGGCTACCGATCCATGGTGTATAGTAGGAGTAGAAAAGAAAGCTACTAGCGGCTCGCAATCCAGATCTACCAACCGATAATTGCGTGACCTTATCATGGCAGGCACGCGCCCACCCAAAGCACCGCCCGGAAGCTTCCTACCCTGCTGATCTCCTTCGATCGCCGACGATAATACAAGCAACGATTTTCTAGACGGGGATTATAGGCTAGCATACGACTAGTACGGTAGTGCTCCATATCCAGATCTCCGATCGGGGAATAAAATACTCGTGCTCCGCGCCCACGCGAACATCCCCATGTGATGTGAGACGCACACTCACATGACAGGAAAGGAGATGGGATGCGAGTTCAGAAGAAAAAAAAAAGCGCGCCGCTCGGACTCTGTGACCTCCTCTGCTCTGCCTGCGGGTCTCGCCGCCGCACCGACCACCTGGGAAAACGTCAACAAACGCCGATGGCAGCATCCCGCACGGAAGCTTACGCCACCAAGCAGCCTATCTATCCTTTCCATTTGCATCCTCTCATGCACGATGCATCCCCAGCCCGATCCATCTGCCGACGCCGAACGCCACTCCGCTCGGCGGCGCACCGCGGCCGTGCGCCCACTGAACCCACACCCAAAACTACCATGGATGGGACGAACCGCCCGTGCCCGGGCTCCCGGCTCGGCAGCAGCAGGAAATTCACGGTGGTGACGGCCGAGGTGGGCAAACCCGGACAGGTGGGACGGGCCACGGGACGTAGTAGCCCCAACACGCTGCTGTCAAAAAAGGAAAGAAAACGCTGGAATTTTTTTTTTTTTTACTACTAGTCGCTGGCGCGGTCAGTCACGGACGTCGTCGCTCGGCCGGCGAACCCGACCCGGAGCCTGCGTCCAAGTCGCTCGCGTCGCACTCGCACGGCACGAGGTCGGGAGAGCTCGTCTCGTCTGTTTTTTTAACGCGGACACCTCGCGACGCAGCGCAAACACCCTACCCCCACCGCTGCGGTGCGGCTTCATCCATCATCCATCCGAGAGAAGAAAATCCAGCGCCACACCACGCGACGCCGAGCCACCATACCATACCACGCCACCCCAACCCTCCCCCTTCTCTCTCTCTCTCTCTCTCCCTCCACCCTCGCCGCGAGTTGCTCATCAGTCGCAGCGAGGCGGGGCCACAGAGCGGGCGGGGGGCGCGAGCGAGCGAGCGTTCCGGCCGCGGGGGCTGCGTCTCGATCCGGGACGGGAGGGAGGGAGAGAGATCTCTCTGTCCGCGTCTCCCTCTCGCTCGGTCGCTCTCTTCCACCAGGGAGGGGCGGGCCGGCGTCGCATGCGGCGGCGCGGCGGGGGCAAATGCGGGTACACTCGAAGGCGGAGGAACGGTGAGGCTGTCGGTGTACGATGCAGGCGCCGGAGCAGCAGCCGCAGCCGCAGCAGCAGCGGAGGAAGGTGAGGGGCCTTCTCGTCGGTGGGAGTTTGGTTTCTTTCTCGCGGGGGGTGGTTGGGGCCGGGTGGACGCGAGGTCGTCTGGGTTGTTGGCGCCTGCAGATCGGTTGGCCTGCCGGGTTGGACCTCTCGGCCACGATATCACCTCTGAAATCGTCGCATACATACATGTGAAAACAAAGACCGTTCTTTTCCTCAAGATTTTCGGTTCCCGGAGGCGCACGAGGGCCGTAAAGGATTCGCTCGTGCCATCGTTCCTCGTCCGCAGGCGAGAATTTCCCTCGTCGTTCTTGCGGACGATCGCGTAGAGCTGCGACTGGATTTGAGCTCTGGACTCGCCACAGTCCAGGTTCGTGCGTCCGCAGGCGAGAATTTCCGTTTCATTCTCTGTTTTCGTTTCTGGATCGGAAGTTTTCTGGATTACCAGAAGGTTCTCTGTTGGATTTTGCAAGTGGATGCTATCCCCATAATATCTGAACTCCTCCATGGCGTCGACCCCCTTTTCTGCCCTCGAAAGGAAATGGCATCCACTGCGACTTTTCCAACTGTGTCGAACGAATACAAATTGCCCCTTAAAGGACTGGCCAGGCCTTTTCCCCCACCATGCTAATCCGTGTTGCACGCCACAGAAAGCTTATTCAGTTGCGACTTAGAGGTATTGGTATCGCAAATGAGGAATTAGATTCCCTGAGTAGTTTGTGTTTATCCTAATCCGTCCTGTGGCCTCTCTTGCCTTCTTTTCCTTGGAAGAAAAGGATGGCCAGTCATGTTAATTTGTTCCACTGGACTAGCTTATCAATATATTCTATGCCCACTCAGAAGGCATGCTGAATTCTATGCCCAAGAACACTCCCTTAAAGAGTCAGTACTGCAGCTAGTATCATTTGTCTTAACTCTTGATCAGCCCTGCTTTGTTCATTGCTGGACACAAGGGAGGTTTGCATTGGAGGAAGGTGTAGCTATTATGTGTATGATGACATAAAAATATCAGAGTCCAGTTGCTGTTTGTGCCATATTCCCTATTAGTTGGTTGAGCACAGGTAAGAGCCTTCTATTTTGGGAGCCGCTTCAGGAACTTGGAAGAAAGCTTCAGTGTCAGGCCTTATAGAGTCTGGTGCCATTTTCTTGTGAACTGTTTCATGGAGTTTTATAGTGATTTTATCTACAAATCTTGGTATTTGTGTCGTGTTTCTACAATTACTGATGGTAGCATGTATGATCACCCAAGGAACAATCCAAACTTTTCTAATGCTCTTTTTTCTGGTCACGGGGGCGGAAGCTTGGAGTTCTGACATTTAGTTCTTGAAGCAGATTCCACTTCTTGGTTTAATCGGGCCTTCTCTTTTAGTCACTGCACATTATTTCTTTTTTGTGTCACTCTCTTTCTATATACATTTTTTTCTGAACAGTGTTAATTCAGTATGCTAAAACTTTGCTCAGGGTTCAACAGAGATGGACTTCTTCAGTGAATATGGTGATGCTAACAGATACAAAATCCAAGAGGTCATTGGCAAAGGAAGTTATGGTGTTGTTTGCTCAGCTGTTGACCAACATACGGGCGACAAGGTGGCAATCAAGAAAATACACAATATCTTTGAGCACCTATCCGATGCTGCTCGGATCCTCCGTGAGATCAAACTACTTCGGCTATTGCGACATCCTGATATAGTTGAGATCAAGCATATAATGTTACCTCCTTCCAGAAGGGACTTCAAAGATATCTATGTTGTGTTTGAGCTGATGGATACAGACCTCCACCAAGTCATCAAGGCAAATGATGACTTGACCCGAGAGCATCATCAGTTCTTTCTCTATCAGATGCTTCGTGCACTCAAATACATTCATACTGGTATGCTTCTATATAGAAATTGTTGTTTTAGTTAGAATAAAGTTTTATCTAGGGACCATTTCTCTTTAAAAATAGCAGGATAGGTTCTATTTATGGTTTTAGTATCGGTCCTTCATTGTGCTCTGTTAGGACTTAGGAGCATAGAGGGTCAGAGTAGGTTGTCCATGCATAATATCACTTTAGTGCCAATCTGTTAACCAAGGCTCTTGTTGCTGATTTTGTTCTTTTCTGTTCTTCCTCTTTAGCCTGCAACATTATATTTTGTGCACACTCATGTCGTATTTGGTTCTGTATCCACCAACAATACTTTTTAATTTTGATGCTATACAATTACTTCCTTTCCTCCATGGAATAGTTGAGCCCTCATGCTCATTTGCTAGATCCTCCATAAGTACCAGAACTGATACATGCCTGTTTATGTGACTGCAGCTAATGTTTACCATCGTGATTTAAAGCCAAAAAACATATTGGCTAATGCTAATTGTAAGCTTAAAATATGTGACTTTGGATTGGCAAGAGTGGCATTCAATGACACTCCTACAACAGTATTCTGGACGGTATGTAAATTTTGGGTAGATTCATTTAGTACTTCATTTAACAGATTATATTCATACTCTGTTTCACAAATTTTTCAGGATTATGTTGCTACAAGATGGTATAGGGCTCCTGAACTCTGTGGATCTTTCTTTTCTAAGGTAACCAGAGCAGTGCTAGTTTCTTTCAGAACATATTTATGCCAATGGTGAACAAGATGCGTTGTTTCATATTCTGTTGTTTGCAGATTATCCTTTTAAGCCTATTGTTCAATAATTGAATGTGATTTTGTGTCGACCATTCACTTCATCTGATTTACATTTATTTATTTACCAGCAGGCATACCAAGGGTTGTTCCTTTCAAATTGTTTTTTAGGAGCTGCATTCTTCTGCATAAGTTAATACTCCTATTCTAGATAGCACTGCTATCTTTAGCAGTTATTACCATTCAAAATCATAGATGAGCTGTAATAATATTGGTTAGGTGTGGTAATTAGCATTTACAATACCATGTACTTCTTTTTAGGGACTAATGCTGAGTGCAAGTGGCTAACGTTGGGTACAAGCGGCAAATGTTAGTTCGAATTGTGTAATATGTTATCTGTGAATTATTTCATCTTTATTCTTTGTTTGAATCTATTTTCTGCTGTTAAATGCAAGGATGCTTATTTCGTTGTCCTATGCAGTATTCACCAGCTATTGACATATGGAGTATTGGTTGCATTTTTGCGGAGATCTTAACAGGGAAGCCTTTGTTTCCTGGAAAAAATGTGGTCCACCAATTGGATCTGATGACTGATCTCTTGGGTACTCCATCGCTCGATACAGTTTCAAGGGTATGCCTTCCGTTTCATGCCTACTGTTCCAAAGTAAATTTTCCACAACTGTCAAACAATGTTCCTTTGGCTACTGCAGATTCGTAATGAGAAGGCAAGGAGGTACTTGACTAGCATGAGGAAAAAACAGCCCGTACCATTTTCCGAGAGGTTCCCTAAAGCAGATCCTGCTGCACTCAAACTTTTACAGAGGCTTTTAGCGTTTGACCCAAAGGATAGGCCAACTGCTGAAGAGGCAAGTGTTTGAACTATATAGTCCAAAATATTTTTTTTGTCTTCTATTTGATAACGTACTAGCCAAGGTTATACCTTAAATTCACTCCAATAATGTTTTGCTTGGTTGCTGATGTACATAATCAGGCGTTGGCTGATCCATATTTTAAAGGCCTCGCAAAAGTAGAGAGAGAACCATCATGCCAGCCAATAACAAAAATGGAGTTCGAGTTTGAGCGAAGAAAGGTGACAAAAGAGGATGTCAAGGAACTTATTTTTCGGGAGATATTGGAGTATCATCCTCAACTTCTCAAGGATTACATGAATGGAACTGAAAAAACGAACTTTCTGTATCCTAGGTATTTAATTGCATTGAACTATCCATTTTTGTAATTTTTTTTTCTGTTTATTCACAGCTGCTACATGCTATTATTCATATCTGAGGTTACTTTTTCCTAATATTATCTTGCAGCGCTGTTGACAATTTCCGAAGGCAATTTACTAACTTGGAGGAAAATGGGGGAAAGAGTGGGGCACACATCCCGTCATCAGACAGGAAGCATGTTTCCCTCCCAAGGTGGGAAAATTCTACTATTCTCTTTCCATGGCTGATGCTGTTGAGTTCTGATTTTTTTTAAAAAAAAACTGTAAACTCTGTGTGAATAAAATAAATTGGGTGCAATAGTTTCCTAGTTTTCCCTGGGAGTAAAATGAATGCCACATAATCACGTGTTTAAAGGAGTGCCATTTGATGATCTTGCGGTACTGTGATGAAATCAAAGGGCAGCAACTTCTCTACTTATTCGAGTATTTATTTATTGGTTTCTATACTACCTAATAAGAGATTGCTGTCGGTATTGCTTCCTGACCTTGAATTTGCTATTTGCAGAACTACTACAGTTCATTCTAATCCGATCCCTCCGAATGGAAATTCCCAGGTTCCTCAAAGGATTCCAACAGGTGGTAATTTCTCCCAAATCAATATCCCTTATATATTTTCAGATTCCAGCGGTCTAATCTAATTTTATTTTTCTTAATATTTCCAGCTAGACCAGGAAGAGTGGTTGGCCCAGTAATACCATATGAGAATCTGACTGCTGTTGATCCGTACAACCAAAGAAGAGTGGCAAGGAACCCAGTACTTCCTCCAGCTACATCTAATCTATCAGCGTACACTTACCACAGGAAGTCTGACAACTCAGACAGAGAGCTCCAACAGGAGCTTGAAAAAGATCGCATGCAGTACCAACCAGCACAGCGGTTCATGGATGCGAAGGTAGTGCCACAAATGTCTCCTGACTTGAGGTCTGCCTACTACATACCTAAAGGTGCCCCCAAGTCTGATGTCGTGGAAAGAGCTGCGTTGCAGCCCAGCATGATTCATGGCATTGCTCCTTTTAGTGGCATCGCAGCTGTAGGTGGAGGAGGCTACAATAAGGTCAATGCAGTTCAATATGGAGTTTCTAGGATGTACTAGTTGTATTTGCGTTGGCCGTTTCCAAAATCCTCAGCTGATTTGAAATAATAACATGGCAAAGAGAGAAGATTTCGGTATCAAAGAACTGCCTCACTGGCTCGATGAGCCAATGATAGAGAAGCATGGACCGAGGATCAAGGAGGAACTGCAATGTATCATTGAAAATAGATGTCAGGAGAATATCATTCAGTATCATGTACATTTGATCCAGGCATCCAGCTTGTTGAAAATGGAAGAAAAGCACAATGTCATCACCCGAGGATAATGGGGGCAAAAAAAGAAGAAAACCACAATGCCATCAGCCATTTTCTGTTGGTAAGAGAAGAGGGGGCGGAGAAGATCACGGAGGAATCTATGTATTTGCAAGAAAGGAAACTGTGGGAATAAAAATAGTGAGCTTCTGTATATACAGTGACTTGGTTTATGTATTACTGCTGGTGACAGCAGCTTCTTTAATTCAACGCTGCGGAATTCTTGTTCGTTTAGCTCTCTGTAATATCATAGTAGCAAAACCAATTCCAGGGACAATTCAGATTGATAACACAACATTTGGTTAATTTACCCCTTTTCTTTCTTTTTTATTTTTAGAAATGAAATTGACTTTAGAGATTCAGCATCGTCCTCCCTTTCCCTTTATCCATATTTATTGTCCTTTCTGTGATGTTTGGCTGGGGGCTATACTCTGGGAAACGAAAACAAAGCTGACGCGGTTTTTTTTTCAAAGCATACGAAAAACGAGCTTACCTTATGTTTTTACGCGAGCATGTCTAACAATATAGCCGGTTGTTGGCTCGTGGATGGCATATCATCTTGAGCTGGTCTGATAGTCCACTCACAAATTCACAATTATGCCAACTGCATGATGCATGGCAGTCGGCACTGGCACCTGTAGTAGAAATAGAAAGTTTTGCGACGGCCAATTTCCACAGACGCGGCACGACAACTTAAAGGTTAAGATCCAAACATGACCTAAACAAAGTCAGATTTGCTGATGCGCCAAATATAAGCCTTAAAAGAAACTAATGTGCCAACTATAAGAATGTCCATTTACAAACAATTTTCCGATCAGACACTCAGGTATCCTCGTCATTGCTTACAACAGTAACATGAAACGCATATAGTTTTATCATGCCACTGTAACATCCGTGAAACAAAAATACAACTATGTGATAACACAGCCGTTTTCGTAGCCCGTTTATCGTCTAGGAAAACTGACGAGCAAAGTAAAGCGCATCCAAACAGTCAAAAGAGCCAAGAGTGCCAGACAGCTACAAGCATCATTAGGGTCGAACATTTAAGTCACACATGGCAAGAACACAAAGATAAATTTTACAAGGAGGTTCACTTTTAGTCTTTCATTTCCAATAGCTTTCTATGTACAAAGTAAAAGCAAAAAAAAAAAAAATGAGGATATGTACAATTCTAAGAAATTGCCCCGCATCAAAACTCTTAATCCTATGAAACCAACTTGCTGTAAAGAGAGAATCAAGTCCCAACTAGTCCTGTTAACATGTCATGGAGGTTCCTCTATGTAAGCAAACAAGACTAACCCTAAAACATATCCCAAAAATTTCAGCAACTATCTATTATGTTGCCAAACTTCTTGGCAATGATAGGTCGGACATCATCCGCTACAGCAAGTGTCTCCAGGAAAGGGATCAACCGAGGCAATGCCTCATCTGCGGGGTTGTTATACCAACTCTCTATTGGTATACCATTGTTCACTTGGAGCTGGAAAACCTGGAAAACACATAATAATTTAGATGGTTCATCAGCCTGCATACTACCTCAATAAACCAGCAATGGAACATGTTGCACAAAATAGAACAGTACACAATTTGAAACACAGCTACAATCAACTTCCACCTCGATTAAGAACAAAAAGTGATGAAGACATAGCAGTCTTACCTGTGGAGTGTTGTCAATTATGGCGACCTTCGCAAGGTCAGTTCCAACAACAGTAAGATCTTTTGTGTAGCCGCTGTCTGTGAATAGGCATGATTCCCGGAAAAAACGCTTGGAGAAAAGCTTATTCTCTGGATCCAGCACATCAAGTAACTGGTTTGCATAAACACTTTGGCTGGCTGTGAATATCACTACCTCAAACATCTCAGCAACCCTTTGGAGGAACATATGAACATGTGGTCTCTTTTTCACATACACCAGATGCTCGTTCATATCATAGAACACAGGAAAAGTGAAATCAGCATCGTCACATTGATCCATAGTAGAATGAACAAGGGTTTCTGCATTAAAAAGCACTATATTATTACCAAGGGCATGAAATTATCTAATCCAAGGTTAACTTATATCATACTTAACAACATACCATCCAAATCAAGTACAAGAGTGACCTTCCTGGTCCCTTGCTCTTTTGTTGCAGGAGCATCATTTGACTTCAACTCAGCAAAATCAACAAGATCTGGTAAATCCCCCTCAGATAGTTGTGGGTTAAGCCACTCTAACACCTCAGAATTACTAGAGCACAAATCCACCTCAGATGAGCACGCCTTATTATCAATACTGGCTTCTGTGGTGCTCTCAATAGGTGGGAACACACATTTGTTGCTCATGTTCATCAATGCATCAATTGACACAAAGTCATCAGATAATCCAGTATAACTGGGCAGAAGATCAGCTGGATTATCAAACAAGAAACGGAAATCATCTTCTGGATTATAAATATCCAGCAAGTTGCAACACTGATTTGGACCCCAGCTTGCCTCATGATCACTAACAGCACAAAAGCTTTGTGCTGAGTAATTTATACCTTCATCTGCAAACTCTGCAATAGAAAATAGCGACGAATGGAACATGCATAAAATTTCATATTTTTTTATTAATGATAAGTTATGCTTTTGTAGAGTTAACATAAAAAAATTGCTTGTGATTAAGTGGACCCACAGTCTCGACCTCTATGCCATTGTTCTCTTTATTCAAATGAACCAGGGTTTGATTAATCTCAACCCCTGATCAGACAGGCCTTTTCCATAAGTTCTGTTTGATGTACTCCACTAATTAAAGTTCCAAGTTCAGAGTATCAAGTATGATCTCCAGAAACATGCACCAGCATAAAATTTGACAAATAAAAAATTCACTTTATGCTGGTGACAGACTTTCAAAACTGTACAACATGCCAAGAAAGAAATGGACTGAAAACGAAAAATCAATTTGATTCATGGCCTTCATGCATATAACAAACTAGATATGGAAATTAAAATCTGCGGGCAAGCGATACAACAGCTCAACTTGCAGATATGGCATAATAACAACCCATTTGAGGACATAATAATGTTATTCTTGTCCAATTCTTTTTAAAATCTTGACAGCATTTAAGTGTAGATAGTTCCTGGATGGCAGAATCTATAACCCCATATAACATATGCTGCATTTATTACAACAGAACCAATAGAACTCATGAAAGTGTGCATATCACATTGAAAGCTACTAAAATCTCTATACAGATCAGTGTTCTCAGCCCTGTTCCAACACTTGGCTTAAAGGATTACTCCTTACCTTTGTTGATGTAGCTTGCTAAATGTAGAAGTGACTCATTGTCATCATAATTAGCAGAGGAATCATCCTCTGAAATTGGTGAAACTAACACTTCAGATGTTAAATCCTGAAATCAAAAGAACAATCTTAGTCTGCACAGACTACACAAAATAATAATGGAATGCACCTTCAAAACCTACTTAGATCAAACTCCAACAATGCCAAACAAAAAGTGATCCTTTACAAGCCCATTAATAATTTACTTATATGTGATAAGTGATAACAAAGCAGCACGCAATTGCAATCAGTCTCACCAATCAGTTTCAATTGTTTTATATGTTATGCATAATCCCCACCCTTTTTCACAGGTTCAATCAACATGGAAATCAAGGTTGGAAACTTATGAGATGAGAACTATTATTGAGTAATAGGATGAAGTGTTGATGTGATCATTTCAGAATATGTAATGATTTAGATTTTTTTTTATGTTTATTGAGATGATAATAAAAGCAAATATTCAGTGTGTGTAAGGAAATATCTAAGCACCCAACTGCTACCAAAGGACATCAATTTGGCAATATCGCAAAGGCTAACAAGACTTCGATCCTTAGTCAATCACTCTGTTGTAACAAAAAGGACACCAGCATAAATAAAAAGAAATTTCGAAGTCAAATCCAGGAAAGTACGCAATAAATTTTCGCTGTGTTTAATATGATAATGAATGATGTCGGAGCACCTTGAATACACCAGCAGATTTCTCTCCATGCAGATCATTGAAGCCAGAAGCTTCCATTACCCTAATATCTTGGTCAGCAAGCTGTATAGTTGGATCTGACTCTGCAGAATAAGATGATGTTGTAAATTCATAAAATACACATAAACACATGCTCAATGATATTGCTCCACTGCCCAAAAGATGATATTGCTAACCTACGATCACTAACAGTGCATGGTGTAAACATATTGTTCCAACTTGCGTGTGAGAAACCAATTGAAAATGGCAAATTATCAAACATCAGGAAGATTCTCAAGCTATATATATCGCGCGCCTACCAATGAATCTTCAAAATGTATCATTAACAATATGTAGTGAAGGCACAGTACCAAGTATCAACGGGAGCCAACGAACAATTGAGCTAAATGAAAGGTTCCCTCAAATGAAGAGCAAAAAGAAAAAAAAAATGAATAATTCAATAGCAATCAACATGACTCCAAGATACATAGACAATTAGCCTATACACATGCAGTCATATTATTTGGTTGGAGAAATAAAATATCCATGAGATCACTTACCATCTCGAGGAGCCTTATGTGACGAGTTCAACACGGCGGACTGTTGCAACTCACTGACATGAAAATGTGAAATTTTCATGGATTTAACGGTCTTGGTGTCGAACTCATTAGCAAAGTCAGTATCTTCAAGCATCCTCTTCATTCTCAGTGCAGGCATCTTGACTAGTGCACTTATTCAGCGAATCAAAACTTACTGTGCATCCACCAGAAAGTTAGATAAGGGTCAGTTAATACATGCTTGAGTAAAGACATGTATGCTAAATATTTAGCTTTTAAGTTAACATGACATGACATGCTAGTAGTGATTTATTACCCAAAAGCCCATAAAAAGTAATGGTAATGGCATTGATGTAGCAGACAAGACAACAAGTATGAAGTATCACAACCATGTAACCTTCACAACTCTCATCTTTCACAATGATGATGTTAAAGTTGCAAACAACAAAATAACACATCAGAGTTCTATACATCATTCACTTACTCACATTTTAATGACCTAAGACTCGTCTAACACGGCCAGTGCCAATTCGTACCAGGGCCAAACATGTGAAAAAAATATAAAAGTGAAGTTTACAATAACCTACCCGAAAAGCCAGTGCTTTTGAACAAAGTTCTAGCCTTTTTCACACAGTTTCTACTCTTCTATCACATTTTTCTGTAAGTGTCCAGCCGCATACACAAAAATTGTCACCTTTAACCAGCTAAAACGGAAACTGCAAAACGGCTCAGTTAGTAGAATAGATTTCTTCAAACAAAGGAAATATCGCACAATTCTAGACACGTTAGGCAGAGGTTTACTATAATTTCCGTTGTGACAGAAGGGTATCAGAGACTGCACGTAAGCAACAGGACAGTCAGGTAAGCCTATAAGATGATACGTGCTAAATCCTAGACAGGCAATCAATAGCAGCTAAATCTGTAGCAAAACACTACAAAAACAAAAGGCAGCAAATAACCACCCCCACCACCCAAATTCTATGAAATATTCCGTAACAAGGTGGGATAACGTGAGATTGAGACCAATAAAAGGCAGTAAAATGGATAATTTCATGGCAGGATAATCATTTCTAACAAATTGTTCCAAAGTTACTACCCAGAAGACAATTTTTTTTTACTAAAACCATGAAATTTCTGTGAAGAAGCCCCCAAGGTAACTACTCCATAAAACCCAGTCCCAGATCGCCTCTGTGCCCTAGAAAACCACAAGCTTTTGAGTCAACAAAGAGATTTAGCTCGAAATTACACGCTCCCTTCGGCGAAGAAGGGACGGTTCCATCGAAAACAAAGTAACAAGAGACACCAAAGCAACTAAGTTCCCCACGCGGAGAAAAAAAAAACAAAATCAGGCCCGCAGATGAGAGCAAGCAAGGATCTCTAGACTCTGAATCCAGCGAGCCCATCGAAGCACTAAAACCCGCAAATTTCCAACTGGATCACCGTCCCCCCAACTTCAAATTCACCAAAAAAATTCACGAAAACCCAAACCCCTACATCAGGAGAAGCTAATCCGCACGGCGTCGCGCCATCAGCCGTCAAAACCCTAGAGCACAAACTACCCCGCGACACGCCGAACCCCAAGCATAAATTCGACAAATCGAACACAACTACGGTTTGCTAAAGCTAACCCCATCTAGCTTGACCAAATCAGCGGATCGAATTACAATCATAGGGGACTCGAAGCTTACAAAAATGATACTCGAAGCCGCAGCAGGTAGCCCTCTCACCTCTCCCTCTCTCTGGAGCGGAGGAGAGAGGAGAGGGGGAAGGAAACCTGTGCTCGGAGGCGGAGGGGGGCACCCAAATCGCGAGAGGGGAAGAGGAGAATTATGAGGGGTCGGTCTCGAGTTTGGTAGTGGTATTTGCTCCTATGGTTCAATTCACCCAGCTCGCCCTCCTAAATCATCACTGACCGGTGGCCCCAGCAAGCGGCAAAGGCCCACAGGGCAGTTTCATAACGTGGCGCCGCCCGGAGCGCCGCTAGTCGATGGCCTGCGTACGTGACACACTTCGCTACCCCTCCTCTGTACCTCGCGATTTTTGTTTACGTTGACTGACGCTATGGCCCCACTAAGGTGTGGGGCCATGAAGTCGGCGAGATAGGCTGGGTGCCGCCGCGTGCGTGAGGGATCACGGCGGTGAGGGGCCTTCGCGTGCGGCTAGGAGAAGGGCTGCGAGGGCCGACATGTCATTGGGGGGAGACGGGGAGAAGGGGAGGTTGCGTGTCGGGGTTGGTGAGGGGAGGTCAAGTCAATGCTGGGGCGTACGTGGACGGGCGTGATCGGGGCGGTGGGGGAGTGGCTCGTTTCCTAGCCGTTGATGCTCAGGTGACCGGGGTCTGAGTCATGACTCACCGCCTCACCGGGTTTGGTCGTCCACTCACCACGGCACCCTCCCGAGTCCCGGCGACGGCGAGGAAAGATAGGCGATGCGCGTGCTCCTGCGCGCACTCGGTTCGCAAGGCCGCTGCAGTTTGGAACGGTGGTTTCCGTCGAATTTGAACATGGTTATTTAGGCCCGTTTAGATTAAAAAATTGTAAAAAAAACACTATTCATCTAATTTTCTATATTCATCTTATTCCTTCCACTCACAGAATAATATTCATCTACAATGTTTTTTTATAAACACTGTATTTTCAGAGAATCTTTGGATGAAGTAAACACACCCGCAATGGAAATTTTTTTTTAATGTAGAAATAGTGTAACCATCATTTATGGATATCAACATTTATGAGAACATAAAAATCATAGTTTAAGCTACCTTAAATGAATATTACCAAGATTTATTTTTTTTATACTACCTCCGTTTTAAAATGTAGGCCGTTTGACTTTTTCAGCCCAACTTCGACTGTTTCTCTTATTCATTTTTTTTTTGTAAAATAAGAGTTCATCTCCTATATTGGTGTTTATGTGAATGTCTCTACATGAAAAAAAGTAGTCTCCACCCCTTAAATTCACCACTTCAACTTTTTTCTAAGTCTACCTATATTTATGTCCCCAATATAGTCATGAATTCCCCTCAAACCACCCAAGTTTATGTACCAAGAAAACACCTCCATTAAAATCAAGGTTCCAGATCTAATCTAACCCCTCGTCACTCAAATCTAAAGGCTAATATAGATTCTTTCTCTCTCATCATCACTCATCCTCCAACCCTTCTCCGCATACCCATGCACGGTTTCTGGCGGCAGTCGCCGTAACCTTTCCCCGATGAAAACGGTGCCCCCGAAACCGCACGATCGTTCCTCCGACGAAAACGGCGCCAGTTCCTGTCGTCGCCGATCATCGACTCCTGCTCACTCATCCTCCTACCGTACGGACTCCTTCCTTCCTCCGCGATCCGCGATGACATGCATGCACGGTTCCTTGCATTGGTCGCCTACACCGCAGCCAAGGACAACGGTGCCGCATCTACGCAGCGAAGGCCAAATGGGCGCGTCATCGCCTCTTCCCAGGGTTGGCCGGAATGTGACGGCCGGCCTGATGGGAGTGCGGTAGCGCCTCGCGGAGTCACGGCTCGAACGTGGCCGCCGCTCGTGCCTGTCCTGGCCGTCGGCCCTCCGTCACTCCGTGCGCTACTCGATCCGACGAACGGGTCGTCCTACGGTTTTGCTGAGCTTGCAATCACCATGGAGGCTCGTAACCGTCACGGAGGACCTCGCAGGCGAGAGCATCTGCCTTCAGCAGGCCGCCTTGCCTGAGCTGCTCACGTTGAGCACCTCTTGGCAGCCCAGCCCCAGCTCCATCATTGACTTGAATAAAATGGATTTTTTTCCCTAAACTGTTTTGCAATGCGAAACGTCTTGTCGGGGGACTAGATTTAGAAAGGATCATTATTTGTAGACCCACGAAATTCACATCCTTTCGCTCGATGTTGCGGCAGGCAGCAGCGATAGTCCTAATTCAGTTCAATTGCCAACTGAAGCTGCAGATATCAACTGAGTAATCACCATTATCAATGCTATAAATAAAAGTTTTTGCCAACAAACTTATGCTTTGATCTTGTGCATACAGATGAAATCACCATGGACATAGAGGGGGAGGAGGCAAAGATCAGTGCTTGCAATTCTACAGAGCATCTGCTCATATGTTGTGGCTGGCAGCAACTGTAGTTCCGATCCAGTTCAAGTGCCAATCGAAGGCAAGTTGGACACGAACAGGGTGAGCACCATTCCCAACATAAAAATAAATAACTTATTTTTTCAAGAAAGTTATGTTTCACACTTTTACTCCTGTTTATACACTATACTGATCAAATCACCATGGATATAGAGAGGGAGGAACAAAGGTTGGTGTTGGCACAATGCTGCCGAACCATCGCTTGATGTTGGACAATAAATGGGTAGGACTCATATCAATATTCCTAAAGTTTTATTTCGTCAAGGAACTTATGTTTCTTTCACAGATGGAACCTTTGGAGGTTTAAAACGAATTTACTAAAATATTGATTTTTTTTGGTATTTTAATTCATTCTATCATATTGTGTAGAGCACATAAAAAGCATAGTCTACCATATTTGTCAGATTTTCATACTCTATAGTAGACCTCATTTACAAGGTGGCATCTGGAGATAAAAAAAAAATCAGATGAATGTCACTATAGTCTTAGCATGGCCACAATATATCATTTTTTGCTTAATTTTTAAAATATACTGCTTTTTTTTTAGTTGAAACCGTAGCGTTAGCACAGGCAATATACTAGTGTGAGTAAGGGTCCACTGAAGGAGTCGGTGTCAAGGTTAGGACACCAATTTCTCAACATGTTTTGTTCCCATACATATAAAATTGAAACTTTGATACTACTATGTGAAACTATGTGCATGAATTCATTAATTCAATACTTGCGTCCTCCTCTGTGGAATAATGTACATAGAAAAATTTCTTCTAAAATAATTAATTAATACAATGAATATTGTGAATTCATGTAATTTGATAAAATATATTTTAATGGATAGTTTTGCGACAACTTAAAATTATCTAAAATTATTATGTCTAACATGTATGAGAAATCAGAGTAAATTTTTACCTAGACCAGAACGTTTGGGCGCGCAATGCGCGCCCTACCAATATCTTAACAAAGAACAACTAATAAAAAAAAGTATATGCTTGATCACAAATGTCAATACGAAGGGCTCCGATTTGGCATAACAATATCACAAGTAGTCACAAAACAATTCACATGAAACCATATACGTGGTGATCAGGACATAAATAGAAAATGCAATGCGTAGTCTAGTTATGCAAGTATATTCAGCTACGTAAAGAATATGAAAAGACAAAGAGTCTATTCCCAATATTTTTTCCACAACCATCAAAATAACAAAGCTACTGCATCCACCCTAAATCCACAGCCTGGTAATCCTTTCTTGTGCCAGGATAACAAAACACAATATCGACAACAGCATCAAAATCATGAACGAACACTAAGAAATGCCTTATAGCTGCTGGCTGATGATCTTCCTTGTCAAAGAAAGATGCTCATATACATGCAAAAAGATGTGCATGAATTCCTGCAGTAAAAGCCTGATTTCTGTAAGTACATGTGACTACAATACATGCATACATGATAGATCTATATATAGTGATGAATGCAGCATATGCAATTGCATCCCATGTATTACCGCAACCACTAAAATACCCAAAATATCAGATCAAAAGTAATGATATCTGAAAAGTCATAGCTCTTGCTAGTAAGCAGCCAGGAATCAGGAATTTAGAGGGCTTTACAAGTCCTCAAGCTGTTTGAGCTTGGAGATGGAGAAGGGGATGTCTCCATACAATTGCAAAACAGAGGCAATTAAAGAAATGTCAAGCTACTGTGAGCACATGCATGCCAAAGCTGCTTTTCATGTGATTTAGATAGGTTCGTTATCCTACCAAGCCGGAAAGTCACAGTGGCCTCCAATCCTAAGCATCGCTTCCATGGATTTTTTTAATCAAAGATAGAGATTATAAAGATCTTATCTTCCAATTACACCATTAAAATTAAAGTTGTGGCTTGGCAGACAAATATGAACATATTGTCCGTTGAAATTAGTCCTTACTTCCAAAGTTATCTGATCTGCATACAACACGCCCCGTGCAGATCAATTTAGTTAATACATGGAACTAAACTTGTGTCAGCCTCCTTTTCTGCATTGCTTGTTAGAGAAGTCAATTCAGATGCACAATTGAGCAGGCAGCTACCTAGAAAAGTTTTACCATTAGAGCACAACTTAGAGATAAGTTCAGTGCTCAATTTAACCATACATAAGCAGGAGCCTACAACTCTACAACATTATTATCATATCCTAGTCAAATGCTTCCAGAAACATATTTCGTCTAATAGCAATATTCTAAGAAGCCTTCATTATAAATAAAAAAGTGAAGTCAAACTTTTATTCTGTCCTTAAGGAGCCTTTATTATGACTTCCAGAAACATATTTCATCTAATAGCAATATTCTAAGAAGCTTTGTTCTTTGTTGAGAATAAAAAAGTTATGACCCCATATGCCACTGCAAGCTGGGAAAGCAAAAATTAAGTTATGCAGTTACAATTGTAGTGTGGAGCTAGTTGCAAGAGCATTATTTCTCACATAAAGACCTTTAGCCAAAATAATACATCTCGTAGCTCATTAATAGAACATTTACTCCCTCCATTTCAATGATTCCCTTATCATTATCCATATTCCATTATAACGAACTACAGATGATTATTGAGCAAAGTACAAGAACATTTACAATGAACGACAGTTGGCTGCATCAGCAATGCAGTCCAATTTCCTTCCAGCAATGTTGTTTCAAGTGCTAGAACCAAAATGGACTTCTCATATAATCTGTACTATGCATGACAACGAAACTCTGATCAGTTATATAACCAGATGATCAATTAGGGGCATGCAGTGCTGCTGGGGTAACTGGTTTTGAAGAAATTATTCAGGATTAGAAATATGAAACTAAGTAACAGTACAGCAGGCACAATTTATTTACCAAGTGAAAATAGAAGAAAAAAGGGTGAGAGAGAGAGGGAGGGAGGGAGTCTGGACATGCATGGCAGTGTAAGTTATTTCTTACCTCATGACTGTTATAGGGAAGGCGCAGGAGGACATCATTGCAGTCCTAAAACACTTAATTTTAGCGAGAATTTCTATCATTGCATACAAAAATAATTAATTACGGAGTACACAATATCTAATTTGGAGTACCTTGATCCACTGCAAAGCAACAATAAATCTTGCGAGATGTCCATATGTGTCTACCAAATCTGAAGAGGGCTTGGGATTAATGGGAATCACTTGATTTTTTTTGCACATTACACCAATAGATCCTCCACTGCAAAGAAGAGTCGAGAGATCAGAGGAGACCATTAAAGAGGGACAACCAAGAGAGAGGACATGGAGTCAATCAAATATATGAATTAGATTGCACTGAGCAGCAAAGATATGACATTAGATTGATCTAAGATGTGTGCACAACAGCCCGCTAGATCTAAAAGTACTATCTATTCAGTGAAGTACTATCTACCTTGAGGCATTTCATCGAATAGCTGTTGAGGCATTTCATCGAATAGCTGTTGGGCGTTGTTCCAGTGGATAGGTAGTCCGACTGCTGGGTTCTGCGGGCACACTTGTGGCTTGGGAGATCGCACAGGGGCGTCAGGGAGCTGTGCAGGCTGGCGCCGCATCTCATCTCTGAAAACCAGTCCTTCCGCGGCGGCGGTGCCAACATTGTGTTGACTCCTTGAGTGGCGGGCAGCTGCCATCAGGGATGGATGGAGAGAAGAGCAAATGGAGGATGAGAAGGCTACGGATGTCCCCGCAACACCATTGCTGATCCTCTCCTCGCCACACCGTGGCGGTGTGGTGTCACGTGGCCTTTCCACCGCGCCATCACCTGGATCTGAGAGCAGATAGAAAGAGAAGGAAATATGGGTTGAGACAGAGATTGGATGAGAGAGCAAGTTGAAGGAAGGGAAGAGAGTACCTCTATTCTGACTGGGTTGTGGCCGTTGCCTATGCGCCTTCCCTCGCATCGCCGGTGATGCGGCACCATTGCTGCCGCCTTCCTTCGCCAAGCTCGATTTCAGGAGTCATGGATCGATTTGTGTCGACTGGAGATTTGAGCTTGAGGTCAGCGACGATTCCGTGGAGGGAGGGTGGAGGAGCCACCGCCGCGATAGCAAGGATGGAAAGGCAGCCGGTCGACCGGTGGAGGTGCAGGCCATGAGCAAGGGCTGCGACGGTGACGCCGAGCAGGGGACGCAAGGTGAGGTGGTGGCGGCACCCAAGGAACAGGGGCACCAGGGGCGGCGGCGAGCAAGGAGCAGGGGCACCAGGGTGGCGGCGGCGGCGGTGGGCATGGGAGAGAGGGGAACGGAGTGGGGAGAGCTAGGGTTGGACCTCGACTGTTTGAAGCTGGACTGCGGGTTGATTTTAAGAAAATTTGAGGACATCTTTGCAAAAGGGCCAGGGACACGTGGCGACACGGGGAGGGGCGCGCGGGGCGTGGCTCGCTCTGGTGCGAGCAAACGGCAGCTTCTTTTAAGAACCTGCTAGATTCACCAAATTTTAGTGAAGAAATATATCGTAGGTTCATAACAGATCTACTCCCTCCGTCCGCAAAATAATGCAATTCTATGTTTATGCGCGCATACCAATAAAGAGGTAAAATGACGCATGTACCCCTATAACAATAAATGGGTCCCACGTGAGTCTCATTTGTGGGTCCCGCCTAAACAATACGCGGGTTCCACCTAAACAATGCGTGGGTCCCACTTAAACAATGCACGGGTCCCACGTGGGTCCCACCTAAACAATGCATGGGTTCCACCTAAACAATACTCGGGTCCCACATGGGTCCCACCTAAACAATATGTGGATCCCACGTGGGTCCTACCTAAATAGTATGTGGGTCCCGCATAATGCCACATCTCATGATTAGAACATCTATTGGTGGGTCCTATACTAGGTAATAGGTGCTAAAATTGCATTCTTTCTCGGACAAATTTTGAATGCTACAATTGCATTCTTTTCCGGACGGTAGGAGTACTAAGCATAGTGTGCTCTTTTTTGAAATTTATAACTTTTTGGCTTTTTACGAAAAGTAGGTTGTATGCGATGCAACAGCTCGTGGTGTGCCTATTCTACCCAAGCGTTCATATATCCGAAAGCTAGTACCCGTCAGGTTGATAGCCTTAGGAACTTCAATCATTGCAACAATAAGGCGCGATGACTTGTATTTTCTTAAATTCAGATATGTTGAGGACATATGGTTTGCATGCCAATTGATTGATACCCCTACAGAGTCCACAGATATTATAATGGTATGCTAGGCCAAAAAATAAAGAACTTCAATTTTTCCCCGCAAAGCTTCGAGTGTAGCATCAAAACTCTTAGAAACATCAAAAGTACAGATATGCTCGATGAGAATAACACACAACTCCTCGATTCTTTTGCTTATTTTTGTCTATTTATCCCTAAGTGTTGCAGGTTTCTTGTTATTAGAGACTTGCTTATTGAACGACCTATTGTTCCATACCATGAGCTGGTATTTGCTGATTTCGTTGAAGAACTTTGCCACTGGGGCAAATACACATTATCCAATTCAACATGGAAGTGACGTAGAGGTTATTGAGAAAACTCCTCACTTCCGAGTATTGAAGTTTTACACTACTAAGACCAGAATACCAACGCTATGAAAGTTCTATTCTTGCAAGCTATCAGGGCAAAAAAACAAGCAACAAGTAATTAGACCTGGATTAATGGGGTTGGCGGAGCCGAGAGCTCTTGGTAACAATGAACGAAGCTCTTGGTGTGGAAGCCTGAAAGGAGCGACGTCAACTAGGGGAACAAATCGAAAACTTCGCTATATTTACCATCAAAATTTTGCGTTGGGCAGTAGGATGGCACTCCCGTTGCTAAAAATGGATGCATTCTAAGAAAAAGGGTCCAGATTACTCATCTCGATTATAAAAAAAGTCCACAAAATTTTGTGATTTTTTAGTTTAGTCTCTAAACTATGTCATTTGGTATAATTTACCTTCTAATATAATTTGTCTTTTTTCCATACACAAGTGTGGTATTAGGTTCAAAAATTTAGTGAGATGATAGTAGAAATCATAACCCAAGCTAGAAAAATATAACATAATTTTTTTATCATTATTCTGATATGTTGAGATATATTATAATAAATAAATATTTTCCACATTCATTGTGGTGCCCACTACAACCATGCAAAGTTTTAAATTGAAATTCAAGTATTGTATGGAGAAAAAAAAAGACAAACTATACTAAGGAGTACAATGTAAATGGCATAGTTTAGTGAGTAAGAACCAAGAAATAGTTTAGGGGCTCATGTGGACTTTGGGTATAATTGAGAGGAGTGATTTGGATTTTTTTCCCTATAATTAATTAAAGAACGGTTCTATGAAAGTTTTTTTAGATGCACTATATATGGAATAAGAAAGAAGTATTAAAGCTATGGGGAAAGTATGAAAGAGAAGAAAGATTGTAAGAAACTGGGTTAGCATGAGATTCAGTTTAACCAATAGACTATACACTACTAATACTTTTTTCGCGACTATGCTTTAGCACGTTTTCATTAAGAGGAAAGCAATTTACAACACAAAATTGATGGAGCCAAACAGAGCTTGACCAACCCAAGAGCACAAAGGACTAAAAACAGAGAAACACTGAATAAACGCACAAAGAAACACGACGCGAGCCAAAGGAGCAAAAGAAGGAATAGAAAGCCACCTAACCAACCAACCTAAAGACAACCTAAACAATTGGACTTGCAGAAGATAGATACATCGCTGTTGACATGGCTGCCTAAAGGAACTCTCACATAAAACATAGGTGGCAAAGCATCTAGCCAGCGATCACGAGTGAGGAACTGTATTGTCTACCAATACTAATACATGCACTTAAGAAGGATATTGTCTACTTTGATTGATGGGGAATAAAAAATAATTGGTGATAGGACTCATAGAAAGGAGAAAAATGAGTAGCTAACGAATTACTTGTATGTATGAGTAGGAACTATGTATTGGACACCCCCTAATTTTAGATTTGTGCTACTCCCTCTCTGTTAAAAAAAGTCACCTTAGAAATTTTAGAACAGATTAAAAAAAATAAAATGGATTTACTTGCCCCTGTTCTTCGGCATCATGTTGGCAATATTGTTACATCATGTTTTCAATATAGTTATCATAGTATACTTGCAAATGTACCCGGAGTAGTTCATCTTCAATCAGCTTATCACAATTACCCTTTATTGGTGTTGAAATATGCAATATTGAAATAGTTTTTGGTATGAGAATATATGGATTTTCAAGTTAGCAATGATGCATGAAATGAGGAGCCAATGATTCGGATATGTACATTGACATGCTAAATATTTGCACCCATGTACTGTAGCTGGCCACTTTGTCACCCCTGCCAAAGAACCGTACACAGCCCCCTATCTTGCCGCTCACCCCAGGTGACTAAAAATCCGGCGTTTCTCTGTTTGGTCCCTATCCGACCACATGGCATGGGGCCTGCCTACGTGGACAACAACGATAGAGGTAGCGAGGGGAGCTCGTGGCTCGCGCGCTGAGAGGAAGAGAAAGGGGAAGGAGGGGAGCTACGCCGCTGCCGCCACGAGCCTGTGCACACTAGGCCTGAACACCGGTTTGGGCCAACCCGTTGGAACCACCAAACCCAACCCGCCGCAGCCCACATAACTGATATTTTGCGGGTTGAATGGTTTCTGGGCTAAGCCCATAGTATCTAAGACGGGCTGGGTTGAAACCGGGTTAGAACCGGAGAACCCAGCTAAACCCGTCCCAAAATCGAGAGATGTCGCACCACCTTCCTGCGGCGGCGGCCGGGGTCGAGGGCGACGAGGAGGAGACCGTGGCTTCTCTTGGTGGGGTACGCGGAGATCAGGCGCAAGTTCCTCAGCGCAGATGCGAAGAAAGGCAACGATCCAATCTACCACAGAGTGATGTCTTCATGGTGACGAGAACGGCGACGGCGGCAGAGGAGGAGGAGGACAAAGAGGCTGTGGCTTCTCTTGGCTGGGGCTACGGGCGAACCCAAGTTCCTCGTCACAACAGCGAAGGGAGCCAGAGGTCAATTCCTCGCCGGCTTTTCACGATGGCAACTCAAGTACAAGAAGAACAAGTAAACTCCGTGCCTCCGACCTGATACTGCTCTGCCTCCTTCTTTGCTCTTCCTTCACCTCCTTCCTGTGCGCTCTGAAATCTGAATATATGGCCAATTGTTTGTGTGCCTGGACCTGGAATCCTGGATATACTATGGTAATGCCCACATGTTGCATGCTGCATTCTAGCTGTTGTTTGTTTGTGCTAGATTGCTATGCGTTCAGTGCTACTCTGTTCAATGGCACATGTGGTCCAGAATTGGCAGAAAAAGCTATATCAGCTATCTATCGATGTGTGTTTGTGCCACCATAAGAACCATGAATGTTTGCCTGCATATTTTGGACTGAGTGTAGGAGGCAACACAATTTGGAGCCGCTAGAGACTTCCTGAACTTTGAGCCAGAGAGTTGTGCCATCAATCTAGATAGAATGCTTGAATTATCATCTTATCCTTTAGCATCATCTTGTACAGAGTAATTTTCATTATGTGGTATATAAATACTAACATATTATTAGTATCTGAAATAAAATCTTGTGTACAACTCTAGGTGTATCATCTTATTCTTTATTTATAATATTGTGTACAGTTCTATGAGGAACATGAACTCGACTCGACTGCATCAACACCGCCATCTCCTGAGGCTGCAAGGTCGTATGGTCCTTTAACTGCAGCAACAAGAACTCAATGTCAAGGCCGAAAAAACAGGTTGGCAGGAGCAACTAGAGCTAGAGGGGTGAAACCTCATACGTTGGAGAACAGGGGCCCAACCAACGAGGTACTATTTTATTTTCCTTATTCATATAGCTTTTACTACTCAATGCTGGGTCTGGGATCTAGATGCCATGACATTGTTGCTGTTACAGCTAACTATCATCATTTATGCCTAGCATATTTTCATGATTATAAAGCTAATTTATTTTACTTATTGTTATGTCAGGTAGACAGGGAGCCCAATAGCACATCTACCAAGTCATCACCTGGCAAAATTACAAAGCATGTACAGATCAAGAGAAGACAAGGTTCTAGAGCAAACTCTGATGTTTGGGATCATTTTACTCCACATGAAACAGAAGATGGCCCGACCGCAGTGTGCAATTATTGTCAGCAAGTTTATACATGTGACCGATCTTATCATGGTACAAGCACATTGCGAAGACATGTCATGAACCTCTGTGCACTGTCTCCATTCTGGGACCCAGAGAAGCGAAGAAAGACAACTAACCACCAAGATCACCTTTTCAGTATTGATGATTGTCGCAGAGCACTTGCTAAGATGGTTGTAATTGATGAAATGGCACTCAGAGTCGTCGAGGGTGAAGGAAGCAAAGGATCACAGTCGCACAACAGCCTGCCTGGGATCGCAGCCTCACGGCAGCCTACCGGGGATGTGGTCAGCCGGGCTCGAACCTCTAAAAACAAGGGCTGTTCATCGCCGGGTTTTGCAGGTTTTGCCTGGTTTTCTAAACCGGCCCACTGGTAGACGGGTCGACTGGTTTTAGTTGGTCCAAACCGTCTAGCGAGGGATTAGGCGAGCGGGCTGGGTTGGCTGGTTTTACGGTTTTTAGAGGTTCGAGCCCGGCTGACCACATCCCCGGCAGGCTGCCGTGAGGCTGCGATCCCAGGCAGGCTGTTGTGCGACTGCGATCCTTTGCTTCCTTCCTGGCTGGGATCCCCGGCACGCCATCGGGCGGCTGCGATCCTTTGCTTCTGGATGGGTACGGCTGCTGGAGATCACCTTTGCTGAGCACACACGTACAGTAACTGTAGCTAGCAGTCAAAGCCTGCAAGCAAACAGAGAATCCAAGCAAGCAGAGAATGTACAAGTGCACAGCGACAGCCATCATCAGTCACAGCATGCACACCTCAACATGGTTTTGCGCGACATTTTCCTATAAGCAACGAAGGAAGAACAGACGCTTCTAAACCAGAGATGTTAAACCCAAATTCACACTGATTCATGGGAGAAAAAGAGATAAACGGTGATTTCACCTCACAATAAGCTCGCATCTCTGAATAATTTAAGTCGGACACAAATGTTCAATTTAGCACTATTACCGTACAGGCAAACACTAGGTAAATTTTGGCATTTCCTTGGTCCAAGTAATGAAGATGATCCAGCACCTGGCCACCTGCAGTCCTACGATTTGAAGGCGAGGATACATCAGCAAGTGAATTTCCATCAGCTGCCTAGTGAATAATTAAGCTTTATGGAGTATAAATATTTGCAAAACAACCTACCTCTTGTTGGCTATGATGGCGAACAAATTCTAATCCCCGCAGATAAACTCCGCAAGCTCTACAATTAAACAATTGAAGTAAAGTAAGGCAATAGTTGTACTCATAAACAAAACTGGATTCACAAATGAATGCAGTTATACTCAGAAATTAAAATAGATCGAGAGCTGAATTAGATGGTTACCTTCTTCCAGGGCTTCACAATTTTTTAAATCCCTTATAATTTCTTCGAGATCCACATTCTTAGGCGATGAGCGAATCCAACTTTGTGCACATATCAATGCTTCGACCATTTTTGGTGATAAAGAGCTTCGATAAGAAGAAATCACTCTACCACTGGTGCTAAATGCAGACTCTGAAGCTACTATAGATACCGGAACAGCTAGAAGATCTTTGGCTAATTTTGATAACACAGGATATTTGTTGGAGTTAACTTTCTACCAAGTCAAGATGTTAAATTTTTCTGTTTTTTTCTCACAATTATCTTTTAAAAATCTGGACAACTCTGAATTCATTTCTTTGGTTTCAATCTCTTTGAGGTGAAGCGCAAACTTTGACTCCAATATATGAGAAATATCATCTCTATGCTCTTCTATATTGATTGGAGACTGTTGGTCAGTGAAATACCAGCAGTAGCCTCAACATAAAAGTCATATAAGCGGGTAAGGCATGCTTCTATTGTGCAAGTAAACTCCTTTGCCTTCACTTTGTCATACAGAACTTTAGAGAAAAAAATCTATGAATTTCATTTTAAACCTTGGATCTAGGGCAACAACCATAAATAATAGTGGATTCATAGCAGAAACGTCACCCCAGTATTTATCAAATTTTTCCTTCATGTGTATAGCCATGATACTCCAAGTATTGTCATTTCTTCTCGAAAGTTTATCCAGCTTATCTTGAATCAAGATAAAATCATGAAAGAACATGCTTGATGTCACATATTGTGAGCCCAAGAGTCGTACCGTCACATCACAAAATGGCTTCATAACTGAAATGAAATCTTTTGCATAAGCCCAGTCAATTGTATTTGGGAGACCTTGCTTACCAAAATGATTTAAAAAGTTCTTG
This sequence comes from Digitaria exilis, assembly GCA_015342445.1. Classification (NCBI taxonomy): domain Eukaryota; kingdom Viridiplantae; phylum Streptophyta; class Magnoliopsida; order Poales; family Poaceae; genus Digitaria; species Digitaria exilis. The sequence continues at coordinate 981,124 of JACEFO010001882.1, forward strand.
TTCTCTTTAGCAAATCTAAAGAATGCCTTCTCGAATTTCACTGCAGAATCCAACATCAGATAAGTGGAATTCCATCTTGTTTCAACGTCTAATGATAGTAGGCTCCGGTCTGGAATTTTCTCCTTCTCCACACACTTCTTGAATTGATCTAGTCTTCCCGGAGATGATCTGACATACAGGACTACATTTCTTATTTTCTTCACGGATTCATCGATGAATTCTAACCCACTCTTAACTATCAGATTAACTATATGGGCGCAGCATCTTATATGTATGAATTCATTATCCAATATGACCCCCTCCCAATCCTTGCTGATTGCCTTCAAATAAGAAATTTCAGAATTGTTTGGAGAAGCATTATCAACCGTAATAGTGAATATGTTGCCAATGTCCCACTCTAGGAGGCATTCTTCAATTTTTGCTCCAAGTGTTTCACCCTTATGGTCAGGTACCAAACAAAAGTTCAGAATCCTTTTCTGAAGCTTCCAATCCTGGTCCACCCAATGTCCAGTCAGGCTCATATAGTTCAGATTTTGCTTTGATGTCCATGTATCAGTCGTGAGACAAATCCTATGTCCATTCATGCTTTTCTTCAATCTTGTTCTCTCTTCTAGGTAAAGCTTCATACAGTCCCTTGCCACAGTGATTCTCGAAGGCAACTCAAATCTTGGTTCGAGTGTCTTTGAGTATTCCTTGAATCCTTCACCCTCGACGACTCTGAGTGCCATTTCATCAATTACAACCATCTTAGCAAGTGCTCTGCGACAATCATCAATACTGAAAAGGTGATCTTGGTGGTCAGTTGTCTTTCTTCGCTTCTCTAGGTCCCAGAATGGAGACAGTGCACAGAGGTTCATGACATGTCTTCGCAATGTGCTTGTACCATGATAAGATCGGTCACATGTATAAACTTGCTGACAATAATTGCACACTGCGGTCGGGCCATCTTCTGTTTCATGTGGAGTAAAATGATCCCAAACATCAGAGTTTGCTCTAGAACCTTGTCTTCTCTTGATCTGTACATGCTTTGTAATTTTGCCAGGTGATGACTTGGTAGATGTGCTATTGGGCTCCCTGTCTACCTGACATAACAATAAGTATAAATAAATTAGCTTTATAATCATGAAAATATGCTAGGCATAAATGATGATAGTTAGCTGTAACAGCAACAATGTCATGGCATCTAGATCCCAGACCCAGCATTGAGTAGTAAAAGCTATATGAATAAGGAAAATAAAATAGTACCTCGTTGGTTGGGCCCTGTTCTCCAACGTATGAGGTTTCACCCCTCTAGCTCTAGTTGCTCCTGTCAACCTGTTTTTTCGGCCTTGACATTGAGTTCTTGTTGCTGCAGTTAAAGGACCATACGACCTTGCAGCCTCAGGAGATGGCGGTGTTGATGCAGTCGAGTCGAGTTCATGTTCCTCATAGAACTGTACACAATATTATGGTAAAGAATAAGATGATACACCTAGAGTTGTACACAAGATTTTATTTCAGATACTAATAATATGTTAGTATTTATATACAACATAATGACAATTACTCTGTACAAGATGATGCTAAAGGATAAGATGATAATCCAAGCATTCTATCTAGATTGATGGCACAACTCTCTGGCTCAAAGTTCAGGAAGTCTCTAGCGGCTCCAAATTGTGTTGCCTCCTACACTCAGTCCAAAATATGCAGGCAAACATTCATGGTTCTTATGGTGGCACAAACACACATCGATACATAGCTGATATAGCTTTTTCTGCCAATTCTGGACCACATGTGCCATTGAACAGAGTAGCATTGAACGCATAGCAATCTAGCACAAACAAACAACAGCTAGAATGCAGCATGCAACATGTGGGCATTACCATAGTATATCCAGGATTCCAGGTCCAGGCACACAAACAATTGGCCATATATTCAGATTTCAGAGCGCACAGGAAGGAGGTGAAGGAAGAGCAAAGAAGGAGGCAGAGCAGTATCAGGTCGGAGGCACGGAGTTTACCTGTTCTTCTTGTACTTGAGTTGCCATCGTGAAAAGCCGGCGAGGAATTGACCTCTGGCTCCCTTCGCTGTTGTGACGAGGAACTTGGGTTCGCCCGTAGCCCCAGCCAAGAGAAGCCACGGCCTCTCTGTCCTCCTCCTCCTCTGCCGCCGCCGCCGTTCTCGTCACCATGAAGACATCACTCTGTGGTAGATTGGATCGTTGCCTTTCTTCGCATCTGCGCTGAGGAACTTGCGCCTGATCTCCGCGTACCCCACCAAGAGAAGCCACGGTCTCCTCCTCGTCGCCCTCGACCCCGGCCGCCGCCGCAGGAAGGTGGTGCGACATCTCTCGATTTTGGGACGGGTTTAGCTAGGTTCTCCGGTTCTAACCCGGTTTCAACCCAGCCCGTCTCAGATACTATGGGCTTAGCCCAGAAACCATTCAACCCGCAAAATATCAGTTATGTGGGCTGCGACGGGCTGGGTTCGGTGGTTCCAACGAGTTGGCCCAAACCGGTGTTCAGGCCTACTAAAAACCGTAAAACCAGCCAACCCAGCCCGCTCGCCTAATCCCTCGCTAGACGGTTTGGACCAGCTAAAACCAGTCGACCCGTCTACCAGTGGGCCGGTTTAGAAAACCAGGCAAAACCTGCAAAACCCGGCGATGAACAGCCCTAGTGCACACACCGCCGCCATGAGCCTGTGCGCACGTCGCCGGAATCGAGGAGGACCACCGCTACCGCTCATGAGGAGGCCCGTCATGGCAAGAGGAGCTCGTTCCCGCCATCACTGCAACCAGAGAGAGAAGCAGCAGTGATGCACTGCCGTGCAACAGCACCTCACCTCGACGTCACCGCACCGCGCGGCTGCAAGGAGTAGAGCAGTGCCACGCCGCCACGGGCCGTGTCACAGCTCGCCTCGCTGCACTGTCGGAGAGGGAGTTTGGAGAGAGAGGATTGGTGGGCGGTGTCTGGTGCATTAAGATGGACCGTGCGGGTCACACCGGTTGCTACAGAAGAGGTGGGTAGTATAGATCTGAGTAGAAAATATTATGATTAGGATATACTCCCTCCGTCCTAAATTGTATGTTGTTTGACTTTTTTTATCTCAACTTTGACCACTCGTCTTATTCAAAAAAACTTGTGTAAATATAGTCAAATTTAAGCCATTCTTAAAATTCTTTCATCACTAAAGCTAGCCATAACAAAAAAAATGATATTTTGCAAAAAAAAAAATGAATAAGGCGAGTGGTTAAAGTTGGGGTAAAAAAAGTCAAACGACTTACAATTTGGGACGAATGGAGTAGAGTATAAGATATAGAGATAGATGGGTGTGAAGTTGGTATAGAGATGAGAATCTTGGTGACCCGAACATAATATTCTTTTTAGAGGTTGACGAGTGTGGAGAGCCTTGGAGAGTGTGGACATCCTGTTTTCTCACCCAAGCAGGGAGATTGGAACTCACTAATGTAGTATTTTTGGCCTTACCTATGTTTGCAATGTGCACCCTAATGCTGCATAGAACAGCCATCAAACAAATGGATAAGTACAGAAAGTATTGCTTATGGAGAGGGGCTAATTTCAATGAAAAGAAACCTTCCAAAGCAGCATGGGAGCTAGTCTGTCTGCCAAAGGAGGAAGGAGGTCTAGGAGTTTTAAGGCTTGACACTCAAAATAAGGCACTCTTGCTAAAATTTCTGCACAAGTTTTTCAACAAGGCTGACATTCCTTGGGTGCAATTAGTCTGGGAGAGATATTACCCGGATGGAAAGTTACCAGGTTACACTCAGAAGGGATCATTTTGGTGGAAAGACATGCTCAAGCTCATGGATGCATACAAGGGAATGGCTAGTGTGACAGTCTTTGACGGTGCCTCTTGCGCCCTGTGGGATGATCTTTGGGCTGGCAAAGTGCCAAGGATGGCGTTCCCAGAATTGTTTTCATTTACCAAACTTAAAAATGTATCGATTAAAAAGGCAGCAATGTTACAGGACTTGCACCAGTTGTTCCATTTGCCTTTATCTGAAGCTGCCTTTGATCAGTTGATGGAGTTGGCACAAGCTCTGGAAGACACTATATTCAGCACTGAAAAAGATATTTGGTCCTATATTTGGGGATCAATGCAATACTCATCCTCTAGAGCCTACAGACACCTCCTTGGTAGCCGCGAAATAAATCCAGTTTTCAAATGGATTTGGAGAACAGACGGCCAACACAAGCACATTGTTTTTTTTCTGGCTTTTGCTCAGAGACAGGCTTAGCACAAGGAATCTGCTTAGACGAAGAAATATGGAGCTTCCTTCCTACTATTGTGTGTTATGCAATCAGATGACCGAAGAAACTCAAACTCATCTTTTCTTGGAGTGTCCATTTGCACAGGATTGTTGGCATATCCTCAACTTGAATGTCCCAAATGTGGAACCCCTTCAAGTGTTGCATGCATTCAGGGATCAACTCAATGTAGCCTTCTTAATGGAGGTGATCATACTCATGGCTTGGTGCATCTGGATGGCGTGCAATGACTTGATTTTCAAATATGTGCCTGCACAGCTAAATTTGGTGAAATCAAGATTCAAAGAGGAATTTGCCCCAGTTATTCTAAGGGCAAAACCCAATAAACAAGCAGCAATGACTATATGGATACATACTCAGTTGTAATCTTTTTCATTTTCTTTGTTTCTTTTTTTTCCCTAAATTTTGTCATCTGCTACTGTACTCTAGTGTTTTCTTATAATATAAATATCTAATCAGTAGGGGCTTTGCCCCTCCTGTTCCATAAAAAAAAATCTTTAGCAGGACCTCTAAATAGGCCTCTATCCTAACTTTGAAGGGTGAAAAAAACTATACTCCAGCAGGCCCTCTATTACAGTCTCTATTTTGGGGAGGCCTCTAAATTTATTCCCCATTCTCTATTCCTAGGGGGTCTCTAGGAAGCCTTCTATCCACCAACAAATAGGTCCCATCCATTAGATTTAGAAAGGAGAGTGTGACTTAGAGGGCATTGCTGGAGTTGATGTTAAAATAGTGGTCCTCCAAAAATAGAGAGAGCCCTTAATTAAAAACTAGAGGTTGTGATTTGGAAGTCATTGTTTGAGATGTTGTGTGCTAATTTTGTTTGGCATGGCTAGGGTATCATTGGCTCTTTTGCGGACTTTTCTTATAGTGAAGGGACCGTGACACCCTAAGAGGGGGGGTGAATTAGGTGTCTCTAAAAACTAAGGCTCCAATTGCACATATGAAAACCTATTTCAAATTCTATGTAAATGTGCTCTTGGTTTTCTCTATGTGTTGCTATCTCTACCGCTACAAAGTTTTGCACCCTAGGTCCAATCCTATACTAGCATGGCAAGTCTAGAAAAGGTAAATGCGGAAAGTAGTGCGAGTATGAAATACGGAAGTGAAAGGTCTTTAGGATGCCTAGAGGGGGGGTGAATAGGCTCCGATCGAAATCTGAAACAATTCTCAACTCACAAAATCAGTTCAGGCCGGAAATTCCGGTGCCTGGCCGGAAATTCCGGACTCGGAATTTCCGGTCAGCTCAGGAATTTCCGACAGCAAGGTGGAGTTGCTCGAGATTCAAAATTCAAAGCCTAGATAAAGATTCTACTTGAATAGAAACCTTGCAATGATGACCTAGATGCTAGTGTATATGATTAGAAGCAGCGGAACAACACAAGCAAATAGATCGGGTCAATAGAAGATATGAAAAGCAATATGAAATGCGTAAAGGAAATGAGACACAAGATTTATTCCCGAAGTTCACTCCACAAAGGAGCTACGTCTCCGTTGAGGAACCCACAAAGGGTAGAGTCTCTTCCAACTCTTTTCCTCGATCAATTGACCACAAAGGTCTAGATTGACTTTCCTTCACAAATCTCACACTAGAGAGGGTAATACAAACTTCTTGGGGTGCTCACACGAATTGAGACACTCCCAAGCAACCTCAAACCGTCTAGGAGTCAAGCTCCAAGAGTAACAAACGAGATTGCCAATCAAATGATGCCTTGAGTGCTTCTAGAGATGAACCAATCACTTTTCTCACTCAAATCTCTCCCCAATCCAAACCCTAGTTGAATCCTCTCAAAGATTGGCTCAAGGAAGGTTGGGAGAGTGAAAATGGCGAGCTCAAAGTCTTTCTTTCAGTGGAGAACCCGCTGAATCAAATGAGGGGTATGGGGGCTATTTATAGAGGTCACTCAAAAACTAGCCGTTATGCTTGTCAGATGACCGGAAATTCCGTCGGGGTGACCGGAATTTCCGGTCCACCCTATTTCAATCTCAGTACGGAGAGTCACACCGGAAAATCCTAAATTTAATCCGGTCTCTCTCTGTGAAACCCGAAAAATTCGGCCAGGGACCGGAAATTCCGGTCACAGGGGACTTAGGCTGAAAAATTCAGCCCCCACAGGAAAATCCGATGCAATTTCCGGTCACTCTCTGTAAAACCCGGAAATTCCGACCCCAAGACCGGAATTGCCGGCCACCCTTGTTAGTGAGCAAAATGCTCTCTCTCAAAGTTAGGTGATCATCCAAAAATTACTTCTAGGCATCATTTGACTTGACAGACACGTCCCTCTTGATAGTACGGTGATCCTATACTCAAGACAAAGATAAAAAATTATATTTAGCTATCCATTTGAGCTTTTCACCATATCGTTTGCTTAGGGGACATGTATTATATTTCTTTTGATTTTTCTTCGTGTAAGCCCTGCAAATACTCAATGGAAACATGAAACCTCCAAATTGTGATTGTCATCATCACCAAAACCAACTAGGGGGCCATATGCACTTTCAATCTCCCCCTTTTTGGTGATTGATGCCAACACAATTTGGGTGAAAGATATACAAATACAACTCATGTTTCAATTTCATTTTCATGTGAGCTAGCTCCCCCTTAATGTGTGCATCTTAACCTTTGTTGGCCTCAAATGCCTATGCACACATTTTGGAAAGCTTTCTCAAGATATAGCATTTAAGATCATGTATATATGTGCCATGTGTGAGAGAATAGTACGTAATGCATATGACATGTTATTCACACAATAAAAGGTGACAAATGAACATTACATCAACCATAGATATCACACAAAAGAATATCTCCAAATAAGGTTCATCATCACACATAAAGACATATATAAGCACAAATTAAGTTTTACAAGCCACGTTTTCAACCATAACACAAGTACATCACATAAAATGGCTTACATGTCCACTAGCTAAGCATGAAAGGATGGAAAGATAGATAAAAAGAAATGAGGGGCCTCCATCCGTGACAATCACCCAAGTATATTCTCCCCCTTTGGCACCAAGCACCAAAAAGAGAGAGTCACTCATCATCGTCATACTCTGAATCGCTCTCCTCCTCAACTCTCTTGTCTTTATCCTTGGCTAGATCGGCGGCGTGAGGATCCTCTGGTGACTCAAACTCGCCCTCCTGCTCTTTCTCACTGCTAGAGCTCTCCTCCTCCTCTTCCTCTTCTTGAGCTTCTCCCTCAGCCTGCACACCTGGCCCAAACACATGTGTGGCCTCTCCAGAAGGCCCTGCATCCTGAGTAGTATCAGACCAGGGGTTATACAAGCGAACCGGTGGAGAGACATTCTCATCCTCCTCTGAAGAAGCCTCAATCCCAAAGTGTCTCATCATCTTCTTCTGTCTGTTGGCTTGCTTGATACTTTCTATCTTCTGCCTGTGAACCTCATCAGCCAACTTCTGATTTCCCTTAAAGCATGAAAAGAGAGCTTTGGATAGAAACTTTAGAGTGCTAGTCTTCTTCTTTGTAGGAGGTGGACCAGTGGGAGAGCCTTCCTCATCATCTTCTTCCTCCTCATCTCTAGGCAATGGTGGACGTGAGGAAGATGCTCCAGGAATCCTGACTCCTTGTGCTCTCACTGGTGATGGAGCCTGAGACCCAAGGTGAAGCATCCTCTCAAGCTGGCCTTTGTTGGACTTGTAGGCAATGTGAGACTGATCTGTGACAAGTCCAAGGCCAGTGACTCCAAGAATGATACGGAAGATATACGGTGCATAGTGACAGCTGCTCGTACCATCATGAGAGCAGGTGATGATCTCATTCCATATAAACTTGGAGACTGAGAAGGTAGGCGAGGCAGGGTTCATGCGGCTGAGAATACTCTTGGCTCTATGTGATATATTATAAGAATCTCCAATCCTGGGAGTGAGAGTGAACCTGAAGAGCTGATTCATCAACCTGTAGTATGGCTTCAGACCATGAGTCTTCCCATACTCAATCTTGCCATATCTACATGAAACTCAGACGAGTGTCATGAGGAATGGGCTCACTGTGCAGGTCAAAGTCGTGAACATCCTCGGTAGGCAGACCAAGAAGCCCATCAAAGGCAACAAGTGTCACACAGTATCGTCTGCCTCCAATCGCCCAGTGCAAAGTCTGTGACTGCTGATCAACATATAGAGTAGCATAAAACTGAGCAATCACTTCATCATTCCAATCTTGCCTCATAGCCATCAAATCTGTCAATCTCTTCCTCTGACACTGAGTATGTACCTCTCGGGCTATCTCACGAATAGGTGCAGGGAAGGATAGGAGATGCTGCCAATCAATGTACCTCATCGGAGTGGTCCTGTATCTCATAGGCATGATGACACTCTCATACCAATCAGCCTGATGAGGTAGCCAAAACCTAGGATCACCCCTAAAACCCCTGGGACTCTGAGCTGGATCTGTCCCATATCTCACATGCTTGATATCAGCTGTCCTCCTCTTGTAACTAGTCATCCTCGGATCCTCAGGACTCCTGATAGGCCTCATGATCTCCTGACACTGAGTTGTGTATATGCTGAGATCAATGTTAGGATCATATGCAAACTGTGCTCCGCTGGCCTGACCACTAGATCCTCCCTCATCATCACCACCAGTCCCCGCACCTCTGCCAGTCCCAGAGCGCCGACCACGGCCTCGACGGACTGAATCCTGCCTGTTTGCTGCACGCTTGCCGGCACGACGAGGCGGATCCGGCCTCACATCCTCAAGATGGATCTCCTCCTCAGACTCTGATTCACTTGACTCATCTGGGCGAGGACGGCGAGCAGCAACCTTGGTTCGTGCCATCTGTCAAAGTGTAGATAATGATGGATTAGAAGATGCACAGAACCAGATAGGGGTGTTGAACGGGCGTCTGTCGGAAATTCCGAAAAGGGCCGGAAATTCCGAGAACGGAAATTCTGGCCGGACATTCCGACCGAGCCCGTGCACCACACCAAAATCATGGAACTCGAGATCTAGCCCACCAAAAGATATGAGACTTTGGATATAAGATGGACTATGTAGCAGGAAGATAATCCTAGGAGGAATCGTTCTAGAATCAATCACATTTAGAGATCGGATAAAACCTAGGTTTAGAGATTAAAACTTGAAAACTTCCGATTCCTCCATCCATTGCAAACAAGATGACAGGCATGAGTTCTAGGATGCATAAGGAGTATATGGCTCAAAGGGTTTCATCTAGTTTCATCCGGAGCGAAAGATCGAGCGACGGGGATTTTGAATGGATTACCTTTGAACTTTCCCGCGCGAGATCGGAAAAACCGGAGTGGGAATCGGGTTTTCCGGAGGATGGACAACCTTCTCCAATCACCACTTGATCCCTTCCTCGGTTGGAGCGAAAAATCGCCCGCACAGAAGAGAGAGAGAGGGGCGGCGGTTTGGAGAAGAAATAAAAGAGTTTAGGGTTCCAACGGGTATGAGAAGGCCTTTATACCCTGGCGGGACCGGAAATTCCGTCGGGGTTGACCGAATTTTCCGGTCTGGCCAGGTTCAGCCGGAACTCCCGAGACAATTTCCTGCCTGGCCGGAAATTCCGACGCAGGGGCCGGATTTTCCGGTGAAGATCAGCAGAAACAAGCCAGATTTTCGATGAGATTGATTGAGTGATTTAGAAAGATATAGCTAATGGACATATAAGAAACTTGACTTAACCGGACCAGCCACAATCAACAATACATAACAATGGTCCCATAAGCCAAGAAATGATCCAAAGATCACAAAATCCAATATTTTCTCAAAAATCAAAACAAACACACGCCAAAACTTGTTTTGAACCTAACTAGGCAACAATCAAGTATGTGCTCCATATCACTCCAAGTTACGAGAATCCAAGATATTTAGCTCACTCCTCAAGGCACAAAACCTTTTCTCATCTAATGGCTTTGTGAAGATATCGGCTAGTTGGTTGTGGGTTCTCACATGGCGTAATACGATATCTCCTTTGAGTTGGTGATCTCTCAAGAAATGATGTCTTATCTCTATGTGCTTTGTTCTTGAGTGATGGACGGGATTTTTGGCTAGTTTGATGGCACTCTCATTGTCACACAACAATGGGATTTTGGTAAAGTCATATCCATAGTCTCTCAAGGTTTGCTTCATCCACAAGAGTTGTGCACAACAAGCACCGGCGGCAACATATTCCGCTTCCGATGTGGATAAAGCTACAGAGTTTTGTTTCTTAGAGCTCCAAGACACCAAGGACCTACCAAGAAATTGACAAGTCCCCGATGTACTCTTTCTATCTATTTTGCAACCGGCATAATCCGAATCGGAATATCCAAATAGATCGAAAGTGGAGCCCTTGGGATACCATAAGCCAAGGTTAGGTGTGTGTACTAAATACCTCAAAATTCTCTTAACGGCCTTAAGGTGACATTCCTTAGGGTTGGCTTGATATCGAGCACACATGCACACACTAAGTATTATATCGGGTCTAGATGCACAAAGGTAAAGCAAAGATCCAATCATGGAACGATATACCTTTTGATCCACCGATTTACCTTTCTCATCAAGATCAACATTTCCTTTGCTTGGCATGGGAGTCTTCATGGGCTTTGCACTTGTCATGCCAAACTTCTTGATCATATCATTTGTATACTTGGTTTGGCATATAAATGTTCCTTCCTTCAATTGCTTGACTTGAAATCCAAGGAAGAACTTCAACTCACCCATCATGGACATCTCAAACCTCTTTGTCATGATCCTACTAAACTCTTTGCAAAATTTCACATTTGTTGAACCAAAGATGATGTCATCAACATAAATTTGACAAACAAATATATGACCATCAACTTTGTGAGTAAAGAGAGTAGAATCGGCTTTGCCCATGACAAATTCATTTTTAATAAGAAAATCCTTAAAGCATTCATACCATGCTCTAGGAGCTTGCTTAAGCCCATAGAGCGCCTTATGGAGCTTGTAAACATGGTTAGGATACTTTGGGTCTTCAAAGCCGGGAGGTTGTTCCACAAACACCAACCCGGAGAGGGGGCCATTCAAGAATGCACTTTTCACGTCCATTTGATAGAGCTTAAAATCATGGTGAGCGGCATAGGCTAATAGAATGCGAATTGACTCAAGCCTAGCTACAGGCGCATAGGTCTCACCAAAATCCAAACCTTCAATTTGGGTGAAACCTTGTGCCACTAACCTTGCTTTATTTCTTGTCACTACACCATGTTCATCTTGCTTGTTGCGGAAGACCCACTTGGTTCCTATCACATTTTGCTTCGGTCTTTCTACCAACTCCCAAACCTCATTTCTTGTGAAGTTGTTCAACTCTTCTTGCATAGCCATAACCCAATCCGGATCTCCAAGAGCATCTTCTACCTTAAGTGGTTCCAAAGTAGAAACAAAAGAGTGAAATCCACAAAAATTTTGCAATCTAGAACGAGTGGTTACCCCTTTTCTTATACTCCCAAGAATGTTCTTTACGGAGTGATCTCTTTGGACCATTCGACGAACTCTAGGATGAGGCTCTTGATCTTGTCTTTGAATAGGTTCCTCATCACTTGCATCGACAATTGTTTGATCTTCAATAGGGGGATGTTGAGCTTCATCACTTCCTTGATTTGATTGTTCTTGATCTTGATCATGATTGTCACCATGAGCTTGATCTTGAACTTATTCTTGCACTTGAGGAGTGATGGATGGCTCAACTCTTGTTGATGAGGATGGTTCGTCTTTCTCTTGGGATGTCTCTTCTCTTGGTCTTACTTCACCAATTGCCATTTTCTTGATGACTTCATATGGAGGCTCTTCTACATCTACAAGACTTGAATTAACTTGCTCTACTTGAGAGCCGTTGGTTTCATCAAATTTCACATCTACGGAGGTTTCAACACAACCGGTGGTTTTGTTGGAGACTCGGTAGGCATGTTCGTTAGTACCATAACCAAGAAAGAAACCTTCATCAACCTTAGGTGCAAACTTTGAACTTTTGGGCTTTTTGTTAAGTATGAAACACTTGCATCCAAAAACTCTAAAGTAATGCACCTTAGGCTTGTTACCGGTTAGGAGTTCATATGCGGTCTTGTTGAGAATCTTGTGAAGGTAGAGGCGGTTGATTGCATGACACGCCGTGTTGATTGCTTCCGCCCAAAAGTTGTCCGGCGTCTTGTACTCGTCAAGCATGGTTCTTGCGGTTTCAATGAGTGTTCTATTCTTCCTCTCCACTATACCATTCTGTTGAGGGGTATAGGGAGCAGAGAACTCGTGCTTGATCCCCTCTTCATCAAGAAACTCTTCCACCTTTGTATTCTTGAACTCGGTTCCATTGTCACTTCTTATGTTCTTGACCTTGACTTCAAACTCATTTTGAGCTCTCTTGATGAATTTTTTCAACACATCTTGCACTTCACTTTTATCTTGCAAAAAGAACACCCAAGTGAAGCGAGAATAATCATCAACAATAACAAGACCGTATTTGTTACCACCAATGCTTATATAAGCCACGGGACCGAAAAGATCCATGTGTAGGAGCTTGAGAGGTCTTGTGGTCGTCATGACGTTCTTGCCGGGATGTGGAGCTCCAACTTGTTTTCCGGCTTGGCATGCTCCACACAACCTATCTTTCTCAAACACAACATTGGTTAGTCCTAGGATGTGCCCGCCCTTTTGAAGTTTGGCCAAGTTCCTCATCCCAACATGAGCAAGCCGGCGATGCCAAAGCCAACCCATGCTAGATTTTGCCACTAAACAAGTCTCGGGTGTCACTCTATCAATTGTGAAATCAACCAAATAGAGTTTACCCTTCAAGCGACCCGTAAATGCAATAGAGGAATCCTCTCTTCGAAAGACGGTCACACCCTCATTAGTAAAGAGACAATTATAACCCATTTCACAAAGTTGTGAAACGGAAAGCAAGTTATATCCTAAGGATTCAACAAGATATACATTTGAAATTGAATGGTCATTTGAGATAGCAATTTTACCATGACCAATTACCTCCCCCTTGCTATTATCTCCATATACAATCTTTTCAACGGGTTCGTTGTATGGCTCAAATGAAGTGAACAACTCCTTTCCTCCGGTCATATGATTTGTACATCCACTATCAAGCACCCATCCTGTGCCACCGGAGGAGTAAGCCTACAAAACAAGGTTAAGCTCGGGGTTTAGGTACCCAAAAAGATTTGGGTCCTTTGAGGTTAGCCGAAAACATCCTTGGTATCCACACACTCCTAAGAATGTTCCTTTTAGTGTAGGCACCAACATACTTGACCACCACTTTGTTGTTCTCATCCATGGTGACCATGTAATCATTTGTGTAGCTAGGTGATGGCTTATGAATATCCTTAGCCTTCACCTTGCTCTTAGCCTTCTTGTCAACCTTCACCTTAGGAGTGGTGTCCTTACTCACACCACCCTTCTTCACTCCATGAGCCACATCCATCAACTCACCAAGGTTCTTGGATTTCACGAAGTTGACATGCTCCTTTCCCTTGATGAGGTGCCTACCATTCACCTTTTCACCCCTAGTGTGACCAAGACCATCGGTCACCTTGGGATGTCTCCATGTGGTGTATTGGTGCTTGCCCTTGAATTTCTCATCATTGCAATATCCTTGACTTACAAGCATGTTCAATCTATTGATTTGATCATCCTTAGCCTTGATGGAAACCTCTAGCTTGGCAAGGTTAGTGAGACAAGCATTTATATCAATATTATCACATTTAGCACATCCTTCACTAGTGGAGACATTGGAATCAAGGGAAGCCTTAGATTGAGATGAGGTGCTATCCAAAAGAGTTTTATAGTTAACTTCAAGATCTTTGTGTTTGACCTCTAAGCATGAGAAGCTATTTTGAAGTTTACTATAAGAGCTCTCTAGTTTAGCAAGAGAGTCATTTGCCAAGGAGAGATCCTTGGATGCCTTCTCTTTAGAGTTATTAGTTAGAGACAAGTCAATAGCTAACTTCTCAACCTTACATCTCTCTTCGGCTAACTCCTCTTCCAATGCAAGGTTTCTCTCCTTTTCAAGGATGAGCAAGTCTTCTTGCATTGAAAGAGAGGTTTCTCTTTTATCCAATTTCTTCAAAAGCTTTTTAATTTCTTTAAAGCCTTTCTTTCCAAATTTCTCTATTAGACCTAGCTCAAACAAAGCTTCTTCATCTTCAAAATCATTTTCTATGTCACTAGATGAAGAGATAGAGGAGGAGTAGTTGGATTTGGATTTCACCTTAGCGCCCTTGGCCATGAAGCAATGAGCGACGTCATCCTCATCATCACTTCAGAGGTTGTTGAAGAGGCGTGAGGATGAAGAAGATGGCTTGTGAATGGCTATGGTTGCCATTTTTTCATCTTCGGACTCTTCATCACTTGAAATCCATTCCATACCAAGATGAGCTTGCTTTTGATACTTCTTTTTCTTGTGATCAAAGCTCTTCTTGTACTCTTGAGGCTTGTCTTCTTTGTTGAACTTGCCTCTTTTCTCCCCTTCCTTGTTCTTGTCCTTGTTAGGACACTCGGCAATGAAATGCCCATACTCACCACACTCATAGCACGGCCTCTTCTTGGTTCTTCTCTTGTCTTTGCCACCAAAGTTCTTCTTGAAGCTTCTCTTCTTCATGAAACTCTTGAACTTCTTCATTAAGAGAACAATCTCTTCATCGGTGCTTTCTTCCTCATCACTTGATATCGCCTTCTTGCCCTTGGATGACTTGACCTTCTCATCCATTTCTTCTTTTGCCTTCAATGCTATGTCCTTGTCACTTCTTTTCTTGCGAGCCTCACTTGCCATTTTCTCGGCTAGGTCATGTTGTGTGAGCTCACTAAGAAGTTGGACCGGTGTCATCTTTCTATAGGATGGATCTCTTCTAATCATAGCGGCAATGGCATAGTTGTTTGGCGAGTATGCATCCAACATCTTCTTGGTGACCTTGAAATCACTCCAATCTTCACAACCAAGAGCTCTTATTTCATTGATGAGTGTCATGAGCCTATCAAAGCATTGTTGGATGGTTTCATCATCAAGCATGACAAAACCCTCAAGCTTCTTGTTGATCACATCAATCTTTCCCTCTTTGATCATGTCGGTTCCCTCATGTGACTCCTTGAGAATTTCCCAAATGTCCTTTGCCACTTCAACATTTTGAATCTTGTTGAACTCTTGTAGTGACAAGGAGCTTGTGATGACTCTAGCGGCTTGAGCATTGCGGTAGTAGTCTTGTGCTAGCTCCGGAGTCATCTTTCCATTCTTGGGCACCTTCACACCTACATTTACAATCTCCCAAAGCAAAGGGTGAAGCCCGAAAAGATGCATTTTCATATCATAAGCCCATTTAGGATAGTTAGTTCCATCAAAGTACGGAGCCTTTCCTAAATGAATTGATTGAAAATTTGTAGAAGAAAACTTATTGAATTCATCATAATTCAAAGGAATTTGTGCAAACCCCTTTTTGGTCT
Source organism: Digitaria exilis (assembly GCA_015342445.1). Classification (NCBI taxonomy): domain Eukaryota; kingdom Viridiplantae; phylum Streptophyta; class Magnoliopsida; order Poales; family Poaceae; genus Digitaria; species Digitaria exilis. The sequence goes on from JACEFO010001882.1 coordinate 996,812, forward strand.
TCTTCTTCTTTTCTTCGTCGATGTTCAACTCCATCCACTTCTTGAACATCTTCTTTGCCAATTTGGCCTTGCGCTTCTTCTTCTTTTGCTTGGCTTCATCATCGCCCGAGTCGTCACTTGAGCTTGAACTTGAGCTTGAGCTTGAGCTTGAGCTTGATGAGCTTGAGCTTGGTTCTTCATCTTTCTTTGATTTTTGGTTCTTGGACTTTGAGCTTTTCTTTGACTTGTTGCTCCCTTTGGACTTGGCACTTGTCCTCGACTTGACGGATTGCACGTCATCACCTTGAGGTTGAATCGACGGATTCACCTCTTCTTCAACTCTTTCAACATCCACTTCTTCTATCCCATACCTCGACATCCTTCTCTTGAGCGGTTAAGCCTTGATCAAGAGACCTACGCTCTGATACCAATTGAAAGTTCTTTAGGATGCCTAGAGGGGGGGTGAATAGGCTCCGATCGAAATCTGAAACAATTCTCAACTCACAAAATCAGTTCAGGCCGGAAATTCCGGTGCCTGGCCGGAAATTCCGGATTCGGAATTTCCGGTCAGCTCAGGAATTTCCGACAGCAAGGTGGAGTTGCTCGAGATTCAAAATTCAAAGCCTAGATAAAGATTCTACTTGAATAGAAACCTTGCAATGATGACCTAGATGCTAGTGTATATGATTAGAAGCAGCGGAACAACACAAGCAAATAGATCGGGTCAATACAAGATATGAAAAGCAATATGAAATGCGTAAAGGAAATGAGACACAAGATTTATTCCCGAAGTTCACTCCACAAAGGAGCTACGTCTCCGTTGAGGAACCCACAAAGGGTAGAGTCTCTTCCAACTCTTTTCCTCGATCAATCGACCACAAAGGTCTAGATTGACTTTCCTTCACAAATCTCACACTAGAGAGGGTAATACAAACTTCTTGGGGTGCTCACACGAATTAAGACACTCCCAAGAAACCTCAAACCGTCTAGGAGTCAAGCTTCAAGAGTAACAAACGAGATTGCCAATCAAATGATGCCTTGAGTGCTTCTAGAGATGAACCAATCACTTTTCTCACTCAAATCTCTCCCCAATCCAAACCCTAGTTGAATCCTCTCAAAGATTGGCTCAAGGAAGGTTGGGAGAGTGAAAATGGCGAGCTCAAAGTCTTTCTTTCAGTGGAGAACCCGCTGAATCAAATGAGGGGTATGGGGGCTATTTATAGAGGTCACTCAAAAACTAGCCGTTATGCTTGTCAGATGACCGGAAATTCCGTCGGGGTGACCGGAATTTCCGGTCCACCCTATTTCAATCTCAGTACGGAGAGTCACACCGGAAAATCCTAAATTTAATCCGGTCTCTCTCTGTGAAACCCGGAAAATTCGGCCAGGGACCGGAAATTCCGGTCACAGGGGACTTAGGCTGAAAAATTCAGCCCCCACAGGAAAATCCGATGCAATTTCCGGTCACTCTCTGTAAAACCCGGAAATTCCGACCCCAAGACCGGAATTGCCGGCCACCCTTGTTAGTGAGCAAAATGCTCTCTCTCAAAGTTAGGTGATCATCCAAAAATTACTTCTAGGCATCATTTGACTTGACAGACACGTCCCTCTTGATAGTACGGTGATCCTATACTCAAGACAAAGATAAAAAATTATATTTAGCTATCCATTTGAGCTTTTCACCATATCGTTTGCTTAGGGGACATGTATTATATTTCTTTTGATTTTTCTTCGTGTAAGCCCTGCAAATACTCAATGGAAACATGAAACCTCCAAATTATGATTGTCATCATCACCAAAACCAACTAGGGGGCCATATGCACTTTCAGGAAGGTAAAGGGTAGAGAAGAGCAAACTCCCGGCACGACGATTTTTACCGAGGTATCGGAGAGCTCACGAGCTTTCCACTAATCCTCGTTGTTGGAGCCCCTCTCAAAGGGAATGCCCGCGCAAGGGCATAAACTCCCCGGTCGAGTAACTCCGTGGGTGACCACGGGACTTTCCCACGCGCAAGTGGGTCTCCGCTCGTCCCTCCCCGGATGCTCCTCACCGCCTTCACTTGGTAGAGCTTCGGCTAAAACGCCAAGGGCCTCTCCTCCCTTGTACAAGCACCGGCGGCCTCTCCACAAACTCGGTTGGAGGGTCTCGCAAGACTACAAGCCCCGGATTACAACACTTGGTGCGTGCAAGCACCGGTAAGCAAAGAGGTATGCAAACCTCGCTAAACTCTAGGCTAAACACCTAAGAGATGCGCTAAAGGGTCTAGACTAGCACTAAGCACTTTGCTAATCACCTAGATCTTCTATTTAGCACTTTGGTGGATTGAGCACTTAAGAATGTGTAGAACACTTGCCAATAGCTTCTCCCAGCTCAAGCACACTTCCAATGGCCGAGGCAACCCATATTTATAGCCTCAACCAAAGAAACTAGCCGTTGCTAGCCGTTGCCAGTTTTCTGCGTACCGTCGACTAATTCGACGGGTGCAAATGAGGGACCATCGATTTAGTCGTCGCCCCCTTTTTTCTTTGAATCTTTGAACTCCAACGGCTACTTGCACCATCGACTAATTGGACGGTCACCCCGTCGAAATAGTCGTCGCCCACTAGAGAAGAGCGCACGCCGGTCTTCAGTCACCATCGACTAATTCGACGGGCACACCATCGATTCAGTCGGTGCCCACCAGAGACGAACGCACATCGGTCTTCAGTCACCATCGACTAATTCGATGGACAATCGACTAATTCGACGGTCACACCATCGATTCAGTCGATGCCTCTGCGTTTTGTAATTCTTCATTGCTTCTTCGCGGGTCTTTTCTTCTATCTTCATTGCCATCTTTTGGGACACTTTTCTACGTGAAATAGATGGCTTCCAAAGTATCATTGGGACCTAGAAACATCTACAAATATCATCTAGACAAATTGTTAGTCCCAATGATTATGTTGTCAATCAATCGCCAAAATCACAAACTATGGCCTCAGGGGCGAAGCTCCGTGGATGCGTCGGGGTCCGCCGACCCCGATGACTTCCGTCAAACCTTTTATAGCTACCAATTTTCCACCGTTATAGACCCCGGTAAAAATCCAACAAGACCCCGGTCGTCCAGCCCACTGCCATTCATGTTCACCAATTGGGCAATTGGCCCAATTATGCCCAGACGTTCACAGCTTGGATGCTATGCCGGTTGGCCCAAGAGCGCATCAGGGTCCATCAGAGAGCAGCCCAGACCTGAAAAACGAAAACACATATACCTAATCGATCTACAATTCAACGACGACTCTTCCCCTTCTCTCCCGTCTTCTTTCTTGCGCCGCTTGCGCTTCTGGAGTTCTGGTGGAGCAGCAAGAGCATGATCCATTGATTCCATCCCATCTAGTTGCACATGATAAGAGAGTAGGAGCCAAGGAGGTAAATCCGGTTACTCAGTTGATAATCTGATATTCTGATTTCTTAATTATTCCCCAAGGTCTTAGGGATTTTATTTAGGTTTTTTTACCTTATGTTTTCTTCTTCTTTTTTATTTTTGTTTCAGTAATTCAGTTACGTGGTGATGAGAAAGAAAAATCAAAGAGAAATATTGCTTGCTTGCATACTGGAAAATGGCTGTTAACCAAAGCACATTGGAACGGTTCTTGAAAAGAAAAATTCCCCCACCTGGTGATGACGAGAATTGTGATGGTGGCACTTCAAGAATAAGAAGAGATGACAATGAATTAAACATCAATCCTCCTACTCGGCATCCTCCACGGATCTCACGACATGAGGTAAATTTTGATGAGCTTCCATATGATCCAGCAGATAGAAGGAGAATATCAGATTACATAGGACAAAAACTGCAAGATGATGTAAGGCGGAAGTATTTGATTAGAGGGCCATTTAAACCACAACCTAGTTTTATGTTTCCAGAGACAATTATAGCAGGTCATCCGCGTAGATGTCAACCTACATGGTTCACTACATATGATTGGCTAGAGTATAGTGAAAAGGCGGATAGGTGTTTTTGTTTCTATTGCTACTTATTCAGAGATTGCAACAAGGGCCAAGGTGGGAATGATGCATTTGTAATAGATGGTTGGGATGGCTGGAACAAATCTGAGAGGCTTCGAGATCATGTAGGCACTAAATGTAATAGTTTTCATAACACAGCTGTGAAAAGATGTGACAATTTGTTGAAGCCTGGACAATCAATTGGTGCTATTTTTAACAAGCAAAGTAATATCGCTAAAGAGCAGCATCTGATTCGATTGAGGACTTCAATTAAAGTTGTACGATATTTGTTGAATCAAGGCTTAGCTTTTCGTGGACATGATGAATCAAAAAATTCTACAAACAAGGGAAATTTTCGAGAGTTGGTACAACTTTTGGCAGAGGAGAATGACATGGTAAAGAAAGCTATAAGTAATGCTCCTAAAAGTAGTAAGATGATCGCTCCAGAAATTCAAAGGGATATTGCAAATTGTTTTGCTGAGGTAAAGAAGCCTGATGTGTTATTTTGTTTTGCAAATTATATGGATGAATTATTTATGTTACTTTCTTTCTTTCTTGCAGATCATAGTGAAGTCTATCATCGAAGAAATTGGTGGAGATGTTTTTTGTTTATTAGTAGATGAGTCAGTAGATGTTTCTGGCAAGGAACAGATGGCTATTGTCTTGCGGTATGTAGATAAGCTTGGGGATATAAAGGAGAGACTTATTGCGGTTGTTCATGTGCAAGAGACATCAGCTTCTTGCCTCAAATCTAATATTGATTATGTGTTTGCGAAGTATGGATTGAGCTTTAAACAAGTGAGGGGACAGGGTTATGATGGAGCCAGCAACATGAAAGGCGAGTTCAATGGTTTGAGGGCTTTAATCTTGAGAGAGAATAGCTCAGCATATTATATACATTGCTTTGCTCATCAGCTACAATTGATCATTGTTGCTGTAGCTAAAAAGAATGATGATGCTAGTGATTTCTTTGACATGGTATCCCTATTGCTTACCGTGGCAGGAGCTTCCTGCAAACGTAAAGATATGATTCGAGAAAGTCAACAGGAGAGAGTGAAAAAGGCCATAGGCAGTGGACAGCTAAATAGTGGGACTGGATTAAATCAAGAGCAGTCTCTTCAAAGAGCTGGAGACACACGTTGGGGTTCTCATTATAAAACACTCAAGAGCCTTAGCAATCTGTACCCTGAAGTTATCGAAGTGCTCCAATATGTTGAAAAAGAAGGTCCAAATGATGCAAAGAGACGTCAAGCTCGTGGTCTCATGAACTATCTCAAAGATTTTGATTTTGTGTTCCACTTGCAGTTAATGTTGCTTATTTTGGGACATGCAAATTCTTTGTCATTGTCATTGCAAAGGAAAGATAAGGACATACTGGAGGCCATGTTGGAGGTGAAGTTAACCAAGCAAAAATTTCAGCAAATTAGAGATGATGGTTGGGATTCTTTATTGGAGACCATATACTCTTTTTGTGAAGAACATAACATTCCTAAGCTCGATATGGAGGAGGATTACATTGATCGCCATAATCCAAGAAAAAAAACCAATCGCAACAACTATCAACATTACAGATATGATTGCTTGAACCCAATTATTGACTTGCAGCTAGCAGAGTTCAATGACCGTTTCAATGAGGTGAATTCTAAATTGCTTACTCAGATTGCCGCTTTCAATCCCAAGAACTCTTTTGAGGCTTTTAAAGTTGAGAGTTTGATAGAGTTAGCTAAGTCATACCCGAATGATTTTGACTCAACACAACTGAAGGATCTTGGTCAAGAGCTTCCTATTTACATTGATAATATACGAGCTGATGAAAGATTTGCCAATTTGAATACTATTTCTGAGCTAGCTAGGCTGATGGTGAGTACAACAAAGAATCTCAGTTTCTCTTTGGTTTATCGGCTTCTCAAGTTAGTACTTGTTCTTCCTATCGCCACTGCATCGGTTGAGAGATGCTTTTCAGCAATGAAAATTGTGAAAACAATACTGCGAAATCGTATCGGCGATGAGTTCATGAATGCTTGCATCATATGCTTTGTAGAACAAGGATTTCTAGCCACAATTCCAATTGAAGATGTGATAATTCTCTTTAACAAGATGGAGGATCGTACACGTAGAAAGAAAAAGAAGCCAGAAGAGGCTGCTGCTATAGTGGAAGGCTAAAAGTTATCTTGTATTTATTGTAAATTGTCCTTTGTAGTTCTACCAACTATCTCTGTTATGTACGCTATTATATTATCAAGTTAGAGACTTAGAGTTAGTGTTGCAAGTTTTATGCCGACCCCGGTGGCATTTTTTTCTGGCTTCGCTCCTGTATGGCCTAGGGCCATTTTCCTTACATATAGCCTACTATACATTGGTATGGTCTAATAGGCGGTCTTATGCATTGCTATGTCATCTTCAGGCGATATAATAGGTAACTTGTACAATGAGTTGCTTTATATGTTGTCTCATAATAAATGCATAATTCTTAATTTTACATAGAAAAAATAAATGTTGTGAGTTACATGACAACGAGTTGTATAACGGTGAGGAAGATCTAAATTTTAGTCTATGAAGTAGTTGTCTTGTAAACAATTCTCTCCTTCTCTCTTCGTCGCTTCATAAAAAAATCTATCTAGCTTTACATGAGACGATTTATAAGATCGTTAACATGTAACAACGTATTTACCTACATTGTCCCCGGTGGGGCGTCCTTCCCGTACAAATACCTATCCCATCCCATTGCATGCATAGGCAGCTCCGAATTGCATTGCATCGATCACCACTGTTCGTTCTTCCCCGCTCGTTCGCTTTTCTGTCTGTCCGACTCCTCTTTGTGTGCCGGCGACGACTGCTGAGCGGCGGCGCCTCCGCCACGTCTTCGCCAGGACCTTTGCCAGCGACAAGCAGCCACCATGTAATGCCCCTTCCCTTCCCTTCCCTTCCTGTCGTGCGAAACAGGGCACCCCCTACCCAAGATATATTCGGATCTGACCCAAAGACAATCTACCTACTATCTTCGATTTTGTTTGCAAACATTACTTCGATTATTTGGCAACCCGCCCCTGATCCTAGGGGTTGGGTCGTTGGGGAATGAAGGAGCTTTTGAAATATAGGCAGAATTGTCATGAGGTTTTGGTCACCCCCATTTGTGTATGTGTATGAAATAAATTGCCTCGATATTCCAGGTTCCACAACAGATTGGCTAGCGTGGATCCCGACGAGGCCAGAGGGCAGAAACGGCAGCGGCTCATCAATTCCGATGGGTTGGTTGATAAAGAGAAAGGCATGCCTGATGCTGGTGTAGCGGGGCAACAATTGGAGGATGAAAACATTGGCAAGTGTGATACCTTGCTGGGTACTGGTGAATTTGTGACCGACAACGATTGTGAAGATGATGATGACATTGAAGGTGATTATGATATCTATGACAACCGTGTAGCCCACATGAAGCGAAGGTTGGGGTACCAAGATGAGATTGATCAGGTTGCAATTGAATTTAAGGAACAAAGTAAGCCTTGCTTTGTCCATATCTATTACTGTATTCCTGGATGTTCGCCTATATATCCTGTTCAAACCAATGAAGCTAGTTGTTTGCCTCACCAGCAGCAGATAATTTTATTTTGGATCGACCCAAACATGTAAATGAAACAGCCTGATTAAGATTTGTCAGAGGTAACATGGAAAAATGGAAAGGGTTGGGAGAGTTATATGGGAAAGTGAAAGGGCGTAGGAGTATCCAAATTTTGATGATGTAATATAGCCATACACAATTAGCAATCTCACGTGGATAGGTTACATAGATTATATCAAAATTATCTGCCAAACTTCCACTATTGTTGTTCTTTTAATCATGCTGTTTTACAGAACTATGCACTTAGTATCTACCTTCATGCTTTTGCTACTTGTCCTCCCTTTGTATACCAGGTGTTCATGGCACTTCTCTATTCACATATTTTCTGGAGGGAGAATGGTCACAACTGGGTGTTCTTGTCCAGTTAATTTCTGTGAAAATTGTTGAAGGTGCTGGAAATTCTGTTTGGCAAAATACTTTCTAGAAACTATCAGGGTGATTACTTATCTTTCTATGATAGAGACAACAAAAACTGTGAGCTACTTAACAAAAAGGTAACTGAACTTTTCCTGACCATGAATTACATATTACTTTGCCCCAGAGAAAGTATTTACATTTTGTGGCTTAGCAGTGTTAATATTTCGTTAGATATTTTTCATAGGCTTCCTGTGTTGTAGTCTGTCTGGCTGTCATTCAGAACTTGATCATTAAAAGCTGCAAGCACAGCTTTATAATAGGCATTTATCGATATAAAAAAAATATTTTGGTTATCATGTGAATGCTGACTTATGTAGGTGGAAAGGCTGTTCCAAATTTATTGATATGACCCATTGGCTTCATTTTGTTTCTTGGTTTCAAGAATAACTAATTAATATATTCTTTGGTAAGCTTGTTATGGAACTTCACTGTTTTTTTATGGCTTCAGGCGGTTGTTAGTCTCTGCAGTCCACATATAATCCTTCAGATCATTGATGAACTAGACTTATTCTTGGATCTTAGCACCAAAGATTCAGAATGCTCAGAAGAGAAAGAGGTTGGAAGAGGTCTTGTCTCGTGGCAGTGCATGGAAATGAGACCTGGAATTTTCAGTGATGTGGTTCCTGGAATGCATGGAGCAACTCGGGTCACATATGCAGTAATTCATCACGCAGTTGAGGCTGTAGTTAGTGTTGTGATCATCGATAGATCAGTTAACAATCTTCATGCAAAGGTAGTTGCTGTCAATGAAAAATTTAGCAAGATAGTTCTTTTCAATGGTACATTGGATGATAAAGTGCCAGCCAGGGAGGAGTCTATTCCTTTAGGGAACTCTGTGCTGGCTGTGTCAAAGGAAGAGGGCCAAAAGCTTGAGATTAAGGTATCACTGGGGAATGATAAGATCGGCAAGATCAGCTATCGTGCTACTTTCAGTCCTAAGCTCAGATCCTGTGATACAACATACAGTAAAGTAAGCAGGTACGGTGCCTTGCAGATAAATGTTGCATGGTCAGCTGTGCCTTTGGGACCGGAACGCTATCTTGAAAAGCTGAATGGACGGTGAAATTTGGTGAGACTTTTCAGCGTCCTTGTTTAATCAGAGTGAGGCAGAAATGCTGAAATGTATTACTACATTGAAAATACTTGGTATGCATGCATGCCATTTTGGAAGGTGTCTAATTTGTTCGTGTGAGGTCTGTACAATCTTTGAAGTGTGTGGTGTGGTGTCATGGGTGGCCTGGCCTTGAACAGATCTCGGTAGTTACCTTGCCAGTTGCATCTAGCCCAGCTATGCTTAGACAGTGCTATGCACAATCCAGTTGTTCCCAGTTGTTCCTGCGATTAGTATTTAGAAAATCTTTGCTGCGTAGACGCAGCATGTGTGTGGAATTGTAGAAATCTTATTTCCTGTGAGGCAGCATAGCTATATCAACGCACTGTTTGAGAAGAGTGTGCAAGGAGTAACAGGCCTGACAGCTGTCCGCGCAACTCAAAAGAGTTAATTTCTAGAATAACTGGGATTTTTTTAGTGCAATTCTAATTATTGTGATGAATGAGATTTATCTCCTTTTGGTTCTTCAAAGCAAATGAGTCACAATTCAACATCTGCTCCCCCATGACAATTTGAAGAAAATGGTGACTCAGCCCCTAACAATTCCACCTTCATAACGAACTCTAGTTTCAAACTATCGGACTCCAAGTATGTCAATTGTTTCATTGAACTTTTGTGCTATTTTACTGTTATTAGCATTGGGTTCCTCATGACTAGAATGTGCCATCTTCTGAAGTGCCGATTGTTTAAGCCCTAAATTGGTCCATTGGTATGTTTTGTCTGACCAACAGCTAGAATAGAGACCCAACGGTTCAGAAGGGAGGTTACCTTCAATTTTTGCTTCTTCCAGTATGTAGTGCGTGCTTCCATGCATATGCACAATCAGGCCAAGCTCATACACTGCGTTTAGTTAAAAAAAAATCCCCAAAAAACACTATTCATCTAACTTTTTCCTATTTATCCTATCCCTCCCACTCACGTAATATTATTCATGTATAGTGTTTTTTCGGTGAACAATGTATTTTCAGGGAATCTTTGAGTGAACTAAACACACCTAGGAGATTCTATTTGGATCCCTCTGTGCGAATGTTGTGTTGGCATCCTTCTGAAATTTCGGATGTTCGAATGTTGTGGTGGGTATCTAGTGAATGGGTAGTTCCGAAAGACAATCTCCTTCCACAAAATATTTTAAAAGAGATGTGCCATGACCACCTGGTGTCCTGGTTACAAAGGCAGGGAAATCAGCAGAAGCATAAGGAGATTGATAGTGCTAGTTCCGTGAAACCACATGATGAAACAGAACAAATTGATTTGTTGCTGCCGAGGCGAACTACCATTGATGTGCTGGTCCAAATGTGTTCACGTAAAATAGGTGCCGTTTAAAAATACCTTCAGGCAATATTTGAGTTCTTTAAACACGAGAACTCGGAAATGTATCTACTAATCTACATCTGTTACATGGCGAAAGTTTTATATCGAAACTACTTTGATACCACTAATCTTAAAACGCTTGACAGTAACAATTGGCCAAATGTGTGCAGAACACTGTCCATAACCTACACAACTGAATTGAACACGACACTTCTGAGTTTTTTTTAATCATAAGAATACAATGTCCACACACCCGACCACAGTTGCGCAGCATGCTGTCTCCAATACATAACATAATTCTCTCCCTTAAAAAAAGATAAAAAGCATATGCTTCCTGTCTTATAGGTGCGCCAGTTCCTACGCCAAACATGGGGGCTTGTTATCATGATAGCATTCGGGTGAGTACGGCACCGCTGACCATTCAACCTTGATCTGCAATGTACCATACTTGCATCCTATGTCATCTGTCGTATTACAAGACAACTTTGGAATGAAAGTAGCGTGGCAGAATATCTTGCCAGTCTTGTTATCACCCAGGAACACCCTAATCTCAAGCTTCTGGCCCTCTTGCTTTGGCACAGCCAACACATGATTCCTCAAAGGAATAGATTCCTCTTCAAAATATGCCATCGAAAAGGACTATCTTGCCAAACATTTCATTGAGAGCAACTATTCTTGCAGGAAGATTCTTAACTGACCTACCAGTGATGCCAATAACAACTACAGCCTCGACAGCATAATTGATTACTGCATATGTAACCTTAGTTATACCATCTCTTCCATGAACCAGATCAGTGAATATACCCGGTCTTGGTTCTAAATCCTGCCATGAGATAACGCCTCTGCCAATCTCTTTCTCTTCTGAATCTTTGGTGCTGAGATCTACATATATGTCTAATGGGCTTTGCTACGGTACTTAGGACTAATTGTGGACCATTCATTTTGTTTAGATCTAGACAATTATTACCTCCAAGAAATATATAGTATTTATATTTTAAATTTATAAAATATCTTACAGTTAGATCTACCTACCTTTCTGATGATGTAAATTATGCAACTTGCCAATATATGATCCACTTTCATACTTCCTATAATATATGTGACAAGGTGCACGTCATGTATGTTTTTTTTTAAAGAAAAACAGTAACTAGCGTGACATAGTGACGATCTTTAACGTGAAATAGTTTTCAGCCGTGACATGTTTTCCGGGAAGAAAATCTGCAGTGATCAATTCCATACATCGTGTCTTGGGTGTGCTTTTTTATGTCCATGTTTCTGTACACGTACTAGCAGTGGACGCGTACAATTGAGTAGAAAACTACCAAAGTCTCGCGTGCAGGGAAATAAAATATACTGAATTAAAAGAAAAAAAAGTACCCACGCATGACATGGTGTATCGAATTACTCAAGAAAAAAATATGAAACCGTTCCTCCCATGAAGAGTGGCGAGATATCCGGCATTTTCTCCTTTTTCCTCATTATTTAATTATCTAACTGTTTCTTCAATTTCAAAAATCAAGGGTTGTGATTTGTTCAAACTCTTACCTCTTAAGGGGGTAAGAGGAGTAACGTAGCAGAACCCCATGTCTAATTCATCAAGGATCTGGAAGATGCGGTGTGGGCTGGACAAACTAGCAATTGCGTGAATTCCAGCATAAAGGGGGGAAATGATTAATAATTCACAAGCAAAGCAAAACAAATATCCAAATAATTTCCAATTTAACTTAAAAATATCTTATAGAACTTCACAAGGGCAAGCTGGAGCAGCTGCCACAAGTACTGCAAGAGTATCATGTACCGCATGTCTCCACCGGCCTTCTTTCAAGCCCAACTGCCCAAATGCTCAGTGAATTAGGAGCATGCAGCCTGCTGTCTTTTGCCATTTTTAACAAATCGTTTACAAATGGCAATGACAGTAGGTGCAGCATTTGAAAGGATCAGCGTCAACTTCTTGGAAAGAAATTAGAATACAAATTTTCTTGAGCTAATAAAGCAATGAAGGCACAATTTGTCGTAAACAAGTTAAGAAGTGCAGATATGACAATAAACAATACAATTAAATTTCAAGATTGAAGCCATTAGTAAATAACCTCTGAAAGGTCTGTGTGGTGAAAAAACACCATAAATAAATAAAGATAAGAGTTCAGCATTTGAGTTACATGCGGTACAATTGTGAGGTATGTAATGTCCCGGCACTAGTAATGATAGAGGCCATGGTCAGATGTTAATCAACCAAATATTACACTATACTCACAAGTTCAACCTGAAACAAAATGTATTAAATGGCTAGCTGTTTGCCTGTTCCAACAGATATAACCAACACGAATCATCCTTTTTCTCACTAAAATTTTAGCATGAGATACATCCAGTTATGTCATTATTGTAGTTGCACCCAAAAGTTTAAAGTAATGCAGAGGCTTAGAGCAGAAAATGAAATGTTAATCAACATTCTTTCATCAAAGCAATAGACAAAATGATTCAGTCCCTATGAATGGCAGGTAGCAGAAGATTGACTGTCAAGTCACCAAAGGTAAATGCTTGAGATAGAATACTTGTATGAATGTCTGGTGAAAGGATACATCTAAAAGGAATCCAACATACCCTCGCATAAAAAATTGTGAAAGTCTAGTTACCTTTTCATCAAGAATCTCACAATTGTTGCTTTCTCTATTGTAAAACGATAAGAATTCTCCCCGATAGTTCACAGGCAATATTTTACCAAACAGGCATTTTCCAGCGCCTTCAATGATTTTCACAGAAACCAACTGAACAAGAGTAGCTGTTTGTGACCATTCCCCCTCTTCAAAATATGTGAAAAGAGATGTGCATGGAATGCCTGGCATAAGGGAAGTAACAGAGGCATGGGGATGTGTTTTAAGTTAGACGGCAAGTAGTTCCATGTAATTAAGATGAAGATAGCAAAACAAATTGGAGGTCAGCAAGTGATTTTCATACAAACATTGTGATTTAAAGGTGGGACTTCTAATGAGCATGTTAGGAAGCTTATATCGCATAAATTAGTTATTTATGTCCTCCCTTTAAATTTCAGCTCATGGTCACTAATTTGATAAAGAAAGGTTGTATTGGACTGGTTTGTGTGGAATCAGTTAACTAGCTAGTTACTAGTTGGGGTTGAGACTTGTCAAAGAACTACAGATATATCCAATATAAATATGATGCCTGATCCAAGAAACAAGGCAATGTAGCATGATACAGCAAGACTCACTGCATTTATATTGCGATACTGCCCGGTCGACCTCATCTCGACGACCATCTGGACGGCCATGTCGTGGCCAGAACAAGACACGGGAACCATAAACAGAATACTGGCCTTCAGTTCAATCTCCTCGTCATCACAGTAGGCATCGGCAGCGTCATCAGTGACAAGCACCCTAGTTTCCAGGTCGTCCTGAGGCTTGCCAAGATTCTCGTCCTTGTATTGCTCCCCCTCTTCAACAGCATCAGTCATATCTTCCTCCGTATCAACCAATCTGTGGCAGCTGGTCTTTGCCGTTTCTGCTCCCTTGCATGAGTCGCCTCCAGATAACAGGAATTCGTTGCGGAAGGAATCTGGAGTTGGACATAAAACGCAGGGAAAAATTCTTTGATTAAATTGATCAAAACAAATTTCTCGGCATTACCTCAAGGCGACTGGGTTGTCGATCAGGAGGGTCTGCGACTTAGCCGGCGGCGAGAACGCTCGGTAGCAGCGAAGCTGTGGGCGACGAAGCCCGAGAGGAGCGGCTAGCTGCGCCTAGGGCTCGGCGCTGGGCATGAGATGCACTATATATTAAATAAGAGAGAAGATTAAAAGAAGGGGAAACCTTTATCGAAAAGAAATGAGATGGAAGAAAGATTTGCATGAGACCCAATTTAACCAATACACTATACAGTATACACTACTAATACTTGCACTTTTTTTTTAGGGAAAACGGCAGGGGAGTCCCCTACCTCTTTTATATATATATATATATATATATATGTGTGTGTGTGTGTGTGTGTGTGTGTGTGTGTGTGTGTGTGTGTGTGTGTGTGTGTGTGTGTGTGTGTGTGTGTGTGTGTGTGTGTGTGTGTGTGTGTGTGTGTGTGTGTGTGTGTGTGAAATCTGTACAGGTTACAAGGACGCAGGCCCAAGGTACAAAAGGTGTTCGCAAGAGACTATTCAGCCACTAATACGTGCACTTGATAAGGGTATTGTCTACTTTGATTGACGGTTAATAAAAAAAATAATTGATGGACGGAACTCATAGAAAAGAGAAAAATGAGTGGCTAAGGAATTACTTATATGGGTTGGAATGACGAATGATGCATTGGACACCCCTAATTTTTAGAATTGTGTCTACTCCCTTCGTTAAAAAAATCACTTTAGAAATTATAGGCCAAATTAAGAAGAAGAAAAATAAAATGGCTTTACTTGTTCCCCTTTGTTAACCATATTAGACACTAACTGATCCTTAAATACGAATGCACGTACTAAATAGGATGAGATGACTTGTTTTTGGACGTGATGGTATGTAATGGGTCACAGTATAGACATTACTTGGTAGTTTTAGGTTGGGTGCCCTAAATCCTAAGGCCGAGCTGGTTGCAGTATAAGCAACCAACCAGCCACTTGCACAATCTTATGGTGCTTGGGTGAGTGAGTTTCCTGATCTATCTGCTATGGTCCCAATTTGTTGGTGGATCAATGTACAATTTGTGTCGGTTCTAAATTGTTTTTTTCTGCTACATGGCCACACTATCTTATACTGCCTCCATACTAAATTTAAGTCATTCCAAAGATTCTTGAGAGTCAAGCTCTTTTATGTTTGACCAAAACTATAGAGTGAATCACAAAAATTTATAGAATATAATCTAAAAATATACTTAATGAAGAAATTAACGGTACTTATTTGGTATCATAAATGTTAGTACTTTGTTATATAAATTTAGTCAAACTTGAGATAATTTGATCTACAAGAATCTTGGAATGATTTACAATCTATTTTGCCCCTCTAAACTTGTCATGAAATCTGAAACACCCTCCTAAACTTGAATAATGACCATCATAATTTATGTATACTTCACCTAACAAGATTACAAGAGCATGCAAAACTAATACGTTTTTAGATGGTCTTGCTGATATGGCGTGTAAAGCAGTAAGCCTCTTAGGGCAGCAGCAATGTGGGAATAAGAGTAGTCTTTAGAGGCTTATAGGTACCCATAGTCATTGTGAGGGTGGTCATTATAGTGGTCCATAGTATGAGCTACCCATATGGCTATGGGCTGGCCATAAGAATAAAATAGTCTTTTATCTCTTTCTTCCCCCCTCTAATCATCTCTCTCATGCCCATCTCTGCACAGTTTGGGACTACTTTTTTCCACTGGCCCTACCCTTACTACCTGCGCGTGGACTCAACATTGTGTAGTTTGGAATAAATCTACAGCTGTAGCATGGCCCACGCTTAAAGACCAGTTGGGCAATAAGCATTGCTCATGCCCTTAGGCTCTTATGTTAGCCTTTTTTTTCAATGGCCTTCCTTCTCTTATTGTGCCTCGTCTCCACGTGTGGAGCCCCCATGGTTGGCAGCAGGCAACCCAACTCGAGCTACCCCTATGGTCCTACTTCCTCTGTAAAAAAATGTAATTATGGAAATCATACCAGTTTCTCATATTTGATCAACTTTATATTAAATAGTATTAGTATTGATTATGAAAATACATTCTATAACTAATCTAATTATATTTATTTTATATTGTAGATGTTTGTATTTTTCAATATAAATTTGATTCAAGTTCAAACTATTTGACTCTTCGTGTAGCGAGAATTATATTTTTTTTAAGACAGAGAGAATAGTCTAATATATAGGCTACCTAGCTACAACGCCCTGCGTTGTGCATTCTACAGTCTCTCCAGCTCCCCCTTCATATGTCTATATACCCACCATCGGTAAGGCTAAGACCTGTACTCCTGTCGCTTTGGCCTTCCTCGCGTGCTCGTAGGGCCGAGTTTTACGCTGCATGTCGTCGAGAAGGTCTGTGCGTCCTTGAAGTGGACGTCAACAAAGGCGCGGTTCGTCATGGTTGGCTGGCGACGGCAGGGATGATGATTGTGGAATTTGTGGTAGCATGGTATCTGAGCCGACGATAAAGGGAGAATGGGAGATAGTGGGAGGATAAGAAAGAAAAAAGTACAAGAGCTTAGATTGCACGTCATTGAGAGAGTAAAGTCGGGGCACCATCAAGTGCATCCCGCATATCTTATATCAGCAAAAACCATCTTTGATACCCAATTTAAAGTTTAAACTGATGTAGAGGGTCATTCGAATGTTTTGCAGGTGAGGGAGTATTATGACTAGTTTTTTAGTTCTAGAGTGACATATTGAGGTGCCAAAAGAGACTTTACTCTTCATTTTTTAATACCATTGCTGAAAAAAAAACCAGTGACCAATACTATGTTTAATTTACATCATTTTGTTTATACTATAATCTGGCTTCTTTATTTATTTTATTGACCAAATCGTTATAATCCCCGCGCCGGTGCATGCAAACCTGCAGACAAAATATGCATATTTGCCATGGTGAAATAATCCATCACAACTAAGGTTTTGTGGTCTCCGATTCTCGTGGAGCATATGCATCATGCCAGTACACTGATAAACTTTACCTGTCTAAATATTTGTAATCTTGTTAGCGATAAAAAAAATAACACGATAAAAGTTTACTGCAGACAGACCATCAAAATAATCTGAAATTATCAACCTATTTTAGATTATTATTGTTTAGCCTATTAGCTTTAAATGTTAGAATATTATCATCTAATAAACAGAAATAAACATACCTTAATTTGGTCTACGAAACAAATCAAGTAGCCAAATTATGTCTCCCAAATTATGAGATTGACGCCGGTATGTCCAAATTTGGTTATGAAAACGATTATACGACGAGTTCTGATTATCAATCGGTCTGGACTCTGTAAAGGATACGGATAAGTACCCACTCTACGCTAATCCAAGTTGTCTGCCTAATCAGCATTGGCATCGGCGTCGTCTGGTCTGACCTTGACAGTTTTGACTCCGTCGTTCTCTACTCGACAGTCGACACTCGACAGATCATGGCCCAAGCACGCGTGCGCCTCCCTCCCGCCGGCGCAACGCCGGCCACCGCCTTCCTCTCGGGATCCAACCCCAGACCTGCCCGCCTCCCCTTCTCCTCGAAGCCCACTCCCACCTCCCTCTACGCCGCGGCCGCCGCCAATGCGCCGCCGGCCCCCATCGTCGTCGTTGGCTCTGCCAACGCCGACATCTACGTCGAGGTCGATCGCCTCCCGCTCGCCGGAGAGACCGTGGCGGCCCACGCGGGACGCAGCCTCGCCGGCGGCAAGGGCGCCAACCAGGCGGCCTGCGGCGGGCGCCTCGCGCTGGGCCCCACCTACCTCGTGGCGCGCGTCGGGGACGACGCCAACGGACGGCTCCTCGAGGGTGCGCTGGCCGACGCCGGCGGCGTCCGCACCGATCGCGTCGCGCGCGCACCCGACGCGCCCTCTGGACACGCCGTCGTCATGCTCATGCCCGACGGCCAGAACTCCATCATCATCGTCGGCGGCGCCAACATGGAGGGCTGGTCGGCGGGGATCGGCGCGGAGGACCTGGATTTGATCCAGAAGGCCGGCGTGCTGCTGCTGCAGAGGGAAATACCTGATTGGGTCAACACGCAGGCTGCCCAGGTGCTTGATTTTGTTATCTCTCAGATTTGCTAGGTACACTAATTTTCACCACCTTAAATTGGATGTGGTTATGGTACACACTTTAGCTTGGCGCATAATGTTCCAGAGTGAAGTGATAATTAACTGAATGTTTTGATGTTTCAGTACTCACTTGTGTGAAATTTGGGGACATATACTGGTTTCTGTTCGTCTAGCATAACTAGTGATTTTCAAGTCGATACGAGTAAATTGAATTGGTAATAGCATCTATCTTCATAGTGTTGGGGCAACATTAGTGACAGAAGAGTCTCTTTACTTGCTATAGTGGTTTTTAAGTACAGTAACATTGCATAATCTTTATTTTCTATGATTCGCTTTGCGTTAGATTGAAAGAGTAATGGTTCGTACTTAGCTTGGCGCTCCCATCCATCCCACTTCATCCCCTGAAGGCCTGGACCAAACACACTCTGTATTTGGCTTATTCTTTTGATTTCCTTTTTAACAAATTGGCGAGATAGTATAGTGAGTTCTTAGTATAATTAGATGTTTATCAATATACATGGAATTTTCCTTATGTCATTCTAGCTAATAATTTTCGGCAACATTGATGCTTGAGGGGATAAAAAAAAACTTTTTTTTGTGCAAGTATTGGGTGCAGCTAAATATGTTGTTGCACTTCTCTTCGGTTGAGGATGTTAACCGTAATGGTAATCTCCTTTAGTACTTGTCACATGTTTTACTAATTAGCTTGTACTAAATGCCATACGTTTAGAAATGGAGGGGGTATTTTACAATGTGCTCACAGTGTAATGATCACATTATTATCCAATGAGTTGAGTGTGCACTTATTGATCGGCAATGATATTTTGTTGTTGCTTTCTGTTTTACTTTTCGGTGAAGAATGACACAGTACGCTCACAGCGATGCTAATATTGATCTAATGATATGAAATGATTTTAGAGCACTTCAGTTATAGAGAAGATTACATCCACCATACAACAACTTAGAATGTGCGTGCAAATTGGTTCAATAATTTGTAAACTGCTCAATTTGGTGCAACAATTTGGCAAATTCACCTAAGGTGTGTGATAGGCGTTAGATAAAAATCTGCCACACAAATTTTGCTCAGTCACACGGGGTGAAAATTCCCCCAATTACCTCTACTCCTTGTCCTAATCATGCTCGTCTCGTGACGGCATTTACCGAAGCGGAGGCGGATGGATAACGCTGGGTTATGATTCACTATTCTGGCCTTCCAGCCTGAGAGCTACCCATGCAACTCAAAGAGTGGGCTTGTAGAATAACTGGGATTGTTTTAATATATAGCTATAATTGTTGTGATAAATGAGATTTATCTGCTTTTGGTTATTGTAAAAAAATGAGTTAATTAGTTCAATGTCTGCTCTCGCATGACAATTGGAAGAAACAATGCCTCTGGCCCTAAAAATGGGCTTCCCATGGCTAGAATGTGCCATCTTCTAAATACTTGTTGTTTAAGTGTTCAATGGATCCATTGGTATGTATTGTCAACAGCAAGAATAAAAACCCAATGGTTCAGAAGGGTGGGTATCTTCATAGAAGGTGCCATCTTCTAAAATCTTGATTGTTTATGTGCTCAATGGATTCATTGGTATGTATTGTTGGACAACAGCAAGAATAGAGACCCAACAGTGCAAAACGGTGGGTATTTTCAGGACTTCTTTCTTCCAGTATGTTGTGCATGCTTCTATGCATACACACAACGAAGCCAATCTCATACACCGCCTCTTGGACGTCAGTCTTACTTTGGCGACTTTATGAAGATAGTGACATGGAGACTTCATTTGGATCAATCTTCTGTTGTAGGAATCTTGTGTTGGTTTATCTCTGTAATTCAGACATCTCACAATTAGGCATGGTAGTCCCAATCGGTAGTTCGTGGTCAATTAGTTAGCTCATTTCTATCCCACCATCTCCTTTTATATGAAATCTAGATTATTCAATTGGTTCAATTAAATGATATCTGGGTCAACCCAGTGACTAGAGAAAGGAAAACTTGCATTCTTAATTGTTAGATTAAATCTAATATTTATCAGTTTCCTCCTATTGTACATTTATAAGATTTCGTGCCTGACGTAAGAAAATAAAACACTTTCCTAACTTGGAAATGCACAGAGCAACTGCTTTTATGTATTCCCTTAGTGCTAGAATCGATTACTAATATATCAAACTTTTGCCAGGCTGCAAAAAGTGCAGGCGTGCCTGTTATCATGGACGCTGGTGGAATGGATGCTCCTGTACCTAGAGAACTACTAAGTCTAGTGGATATTTTCAGTCCAAATGAAACAGAGCTAGCACGTTTGACCGGGATGCCTACTGAGACATTTGAGCAGATCAGCCAGGCTGCAGGACGATGCCATAAAATGGTGAGATTTCTGGATTGGATTTCCTTTATATGTTTCTGAGTATTTCTTCCATGTGCTACTTTAGCTTATAGTTTAACTGACTTCTATGTTGCTTTGGGTTAACCATGACTCTGCATTTGGATCTTATTATTTGATACAAGGATACTGTTCCTTCAATGAAACATGGCACTCTTTTGTTATCCTATTGCATGTTTCACGTACACTCATCGGACCGATACGATATCTCTTTTATTTCTTAATAGTTCTCGTGCGCATGTTTTTAAGGCATGAATTGTAATGTGGATGAATGAACTGCAAGGTAGGCTGTGAATATATCTAGGAATCCCTTGGATTTGAGGATCTGTGTTGATATCTTCAATTATTTCCTGGCATAGGGTTTACAACCAAGCTTGTCAGTCCTCCTGTTATGCTAGGTAAAATAGTGAGATTGCTAGATTTTTCCTAATGAAATTTGAAACATTCAACATATGATTTTATAACTGGAGGATCAGGAGTATTTCCAGTCTGGTCTGCTGTTTTAAATAGAATAAATCGCATCTTAGATATGCTATAGTTAGATGTATGGTAACAGTATAGTTCAAATGGAGATTGTTGAGAAAACTGATATGTGAATTATCAATATTATGTGCTATTAACTGATCTAGTTTACAAGTTTAAAGCATCATATAGTCGTGAATAGATCTTCCCATTATTTTATCACCTCTTGTTCTTCTTTTATTACCTGTTGTTGTCATTACGTTTCTGGAGTCAGTGATAGTCATTTTCCACTTAGTTGCCAGTTGAGGCTTTGGTTCTTCAACTGAATGCTTTCCTGTTCATTGCTTTACTATAGCTTGTTTACATGAATTATATTCATGACTCATTAGGCATAACAAGTATTTACAGAGTTCTGTTCTCCTTCAGAAGCTGTAATTGCCTTGAGCAGATATCCATCAAGACATTGATCTTTTTCCTATGCAGGGTGTGAAAGAAGTATTAGTTAAGCTTGGATCACAAGGATCTGCTTTGTTTGTTGAGGGAGAGGAGCCAATCAGACAGTCAATTATTCCTGCCACAGAAGTTGTTGATACCACAGGGGCTGGTGACACTTTCACCTCAGCTTTTGCTGTTGCTCTGGTTGAGGGGAAGCCTAAGAAGGAGTGCATGAGATTTGCTGGTACTAATAGCACGTCCTCTTCAACATTTGATCAATTGGTATGCTGACGTTTTGATTTGAGACTTATTTTTATTTTTGAACTCCAGCTGCTGCTGCCTCTTTGTGTGTTCGAGTGAAGGGGGCTATACCCAGCATGCCTGACAGAAAATCAGTGATGAAGCTTCTGGAATCTGCGCAAGTCGAATAACTGTAGAATGTGTTGATCGTTCAAGGTCGGCCTCATTCATCGGCCATACTGTGAGCACCTTCATACTCCTTGAAAACTTTCTCTGGCATACGTTTGGAGTCTTGCCGGGTGTGCTTGTAGCATAGGAAAACAAGACAAAACCAGTACTGCTTCTAACAAGTCACTCATTATTAGAAATAGAAGCACTGATTGATAAGTTTAGTTTTGTTATATTTGTAGACCTTCCTGTCTTGACTAATTCGCTTACTATTTTCACACAATATCCATACCCTCAGTAGCCTAAATTATCCTGTTAGCGATCCCATCAGTCACTAGACAGCGCAATTCTTTACCCTGAGAGTGAATTTTGTGGAATTAACAGTGTCGGTTTCAGTATCCATTTGTTGGGAAACACTGCTTGTGCAGGAGGGGGGTTAGTGGGACGTCGTTTTCCACCTCCAAATCTAACCATCACCTATATTTATTATCATTGCAGGGCCTTCTCCAGTACTACGCGGAATTCGTGGGATCCATGGAAGCGTCGCTACAGCTTCACGTGCGTGCTCCCCCAAAATAACGCGAAACATCTCCAAACAGAAACGCATTTCCCGGTGCTGCTCAGGGTAAAATAAAGCCCCCCAAAAACACAATAACAAACGGCGTGCCATGTGCGCCTACCTATGGCCACACGACCGTTTCCAATACATCCTCCAGGTTTCATGTACGCGATGAACCGTTCCACACTGGCCCGGAGCTATCCTGAACGGTGATTTGTGCTGTTAGTTTGTTACTCTGGCGCGAGTCAATGCGTGATCTCAGTCCCTTGCCATTGCCAATCCACTCGACGACGCGGCCGCAGAGCTCGAGCCCGTCCCTGTCGGCTGTCGTCGTGGCTCGCCGCGGATCACCACCGTCCGTTCCGCCGCCCGCGCTCGCGTAATCTGACTCGCTCGCTCGTCGAAGGGGTCGTCGTCCCTGCTCGCCCCCCCCCCCCCTGTCGCCGCCCGAGGCAGGGGAGGTCGTCACCACAGGAACCCGTGGCTGGATCGCCCGGTCCGACGCTTCGTTCCGTCGTGGTACGACGGCGCCGGCCGGGGCGATCGCTCCCCACCCGTGACGGGGACGGGGAGGAGGATATCGGATGGGATACGGATTGCCTGGTTTAAATCCGGCGACTGTTGTGACGGAGCCGTCGCACGGCCGGGCGCAGTTAAGCCCCGGACGGGTACGGTTGCCGCCGCCCGCCGCGCTACAGCCTTCAGCCTCTCCCCCTGTGGGGGTCCGTCTCTTTGATGGACGCGCGCGGCGGCCACTTTGAGTCTTTCGCAAGGCTCTTTGCCTGGGTCTGGGGGCCCGTTTCCTCCTCCAGTGCTCGGTGCTCCCAGGCCCCTGAAGGATCGATCGGCCACGTCTACGAATGAGCACGATCGAACCGGTAGGCCGGTCGGCGGTCGGCCGGAGGCGATCTATCGGCGACGTCGCTGTCGCAGATGGCTTAGCGATCCAGCTTCCTCCGAACACCATCGGATTTGATCGATTTGTTAATTGCCCGGGGTCATGTCACACCCATATCTATTTATGGAACCCGTGGCCACGACGGATACGTGTAGGCGAGGCTAAAGCTTTAGCTTATATATTTAGCGCAGGGCCAGGTCGTGTAGTACGCGCTCGAGGCTGTTTGTGCTCGCAGCGACAGACAGCGGCGTGTATGGGCCGTGAGCGTGACAGGCGGGGGGGCGCGTATACTTGGCCATAGAGAGGTTACACGCATGCAACTTGTGCGCACGATTGCACCCGTGGCCGCTCTGCTACTGTGGAGCCTCTTCTGCGACGACTCTGCTCTGGCTCTCCCACAGCTATGAGACCGCTATCTATCTGACCAACCTGGCCGGTCAAGCTTCATTGCCATGGCATCTGCGGTGGCCAGCAGGAGGCGGAGGGGGAGGGGCTCAGAGTCGGGACGTGCGCGAGCGGATTGCTGGTGCCCTTCGAAGAGTTATAGCGGTGGGCTTGACCTGCGTGTAGTGGCTTGCGTTCAAAGTCATGGGTCGAGCTGCTATTTTGTTGGAGCTGCCTGCTAATTAATGGTCGACGCGACGGCTGCCACCGCCGGTGTTAAAGGACGAGCTTGAACGTATCTTTCCATCATTAAAAATATCTTAAGCTCGCCACATACAGGATACTAATCCAAAACAGTGCCGTTACTCTTCTGTGCCCTTCAGGAATCAGGAGTACTGAACTGCATCCGTACGTGGTACTCAATATGTCAGGTTAGCTAGCTAGGCTAACCATCCAGAGAACAGGAAGGCACGCACGAGCAATTGCGAGGCAATAACCTGAGTTAATTTGTTAGCCAGCAATAACTCATTATCAGGACAAAAAAGAACTAAGATTTTAGCACCATCTTAGCCATTTAATTTGTTAGCCAGCAATAACTCATTATCTGAGTTAACTTATAGAAAATTAGTAGTATGGGGAAAAGACATTTCAAAGCAATAAGTTGCCAAAAAAATACCATTTCAAAGCAATAATTGTTCACAGAAAGTGCTCAACAAATAAAATATACATATGCGGATGCTTTTTTGCAATCAAAAGCGAGACGTGGCTTCCAATGTGCATTTTTCGCTATTATTATTGCAGCCTTGACGTACACGTACTTATGTATAAATCCTGCGTGGACTTTGAACACGGGTCTACCACGCCGCAGTATTTGCTTACCTTATTTTTGTGCCGGAGCCGGAGGAAAAAGAGACGCAGACGTACGGTAACTCGCTCGCTCGATGGGCTGGGCAGCGGCAGCAGTGAGAGAGGCTGGTGTGTGTGCAAGTTGGTGCACACCTTGCGCTGTGCCTTTTAGTGCTTTTGACCTTCTAGTAGTCCGGTTCCGGTAGCTATCAGCAGCAGGCGTCATTGGCCATGTTGCTTGCGTCCCCGGACTTCCAACCATGTCTGTCGCTCATCCTCCATCTCTCATCTCATCTATCTCCCACGGCTTTCCCCCCAATCACCGTCACTTTGTGGTTATTCCCTCCAACCAAAAGGCAAATAGCACACCAAAAATCGAATAACATCCATCTTTAGTAAAAAAAATTATGTTCATATATAATCTCTTTCTTAGCAAAAGGGCATTATGATCTATTGTTACTAGTTGGTACATGACTAAAATTGAGAGAAATATCTCTTGTATAGTCTGTACAGCACCTATATATTTGCATCATTCAGACAAACAGAGGGAACAGTGTACTATCCCATGTAGACGGATCTCCCAAAGACCATCCATCAGTTGCTGTTGCACTCGCACCGCCGGCCAGTTGTACAAAAGGCACGTACGAATTCGAAGGAACGAGCCAAAAGGCATAAAGCTACACGCAGCAAAGGCTTAAAGGTAGTCGACTCGACAAGAACGTGTCAAGGATGATCGATGAATGGTCCATCGAGGTTCCCTGATTAGTACGTGCCGCTCCTGGTAAAACAAGGCAGCTAGAGACGCATAATTGCCCTGCTTGACGAGTTCGAGTCTCCGAAGAAAGTACGATCGCATGCACTGTGGAAGAGAGCATCTTGGTCGATAGCTTTTGCCTCGCACCAATTAATGGGATGGTCACCAAAGTAGATCTCTTGATCAGGAGGAGAGGGCTTTTAATTAAACAAAGGTGAATTCTGTCACATGCATGTGTCTTCATGTTATCGCTCGTGCTAATAGACTAGTTTGCATTGACGAAGTACATTTAGTTTATCCAGGGGAATTAGATACTCCAGATAACACTTGTGAGCTAGAATTAAGCATTGAAGCTAGAATATATATATATGAGCTATTTTTTGTTAAAATAATACTACTAATGTTCTGCGCGTTCACACGCTTCCAAAAATTTAGACTCAATTTGACAACGATTCTCTAAATATCCCAGCTATATATCATGGTCTGTTCATATATAAATAAAGCTTTTCCTATTAGAGATTTTTTAGATATTATCTCAAAGTGTAACAAATTTATGTTGTCTGTCTAGAAACTATATTTGTTTTCAGTTGGACTCGATAAAATATCTTGAAACTATTGTATAGGCGGGACATGTTGCGTCATGCTTCGTGACAGGCACGGAGTCAATGTTAAGAAAAATGGATATGCATTTCGAGGCAAAATAGGCCATATGTCATCATACCTATTTGACCTACTCCATGTACGCCCAAAATCTGTCATATTTCATGCTGCATGTTTGACCGGTGCAAACGACACCACCTCATCGCATGAGACAGGAAAAAAGAAAATCGGAAATTATAATCCGGGTAGTGACCTGACCAACGAACGAAAGAGTAGAAATTAATCTAATATTGCTGTACGTCACATACACATATTGTGAGAATGAGTGGCAGACATCACTGAACAGCAACGAGAGCATGCAAAAGACTAAAAAGTCCCAAGAGCAAAGCAACCCCATGTCTATTTCTCTCTACCATGTTCAGAATTAGGTGTTTCTCTCAAGCTACTAACTCTCGCTAGCTAGCTATTTCCGTGACAATTCTAGCAAAAACATGTAGACCGCGTGTGACACGACGATGTATATATCAATCGATCGATTTCGATCTTGGCGCGCGCTTGAATTGAAAGCGTACGTGCATGCCCGTCCAAATCCTTGATCAATCATATACACACCCCCGCACGGCCATTCTAGTTCTAGGTAGGCAGATTCACATCACTATATGCATGAATCGTACTAGTAGTAGCTCTTGGAACGACCTGACTGCTAGTACTTGCACGAAAACAAGCCAACAAGGAGCAAAATGACGCTCGCTGTTTTTTCCATAACAACTCTCCCTTTGCACCAACCACACGAACATCCCCAACACGCATGAGCCACAAATAGCTAGCTATTAGCATCAGCAAGCAAAGATGATGACACCGTCATCCATTCATGCAGTACATCGATCTTCCTGCCATCAAGAGGCGATTAAGGACACCAATATAGATGGACAATTATCATCCAGCAATTTAATTTGAAGAAAGAACTTGATAATTCGTCCATGCCTCGATCGCTCTGGTTGAGCAATGTGACCAGATGTAGTAGTGTTGTATTAATGGAGATGGACGACAGGAGGAATGCAAAGAAGAGCTAGCATAAAATTATCATAGCTCATGGCCAGCACTGCAGCAGATAGCTAGAGTAGTGCAATGCATGCATGAGCTGGGGTTGATTAGGTACATGTACAAGAACCGCTAGTACTACACCAGCAAGGACTAGCTAGATCATCATAGAAATGGTACGAGACCCGGCGCCAGAAAACTCTGTAGCGGCATGTGTCTCGTACCACAGGAGGATGAGAAAAAAAAACAAATCAAGAACCGATCGATTCTAGGGGAGTAAATCGGTGAAAAAAAAGAGAGATTAAAGAGGTTAAGCATTAACAAGAAAACAAAATAAGTAATACTATCCTCTTATCTAGCTTCCCTTCTCCATTAGTAGCTCTTGCTTGTGGCGAAGACCATCAATTCATCAGGGCTGCTGGATGTTACCGCCACCGCCGCTGCTGTGGACGAAGGGCGGTGGCAGCATGTCCTGCAGGAGCCCAAAGTCCTGCGCCATGAAGTGCTGCATCTGGAGCGACGGGGGAGCCGACGAGGTGTTGGTGGTGGTGATTGCGCCTGCACCGGTGCTCATCGGACCGCTCATGCCGTGGGATGACGCAAGGCCTATCGCCGGCGGCACGCCGTGGTTGCTGTGAGCTCCGCCGCGGGGAGGCAGGAGGCCCATCACGTCGAGGACGCCGCCGCCGCCGGGGCGCCCGAACGGCGAGCCGCCCATCTGCGGCAGCGGCGGGAAGGAGCCTAGGGGGTGGTGGCCTCCGACGCCGGCGTGGTGGTGGTGGTGGTGCAGCTGCGCGGCGAGGAGGTGGGTGCTGCCGCGGAGCGTGGCCGGGATGGGGTGCGTGTGCTTGCCCTCGTACGTGGTGATCACCACCGCCGGGTCCTGGTACGACCGCTCCACCCGCTTCTTCACGGGGCACTTCTGCGTCGTGCACCGGTAGTAGCTCCTGCACACAGCCGTTGTCGTTGCACCTCCATTAGAGACCCATAATGTTGTCTAGCTAGCTAGCTATCGGCCATGTACAGACGCAGGTGCATGCAGATGCAGTGGTGGTGCAGGTCGACGATGAACAATTAAGTGTACAAAAATACGTACGTGATTAATTAGAATGTGTTTCTCATACGAAACGTACCTGGGGTATGGGCTGTTCTTGACGGCCTTCTGGCCGTACTTGCGCCACCGGTAGCCGTCCTCGAGGTGGTCGACCTCGCTCTTGGTCATGAACGCGAATCGCGGCTGCCTCTGCCGCTTCTCGCCCTTGCCCTTGGCCTTCGCCGACCTGCAAGCACCAACCTCGCGTCAGCTCCTCGATCGATATGATCTCGTGTCCGCCGGCCGGGTCAGCGCGAACGGAAAGTGATCGCTGCGGATTTCGTTCATACTACGATTGCGATGAGCCGTTCAAACGCGGTTGTTGGCTTGGCTCTTAGCTGGGCGTGCGAATCAGCGAGGCTAGAGTAAGAGCACATGGTTTTTAACAGGTTCACACTGTGTGCTCACACCCCCTTTTCTCTGCTCTCGCTGCACCTTTTTCGCATCTGCGGCCGATTTGTGTCAAGATTGTGCCGTCTGCCATGCTAGCTAGATTGCACCAGAAAGGGAGCTGTGCAAATCCCCTACAGTGAGGGGGACGAATATCTCTTGGACTGCAAGGGGGGCTAAAGCTTTTTCGACCAGACCATTCTCGAGATCTTTGGTTTTTTTGTGTATGATCTTGGTAAAAGGATGAACCAAAAGGGTAAAAGGAGGAGACACAAATGAACAAAAAAAGATTTCAGGGTGCAAATCTTTTTGCCCAAGTGGAAGAAGATGCATGTTCAAGCTATACGCATAGCATGAAATCCATAAAGCGAAAGGGAAAGAGAAGAAGGGTATGCAAGTAGCCGATTTAAGCCATATAATACACTGACCGACTTCTTTTTCGTATTTGTTTTCTTGTGGCATGCGAGTGTGAAACCCTAGCCCAAGTTCACACCTTTGCCTTGCCGCAACCTTAAAAAATGAAAGCAAACAACAAAAAGAAAGGAACAAAGAATGAAAGAATAGAAGAGGAATGAATGAATGACTGAATGATCAGCGGGCAAAGGAAGGAAGCAGAATCTAAGCAACAGAAAACTGACGCCCGCCTAATCTTGATAGGATCACCCCAAAAGCACAAGATAGGTTCCGATTAGCCGAAAGATCTATCCATCGAGAAGTTGCAAAAGGAAAGAAGGTTCCCAAGATTTGCAAGAGAAAAAAAAAACAGCTTGCTGAGGAAATTGACGAGCGAGATCGAATTCCATGTCATACTACTCACCCTTTCTTGTTGCTCTTGTCAGCGTCGTCCTCCTCTCCCTTGCCGAGCTCCTTGCTCTCCTCCCCTTCCCCGTCCCCTTCCGCTTCCTCCTTCTTGAGCGAGTCCTCGATCTCCTCCAGGGCGCCGAAACCGCCGCCGCGTCCTCCGCCACCGCCGCCGCCGCCGCCCGCCGCCTCGCTCGACGAGGAGGACATCGACGACGTGGTGTTGGGCGTGACCGGCGCCGTGCCGCCGCCGCTGGGGGTGGGCGTGGCCGCGGCGAAGCCTCCGCCTCCCGTGTCCACCACCAGCAGCGGCTCCCTCTTGATGGCGTCGTCCCCCGGCACCGGTAGGTCCAGCGCCCGGAACAGCAGGTCGTAGTCCGTCGTCGTCCCCATGCCGTTCGGGCCGGCGTTGAGGTAGTCGGCGAACCACGACGCCGGCGCCTGCTGCTGATGCGCCATCATCGTCATCTCCCCCGCGCCCCCCGGCGGCGGCGCCGGACGCTGCGCGAACAGCGACGACAGCTCATCGTGGAAGAACTCTCCCGACGACATGGCCGCGCCGCGAACAAGGCGTGCTGCTGCTGTTGCTGCTGCGACTAGTGATGCTGGTTCTTGGCGAGGGAGCCAGGGATGGAGGGAGGGAGGAGATCAAGATGGCCAGGGATGGAAGAGGGCGAGGGGTATACGGCTATATGGTAGTGGGGGCGTAGTGAGGCGAGCGAACGAAAGGGATTTGGGGTGTGTTCGTGTGTGTACGTGGTGTGTGTGCGCCGAAGCGAGCGCGGCTATAACTAGGCGTGTAGCGAGCTGATGCGCGTACAGATATACTGCTAGGAGATGGATGGGGGTGGGGTGACGCCGCGATGGTGAGAGAGAGAGAGGTTGATGGATGGTTGGGTGGGGGATTTTTTGTTTTGTTTCTTGCTCCCTTCTCTCTTACCAGCTGCTTTTGGGGTTGGCTTTTTTATTTAATTGATCCAGCTTTTGTGACAGAAACTACTAGTAGTACCAATTGATTAGGCCCAAACGGAACATGTCCATTTCCCCCTCCGCTGGAGTTATGCGCTTGTTTCCATCGCAAGATACAACAATTATCGGTGGGTTAGACCTCACCCTCTCTCTCTGGCTACTAGGCTAGAGTAGACCACACCAGTGAGCAACTGCTAGGAATAATGCAGGATTAGCAGTAGAAGCAACAGTAATCGCGCGGCAGTCCACGGTCACGGGGCGGGGCGAAACGGTGAGTCAGCGGGCGCGCCACCGGCGGCAGCCAGTCACGACGGGTCAAACGGCCCGCGCCGTGGTCAGACGTTCACACCCGACACGTGGCGGTGGCCGGTTTTGACCGGGCCCATCCCCGCGATCTGCTGGCGGGTGGGCACAACCCGATCCTGACGCCAGCGTGACGCCGCCCCGCCTCTGCCCCCGTCCGATCCCCAGCCGACGGCCCAGGGGGATGCGATGCGATGGCGACCGCGACGTGCCTGGAAGAACATGTGCAGCGGGCGCGGCCAGGCAGTCACGGCCGCATCGGGTGGGTCCCGATCCTCCGGTCAAGGCGTCTGGCCGGCGGGCCCCGTGGTGGTTTCCTTCCGGGGACGGTGCACGTCGGGGGCATCGGGAAAGAGCTCCGCTTCTCGTTTCTGGAATGCGATTCGTAGAAGTACTCGCGGGAGCAGGAAATGCAATCATGGAAAAGGGACTCGCGGCGACAGGGGACCTAAGCCCTGTTTGGTCTGGCCACGATTCGTTCAGCGAGCGATTTATTTCGAGCACGAACAATCATGGAAAAAGCGCGCGCGAAACGCATGTTTGAGCGACCCATCCTCTCCTCTTCTTTTTATGTTTCTGTTTTTTGACACGCACGGCGACCGCATTCAAATGTTTGGTGCAGCAGGGAGCATGTGAGCTGGACGCATGTACAGTGGGCATCAGTAGAACGCATGCTATTCTGGGATAGACGACTAGTCCGTGAAGTTTTGAGCCACGACTGTTCCGGAACTGAACTGTTGAGATCTACTGCACGTCTGCAATGCAGAGCTGGTACGGCCGTATGCATGGTTGCGATCGGTCGACGATTAAACCGGACCATTCACTGCAGACCTCAAGACGGAAGCGGTAACTGGGTAGAAATAGGTAGAAAACATGTCTTGGTACTGTACGTGCACGCAGAGTTACGGAGCGTACGTACGCCCGTCGGAGAATTCGGGTCAAAGCCTCGGGCCATCTAATAAAAAAAAAGGTATTTTACAGCGTGTCATTAAAATCCGAACCCCCAAAGGATCACGTGTTGGCCCCCAAACGTGTTCGTTGCCTCACCACACCAGCCAAGCACGAGCGCACCGCCACCACCGGCAGGCAATCGGCCAAAACAACAACTAGCGCAGGCGCAGCCACGGCCTTCAGCCAGCTCCGGCGGCACGCGGCGCTCAACCCCCGGTGTGAAAACGCGGAGCACCGCAAAGGCTCGAGCCTCAACAGTGCTCAACAGCGCAGCCTCGGCCGTGTCCCAGGAAACAGAGCCCGTGTCCTCCTCCCAACCGCTCGCCCCGTTCGTCGTGCCCGCGCGCGGCGAATTAACAAAATAAAACGCGACACGGCAGGGCGTCTGGACGCGGCCGGTGCGTGCCGCCGCGCGCCGCGTACAACGTGGCTTGCGCCGTATGATCGCGGATCGTAGGGACTGCGTGTGAACCCCGCTCGTTCCGGCTCGGCGGATCGCACCTGCTGTTCACGCGGCGTGGGGTGGGCCGGCGCCGATCGATCGGCCGACCAGCGTACGTGCCGGCTCCGGATCTGTGTGCGGCGTGGATCGATCGGCCCTGGCTGCCGATGGCGCGCGGTGTACGTGGAGGCGGTGGGGGGCGTGGCGTGGCGTGGCCCGGACCCCTGCCCTGCGGCGCGCGCGCATTTAAGGCGCGGGCTCGGGCAGAGCTGCTGGTGACGACGGGGAGGGTGGTTTGGTGGGTGCGCGCGGCCTGCTTTTTGTCTCGGAAAGGCCGGTCCAGCCGGGGACGGCGACGTCCTGCCGCTGGTCGGTCCCTTCCGGTCGGGGTCCAACCGTTAACGTACGCGACCCAGCCACTGGCCACACCACCGTTCACGCTCAGCGGCTCAGGCCTGCGGCTGCACTGCGCGCCAGCCCGGGCGACCGGCCCGGCCTGCTGCAAACTCCGTGCCGTGCGTGCTTCGATCTGCCTAGGTCTACTCCCACCGTCGATTGCTCTGGTTGACCGCTCTAGTAAACCGCGGCCCGGTGGCTATTCCTTTCCTTGCTTTACCGCCACTCGTAGATCGACCCAACCACCGCCACAGCTGCTGCGGCGGCGGCGGCTACGTACGTACGTACGTACGGCGGGGGTGTTTCGTACGTATTCAATTCGTCGCTCGTCGATTGGGCGATCGGTGTGCGCTTTTGGCTGTGTTCAGAGTACACCGGCCGGACGTACGCGTACGTACTGGCGTGGTGAAAACCTCTGACACATTGGGCCTCGCTACATTACTGATGATAGACCTCGGCGGATTTGACCGTGTGATCTCTGATCTACACTACTAGCTAGTGCACCACGGTCCATCAGTCTCGATCGATCACGCACGTTAATTCTCCTTTATATTATTACTCCTATTATATAAGCAGGCATGACAAGGCGCCGATATTATAGCCTGATTGGCGTCTAGTAAACTAATCACACACTAGCTTAATGCGGCGAGAATATTCACACTACACCGGCCGGGCCGGGATATAACATGACCTCAACAACCTGGCCGTGTTTAGTTGTGGTGGAGAAAAAATACTTTTTTTCTAGGATGCGTGTGATGTGCGGGGATGAATAGAAAAGAGGAAAAAATAATTTTTGGGGATGCGTGTTCTGTGAGAGGAATGAATAGGAAGAAAAAAAGTAGTTTTGGAAACTAAACGCTGCCGAACTTCACTACTAGTTTCACTTACACCAGCAGATATAAGTAGCTAGTAGATGTGTACCTACTGCCTTGGGAATTGGCCAGCCGAGTTGCAGAAAGGAGTCGGCGCAAGTTTGGCAAGGAAACAGATTCTTCTCCAACAAATTTTTCCTATTCACCCCATTCACACAACACGCTTCCTAGTGCACTATTCATCACAAAAAATACTTATTGTTCTCAATCTAAACACAGCCTGGCATCAACTCCTGGTCGATCTAAACTGGGGGTGCTTAGGCGACTATAGCCTCGCCATCTAGAAAAGACCGAGGTGACATGAAGGAACCACTACTGCAAAAATGTGACTCTAGATCACCATGCTGTCCACGCCACGCTGGTCCGGTCCATGGAAAAGAAAAAAAAAAGGCCTTTCTTAGAGCCTGGCATGGCATGCGCGCGCGCGACTGCATGTAGCCTCTATTTTGGACTTGAAAGCTGCCGCCTGTTCCACCTAAGAAAAGTAGCAGCATGCATGACGCAAAGGCCCCGGCTCCAAACCTTGGATCTTGTCGTGTACAGAAAGTACATGATTTCGTTGCACTGGATTATATTGGTTTTGTTTTTGTTATAGCTAGCTTCGTCCCATTTTAAAACACTACACAAGAGGTATATGTATAGTTGTTTTCTCAATTTGAAGCATTATATTGAATCTTTTTTTTTTTTCTGTTGCGGTGTTTGATATCACACCACATATACTACTCTACTACAAAACCCATGGATTATAATGCAAACCAAAGATACTGAACAGCGAATCATCCATTAGAAAAACGAGGGAGATCACCAGAAAGGAAACTAGAGAGGGAGCCGCATTTATTGCGGTTGGAGGGATGTCGCTATTATCCGGTAGATGCTCAGACAACCGATGTTAAACCCATGGGGAAAGATCCAGGCCCAAGGTCAAAAATCGCAAATCTGAAGAGCACAAACGAACAAGGTAGCGCCACATTATGCAGGACGCTTTCGTCCCCCCTATAGATTATCAGCCGTCGATCCATCCCATAGGAGGAGCACATAAACCCGTCAACGAGGGAGGCAGAAACCAACTGCTAATCAGCGTATCCTATGCTCATGAGGCTCAGACGAACTGACGAAGACGCCCCCAAGCAAGTTGGCCCGGGTCCAAACCTTTTATAATCCCTCTGCGCGCAGCGCGTCCCTGTGACATGTGAGTGTGACTCATGTTACTGTCCCCGCGACCTAATCCCTCCATGGGGTTGACTTGTTCCAAAGTCTCTTCTTTCAAGCTAAGCAAGCTAGTATTCCTAAACTTCATTGGGTATTCTGTATTGTTATTCCGTGAGGAAATGTTTAGAGATCGCCGAATCTAGAGAACGTTAGAAAACGTCTGATCCACCTGTTCTTTTTTAGATCAAATCGCTTAGAATATATGGCCTGGTCTCACCTGCTCCACAACGATCGTTGCTGGACCGGCCTGGGCCGCGGCTCCGGAGAATATCTGAATATGCATGTGCATTTGAAAAATGCGTACGTCGCCGGGGAGACACGGCGGCGTTCCGGCGCACATCGATCGTCAGCACGTACGCACGAAATAAGATTCCGGTGCAGTGCATGCGCTCGGAGTGGCTGGTTTTTTCTGTTTTCTTTAGCTCACTCATGCAGTGCTTTGCTCTCAGTCGTGTTTTCGGGCGCAGGTTTTTATTACGTATGCCGTGCATATTATTTGCCTTTTCGAGACGACGTTTCGGCGCGTGCGGGGAATGTACCCAACATAAGCAGGCAGATGATTCAAACTGGACGAGAGATCCCGTGGCAACACGTATGCGCGTCATGTCACGAGCAACGTACGGTTTGTTTCTGCAGCTAGCTAGCGTTTGTGCCTCGGAGCAAGGTACAGCTACCGCTCGGCAAGGTTGACCGAGTAACAGTATCGCCGCCCTCAGTTGGTGGTGCGCGCAGATTCGAGCTGCCCAACCACGAACTCCATGACGAGTTCGAGATCTCCATAGTCCGGTCTGATCCCATGACCAACCAAACCAACCGATCGATCGACCGGTGCAGATGATAGCAGCCGCGGTGCCGCACGTCCCTCTCGGCGGCGCCCCCGCCCGTCGACGTCGCCATCGATCCATCACCGTCCATCGTCCCCATCCACGCCATGCGACGCGCGCGCGCGCCGCGCGGACGGACCACCGGTGGACACGCCACCGCGCCGCGCGCGCTGGTCCGCGCTTCGCGCCGCACACGACGCCTCCCTCTACTACCTCCCATTGCCATCGGGCACGTTGCCACCATGCGCTTGCGCGCGCGCGAGCTAGAACCACCGCTCGCTGATCTCGCCACGGGCTATGGCATGGTGACGTGGGCGGGGACGCAAGCGTCGCGTCGTTGGGCTTCACCGGGCTGGGCGGGGGAACACGTGGTCCGCCCGGGGGGTACCAATCCGCCGTCAATTCAGCCTTGCACGGCTAGGCAGCCACCGACCGTGACATGCGCCGAACCGTACCGTGCACCTCCGATCGATCCAAAAACTTTCACCAGTGTATCGCGACGAAATCAGCGCACACACACCCTAGATTGCGAGTAGATGCAATGATGCTATAGTTGCTAGGATACCAATGCTAGCTCCTACCGGCATGAGAGCACTAAGTATCTCGAGATGTCGAGATTAAACTACGCTTTTTATGCGCACGATGTTAACTCGATCATGTTAGTTTGGGCTATGTTAAGTCTCCATCGGAATGGGTAGCCGCCACCCGGAGCTAGCTAACTTATTCTGTGCTACCTCATCGATCAATCTTTTCCCTCTCACATGTGAAAAGAGGTACGTGCACGCAACATATGTTTGCCGTGGCCGCAGGCTACGAGCGAGTGAGCGGTGGTGAAGTGGCTAGCTAGGTTTGCCAAACGCGTAGCTCTAGCTGCTGCAGTTGGGTGGGGATTCGGCCGGCACAGCATCCGCAATCATCTCTAACCCTTGTACTTATTCGGCGTAAGTGAGGCAGGAAAGTGGTATCCACAGTACAGTAGTATCGACATGTAACTTGTTGCATTTGTCCCCTCTTCACGTACTAGCTATATATACTCCATTGTATACTCTATTAGCTATATATATATGTAGCGTTGGTCCCGCGCTGCTGGTGTGTATCTTAATTCTCGGCTGCTAAAGTTTTGCGCTTGGGTTGTGGAAGCTAGCAGTGGGAGTTTAACTTTATTACCGAGGAGTAGATCATGGGAGGGCTTGAACTTGATGCTTGCACGGCATGGAACAATCAAGACGTGGGAATTGAGTAGTTTATTGCATATGGGCTTGACTTGATCTTGTTAGACAGACTCACAGACCTAACAAACCACCCATCCATCATCGATGGAGTCAAACGCTGCCCTTGGACCGCCAACATGTTCAGCTTGGACCAGTGACATCGGCCTCCCATGAGCATGACGTACGCAAACCATGTATGCATGAATGTTCTAACTTCTGTTTGTCATGTCTATCATCGTTTACATAGTACTACCTCTGCACATAAACAAACACACTATAGTTACTACCTGCAAAAACAATCCACCCATAATTTTTGGATATTTTTATTGTTGTCTTGAACCTTATTACTTTTTCCCAAAGAATCAGTCCTGTAGGTAAATGTGTCAGCATTCCACGAACAGTGTTCCACGATGACGATTAATAACAGCCAGGCATTAGTCTTACGCTCTTAACCGGTACATCTCTTTTCCAAAGGAGGGCGTTTTTTTGATCCAGTCAAAGAATCCAAAACCCTCCACAAAGCTGAAAACTGAAATGTCTCGGTTTTGCCATGCATGCCTTCTGCTTTCCCGACTAGATCGCCCAGCCACCAAATTGACCGGGTCGTAATCCTGACCATGGCCTCTATATGGCTCTGATTGATGGCCACGGGCAGCCAAAGCAAGGCAAAGGGAAGGAAAGGGGTGCATGCAGCCATGCAAGTGGAGAGGCTTCATAGGCCGGGAGAACCCCTGGTTTCCATGCTCCCCACTCAGATAAGATGGCGTGGAAAAAGTATGCCCCATGGGGCAACTTTCCTTTACGTTTTATCCTGAAAGTGATGTGATCATCTGGGTTGAGTTGGGGGAGTTGGAACTGGTGTTCATGCCTGCACCCCCCTTTATGCTCTCTCAGCTTTTGGCACAGGATTTATCCGGATCTCTTTCTCGGCTTCCAGTTCATACTAGTATAGTACTTAGTGGCAATGGAATTGAAAGACATTGCTTTGTTAGCAATAATATGCTTAGCTTACTCATACCATGATGATTCTGATTTATGCCTTGGCGACTGTTTGATTTGGTCAAACGAGTCACGGGACGTGCATGGTCCAAGGGGGTTCTGTGGCGATCCTCAGCCACTTGCTTCATTGTTTACTCGCCCCCTTTGGACCAGCAGCCAATCCACGGGGAAAGCTTTCAATCAGGTTCAACGTCATGTGATCGGCCTGTCTCTGCTTTAGAAAACTCTTTGATGCCCTAGTTTATGATGGCAGATTGGCATTTCAGTTACATCAGGTATGCTATCTACCGGTCAGATGCCCATTCTTCTGTATACCTTATTTTTGCGAGAATGTAGGATGGTATACCTAATCCTACAATGTACTACACCTGTGTTGGTTTTCATAGTCCTTTGTCATAAAAAGATGTACTAGTAGCATAATGCCTTTTTTGTGATAATTGGTAAATTCTAGAAAGGGAAGGAGCAGAAGTGTTTCCTGCTTGCATGATTTTTGAATTCGTCAGTTTTACACCATGGTTATATCAAAACAAATCTAAACTTAACTTGGAAGGTGCTTTTTCCTGTCCTTTTTTTGTCAAAAAAAAAACTTTCGCAAGAGCCTTACAGGACAAGAGTACTGGTTCTTGTCAAAGATCGTTACAGGAGTGGACTGACCACTGACCATATATGCCTGCAGAGTTTATTTATAGATACGCGTGGCAGTTTGCATGGTGTTATACCCCCCAAATAATTTTCTTGGGGCTCCTTTTGACTTGCACTCGGCAGTCGGCACTCCTGACCAGTTGGGTAGATCGAGGCGAGAGACAGTGTTTTTATACACATAAAGCCCTTTGTCTTGGGGCCGCTACGAATCTTCTTCAAGTCTCATTCAGGGGTGTTCACACCTCTCCACTTGGGGCTCTGGCTGGGGGTGGGGGGGGGGGGGCGAGCTCCAATGATTACCTGTGCTGAGCTCACAAAGTTTGGGATGGAGAATACAAGCACACAGTGGCAGTTCTACGTGGCTTCACGAAGGAGTTGTTTACATGCTAGAGATTTACTATTTCTCACATCACATCCATCCCATCATTTTTCATCCTTTCCTCACTATTTATTGCTACAGTATATATCTGCTATAGTAAATCTCCACCAATCTCTACCAACTAAACACCCCATAGAAACCTCAGCCTCGGTGAAAAGAAAGGGCCCTCCGATGATCAACGTTGTTCGCACACAGTGTGCTACCGCGAGCCATCCTGCAGACATGGTGAGGAAGCATGCATGAAGCAGCAGTCCATTGTGTGTGCTACGAGAATGAAGACTCGCCGAGTCGCCGTAGATGCATCCGTTAGGTTGGAGAAAGCATACGACGACCCATCTATTCAGCTCGAAGTCTCGAACACATAAAAGAGACCTTTCTGGTGGTGGCAATAGGCATCGAGTTGAACTCAACAGCAGAGACACATTCCGTTCTGCCGCCCACTGATAGATCTTTTTTTTTTGCGACCGTGCAATGGCACGTTTTTCATTAAGGAGAGGTTAGAGGAGAAGTTTTACAAGTGCACCCCGCACCCACACGAAAGATAAGTCAACCTAAATTGACTTATCTACGTTACAACAGGCCGATAAAAACAATTACATGACCCCTAATTGGCGACCGAGAAGCAGCGATGGCATGAAGTGTGCTTGACTCCAATTATTCCCCTCCTGGTTGATGTCTTGGATCAGCTGAGCTGTGTTGCGCGATTGTCTCCCAAACGTTCTTGCATTGCGCTCGAGCCATAGCGACCAGGCCACCAAAACTACCAGGGTGTCGAAAGATTTCCTGTCAGCCGTCTGAATCCTCTTCCTGGAGCTAGACCACCATTCCTGGAACTCAGCAAGCTGGTTGGGCGTCGGCGACAGAAGCTGAAGGCCAACACTCTGCAGTATGTTGAACCAGATCACTCTACTAAACACACATGTTAATAGGATGTGAGAAATCGTTTCCGATTCTTGTCCACAGAGAGCGCAAGCATCATCGTTCTGGAGATTGTGCCTTCTGCGTCTGGCTGCTGTCCAGCACTTATCATGGAGTGCTAGCCAAACAAAAAACTTGCATTTTGGAGGTGCTCTTGTTTTTTGGAGGATTCTTGCACCCAAGATCTCATGTTGGCCCAAAAAGAATGCCCGGTATGCTGATGCCGTGGTGAATTGTTGGTTAGCCGTCCATTTCCACAAAGGGGTGTCATCGATATCCGCTTGCAGCACAATTCGACGCACTTTATCCCAAATAAGCAGAAAGTCTAGGAGGACCTGGACTGTAATGGCGCCTGTTATTTGCTTGACCCAGGCTCTGTCATGCAACGCTTGATCGACAGTGGTGACCTTAGCTGCCCGAGGCTGAACGGCCTGGTAAAGACATGGGGCAATATCCATGATCGCCTGACCATCTATCCACCGATCCCTCCAAAAAAGGGTGTTCTTGCCGTTCCCCACTGCCATGGTTATGGATGCGTGAAACATCGCGGCCACCTTGGGCTCGACCGTGTCAGGTAGGCCACACCAAGGTTTGTTGGGCTGGGTACGTTGCAACCATAACCATCGAAGCCTTAGAGCGTAACCCATCAGTTCCAAATTGGGGAGTCCTAGACCACCCAAGTCGACCGGGCGACAGACCTTTGGCCATGCCAACTGGCAGTGCCCTCCCGAACATGCTTCAGAGCCCTTCCATAAGAAAGCGCGGCTGATCTTATCGATTGCTTCAATAGCCCAAGTAGGCAGTGCAATTGCTATTGCTGTGTGCACCGGGATTGCTAAGAACTTGACCTTAACCAGTACCCCACGGCCTGCTTTAGTCATCATATTTGCTTTCCAAATTGGAATACTATCATGGATCTTGTCAAGAAGCGGCTGCAGTTCATGTCTCTTTAACTTATGGATGGACAGTGGAATGCCGAGGTAGTTTGCAGGGAATTGTTGCAGCCGGCCTGGAAAAAAAGTCATTAGGGTGCATGTTTCCTGTAACCGGCATTGGATGGGTGAAATGAGACACTTGTTGGGGTTGCTGTGGAGGCCCGATGCTTTCCCAAAAATTTGTAAGATGGACGTGGCCAGTACTAAATCTTGTTGTACTGGGGATAGGAATGCCACAACATCATCCGCATATAGATATAACCTCTGTATGATCCGCCTGTTATCCAAAGGGAGCAGCAGGCCATTCTGATCGGCCAACTTGAATAGCCCGTTTAGCGCTTCCATGACCAAGGTGAAAAGCATGGGGGAGAGGGGATCCCCTTGTCTGAGCCCACGGGCATGGGGGATCCTACGACCCGGTACTCCATTTAGCACCACTTTTGTACTTGCAGTTGACAAAATGATGGAAATCCAATTGAGGCATCGATTAGGGAAGCCCATGTGTCTTAGGATCGCCAGAAGGAACGACCAGCTGACCGTGTCAAAGGCTTTCGCTATGTCTATCTTGATAAGAGCCGATGGTCGCTTGTGTTGATGTAAATGCTTGGCCGTTAGCTGGACCCCTCTGAAATTGTCATGGAGCAATCTTCCACGGATGAATGCACTCTGGTTATCACCGACCAGTTTTCCAATTTGGGGTGTTAGTCTCCTGGCCAAGACCTTGGTGAGCAGTTTGGAGAAGCTGTGAATTAAACTAATTGGCCTGTAGTCGCCTATGTATTGTGGGTCCTCTTTTTTGCGTAACAGGATCATGTATGCTTGGTTGAGGAGATGCAGACTGCGACTGTCCAGCGACCAGATTGCCCGGAATGCTCGGATGATGTCGTGCCTGATGACTTGCCACGCGAAACGGTAAAAAAGGCCGGTGAAACCGTCGGGACCTGGCGCTTTATCAGTGGGCATTTCTTTGATGGCCTCCCAAATCTCTTGTTCAGTAAACTGATCCTCCATCGATGACATGTCCAGTGTCGGCAGCCCCAGCTGAGCAAAGTGCAACTTGGCCGTGGTGGGGACGCTTGTGCCCAGCATGTCATCAAAATGCTGGTAAATAATCTCTGCCTTTGCCTCTTCATTTATGATTTCCATTTCCCCCACTTTCAGCGACCTGATCTTGCTCTTTTTATTTCGGTGGCAGGCTTGCAGATGAAAAAACTTTGTATTTGCATCGCCCTCCTCCAGGTATGTGATGCGCGATCGTTGTCTCATAATCGTGCGTAGCAAGGAGGCCAACCCGAGGCATTTAAGCTTCATTTTGTTGCGTAGGTTACGCTCATGGGTGGCAAGAATTCTGTTGTCTTGTGCTTGATCGAGCCGCAGGACCACTTCCTTGGCTATTGCCAGCTGAAGTCTGATGCAGCCGACGTGTTTAGCGCTCCAGCGCTTCAGTGCAATGGCTGTGTTCCTGAACTTGAAGTCGAGAGCACGAAAGACATCGACCCCTCCCTCTGGCCATGGGCATGTCCACGCTTCCTTGATAACCTCTAGGCAACCGTCGTATTTTACCCAGATGTTCTCGAACCTGAAGCGTTGGAAGGAGGAAAAGGCAGTGGCTGTTTGAAGCATCATTGGCGCATGATCAGAACATTGTGACGATAGGGCGTTGAGGCTGTGATTAGGAAACCATGACACCCAGTCTTCCGTCACCAGAACTCGATCAATGTGGGAGAGGGTTGGAATCGCTCGTTCATTACTCCATGTGAATTTGCGACCTTGCAAATGTAGTTCCAGCAAGTCCATGTCCTCCAGGAATCGGCGGAAGGAGCCCATGAGGGAATGATTCAGGCGGTCATTGTTCTTGTCAGCCGCCCTATAGATCATATTGAAGTCCCCACAGATCATCCACGTTCCGGCGCGCCCGTCCCTGACGCTGCGCAGCTCATTTAGAAATCTCGGCTTGTCAGCCTCCACGCAAGGCCCATAGACACAAGTGAGCCACCATGCATTTCCATCAACTTCCTTTATCTTAGCCGTGATGGAAAACTCACCACGCGAAACGTTGGTGATTTCCCATGTATCCCTTCGCCAAGCAAGCAAAATTCCCCCCGATGTTTGAATAGCTGGCAGGTCAACATAATCGAACCCGATTCCCAGCATATCCAACAGCAGCTGATCATTACAGGAATTCAGTTTTGTTTCCTGGAGAGTGAGGATGGAAATACGTTCCTGCGCGACCAAATCTCGAATTACATTTCGTCGGCCTCTGGAGTTGAGTCCGCGCACATTCCAAATCAACATGTTTTTACAATTCATGGGGTACAACTTGGCGACCGTAGAGTACAAGCGACCGAGACCTATAAGTCTCCCTCCACCAGGGCCGCCGCGAAAAGAGGTGCCCTGTCAGGCAATAGGGCGTCTATGGCCTCAGCCTGGGACTCGGAAAGTCCAGCCGCAAACGTTTCCTGGAGCCGTTTGAAGGATGTGGCATCGAGCGTGGAGATGCCGTTGTCTTGTCCCAGCTTCTTGAGCAGCACACACTGTGCCTGTAGCTCCGGCTTGGAGATGCGAAGATGCGACTTCATGGCGAGCCGCTCGCTTCTTCTGATCGGTGGTGGCTGAGACGGTGGCGCACGCGGCCGTCGGCGTGGTGGCGATTGTTGGAGCAGCGCCGGCGACGGTGGTCTGCAGACGGAGTTTGTGAAATTAGCGACGACTCCCCTTGTCGGTGTTGCCACCTCGGGTTCAAATTGCAAGTGGATGAAAGGGGGTGGGGACGACAACGCTCGGTCGCGATGGCGACGGTAAGTGATCAAAGAGACCTGAGACGCGCGCGCCGTAGCTGGAGCGGATGGGGCCTTTGAATTTGAAAACGAACACAGGCCTGGAGACCCACCAACCTCCTGGCCCGGCCCAGGTGCGACTTGCTCTGCAGACGGCCCATGTGACCGCGGCGACCCTGTGCCCAACTCCATTTCCTGCGCTGTACTAGAGGCGTTGACCACTGATAGATCCCATCAGCCATTACACACTGACCAGACTTTTACCAGCGTCTAGTCGGCGTCAAAAGCGAACGCCATGACATCCCTGGCCCCTGGGCCGGGCTGAAGTGGGTAAAAGTATTTTTTTTCTAAGAAGCATGTTATGTGAGGAGGATAGATAGTAAACGTGAAAAAGGAATTTTTAGGATACGTATTCTGTGAGGAAATAAATAGAAAGTAAAAAATCCTTCTCGTAGCTGAACACTTCTCGTAGCTGAACACAGCATGATACGTCGGAGACCACCTGCAATCCCACCTGTCTCGTACCAACCAGGCAACCATCCATCCACTACCCTAGCTCGTCGGAGACCGCCGGTCAAAGCTCGGATCTCCCAGCAAAAGCCCTGGTTCATACCAGGTTTACAAAACTGCTACAGTACTAATTTTTTTAAATAAAAAAATCAGTCTGGCTAACCGGTAAAACCGGCCGGCTAACCGATAGTAGTGGCTATATAGTGTTGGTTTAGAAGCGGTAACCGGGTTTTTTACAACCAGACCAGACCAGTTTGGTCGAAAACCGGTCGGCTCGGACGGTGGGTGTGAGGCGAGCTGCCGAACCGTGCGTGTGCCTTGCTCCGCTCTCGCACGGGGGCGCCCACCGCCGGAACGCAGACGCACGCACATGTAGATATTCACTATTTCTTCTATCACATATATCACATCATTTTACATCTTTTTCTTACCATTCATTGCTACAGTGCATATCTGCTATAGGAAATCTCCACATTTCTCCAACAACTAAGGGTGCGTTTAGTTCAAAAAAACACTATTCATCCAAATTTTTTCCATTCATCCTATTCCTCCCACTCACGTAACATTATTTATCTATCGTGTATTTTTGGTGAACAGTGTATTTTTACTAAACACCCTCGTAGCACGGGAGCAGCGCGCACTGGGGACGCGGTGGGCACATACCGTGCCTGGTGCCATGCTATTTCCAATTGGTTATGCATTGCTGCTGGTGCGGACGCGACGCCTGCCTGCGCGCGGGGACAGGACAGGCGATCGAGGCGAAGATGTCAACGCCCCCGCGAGAACTTCCGTTGGAGCGTAACGTAGCGTCGGTAGCGAGGCCGGGGATCGATGCCCGTGCGAACAAAAAGAGAGAGAGAGAGGGGGTCAGAAGGCTCAGAGCTCAGAGGGAGATGTCTGTCTGTCCGTCCGTCCGGCCGAGAGATTCGCCGGCCTCTGAGTTTGTGTCCCCGAGCTGCGCAGAGCTCCCGCGTGATTCGTGGTGGCGCCCCTGTTCGCCTGCGGCTGCATCGGTGTCTGCAACTCCGCGGTTGTAGTAAAGCATTGTCGTGTCCAACCGTCGGATCGATCAGTAAAGCTCACTGGCGTGATGGCTGATCGATCATCG
The DNA here is from genome assembly GCA_015342445.1 of Digitaria exilis. NCBI lineage: Eukaryota > Viridiplantae > Streptophyta > Magnoliopsida > Poales > Poaceae > Digitaria > Digitaria exilis. Next base: position 1,041,453 of record JACEFO010001882.1, read on the forward strand.
ATGGGCATGGGCGACGGGATATACTAGTGGTTGTGTTTAGATGCAAAAGATCTTTTGCACTTACTATTCATTCCCCTCACAGAACACGCATCCCTAAAAATTTCTTTTTCACCTTTCCTATTCATCCCCCTCACATAACACGCATCCCAGAAACAAAAGATCTTTTACCTTCAACAACTAAACACAGCCACTGCATTTGGGCATGGAAATCGAAGCTTCATGTAGCGCGCAAGGTCAAACGCAGATGCCCGAGTATTTTAGCTCACGTCCCGCCCTTGGCCGTTTTTTATATCTAGCTCCTGGAACTGCCAACTTGTAACCGGCATTTCGAGGAGAGCTGGTACGGGGTTCCTGTCGACCGCGGCAAGGTCGGTGATTTTGAACGGGGAAGATGCCAAAAGTGCTGGTTGTTGCGGCGGCGATTCCGGTTTTGGCTCTAGTTTACGAAAATGCATCTTTCATGTGTAACTAGTACATCTTAAAGTGTCTCTCCGAGTGATTACCTTTTGCGTAATTGGATAGTCGCGGTTTTTAGTCAAGAACTACGTACTTACCAGTGCATGTGTGTGCTAATCTAAGCTAATACAGTATATCAGTTCCTTTTTTTTCAGGACCGTGCCTAGGCACGTATTTCATTAAAAGGAAGACGTATATCAGTTCCAGTGATCTGATTCACTGTCTAAGTACAAAACGCGCGCTAGCTGACATTCTGTTCCAGCTACGAACGGGTTTAAGGTTCGACTCGACTGAACCCCAAATGTAGCAACCAAACAGCAATGCTTATGAGGCCAGAAGTCTCGTTCGATCTTCTTCATTCAGTAATTGGACTGCCGCAGCAGTGCCCACGAATTTGATTTCACAGGCCCAAATCAGTCGCCTCATGAAGGAAACAAGAAATACAGGCCCATAAAGAAGAGCTATTCTTGAGTGTGAGACAGGGAGCAAGCGAGCGAGCATCCATCCACAGCAGAGCAAAATAGCATATGCATATATGAGGGCAGGGGGTGTTTAGTTGGTGGAGATAGACGGAGATTTCCTGTAGCAGATATGCACTGTAGCAATGAGTAGTGAGAAAAGGATAGGAAATGATACGATGGATGTGATGGGAGGAATAGTGAATATTTAGAATCTAAACAAGTCAGGGAGAATAAACATTGCAGTGACATCTACAGTTAGTTGGGCCTGGAAGGCAGAGCTCGTGCGCCTTTGCCTGCCATATGCCAAGCCTTGTCGGTTATTAGTCCAATTTTCACACAAGCATACAGATACCACCACCTAGAGCATCAGGTCATCAGCAGAGATCCAATGCCTGACGCAAGACATAACCTGCCGCCACAAAAGTCACATGAATATTAACCACGCACACAGTTGCAGAAACACACATATAGCTGCAGCCATCAGAATCGCATTGCCAAGCTGTGTCGTATATGCCTCCGCTCCAGTAATCCACTCAACATTAAGGCGATCTTAAATTCTTTGCCCGAAGAGGAAGGATTGTCAGATAATAAACCGTGTGCCCTGTTAGTTTACAGGCTTTCCATGCAAGAAAGAGCCGAACCTGCAAAACAATTCTAACGGATTTTCGAGGCCTCTTCTTGTTTGATGCAAGAAAGGCCTGAAACGTCAAGAATTGTCTGGAATAAACTACTAAATATTCAGATGGAGTTTAAACTATTCTAACGGATTTTACAGCCCTTTTCTTGCTTCATGACAAGGGCATGGGTCATATATATCCACTATGCACATATAGCTTAATGTGAATTAGAACATGCAGTCAACAATCCTGTTAAGTATGTGAAACTCTGCCGATGAACCATTTCGAAAATAAGTCAACATCCATGAACAATCTACAAGCAAGAACATAGGCAAACGGTAAATTGTGCATACAAAATTAGTTGTCCATTCTGCCCTATTCACACATCATTTACGATATCTACGGGGTTCATCCCTGCTTAATGTTCAAACATTCTACATCTTAAAGCACAGAGAAACAATAACCATCTTCAGCAACTAAAAGAAATGAGACAAGCACAGTGATAGTGAAGTACAAGACACAGTAGTGGTCAAGATCATGACGCGCTACATGAGGTGACGAGAAAGACATTAGATATGTTCCCTCAAAAAAGAAAAGAGAGAGAGAGAAGAGAAGAAAGACATTAGATAAGCGAACTTTTCCGGGCAAGCTACAGAATTTTAATATCACACAGGGAAGGTATGAAACTCAATGAAGTTCACAATGTCAATGATTTATCACATTATGTAACATCCTACAAAGCATAGTGGGACTCCGCACATCATACGGGAACCACCAGACGTGCCCTAACAATTAACTAGGTTGCCAAAATTCACATGCTGCAGGCAAAAGGCATCCTACCCTTTGTCTATAAAACCAGTGGAACTGTTCAGAAACCTGGTCCAAAATCCTGAAAAAAATATATAATTCAAGATGGTTAGTACATCAGATTATGACAGAACTAAAACATTAGAGTGAGTCCAAAAAATAATTCTTAAAAACTTATAAACATTGAAGAACTAGAGTAAACACGTAAATAAATTTGTAGACATTGAACCCCCTTTAGAAGGAATCCTGCAAATACAAAAAAAAGAGTAAAACTTCAATAAAACCACAGATGTAACAGTAACACCAGATAAGTCAAGCATAAAGCTAACTCGAATACCACCCTAACTTCACATGCATACGAATGAGTAATGACCATACATGGACATGCCAACCTGCCAATTTGTTTAGATGTCAGACAGTCAGACCCTTCCCCTTTGCAAGGAACATAAAAAAGGAGCAGAAAGAAATGCATCAGCACATAATAATTGCTGCCCCTGACATTAGGTCCAGTAAAACAGAAATTCTTTAGCAGGATAAGATGTCAAAATTGCTATACTTTGTAATTAGAAATCCATGTACAATTAAACATCAAGGCCCCATGGACATCTCAGGGTCTAACAGCATATGCACCATGAAAATGTCAATTTGTAAAGGGATGATACAGAACGATGAAACACTTAGCAATAAAAATTAAGGAGTCCTATGATACAGGAATTTATGAAACACTATTGGGTGGAACACAAGGAAGCAAACTAAAGATATCATACAGACTGCAAGAGAAATCTCGCTACAAAATAGTATACACTTAAACAACTAATCTATGCTTGCATGATTTAACTTACAAAATTATAACTATAAGAAGATATACTGTGAAAAATGAACACTCACGTTGATCATACAAACATTGCCAGCTCAGGCCGGCTGAAGATATTGTTCCCATCATCCTTCAGGGCTGGATAGGCAGCAACAAGTGCATCTTGTGCACCAATATACAGTGAGTTGTAGATCTTCCAATAAACTTCACGCACTTTCCTTGCTGGATGGAAAAGGCCTTGGAGGCAATAATTCAAAATCACAGCAGCACCTAACGCGACTCTCATCCCCTCAATTGCTTCCATGACAGCATTTATGACATGCGGAGATGTCTCAAATATATTGGGCCAGACAAAATTGAGCAAATGGACAAGAGCATCCTCACAACCTAGGCCAGCCACACCAAGAGCAATGTGCTTAGCAGCAGATGCAGCTGTCTGCCGATGAACAAGGTCTCGGTCCATGAGAGCGTCTTCAAGCAAGGGACTGACAGCATATATGTAATCTTTTCCCATCTCACCAATATACTCAAACAGGAAAGAGAGAGACTTCAAGACACCATTCTGGACATTGAGCTCTGGGACCCGGTATTCATTCATGAGAGCAGGTAGAACTGTGAAAGGTGAGCAAGTTTCAGCAACAATGGCAATTGCTACGGTAGTGCAAACACGGTTCGGCCGCTCCTGCACCTTCAAGTTATTCAATAGAGTGGCTAACACATCCTGTGGCCCAATGGCCTTTGCAATGTAACCAAATGTGTTCACAGTGGCTCTCCTAATACCCATCTTGTGAGCCTTCAACATTTCAAGTAGCTCGAAACAAATTCTCATCCATTCTCTAGCAGGAACAAATTCTGCCCCACGATCAGCAATTCGGCCAACGAGATCAATGCAGTTCTCTTGAACCTTCTCATGCCTGTTCTTCAAGATGGGGGTCAAGCGAGGAAGAAGATCCTTAATTGGGGGAGTCATCTTAGTCATACCATTGACATTCACGATAGCCTTCAAAGCTCCTAGAATTGAACCCAGAACTTCAGGATACTCCTCTCCTAAATACTCATAAAGCACAACACCCAAGTGACCCATGAGCTGCTCCTCCTGGCAATGCTTCATGACAATGGCTATCCTTGAGATCAGATCAGCTGCTTGCTGCCTGACTTTCGCACTTTTGTTGTTCAACCTCCACTTGATGGTACCACAAACCTGAGGAAGGTAAGGCTTAATTCTCTGTCCAAGTGCATTAACCACAACCCCAAAACCATTAAGCATGACATTTGAATCATCACTTGTTTGTTCTTGGAAAGCATACAGGATACCATCAATAAGCATCTCCTCCAGACGAGCATCAACATCTGAAACACCCAAGTTGGCCACCACCTTTTCAATTGTCTCCATTACCATTCTCCTGAAGGGCTCGCTTTCATCTTTCAGATCCTCAACAATCCTCCCAACAATATTAGCAACTCCAACCTTGTTTGCAATCTCCACTGTAGTTTCCACAAGTTCCTTATAGTTCCTACGATCAAGAGCCATTCTTCTAACCCAGAAATGACTAAAAAACTTTGGAAGGATGTCATTCTGGATATAGTCAGCCTCTACACCCTCTGTACTCACACACTGCTTTACCACCTTCAGAACAATCTTCTTCATCTCTTCATCTGGTGACTGAAACTCCCTAATGAGGACCTCCATTACCCCCTTTGTGTAGTAACTAGCATACACAGCGTCCATAAGAGGTATGATGAAACCAATGGCCTTTAAGAAGGCAGCAAGGACCTTGCCACGGTGAGATTTAATACCCTTCCACAAAGGCCTCAATATAGTATCGAAACTTTCTATACCATAAGGGGCAGCAGCCTCAGCAAGTGCAGCGAGAGAGTGCAGTAATTGTCCGTACTTTCTGGTTTTCATCAATCAGACCATGCTCAATGATCTCAACCAGTGATTTGAGATGTGGCAGAACAGCACAACCCATGAGAATAGCAATCTGCTGAACGACTTTGATTCCAGTGTGCCGAGCCTGCCAAGATTTCTTACTCTGACAGACTGCCTTCAAGAACGGCAGGAGGGCTGGTATACCCAAAGCTGAAGCCACCACACTGAATGCCCTAGCTGTAGTATTTCTTACGTACTCGTCAAAGTTATCAATATCCGGGCGCATTGAAGCAATCATAGTGGCAAGACCAGCTGCTTTGCTAAGATTTGAGATAATCTCCCGACCCTCAACACGAGCATAATAGTCCTCATCAATTAGCAATGGCTCAATAACCACAAGAATCTTATGCACGAACGGACGGACAAGTTCATCCAGCTTAAACAGCACCCTGTCAATGATCTTAACCAGAAGATGCCTCTCCTGATCCTCTAGTGTTGGCTGCATAAGTAAGGGAAGGATTTTGTTAAATAGTGGGCCTGCACCGAATTCCCGGGCTTTGTCTGTCAGCTGACGAAGTGCTGCTTTTCGCTGTTGGGGTGTGCCATTCTTCACCTTAAGCAGCAGTTTCATGATCTTCCTCTCCTTCTGCTCCTCTGGCGATAGCTGCTCCTCCCCTTCCTCATTCAGCAATATTCCAAAGTACTGGTAATCCTCTGGCTTCATGAGTGGTAATCCACCAAGTAGTTCCTTGGGCACATCAAACTGTTGCCCACGATTCTCCTCAGGAATAACATAGAGTGGTGTCCCCAGAGGAGTTGGCGTAGCAAGTAGCTTCCTTGCTGGAGTCCGTATAGGCTGGTAAGAAACTGGGGGTTCAAGAATCTTGTACCCCACCTGTGGGAGCATGGAGTCAAGCTCCTCATCAGTAAGAACCCTGTTCCTCTCCTCAATGTCCCGCCCGTACCGCTCGAGGTGGTACTGCTCTGGAGTCATCAGACCACGAGCAATCTGGCTAGGCGTCGGTGTGGCAACGTTATCAGCACCGAAAGGTGTTGGTCCAAGAGTATGGGCAATAGGCGTTGCAGCACCAATGCAACCAGGAGTTGCGCTTCCCGTACTCGGTGTCTCGTCCCACCTTGATCGTTGTTTCTTGGGCGTTGGTGTGGCAAGCTGCCCACTGTGTAGCTTCGGAGTAGCATCCCAAGCTCCAGACAGAGTTGAGCTACAAGGTGCAGGGGTGGCGTCGGTATCACTCATCCTTTCTGGAGTTGGCGTATCATCCCACCTCTTCCTTCTCAACGAAGGTGTCGTCGCATCTCGAACACGTCCTGGGGTGGAATCCCAATGCCCAATGCCAGGAGCGGAGTCAATTGCGTCCCACTCCGACGAGGATGTGTTTGCCTTCCTGGCCCCGGCAGCAGCACCACCGTCCTGTGACTGATCCCACCTGTTGCGTCGCTTCGTTGCAGTGGCGGCTGGCTGCTCGGATGAAGCAGCCTTCCTCTCCTTTTCTTTCTTCTCTTCCTCCTTCCTCTTCTTATCAATCTCCCGCAGCAGACCCTCCTTCTTCTTCTGCAGCGCTGCATCGCGCATGACATCGGCGTAGGTCCGTACGGAGGGGTCCGGTGTGGCCTCACCGGCAGCGAACGGGTCGTGGCGCTCCGGCGAGATGATTTGGTTGAGGCGGCGGCGGCGGTAGTCATCCTCGCGGTCGGAGATGCGCTGGGACTTCAGCGGCGGCCCGTCCTCGCCGGTGGCGCGCGGGAGCTCGGCTGCGGCGGCGGCGATGGTGTAGCCCGTGTAGGTCGCCAGGCGGCGCGGCACCGGGTTGGCTTCTTCCTCCGCGGCGTCTTCATCGGCGGCGGGGATGGAGGTGTCGTAGCCGGCGAAGCGGTGGGCGTCGGAGCCGCCCTCGCCGCCGTAGAGGTCGGTGTCGAAGGTGACCGCGGTCACGTCCAGTCGCGCTCCGGCCTCGAGCGCCTCCTCCATCTTACGCCGCTCCTCACGCGCCCCCGCGAGCTCCGCATCAATCGGGTCCATGGCGGCGGCGAGTACGGGGGTAGGGCTTGGCGCGAGACGGACGCGGTGGAATTGGGCGATGCGAGATTGGGGACAAAAGGTTCTGCGCCTTCGTTTGGTTTGGACTCGGCATAAAACTATCTCGGCCGTTTATCCGACACCGACCCAAACAGAAACCGCCTTTAATCCCGATGAAGAAACCGACTTACTCCTAAACAATGTCGAAATCGATTTTGTTTGTTTTTTTATCAGCACCATCTTTTACCTATACTACGTAGAACTGTAGAAGGGAAAACTAGCCAGTTGCGTCTACGGCAAGAGTACAAGTGGGGTGGGCTTTGTTACCGACACAATGTTCTAGCCCAATAGCAGTAGAGAGAATAAAAAAATATACAAATCTTCTATCCTAATCTATCTATCTATAAAAGAACGAGTATAAGAATTGAAAATCATTCTCACCCAATCTGGGTCTATCTTACCCCTCACGTTGGATCCACCTGTAACGGTCAACAGAGGTGGAAAGAGGATCAAACCCAAAAAACTGACATTTAGAAAATATTTCGCCAATAACAAAATTATTTTGTCATCCATGTTTTATATACCCGCCTTCCACTTCCTCTCACCCTCGTCAAAGAAATTAATATCGGGAAAATAATATCGTGTGAGGCGTCACCGGCCAGAGCCTGCGCGTGGGCTGTGGGCTGTGCGACTGCATCGCGCGCAATCGCGGAGGTAGGACCTCCGCTGCATTCGCCCCACTGGGTCTCGTCAACACGGTCGCTGCCTTGCCATGGCAGCCGCTAGCAGACGGCCACCGACGCCGCTCTCGATTGTGCAGTGCCGAAACGAGACAAATGAGCGCTATGCTTTGCAGATGTGCTTGTGTTTTATTCAAACTATTCCTCCATGGATATAGTGGCAGGGCCAACTCCTATGCACTTGCATGCTCTTGTTCAATGGCCTGGTGGTGCATGTAAATGTAGTACTGGGGGATACTTACTGGGGGATACTTAAGCAGCGGTCGTGTGCAAATAGGTAGACAACCGTTGCCAATAGGGCAAGCTACTCTGAACATGGTACTTTGCTCTACGAGTTACCTCTTCCTTTATAGAGTTTTTATGTTTTCTAAACCCGTTCTTTAATTGTTTATAAATTTTTAGTTAGATTTGATCCAAAAAATACTTTAAATGTATGATTTTTTTTTTAAAGCTGACATCAACTGAATTGTCTTGCTCGACTAAAGGTGTTATTCTAACCAATATGGTAGGATTTAAATTTGTATATTAACAATATGGGTGGATGGTATCCCACATTATATTGATATAGAATGGTTTCTACGGAAAGGTAGATAATGATTTTGTGCTACATCACGTGCATGTCGCACGTACGTATTTGCTAGTACTAGTGAAGAGATAGTACAAGGATTCAGAAACGACGACGAAATCAGAAGGAAGAGGGGGAAAAAGAAGAAACATCACGTCCGTCCTTAACCAGGATCAAAGAAGACAGGAAGAACAACAGGCGATCACCTCCAGCGCGAGGTGCCAGAGCGCGTTCGCCAACGCCGTACGTATGTTCGATCGACAGGAAGGCGGGTTCCATAAAAGGAGGCTTCCGCTGCGTGCCATTTGTTCGCCGCACACTGCACGCGGCGAACATCTCAGTTGCAGCTATCGTGACGCTGGCATGCTGCCACCGCCCCACCGCACAGCAATGACGAACGGACGTGCTGCCGGGCCGCGCGTTCCAGAACCTGCTTCGGCTACCAACGATAATAGTCAGCTAACGGTTTTGCATTGCTTCATGCTCCAGGCTCCCGGCTTCTGTTCTCAGTTTCTCAAACATGAGCTACATACGGCCCTTAGAAGGAAGAACGCATGCATGCTTTTGCGTACTGCCTACTCCTGCAGAGTGCAGAATCAATAGTTCGTTTGGCACTATATATCGTGCTACATACGGCCGTTAGAAAGAAGAACGCATGCATGCGTAAACGTAGCCCGGAGCCCCGTCAATTGTTGTTCCAGCTGCCTAGGCATCCGTGATCCGTCGTCCATCACAGCGCATGATGATATATACCCGTCCAAATAGTCTAGCTGAAAGAGACGTCGGCGTCGTGCCAGTGTTTTTCAGCAGCTTCTACGGGCCGGGACAGCTGTGTGATCGATGATCTGGAGCAAGGGAGTAGGGGTCGCGATGCAGATGCAACTAGCGCTCATACTTGCATGGACGCAGCGCAGCCATGTGATCGGCCCTCGTTTCATGCGACCAGACGCGCGTTTTGTGGCGCGCGCTAGCTGCTGCACTCGTGCCGGTCGACCGATTTCGGTCCCGACGTAGAGAGGTTGCTGGTTGCTGCCCAACGGCACAGCTTTAATGACAACACCGGCCAGCGGTGCGCAGCCACGCAGGTGTAACGAACTTCCAGCGGCGCCCAACGGTCTGAAACTCTGAATGTGATGGAAGTGTAAAGGCACACCGTAGCATCGTTGTTGCTACGAGCGAAGTGCGAACAGCTGATGACGCCAGTCGCCTCCATTTTGCTTGACCTTTGACATTGACTAGGTCATGGCAACTGGCAACTGCCGATCGAAGCAACCTCTTCTCTCTTTTTTTTTTCCAGGTTTGCAGAAACTGCCCATCGAGGCAGATGGAGCCCATGGCAACTGCTCCCAACACAGGTGGTGTTGAGCCTCGAGCCCCTTGACCACCGGTTGTCCGTCGCTGCTCGAGGCTACCAACCAAACAGCGCTCGGCCTTTTCTTGACCATGCATGCGTCAAAGCCATTCAACTCAACCATACTCAAAAGACTTTCAAATTTCGAACTGGCCGCTCTCTGCAATCCACACAAGCAAACCGCCGCCCCATCGTGCATGGCGGTGGCCTTGATGCCGGGGCCAGTTCGGCTCCAGCCCGGCGCATCCTAGCCCGAGCCTAACCAGCGCTCGTTCGTGCCTGCGAATGCGATTGCGAATCAAAACACCTGTAAAACTTCCGCGGACTTGACCGTCCGTCCTGTACGCCAAAAGTATCACACGCACACGCACTGTTTTGTTCAGATACGTCCTCACGTTCCTTTTCGCATCTGGCAAACAGAGCCAAGGGAAAATATCAACGGAAATCAAATGTCGTAAAAGTCTAGAACCGCACGATTTTCAGACCTCTTTTGGTCCTGACGACCAGCAAACGCTTGAAGATTATATTTTTTTTCTGAAAAACATTCGGTTTCAAAGTCTGCTGGCTTCCGAATAAGATTTGGTTTTGACGATATATTATTAGCTTCTGGAAGGTCACGAATTTATGAACGTGGAGTATAATTTTCAGATGAAGTACGTATTGATCAGTTTGCCATCTCGATACCATACCAACGTTCCAGACCAAGCCAGCACATGACAATAAACGATGAGCTGTACTGTACTCCTGCTCCTCGTTGCATAAACCCCCAGGGTGCAATCTGCAAACCGCCGTGAGAACAGAACAGAGGACTCCGCGCGCGACCGGGCTTCTCCCATATAAACCGCGACCCCAAAGTCGTCACGTCCCCGGTCTCCGCAAGGCCCCGCCGTCGCCCCCTCCCCTGCAGCTGCAGCGCTTCACGTCGCCTCCCCACGTCTCCTGTCCCCTCAAAGAATCCCCTTCACCGACGCCTCCTCCAACCCCAGACTCCCACGCCGCCATGGCCACCATGGCCGTGGACCATCACCTCGACATCATAGCGCCGGCCGAGATCGCCTCCCCGGCCGCCGCCGCCACCGTCGTGGCGGCGGCGCGGCAGCGCGGTAGGTGGCTCCGGTGGGCGTACTCTCCCGCGGGCGTCGCGGGGCAGAGCCCGGCGGCGGCGGCCGTGGACGACGCGGCCGCCGCGAGCGAAGGTAGTGGCGCGGCGGCGGCGAGGAATAAGCCGCGGCGGGGCGGCGGGTGGCACGCGCTGCGGCGGCGGTGGAAGCTGGTGAGCGGCGCGCCGTCGAGGCTGGCGGCGGGGCTCCCGCGGTGGAAGAGGGTGCCGGGGCTGTCCGCCGGCGGCGGATGGGCGGCGGAGCTTGTCGACGCCGCCGCGTTCCGCGTTATTTACGTCGTGGAGGCCGTCGTGCTCGGCCTCGCGCTCTCCTGCTTCTTCTGCTGCTGCGGCTGCCAGATATGATAGCAATAGCGTGCGTGCATGTATCGGTGCTTGCACACTTGCGCCCCTGTAATCTTCTCCAAAATCTCTCTAATTATTGTTAGTTGTTTAATTACGGCAAAAGTTTCGCATCGTTATAAATTTCCCGATCGGGGTTTCGATTTAGTGCTTTGATGTGTGTCTTGGACCGTTCTTGATGAAAAAGAAGACCGGCTCGCGCATCGCTTCGGGGAAGCGCGCACGGCCGTTGCTTATATATGCATGCAGCTCGCCACCGGCCGCCGCCTGCGATCACCATATGGCTCTTGCCGTTCTGTAGGATCTTTGTGCAATGGGTATAACATCAATTTTCAGGCTACCATGAATTTTTCTCTCCTTATTTTCAATGTAGCGTGAGACGTGGTACTTTTTTCAAGTGTATGAAACGTGAGATACTTGTTACAAGCATGAAGCTGATTTTGTTGTGACAATCTTCAGAAAATGGGTCTGTCAAGTCAGTGTTGGCCATGGTCTTAACAGTTGATCACATGCATTGCCACACAATCGTAGTAATGATTAAAACATGTTCCTCCCTGCATTGTACTTCCCTTTCTAAATCTGTCATGTAAGCTGTTAACAGGGCTTGCATATGCCCTTGTTAGATTTGATATTTTGGCATAATCATTCATATATTGAAAAAAATTCTTTTTTGCAAACCTTACAGATAATTCCATGGCTAGGTCCAATTAATGTCTAGTCATAGTTAAGTCTCATGTCCACGTCTGCCCACTATTGATGATTTTTTCGTCTTATTTTTCTGTAGTTTCTTCGCTGAATCTAATATTTTGCTGCATTGTTTTTTTGTGTATCTTTTCCCTTTTCAGCTATAAAAATAAATATCTGGTTTGCAGGTACAAATGTTTAGTTTCTCATTCAACATGTGAGCCTTCCGTTTGTTCATTTGAAGAATGTACAAGGAGCAGCAAAACAATAAGTAAATGAGATCAATATGTTTGGTCCTATATTTGGGGAAATCATTTTTCTCTTCCGCAAGAGGGCTTATAAACACCTTTGTGGTCGCGCCATAGTCCATCCTAGTTTTATGTGGATATGGAAGTCATCGGTCCAACATAAGCATAAAGTATTCTTCTGGCTTCTATTAAAAAACAGACTCAGCACAAGGGCCTTGCTGAAAAGGAAGAACATGGTTTTGCCTGATTACAGTTGTGTTTTATGTGTGGATGCTGTGGAGGAGAGTTTGGATCATCTATTTTTGCATTGTAGTTTTGTGCATGAATGTTGCTAGCTTCTGAATCTGCAAATATCATCCCGAGATGATCCTTTTCAAACAATTCTGGATTATCGTGCTCAGCTCAATGTGCCTTTTATCATGGATGTTAATTATCATCATCATGAGTTGGTTCATTTGGATGGTTCGAACTTCGAAATTATTGGATTTTCAGAAATATACAACCAAGTGTTGATGGATGTCGAAGTCACTTTAAGGAGTTTGCCTTAGTTATTCTAAGAGCAAAGAAGAATCTCCTGGCTGCAATGTCTTCATGAATAGACAACTAACTTGCATGATTTTTTTGTTTCTTTCTTTGTTTTGCAAATCTGATGTAAAGTTACTCACATTTTGTTCTAATTCTATCAATATAATCAGTAGGGGGTAACCCCTCCTGTTTCATAAAAAAATAAGTAAATGGTATTTAATTTCAATCAGTCGACAATAAATAATTTTGAAAATGCAAACCTTGTTAAGAATTCAATAAACCCCCCTCTTTGTCGAGAAAAAAAGTGAGATCCAAATAAACGGGTTTTTAGATTTATTTGGACAGTTTTATTAGTTGAGTCAAGGGCAAATCTAAGATTATGGTGAATGGCTCCCATTTATATAGGGTCACTCGGTTCTGTTTTTTCGGTGACTGCAGCCGCAGCTGTGCCATGCTTGCAAGTGAAGTGAATGGCCATCTGACTTTCGGTTAAATCGGATGTGAAGCGATATCTGATGTATTCAATCCTAATCATCTCTACACATTTACCTTTTCTGCTAGCCGTACCAAATAATCATTTTTTGCTTATAAAAAAGCACGTGTTACATTCTTCTAAACGAGCAAAGTTAGAAAATTTTGGCTCAAGTAGCTAATTAGATTCAAGATCAACGTGGCACAAAAGATTTATTACTGTTCATAAATGGCCTATGTTTCAGTATGATTCATCAATTTCATAATATAATAGATAAATGCTACTATACAAGAGAAAATAATGATCCAAATATATTTATACATAGTTTTTAATCATAATACGCCGTATACAAAAGAAGTAACGAGAGCACGTATTGTCCGTTTCCTCCCTCCTGTTTCGTCTTCAGCACCCGTCACCCGTCACGTTAGCCTTCCACGAAATTGACTGGATCGGCAGTGATTCCACCCCGGTGGGTGTGCTACACAACAAAAAAGCGCATTTGCCTCGATCCCGTGATATTTGTAACCGGGTTGATGTGGCTTGTGGGCTTGTGGCACATCGGCCGGTACGGGCTACTTTACAACTTGACGTTGTTTTCTCCGTGAGCTACCGAAATATCCACCGCGGTTAAGATATCCTGCACTAGTAGTGCAGTCCACATCGCCGCACCTGAAAACTGAGGAACTCGGTTTGTTTGTTAGTTTGCTTTTTGCTCAGCTCGATCGATCACGCAATGGGCGCATGGCCTCTTGCTAGTGCGGACAAAAGGGGATCTTATCTGCAGTCACTTGCCTCGCCAATACCGCGAGGAGAGGAGGCTCTCCTCCAAGGATAACAAGCGTACGATCGGCAGCGAGCCAGCGACGGAACAGAAGGAAACTGGACGAGAATACTAGGCCAGGCCGGGCAACAACCAGTGAGGTGCGCGCGCGAGGTGTCATGCGAGCTGGTCAGCCGCCAGGCGCCCCGGGCGACGACCGACGAGCGCGGTTACCCCCATGCGTGCCGGCTCTATCAAGGGTCCAAGGCCAAGGAGCCGTTGTCCGCAGCCAACCAGCCACGGCCACGAGGCTCCACTAGGCGCCTGGTGGCGTCTTGGTGCCATAGGGGCATTGGCAGTTTTGGCAAGCCGGCAACTACTCCAGTACGTGCGCGACGGAAAAGCAGAGAATAACAACGTGTTTTTTACACCAATATTGTCCAACTGTGTCAGACGTAACTTCTTTCTCTTTTCTCTTTTTAGAGCATCTCAATTTAGCTCTCAAATCTTATTTTACAAACCCACATGTAAAATTTCAAATCTTATTTTACAAACCCACATGTAAAATTTAAGGACTCAAATTTGTATCCAACTCCAGTAGAGCATACATCCATATGTGGCATGAAAAATGATGGGACCCATGGTTTGGGAGGGAGGATGGAGGCTCTCAAATCCAGGCGTTTCGAGGGGAAATTTGTGAGGACATAAAAAAATAGGATGGAGTTTAGGAGCCCTCACTAGAGAGTTTTTTTTGTTTGGCTCATAAAATTTAGAATAGGGATCCATTTAGGTGCTCCCACCGGGGATGCTCTTAACTAATCTATGTTAGATTATTGGGCCATTGCTGACCTGTACTTTTCATTAATAAAATGAGACAGATTCACAGATTATTACATCAAAAGTTGATTTGATGACCCTTTAGCAAGTAGCGCGACGCGCCACATCTCAGGTGATACTCCCACCTGAGCATCATGCTCGCTTAGATCCAGCGTGAGAAGGTGCCCCACATGAAAAAGGTCCCGGTGCCACCACCATATAGGTCGTATGGACTTTCTGATGATTGCAAGGGAGGAGGATGGGAGAGAGGGGTGGCAGTGGGGGCAACACGGTTATCAAAAGAAAACCTCACCACCTCCATATGTCTTCTCAGATGTAACTTCTGGTCCGCACTCAGCCCAAAAGTTCATCTAGTTTGTAGGACAAGCACTATGAATTAAATTTCGTTGCTCCAAATATAACCTGATACTCCTTGTATACAAATTCCAAAGAGAGTACAGATATTCACACCGTCGTGCATGTATATTACACGGAGGGATCACATCAGTTCAGTAGTCTACGTCAGTGATGATTACCTGCAAATAATCACACAAGCTACGGGAACTTCTGTACACCGTAGATCCTAATACTAGCGCGCAAGCACCTGCTCGATCATGCTACGACTGATCTTTCCCGACCGGCTTCCAACGCGTCCAGTTCGTGGCTCGTGATGCGCGCACCCGATTCTGTAGGTAGCGGCATTTGGCTCTGCTCCTGCTCGGTGATGAACCTGAAGTGCGCGTGCGGCCAGAACCCTGCCATCACACAGGCGGTCAGCTGGGAAAGCGTTTGGTTTACTAGTTTTGTTTTCACACATGATGGACAGGGAAAAGAAAAAAAAAGGACTTTCTGCTACAAGCATTAAAATTGCACTGGGAATTTCACAATTCTGCAATTCAGGTGCTTTGCATGCACCTTTTTTTTTGCATTATGTATAGCATCATAAAACAAGGGGAATGGGGTATATACCTTTCTCATCTGACGGAGCTGGGAAGAACTGGAGGTAGCAAACTGAAGCAACTACCAATCCTACATGAACATGGATCAGCGTGTCAGAGCAGTGACCAACGAGCAACAATCAAGAGGGATCAGCGTGTCAGAGCAGTGACCAAAGGGCCTGGTAAGGGTGTGTTTAGATTGTAGGAAAAAACACTATATCATAAGAAAAATACTGTAGCATTCGCTGGGAAACGTGTTTTGTGAGCGAGGAATAGTGAAAAGTTAGAATAAATAGTGAAAAGTTGGAATAAATAGTGAATAGTTGGGAATCCGAACATGGGCTAAGAGAATTGGTTGAGTACGGTTCGACGAACACCAACCGAGAATGCCGCCGACGCAGACATCTTGCCAGTGGTGCCAGTAGTCGTCCACCCGCGAGATGGCTATCATCGCCGCGGCGAGCAGAGGCATCAGGACGACGCACAGCTTGGCGACGTGCCCACGACGATCGAACACGGTGATATTCCCGGCGAGGTACCACGACAAGAATCCCAGGCCGGCAAACGACACTGATGCGTCACACGAAAATGTTGATTAGCCATTGCACTCGCGCAAGGGACTCGAATACTCGATCACAACAATATCCTTCCCATTCCAAGGGAGATTTTTTTCTTAGAAAACCCAAGGGAGATGTTGGTTCGAGGAGTGGTGAGGTCCATGCTAGGATGCAAATGGCGACGTATGTCCACCTGCAAGGCCCGCTGCAAGAAAACGGCCTGCCTAGCTAGTGGGCAACTGTTAAATGATGGGCTCAAACAGACAAGCCCGCAAGGCCCATACTAATCTTCCACACCCTCTCTCGGAGGCGGTGACGGCCCAGTGGCCGTATGGTTTATTGTAGCCATCCATTTTTAAATCAACGGTAGAGAGGAGGTGAGAGAATCTAGGTATGCCCACCTGTTTGGTCTGCTACCATTTTCATGCAACACCAAACAGCAAGCATTCGCAGAGCATATGCTTGCAAGAACAGCATGGTCCTGCAGGAAAGCTGTCTGCATCATTCGTTAGTCCATGCCTAGGAGGCCATGGTTGCTGGACCTCAAGTTCCTAGGGGGACTGGGGGAGGAAGGTCTCATTACCTCCGACTAGGTGGATCCAAAGCATTTCCATACACCTATTGTGACGGCAATTCACATTTCTGGAAAGGTCTTATGAAGATTAAAAATCAAGTACTAGGGTATGGTTCCTTCAATGTTAAAGATGGAGCCCAAACTAGATTTTGGGAGGATACATGGGTTGCATCTCAACCACTAAAAACTCTATATCCTGGACTCTATAACATTGTGAATCACCCACGTTCTACGGTGAGTGATGTTATGAGGACTACACCCCTACACATCTCTTTTAGAAGAGCATTAGTAGGAGATCATCTAACAAATTGGCATAATCTAGTAGCCAAGATTGCTCATGTTAACTTACGTAATGAGAGAGACACCTTCATTTGGAGTCTGACTAAAAGCGGACAATATTCTGTCCGATCCATGTATACTTACATGATGGATCTTAATTCTCCATTCTCCAATAAATTGATATGGAAATTAAAAATTCCACTAAAGATCAAAATTTTTTGTGGTACCTTCAAAAAGGTGTAATTCTCACTAAAGATAATATTACAAAACGCAATTAGAGTGGAAGCCAAAAGTGTTGTTTCTGCAATTGCAATGAGACAATCAAACATTTGTTCTTTGACTGCCAAAATGCGAAAAATATTTGGCGGATTGTCGCCATGGCTACTGGATTATCATGTCCTCGCTCTGTAACCCATATGTTGAGGAGTTGGTTAGCGGGAATAAATCTAGATGAGAGGAAAGATATTTTAGTGGGGGCGGCAGCCTTATGTTGGGCTATATGGCGTTGTCGGAGATAATGTCAACTATACTTCCTTTATGCAGGCTGTTTTCAGGGGGACATACTGGCTCCGATTTTGGGCTTTGTTGCAGCGTGATGGGACAAAGAAAAAGCTCCATTTGGCGAGCCTTGCTATGGAGATCATTGCCATGGAGGTCTTCGCAAGAGGCGGATGGAAATTCAATAATAGACTTTGTTCTTGATTTTTGTTCCTTTGATCTCAGCCAGGGAGCTGAAGAAATGTATTAAGCTTAAACTTCAAACGTTGTATGCGGAACCACAGAGGCGGGAAATATTGATTTCCATTGTCTAAAAAAAACTAAGTAAAGAGGACAGCTATTTTGGTGAACCACTGGTTGAGATATATCAATATATATGTCATTTGTAGTCGCGCCACTCACATGAGGTGTGCCCACTTGGTAAGCTCTTGTGCCCTTCCTTGATCACGCTTGGATCGCCGTGGCATATTACTTCTGTGGTGATTTTGTCGTACACCTAGTAGACATCAAGTTGGGTGTGGAAAATGAGTAGTGCAATTAGCAAGAAGTGAAATTCAGCAGCATTATACTCAAGGTGAGGTCTATAACCCACCCCTTTTCCGTCAGGGAAGCAGCGCCAGAAGAAGTTTGGCCGCGGCCGGCCGACGGCGTCCTTGATCGCGTCGGTCAGCACCCCGGTTATCAGTGCAGCAAATAGTATACCTACACTTTCCCCGTCACCATGTTAATGAAAGACACAAAAAGGAAAGCTGATAATAACACTGTCACACTGAAGAACCTTTAAATAAGAAATGAAGTTACCTAGAATCGCATGGTGCAGATCGTACACGTTCTTCTTCCTGAGGAAAACGATGAGAAAGATGACCATGGGCCCAATAACAGCAATGATCTGCACATTATCCATGACAAACCAACACCACCATATATCAGGCCAGCCACAAGAGAAATTAGCGAGCACAGAGCGGTTCGTTTGGCGCACCGGCACGGCCCAGATGGGGACGGTGTTGGGCTTCAGGGGGTATCTGAGGTCCTCCATCATGCCGGCGCCGACGAAGCGGTGGAACGGCTCGACGGCGTTGAGGAGCACGTCGGCGGCGGCCAGGAGGACCAGCGCGAACCAGTCACACGCGTGCGACCGCGCCACCGTAGGGAACGCGCACGCCGGGGCGCCGCCGGAGCTCGTCGACGACCCCCACATTGCCACGTCGGATGCCATCGACGTCGACGCGCGTCCGACCTGGCAATACCGAACGCGATCGAGCGACGACGCTGCTTCTGTCCTCGCCGGCGGGCTCTTCTTCTTCGTCTTGCAAGCGGCGGGTCGAGATGTTGTTGGGCTAATCGGCATCGTCTTTTATAGCTCGCTAGCTAGGGCTGGCGAGAGTGGGTCAAGATCTGGATCCAAAGATGATGCTGAAGGTTAGTGGCAATGGACACCATTTGAGGGGTCGGGGGAATTGCTTGGGAGTTCCCCCAGTTAAAAGACTTGTGCCTATTGATAGCATCATGTCGTGTGGGCGTGAACTCAGAAGGACGTACGTGTGAGGACGTTTCTGCCATCAGGCGAGCAGACAACCTGCTTGTTGATGGTACTAGCTGGGGCTGGACGGACGGTCGTTGCCTGCATGGCTCCATGTTTTGCCAAGTTGGCTAGGCTCCGAGTGCACCTCCGCGTCCGCGACGCGTCTGCGCCGTGTCTCGTGCGTGCCCACCACACGCCCACTGCATGGGAGTGCATTATTGTATGACTGTATGAGTACACGGAAAGGCTGTCCCAAAATTTCTAAGAAATTTCAGGGCATTGACTTGTAACTTGTTCCTCCAAGTCTTCACAAGGTTGTTTTCGAATCCGAAAGTGGCAGACTCCGACCTTATCCGGAGCAATCACAGTTAGACAATTTCGTCCTACTGGACAATGGATAGGGCTCCTGCAAATTTCGCTTCTGGTGAAACTTTCCTCACCATAGTCCGTAGTCACGCGTTCCCGACCTCACCTGTGGTCCATGGACAATCAAAATTGGACAACGAGTTTGTGTCTATTTACTTGCATTAGTCCTGGTTGGCAGCATGAACGAGTGTAGGCTCCATGATTAGATGAAAAATACGAGACAACATATCTAATGCTACCATACATTCAGGCGTTACCGTGGATGGTAGCATCTAAAATCCATAGAAAGATATGAAAGGATAGGAAATGGAAACATCAACAAAGTTTCAGGTTGATCAAAAATTGTGCAAGAAGATAAAAAAAAAAGAAATCAGCACTTGAATAGTTGCAGGTTGTGTATCAACAGCCATGACCCACAATTAATCAAGTGGTGATTTCTCTTTTTTTCATGATGATAGATGTTTCCATTCCTTAACACTTCGTATTTTTTGATAGATTTTAGATGCACTAGTTTAGGTGCTAGTATATATATTTGGTAATACGGTAATAACTCCAAAAGGTGCGGTAACAAGAGGTGTTCTCTTCATTCTAGACCGGTGTATAAGTCCAGATCATCCGTCTCCATTTATGTAAGCTACCTTATTAACACTAGCACTGCTCATTGCATCTATTTCGTGTCCATTTGTCAGCAGTGTCACTTATGTCCAACTTAACCATGCAACTAACCAAACATCTTCACAAGAATTCCTACACCCACCCTAACCCACCTCTTCATGATCACTCCACCTTTTTTCTCCTCATACATGATATACAATAGGGGACAATTCAATTTACAACCTCTAACTATCGTGAAAGTCCAAATTTCAACATATAATTATAATACAGGGTAGCAAGAGCCATTCAATTGTTGAAACCAGACGCATTTGACTCTTTGGTTGGTTTCGAAGAGGGTTTTATATTTTTTTAAAAAATAAAATGTGTCCAATTAATCTAGAAATTCTTAAATAATTTATTTTAAACCATAGAAATAGTGCAAAATATTTCTAAGAAAATAAAAAATAAGTTGATGCTCTATTTAAAGTTGAGTGGAGAATTATACTTGAAATAAATAATGCATGTGATTAGAAGCAATAAAACACTAAGAACTTGTACAAATAAGACACAAATAACTTCAAATAGAGCACCAATTGATATTTTACTTTTTGAAGAAACAATTGATATTTTTTCATGTTTTTTATTTAATATAAATTAGTAATGATTCATTTATATTAAATCTCATATTTTAATTTTCCATATAAGAAAAAAAACACCTTTGATACTGCTCAAAGAACCAAATCTATCTGTTTCAATAGTTGAATAGTCTTCGATGCTTGATTTTGTAATTTAATGTTGAAAGTAATGCTATTGGGAATTTGTGACAATTGAATGCTAAAAATTGGTTTTTCCTTATACAATATAGGTTTATAAAATCTATGCTCGCAGCCCAACAAATCCTCAGTGGTGGACTGAGCCAAAAATTCTGGGTAGGCATCACGAAAAAGAAATACAGGACTAGGTCATGTAGGAGACTTAATAAATTTCTTTCATCCTCCTATCTTTCATGCTGTGAAACTTCTTCACGTTATTTTTAAAAGCCCTATAAATATCTCCATCTTGATATATCACAAATCAAGTCACTAAGCCACCCATCGGGCACTACTTGCTCAATAATGAAATAGATCAATAAAAAATGTTTACACATTTGAGTTTGAACAATCTTCATAGTCAACCTTCCAAGATCATTACAAGTAATGAAATCATCAACTCACTGCACATGGACAAGAAATGTCTCAAGTTGATCCTTGATCACTGAACGGTCAAGGAACAATAAATCTTTATCGAAGATCCTTTGTTACACGAACAATCTTATCAATATCAAAGTTTACTTTGATGATGCCTCATTGAAGTGATGTTCTATCTTTGTGAGAACATCATCAATTAAGTGCAAAAGAAAGTATCAACACGAAATTAATGATCATATAGAGCGATTAAGTTCTTATCAAGCCTTGTTCACCCCAATTTTGGTACTCTACTCTGTCGTAGTCCCATCCAAGTTTGGTATTGGGATATCTTTTGCATGCATGTCTTGACTTCTCACTTCTCCAAATATTTTTTCACATAAACAACCAATGACATGTCCTAAACAGTATTTGGTCCTTTCTTTGGAGTAGTTGCGATAGCTCATTTGTGTTGCAAAATAATATCAACATCCATTTCAGATTTAAAGACAAAGGAAAAACTCTTTATTTTTTCCAATATACAAAATAGCGGGCTATGACAACCTATTCTCAGCTACTATAGCTCCGCTAAATCCCGCTATAGCGCCCCTATTTAGTACAACATTGTTATAGCTGCGGTTGTAAAAAAACGCTATATAGCATCATTGTAGCCCACTATTTTGTATATGGTTTTTTCAAGATCACATGCTTACCTGGAGCACTATGCATAGATATCAGTTCAACTAGAAAAGTTCGCGGCGTTGCCACGCATGGTAAGTGGATGTGCCTTTGTCTATAAAAATATTTTTTTAAAAAATAAATTGTCAAAGCACATTGAATTTAAATTCATTCTCAAGAAGCATTTTATATTTTCAATTGCGGAGTATTTTTAGTGTATCTTTTGTTAAATATGAACATTTAATTTTAAAATTTGTTACCTGCAAATTTTTTTGGAATTTGGAGCAACATTTATGTTGAAAAGTTTTAAATTTGAAGGTGTTTCGGCGTTCGTATGTTACATTTCGGGCAATTTGAAAATGTTTTGGATTTAAAGCGTGATCTATGGTAAATTTGTTCATTTTTAAAGTTTTGAGCTACTTTAATTTCATAAATTTGAAGGTGTTTCGGTGTTCGGATGTTATGTTTAACGGGCAAATTGGAAAGAGCTTTCGATTTAAAGTGTGGAAAAAAAATTTCACATAGCAAATTTCAAAATTCAGAGATATTTTCTAATTTCCTTGCATATTTTTTTTATATTTAAACATAATATATCTTTCAAAAGGAAAGATGCAACACATTCTAAAATCTGAAACCTTTACACTAAGAGAATTATGAAATTTTACATGCTTTGATAATTCATTTAAGACAAATAGTTACACGACCACGATCTATAATAAAGTTATAGATTATTGATTTTGATATTTTGACAAAATTTGATATTTGACATCTTTTAATAAAGTTGTATATTTTGAATATTGCAATTACATCGTTGACGCTATCACCCAAAATATTTTGCATATATTACAAAAATAAAAGATAAAAATTATAAATGAATGTATTATATGATTCAAAAATTAAATTAGAACATTTAATATTATCTTTGTTTAAATAAATAAATTTATAAATAGTTTAAATAAAATAATATGATATTATATTGAAGAAACAAAATAAGAACCACGGTAACATAATAATTTAGAAAAATATTTAATCCCATGTCCATGGTGGGGCCCACTATGGGACCCACGTTGCCGGGTCCCGTGGTCGATCCGATGGCCGAGAGAATGCGGGTGATGTGACGCGATGAGGTTGCCCGGTTTGGGTCCAGGATTCCTATTATAGAGATGGGTACAATGTTGTCCTGCCATGTCAATGCAACCATGCAGGCATGCATGCACCTGCCAAGATGGCCAGCACAAACAATCCATCCACTGTGGCCTGTGGGACAAGCAGAGTTGAAACTAGGGGATCAAAGGTTAACTATCAGCTGCTGCACACAAAATCGGATATGTACAAATACCAAAGAGTACATATATTCACATCACGAGTTTCAAAGCATGCATGAATATACATGGAGGGGATCATGTCAATAGTCTGCGTTAGTGACGACCTGATAATAATCACACAAGCTACGGGTGCCTCTATACACCTTCGATCCTGTGCTACTGCGTTGTGTCCAAGCACGGTAGCACCTGCTCGATCATGCTACAACGAATCCCTCCTGCCGGCTTCCAACACATCGAGATCGTGGTTCGTGCGCGATCCGTTTTCGGTAGAGTTCTGTGTTCTGTTCTCCTCCTCCCGCTCGGTGATGTACTTGAAGTGTGCGTGCGGCCACAACCCTGCCATCACATGGATAGTCAGGGCATGCGTTGGTTCAGCTTGCTTGACAGATTCTCCACAGAGAAAAAAACACAAGTAGATACCGTGTTGACTGTTGAGTATCATAAAAAGTTTGCCTAGTTTCTTTTTTGGTTTTCTCTGTTTCTTTCGTGTTCTTCATATCTAGTGTCAATTTACATGTCATCAATATGCATAAGATTAATGTTTCAAAGGCGAGTTATGAGGCACATTTTATATATTTCTACCAAAAGATAGTTCTGTAAATTTATGTTTGTTACTTTTCCTTCTATTGATGATGTTTGTTGTTTACATGTGGGCATTTATGTCATTATGCCTCCTTTATTTTATTTTACCAATTAAACTTTAAAATTCAGATATACCTACCAGCTACACTTCATATCATTTTAGAAGAAAATCACTACATACTATAGGAAGGGAAGATCAAATGGTTCATAATCATCCCTTATCTTGGATGGTTTTTGAACAGAGCCAAATATTATGTGCCAAAGCCAATTATTTAAAATGAGAATAAAGAGCTGTCTATCTAGTATCTCAAACAAATCAAAGCTGGGGCCATAAGGGATATGCGAAACTTTTTCCAATAATTCAAATTGATGTAAGAAAAATGAAGGCCACCTAACCACAAGTGATGTGTTTTTTTTCATACAAAGGCAACATGCCCCTGATGGTTTCCTAGCTTGTCACCTACCATTGATGCTCATGGCAATATTTTTCCCCCTTTGACTTTAGTTCCAGATCATATAAAAAGTTTCTTCTATGTTTAAATATTTTATGTATTTCTAGACATCTCATTAATATATGAACACTTCAACATACATATATCATCATTCCATCATGTAATTACTATGCTGATCCTTTACGCTCATAAATATGTCACCATCTCATTGTATTATAGTCACGAGGATTAATCTTACATAGTTTTCACTTAAGCCATAACTGATAGATTTTCTCAGACGATTCGAGCAGAACTATTGGAGACAAGACATCTTATGAGCGTTTTGTAGTAGTGGATACTTTTTCATAACAGTAAAACTAAAAAAACACATGCCAGAGTACTTTTGATAATTTTTTTCGTAAAAAGCAAATATATTTTTTTCGTAACAGAAAGTCAATGATAATCGAGTCCACCAAATGGACGATTGAGTGTATTACTTTTTATGAGAATTTATATTTTCTTCTAGATCATGTGTCATGTGAAGATTATTGTGGGAGCGTCCCATCGGATTCGGAGCACCCATTCAGAGTAGGACAGGTTCATGTGTTCAGAGATGTAGAGCGCAATATCCCCAATACAGCACTTAACTAGGATATTTCATATTTGTGATAGGACTGCATTCTGGCAATTAATGGAACAAAAAGCATACCTTTCTCGTCTGAAGGGGGTGGGAAGAACTGCAGGTAGCAAACTGAAGCAACCACTAATCCTGCAGTAATATGACAGGCTCATGAGCACCAAGGACGGACTTTCAGAGTACTAGCTATCAAGGCTTGCCGAGACCTGCAAACGCCATGCGCGGAGAATAACTCTCCCTCCCATGCATGCATTCGAGGACAGGACCCCCATATTCATGAAGCACCTACATACCAAGTACGCCGCCGGAGAAGACATCCTGCCAATGGTGCCAGTAGTCGTCCACCCGCGAGATGGCAATCATCGCCGCGACGAGCAGAGGCAGGAACACGACGCAGAGCTTCGCGACGTGCCCCCGGCGATCGAACGCGGTGATCTTCCCGGCGAGGTACCATGACAGGAACCCAAGGCCGGCAAATGACCCTGCCATGGAGCATCAAAAAGTACTGATTAGCCACTGTGCATTTGTCATTACACAAGGGACTAGAACATATAAACCTTTGTCAATTGTTATGCTAGCTTGTTTTTGGTGGCAACCGCACGCGCAAAATTGTTCTAGTAATTAGAGAGCTAGGAGGATTGTTCTGGTGATTCTTTGGTTGACAGTCTTATAAGTGAAGGCGACTCACATGAGGAGTGCCCGCTCGGGAAGCTCTTGTACCCTTCCTTGATCACGCTTGGATCGCCGTGGCATATGACTCCTGTCGTGATTTTGTCATACACCTAACGATTACAGGGAACAGTCATCAATAATTTGGGTGGAAAAAGGGTGCAGCTCCAAGAGCTGAAGAATCGAGTCGAGGCGAGACTTGCTACCGCTTTTCCATCAGGGAAGCAGCGCCAGAAGAAGTCTGGGCGCGGCCGGCCGACGGCGTCCTTGATCGCATCCGTCAGGACCCCAGTTATCAGCGCGGCAAATAGGATGCCTGCGTTTTGCCGGTCAATTAACCATGTAACAAATGCTACTGAAGAAACAAAAACAGCAGGGAAAGACGACGACGACCACAATGCCACTGAAGAAACAATCTGTAAGAAATGGAGAGCTTTACCTAGAATCGCATGGTGCAGATCGTACACGTTCCTCCGCCTGATGTAGACAATGGTGAAGATGACCATGGGCACAATGACGGCGACTACCTGGCAATAATACGTGGGAACACGATTAGGCCACCCAAGAAACAAAACAATCTCTGTTCTAATAGTAATAAGGCGACGAGACGTGGACGGCATGGCCGCACCGGCACGGTCCAGATGGGGACGGTGTTGCTCTTCAAGGGGTATCTGAGGTCCGTCATCATGCCGGAGCCAACGAAGCGGTGGAACGGCTCGACGACGTTGAGCAGCACTTCGACGGCGACCAGGAGGAGGAGCACGAGCCAGTCCCACACGTGCGACCTGGCCACCCTCGGCATCGTCGGGAACGAGCTCGCTGGAGCGGCGGCGGTGGCGCCATGGGAGGCCTGCATTGTTATCTCAGAGGAAGACCTGTTGATGTCTTGATGATCTTCGCTCCGGACCTGATGAACGATCGGCCGAGCTCGATCCGCCGGAGGAGTATCGAACAGTGTTGTTGCCGATGCCGGCCGGTGTTGGCTTGCTGCAGGTCTTCGCCTTGGTTTTGGCTCCTCCTGTTGGGCTACGAATCATATCGTGTTTTGTTTTATAGACTAGTAGATGACGAGTCGAACAAACTACAGTAAGTCGTGAACATGATCCGATGTTGTGCATGCGTGGATCCAATGCAACACGGTGATAATGCGCTTCCGCGCCCAATCATTTTGGTTGTTGACGGCGAGAACTGCCTGGGAGTTTCTCCTGTAGTCAAGTTAACTAAAGCCCGACCTAAGATATAACCTTTTTCAGGGTCAGAAAGAAAACTAAAAATAATCGACAGAACCTCTCGTGAACGTGCATCAAGAAACGGCAGCATGTGAGAGGTTTCATGCGAGGCCGCGAAGGCGCAGTAATGGTAGCTGGGCAGGCAGCGCTTGCAGGTTACGCTGTCATGCATGTGTGGGAGGTGCTGGGTCGGTCACGCCGCGTGCGGAACGCGTCTGCTCCGCGGAAGGTGCCCACGGCCCACCCCGCACGTTCATGCGCGGAGGGCTCGATCTTATTCTAAGCAAGTACGCAACTACAAGGCAGTTGACTCTCCCAGGTCCCCCAACGCCAACGGTCGTTTCGAAATCCAAAGGCCAAGACTTGCTTCAAATCTCCAAGTCAAGACGTGTGCCTATTTCCCGTGGGTGAGGCGGGCACATCTTTTACACCATATAGAGTCTGTTTGGTCACGGGACGTTACACCATAACACATTTGTCCTGCTTCGTATTTGACAGTGGCTGGTAAAACCCGATTCAGCATACCTCAATCCTTGGCTGCAGATCCCTCATGAATTTTCCTGCTTTGGAATCGACACCACGAAGGAGCGGACTGCGGACCGGCTGTCCGTAGATGGAGGCAGACGGCGGCAGCAGTGCAGCACGGTGACCGCGTGCACATGACGAGCAGTAAGCAATAAATTCGTGCTTTTGTTGGTTAATTTGGGACCGAGTGCTAGTGGTGCCCGTCCTTTTCTTTTTCATTGCTTGCTTAGTTAATTTAGGACTTTCAGCTAGTTTATCTCGTAATTTAAATCCATGCCGCGTTGTAGTAGTGCCACTATCAGCTTGTTTATCTCATAATTTGAATTTGAATCCATGCATTTGTTGGAATAAAGAACTGAGGTCAAGGCACCACGCACACAGATCCGGTACAGCACATTTCAGCGGCACAATTGCACGGAAACTCTATCCAGGCAACACACACCAAGATTAACAAACGCAACTACGCAAGTCGCCAACCATGTTCTGCCTTTCGCTTTGTATCGGCAGGGTTATCTCTTTCAACTTGTTTGGATGGTGGAGAAGTGGAAAAAAGTACCGTAGCAATTGTGTTGGAAAACGTGTTTTGTGAGATAGACGAATAGTGAATATCAAATGAATAGTTAATATCTGGAGAAATTATTCGAGAACTAAATTACTCAGGGACCGAGATCATCTTGCTCAAAAAAAAAAAAGAAAGTTGACCGAGATCATCTGCAGTAGCTATAGAGCTTATCTCTGGTCCGTGGCCCTGGCCCTATGTATCAGTGACCGAGTCTCTATAATTACTGAACCAGTTTACCTGTTTGGCATGACCCCATCTTTACAATTTTTCTCTCGAACTCTAAACTCTATCTAAACCTAGCACTAGGTGGAGGTTCGCGGCTCCATGATAGAGGTTTTTATGGTGGATTGTCCTTATTACTTTTGGTTGGTCTAAGGCCAGTCTCAGTGGGGGCTTTATGGACACAGTTACCTAGATGAAAACTAGGTAACTGTGCCACAGAGGTTACATGGTGATGAAACTCCCCTCACATCTCATGAAACTCCCCATCTTAATTACCCTGGCATGTCAGCAAAACTGCTGATGTGGCAGTGTATTTAATGCCCACGAAACTCCTATGAAACCTCCCATTGAGAGTGGCCTAACTGAACTAGTATGCATATTTATTGCAAATATTTTGTATGATATTGTGACTGACAATTTCAATGTATACTTCTTGGTCTGTTTAGGCCCACAACATGAGGGATATCTTTTATTTATCCAAATTTTGAAAGAATTGAAATAATTCGTGTTAAATTCATGTGTTTTGATTAAGTTTCCTGACTCTGAAAATGACATAGGACAAATCAAATCTCGGGGGAAAAGGATGGAACACGGGGCGGAGTGCTCGAACATCTATGCAACTGCAAGGTAGTTGACTCTCCCAAGTCTCCCCCAACGCCAGCGGTCATTTCAAAATCCAAAGGCTAAGACTTGCTTAAATTCTCCAAGTCAAGACGTGCCTATATTTCCCGTGGGTGAGGTGGGCACATCTTTTACATGTCAGCGTCGTATGATGTTACACCATATATTTGTCTGTTTGGTCACGGGACGTTACACCATACATTTGTTCTGCTTTGCATTTGACAGTGGATAAAAATCGAGGGCTTAGAGTGCATTTAGATTTATCAGCTCTTCATTGTGGGTGCTAAATTCACTGTAGATGGTAGTTGAAAAGCGTAGTCTGTGAGGGAGATGAATAACGAAAAGTTAATGAGTAGTGAAAAGACATTGATGAATAGTGTCGGGTACCAAACTACGGGGTACCCCAAATAACGGCCCAAGTTGGCCCAGCGAGAAGGCCACAGGGGTGAAGTCCGAGGCGCGGCGGCCCGAGAAAGGCCCACTACGACGGCGAATCTCCGTCTCGTTCGAGGGCGCCCCATGCCCTCGAACGGGAATCTCCGTCTCGTTCGAGGGTCCCCCTTGCCCTCAAATGGGAATCCCCGTCATGATCAACCCCTCCTATGGCCGAGACCCCCGAGCCGGCCTCGAAGACTCTACCCCGGACGCAATAAATGCGGGACATGACCGCACACTCCGCTTCGCCATGCCTCAGATGGGACACCAGTCGCCTCCGACTGAGCCAGGCACTATGCCCCTGAACTAGGTCCTGTGCGGACAAGGCCGGTGACAGGCCGTACCACAACGCCAACAACTCCACGACCAGTCTTCCCCCGGAGCATGACGCAGGGCCTCGAAGAAGGACCTCCGAGGTTTGATGAAAAGACATAACGCCGCTTCCACCCTCGATCAATACCCCTCGAAAGCAACTGCTGGCTAACGAGAAGTCAGCGATGACGACATTCATGCCGTCAGCAAATGTTGGAAGGCGCGATTCCCACCAGCACAGTGCACGGCATTGCGCCACAGTATACCAAATAGCATGCTTACCACGATCTCTTCTGTATGGCTTTCCTCACCCTTAAACTATAAAAGGGGAGGAAGAGGCGATTCATACAAGAACTCAACGCGCACACACTCACACACGTCACCGGGACTTGGGAGCACAATTCTCTCTCCCACCTCGCTTGTAACTCCCCTACTACGAGCAACACGAAACCCGGTGCTACGCACCGCTGCTGGACGTACGGTCTCACGGCCGGAACCAGGATAAAACCCCGTGTCCAAAGACTGATCGACCCAATCCGCCATCCCACGCAGAGTTAGCGACGCGATCACTAGTTAGTGCCGGTGTGACCAAATCAGACACCGACAGTTGGCGCGTCAGGTAGGGGAAAACGCGCGTCGCGCAACTTTTGCTTCGACCCCGATGGCGGGTTTCGACCGGAGACGTTTCCCGATGGGATCAAGCGACCCGCTCCCAGTGGGATACGAGATCCGGTTCGGAAGCCTCCGTTTCCAAGCGACTGGCAACGGCTACCTCATGCGCATCCTCCCGGAAGGATCCGACGGCCGTCAAGAGGCACCACCAACGGCGGCCCCTCGACGGAGGAGACGTCCGGGACCACGCACTCGGCGGGCACGCCCCGCCAGACGGGCGGCCAATGCCAACCACGCCCCACCCACAAGGGACGGAGATGTGCCACAGCGCTCTATCCCAGTGATAAAAGCTTTCTCTTCACTCTCGACGAGCGTGGAGCGACCCGCTCCAACGCCGCGTTTCCCTTACGGGCTTGACAACGCCGCTGTTCTCTACGCCTCATCAGCAAGGATGGGCTTGGGTGTACGTAACCGTCAAATCGGCTGCCGCTGGGCTCCAATACGAAACAACGTCGTCCCCGACAACTCCTATTCGGGGTCAGAGGAGGAGCACGTTCCCGGGTCAAAACATCCTAAGTGGGATTATTCTGGCCTTCGGGATCGTAGCGCTTTCGTGGCTTTTCAAGCTGCAGCAGACTACTGCCTCATCTGCTCCGACGACTCCGATGACGACTACGATCCCACGCGGGAGCACTTCGTCATTAACAACGAAGTTAGTGACGGGCACACCACTGACGAAGAAGACAATGAAGACGGTGCCAAAGATCCGGTAGGCGCACAACCCTCGGACGAGCAGGAGCAGTCGCTTTCCGAGGGCGAGCCATACCCACGTCGCCAGCCGCGAGCTGCCCACCCCCACAATTTAGGGGGCGGGAACGCCTCACCACCGGCACACTCTAACCGAGGTCCAGCCGACCAAGGCGACGGTCGCGATGCAGACGCACGACGCGCGGGACGAGTCGCGCGCGCGCATCCTCGCAGAAGACAAGAATGATGACCTGGCACCAAGAACGAGCCAAAAGCTCATCGCGGCGGCCGCAATGCTCCGGGCCATGCCAGAACCAGCTACCCCCGAAGGTCGAAAACTCCACCTCGAAGCTCAAAAACTGGTCGAGAACGTTGTACGTCAGCAAGCCGAAAGTTCCGTCTCCCGCCTTCGACGCCCCTCGGCCTCGAGGGGCGAGCGTGGAGGAGAATCATCGGTGCGCTCACCTCCGCAGAGTGATGACATACAGGCGCAGTACCAAGGCAACTCCCGTCGGGATGTTGCGTGACGCCACACCGACGAGCCACGCACGCCAGGAGCAAAGCCTGCAACGACACCAAGCTCGAAAGGTCCGGCATCGAGACCTCAGCAAGGGAGACCTTGTCTTGAGACTTCGATAGGACAATAGAGGACGACACAAGCTCACACCCCCATGGGAGGGCCCGTACATCGTCGCCGAGTTGCTCAAGCCCGGAACATACAAGCTCGCGAATGAAGAAGGGCAGATCCTAGCAAACGCTTGGAACATACAGCAGCTACGTCGCTTCTACCCTTAGAGAGGCCCTCGAGCCCTCAAGTTTCCTTGTACATACGCTCAATTGTACAATTTCTCTACGTGTTGGCTTTACTCCAAGGGAGGAACGATCCTACCGTTGCCAGGACCATCCCTCCCTCGGGGGCTAACACGGGGATAAACCCCCAAAAAAGTCGATCGCTTTTTCGATTTTTTTCTACGCAAAACGTCTGCCTTTCTCACTTGCAACCGCCTCTGGAAAGCGGCGTTAGGCGCGTGAACAGCTACGGCAGGGGGGACGGAACGCGTACCAACTCCCTCGAAAGGGATACGAAAATCGCTAAGTCCCCCAACGCCTAAGCTCTCCGTGAACAATCCTAAAGCCAGCACCAACAAGGTATTCGTGAGAAAGAACCCAAAGGGCAAATCAAAAGCCATGCTCATGCTCTAACGAAATTGTTCATATCTAGAAAATCGAGAAGATAAATCTCTAAACTATTATTTACACTCGGGCTCGATGGCCCGAGACCTTTCAGGGATCGCCCCCACCGCCCAAGTCGTCCCAGCCGCCGTCATCCTCGCCGGGGAAAAGGACACTCTCGAAGCAGCCGGCCAACACCCGTGCCGTCTCGTCCGCAGCAGCGTCAGCATCATTGATAACGGCCATCGCCCCTTCATCGTCAAGGTCATCAGCGACGACGTACCCGGCGGCAAGCTTCGAGAGATCCGCTTGGTAGTGGGTTGTCACTACTCCGAGCACCTTCCGGATCCCCACCAGCAGGGCATCCGTCACACGCGAGGTGACGTGCCCCCCAAGCGCCTGGAGACGACTGCCTAGGGAGCTGCCGGACTGCGCGTCGGCTCCAGCGACCTCGTTGCAGGCAGCTAGCGCAGCCTGCTCCAGATCATCCAGCTCACGTTGGGTCACTGCGTGAGCCACCTGAAGAGCCTCCCTCGAGTCCGTCTCGGCCTTGAGCGCCTGCCTCAGCTCTGCACCAACAAAGGAACGTCACAAAAAGAAGCTAGGCGGAAAACTGGGCGTAGACGAGCAAGCTCACCCTCGACTTCCTGCTGGAAGACCTCGGCCTGGCCCCTGGCAGCCTCAAGCGCCGTCTCCTGCTCCCGGGCCTGAGATTCGGACGCCTCTCGAGCCAACTGTTCCTGCTCGAGCTGATCTCGAGCCTCCACCAGCAAGCGCCTCTCCTGCTCTAACGACGACTCGACGGCTGTGTGCGCAACACGCTCCCGCTCCAACCAAGTGTTGGCGGTAGCAAGCTCGTCTTTCTTCCGACTTTCGTCGAGCGCGCGGTCCCGGGCAGCCGCGAGGTCGACCAGTTGGTGGTCTTGAGCCTCCACCTTTCCCTTCAAGGTGCGGATGTCCGTGAGCAAGACGACGATCTGACCATTCTTCATATACGCCTCCTTGCGGAGTTCCTGCACACGAAAAGGGGAAACGGTCATTACAACGAAAGCCAAAAGACTAAGAAGCGTCTACGTTGACCGCAAGAAAGGGCGGGGCCAACCTGCTGAACCCTGCCGACATCCTGATGAAAACGAAGGGCGTCATTCAGCGCATGAACGACCGCCCAGCCGCGCTCCAACTGAACCTCCCACAGCTGCTCCTCCGCCTCGGCGTCGCGGACAAACGGATGGGGAAGACCGGCGTACGACTTCTAGTGGATCGGAACACCGTGCTCGTCAGCACGAACACACCTTCCACCGAACTCGCCTACCATACGACCCGCGCCAAGCGGAACCAAGGTTAGCGGCGCCGCCTCGCCACCCTCGCGCTCCTGCAGCTTGGGGACCCGCACTTGGAAGGCCTCCGCCAACTCCTATAGGAGGGGAAATCCACCTCCACCAGCTAGGATGGCCCCACCGCTTGCCATGGCGGCCGCCATCCCCTCGAGCGGAATGGCAGGCACGGTGTTATTCTCCCCGCACGAAGCAGACGGCGCATCGCCGGAATGCGCCAAGTCCGCAACCACGGCATCCCCCGGCAGCGTGGGTGGTGCCTCGATAGCCCGAGGCGCCCCCATAGCCGAAGGTCCACCGCCACGAGCTGGGCTAAACTCACGGCCCACCTCGACACCCCCCTCGAGGGTGCGCGGCGCCCCCTCCAAGAACCTAGGCCCCGCCCCCTCAAGAAGGCGAGGCGGTTCCTCCAATGACCGTTGCTCGTCCTCCAGCGCCCCCTTAGTGTCAAAGAAGGCGATGAAGTCCTGCACCCCCTCGTTGTTGGGACCCAAGAGCTGCGAAGACGGGTGAGGCGACGAGCTCGCCCCGATCTTGAGAGCCTTGGTCGGGGCAAGAGAAAGGGTAACCCGCCCGCCGGCACGGCTATGCAAAACAAAGACAAGTAAACGGGGATGATTCAAGACATCAAGCCTCGACGGACGATCGAATGGCTAAAGGGCTCACCGAACGATGGGCAGCTTCCGCTTTCGCGATGGAACCAAGCCGGGGACGCCACACGGAACCGCGACGTCCCCCGGTAAAGCTTCGACCCCCGCGGGGGGAGTCTCTTCACGAGGCTCATCGCCACGACTGCCCTCGAGCGCAGTTTCACCCGCCTCGGCGGATGCCGGCCTTTCCCTCAGAGGATCCTCGAGGGCAAGCACGACGCCGCGCTCTTCACCAGGTGCACGTTCCCGCCCCGGGGAATCCTCGAGGGTGCCGTCATGTGCGACGTCGAGCACTACGTCGACAACTCCTGAAGACGGCGCGAGCGAGGCAGGCCGTGCAACGGATACCTCAATGGCGTCGTCACCGACGTCATCCACGACCCGGGCCGCGGCGCGCTTCTCGCCATGGCCCTCGACTTCGGCGAGCGCAACGGGTACCTCAGGGGCGTCAACCTCCGAGGCGCCAGGGTCCGCGCGCGTTCCCAGAGGAACGGCGGAACCTGAGACCCCATGACTCGCCACGCCAGCAGGAGTAGCTTCGCGATGACAAGGCATCGGAATCAGAGGATCTTCGACTGGGGACGGACTTCTCGCTGCAAAGGCCCAGTCGTCGGAGTCCTCGTCCTCACGGCCCGAGGAGCTTTCCGGTGTCGGGAGAGGCGAGAGGCCTTGCCTCTGCCTATCCCGGTTCTCCTTCTCGTGCTTCCTCTTCTTCTGCTCCCTCCGTCTCCGCTTCTTATCCTTCTGGTCCTTTTTCCGCTTCGCCTCATCGGCGTGAGCACGATTGGTAGCCCTATCCTCTGGAACGGGAGGCCGGCAGGAGTGGCCGCGGGAGAGCCCCTGCGAATATGACCGCAACATCATTATACGGCGATCAAAGTTCAAATGACAGGCAATACGGAGGTCGGAGAAGCACACTTACAAAGCTCAGGTATCCGTCTTCGGGCCTCATAGGCACCGCCCATGGGTTTCCCGACATACGGTCAACGGCACGCCGCGCACGCTGAAGGGCGACTTCAACACTCAGCGGCTCCGACGCCATCACCACGCCCTTGGTGTTGGCCCCTCTAACCATCTCCGACAGCAGGAGCCTCCTTTCCATGAGAGGAAGCACCCGCCGCCGGTGGAAGTTTGCAATGACGCCACCAGCGGTGAGGCCGTGTCTTGCAAGACGCTGAAGGGCCTCGACGAAGGGGCCAAGCTTCTGCTGACGATCTGGCGGCGACACCCCATAGTTCCAAACGTCGGGCTTTTCCGTCAAAATACTCCCGGTGTACGCCGGGAGGTGATCGCGGTCGTTGCAGAGGTAGAACCATCCCCTATCCCAATCTTGGTTGTTGGTAACCATGGAACAAGGGATGTAAAAGTTCCTCCGCGACTCCCGCACGAGGAGCACCAGGCCGCCAGCACGAACAGGGCGACGAACACCCTTGGTGACGCTCTCCGTATGGAGCTCACCGCGGAAGAGATGCCGCCATAGGTCCCAGTGAGGCTCGATTCCCAGGTAACCCTCGCACACGGCGACGAACACCGCCGCCTGGGAGATCGAGTTGGGAGAGAAGTTGTGCAGCTCCACTTTATAGTGGAAGCACAATGCCCTCAAGAAGCGGCTCGCGGGCACGCCGAACCCCCGTTCATGGAGGCGAGCGAGGCTAACGACGTAGCCCTTCGGGGGGTTCGGCTCCGCAGCAGTCCCCGGCGAGATCCAAACCGCCGGCTCGCCATCAACGTTCGGAGGCAATTCCCCAGACACCACTAAGCTCTCCAAATAGTGGGTGGTCGCCAACGATGGCTTCCATGGCGCGGGATCTACGAGTTGAACTTGAACCATGGAGGCAGCAAGAACAAGAAGAGAAAGAAGAAGAACAGGAGCAGACAAGGGCAATGGGGACGTACCCCATCAACGGCCGCCCTAATGCACTATTTATACCCGCAAACGCAGAAGCGTAGGGCGGGATACTCGGCCGCCGAAAACAAGGCTGACGGCTGGGCCCGGAAGGCGTAACACCGCAGGGCGCATTAACCACCCCACGGTAATCAAGGAGGCCAGGCGCTGCAGTCGTGCGGTCGTTTCACCCAGGCCACGTCCCGCGCGCCGCTTGAAAAGGCGCGCGCATCTTCCTCCACGACATTCGTAAATTCTACAACTACCATCATTGCTCCGAGCAAAGCGGGACACGTGGAGGGAGAATCCGAAATCTTCCCCCTCGAAGGGAGGAAAATGCCATCTTACTAATCAAGGGTTTGAGTCCTGGCCCATCGAGGGTTCGACAGGCACCCCAGATTGACTGAGTCAGGGACGCTCAACGGTACCCACGAGGGGAAGCCTCGAACCCGTGCGTTCGAAAAAATCCGTCAAGCGGGTTCGAGGCCGGATGAAAGTACCTAGACCGAGGGACCCCGCGAGGGGGAGCACCGAGCCCTCGACCCCCACCGCACGAGGTCAAGTCCCATCTAGCATGCTTTTGCAGAGGCTCTCATGGGCATGTCTGAAGACCACGAGCCTACCCTCGGCGAACGAGGCATGGATGTCCACTCGAACTTCCCGTTACCAGCTCACCCGAGAATCCGCGTTCCAGCCCAAAATCGAGGGTAGCGCGGCTTACTCTCTCCCCTCGACCCCTCGAACGGGGCTACAAGGGACTCTACCTACGAGAAACGACAGACAAAGGGTGTGAAAGAGCGCCAAACACCCTCTCACACCCTCGAGGGCTACACCCGCGGGTGCGCTAGCGCGCCCCCACGGCAACTCGGTGTCTGACAAGGGCAACCAAACCCCCGCGAGATTGATTTTCAATACCCTCGGGGGCTCGGGGGCTACTGTCGGGTACCAAACTACGCGGTACCCCAAATAACGGCCCAAGTTGGCCCAGCGAGAAGGCCATAGGGGTGAAGTGCGAGGCGCGGCGGCCCGAGAAAGGCCCACTACGACGGCGAATCTCCATATCGTTCGAGGGCGCCCCATGCCCTCGAACGGGAATCTCCATCTCGTTCGAGGGTACCCCTTGCCCTCGAACGGGAATCCCCGTCATGATCAACCCCTCCTGTGGCCGAGTCCCCCGAGCCGGCCTCGAAGACTCTACCCCGGACGCAATAAATGCGGGACATGACCGCACACTCCGCTTCGCCATGCCTCAGATGGGACACCAGTCGCCTCCGACTGAGCCAGGCACTATGCCCCTGAACCAGGTCCTGTGCGGACAGGGCCGGTGACAGGCCGTACCACAACGCCAACAACTCCATGACCAGTCTTCCCCCGGAGCACGACGCAGGGCCTCGAAGAAGGACCTCCGAGGTTTTATGAAAAGACACAACGCCGCTTCCACCCTCGATCAATACCCCTCGAAAGCAACGGCTGGCTAACGAGAAGTCAGCGATGACGACATTCATGCCGTTAGCAAATGTTGGAAGGCGCGATTCCCGCCAGCACAGTGCACGGCATGGCGCCACAGTATACCAAATAGCATGCTTACCACGATCTCTTCTGTACGGCTTTCCTCACCCTTAAACTATAAAAGGGGAGGAAGAGGCGATTCATACAAGAACTCAACGCGCACACACTCACACACGTCACCGGGACTTGGGAGCACAATTCCCTCTCCCACCTCGCTTGTAACTCCCCTACTACGAGCAACACGAAACCCGGTGCTACGCATCGCTGCTGGACGTACGGCCTCACGGCCGGAACCAGGATAAAATCCCGTGTCCAAAGACTGATCGACCCAATCCGCCATCCCACGTAGAGAGCGACGCGATCACTAGTTAGTGCCGGTGTGACCAAATCAGACACCGACAAATAGTAAAAAGTTGATAAATCTAGATGCGTCCTTAATAAAGCACAAGATATACTCGACATACCTCAATCCTTGGTTGCGAATCCCTCGTCTCAAGAATTTTCCCCGCTTGGAGTCGACAGCCGTTGCGGATGGATCCGTAGCACGGGCGGATGGCGAAGGGGCGGAGCCGGCTGTCCGTAGATGGAGGCAGACGGCGACAACAGTGAAGCACGGTCACCGAGCACGGTCACCGCGTGCACATGACGAGTAGTATTCCCTCTATCTCAAAATTATGATAGTTTTGTTGTGTTCATGGGACGAGGTTTCCAGCACATCAGGATCCGATGGCGCGCTGTACACTAGTGGACTTTCAGCTAGTTTATCTCATAATTTCAATCCATATGCCGCGTTGTAGTAGGACTTTCAGCTAGTTTATCTCATAATTTGAATGCATGGCGCGTTTTAGTAGAGACGATGTCAGCTTCATTATAGGCGTTTGTTCAAAACTTAGGTCCAGACGAGGGGGTTTGGAAATAGTTTTCAACCAGCAATTGACGCGCCTCGGTATAACCTCACTAGCTGCGTCATTGCCCCAAGCGCAAAGATGGTTTCTCCGTGTACCCAGACCTCTCATCTTATACACCGATCGCTCCCTCGCCCCGTCCTGGCTAGCCGATGTGGGACAATTTAACATTGCGCATCGGCAACCCAGAGTCCCACAAGGCCTTGAAAGCCCAGCAAAGACATGGACTGCTGGCACTTCCGGCCCATGAGAGGTCATCGGTGGTCGGGTCGTCTTCCCCTTCCCCTTCCCCTTCCCCTTCCCGTGCGGCTCTTCCCCGTCCTCCGTTTCTTCCTCCTTCCCTCTGCCGTTCTCGAGCTCCAAACCTGCGTAAATCCCACCACGCTGCGCGCAGAGAAGAAGGGATATTTTATTTTTGCCTTTGCCAGATGAAGACGAGGTCGCAGACGGCGCCGAAGCCCCTCAAGACGGTGGCGCTGGGGCCCAGGCCAGGCAGCCCCAAGCTGAGGCAGAGGCCAAAGCCAGCGGGGAAGGGCGACCCCCGCGCGCCCAAGAAGCCCCCCACCGCCTTCTTCTACTTCATGTACGTTTCGCGCGGCATCTCTATCTTGTCTCTTCCCTTCTGTCAGAATGACACTAATCGGCCACGTATTCCGCTCAAACTGCTGCGTGTTACTGCTCTGACTGGCTTGCGGTACTAGGGGCTTCTTGGAAGCTGACAGCACGGCGATGTTCTGCAGCTCTTACCTCTTAGTAGAATCAAGTGTATTCTAGATTGCTAGTGCCTAGTGTTATGTATTTGTTCACTAATCACTACCCCCTCTGATGGCCTAGCCATTATAGCTCACTGGCCTGCCTAGGTTTTTATCCAGGCTTAAGCACTGCAGATTGTAATTGCTTGAATTTGATATGAGATGCGGCAGCTTGGGCTGCTGGAAGGTGTTCTTTGGTGAAGCCGTTCAAAACCTCCTGGTGCTTCCTCAGAAATCACCTCTTGGTCGTAGATTGATTGCCTGGAGGCAGTTTTTTTTTTTTTTTAGTTTCTGTAATTCCAGTCTCTTAAGTTTCACATATTCAAATTGAGATTATGGGATAATATCATATTAGTGACATTTCCTTATGGCATCATTTCAGGTGGACATTGCCTGTCCTTCTGATTTACAAAATCATACATGTCTTTTTATGGTTACATAGTTTTAGTCGCCACTGAAGAAAGCCGCAGTAATCACATTCTACTTGTGTTTAACCTACATTCCTTCAGCTGCATCCATACACCTCCATAGATCATAATGCTTGCTCCCCAACATTTGGTTCATATCTTTAACTGTAACACAAATGCTGAAGTTCTTTCTGTTGCTTGCCTTTGTTTGATAAACCGATTTTAATGAAGCTGTATGTTGTGTTGAAGGGAGGATTTTCGGAAGACTTATAAGCTGGAAAAACCAAGCGTAAAGTCAATGCAGGAAGTAAGTTTCCATCACTTTAGTGTTGGATCTTCAAACACTGTAGTATGTTGTAATATATCTTGCACTGCAGATAGGGAAGGCATGTGGCGAAAAATGGAATTCAATGGCATTTGAGGTCAGTATTTCCTCCTTAGAGCCTGATAGCTTGTGTTGCATAAGGTATTTAACCCCTGTATGGTGCTTGCTGGTGAAAATTGGTTAGCCATGATGATGCATATCTGAACACTGGAGTGGATACATAGTTTCACATGCACTCTTTTTATTTCTGATGAACCAGTTATGGGAAAACAAAAAATGTGTGTGGATCAGAAAATCTTGCTATTGTGTTTAATCTGGTTCATAACCAGTTTTGAAGAACATAAGATATTGCCTCTGTTTTTTCTCTAATGGCGAAGAAGCAATTTCCTCTGACACCCGTTCTTATTTAAGTTCTTTCTTGTTTGTATGCCAATTGGTAGAATTAATTTCTTTGTTTAATTTTCTCTGGCTATAGCAAATTCATTATTGGGTTTATCATTTAAAAAAGAGTAGGAAGCGACATGTTGGTGTGTAATGTCTTAATTGTCAACATTCCTGATCTATATGCTCAAATGAATTTTGTGGGCACTGTAGCTTGGATTCACAAGGAGACACATTTTCTGTTGCATTGTATTGGTCAGATGGTGTATATTTGCTAATTACTACCTCAGTATTTGAACTCCTCCCTTCTGAACGGACATTGTTTAGTCAACCTTGTTCCTGTTGCTAACAAGCCATTCTCGCTATTCTCTTTCTGTGCATGCTATCAAAGACGGAATGAATATAAAAATAACCTACGAATTCTTTGAAGCCATAAATATTGAGTTCTCCTATGGTTGTGAAATTTGACTTCCAGAAAATATTAGTTTCCGCTTCATTCATTTACAGGAAAAGGTGAAGTATTATGATATGGCTACTGAGAAACGAGCAGAATTTGATAAGGCAATGATCGAATATAACAAGAAAAAGGTGTATACTATGCGTGCTTTTTCCTTCCACAATCTTTATGTTCCCTTTATTTGTTTGGGTGAAACTATAATCTTCTTCCATATCCTTATGTTTGTTTTATTTTTCCCATCAGGAAACTGGAGAAATATCTGAGGAATCAGATTTGGACTAGTGCTGAAGATTTTGGAATTTTGATTCTGATGTTTCGCCATTACTGGCTGAAGCAATCAATTGTATATTACAGAACTGTGATTTGTACTAAAATTTTTAGATGCTAGTAAGATCCTCAGTTCATGCAGAATTGTTGCATCCGTTATCTGTAATGGACTGTTCGTATTTAACTGACACCAAATTGCTGGTGGTTCTCGCCTGCACAAAATTTGCCAACTGCTCGATTTGTTCACTTCACTGTATTTTTTTTTTCTGGAGGCAACATTTCGTGTTCTTGTCCAACACAATATTTCATCAGAGAAAGAAAAATGAAATATTTATCGTCAAATATAGGATGCTCACAGTAAAAGGTTGATATCAAGGTCAAGCACACTGAACTTGTTGTGTGCCTAAACTAAAGTTCATAGCCTCTAACTAGAAATTTGAGACATAATGTAGAAGTTTTGTGGTGTCAGGGGTTCGAGTACCAGTTATATAAGTATTGTATCTCCGAATTTCAACAAGGACTCCGTGGCCCAATGGATAAGGCGCTGGTCTACGGAACCAGAGATTCTGGGTTCGATCCCCAGCGGAGTCGTTAGATTTTTTTAATATATCATTATTATCCAAATTTTTTAGCATTTTGGTCGTTCTAAATATCATTTATAGGGATGATTCATCACTTTATGGCGGTGTGTAAAACAGTACACTCTTTTTTTTAGCCAAGTAAACAGTACAAGCTCGTGCCTGAATCCAATTCGCATGAGTACATAGCCATTTTGAGTCGTTTGATTTTTTAATATATCATTATCATCCAAATTTTTTAGCATTTTGGTCGTTCTAAATATCATTTATAGGGATGATTCATCACTTTATGGCGGTGTGTAAAACAGTACACTCTTTTTTTTAGCCAAGTAAACAGTACAAGCTCGTGCCTGAATCCAATTCGCATGAGTACATAGCCATTTTGTATGGTTTTTCGTTCTCGGTGGTTATCCCGATCCCAGGCAGTATTTTCATTCCTTTTTTAGCTTTTTTGGTGAATGCATTTTGACAAAAACAATCATTGCAGCGGTGACCCATTACCTTTTTGCAGTATGTACATGTTTCATGTGTGAATTTCAGTTGGCCAGAACCATTTTGTATTTGTATCCTGCGATTTGCATTTATAATGTTTACATCACTCAGGAAGGGCTCATCATCCGTGAGCTCTTTTTAGTTTTTTCCTATCGATTTCACTTTGGATGTGATTCGTTGCCAATCCAAACACATCAGCAGCAGGTTTTTGATTCTTCATTTGAAATATCATTTGCGGGGTGATTCATCATCATCTTAAGAGCATCTCCAGCAGCTACGCCATCTCACATGCCATCATTGTTTTTAGCTTCAGGCCATGTTCAGATTCCCAACTATTCACTATTCATTCCAACTTTCCACTATTCATTCCAACTTTTCACTATTCTCCCCTCACAAAACACGTTTCCCAGCGAATGCTACAGTGTTTTTCTTATGCTACAGTGTTTTTTCCTACAATCTAAACACACCCTCAGTCCGATAAAATGGTCCTCCAGCAGCATCGCTACTAGACTGGACATCACTGTTTGGCCCGCCATCAGCAAGCTAGGCTGGCCAAAAGTAGCGCGCTGCAGTGAATCGCCATCCCAGTCTCAAACCACTCGTGCCTCTTTTCCCGTGCAACCTCCTTCTCCTACGTGCTATGTGATTGGCTGCTGTGAGTAAAATACAGGGAAATAAGATTTGAAGGGTGAGATATGGCTAGTCCAGAGTCATGTAAATATGGAT
Source organism: Digitaria exilis (assembly GCA_015342445.1). Classification (NCBI taxonomy): domain Eukaryota; kingdom Viridiplantae; phylum Streptophyta; class Magnoliopsida; order Poales; family Poaceae; genus Digitaria; species Digitaria exilis. The sequence goes on from JACEFO010001882.1 coordinate 1,084,061, forward strand.
AGAGAATTTTTCGGAGTGGATAGCTAAATGAAGATACGAAGAACCAAATTTAACTACTTTGCTCGAGATGCTCTTACGGCGTTGTGTAGCGCTTATGCAGTTGTGCGTGATTTCAGTTCGCCACAAACCATTTCTATTCAACAATCTGCATTACGGACGTTTACATTCGCTCAGTATCAATCTGCATTATCAAGCATTTCTATTCAACAATCAGCTCAGAATCATCTATGGCGGCTGCATTTGTCACATCTGTGGCGGCGCAGCCGGCGGCGGCGCGTAGAGCGACCTGAGCTGGCGATCGATGAGCTTGCTGTGGTTGAGCGCCACCTGCAGCTCGACGTCGTCGGCCCACCACTGCTGCAGCCCGTGCGCGTCCAGGAACTTGGTGGGCCCCTTGGACACTAGCATCATCCTCGCCAGGCCCCCCGCCCTGCCCATGCCGCCGTCCCCTCCCGCCACCGTCTTGCTGCTCCCGCTCCCTCCTCCTCCTCTCGCCGTCACGGTCGCCGTCCCCGCCGCCGCGTCGGTGTAGTAGCAGCAGATGTAGTCATTGGTGTTGATGTACAGGTGCGGCAGCCACTTGGCCGTCGTCCCGCCGGACGACGGCGTCTTCGCCGCCGCTTCTCCGCCCGCGTCCGCCGCGGCGGCGGCGGCGGCGGAGCCGACGTAGGGCAGCCAGGAGCGGACGCGGCCCCACATCTCGCCGGCGGTCTCGGCGAATCCCCTGAGGCTGGTGGCCAGCGACACGGACGGCGGGTTGAACACGTGGCACTCCACGAAGACCCCTTCCTTGGCGAGCGCCTTGCCCACCTGCAGAGCGAACCCGGCGCCCAGCGAGTGGCCCGCCACGCACGCGGCGCCGCCGCCGTACCGGCGAGCGGCGCCGCGCAGCGCGGCGAGCGCCCCGGCGAAGCGGACGGAGCCCTTGAGGCTGTCCCAGGCGAGGAAGCGGAGGTCGTCGGTGACGTCGCGCCGGAGCGTGGCGCCGCTCAGCAGCGTGCCGCGGAGCGCCACGACGGCGGCCGGCGCGCCGGCGGGGCGGAACGGGGCGTAGCCGGAGAGCAGGGCCCGGCGGTCCCACTCGAGCACGGCGCCGTAGATGGAGCCGTCGCGCTCGTCGACGAGCGTTTCGGCGAGCCTGTACATGAAGTGGCGCCACCACCGCGGCGCCAGTGCCGTGCGCTCGTCGCGCTTGTCCTGACGGTCCAGCTCCAGGAGGTATACCCCCTGGATGAAGCACGCGATCGCCATTCGCCGGTAGTTGGGATCCTTCCTGCGTGCGTTCAATGCGATTTGAAGAGAAACGATTGTAACACAAAGCTTTAGTTTGGTTGCACTTGTTATGGTTCGTAGAAGTGAAGGTGAGAGCAACTCACTGACCAGCTTGAACGGAGGAGATCCCACCAGCTGGGAGATGACAAGTGCCGCGGCCCGTAGACATGGAACTCGAACGGATTCGTGGTCGCCACGGCCTCGCCGGCTTTCGGGCTTGGCACCGCACCGGCCATTTGTTCTCCGGTGACGGTGAGGTCGTTCTCCGGCGGTTTTGCCTTCTACTCGGCTTTAATAGCACAGGGGGAATAGTTTGGAAGCGAGATGATATGCAGCCCAGCCGACTCCAGCAATAACTGCTTGTACCAAGTTGGAGAAAGAATCACAGAAAGCGCGAATGAACTTTTTATCCCTGAGTTTCTTTACACAATCGTGGGAATATGGAACCTGCCTCTTCCTCCTCTCGTTTGTGCTTTACCAAGTTATTTTCATGGCTTTGAGACGACTAGAACTCACAACTAAGCGGGCCTACAACGTTCGTCAACTATTTACTGTATGGCTTTCGCATTAACACATATGGTACAGAAATAGAGACACCAAACGTAGAAGGGAATATGCTCTAAAAGTAACCAAACATAATAATTGGAATAAAGCTGATGAAATATGGAGTGAAGGTATCGGATGTTTCGGAAAATCAAGATGCCATTGCCTAGATTTGTGTACAACAGTATTCCAAAGGACCAACTGTACATACAGACACCATTTCCTGAGCAGGACTTCACTGGAGCAAAGAAAAAATTGCAAAACATGTGTGAAGTTGCATGATCTACAGCGGCGGCTAATTGTACGAAATGCAAGGACATACACTTAGGGTACATCGTGTGACCTAGATTTTAGTTTCCACGGAAAGGTTGGTTTCCATAGGATACGTTGCCCATACACGTAACACTAGCTGGCTGGTAGATCATCACTGGCTGAACAGGCCTGTTTTTCAGCAATCAACTTCTCCAGCCTTTTCTTGAGATAAGCCTGCTTGAGTTTCTCTCTACGAGCAGCATCCTGCTCTTGTCGTCGAGATCTCACTGTTGAAGCCTTCTGCCTTGCCTCGCTTACTTCCTCATGAACCTCCCTGCAGATGCAAAATGGTGCAAGATAATAAAAGGGCCAGGAACACATCATTGTCCAAAGAGGACATAATACTTGCTGTCAAGAGAAATCAAGGAGATAAAGTTGAGAAGTTCAGTGGTATATTGATATCGCTTGGTGGCAATGAAGTTCACTAACCACTGGCAGTAATATATTTCTTGTTAAAATGATATTATGTAACTACCAAACAATTGATATCTATGGGTCTTTCGTCCCGAGATTTCAAGTCAGTCACCTAATGAATCCACTAGAATAAACTGAACATAAAAGATAGTACACAATAAGCCAACACTCAAAATCTCATAATGAAATCTCAATTCATATTCACTATGCTGCCTAGAGTTGCATCAAGCGCTCAATGCATATCTCGCAATGACAGATGGCAGGAATATAGTTCATTTATTAAAAAAAATCCATTATCCATCTGCTCTAGAGAAGCTAGCTTCCTTTGATCTCCAGAGAAACTATAAACCGCAAAAATGAGAGTGCTTTATGCAACATAACTTCATAAGCATGTCAGCACAACCACTGTCTATAGAAAAAGTACCTCACAAAGCGCTTGTGCTCATCTCTGTCGATTGTTGTGCCTGCCCGACCAAGTCCCATAGGTTTGGCATTTTTCATCGAATCATCATGATCATTTACTGGCTCCGTAGCATCAGAGTCTCTGTTGCTGCTCTCAGGCATCTGAGGCTCATAGACACGTTCAAAACCTTTTTGGAAGAAATCCACACAGTATTTCTCCTTGTCTTCTTCATCAGGTAGCTCACCTCTGGATAATTTTTCGTACAGTTCTGCTTTCTTTTCTAGAGCCGCATAGCTTGCAGAACCATCTTTCACGGCTTTAAGCTCCAACTTATCTCTGAGGCAAAACAAAACATAGAGGAGAAGTTCTCGTTAAGTCTCAAAACTTGACAACATGCACAAGAAAGGAAATGAAAATATGGCTATATGAAACTGAAAACAGAAATAGGAAAAGACACTCGCAGTGAAACCATTACATATGGAAATGCTGCAAAATCAATCAAATAATAGCACTTGTGTCGAAAGGACATGCTTCCTGCATAGTAACAAAGAGAATTGTACTAGAGCTTGTTAGAGAAAAACAAAAACCTGTTGTTCGGTATGAACCAAAGTCCAGGACATGGCTAAGTATTGACAACAGCTATCAGCTACTCTGTTTTGCTTCCAGTGGTACAATTGCGAAAAAAAATGTTTAATAAGTGTTCTATTATCATTTAATAAACCATGTGAATCACATTCCCTTATATCATCATGTTGCGAAGAGTGATCAGGCTCAGTTTACACTCGACCATCCTATCGGAGTAGACAAATTTACAAGGTAATAACAAGCATCTAATACCAAAACAATGAAGCATTAGTTTTCCTAGTTTCCTACATCATTTACATTAACAAATGGTAAGCAAACCACAATCAAATCTTGTAAAAACTTTGCTGTTCTAAAGCCCTCAAGGACATAAAATAGGACTATGTTATTATTGCAAAATGAACAAATGATAAAATTATAGCTGTTTGTTTCCAATATTTTACCAAACCTCTTACAATAACCATCTAGGGCATAAAATTTTATCAAGGGCAAGCCAAAGGTTCATCAATTCCACCCGAAACTACAATCAAATGGTCACCCAACAATTGCACGAACCGATTACTTTGTGTATACATAGAGGTGCGGAAACATACTTGTGGGCCCGGGCGTCAACCCCGGAGTTTTTGGCCCCGAGGGGGTCCGTGGGCGCGGAGCGTATCTTGGCGCGGCGGAACTCCCCACCGGAAGCGGCTGGGACGGCGCCGGGGGCGGCGGGGTTGCGGGCCTCCTCCTGGGTGCGGTATAGCTGGGCCTTGAGGTCGAGGATGGAGGCGGCGCCCACGCCCTCGATGGCCTTGTGTTTCTTCGGCATCACCGCCGACTCCGTCAGCCACCCCAGCGACTCCATCCGCCGCTCCCTCGAGGCCCCCTGCTGCTCCGTGGGCGGAGGCGGAACCGGAGGCTGCGTCGCGCCCGAGGAGGACGGCGCGGTCGCTGCCGGCGACGACATCGCGGCGGCGGTGGCCGTGTCGGGGAATCGGGAGAGAAGGATGACCGGTGGGGAAAGAGAGGAGGGAGGGAGGTAGGTTTGGGCCGGGCTTCTGTCTTTGAGAAGGCCGTGCTTTTCTTGGGCCGATTCTACGTGGCGGCGGCAATCAATCTATCGAGCAGTCTCGTGTTCGTTCCAGAAAAGATATTGCTCTGTTCTAAAAAAAAAGAAAGAAAAGATATATTGCTCAAAAAAAAAAGGTAGGCCCGCTCGTCAGAAAGATCCAAACTAACCTCGAACAGGGAACAAACATGTGGTGCGCCGCGCGGCGGCCGTGGCCACTGGCAACGTTTCATTCTCTCTCCCCCGAACCCCTCGCCGAGACGCCGACCAGGCCATTCTGTGGTGGAGACGGGCGGCACCACCGGCGACGCAAAAAAGGGGAATTTGATTTGAAATAGCCCTCGCTCTTTCAGTCTTTCTACTCCCTTTGGCAGTTTGGCGGTCGGTCATTCTTCTCCCTCTCGCTCTCCCGCTCCCTCTCCGACTTCTCTACCTTCGTTCGTTGCCAACCTGCGCTCGTGTGTGCCGCGTCGATCGAGAGCTCAATTCATCCATGGCGTGCAGCTTCTCGGCCTCCTCCGCCACGAGGCTCCAGGCCGTAGACGCAGCGGCGGCGGTCGTGAAGAACGGCAGGGTGCCCCTCAACCTCAAGGCATCCGTCGCCCCCGCGCAGAGGTCGCTCGGCTGCTGCAGGGCGACCGCGCGTCAGGAAGGCGCCACCAAGGAGCCTAGCGTCGCAGGTACCTCACCGCCTGCTCCTCAGCTTTGCCGCTTTGATTGGAGTGATGCGTTCTTAGTATGCTCTCTGCGCTAAAAAAAAGTATTGCTTAGATTTGATTTGATTTAAGGGCTTCCTTGCTCTGTATGCACCGAACATGAATACACCCACTGCTTCAGACCTTCAGTATCAATTAAGTTCCCTTTGGAGAGAGCAATTGAGAGTTTGCAACAGTCGCGTGTTTCATATCACATTCAGTAATTTGTTGAACAAGGTGGTACGGTCGAGATAAAATAGCATGTACTATGTGCAATGTTTTCAATTGTAGAGTTCTTTAAAAGTGTTTTTAGTTGTATGCTTTCTTAATGTTTGCTTGAAGGGGTATGAGATTTCCCTGTTGAAGTCATTTTAGTGAAAAAAACGTGAATCCAAGGCAAATTTTTGTCGAAAAAAACAAAAGTCGTCCGTTGGGAAGAATTGAATGGTTGAAGAGGTAGGAAATACCTTGATTAAATTACTATACTACTATGGCATATGGGCACTCAAAACAGTGGGACCAATACTAAAAATAGTAGGATCGGTATCTAATTTAATTTACTTTTTAATAAAAGAAAGAGTATATTAATATAACTGTCACTCTCTTATTATCCAAATTAGATCAACGGCTAGCAAAATTTAAAAGAAAGTTACCTTGAAGTACTACTAGTACTTTACAACCATACTAACAAAACTAAAAAAACCCAAAGGTTGGTATGCGATTATCCTGCCTATGCTCTTCTTATGGGAAAAAAAAATGTTAATCCATTTCGTTGGCTATTCAAAACTAAATTTCAGATGAAATGCAGAAACGCCCATTGCTAGTATAAGATGTTTGAAGTGCGATTACTGCTTCTACTTGCAAATAAAAACATGCTTCAAGTACTACTATTGGCATTTTGATTTATAAAATGAAGGGGCTAATGTTATCGTGTTGTTACTTTGAAGTCTCTTCGGCCCGTACACAGTTGGACCTCCTGGAACAACTGACGTCCCCTGCACCTGATGGCATTGCTGGTAAGTCTATGTTTACACACATTTTGGTGTCATGCCTGATCCAAATGACTCTTTATGACAACTAAGAAATGGTTCATCAGGCCTAGAGAATGGTACACCCCCAGAATCGTACCAGCGTGCTACTATCCGTGAGCAGCTATTGGCGCTGGCCAATGGTAAGGTCGATGACGAGTTCACCCTCCCATTGGCCAAGAGGCTGAAGGAAGGCCTGAAGAGGCTCAACTCCCTGACGGTGTCACAGAGGAGGAACATCAAGAGGCAGGCCCTGCTTACCCAGGTCAGTGGACGGAATGACTCGGTGTTCTTCGCGACTGTTGGGGCGTTTGTGCTTGTCCCGCCTTTTGCCATTCTAGCTATTGGTGTCCTAACTGGTTATATCGAGCTCTTTCCTTGAACATGAAGGCGCATCTTCTTTAACATGTCATCTCCAGACTGCCATATATGAAGATGCTTTTGGTCTGCAGTAGAACTGTATGTATATACATTGTGTCAGATTGTATGAGGGGTAAGAAAGTTTTCTGTGCAAGGATGTAAGCACTTGATGTGGCATAGATTTATAGCATAAGATGCATCGATGGATCGATATGAACACAACGAGGAAAAAATACAGCGTACATATAAAGAGAAATAATAATACAGGTGTAACATGTATCGAAGAAAAAGTCACGTGTTACAAATCTATAAGCTGATCTGCCGTTTTTAGCTCGGTGAAATGCTGCATACCCTAAAGTGATAAATTCTGATAAACCTGGGAAAAATATGTGCGCTCATAACATATCGTTAGAATATGGATACTAAGCACAGCTTTGAACATTTCACCCCTGAAGACATGCTAGACTAATGCTACAGCTGTCTACTGTCCACAAACTGTCCATACTGTTGGTCTAAACGCTCTCATACTGTTGGTCTAAACGAAATCCAAACAATGATGTGCATGATGCAATACCAGAGGCTTAAATCCTCTGCATTCTCAACTCAACTGTAAAAGCTGTACAATATTATATAATGCACACTCTCACTTGTTCTAAAGAACTTCACGCCTCTCATAGCAAACAAGTTACCAAACCATTGCCAACATTACTAACTTCTTCAGCAAACTTGACAGCACCTCGCATTCCAACATGGCCTTTCCTTTTCGAGATCTCACTCTTGCACCATAGTTAGCTCTTTCCGAAGGGTAGTTGGATAGGTTCTTCGGTTATCGGTAGGCCTTAGCTGCTCAACGGTGGCGCGCCCTTGATTCAACATGTAGCTCCATCTGTCTATCATGAGGTAGAAGAAAGCCAGGAAGATGACCTCGACGGTGAGGAGGCCAGTCCAGAGCCTCACGCTCTTGGTGGTTCTCTCATGGTAGGTACGAAGGCCAATGTAGACGTTAACGATGCCCGTGGCACAGATTGCAATTCCGAGGAACCAATGGAAGAAGTACCATAGACTCCTCACCTTAACGCCTCTGTAAGAATGAGACAGGATATGGTTTAGGTTCTTTTCTAGGAAATACAGAAAGGTTGCTGTCATGCGTGAAAGTTGTAGTATCTTTTACCTTTCTGGCCTGAAGAAACCGATAGTTGGCTGAAGCCACATGACACCATACAGTGCCAATCCTACTCTTTGATGACTGTTACTGAACGAGTTTTCAAAGTTCATCATGGACAGCACCGCGCCGCCTGTGGCAAGAAGGACAGCTGCAACCTGCAAACTCCATTGAGCACATGAGGAACACCAAAACTATACAGAAGCAATTTGTAAGAAAACGTAGCCATGCAGAAGTTGCAAGCAGACCTGCGAAATGACATGGCAATAGAAGAGGAGTCGGATGCATCCGCCGTTTCGGGATTTGCTAGACATCCTGACTAGTATTATCCCTAATGGCATCAGGAAACCGAACGAAGACCAGTGGAACAATGCGTGTAGCTTGAGCTGAAATGATACTTTGGGTGTCATCTGAAAGAAAGAAGAAACAATTACTGCAATCAGTGGTGTGACACTGCCTGCACCAAAGACCATTAAACTGTTGAATCAACAAAGACTTTAGAGCATAATTCTAACTAGAAATGTGATGCAGAGTTACTAGAAGACCTCAAAATGGATTCAGTTAAACAGCTTTGTTTTACCTCCAAAAGATGCCCGGTGCTGTTGTGGCTCTGATTGAGTGTCCCCGTGGAATTCGACGCACCATTGGATGGGGCAGGAAGTGAAAGGATCACAAGGCTTGCGCATAGAGGGAGAAGCCTTGTTCTTCTTGATTGTAGCATTTGCGCCAACAAATGTGACCACTCCCCAGAAGCCACAATTCAACAGGAAGGCCAAAGAACAAAGTCACCAAGCGGCTGCTAAACTCAGAAGCAGGATCAACAGACACAAAATCCCCTGGCCGTCACTGGACAACAGCAGGACGAGAAGACGAACGGGAAGCTGAGCCTGTGTATCTCTCCCTTCCACGCTCACACATGCCACCTCCTCGGGTTATGAATACAAAGACTGAAAGACGCTCCTTTACCTTTGTCGACACACACCAGAATCCCGAGACGGAAACAATGAGATCGAAAGGAACAGCACAGACTTCTAGCGAGTTGCCCTGTGGCCTGTGTGGAGGTTTTGGTATGATGATCATGGGAGGGAGGCTCCCCTTTTGCTCGGTGCTCCGCAATATATTATGGTGCGCTTCGGTAGCTCTGCGTGGGGGGACCCGACCCGGGGGGCGGAGGTGAAATGAGAGGACGGAGGAGGCCTTTCGAGCGCATTTCGCCGAGCTTTTTACACCTCCGTGGAATGATGGTGGTGGTGGTGGTATGGTAGGGCGAGGAGGGGGGAGGCTTTTCCTTTGTGCTAGTCCGGCACGGTGAGGTGCGGTGCTGTGCGGGACGCGGCAATGAACTGATTGCTCTGGTGCTCTCTCCGTCGTGTGCGCCTCCAGCTGAAACGCAGGGTTGGGTTGGGTGCTCTGCTCACTGCTTCAGTGCCGGCCAGCTGGTCCCGGCGCCGGCCGGCCGGTGCCCGTCGGTGCCAGTGGAAACCGGCCCGTGCCCGGTGGAGCAACGGCACGTATACTGTAATTGCCATGGCTGTTTCTCACCAACTCCATGTCGGCTTGATGCGATGCCTGGGCGTGCATGGGCTTGTCCAAGATACCTCCGGGCTAGCATCGTCGATTCGGATTTTGAGTAGCTGCCACTTTAGTTCATGTGATTTTGGCTGCAAAGGAGACAGACTAGGGGAAATTAAAGGTGAAAATAACAGATTGAACATGGGTCGGCAGATTTGTTGCATGGCGTAGGAAGCCGCCAAGCTAGTTCGTTGCTAATGGGAAGTTCAGTTAGCGAGTCCTTGTCATCTGAACCTGGAGAATGTCCCCCCCTTTTTTTTTCTGAATCTACCTATCGATTGCTTACATTGTCTGGGAGCTACGAGGTTGCCCTACTCCTAGAATTCTTGACGGCTGAGGGAAGTGCTAACTGTACTGACAAGATGATGCGGTCAAGGATATCATGTCTAAATCGAGCACTTACCGTTAGTGATTGGATTAACTGATTGTTCGTAACGGTTACTCATCGCGTAGGCTGAAACCTAGACTGGCCTAGCTCACATCATTCTGTTCCATCTGCTGAGTTTCAGATGGTTTTGGAAGTTCAGAGAATCTTGCATTCAGCTCAATGGCGTAGCGACTTCAAAATGCAAGTTTTACGCTCCCTCCAAGCATTGCAAGGTGACAGGTCTAATTTTACGAGTGAAAAAAACTGGATGCTTTTGATAACCACCTTGGAATGCATGGAGAGGGAACGTACAGTTCTTGTCATTCTTTAAAAATGTGTAACCAACTGGACCATGCTTCCCTTTTCCCTAAATATTTAAGCTGGCGATTGCCAATGATGAGCTTTTAGAGGGAGATAAAGCGCTAACGACAGCAATTAGCCAACACCTTCATCATGACTCGGCATTTTCTACTCCTAAACTCGATAACTTCTCATAACTTTGCCCCTAGCCATGTCATAACCCGACGAGATAATGTTAGACAAATCCTGTCACATGGTGTCGAAATTATACGCTCACGAGCAGACCAGAACGCCAAATGGCAGGCATGCTACGAATTGAATACTTGTGCAGAAGTCTCACTCATTAGATCCTGCAGTCCTGGACCAATTCTCGGTCTGTCCACGGAAATCCAGTGAGGAGACCAGTGGAAAAGGTTGAGATATACATGGCAGCCTTTGGTCTCCATGCCACCATCATGTTGCGTGCATGGTTCTTCTCGGCTCTAACACTGATCAGCAGTCAAGCACCACAGTCCAAGGAGTTGACAGTTCTATCAGTCGTCGCTCCAACTACTGAAATGTAAAATGTGCTGAATACGCGCAATCTTGCAGTATGGTGTACACAAACAGAGGCAGTTGATACCAATATGTTGGTTGCAGAACCAGAAACTGATACAGTTGAGCCCAACATGTCGTTGCAGGCCTCCCCAGACGGATGGTCACCTACTTACTTTCTTGGAATATAAGCCAGTAAGTAGGCTAGGCAGCGAGCTAAGCAGCTCACGTATTTGGAAATGCAGTTCGTTCGAAGCATAATGATGGCTGCGATCTCCTTTCCAACAACCGCAATTCCCCAATGACCTGATGAGCTCCACCGGAATTCCATCTGTTCGTGCCGGGGTCCGCTGCTAGAATAAACTTTCGATTCAGTGGCCAAACTGCGGGCAGGATCGCATCACTGATCAGTGCCCCCTGATTAGCATATAGATTAGTTTTGCTGCTGGTAACTGGTATGTGATGTTTCCTGCATGGAAAGATTGTTCATGTGGTACCCATGCGAAGATATTCCTATTGGGAAAGCTTCATCCTACTGAGGAATGAGGATGACAGGTTGGCCTGCGACCAGCCGACCACTCGTCTGCATGAATGTGTTTTTACATTCCAACTTGCTTAATCTTTTAAGCATTTATTTTTAAAACAAATCAAGCATTTGTTCAAATCGACTCGTTTTTACAAATAGAATCGTTTGCTCAAATTAACTCTATCGTTTTTCTACAGATAGAAGTGTTCATGACTCTTGCGTCTTGACTTACTGTGGTCTGTGATGTGTGAGCATTCTGGTCAATCGTGCAATGACAAGTATAGATGCTAGTGCACATGCATGTCACGTCATTGCTTTAATTAGTCTAATACTATATCCAATTATTGGTATGCCTCAATTAGCAGTAGCATAATAGATATTAAGACAACTTTATAGAAATGAAGGCATTTTTCTTTGTTACGTTTTGTTTAGTTCCAAAAAGTACTTTTTACTTCCTATTCATCCCCTACTATTCAACCCCCCCCCCCACATAACACGCTTCCAAAAAAAAGTACTCTTTTTTCCCTTAAAATCTAAACACAACATTTCTTTAGTTATGCTGATGGCATCTTGTATGGTACGGTGCACCTAATTAGTTCCCACCGAAAACATGCCTTTTCTAGCATTTTTTTTACTATATTTGTTCCTTTTTGTCCAATATAAGATAAACACACATGCAATGTTTTAGTGTATCTTTTGCATGAACTGACAAAACACCTGTTCAGAAAAAGGAGCGCTTCATTTTGCTTTGTCCCTACACAAAGAAAAAGGACGCTGGAAAGAATGTTAAGAGTACAAGATGTTTCCTTTATAAATGTATTTGGCACTGCATTGCAAAAGAAATCTACCAACTTTGGTTTCTAGAAGCCAGATTAACATCTGAAGATCTAATTGGTAATTTGTTTCTAAACCTCTTCAAAGCCAATTGGTTAGAGAAATTCACTGAGCTTATTTTTTAAAAACACAGTATAGATGAGTTGACACACATGCACGCTTATCCACAAAACGTACAGACGTCCAGTTAGCTGAGACGCTTGCTTGCAAGGCCATGTTTAGTTCCTAAAAGTACTTTTTACTTCCTATTCATCCCCCTCACAGAACACGCATCCCTAAAAATTTCTTTTTCTCCTTTCCTATTCATCCCCCTCACATAACACGCATCCCAGAAAAAAAAGTATTTTTTCTCCACCACAACTCCTCGATACAGTTGCTGATGAGTATCACCCTTTTGTCATTGCGTCAGTTGACCTTTTGCTCTGCATATCCCAAGATGTCGAGACGATGTGATATGCCAACCACTGCTGCTTAATTTCCTCTATATGAAGGGAAAGCAAAAGGCACTCAAAAAGCCAATCCATCCATGTTGTACTGGATGATTTGTGGACTGACAACCAATGTCATGACCTAAAACACCAGTAGCCTACATAGTAGTGCAGTTTCACTGGCCTAGATATTAAAAAACACAACCTACCGTGTACAATGGCCTCTGCGGATATGATCATGAAAAGAAATATGCAGACACACTAATGACTTGTTTTTGTTAATTTATTTTTGACAGGGAGAGCTAGACTGGTGGACAAATGAACGTGAGTAGTAGGTGACGATTTTTTTTATATTATTGTCATTCTTTTTGCAAAGAAAGTAAGGATAGCTAGCTAACTTTGGCATTGCCACGTTGGCCTAAAAAACAAGACGAATTAGACTGTGTTTAGATTGTGGTAAAAAATATTGTAGCTGCAGAAAAACAATGCAGCTAAATCCTGTGAAACGTGTTCTATGAGAGGGAGGAATAATTGAATAGTGAAAAGTTGGAAGGTTTAGCTTCAAGGTTTTTTATCATACAATTTGCTTGCATTATCAAAAGTTTAAAAGCTTTGACGCTAACACTTTGCAGAACTGCATTTAGAAAAAATAATATATCTCCCTTATATGATATAATTAATGTAGATCGCATGAAGTGCGGGAGAAGAGATCAGTGGTACCAGAACCTATCTCTACATGGTCCCTGAACTACTATGCTAGTGTTAAACGGATTTATCCTTAATCCACTTTTATGCCACATACACGACTGATTGTGATTGCTGCTCATAAGTGACGTAGCTAGGATTTAAGGTTAGGGCGGTCCAACTCAACGTAGATTTTAATGGTACATGTATAGCAAGTAAACACGATACCGTTATTTTTTTTAAAAGAAAAAGTCTCACAATCTCGCTCACGCACCCATAGTTGAAGAATAATACAATACTTCTGACAGGCTTGCGCGTTCTAATGGCCATAAATATGTTGATTATATCATCTTCATTTACTTGTAGGAAAAATGCTCGCGCAATCCAAGTGACTACAATAATCCAAAACACACCTATTCTTTTTTATTTTACTCTTGACAAGGTTTATTATATAGAAAATACTCTTCGTCATTGCCTAAACCGAGATACTATATAAATCAATGCTGTATATTTTTATCTTGTCTATGCACTGGACGGATTTGCAGCTGCACAGAGACAGGGATGTATCATGTATGTAATCTGTCCCTCTTCTTTGGTCCCTTCTTGCTGGATTTCTATCTCCCCAAGCTAGAAAAGATTAGGTAGGGCAAAGGATTAAGAGGTGGGCCAAAGGATTATTAAGAGTTGGGCTAAAATGTTAGGGTCGGCCACGACCAATATGGCCCAACTCCTCTCCATCGAGAGCCCACCACGCGAGCCGAGCAAGCAGCAGCTCCAGCCGGCCAGCCCGCTTGCTATGCAGCTGGGCTGTGTTCGCAGACGCCCGGTCCCACACGTCAGCGGCCAACCCGTCGTGCCTCGATTACCCCGAGTCCACCTTCTTCCCCAGAGACTTTTACCCCTCTGCCATTAAAAAAAGATGCCAGTTACCTATGTGCCACAAAAAAGTTCATACACACATGTGTGCCATGAGCTCATCTTTCTTTTACCTGTGTGCCATTCCATCCACGTTCTGTTAGGATTTAACGGTTTCATCACCCTGACATGTGGAGCCCACGTATGGAAATGTCCATTTTGCCCTTGAGAGTGCTCAGTTCATCTCTCGTTCTCCTCTCCTCGTCTCTCGTATGCTCAGTTCATCTCTCCCTCTCTCCTTCTCCACTGAAACCCTAACCCAAATCCTCCAGCGCCGCCGCCAGGCTCCTCCCGGCGCCTCCACTCGCCAGCGCTCGCCCCCTAGGCCTCCACTCGCCGGCGCTCGCCCCCAGGCGCTCCACTCGCACGCGCGGGCGGACGCGCACTAAGGAGCACGGGCGGACGCGCGCGGAGGAGCACGGGCGGACGCGCGCGGAGGAGCGCGCGGCTCCTCAGACGCGCGGCGCGCCTGCGCCCTGCTCGCTGGCCGCGTGGGCCCCGCTCCGCCAGCCGTGAGCGCGTGGGCGCCACCGCCAGCGGCAGCAGGCCACGTGGGCCCGCGGGCGGCACTGCCAGCGGCAGCAGGCCGCGTGGGCCCGCGGGCTGGCTGGGCCCCGCGCCGCCAGGCCCCTGCGCGCGCTCGAGCAAGCCGCCAGGCCTTGCGCGCTGCATCTGCAGGTGATTTTCTTCTTTCTCTTTTCTGTTTTTCTTACCGAAGGGATGAATAGATATGTGATTAGCCTATATTGTTGTTCATCTGTAGGATGGACAATCCTCCTGATATTCCACAATGGGAAATTGGTGGTCAATCAACTGAACCTAGCATTGAAACTAGTCTTCAATCTGCGGATAATGAATCTCTGGCTAACCCAAACCCATCCTATGAACATGTGGGTATTGATGATGAATGCTTGTATATTGACACTAGTGCTCAACCTCTAGCAACTACCATTCATTCTAGACAATCTGAAGTAGAGAAAGATGAAGTAGAGGGAGATGAAGTAGAAGGAGATGAAGTAGAGGGATCTGAATCTGAATCTTTGTCTGATGATGAAGTAGTGGAAGATGACATTGTTAATGATAGAGAGCCTGCACAGAAACCTGATGCAAACTATGACAAGAATGATCCTCCTATGGAAGTAGGCACTTTGTATTCAGACGTGAATGCTTTTAAGTTGGCTTTAGCTACACATGCTACCAAACATGAGTTCCAATATGAAATTGAAAAGAGTGATAAAACTCGGTACAGGGTGTATTGCAGTGGCAAGGAGGATTGGGGGTGTAAGTGGAGAATTCATGCCTCTACTTTGGGTGATAAAGTCACAGTGAAGGTAAAATTTTTGTAACGCTCTATGTGGTCCATGCTTAATCAAAATTTGTAACACCATGCATTCCATACTTAATAATTTGTTTTTGTATAAATTGACAGATCATAAGGAATCCAGAAAAACATACGAGGTATTGTCAGAGCACTAAGAGGACAGGCTCTTGTGTAGGAGTAACACAGTTCTGGGTGTGTGAACAAGTGATTGATTGGCTG
This sequence comes from Digitaria exilis, assembly GCA_015342445.1. Classification (NCBI taxonomy): domain Eukaryota; kingdom Viridiplantae; phylum Streptophyta; class Magnoliopsida; order Poales; family Poaceae; genus Digitaria; species Digitaria exilis. Next base: position 1,099,583 of record JACEFO010001882.1, read on the forward strand.
AAGGAAGATGGAACACTGGGTGTCAAAGAGCTGAAAAGGAGGTTGAAGGAGAGTCACAAATTTGATGTGACCTACAGGAAAGTGTATCTAGGTAAGAAGCGTGCTATGGATAAACTTTATGGACCTTGGGACAAAAGTTTTGACAACCTGTACAGATTTAAGGCGCAAATAGAGCAATATAGTCCTGGATCTGTTGTTGTAATCGATCACCATACCATCAACGACAAAATAAGGTTCAATAGGTTATTTTTTGCTATGAAAGGTTGTGTAGATGGTTTCCTACAAGGTTGTAGACCATACCTTGCAGTAGATAGTACATTTTTGACTGGAAGGTTTAGGGGTCAGTTGTGTGTAGCTTGTGCTGTTGATGGGCACAACTGGATGTACCCAGTTGCTGTTGGTGTCATTGACTCAGAAACAAATGAGAATTGGGTGTGGTTTATGGAGAGGTTGAAGGAAGCTATAGGGAACCCAGTTAGTCTTACATTCAGCACTGATTGTGGGCAAGCAGTGATGAATGGGGTCAGTGAAGTTTTTCCTGATGCTGAACATAGAGAGTGTATGTATAATCTAGTACAGAATTTCAAGAAGAGACATAGTGGGCAGATTTTTGATGATCACTTGTGGGCATCTGCATATTCTTGGAGCCCTTACATGTTTGAGAAACATTATCTAGCCATGGCAGAAGCCAAACCAGAGGCTATGAAATATCTTCAGGAAAATCACAAGAAACTATGCACCAGGAGCCAGTTTTCCACATTGTCGAAGGTGGATTATATTGAAGTCATCACAAGCTCACCTGATGGCATTGCTGAAGTTTGTGCTAAGGGGAGTTCTGCTAGTAGCTTCAGGTTTGTAGTAAACCTAAATGAGAGGACATGTTCCTGCAGGGCTTGGCAAGGGTCAGGAATACCATGCAAACACGCCATTGCCTACATCACATCAATTCGTGGGGCAAAACTTGAAGACTATGTGGATGAGTACTATTCAGTTCAGAAATTCAAAGTTGCATATGGAGGTTCTCTGCCATCTATTCATGACAAGTCCATGTGGCCCAAAGCCACTCATGGCTTCTTCATGCATCCTCCATTGCTTAAGGCAACTGCGGGAGGAAGGAGGAAGAATAGGATGAAATCAGCCATGGAGGGAGGTAGTACTAGGAAGAAGTCAGAGGGAGAAACTGGCAGGAGGCAACATGAGTGCCCAATATGTCACCAGTTAGGGCACCATTGGTACACATGTAAGAATGGCAATCCAGAAGACATAGCTGCAATGGAGGCTGAGAGGTAAACTTTGTACACATAGCTACTTAATGACATCACTTCATGTTTATCTATGCATAATAACACTTTTTCATTCTTTATTTCAGGGGTCCACCAAAGAAAAAGCTAAAGAAAGCATCTTCCAGTAACACGGTCACTAGCATTGTTGTGGCCACTCCTGCATCAAGGATGGTATTCCCACACAATGAAGCAGTGTCCAATGCTACACAACAGAAAAAGAGAGTGAAAAAAGGCGCAAAAAAGAAGGCGACACCACCTACAACAAGTCTTGGCAATTCTGTGACTAGCAGGTATGATCTTTCACTTTTCCACACTGTCATTTTGAACCTCACTTCATTTTTTTGCTTTCACAAAGGTCTGCAACTGGATCCAATGACCCCTTTCCTATCCAAATTGAGCATCCTCCAACTGTTCATGAAGACATAGGATTGTATGAAGCCTCTCCAGATGACGTACAGACGCCAACGAAGAAACGAGCTATCATGAAGAAGTGTACACCAAGGAGGGCTCCAGTTGAAATAGCCAATCCAGCAAGCCCGGCTTCTAATACCAGAAGCAAGAAGAGACTCAAGCTTGACTAAATTAGTAGAATAAATTACTACTTTTGATGTAATATATAACTACTAAACCTGTTGGTGATGTTGAACCTATTTGGTGATGTGAACCTGTTGGTGATGTTGAACCTATTTGGTGATGTTAACCTGTATGCCATTAGATGTTGGTGAACATATTTGCTTAAATGTTGGTGTGATGTGTATTTGTTACTATGTTGACGTGAACCTGTTTGCCTAAATGTTGGTATACAATGGTCATTCAAAAAATTAAATCTTTTTTCCTTATTTTTCTCTAATTTTATGCATATTTTTCTCAATTTTTGTCGTATTTTTTAAGCTACCTAAATTTTTCCGCAATTTTTTTAAGGTTTTTACTATTTACATATTTTTTTGCACTTTTCTAATTTTTAACAGTTTTTTTAAAATTATTTTCCACTTTTCTGATTTTTTTACGGTTTTTTTAAATTTTTTTCCAGTTTTTAATTTTTTTGGGTTTTTATAATTATTTTCAAATTTTCTGATTTTTTACGCTTTTTAAAAAGATATTTTATACGTTTTACGATTTTATTCACATTTATTTGGCCACAAGAGCAAAAGTGTCTTTTTACACATTAGTTGACAGCCGTTACCACTCCATCCATCCAAAATGGCACACAGGTAAAAGAAAGATGAGCTCATGGTACACAGGTGGGTATGAACTTTTTTTGGCACACAGGTAACTGGCATCTTTTTTAATGGCACAGGGTAAAAGTCTCTCTTCCCCAAGCCCGGCCGCTCGCGCGCGATCCGGCCGCGCTCCCCGCCTCGCCTCGCAGCCGGCGACCAACCCCCACTCCGTCCGGCGATGTCCTCCTCCGTCTCCGTCGCGGCGGAGTGGGACCTTCTCTCCGACCGCTTCTACCGCCGCCTCACGCTCTACTCCCCTCTCCCCTGGTCCGCCCCGGCCCCCACCTCCACCTCCTCCTCCTCCGGCGGTGCGGTGATCGGCCGCCTCGATCTCTCCACCCACATCGTTGCCGCCGCGCCATTCGGCGGCCCGATCGCCGCCGTCCGCGACGACTCTAAGATCGTGCAGCTCCACTCCGAGCCCTCCCGCCGCCGCCTCCTCCTCTTCTCATCCTCGGGCCACCCCATCGCCTCCGCGCCCTGGCCGCCCCTGCTCCCCCGCCTCCATTCCCTGGCCTTCTCCAGCTCCCTCAGCCTCCTCGCCCTCCTCTCAGATGGCTCTCTCCTCCGCTTCCGCCTCCCCGATCTGCAGCCCACCCCTAGCTCCAGCCCCGTGCCCCTACTCCCTCCGGCCTCTGGCGGCGTCGCCGACGCTGTGTTCTGGGGCGGTGGTGTAGCCATCCTCACAGAGGACAACCGCGTCGTGGTGGCTACTGACATCGAGGCCGCTGACCCTCACCCCCGTGACCTCGCCGATCCAGGCGTCGGTGATGAGGAGCATGTTCTGTGCATGGCCGTGGTGGAACCGCAGTTCGTCATGTCGGGGAGCCCAGAGGTGCTGCTTGCAGTTGGTGACCGGGTGATCGCGGTGGATGAGGATGGCGTGCAGGTGCTTGGGGAGGAGCTGGAAATTGGACCCGTGCAGAAGATGGCAGTGTCACCCAACGGGAAGCTTCTTGCAGCATTTGCACATGATGGGCGCCTGCTCGTTATCCCCACTGATTTTTCCAGGATCATATTCGAGTATGAGTGCGATGTAAGTTTTATATCTGATTATCTGTACTACTTATTGGTTGTCCAAGCTTATATTCTTTGCTTTTGCTGGGCCTCCAAGCATGAATTGGCATATCTAGCTTTAAAACAGATAGCTCATTCATCAATATATCTATATCACTCTGGATTGTGGCTGACTGAATGGATAAGGAGGTTTTAACTGATGCATTTTCCTTGCATAAAAATGACACTTAATGCTTCACACGTTTCTTTGCGAGTCTGTTATGCTAATTTTTGTCTGAGAAGCAATAGTTTATATCTCTTATTGAAGGGTCACCAATGGACGAAAGTAAGTTGATCGCTGTGTCTGTGGTGAATTTATTTCATCGCAAATATTTGGGGCACTTTTTTTTTTGTTGCGTCTCTCAACCAGGGTTAACAAAACCGGAATAGTACCGGTTTTTTGAAATGACCAAACCGGTCCGGCTAACCGGTGAAACCGGCTGGCTAACCGATGGTAGCGGTTTTATAGTATCGGTTTGGGAGCGGTAACCGGGGTTTTTTGCAACCGGGCCGGACCGGTTTGACCGGTTCCCGCGGGAACCGACCGGTTTTGTTAACCCTGCTCTCAACTCTGGTTTAGGGTGTGGTTGGTTGCATGCATGGATGATCCTGGATGGGGTGCTTCAATCAATTTGCTTGTACCACATGGTTCGCCTGTAATTAGTAGAATAATGTATTAAGTCGGATGACCTCATCCTGGATTAGTTGGCACAATTTACCCAACCAAACAAAAGAATCATTATTATTTTGAATCATTTCATACATGAATCAAATGATAAACCAACCAAACACACCCTTAGAAGGTGTCTATGATCTATACTATAGGTGTTCTAATAATAATGCTATAGGTGTTCAGTGCTGGGCTCACACATTTTTTTGAGGAACGGCTCACACATAGGACCTAACAGCAGCCTCACAACAGAAAAATATAACTGCAGGAACTGAATTTCTCTCTGTTTTTCTTTTGTCCTAGCTTGCATTTGGAACTTGATTTGTGTATTTTAAGCAAGTACAAAATAGTGATCTAGGTTATGAATGTCTATGCCATTTTTATGTTGTTTTTGTGATCACTATTTTAATATTTTTTTACTAGTTAAGTTATTTCTTTCTTTGCTTTTGCTTATCCCATAGTCAGCATTGCCACCGGAACAAATAGCTTGGTGTGGACTGGACAGTGTACTCCTCTACTGGCCTGAAATGCTCTTGATGGTTGGTCCAAATGGAGATCCTGTGCAGTATAGCTATGATGAACCCATAAAACTCATTCCTGAGTGTGATGGTGTAAGAATTCTCTCAAACTCAAGTATGGAATTTCTACATCGAGTCCCGGACTGTACTACTTTAATTTTTGGCATTGGAAGCATGTCCCCAGCAGCATTATTGTATGATGCTCGAGATCATTATGACAGGCAAAGTGCTAAGGTACTGTTTATTATCCATAGAACTTTTGTAACTATTCATATGTGGATAAATTCTGAATGAAGTTAAGCATATTTTATTGTTGTAGTTTGTTTGTTTTGTGCGTAATGAAGTTAAGCATAAATGCTGAGATGGTTTGGACATCTCCAACGGAAACCTCCTGAGGCGCCTGTGCGTAGTGGGGTTATAAAGCGGGTTGATAATGTAAAGAGGGTTAGAGGTAGACCTAGATTGACTTGGGACGAGGCGGTAAACAGAGACCTTAAGGAGTGGAATATTTCCAAGGAAGTAGCTTTCGATAGGAGCGCTTGGAGACTAGCTATCAGCATGCCTGAACCTTGAGCTATGTTTCTTGGGTTTCATCTCTAGCCTACCCCATGGATTAAAGGCTATGTTGTTGTTAGTTTGTTTGTCTTGTAGGAGTGCTAGTATACAGCTATTACTACTGTTTTATCTACTAAATACATGTTCTATGAGCTAGATTATGATCGAAGGCTAACTTGTTTTGCATGCATTGACAAGAAGTTGGGAAAGGTCTCTGTTGCTAATTTCTGTTATTATGAAGAGAATGTTCTGTGTGACCTTTTTGTATATCCTTTTCCCTCTTCCACCTCCCAGTCTCAACTCAATACAGCAGAATAAAACTGCAAGAAACTGATTTATATTCTCATAAAAATGTGGATTGCCAACTGGTTGGCCTTATGGACAGCTCCCACACAGACTGCTAAACAAACCGGGAATGGACCCCTTAACTAACTAAACTGCAAATGAACCACTTCCAAGATAAATATATTACCTATTCATTGTTCACTTCTCTCAACGCACTTCTTAGTAGTATATGACAAGGTCATCGGCAAGGGAGGTGTGTGTTCCAAGTGAGACTTCTAAGCCTATTGATGCACTAATGATGTACTCTTGTATTCAAAATTTCTAATCTGTTTAATGATCCGGTCTGTAGTACCAGAGTTTGTCGCAAGTGACTGTAAAACATTAACGATTTTACCTATCATATTTTTGGCTTGTAGCATATGTATCTATAGTACGCATCTTGACCTGCTTTCACATTATGGCTCTCCAAAAATGCTACTTGCAAATTGTATCAAAGTTTGTGAATATCTAGAATAGTTAGTATTAGCCATCTGGGGCATTATTCTTATTTCATCTCGTGAAAACCAGAAATGGGAATTAACTATAATCCAAATATGCAGGCTTATGATAACTATCAGCTAATATCATCTTCATTGCCTGAGGCAATTGAGGCTTGCATTGATGCTGCTGGCCATGAGTTTGATGTTTCACGCCAACGCACATTGCTAAGAGCTGCTACTTATGGTCTAGCTTTCTGCAGGTTGATTTTTCTTGCCTTTAGGATGTTATATTTGTGCACTTTTACTACTACTACTTTTTTTGCTTCTTTGTAAGTAATCATGTTTCTTTTTTCTACATTTATTAATTTTAAGTTGTTCATTCAAGGATAAGCTATATCCTTGATCAGAAGCAAGTACTCTATTTAGTATTAATCTTAAGAAATAAATACTAGCGAGATTTCCAATTTTGCTCCCAATGTGTCCATACATGAGACCTTTTGTCAAGAAGGAACCCTTCCGGGTATGTAATTATGAATAGAGGGTCTATTTCCAAATTCTCTCGAGGTGCACAATTTAAACTTCAACTGGTTTTAGATATACTGATAAAGTATAGCACTACCGCTTATTTCGGGTATCTATTTTTATGGTAGCATGTAGAATAATATTCATGCAACAGATAGTTAGTACCTGTACTCTGTCAAGTTTGTATGAGTGGATGGGATAACTAGGTTGGGCCAGTGTACGGGTTCAAGTGAAAGTTATGTGCAAACTTGTTCTCCAATATTTCTTTTTTTTTTAAGTATAGGTTAAATAGAGGCCAAGGTTAGGCCAGAAAGCTTCTTGAAGAGGTTTCCGCCTTTAACCCAAGAATTGGCCGATTGTAGAACTATACTAAACATCTTTGCTTATTAACTGGAGTGAAAATGTTACCCAAGCAGTTTTGTGCATCCAAGCTCCTACTTATCATTGAAGTCATGTGAACTACCACTTAACAAAGTTATGCAGTTTCTTCCTTACAAGTATAGGTGGGCATGGTTGATCCGCGGAGCGAACCGTATCCGAACCGTTGATCCGTATAGCTTCTAATGGTGCACCTAGACGATCCATTTTAATTAGTAGTGATCCAACGGGGCACCATGGTTCGACCCACTTGTAACTTTTTTTTTTACCTTTGACTACGATTCCTTTCTAGTAACAATAGTACGATAGGCTAAAATAGCAAAAAATATATAGTTGTAGTTCCTCGAAAAAAACATGTAGTTGTAGCAATCCCCAAAATTGAATGCAAAAAATATTTCTCACAAGGGAAAGGTGCAGCAGCAGGGTTGAACTCTGCATTAGACAACTCCCAACGAGTTGAACTCTTTACGCCAACATCCTAAGCCTCTACTGTCTGTCTCAGTGGGAGCCTCAAGCAAAAGACCCTTGGTAGGGTTTGCCAGGAGGTCAGTGAAAACTCCTAGAAAGGAGTCTTGGTGAACTTGGTCTCCCTCCACAAACTCAGGTATAAGGAAACCGTAGGTCTTCAATCTTCATCAGGCAGTCGAAGGTTGCCTGCACATCACCAAATTAAAGAGTTATAGATGTCACTGCACATAACCAATTTGCTTCTCCCATGTCCTATACACCTAACCGTTGGTGCGGATGATGCAAAGTTCTGAAAAAAAAATCACCAAGTGGCTGGTACTGAGGTTTATCCACGGCGGCAGTGGGAAGAAAATCCTTCAGAAAATTAGCAGTGAATCGCTGGCGAAGCTGTCCCTCAGAAATGACCTGGAACCCATCAAGCAGATCCTGAACGCAGATCGTCGCGTTGCTGATTCCCTGACTAATGTTCTTCTAGATGAAAACAAAACCAAGTACAGAAAAATTGCCGCAGAAATCCTGCAGCATCTTTGTAAGCGTTACAGGATAACAGGAGCAGCAACCAGGCGCCCCAGCAACCAGATATACACGCCCCAGAAGCTGGCCGACCAAGTGCTGGCACCCCAGCAAGCCGCGGACCAGGCGCCGGCACCCCAGCAGCCGGCGAACCAGCAAGCCTTCCAGTCACCGGCGGGGTCCTTCCAGCCGCGGTCGTCGCCACTGCGGGAGAGCAGGTCGCCGGCGCCTTCCCGTCGCTGTCGTCGCCGCTAGGGGGAGCAGGTCAGCAGGGAGGCCTTCCAGAGGCGTCGGCTGTCGGGGGAATGAAGGCAGCGGAGGCGGGATGGATGGCAGATGGCGGCGGCGGCCATTGGGGTGGTGGCGCCGTAGCCGTCGGGGGCAGGCGACGAGGCGGCGGGTCGAACCGCTCGACCCTGGCGTTCGATTCCATCGAACCTAAAGCATCTCGTTGCTCTCTCTAGGAGCCCAGTAGGATAGATTTCGTGGGCCGGTTCGACGAACCTATGGGCCAAACCGACCCACGCCCACCTATACTTACAAGGCTGCCAAATGAGATTCCCAATTTCAAATATTGGAACTTGGGCCAGGCACTGAATAGTTGCAACCAAAGCAAATGATCTTTCTAGTTTTTTTTTTTTTTTTTTTTTGAATAGACTCGCAACATTAATTGAGGTGTTGAAAAAAACTGGGCATTCATATTAGAAGATAGCTGAGTGCTCGAGTTTTGCTTCAAAATCACGTGGGATAGAAAAACTTCACATTTCAGGAATGCCTATTTCTTTTAACTCCACAAAGTTTTTTTTCTTATTGCCTACCTGGTAGCTTGCTTATTCGTCCAGATTATGTGACTAATTGAACAAAATATCTCAAATAAACCATAGATAGCATTGGTCTTTCTGACTCCAACTTTGTTGATTTTTTGACCATATGTTTTCTGCCTTTCTGGATAACAATATTGCTATTATAGTCCATGCCATCTCATCTAAGTTTGGACTATACTATTATACCTTACTGCTACTCTGGTACCTCATCTTGCAACACTGTAGTTATAGCTCATTTGTTTATCCCGTCAAACTTTGAAATTAAGCTAACCAGCATCTCTGTTCCTTGCTTCTACTTGTAGCATTTTTCGCAGTGCTATTTCCGTGTATAGAATACTTTATTGCTGATATTTGAACTTGGCATTGATACCCAGTTGGCTTTGGCAGTCGATTTCCACATGAACGCTTTCAAGAAATGTGCAAAATGTTACGAGTTCTAAATGCTGTTCGTGATCCTGAGATTGGGATGCCACTGACCATTCAGCAATACAAAGTTTGTGTTACCCTCTTGGTTCTTTAATGAACCTTGTATTACCATTGATATTTGATACCTTTTATGTCTTAATGTACTGATTTTCTCTGTTGTTTCTTTAGTTGCTCACAGCACCAGTGCTCATTGGCCGTCTCATTAATGCCAACCAGCACCTTTTGGCACTTCGCATTTCTGAGTACCTTAACCTGAACCCGGTAACCTCCTCTTTCTTCTTTTTTGTTTTCTTCCTTTTTTTTGGTTATCTGGAAAACGTGCTTTTGTTGCGTGCAAGCACTGTGCCTTCTCCCTTCACAATGAACTCAGAAGCACCAGTTGCCCAATGTTAGGTGCTAAGAATTGCATAACCTTGTTCTAAATTACTTCCCATATGCCCAACAAAATTACTTTCAGATACATTAAAACCATTTAGTCTTACTGGATATTGTTAATGAGAGTGGAAGAGTGAAATGTGCATTGCTTTGCCATATATTTTGCTTGATAAAGTGATATCATTTCCATTTACACCTCAAACCTTTTATAGGAGGTTGTGATAATGCATTGGGCATGTGAGAAGATTACGGCATCAGCAACTCTTCCAGATACAGTCCTTCTTGAGGGTTTGCTTGATAAGGTTTGTGTTTACTAAAGTCATAATCAGGCTTGTACTTGGTATTATTACCTACCTGGTAAATGCATATGCTACTGCAGTTCTGCAGTCATCTCCTTGCTTTACATCATTGCATGTTCTTTCTATTGCAGCTCAGGTTATGTAAAGGGATATCATACGCTGCAGTGGCTGCTCATGCAGATAGCTGTGGCCGGCGAAGGTTGGCTGCAATGCTCGTTGATCATGAGTCACAATCCTCAAAGCAGGCAAGTTTACTTTTGTGCTGGTAACTCAGGTGGATATTATGATGCAACTGATTGATTGAAGTGTGGGGGCACAAATGTGATACGCTTCAGTAAAAATGGAAAAAAAAGGAATACAACAACATAGCCTCTACCTTTTAGTCCCAAGCAAAAAAAAAAAAAGTATACACGTAACAAACTAAGTATATGGTTTCTTCATTGTTCTATCCTAATTATATATGTGTTAATGTATTTTGGTACATCAGAAATGAAATCGTCTATTAGTTCTGATATATGAGAACTTCTTGTAAAAATTCCTATACTCAGTTTTGACTTCTATCTGACTGAGATGTTCTGACTTCTGAGCCACTTATAGCTTTAGTTGGCTTTGTATCTTTTAGATGCTAATAGGTCATAACTGCAGGATATGCTATATCTTTTGTAATTACAGGAAATCTAGCATGCTTAAAATATATCATCTCGTTCATTTCACCTTCACAGATTCCCTTGTTACTAAGCATTGACGAACAAGACAAAGCACTATCAAAGGCAATTGAAAGCGGTGATACGGATCTTGTGTACCTTGTGCTATTCCATATCTGGCAGAAGTTAGCTGTAGAGAAGGTAAATCGTCTCCATCCTCTTCAAAAAATTGATATTTCTAGTTAAGGTACAGCTGCTCGTAATTTTTTCAAAGATCGATCATCAAGCATGAATAATCGCTAATTTGTCAGTTTTATCCTTCGACTTAAAATTTATTAGACCAAACTTTAGGAAGCATAACTGAAAGTGCTCCCTCTCAAGTCTTGTTTCATCGTTAATGTTCGGTGACGACTTTAAGTTCTGCAGAAAGCTCCTTTGGATTTTTTCGGTGTAATTAATGCGAGGTCTGTGGCTAGAGATTTGTTTATGGCATATGCAAGGTGATGTGACTTTCCAGTTTAGTGTTGCTACATCAACTGTATACATCTGTTTCCACGTAGTTGAATTCTCTAGTTTGCTTGCAGACATTGTAAGCATGAAGCTCTGAAGGACTTCTTTTTATCGACTGGGAGACTTCAAGTACGTTGCACATTCAACAATCTGCCAGTTCCTGTCCATCTGATTCTTTACTACATGAATGCTGTCCTTCAAATTATTTGCAATCCAGTAGCATGCTATTCTGCCTTTTTATGCGTACACTTCCATCACCATGTAGAATTAGTTAGAAAGATCTGCTGGTAGATGTACCAGATAAATTTATCTTTAGTTCAGGATTTACTCTATTTATTTACTTTTCATTAATCCAATTGCCTAAGCCGTTGAGAACAATTGCAGGATGTCGCCTTTCTTTTGTTGAAGGAATCGAGGGAATTGGAGAAGAATCCCATGGCAAGCAAGGGATCTCCTCTCCATGGTCCGCAAGTGAGGCTCATTGAGCAGGCCCATAGACTTTTTGCTGAGACCAAGGAACATGTTTTTGAATCCAAAGCTTCTGAAGAGCATGCCAAATTGCTAAGGTATTTGAGGATGGGATACAACAGTGAATTTGCCTGTTGTGTCTTTCTTGACATTCAAATGACAAAGAGTTTCTTATTTGAGGATGAAGGATTTACATAAGAAATCTAAACAATGTGATACGACTAAAAACAATGATGATTTGCAGTGGCGGAGCTACGTGTAATGAACGTTGTCAGCTGACAACGATCACTGTGCTGGAAACTATGTATTTATACATTGCATACATGCTCTGACACCGGTAAAAAAGCAACATAACACTAGTTGGTACTCTTGCTGACATCGGCAACAATGTATCCTGGCTCCGCCCCTGATGATTTGGGTGACTTACTGTAAGATTGTGTAGGATGCGTATAATGTGGTCGATGTATTGCATTGAGCCTCTAGGGGCCAATATATAGGAGTACAGAGTCTTGGAGGGCAAGGCACCTCCGTGGATACATATGGCAGTCCGGGATTCTATCCTAACCTACCATCTATACTCAAACACTTACAACTGGCTAATGTTTATTGTTCTTTCATCTTTTGAGACCATTTCTTGGTGAACTGGCAGTTTAGGTTTTCTGGATTTTCAGTTAGCCAAACAGTGAATCAGGCAAGGTGCTAGATTCATATAGATTGAACTTCATCGTGAAAATCTAGAGAGATGTGGATGTCATTTACTGAATTACTTAACTCCTTGCTGTAGATAGTTCTAGCCTTCTAGGGTGAAACTGTGTGCAGACCCCTGCTTAATAGTTGTCTTAGTCACTCTTTACTTTTCTTCATTCCAGATCACAGCATGAGCTTGAAGTTTCCACAAAGCAGGCAATATTTGTGGGTTCTAGTGTTAGTGATACAATCAAAACCTGTATTGTAATGGGAAATGAGCGAGCTGCACTCAAAGTGAAGTCAGAATTCAAGGTATTCAAAAAATCTTGGAGCATATGGACCTGTTTAATTAACATTGTATTTTAATGTTTCTAACAGTCATGTTTCTGCACAGGTTCCTGAGAAGAGGTGGTACTGGCTTAAAACATGTGCTTTAGCTACAGTTGGAAACTGGGATGGTTTGGAAAAATTTTCAAGAGAGAAACGACCACCAGGAGGTGAGTTGTAGATATGAATTTGTTGCATGAAATAAAATCGAGTTTATATTTAAATTCATGCTTCCTCTACGTTGAGGGAAAGGGATTGTTCGTCGTTACTGTACTGAACCATGTAGCGATGATGTAAATATTAGCTTCACAGTTCTCTAAATTTAAGAGTATTGCAATATTGCTTCACTATGATAATGCCTTGCTTCGTATTGGTCAATTCCTTGTGATAAGGTTGTGACTTATAATCCTGTGTCTAACTTACAGGCTACAAACCTTTTGTGGAAGCATGCATTGACGCTGGTAAAAAAACTGAAGCTCTCAAATATATTCCAAAGCTAACAGATCCTCGTGAAAGATCTGAGGTAATATTTTAGTTTGCACAAGTTATCTGCAGAGACTGCATATAAACTTCATTGGAGAAGCTGCTGCTGTCGTCTTTTGTTCTGCATTATGCTATTTCATCTAGCTTCAACCTTACAAATATGACTTGTAATGTCAGAAAATGACGGCCTTGTGATTACCTTTGTGCAGGCATATGCACGGATGGGCATGGCAAAGGAAGCTGCAGATGCAGCCTCACAAGCTAAAGATAGCGACGAGCTATTTGGCCGCCTGAAGATTACGCTTGCACAGAACACTGCCGCCGCCTCCATTTTTGATACGTTGCGGGATCGCCTTTCCTTTCAAGGAGCATATTGAGCTACATGATTGTGCTGTAGGCCCTGGCTATCTGGCTTTGCACACTGAGCCTGTTGTTTATCCATTAATTAGTATCTTTCTTTTGCTTTCTTCTGTATGAAGAATTTACCTCTGTGTGAATACATGTCCATATAGATTCCATAGATCGGTTTCCCACAGTGAGACTACGTGTAAAATATCCGTGATCAATTTGGGATTTTTGAGTGGGCAACATCAGTGATCAACTTAGGATTTTCGAATCAATCCGTAGAGATGTATTTAACAGCGTGGGTCATAGCCGTGGTCCAGGACAGGTACCGCATCGACGCTGCTTCTCGTAATGTTTGTAATTACAGCACACTAGTAGTTTCATAAGTGGTGATGATCAAAAGCAAAATAAAAACATGGAAATAATACGGATCACCGGTACCAGTACCATTTAAGTCTGCCAACTACTCATAATACCATACTGAAATGGTTCACCAAGCACGTTTCAAAACGAGAAGAATCATCAAACCACTGAGGTTCTAAGCACGCCAAAACTTAAAACATAGAACTTTCGACTCTTATGCTCCCAAACACTGACCACAACACAAGAACAGCTGAATCACATGAACAGGTTAGGCCTCGACGCCTTGAACGTGGTCTTCAGCTTCCTGGTTGGCGGCCTGATCTTGCGGGACACGAGGGGAAACGTGATCTTTGAGTTGTGGAACTGCTTGGTGTTGTCCCTCTTGCACAGCTTGAAGTGGACTGTTGCGGTCTTGATGATCTGGATGCAAGGGGACCTCACGCGGTGGCGAGAAGCCATCTCATTGTACATCTGCTCCACTGCACCGTTCAGGGTCGTGTCACGGTACTCCTTGTACATGTTGTGGTAGCCGGTTCTGCTCTGGTAGCGCAGCCAGATGCCATAGTTCTTGATTGTAGTTGGGTTACGCTCAAAGATCTGCACAACATACAGAACTTTTCTGAGTGACAAAACACAGAGGTCTGGAAAAATGACAAACAATACTGATTGAGCATAAACCTCACAAAGACAAATTGTACTAATGTTATTGTCAGTGTAATAAAAGACTCCAGCGATAGCCTACTGGAGCTGCAAGCATCCAAATACCAAGTTGATTTTCAGGTGCAAATACCTACTGGGGCTGCCATCATCCAATCCAGTTTAAATGCAGCTAACAAATCTATGATAGTGCAGAAAAGCCATAAAGGCAAATAAAAACTGAGGAAGACAGCAACATTTAGGCAACATGGAGACATGACTGCTTGTTTCTGAGATCATATCAAGAACTTAAATTGATTCTTGCAAAATGTTATTTGTATAAAGGGCAGTTATCAGAAATACAACTCAAATGCCAATACAGAAATAGCTGATATGGTTGAAAGCAGACCCAAAAAAGCATTCAGTGAAATAACTACAAATCAGACAGTTGAAGCCATAGTGGCATGCACCAACAGCTCAATGCAATGGAAGGTTGTGTACAATTAGACAAATTCAATCATAAATATCGCTTACTACAGGTCATACTAACATCAAAAGTGTTATTGGAGTGGGGCACAGATAAGGTTGCGCGTCCAGAACATGGCGTCCATACACAAATTGATAACGCAAAGGTACTAGACAAGCAGCAATAAGATGATGGCATGATTCTCAAGGAGCAATCTGATTTGCGACGCGTGCCTATCGCAGAAGCAGGCGTACCTCGTTGATGGCGAGGACCTGGCCGTTGCTCTTCTTAACCTTCTTGAGCTTCCTCAGGAAGTACCTGCGCACGGGTAACAGCCACAATTTAACCAAGATCAAAGATGAAACAAAGCGCCTTGGAGAAGGAAATCTGCCGGGAGCGGGGAGATGACGGCTCACCAGAACTTGCTCTTGGCGCGGACCTCGTTGGTGGCCCAGAGCTTCATGCGGTAGATCTTGGGGTGCTCATCGCCGGGCGTCGGCAGCGCGCGCCCCACCACCTGGTACTGATGGAACTGCACGCGCGCGAGAGCAGGATATCAATCAGACGCACGGATCAAGTACGGACCGCCGCCGTCGAAGGGGCGGAGCGAGCGAGGACTCACCCTGAAGGCCACCATTTCCGCGAGCTCGTCGAAACCCTAGCCTACGGGTGCGAGGAGGAGGACGAGGGGAGGCGGCGGCGGGCGAAGACGGCGCCCGTGGGTGTGAGAGGAGTGTTTATAGTTGGCGAGTTTGGCTGTAAACCCTAATGGGCCCTGGTTCGCTGTTCGCTCCGTCCATCGGCCTTGTGCGGAACATATATGTTTGGGCTTCCCCTTCTTTCGATAAGGCCCGTATAAGTTTTTGCGTTTCTCTTTGAGATTTACTCGGGTTTATAGGCAAGGACGAGGGGACAGTTTCTCAAGCGCAAACACGATTACAGAAAGTGTTATACATATGTCGAAACTCAACAAATTTTTCCTATTCATCTCACTCACAGAACACGCTTCCCAGTGCACTATTTATCTAGAAAAAGTACTTTTTACTTCCAATCTGAACAGTGTGTTTTCAAATTTCTGATCGTTGGAGATTATTATCCATTGTTCCCCGTGTGACCGTGAGGCAGCCAGGTCCCAACAGACAACAACGCGGCTGCGGTGGGGCGAACTCTGTACTTGTTGCCGACGAGTGCGGCCCTTGCCCTGTTGCGGTCGATTTCCACGATCACATTCACAGCCAAATTGTAGCATGAAGCCACGAACGACACACGCAATAGGAGCATAAAAACGTGCAATGCTAACACGACGAAGCTTGCAGACCTGGATCCAACCATGCAGGGGTCCAGGTAATCTTAATATAATATGGTATCGGCCCAATTTACATCAAATAGTTAATATGAGAATAAATCCATTATATAGATGTGTAGGATAGTACAACCAGTGATCGGTCCCGTTGCTCTTATCTTTTCTACATACATGTACAAATACAACCCAGACAACTCAAAGTAGGCGAAGAATGAACACTTGAACATTTACATTAGGCAAACCGAAGGCAACTGAAGACGTGCTCACCACACATCAGCTCCTTTCGTGGCACCAACCAGCACAGCAATTGCGGCAAGTGCAGCCTGTTTGTGGCACCAGAAAGTTTGGGGACAGAGTTAGCTCAGCCTTTGAGGTTCATTTGCAATTGAAACAAGTCTACATTAACATAGATACTGAACATCACAGAATCAAGTAATAATAACTGCTTGCACCATATCAGTGCAGTCACTAGCTAATGTGTTGCAAAGTTCATAGAATTGTTCTTGGTTGAAGACAGATGCTTCTATCCTATTACTGAGACATCAAAACCTACATTGAAATAGGTTTTCCCCTTCCGAACATTTTTTGAGAAAAAAATTAGGATTATGCACAATTAGTCAACTATTCAAGCTGCAGTAAATCGATTTATTTTAGTATAACCTTCTGCTATACCCTTATCTATTCATGCTGTGGTAAGTCGATTTATTTTAATATCCTTCTGCTGTACCAGTATCTATTACAGTTGCAGTAAGTCGATTTATTTTAATAGCCTTCTGCTATACCAGTATCTATTAAAGCTGCAATAAGTCAATTTATTTTAACATCCTTATGCTATACCTTATAGGGTTAAATTTCAATGTCATAATGAACTGACAATTTTTTATGTCTTTATGGCTCATGCATGAAAAACTGCCAGTTTAAACTGATACGTCTGCAGTCTAGCAGGACAAATGATGATGTTCTTGGTCAGCAATCCACAGGGGAAAAAATATATTATAGCTGAAGACAACAGATGATGATATGCAATGCATTGCTTGAAACAACTTACAGCGATAGTGCAAGCAACATATCCTGGCTTCTCCCTGTAATCATGTACTCGGACGCAGATCAGAACAAAAGCTCCAATATACCATGGAATGGCAGCAAGGAAGAATCCAATTATAAACCTTAACCAAACAATGGTACATCAGTTCCTCAGAGCTCAATATTCAGAATGAAAGGAAATATGATTATTGTTCAGAGGAACTTACAGGAACCAACCCATGCCAAGGCCACAACATGGAAGACGCCGCATTCTCACAGGCCTTCCTTCAACAACAGGAATATAACCTACAAAACACCAAAATGCAATAATCAGTCAGCCAAAGTTAGGTCAGAGTTCCAGTTTAGTTATTTACTTTGTATTTCCGCCAATAAACCTAAATTGTATATAATTATTCATGTTAATAGCAAAGTGTGTTGTTAAAAGGACCATTTCCACATGTAGATTTATTTGCAGAGTTCAATTATTTTGATAGAGTCACTCATGATTTCTTTGTTGAGCTTATATTGTAGACAAAATCAGCTATCTTACATCTAATTGTTTGTTCCAGCATATTAAATTTCCTGCTCATTTACTTCGAACATTGCAGAACACTCTTCAAAGAGAAGAAAAACTAAATTACTACAGATTCTCTTGAGCACCATGAACTGCATATCTCTATCAACCTCTAATCTAAGCAAAAGCAACACCATTGACCTGCCAATCGGCCACTTGGAGTAGCAATGGTAAAAAGGATGCAGAAGGATCTGCAGATGCAGATCAGATACACAGGTAGGCAGAAGGGGAGGACTTGCATTGGAATGTAAAAACTATCCATCTGAGCACAGGGCATTGCAGTGCCATGTGAGTATATATGACAAATATTATCTGCACAACGATGCTTTATTATACCATATTACTGTGTATGAGGTTCATTCTAGGTAAATCATTTCTAAATTATAAACAAGTTGCTCTGCATAGAGAAAAAAACCAACACTGCTTCATCCATCAAATCCTCCAACGGCTTGTGAATGGCTAAATCAACCAACCACACATGACTAAAATCTTGATGAATCAAATACAACAACCGATCCAAGAGAACCACATAATTCGAGTTGTAAGGCGCGACGAGGATCCACGTACCTTGCACAGCCTGGTAGCCCTGGGCGTAGTACGGCGCGGCAGCCGAGTAAGGCTGCTGGGGCGGAGGCGGGTAAACCGCGTACGACGCCGGCGGTGGCTGCGGGTAGTGCTGCATCCCGGGCGGCGGCGCCGGCTGGGGGAAGCCGACCGCCGGCTGCGGGAATTGCCCGGAGCCGCCCGACGGGGCCCCGAAGGTGCCGTACTGGAGGTGGGGCTGCTGCGGCGGCGCCGACGGCGGGTGCCCGTATGCGGCGGAGGACGAGTCCGCCCCGCGGGACTTCCCGTCGGCGTCTGGCATCTCGCCGCCCATGACTCCTTGGGGCTGACAAGGGTTTGTTAGGGTTGGGGAATTGCCGAAGGGGGGTCGCGGGAGCGAGAAGAGGAAGGAATGAAGAAGACGAGGGCGTTCACCCGTCCACGAGGACGAGGAGAGAGACGGAGGATTCGATTAGCTGAGCCTGAGCGCTTTGCTGTCTTGTTAACGACTTGACTTGGCCTGGGACAAGATTAACGTGTGATTCCAGCCAGCCTGGACCTTTCTGTTTCCCTTTCTGTAGAGCCAGCCAGATCTCATTTGAGTTTTGACAGCTAAAACGTGCAGCGTCAGGAGCAGGTAATCAGCAAAGTTTTTTTTTTCTCACGCATAGAGTCATGTTAATGACCGGCAAGGCGGCAACAGTGGGAAAATTTACTGGCTCTCATTCAGCAGTTCTTTACAAAGGATTTGGTGTCCACGCCATTTACTAGTGCACACTTCACACTGTGCGAAGTCCCTCACAGTTCGAAGGTCCATGCAGCCCTGTATCGGTGGTATGACTTTGGTAAAAGCTATCACAGCTTTCTCTATGCTAAAAGCTATTTTTGTACCAGCCTACAAGGAAAACTTGGCAGTTTGACTTACCGCAACAAAAAAAAAAAAAAGACGTGGAAGTTTAAAAGCCCTGCTCAAGTCAATATAACCATTTTTTAAAACGTGTTTGGAACCTTAGCGTCTACTTAAGTTTAACAAGCTGCAACCATGATATTATCCTAATATAGTTGCACAGAAAAAAAAAAGTGTCTAGAAAGATACCAGAGAATAGGTCCATGTCTGAGACATTCCCCTCAAGTATACAATTTCTAGAAAGATACCAGAAAGTCAGAAACGTTTTGACATAACAGAACGAGAGCCAAGCTTCATTTAGCATTAGGGTTATTCTCATTGATCTCATCAAACAATAGTTCCTTGCAATACAACCAGAGGCCACATCATCCGTTGACTAAATTATTTTCTCACAATATTACAGGTTGCAGCAAACAAATTATTTAATGTACAACTCAGCTGCAACCCTCTCGTGGTGATCTTCTATTCGTGGGCTTCAAGTGGAACAGCTCAGATCTTCGGTGGGGGATCCTGGATGCCGCAGACCAAATTGGCGGGTACAGCTACATCCAGCATCTTTGGATAAGGCAGGTTCAGGTCTGCCAAGAGGAGAGTAAATGAATAGTTTCACTTAGATCAAACAAAATGGATTAGTTTGACAAGCAAAGCGGGCATGTCAGCAGGAACGTGGGTATTCAGTATAAAAAATGTACATAACAACATAACCACTGCAAACACTTACTATCCATGATCGTTTTGAAAGTTTCCTGAATAAAAAGTAAAAGAAAACAATTAACAAAAAACTGTTTATAGGTGAAATTCTGTATAAGAATTTTAGCCTGACTAGAAATTACCTTATCTTTTGTTAGTCGGGCGTTATAGGCAACCTCCTCTTCAACAGTACTAACCTGCAAACAACACAGTCAAATGACTGGTGGCATGGCCGGCATACATCATGATGCTGATTGCTGAGTCCACTTACTGTGAAACCTTTGTAGTCATGAGCAGGATAAAGCAGAGTATCCTTTGGCAATGTGAAAATCTGATCAAGAATAGAGTTTCCGCTAGTTAATATCAATACTTTGTTTTACATTGATACAATACAAGATTTCGCACGCTTGCCTGTGAATGCACCGACTGATACAGCAGATCAGCACTTCCTCCCTGTGCAAACCAGAGAACAAATGCAAACCATCAACAGAAATTAAGATATTCAAGGTTAACAAAATTTCTCTAACATGAATTCTGAACTTTTCATTGCAACGGCAAAGTGTTTTGCCAGTAGAGTTGAATAACAGATAGCACAGATTCCTGTCACTAACACTAGCCATATTATCATTGTCATTTCCATGTTAGAACGCTGGTAATGTTGTATCCATGTTCGATGCTGTTAATGTTGTATCCATGTTCGGATGCTGGTAATGTTGAATCCTTAAGATTTATAAATTGAAAAGATCACATCCATTATTTTCCTATTTTGCAGGTTGTGAAGACTCAATGTAACCAGTAATCAACTATCAGGACTACCTGGAAGTCTGTCCTTCCACAGGCTCGGATAATCAAAGCATCCCCAGTAAAAGCCATCCTTGGTGAAGGTTGACCATCAGCATCACCTGTTATGTAAGTCACGCAGCCAGCAGTATGGCCAGGAGTAGCTCTCACCTGAAAAAGAATATGTCATTTTTGCAGAGATCTCCATATCTACCGATGCTATAAGATAAATTGCTTCAAGGAAATCTATTCGAATACAATTCTTTGTTCGGCACAAGGCTGTTTGTGTATGGATTTTGTTCATGTTTTTAAGAGCTATGGATGTGATAAAATGCACTAAATTTCTAAACACACATACTTTCAGTTCAGAAAACTCTGCGAGCATCAATCGATATATAATAAAGCTATATATCAGTTGTAAAAACGAACATCAATCAAAATATATGCAAAATTTCAAACATATACCTTTGTATTGCTTCATTTTCTATGAATTAACCATTTGATGTAACTCGTCTGCCTAACATATGTAATTGCACCCTCTAGTTAACTATTACAAAGCAATTAAAACAAAACTAAAAAAAAAGTATATCACAAAGGTTATCACAACATTCCCGCAAAAACCATATATACGTAAGGATTTCCAAAATTGTAAGCCAACTAACTTTCATGAAAGAATGCTGCCGTGTCCAGATTCATGTATTTAAAGGCAGCCCAAATTAACATTAAGTTGAAAGTTAACGGCTGCAGTTTCCGAATTTAAAGAAGACAATCTGCCGTGTCCAGATTCATGCATTTAAAGGCAGCCCAAATTAACATTAAGTTGAAAGTTAACGGCTGCAGTTTCCGAATTTAAAGAAGACAATTTTACATTATTGATTTAAGATCAGGACCATTTATCGATTAGGTTATTGAGATTTTTAATTTTGGGGTGCTGGTGTATCCTTATGTTCTTGAAACCTTTAATTTTGGGGGTGCTGATGTATCTTATGCTCTTGAGATTTCTAATTCTCGGGTGCCGGTGTATTAAGAAGTGAAGACAACAGATACTTATGTATACAACAAAATGAATAAAGCAGCACAAAGTAGCTTGTTAGAATGTTATTGTACCTCAAGGAAAAGGTTCCCAAAATGTATTTTGTCACCATGATCAACAAAATGATCTGCTTTTGCTCTACTAGCTCTTGAAATAACAGACTTAGCTCCTGGTAGCTTAGTCTGCAAGTTCATACCATTAGTTGACCATGTATATTGCCAAAAAGAACAGACCTCTTGACAGTGAAAAGAAAAGTATATCAACATATCCGTAGAAGAACACAAATTCTTACTTTTATTAATCCGGTTCCAGTGACATGATCAGCATGCACATGAGTATTCATAGCATACACGAGCTTCAAGCCCAATTCCTTGATAAGATTAAGATCTCTGTCAACTGTTTTGTCGACAGGATCAATCAACTGACAAAAGAGAACCAAACAGATTAGATGAGAACATGGGATTGACCAAATGTGCATTTTACATGTCAATCAAGGACAACGAGCACTACTACAGATCAATGCTGAGTCAGTGATTGCTTCTAGTTTAGTTAACAGTTAATTACTTATGTAGTGTATCCTTTAAAAGCATAAAATATTTTGGCATGTAATGTTTGGTAGCGAAGCCCACAGTCATCTCAAAAATTTATGATGAACATCAGAAAGAAAAGGAAGAAAGGTTCTTGCTTTCAGTCACTTCAGTCAACACAATCCTTAAAATTATGGGAGCCCTTAAGATTAATCAGATGTGAAAATGGATGATGAAATCTAAGTACTGAAATCAGATATTGATGCAGGATTAACAGTTTCAAGTCAGCAACGGCTCCAAAACTATCGAACCGATGCAATCCAATTGAACAAACTGAGCCACTTCCATAATACGTATATGGAAACTGCAGATTCTGAATTGATAACAAATATTATCCACACTGATTGCAACATATTCATGTGAGGGTGGTTCAAAAATCACCATAGATTCTTTCCAGCACGAATCACAAGCAGGGAGTACCGGCAGGCGTCAGTTTTACTGTGAGGTAAACCAGTTAATGCTGTTGCAGATTTGTTCACTAATTGCAGGCCTTTATGTTCGCGAATCGCATCTGCATTTTGATTCTGCATCTGGCTCAAGTAGAGGCAAATAGCAGTTACAGTGGGTCGATCAGCCTTGAGAGCAAACCCATTCAAGCCAAATTCCCAGGCCAATGCCAATCCAGTTTCAACCACGAAATTAGCCAGAACTCCGAAGCCCTGCGCACCCAACCAATCCCAAATTCCCAATACAGGAAGAACTGGACTCACCACGGCGGGCTTGTCGGGGTCGGCGACGTCGGCGAGGAGGTAGGTGTACGTGGAGCTCTCCTTCTCGAACAGCTGCCTGAAGAGCAGCCTCCTGTCGACGCCGGACCACGTGCTGTACGCCGCCGCCATCGCGCGAGCCAAAACTAACGGCGCGCGCCGCGAGATTGGCCGGGGAGCGCACGGGAACCTGGCTGCGGCAGCCAAGCGTGGGACCAGGCGAAGCGGAACAACCATTGCCCCACGGCCCGCCCCGCCTGATTATATAGGGAGGGGGACGAGGACGACGACTAGAGCAGGCGGCAGGGACGGCCTCGACTGGGTCGTCGACCTCGCGGCTCGCGTGATTGGGTTGCGTTGCGAGGTGGGACGGGCCGCGGGCGAATGAATGATTTGAGTAAAGAATTCGGTTGGGGCGAATGGGCGGCGGTGCGAGCAAGGTGGTTGTGGCGGGTTCGGCGAGGCAGGCGTCCACCGGCGCGGAGGCGGCGGAGTCGCCGGGAGAGAGGCGAGCAGGGCGGAAACCCGCGGCGGAAGGAGTAGCCTGGAGATTACGAGAGGAGTCGGCGGCGGGGACGTGTCGTCCGCCGCAAAACTGACGAGGTTTCCCTGCCTTGCCGGGGCTTCAGTTCGGCGAGTTCGCATTTATCGGTATCACCAGAGTTCAAATTTTTGCACGGAATCTCTTTTACCGGGGAAGAAAAGCAATTGCTACGCTACTGAAATTTGATAGAAAAGTACTCCCTCAGTTCTTGAATATACGACACCATTGACTTTTTTTCTTCGTTTGACTATTCGTCTTTTCTATAAATATTTATGCAATTAGATAAGTCTACTAGTTAAATCCAAAGTATTATCAATAATAGATGTAGTGGTACCCATTTTATGCTATTTAACAAAGTAACTAATAAAATATCATTAGTCAAAGTTGAAGGAAAAAGTCAATGGTGTCATATATTTAAGAACGGAGGTAGTACTCCGCACAATACCTATTTGAAAGTTTTATACGCAGATTGGATTGGACATGGGTTTCCAAAAAAAATAATACAGAAATTGTAGGAGCAGGTAGCAGTGTAGCACAGCTTGTTAAAAAGAAAAAGAAAGAGCACAGCTTGTTCATACTAGTTTACTGCAGCTGAGCATACTGTCAACTTTGGATCCGACAAATCACAAACCATGCTGTGGAGTGTGGAAGGTAGTGATCGGTGACCTCACGCATTACATATTGCAAAAGGGATCCCGGACAGTAGTTCTGGAGCGCCCAATAATTAAAAGCCATAAACCGAAGCCTTGTGAGGCATGCTGATCTATCGTCGCTTGATATCAGTACACGTCACCAATTGCCATCTCCTGGTATGGTTCAGCGCCTTTTCAGTCAGCTGATTGACAGGGCAACAAACATGAATGCCGGTGGATTAGCTGAGCTTAGCCGAGTAAGCACGCACTTCTTTAGGTGGATACCTCATGCCACCACACCAGCTGTGCGGAAAAGAAAATTTCATGAGAGCTATAACAGCAAACCGCGGCAAATTCTGTACCTGGACATCATGCCGCACCTGGACCGCTTTTCAAGTCAGTTCAGTAGCAGACACCAGGCAACTATGCCATCTCTTTTTCGTGAGAGTCGACACCAACTTTGGAGTCTACTACAAACTACGACAAGGGTGTCAGCAAACTACATCAAGCCTTCCCTAAGACTCTAGCTGAAACGTATTTTTTCGTTGGATGCGTGGTTGTGTATCTAGTATATTTATATGTTCTGAATGTACTCCCTCCGTCCCTAAAAACATGCAATTCTAGGTTTCAACACACATACCAAGGATAGCGTAAAAAGACGCATGTGCCCCTATAGAAAAAACAAAATAGGTCCCTCCTAAACAATATAGGGCCCGCATAAAGACTACGCGGGTCCCACATAGGTCCCACCTGAAGAATGCACGGGCCCCACGTGGGTCCCGCTTGAACAATGCGTGGGCCCCACGTGGGTCCCGCCTAAACAATGTGTGGGTCCCACGTGGGTCCCGCCTAAACAATGTGTGGGTCCCACGTGGGTCCCGCCTAAACAATACGTGGGTCCTCTATGGGTCCCGCCTAAACAATATGTGGGTCCCGCCTAAACAATACGGGGGTCCCACCTAGGTCTCGCCTAAACATTACGTGGGTCCCATCTAAATAGGATGTTGGTCCCATGTGGGTTCCACGTAAATAGTACGCAGGTCCAGAACTCATCATCGACGGGCCCACAACCCATCATTGGGGCTAGAGTTGTATGTTTTTTGGGACAAAATTTGAACTCTAGAATTACATGTTTTCTGGGACGGAGGGAGTACTATTTATTTTTTACAGCAACAGGATATTAAATTTTAACTGGCAGTTTCCACCCTTCATTAACTAACTACATACTCTATACTAAAGGGCTAAGATTTGGAGATCTCTCAGGAAGTTTGGGCCCACATGGGACCCGCAAACTATTTCGATGGGACCCACATGGGACCCACATAGTGTTTAGGTGGGACCCACGTGGGACCCGCACACTATTCTGATGGGACCCACGTGGGGCCCGCATAGTGTTTAGGTGGGACCCACGTGGAACCCGCATAAGGCAGGACCCAGGCATATTCAGTGGGACCCGCACTCTTTTGGTGGGGCCCACTAAGTGGGACCATGATATTGTTGAGCACCTCAACATTAAAGAAAAATTACCAATGATGGCTACTCTATTGTTTGCAGTTAAATTTTTATGGAACATATAAAATTTATTTACTTTTTTCCTATATTTATGAATAATAACTAACTTTGTATATTGCAACCATATGTAATAACACTAATACTATTTAATTTGATTTTCAGTTCATAAATATAAAAATATGATCAAATCATTATTCATTACGAATTTTATCTTTTCATCTTTCAAAATCAAGAATTGTCTTCTCTATACACCGAAAGGTTAATGCATTCTAAGAAAAAAAAATTATACATGAACATTGTCTAAATTGAATACATATTGAGTATAATAAGATAAGAATTATTATTTAGATCATTGTCTTCTATATAGACGCACATCGCGCGTCAACCTAACTAGTTTAAATAACTTAGTAGAACCTTTCTTTTTAACTGAGCTCATTACAACATGAATGAAGGCATGAAGCCAAGGTGGGTCGGGTGGCATGAGCTCCAGGCTTACAACCGGGTAAATTTGTTTTTAGAAGAAAAAAGTCCTTTCCACCTCCCTGAAGTATGGGCCAAGTTTACTTCTCCACCTGGGACTGCAAAACCGGGTATTTTGGCTCCCTGGATTTCCAAAACCACACTTATGTCCTCCCCAACTCCAATCCACCTTGGTTTTATCCTACATGGCGCCATGTCACCCCGATTTTGTCATACGTGGCGCCATGTCACCAAGTCAATTCGTCTGTCGGCCCGCCTATGTGGCGTGGGACCCACTTGTCACCCCTAACTCTCCACCCTCCCCTCTCTCGTCTTCTACTCTTGCCGACGCCCGTCTTCTCTAAATCGATGCGGGGAAGAGGCCGGGAAGACGCCGAACATCGTGCCATCACGGATCCGCTCCTATCGAGCTCTGCACGTCCTCGGCCTCTCGTCTAGCTCCACGCTAGGGCTCTCGATTCTGCGCCAAGACTTGACCCTGGAAGGAAGGGGCGACGCCGGCGCACCGAGCAGAGGATGAGGAGGCGCGGAGAACGAGAGAGAGGCAGGAGAGGTGCCAGCGGACAAAGATCGAGAGAGCCACAAGATCGAGGAGCAGATCCCCACCCGTGCTCGCTGGAGATCGATGAGCGGATCGAATCAAGGATTCAAGGTGAGCTCCCATGCGCAAATCCTCATGATGGGAGCAGGAGCAAGCAGGAGGCGGAGTTTGTGGGATGGGGGCGGAGTTGGCGGTCATGCCGGAAACGACGGTCAGGAGGATGGGAGCAGGAGCTAGCTTGAGGTGGAGCTGACGGTCTTGCCAGAGCCGGCGGTTAGGAGGATGGAGGCGGAGCTGGCGATCAGGAGGATGGGAGCAGGAGCAGACGGGAGGCGGAGTCGGCCGTCATGGCGTTGGAGGGCATTGTTCAAGCATGGTGGCGGAGCGACGCAGAGAGGATGTGGAGCAAATGCGGCTGGAGGAGGAAGAAGGAGAAGAGAGGGGCCCGCTATCAATGATGGGAAGAGAGAGGGTAGGTTAGAGCCAACGGCAATGACATGCGGGTCCCACGCCACGTAGTCCCCTGATGAACACATAAGCATAGTGACATGGCGCCACGTAGGCGAAAACCGGGATAGATTGGGGCTGGGGAGGCAACATGCCTGGTTTCGATAGCTCGAGGAGACCAAATACCCGTTTTTGTGGTCCCAGGAGGAAAAGTAATCTCGGCCTATACTCGAGGGAGGTGAAAAGGACTTTTTCCTTTTTAGAGCTCGGTAGATAGTTAAACCGGTGCACGGCCCAGGGTCAGTGTGCATGGAAGACAAAGGCAACCCCTCACCCCAAGAACACAACAGGAGGTAAAGCAGTGTAGAATTTTTGTCTATTTTTTCCCTTTTCTTTCACTGTTTTTTCTCGTATTAGTGATTTTTTTTCCGAAACTAACTATACTCCAACAATTACGAATATGTTCCTTTAAATGTTTTAAAGACTTTATCCAACATTATAAAAGAACCTTGTTTGACATTTTAAGCATAGTAATTCAAAATTTTCACTACCATGTTGAAGTACAATAATAAACATTTCAAACCACCAAATTCAACATTTTTCAAAACCCTATTTTAAGTAATTCCACGTTTTTATGTAAAATGTTAAATAGTTTGTTGAAATGCTACTTTTGTTTTAAAAATATTTTAATCTTGAATCTTGGTTCGTTGCATTAATTCTGAAAAAATACAGTTCAAACGGTTACATAAAACCAATTATCAGTTTAAGGAAAACATTACCAGAAGCTCAAGAGCCAAACAAGATTCTCTCTAAACTCCACCTATCACATAGAGACACCCGCCGACCTGTCAGTTGCACACACACACCCTTCGATCATGGCCGAGCTTTTCCATCTTGGATTCGAAAACCGTTTCTTCTACCACCTTTGACTTGCAAAACTGGTTGCGTGACCTGCTCGACTTAAATCCACCATGGTTTTATTTAACGTGGCGCCATGTCACCATCTTACCTGGCAACAACCTGTTTGGTAGGCCTCATGTGTCAGCGTCCGGCCATGCTTCTTTCAATTCTGATTTCTCCTCATTCCTCACGGATGGACGCCATGCCATGGGAAGCTCAAGAAGCTCATGTCGGCGGCACATGTTGCCGATATGTACTATGATACGTGGGTCTCATTGTCAGCGTAGAAAGTTGATTTGACACCATGTCGGTCAAACCACCTTAGATTCGAGTCAACAACGTCGTGCAACCGGTTATGCTAGATCAAAATGTTAAAACAAACGATTTTCAAATATAAGGTGAAAATACGAACTTAACCCATAATTCAAGGAGTCAATAGAACTCTTTCATTGCCGAAAGCCTTGGGCCTACAACCAGAAGCCGATGGAGGTTCCACCTGGGCTTAGAGCTCAGAAGTTTCGGTTGCGCTCATATGTAAATTATATGTGTTTCTAAAAAAAGTAAAATTATATGTTTAGAGTGATCAAGGATATGTGGTAAAGTTGTGGGTGAGCAGGTAAATTGGATAATATATCGCTGAGCCTTCTGAAGCGATATAAGCCTATATAAAGTGGTAGCTTGGATTTTATGTTGATTATGATAGTGATACGATTAAAGTGGAGCTGAAAATAGATGTCGTAATATTAAGATATTGCTAAGTACATCTATATTACTCCGATATTCTATCCATACCATTGGAGAAATATTTTGTGGTATATAATTAATCTTAACCATTAGTATTTTTTTAGAGTAAATTCTCCTCTTTCTAACACTAGTGTAGGCTAGTGTTAAGCAACCGTAAACGACCTAGAGATGGAACAAATATATTTCTCCTCATCTCCACACCCATACCCCCACAGTCATCGACGGTCAGACTACATCCACAGTTTCCAATCCCAAGGGAATCACGGATCCAATTGGGAAAAAAAAACGTGTTTGTTTCTGGTACGCCAGTACAGTAGCCTAACAGCTAACAGAGTCTAGAGACGACTGTGTACGTACTAACGTACATGGCGACGGACATCCTACCAGCCGCGATCGAGCCACCAGCATCCACAAAATTAACGCGGGCAGATAGTGAGATAGGCTACGTGCGTACATACATACATACGCATCACCACTGTGACTTTGACCGCAGTAAAAATCCGGCCGAAACCACCGTGCACGTACAGGTACAAGCAGCCGAACTAGTGTCTATGTCAAGTGTGTAGAGCGTGGTATTCTATCCCGGCCGCGCGCGGTCTCGGCCTCCTTGGTTCACGGGAGCGCAGTATCGCCCGGATGCCGCCAAACCTCGCCACCGCCGCACCCACATGCGCTCGCCTTCCACTGTTTGTCCGCACACCTCCAAACAAGGCCCTCCTTTCCCTCCCTTGTCCCGACTCCTCCACACTCTCACGCTACGAGCCGCGGGATAAGACACCCTTGTCCCTCGCCCTGGTGCTTACCGAGTGCTTCTAAGCAATCGCTTCATCGCCGTCGCTAACTAGCTAGCTGCGAGATAGCAATGGATCCCTCCTCTTCCTCTAGAGGCATCCGCTTCTTGGCGGTGGCGGCGCTGCTCGTCGCGTCCCTCGTCGGCACGTCGCGCGCCAGGGAGGCGCAGCCGCTGCCGGCAGCCGAGGCGGTTGGTAGCAGCAGGCGGGCGCCGGAGCGGCACGGGCTGTCGCTCGACTTCTACGCCAAGACGTGCCCGGCCGTCGACCAGATAGTCGCCAACGTCACCGCCGCACGGTACAGGGACTTCCCCGCCGCTGGCCCCGCCGTGCTCCGCCTCTTCCACCACGACTGCTTCGTCGAAGTACGTGACCCCAATATCGAGTAGTTCTTTCGTATGACGAACTCACATTGTGCCAATGATTCTCATTAACGCTGATCTGTAGTACCCTCTGCAAAAATTTGAGCCTCATTGCACTAATAACTTGCGCTTGCACCGATAATTATATTCCCATTGGACACCCTGAATTGCATTTCAGTCATTGGTGTCTGATCAGCTGGGGATTCTGACGTGAATTGCGCGCGCACACACACTTTGTGCAGGGCTGTGACGCGTCCATCCTGATCGCGCCGACGACGACGGCCAGCGCTCCCAAGGTGGAGCGCGACATGGAGGAGAACAGGAACCTGGCGCAGGAGGCGTTCGACACGGTGGAGATGGCCAAGGCCGCCGTGGAGAGCAAGTGCCCCGGCGTCGTCTCCTGCGCCGACGTCCTCGCCCTCGCCGCCCGGGACTACGTCCAACAGGTACGTTACGTACGTATATACCTGCGCAACCAAGCTCAGCCTGACTGAAACGCAGCTGTGCTCATCATCAGCGACAGGGGTTCTCCTCGATCTAGTGCAGCAACGCACTTGAAAGTTGCAACTGAAAAACGAAATTGCCAGTTAAAGTTGGTAGGGGTACATTGGCAAGTTAGGACCAGAGCAAGGCGCCGGGGACGGGCCGGGTAAGAAAAGAGCCATAGTATTGATCATGCTGAAAAAGGGGTTACCTGCTTTGGTTAGCTTTTGGGCACTGGTGGCATGCTGAAAAAGGGGCATGCAGCCGTGTCAAAACGTCGTTAGGAACGGGGCGCGTACTACGTGTTGTTAGCTTGGCTTATTAAGCAGGCCAATCAGGTGCACCGATCGTGATTATAGAGATCGGTGACCTGCCGCCAGGAGGGCTTGTGGCCTCTGTCTGTGCAGTGCACAAGTAAATTAGCACGACCACGATTTGCTACGTACACTGTCCGAACCATTTTTATTTTTCTTGATTTTGTTTCGTCTGAGCAGTTACCTGATCTGGTAGCCACTGGGAGATCTTGGATCTTTACGGTCGCAAGGCACCAAAGATTTGCTTAAGCCGTGTCAAGACGAGCTGATTCGGTGCTGCGACGACTAATTTAGGGCCACATGTGGGGTGTCTTGTACGTGTCTCGCTGCCCCGGGCGGCAACAACCTAACAATCACAGGTGACACTAGCCTCTGAGCAAGTCAAGTGTCGTCTTCTCCCCTCCCCTCTCTGTCGCGATAGTCAAGCGCCCTACCTGGCCCTCGCTTTGTTGTTGTGTAGCACGGGTGACCATCTCTGGAACCGGCACGCATCTCTTTCTGAATTCTGGACCATGTTGTCTTGCTAGCCTTAACCTAGAAAAGCCCCACTCACATAGCAAAACCTACGGCTCATAATTTTCATCCTATTTTTTCCTCTTTTGAAGACACAATATTCTTTTCCAAAATCCAAATTTTATTTCAGCCTGGGCTTGTTTAGTTGGAGAAAGTTGGAGATGTAAATAGTGCATTGGTAAGCGTGTCTACGAGAGAAGATGTGACTCGATGGGACTGGAAAGTTAACGAAAGTTGGCGAACTAAATAAGGCCTAGCATTGTTGTTGAAGGAAAAAAAAAAAGGAAAGTTGGGGCCTAGTTAGATCGGGCCCAACAATTGGAGCCCATCTATCACACACACACACACTTTGAGTATTTGACCTTCTTACACTATCTACGCAGGTAGGTGGGCCGTACTACCCGGTGAAGAAGGGTCGGAAAGACAGCAAGGTGTCACTAGCCGGCAAGGTCCGAGGCAGCCTTCCCCGGGCCAACTCGACGGTGGACGAGCTCCTCCGCGTGTTCGCCGGAAAAGGCCTCGGCGCGGCGGACCTGGTGGCGCTCTCCGGCGCGCACACGGTGGGGTTCGCGCACTGCGTCCACGTGCTGGGCCGCATCTACGACTACCGCGGCACGCGTCGTCCGGACCCGCTCATGGACGCCCGGCTGGTGAAGGCGCTGCGCATGTCGTGCCCGTCGTCGGGCGGCAGCGCCCGCGTCGTGGTGCCCTTCGACGTGAGCACGCCGTTCCAGTTCGACCACGCCTACTACGGCAACCTGCAGGCGAGGCTGGGACTGCTGGGGTCCGACCAGGCGCTGTTCCTGGACGCACGGACCAGGCCGGTGGTGCAGGAGCTCGGTGCCAACAAGACACGCTTCTTCGAGGCGTTCGTGGCCAGCATGGACAGGATGGGGTCCATCAGGATCAAGAAGGGGAAGAAGGGGGAGGTCAGGAAAATCTGCAGCCAGCACCTGCTTTCGGCCTGATCTCTTCCATCAGTCCATCGTCCCCCCCCCCCCCCCCCCGGTATACAGGAAAAGATAGCTCGTTCATGCCGTTTGGAGCTCCTTGCAGAGCGTGGTGGTTAGTGCTTCTGTGCTTAGTTTGAGCAGCTATCTTTGCTGTATATGGCAGTTTAGCTAGAAATTAAAGTAGCTTTCAGTTTTTGTGTCGCGTGTTTTCCGTGTTGGAGTGTTGTCATTGGGCGTGCCGGTTAGTTTGTAAGAGCACGCATGCCGTTTGTGCGTGTGGCATTCCATTTGTTATAGTTGGACTACTGCAGGGCAGTGTACGTGTGTGGCATTCCATTTGTTTAGTTCGACTGCAGCAGGGCACTGTACGTGTGTGTGTGTGTGCAAGTGCAATGATCTCTCTTTTTCGGCTTCAGCAAACCGTCGATCTATGCTAGTGTATCGTCAGAGTGTGTGTGCAATGATCTCTACTCCTACTCCATTACTCGTACTCAGCTTCAGCAAAGCATTGATCAGTGCTAGTCACAAAGTATAGCAGAGCATAAACACGTCCATTTGATGGCTGTGTTTCTGGGATGCGTGTTATGTGAGGGGGATGAATAGGAAAGGTGAAAAAGGAATTTTTAGGGATGCGTGTTCTGTGAGGGAAATGAATAGTAAGTGCAAAAGATCCTTTGCATCTAAACACAACCGATGAGTTTGAAGACGCTGCTATTATCGTGCAAACTGCAAAGTTTTGCAAGTGAGCCAAAGCCAGTCAACCCGTGCACTCTGATAGGGTGGTCAAAATGGCAAACCCGCACTCCCACCCGTGCAGTTCCGGAAAGGAGACATGGCACCAATGGTCGGTCACAGGACACATCAATCAACTGAGAGAGACCCGAAGCGAAGCGAGAGACTGGTAAAGCTGCCCCAGGTAGGGCGCAAAATCAATGAGCACACGCCCCTGCGCAGGCTAGCCTATGCGGATAGCGCGTCCTCTCCTAGCGATGTGAAGTCCCGTCGCCAGATCCTACGTTTTGCCTCCCTTGCTCGGCCTCCGCCGACCGCCGGCCACGGCCACGCATGCGTCCCCGTGCCATGACCTGACCCCTGCCGTGTTGACGACAACGGCAGACCTACCTGTGCTTGACAAGAAGAGATAGGGGAACCAGCTGGTCAATGAAGGTAGGCTGCCTGGCAAAGGCATTTGAGGGCGTCCGGCTGGTCTGCCGACGCCGGACGGGAAGGAAATCCTTTCCCTGTGCTACGACGTTCGTAGGCGCTGCGCGCCGCAGCAGGTCGGGTAGAGCTTCTCTGTGTTCGGTTCCGGTTGGCCCTCTCTCGCATGTGTCATGTGTCTGCAGCGCTTTCCTGTCTGGCTTTCTGCCCAGCCGCCGCGGCAGAGGGGGGTCTGACTGCTCCCCTGCGGCACGGGAGCGGCCTGCCCACACGGAACGTATGTATCGTGTCCCCCGCCCGCCCACAGTGCCCAACAGCGTCGCCACAGTGCGGTGCAGACAGCCACGGCAGGGCCGCGACTGGGAGCGAGATCGACCGGCCGAGGAAAAAAAGCGCGATGCGCGAGCGCGACGGGCTCCGCGCGCCACTGCTGCACCGCGACACGCCGGCGAAGACGGCAGGCGCCTCGGGTGGATTCGTAACCTTCTCCATGCTTGGCTTATTTGTCCACACGAGTGTCCGGCTCGGTACATATGCCATGCGTGATCGTCGTCCTGGCACCTGCCCACGTCTGCTGTGAATTCTGCTAATGCACACAGCATCGCTCAGGTCAAGACATGTTCACGTACATGGGCGTTAGTTGTTTGCTATAGTGTTTACGTGCCGTACACCTATGGGTGCAGATGCGCCCAATAACGTACACATATGATTTCTGGATCTGATAAAGGTGTCTCCTTCATTTCAAAACGATATAACAATTTGCAAGTCATTGATTTCGCTCCCTATTACTACGTGTTGCTCATGGGAAAGGCACGTTTAGTCAGAGGCGAAGCTAGCAAGGAATAATTGACCCTGATGCGCAGCTCATGTAGTACACATATTCTTACATAAACAAATGGTGAAAGAAATAGAAGTAAAGGAACTTTGTTTTTCACCCTAGTGCATTGGCACCTTGGAGAATGAACATGACGTCGCCCCTGCGTTCAATGTGGTAGTAGAGTTGCGGGCCACTCTTAGCCACACGTTTTAAATATACGGAACCACATCTTCATTATTAAAAGGTAAATGATTATTTCTAAAAAACAAAGATAAATGATAGTTTGCATGTGCAAAGGTCAGGGAAAAATTTCGGTATTCATTAAAAATTATATTTTGGCCAAATGTACGTGAAAATGCTACACGTAAGCTCATAATTAATAAATGAGGTGAAAAAAGTGGAGGGATCTAGTTTCTATATATAATTCTGTTCGGTTTCACTATATATATAGAACAGAACATTAAGCAAAGGAATTGGCACAAACTGAGTACTAAAGGTGAGCCAACTTTTTATGATTAGACGAAAGAGAAAACTATGCTCTAAGCAGCAAGATATCTTTTATTTCGTCCATTTTTTTGCAGCTTCTCACCACAATGCTACATTTCTAAGCAAAGAACACCCGTTCAATGGAAAAACAAAGGGCATCAAATCAGGCCCGGGCAGGGGGCATGTGCGGCAGGTGCGCTTGCACAGGGCCTCCAATTTCATGGGGCCCCATAAAAAATTTTATACATAGTGCATAGTTGGCCCAGCTCTTTGCGACATCTGAGCTCTAAAAACCGTGTAGTCGCAGCGTGCGTAGCGTATCCAATTGTTATATTGACTCCCATCCGTGACTCCACGTATAGCCACCGCAGCTAAATCAAGGGTGAGACGATTTGGATGTCTGGCAACTTGTGCGGCCGAGGCAGAAAGCATCCCGACCTGGGCTGAGAGTCCAGCAAGCTATGCCTCCTCTTGCTGGTTCTAATCAATCAAAATTCGGAGGGGTGGACTGATGCTAAGTTTAGATAGGGCCCTCCACCTTAAATAAGTTTATCTACTACTCTCTATCTATAAATATATGTTGTTTTAAGCTAATTCGCTTGTCCCAACTCCTAAGCGACATATATTCAAGGTTAGATGGAATATTTTTTATTCTCAATATGTTGTGCAAAGATGATGCAACCTATAATTTTTATTCTAATAGTTAATAGTCTATTATTAAACGTTTTATGTGAAGGAACTATAAAAAAGCAAAGATTATATAAACTCATATTAAATAGATAAATTATTTATAATTATATCGTAATATAATAATTATACTATATCTATTATTTTGTAATTCTATTTTGAGATCCTTATAGACCTCATTTTAGTATTTGCCAGGGCCCCGATTTTTGCCGGCCCGGCCCTGCATCAAATGGAACGAAGCACCCAATTTCAGCATTAACCTTTTAAGCAGTTCTAGCACTTTCAAACTCAAAACCAATAAAAACAATGCCCCGCTCCTGAAGAAAACAAAGGTTCTAGAGCGAAAATGAAACTGCCACATTAGACTGGCTAATTAATCCATCCTAGAGTACAATTATTTTTATCATTAGACTTGGCCTTCAAGTTCTGTATTGTGGATTCTAAGTTCCAAACATATTTGTTTTCATTCCTTTTTTATGGTTTAAATGTTTCTATTTCTCTACCACATTCCGATATCTTGATATTTATTTGCATCATTCTTCTATTTTATATCCCTTCATCATTTCAGACTAGTTCCCATTGTTGTTTTGATCACATAACAGTATGACACTATTTGAAATTCCCCTAGTCCATAAGCCTTTTTTTCCCACTTCTTTCCCTAGTAGGGCTCCCTGGCTAATTCCCCAACAAAAAACCTTGGTTTCCCTAATATATTTTGAGGGGAGTTTGTTCTTTACATTCTTTGGTCCTTTCCTTATATATGATTTGGACATACTAGGGGGCATGGAGTTTTCAGTATTCTATTAGTGTAAGATCCGTCTTCATCCTGTCTTTGATATCTGACGTTAGGCATGAAACAAGTGATGTATCATGTCTGAAGGTACTGACCTAGTGTCAACAAATGGTGGATATTTTCAGAATCCTATACGCTGATTGAATATACAAACAGTGTCAGGAAAAATATCAATTTGATGACCGGATCAATATCACAAAGTGTCACTTGCTGGATTTGATTGTTGAATCAAAGCATACGTCGACTATATATATAGATTCTCATAGTTGTATGCAACCAAATTCTTCGCACGTTTTTTTTTCTCTTCCTTTTGCATTCGAAATTAAAAACGAGGTGAATTCTATCCAATTCGATCATAAGAAGAACTTGAAAACGGTCTCTACTGCACCAAGGCATAACATTTTGTTAAAATGCTAGTGCTTAGGAATTGTACTTGCATATATAGAACAAACGTACACCAACTAACATACGGTTAAGCCATACTTTTGCTGGATAGATTTTTAGAGATATCTGAATACATTCCATAATGTCCTCTGCGCTGCAGTGCACGCAACAGAGAAAATACGAGAGGCCTAGCTAAGCTAGATGACAACGTGCACACTTGGCACGTGAGATCCACACGCAATAGTAGACGTACGTTTTGCACGGCGGCACAGGGGGAACGTACGTACGTACACGCTTCTTCACACGCGTCACATGCATAATGTTCTGTTCGATCTTATACCAGCACGTAGTAGAAGGCGCCGTGCTGGAGCGGGTGGACGGTGCACCCCGACGAGGCGTCGACGAGGACGGGCTCGAGGTCGAGCCCGCGCTCGCCGGCGCAGCGGAACAGCAGGGCTGCCTCGCCGAACTGCCCCCGCACGTCGAGCCTCGCCGCCGCGACGCTGTACGCCACGCTCCTGCCCGTCACGCTGTCCGTGATGCACAGCGCCGCGACGCCTCCTGCCTCCTCCTCCTGTGCCGTGGGCGCCGGAGCGACAGGTGCGGCGCCGGTGGTGGTGGTGACGCCGAGGGCCCCGTCCGCCGCGGCGAGTCCTGCATGCATGAGAGACAGTCAAACAAAAGAAACGGCGCGCGAGCGGGCAGTATTAACTGCGGCGAAGTTATGTCATCCGCGGCCCGTGAATTCAGAAATCGAAGGCCTTTTGAGGAAACCCAAGTAGAAATGACACTCCAGCCCAATGCATGCGTGCGTGTGCATATGAAGACTGCTGTGGAAAAGAGCCTTGAATTGCCCATGCATGCACACGCACGCTCGCTCTAGGTAAAGACGCCCTGTAGTGTGAAAGGAACTTTTAAGTGCTTTGCTGTTTGGACGACGACCGGCAGAAATTTGACCACCGTCACCTCAACGTACCAACGCGTGCAAAATTTACCATCTTTTTTCAACTAGAAGGAAACCTATGCCGTGACAAGACCTCACAGAATGCGGCACGACTTGTGCGAGCCCTAGTATACCCCTCAGCCTTGGATCCCCAAGCTTTATTTTCTCGAATTTTCAATTGAAAAAAATCATCAATTCAGTCTTTTAATTTCACCAAGTAATGCCGTGCGTTACTTCTACACCCTACAGTTAATGCAAGCAGTGTCTGTGTTTGCAGAGACCAAAAGAATTGGAAACATGTTTCAAACCTTGTGCTCTTCGCTCCCCAACACTACTAGTCGTTTCAATAGTTTTGACGCAACGACGCATGCACCAGATGGATTCGTTACGTGCAGCAATGGATACATCTAACATCTACATATGATGATATGATGTTTTGTCACCATGAAATAGGTCCTTTATTTTTCTTTTCATGATGCAATAGTTCCTATTTTTGACACATCCTATCATGAGCTTTTGTTCCTGATGGGGAGAACAGCTAGAAAATTTTGGTCTTTTCTAAAGCTTTGCTATTACAAACTGACAAATCTTCACAACTTTTATCATGCATGCGCGAAAACAATGCATAAAAAGACTGTGACAAGATTGAACGTGTACATGAGATTTTACATGGCCTAATATCTTGCCTGGTTGTCACATGCATCCCTTTAGGCATACAAACACTGACAGTGGTCTTTTGTCTTGGGATCGGTAAGATGTGATTGGAGCTTTTTTTATCAGAATGAGGGGAAGTGATTGGATCCCTGAAGGAAATTTGCTTGCGCAATCCCACTCAAACAAGAATGAATGCAGGTTGGAAGTATACCATGCCAAGTACTCCTATACTATGCCGTAGAGCTAGTAGCACTATAATGTATATTGTATAGTATATTATTTAAATTCAAACGAACCTGAAATAGAGACACAAATACACTATACATGAGAAATGAGCTGATCATGTGATGCGACACACTGACAACCCTAATCCAAACAAACACAATTCATGCACATGATGATATTATAATACGAACCGAGCACATAAAAAACAAGAGGTGAAGACTTCAATGGTGCTCCAAGATGGCAAGATTGCATGATCAACTCATCACATACCTTGCAGTTGCAGCAGATCATAGTCGGCGATGACACCATTAGTAGCAGCAGCAGTATTCGCAGCAGGCAAGCCGCCTGTCAGCACAGCCGTGGTAGCCGCGGCCACGCTTGCCACGGTGACAGCGGCGGCCTCCGGCGTCGCAGTAAGAGGCGAAGAACTAACAGCAATGGATGCCGCGTCCACGGCCGTGCTGTCGCCGAAGCAATACTGCAGCAACCCCAGCTTCGTGGCGTCCTCGTGCGCCTCCTCCCTCCCCGCCACGGCGTTCGTCGCCGCCGCGTTCTTGCCGATCTGAAGATGATCGCCGCCGCTGCCCCCGCCGGGACCGTACTGACCGATCCCCGCCGCGCCCCAGTTATTATTGCAGGTTCTTTGCCCGCCGCCGGTGATGGTCGCCGGCACTGTCACCTCGTTGCACAGCCCCAAGAACGGCGCTCCGGCGGTGGGCAACGCCGGTGGCTGCTGCTGTTGCACGACGGGGACGTGCTGATGCATGTACTGCCCGTGCCCCCCGCCGAGAATCGCGGCGACCTCGCCGGCCGACACGCAGTACCCCTGCGGCCACTGCTGGAAGATCTCGGAGGACACGACGAGGTCCTGCTGCACCTTGTGCGCCGGCGGCGGCGCCATGGGCTGGTGTCCCTGGTGGTAGTACATCTGGGTGGGGCACGCGGCGGCGAGCGGGCCGAGCAGGTCCATGGCCGCCGCGGTCGGTGACGACATCGCCTGCGCCGCCGCCCGCTTCGCCGCCGGCTCGCTGGAGCCCGAGGAGCGGTCGGAGGAGGACGACGACGAGGACGTGGGCGCCACCGCCGCTGCCTGCACCGGCGAGGCTGCGGCGAGCAGCTGGAACTGCTGCTGCTGCTGCGGCGGCGGCGGCGGGACGGGCGGTGGCGCGGCGGTGGAGGAGGCACGGGCGCGGGTGGGGCAGGGGCGCGCGGCGGCGTAGGAGGCGGAGGAGCGGAGCTTGTTCTTGGAGCGGGACTTGCGGTTCTGGAACCAGTAGAAGACGTTGGCGTCGCCGACGTGGCCGTACTCCTGGAGGCGCATGCGGATGCGGGGGATCTCGTCGCGGGGCGGGTTCACCATGCCCGAGTTGAAGATGGCCTCCAGGATCCGTATCTGCTCCGGCCGAGGGTTCCACCGCGGCTTCGGATCCGCGCTCCGCTCCTCACCGCCTGCACAAATCACACAGAGAAAGATGAATCAATCATGCAATTCTCTCTCGATCTCGATCTCTTAGCTTGATGCAAAACCCTACCTCGAAGAACTAGTGCATGCAAGTAAGGCTGGAACAGGATCATGCATGGACAGCACAGCACAGCTTGATCGATCGGGGACACGAGATAGCGTACCTGCGTAGCCTGAGGAGGTGTGCTTGAGGCAGGAGCCGGTGGCGGCCGTGTTGTTGCCGGCGGCGCCGGAGAGGAGGTGCGGCGGCGGCGAGCTGCTGACGTCAGGGTGCGCCTGCCACGGCTCGGCGGCGTGCTTGGACCTGAACATGCTCGGCCAGTGCCTGTTGTTGAAGGAGGAAGCCATGCCGCGCGATCGCGTCGCCGTCGCCGCCTTGGTATGATCGATCGATCGATCGATCTCCCCCCTTTGCAGCAGCAGCACACCAGATCTTCAAGCTCACGACCGACGTCGAGACTCGAGAGAGCGACGGCAGCTAGCTATAGGAATTCTACCACCACTGCCTGTGCAACTGCCGGTCAATCCTGTGGAGGAATGAACAGCCAGAGGATCAGTGTGCTAGCTAGCACAGCTCCCTACACACACCACCGTGTGTGTGCCCTCTCGCTCGCTATGGGGTCTTTCGCCACCTAGACTAGCGGCCTCTTATAATGGCCGCACCTACTCTACTTCTACTACCCTCCTCTTGATCGCGCAATGAATGGTCTCCCAGTTCTACTGGCCGATCGACCCCCGCCTGCCTGGAGATGCGTGCGTGCGTGCGACCGGGCCCCGTCGCGTTGCGCTGCGAGAGAGCTCGATCGCCCGTTGCCCCCGCACCCCGCTGCGCCGCTGGTGCGGTGGTGCCGGACGGGTGCAGTGTGCGGAGGCCGGAGGGGTGGCACGCGATGGATCGGGCCGCTAGGACGCCTGCCCGCCAGGCACAAGCCAAGGAAGACACGGAAGGCCCCGACGCGACGGCCCCCGCGGCGCGTCTCGTCTCTGACGGTGCCTTTTTTCCGCAGGAGGCCGCGTGATGGCGACCTGCAGGGGATGGCTCGACTCGACCTGTTTCGTTTCGCCATCCCATTTGCCGGAAGGAATGACAAACTGTAGCGGCGTCACATGGCAGCAGGATATGGCGCGGTGTGTTGACCGTGGCCGATCGGGGTACGTGTACGTGAGCATGCTTGCTGCGAGGAAGGAGGATGGAGAGAAACTGGGCAAAGGTACGTAACCGCAGCGTCAGTTGCGCGCTCGAACTCGGCGCAGAACTGAATTTTGCTGTGCAAATTGAGTGCGCGTTGGACGCTAGCTCTGGCCCGTGGATCCACACGTCAGGAGGATTCAATGTGTTTTTGTCTAGCACGTTGCTACAGGACGATTACGGACGGACGGAGACGGGTTTCGGTCAGTAAATGCTTGTGCTGGTGTAGGAGCGCCCGGAGTGGAAGAAGTCGCTTAGCATTGGCGCGCGTATGTTGCCACCCACCAAGGAGGCAAGAAGTGCGTCTTCTCTGAGAGTTCCAGTCCAAGGAGTAACCATTCATACCTGTCATAAACTCATAATCCTTCACGGATTACCAGTATCGGTATCCATTCAAACAAGGCTGAATCGGTTCACGGAGGCTTTGGATGCCAGTTCCCTACCGTCTTTTCGGTTCAAAGAGCCACTCACGACGTGCCAATTGTTGCTACAACGACGGCTTCATGTACCCGTTTCCCAGCTTTGGCGAGCGAATTAATATCGTGTTTAGTTGTGGTGCGAAAAAGTATTTTTTTCTGAGATGCGTGTTATGTGAAGGGGATGAATAAGAAAGGGAAAAAATAAATTTTTAGGATACATGTTCTGTGAGAGGGATGAATAGAAAGTAAAAAGTACTTTTGGAACAAAACACAGTTTGGAAACCAGGCTAGGAGGCGTACGTATCTCTCTCGTCTTATCCGGTTATCCGGTCAAAAGGGCCCGGCAGCAGAGTAAATGCATGCTGGTGGAAGTAAACTGTGGTGTCCATGCACCGGCCTGTTTCCTTCCCTCTCGCTCGCGTGTGTGTGTTTTGTGTGAACAACAGATCGAGACGAGGGTTTTTTCTTCTTTCTTGCTGTAGCTTTGTTTTTTTGTGACGTGGCATTGATTACGTGGGATACATACTCCCACTAGAATCTAGAAAAGGGTGAAGAGAGCGGAGGATTATTCTAATGGAGTGTGTTGATGGCCGGAGAAGTTGTTGTGGAGTAAATGGCGTAGAACGCCGGGGAGGCGATCCGCGAGTGCGTGTACGTAGTAACTGTATGTGCGCGCGGCATGCATACGGAGTACGACATGCATGGCGCATGCACGGAAAGAGAACCCAAGGAAGACGACGACCGCGCGGGGGCCCGGCCGGCCGGCACGGGCAGTGCTGAGGTGAGAGTTTCTGGTCCAAGGCAGTAATGGCATTTGCCATCTGCTGTGACGAGGGGCGATTGATGGGGTGGATTGACTCGAGAGAAACGGTGCGTACACTCAAACATTGTACATCTAGAAAAACATTGTAGATCATGCTGGGAAGCGTGTTCTGTCAGTGGAATGGATGAGATAAATAGGGAAAAGTTGAATGAATAGTATTTTTTTTGGAAGAAGTTGGGTGAACTAAACTCACGCTTAGACCGGCCGGAGGGTGTTCTGTACCCTCTGAAGGAAGCGTGGCCATATGGTATCATCATAACCCAAGTTTAGCAAGTGAACGAACTTTGAAGATATATATAGCTTTAAGCCTTTTAAAAAAAATGTATACTCTACCCCTAGACCTCACATTTTTTTGAATTTTATTGTATTTATATACGAAACACAATTAATCAAAGTATCCAGGTTAAATGGATTCAACAACATATATTTTCATCATTCCTTGCCTTTCAATCTATGACTCTGATTTATGCTCCGGAGGACTAGATTTTTCTTTAGGACATGGAAAGGTATATATCTAGCGAAGTATTGTTTTTAGGCCTAGCGTTTAGCTACTATTGTCAAGCTTAGATGAAGAGGTGGCTCTAACAAGAGACCAGGACCTACCCAAGGAAAAATGAGACCGATACATGAAAGTAGGAGTGTTAGGCTTTCAGGAAGAAGAACAATTGTAGTGGTAAATCCATGCTAGTGGAGAGGTGGTGAGAGAATTATTGTGTGGCGAAAGGAATGGTGTGAACAAAATACGAAAGCTTTAGCAATGGGTGGAGTGAAGTGGAGGTAGCACAATATTATCTAATCATCGCCTTATTAGGCTTAATAGATTTGTCTCACAATTTCACCCGGGGGTTATGTAATGAGTTTTGTCGGTTATCTATATGCAATACTCCTAATTCGTATAGCACTGAAAAAAAAACTTGGCGAACTAAACATGACACGAATGAATTACTATAAGTGTCCAGTATGCTGATACACTATGCTTAATTACCACCAAAAGAATAACTAGCTGAAAAATACATCCATTGGAGGCATGCATGCCATGATCATAGCAGTTAGAAGA
The DNA here is from genome assembly GCA_015342445.1 of Digitaria exilis. NCBI lineage: Eukaryota > Viridiplantae > Streptophyta > Magnoliopsida > Poales > Poaceae > Digitaria > Digitaria exilis. The sequence goes on from JACEFO010001882.1 coordinate 1,142,846, forward strand.
GCAACAAGTAGTGCTTGAGAGGAAGGGATGTACCCATATTTGATGTGAGGTGAAGGAATATAGCGCATATGGGTCGGTGGAAGTAGGGATAATAAGATCTAAGAGGAAGGGGAGAATTGTGCTTACCTACCGGCTCTATACTATTATAAGTAGCACTAAAATTATCCTTTTTAAAGGTGGTGGCACTAAATGAAATAATACCGTGCTTTTTTTCTTTTAACACCACAATGCTAATAAGGTGATGAAAGATGTGTCGTTATAATCCGCTCCCTCTATGATAGGTTAGTTGGCATAAAGTTGCGCCGAGTACTCTTACAATTTGTTTAAGTGTTGTTGGTACATATAGAGGTCCTCTCATCGTTGTCTTTGTACACCCAAGTAAAAATGGTTATCGATGGTGTCCTTAAATATAAGGAAAATTTACCCGCGAGGCTGTTTTGTACAGCCTACATCGTAAAAATCGATCAAACTGTGAAAGTATAGTTTCATGTTCATCCTCAGGGCACATGCCATTTTCTTCTGCTCTCCTTTCTCTTCGTCCTCTGCTCCCCCACATCAAGGGCTTGTTTGGAAAGGAGTGGAATGCAGTTGATTGAATCTAAAATGAACTAATTTTCATCCCAATCTCTCTTATTAGACTAATCCACTAGTTCCCAAACAAAGCCTAAGGGGAATATGAATAGCCATTAGAGATCCTCCTCTTGCTATCTTGGTAGACCGGAAAATGCTCACGGACGTCCTTACTCAAATATAAACATGGTTTGGCTGCCGGTGGTGTGGCCAATGCAACCTGATTACCTGAAGCTGGAGGCTGGACCCCGCACGCGTACTCGCGCTGGTGTGTGTCTCCTCGTGGGGGTCGACCCTGACACATGCCTGTGGAAACACGAACACAACTGGAGACACACGCACACGAAGCGAGAGGGCGCGCTGCAGGGGGCACCATTAACGCCGGGCGCATGAACGAACGGCTCAGCAGAAAGTGCGGAAGGCAATCCCGTCGCTCGTGGGCTCGTCGTGGCTGCCGCAGCGGCCAGTGAATGGGGACGTCTGTGATTTTTACCCGCTCCTCGCTGCAGCTTCTAATCTGACCCCATCTGGCCTTCTGGCCCTCTCTTTCCCTCTCGTCGGTCGCGCGGAGTTTATTGGCATTTTTTCGCTGCGGCAGCACCGAGTGGAAGTGGAACAACAGGGACGTTGGGTGCGTCGTACGGGCCGGAGCGCATCGTGTGCAATGAGCCGGCGTGCAGTTCCATCTATTGTCAAGTGACCGCATGCAGTTCTCGTCACGGCCGCCCAGCATTGCTCCGGCTCATTTTTTTAAAATAGCTGATCGTGTGCAACCCAAGATCCGAGCTCGTGCGTGTGTTTGTTTGCGTCCGCTGATGGATCCATGGCACGGAAACCTTCGTTTGGCGGTAGCGCGCCATGCTTTTCCAACCGAGCTCTCTGGATTTTTCTGTCTTTTAAGTGGCGGTCGAGTTTGGGAGATGGATCGATTAAACAAATCGCAGAGGGAGCCTCAGTCATCGACCCCGTGTGCATGGCGAGTTGACGAAAGACGGGATGATGATCGGCCAGCATCTGCGTCACTTGATGCTTTGCATTGGGTCGAGCGTGCTATTTTCTCCGATGAATAGGTTTTCTTTTAGATCACCGCTGCGTTCAGATTGGGAGTGAAAAGTACTTTTGCTAGATGAATAGTGCATTGGGAAGCGTGTTCTGTGGGTGGGATGAATAGAAAAAACTAGTTGGAAAAGTACTTTTCTGTGAATCTGAACACAGTCCTTGTTCGTTTGTGTTGGACCCTGGTACGACCGTACGACGGATGCGGCACGGGAATCCTGTAAAAACACCTCGTCCTCATCCTCGTCTTCGTCTGTCTGGTCTGTCGTCGGTGCACCTCGGCCCAGTTCTGTTGTGCGGCGCGAGACGGAGAGACGGGTTGTGTGCTTGAGTGGGCTGGGTTTGGAGGTTTAGGCTTACTAGGCTAGGTTTGGAGAAATCTTTCATGCAGGGCCCAACCCAACAAGCTGCTGACCTGTGCGCTTGCAGCCTTGCAGGGGTGAAACCATCTGTGAAGCAGCAGCTGTAGAGCAGCTTGCAGCTTTGCAGGGGTGAAACCATCTGTGAAGCAGCAGCTGTAGAGCAGCCAGCTGCAGCTAGCCGAACACTCCCAAAGACCAATGCCGTACGTGTACCGTGCAACCTATAAAAAACAGCTAAACCCTTCCCGTCGGCGCCGCTCTGCCTTCGTCCATCCCCATCCACGTCCAGTAGGGTTTTTACCCAAACCCAATGGCGGCGTCGGCATCACGGGCGCTCCTCCTCTCCAGACTCCGTCCACCGCGTCGTCCGCCCGCTCGCAGCCGCCGCTGGAAGCCTCTTCCCGGCGGGCCCGTGGCTCTCCCCCTCCGTCGCGCCTGGGAAGACGACGGCGACGGCGGCGCCACCAGCCATGCGCTTCGCGACGCGGCGGGCCATGCCCTCCGATTCGGCCTCCTCGCGGCGGCGGCGGCTATCGAGCAGCCGGCTGCCCAAGGATACGACGGTCGCCGTCGACGACACGGACTCCGACGACTCCGATGACGATTCCGAGGAGACGACGACCTCGGAGGACGAGAGCTCCGACGACGACTCCGACGATGCAGAGACGACGACCTCCTACGGTGGCTCCAACTTGCAGAGGACGATCGGCTGGGGCCGACCGCCCAAGGAGACTATGGCCATTGACGGCTGCGACTTCGAACACTGGCTCGTCGTAATGGAGGGGCCGCCCGGTGATCGCAGCAACCCCGACGTTTCGCGCGACGAGATCATCGACAGGTACATCAAAACCCTTGCGCAGGTCGTCGGAAGGTATTTTCTTTCGCTATCTGTTCGTATTCATACATTACACATGTGCATCTTTTTTTTTAGAATACACGGGAGAGCCGCGTATCTTTGTATCAAGAAGATAATAATAGTTTGAAAGTTACATCGCGGGCCAAACGTGGCACTCGCACCCTGAATACATCAAGAGATTATACGGCACTAGTTCAACCTTAAAAACCCTCTACGCACTAGACTATGCTAATGTGGTGAAGCTGAAGACTCCTCTGGCCATGTGGCCATCTGACCATCCTATGGCGGCCATCCATTTGGCTCCAACCTTTATCCATAGCTGCCCTTCGCTAAAGATGATGCCGATCAGTTGTCTTACATTATTCTCTGGCCGGCTATGGAATCTGTAGGCACCAGAGAACAAGCATCACCACTGAGTCGAACCCCCTCTGCTTGAGCGGGTTGTGATCTCACATTTGCATTGCCATTATGCGTCATGTTAATGAACTCTACACCAACAGACTCGCTCAACCTGTTTGAAATGCTGCTCCTATTAAGGTCCTGACTACGTTTATCTTGTCGTCTAGGAAAAACTAGCTAGTTAGTAAAAAAAATAAACTAATGTGCTTATCATTTATATTAAAGAATCAAGGGAGTAGAAAGTAGTTCTTTCAGTATTGTGGTGCTCAAAGTAATTCGTTCAGGATTGTTGCTCTATGTATATGTACCTAGATTACTCATTTGGGTTAAATATAAAAGTCCATTTTTTTAAAAAAATACAGCAACTATTTTAGTGTTGGCCATATAACCATGTCACTTAAAACCATCCTAAATTTGGGCCCAAGATAAAGTTAAATGTTTTTTATATATAGTTTTGGGGTAATAAGTGAATGGTTTCTTAGTTCAGCATTGAAAATTGGACTCGGCCAATAGTTGGGGGGGTTGCAAAATGAAATATTCTCTTTAATTTACATATAATTATCTCAAATCTCTTCTATACTCCAGCGATGAAAAGGCTAGGAAGAAGATCTATTCAGTTTCAACAAGGCATTACTTCGCCTTTGGAGCCCGTATCTCTGAGGAACTCAGTCATAAACTCAGAGGTAGCACCACAAGATCATCTTCTGGAGGCAGTCTTTGCTGCAGCCGACTCTGAATGTTTTTGATGTAACCTTGTGTCAATACTTTATTTTACAGAATTGCCCAAGGTCCTATGTGTTCTTCCTGATTCATACTTGGATGTACATAACAAGGAATATGTAGGTAACAATAACTTTGTTCTTCTAATCTGATGATTATACTATTTCCATGTAGCTATTTCTTCTTGTATGGTTAGCTTATTATCTTACATATTCTATACTAACATTCTTTGTGTAGGTAGTTATGCTATATGGTCACAGTAGTTGAAGACCTGCGGCTTTGTCTTTAATAAAGACCCAGGAATATGTATGTGTTTGATATATACCTTTTCCTTGTGTTTATTCCAGGAGAACCATTTATAAATGGCAAGGCTGTTCCCTATGACCCCAAGTACCATGAGGAGTGGGTGAGAAACAATACAAGAGTTGATCAGAGACCTCCTAACTTTGATAGAAGTTCTGTGAGAAGGGATAATATGGAGAACATCCAGAACAGAGATGTGACCACTGATGAACGACCGAGACCGAAATCCATGAGCCCTTCCCAACCATGCCAGCAAACTATTGAACCACATTATGTTCCTCCCGTGCATCATACTGAGGACAACATGCCGCCGTCACCTCCATCGCCAAACAATGGTGATCCACCAACTTACCAGCACCATGTGCCAAGCCCTCAAGCTCGTGCTGATACACTAAGCTTTGTACAGATCTGCCAGCAATGTGGTGCTCCTGTCCACCAAGTTGGCAACCAAGATCTACAAGATAGCCCTGATGCCAGGATGCGCGACGACAACGACCAAAGTATGTCAAAGGGGGCGGTCACATTACCAGAATGGCAGCGCAACCGGTCAAACAACTTTGCATGGTGCCAACGCCCCGCCATGCCAAAGTGGCAGTGCACCAGCAAGCTACCAAGCCCAAGAAGGGCACCATCACCACTATTGCAATTGCAACGTGCACCACCATTACTACTACTAGCAAAGTTATTTGTTTTTCCTTACCATCATAAGTGTCGCTAGCTCTTATCGGCCTATCCTGTCCTGGTACTTGTGGTTGAAGGATCTAGATTTATCCTCCAATAATTTATTTATACATAATTATTGACACTAAACGTTTGAAGTGATGTTTCATAGAAGAAAATTGAAAGTGATGCATCTTCAAAAGCATTTCTTTATGTTTCGGTTAGGCAAGAGGGAGAAGAGAGAAGAGTGGTAGTTGAGAGCAGGTGCAGATAGACCCTTTTTTTTTTCAAATTTACTCGGAAGTCAAGCGATTCATACTGTTTATATCCAATACTTGAATGAAAAACACCGTGTTCTACCCGTGCTCGTGGGGGAAAATAACGTTCTGCTCAAAAAGAAATGTTCCGACGCCTGCTGAGTTTTTGTTCCACTCAAGGAATGGTCTAGCTAAATGAGACTAAGCACCAAACAAAGAGACGATGTGTATGTAGAAGCTTAGTACATGGCCATGGCCTTGCTTTCGTTGCGGTATTTAACTTGTTCCATGGTAGGGAGTTCCATGGTAGGGACGCAAGCGGGACGGGTTGCCGCTGCCCGCCGCAAGGGCATACATGGGCTCATGCGGGCTGACGGCGCCGCAATATTTTTGCGGGTCTTGCGGCAGCCCGCATGTCGCCACGATGCCACGTCCGACTTAGGGATGAAAGCGGTTGGGAACGATCGGGAAACCTTCTAACCGTTTCTGCTCCTGTATTTTTTTTATTGGGAACAGGAGCAGGAATAGGAATGGCTGACAGGAAAACGAAACCGATATTACAGGATATTACATGTCGATTACGATCGGAAATCGAGAAATCAAATCTGGTTTGTGGGCTGAAATAGTGATTGGTGGCCTTAATACAGGATATTCTCGTGGGAATCTTCGTGGCTGAATACGAGATTTGAAAATCCGGTTGGGAAAACCACTCAATTGATTTCGATCCTGATTTCACCGTTTTTCCCATGAAAATTATATATGGTCGGGAAATACTATATATGGTACTGTTTTCATCTCTAGTCCGACTATGCTCAGCTTTATGCTGCCATGGAGACGTCCGCCTACGTTGAGTTTTGTTTTAATACTAACCTACGCTGAGCTTTAGGCTACCCCACGTCAAACCGTTTTGCTCATTGCTCGGCCAATGTGTGCTTGCTTCTGTTAAGCTACTCAGAGACCATAACAAACTCTATAGATCAATAAATAAGTAAAACTAGCACCAAGACGTGGGGTAATTATGGTTGTGGTTTGACGAGGGAAAACAATGTCTTGGACTCTTGGTGAGCCTAGTTTGTCCTCCATGGTATGTGAGCCAAGACAATATAGGCCTGGGATAGATGAACGGAGGGAGTAATATTTTCTAAACTCTTCTGAATTATAACGAAACAAGAATGCTTACATATTTCATGAATCCAATAAACAAAGACAAAAAAGATCTGTAATGTGCCTCAGGTCAACGTCTATAATAACTAATAACATACATACTGCTATGTCTAAATTGCTCCTAGTAAGCCATATGCTCTATTACGAGAGAATAGGTAGACAATGAGCACAACTACACAAAGAGTATACATGGTCTTGCATCGCTCAACTTGACACTTGGTAGGGTATAAGTGTGGCTTTGTGATCATTGCAAACCATGCACCAAGGAATTACCAACAGAAACGTTCCCCCAATTTGGAGTTTGCAGCATAATGATCTGTAAGCATTTAGGCATCTAAATTTGTAAGAAAGTACTGAAATCTTAGGACTGACAAAAAAAAAAAAGCAGATATGTGTGCAATGAACACTGTCGCAAATCCAGACTGAAAATGAAAGTAGCATTTTAATAAGGGATGCAATGTTTGGCTGGAGATTTACCTGAGTTAAACATCATTATCCTGATCATCTCCAACTATATAGTAAGGCTAGTTTCAGTGGGAGTTTTATGGACATTAAATCAAGTGACATATTAGCAATTTTGGTGACATGACATGATAATTATGAAGAGAGAGGAGAGAAGAGTATCATTACTATGAAACTCATATGGCACAGTTACCAAGTCCATGAAACACAATGAAACTCCCATTGAGAATGTTATAGTTTCATCTATCACACATTTGACTATACACTATGCGAGAATTAAATGTTACAACTTGTATATAAAACTGTGCCATGAAACTGTGCATTGAGAGTGACAGTTTCATCCCATTGAAAAACTAATGTGACTGTTTTGGTAATGGTGCCCATAAAACTAGCACTGACACTAAAATTTTTTTGAATTGCTTTTGACACTAAGAGGATGCACATGCGTGCGCACCTGCCGAGTCAGCTCGACGGAACCAGGACCGAGACAACACGCCTCGTCCTCCGTCTGTCTGTCTGGTCTGTCCACCTCACCACGCGTGCCAACCCAATCTCCAATGCCGCGGGCCCACGGCCCACAGCTCGGCTCCAACCTCCCGCGCCACCCCTCCGAATCCCCCCCGATCACGCAACACAACAAACAGAGCCGCGCAACCGCGGCGACCTCGTCCCTCTCTCTCTTCCTTCCCCGTAGCAGCGAGCGCAGCCCACCAGAAACAAGAAAAGAAACGCGCCGCACCGCGTTGCCCAGCGCCGCGTCCGCGTTGTTGGGGCTTTATATGATTGATTGAGGCGGCGGGTGGAGAGGAAGGAAGAGGCCGGCGCCGCGCTGCTGCTAGTATTTAGAGAGCACGGTACCGTCGCGCAAGAAGCGGAGCGATCAAACCGTATCGGCTAATCAATCAATCGGTCAATCAGCCTGCCGCCCGGTCGATCGAGCGATCCAAGGAGAGCGGCCTGCACGTCTTCCGGTTGCGAGGAGGGGGAAGAGAGAGATAGAGAGATGGCGACGGGGTACCGCGCGGAGGAGGAGTACGACTACCTGTTCAAGGTGGTGCTGATCGGGGACAGCGGCGTCGGCAAGTCCAACCTGCTCTCGCGGTTCGCCAGGGACGAGTTCAGCCTCGAGACCAGGTCCACCATCGGCGTCGAGTTCGCCACCAAGACCGTCCAGGTCGACGACAAGCTCGTCAAGGCGCAGATCTGGGACACCGCCGGCCAGGAGAGGTACCAACGCACCACCCCGTCTCTGCTCTTGTTTTCTTGTGTGCTCTGTGCTATTCTATTCAGGATTCCTCCGCCATTTTCAGGGCTGCCTAGCATGTAGATTGATAATGGGAAGATTAAGCGTTACCGATTAATAACATTTCTAATATGAGAACCAAACCCCTGAATCCAAAGGACTTGTTTTCTTATTGATGATTGCTTAATGCTTATGGCCGAATACGGGATTGATTTGCATAGTGCTCCAGCTGGGGATTCATGTCCAAGTGAATAGAACAATTAAACTCTTGCCCATCACGAGCACAACAACAAGCAAGCCTTTTGTTGCTTATTATTATCACATTTTCAGGGCAGCTAACTTTACGTGCATTTCGCTAGCGTGCCCTTCAATAATCTTGCACCTTGCAGTGTCACGCGAGCCTGTTCTGATCCTCTTTGCGTGTCCCCTGCGCTTGTCCAGGTACCGCGCCATCACGAGCGCGTACTACCGCGGCGCGGTGGGCGCGCTGGTGGTGTACGACGTGACCCGGCGCGTGACGTTCGAGAACGCCGAGCGGTGGCTGCGGGAGCTGCGCGACCACACGGACGCCAACATCGTGGTCATGCTGGTGGGCAACAAGGCCGACCTGCGCCACCTCCGCGCCGTCTCGCCCGAGGACGCCGCGGCCTTCGCGGAGCGCCACGGCACCTTCTCCATGGAGACGTCGGCGCTCGACGCCACCAACGTCGAGCGCGCCTTCGCCGAGGTGCTCCGGCAGATCTACCACGTCGTCAGCCGGAACGCGCTCGACATCGGGGAGGACCCGGCCGCGCCGCCCAGGGGCAAGACCATCGACGTCGGCGCCGCCAAGGACGAGGTCTCGCCCGTGAACTCCGGCGGGTGCTGCTCGGCTTGAGCTTTTTCTTTTTCTTTTATTATTTTTTTTTGTTCGCCCCTGGTGGTCAAACGAAGAAAAAAGAACCGGCTTTGATGGAAGACAAAACGTGCTGCCAATTGCCGTCGTGATGACAATCTTTCTTTCTTGACATGGTCAAGCGGTTGGGGTGGTTGGCGCTCGACATTGACACCGTGTTTTTTGAGAGGGCAGCATGTTGTTTTACAACCTTGCAATCGCTGTCCTAGTGTGTATTCATCGGCCCATTTGATTGATATATGGTAGCATATATATCATACAGATATAGCCTGTCCAAGTGACAGCTCATGACTTCTGAAATTCCATCATACAGATATATTGCGGTGCTCTTCACCAATTTGAAAGCAGTATTTGCATATTGCAAATGCTATGGGTTACTGAGAGGCCCCTCCACAAGTTCATGCTCAGTGGATTCCACGATCATCACTGATTTATTCTCCAGATCGATAGGAATCATTTTGGTCCCGTCAAAAGTCAAGTTCTAAAAAATGTACAGGAGGATCCATGTTCTATTAGTTCCACCAAAGTTAACAATAGATACAAGGCTGCCTAGCGAAGCCATTACGAAGCTTTGTTTCCCCGGTTCGCCTTATCATACACAAGGTGGGCGAACTGAGCGTTTTTAAAATATTCTACATTTGGAGAAAAATAATAAATGTTATGGCTGTACAGTTTCAGGAAGCTGAGTACTCCCCATCACAACAAAGTGAACAGCAAATACAGGTAGCACCATTGTCTACCACTTCTTATATACAAAATTGAGCTGAACGTTTGTCGAAGCAAATAACTAACAGGCTTTATTCATTCCTGCTCATTGTCCGTGTCTTCTGTCAGCAGACAATGCTGTTGTCTTGCAGATGGGGCACAAGTTCTTCACCATCAGCCACTGCTTCACGCACTCTGCGTGGTAGCAGTGACCACAGTCAAGGGTGCCAATGCAATCTTTGACCTGGTACTCCTCCTGCGAGATGCACGGGGCAAACTTTCTTACAACAATAAATTGGTGACTAACAAGTACAACACCACCCGTTCAAAGCTTAAATAAGTGCAATAGCTGTATGTTGAGGTGAAATATAAGGACATATAACTGGTTGATGATTCATTGTTTTGAACATCTGAAAATTTAGTTGTCCATAAAGCAAATATAAGGACAAATTACTGGTTGATGATTCATTGTTTTGAACGTCTGAAAATTTAGTTGTCAATAAAACAAAGGTAACTAATTACAGTGAAAGAGAAGGACCTGGCATATAATGCAAGCATCATTCTCTAGAGAAGATTTAGATGGCTGATCAGACATGCTGGGTGTTCCTGGAACATATAAGCTAGTCCTCAATTTATCTACAATGAGGCTTTTTGTCAAACCAGTATTGACATCTCCGATCTGCTCTTCTAGTGCTAAAAGCTCCTGTAGTTGAAACAAAAGCATCTCAGATAATAGCTAATTTGTGGTATGAATCTAGGAAGAGAGCATTCAATACCTCGTAAGTCATGCTGTCTATATCTAGCCGCATATCTCTATGCTCATCTACAGGATTTGACACCTCGTACAATCTTGAAAAATCCATTATAGTGGCATGCTGCTCAGACAAACAAAATAACCATTGATATATGTTCTTAACAAAAACAAAAGCCGTAAATTTCAAGTGCTCAAAAATTTCTGCCAAGAGTACATCTGGTCAATGTACATTCATGTAGCCAAGACACAGTTTCAGCTATTACATAGTATTAATGAAAGAAACAAGCTACATGCTGGTATAGATCAGAAAGGTATATTATTTGATATGAATGATCACTATGTAAAAAGGTAAACCTATAACCTGTATTTATCCACGCACTATAAAGGCAGGTAGCCAGAAAGCTAACTGCCAAAAGAAAGTTTGAGTGTTAGTTACCTCAGGTGGCAGAATCCTTATATTCCGATGGCTAACTGGATTTGCCAGAAATGGATGCTGTGGATGCCCAAAAGTACGCTCCGAACTGAAGAGAACTGGAATTCGTGGACCTATGTGGAGACGGTTTCCAGAATAATTAATACCACCATGCAATACACCATTATTGTGGCATTGCTGGTAAGGGACTTGCATTTGAGTGTGATCAAGCAGATTATTATGAGGTTGCATGCCATGCATCGCATGCTGGGGGAAATAAGGTACAGGTCCCTGACAAACAGCTGAAGGGCCATTCTGATATTCATGAAAGCCTCCATTTGTCATTTCTGTGGCTCCTGAATGGGCAAATCTGCCTGCTGAAAGCAAAACATTTCAAATCAAATCACTCTAATAAGAACACAAAAGACCATTTTCCTAGTAAACTGCTGTACGCTTTTGTAACTGTAACAAACAAAGCCAATCGACTACTAGTTCAGTAATCAGTTGGCAACAAAGCCAATTGACTCTTATCAAATAAAGTTGGAAAAAAACTGAAAATGTCCTCACGATTAAAAACAAACTGGCAATCATTCCATGCAACCCTTACCTTGAACATTAGTAGTTGCATTGATGTATTCCCACTGGGGAACTCCATCGACAATACCATTTGTAGCCTGGGACATCCACGAATGGCCAATGTGAGTTGTTGGAAATGAATAGTTCGTACGCTGTGCTGGTTCTGGATGAACAGCCATTGAGTTGAATCCGTTAGTTCCAGCTATGGAAGATCCTTCTAAGGATGGCCGATTGCTGCGGCTGTGATATTCTGATGGGTTGAATGGTGCAACATTCGAGGAAATATTTGATTCAAAAGAAGCATCCCAAGGCCTAAGCATAGGATTCTGAGGTGGATGAGAAGATGAGCTTGAGCTTGCAAATCCATTAACAAAATGGTAGCTTCCTGCGACTGCAGCATTTTTCCTTTTAATATGTCCTCTAGCACTTTCACCAATACTGTCATTTCTGCTATTCTCATCCATACTTCCTGGGACTGGGTTCAAAGGCAATGGTTGATTCCCCGATCCAAAGCTCTGAGCATGAGAACTGTACCTGTTCATTGATGTTGATGACATGCTGGGATTGTACATAGTTGATGTGAAGACAACACTAGAATCAACACCTAAATTCGGGGACGGGTTATGATTATGAACAGACTGATGCTGATGATTAATGCCCACACCATAGTAACTTCGCATATCGGAGAGACCGATGTTCGTCGCATTTCCGACAACTCTGACAGCATGTTGTGCACCTTGCTCGGGTATCTCGGTACCATTGCCTCCACGAGTTTGCCCTCCCTCGGATGTAAGATCAATGACTTGGGGAGTGCATACCATATGTCGAAATGCCATAACGCCAATTATTATTTCCCTTAGCCTCAAGAAATAGCTAAGGCAGACTAAGTCAACAACTATGCTTTATCATCACCTCTACCTGATACACATAAAAAATGGCACAGGGTTAAATAATGTCAATAGGCTCAAAACATGATCTGCAAAGCAACAAAGTTGTGGAATTAGAGGGCATAGCAGGCAACTAGCAAAGTTTATACAGACAAAAATAGAAAAGAATAGAAGTTGTCGCACAGAACATTGACAGATGACAGGTAAAGACAACCCATAGGTGGAAATGAATCAATCACCCTATTCGACTCGCTGGGCTGGTGGCCTGCTGGCTGGAAGCAGCTGGAGGTCCCACGCACCTGCCTCTCTCTCTCATTCCGGTCGGGCACTCTCCAGCCCCAGCCCCAGCCAGTTTTGGCCATCCGAACAGGCCCAATGTCCATGAAATATTATAGTTTACAGCTCAAGTTTAAGACAGACAGCTGATGGGAGTTCACATGCACCTGACAAAACCAAATAAAGAGATGCAGATTCTGAAATTGCATTATGGAACTATGATATTAAATTTGTATTTTTATTTGCTGCTACAGTGCAAACCGTCTAAACCGTCTAAACGTTAAACGGAGGGTGACTGACTGTCTAGCATTTAGCGTCTAGGATAACACTGCCTAAAATGCATTGAAACTGTGTAAAATATTTATAGTGATCTGAAATTTAAACTTCCACTCAAGGTATGATATTTTGTTAGTTTATCAAATCCTGAAAGGACTGCGTTCAAAACAATGGCATATGTTATAGTCTACAGGTAGCACCAATTGAATAATAGAGGCCTCCAGAGGCAACACCGCATAACAGAATTCTAAGGCGCCCCAAAAATGTAAGGAGAGGTGAGGATTGGCCTAATATAACATGAGATAGAACAATTATAAGGCACATGAAAATGTGGAATATGCCCAGAGAATTATCAATGGATAGAAGCATGTTGAAATCAGAAATCCATGTGCCCAAATAAGAAACAAGCTTTAGGTTTGACCAAAGGCTCACCACCCAGCTTCATTGAAAGCTTATCACAGAAAATTTACAAATCATAAAAAATAGCTGGGGTACCAGCTAGTGCTACATGCACAGCAGAAGATTTACCCTGGCAACATTACTAGGGTTAATGCCTTCTTATATTTTTACATTTTGTTTTTGTTGTTATTGTTTGGCCATTTGTTGGTGGCTCATGTTAGGTTTCATCTATAGAGTACCCCAACGTGCTTGGGACAAGAGGCTTTGTTCTGGTGGTGGTACAGGTGGTTTATCAAACCCGACAAAGCCCTAGAAATATAATAAACCAGATTCAATGTCTGGATCTGTACCCTGAACGCAACTACTTTGTCGAGGAAAAGAGATATACTACCCTTGTCCAAAGAGGATAGCATTTTATCACCTTTTTTTTTAATCTCAAACTATTGTTCATTTTATTGCTTCCATGTATTTCTTGATCTCTTGACAGAAAAATGCATATAATGGGTTATCAAAAAAATGAATGTAATGCCACCAAAAAATTATTTAGAAAAGTCCAGTAGCCATGAAAAAACTTTCTTTGTACAGGTTTGATAAACATCCAAACTATCTTCGGAAAATACAAAATGAAGCAGAAAATTGTTTCTACTGGCTGAAACTGGTCTTCGGAATTTTTTTTTATAAACAAATATTTCCTACATTTTGAGAGAAAAGACTAATTAATTTAAATTAAAAACTGTGAATGTGAATGCACCAAATATAGGTATACAAGCCAACCACTCAAATAACTTTAAGGTATAGTAGTTTTAGCTTTGCAACTAATGTCAAGTGAAATGCAAGCAGCTCAAATATATACAGCCTGTTTGGATGGCTACCGCACTTTGCCACACCTTGCCATGCCTCAACTGCGGCACGGAGCTAGAGCGTTTGGTTGTTGCCGCTGCTTAGGCGTGCCAACGTGCTGCCGCAAGAAGCTAGTTCAATTTTGCTGCCATAGCATGCCAAAAGTGTGGTGAACGATTCGTTTGCCGCACTTGCGGCGTGGCGAAGTTAGGCGTCGTCCAAACAGGCCCATAGTTTGGTTCATACATACAGGCCTATATAAATATTTATAGATCAAAACATAAATATAGAGTTTTGGTTCCTACATGTAACTCAATATTTTATGAGACCAGAAAGGATTCAAAATACAACTTGTCACAAGGTTAAAGCAACAGTCGCTCACTCCAGATGAGTTGTGGTTGTTTCAGTCTTGCCAGGAAAAAAAACATATAAACAAAAAGCTTGCTGTCCTGTTAAAGCTATTCACAATTCCACATGAGTTGAAATTGTTTCAGTACCATAGTATCACCATACGTTCAGCATAAGACTATATTGCAACTAAGCATTAATATAGTGTTATGTTAATAGACAAAGAGTGAATGAGATTGACAATTCTTCTGTATGTGTCGATTTAAAATGGAACCGTGAGGACTTGAGAGAATTCATATTAAACATGGCAGAAATTTAAAGCTAGGAAAGAAATATAAATTGTTTTATAATATGTCCAAAGGTAACTGCATTGCACCAATAAGCTGAATGAATTGCAAACTAGCACTCGTGGAAGGTAGACAAAGACAAATAGACTAAGGATGCCTGCAATCACAACCTCACAATGCAAGAAGTGGCTACAGATGCATGGAAACACTTCAGTCACCACATTATCCTATTACTTAATCCATTGTTATACAGATCATCCAATGCAAGAAGTGGCTACAGATGCTCTGATTTCCAATGCCAATATAAAAGGATAGTAGAAACTATGACAATAGAGTGCCCCTAAATTATTGAAAATAAATAATTTTCTATTTTGGGCTTATTTACTATTCAATCATTCCACTGTGCAAAAGAAATAGACAATTAAAAATGCGTATATCAGCGATGGTGCCAACAGAATCAATGATCTAACAGTACAGACAAGTCAATATCTATTTAAGCATTATAACAAAGTGAGACACTACCAAAGCAGATAAAAAACAAATGCCCCATCCAAGCACAATTTGCACCAAAAAGATCAAGTTGTATTTAGAAAATCTCCATTGTCAACTAAAATTATATTCGTTATCACAACTACCACTCTGCCAGCAGTGAACCAAAAACTTCAATCAAAGTAAGTATTCTAGAAACACACAACAAGAATCTCAGGATATAATTCTAGAGGTATATCAATCATTTTCTTACTCCTCTAGTTGTAACATTTAGTGATAAAACAAAAGGTGCAAACTTCACTTGCCAAAAGGCATCATATCTCCAAACTGTTTACCAAACATCTACCCACCACACATGTTCACAACTGCAACATCCCAAACCCCACCAATGGCTCAACCACACCAAAAATTGCTGGAAAGTAGTCCTTATTCCGTTTGTCATTAGTATCTTCACCAAAGAAAGTTCACCTCCAACAAACTAACAATAATCTCAGCATACCTGACTCGAAATAATAACAGGCTCACATTTCCCATCACATGCGCGTGCATGCTTCCATCTAAATAGCAGCAAGTACACAACAAATGGAAATAATTTACACAACGGCACACCTAAGCATAACGGATGCATCCCCCCCCCCCCCCGGTCCCTCAATGGCAACAAAAAAATGTATTGAAAATAAAATGCTAACAAGTCTGAGCAAAGTTCTCCACGCCACATGCAAATAAAGCAGAAAACATATCAGGCGGAATCAACGCTTTCTAAAGTTTAGCCATTAACCAGAGACGAAAAACGACCACCCGCAAACCCGAGCTGAACTAACCCGGTGTCCGCACTGCGGTGTCCTCATACAGTTAGTCTCACAGTCCCATCTCCCCCGTCCAATTACCGACGAAATTAGCAGGCAGTGCCGTACAGGGCACTCAAATCGCACGCTCCCCCGAATCCAATTCCTTCCCCCGCACTCCGCCCACTCGCGCATGGCCGGCGTCCAAGTAGGCAGGTGCCTTCGCGCCCACCCAAAGGCAATCGAGCGAGACCGAGCAAATCGCGCGGGAAAAAAACCGGGAGAAAATGCGGGGAATTCGCAGATCGTCACCTCGGGGAGCACGCGATCCGATCGGCGAGGTGGGAGAGGGGAGCGAGCCCACCGACCGGCAGTCGGCGGAATCTGTGGTGGGTGGAGCCTTGCCTCGGGAATCGCGCGCTGGTGGGGGTGGAGGGAGAGGAACGATCGCCCGCCGCGGGGGGCGAGCGGAGGGCGATCGGCGGGTGGAGGGGGGAAGGGGATCGGGGGGAGGAACTTGGCACCGGAAGAGAGGGGAGTGTATTTATAAGCTCGAGAAGCTTTTTTTAGAGAGAGGAGAAGAGTGGTGGTAGAGGAAGAGAGAGGGGGGAAGGAGGGTCGAGAGGAGAGAGGACGACGAGCAAGAGGCTCTGGTTTCTATCGGTTTTTTTAGGCACAGGGGGATATAGGATTCGCGAGCTCTTTTTTATCCGTCTCCTTCTCTGTTAAATTCTTTTTCTATTGCGAGAGAAAAGCGGAGAGAGAGGGTGTGTGTGTGTCCTGTGACGACAATTGTCCCAATTTTTCTGTACCTATGTGCGATTTAATGTGGAGAGGAGAGGGACTTCGTGTGCTTACATACTATAGGCGTGCTCGGCTGTACTTTTCCTACAGTATGGCTATTGTTGCTGCTCCATTAACCAATTACTGAAGTTGGGCTCTAGATTATAGTTGTCAAGCACTGAATTTGGGCCCTAGACTAGAGGTTGCTGCTACTGCAACGAGCAAAAATAACAGCCGAACATACCTTATGTGCTTTGTTGCAAAAATCCCCCATTTCCGACGATTGCATGTTGACAATTTAGAGTTCAGACACACATGTCTCGATCGATATGGTGTTTCTACTTAACCAAACCAAACAATATGTGGTGGTAACAGTGGTTTTCACCTAGTGCAATTGTGTATTTCACCATATTTGAAAGCAATGAGATGATACGATACAATCGCATTCTCCTTGATGTAAAATAGTCTCTCTGGTCAAACAAATAAAGCCACATACAAGTCAAACATGTTGTCTAAAACATCTCATAAAGGTGACCAGATGTAATGTAAACCTCCCATCTCATTTATGCTCTGTTTAGATTGGAAAACTTTGCAAACATTTCAAACTTTCATTCCATTAAAAATCGTTATCCCTCTTACATACGCTTTCCAAAATAATTTGCTCTAGTAGTTTTAAAACACCTAGTTCAACATCCCCTCCCCCTAATTAGTGTGCTACGGCCCCTTATAGTAGTCTTTTCGGTTAAGCTTCCATATAACCAATAGAAAATAATATCGTGTGTGTAGTACTAACAAACATTATGTAAAAATTATTTTCTTATACACAAAATACTACAAATATATCTATCTCTCACAATCATATGAGAATAAAAGGTAAACAAGTAATAAAATAAGTATACTATACAACACATGTTTCAAGTACCTAACCAATATCCATGGGTAAGATCTCATAGCCATCTACCCGTCATGTTTTGGATATCCAACCCTACCTTGCCCATCGGTGAGATTTCATACACTAATCATTGCACACCGGGTAGGTTTGCTTGGTTGAGTGTTAAAGGGAGCCAAACCAAAATGCTAGCATACCAAAAAAAATTAGTCAAAGTTGGGACATGAATGAGTAGCAAAGATAGGTTTGGATTCCAACCAATTAGATGAGAACCAAAATCCAACCAGGTTTCATATCGAGTTGGTCGCCGGGAGGAAGATCGCCTACAATTCGCCCTGTTGGAACTGCAGGGAGGGGAAAGAAGAAGAGAAAGGAGCTCAGCCACATATAGTCTTTCCAACAAATTAGATGTTAAAGTTTTATATGCCATGCCTGATTTTGGGTTGGCACTCAACCGAGCAGCCCAAAATCCGTCGAATTGCCATCCGTGCACAGTACAGACTTGTTCCGGTTCTGGGTCCGAGGGCATATTCCGCAATCCGCATTTTAGGCCAGGCCGCAGGAATCTTCTCTTCAGATTCTTAGACTCCTGAGTCCTGACCACCACAGACGGGCTCGCCGTTCGCCACACTTAGACCTCAGCAACAGCGTAACAAACGGGACATGGCAGATTTCAAAGTGTGACAAGTACATTTGTACATGCAACACACGCCATGACGCCAGTGACCAATGGACATACAAGCAAAGCACAAGATAAACGAAAACAAAGGTCGTGCCAGTGCAGTACAGCGATAACGAGCAGCGCTCGAGCAAAACAATTTTAATCAGGCAACAATCATAACAGTAGCAATGTAGCATAGTACATGCATAAATACATAATACAAAATCTGCTTTGTGTAATGGTGTGAAACGCACAACAGCCTGACAAAATGTTTGGGGACACACAAATGACATAATATAGTGGTACCAGCAAACTCAAACACAATTCTAACAAGATACTAGTAGCAATCTCCAAAACACAGCATAGAACGGTACCAGCAATCAGTCTGACAACCTAACTGATAATGCCTGCCTTGCCCACCTTGAAGGTGCTCACCCTTGCTTTTCCTCCTTTTCACGGTTCCACTGCTCAATCTTAGCCCTGCGCTCCTCACTGCTCTCCCTGACCGGGCTTCTTGCACGCCTGGGAGGAGGGCTGCCACCATGCCTGCGCCTCCCTCCATCATCATACCTTTCATGCCTGCTGCCTCCACCCCTTCGCCCACCACCACCACCATGATAGTCATCACGGCCACGGCCACCGCCACCGCGGTAATCATCTCGGTCACGACGCTCCCTCCTGTGATGTGGGCTAGGGCTGCGGCTCCTTCCCCTGCTTGGCCTCCTGGAACGCCCAAAGAGCTTTTTCCTCAGATCCTTACCAATCTTCTTCACATGCATGAAATTGCAATAGCCGCCGCGATTGCAGCTGTTCTCCTCATATTGCCTGCAGGTCGCTTCACGAAAATCAGTCACAGGGGAGAAGTCAACGACAATTGGCCGGCCAGAGTAAAAGCGCCCCTGAAGGGCTGTATGAGCTGCAGCAGCCTGGTCTTCCTCCCTGAACTGGACATAGACATTGCCTATCATGTGATCAGCAAGGTTATCACAGACATTGAGGTTCTCAATCTCACCAAATTTGCTAAGTTCCTCAAAGATATCCTCATAAAAATCTTCAAAATGCTCCTGCATCTTGCGGGGATCAATTGGCTGGCCTTGAGCATCAACCCCTGGGGTGATCATGTCAGGGCGTTGATACATGTTAACGAGCACAAGAGTTGGTGATATGGTTGGCCTATTATGGAGACGTGAGCAACGATCCCCATGACGACAAGCCCCAATCTTGAAGTAAAATGGACAGTTGACTCTATCTTTCTCGGTACCAAATATTGAAGCCAAGTGCTCCGCCATGATTCAAATAGGTCCAACGGACTAGAAGCCTGCAGAGATAATGTTAGAGATCATTAACCCTCTAAAATGAGAGGACTGCTCCCTGATACATGAAAGGCCCCAGACTATATTAGTATTTAGAGAATTAGAGTATTGCTGGACGATGCGGTAACAAGATGTGAATGGCATCTATACGAGATATATTTCAAATGAGGATGCCACAACCCATGCAAGATACAAAAAAACATCATGACAGTACGTTTAAGTTCATCCATGAACTGCATTTATTTTACAATATTATCAACAGTGATATTCAGTATATTTACCCATCTGTTCTGAACAGTGAGGCTAACTGCCCAAAAAGGAGCAGCTACTAAGACCTGTAATCCCAAAACATAACACTATAATTGGTCTCAAGGTCTTGCAAAACACAAATCCCAACCACTTATGACCTAATCTGCACACTATCTCAAATTGTTAATATCAGAATAACAAGAGCATAAAAGGTAAATGATATTGGGGAATTTAATATTTCTCCAACTGCAGAGCATCAACGACTATAGATAGTATGTTACTTAGCCTAAAATCTGCACACCGTTCAAATAGTTAACACCAAGGGAACAACCCTGCAAATGCAAAAATAAGATATACTGATAGTCTCCCCCACTAAAGTGTTTACTGTCCCTGCCCTGCAGCTGCAAAGAGACCAACAAGGCAAAAACAAAAAGCAATGCAACTTTTCGCCTTGCACAAGAGCACCTCCTTCTCAGGTAGGCCTTGTTATATCCGTCCAGCAAAGAATTTTATTTCAGCCATTTTTAAAACCTAATCTGCACACCATTTAAGATAATTAAAAACTGATCAAGTAAAACAAGGAAAAAGAAATAAAGTATATTACTGCCAACTACTAATAGAAAAAAAAAACTGCACTTCCAAAAATGTATATTGCCTTTGTTTTAAAATATATGAAATTTAGGACAGGCTAATCAGTTCAAAAATGAAGTAGTAAGCACGTTATAAATGTCATATATTGAAAAACGAAGGGAGTATATAATTAAACTGAAGTACAGGGTTGCCAAAAAATTCACCCATAACACCCGATGACACAGAATCCTGCTTACTAAGATAGTGTTCTAAAAGGTACAAGGCCACTAGGGGGTTGAATCTAGCACCTAATCACCAATCGCACAGGTAAAAAAAATGCTAGCACCATTTCTATCACAGACAGTCTGGCCATAAGTAAGAGCTGCTGATTGCAAAATGCTTGCATAGCTACAATTCTATGAAACGAGCTACATGATTGCTTTCACAACAAGTTTTAGTAAGTGAAAACATGCAGCATTGGTTTTCTGAAAACAATGAACTAGTTCTAACCAAATGGCCAATAACATCCACATCAAAGTTTAATTTCCATGCCACTGATTAAGATGGTTTTCCTATCAAAGTAAGGTATAAGGGACTCGTACAGGCAGATTGACAAGCTGAAAACAAGTTGATGCACCAAAGTTGAACTTGGCACACATACCACTTAACTGGTAAGATACATAATAACTTAACATTAATTTACAGAAAAGATGAAAACTGTAAGGGCTTGATCGGTTAATCTCCTTCCCAAGGGATTGAAGGGGATTTTGACTTGTAGAGGATTCGATCCCTCCCAATCCCCTCCTGTCCAAACAAAGCCTAATAGAAATTCCTACTCAACAATGCAAAATTTTCCCAACGATTCCCCTCCCCTGCCCAAGCCAACGAGGTACCCAAACCAATACACTTTGCCCTTGTTACGATTTAGCTTCACGTGCAGCATATCCGATACACTAACACATCAACCACTGTTTAAGTTCGCAAATCAAGTAGTAAGTCGATTAGCGCTAGTCACAGGAGCAAGCAAAGGGCCGCAGAACCCTAATGGAAAATAAACCTTAGCTTACTATACTATATATACGCACCAAACAAATTCGCAACAACTGCAATCCTTTCCCGAGAATAAGAGTTCTGATGTAAGGCAAACAAAAGATGCTGCTAAACATAATGAACAATTCGACCGAACAAGCTAGGGTTTGCTTACCAGCAAGAGGGGCAAAATTCGAGTTCAGGTGATCCCTGCTCCACGACAGTGCAAAGGAGACGAGGAAGACGACGACGCCTACGAAACGAGGAAAAGAGGGGTGATTGCGGGGCGCCGGGGGACAGGATGCTCCGGATCTGGAAAATCGAGACCGGGGCGCGCTCGGCGGCGCCGCGGCCAGAGGAAGGAAGGAAACTGCGAAAGGGAGAGTTCGGTCCGAATGACCTCAACCCAAGGGACTCAAAACGGGGGGATACATACATACAGGGTAGCGTTCGGTCCAAATGACCTCAGCCCAAACAGGAGAGCGCGGACCAGCGGGCCATCATTTTGAGGCGGCCCGTGTATGCCGCCGCCTGACGCGCGGCCCACATCCACATCGAACATGCGCAATTCCTATAACCATCTTCGGCCGTCTTTCTTCCTCGCCGACGACGACACTGTGAGCCAAGCCATCGCTCCCTCCCTTGCCCTTTCCAGTTTCCAGTTTACAGCGGATGCAGAGTATCCCAGTCCCCATATGATGCCTTGCAGCTGGAGGAATCCCGTCGCTAATTAAGATACTGACCTGCCGACAAACAGATTCCGATATGAGCCAAATCATTATAACCTGGTCCGCTGAAATACTGTAGGTTCTTATCAGCATTGCCAACTAATTCAGATATGTACTAGTTTCCTTATGACAGGATGATGCTGCAATCCATCCCAAATTTGGTAGACTTATTAAGAGACTTATTAAACATGCGCTTTTGTCAAAATCCTGAACCCACTGAGAGTACGGAAACAGTAGGGGGGGGGGGGGGGGGGGGGTTGGTCCGCCATTGAAAGATTTTTGTTTCTCGAGCGTACCATTACAAGGCACCTCCTTTTTCCTACCGTAATGATAGCTAAAAGGAACAGCCTTCTGGAAGCGTACTACTGTCGGCATGATTTGTAGTCTTCTTTCTTTAGCAAAATAAGAACAGCTCTGCTGTGCTAATGTTTATCTATTTTTTCTCGTTCATCAGAGTTTGTAACAGGGCATCTTTCTCACCATCCATTTGTTCGCGTGTCATGTCGAAGAATATGCAAGCATGAGGATAATATCTCTACCGACCACATGCCCCATCAATCCAGACATCAGCAAGCTCGATAAGATACGTCTATTGCATCACTCGAACCGATCCAGTCTCACCTAAACTAGTTCCTTTCAACGGACAACCACGTGACAAGTGCACCCCTCCGCTCGTTTTCATGACTTGAACTGCACTCTAGCCCTCTAGCTAGGGTAGGAACTAGGAAGATCATATCATGTGATCGCACCGATTGGAAACACCACGTACCTGTTTCACTTGTATTACCTTTTCTGGCGATGCATAATTGGATATCGTGCTCAGGTATACATGCTTAATTCCTGCTCCGCTATCGCTCTAACTCTCCCCGGACTACCAGATGAGCGCTCAATAACTGACTGAACTGAAATTAAGCTGCTGAATTGGCCCAGATGGTTAGAGGCACGTGTCTGTTAAAAACAGTTAGGTGAACCATCATAGATATAACACAACACCGGTCAGTTCACAAAATGGGAAAGCTTCGCTGGTATAGTGCTATATATGCGGCTGCTTCTAGAATACTATCTTCAGTGAACAGCTCAACGCCGCAAGGCCTTGCGTATGGATGATGTAACCATCCAGACGCCGCACCAGACCTTCCAAATATGAGTGACGCGGAGGTAGCGGACTCCGCTCGCCTGGTTCAGTGACAAGAGACATCACGTTTGTGTAGAACAAAATGGCATGTGTTCTGACTTCCGAGCTAGTGCCGGTCGAAACGTTAACAATGATCAATCAAGCACATCATCAGGTCTCATCTGGTGGCAGATTGTGGGCATAGGCATGCAATGGTCTTTGCAGAGCATTAGAATTTTTTATCTGACCACAAGCACTACTAACTTGTCAAACATGCTCGCATACAGTGTGATCTCCTCAGATACTGTTATTTCATTACGGCGGCCTCCGTTAGTCTTTTCAATGCCGCCGTCCACCACATCGACAAGCACTTTCAAAGATTTGACCTCATTGCAAATTGCAGGCCTCCCTGAATTTCAACTATACCTAAACTTTGGACGCAGCTGGAGTGCATTATTATGAAATGCAGATGAAACTGTCAGACAAAGCTGATGAGGGATGTGGATATCCGATCCCTAATATCATCTCGCCTGGTCATATGCTCAGTCGCGTCACACAAACTGAGTTGCACATGTATCATTTTTTAAAAATGATGTAGTCATCAGCAGATTACGTCCCCGTGAGCCATGACCATTCAAATACAGGAGTTTATTGTCAATAGGTGTCCACCTTGTCATTTCTCTGCACGGGCAGCAGATGCATCCGAAATTAGTCTTGTCGTTTCGTTCTGCAACATAATATACCAAACATATCTCGTGTTTGCCTCTAGAGCTGCCTTTTTAAGTTCAAACAAAAAAAAATCTGAAGCAAATTACAGCACCAGATCAGGATGTTATGATTCAGGAAAAAGACCAGGTGTTCAGTCAATTTCAACATCAACTGCAGTCAGTCACACACATGTCTGAACCTCTAGAGAGAGTTTACAAGCGCGGAAAATACTTGAGGTTTACGTTTCCATGAGTTGGCCGGCCCAGCTTTTGGTTTAGAGTTAGAATTGACAATTCTCTGTGGAAACTTGCATTCGATTGCTGTCCTTTTCTCCATGTACGTCCTCCTTCCTATCTGCCATTCATTTCCTCGTGCTTTTCTCGTCGAAGCTGTCTTATTAGTAACTCATATACATGGTGAGCTCATCCTGATCTCTCAAGTGACGACCCAAGAGTTCGACAATAAGGAAACCTTTACCTGTCACTCCTCATGAGGGCAAAGCAGCAGTGCTTACCTGCCACCTGAAATGCTACATCATTTGCCATCTAAGCACCATAAGTAAGCCCAAAAGCGTCGCCAAATCCACTTCAGCTACAAAGATGAGAAGGACCAATGGTCACCATATACACTACACCGTCTACACGTTCCTGTCCGAGGAAGACACACACGGGATGCATGCATGTGCATCATTACCTGCGCTAGCCATGTGCATTAGTATTGAGCTAGAGAACGTGAGGTGCTTAAGCTTAGTATATATACAAGCCGCTTGCCCCCATGTGGGCTCTCGAGCTACGTGGCGCAATTAGAAGCACATCCGACAGGATACGCAACGCCAACATGCTTGGTGATGATTTGTCATGCGTGTAGGGTACAGCCCTACAGGAGTTTTATGGGTTCAATGAACGTCCTCTGGAGCCCCTACGGCCCTTCGGGCGCAGAACGGACAGTGGATCGGAAGAAGGGGGGATCCAGGAGAGACAGGCCGATCAGAAGCCTGCGAAGAAGATGCGCGGGATCATCAGCGTGCAGATCGATCGGGCTTGAACCCATAAACTAAACAAAACAAAACGGCACACGCGACGCGCCCCTCCACCGGAGCCGCGGCGATGTGCGCGGCCGCGTGAAACCAAATAAAAACGACCCTGTCCGTGTCCGGCGAGCTCCTGGGTGCTCGTCGGGGCCTCGCCGCCGCGTGGTGTACGCTGCGACGATGTCTCTCGTCGACACCCAGGGGCATGCACGGGGATAATGTAATGGGTGTGTTTAGTTGGGAGGGGAGGAAAGAACTTTTTCTGGGAAGCGTGTTTTGTGAGAGGAATGAATAAGAAAGTTAAAAGTAGTTTAAGGGGAACTTTTCTGAGAAGCGTGTTTTCTAAAAGTAGATCTAAACACGACAATAATAACCGGGTGAACTGTGAGGTCCTGCGGCTGCAGCATGGGGATGCAGTGTTGTCCGCTTGCTCGCCGACAGCCGCGTCAGCGGCGCGTGTGCGTCTCTGTGCTCTGCACATCTCGCCGATTCCGGCCGTCAGCAACGTGCGCTAGCTCGACCATGATTGGGTGGCTTTGACTTGCACGTTATCCCGGCGCAGACACGTATCATCTCCCTAATCCCCCTGACATGGGGCAGGCAGCATGAAGTTTCCTCCTTATGAGAGTCGACAAACAAAGAGAGAGCAAAGGCGTGATAGTATGATACTCCATTGCCATGCAGGCTACTGATTAACTTAAACTAAATTTGTATACGATTGCAGGGTGTTATTGTTTCGACACACTGGGAGCCGAGACACGCGGAAAGAGATGTTGCCAGGTTGAGGTTGGGTTTAAGGGTGGAGCTTAATTAGCGTAAAGCATGTACTATGTGGGGAAATGCAAGAGACTGCTACCGTCATGACAGGTCGTCAGCTCCAGTGATCTATCAGTGCTCCAAAAGGGTGGCAAGCAAATGTAATCATGGAAAAGGAAAAGTCGTATATGATTACATTTTTTTAAAAAAAAAACTGAAAATCATCATGAAGGTAATGGACCTTTCCTTGATTACATTGTGCTAGCAGTAACCTTTGTGCAGTGCTGGTGTTCATCTAGTACGTAATCATGAGCCCGCCAGAGAAAAAGGAGGAAAAGAAGAAACATTTCCGAAGAAGCCCACACAACGTGGAGATGACTCGGATAGCTAGTGGGCGTGCGGCCTGCCCGGATGACCAATGACCATGCCCGCAAGTACAAGTAGCCTCTGCGCCGCAGCCGGCGGTGAGGACCACACACCAAAGCTACGCGGAATCTCGGCGGGCCGGCGGCCGCAGCGGCGGCTGTATACCGGCAGTGCCTTCCTACACGCAGAATGCATTTGCCGCTGTTTGTTTGTTCGCCGCAGTGCCACAGCGCGAGGCGACACCAGCGACAGCGAGCACCGAGTGGGGGTGCGGTGCGGCTGCTACGCTCGCTCGCGGCCAAGCGCGGTTGATGCGGCGCACATGGCGTATTTGGTGCGGTGGGCCGCGGCCACAGGACGCGTTTGGTGGCCGGTGGCCGCGCCCGCGCGCTTCCGGCTCCGTCCCCGTGCGGGCGTGCGCCTCTGGCCACGTACGTACGCGCGCGCGGGGGCAGCAGCTTGACTTGATCCCGTCGTTTTGTCGCTTCTTTCCGCGGCAGCTCCTCCCCTCCCCCCTCTCTGCTTGCTACACACCCTCCAGCCGTCCAGCGTTTTCCAGTGCTAGACGACGAGAGACGTGAGCCGAGCCCGAGCCCGAGCCCGGCTTGCTCAAGAGCGACGGCGCGGTCGCGCGACAAGTTCAGAGGGTATGAGAAACCCTGCCGTGATGAAACTTCTGTGCCAAGCGGTTCAGTGCCGAGAGGATTCTGACAAGTTACCCAGTCCGAGGAAGGACGTCGTGACTGCCGCGTACTACTGTGCTTTTGTACTTCGCACTTCGGATATTTTTTGCGCTGCTCTAGATCCTGTGGCTGCGGGATTGGCTGCGGCCAATTGGCCTGTGGAACATCTCCCAGCCGGAACTACATGCGCCACGTAAATCCACGAGACGAGAAGTTCGATTTCTCCTCCGCTGCGTGGGCGCTTCGCTATACGTACTCCCTTCGGCTCGAAACTGTGTGGTTGTTTCCGTGCTCATCACTGCTTACGCACTCGGTACGGTTTTTTCTGAACAGAAACAGTACGACTCCGTTTGTCCTACGCAAGAGTATAGCGAAAGATGAGATCCTGCAAGAGTAAAACAAAGGACCTTAATACTCCCTCCGTCCTAAATAGTAAGTCGTTTGACTTTCTTTACCCCAACTTTGACCACTCGTATTATTTAAAAAATTTGTGTAAATGTAGTCAAATTTAAGTAATTCTTAAAATTCTAGCCATAACAAAAAATATGATATTTTATAAAAAAATTTGAATAGGACAAGTAGTCAAAGTTGGAGTAAAAAAAGTCAAACGACTTACAATTTGGAACGGAGGGAGTAGTATATAAGATCTCCAGGTTTCCTTAGTTGCATCGTCTTCCGTTTGGCACTAGTACACTAGTCCTCCACGACCAACCCTCAACCGGTTGCAGCAACGCTAAAGCTCATGCAAAGTTACAAACACACTAACCCTAAAATTTGTTGTGGCAAAATCAAGTACCCAAGTGCATCAACCAGGTTGCATATTGTAGTGATTAATTAATCCAGAATTGCATCTTTACGTCATGTTTATTCCATCTTCGTTAATTTACTACTACTACCTAGTAAATTTGGTTCAAAATTTTACTACTAGTAGTGGGAAAACGAAAGAGAAAATATGCGTTCCTGAAATGCCGAGTACAAGACAAATGCCGTATACGGACGGCAATGGACCGTATGGAGTGGTAGTATACCAGGTGGTATCATGCACACAAAATGGTCCAAGCCAAAGGAAAAGGAAACTGGACAGCTCATCCTCATTAAAATCTGAAACGGAAACAACTGTACAGATGCGGGCAGACGTCCCTCTGTCTCTTTCCCTCCTCGATCTTCCGTATTCACATGATGGAAGAAGCGAGCACTCATCACACACGCTACCACACAAAAGCTAGTATTAATTACTGGATAAAATTATGTAAATTAGGATTATCACTTTCTTCGCTTCCCCTAATAAAAAGAAAATTCAAGTCCTAGGGCGACACATCCGCCGCGATGTGATGTAATACTCGATCCAACGGCCAGGATTAAAACTCACGACGCCATCATCATCTCATCTGAAAACGGAGGGAGGAGAAGAAGAAGAAATACGCTGATGATTAAATTAGAGCCAGAGGGCACCGGCCTTCTTGAGGATCGGCACGAGCTCGCCGGAGATGTGAACGGCCATGAGCCGGTCCAGCCCGCCCAGGAGCTTCCCCCCGACGAACACCGCGGGCAGCGCGGCGGCGGCTGCCTCGGCGCCGCCGCCCGGGACGACGCCGGCGAGCGCGGCCTCGTCGGCGACCTCGTGCACCGCCGGGTTCACACCGAGCCCCTGCAGCAGCCGCTTCACGACGTGGCTCAGGCAGCACCCGCGCCGCCCCACCACCAGCACCGGGCTCTCCGCGACGGCCCTCTCCACCTCCGCCCTCCCGCCGTCGTCGCCCCCCGCGTCCGCCTCGGGCCGGGCGAGCTCCTCCTCCTCGGCGCCCTTGTTGGCGACGGTCACCGCCGCTTCCGGCTTCACGGCGACGACGACGCCCGCCGCCTCAGCCGGCGGCATGAGCCATGGCCGGGCGCTGCTGTAGGGGATGGCCTGGTACATTATTACTTCCCCCCACCTCTTCGACGACGTGCTTTGAGTTTGACGAACCGGACGCAGAGTCTCCCCTAACTTTTTCTGTTCTCTTCTCACTTTCTCCCTTTTTCTTTTTCCTTCTTCGCGGGCGTGGTTCGTGTGGGTCGTGATGGTTGGGGAGGGGTGCGCTGGTGTAATGGCGGGGCGACGCGGGATATATACAGAAGCGAGAGGTGAGGTGGGCGTGGTGACGTCACCCGTGGGCCCCGCGCCGCGACGCGGGCGGTAGCTTTCGGCCGGTTCGCGCGGACTGACTGCTGCGGCACGCACGCGAGTCTCGCTCGCTCGCTCGCTCCGATCTTTGATTGGATGGCGTGGAGGGGCGTCAGCCGCGGCTCGGGGGCGCCGGCTGCTCTCCGTGACGACAGCTGCTACGGAGGCGGACGCGGACCCGCGCGCCTTGCGGTTGGACTTCATGATGGGTGGTGCGGGGTCAGGGCCAGGTGGGACGATCGTGATCCTGGTGCTGTGAGGGGTCGCGAACAGCGGGCACGATTTTTTTTTTTTTTGCCTGGTGCTGTGAGGTGGCTGCCGACGGTTGGCTGGGTACATGGGTGTGCCAAGTGGACGGATCAGTCCCCGTCCTAAGCTGTGGTCAAGACAGGGTGGGAACAATTATTTTTTTTTGATGCGTGTTATGTGAGGAAGATGAACAGTAGATGTGAAAAAATAAATTTTTGGGATACGTGTTCTGTGAGGGGGATGAATAGAAAGTAATAAGTACTTCTGCGAACTGAACATAGAACTAGTAGTCTTCTTCCATAGCCCATTGGCGCATCGACGTAGAGAGAGAAAAGCGACCGTATTTCATCCAGCTAGGCTATTCCCAACCCTCCACCTAGGATGGTTTCTATAGCATTAATTAGGCTGCCACCTAGGACACTTTGCTTATGTGTCACCCTAATAAACGAGAGAATGAGAAAAGAAAGAAACTGGGTCTTGCATGAGACCCAATGTCTACACGAGAACCTATACAATAGACACTATCAAGTTATGCATTGGGAGAGTACGATGTCTTCGTATTAAATGAGAAAAAATTATGATTAGTGATGAGAATAGAGAGCGAGTTTATTAGTGACCTACGCTAAGAAACCATGAGTTGTGGAGTATAGTTTCTATGATGGTGTCTTGATGATATGGCAACATAGAACCACCCATAGACACTATGTGTTGAGAATGGCCTTATTTCATTGAGGGAGTAAGGGCAGTCCCAATGCTAGAAACTCCCATAGTTTCTATACTCTAGGACATTGTTCCAAGAAACTATCTTCTACAATGCAATTTTGTATCATGATATCCCATGGCCCACTTGTCTCTCTCACATATAGTCTTGGTTTGTGTGAAGACTTGGTTTCTTAGTTATACTTGGTTTCTTTATTTTTTCCCATCTCTCTTCAATAAATACCCTGCCACATCAGCATTTTACTTACATGGCAGCATAATTAATGGCTTAAGACTCTATAGTAGAGTCCGCATTGGGACTTCCCTAAGATATACTACAATTCTGCTTGAAGGTTAGCAATCTAGTAGGTTTAATTATCTGATTATGGATCTAACACAGCTCGGAGTTGACTAATTGCGCTAAAAAGACTGCTGAGAAAATTATGCAACACTGAGCTAGTTGAAGCTTGTTGCAAACCAGACACTCTTTAAGTTGTCATTCTCGATCAGAGCCGTGTCTAAAAACAACCAAAATCGTTCTGATCAACGGCGAAATCGTATACTACGACCCCTCCAATTTCGAAGGGGAGAACCAGTCAGCACAGACCAGCCCGGGCTAGCTGCCTAGTAGCTGTAGTTTTTTTTTTTTTTTTGTGTCGTCGGGCGCCCGGCGTTTTCGCGTGTGTAGTGGCGTCGGCAGCGGCGGTGTCGACGTAATCCGAGACGTCACGCGCGCTGGACCGGACAGTATAGCCGCCGTTCTCGCTGGCCCTCGTATTCCTCCCGTTTTAATTTTACCATCACATGTCGGGCGCGCGCGTTCCCGGTAGCCACGATTAAATTAGCGAGGCGCGCGTCCCGATCGACCATGCCGATCGAGCCAGCAACTTGCATCGGTTGGGAAGACGGACGCGGCCGGCGTGCGTGCGTGAGGTCAGACCATGCGCGTGCGTATCGACGGTTTGCGTTGCCGCTGATGGACGGATGGAGAAGAATACGATCGCGCTCGCGTGGTGGGGAGGGGACAGCGCATGTGGATCACGTATGACGTCCCTTTTGTTGGCCCCGTACGTCGCTGCTTTGCTCTGGGACTTGGCTTTGAGAGATCAGGACAGCACGCATGACGCATCTCCGGAGAGGCATCTGATATATTTTGTACTTGCCGCTCTTGTTTCTTCACTCCACTTGCGTCTCTTTGCGTGCTGCAACTGTGATGCCGCTCCAAGTACAATGTACGTACTTCTCCTGTGTAAACTACTAGCACTTCGCATGGGTTAATTAGGATGCTATAACAAAATCAGCCGTCTGTAAGGAAATCGTATATTATTTTCTGTTCATAAATAAAGGTGTATAGCTACTTAATATCTGTTTTTATTAAAAAAAATAAGAGTGGAATGACAACAAATTCTGAAGTCCTAAACAGTTGTACTGTATTAAGGCCATGTTCAGATTTCCAACTATTCACTATTCATTCCAACTTTTCACTATTCATTCCAACTTTTCACTATTCCTCCCTTACAAAACACGTTTCCCAGCGAATGCTACAGTGTTTTTCTTATGCTACAGTGTTTTTTCCTACAATCTAAACACACACTAAATATGCAGTACACACAAGCCTCAACGAAAGAGATTGTAATTGCTAGAAAAATGCATAGTATACCCAGAACCCAGGGAAGATGGATTGTCTCTGGCCTCTGTAATTTGCCAACCATTTACGTGGAAGTTTCGGCAAGGAGATGGTGGACAGCACAATCGCCGCCGGACAAAACATAGGTAAATGCTTGCGTCGTTGGGGAGCCACATGACGCATATACTGATATACATGCAAGCACGTACGCCACGCACCACGTCCTCCTTGGCATATTTTGTCTTGGCTTCCTCCGCCAAGCGGACGACACAGACATGCTAGTCTTCTAAACTCTCTAAAGAGAGGCAGGAAAGAATGGTAATCTGTCTTTCACTATAAATATGCACGTTTTGATCTCGATGTGGTAGTATTTGAAAAGTTCCACATCTAGTTGCAGATTCATTTTTTTTGTAACCCAATGCGTAATTATATCATTTATACTTTATAATGTAAGTAGCCGGACTGGACTATACATATTATTATTCGCCTATGCCTACCTCACGCATAAACCAAATGAAACCATATCGTAATTTTTTCAACCGGTTTTCATATTAAAGGAACAAATTGCTAATTAGTTTATGGAAATAAATGGTATACATTTCGCCGGTGGTCAGCCTCAAAGGCCCGCCCACACCACACATGTTCGCTCACGGCTCACGTTCTGGTCGTGGCAGGACCATGAAACATGAAAACCCGATGCCCGGAGCCAGGCGTCGAGGGAAAAACCTGAATTCGCCTGGCGCAAGCGCGCGAGCTCCGACCCACGCCGCCGTTGCGCCGCCGATGGCGAGGTGGTTGAGCATCGTACCACTCGACGCTCGTGGCGTCATCCTGGCGCCAGCGTAGGGGCCCAATGCGGATCCGGCTGACGTGTCGTGGATATCGCCATATCTAGATATGGTTCGCTGCTCTGGCGCACCGCACCCCGTTCCGTTTTATCCATTTGGTACGGTAGTGCTCCTCACCTCGCTAGGCCACGGAAAGCCTTCGGTTGTCCCCGTCCACAAAGGGCACGTGTCAGCGACACACGCAAGTTCCGAACGGATAGGTTACCAACCATACAAAAGAAGAGTTTAGCCCATAAAGCAGGCGGCACATAACCAGATTACTGGCGACAAACTCATGGTACTACGACACTATAACCACATCTTATCGATCAGTTGCCCATCACTTTATCAGTCGGCACACAACTGTGGTCGGGGACGGATGTTATGGAGGACGGAGCACACAAATGGCCGGACAGCGACATACAGAGAAGCAATTTCCTGTTTTCTCGGCAAAAGGTGCGTGTGGCATGTCAGCACGTTCGTCATCTGATGCATGCTTTTGCGAGCGGAACATGGCTCAGAAAGCTCAGGGCCAGACGTCACTGTTTGTCGAGTTAGGTGCGGTGGCGTCGTCAATCCCTTCCCAGGGAGTAGAAGTGGCCAATTGTCGCCGATCTGGAGATCTGGCCGGGCGATCGACGCGGCGGTGGTCACCCTTTCGGTCGGTCTCGTAAAAATCTACGCTGCTCCGTAGCAGCGAGAGGCTCTCGCGTCGATATGCTCTGCACCACCCAGGTGCCTCCCTTCACAACGTAAAAGGCGGCGGGCATCGCACTTGTTAGCGTAGTGAGTTGATGATTGTGATCGAGTGGAACCACGTCTTGTGGTGTGCCTGCCGTCCAACGCAAGAACTTTAGGCAGCCAGCAGTGTTGACTTTCTATACGACCGACTGATATCCAAGTGTGGTCTGGCCAGCTCCATGGGATGTCACAAGGTCCTTGGTTATGATATGATAATGCTAGAGCACGCATACACACATGCGATCGGATCGATCTTCCTTGCTCGACTAGCCTTGTCCTTGTCCACGAACTTATCAAATTTGTTGACCTTGTCCCTATCCATGGCAATTTTTGCAAGCCATTTCTATACTGCTCACGACCCCACGTACTGCCAAGTTCGACCAGCCTCACGGGGAGAGAAATGGTAATCGCTGATATGGCGCATTCCGCTTCTTCCGTCTCTTGTTTAAAAGGCCGAAGACGTTGTGTCGTTGTAGGTCTATACGGGCCAATTCCTTCAACTCGTATTGGCCCAATGCGGCCTATCCGCCCAATGTTTGTGGCCACAAGGCAGGCCCGCGCGTAGTTGCAATCACAATACAAGCAGCTGCGGCCCAAGCAGCTGTGGCCACAACTCGCGCTGTGCCGCCGCCGCGCAGTGCCGTAAACAACTCGGTCGCAAGAACTCCGCAACGGGCCGCCGTCAGGGAGCACGGTGCGAACATAGCCGACTGTTTCCTGAATCAACACCGTGGCCCTGAGATCGACCATCGGCGGGCTCCGCCAGGCGCCAGCAGCCGTCCCGTTCGTCCTCGTCCGCTCCGCGACGACTTTTTAGCTATAGACTGAAGACCCAGCGCGTACCATGGCCATTTTTCTTTCAGTTCTCACCGAGTCACCGCGCGCTTTACTTCCGCACCGTAGTGCTGCTGCGCGACGGTACACGGGGGGGGGGGGGGGGGGCAGGAGGGTTGCCGGGAGGCGGTCGATCCGGGCGGCGAGCGGGTGAGGTAAGCGCCGCGCCATAGGAGCGTGCTTTTCTCGTGATCCGGCCGCAAGAACCTACGGAGCGTCAAGCAGTGTGTAGCTGGACGTTGGATACGGCGAGGCGCGACTTGCCGCGGCGCGGCGTGGGGGTGAGTGGCCCTGGAAAGTCGACGTCAGGTGCGGTACATGTTTTTGTTTGCCCGCACGTCACCTGCAATCCATCGACCGCGTGTGGCGCCGTCACTCCCACCTGAAACGGCGCGCTCGTGTGCTAGAGGGTTCGAGTCGGGTTCGCCATATCCCAGCTTCCCAACTAATCCTATCGACCTGCGCGCTGGTGGTGGCCATTTCCGGTGGCATGTCGCTAAGACCAGCCGCTTTGCGCCTTTGCTGAACTCTTGGGCGCTTTCTTTCTCTGTGACGCCGGTTCGTCTGGCGTCGCGTTTCTTTGCAATCGAGCAGAAGTTTACTTTTGCATATGCATATTCAAAAGAGGCGAAAGCGCCGGCGGTGGTGGTCCGGGCGGCAAAGCGTGGCTAGTCCTACCAACCATGCGTGCCGGATAATCATCGATCCGGGCTCGGCTGATGAGCAGAACGGACTGTACCGACACAGCTAGCTGGCCGTTGATGATTGAGAGTGATGCGTCGCCACTTTGTCTATACCCGTCCTGACAGCGCAGAAACGCCCCGTGCAGGATCATTAGCTACCAGCTTCCAGGGCATGCCGCCATGATAATAGTCTGATGGGCAAATAGATGGCGGGTTGGAAACCAACTGTGTGTTTTTCTGTCCGAATTTTATACAAAATCATGCGAAGATAACGGGAGCTGGATAGCGAGGCACGGCAAGAGAGAAAACCATCTGATTCACATCTCGTTGAACGTTGAGTGTATCAAATGATAATGAGAAATTGAGAAGTTGTTCCAATATCCAGTATGTCTACATGGGAGTCGGACTCGTATTGTGGTTTCCACTTCAATCCCCAACGAAACATGTTGCATCTCGTTGCATTGCGGCTCCATGCTAAAACTAGAAAAAGTGGTCCATTCAAATGGAATAATCGATTTGTTACCAACCGAACCTGGCCGCACGAGCTCGTCCAAAGAGAGAGAGGCCCTGCTGCCTTTTCCACCCTGCTCCAGCTCCACCACCCATTACTACTTTACTAGCATTGCTTGCTTAGCTGTATATTCCCCATCGCTTGATGAATCCAAAACCGAAAACTAGACGTGTTGGTGCAACTAAATCAGTCAGAAAACACACTTGACCCACTAAATCCTTCGCTAATGGGATTGTCTGATTCGTTACCTCAACCACCGTCTCTCACCTAACAAGAGTAAAGCACCGACAATCTTTGCGAGGCATCACGTTTCTCTGCAGCAAAGGAAAATAATGTGCACCTCCACGCACGACTTCGATTTTATACGGACGGGCAGCAAGTTGGAGTAGACAACAAAAACAAATAGAACACGACTCAAGCAGTAATGAATTATGAACAGCCTCCTCAAACACATGAATCCCGTCGCATACCCAATATTACAGACCGCCAAGAACAAAATACAAAGAAGAAACTAGCAAGAACAAAGCAATTTAAACCGAGAAGAGAAAGAAACACCGCCACTGACAATCTCAGGCAAAGATGGATATGGCATTCTCATCTCAGTCTCACAACAGGTAGCCAAGAACGGCGGCGAGGCCAGCGACGCTCCAGCCGACGGCCCTGACGCTGGCGGCGCCCGTGGCGGAGTCGTCTGCGCCGTCAGGCGAGGCTGCGTCGGAGGAGCCTCCCTTCTTGGGCTTGCCCTCGGACGGGGTGGGCGCCGCGGCGGGGGCCTTGGCTCCGAAGAGCTCCACGGGCAGGAGCACCTTGTCGACGCTGTACACGGCCAGTGGCTTGGTAGAGTAGAGCGCGTTGTTGATGCGCACCTCGACGACGCCGGAGGAGACGTTGACCTGGTTGTTGGTGTCGGAGGTGATGTTGAGCGTGTAGGGGCCGTCACGGCCGGACGCCTGGGTGCGGACGGGGTTGCTGGCCGTCTGGAACGAGTCCATGCTGTAGTAACTGGGCAGGACGTGGCCCTGCACCAGCGACACCTGCTGCTGCTGGGTGAGGGAGTTGAGCGTGCCCGGCTTGAGGTTGTTGAAGGCGTTGTCGGTGGGCGCGAACACCGTGTACCCGCCGCCGCCGTTGTTGCCGAAGGAGCTGTTGAGCTGGCTGTTGAGCTGCGTGTCCTGCTGCGTCTCCTTCATCAGACGCATGAACGTCGTGTACTGACCTCCTTTCTCCAGGATCGCCGTCACGTTGGGAGGGCCGCTCGGCGTCGCCGCGGGCGCCGGTGCCTGCGCCAGCGCCGCTGGAACCAATGCCAGCGCCACGAACGCCGCCGCCATGGCAATGCGCCTCGCCATTACAGGTGTTGTGTGCGAGATCGACTAGCTGGTGTGAGTGAGCGTAGAGAGGAGTGGCGTGGTATGTAGTGTGGGCGATCGGTACAGAGGATGGAGAGTGGTGGGGTTGGGTGATATAGGGAGGCGGAGGCGCGGTGAGGTGGAGCGTCACGGCTGGAGCTGAGCTGGTGGTGGGGCGTCCCTGAGCGGTGGTTGCCCGGTGGTTACGACCGGCGGGGGCGCGCGGGATACGGGAACATGGGGGCGGATGAGACTACGAGAACGAGAGGGCCCCGGCTCGGCCCCGTGCACGGCGAGGGGGCAGAATAATACTGGAGTGGATAGAACTCGCAGAAGACGTTACCAGTCTGTCTGTCTGCAGTGCGCGCGCTGCCCGGCGGTGAGCGATGATTATTGATGGTGGCCGTTGCGGCGGCGAATTCTGCGCGGCTGATGATGCGACGCCGACGGGTGAACGGCGGCGGTTTTTAGCCGGGCTCGTAGTGATGCTAATGCGGACGACGGGACGAGGGCGGGACGCACAACATGGACAGCGGGGAGGGAAAGTTACGGACGTGTTCTGCTGTGTGGCTTTACTATAGAGTATAGTTGGTCAAACGGGCGACATGGCACTACAAATTCAATTAAAGTACGGTCCAGGAACGGCTCAGCCCGTCGTGCATGTGCCCGGCCCGGCCCGGGGTTAGTGTTGTGCCTGGGCTGCCACTTCGTTCTATAGTATCGATCTGGGCACTGCATGACTATCGGGTCGGTCTAATTTTGACCGTAACATCATATTATAAATAAACAACACAACCTCTAATATATAATTTCTTTTCCCTCCCCAAACCTTTTAGCACCCCCATCACTCCCCTGATCCATCCCACCGACCACTCCCTGCTCTCTCCCACCGGGCACCGCCATGGCCGTAGGTGGTTGCCGCCCCTATAGATGGTTGTCGTTGCGAGTTGCACCGTCTGTCGCCGCCTTGACGATATGGCTCCTCGCCGCGCTAATTGCCATCGCCGAGCGCCACCACCGCTATGGCAGGTGGTCTCCATTGCCGTCGCGCTACCGTGCTCCTTGGCATGGCACGCTTGATCCCATGTAGGGGAATACCCGTGCCTTTACCTCATCACGATGGCACTACGAGGCACGTGCAACTAATTGACGTGTTGTGTAGTGTTGTACCTACCAGTGTCGTGTCGTGCTGCTCGTTTGGCCACCTATAGGCCTGAGGATATGTGCGAGCCATTTTGAAACACATGCTAATGGTTCAGAGTATTGATTCAAATATAAGTGCGCTAATTATTACTACATATACTAAAGTTTTAAGTTTTAGAACAATTTTGGAGGGATTGTCACTATTTATAGGTTTATGGGTCCCAAGTGTAATGTTCACGGGACCCACTAACATATGGGCCCACAAGACTTGGTGACATTGTGCCCCATATTATGATTTCTTACTAATACATGTGTGCTAATTATACTAAACAAAGCTATTTCTGAAGGGACAGATATAATAATGTGCTTGGCATTAGCAATAAAACGGATACTAGTTGCTAAGCCATGCATTTGATGATGATGATGAGGCAAACCTCACGTACCTTGGGTTGGTAATGTTTGTCACTCTTGCTGCTTCCTCTTCTCTGGTATGATCCTCTGAATTATTTTGCTAGTCCTAATATGCTTTGCTTTTTTTTAATGAGGTATCTGTTGCATTGGCGTTATTTAAGATAATAGTGTAGTTATTCACGTAACTGTTTGTTTGGTATTTGTTTAGGGTTACATGATCCTCCAAGAGCATAAGTTCAGGATGATATTCACGAAACTGTTTGTTTGGTACTTGTAAGTCGTGTTTAGATTGCAAATTTTTTGCAAAAAGTGCATCTGTCATCTCATAGAGTACTTTTCGATCCTAACGCAGTTTTTGCAAACATTTTAATGATATTTTGAAATTTAAACACCTTGGTTGGTGAATCTAGGCCCTTTTCGAGTACTTCTTTGCTACCGATGAGAAAATTAATATACTCTCTATTTTTGTCTACATAACAGAATCTCTGTGTCGTAAATTGGTGCGCCTTTGAACGCTTGGATGACTTTGTGGGGTATTCCTGGACAGAATCAGAATTTAGTGCACAGTAGAATCACGGCCATGTGACTCAGCGGCTGGCTGGCTGCAGTACGATCAAGCTGGGTGAAAACCTCGAGGGGATCGTAACGGTCATCGGAATTAAGCTATGATTGTTTTATTTACTAAGCAAAGACGCACGTGCGGCACGCACGTGTAGAAATAAATCCTGTAAAAAAAGTGATATTCATGCATAGTTGTAGATTTTACCTCATACACATATCTCCTGAACAATCAAATTATCCAAATTGAATTGTTTTAGATGATAGCCACACACACACACAAAAAATCATATTCTCCTATCATATGGTGTTTTGACCTTACTTCACATGAGACCTACTAATCTACAAACATCAGCATGGACGTCAGCTCGAAGATCATATAGACAACAACCGGCTTCCGATGCGCCATTTTGTATAAAATGTATCATTGATCTACGATCTGCCCATCCCTAGTTGGAAGAAACAATTAACTGTGGACTGGGTAGATGTCTAGTGCTATCTTCTCTAAATTTAATTACGGCAGTTCTTCTGTCGGTTGCACTTGATCTCGTGAACCTCTTCTTCAACCTCCGCTCTTCTTCAGCAGTGCCCATTGACATAAGCGGCACGGCAATAGGCAGCTACCCCGCTTGACTGCTGCGTCTCGAAATGTTCCATCCAAGGAGCAGGGTGTGCTTTGCGTACGGGCATCAGCGAGGGAGTTCAAGTTGGCTCGCGGCTGCTTGCCGGCGCCAGGCCGTCGCCTCCATAATCACCAGTGTCAGGTTGTCGCAGAACGCCACGTTCCGCGGAGGCGCTCATGGCTCACCCGTGTGCAATGTGCGTCCTCTCGGTTCAAGCTAGAAATTTATCAGGGCGACGGCGCAGATGCGCGGCGGGGCCGGCAAAGGCACGGCTGCCATGGCGGCCGTGGGAGGCAGCTTGAGCAGCAGCTAGCGACGGCGCAGGTGCCGCGGGCGGCACCCTGCGAAAGCAGGCGAGAGGCGACGGCGTGGGTTCGGACACGAGCGAGACCCTTCCCCGTCGGATTAGAAAGAAGATTCGATTTTTGGGAAAATAGAAAAGAAAAAAACGTTTTTGGGAAAGTAAAAAAAAATAGATTTCGGTGGGTTGAAAAACGTGGGGTGATAATTTTTTTTATTTTGACAGAAACATTTTCTAAATATCAATTTTAGTGGGTTTGACCCTCTTTCGACCTTCGTTGACCCTTACATGTGGGTCCGGCGTAAGGGGTAAGGTTGGCCTAAGTTAGGTGAGAATTGTTTTCAATTCTACTCGTTTTTTTATATATTTATTATAAAGAATTAAAGAAAATAAACTGTACTGCTACTCCATAAGCGCCGTATCATCAGGATTCAGAAGCGCACGATATGATCCCGAGCTTCCTACCGACGGAGACGCTGAACATGCAGCTGTCAGTCGAAAAGGACTTGCTCACCACCAACACCAATGATCGCCGTCGGTTCACCGGACATGTGTGCTTGTCCGTTACAAGAGCCCTCTGTTCGTACAAA
Organism: Digitaria exilis; assembly: GCA_015342445.1. NCBI lineage: Eukaryota > Viridiplantae > Streptophyta > Magnoliopsida > Poales > Poaceae > Digitaria > Digitaria exilis. Next base: position 1,183,016 of record JACEFO010001882.1, read on the forward strand.
ATCGTTGCCGGTCCGGTCGCATGTAAGCTGACCCGTATAGTTGACAGGATTTTATTTATTTGTTTTTTTGGAAAACAACTGGCCGATTGATAGACTATTATTGGCTGACAGCTAGTATTGTTTTGCTGCTCCAGTTGTGAGTTAGCATTTTACTCCGGTCCGATTCAGAGGCAAGTGCGAGCTAGCACCACGGTGAAATCTGAATTATGAAGACGACGTCTTTTAAACCACAGCCCAACCGGCCTTAAGACAAAATATTGTACCACAGAAAGAAGATGAGTGAGGATGATTTGCCCTCGACCTCGATGCACATGTTTCATCATTTCGATGGCTAGAGACGGCGTTGAACAAAAGTCGATCTGCCACGGGTTTAATGAACTGAACGAATGATTAAACGTTCAATGATAGCGCGGTTACAACGTAATGATCAACCAACCACGAGGCACACACCATCTTGACTCTGCGTGCGCTTACGATCGATCGATCAGGTAGACAGGATTCCGGCACCGGACTGAAGGCGGTAGTTGATCAGATAGCCATCGCCCATCGGTGTTTCTGCCTCCCCTTTGCAGGGCTGCTGCCTGCTGGGGGCAGTGTTCTCTGCTCGTGAATTAAAGAGAAGCCCGTTTGGTCATCTCCACAAGCTTGATCCCGTTCGCTGCGTTAGAAACCATCATGGACACGCGCGCATCACGGGACAGAGCCCGCTGCCGGCGAAGCCAAAATAATCGGAGATGTCGAAGAAGCTCGTAGTAATTTACAGCACGGGCTAGACCAGTCTTCCGCAATCATGGGGCTCTTTTTTTAGAGGATCATGATGGGCCTCTTAGAAAGAAAAAAGGCCCACAACAACGAGAGAGTTCCATGAATATAAGCCCATTTTATGAACAGAGTCGGGCCAGATTTACAAAAACGATTGTCTTTGTTTCAGGAAAGTCCATCCTCAGAGAGATAAAAAAAAGTCCATCCTCAGACACATCAACACCGGCGATACGCGTAACCCAACACCACAGTAACCAACCAAACTTTGCTACCCTTTGTTTCGTTCAGGTGTAGTGATGGATATTACGTGGGAAGTTGCTTCATTCTTGTATTACGCGAGAACAGCGACCAATAAGCAGACAAAACATTCAGAAAATTTGAAACGGTTATGTTATACAACTTACATCTGATGTTTTCAGAAACCATTGGACGCTTTGACAATGCTGTGATTTTGACTTGATGTTGCAAATTTTAATTTGTTGTTGTAACATTTCAACGCTCCATGTTTCACTGTTTAAGTTGGATGTTGCAATTTTTTACTTGATATTTCAATCTTGTAGTATTTTAATTACAATGTTTCTGTAGAAGCATACATGTAATAGGATTACACATGTCATCGTATTCAACTAGTACTTAGAGTCCTATACGTATAACTCTTGTATTTTGTTCAACCGGACATGTTTCCAGGGATATATAATGAATACACCGCTGCCCTCTTGGGGTAAGCCGTTCCAATCAATCCTACATGGTATAAGAGCCACCTTCTTCAAGTACGTCTAGTTGCGTGTGTGTTTTTTTCGTCGACGACGTTCATGGCGTCTGCAAGTTCGACGGCGGCTTCGATGTTCAACATTGCTATCTCGGAGAAGCTTACCCGAGATAATTTCCTTGTGTGGCGAGCACAAGTCCTTCCTGTGATCCGTGCATCTCGTCTGCTTGGCGTCTTGGATGGTTCGACGGTTCAGCCTCCAGCAACAATTCGCACGGAGAAGCCTGACAAATCTATCAAAGAAGTTGAGAATCCTGCCTACGTTATTTGGATTACTCAAGACCAACAGCTCCTCTCGTATCTGTTGTCTTCAATGACCAGGGAAATCCTGGTACACGTTTCTTCTTTGGAACATGCTGCTGATGTATGGACGGCCATCACAGAGATGTTTTCGTCCCAGTCTCGCTCCAAAATTCTGCAGCTCCGAGCTCAGTTAGCTCGGGAGAAGAAAGGACAATTATCTACCTCTGCCTATTATATCAAGATGAAGGCCATTGCTGATGAGATGGCGGCAGTAGGAAAGAAAGTTGATGATGCAAATCTCATTGATTCCATCCTCAACGGATTGGACTCGGATTATAATCCGTTTGTCTCTTCAATGTCTGTCAAAGACAACCTGTCCCTGAGTGATCTCTATGCACAGCTTCTCTCTTATGAAGCTCGGCTTAATCACCAACGTGCTGATGAAGGACACTTCTACTCCTCGGCTAACGCTATGTCTCGAAGCCGTGGACGTGGAGGTGGTGGTGGCCGGGGTCGAGGACGCGGCACTGGTTATGGTCGTGGAACTTCAGGACCTTCTACTGCTCGCCAGGGGTCGTCAACCTCTACTGATCCTGATGAAGGCCCTCTCTGCCAGCTCTGTGAATGATATGGACACACAGTTCATGATTGTTGGTACAGGTTCAACAAAAAGTATATTGCTCCTCGTGATGGTGGTCCTAAACCGATCAAGTCTGGACCACAGAAGTCGGCTTCCTCTGTTGTTCCCTCATATGGAGTGGATACAAACTGGTATTTTGACTCGGGCTCTACAGATCACATAACCAATGATCTTGAGAAGCTTACTACTAGGGAAAAGTACAATGGACACGATCAGATTCATGCAGCCAATGGAAAAGGTATGGATATTATTCATGTTGGACAATCTATTTTTCATACCCCCAATCATGATTTTTCTTTTAATAAAGTTCTTCATGTTCCTACGGTTCAAAAGAATCTGATCTCTGTTCATCAATTTACTACCGATAATGATGTCTTCATTGAGTTTCACCCTTCCTTTTTTTGTGTTAAGGACCTATCCACGAAGACCCCTCTTCTTCGCGGTAGCTGTCAAGATGGCCTTTACCCTCTACCACGTATCTCTGAAGTTCACCATGTTACTACTCCTACAACCTCGAGATGGCATCATCGTCTTGGACATCCATCATCTCCCATTGTTAATCGTGTCCTTAGAGATCATAATTTGTCCTTCCGTAGTGACCCTCATGAGTCTGTTTGTGATGCCTGTCAACAAGCCAAAAGTCATTAGTTGCCTTATACAAAGTTTGATAGTGTGTCTAGTTCCCTTTACAATTAGTGTTTTCTGATGTTTGGGGGCCTGCACCCAACTCAGTCGGTCATTACAAATACTATGTAAGTTTCATTGATGATTTCAGTAAATTTACATGGATATTTCTTCTTAAAAATCGAGCTGATGTGTTTCAAGTTTTTCTCAATTTTCAACAAAATGTTGAACGCTTGTACAATCGAAAAATTTTAACCATGCAAACCGACTGGGGTGGTGAATATCAAAAGCTCAATTCTTTTTTCCAGAACATTGGTATTACTCACCATGTCTCTTGCCCTCATTCCCATCAACAAAATGGTTCCGCCGAGCGCAAACATCGCCATATTGTTGAGGTTGGTTTAGCCCTCTTAGCTCAAGCATCTATGCCTCTTAAATTTTGGGATGAAGCTTTTTTTACAGCTACATATCTTATTAACCGTACCCCAAGTCGTGTCATTGATTTCTCTACTCCCTTGATGCGTTTATGTGGTGAACAACCTAACTATTCCTTTCTTCGTGTGTTTGGTTGTGCTTGTTGGCCGAATCTACGTCCCTACAATAAGCATAAACTACAATTCCGCTCTAAGCAATGTACGTTTCTTGGGTACAATAATCTCCACAAAGGCTACAAATGCTTGGATATCTCCACAGGCAGGGTTTATATCTCACGTGATGTTGTTTTTGATGAAAGTATTTTTCCATTTGCTAAACTCCACCCAAATGCAGGAACTCGTCTTCAAAAGGAGATCCTTCTTTTACCTTTACACTTACGCAATCATGATGGGGATGTGAATTATAGTTTTTCTGATATGACTAATACATTATCTACACCATGTGAGTTGTCGTGTGATGGTCCAGGTTCAGGCTCCTCTACTCAGGCGCCACACATGTTGATTTTTCCTATTCCGGCTGCACCTGTACCCAACAATTCTTTTTCTTCCGGGCTGGAAAACAGTGCTGGTGAGCCTGCCACAACTGATTCTGGTACTGATGACCTCGGGGTTGACTTGTCCATGCAGCTGTCCCTTCCAGTGCCCTCGGTACCCGTCTCTCCGGTGGTGCTAGATGTCCTGCCACCAGTGCCTTCGGATTCCTCTAGGTCGACCTCTGCTACACTACCAGAATCCTCAACATCGATGGCACCTCTACCACCTGGGTCACATGGAACCTCTGTGGTGCCTGTTGGATCTCCGGCGCCTGAGATTTCTGCTGCTCCGTCTAGTGCTCGGCGTTTTCCCCCTCCGCCGCCTGGTCCACCGCGACCAATTCATGGTCCGATTAGGTCCTCTCCACAACAACCGACAACTCGTTTGCAGAATAATATTCGCAAACCAAAAATCCCAACCGATGGCACTGTCCGTTATGGACTTCTTAGTGAGGTACGTGAACCAACCTCTCTGCATGATGCTTTGAAGTCTCATGATTGGAAGACTGCAATGGATATAGAATTTGATGCTCTTATGCGAAATCACACTTGGCATCGTGTTCCTCCGACTTCAGCTCAAAATATTGTTGATTGTAAATGGGTTTACAAGGTCAAACGTCGTGCTGATGGTACTATTGATCGTTACAAGGCTCGACTTATTGCTAAAGGGTTTAAACAACGATATGATTTGGATTATGAGGATACATTCAGTCCTGTTGTCAAAGCTGCGACTACTCGCCGTGTTTTGTCTCTTGCTGTGACTAATAATTGGAGTATTCGTCAACTAGACGTTCAGAATGCGTTTCTTCATGGTGTTCTGGAGGAGGATGTTTACATGAGACAACCTCCTGGGTATGCCAGTGCGACTTTTCCCAATTATGTGTATAAGCTTGACAAATCTCCCTATGGTTTAAAACAAGCCCCACGGGCCTGGTATTCTCAATTGAGCAACAAGTTACAGGAGCTTGGATTCCTTGCTTCCAAGGCCGACACATCTCTTTTCTTTTTTCGTAATGGCACAGATGTTGTTTATTTTCTTGTCTACGTTGATGTTATCATTGTGGTTAGCTCCAGTGACAAGGTGATTGATCGGATTTTGCTCTCAAGGATCTTGGTCCTTTACATTATTTCTTGGGCATTCAAGTGGTCTCTAGTCCTACTGGACTTTTGTTAACTCAGTCCAAGTATGCCTCTGATTTGATCATTCGAGCTGGTCTCAAGGATTGCAAACCATCAAATACTCCTATGGCCATATCTGAGAAACTCCAGGTCGGTGTTGGTGATCCTTTGGATTCTGCAGCTGCTACTCGCTATAGAAGTATTGTTGGCGGTCTTCAGTATCTTACCCTGACAAGGCCGGATATCGCTTTTGCAGTAAGTAAAGTGTGTCAGTATCTTCATTCTTCAACCACCGTTCATTATACTGCAGTCAAGAGGATTCTTCGATATATTAGTGGCACTCTCAATTTTGGCTTGACGTTTGTGCTGTCTTCCTCTAATATCTTAAATGCTTTTTCCGATGCCGATTGGGCTGGTTGCTCAGATGATCGCAAGTCCACCGGTGGTTTTGCAGTATTCCTTGGTGCTAATTTTATTTCTTGGTAAGCAAAGAAGCAGGCTACTGTTTCTCGGTCTAGTACTGAAGCTGAATATAAAGCTTTAGCAAATGCTACAGCTGAGATCATATGGGTTCAGTCTCTTCTTCATGAATTGGGCGTTCCTCAGCAAAAAGTGCCTATATTATGGTGTGACAACATTGGCGCCACGTATCTATCTGCTAATCCGGTGTTTCATGCTCGCACTATGCACATTGAAGTTGATTATCATTTTGTTAGAGAACGTGTTGCACAAAAACAATTGGATGTTCGCATTATTTCGTCTCAAGATCAAGTTGCAGATGGTTTCACTAAACCTCAGTCTATGCATCGTCTTCTTGAGTTTCGTCGCAATCTCAATATTACAAGTGGCTAACCTTTACACGTTAAGATTGAGGGTGGATGTAGAAGCATACATGTAATAGATTACACATGCCATCGTATTCAACTAGGACTTAAGAGTCCTATACGTATAACTCTTGTATTTTGTTCAGCCTGGACATGTTTCCAGGGATATATAATGAATACACCGCTGCCCTATTGGGGTAAGCCGTTCCAATCAATCCTACAGTTTCAATGTCACAGTGTCTATTCGTTGCAATAGTTATGTTTCGTTCCACCGTCGGATGCAGCGCCCATAAGTCCCAATTTGAAATTGTCCCTTCTCCGTCGAAGTCGCGCTGTTGCAATGCCCAGCCGCTCACCCTTTGAAGAAGACCGTACTCCCCGATTAAACCCACTGCCACGTGGGCCCATATACGGTGGACCCACTTGTCGGTGACGGCGCCTCGTCCTTGACATTTGTTCCCCGCATCCGTTACCACCCCGCACTGGCCGCCCCCACAAAGGCGGAAAGGCCCAAACCCCGCACCTCCTCTCCGGCACCCCCTTGCTCCGTTGGGAAGGAAACGCGACCCAGCCCGAAGGCTGAACCAGACCCACCCTAAACCCCCGTCGAGGTCGGGTCGTTGCCGTCGTCTCGGCCTGAGCCGCGTGATGCCTCCGTCCAAGCCCAAGCGGCGGCGCGGCGGCGCCTCCGCGCGCAGCCGGAAAAAGCAGAAGCGCCTCGACGCGATCCGCGACGTCGCGCCGCCGCCACCTCCCCCGGCGCCACTGGGCGGCGGCGGCGGCGGCGACGGCGAGGACTCCGACGCCGAGGGCATCCGCCGCAGCACGCGGGTGCGTCGCGCGCCGGCCGTCCTCGACACATCGCCGCTCCCTTCGCCCCGTGGTAAGAGGCCTCGCCGCGGCGGCGGGGTGGGTGCGAGCGGGAGCTCGCGGAGGGGGAGCCGGGGCAGGGCGCGGGACGAGGCGGATGCCCGGGGGATGGAGGAGGAGGAGGATGACGACGAGGAGGGGAGTGTGGTGTGGCGCTCGCGACTGAGGGATAGGGTTAAGAGGAAGGCCAAGCGGGAGGGGCGGGCAAGTAGCTTGTGGTTCGAAGATGAAGACTCCGGGGAGGAGGAGGAGAACGCAGAGGAGGAGGAGGAGGAGGACGATGATGACAGGATGGTGGTGGTGGACGTTCGTGAGAGGGCTGAGGACGATGAGTTGAGCGAGGAGAGTGGAGAATTGCAGTCGCAAGGGAGGGAACTGACGGATAGAGAGATCAATTTAACCATCGATTTGAATGTAGACACACGCGAGGGCGTGGAGGGTGTCAATGTAGTAGAAAAAGAAGATGGAGAGAAAGGAGAGAAGGTTGGGGAGGAAGCGGCATCAGCAGAGCACGAGGAAGAGGATGAAGGACAAACAGTAGGTGCTAGAAATGATCTAGAAGAAGGTAAGGGAGAGGAAATGGTGGTGGAGGAGGGTTTGCAGCAGCAGGAGAAACCTGAGGAGTTGGAATTGCCTTTATTGGGAGGAGAAGGTAGTGGTAAATTTCCTCGTGATGCGAGCAATGAGGAGGTTAGGGCCAGCAATTCAGACAGAACTGAGCAGCTTGACGTACAAAATGAACAGATCTCAGAAGAGAGCAACCATTCTGCTGAGCAGCAAATGGAACTGGACTTGTCTGGTCCTGCTGAGCAAGATGAAGGGGTCCAGCAGGATGAACAGATGGGTCAGGTCCCAGATGAGGTATTGGCTGAGCATGGTCCAAAGGAGAGGATGCGAAAATCCCCCATTTCAGATGAAAAACGAGGAGTTAAGTTGGTTAAAGAAGGGAGGAGGTGTGGGCTCTGTGGTGGAGGGACTGATGGGAGACCGCCTAAGATTGCATTGCACGATTCTGTTGACAGTGAGAATGAAGCCTATGAGGGGGCTTTGCCTTCTGAAGAGCCCAATTATGATATGTGGGATGGATTTGGTGATGATCCTGGATGGCTTGGAAGGTTGTTGGGTCCTATTCATGATCGCTTTGGCATCGCACGTGTATGGGTTCATCAGAACTGTGCTGTTTGGAGTCCTGAGGTATGTACCTGCAATATATACTCAAAATTCTCATGTGTCATCTGAATATTTATGTAATGTTGCCTCGTTATTGTTGTAGTTGTTTTATACAATCTGCAGTCCTCTTCTCAATGCTTTAATTTGTCATACATGGTTTAGATTACTACTGACTGAATTTGAACAGAATGTGGTGCAAAATGAATAACTTACATACTTGTCTTATTCGATGCTAGTTATACCACTGCAGCGTACTTGGAGTTTGAGATTTGAGAATCCATTCTTCTCTTCAAATTTCAGGTTTACTTTGCTGGTTTAGGGTGTCTAAGAAATGTAAGAGCCGCACTTTGCCGTGGAAGGCTTCTGAAATGCAGTCGATGTGGCAGGCCTGGAGCGACTATCGGGTGTCGCGTTGATCGTTGCCCGAAAACCTACCATCTGGTAATTGAATGGTTCTCGAAACATGCCCCTCCGTTCAAAACTACAATACACATTTTGCTTTGGAAAAGTCACACTTAGTAAATTTTGACTAACAATTGGTCACATTATATGCACCCTTTGTGTATAAAAGATATACAATTAGATTCATATTTCAAAATGCTTTTACACCATATTGTTTCTTGTAGTTATATGTGATATGTTTTGTAATAAAACAATGGTCGAGGTCTATGACTGAAGATCAAGTCCAAATAAAATATGCCTAGTATTCTTGAACGGAGGGAGTAGTTCAGCGTTATATTACTGCACTATTATTTGACATTATCAATTTGTAGCCTTGTAGCCGAGCAGAAGCCTGCATATTTGATCACCGGAAGTTTCTTATAGCTTGCAACGATCATCGTCATCTCTTCCAGCCTCAAGGAGATAAGTATGTTGAACTACTCAGAAAACTGAAGATAAAAAAGATGAAGGCAGATATCAGAAAGCTGTCACACGATGCATGGAGAAAGGACAGAGAGGCTGAGGAGAAATGGTTTGAGAACTGTGGGGAAGATGAAGAGTTCTTGAAACGTGAGGGCAAGAGGCTAAACAGAGACCTTTTGCGCATTGCACCTGTTTATATAGGAGGCTCCTCTGAAAATGAAAAGTCATATAATGGTTGGGAATCTGTTGCTGGACTCAGTGATGTTATCCAGAGCATGAAGGAGGTGGTCATATTACCTCTTCTCTATCCTGAGTTCTTTAACTCGTTAGGTCTTACACCTCCAAGAGGTGTTCTGCTGCATGGCCACCCTGGTACCGGTAAAACACTTAGTGTGAGGGCACTAATAGGAGCATGCTCTCAAGGTAACAGAAGGATTGCTTATTTTGCTCGAAAAGGTGCTGATTGTTTGGGTAAGTATGTTGGTGATGCCGAGAGACAGTTAAGACTTCTGTTTCAGGTAGCTGAACGATGCCAACCTTCTATCATATTTTTTGATGAGATAGATGGTTTAGCGCCTAGTAGATCCAGACAACAAGACCAGACACACAATTCAGTTGTGGCAACTTTGCTTTCATTGCTTGATGGATTGAAATCGCGAGGTTCAGTTATAGTGATTGGAGCTACAAATCGTCCTGATGCTATTGATCCTGCTCTTAGGAGACCGGGAAGGTTTGATCGTGAGATATACTTTCCGCTACCAACCTTTGAGGATAGATCTGCTATTCTGTCGCTGCACACGAAAAATTGGCCAAGTCCAATTTCAGGTGCATTCCTGTCACTTATTGCTAGCCAAACTGTTGGATATGCTGGTGCTGATCTACAGGCAATCTGCACACAAGCTGCAATAAATGCTTTGAAAAGAACCTGCCCATTACATGACATTTTGCGATCTGCTGAGAAAGGTGTTGAGCATGGACGAGTTCCTTTACCATCAGTTCTCGTGGAGGAAAGAGATTGGTTAGCTGCTCTTGCGGCTGCTCCCCCACCTTGTTCGCAAAGAGAAGCAGGGATGGCTGCAAATGATCTAGTTTCCTCACCTCTAGATTCCTTTCTTGTACCAAGCCTTGTTAAACCATTGGCACAACTGCTTATTTCTCTGTATTTGGATGAGCGTGTATGGTTGCCCTTGTCCCTTCTTAAGGCATCTGGCTGTATTAAGGAAGTTGTGTTCTCATCCATGGAAAGGAATAGTGTACCCCACACTTTCTGGTCATCCTATCTTAATTCTTTGATCCAACAGAAAGACATTGCAAGTAAAATTAAAACAATCCTGTCAAAATGTGGCCTAGTATCTACACAACTAGGAAGTCACGATTCAATGTTGCCAAGCCTTGAAACACAAGAGAATTTTTCTGGCAGCCGATTAAATTCCACTGGTTCCCATATGAAAGGAGGGTTACCACATAAGTTATCGGGCTTTCGAGTTTTAGTTGCTGGAGCACCCAGATCAGGTCAGCAGCACCTAATTCGTTGCCTACTTCATGGTTTTACGGGCCAGATTGTAATACACAAGCTTGATCTTGCAACTATGGCGCAGGAGGGAAATGGTGACATTTTTAATGGACTGACACAGATTCTTTGTAAGTTACTGGTTTCCTTTATTTTCGTCTACTTTTGAAATGTTCACTGACAGAACAATAACTGACTGAATTTGTATTTTTCTTGCAAAGATGGTGATAATCTTTTTCACCTCTATATGTTGTTTATTTGCTTTATACTGTCAAAACATGTGGAAGTGTGACTGATGCGTATGTGAATGAATGTCTACTCAAAAAGTAATCTTAATACAGGACTACAGGACTCAACTACTACTCTTTTCTACCTTTAGTTTAGATGAAGTTGAATATGCATATTTTTTTCTCTCTATTTTTTATTGTTGCAAAAGCTGCTTACCTAAGAACCTACAATTAGATGAAGCTGGACATGTGAGTGCTATTTTTTTTTAAATTTGGGTTACTCGAGCTTCATCTTTACTTTGAGAGTCTATTGCAGACGATAAGATACTTGAGCTCATTACTTTTTAAAAACATCCTCCTAGTTCGCAAAGCAGATATTTGGGCTTACTAATTGTATATCTCTTTTATTGATTTAACAAAAATCAGATAGGCCCACAATTTATAATTTTCTTTATTGATAATAATTGAAGAATGGCCTATATCTGGTCCTGCACCCTACGACCTACAACTGTGCTGGTACAGTGGTGCACGTAGCCACATATGTTTCCCTGGCACACCTAGTTTAGTAGAAGAAATGTACCAATTTTGACCGCACTGTGAGATCCAGTAACCATTGTATGACAGTTGATATAACAGTTATACATTGATTTTGATCCATAAAGAACATAAAAAATTGAACTGATGCATGCAAGAAACATGGAACATTTAGTTGACAAAGTATCTAAACACATGCTCTAAAGATCAGCAAGGCACCTGTTGTCACTTACAAGCTTTGTTTGGCTTAACCAGAATCCTAGTTCAGCCACTGTTTGAGTTTACAAGCAACTTCCTGACAAGGAGTCTATCATAGTCGAGGCATTGTCAGACGTTAATTTAGATTTATGCAATACATTGAACTACATGTCTTTCATTTCAGGAGAAATGGAAATTGTGTTCTTCACCATCCCTTATAATTGATTACAATTAGACCTCTGTATACTATTCTTATGGTACAATATATTATTTTTTTCACTGGAGATAAGTATTGACATCTTTTGTGTGTTTTTTTTTTCTCTTCTCTTGATCAGTAAAATGCCTAAACCTTGGAAGATGCATCATCTACATGCCTAGAATTGATTTGTGGGCAGTTGATAAGGTCCGTGATCAGACAGAAGATAATATGCTCAATAGCGGGACAAGAAATTTAGCATCCTCAACCACCAATCACATAAGAAAATGTTCTGAAGTTTGGAACGCGTTGATGGAGCAGATGGATTCATTGTTAGCTTCTGTATCAATAAGTGTTCTGGTAAGGCCTATATACACTATTCACACCACATGCTTCTTTATTGGTTTTTGTCCATGGTTTAGTAATCTTCTTGTTTCTGTAAAATGTTACAAAGGAACAGAGCATGTGAATTGATGATTGTAATTAACATTGGCCAAGTTTCTATTTTGTTGTTTTCTCACCTCTATGACAACATTGGTATCTAAATTTTCTCAAAGTGGCACAGACTGTCTGAACCTGTTTAACTGGTCAAGTTTCTAGCTAAGCTGCTACTGTTTTGGAACCCAGTTTTGAGCTACTTATAGTTGTAGATAGCCATTGTCCCATGTGAATTATGGTTATTGCTCTTAGCCATGGTCCCTAATTTTCTAAGAATTAAGATTGGGTGGTAATATTTTATAGTAGCCTGATTTTCTTTATTAGTTTATGCACACCATCGGATGATAAGCTAACATTCTGTTTTGTAGTCCACTAGTGACATGAGGTTTCAAGATCTTCCTAGTGGAGTAAGAGGTTTCTTCAGCACACATGTTGTGGATCAATGCCTTGCTTCTTCAGAACACACAATTCCAAGATTTTCTGTGAATGTTGACAGTCGCTGTAACTTGGATGAGATGATTGATTCATGTGCTTTCCGCTTATCTCATGACTTGATTCAATATCATCTTCAATGTTTGCATGAAAAATCTCATAAGAATAATCCCCATGAACAAAAAAAAGTCGTTACTTCCCTGGAAATCAGTATACAAGGTGAATCTAAGTCCAGTGAGAATGAGCAGCCCTTGCGTGGAGTTGCTTCTAGGGAGAATCCAGCTCTACTGACTACAAGCATGGCTCAACAGGAACCACCACCATCTAATGTGGATGATAAAGTCGAAAATGTTCAGAAACGTTTCGAGAACACAGTTCAAAGATATCCTTCTAGTAGGATTGTAAAAGGCAACGAGTCACTTGCTATTGTTGCTTTTGGAATTCAGATACTGCAGCACCCACAATTCTCTAAACTTTGTTGGGTTACTTCGAAGCTACAGGAAGGCCCCTGCACTGATATAAATGGACCATGGAAAGGCTGGCCATTTAATTCCTGTTTGTTGCATAGCACCTCACCTGATAAGCTAGTAAATGGAGGAAATAATGTTGTTAAGGGCAAGGAAAAGGCTCTCTATGTGAGAGGGTTGGTTGCTATTGGCTTATTAGCTTATAGAGGTGTCTATGAGTCTGTTATTGAAGTCTGTGCTGAGGTGAGAAAGGTATTGGAACTGTTAGTTGGACAGATCCGAACTAAAATTTTGGCAAAGAGAAATCGGTTTCGGTATTTTCATATTCTGTCTCAAGTAGCATATCTAGATGATATTGTGAACAGCTGGGCATACACCTACCAAAGGTAGATTAAAGCTTTATTTTCTTTTTTCTGTTTCTAATGAGTCTCTCACTCCTTTCTTAGTGCTTACAGTCTGCAAAAAGTTGTTGACACCTGCATGTTGCTTGTGTAGATCATTGGAAAAGCTGAGCTAATGCTTTTATTTTCTAATACATACAGATTACATGTTAATAGCAGGACAGGAACATCAGGCACAAAGAGTTCGTGTTCCAAAGAGTGTCAAAGCACCAGGCATGCTGCAGAAACTAATGTACAAGTTGCTGCTGCTGGCAGCTCTGCTGGGGCTGAAGACATTACAGCCCAACACACACAGGACTGTGAAGTTGTTCCTGGTCCCATTGAGATGCAAGACAATCCGGTTCAGTGCACCACAGAGCAACTTGGAATCCATACTACGGCCGATGACCTTGATGATGACCATGTGACATCTATATCCAGCAAGGATGCAGTGGAACACAATCTTGTCCATTCAGCTTCACCTGAGGTGCATAGGTGTAACCTTACACATGCTGATACAGCAACAAATGATGGAGAACACAGTCGAGCTCGAGCAAACAATGATGGGAAAGTGTCTGATTCAACCTATGTTGAAGAGAACTGCAGACAAGATATTCAAAGATCTGAAAATCTCACAGAATCTGTTGAAAACTTAAATAATCTGCGGAAGTTAGGAAATTCTGTTGGATCCTCTGTAAGCGCTGACAATACAGGAATACTAAGAAATGTTATTTCTTCCGAAGCTTATGGCAATGATAATGCATTGAACAGGAATAATCCTCTGAATGATGTGGAATCTAGTCATTCGATTGATGGTCAACTACAATATGACATGAATAATCTTTTAGTTTCAAAATCTGCATGTCTCTACAAATGTTGCTCTGCATGCTTCCGTGCTGTTTATAAGACAGTTCGTGACACTTTATCAAATTCCCTAAGGCCTAGTCTGCATTGCTTAACAGTTGATGATATGCATGACATTCTGTCATCTTGGTGTCTGAATCTTTTAGCAACTGTTAGAAAATGCTATAGCTCTCAAGATGAGATCAGCTGTGAAGAACTTGTCGAAAAAAGACCCAAAAAACCCTGCTTGGAGCATTGTTCTTGTCAGGATGATTTTCGTCATCTTTCAAGGGAGTGCGTATGCCACTTGGAAAGCAATGAGGATACTGAAACGGAAAATACTGATTGCTCGTTGGGACAAACTTTAAGCTTTTGTTTTAAGGATGGTGTATGGGTGCCATCGGATCTCACTGCAGAAACAATTCTTCATTGCAGTTTCAGGAGATTCTGCATTTGCTCAATATTAGGAACAATTTCTATGCTCAGTCAATTCTCCAGCTGATGATATCAGTATGCCGATACAACAATACAGAAAGTACTTTAATTCTCTAGGTGCCACAGTGCTGATTTTGCCCTGAGTTGGCCTGGCTCCAGTGTTGCACATGTCACAAGGTCATCTGGATATCTTCTGTTGGTTGATTGGAATTTCTCACCCTAGATGAACTTCTGAGAATAATCATGTAGTCTTGTGGCAAATGAATTGCCTTTACCTGCTATTGTCAGTAGCGGAATGCTGACTGCTGTAGATGCCTCACAGTCTGGACATTTGGAGAGAAGCTAAGCTATCCATCTTCCGTTTTCAGTGAAGTTACTCTGTTGTACTGGTGCTGCTGGGGTTTGTATGGTTAGATAATTATTTATGCCTTCCTACTTCTGATTATATGATGAATTACAGCTCAATTAAGCCATCGAGTTGAAATGAGATTGAATCTTATAGCATTTTAAGTTGAAACTGCTAAAACTGGTCACCGGTATGCTTTTTATTGAGCATCTAACATCCAGCATGATGAATCTTTGTAGTTATGAACACACTGTTTTAAATGTAAGAGATTGAAATAGTATTTTGTAACTGCTTCTAGGAATGTAAACAAGTTCAGTAGAGGCTGTTGGCAATGGAGACAAAATTGTCATTCCTGTTTGTTACAATGGTGTGACCTTTACAGATTACCTCTAATGTTTTCTTTTAAGAAACTTTAAGGCAATGTTAGATGCAAGTAGTAAACTTTATTTGGATTTTTAAAAGTTTAGTATTTTACTGAATAATTCATATACTATTTGTTTCACATATTACATATATATAGTTAACCTCCGATATTTGCACTGTAAAACAACACTGTTTTCTAGGTTAGAGCCACTGGAAATCTTAAAAAAAAAACACTCAGAAGACTGGCTTTGTCTTGAGCCAAGGCACCCCCATAGGTGTGCCTAGGTGGTTGAACCTTGTCCATGCATATATATTAGCACATCCATGAGTTTCATGATCACAGCTCATCTTCCTCCATCTCCAATTTGTCACTTCACACAAAGCCTAGGTACTAGGTGACACAGTGCTGTGTCACCTTGGTGTCGCCTAGCTCTGTCTTTTGAAACAGAGTTAGGAAGCCTTGGTGACCTTAGGGTCAAGTGGTAAACTACCACCTATTGGATTTCTCATAGAGCTATAGGCATGCTAAGAATTAATCGGATCAATGTTTGGCTTTGGCCATGGTTTATGGGCACCGCAATTTTTTTTTTGTTGGACTAGGGCTAGCAGTAGCAGATCCACATTTTTTTTTGAACTGTACAGCGGGGGAGGTCCCCACTTAGATTTTACCTGGTGGGATTTTCTTTATTGGCTGTGGTTTATTGTGCCGTTAGCCAGAGCTAAGCATAAATCACAACATTTACAGCAGCCACTAGCTAGGGAACCTTATCGTTTGTGTCAGGAGGAGTATTTATATTTCTTACATTTGTCTTGAAAAGCATCACACAGCCAACTCGTTTTAACCAATCGAGCTAATTTTAAACTGATCTTGTGCTGCCTAGGCAGTGAGGAGCTGAGGATTATACCTAGGTGAATGAAAAAAAACAGTTTCCAAGTGGATACGAAGGGTGTAGCAATAGCTTTGTTGGTTTATTCTTAGTTTGTATATTTTTAAAGCCCATTGTTAAGCAAAGTAATGTGTGATGTCTTGACTGTTGATTCCACTCTCAAGGTTATATCCTGCTTCTTATGGCTTCCAAATCTTTGCTTCTTTCATCCTTTTCACCAGAAGGATGCATCGTACCACTCATATGGGGTTGTATGTACAACATCAAACAGCGAGCATGAATTGCACTGCAATGTGGTGGTTTCAAGTTTATTTGACCTCTTTTGTATATTTTTTATGCTGTAAGCCTCATCAGAACAACAATCACTACTAGTTCGTTTTTTAACAGAATGAGAAGGGAGAGAGCTCAAGTAATGGCATCCAAAAAAAATGGTTTGACTTAGTACGGCTTGTGCTCTAGGTCGAGGTCAAGTTGTCTCTGTTTCAATAGGCGCGTATAAACACTCTGTTAAGGCGTGAGTGGGTGTTTGTGTTCGGTTTGTTGTAAGGGTTCTACTATAGTTTCTAGAGTCTCCAAAACTAGCTTTGACCCTTAATTCCTTGTATATGTGGATCCAATGCTGTAGAGTAAAATTTATATTATTTGAGTAATTTTTGGCTGAAGATTATGAGCTTTGAATCTTAAAATGCACGCACACCTTATAAAAAGAAATGGAGGCAGTATGTGACATGGGGTATAGGAAAGAATCTAAGATGATCAATTCCATACCATTTTCTAGCTTTTGGCAGATCTAAGCAAAGTTTCACGCCACAGAGGATTGAAGCTATATTTTTGCAGGGCCCTTTTGCATTAAACTTGAAAAGAATGAAGTGACATATCAATGATATTTGGTGTTAATTGTTGCTATAAGAAGAGTGCTCCTATTGCAGGTAGTATGTTTTTGGCTCACCGTTCAATGGTTTTTTTTTTTTAAATATGAAAGATATTTTTTATTAGAGTTCTTTGGTGATTTTCTAGCATGTTTCAAAATATTCTAGAAAAAAAGTTGCAGTACTAGGAGATCCTAGTTTTTGTCTTTGAACAAAATGATTTTTACAACCTCTGGCCTCCAATACAAAGTTACAAACCCCATCAGGATGCCAAACACAATTATAAAAGTAGCAAGCCAAAAGTCCGGACAATACTTGTAATGTTTCCATTTCATTTATGACAGAGCATAATGTACAAATGACATTGTTGGTTCTCTTCTAAGCATGATATGTCTATTTGTACCTTTTGGTCTTTATTCTTGCTTCTGTTCCATTTGGTTATAGGTCATAAAAAATATGCAGGGTGATTATCTTCATCATTGTACACCATGAGGTCTTTTAAAATTTGATCCATTGTTGGCCTCTTGCCTCTCTCTTCAAGACATGAAACAGCTATTTTCACCATCACTGTTGCTTGCTCATGATTAAAATGCCCTTTGAGTCTAGCATCAACTATATCCAGGTCAGCCCCCCTAGCGAGCATCTGTTTGACCTGCTGAACAAACTGCATAAAGTCCATCTCTTCAAAATCTATCGTTATCCCACTCGAAACCCTCCTCCCAGTCACAATCTCCAGAAGCACAACCCCGAAGCTGTAAACATCTACCTTTGCATTGATTGGCAAATTCAGTGCCCATTCTGGTGCCATGTAGCCCTTTGTTCCTCTCATATGAGTGAAAGTGAAGCTAGGACTGTCTCTCTTTGAAAGCTTGGACAATCCAAAGTCTGCTATCTTTGCTTCAAAATCTCGGGTCAGCAGTATGTTTTGTGGTTTTACATCACAGTGGACAACCCATTCCAGACATTCATGATGGAGGTATGCAAGGCCCCTTGCTGTTCCCAAGGCAATCTTGAATCTTTGGCTCCATGATAGCAATGTTTCAGCACACCTGTCTCCAAAAAGGTACTTATCCAATGACTCGTTCTCAACATACTCATACACTAATAACCTGTGTTTGCCCTCTGAGCAAAATCCCCACATCCTGACTAAATTGATATGATTGATCTTCCCAATTAAAGTCACTTCTGCCCAGAATTCCTCTTCGCCTTGTCTAACATCTGTAAGCTTCTTTATTGCCACTACTTTCTTATCTTCAAGTACTCCTCTATAAACTGTACCACTGCCACCGTTTCCTAGCTCTTCTTTAAATTTACCTGTTGCTTCCACCAGCTCACGGTATGTGAATCTCCTGAATTGGCTTGTTATCATTTTGTAACCTTCCTCCATCGACTTGGGTATGTTGTGCATTTTGAAAAGGAAGTACCACCCTGTCATGATGAAAAGCAGCTCAACTGCCCCTAATATAATGGCAAATATGTAGAAGTATGCCCAGTTTTTGTTATCAGAATGTTTCATGTATGCATCTTCAGATACTAGCATAACCTTGGCATTATTTGGGCTGCAGGTAAGACTGGAATGTCTGGAGGCTGAAGATCTTGAAGTGACCTTCTTAGGAAGTTTGATGTAGTTGTCTCCGGGAAAATATGGATAAACCTGGCCATTGTAAAGTCGGTCTTTAGTGTAACATAGACCTTCTCCAGCTTTGTATGTGAAAGATAAGCACAAGCAGCTGTCCAGGCATATCTGCATGCATTCTTCAAATGAGATTGATTTGTTTGAAGTCAGATCAAAACCATAAAAGTCACCATGGGGAATCTTGATGAATATAAAATCTTCTTGTGGTTGTCCACAGTTGATACTGAATGTTGGCTTGCATCCATTGTTCCAGCTCATCGTATCATTCATCTCATATCCTGGAGGACAGCTGCATCTGAGACCCTGTGACTGTGAGTACTCACAAATTCCATTTTTTCCACATAACCCATGCACATAGCACATCTGCAGTAATGCCTCCCCTGTGATAGTCCAGTTGCCATTTGATGCATTCAAACTGTACATTCTGAAGTTGCCATCATAGTCAATGGTGATCCTCCTCTTGATCCCGGACCCTGAATCTAAAGCTGTCATCTTGAACCCATCGCTTGACCGGAATATGCCTTTGTCGTCCAGAACGGCAACCTTGCTGCTATTGAATCTAGTCCTGCCATTTTGAAGTGCATTGTAATCTGGACTTGGCCAGTATATGCTCGTGATCTCTGGTCCATCGTACAGGAGCCGTAGGACATTGTCATTGTCAAAATAGAGGATATGATGACCAGATGGAGAGACCAACTTCGTCTCTCTTGTCAGAGGCTGTGAAGGAAGCAAGGTGTCAGTTGGTGAGTCGAAGCTCTGCCATACTACCTGATCAGTAGATTCCCTGATGACAAGGTTGCCGCTGTTGAGGAGAGCTACAGTGGTGTGCTTTCCCCAATTTGTCTTGCTCTGCCACACCGTGGAGCCGTTGACATCGTTAAGGAGCAGGTTCCCTTCACGGGTGAAGGAAATCTTTGAGCCATGGCCGTTTACTGGATTGCCAAGGTTCGCTGTCCAGACAACAGTCTTGTCAGTGGTGTGGGTGAACCAGATGGAGAAGTAGTAGGCGTTGGTGCCTTCTCCAGATGAGTAGAAGCCGCACGAGAAGGTTGTGTCCGGAGAGCCCAGGAAGATCTTCCCATGATCTACTCGCAGGGATGTGCCTGTGCCCCTGACCTGCCATGGGGATGCACTGGAGAACAAAGGAGCTAAGAGGAATGAAAGAAAGATTGGGTGGAGGAACCATTGCTTGTTGGCTGCCATCTTTATCTGGTCGGAGCGAGGAGGGGAAGAAATAGATCCAGCTCTCCTCTGTAGCCACTAGCCAGCCACGGGGCTCCTTCAATCATTACTGCCTCGTGCCATTGTTATGACTGAAGGACGGTACCAAAGGTGAGTTTGTCTAGCTCGCACTGCTATCAGCACTTGAGTACCGATCTCATCTTGTGATCTTGATTTCTATTTGATTGTTGGGGTCATGACATAGTGTGCGACCTTCTTTTTATCTTTCCTCTATACACAAGGAATCGGATTCTTTGTGCAGAAAATCCCTCAGCAGAACTCGCTTTTACTTTTTTTGATGAGGAAAGGAATTTTCTTTCCGCCTGTCATTTGATGTGGATTTCCTCTGTGCGGTCCAAAGAGGTAAAAATGAGTGACCTGACCTAGTATAGCATGGAGGTAGGTTGTTAGAAAGCGTAATTCTTGATCGATTTGTTCCTTTATTGATTTGTGGAGGATCTCCACGAGCTTACCACATAAGACTGTTTACTAGCAGCCTACAAGGTTTCTATGTTCTCATGTGATGCTGATCGGCATGTTCATGGTCAGTTTCATATTTTCATTATCTGTCAGCAATCCTACTCAACAGTCAATACCATTGGATACATGGATTCCCTATGCCTCTATTTTTTATTCTCAAGCGGAAGCAAAGTGTCAAATAGTTAAGATTTGTTTCTATCGAGGAACGTTGTTGATAGAAAACATAAACCTTGGTTGATTTGTTTCTTGTTTTTTGTGGGGATCTCCACGTGGTCACCACAATCTAGAGTGTACTCTGTATCGTTGGTTCGTTGCCCCTCCAATGTTGTATGTTTCCATGTGATCAGCTCAGCGGGCATGTGACTCGTAAATGGGAACAATGTGGCAAACGACGACTTGCTTAACCTGCACGGTTTTGTTTCGTCAACCCGATGGACATATTTTCATGAACGTCCAACGCGATGCCGTCAAAATTTCTATCCGCGTTTGGTTGTTGCAACAGGAACCCAATCTGTATGGTTTGGTGTTGGGTCGTTATCTGCACTCTCGAGCAGTCGAGCCTCTCGCTTTTCAATTGTCTGCACTCTGCACGTTATCTATACCGAGAACAGGGCGAATCAGCCAGGTCCTTGAGATCTTGCCAGTAATTAATTTGATGCCGATTGGATCTGATTTCTGTGGGCAAGGTCGTCTCGACGTGTCTCTTCTCGTTACATCCCAGTGACGGCTCAGTGCTCTTAATTATGTCACCGTATGATATTGTAATCTCATGTGTCCTCCTATTCAGCAGTTCATTTGCCTCATGCAGGTGACGGTGCGAGAGCTGGTCGAATCCACGAGCACGCAGCCACGCACACGCGGGAGAACCCAGCTTGCGATTTGCCCCATTTAACGTGCAGTTGACGTGAATGGTAAAAACCAATAACGGAGTAACCTTTCTATGGTAAATTTCTAAAGACTAATTTTTAATAGTATTTTTTAAAAAGTTTGGATCTTTCGATGCTATGAATCCAAATTTTCCTTATAAAAAGGGAGTGTCTAGGTCACTTAGAGTGAAACTATCATTCTCTTCACTGGGGTTTTTGGGTCATTGGATTCTAAATGGATGGTTTAGATTCATCCACCTTTTCTCCTTATCTTCTTTCTCCTCTTCTCCTTCTTCCTCCCTCCACTAGCCCCCACGCCGCCGCTCATCCCCACTGCCCCCCCTCCGGCGAAGACCTAGCCTGCTCGTGCCAGCCACGACGCTAACCCTCCCGTCGTTGCCTCCCCGAGCTCCATGCCGCCACCGCTACCATGGACCAACCACCTTCCTCGCCGCTGGCCATGCCCCCTCCCCCCTACCTCTTCTGCCAGGCCGGCCATTCATTGCCGAGCCTTCTTCTAGGGCCGACGGTGATCCCCCCTGGAACTCTAACCTTGGACCTTAACCTCGCTGGAGGCTTATCGGAATCTCGCCAGAGTTGGGGAAGAAGAGGTCTGAGTGATGATTTGAGATAAGTAAAGAATTTGAGTGAGGAGAGCCTCCGAATCACTTAGGTGAGCTTTAGCTTTCTTCAGCTTTTTTTTATTGGCAGTTCACGTTCAATATTTTAATGGTATTTTTCTAAATTTTTTATCTCACGATGCTATGGGTCTAATTTTCCCTTTTTTATGAAGGACCAGACCGTGCCTTGTTTTTTTTTGGAAGATTTAGTTAAGTGTAAATTTTGCTCCGTGGCTCCGTGTGATAGCATCGCAGAAACAGCGCGGTGTCGTGTGCGGTGTGCCTCGTGCCGTCGTGCGGGTACGTTTGGATGTGTACAAATGAAGGGACACCAATTGGACATTTGGGCTCTCACTGTCTCACAAGCCGACCCAGTTGCTATCAGCCAAAAATTCCAACGTCATCTGGCCGTGCCCCGACCACGACGCGCCGCCGCTCCCCCGCCGTCCGCCTTTCGCGCCATCTCAATGGTCCCGCGCTGCAGCACCTGCAATGAGCGTAAGGATTTAAGCCCTCTCGTCCTCTTCACCTTCGGACGCACGCGGCTGCTGCTGGCACTGCGCTCATTAGCTATCGACAGTTCGACACCCGTCGGTCTTGCGCCCGGTTTCTGTTCCGGCCAGCGCTGGCGGCGTGACGCGCCTGCTGAAATTGCTCGTATGTGGATTAGACCTATGGCACATCAGCTTAAGATCCACTCGAAGAAAAATAGTCCCCGCGCACTCGATCAATATAGAGCTTTTGGCGGCTAGGGCTGCGTGCTGCCCAGAATGCTGTAAATCTGTGGTGTCTGGTTATGCATCGTTACTCGGCTCTGTTTCCATACCTTATTTGGTTCCAGTTCTGGATAAAATCGAGAATCAAATTATGCCCCCCTCATGAAATTCAAGCGACAAAATTGGTGTTAGATGCTCGGCAGTGGTCTCTGGACAAATGAAATTTCTCCAGTTTTGAGAAAAAGAAATGCCATCACTTATTGAGTCATTGTGTGTTTCTACATAACCCATAATTTAATCAATTATGATGCTACCGTTAAGGGGCAATCAATATTTTTATGAAGACAGTTCCATGTTTGTTGGTGATGAGAACACCATATAAAATATGTATGTTTACCTATTTGACAAAGTCCTGTATTTAAATTCCTGTGTTGCAAGGTGGGCTCAATGTTTCAAGGCCACAAGCTTCATCATCAGAGAACCTGTGCAAGGAAGGCAGTGGCCCCATTTACTGCAGAAAAGAGGTTGTTTCCAGTAAATTGTGGGGATGTTGCTTCCTCAGGTAAAAGCACAGTTTCCTTGTATGTCATTATGTACAATGATATCCTTTGAGTACCTTTTCTACTAATGGAAGGGATAAGAATTATTAGTATTTGTGAACATACTGTGCCGAACATTGTGATGGTAAAAATGTTTAGGGAGATGAATGTCTTGGGCTGTGCTCCTCTGCTCTTTAGAAATATTGACTTCATTACATTCAAAGATCACAATCTCCACATTTTACAGTACACTTATTCAACATCTCTTTTCATGTTATCTGATTGTTCCTTTAATAGCATGATCAAAGGTACGTTTGTCATGAAACTTGTTATACTTGCAGCTGAAATCTTTTCCTCTGTTGCAAGTCAATATGAATAAGCAGGATGGCAGTCGTCTTCATCATCACATGACATGAGCACCTTGACAATTTCATCCATTGTTGGCCTCTTGCTTCTTTCTTCAAGGCATGAAAAGGCTATTTTCACCATTGCAATTGCCTGCTCTGTATCAAAATGGCCATGCAACCTATCATCAACAATATCACTGATATTCCCAGTAGCCAGAATATGTTTAGCCTCCTGGACAAACTCCAGAAAATCTATTTGTCTTTCCTCTAATATTATGCCACTTGAAACCCTGATTCCAGTCACAATCTCCAGAAGCACAACCCCATAACTGTAAACATCAACCTTTGCATTAATTGGCAAATTCAGTGCCCATTCTGGTGCCATGTAGCCCATTGTGCCTCTCATATGGGTGAAATTGAAGCTAGTGCTATCTCGCTTCGCAAGCTTGGCCAGTCCAAAGTCTGCTATCTTTGCATCAAAGTCTCGTGTTAGGAGTATGTTTTCTGGCTTCACGTCACAGTGAACAACCCACTCAAGGCATTCGTGATGAAGATAGGCAAGCCCCCTTGCAGTTCCCAGCGCAATCCTGTACCTTTGGCTCCAACCAAGCAGGCTTTCAACACTTCTCTCACCAAAGAGGTACTTATCCAGTGACTCATTCTCCACATACTCATATACTAATAGCCTGTTTGTCCCTTCTGAGCAAAATCCCCACATTCTGACTAAGTTTATGTGATTGATTCTTCCAATAAGAGTCACTTCTGCCCAGAATTCCTCCTCTCCCTGGTGAACATCTGTAAGCTTCTTTACTGCCACTATTTTATTTGCTTCTAGCACTCCTCTGTATACGATTCCTGCTCCTCCTCTCCCAAGCTCTTCTTTGAACTTTCCAGTTGCTTCCCTCAATTCTCGGTATGTAAACCGCCTGAACTGGTTTGTAATCATCTTGTATCCGTCCTCCATTGATTTGGGTATATTATGCTTCTTGAAAAAGAGGTACCAGCCTGTCACAATGACTAGCAACTCTAGAGCTCCCAATATTGCAGCAAAGACATAGAAATATATCCAATGTATGTTGTCCTTCTTTGTTCCATACATATTTGCCGATCCTAGCATAATCTCAGAACCCGAGGGTCTGCAGGTAAGGCTTTCTTGTTTAGAGGATTTGGATGTCAAACTGTTTGAATTCTTTGGTACTTTCATATAGTTGTCTCCAGGGAAATACGGGTATACCTGACCATTGTAAAGTAAATCTTTATTGTAACACAAACCATCTCCACCCTTGTATGTGAAAGATAAGCAGGTAGCCGTGTTCAAGCAAATGTTCCAGCATGCTTCAAACGAGATGGATGTATTGGAGGACAGATCAAAGCCATAGTAGTCAGCATGTGGTTGCTTGATAAATGTAAAATCCTCAGGTGCTTGGTTTTTGTCAATCGAGAACATTGATCTGCATCCTTTGTTCCAATTTGTTGGATCAACCATCTCATAATCTGGAGGACATCTACATCTGAGACCACCAGAGTAGTCACAGAGCCCATTCTTTCCGCATAGCCCATGCACATAGCACATTTGTATGACAGCTTGCCCTGTGACGTTCCATTTCCCCGTTGATTCATTCAAGCTGTACATTCTGAAATTACCATCATAATCAATTGTGATCCTTCTCTTGATTCCTGGACCTGAATCTGAAGCCTCTATCTTAAACCTATCACTTGACACAAAATTACCCATGTCATCTAGAACTGCTATCCTGGTGCTGTTGAACCTATTGCGGCCATTTTTTTCAGCATCATAATCCGGACTTGGCCAGTAGATGCTTGTGATCTCTGGGCCGTCATACAACATCCGCAAGACGTTGTCGTTGTCGAAATAGAGGTGATGGTAACCAGAGACTAACCTTGTGTCCTTTGTCAGGTTCTGTCCGGGGAGCAAGGTGTCAGTTGGAGAATGGAAGCTCTGCCACACGATGTTGTTGCCCGAGTCATTGATCACAAGGTTACCGCTGTTGAGGAGGGTGACTATCGTGTGCTTGCCCGAAGATGTCTTGCTCTCCCACACCATGGAACCATTGGTATCCGTGAGTATCAGGTTGCCATCATGGTTCAGCGATATCCTGGAGCCATATTTGTTCACAGGAGAGTAGCTACTCTCTGCGGAGTAGGGGTTTGCCGTCCAGACGACGGTTCTATTGTAGTGCTTGTGGTGTACCAGATGGAGAAGGTGAGGGCATTTGTGCCAAGCTCATGGAAACCGCAAGAGAAGGTTGCATCTGGCGAGAGGAGGAAGACCTTGTCATGATCCTCTCCTCTAATGTGTGAACCGGTGGTCATGATCTGCCATGGCGAAGCACCAGAGCAAATCGGGAAGGGGAGCAGTGGGAGAGCGATGAGATATAGCAATACAGCCATTCTTCTCTTCAGGAAGCTCTCCTGGCCATGGAAGTTTAGGGGTACAGGTTGGTAGCTTTAATTCTGGTTTAGCTCCTCGCAGTTTAACTAGATGACGACACGCATTAACGCATATACTATGTTCGATGCTGACTTAGTTGAAAACTGACCCAGGAGGGCAAAAACTGCAGGCGGGTCCAGGTGTACACACTGTATTCTTTTGCAGTTTCGTTTTTTTTTTTTTTGAATGACGTCAAGTGATGGGAATGATTGCGTTTGTGGAAGAGGATAAGCGACAGTAGGGAATACATCTAATAATTGTCTAATGGACCGGTGGATTTTGTTTTTGAGAGGATGGCCTTCAAATTGTTATTTATGTGAATTTGAGTGCTCCAACACTTGGATAAACCAAAATTTTATCGGAGTCAAAGTTAAGTGGCTAGATTATATATTACCAAATGTTTGATGCCGTAATAGCTGATCTGGAGTCAGATTTCGCCCATGTCACGTGTTTAATATTCGATGGACTTGTCGTAGCAAACAAGAACGCTGCAATTTCTTGGGACACTAATGTATCCTTTTTCTTTGATGCTATGTTGATAATGTGACTCAAGTCGTACACTATTTGAATCCATTCTTTCTCGATTGGCATTGAGCATCTTTGGAAAAAGTCGAAGATTTGACACCAACCAGTTTTTCCCGGCGTAAACTTGCGCGCCGACGGCGTCGTGTGCCGAAAGTTTAAGCCACTAGCCAAATGCCCATATGTATCACTGAACTTCTGGCCCCTTCTGAAATTTATGTGCCGTCTGTAACGTACTTGATAAAACCGTATCTTTTGTTAGCAGAAGTTAAAGACAATTTGGATGTTCTTGACTTCTTATTTTCCCTAGGAAATTTCAAAATCGGCAGTAATGTCAGATGTTTATTTTTGAAGTTAAAGTAATGTCAGATGTTCTTCATCTGGAAGCCGTGTCAGAGTGTAGTTTGGATGCCTTACTGTTATTGTGGAAAACGTCGTAAGGCCATGTTCAGATTCCCAACTTTTTACTATTCATTCCAACTTTTCACTATTCATTCTAACTTTTTACTATTCCTCCCTCACAAAACACGTTTCCCAGCGAATGCTACAGTGTTTTTCTTATGCTACAGTATTTTTTCCTACAATCTAAACACACCTGAAAGATGTCCTTGCGACTTGTGGGAACAGCTGCTAGTTTGACGGAACGACTTGTGGGAACAGCTACTAGTTTGACGGAACGACTTGTAGCATCTCAATTCATTGTTCCCTTATTTTTTTCCTTACTAAATCTTTCCAGAATAAAGCACCCAGTCATCTTCCTCTCGACTTCATCATGTGGGCATCTTAACAAGAACAGGCCACGTTTTTGACCGCCTGGTCTGATCCTGCAGGAGCAACCACCTAATCGAATAGTCCTCGTTCTGCTAGGTCACATTCTTGCTACTCTGACTGTAACTACACTCAAAGCACATATTCAATTAACAGGAAAAATGCTTATATTTCTCAATCAATCTCAGAAAAAAAATATTACTCTAATAACCTCTATTAGTTACATATATCTAGTAGGGCAGAAATATATCTAGAAGGGATCGGCTGATCGCAAGGTTCGTGCACGGGTTGCAGCTTCTTGACCTGCTCCATTTAACGGTGATGTCACTGTCACCGAGCAGTCGTTTTCTTGGTAGTGAATGGTAATCAGAGCACTCTAAGACCATGTTCATATTCCTAAATTTTCACTATTTATTCCAACTTTTCACTATTCATTCTAACTTTTCATTATTTCTCCCTCACAAAACACGTTTCCCAGCGATGCTACAGTGTTTTTCCGATGCTACAGTGTTTTTTCCTACAATCTAAACCCGCAGTAACTGCAGTTGTTGCACCTTCAGTTATTCTATCACCGCCGGAACAGCTCTGTTGTAAACAACTGAGCATGACCACTTATCAGTATCTAGGTTTCACACTTTATTATTTTCGTCTATCGCCATCATTAGTTATTAGTATAGTATTTGTTTAATTGTTTGGAGGATTGTGGTTGGTTTACCAACCGGTAGCATGCATTTGTTACTCGCTATCGCGACGATCTGACCCAGCGGTAATCTTTTCTCTCAGTATCAGTGTGACAACGTCAGAGCATTTAGTGAATAACATTGACCGGATAATCTCTGTGTGTGTCGGTCATGTCCTGCCCGCGGTCGTCTCATCAGGCAAGTATAAGAGCAAGTATTACTGTGGACTCCAAGAAGGCTAAATGCTGATGTGAAGGAGAAAAAAAGAGAGAAGGTGGGCTGTAAGTTTATAGCCCGCTTAGACAAAAGAAAAAAAATATATAAAAACATATGGACCATGTATTTATTGTGAAGGTGTAATCACTGTATGGGTGGGCTAAGAGATGGGCCGTAGGCCCATGAGCTATTGGATCCCGCTTGGTCTGAGCAATTTATTGGCTTTGCCTCTCGTTGTCACTGACAGGCTGACAGCGAGTCGGCCTACAGGGGAGGGGGGTCACTGTGGACGACGACGAGAAGAGAAGAGACCGAGCGCGGTCAAGCTGTACTAGAAGCGTGCAACAAACGTTATGTGTGGCACAATATAAATATTTCTAGTGCATTATTTTTTTGCGCATAATATTTCTACATTATATGAGCACCGTATAAAAAATTTTGATGACACGGTGTGGAGTTAGAATAGAGAAGGCAACATCATCTTTTTTGAGGATGTGGTTGGTCTTCTAAATGTCTAGAATTAAGAAATTAATCAATAAATAGCCATTTGTAGTAACACAGCTACGATATAAAATCAGCTGTAGAAATTATCTTTACATGTGTACAATACTGCTATATAACGATATAACACAGAAAGAGTAGCTATAGGTCTTGTTCCGACGGGTGAAAAAAGTAGGATCCTACGCAAGATAAACAGAGACTTGGATGGCTGGCGTGCTAACGCCGCGCCCGTAAAATACATTTTATTATAAAATATTATTATTATTATTATGTATGTGTTTTAGTTTTAATATTTTGACAATATTATAAATAATCTTATAGCTCTTCTGAAACAACATATTACAAACATGAAACCACACAGGAAAAAACAACAACAACATCACACCTTTGGAGTATAAATATATAACCAGACTATGTGCAAGTAGTTTTTGAGACACTATCATAACTTTAATGTTAATCATCTTATTTTATGGTGTAGTAGCACTGACTCTAAGGTTAGTTATAAAAAATATTAAAATTTATCCACCATCTTTGTATAGAACTCCATCGATAAATATATTTTCTCTATAGTTAAGCATGTTGAGCCGCCCCTGCCATTTGAGCCATTTGAGAGGTGAGATTAATTACCCATGGTTTCCCCATCTCTATAGTTAAGCATGATTACCCAAAAAAAGGAAAAATAAAAACAAAAAATAAAAATATCATGATTACCCCATGTGATGCTATATTGAGCATATGCTAATCATGACCTTAATAGATTCTTCTCGTGAAAAAGTCTATGGCTTATACAATTAGTTTATATTTCATCCTCCTAAATAGCACCAAAACATTCGATATGAAAGGACCCATTTTAAGCCCCTGGAACCAGACATGCAATAGAAGGGGCAGCCTGGACTGCCGACTCCTCGATTACGCCGCGAGGCATTGATAATGCGAAAGGCCTATCCACGTGGAAGCTATAGGGGACATAGTGTCACGGTTAGAAAGTGGAGCGGAGGGTCAATTTTCTTTTGTTATTGTGCTAAATTTCATGCATCGTGACATGACATATGAAGGACATAGAAACCTCCATAGGCTAATAAATTACCCTACGATCATAGAAATATAAACGGCACACAATTGATATAGATATTATTTTTTTTTGAAAAGAAAGAAAAAATGAAAATGGGAAAAATGAAAAGTGGAAAAGCTAAAAAAGCAAAAAAAAAAAAAAACTGCCTACGGAATCGCTGGGAGGCCATATATGTCTTCAAACGTCGCTCGCTCGATCGCTAAGTTGCCTTACTACGGTACTCCCCGTGAACAATCCTAGGAAAAAAAAAAGCTCGTTAGATAAGAGTATTCCCAGTGACCTGATGTGGTGATGAAAGACATCCCTGCCTGGAGCTAATCACATTCCCGCAAAATAGAATCTTCAAATTTCTTCTGGCAAAATGATCTACACAAAAATAATAGAGATTAGTACTTCCTTTGTTAAGTCACTATAGTTTTCTTGGAGAGCAAAACTATTTTATGTTTAATCAAAATATAAAAATTGTCAGGTTTTGTTAATTTTATTAATCGTGCCCTCGCGCCCATGTTTGAACAAAATCCTTGCACGGGATCATATTTCTTTAGAAAAATTTCAATATATTCATATTTTCAATCCAAAGTAAATTTTCTAAGATTAAACTGGATTTTTAGAATTTTTATTTGTTTAAATATTCAAAGAATTTTTTTGATATTTTGTTTTATATGGAGTCTATTTAAGCTACTCTTACGTTTGAAGCAATTCAATGTATCTCTTCATGGTTTACATGGCACCATGTAGGATTAGGACAGTCGGCATGACGCCACGTCGTCGTCGAAACCACAAGGGTAGAAAAATAGTGGTTCTTTAAAGTTTATAGAAGGGTCGGAATAGATGGCCAGGAATAATTCTAAAACTTTTAGATTCTCATCTATTCTTTTACTATTCATTTTTTGTGCTCGTGATTGCATTGATTGATGGAGAGACTAGAATATTGAAATATATTCCCGTTTTTAACAAACAAAAAAATCTAAAGGGTAGGCAGGACTTTTAATGTTTGAGGCAAGCCCATTGATGGAGCAGGCCACCAATCAAGCGTGCTACAGCGTGTTCCAACTTCTTACTACAGTCTACAGGCCCATGATGCTCTACTGCTAGGCCCATGATGAGCTGCCGCGCCGCATCCGCCGTGCTTTAACGCTACAGCCCGCTGGGTTGTGATTTGCTAACAATTAAAACCACATGATTAAGATTGTTCCACGGTATCGTTCAAAAAGAAAAAGATTGTTCCACGGTTAAATATAAACATGAAAAATAAGAGTTCGTGTATTAGACTTATGATTAGTAATTAGAAAATCATATTTGAGTTAATGATGTGCTTACGCCCTCCGGAAGCTGCACCTGCATGGCTGGACTTGAGGCGCCGACGACGGCGTGAGTCGGGGAGGGGGCGGGAGCGGGACACGCACACGAGTACGCGACGCACGCGATTGGGAATTGCGGTGACTGGGCGGCGGCGTCCAACAGGAAAGAGGAAACCCTAGTGCCTTTGCTTTATTGGGCTGGGCCGCTGGGAAAGTGGGGAGGGTGAATTCTTGATGGGCTTAATGCGGGAAATACCGAATTTTGAATCCGGATATCCCGAACAAATACGAAAAAAAACAAACGGGTTGGAGCCTAAACCGTTTTCGTCCCGATTTCGTATATGGTATTTTTTATACCGTTCCGATTTTGCTTTTGTCCGACAATACAAATTCGATCGGGTAAAATGTAAAAAATAGTACGGGATAAAACGGGAAAAAAAACCCAACCGTTTTCAACCCTAGATGCGAGAGCATACTAGTGCTACCAGCACGCATACTAGTGCTACTAGCACGTCTGGTGCTACCATACTACTCTCTCCGTTCTAAATTGTAAGTATTATATTTTATTAATTATGGCTAGCTTTAGTAATAACAGAATTTTAAGAATGACTCAAATTTGACTGCATTTGCATAATTTTTTTAAATAAGACGAGTGGTCATAGTTGGGGTAAAAAAAGTGAAATGATTTACAATTTAGGACGGAGTGAGTACTATTTAAAATAAATCATTAAAATCTGCAAAAAAAATTATACAAAAATATAGATGGATAGCTAATATAATAATCTATCATCATATAAAATTTGAGATAAACATTTTTTATTTATAAGTATGAATACATGCAAGTTCTAGGTCCATATAAACAATTAACCTGACTCGTTTGCCGCTTGCATGCTGATTTTTTTTTTTCATTTTTGTTTCTCCTCGCACAATATTTTATTCATCTTTAATTTTTGCACTTCGATAGACTATTATATCACCTATCCATCCATATCTTTGGTAGACTTTTGTTTAGAATGACAGGTACTTGAAGTACTTTTGCTAGCATTTAATGGTACTTCCGAGAAAATTAAATTAAATTACTTCCCAGACCCACTTAATTGGTACTTGGTTCCATAATTTTGGTACTTTCAAATACTTGATATATTTTACTTCAAAAGGTACTTGATATATTTCTCACCGTCTTATTTAGTATTTTATAAGTACTGTGGTACTTGACAATCATGGGCCTGCTCGCTGTAGTGGTAACAACAGACAAATTGTCGCATTTAGTTTGCAATGTTCCTCCAAACCAAAAAGGCCAATCAATGAAGAAAAAGAATGTTTTCTCTCTCACTTACATGTGGGGTCATCTAAGTCACTGAATGTGAACCATGATGGCAAACAGGGGCGGTCCTAAGTTTTTAGGGGCCCATGACGAAACTTATATAAGGGGCCCTTAACAATAATAATAAATCTACAATATAATAATGCCGAAAATCAAAGAAAAAACACACACAGACTGAAATAGGGCAAAACACCTACTATATATAATTAAAAACCTTGGTCAATATGATACTCCTAATTGGCTTGGCTATGGTAGCTATCCTGCACAAGCGATTGGATAATTCCTTGTCTACTCCCTAATTTCTTTGTCGTCTGCTAAAACAAAAATTAAAGATGAGTGAGTCAAATATGCATGGGAGTGGGACGTGGGAGTTGGGACAGACACAAATGGACATTGATCGGCGCTCTGATCTAATTCAGACTAAGAGCGCAGAGCGCTCACGGACATGGATTAACGGGCAGGCTGCTGGCTGCGTCGAGCCGGCGGCCAACAGGCGGCTTATCGGCGATATCTTGCGGTTAAAACCTGTCGACGGCACTCACCTCGTAAGGATGACAAACAGTTAATTATTCCAAATAACGAAAGAGGAACTGTTGTTAAAACCTAAACGTGACATGGGACACTATAATTCAGATTTCAGAAAGCGTCAGGCAAAGGTGGACGATCGTTATGAAAAGCACGGGTGAGCTGGTTTTGTTGGAGCCAGCAGCCAAGCATGTCTAAACACTTCATTCCAGTTCAGCATGCCATATGGGATTACTGATGAGGCTAGTGGCTTGTGTTTCAAAACCTTGCTTCGGGTATATTATCATCAGGAGTCATCAAAGGCTGCCGCTGCTCTAACACGTTCACACGTGGCATGCTCGCTAGAAACACCTCAGTCACAGGCATAGCCGACGGTTGACCATCTATATATATGTGTATATATCAAAGTAGGAACCTAAATTGATGACAATATAAAGACTATTATAATGGTACAAATATCTGGAGACACAAGTTGCCTATTCAGAAGTCCACGATAAATGTAAACATCAGAGGCATCACCGCAACGAAGGGCAAGTCCGTCAGGCGGCTAGCAGCACTTGGCCACTTGCCCACCTCCACAAGACACAGCTAGCAATATCCAACTCATTCCCCCAAAAAAGATGGTACAGAATAAATACTTGGCCAATGTATCCAATAATTCTCAAATTTCTTACGTATATATATGAAGAAAACGCCATTACAAAAATGTCGATCTTGATCAGAAAGGACAGCCAGCTTGTCAGTTGTCACCAACAAACTTCTGTTGCCGATTCGAAGGGCTGGCATCTAGCTGATAACTCAATAATATCAAAGTTACGTGAAAAAACAAGAGACTGAAGGGCCAATATATTTCATTGTAACAAAACACGCCGAAATCATTCACGGAATTCCCTACAAAAGCAAAAGGAAACGGATTTGATTGCATTCATACCTCAGGTCAATCCAGCTTCTGATTTGTTTTTTTTAAATATTCCATATTTCCATCACATTAATCTCTCTAAGCCGCCATAGAGTTGACTTCCCGAAAGCGCCTTCGCAGCAAGTGCGTTCTGAAACAAGACCAAATAAATACATTCACGGTCATCATAAACACAAGCACCACACCATGCCCTCAAGAGTCAAGACCTGAACATGGCCAGGCTCCTCTCTCTAATCGTTTTTCCATTCCTCACCATTCTCCCAACCTCATATGCTTGGCCCAAGCCAATGCTAGGTACTGGCTCATCCTTATTGGTAGAAGACTACAAACAAACTTTCCTTACCTCACCGAATTCCGATTTCTCATGTGGCTTCTATGAAGTTGGAGGGAATGCTTTCTCATTCTCTATCTGGTTCACCAACACCATGGAAAAGACTGTCGTGTGGTCTGCAAACCCCAAGTCACCTGTGAACGGCCATGGCTCCATGGTTTCGTTGAATCATGGTGGCAACTTGATACTCACTGATGTCAATGGCACCGTGACATGGGACAGCAAGACGGGATCTGGGAAGGGTACGACAGTTGCCCTTCTTGATACTGGTAATCTTATCATCAAAGACTCCAATGGTGCAGTTTTATGGGAAAGCTTCTCTTCGCCCACTGATACCTTGCTGCCCTTTCAGCCCCTCACGAAAGCAACAAGGTTAGTATCTGGTTACTACAACCTCTATTTTGACAATGACAATGTGCTGCGCCTCATGTATGATGGACCAGATATATCAAGCATCTATTGGCCAAGTGCAGACTACACTGTGTTTCAAAGTGGGAGAACAAATTATAATAGCTCCAGGATTGCGGTCCTTGATGCTGAAGGTTATTTCCTCTCCAGTGATGGGCTGAATGTGAAGTCATCTGATTGGGGTACTCAAATTAAGAGAAGGCTGAAGATTGATCATGATGGAAATCTCAGAATGTACAGCTTGAATGCATCCAGTGGGAATTGGATAATCTCATGGGAGGCTATAGCAAAAATGTGTGATGTGCATGGGTTATGTGGACAAAATGGGATATGTCAGTCCTTGCCAAGCTTCAAGTGCACGTGTCCACCAGGACATGAGATGATTGATCAACAGATTTGGAACAAAGGCTGTCAGCCAAAATTCAGCAAAAGCTGCAATAACACAGAAGAGTTTGAGTTCATCAAGCTCCCTCAAACCGACTTCTATGGCTTTGATATGAGCTACAACCAATCCGTCTCACTTGAAGAGTGCAAGAAGATTTGCTCGGATGCCTGCTCTTGCTCTGCTTTCACATACAAGACAGGATCTGGACTTTGCTACACAAAAGCTGTACTCTTCAATGGCTACAGCTACCCAAGCTTTCCTGGTGACAACTATATAAAACTACCCAAGAATTTGAGCATATCAACATCATTAGTCTCCAGAGATTCTCATCTCACATGCAACCGGGATATTCCTGAGATTGTAGAAGGATCTGCAAGTATGTATGGAATGAACAGTACCAATAAAGATTGGACAACTTATTATGTGTTTGCAGCAATATTAGGAGCCCTAGTACTGCTCTTTACTAGTACAAGCTGGTGGTTTCTTTCCAGCAAGCAAAATATACCCAAGTCAATGGAGGCAGGCTACAGGATGGTAACAAGTCAGTTCAGGATGTTCACACACCGCGAATTAAGGGAAGCAACAGGAAAATTCAAGGAAGAGATTGGAAGGGGGGCCTCTGGAATTGTTTACAGAGGAGTGCTTGAAGATAAGCGAGTAGTGGCGGTGAAGAAGCTAACAAATTTCTCACACAGCAAGGAGGAATTTTGGGCAGAGATGAGTATAATTGGAAGGATAAACCACATAAATTTAGTAAGGATGTGGGGTTTTTGCTCTGAGAGTCAACACAAACTACTAGTGTATGAGTATGTGGAGAATGAATCACTTGACAGGTATCTATTTGGCAATGTAAGTAGCGAGAGACTAATCGCATGGAGCCAGCGATTCAAAATTGCATTGGGAATAGCGAGAGGCTTGGCGTACCTCCATCATGAGTGCCTTGAGTGGGTGATCCATTGTGATGTAAAGCCAGAGAACATACTCCTGACCCGAGACTTTGAAGCTAAGATAGCAGACTTCGGACTAGCCAAACTCTCAAAGAGAGACAGTTCTAGTTTCAAACTCACCCACATGAGAGGAACCATGGGGTACATGGCACCAGAGTGGGCATTGAACTTGCCAGTCAATGCAAAAGTCGATGTCTACAGTTATGGTGTTGTCCTTCTTGAAATTGTTACAGGAAGTAGAATCTCAAGTGGAATTACAGTGGACGGGAGAGCGATCGAGCTTAGACAGTTTGTGCAGAGTTTGAAACAATTTATGGAGAATGGAGATGTCAGTGATATAGTTGATCATAGGTTGCAAGGTCATTTCAATCCAGAACAAGCAATCATATTGTTGAAAGTTGCTATAGATTGTCTCGAAGAAAGAAACAGAAGGCCTACAATGAATGATGTTGTAATATCTCTATTGGCATGCGCTGATCAAGATGATCACCCCGCCTACTCTTGGTGAGCTGTAATAAGCAATAATGTCTCAATTTACAAAATGAGGATTTCACATTGTCAAGTAATATTTAAAGTAAGGCAAGGAGTATTTGCTAGAGAAAATAAGTCCATGCATTTGTTGTATGAGTCCTCTGGAGAAATGAAGATAAATTAATGCTTGCCCAGGCAAGTTCTCTACAAAAATCAGCATTTTGATGTTCATATTGAATTGAAGATAACCCTAGAGAGTAAATTGTTGAGCAAATTAAAGATCAGCATATTAGGTTGAGTAAATTATTGAATTGTCATCAACTTAACTATCTGAAAATTGTGTTTGCGAATTCGTTCAAAAATAATTCAGTACACAGGCTAGCCAAAAAGATAAACCAGCATCTGGTCCGAATCTATCTTCAGGAAAGCGGAGTAAGCAACCAAACTGAGTCATTTTTTATTTAGTACTCTGATTGCGACGAGTAAATCTATTAAATAAACAATGAATTGCAGCTATCTTGGGCTCAAACAGTTTTGCTGTGAAGATAAGGGAGCCTGGATAGAATATACCCTTTCGTCCTAGAAAACAAGCCATTCTAATAATTTTAGAAAAAAAATGATCTGATTTGCCTATATTTATTAGCCATCTTTAGTACTACATACGCATGCATATACTAACTTACTAAGTAGGGTAATGACTTGCTTTTTTAAAAAAAAAATACATTTTAGAATGACTTGCTTTTAGATGGAGAGGGAGGTTACCCTTCCTCTTTGAAAGCTTGTGCACAAAAACTTGGTTACTCTAAAAAAATGTTTCGTTATCCCTATGAATCATTGCAATAAAATGCACTGGAATTTCTATGGTTCTGAATTGCATAGATAAAGACATGAATGAAATTTTGTTTTTTTTTCTCGCATATCAATAAATCATTATTTTGCATGCAGTAGTGGGCGTGAAGAGGTGCTATTTTTGCAAGGAAAAAGGGGGAAAGACAAAAGAATTTCATTACAAAATCGTCTAAAACAATGAGAAAATTAGGATAGTATACGCAGCTCTCCTGCATGTTTGAGAAAAAGAAAATTAGGATAGCCAAACACCTGGCTTTTATAGGCATCTACAGATAGCAGCAGCATGCTTTTCATGCCAGCCAACTGATTAAAAGAAAATGTTTAGAAAAAAGCTGTCATACCTGAGTTTGAGTTCCAATTGAAGCTATAAGAGCATGAACAGTGATGATTCTAGGGAGCGCCCCCCCCCCTCCCCCCTCTCCTCCTTCCAGTTTTGATAAGAAGAGAATAAGTGAGTGTGAAATTTGTGCTCGGTCAGAAAAGAAAAAGGAGTACGAAGCTTATAGAGATGAAAGTTTGAAGACAACAGGAACCGGTAGATCCTTTTGTCCTGGCGCCAGGGAACTGATTTCATTCTGAACAAGTCACGAAAGCTAGGAAGGGCCATGTGTAGACGCTTGAGCGACTGAATTCATGGAAGATGGAACAGGAGTTCAGATGCAACACAAAGTGCATGCAAAAGCAGAGTACTGCAATTGCGATCAGACTCCGTCCATATTTGTCTTCGTTAAGCTGCCATTATAGAAGCACACTGCATCACAAAGCTTGCTTCACTAAATATAATGACAGGCGGCTACGGCCTGAATTGATTGTATTGTATGGAAGAAACATATGCCGCCAATAGCAATATATATGGACCTAAAATAAGGCTTCAGTTTGTTCCTCCACGCCAAAATTTTAAAAATAAAATGGATACATCATCCCGAAGTAATTAAACATTCTGGGACAGTGGCAACGTCACGATAGTTGCTTGCTCTGAAGCAAGAAGCCCATGTTGGAAACTATCACTATCACCATCACCATAACAAACAAAGCAGCTGCTCCAAACTTCTGAACACCACTGTCCTATGTTGTTAATATGGAACATCTGGCTAGTGGCTACAAAAGAATTCATGAATCTGCAGCAAAACATCTATAACAGTTCCTAAGTTACTGACTGACCCAGATGAGTGAAGCAGCTCTCAGGGTACAAGCAGATGTGACCGGACTCCGAACAGTTCTTGGCTGGCAATGTATGATCTGAGGCTGCAACCTGACAACCTGGAGCACTATGCAACAAGTCACACCTTTGATGATAATATTTAGTAATAGTAATTTGTAGTATGTAGCTCAAGATCCTTGAATTCATTTCTTGTGTAAATCCACACTTGGATCAATATATACTTTGTTTAACAAGGTTAAACACAAGAACTTAGATAATTCACTAATTCGAACGAACCACACTCCTTCGTAGACGTCAGGAGTCCATTGATGAAAAGGGGCTGGGGAAAGCTTGAACCCAAGTCCTACAGTGATGAATATAAGCACAATTGAAATTCCTGGGGAGTTATACATTTGTGTATTGATAAGACCATTCACAATTTCTTGAAGCTCGATCTCCCCCCAGATGAACCATATAGCCAAGAGAAACCATGAACCAGAATAGAAGAGCTTGCCCCACCCATGAGTAAATATTTCATAGTAGCCTCATTAGACCGTAGATCTCTCTTGGTATATCCAGACAATACGTAGGAACATAAACTGAAACATTCTGGAGCTACAAAGATAGTTATTAAATCGTTAGCACCACATAAAAACATTCCCCCTAGAGTAGCTGTTAATACGAATAACAGAAACTCTGTTATAGCCATTTCTGTACATTCAATGTACTCTACGGATAGAGGAATACATAAAGTTGAACATAATAAAATAAGAAATTGAAAGATTTCGTTGAAATTGTTCGTTTGGAAATTTCCCGAAAAGCTAATTATAGGTTCTTCTCTCCATCGGAACAATAGGGCCGTTATGCTTATTACTAAACTTGTTGAAGAGATGAAATAGAACCAAGGTCTATCTTTTTGATCAGAGGTTAAATCACATTCATCCAAAGCTGCCATGGGTGACTCAGATGGGATGGTTAGCTTGAAGAAATACCTGCCTAGCCGTAGAGGTAAGAAGTTAAAGGCTTGAAGCACGAAGTCAAATTTGACCAGAGAATGCGGCTCGGCAGCAAATGGGAACTAAATCATGTTTAAATAGGTTCATGACTCTTGAGTCCAAGCATCATAAATGGAAGAACCATGGAATATTTATCACACCACGAAAAATGGCCAATTTCATATCTTTGATCATTCTTCCATTTGCTCACCATTCTTCCATGCCCAGATGCTTCACCCAATGTTTGGTAAGCACCGACTCATCCTTATTGGTGGAAGAATACAAACAAGCCTTCCTAACCTCACCAAATGCTGATTTCTCCTGTGGCTTCTTTGAAGCGGGAAGAAATGCTTTCTCCTTTTCTGCCTGGTTCACCAACACTGGTAAAGACTAAAGACACTCGTGTGGTCTGCAAATCCCAAGTTCCAGTAAATTGGCAGAGCTCCATGGTTTTGCTGCGCCACCTTGGGAACTTGGTCCTGACTGATTTCAACGGCAGACACCATGACATGGGACAGTAAACAAGATCTGGTGAAGGGACAACACTTCTCGACACAGGCAACCTTGTCATAAAAACCTTGAACGCTGCAATTTTTTTGGGGGGAAGTTGCTCTTCACCAACTGACACATTGCCTGTGACATGTGACCTGTAGCAGTAGCACCATGCAGTAGACCATACCCGCAACAGACAAGCAGAAGTATCATAGTACTATGTAGCTCAAGATGCTTGAAATGATCTCTTTGTTTGGTTTCTAAATCCACACTCTGATCAATAGATAGTAGAACTCCAATGTCGTTTTCGTTAGAATAACAAACATGCAAAAAGGCAGGCTGCTAACCACCTGTCCTACTCCACAAATGGCCAGATAAAATAAAAACAAGGACAATACTAGTTCATGTTAGCGCATAAATTGCATCCCACACAGAAAGACCAAAGAAAGAACATTGACTACGGAAATGTTGACACTGAGAAAGAGTAATAACCTTGTCACCAACAAACATATGTTGCCTGTTCAAAGGGTTGACATTGGAGAAAACAAATCCAGCATCTTGCACAGAATGTCCTACAAAACGAAAGTAACCAGATTTATTTGGATTCATAGTTCTGGTCAATTAAGCCCTTCAACCTTCAAAATAGGAACTTAAAAAACATCTGAATTATAGCAAATTCCTCTCCCTCCCTCTCGATATCTCTCTAAGCCGCCACAGTCCCATACAAGGCCATCCACGTGAAAGAAATAAATGTTAGGAGCATGGGTTCAAGTTTGGCTTCACGAAAATTGTTTGGTAGACAGTGACAAGTAAATCACGACTACATGAATTTTTTATTCATAAGCCCAAATATCATATAACAGTATTCTGATTCTTCTTTCCATATGATGACACCAACAAATGATATGAAATCCTAGCTCAAAGTAGCGAGTAACTACAGTTTCACATATGCCCACAGAAGGACCTAATGAGAACAATGGCTACATAAATGTTGATATTGAGAAAGAAAAGGCAGCTTGTCACAAACAAATTTCTGCTGCCAATTCATAAGGCTGGCCTCTGGTAGATAGCTCAACATGTCTACAGGTTTGCATGGAATGTCCTTAAAAAACAAAAGGAAACAGATTTATTAACATTCACAACTTAAGTCAATTAAGCATTTAGCCTTCAAAAGGGGAACTTAAATAATTCACTAATTCAATGACATCATCCCAAAGCCGCCATGGGTGACTCATATGGGAAAGTCTCCTGGAAGAAATACCTACATATTCGTCCCTAGGTGTTGAAGTAAGAAGTCAGGACGAAGACTCCAAGAAAGTGCCAAGGCAACAAGCAGGGGCTAGATTAGGGCCAAATCAGTCCATAAATGGAAGAACCATAGCATATCTCTCACACCACGAAAAATGGCCACATTCCTCTCTCTGGTCATTCTTCCATTGCTCCCCATAATTTCACTGCTCCCAATGCTTCCATGCTCAAATGCTTCACCCCTGCCCGAGCTAAGTAGGGGCTCTTCCTTACTGGTAGAAGAGTACAAAGAAACCTTCCTTACCTCACCAAATGGTGATTTCTCATGTGGCTTCTATGAAGTTGGAAGGAATGCCTTTTCCTTCGCCATCTGGTTCACCAACACTGTGGAAAAGACCACTGTGTGGTCTGCAAATCCCAAGTCCCTTGTAAATGGTCGTGGCTCCAAGTTTTTGCTGAACCATGATGGCAATTTGGTTCTGACTGATGTCAATGGCACAGTGACATGGGACAGTAAGACGACCTCTGGCAAGGGCACAACAGTTGTCCTTCTCGACACCGGCAACCTTGTCGTGAAAAATGGCAATGATGAAATTTTGTGGGAAGTTTCTCATCACCAACTGACACCTTGCTTCCTTTCCAGCCCTTAACCAAAGGGACAAGGTTAGTCTCTGGTTACAATAGCCTCTATTTCGACAATGATAATGTGCTGCGTCTCATGTATGATGGGCAAGATATATCAAGCATCTACTGGCCAAGTGCAGAATACACTGTGTTCCAAAATAAGCGGACAAACTACAATAGCTCCAGGATTGCAGTCCTCGATGCTGAAGGTTTTTTTCGGTCAAGTGATTTGCTTAAAGTAAAGTCTTCTGATTGGGGCACTGTAACCAAGAGAAGGCTGACAATTGATTATGATGGAAACCTCAGAATGTACAGCTTGAATACATCAAGTGGGAGTTGGATAGTCTCATGGGAGGCCATACCAAAAATGTGTGATGTGCACGGGCTATGTGGACAGAATGGGATATGTGAGTACTGGCCTAGCCTCCGATGCTCATGTCCTCCAGGATATGAGATGACTGATCCACAAAATTGGAACAAAGGTTGCCAGCCAAAATTCAGCAAAATCTGCAACGGAAGTTACAAAGCAGAAGATTTTGATTTCATCAAGCTCCCACATACTGACTTTTATGGCTTTGATCGGACCTATAACCAGTCCGTCTCACTAGAAGATTGTAAGAAAACTTGCTTGGAGATTTGCTCCTGCGCTGGTTTCACATACAAAACGGGGCCTGGACTGTGCTACACCAAAG
This sequence comes from Digitaria exilis, assembly GCA_015342445.1. Classification (NCBI taxonomy): domain Eukaryota; kingdom Viridiplantae; phylum Streptophyta; class Magnoliopsida; order Poales; family Poaceae; genus Digitaria; species Digitaria exilis. Next base: position 1,225,281 of record JACEFO010001882.1, read on the forward strand.
TTCTTCTCTTCAATGGTTACAGGTACCCTAATTTTCCTGGTGACAACTATATAAAACTACCAAAGAATTTGGGTTTATCTACATCATTAGTCTCCAGAAATTCCAGTCTCACGTGCAATCGGAATATTCCTGAGATTGTAGAAGGATCCTCAAGTATGTATGGCATGAACAGTGTTGATAAGAATTGGACAACTTATTATGTGTTTGCAGCAATACTGGGAGCCCTAGTGCTGCTATTTACTGGTACAAGCTGGTGGTTTCTTTCCAGCAAGCAAAACATTCCCAAGTCAATGGAGGCAGGCTACAGGATGGTAACAAACCAATTCAGGATGTACACACATCGAGAGTTAAGGGAAGCAACTGGAAAGTTCAAGGAAGAGATTGGAAGAGGGGCCTCTGGGATTGTTTACAGAGGAGTACTTGAAGATAAGCGAGTAGTGGCGGTGAAAAAGCTAAATAACTTCTCGCATAGTGAGGATGAACTTTGGGCAGAAATGAGTATAATTGGAAGGATTAACCACATGAATTTAGTACGGATGTGGGGTTTTTGCTCTGAGGGTCAGCACAAACTACTGGTTTACGAGTATGTGGAGAATGAATCACTGGACAGGTATCTATTTGGCGATGTAAGTAGTGAGAGGCTAATTGCATGGAGTCAGCGATTCAAAATAGCACTGGGAACAGCAAGAGGCTTAGCCTACCTACACCATGAGTGCCTAGAGTGGGTAATCCATTGTGATGTAAAGCCAGAGAACATACTCCTTACCCGAGATTTTGAAGCTAAGATAGCAGATTTTGGACTAGCCAAACTCTCAAAAAGAGACAGTTCCAGTTTCAACCTTACCCACATGAGAGGAACAATGGGCTACATGGCGCCAGAATGGGCGTTAAACTCCCCAATCAATGCAAAAGTCGATGTCTACAGTTATGGTGTTGTCCTTCTTGAGATTGTAACGGGAACTAGGATCTCGAGTGGGTTAACGGTGGATGGGACTGGTATTGAGGTTAGACAGTTTGCGCAGGTCTTAAAACAGTATCTGGAGAGTGGAAATGTCGATGATATAGTAGATCAAAGACTGCATGGTCAATTCAATCATGAGCAAGCATCAGTAATGTTGAAAGTTGCTACAACTTGTCTTCAAGAAAGAAACAGCAGACCTTCAATGCATGACATTGTAAAAGCGCTATTGGCATGTGATGACCAAGATGATCACCCCGCCTATTCATGGTGAGCTACAAATACAATAAGCTACATTGTTTCAGTTTACAAAATTCTGGAGTAATATTTGAAACTTAGAAAAGGGCTGCTCGAAAGTAGGGCAGTTCTTTTGATTCCATCCCAGGAGTTAGGACAAAGGTAGATATATTGCTTTGTTCAATTATAATTGATAAGTTATAGAGAGGCATAGGGAGTAGAAGGACCCATGCATGGTTTTAATTGACTTCAAGGATTGCGATGAAATATCAAGGAATGTCATGTGATGGGCTTTGGAAAAATTCAAAAGTCCCAACAAAGTACACTACCCTCACCTAGGATATGTACAACAATTTTGTGACAAGTTTTCGAGAAAGTGTCAGTGAAATGTATGACTTCCTATTAAAATAGGACTACATCCAGGGTCAATTTTAAACCCCTATTTATTCGCCATAGTGATGGATGAAGTCACATAAGGAGATATCCCTTGGTGTATGCTCTTGGCTGATGATGTATTGCTAATTGATAAGAGTAGGGAGGGCTGAGGAAATTGGAGCACTCTATAATGGAAAGGTTTTAGACTTCATATATTTAATTTATCTATTTGGCAACGTATCAGATGGAAACTAACCTCTCCATGGAAACTATGAAAACTTTAATCTGGGTCATATGATGTTTATCCAAGAAGGCGCTAAGGGGAGATGGGAGGGGTGATTTGCAAAAGCGTCTCTAATCACCCTTTGCAAATCAACCCTCCCACCTCCCCTGAACCCCTTGATCAACATCGTGTGACCCAAATTGAAGTTTCCATAGTTTCCATAGAGAAGCTGGTTTCCACCTGATATGTTGCCTATCTATTTATATGAGGTGCAGCTTCAGTTTTAGACTAGAGGAGGACGATGTTAATTTTTAGGTCAGGTAGTGCCTAAGAAAAATATTTTCCGATATGTGGGATCCATTCTACAAAGACGTGGGGATATCCATGAAGATGTTAGCCATGGAATTAAAGTAGGGTTGATGAAACAGCAGCAAGCATATGTCATTCTCTGTAACAAGAAAGTGCTGAAGACGCTAACAGGTGAATTCTATAGAACAACAATTAAACCTGTGATGTGGTATGATGCAAAACGTTGGACTACTCATGTATCACAAAATGTGTATGTTACATTGGATTCATCAACAATATACACTATACTACAGTAGAACCATTGAATAGTGCGACATACCTAAAGAGTTGTCCTTAGAAATTTCTGGTCATGATTAAACTATACAAAAGTTTGTTTACACCAATGACAGTGAGAACTGACTACAGGTGACAGCAGTAAGTTGCATTAAATTTTCACGAATTTTGAGTCCTGCCCTCGAATTAAAAAGTGAACAGAGTAGTCGAAAAGGCCATCTATCTGTTCTTAGTTTTCCTTTCTGAGAAAACTAGCAAGTTGCTAGCTTGCAGCATAGTCAGTATCTGAATAAACCAGTTGCTATGGCAAACAACGGACAACATTATGCTTGCGGCATTAATGAGTTATGAGCGAAAAAAATTACCAGGTGTCACATACAGCATCACGAGACTGAGCCAAGTCATCCATTATCCTCACACTAAAGATTAGCAGTCGCATCAGTTGGAACTATGAAGACATCGAGCCTGCGCGGCAGTGCCCCCAATGTGTTCGTCAGAAGTTCCTAGAGGCATTAAGCACTAACAGTGACAAAAAGAGATGCGAATACGAGAGAACCTTCGCCTGCACGGACACGGCGAGCCTACCGGTGCCGTAGCCCGTCGGAGAGTTTGGTTGGGGCCGCCAGTGGCTTGAACCCTGAAGCCGCTGCTGCCCCACAAGGATGACCGCCCCGCTGCGTGGAGCGACGCGGAATACGCGAGGGGAAGGGGAGGGTGGCCGCCCCGTCAGCTCTAACAGTTTCGGCCCGTAAGATCGCAGCGGCGGCGAGCGGGCTCGACTTGGTGGCCCAACCCGCGGAATTCCCGCTCAACTCGATCAAGGGCGTCGCTGCCGTCGCCTTTGGGCTCGGAGGATTGGTCTGATGAGCCCAGTGGCCCTTTGTTTCGTATTTATTACTTTTAATGGGCTTATTTTATAGTCTGCTAGATTCAAAGAGGAGCCCAAGACATTTCTTATTGCAATTTTTGTAGTAGTATTTTCGGCCAGTACAGCAATTTTTGCCTTGAGCGTTGCATTCCGTTATTCCGGTAAAATAACTTCATAAATTGCAAACAGTAAGCATAAATAGAAAATTAAGTATACTTTAATATCATCAACCACTAAATGAATAAACAGAACTAGCGTAATCGTGATGAGAATTTTACAGTCACAGACCATCCTATCCCTAAGTACCGAATCTCCACTTAAAGTGACATTTCATCGGATCATCACGAGTCATGAATCATGACCTGTACGCAGGGTGCTCGTCCTCATCGTCACACGCCGTGAGAACCTTGGCAATGTCGTCCATCGTCGGCCTACTGCTCCTCTCCTCCATGCACGACAAAGAAATCTCACCATTTCCAGTGCCTGCCGGGGGTTGAACTGCCCCTGCAACCTGCCATCCACCAAGGGCATGACGTTCCCAGTATCCACCACCTGCCTCAGCAACCGAGCGATCTGCGACATCTCCAGCCGCTCCCCACCCGCTGTCGTCTGGTCCGAGACCCTTCTCCCGATCACCATCTCCAGCAGCACGATGCCGTAGCTGTACACGTCGACCTTGGCGTTGATGGGCACGTTCAGCGCCCACTCCGGCGCCATGTACCCCGTCGTCCCTCTCATGTGAGAGGGCTCCAAGCTGCTGTCGCCGGTGGTGCCCTCCCTCTTGGACAGCTTGGCGTCGAACTCCCGTGTCAGCAGGATGTTCTCCGGCTTCACGTCGCAGTGTATGACCCACTCGAGGCACTCGTGGTGGAGGTAGGCGAGGCCCCTGGCCGTGCCCAGCGCGATCCTGAACCGATCGCGCCACGGCAGTGCCCTGTCCGGGTCGAACAGGTGCTTGTCGAGCGACTCGTTGTCCACGTACTCGTAGACCAGCAGCTTGTGCTTCCCCTGGGAGCAGAACCCCCGGATCCTGACGAGGTTGATGTGGTTGATCCGCCCGATCACCGTCATCTCCGCCCAGAACTCCTCGTCGCCACGCGACACGTTCGTGAGCTTCTTCACGGCCACCACCACTTTCCCCTTGTCGAGCACGCCGCGGTACACGACGCCGGAGCCGCCACGCCCGAGCTCTTCCTTGAAGTTCCCCGTCGCGTCCTTGAGCTCCCTGTACGTGAACCTCCTGAACTGGCCCGTGACCATCCTGTACCCCGGCTGAAGCGAGCTGGGTATACTCTGCTGATGGCTGGAGAGGAACCAACACCCAGTCACGATGAAGATCAGATCGACAAGTCCCAGAACTCCGGCGAACGCAAACAAGTACGTCCACTTTGTGCCGTTTCCAGACATCGGCTTGCAGCCTCGTCGCCAGTCCTGCCGGTCGACCATCTCGTACCCCGGGGCGCACGAGCATCTGAGCCTGGGCTGGTACTCACAGATGGCGTTCTTGCCGCACAGCCCATGCACGGAGCACGGCTGCGCCAGGGCCGCCCATGTCACGGTCCATTCCCCCGTCGACACGTTCATGCTGTAGATCCTGACGTTGCCGTCCTGGCCGATGGTCAGGCGTCTCTTGACGCCGGGGAGGCCGAGGTCGGAAGCATTGACTCCAAAGTTGTCGCTCGAGAGGAAGAAGCCGTTGCCGTCGAGGAAGCCGATCCTCGAGCTGTTGTACGTTGTCCGGCCGTTCTGGAACGGACCGTTGTCCGGGTCTGGCCAGTAGATGCTCGAGATCTCGGGCCCGTCGTACAGGAGGCGAGCACGTTGTCGTTGTCGTTGTCGTAGTAGAGGCTGAAGTAGCCCGCGACGAGCTTCGTGTCCTTTGTCAGTGGCTGCGACGGGACCAGCGTGTCCGTCGGCCAGTCGAAGCTCTGCCACACCACGGTGGTAGTAGACGGGTCCGAGATGACGAGGTTGCCTGTGTCGAGGAGGGACACGGCCATGGCGCCTCTGCTGCTCGTCTTGGTGTCCCATACCGTGGTTCCATTGGCGTCGGCGAGGGCCAGGTCACCGTCGCGACGGAACGTGATCCTGGAGCCCCTGCCGTTCACGGGCGCGCCGGGGTTGGCCGTCCAGATGGGGGTCTTGTTGGAAGCGTGCGTGTACCAGACGGAGAAGGAGAAGGCGTTCTCGCCGGCCTCGAGGAAGCCGCAGGAGAAGGTTGCGTCGGGGGACACGAGGAAGGGACGCGCGTGGTCTTCGACGGAGAGGGAGGAGCCGGCTCCTAGCGTGTGCTGCGCCGAGACCGACGGCCACGGCACGACGGCGATGAGCAGCGAGATTAAGGCGAGACAGGTTTCACGTCTTGCCATAATCTTTCCAGTTTTGTTCTGTGCTCGTGCACGTACGAAGCCACGAACGGGAGGCAAGATGGCCACTGACATGCACACAGCTCCAGACGCTGCACGCGTGCATGGGGGTTACATGTATATGTCCAGTCCAGATGTAGATCTCCGGCCACCAGTATGAACGGTGCATTTGCGCGTGGAAGGTCTCGGTCGATCTGGAAGGTCAGGTCTGCCGTCGTGTAGCTGTAGCGTATGCCATATGGTTGCTGTACATTACATTGCATTGGTTCCATGGAATTGAAACTTTGATCGCTCATGAAAGTGACTCTGGGATAGTGGGATATACGATTGTCCCATGAAGACATAAGCTATTGATACACGCTAGGTAATTACTCGCTGTCTAACTCACGGTATCCAAACAAAATTGTGGTCCAGGATCGCTAAGAGTGAAGCCGAATTTTTTTTTTTCATTATCTAAAAATCTGATCAATGAAATTATAGGCATGCTTGCCAAACTACTGTTCGATGTCCTTATGTGCGGTGTCCCCATGTTGGAACGTTTGTTTCGTGACCCTATCCGGTCCGTCTGTCCAAACACCACCACATTATTGATCATTCATGGTTATGAAAGTAATAAGTTATCTACTTTATCCCCTCATCTTTCATTTCATCTATTGATGTTTTTCTACTTATACTCCCGCTTCTTGGTTGGAAATTGGGGGCGGCGGTGATCGGGCGGAGAGGGGATGAGAGCTAGGCAAGTAGGTATAACGGCGATTATTCGCAACACATGTCCTTTGCAAATAGCTATGCTAGGTTGATCGTTGAATGTTCGATTGATTGCCTTCCAGTACCTGGACGCCACTTCTTTCACGCTACGTACGTCGTCCTTATTCGGTCTAATTTTTTGAGGCTCCATGAAACGTTGTCTCGCCATGTCCTTAATTTTGTCTCCCATATTAATTTGATGTATCTTGACTGACTCACCTTTGAAGGAGACAGGCTGGAATCTTCGATCGATTAGGATTTAGCATCACGAATTAACAATTATTAAGACATAGAATGACTAAGGGCTTAGGGCTTGTTCGGTTCCATCGGATTCAATCCGGGTCGTGAATGATAAATATAATGAGAAAGTAATAATATGTACAATAAGAGATCATGATTCATTCCGGGTCAAGAGCTAATTTACTCGTGATAGTGATACCAAAAGACAAGGAATCAATCCACTAGTCAAGAGGTGGAGAATCATTCCTGGTCTTTTGGTGTCACTATCATGAGTAAATTAGCTCTTGACCCGGAATGAATTATGGCCTCTTATTATACCTATTATTAATTTCTTGTTATATTTATCATTTCCGATCCAGATTGAATCCGATGGAGCCGAACAGGCCCTTATTTGGTTAGGTCGGATTCAATCCAGACCGAAACTGATAGATGTGTAATGAAATTTATAATAGGTACCATATATAAAGAACCGATATTTATTCTGTATGGAGAACTAATTTGCTCATGATAGGTATAATAAGAAACTAGAATTGATTCCACACCTCGACTAATGAATTGATTCCCGATCTCTTATAAAGTGAATGCGCTTACGAATTCAGGACATACGGAGGAAAAAACGATCATAGATCATCGGGCATCCGGATCAATCGATCCATCCTAAATGCATACTCCCTTCATACGTGAAAGAATGTAGATTTGGGATGGAGGTGAGTGTGGATGCTTGTGTGAGCGCCTTCAACTGTATTGTAATTCGAAAAAAATCTCTAAGTTCTTGGCGTGTATAAAAATATCATTAACATTTATACCTCTATATATATATGATATTATATCATAAATAATAACACTTTTTATATATGTTTGGTGAAAGTTTGGATACATTTGTTTCTGGATGAAATACTGCAAATGCATCGTAGATATTTGGGGTACTTGCACGTGTCCGAAAAAGAGTACACTTGGAATGTACTAGTAGCTAGTAGTTAGAAAGTCGAACAAGCACGTATTCTTAGTCCGCTTTGACTGGAAAATTGAACGATGGCATGTATGAAAACGAAGATTATTGAGGCTGTGGCTGAAGGTTGACGTCAATCTTTCTATATAAGAACAAAGAAGTAAGGCCGTGGTTTGGAGTTTTCTTGCTGGCCCCGAGGACTGCCGGTAGAATGTTTTGTATTGTTTATCTTTAGGGCGGCCGACCACTGGAAGATATCATGACCAAGACCAAGAAAGAGACGGCGCGCCATGAGATCACGTGGCTAGAGAAGATATGGTAGCAAATGGAAATGAAAGAAGCTGACGACCGTCGTTCGTCATCCATGCTGGATCCTAAAGAAAAGACGGTTCGCGTAGATAGATCGCTCCGCAAAGGGCCAAAGTGGGAAGAATAACTAAAAATCACTCAGCGTCTTAATTTAAAAAACAAAAACTCAGCGTCCCTACTCGACCGATCTCGATCCGCAGCAAGGAAGACGAGCGGGCAAGCCGAAAGCGCAAGGCAAAGCCCATGGGCCTCTTGCACCGAGCGCCCGAGCCACACGGCCCCTTTTGTACCGAGATGGCGGTGGTCTGCTCTGCATCGTCCAGCATCCGGTGGGACGCGCGAGCTATGGCGGCAGTTCGGCTCCAGCAGCGGTGTAAGGGCATGTTTGGATTGCTTCCAACAGCAGTCGTACCAAATTTTTGGTCATTGACCCCATCTCCCTGTACTGCTTGGATTGCAGCCAAAGTTTGGTGAGCCTACATGCCCACGTGAGCAGCCAGTACATTTTCTCGCCAACTCCAGGCCAAAACGCCGATGACCGATGCCTCCACTAAAAAATTGGGCAAAAACCAAATGTGAAACCTCTTCCGCCTATGCTTCTTTCACGCTGCTGCATTCACTCGTAAGAAATAGCTGTGTAATTCCGGTGAACACCAAAGCAACCGTTCCGAAGGACATCAGCTCGCATGAATATCCATGAACTAATGTAAGTTTAATGTTTTCTATTTTACAAGGGAAGAAATAGCTAATTTAGAATCATATTGGTATACTTTGGGATATTTTATTATAATGCCTGTTGTAGATAATCTAGGTACACATCAACTAAGCGGGCTGCGCCAGCAAACAGGAGGAAGCCGTCTCGACCCATGATCTAGAAGCTAGGGGGCATGGTAAAATGGAGATTCCACCCCGCTCGTTCGTGGCGAAGGAACCATGAAAGTGAGGGCGCAACTAATGTGACACTGGTCTAGGTGGGGTGGAACGAAACCCACCACACCGATCCGGATTCCCCGAATCCCGCAACCTTAGCACCGCAACTCCTGCTGAAAGCCCGATACACCGGTCCGGCCTCAGGTCCACACGACCTGCACCTTGGCAACCTTAGCACCGCAACTCCAACGCCCCCACTCGGAAAAAGGCCCAATCGCCCTAAAAGACTAGTCTGATAGGGAAGAGTGGCTCTCCCTTTTAAGGTGGCTTCCACCTCCCAAGCTAAGCAAGGTGGGATTAATCAGAGGCTCACACGGTCGCCGCCCGACTACAACTTGGGCCAACTGGGCCCTTTTTGTTGCGTCTTTGCCAGCGGGTAATAGTGGAGGATATCCTCATCAGCAGCAGCCACGTCTCCTACTGCAAAGCAGGGGGAGGGCCCATCGGGCACGTCTTCCTCATAAAAGAGGCATTGTTACGGGAGAAACATAAGGGCAGCAGGTAACAATGTCGTCTGTGCCTTCACCCTGTGCGTCGTCATGTCCCGCCCAGAGCAGGACTGGTGGTGTAGGGTGGGGGCCACTAGGCGGCAGGGGATATTCCGCCAGGATCCCGGCTTCCATGGCACAGAGCCCACGGCGGCCCCACCTGGAGGAAGGACAGCAGAGAGAGAAGACCCACACCAGCTCGGCTCGGGACGTCCAGTTCCGGGACGAGCCGGAGGTGACCCCACCAAATAGGAAGCGAGGAGCGTTCAATGGAGCAAGGTCGGCACGTGACAGAGTTACTGAAAGGAACCCAAGCACACTTGCGGAAGGTCACGCCACTTGCGGAGGGCGGCGCCATCTAGGGGAGATGCACCTTAGATATTTCTTGTATCCCCCCGCCCAAAGGGGAATGGCTATAAAAAGGTTAGTCCTGGCCCAATCAGGACAAGGTCGAATGGGTTGAAACCAGCCTTGAGCTGCCTCAAGTAGAAGGGACAACCCAGGACCCTTGTAACCACCTCAGAAAGAAAAATGATAGCCACTCCATACATGACGTAGGGTCGTTACCCACAGTGGGGGCCCGAACCTGTCTAAATCGCCTCTCACACCACGCCCGACATCGTTGCGCGTGTTATACCCCTGTGCTGAATCTATAACCGAGGGTTACCACTAAACCCATGCCCACGGTAGATTTAAGCGGCAGGTATATGTGGGTAATTTAGATTAGGACTTCGATAAGCAATTACTCTATACACTTTTTCATTCACATTCATATTTTTTTAATTTTTGTCATAGATCCATATATGTTTGACATGTATTTAGTTGGGCCCTTAGTTTGAGCAATGATTTTATCAGTATTCTCATTGCTTCCTCCATTCATGTAGACATAGTCTATATATGGTGGCACGCATCATGTATGTATACCATATATAAATATAACTTTTTCTAATTAACAATGGAAAAATAGGTAGTTTGAGATCATATACTTCGGTAATTTGAGATTCAATATTAAAAATAGAAGAAATACATAATTTGAAGAATATATTGGCGTATTTTGGGATTTTTTATAATGATATATGTATGTATTTTAGACACAAAGTTAGGCTAGTTTAGGTTATTTTTGATAAAGTTAGATGCAAATTTAGAGGGTTAATTTATACAATTATTTTTTATTGTCATAGTTGAGTAATTTAGATGATGATTAGTGGGTATTTTAGTTTATTTTCATAATGACAAATGAGTGTGATTTATGTTTTACTTTATAATATTTTCGTAATTACAAAAGTGGGTATTAGGAAACATAATAAATCTAGTGACCATTGTGATTAGAGTTTACTATATCAATGGCCTAATGTTTCTGATTTTTATTATGTGAATTAAGATTTAGTCTCTGATTATATGATAATAATAAAATTTGGATGGTTCCTTGCTCTAGCATGCTGTAGTTTCTGTGTTTACCTTCCAACAAGCTGAGCAACCATGTAGCTGAAAGACTCATGCCGTGGAGGATGGATAACTAGGGTGCTAAGGTTATCCTCTTATAGATGATTTCAAATATATGTGTTCAAGGATTCCGCATACCACAAGTATTTATACATTTTTTTTATGATTGCATTAGTGCACTACTACCTTGTGTTTTGATAATCCTTTCAAAAAGGTGTTTCCATAGTTTGACTGATGACTTAAAATATATATTCTTTAAAAAAATCTAATTGAAGAATTAGACATAAGAGGTATGAGAAGCATTGTTCAAATCAATATAGGAAATTTTTCTTATATATAGTAGTAGAGTAATTTAAGTTACAAAAATGTAAAGATAAGGTTTCATGAATTGATGACGAGTTGGACACAAGAGTGTTTTCTTGAAGGCTTGGTCAGCGGCTAGGCATCGGTACCAGCCGAGGGCATTTAAAATCAGATTCATGGGATTGTTATCTGGGCGACTGGGCCAGACAAATCATAAGCATCGTGTGTGTTGTGTGCATACCGTGCAAGCATTCGCCTCCAGCCAATTGCGGATTTGATGGCGACAATAGTAGGCATTAATCTGAAAGCTAACGCACTACGCCTGCTACTTGAAGTACCTTATTTCATAATTTGTACAGCAGGCTTGTAGCCAACGACCACTGGTTTAAAAAAGAATGTCGTTATGGCGATCTGTGGGCGTGTTCCATGGTTTTCCAGTTAATGTGGTCTGTATGTATGCCGTGCATAATTGCTAGCTAGACGCCTAGCTGGCCTAATCGTAACATTTTGAGCTTCAGGCTGATTCTCACTCGTGTTACCATCCTGTGGCCTGTGTGCAATGGGACCTTGGGCAAAGCAGATCATCCGGCCCACTCAGTTCGGGTCGCTGTGCAATGGGATCCTGAGCAAAACAGATTTGTCAAGCTAGGTCGTCGTCTTTATGGACCAATGCATGACAACTTTCTACACTATATATGTTTTCGGAGTACGATGCAAAGAGAAACACGGAGACGTCTCGCGAGCTGTCCCTACGCTTGTGTCCATACAAGGAGTTCAGAACAGGACGACCGAGAGCTAGACCTAGACGAGGCTAGCATTGACCATCCCACCCAACTCTCCAGCACCCACCCACACAGCCACACAGGCGCACATGTGAACATAATAAATAGTTAGAAGGCCACTAGGAAGTTCTTTCAGTCTCACAAAAAAATGTACTTATTAGAGTTAACAATTTTAAATTTAATAAAATTTATATGGTAAATTATAAGTATTTATGCCTTTAATAGATTTAATGAAAGTATATTATACTGTTAACGTAATGGTACTTATTTTGTATCGATATTAATATTATTTTTATATAAATTTAGTTAAATTTAAACTTAATTCACTCATAAAAAACAAGAGCTATATTTTTAATGGACAGAGGTAGTAGTAGCGAACTTTGATGGATTGTCAATAAAATACCCCCGGGCCGGCCATCGGACGCATGCTGATCACCTATACGAACGGACGGACAATTTGCCTGCCCAGTCATAGTCGTTAAGGCAACTACAAGTGTACCCTGCAGTACAATTTAAATATGACGGGACCAACACATGGGCGGCCACGCACCATCGTGATCTCACACCGTGTCACTCGTACGCATGGGTCCATAAGAGACTGCTTGACCGGACTGGATCACTGGACGACCAAAAATAGACCTAGTCACCTAGGCTAGCACCGTAGCACGTCGGTATACGATAAAGTCACTTGTTTAGTCGTTTGTTGTTAAGATCATGTGGAAACTGGAGAGTAGTCTCCACAGATAATCATAATCTAGTTTAGTTATTAGGAACAGAGAGTAGTTCCAAGGTCACTAGGAAGTTCAATCCATTATAAGCAGCAATCTTCCGATTCTTCCCTGAACTCCCTCCAAACCAATGGCCATTCACCTGGCCAATTCGTAGTTTCCATGCCAACACACAGCATTGCAAAATGCTGGGGAAATCCACCTTCCTAGCCTTCCTGATTTCCCTTCACCCTCTCTTGCTGTCCTGCTCGTCGGCGTCGTCGGGGCCGCCGGCGCAGCTCGCCCCCGGCTCCTCCCTCTCCGTCGAAGACCACTCGCGTCCCTTCCTCGTGTCCACCGACACAACCTTCTCCTGCGGCTTCCTCGAGGCCGGCGAGAACGCCTTCTCCTTCTCCGTCTGGTACACGCACGCTTCCAACAAGACCCCAATCTGGACGGCCAACCCCGGCGCGCCCGTGAACGGCAGGGGCTCCAGGATCACGTTTCGCCGCGACGGTGACCTGGCCCTCGCCGACGCCAATGGCACCACGGTATGGGAGAGCAAGACGAGCAGCAGCGGCGGCATGGCCATAACCCTCCTCGAAACCGGCAACCTCGTCATCTCGGACCCGTCGTCTACTACCCTGTGGCAGAGCTTCGACTGGCCGACGGACACGCTGGTCCCGTCGCAGCCACTGACCAAGGAAAACAGGCTGGTCGCGAGCTACTTCAGCTTCTACTTCGACAACGACAACGTGCTGCGCCTCCTCTACGACGGCCCAAACATCTCCAGCATCTATTGGCCGTCTCCCGACTATGGCGTGTTCGGGAACGGCCGGACAGACTACAACAGCTCGAGGGTCGCCGTCCTCGACGGCGACGGCGTGTTCGTGTCCAGCGACGGCCTAGTAGCCCATGCCTCCGACCTCGGCCTCCCCGGCGTGAAGAGACGGCTAGCCACCGACCCGGACGGCATCGTGAGAATCTACAGCCTGGATGCGGCGACCGGGGGATGGACGGTGACATGGGCGGCCATGGCGCAGCCAGGCTCGGTGCACGGGCTGTGCGGCCAGAACGCCATCTGCGAGTACCTGCCGAGACTCAGATGCTCGTGCCTTCCTGGTTACGAGATGGTTGACCGGCAGGACTCGCGAAAAGGTTGCAAGCCCATGTTCTTCAGCGTCAGCGTCACCAACTGCAGCCAAGTGCAGCAGCCACCGGAGCAGAGGTTTAAGTTTGTCGAAGTGGCGCAGACAGATTTCTACGGGTACGACCTGGGGTTCAACAGCTCTGTTACGTTCGAGCACTGCAAGAAACTCTGCTTGGAGATGTGCTTGTGCACCGCCTTCTCCTACAGGCTTACAGGCACCGGCGTCTGCTACCCAAAAGGCGTGCTCTTCAACGGCTACACGTCGCCGAATTTCCCCGGGAGCATCTACATCAAGGTACCTATCGATTTCGATGCCTCGTCGGATTCGGTCTCCGCTCGTACTAGCTCCCAAGGCCTTGCCTGCAATCCTAACGGTCCCGAGATCGTCCAAGGATCCCCGGACACGTTCAAGAGACCCACCAGAAGCAACACCAAATGGTCGTACCTGTTTGCGTTTGCCACGGTGCTGGGAGTTCTTGATATCATCTTCATCGCAACGAGCTGGTGGTTTCTCTCAAGCAAGCAGAGCATACCGGCCGGTTCGCTGGAGGCCGCAGCAGGGTACAGGATGGTCACGAGCCAGTTCAGGAGGTTCACGTACCGGGAGCTCAAGGACGCGACGGGCAACTTCAAGGAAGAGCTCGGGCGTGGCGGCTCCGGCGTCGTGTACCGCGGCGTGCTCGACGACAAGGGGAAAGTGGTGGTGGCCGTGAAGAAGCTGACCAACGTGTCGCGTGGCGACGAGGAGTTCTGGGCAGAGATGACGGTGATCGGGCGGATCAACCACATCAACCTCGTCAGGATCCGGGGGTTCTGCTCCCAAGGGAAGCACAAGCTGCTGGTCTACGAGTACGTGGACAACGAGTCGCTCGACAAGCACCTGTTCGACCCGGACAGGGCACTGCCGTGGCGCGATCGGTTCAGGATCGCGCTGGGCACGGCCAGGGGCCTCGCCTACCTCCACCACGAGTGCCTCGAGTGGGTCATACACTGCGACGTGAAGCCGGAGAACATCCTGCTGACACGGGAGTTCGACGCCAAGCTGTCCAAGAGGGAGGGCACCACCGGCGACAGCAGCTTGGAGCCCTCTCACATGAGAGGGACGACGGGGTACATGGCGCCGGAGTGGGCGCTGAACGTGCCCATCAACGCCAAGGTCGACGTGTACAGCTACGGCATCGTTCTGCTGGAGATGGTGATCGGGAGAAGGGTCTCGGACCAGACGACAGCGGGTGGGGAGCGGCTGGAGATGTCGCAGATCGCTCGGTTGCTGAGGCAGGCGGTGGATACTGGGAACGTCATGCCCTTGGTGGATGGCAGGTTGCAGGGGCAGTTCAATCCCCGGCAGGCACTGGAAATGGTGAGGATTTCTTTGTCGTGCATGGAGGAGAGGAGCAGTAGGCCGACGATGGACGACATTGCTAAGGTTCTCATGGCGTGTGACGAAGGACGAGCACCCCGCGTACAGGTCATGAGTTTTATGACCACCTGAACCCAGGGAATGTAGATGTACTGCTTCAATAGGAAGTTTTCGGTGTCTCTCTGTGTACATTTTAATTGGTTATTATATATCTTGGATAAAATACACCAGAGATACAGCAATGAGCTTGGTGGTTGTAGCTAGGCTTGTAGCAGGTCTCAGATGCTGAAAAATGCTCAATTATTTTATGGTTGCATACTTGCATTGACTGATGTGGACAGACACTAGAGAGCCACACAGTGCCATGTTGACTGAGGAAACCTATTAGAACATTCTTTTCTCATGTAACTTGATTAGCATATATAAATATATAATATTTTGAAAGAGACATTATAAAGAAATAACAGAATTTTCTCCTATAAATCTGCCAATTGATGACCTAAGAACTGGCATGCCCAAAATAACAAGCATCGAGCAGTTTGATGTACTCCATCCATTGGCTAAAATGTATATAGTATGATATAAGAATTTGAGCAATCAGCCTACTCTCTTCACAAATGATATTGCCATTGACATTTGTATCAGCCATATGAAAATAATGTTAGTTTGATTTGATATGAAAAAGGTTGAGTTTGTCAGGTTATTGAATACAATTGAGATTGGTGGTCAACATTTTTGTTTCAGAGTACCGAAACTAATAGTATTTTTTAACTACAGAAATTACTGTTGCAGAGTCTCACAAGATAGGTACAAATGATGCATCAAGTATCTTGTTGCTCAACATAAGGATGAGTTAAGCACAGGCAGAGATCAATATATCAAGGCAGTCCTAAGCATTGCGGGAACAGTGAACTCCTACCATTTCAGAAATCGCAGATAGCTGATATTCAAAGGCATGCACAATTGTAACAGGATAGGCTGAAACACAAAGCAGAAGCTGAGAGATGACATCCAAAGAAAACTTGTCTTATCAGGAAACTAGAGCGCATAAGGCATAACTGACTAAATGCAAAGATAGGAGATTATAATAGCCCGTATACCGTAGTTGAATCTCCAGCACATAATCTCTGAGAAAAAGCCACAGTGCATGAGGGCTACATGCCTAGGAAATATTACAGGCACCTTAAAGCATATCACCAATAAGCTGCAGGAAACAACAGGGTAACTAATCTCTAATGCCTGAAAGGAATTGACGGTCAACTTCCAGCATGGGCACATCACCTTGTAGCATGCGATTCTATTCTAGCGGCATATGAATTAACATTCTTTTGAAGAAATAACCAAGTTTCTGTGGTTAAGGAAACTGCTCTTGAATATTTCTGCTTACAATCTAGAAACTTAACGCTGATGCATCCAACATGGTCTCCATAGTAACTTGAGCGATCAGGTACTTCAGAAAACAAGAACTGTCGACTTCTGTAGTTATGTCCACCTCGTCTGCATAAAAAAGGTAACAGTGGCTTAATCACCAGGTAAACATTTATAATTTGCTGAATCCCTTTTTTTCATGCAACAAATGTATTTTGGACTGCCCAAGAGAAATGAAAAGATTCATGCGGTGTCAGAAGGTTTGCCCATTAGAGTAGAAGGTTTGCCCATTAGTTTGTAAACAAAGAGTTCCCCATGTACAATTCACAAACAGATACACACATATACTCCTGCTGTTTTGGTTTTTCCACAAATTATATTTTGCATTCTTTTTCTTTATGCAGTTATCTGAAGTCTTACAAAACTCTCATCTGTTTCCACTTCTAGGAAAAGGGAGCCTTGATGTTGTAAGAGATGTCCTACAGTGGCATTTATGTAATTAAGACAATTGAAAACGTTTTACTCATACATATTACACTGCTAGCAAATTAATAAAAAAACGTGTTGTACAATAATGTGATGCATCAGTAAACCTATACTCTGATCTGCTCTGTTCCAATGAACTAAACCTTAAGCATAGAGGAAAGAATTGAATACCACAACCACACAGAACTGTAGCAAATTTCTTTCAAAGCATATTGCCCTCAGATGATACACAAGGCAGCGCTACATATTGTTGTTCATTGGCATCAACAAATGGTTCCATGAGAAGGAGACATATCATTTATCCTATCCACGGGCACCTACTGACCCTACTGACCAATGAACGGGTCCATGGAACAAATTATAAATCAAACATACTGCACGACTAGATACTAAACTAATTGAATTATGCAATAGTGTCATAATATCACCAAATTCAGCATATGTTCTGTTCTACTAATGATCTGAACCTTGCTTATGCGTTGATCACATTAATGTAGAATCAACTGAACATACTAACACAAATAAAACCTATTTGCTTATATTGCAAATTTATGCCACCATTTATGCATCCAGTTCAGTTCCAACAAGAAAGACAAATCCACACATGCACTGGCATATTACTACCAATCGAGTTCATCGTCAACAACATATGGAGTTGCACATGAAAAGGAGCAAATCAAACACGCTGATCTGAGGGTGGGACAAGTACTATAAGTTTGCTTACCACGAAACAGGAGATGCCTCCCCATCACCTTGGGCCATGTCCTGCGCCTCCTTCTTGATGAGAAACCGGACCTTGGCATGCAGATACACGCGGAGAGCTCGGAGCTGAAGCCTCTCTTTCGCTGGCAGCGCCTTGTCCTGCAGCGCAGCGACCAGCCCCTGGTCCACCGCGCCGCAGGCCACGCGCATGACGACGGCCCTATCCGGTGGATGGTCGAGGGGACACACACCGCCCAGCGTCGCCGCGACCAACATCTCGCTGACGAGCTCCCGCGTCACGGGGGACTCCAATCCCGGGACCGGGTTTTCGCCTTCGATCACCGGGGCGAGGCGGCGGTAGGCCGCGTTCCAGCGCACGGACTCGTCGTCTCGCCCGTCGACGATGCAGATGTGGTACGCGAGGGCGCGGGGACGGCGGTCGAACGGCGCGTCGCGGGCCGCCTCCTCGTAGAGGCGCATGGCGTCGTCGGCGCGGCCGTCGCGCACGGCGAGGAGCGCGAGGAGGAGGCGGAGGTCGGTGGCCGCGGCGGGGTCACCGCCCTCGGAGCGGTCGACGTCGACGAGGGCGAGGTCGCTCTCGGCGCGGGCACGGACGTCGCGGAGGTGCTTGCCGGCGAGCGGGGGCGCGCCGAGCAGGGCGGCCTGGAGGCCCTGCGAGGACTCGAGGAGCATGAGCCTCACGGACGGGACGAAGGGGGAGAGCTCCCTGGGCGGCGTCCACCTGGACACGGCGTGCAGCCATGGGCGGAGCCCAAGGGCGGCGGCGAGCCCAAGGGCGGTGGCGCGGAGGAGGACGCGGCCAGCCATGGGCAGAGCGGAGAGCGGAGGGAGGCGTGGGACGTGGTGGTTTCGAGGAGTTTGTTGGTGACGAATGAAAAGCGTGGGTGTGGCTGCTGCGTGCGTGGTTTGCTGGAATCTCAGCGTTGTGTTGTGCCTGCAGAAGCGGAAGTGCTGCCGTGCAGGACCAGTTGCGCGATGCACGGTTGCTCAAGCTGAACGTCTTGCCAGCCACGGCAGCTCTTCTGGATTTCTGATTGGCCAGCCAGAGATTGTTACGGTATCATCATCTAGCCAATTTTCGGGGGAAGGGTTCCTCTTTAACCAAATGCTTACAGAGTTACAATTGATATCACACCCCTGTTTCTTCTCTTTTTGGACACTTACTGTGTAATGCACCCAATCAGGTTTGTTTGGATGCAATCTGGAATTCTGGACCAGGCATCCTGACCTATTCCGACCAAATTGACCTGGATGTGCTGCATGGCACAGGCAGCTTTCCTGGAGCTCCCTCCAAACATGGTCTTAGCAATCTCAAGGACAATTAAGGGAACATGCAATTTACCTCTTCAAAAATATTTGGCAAAATAGCCATTTCGTCCCTAAACTTTACACCAAAGCTCATTTTCGTCCCTCAACTTTCAAAACGGTCAATCTAGTCCTCCAACTTTTAATTCTGGTTCGATTTCGTCCCCGGGCCTACCTGGCGGTCCAAGCGGGCATGCCACCTCAGCGTCAAGTCATATGGCGGGCAAGGAGAAGAGCGGCACGTGGCATGGTTGAGGGAGGAAGCGCTTCCGGCGCTCAAGCTTCGGATTCTGTTGGCATGGATTTGGAGGTAATGTGTTTCTTCATGATGTAGAGGAAAAATTTCACAGACACCCAGATGATTTGGCACTGAGGTGTCATGCCCGTTTGGACTGCCAGGTAGACTTAGGGACCACAATTGAAAGTTGGAGGACTAGATTGGCCATTTTGAAAGTTGAGGGAGGAAGATGAGCTTTGGTGCAAAGTTCAGAGCGAAAATGGCTATTTTGCCAAAATATTTATGATTCCTGGAAAAGAAACGCTGGTTACAGAATGTGAAGCGTTCCATTACTATTTACTACATCCTAGTAGTCTTGTTGATTCTTCTATGCGTTCTTGCTTGTACCACTAGATTTGGAGGTAAAGGGTGGGTTTCGACGTGACTATCCGTAGCTAGTTAGCTAGCTGCTGGTACCCTTTCGGGTTTTGAAAAATAATTGCACAGACCAGGTCAAAAGGCAATTTAACAGCCAATTAATCATAGCAGAAAAAAAAAGACTTGCCCCCAGGACTCCAGGAACTATGAAACCATTCAAGTAACTGAAACATGGTGCTGATCCAAACAAATCCTCTAGTAGGCTTGACATAACCGTACAGCTTAAAAAGATACAAGTAGTTCGAGCAGCAAACTACTGATTACTACAAAGGTAGCTTAAGATACAGGTAGTGAATACTCAAAGCTTGAAAGTGCATTACAAATTTGATAAGTGTCCCTGTATAAATCATCAGGTCACCTTCAGTCATCTGCCATCCTGGGAGTGGTTCCTAACCCTGCAAAATTATGGTTGTTGGGAGCGTGAGCGCAAAAGGAAAGAAGAAACAACCAGAAAAAAGGTTCTGCTTCGGACTAACATGAAAGTTGCAGTTGGTAATCCATTCTGCATCTTCTACAAGGATAAGCCAGATAGATCAGATCATCATATCCACCAGCGAGAGATCGACTACCCTGCCAACAACAGGCCTTTGCTCTTGAACCTGCAGAGCTTCCACTGATGAGCAATTACACTAAGATAATGTCAAGAGGGGCGAAAGAAGCTCACAAAGCACTTACAGTGGCCCAACAGCTGTTTAGCATTTGTGGCTGTGAAGGCTGGAGCCGAGAATTACAATTTGCATTGCAAGAGTCTGCTTCATCACATGATCGGATCTGTTCAGCCAATGAAATGCCAAAGATTTTGCAGCCATTTTCAATGGTGCTCTCATTGTTTGATTCATGCTCTGCACCACTGACAGGGGAGTGCATCTTCTCAGTTACAGTACATTCATCTATGGCTTCACCTGAAACAAGATGAGGCCAAAGAGATAATGCTTGGTTGCTTCTTCCCATGTCTTGAGTAGGGACAGACCTATCATATCTACCATCCCCATCCTTATCCAGGCAGCTGTACTCAGGTTCCAAGAGAGGTATCTTAGAAGGTTGTGAAAACATCAGCACCGATGATGGGGAGGATGCTTGCAATAGAACTGGTTTTGTTGGCTGTCGAAAATCACACCCTTGCGGTGTAGGCCATTTATAAGCTGCACCAGATGCATGGGTACCATCAGGTTGATACATGCCAGCAGTCCTCATATGGACATCAGCCAATGGACCTCCTTGGAAAGAACGGAACACTTCTTGACCTTGCAAGACCTTTTGGAATCTTTGTGATTCTCCAAAGCCTGAGCAATGGTATGGAAACCCAGAGATTCCATTTGGAGATCTAACACCAAACCTTGGAATCCCCGAGATACTGTTACTCATGTTGATAGAGCTACTACGTTCATCACAATACTGCAAATTTCTTGCTTCAGTTGCCTGCGAAGCTGAAATGGCAGTACCATCATGGGTTTTGAAACCCAACAATTCTTGACCTTGCAAGACCTTGTGGAATCTGGCAGATCCCGTAAAATCTGAAGAAACGCTCCCATCTGCCAAAATAGCAAAAGAGAATTCAGCAGGGCACACAATTTTGGACAATGGCTCTTCTTTTAGTTGTAAAACTACTTACATGGAAGCACGATCTCCGGATTAACTCGGGGGAGGCATGGTTTCAGGCGTTTTGAATTGGGAGCGCACAGATGAGATTGAGATCCTGAAACTGATCCTGTAAGCTCAATCTCCCAAGGAGAAACCCTATTGGGCCGACGACACTCTATATCATCATCCCATCTGACCTGTCAAGATGACATCAGTTAATAACATATGGGAGCCTGAAACAAGATTTCAGAAGGAACAGATTTAACAAAGTAGACAGGATAAGAATTAGGTCACGCTAAAGCCTGATCCAAACTATCATATAAATTGCACCTTGGAACATTACGTCCTAGAAATATCCTCAAAGATGGTTAACAAAATAATACAGCTGGGGCTCCAATAGCCCTCCTGAAAACTTTGGTGAAGGATAGCTTAGCTTTTATTTGCCGCAACTCTGACTCAACCAGTTACAGTGACAAACTTACTCAAAACAACTAGAATCATGAATTCAAACTAATTGTTCGTTAAAAAAAATGAATTGAAACTAAGAAGAGGCATGATGTGTTCAGAATAAGAATTAATTGAAAACCAGTTTCTGATGCGCTAGATGAATACTTGAATAGTAGCATAATAACCAAGGAACAAATATAAGTACTAGGAGTGAGAACAGTAGCAGATTTGTTTCTTCAAATTACCATTAGGCATAGACATTGATTCTACCTACAGCCATGTTCTTTCAGAAGGCCAAGCCAGGAAGGATGTCAACCAAGCAGTACAAGACACAGAAATCATAAGAGCGCATACCACATAGAAACACTGCTAAAATTGAAACTAATAACGGCATCCATCTTATCTACAAAACAAGAGATGAGAACATACCACCAGGGATTTCCACTTTGATCCATGCCATATAGGTTCAGCCTCTCTGCTTCCAATTATTATCCCAGTGCACCTGAAAAGAAATCCCATCATGAGTGGAATCAGAATGATCTTGGTGCACGGCAAACCCATTAGCAAAAACAAATATATTAGCACTGCAGTAACCTTCTTTCAGAAGCATCGTCGCTTTCATATCTCATTCTGCATCTCATTCCAACAGAAAATGGTTGATTGAAGCTTGTCATGAATTTCCAATAGGGTATAATGAATTCAGATTGGCTTAACCTGTGAGTTTAATAATTATTAAAGGCAGGAAGGCATCACATATCCTCAAAGGGGAGTGGTTAGGAGCATATTTCAGACCTCTAACTACCTACAAATTTAACCCTGGAACTTAAAAAACTAAGTAGCACAAAACAACTGCATAAATATTATATATTATTTTATATCTGTAACAAAATTAAATTCTACCTTTCGAAACATTAAAATTCAAAAACAACCTTGATTTAGAAATGGGCATGCGTCGTCATTCCTGAATTCTAAGGATCATATGACATAGCATAACTTGCATGTATGGAGGGAGATACACAATAATGCGGCAAGGCCAAGGAGGTGAAATAAAAGGGGTCGGTCTAAATTGGCATGGCTGGGAGGGGGTTTGGTTTGGGACAATCTGTTGATATATATGTTTATTAAGAGTAGGATACCACAAGGTCTCCTATTCGGAGATACTATTTTAACATACCAGGACTGGTTATTTACAAGCCCATATAATGAACATGGCCAGGCTAAGCCGGTCCATGAATCCTACATGGTATTAGAGCCAATTCCTCCAAAAACATCTAGTTGCTAATTCCATTTTTTTCTCATTGAGATCTATGGCTTTGATGAGTTAAAGTACCACATCAGCCACCCAGATAGTACCAACAAATTGGATTGGATAACGGATACTTGAAAACTTGAAGAACTGAATCCACACATCAGAATTTTGAAGCAAGACGTATTTGTAGTCTGCTCAGTTGTAAATGGCTCTAAACATGACATCTTTTTATTCCATATGTAGCATGCACAACCTTCTAGCATAACTATAATTGCATGGCAATCCAACCTTTTCACACATGTACTGATACAGACATCCGGATAAGATAAGGAAACAACCTGAAAATATTATTGTTACCTGGGATTATAGTAGATGTGAAAAACAGTCCTCGTGGCCACAGCTTGTCTGACATTTCCCAGATTCCTATGATTTGAGAACTGGTTATGTTGTGCAGGAATAAGATTTACGGACTTTAGCTGTGCTGCTCGGCGCACTCCCAATCGAAGCACTCCATCTTCACCGCTGGAGAAGGATGAAAAGTCCTTACAGAAGAGAAGACACGGTATGTTCCAGATAGTGAGAAAATGAGCTAAAAACCTACCGAAGGAACAGAACAGCATCTCCGGAGACCAGCTTCTTCTTATTAATAAATGCGCTCCATCCAGTGGTTAAGAGATGCCTTCGTGGTTGACCTGTAACAAAACAGGCAAATAAGAAACTCAGGACCACAGATTCTGAGTTACCAAAATACAAAAGAATCCATCCTTTTATGTTTTGTAGAATCACTAAAAACATTTGGCTGTTTGCAAGTTTCATAATCTTTTGTTAAATAACAGTCGGTTTTCCTCACCATTTAGACTAGCTCTGAGATAGTACGTTCTGACAAGTGCTCAAACTTACAGACTTAAATAAAGCAAATGCAAATACAGCATCTTACAATGTAGTGTAAATCGATTATGTTCGTCAGAGTAAAACCAATTTGACATTTCGTTAATCACTACTAACTACCAAGTCTGAAAATGTAGGAGTAGGCCCAATGAGGACAGTTGAACCAATCCCATTAAACAGTCTCATTCACTTAAGCTTGGAAAACATGCTAAGAAGATGCTACCCGCGTTTCCAGAGAGAATACTAACAAACAAGAGAACATATAGAACGGGTAACCAGTGAAGAAACGCTCTTGCCGTACCTCGATATATATGACGGAACTTCCACTCCGTGCCGTGCAGATCCTTGGCCACAAGTTCCTGAAACGGCCTCTGCAGACTGTAGTCCTGCGCGCGCCAAACCCAACATATAGTCAGTAACCCAAAGCAAACACTACTAACAGCATGACGATGGAGCTCAGTGCTAATGGTTGTACCAGCGGTGGGAAGCAGTCCTCGGCGGCGCGGCGCGGCACGGAGAAGCCGCCGTGCGTGCTGGTGTCGGAGGCCGTGAGCGTCTTGCAGAACATGTGCGGCGTCCGCGCGAGCTGCTTCATGGCGCCCCCTCCGCCCTCGCCGTCGCGAGCGGCGTCCTCGTCCTCCCGCGTCCGCGCACGCCTCTCCGCCTCCTCGTCCTCGGGCAGCAGGGACACCCGCGCGAACACCTCGTCCGTCGCGCCGTCCGCCTGCACCACGAAAACGAACGGGGAAGCAAGCTCTCTCAGTCAATAGGTCGAGCACATTGCGCTCGCGGGCACCGCACAACGCAACCGAAGCAACCGCGCGGGCGGACACACACTCACGTGGAGGCTGACGTCGACGACGCGGCAGAACACGTGTGGCGGCACCGCCGCCGCGGGCGCAGCGTCGCCGGCGCCGATGTGCTCGAGGTGGCCCTGCGGCAGGTACACGACGGCGCTGCCCTTCCGCGGCAGCGGTGCGACGGGCCCCGCGCACGCGTGCCACAGGTCCAGGCACACCCCGCCCCCCGGCGGCGGTGGCGGCGCCTCCGCCTCCTCCTCGTCCTCCTCCTCGACGGTGTTGAGGTCGATGCCCGCCATGGCAGCCCGCCCGCAGCTCGGCTCCACACGGAACGAGCAGACAGACACCGATGCGGCGACGACGGATGGGATCGAGCCCGAGGAGGAAAGCGACTGTGGGTTTAATGGCGAGGGGGGAGGAGTGGGTGGGGAGTGGAGGCGGAGGTGGGGTGGCGACACATTGTGGTGATGGCCATGAATGGCTGGGTGGCTCGTACTCGCTCCGTCCCATAATAGATGACGTTATCTGATGCGTGCATGCGTTACTTTCTCAACTTTGACTCGATTTGTAGAAAAATATGTGCAATATTTATATCTTTAATAAATTTGTTAAAAAACTAGATTCAAATATCTTTCTAATGATACTAATGATGTATTATAAATATGTCGGTGCCTGATTTGGTCGCACCGGCACAAACAAGTGATTGCGGTGCTAATCCACTCGTTGCCCCGATGGCGGGTGAAGAGACGGGGTTTTTATCCTGGTTCCGGCCACGGGGCCGTACGTCCATCAGTGGTGCCGAGCACCAGTTTCGTATTGCTCGTAGTAGGGGTTTACAAGCAAGATGGGAAAAGGAGGTGAGCTCCAAAGTCCCTGAGCTTTTTGTGGCTAAGTGCGTTTGTGGATGTTTTGTTGTGTGTGAACCTGCTGTCCCTTGCCCTTTTGCATGGGCTTCCCTTCCCCTTTTATAGGCATAAGGGGGAGGGCGTGAGAGTACATGCGTTCGTGGCGTAGACGTGCTAAGTGTACTGTGCTGCCCATGCCGCGCACGATGCGAGCGGGAATCGCGCCTTCCAACTCCGGCCGACGACATGCAGTGGTTGATGTGATGTTCTTCCTGCGACAGATCAGGACTTCGAGGGTGGCAACTTGAGTACGGCGCCCGGATCGAAGCTCTGTAGTTTCCTTCGAGGGTTGCCATCGAGGATGATAGCGCATCCGAGGAAAGCAAAGTCAAAGGAGTAGTTGGCACAGTATCACTGCCAGGACCGACCTGTGCAGTGTCAGATCAGAATCCACCGTGCCAGGTGGATTTGACCGATGTCTTCTCCGCAGTATGGGCGGTGGCGTGGCGCAGTGAATCCTTCTTTTTGACCGCAGAGGAGAGTCATTATGATCGGTGGTGATGGTCGTAGAGTCTCGGGCGTTGCTCCCGGCGTGGCAGGCTCGAGCTTGGCCCGCAAGCTCGAGCTTGCCGAGCCTCGAACGTGACGGAAACGCTGGCTCGAGGGTGAACGTCTCCCTCGAGCCTGGTTGCCGAGCCTCGAACGTCACGGACATTCCCGCTCGAGGGTGGTCGTCCACCTCGAGCGGGACGGACGCTGAGGAGTTGTTGTGGTGGGCCTTTGCTGGGATGCAGAGCCAGGCCGACGTCGTTGTGGGCCTTGTTGCCAAGTAGTTTAGGGTCCCAGTTAGGGTACCCCTACTATTGGTACCCAACAAAAAATTAATATTATTTTATATAGTTAGTTAATGTTGAAAGATGCTGTTTTTCTCGGGAAGCGAGAATGACATCTATTTTGGGACAGAGAGAGTTGAGGAGCAGAAGGGGGGAGGGAGGGAAGTGGTGGGGAGTAGCCGAATAGGGCGCAGACGAGAGGCAGGCCTATGGCCTTTGAAATATTGCCGCTGGTGGCGGATAAAGCCGCAGCGGTTTTGTTCGACTCTTCTTTGGCCGTCTCCGGCTGCCTCTGCCTCTCACCCCAGAGCGCGCAGAGGCATGGGTCTCGTCGCGAATAAATACTGTAGCAAAGGCTGATCTGTGGACTGTGGCCGGCGAAGGAAGTGGTAGCGCGAGCGGGAGAGGCGGGTGCCGCTGCGGCAGCGGCAGAGGTGGTGGGGCGGGAGTGATGAGAGCCAAGGACGGAGCTGACGCTCCTGTGCGCGGCTGCCATTGCTCACTGCTCACAGTGCAAGTTTTTTTTTTTTTTTTTTTTTTGCTTTTACGCAAACCAGTCTGCCAGGTTAGTACAGCAGCATTGCTGTGTTTTGTGTTAAAGAAAAGCTGCTGACGCTGCTACTTTGCGTCCATCACTGCCTCTGCACCCCGAGTTCGATACTGCTCGTGAGTGGCGCATCTGCTATCTAGGCAAAGCTAGTTGAAAACAAATGGATAACATTGTTTTTATTTCTTTCTTATAATACATAGGCTGTTTTATACTGAAAATAAGTGGGTGGAAGTGTTAGATGAATAGTTCACTGGGAAGCGTGTTCTGTGAGTGAGGTGAATAGAAAAAAATTATTGAAGAAATATTTTTTCCTGAATCTGAACACAGCCCATTATAAAAGAAAAAAGAACAGACGGACCCGTGCAGAGATCGACCTTTTTGTAGTTTGCGTTCTGAAGCCGGGTGAATCCATCAAGTTGGCGCCCTCCACCGTTCAGCATTGCCCAGGAACATAATTCTCGCTTGGCCCTCACCGCTCGTGACAAACTCGAGCGGGGCACACCGGCACAGTACGCCCTGGATCTCCAAACGGGCGGTGGTGTGGTGTACCACAGCCCACCACCACCTCCGGTGGGCCGGACCCCGGCTGCCCGGCTGGCGTCCCCATTGACATTGCCATCCAACTCCCTGTAGCCATCTGGGCACATGTTGTTGGCCAGGCCTCGATCGGCGGCTCCCCTAGATGTGTGCGCGACCGAGGGGGCGGTGCTCTGTTGCCGGACACATGCAGTTGGTTGAGCTGTTTGGAGAGGGACCCTTGCTCCGGTTGCTTGGTTGCCCCGGTCCATGGTCCATGCTACATACTACTACTAGTACTATGCTGCTACAGTAATACGTACGTGATGCATGCTTCTTATCTTCTACTACAGTACTTGCAGATTAGCAGGTGTATTGCGAGGCGATTGTGCATGTGATTTGACTCGACCCGGTCATGATAAAAAAAAAATCAGAGCCCTTGCTCCCGTCCAGCTATGCTAGTGCACTCCCTGAAGATGGCGCTTTTGGCGTCTTGTTCTTGTCCATGGCCATGAAGGTTTGTCTCAACCTAAAGTAGAGAATTTTATTTTGATCAGTCGGAGAAAATCAGCGGCACATGGACCATGGTACGAATGGTACTGTGCACTTCCGCTGTTGGTGGTTTGGGCTCCACACACAACTGCTCATAGTACACTCGATGGGTTTTATCATTAGCGCCAGCTTCCAGATGGCCTTGTTCTCATCATGGCACCATGATTATTAGGCCACCATGAACTCATAGATCCCTCCGTCTGAGTCCTGTACTCCTGCTTCGGAGGACGCCCAAACAGGAGGATGGCCAGACGTGGCAGGCCCTTTATCGAGCAAGGCCGAGAGGGTCCATTGATGATCGGCTCCGCACGGTGTGTACAAAGACTGTTGCCGCAGCTGCTGCCGCTGCCAACTTTGATGACCCTGTCGTCCGTCGTTGCCATGCCACTGTGGTCTGTGGACGCAGTTGAGCACTAGAGCCCGGCGTGGCGACTGGCCAGGCCCGATCTAGCGAGAGACGCCAAACAGTACACGGCGGGCAGGGCACGCAGCGCGGCAGGGCCACGCCAGCGCCGCGCCAGCAGCTGCGTGCTGATACGCCCGTACCGTCGTACCACACGCATGCGCCACCGCCACTGTGCGTGCGTACGCACGCCAGCCGGCCG
Organism: Digitaria exilis; assembly: GCA_015342445.1. Taxonomy (NCBI): domain Eukaryota; kingdom Viridiplantae; phylum Streptophyta; class Magnoliopsida; order Poales; family Poaceae; genus Digitaria; species Digitaria exilis. Next base: position 1,253,701 of record JACEFO010001882.1, read on the forward strand.
GTCCTCGGCCCTCGCCACAGGCGCGACTCGATCGTCCGCTACGCGCGTGATGGTCCGGGCCGTGGGGGCATGCCGTGGCGGCATGGGAGCAACCGAGCAAGAGCAAGGGAGTCAAGGAGGGAGATGCACGAGGATGATGGCAGGCATGGCGGCGTCGTATAATATGTGGAGCGTGAACAGTGGGCAGTGGGCACGGGGGAAGGTAGTAAAAGGGAAAAGGCCGGCCACAACCTCCGACGACGGCGCGCGCTGAGGCACAAGTAGTAGGCCCGGCGCCCGCAGCCGCACTGCGGCAGCGTTACGTCGACCTCGCTTTCCCCTCGCTTTTATCGTGCAGTTGGTCCCTCTGCAGTTGAGTCACTGACGTGTGGGACCGGGCCTACGTGGAGTCTCTTCGCTTTTATCGGGCGTGGGTCAGAGATGCTGTTTGTGTTTGGGGCCACGAAGCCGACCCCGGCAGCTCTGCTCGCCGGGGACCCTGCTCTTCCCTGGACGCCGTCCACGCACGAGCCGAACCGATGCACGAACCCTTGATGCTTGCTTGGCGCTTGCATGGATGGATGGCTACCTCGCCGTCGCCGGGCTTGGATGTGTCTCTCTGGCCGGCGGCGGCGTATCTATCCATCAAGGACCGGGTCTACTCATGTGGTCGTCGTCCCGTCCGCCGCAGCGACCGCCCACACGTTGTCCTCCTCTGCTGGGGCGCACGGGGCCCGCGCGCCAGCTGCTGCAAAAGTACGTGAACAGTCGAGGCATCGTTGGCTTGCAATCGTGGAGAGAAAGCCAAGCGAGAAGCTTTTGATTTCCTTTGACGAGTAGTAGTGGTGGCTAATGGGCCTGCGTGATTTCCTTGGCCTTTGCGGCGGCAGCGAGACATAGTATCGACCTGCCCGCGTAGCAGCGGTGACTCGGAGGAGTCGAGGAGAAGCGGAAGCCGCTCTGCTTCCCCCCCCCCCCCCCCCTGCGGCGCAGGGGAGCGGGAGCGGAGGAGCACGGGGTGGTGGTGCGTGCCGGCGGGGCCGCGCCCACGCGCAAGTTGTCGCCCCGCGCGCCGCTGTGACGACGGGCGGGCGCTCTGGTTGCTCCTGCCATGCTGCTCGCGTGTTCCGCTGCGTCCCCGCGTCGTCGTTTGCTTTTGATTATACGGAGGGGATCTACCGATTGCTTTTTTTTTTTCTTTTCTTCTTTCACTCAGGGCCCGCGCCGGGCAGCGGCCATGAATCCTGGTGGCCCCCTGCCAAGAGGATCGTGGATTCGTGGCAGGTTTTTCAGGGAGGTTTTGGATCGCCTATGGCACGTACTACCGATGGGGAGGACCGGAAGAGGGCGCAAGGGTCGGGGTCGGTCTATGGCAGAAAGCCGTGGACTGTGTCTGTTGACCGTTGAGTACTACTCCGCACTACTGTACTTATTATTAGGTGTGCCGTATGCGTGGAGTGGAAGCACGTGTTTCGCAAACCGCTCCGATCCATTGAGCTCCCTCTAACTCTAATTGGTACTTTTTACTCCCTACTAGCAAAACGCACGTGCGACACGCACGTGTTTAAAAACAAATCTAAATACAAAGTTTTATGTTTATACATAAATCAAATATTTTGCATCATACGCATATCTCCTGAACAATTTAGATGCTAGGCAGAGAAAAAAAAAGCATATTACTTTTAATGACCAATCTTAGATAATATTCTCAAATTTCTTGTGTTTTAGGCAATTGTTATACAAACGAATGCATGAACGAACGCAAATAGTCTAAGGCAATATATCTTGTGTTTGAGTACAATAAAATGCATGCAAAAAAGTGAAACTAAACGATTCTTTTTCCCAGCAGGCGACCCCGAATTTCATCACGTAAGTAACGAAATTACACAGTTACGAAATAAAATAAGTGCATGCATAAAAGTAACATATCTCAAATTCTCAATACATAACTATAAACAACACAACAAGGCGGGCTGCTCGCCGGCTGGTATTCCGACACCAGCGGCCACACTCCATTGCAGCTCTCAGCTAACAATAAAGTAAATGGAGCTTCAGCAAGGGTAATCATACAATTTGCTTCAAGCTTATTCTTACGTACTTGCCCCGTTGCTGCCGACCACGCGTCGAGCTCGCCGGATACATTCACGGCCGGGTTTAGTTTTTTCTATGGTTTGCTTTTCTCGTGCTTCAGTTTCACATCAAGATTTCCATATCTGATATAATTCCCCTAATCCAGTTTGATGAGAAGCTTGGTGCTCATCCAATTTCTAAATCCGATTTCTTCAATCCATTTTCATGGAATCGAGGACCACCCTCCGCCAGCCAACCTGATGAATGGACCGTCACCCAACGTCCTCGAGGAGCTTCATGGAATCCATGGCGCTAGAGTTCGGGCTGTAGTACTGCTACTGAAGTGGGCTACTCCGTCTTCTCTGCAATGCTATGCATAGAAGCGGCGACGACAACGAAGGCAGGAGGCAGAGGTGGCTCATCTTGCGGTGATGGCAGGAAGCAGCAACGAAGGCAGGAGGCAAAGGCGGGCAGCCGTCGAGGGCCCATGTGCCGAATTCCGTGGCTGCCTCCGCGGGCGTCGTGTCTGCGGAGCTCGCCAACCATCTGGGGCCGTGTGCGAGCCGGCCACGCCGATGAGGCAGAACTCGTCTGACGGGACCAGGCCATGGCGGATCAGGGGACCGGTCCTGCAATGACGAGCAGAAGGAAGAAGATGAGTCGTTCGATGGGGGCGTGGGTACCGTGGTCGACCGTGAAAAAAACAATTTATTTTTTGACAGAAACGTTTTCTAACTCGCAGTTTGGAGGGGTCTATACCTCTTTCCACCTCCTTTGTCCTTGCATGCGGGTCCGGCGTGAGGGGTACCGTGGGTCTAATTTAGGTTAGAAACGTTTTCAATTAACTTCTCACATAACACGCTTCCTTAAAAAAAAATTCACCTTTCATATTCATTCCCCTCACATAACACACTTTTCAGAAAAATAAATACCTTTTCTCTCCTACATCTAAACACAACCTATATTCTTATTCTACCAGTCTTGCGTATTTAGGTTTTGATACGACGTGTAGCAACGCCCCCATGCAGCAACAGAGGGCGTGATTGGTAGGGTGTCTAACTCCTATTCAGGCTTATGGAATGTAGGTTAAGTTTGTTTGGTTGCCTGCTCAGGTCTTTAGCCTAGCCCTGGTAATGCAAAAGGAGCCCCTTAGCCTGGCTTGCTGGAAACACAAATAAGATGCGTTTCCACGCTATGCAGGCTGCATAAGGGTGTTGGTGGCTTGTGCTATGCAGACTGCACATCTCCACTTCTTGTTCACGTGTTCTTTATCATATTGTGCAGCCAACCAAACACATACATAGTAAGCCAGTCTATCTTAAGCCACCCAAACCAAACATGAACCTATTGCATGCATAAGCCTGGCTCCGGCTGGCCATGCATTAGTCCTAGTTAGGTTTGGCCTAACCCAAGCTACCAATCACACCCAGAATATTCTTGTGCTTGTCGACACGACGACATGTGATGCGAGAGTCCCGACCGGTGTGCAAGTCAATGGGATCACGTAGAGGCTGACGAGCTCGGTCCGTTCGGCGGCCGGCCTCATACTGATTCTGCCTTTGGGCGTACGTGGCAGGTGCGTTCAGCGATTGAGTCTAAGCCACGCAAATTTCGAAGCAGTAAAGCGCCTCTGATAAAGACCTCACATGTGCTATCATGTACGTATCCCGTCCGTTTGGAAACAGACAACAGTTTTCCAAAACAAAAAAAAGAAACAAGAAGAAAAGAAACAGTACAACACACGACAGATAAATGAGATCGATAGAAGATGTCAAGAGAGGGCGAAAGAAGCCAGAAATGGTGGTCATGCTCATGGGATCCCATTTTGTCCTCCGTCCATCACCAGCGTATTCACGTTATCGAATTTTGGGTATAGTAGCAGCCATGTCCCAGTCCAAGGAACTAATCCGCATCTTGCCTGCCATCGATCTCATTTTTGAAAATTGTTAACGCGTAATTGGAGTGGATGAAAATGGCCTTTTTAAGATGCAGGGAGCCAACTTTGTACGGCGAGCATTATGAACTAGGATCCTGCATTCATGCAAGAACCATCAATCCATCATCATTCGTTTCGTCTAGCTGCTTTACGATAGGTTTTGTATGGCATGGGATCGGCTCTGCTCTCCTTTGAGCCCCGGGGCCAGGCTATGCCTGCTTTTCCGGCTTATCAGGGTCGCGCTAGGCTGGTAAACATACTGAACCTAAATCGCACAATGCAGCAACCTGCGGCTCTCATGCTCCCATGACGCGGCCATGCAATAATTCGTTCAGTGCGTTGGGTAGCTGAATGTTTGGGAACAACATAAGGCTATCTACAACAGGAGACCTATCCAGCTACCCAAATCTATATATGTGTCTTGTATAGTGAATTTAGGTCAAAATTTGGTCTCCAACAGATTACCCAAACACGAGACCCATTTTGGGTTCTCATCCACAGGCCACCCATCTTTACATCTTTCTCTCTCCTTGACCCAAACTATGGCACTTATGCTTTGCGCCTCCTCTTCCTGGGCAGACCGGCGCACCACCACTGGTCGGCGTAGGAGCTTCTCGACGGCGCACCACCACCAGCATCGTCCGACATCGGAGCAAATCGAGGCCCAAAATTGAAACAAATCGAACCAAATCAAAGCAAATCGAAGGTGCGAGCTGAACCTCCGCGCCGAGAAAGAGAGGGGGGAGGAGCTCCGAGGAGGCCCACGCCGGACCGGCGTCACGGCGGGGCGCAGGCCCCGAGCTCGCGACGCTTACGGCGCGCCTGCTCCTCCGGCCCCTCTCGCGCTGCCGCCGCGCCTGGCTCTGCGTCGTGCTCCCTGCAACCATCGCGCGCCTGCTCTGCGCCGTGCTTCTCGCCGCCACCACGCGAGAGAAACCGTCGTCGCGCCACAGCAGGAGGGGGAGGAGGAGGTGTGGAGGTGGAGGGCGAGGCAGGGCGCGGCGGCCGCAGTGACGCGGAGATGGTGGCAGCCATTGGGCCGAAGCACAGCAGCGACTGCGAGATCCCCTCGTCGTTGTTGTCGTCGCCGAGGCCTTCAAGGTCGCTGGCATCGAGGACGGCTCCTTCAAGCTCAACCCCAAGGAAGGGCTCGCCATCGTCATCGAGGGCGGGAAGCCGGTGAGAGGCGGCTCCACGGCGGGCGCGACGAGGAGCAGCCGTGGCGAGGAGCCACCGAGATTTGGGTCTGCGGATGCGTACGCCGTTGGAGATCGATACTTTTGGGTCACACTTGGTTTCACTGTGCGCCACCCAAACTCGCTGATGGGTCTCGTGTTTGCCTTTCCTCTGTTAGAGACAGCCTAAGAAAAATGATTGCATATAGATATGGTAGGCAAATGTCCAGACACACACACTCATTCGTCGTCAGCGAGGCGGCTATGATCTACTCTGGATTGCCTGTTCCTACGCTGCATGCAGTTGCTATTTTAACTTTTAAGGAGAGCGAAATTTATGCGTGAAATTAAATAATTAATTTGGGGTTTTTTAAACAACTCCCATCATTTATTGATTGTTCATGGAGATGAAGTTATAAATGCCATCAGGTGGACTCAAAAGCCAGACATGACGACCTACAGACTTATAGATACAATGACGAGCTAAAGTATGAGCGGTGACATTCGACTCTCGACCTTCATGTACTAGCTCCACCGAGTTAAAAACAGCTATCCACGCCTTGATCTCTTTGACGATCTGGCCATACGCTCCTACTATTCATGCACCATGAACATTTTTGACGATGTTTTGGCAGTCGCTGGCTACCCTGAAGCTCTGTAATCCGAGATTAGCTGCTAGCGCCAGGGCCTCCCGACAAGCTGAGGCTTTCAACTGTTCCACATCCGACACACTATGAAACACAATGGCAGACGCACCCGTAAACCTTCCACTACCATCCCTCGCTACTACAGTAGCGGCGCGCCGGCACCAGTGCTCGAAATCTTGGACAGAGCCACATCAACATTGATCTTCGTTCTGCCCCCTCGTGGTTCGCCGAGGGGTTGGTTGTCAACGTTGGCGCAACAGCGCGGATACCATACTACGAGAGCCTTGCTTGCGCCGCCCCATGCCAAGTTGCCAGGCCGAGCCAGCAGAAATGTAGACGTCCTCCGGCCCAAAAATATGAAGCAGCCTGCACGAGAGAGACCGGAGACTAGTCCACTCGCATGTTTCCGTACCAGAGTAACGAGTCGTGTTTATCTCAAAAAAAGAAAAGAAGAAGAAGCAACGAGTCGAGTTCGTGCGCACGGTGCATGGGGGAGAGCAAAGGAGTATAAAAATGCAACTATGCAAAGGCAAATTAGTAGAGTACTACACAGCTAGTCTTGCTCGGATCGGAATCGGAGTTCCAGCAGGGGTTGGCCCAACCGTCCAAACCGACACGAGTGCCTGACCCGGACGAGTCGGATCCGTCCCGCGTGCCAAGAAGACCACTACATAAAGGCATGGACGCACATCATCTCTAGTTTTTTTTTTTTGAGGAACCGCACATCATCTCTAGTAAGTACGCACGCGTTGTCGCAATGGACTGGGCCGGACTTGCGGCGGACCTGCTGATCGAGTTCGCCGTTCGCCTGACCGTCATCGACTGGCTCAGGTTCCGCGCCGTGTGCGCGCCATGTAACCACGCGGCCCAAACAACCCTGAGCAGCGGGCGTCGCCCGCGTCCCGAGCCTCCGTGGCTCATGCTGTCAGGAGGCGCCGGTGCCAGCGCCGACCCGACCGCCGTCGACCTCTTCTCCTTCCACGACGGCCGCCGCCACCGTCGACCTTCTCTTCCTAAGCCAGCAATCCAACGGCGCGTCTCGATCAGCTCCGCCTACGGCTGGGTCGTCACGGTCGACGAGGAGTGCGCGCTGCACCTCCTCAACCCCGTCACCGGCGCCCAGCTGCCGCTGCCGTCCATCACCACCATGACAGGATACTGCGAAGAAGCCCTCCCGAGAGCCGAGAGCAGCGACACATCTATCCGGTTCGTGTTCCATGATCGTTGGCTCCTGGCGGTCCACTGGCCCGACAACCGCATGCGTGCGGGAGAGTCCGTCGAGATGCTCGCGGATCAGGTGCCGACATGTTTCTTCCGCAAGGCTATTCTGTTGAGCGACCCGGCCTCTGGCGAGTATCTGGTCATGATGATCCATGGTCCCATGGGCCATCTTGCGTTCGCTCGCCAGAGCGACCCGAGGTGGGTGATACTGCCATCGCCATATCTGTTTGAGGACGTGATTGGTTACAATGGGCAGTTCTATGCGGTGACGAGATGTGGTGTGGTTCTAATCTGGGAGCCGGATGGCGTGACATTCAAGTCAAGGATGATAGATGTTCCTGAGCACAGTGAAGGTGACCTCTATTTCAAGAAGTATTTAGCAGAGTCGGTAAATGGCGATCTATAGTACTCATATGGAGGGTACATCAGAGCTCCTGCGACGACGAGTCCGATGGTAGCTCTAGCGACTGGGACAGCGATGGTGGTACTTATGGTCAATGTGAATACCCAGGGAAGCTGAGATCTGATCCAACGGTAAGGTTCCAAGTATTCATTCTGCGCGAAGGTTGTCAAGGAAAGGAGTGGAAAGAATTAGATAATCTTGGCAGCTTTGCGTTGTTCATTGGTTACAACTCAGCAGTTTTCTTCTCTACATGTGGTGTTAATGATTTGCTACCAAATTGTATCTACTTTACGGATGACCGACTAGGTAACTCTTGGCGTCGTAAGAAGGAGCCACGTGATATGGGGATTTTTGACATGAAGAACAAAGTGGTGAAACACATGCCCTCAACAGTTCAGCACTCCAAATGTTGGCCACCACCCATCTGGACCACACCTTCTCTATATACTCCCTCCATCCAAGAATGTAGTGCATACACATAATTCAATATTCAAACTTTGAAAACTTTGACATGTGAGTAATCTTTTATGATAAAAATTTTATCTTACAATAATCATATAAGTGTATTCATATTTAAAAGTAGTTTCATATTACTAATTAATTTTAATGCTACAAACTTATATTACAAGAGATATTAAGAGTCAAATGTTATTAGTGAAGACCATGTCAAGTTTCACCATGCCTTATATCCTTGGAGGAGGGAGTACTACTTAGCATAAAAAGCATATAGTACATTGGTTAGATCAAATTCTAGGACTCTTTTTTGTCCAGATTTTGTTTTCACCTTAACACTATACTGTTCAAAAAGTTCAAATAACTCAAATAGACGGATCTCTCTTGACAATAATGTACTAAATTCATTCAGGGCCTTTCGAATACAGGGACAACGGGCCCTGTTAGAAGTAGAAGAGTAGTTGATATGGGTGTGTTTAGTTGGGAGGGGAGGAAAAGAACTTTTTTTGGGAAGCGTGTTCCGTGAGAGAGATAATAGCAAAGTTGAAAGGAGTTAAAAGGGGATTTTTCTAGGAAGCGTGTTTTCTGAAAGGGATGAATAGTAAAGGTCTAGGAAAAGCTTCCGGGCGATCAGTCGCGCTTAGCGTCGAAGCACGCGACCTGGATGGCCCGGCCCCTCCGTGAGCGTGCAGTTATAGCCAATGGCCCCACGTGGCTGCTGAGTGAGAGCAACCTGTCCATTTCTTCTGTCCCGCTTGTAGCTACAGTGTTGCACAGTGCAATGAGTACAAGCGGTAAGCTCTGCCAAACACACTCTTATTTTCACATCATTTGAAAAAAGAGATAAGTACTCAGCAATTTGAAAATACATAGTAGACCACACATCTTGTGTGGATGCAACCGTTTAATAGCCTGCGTGCATGATCATCTGACAAAATAATACCGATGTGTATTGTGTGCCATATTTTGCATTATATAATAGATGTGGCGATCTGGTAACTCTAGCAATGGTTTTGTGATTGCAACTTTATACAATATCTATTGAAGGCGTGACCCAAATAGGCGGGGGCCAATTGTTTGAGTGCTGATCTACCGATGACATTACTGTTACCGCTTTCTTCTTCATGTTGAAAATCCCCATGTCACGGGGCTCCTGCTTCCTACGCCAGGCGATGCTTATGTTGTCATCTGTGAAGTAGATGCAGTCAGCTTGCAAATTGGGTGGGAAACCATCGATATCGGCCCACTACTACAGAATACTCATCACAGCCGGTTGGGGAACCCCCATCGCAGCCGGTTTTGGGAACCGTTTGATTTCCAGTGGCTGTGTTACTTCGGCCGGTTCCCAACCGGCTGTGATACACCCTCATCACAACCGGTTGGTAGCTAGAACCGGCTGTGATGGGGACGTCCAGAACGGCTTACGGGAGCTAAAAAAATAGCAAAAAACTTTTTTTTTAATTGGGGGCAGGACCCCACCGGACAGCCACCAAGCCCTGTCTAGTCGCAAGTTGCAAGATTTTTCGCGCGCTATGCGGTAGCTGGGATTCGAACCCACGACCTCCCCCTCGCGCGTACCCTCGCTTACCACTGCGTTACACGGCTGTATGTGACCATATCACATTTTCATTCACCACATACTATACGAACCCGAGTGTAAATGACTTATTTGAGGGCCTAAACGAATTCAAATTAAAAAAATTTGTCAACTACAAAGTTTCGTAACTTTTCAAACACTACAACTTTCATGTTGTCCATTTTTCCATCCGAGGTCGTTTGCGAAATTTGAATTTCAAATTTGAATAATTTCAAACTTGGTTTTCGTTGACAATACGAATTCAAATGAAAATATTGTCAACTACAATATTTCATAACTTTTCGAGTTTTACAACTTTTATTTTGGTCATTTATTCATACGACATAGTGATAATAAAAGTGTTCACTAATCGTACATCTCTCCTCTAGTTTCATACCCTAAACCCTATATGAGAGATGTAGGATTTGTGAATACTTTTACTACCAGTTTGTCATATGAACAAATTACCAATATAAAAGTTTTACATCTTGAGACATTATACAACTTGTAGTTCAACACTTTTCAATTTGACAACGTTTAGGGCTTCAAAAATTGTATTTGTCAAGTGCCTATGCATATAGAACCGGCTGCGTTGATCAACACAAACGGTTCATAGCTCCAACCGGCTACGATGAGTAGCAACATAGCCAGTTCGTGGCTAGAACCGGCTGTGTTGATGAGCCCTCAACGCAGCCGGTTCCAACCACCAACCGGCTGCGTTGAGTAGCAACGCAGCCGGTTCGTAGCTGGAACCGGCTGCGTTGCCCTCATCCCTCGTCACAGCCGGTTGGTGGCTAGAACCAGCTGTAATAAGAGCAACAAAACCGGTTGTGATGAGGCGTTTGATTTAGGTGATTATGTAGTAGTGGCCAGGAAGAACACTGCAGAGTTGTAGCCAATGAAGAGTGCAGCGCCTCCAAGATCATGCAGCTCTTTCCACTCGCTTCCCTGACAGCCCTCGCGGAGGACGAATACTTGAAATCCTACAGTTGGATCGGGTTCAGCGTAATCGTCATCGTCTTCGTCGCTAGCGCTGCTGTCGTCTTCGCCACGGCTACTCCTGCGCTCCCTCCATATCAGCACTAGATCGCCATCCAACGACTCTGCCAGGTACTTTTTAAAGCTGACGTATTCCTCGCCTTCGTCGTGCTCCGGAACAGCAACCCGCGACTTGAACGTCTCGCCATCAGGCTCCCAAACAAGCAGGGCGCCACATGCTGTCATCGTGTAGAGCTGTCCCCGGTAAAGAATGGCATCGTGGAACTGGTACGCTGATGGCAAGATCACCCATCTCGCATCCCTCTGGCGAGCGAACACGAGCTTGAACTTGGGGCCATGGATCATCACGACAAAGTACTCGCCGGAGCCTGACGGGTCCCGTAACGGCACGGCTTTGCGGAGGAAACGCAGAGGCATCCGATCGATGGGTAGTTCGTCCGGAGGAAACGCAGAGGCTCTCTCTTCTGGCCAGTGGAGAGCCAGGAACGAGCTGTGGTGGAACAGGAACCCGGCCGCCCTGCCGTCCTCCGTTCGCGGCAGGGCGTGGAAGAAGCCCATGGTGGTGATGCACGGAAGCCGGAGCTGAGCGCCGGTGACGGGGTTGAGGAGGTGCAGTGAGAACTCATCGTCGGCGGTCACGACCCAGCCATGGGCTGAGCCGATCCACATGCGGATCTGGATCGCCGGTTCGGGCAGAGGTGCCGTGCGGCGGTGGCCGTCGTCGGAGAAGGTGAGGAAGCTGGCGGTGGTCCGGTCGGTGCGTCGTCCTGCGAGCATGAGCCATGGGGGCTCGGGCTTGGGGCGACGCCCGCTGCCTAGGGCCAGTTTTGCCGCGTGCCTCCATGCCGTGCACACGCCGCGGAACTTGAGCCAGTCGATGACCGTCAGGCGGACGACGAACTGGATCAGCAGGTCTACCGAAAGTCCGGCCCAGTCCATGGTTTGTTATACAAAAATAAAAGGCATGCTATATATTATTACTGATCACGATCGACCATGACTGCCACGGAACTATTGATGCGTGCGTGCGTGCCTAGCTATCGAGTATGTATGGATACATATATGTACGGTAAAACTCGTGGCATGAACCTAACACGGTGTATGGATCGGAGACGGATCAAGACACACGTCGGATTAAGACACACGACTCTATCGGTCTATCTATATCATGATTTCTTCTTTAAAAATCAAAGGCCGAGATACGTCCGACAAGAGGTAAGACTCAAGAGGCCTATTTGTCGTTCCAGGAACCATAACATGTATTCCATGATGGTTCAAACAAAAATTATACAACACATATATTCTTCCACTTACAGAACAATGATGTACACTGATTTGTATACATGTAGACGTCCTTTAGTTAAGAACTAATATACAGTATTAAACTCCAACATTCTTATTATGAAACAACATATAATTGAACAAAAAATTGACAACGTCAAGTTACGTATACTTTGTAACAATTAATGAACAATGTATGGTATCGATGCCTACTCTTTTTCAGCCTCTGTACGTCCAGCCACTCACTCGACACCCCGGCCTCTTATTGTCCAGCGTTACGGTTCAGTAAAGTCTTGGATCCCCTTCTTGTAAATTATTGCATTCATGACGATGCGTCATCTGTCTTCATTTCCTTTCTCCCCCCCTCTAACCTATATCAGTCGAATGGTAGCACTTGCACATCTTGGCCTGGTCAGGTCAGGGACCAAAGCCAGCTGCCCCGGCCGTGTGCACCTCAAAGTTAGGCATCAGGTGAGCAGAAGCCGCCGCCCTGCTGTTAGGAGCCGCTTGGTTGTAGCCGATCAGAGCCGCCGAGCTGTAGAAATCTACAATGCCAGCTGCATCCTTCAGCATGCTGTTGCTACTACCTCCATTGCCACCGTCATGGTGGTGTTGTTGGTGGTGGTGATCAGTGGCCAAGCTAGACGCGAGGGGGACGACGTCCTTTGCCGTCGTCGCCGACGACCCGCTGCCGCACTGCCTCGGCTGCGTCTGGTAGAACACCTTGGACACGACGAGCTCCCCGTCCTTCTCCTCCTCGTCGGAGCCCAGGTGGTACTGGTGCATCACCCAGTTGGTCTTCTCCGGCTTGCGCTGCTTCCCGTAGTTTGTGTAGAGGACCAGGATCTTCTTGTAGCCCTTGAGCTTGCCGCTGGTGAACACCGGCCTGGTCTTGCCCGTCTTGTGCCACCGCGTCTCGCCGCCCTGATCGTCGGTGTGCACCTTCCGCCGCTTCCGCGTGCCGGTCGTGTACGCCTTGGACGGGCGGTGAAAAAAGTGTCGGATGAGGCCGTCCTTGCCGACACCTGATCAGGACACATGTCAGAGCCGAAACTAAAAATGACTGCTTATAAATATAGCTATATTTTCAAGCACAAGTTACGTATTCGTCACGTGTTCGATAATTAAACAAACATATATTTTTTATTCCTTATGAACGTGTTCTTAACCTATTAGAATTTGTATAAAAGAATATAAAGTTTACAATTGTGTTTCAATGCAGTATTTCGAAAAAAGTAGCTGTGTGAATTAGTAAAATAAAAGTACAAAAATGGATGGTTAGTGCCGAGATTAAATTGCATAATGGTCCCCGCAATTTTGCAAGTTTGGAGCAGAGAAGGTTATAAAGAACTTTGAAGTGAATATTCATGCCCATATAAGTTGTGTGATGCTGGCAATAGAGGAGGGAGGAAATGATGTAAAAATGAATCGCCAACACAATGCCATATCAAGGATTAATCCTTGTAAACCACACTTAATAAGATATACAGGAAATAAAACTATATATCTGAAGAACTTATCAAAATTTTAGGACAAATGGTTACTGTTATTCCAAAGGATAATGCTGCCTCTACTGAAATTTGGATCTGATGTTTCTTGTTTGCATGATAAAGTACGGCCTTTGAGGAATAAATATTAAAAAGGAAAAGAGGATATCATGATGATTAGATTGCATTATCCACTAAATATCTATGTCATATGTATACACAACATATATTTGGTCGTACTTCATCAGAGATAAACAGAAATTGAAAAGCTTAAAGACAAAAGAGAAAATAGTTCATGTGCATCATAAGTCCTTTCAAAGGTTATACTTCTTGATCTGATGTTGCGTGCGGCCTGCATGACGTAGACCTTTGATGGAAAATTGCGCTGTCTCTCAACCTATCGTTTTCAGGTACAACTAAACTATATGCCAAGTAGGACAAGCAGTTACTTCAAAGGCACCCTTTATCGATATTTATACGTATCAGGTTCAAAAGCAAATAACTGGCTAGTTGCATATGGAATGGATGCACGATGAGTTTACTGGTACTCGTACACGGAAACAGACAACAAAAATATACACGCATACGCATGTAGTTCTACAAATTAAATATAACGTGAGTGGGCATACAACATACTAGAATTCTATCCGTGATTGATTAAGCAAGGCCACCAAATTGAAAACGACAAAAACAGTAGAATAATTCAGTCTTTTTTTTTCTAATACCAAATTATATAAGGATTTACCTATAAAACATATAAGAGGAAGTTTAAAAGAACAATTACTACATAGATGCTACTATGTTCTCGCTTCTCGGAGGCTCAACTTGTTCTCAAGGTTCTTCCGTGACGGATCTACCTTCCTCGACGGGTCTAAATCTGAAGAGCTAGACCGTTTGCTAACGCTAGCTTGGATGGCATGATGTAAGTTGGTAGGCATGCCAATGCCAGGCAGGAACTATAGAGCAAGCGTAAAACGTGGATGAGCTACTTACCAGGAAGCCTCTCCGGGTGGGTGTAGCAGATGCCGTTCTCGCCCTCGATGGTGGGGATGAACTCGTCGATGAGCGGGTGGAGCTTACGGGCGTCCGGCCTCGCCTTACCCTCCAGGTGCTCCAGCAGCTCCTGATCCGTAGGATCAAACTTCACGCCGGCTGGCAGCCCCGGCAGGTCCTGGATCGTCGCCGCCGCCTGCAGCTGATCAATTGATGATGATCAAATTAACTGCCTGTGTTAATATATAACTTCGCCTCACTGGTATCAATGGTTGACATATACATATGCTTATATGTTCAAATATATAAGTAGCTAGTAGTATATGTAGATCTATATATGTGTGCAATCACTACTCTAGAACAGAACCAGCTACTGTGCTTTATTGGCAACGAGCTAGCATGCATGCATTCGTGGCAAGAGGGCATGAGGCCCTGTATACGTACCTGCTCATACTGCGCGCGGTGGCCGCAGGAGGGGCAGGTCCGGATGAGATTGACGTGGGACGACGCCTGCTGCTGCTTCTTGGCGGCGGCGACGGCCGCGGCGGTGGCCAGGTTGTTCTCCACGGCGCGGACGTCGTTGAAGCTGTTGCACCATGTCATGGTAGCTGTCGGCGATCGATCGATCTCGATCGCCCTCTCTCCCCCCGGGCCCCTCTCTCACCCACCTCTCCGCCGATCCCTCCTCTATCCACAGAGGGGGTGAAGGGAGTACGTGGACGAGAGAAGTGGAGTGAGAGAGAGAGAGAGGGAGATCGATCGAACAAAAGCCTCTCCTTGTCCGGTGCTTCGCTTTGCTCAGCTCGCCCCCATATGAGGCAACGCTAAGGCTGATCCCCCGGGGGAATGACAGGCCACGCAAAAGAAGAGAGAGCGAGGGAACAAAGCGCTCCGAGAAGAGAACAAAGAGAAAAAAGAGAGGGCAGGGAGGAAGCTTGTCCCTGTTAAAAGCTACCGTGCCAGGCACCAACAGCCACTGAGCCACCACCGGCAACGGGCGATCGATCGATCCCCCCCTGACTAGCCGCCTGCTGCTCCGATCTGCCTGTATCATGTATGCGCTCGATCGGTCGCTTGGTGGCAGCACTACTAGCTCCCCCCTCTCTCTGATCTCTCTCGCTGTCTGTCTGGTACAAGGGAATAGAATTCTCACCAACTTTTTGGTTAGTTTGTTGCTTCCCAAGACGATCTCGCCACGGCGGCAGACTAGCTCGACGATCGCAGCTATACAAAATATTTCAACAGCTATACAAATGACAAAAGAAAGTGGCATCGAGCTATACAGCCCGAGACCTGCAGGTCGGTCGATCGCGCGCCGGACAGGACAGAAATTAAAGGGGAAGCTAGAGCGGGAGATGCGCGCGGTCGAGCATGAAGTCAGCAGGCGAGACCACTAGGGTTGTTACCCGTTCGACCGAGGAGTCGCTGTAGCTATGGATCCGTACGTACGTGCGTGTCGATGCGTGTGCGGTAACACTTCCGTTCAGCTAGAGAAACACTTCCGCGATTAGGGGATGGACTAATGGACCGGCTTGGCCTCGAATGATGGGTGGTTGCTTGGCCCTCAAGTCTGGGTCTGGGGCTGGCACGCAGCCGCAACTCGAGCCGTATACGTGAGCCGGAAACCAGGCTAGGCCGTGCTGGTGAGACGCCGGATTCTCTGCGCGCGCGGCCGCCCGGGCCGGGGTCCCGCACCGTACCGTATCCATCGCGCTCGAGTTGCTGCGTGCACATCGATCGATCGACTGGGATCGATGGTGCGTGCCCTCCCCACTCCCTGTCTGTCGACGTCGACGTCCATTTATCTGACGGTTAACATTTGCACGTCTGAAAGGATCTCTCTGCTGACCTGAACGATTTGCCATAATAGTACTGCTACTGGAGACCAGCCCGGCCAGGATATGAGCCGGCTCGGCCGGGCAAGGCTTGCATTCCAAGAACTTTGAAGATGACCTGGCTACTAGCTAGTAGCTACTTGTCTCACAAGATACATTGACAAGTGAGAACCACACACCCCAAACGTATAAGCATAAGCCCAGAATTAACGAACAACACCGCGCGCGCGTCTGAAACTGTGAAAACTTCACCTTGAGATTATTAGCCAGCACGAGCGACCACCACGCCTACATATACATCCTCCGATCGATGCGACTGCTGGTGCGCATTATATTGCACAAGTGCGCGCCTGCAAGCTGCACGTTCGTGCCTAGGCTAATACGTACGTACACGTGCACGGCACAGACTGGCCAAGAGATCGAGAACAAGAGTGTTCGTTCATGATCATTACAAGCTAGCGCTATAGCCAACCATCGCTGAAAGATTATTGGTGTGTGGTTTATTTGTTTTTCTTTCTCGGTCGTGATGACTAAGAGGACACGGCGTCTTTCGTCACTTGCGAGTACCACAAGCTAGGTACCGACCGGCGATAGAAATGGAATGGGAATATAGAATACAGGCGCGCGCGAGCGGTGGTCGTGTTCCGCAGCTGCTGAGGTGCCTAGAGACGAAAGAGAGAGTGAAGGGAAGAGGGGCAAAAAGGGAATGAAGTGCCTAAAAAAAGCGTGAGGGAGGGTGGCATGGCAGCTAGCCGGGGAGGTGGTGGAGTGGAGATGGGGCAACCTGATTCGCGCGCGAGGCGAGCATGGACGTCCCACCACACACACCACACCACCCTACTTGCCGCCGCCGCAGCTGCTGCGGTGTGCGGCTTTGTGGGAGAGGAGCGAGCTAGCGAGAGATCAGGGGGGTCTCGACTCGAGCAACCGCTTTTAGCTATGAGGTCACCGTAGAGTGTCTTGGAAGAGATCATATACTCCCACCAACAGCTAAAGACTTGAACTGTCCATCTACCGCGCGCGCGCGCGTCCGTCCGAGCGGCGACGTCGACGCATGCACTCTCGGGAGAGAGCCAGTGGGGGTACGTGCAGGCCAGCCAGGGCAGCACCAAGGCGTAACCCAGCACTAATAAAGCACGTCCACAAGCGTGCGATGCATGCAGAAAATCCTGTTGCTTGTTATAGGCTATTTTATGGGTATAGTTTCTAATTAACACTGTCACGTCACCTAAAACAACTTTTGTTGATTGATGAAACCATGTACCTCAATGCTTAGTTTTTCGTATCACGATTTCGTATGCAAGTATATATAAGCTCTCTCAATGTAGGTTTCAACATGTTTCATGTCTTGGTAACTACGTACATCTAGTTTCATCACCATGAAACTCATTTTTTTTTGTCCCTCCTCATAAATATCTTGCTATATGTCATCATATTTGTTTTAGTGTGCCTGAATGCCAAACCTTTCCTAATAAGTCCAATGCTGCAGGGGTCTCTTGTGGGTTGGTACCGTACCGGGAATGTTCAGTGTGTGCCTGTCCTGCTATCTGACAAGTGTATGCAGAACATCATCACAAAGCGCTTTTAGGTGGTGAGAAGTATATTAAGAAAATGATAAAGTGCATGCATGCTATGTGCAAGGACCCCACCACTCAGTACTTGTTAGGCGTTGAACCCCAATTAAGATCACGAGTTGTTTCCTGCAAAGCAAGGTTTTTAGGTATTAGCAAAGCTATAGGAAAGCAAAGCCTGCTTCTCTTCTGCAAACCTGATGAATAACACTACACGGGACAAAGTCTACATTACACAGTAGTGCCTTTAATTTTGTGCTATGGTCAGTGCGAAACATTGGTAATACATCAAATCATTAAAAAGGAGTGTTTTTCTAGGAGCAAAATTAGGTTATAAGTAAGTTGGTATGGTATGGATACTCACGTTGAGTATTTCTAAGTTCTTGATCGATCTCATTTATTTTCACATTTGAAACCTTCCACATTTTTTTAGTTGAGCTGTTAGCTTCTCATGTTCGGTGTAAATCAAATTCATGTTGCTTTTCGCACTCAAGGTTGGAATATACGTCTCTTTTCCGGGCATGTATAATATTCAGTTATTACCTCTTTTAGTTCAGAGCATATATGGTTAGTGTACCTTATTAATAGGGTTGTAATTAAGTACAAAGTTTGCACACCATCTCCCGGCCTCTACATTGAAAAGAAAAGGAGAACGTAGCTTGCCATTCAAGTCTCTCACTCTTGGTGAACCATGTCGATCTTGCGCTCGACCACAGCATATATACACACGCGCGCATTTTTTTTTAGTTATGGCCTTATATGGGGTATGCGTTACGTTGGTGGGTACCAGTACGTATTATTATAATCTAATCAGGTAACAGTGATATCCTAATCAACTCGCAGGACAAAGTCTTGGCCGAGTGGCCGTCATCCTTCTTATGATCCTAAATTCCTAACCTAACTCGATCGAGTTTGATTTCGAGTTGAAAAATGGCAGCAGGTACTTCCCAATAGGGCCGGGATCGAGTTTGATCTCGACGTTTTAACGCACCTTTTTGAACAGGGCTCAAACGCATGCGAAAAAAACGAGAGACTACTTCAAGGATGCAATAAGTACTTCTCCTACCTAGCTACTCTATTGTATGAAGTTTGTCCAGAAAGATGCGCCAGGTTTAATTTCTTGGTTTGGCCGTTAACTTGGAGCTGTCGTCAACGTCAAGGCGCCTTTTATGAAGCACGAATTGAAGTGGGGGGAAAATTGAACTACAAGATTAAAAAACACGTGTGCATTTTGAATTTGGTTGTAATTAATTATGAAATAGAGAGTACATACAAAAATGAGTGTATAAGATTGTAGAGATAAACTTTTGGAAGGAACACAAAAGAGTACTACAGCCTACATGCATGAATTTTAATAGATATGATTTTTACCATGAGATGTTCGTGTTTATAATTTCTTCAGAATTACTATATAACTCAATATATTTTATAGGCTTATTTCTTTCCTATATGTGCATGCATCACCACTGTATTAGGAGAACTAAAACTAGTATATTTTTTTTATCATTAATTCAATTCATTTGAAATTATACCTATTTTACCTCTACTATGTGTCTCAAATAACTTGGTGAATTAAAGCTAGTATTTCTTTTTAGATTAAGGAAATAATTTCGGTCTCAGTAATCAGCTTTTGAGGGCTTACAACCGAATGGAACCAAAACTGCAGTACTTAGACTGCCTACTCCTTACAAATTTTGAAGCTAGGATATACCTTTTAGTTACTAATATTTGTGTAACAGATTTTGTTTCTAACCTCTATGCATAATATATTTTTCACTACTTGTTGCTACAAGCCTATTCTGACAATTCTGTAGGATAATTTACCCCCTATTGAGTCGCATGCACTAACCGGTTCAATCCAAAAGCTTAAGCTGGTAGGGAAATGTGAACAATTCATACTCCAACACTCTCCCTCACGTGCAAGCTGCCTACATGGAAATTGAAGCGGGGTTTAATTATTCTATTTAATTGTGTCCATCAGGATTCAAACTCGATCGAGACCCTCTGGACCTAATACCATATTGAGTTGCATGCACCAACAGTTCAACCCAAAAAGTTTAAGCTGATAGGAAAAGATGGGCAATCCATACTCCAATATGGCAACACCCCCATCAAATTTGTCTATGGATGCACTGTTTGCTTGTAGTTCTCAGCTCGTCACACTAGTAGAAACCTTAGCATTCGTCCCTCTCACGTTAGTACCGATTGTTTTTTGAACCGGTACTAAGCCAATTTAGTACCGGTTCGTAAGCACAGTGCCTCCTCGGGACGATTTAGTACCGGCTCATAAGCAAAGGAACCCCCTAGGACCATTTAGTACCGGCTCGTAACACCAACCGGTACTAAAATAGTGTCATTTAGTACCGGCTATGGTTCCGGGGGGGTTTCCGAGGCACCCCGTGCATTTAGTACCGGCTCGTAACACGGCCCGGTACTAAATGGTGTTATTTAGTACCGGCTCGTATTAAAATCCGGTACTAAATGGTTCCGGGGGGTCCCGAGGCCCCCCGTGCATTTAGTACCGGCTCGTAGCATGACCCGGTACTAAATGGTGGCATTTAGTACAGGCTCGTGTTACGAGCCGGTACTAAATGAGTCCGCGGGGTATAGTTCAAAAGGATAGCATCTCTTACTCAATCACATGCAATGCATAGGTGGGATGGTAAGGAAGGCTCGTGCGAGGCTGGAGATCGTGGGTTCGAACTCCACGCACGCGCAACACGCATTTACGCGTGAAAAATTCGCGTGACTTGTGACGTGCGTGTATCATGGGTCTACCAGGTGGTTTAGAGTATTATTTTTCTTTTTTTTTTTGGCGTAAATCCATTTAAATGACGGCCATTAGTACCGGTTGTTGCAGCTGGTACTAAATGCTGCCCATTTAGTACCGAAAACGTAGTACCGGTTGCAAAACCGGTACTAACATGCATTCCTACCCGGTACTAATGCTATGGTTTCTACTAGTGTCATGATTTGCTGTAAAATTTAGTTAGTTATATAAATCAGCACTAAGCCTAGCTAGTGAGAAATTTTGCGGCCGTTGTCTGTGCTCTGTCAAAGTAATTAATTGTTGGATAAAAAAATGTTGAAAAACAGGAGAAGAGGTTTCTAAAGCTTCCAAGATGCAAAGGTAAGCCTATCTACAATTATCCAAGCTTGTATAGTAGTTAACAAAACTGAGAGAGAGAGAGATCTGTAGAGAGAGAGAGAGAGAGCATATTTGGGATAGCATTTGAATTCTGACGACGACAGAATGCATTGACCAACCTAATTAAACTCGATATGGCCATGCGTGATATAAAGAGCATGTTTGGTTGGCATCCAAAAATTATCAAACCAAAATGAGGTCATGCCAATAATTTTGGCTACCAGTCGATTCATTATCCAAGAATTGAACATCGATATTTTTTGCCTAGATTTTTGCTACAAAATTTTGCATTGCGCTCATATTTTGGTATCCACTCATTTTAGCTTGGCAATTTATGTTTGGATGCCAACCAAGCAGGCTCAAAGTGCCAAAAAAGTCATCAGAATTAGGAGTTACTCCGTATTTAATTTTCTAGAGCTGCACACTTAAGGAAAAATAGTACACATACATAAACTACAAGAACCTCGAGCACATGCTTATCTTAACTAAATCTTCTTGGATGATCATACCATGATGCAAAGATGGATGGAAAGAAAGAACCACATGATTAAAGCCGTGTGCTGTCGTCTCTTGGCGGCTTTACAATGTTCCCCCAGACTCCTGGTGAGTGGCTACATGGTATGCTGCAGTTTGTGCCGGTATCTTTGGTGCCGTCAGCAAAGCTGCACGGTTGAGCAGCTGGGGGGCCACGGAGGAGCTTTATGTCTCTTAAGAAAAGCATTTTACTTGTCGGAGACTAAGTGGTTTGTTCCAGCGATTTTGTGGTCTCATGTATACGACATGCATGCAAGCATGTGATCTTTTTTTTTTTCTTGGACCATGGAAGCAATGCTTCATGCCCACCTAGTGCCTGCATGGCTGCGTTGCTCTCTGATACGGAGTATCTGTCAAGCCGTCAAGGACAAGGTGGCATGCTCTTTGCATCACTTAAAATGTTCAGACGACAATCAGAAGATATAAAAACCAGGCGGCTCTGGGTTGGGCTTTTGAACAACCAGTCAGCCCATAAATGTTGGGCCTGTCTCCGCCTCCCGGTCTGTGTAATTTTGTCGGCAGCTAGGCCCTTTGCCGTGGTCAGCTGACCCATCAATGCCTGGGCCAACCTAACCTCCTGGGCCAATACGCAGCCTAACTATGGGGGTAAACTAACAATAAACAAAGGTTAGCCCTTAATAACGTGTTAATCGATCTCAAAAAAAAACAACGTGTTAGACAGACAGCTAAAAATTGACTATTCGATACAGATAGAAGTGGGCATTCCATTAGACCGAACCAAACAAATTGATTCTTTGGGTTTTCGTAACCTTCGGTCAAAAATTGAGACCGATCAGTTATGTAGAACAGACGAAGGGTGTGTTTAGATTGAGAAAGATTCCTTGAAAAAACAATGTAGACCTAAAAATACACTGTAGATAAATAGTGTTCTGTGAGTGGGAGGTATGTGATAAATAGTGAAAAGTTGGATGAATAGTGTTTTTCGGGAAATCTTTGTGAAACTAAACTCACCCGAAACCGACCTCGATTTCGGGTAGATCGGGTTCGATCTAGGTTTAGACCGAAGCAGCTGATAATATGATGTCACCGTAAAGTGTCTTGGAACGATACCCCCAACAGCTAAAGACTTGAACCCCTCAATATTGGCGACTGCTAAAGTTGCAGTAGCACTAGCAACTGCACTGGATTACATCAGTTTGCGAGTATCAGGGTAAGGACGAACCATGGTCGTGCAGGACTGCAGGTACAGGCGTACAGTCATACAGCCAGCCATACTCATACAGGTGATTAGTTCTGAGACACATCCATGCCAAACTGGCAAAACTTACAGGGAACTATAGGACATGGAAGTAGGGTAGAGTTTAGTAGCCTGAATCCTTGAAAAAAAACGAATAATGGCCTGAATCCCGATGATGCTATTCGGTCTTGTGCTCGGGTCTGTCATAAGCTGCTATATTCTGGGGTTCGCACTCCGGGCTGAAGAGCCGCACAAGCAGGGCAGAAGTCGAGGTCACTGAGATTGCTCCGCATGACGCCCACCTGAGGCTCCTTGGGAGTGTTATTCTTGGACCTACAGAATAAGCATGTTGTCAGGCAGTAAAATAGTTCCATCTCTCATTTGCTAAATTGACTTGAAATCGATAACTTGAGCTAAGCTTTATCGGCAGGGACCACGCATAGAATGGTTCAACAAAGATACTGAAAATGGGAGAACTGGATTGATAGGAATTGTGACCATAATGAAGACGGCAGAGCACCCAGAAAGCAAGGGCGCTACCAACAGAGAAGATGCCAGAAGTCTGCCGCATCAACCGCGAGCAAGGCTTCGACTCAGGCCTCATCACCTCCCCTTCTGACCATCCCAGTGTTTGACGGAGTGCCATCTCTATCCTTGATTTCTCTGGTGAGAGGATTCAGCTGGTCTGCGGGTTATGATAAAAGCTTCAGCTGTTCTCACAACAGAGGCCTTTGCTGCCCTGCCCTTCTTCGCTTTCCTGCTTCCTGACAAAAGTACTGAAGTGGTGAATTCATTTAACATCAAAAGTCTCATACGGCAATCAACACACACAAACATATGCATTCAACCCATTATAGCTCGTATTACGCAAGGGACCGCACCAATTGCATCAATTGCATAGCTACTTATACGTGCACGAGCGGAAGAGATTGCAAGAACTGCATACATGTGATTACATAAACAATAGCTAAATTTTAGTGATTATGTTAACACAAAAAAAAACTATGAGCAATCAATCATCTGCTAAAACAAATCCTCAGCGTAATGTCCTTGTGCTCCAAGGGAAACAAAATATAGGAAATACATCAGTAAAAAAGGTCATGCAGGACACATGTAAATCTTGGCTTTTAGAAACAGTGAAAGTTCTGTTGTCCTAGATGTTTTATGCAGGATAAAACATGTTGACAAGGCTGAATGATAGCTCTCACGAGTCATGACAGTGCATGATCAAGAAAACATGAATGGCAGTTGACAATCACTGGATGTACCCATATATGGGTTCATCGATATCGGAGCAGAGAATCGGTATATGAGCAACATGCTACCTCCCAACTAACTATATAGCCATGAAGAATTACCGAGAAACTATGCAAAATGCAAAGGCTATTGTGCCAAAGCAACAAATAAATCAAGCAGTATGCAGGATGAAAGTGGCAGCCTTAGCAGAGTGCCTATTTGTAAAACTGTTGTCTGTTAATATATATGTACCAGGTAAATGTCATCCTGATCTAAATGCTGAACATAATGCAAGATCACATATTTCGGATTCCATACTTTGAGTTGGAGTGCTGAACCTCGGGGATTAGGCTACCATTTAACTTCAAATGGGGTTTAGATTAATCAATACATCAACATAAAAAATCTTAAGCATTTATCTCATTTACTGATGGTATATTTTCTATACACCTATAATTGAGAAAAATCTAAATCGACCAAACAGATTGCCAAAAGAAAAATTCAGAGAGGAAATATGACAGTAAATAGTCAAAAAGATAAAGCACACTTGCAAATCTTGGCCTTCATAGATAGTGGAATGTTTTTTGTTCCTAAAGATTTTATTTGATATCTCTCACGAGTCATGACAGTGCATGATCAAGAAAATATGAACGACAATTGACCGCCTCTGACCATACCAAATCTTTGAGCAGAAAATCACCATATGAACCAACATGCTACCTCTTAAATTCACAAGAAATACAAGACATGTGGCAAAAAAAACAGTGCATAAATGCAATAAAAGAATGAAGCAGTATGCAGGAAAAAAATGCCAGCCATGGCATAGTGCTTTATTTGTGTCAGCCTGCCAAGCATAAACGTAATCTCGATCTAAATGCATCTAAATTGGATTCTAGTGCAAGTCATATTACATACTGCCAAGAATTGGATCATCGGACTTCTGAGCTGATTTTAATAGGATCCAAATCCTGGATTTCCTTATGCCAGTGTTACAATGTTACCTCTCTTGGGAATTGGGATTAAGCAAGGTGTGCAATTCTTATTTTTAATCCACTATCCTCAAATCCTCAACTGTACGAACAGCTATTGCTATATGCTATAATTTTAAGTGGTACTTTGCAAATTAGACAGCAACTAGACTAAGGCAGAAAAGAAAAATAGCAGTTTCGTGCGGATTGCAGCAAAATCAAACCTGGAAACTAGTGTGCAGAGAAGATCCTTCACGAGTTTCACCTGAGAAAAGTAGAATATCAGATGTTTGCCATTTTCCCCGAATGAACACAGCCAACAGCATAACAGGCTAAAATTGTCACGACGGTAGCAAGATCAAAGTAGCACTAAACGGACAGCTGCTAGAGAAAAAAAAAATCTAGACAGAACAACATATTGTCAACAATAGACAGGTCAAAGACACAGGATGATCACCAACTGGATCCAGGGGCTGCAAGAGTTCTTAAGAATCCGGGTACTTTTAACAGCACTCATGGATGATACAGTAGATGCTGTATCCTAGAAATTGACCAACTTGTGGACCTACAGTGCGCATTTCACAGCTAGTCGGAAACCAACGATTTAGCATACAGCATATGGCAATCTGATATAGTATCCTAAATGCAGATTGTTCACGCAACTTGTGGTCCATGAGGAAAATGCAGACATGCTTATATACACGTCTAAGTTTGAGGAAAATGCAGACATGCTTATATACACGTCTAAGTTTGGTCCTGCACTGCCCTGCATTAATAACAGAGTAGTACTAGTCCCTAAGCTAGTGTTGGTCCTGTTTTACTATTCAGTTTCTTGGTCGCTATCTCTCGTGCAGGCCCTGGACCTGTGCTCCTGGCGTACTTTGGTATCTGTATTTTGGTGTTGCTATCTTCCACCTATCATCTGCCAAGAGAGGCATTGGACAGTCAGCTCCTCCCGCTCAAATTACCGTGAAAGCAAGTTCCAAAGCAGAGGAAATGAAACCCAACTCAAGCACAAGCGTTGCTAGCGAAGATCAAGGATGAAGCCAATGCCTGGATGATGGCTGACGCCAAGCCCCTAGCGTTCCTTCTAGTGCGAGAATAACTGTTATGTACACGCCGCCTAGGCGGCCCTTGTAAATCTCTTCTTCTTTATCAATGAAACAAGCATAATCTCGTGTTGTTAGTTCAAAAAAAAAAAAAGAAACCCAACTCAAATAATCACAACATATTACTAAAAAAAACAATTGTCGGAGCAGACATTGGACCATGCAGATAAATGGCTTCAAGAGTAACATAAAGGTTTGCTTCCTAGGCGTTGTGTTGAGCGCCCACCATGGGTGATAGGCTGATAGCAACGCCAATGCCCAGCGGAGCTTGAGTCAGACATTGTGTCGAACAGCTTATGGCCGGACGGTTATGAGGGCCTCCTTAGCAGCAAAATTTGCATGCGTTTAAACTACAAACTGCAATCGCATAGAAGCAAACATCTCTACGATCTATGAATGGGATTAAGGGACTACTATCGGATACGAGTTGA
Source organism: Digitaria exilis (assembly GCA_015342445.1). Taxonomy (NCBI): domain Eukaryota; kingdom Viridiplantae; phylum Streptophyta; class Magnoliopsida; order Poales; family Poaceae; genus Digitaria; species Digitaria exilis. The sequence continues at coordinate 1,279,951 of JACEFO010001882.1, forward strand.
ACGGGATTTGAACCAAACCTCCACCTGTATCGATCCGGTGCAAGTGGGTTGACGACTGCCGGCTCTCGCCGAGTGGGTGGTGGTGCCTCCTCCGATCTGGTGCCCCAGCGCTCTAGCTTGTGCAGTGTGCCGTTTGGTCCTCTCTAGCTGCTACGAGATTAACGGCTGCTTGCTTCGGAAGGCAGCTGGGCTGTATGCTTGTGGAGAACTGACGACCAGGAAGGCCGCTGGAAAAAACTTACGATTTCAAAGCGAAGCTGACCATCTCTTGCGTGTCAGGATTTAAACTGGTTGGATCGTGTCCTTAAAATTCAACAAATGGAACTAAAAATCACCAATATGTAAAATCGCATGATGAATATTCGACTTCTGGCAACAAAAATGACCATACAAGGTCGATAGACCCTTGCCATTCCACATCAACACTAGAAGCAGCAACCACGTCTCCGAGCAGCACACCGAGACATCAGCTAGGAAGAGATACATCAACTACGGAGTAGAATTTAAAACAAAAGGCCTAGATAGAAGACTGTTGTAACATTCGCATTGTTGACAAATAACACGTCCCAGTTGCTCAAGGGCTCAAAAGCAACCCAAACGTAATAAAATCATACACCCGTGAACCATCATAGTAACCCACTGCAACTGGGGAAACACGCACTGACCCTACTTCAAAGATTTGCGTGCGTGAATCACATCCTGTCCTCTCTTCTGCGCGGGGCACAGGTGATGATCTCATCCACCCTGAGGATCATCTCAGCGGCCTCTGTCGCGGACAGGAGGATGGCCTGTTTCACCTTGAACGACTCTTGAATGCCCAGCTTCTGCATGTCTCCAACCTGTTAAAATACGGTAAGGGTAGTTTCAGACTCGACATAAATTTTAAATGAGGGGTGCATAACACTTTTCTGTCTCGGTGAACTTACCTGGCCAGTGATGACATCAATTCCAGCAGTGCTGTTCTCCTTGTGGTGCTCAGCTCGGAGCTGAGAGATCAGCTCAGCACTATCCAAACCAGCATTGTCAGCTATGGTTGTTGGGATGGCTTGCAGGGCACGGGAGAAAGCATCGATGGCATGAGATTTCTTCCCAGGGGTCTTCCTTGCAAGTTCATCGACTTCTTTGGCCATCACCATTTCAGGCCATCCACCACCGAACAAGACACGAGTGTCGTTAACTGTTTGGGACAGCACGCATAGGGCGTCATGCAATGACCTCTCAGCCTCATCGAGCACATGCTCACTGCAGACAACAAGGGCATAGATATTCAATGTACTGCAAGTTGAGATGCATAAAAACAATAAAGTATTCATACTTGATCAAAAGTTAAAGAAACAAAGGTACCTCGCTCCCCTCAGGACAATGGTGCAGGCCTGCCCCATCTCAACCCCAGAGAAATGAATTAGCCTATCCTCCCCAATCATAATCTCTTCGATAACCTTGCAGTGCCCAAGCTTAACAGACTCAGGGTTATCAAAAGTTGATGCAATCTCACCACCAGTGACAAGAGCTAGTCGTTCAATGCCCTCAAAGTCAGCATGCTCAATTGCGAGTATGCCAGCATCAGCGAAGAGTTCTTCAGGGAAGTTATAGATTAACTGCCTGTTGACAAAACAGTTGATCCCATGACCTATGATCTTCCGCACCTTCTCTCTCATCTTCTGCTTTTCAGCAGCTTCAATATCTGCGACCTTAGACATCGAATCCACCCGGACACGTGCCCCATAGATCTTAACTTTATCTGTGTCCATTGCAGTGTTAGCAACCAAAATTTTGGCATTCTCAATTCGCTTCGGTTGCCCAATGCCAATTTTCTTGTCAAGAATGAACCTAGAAAACAAAAAAAATCTAGTGAGGAAGGAAAAGCAGTGCTACAGTCTTTTTTTCTGGTAAGTACTCAGTGTTTGCAGAGCAGTGTGCAGTATTAATCACTGAACTACTTAGAAGATACTACTAGATAATTAGAAGCTAGACAGTAAAGGACATTGAAATGTAGGGATGACCATGTAGAAGAACCAAATAACATGGTTTGGTAATAAACATACCCTTCATCCAAAAAGGAGTCCTTAAGAGATCCTCCAGGTTTCTTCAGAATTTGAATGGCTTCCAAGTTGGTGCTACCCTGTCATAATGTACACACATATCAATGAATATCCTACGGGTCATACTGTGACAACATGACTGAGTAATGTCATCCGACAAATAATAAAAGTTCGACAATGATTTGGATACCTTAAGCCTTAGCACAGCGTCAACTGCAAGTTCAGCAAAATACTCCTTGTCCTGGGAAAGAATTTTTGAACTAAGGGTGGTCATAGCAATATTCATGAGATCAGCTCTGAACTTGTCTGCAGCACAAAAAGGAGGTTAGATCAACGTGGCCAATGGCATAGGCAACATTAAATGAAAGAGGAAAGGACAATAAACTACAGTTTAGTGATTTATATCCTTTTTGTGTCGTTTCGCAAGCGGCTGGTAACAGGTAAAAAAAAAGGAAAATGCATCTTCATGTTAAGAAAAATATACTTGCTATGCACACGTAAAAATTGGGCTACTGAACATGAAGATAAGTCTATGTATGGCAATGCAATTTCAAATGTGTTTATATAACCACAGTAGAGAAAACAATCACCTGTGTTTTCTTTGTTGTCCATGGTCCTTTGTAGCAAAGCATCTCTAGCACACTCAGCAGCCATTCTGAATCCTAATGTTTAGGGAAGAAGTAACAATTAGAAATAAGTAACCTCAATAATACCTGCAACTTTGCAGATAATCTTGCAGAATATAAACCAGACAAACCAAATGCAGTTAGGATGAAGGCACAGAAATATAAACAAAAGAGCCCATCGCAACAGTGTACTAACACACATTTTCACATGTTTCTTTTTACTTGGGTAATGGCGTAATTCCAAATGTAATATAAACTTAGTGAACTGCACCTCAAATTTATATGATATTTTATCAATAGAATCCTCTGGATCCATTTTTCACTCATTAAATGTCTGAATGATTTGATACACACTATTGGCACTAATCATGGCAACATCTGAAAGTTGTTCAAGTAACAAAGCTTGACGATTTAGTAATAGCACGTCAAAGAAACCGCTTGAAATCAAAACCTTTGTTTGAAAGCACATTATCCCCCAAACAACGATAATTACCTGCAATAATAGTCATGGGATGAATTTTCATGTTAACCAACTTCTCAGCCTCCCTCAAAAGCTCTCCAGCCAAAACAACTACAGAAGTAGTTCCATCGCCAACTTCGTCATCTTGAACTTTTGATATGTCTGACACTAATTAAGGAATGGCTCTTCTTTTGCATCACAAATAGTAAATGTACAACAGATAGATCAAATGGCATAAGGAAAAGATATGATGAATAATATCTTGACTTCCACGGTGATTTACTGTCACAGTTTCAACACTATCACTGAGGAGCATTTTCAAATGAAAGGATACCAACGAGGACCTTCGCAGCAGGATTGTCAATGTGAAGCGACTTCAATATGGTAGCCCCATCATTGGTAACAGTAACACTCCTTCCTCTGCCAGTTGATTGCAGGATCTTATCCTGGACATGAAAAGGATGACTTGTCAATATTAGCAATACCTCTAAAAAGTGAGGGAATGCCAGCATTCATCTAAAATTCAAGTTCTCTGTTAACAATTGCACCAACATGTAATTCACAGCTATAAGATTTTGGAAGCGTACCATTCCTTTGGGTCCCAACGTGGTCTTGACCAAATCTGCAATCGCCATGGCTCCAACAAAAGATGCCTACAAGGAGATGATATACAGAGCGGACACATATGAGAACTGTGAAACACAAGGGTGTAGAAATAAAAATATAGCTCTTGGTAGTAGCCTCAGGGAGTGCAAATCAGAGTAGTGCTAGTGCATTCCTCCGCTGTCCAGTATTCCAGGACACACATACAAATTGGTATTAATGGTTTCAACTGGTTTAGCTGCACATGAGACACGCATCCACAGAACTGATACCTCTGTCCTATATTCACGTTTCAAAATCTGGAAGCTAGTTGAACAATCTGAAAAAGGTTACTGAACCACTTGTGCACTAAAAAGGGGCCTGGACACTGCAAGTTAACAGATCCGAACTAAAGCTACACACCGCTACGAGCAGTTGCACTCAGGCATTTGATTCCGTGCTTCCCGCAAACTACCACTACTCAAAAGGGAGAAAGCCACGAAAACGAAAGAAAAAAACATATCTCGGCATAGAAACTGCGGGGATCAGAGGGACGCGTGAAGACAAACCATGCGGGCGCGCTCGCCCTTCTCCTCGACGGCGTCATCCTTGAGCACCCTCTCCATCTGCACAGACACGAGCACAAGCTGAAGTTAGTACACGCATCGAGCGAATACATGCTCCAGCGCCAGTGGCGGCGGGTCGCGTCGTAGGGGAAGGAGGAGGCAGGCACTACGACCAGTGGCCTAGATGGGTCAGATCATGAGTGAAGAAGGCGGGTACCTAGACCAGCCGGAGCGCGAGCGGGCGCAGATTCGGAGCGGCGGCTGGTGAAGCCGGCGGCGACGCTGGAACTCGGGGGGAGAGGGCGAGGGTTTCTCGCTCCGGGCAACCTCGAGCGTTCGAGATGGGGGAGGCGGCCAGCGACTGCGGGCCTCCTCAATATAATGCTCACGTTCGGCTTCGACGGCCCGCACAGCCCAGATCAGCCCACCAACGGATAGGGCCCATGCGTGCAGAGTTGCCGTGTGTGACTGATGTGAAACCCTCGGGAAAAAAAAAACAAAAAAAAAACTTGCGTGGATGTGAATCGCATAATCACCGGCAACTGCAAGGATGCTAATCAGCATCATGTCAAGGTAACTGAGTTGCGAGGAACGGGGAGATGGCGTCCCCTCGCACGACGAGTGTTACGCGGGCGAAGAAGTTGCAACTTTTTTTTCTCGAGAGCTCATTTCAAAATAACGCGGAGATTTGGCCCGTTGCGATTTTAGGATGGGTGACCGACCGAAAAGTCCTCTCCAGGTGCGTTTGAGTGAGGATAAAGTGCGCAGAAAAAACATATGTTAGTCTGTGAGAACGTTCATGGGATTCTATAGAGCTACTAGAATAAGCGGGTCTAGCCCGGAGCGGCGAGACGTCAAAAGAAAGTTCACGTAATTTAGTTGTCGGTGCATCTAGCATGCCTAGCAGGCGTCGCTGGCCAGCTCTAAGGCGAGCCCACCGGCGCTCTTCTTCCACTGGGTGGAGCTTGCTGTCTGGCGATCGTGCCTCCGTGGGCCCCTCGGCATGTTGTGAACTGGTCCTGCTTGCTTGCTGCTGCTCAGCGTGGACTCGCGTCCTCCGATGGGAGTAGGTGTGTTGTTCGTCGAGGCCAGGAACGGGATCAAGGCAACAAAAGGCGCGCGATGCGTCTCTTCCACGAGAACCACCTGCGTCTGTGCCTCTCTACCTGTGCGGGACGGGAACGGCCGGGGCAGGGGCGCGCGTCACCTTCCTCGTCTCCGGCGAGTCCATCGCGGCGCATAGGTAGATGCTGACCTGAACGGCTGCTGGAGCCTGGAGGAGACGGTGATGATGGCTTTCGGCTGGTGTCCAACTGTTCGTGTGCCTGTTAGAAGTTTTGGGCCTTATCTTGCTTGTCTAAATAATAATTTCAATAAATTCCAAAGGCCCACTCACATGTGTATGGTATGGTGGGAACTAAAATAGTTGAGCTGCCTCTACCTAGTCGAGTGAGGCCAACTTAAATAGTTGAGCTGCCTCCACCTAGTTGAAGCTATTGAGGAGAGGAAAAAAAAGCTCCACGAGCGTGGCGCGGCGCCCGACATGCGCGTGAATGGTTCGGCAAATCCGGTGTCCCGTGCTTGCGAGTGTGCAGCTTCCTTTTGCTAAGCAATTATAATCTCGTATTAATGGTGAATGGTGATTGCCTCCGTCATAAACGGTAGGTCAATAACGTTAATACTGTGATTAATGGTGCTTACACGGATTGGTTATAGATACGGTAGAACACTTCTCTCCTTCCTCAGTGTTGCGTCGCCGTCGCCCTCTCCATCCCGCCGTCGACGTGCCATCGGTGTCGGGAGAGTAGGTCTCCGAAGCCTACGTCCTCTCGTGTCCTTGCACAGGGTAGGGGCCGTATTAGGTTTTTGGGAAGCGCCGTCGCGACTGCTCGCTGGACGTCTTCCTCCCTCTACGTCGGCCGAACATCTTCCTCCCTCTACGTCGGCCGAACATCTTCCTCCCTCTACGTCGCTGGTGTTCGTGGATCTCCATCGACAGTCTGCTTTGTCTACTTCGCGCTAGTTCTATCGCCAACAACCCCAATGTCAGAATGATCAAACGAATCTTTTGTTCTTTCATCATCTAGCTGGCGCTAGTGAGTTTATCTCAATGTGTAGCGTCGGATCTCATGTCTACTATTTTGTTACGATATGCATCTGCGATAGAACAAGTCAATGTTTTTGTCTATGATTCATGTCGTTGTTCTATCTACTGTTAGGAATTACTTTATTTATCACTAAATTGCTATTGTTTTCAACAGTGCCCGGGTAAGGTACGTGGGTAGATGGATTGGAGGTGAGAAAAAAATTGTTTTGAGCATAAATATTTTCTAAACATCAGTTTCGTGGGTTATTTTGTGGATTTGACTATCTTCGTACTTCTCTTAACTTTGACATTTTCTAACATCGTGGGCTCAATCTGGGTGGTAATTGTTTTCAATTATACTCGTACCAAATATGCACGTGCGACACACACATATTAAAAAAAATTCAACAACCATCAATGTAACACACCATGTCATTGACAACTAATCTCTTCTAAAAAAAGATCCTCACAACTAATCTATTGTAATCTATGGTGAAAAAAAAAACAGGGTAAAACGTGTATGATAATTCTTAATCTAATTGGTCTAGCAAACATGCACAATTCAGAAGAGTATCTTGTAAGAACACATCAATATAAAAGTTATGCATAAATACAAGTAAATTATTGGAGGACACGCAGGACTTCGGTTTGTTTTTCCTACGTCCGTGAAACGTTAGGTGAAGGCTCTGTTTTTTTTTCTTCCGTGGCTTCTGACGTCCACGCGAACATAGTTTTTTTTCGTCCGTGGCTTTTGATGTCCACGCGAAAATTTTCTGCTTGTTTTTTCTTACCGTTAAACACCCATTACCAGGTGTGCCCATCATTATTAGTGTTTGAGGGGATTATTTTTTGGAAAAAGTCCATTTTTGGCCATCCAACTCTTGGCTCAGTTTGGTTTTGGCCATCGAACTCTAAAACCGGGAATCTTTGGCCATCCAACTATCAAAACCGTTCAAATTTGGCCATCGGACTGTTTAGATGAGTGGTTTTAACTTTTTTAATTACAATTTAGTCCTTAGATCTTAAAATGATTATTACTTTTGCTCGTACCTCCGATTTAGGTGATTCTTGTGATCACGTGTTACCAACGGTGACCACCATATTTTAAAGTGATCTTTATACTATTTTATCACTATTTGTTATATTATTTTTTTGGTCGTTGTGTAGAAAAACTAATATAAGAAAATTAAAACAAACAATTATAAATAATATAGTCAACATTTTAAAAGATAAAGTTCATCGTTATGAATGCATGACCACTAGAATCACTTAAATCGGAGATAGGAGACAACAATAATAATCATTTTAAGATCCAAGGATTAAAATGGACTAATTTAGTGTTTTTTAGTCCTTGGATGTTAAAATAATTACTTATTTTTTTTGCATCTCTGTTTTAAGTGATTCTAATGATCATGCGTTCATAACGATGAGCTTTACATTTTAAAATATTAATTATATTATTTTATAATTGTTTGTTTAATTTTCTTATATTACTTTTTCTACACAAAGACAAAAAAAATAATATAAAAATATAAAAAATAGTGATAAAATATTATAAATATCACTTTAAAATATAGTGCTCACCGTTAGTAACATGTGACAACAAGAATCACCTAAATCGGAGGTACGAGCAAAAAGTTAGAATCATTTGAAGATCTAAGGACTAAAGTGTAAATAAAAAAGTTAAAACCACTCATCAAAACAGCATGATGGCCAAATTTGAACGGTTTTGATAGTTGAATGGCCAAAGATATCCGGTTTTGGAGTTCGATGGCCAAAATCAAACTGAGGCAATAGTTGACTGGCCAAAAATGGACTTTTTCCTTATTTTTTCTGGTACCACATGTTTTTCAAAAGAACATGTTCAGATAGATATAAACGTCTGCACTTTAAAAAACAAGAATTGTATTTTTTTCGAATAAAGGGAGAAAGAAAAGAAACGAAGCTGGTCGAAAATCGGAACCCAACGGGATTTTGCTCTCCAACTTCCCACGTCTGTCTTAATCCGTCTCGGATCCGTATACCGTGGTAGGTTCATGTCACGAGTTTTATATGCAATATATATGTCCATAAAGCAGACTCTTGTTTTTTTTGGTATAACAAAGCATGGACTGGGCCGGACTTCCTGTGGACCTACTGATCCAGTTCGTCGTCCGCCTGACGGTCATCGACTGGCTCAAGTTCCGCGCCGTGTGCACGACATGGAGGCACGCGGCAGAACTGGCCCTAGGCAGCGGGCATCGCCCCAAGCCCGAGCCCCCGTGGCTCATGCTCCCAGGACGACACACTGACCCCACCACCGCCAGCTTCCTATCCTCCGACGACGGCCGCATCCGCACGGCCCCTCTGCCTGAACCGGCGATCCAGAGCCGCATGTGGATCGGCTCAGCCCATGGCTGGGTCGTGACCGCCGACGATGAGTTCTCACTGCACCTCCTCAACCCCGTCACCGGCGCTCAGCTCCGGCTTCCGTGCATCACCACCATGGGCTTCTTCCACGCCCTGCCGCGAACGGAGGACGGCAGGGCGGCCGGGTTCCTGTTCCACCACAGCTCGTTCCTGGCTCTCCACTGGCCAGAAGAGAGAGCCTCTGCGTTTCCTCCGGACGAACTACCCATCGATCGGATGCCTCTGCGTTTCCTCCGCAAAGCCGTGCCGTTACGGGACCCGTCAGGCTCCGGCGAGTACTTTGTCGTGATGATCCATGGCCCCAAGTTCAAGCTCGTGTTCGCTCGCCAGAGGGATGCGAGATGGGTGATCTTGCCATCAGCGTACCAGTTCCACGATGCCATTCTTTACCGGGGACAGCTCTACACGATGACAGCATGTGGCGCCCTGCTTGTTTGGGAGCCTGATGGCGAGACGTTCAAGTCGCGGGTTGCTGTTCCGGAGCACGACGAAGGCGAGGAATACGTCAGCTTTAAAAAGTACCTGGCAGAGTCGTTGGATGGCGATCTAGTGCTGATATGGAGGGAGCGCAGGAGTAGCCGTGGCGAAGACGACAGCAGCGCTAGCGACGAAGACGATGACGATTACGCTGAACCCGATCCAACTGTAGGATTTCAAGTATTCGTCCTCCGCGAGGGCTGTCAGGGAAGCGAGTGGAAAGAGCTGCATGATCTTGGAGGCGCTGCACTCTTCATTGGCTACAACTCTGCAGTGTTCTTCCCGGCCGATGGGTCCTCAAATTTGCAAGCTGACGGTATCTATTTCACGGATGACAACATGATCATCGCCTGGCATAGGAAGCAGGAGCCCCGTGACACTGGGGTTTTCAACATGAAGAACAAAGTGGTAACGCCGATGTCATCGGTAGACCAGCACTTAAACAATTGCCCCCCACCCATTTGGGTCACCCCTTCAATAGATATTGTATAAAGTTGCAATCACAATACAATTGCTTGAGTTACGGGATTGGCACATTATATAATGCAATATGTGGCACAAAATACACATCTGTATTATTTTTCAGATTACCAGGCATGCACCAGGCTATTAAATATTTAAATGGTCGCATCCGCACCACAAGATGTTGTGCTGGTGCTAGGGGTGTGCATGGGTGGATTTACATGGATTTGGGTGGGTTTTGGATCCACCCATTTAATCACTAGTTTAGATGGATTGAGTAGTGTTGGATCTGGGTGGGTTACTCGGATCCATGAAACAAGCGACGCATAGCTCCATCTCCGGCTGGCTGCCATCGATCTCTCGCGTGCTAGCAGGGTCCAGCAGTCGGTCCGCCGCTCGCTCGTCTTGCTGAGGAAGATGACTTGACGGCGCCGCCATCCAAGCAGCACAGAGCCCGAGCAGTCGTTGCGACGCCTCTCACCCGCGCCGCCATGGTAGCTCGGCTCGTCGCCGCCGCCACCACCGCCCGTTGCCGACGACGCTGCACTTCTACCGCAGCTCGGCTCGTCACCATCGCCACTGCTGGAGCCCACGACCGAGGACGTGCCGCCGCCCAACAGCATCTTCGAGGTCAGCGCGCCGCGGGGCTGGTGTCTTCTCCATGCATAGGCGTGCGGCAAGGGGCGACATGGCCGCAGGAAAAGCACGGGGCCAAGGCAAGTAGCTAGCGGCGGAGGTCGGGGTGCGCGGCGAGTAGCAAGCAGCAGGGCCCAGGGCGTGCAGCGACGGCGGAGGCCATGGCGCGCCGGCAAGAGAAGCACGAACAGGGCATGCGAAGAAGCTTTACCCATGGGTCATGATGGATCGTAACCATATCCACCCAATCCATATGTCAATTATTCTCATGGTTCGGATTAGGTTTTGGGTGGGTGGATTGGGTGGACTAGGTGACCCATGAACAGGCCTAGTTGGTGCCAAGAGTGTAGTTCAGCTGCTAAGGGTTTCTTGTGGTGAAACCTGTCCATCCGGGTTAAGTCCTCGACTCGGCACGGACGTCTCCCTCGATTGTGAGGCGCCTGTGGTGACTTCGTCAATCTCGATATTGTCTCAATATCATCTCTTGGAAATGCGCATAGAGGTAGGGTTGTGTGCATGTATTTATAGGGGTGAGTGTACCAATTCTAAAAAATATGTTGTGTTGGTCTACTATGTATTCTCAAATTGCTGAGTACTTATCTGTCCTTTCAAATGACTACATTTGCGTTTCTACAAGATACTGCCCCGCAACAGGAAAGAAAACTAAAAAAGGCTATCAAATAACATCTTTCATAATTCACATGCCCTTCCAATGAATATTTCATCCATGGGCCAACACGAAAGGGGGGACATGGGTCTTGTACTCTTGTCGCTCTACAACTAGCCTACTAGTCACGTTGCCGGTGAACTGAGCATAGCTTAGCCAGCAAAGGTCACTACAAGAGGAACGAGCAAGAGAGTCCTTGGGACGTTAGTACCAATTGCACTTTTAACCGATACTAATGTCCAGAACAGGCACCTGGCCAATTTAGTACATATTGGAGACACCAGCCGGTCCTTGTGGTGGAACCTGCCCACCCGGATTCGAGAACCGAACTAAATGCATCAATTCCCGAAATGCACATCTAGAGTTCTACGAAGTACACTTTGTCTGAACAAGCCACTGAGGTCTTCTTCAACAATCGACAATGTCGCTAGCTCGCGTCAGCTTTTCTCCGATGTGGAGAACATAGAACCAGGAAAACACACGCGCTAGCGATCCTGCACTCGACAAGCGCGCACACTCTCTTATGAATTACTACTTCTAACTTACTGGTCCCACAACCTCCCAGGCAGTATAGATTAGAGTTTTCCCTTTTTTTTTTATCTCAGGGACACATCTGTTGGCAATTTCGCCATGTCTTTCTTTTAGCAAGAGGGGTTTTCTCTACTAATTATATATTAACTAAAATAAAAATTACAACAATACATGGGAGTTTCACGAAACAAAAAAGGAAACGAAGAAAATCATATAAATTACATATTGTTGTGCAGCCATAAGACATAAGATCAGGAGAATTCTTCTTTGCCCTAAGAATAACCAAGGCAAACTCCTTTTGAAAATGCTCTCGACATCATTAAAGCATGGGTAGGATATTTCTGAATATGAGGTCGGACCATCCAAATGCCCCATGCCATTATGATGATGCATCCATAAAGAAAGGGACATTCAATTGCAATTGTAAATTAGCCAAAGATTGGAAAGGGTCCTGAGGCGAGAATTTCGCAGTCCAAAGGACATTGGAGAAATAAGTGCTCTAAACTTTCTTCAGTGTTTGAAGCACACAAAACACAATTATACGATGGAAGAGCCATATTTTTCATTTTCAACAAGTGCCCTGTACTCAGCCTGTCTTTAAGTAAAAGCAAAAAAAAAAAACCTTTATGTTTATTTTGGGCTGAAGATTTCCAAAGCCATGAGTAACAAGGATTTCACCACATCGTTGGAAAGTGGCCTTAGAACCCGTTGGTTTAATTTCAGGACCCACGTTATTTCAAGACCCACATTGAGATAGGAAGCTCGTAGGCTCACAAGCTCACGACTGTATCTCAACCAATCAATCCATACATAGTTAGGTCAGTCTCAATGGGAGGTTTTATATGAGTTTTATGAGCATTAAATACACTGTCACATCATTAGTTTTGCTGACATGGTAGGGTAATTAAGAGGGAGAGTTTCATGGGATGTGAGGGCAGTTTCATCACCATAAAACCCATGTTACCTAGTTTCCTAGTCTAGGTAACTGTGTCCATGAAACCCCACTGAGACTGGCCTTACATACCAATAGTATATCAATAATAGAGCGGATGCCTTAGGCAATAATCTCGTCTGAGAGAAGGAGATGTTTTGTTGTTTTACCGATCACTGTTTTGCCTAGCTCATCAAGGGTAGAATTTAGAATGCTTGTTTGGATGAGAGGCAAGGCCACATGGAGGCTTTGTGCTGGCAAGGTTTTATCTTGCTTTTGTGGGAGACTTTTTGAGTGGACTATTTGAGCATGAAGATGGCTCTAAATAAAAAAAAAGTTTTAACTACAAAGTTGCACATCCCGTCGAGGGCTACAATTATCATATAAAAATCATCTACATCTAAAGTTGTATGAATTAGTTATGATTTTCAAAAGTACACTGTCCGGATATCCAACATTCCATCGGATGAACCGGCTGTATGTTGTGCTATAGTAACATTCCGCCGGTTCATCCGGCTATAACCATTTTAAATGGCGGGAGGAGGTATACCTCTGCAAAATTTTCACTAGGGTATTTATTTTTAAAAAATCGTAAAATAAAAAAAATTAAAAAAATTCTCAATAGCAGGTGAAAGCAAAAGATGGCCTAATCAGGAATTCAGGATGGGCCTTTATTCTGGGTCTTCATAACGATGGCAAGCCAATGTTGCCGCCAGGCGCCATATTAACGTTCAGAGCCGCAAATGCGTCCAGTGACCCGTGTGTGCTCCCCGCCGGAACGCCGCCATTGTCGCCGGCCGCCATGGCGGGGAAGAAGTTCTCGTCTTACCACCTCGCCGCCGCCCTCCGCCGTGAGCCGGACCCCACTGCCGCGCTGCGCCTCTTCCTGGACTCCACTACCTCCGCCACCCCGTCCCCCGCGCCGTTGCGCTACTCCCTCCGCTGGACCGCTGCTACGACCTCATCATCTCCGAGCTCGCCGCTGCGCGCCTCTTACCGGCCATGGAGTCCATAATCTCCCGCCTCGCCGCCGCATCCTCCTCGGACTCCCGTCCCCGCGAGCAGCTTCTCTGCCGCGTCATCTCCGCCTACGGCCACGCCCGCCTCCCCGCCGCAGCGCGCCGCGCCTTCGCGCACCCGGCCTTTCCCGTTCCCCGCACCGCGCGGGCGCTCAACGCCCTCCTCCACGCTCTTCTCTCCTACCGCGCCCAGCTCGGCGACCTCCTCGTGGTCTGCGGCGAAGCCAGGATCGCACCCGACGCGTGCACCTATAACATCCTCATGCGAGCCGCGGCGGCGTTGGGATCCATCGAGCACGCACGCTACCTGTTCGACGAAATGCTGCAGCGGGGCATCGCGCCGACAGTCTCTCGTTTGGCACCGTCGTCGCCGCTCTGTGCGATGTTGGCAAGCTGGAAGAAGCGTTCGAGGTGAAGGACATGATGATCAGGCGGTACAACAACGTGTCGCCAAATGCATATGTGTTTGCGAGTTTGATTAAGGGGCTCTGTGGAAAAGGGATGTGGATGCCGCTGTGACTGTGAGGCTCAAGGAAGAGATGGTGGGGAATGTTGAACTTGTTCTTGATTCAGCTGTATATGCTACGCTTGTACAGTTGTACGGGCATTCTTTTGGGTAGGACAGAAGGGTTAGGTAGTTGGATTGCTGGAGGAGATGAAGGGGAGGGTGATTGGTGCTGATAGAGTGGTGTACAATGCGATGATTGCTGGCTTCTGCGAGGATGACTGGACGAGAGGGATCCAAGTGCTGCATTTGCAGTGCTTGATGACATGAAGAAGAATGTGTGCAAGGCAGACGCGGTGACCTATAATACTCTGGTTGCTGGTCTGTGCAAGTTGGGGCAGTGGCAGGATACCGCTGAATTGGTTGAGGATATGCCAAGGCAGGATGTCCTCCAGATGTGGTCACCTACATAATGCTCTTTGATGGGATGTGTGCTGCTGGGAAGTTTCTTGAGGCAGATCAGGTTTTGAATGAGACGGTTTTCACTTTTCAAGGGTTTTGCACCGAGCAAGGATGGTGTGAGAAAGTTTTTTCAGGGGATTGAGAGGGAAGGAGACGTGGTATTGCTGGAGTCAGTTTTGTACCGGCTAGCGAAGGTGAATGCTTTGGAGTCAAGTGGATGGGAGAAAGGTATAAGTGGTGTGCTGAATGATCCCACAAAGTTAATGCTAGAGAAGCAGCTAGATTCTATAAGAATTTCTTGATTAGACATCATAGTGCATTTGATCAATACAATGTTGTTGTGAAAAATGTAAGGTTGGTTTTTCACTACCAATTCATTCATCTGCTGGACAAGGCTGCCTTGCAGGTAGTCTTACCCAATTCAGGTTAGTTCCTTGCTGAACGTTTATGTTAGTATAATAGTATTATAAGAAAACTGATAAAAAAATCAAGAAGGTGGATGAATTGTTCGAGTGAAGTTTATTAGACAATATGCTTCTTGCTTGGAAATAGATGGTTATGCATATATAACTATGGAATTTCTGGTATGCTTGTGAAGATATTATCATTTTTTCCTTTCAAAAAAGATATTATCATTTTGACTTTGTTTCCTTGTTGGACACAATATTACCATGTTGTTTTAAATGTTTATAGTACTTGCTAACGTTTCTACGTGCTCTGTATCCAGTCTCTTCTGTACATAACTCAATTTTCATTAGTTTAGAACAGAAGACTGTCTTTTCCAGAATAAAAAAACAGCCATGTTACCATATGTTACATAGGGAGCTATTTACAAATTTCAAGTGCATGACTAAAGGTAAAGCAGGAAAAAAAACAGTAGGACATGCTATCTTTTGACAATTTCTGTGCCTTTCAAACTAGTGTGGAGTTCGAGTTGGATGAGTAACTAGACGCTTTCTGTAGGAGGAATCACTGTTTTTGAGAAAGATTGAAACATATGTTGATACTCAGTGCGCTGATTGTTGCATAGGCATGCTGCCCTAAGTTTGTCTAGCAGCATTTTGTTTAGTACAAATGTGGCTTGTATCTTATGATCCAAAAGTGTTTAACGCTGCATTGCTTTATTCTTCAATGGCTGGCAGCGTATTGCTATATTGGAGTTGTGCAATGTAAATCTGGGTTGGTCCGGAAATGGTAACGGTAGCACCATGAAAATATAACATGGAATGTAATAATCATTTTTTAATTGTCATGCATTCTGCTGTCTCTTTCTGTGTCCCATTCTGTGTCACAAAATAACCTTTTTTTTTCACTTAGCTCAGTTTTAATGTGAAGATCCGAATTTTCTGTTTACAGGCTACCCACATGACGCTATAATTCTCAAGTCTAATGAATTGAAGATGTCAGATAATTGCAGAGTGGAAGAATCATGGCAGGATGACAAGGAGGATGACTTGCGGCCGCCCCCGCAGGTGATGTTCACCGCGCTGCAACGCTTGTGACAGGTCGGTGGATCGATCCAGGTCGATGCCATACCGAGGCAGACGCTTGTAGGGCAGGTCGGCACCGGCGATCCAGCAGGAGAAACAATCAGCGTGTGTGTGGGCGTGTGGAGACGTCCATGGCAACATGTCCACTAAGGCTGGAACTGGGGACTGGATCATGCGACGACAGCAAAGGTTCTCCGACTGGTTACTGAGGTTGACTTTGAAATGGCGCCACCATTTTAATTGTTTTTTGAGATTGAATGGTACTGTGAGCACAAATGATTTCATATAAACTATGCTGTATGCTGCTTGATTTCCACGAATTGTTTGTTAATCGTTCCTTGGATACACGTCTTGTTCTGGTTGCGCATCACTGTCGTAGTTTGTGACAACTTGTTATAATTCGCAGATACTTCGTTTTTTTTGCTCAACATTTGCTAGAATACAGTAGAAACTTTCCCTCGCAGGCCGGGCACCAGCTCGGTGCCTCCAAGATCACAATCTAAAGAGAGTAGCGTACGTGATCAAACTCTTTAAAGATTCCAAATAATTCCTGAAAATGACTTCAGATCACGTGGTTATGGAAGAACCACGTCAGGAGGAACGCAATAGCGAGCAGCACGATTAGCAGGTTGCACAACGACTAGCTCCTGCAGAAGCCACCGCACGCCTTGGATGAGCCTCCACCGCCGTCCACGGCCGCCGTGTCGTGCCACTGCCGTATGAACTCCTTGCCACCACCTCCGGTGATGTTCACCGCGTTCTCGCCACAGATCTCGCAACGCCTGCATGCAGCGCGGCCATGGTAGAGAAGAATTCTCAGTTTCAGGCGGGACATGTATTTCAGCAGTATGCATGAAACTGTTTTGGCCTAAAATACGGACAAATCAACTGCAGATTTGGCACAGCAAAGAAGTGGTGCCAATTGATTCAGGAACAGTTCAGGTATGTGCAGTCTTTATAATGTTCATTGTACGTGGCGCTATTGTTCACTAATCAGGGATGTAGAGAGGACCTGCCTGGTGACAACCCATGATCCTACAGTGCTCCCTACTAGGAACTGTCACAGATTATTCCATCATGATTGCCTAGCTTTATTCCCATTTTTTAGCATGCAAAGATTCCTTACCCAGTCTGTTTCATGTGATACTTTATAATGTGGTCATATGTTTCTAAAAGTATATACTTTATTGTGTTCTCTTTAGTGAAAAGAAAACGCAAGGCCTTGTTTGGAACACCAGTATTGCATCACGTAAGGATTTTACAGGAATTTTTTTTTCAAGCAATTTACAGGAATTTCGCACTCTAAAAAGGATCTCGAATGTAAAGGAAAGCATAACAAATCCTTTTAACACTTCCGTATCAGCCTCTACCATGCAGTTGTTGTTCCTTCAAGCCATTGGTGTCACAGGACACCAGTGCTAATACTCTGGATCCGCCCCTTGTCCATGAGTGAAAATGGAAGACAGAGCCTTGCATGCAGAATTGCAGACCCATTCCTAAGCAAAGTCTATTTTATTTACTGTTTGATTGATTCAGCATAATCATGCTAGAATTAATCGCAGAACTGAAATAGTATTTAGCTAAGAGAACAGTTTGCTCAGCTGCTGATGCCTGCTCGTAGATTTGATGTTTAGGAATTAGGACTGCGAAGCAGTGGCAATGGCAAGCCAAGAGTTGAAGCTGCGAGCAAGCGAAGAAGCATGGAATGAAGCGAGTCGCAATACCTGTTGCCCCGGACGGAGAACCACGCCTCGGCGCAGCGGAGGTGCGCCGCGGCCAGCTCGCCGCGGCAGCCGCAGCCGAGGCTCACCAGCCGCCCGCTCAGCCGCCGGGGCAGCTCGTCGCCGTCGCCGTCCACGTCCGGCAGGTGGCAGATCCTGCACCCGGACCCCTGCCGCTCCAGATCGCACCCGTCATCGGCGACGTCGACCACAACGTGTGCCACCTCCCCCTCCGGCACCGGCCGTTCTCCGGCGAGGCCGGCCTCACCGGCGGCGATCACCGCTACCATGACCGCCTCACACCATCGATCTCACGCCTTTTTTGGCACGGTGAGGGCCAAGCTTATTGGTCTGTTCCCATGGCCGGCGCTCGTAACCGCAGGAATCTTGGGTTTCGGAAGGAAGGAAGGAATGATTGAGTGAACGAACAGATTCTTGTGATTTATCTACTCGGGAAGAGGGCAAGAGCTAAGAGGCGAGTTGACCTGCGACAGCGAGAGGCGATCCCGAGGCGGGCGGATGCGGGCAGGTCGGTATCGACGGTCGAGGACCACGACGAAGAGGTGTTCAAGTGTGTGAGCGCGGCAAGCTAATAAATAGCGGTGGTAGCGGAGCGGCCGCTACAGCGCCCGCTATAGCGGTAGCGGCCAGTTACCGCTACCGCTACGAGGTAGCAGTCTTGGAACAGTGGGTTGGAACTTAGCGGCCGCTATTGGCCGCTATTTGAGGTTAGCGGCCGCTATAGCGGTCCGCAATAGCACTTTTAGACCGCTATTGCAGGTTTATGATTATATGATGATATTTATAGATGATTTATAAATGGCCAACCATATAAATATTTACATATCCACTCTTTGAGTACAAATACATGCATATTTTTACTCTTAAGTTATATAGGTACATAATTTTATTTTTTTAATAGGTTTTTAACAAGTTAAAAAGCCATATATACTTTAAAATAATGAGTGATATTTACATCTCGCTATTGGAACTTAGCGTCCGCTATAGCACCCGCTATCTGCTATCCGCTACCCCGACACTAATCCGCTATCAACCCGCTATCTGCTATTTGTTAGCTTGGAGCGCGGAGATGACGGCGAGACAGGGTCATGCGACGTTGACTCATCGATGTGGTTTGAATCATGGAGCTTGCAGTTGCAGCGTTAGTTCGTTCAGTTACTTAAAATGTTCAGACGATCAGAAGAGATATAAAACCAGGTAGCCCCGTTGGGCTTTTGAACAACTAAACAGCACATAAATTTTGGGCCTACTTCAAATATCTGGGCCAAGCAGCTTTCGGGTCCAAACCAAATAGCCTGCGCTCCCATTTATTTAATTTTTATTTTCAGCGACCTAACCTCCTGCTGCCTCTTTAGTCTTTACCCTGTCCTTTTCATATAGCAGAGTATGGGGGAAACCCAGAATGAACAAATGTTGATCCTTAATAACTAGTTCAACAGCTTCCCAAAAAAAAAAAAATAACTAGTTCAACAGACTATTTTTCTGCAGGTTCTCGTCAAAAAAAAAATCACAGATCACCTTTTTTTCACGAAGTTGTAATCCATCTCTTGTCAGGGCCAATTACTCCCCAGCAAAAGAAGAAAATAACGCCACCATACAGTAACCGAATGTCTTACACCAATGCTGCCAATTACTATTCAGACTGTAACCCAAATGTGCGTTTAAAGAGCTGGAATGCAAAGAAGAAACTCCAGGCCCAATTTTTCATGTGTCTCTCTTGCCATCAACCTAATAACAAAACTCCCAGCTTGCGTCAGTTTTGCTCCTATTTTCATTGCAGGTGTATCCAAAATGGCACCGAACTGAAACCGACCACCAGTTTCTCTTCGAATTCCTTCCCTTCCATAGCAAGAGAGGCAGAGACACCTTATAAACCTCTGATACAAGATCCCCGAGGCTTCCTTACAGCGACATAAGCAAAGAGGCCAGAAACAATGTCTGCTCCACACCTAGATGCTGAATTGCTGCACAATCAGGGTCCTCTCTTGTCTGACAGAGCTGATGGCATCAACAACACAAGCCCCATGCAAAAAGCAATAGGCCAGACATACCAGAGCACTTTCCACCTCACGAAACTCCTTCCTTCAGGCACCGTTCTTTCCTTCCAGCTCCTGGCCCCCACCCTCGCAAAACAAGGCCACTGCGGTGACATGAATCGGGTGATGACTGGAGGGCTCATCGTGCTCTGTGCACTTTCCTGCTTTGTTCTCAGCTTCACAGATAGCTTCAGAGACGTCAAAGGGAAGGTACGATATGGGTTCGCCACATTCAAGGGGCTGTGGGTCATTGATGGTGGGACACCTCTTGACCCACTTGCAGCGGCAAAATACAAGATGCGGTTTTTAGACTTCTTACATGCCATTGTTTCAGCAATGATTTTTGTTGCAATCGCACTGTTTGACCAAAATGTGGTATCTTGCTTCAATCCAATACCATCCGAAGATACAGAGCAACTTCTCACAGCATTGCCGGTTGTAATTGGAGTTATTGGAAGCATGTTGTTTGTTAGCTTCCCTAGCAACCGTCACAGCATAGGTTCCACACTGTCTTCACAATAATTGGGTCTTCCAATATGTTTACCCTAGTTCCTGTTGAAATCAATCGGTTGCAAGCCCTTAGCCTTAAGTAGGAGAGTAGATGTATAACATTACAAAACTTATCTTTGAGCAATAATATTTTAGAAAGTGGAGATTTAATTCAGTAGCGGTGAAATTGATAGTGATATTTGACAGATTTATGCCTGGTATAGTGGTATATATTATCTTTTGTAGTATCAATTGTAAACAAAGGACACAGTAAAAAAGCTTGAAACCGACCAGAAGAACCTGGAAAACTAAAACATTTACTCCTTGAATGAAACTAGTATCAGTTCATTTTCATAGTTTTTTTCTTCTGCTAAATACCAGTCATATGCCGCCTCCAACGAAGATATGCAAATGGAACGTGTATGGATTGTCAGGTGATTGCAGTTTGCAATAAACTAGCTCTGATTGAACTATATGATTATATGACATTTGGATTTGAATCTACAATTTGAGGTTTTCAGCAATTAGTATTGGCATGCATGTTGTCTCAAAATTGTTTGCATCAGTTTTGTTATTTCCAACCCTAGATTAAGTGGCTGGGGACATCCTTAACAGAAATCGATAATGACTAGAATGCATCCTAAACAAAACTAAAAATATTTCCAGTACAAACACAAATTATAACATTTCTTTCTGTTTTTCTGCACAATATTTTCAACATTGGCTAGAAAGAAAAACTAGGGCATATGTATAAAACAAAGATACTTCGCTGTGGCTAGATCTAAAAACAAATGAGCTGGTAAATAATAAATCAGCAAAATGCAAACACAGCATTCTTACACCTTACATTCCATTGTGGAATAACACTGACCACACAGTTAGACTAGCCATCAAAGGACATAAGCCATCATATGCAACAAGCAAGAACCAAATCTATTTACTCAACCAATAATCTAACAACATCACTAGCAGGGATTTGTGGATAGATACAATTAAATATTGGTGCGATGCAATGGTTTGAGCCATAAGCTG
Organism: Digitaria exilis; assembly: GCA_015342445.1. Classification (NCBI taxonomy): domain Eukaryota; kingdom Viridiplantae; phylum Streptophyta; class Magnoliopsida; order Poales; family Poaceae; genus Digitaria; species Digitaria exilis. The sequence goes on from JACEFO010001882.1 coordinate 1,301,141, forward strand.
ATCTGCTTTACTTAAAACATTAACATTATGTTCCTATGTCTGAGTCTTTGAATTAAAGGGCTTTCTTTTGCCCACACCCACATCCACAACCTATACGTACAGGTCTGCAGCATATCTTTTATACACAATGGCACAGTGGAGAAATCATTGCACCATACCTGAAGAATAAGCTGGCCGAGATGTTTACTTGTTGCTCGGCGATATTAGGTAAAAGCACAGCAAAGAGCAATATTTCTCAATTCAATTAACAGCTAGCTGGTTCCATATCTCCTCGGCTTCTTGTCTCACATTCTTCTTACCCCAGTACCCACTGATAATAACATCCCATGTCTCCCTCTCAGGGATGCATCTTTCTGACAGCATGTCAAGCACAATGTGAGCAGCTTTCTCTAAGTTTTTCTTTTTGGAGAAGCTCTCAACAAGAAGGTGGAAAGTGGCTGGCTCGGTAGAAATGCTACGACTCCTTGTGCTCTGATAGATCTGAAAAGCCCTGCCAAGTTCACCCTTAGTGCACAATGCTGTCAGCACAGTATTGTTTATCCTGGCATGCAGGCTCCAAGTCACCCGGTTCGGTTCAATACTGGCAAGAACCATCTCATCCAGGTAATTTGCAGCCTCCACCACCCTCCCTGCATCGCATAGCCCTACAATTAGCTTCCCAAACAACCCAGCATCAGGCTTCCGCCCCTGCAGACGCATCCGGTCCAAGACCTCCATTGCCTCACTCAACCTGTTCGCCTTACAGAGCCCATCAATCAGTGAACTATATGTGAGTGTATTTGGCAGCTTCTTCTCCTTGATCATCCTATCCAGCAATTCCAACGCTGATGCTGAGCGTCCACCCTTGCACAAACCATCAATCAGCGAACTATAAGTGACCAAATTAGGCGAGATCCCTCTCCTCCCCATTTCATCAAATATCTTCAAAGCATCATCAAAGCAACCCTCACGTGCTAGCCAGTGGATAACAGTTGTGTAAGTAACAACAGTAGGCGCAATGAGTTTCCCGACCATCTCGGAGAACATCTCGAGGGCCTCGGCCAGGCGGCCACGGCGGCAGAGACCATTGATGATGGTATTGTAGGAGCAGGCGTCGGGTTTGGGGATCTTCTGGAAAAGTCGGAGGGCGTTTTCGATGGGGGCGGTGGCGTCGGAGCAGTGGGCCTTAAGGAGGACGTTGTAGGTGGCAGTGGTGGGGGCGAATCCGGCGGCGCGCATGTCAGCGAGGAGGGAGCGGGCCAGGGGGAGCTGTGAGTGCGCGATGAGAGTGGCAAGAACGGCGGTATAGGAGCGAGCGGAGTGGGGGAGCGCGAGGTCGGAGGGGGCGGAGCGGAAAAGGTGGAGAGCGGCGAGCGGGCGGTGCGTGCGGGAGAAGGCGCGGAGGAGGGTGAGGAAGGGGGCCTCGAGTGCGGCGGCGGAAGTGAAGAGCCCGCGCGAGCGCGAGAGGAGGGAGGTGGCCAGGGGGAGGTGGCCGGCGGAGGCGAGGCGGGAGGTGAGGAGGGAGACGGTGGCCGGAGACGGAGCGACGGCGTCCGACGCAGAAGTGGCGGCGGCGGTGGCGGCGTCGAAGAGCGCAAGAGCGCGGCGCGGGTCGCGCTCGGCGCGAACGAGGCGGTGGAGGTGATCTGAGGTGAGTGTCTTCGGCCATTTGTTCGGCGTGGGGTTAGCCGGCGGCATCGAGGGAGGGTCGGGCGGTGGTGGCACGAAAGCCTGAGAGGTGTTCGGCGGAATGCCGAGGAGCGCACGGGCAGACGGGAGGGCGAGCGAGGTGACCGAGTGATGAGTTAACGGATCACTAGAACGTTTGGGCGCGCAATGCGCGCCCTACCAATATCTTAACAAAGAACAACTAATAAAAAAAGTATATGGTTGATCGCATATGTCAATATGAAGGGCTCCGATTTGGCATAACAATATTACAAGTAGTCACAAAACAATTCACATGAAACCATATACGTGGTGATCATGACTAAAAAGCAAATGCAATGCGTAGTCTAGTTATGCAAGTATATTCAGCTACGTAAAGAATATGAAAAGACAAAGAGTCTATTCCCAATATTTTTTCCACAACCATCAAAATAACAAAGCTACTGCATCCACCCTAAATCCACAGCCTGATAATCCTTTCTTGTGCCAGGATAACAAAACACAATATCGACAACAGCATCAAAATCATAAACGAACGCTAAGAAGTCAATTCAGATGCACAATTGAGCAGGCAACTACTCTAGAAAAGTTTTACCATTAGAGCACAACTTAGAAATAAGTTCAGTGCTCAATTTAACCATACATAAGCAGGAGCCTACAACTCTACAACATTATTATCATATCCTAGTCAAATGCTTCCAGAAACATATTTCGTCTAATATCAATATTCTAAGAAGCCTTCATGATAAATAAAAAAGTGAAGTCAAACTTTTATTCTGTCCTTAAGGAGCCTTTATTATGACTTCCAGAAACATACTTCATCTAATAGCAATATTCTAAGAAGCTTGGTTCTCTGTTGAGAATAAAAAAGTTATGACCCCATATGCCACTGCAAGCTGGGAAAGCAAAAATTAAGTTATGCAGTTACAAATTGTAGTGTGGAGCTAGTTGCAAGAGCATTATTTCTCACATAAAGACCTTTAGCCAAAATAATACATCTCGTAGCTCATTAATAGAACATTTACTCCCTCCATTTCAATGATTCCTTTATCATTATCCATATTTCATTATAACGAACTAAAGATGTTTATTGAGCAAAGTACAAGAACATTTACAATGAACGACAGTTGGCTGCATCAGCAATAACTACAGATGTTTATTGAGCAAAGTACAAGAACATTTACAATGAACGACAGTTGGCTGCATCTGCAATGCAGTCCAATTTCCTTCCAGCAATGTTTTTTCAAAGAGTGCTAGAACCAAAATGGACTTCTCATATAATATGTACTATGCATGACAAGGAAACTCTGATCAGTTATATAACCAGATGATCCATTAGGGGCATGCAGTGCTGCTGGGGTAACTGGTTTTGAAGAAATTATTCAGGATTAGAAATATGAAACTAAGTAACAGTACAGCAGGCACAATTTATTTACCAAGTGAAAATAGAAGAAAAAAGGTTGTGAGAGAGGGAGGGAGTCTGGACATGCATGGTAGTGTAAGTTATTTCTTAGCTCATGACTGTTATAGGGAAGACGCAGCAGGACATCATTGCAGTCCTAAAACACTTAATTTTAGTGAGAATTTCTATCATTGCATACAAAAATAATTAATTACGGAGTACACAATATCTAATTTGGAATACCTCAATCCATTGCAAAGCAACAATAAATCTTGCGAGATGTCCATATGTTGATACCAAATCTGAAGAGGGCTTGCGATTAATGGGAAACACTTGATTTTTTTTTTTTGCACATTACACCAATAGATCGTCCACTGTAAAGAATAGTCGAGAGATCAGAGGAGACCATTAAAGAGGGGCAACCAAGAGAGAGGACATGGAGTCAATCAAATATATGAATTAGATAGCACTGAGCAGCAAAGATATGACATTAGATTGATCTAAGATGTGTGCACAACAGCCCGCTAGATCTAAAAGTATTATCTATTCAGTGAAGTACTATCTACCTTGAGGCATTTCATCGAATAGCTGTTGAGGCATTTCATCGAATAGCTGTTGGGCGTTGTTCATGTGGATAGGCAGTCCGACTGCTGGGTTCTTGCTGGCACACTCATGGCTTGGGAGATCGCACAGGGGCGTCAGGGAGATGTGCAGGCTGGCGCCGCATCTCATCTCTGAAAACCAGTCCTTCCGCGGCGGCGGTGCCAACATTGTGTTGACTCCTTGAGTGGTGGGCAGCTGCCATCAGGGATGGGTGGAGAGAAGAGGAAATGGAGGATGGGAAGGCTACGGATGTCCCCGCACCGCCATTGCTGATCCTCTCCTCGCCACACCGTGGTGGTGTGGTGTCACATGGCCTTTCCACCGCGCCATCACCTGGATCTGAGAGCAGATAGAAAGATGAGAAGGAAATATGGGTTGAGACAGAGAGTGGATGAGAGAGCAAGTTGAAGGAAGGGAAGAAAGTACCTCTGCTCTGACTGGGTTGTGACCATAGCCTATGCGCCTTCCCTCGCATCGCCGGTGATGCGGCACCATTGCTGCCGCCTTCCTTCGCCCAGCTCGATTTCAGGAGTCATGGATCGATTTGTGTCGACTGGATATTTGAGCTTGAGGTCAGCGATGATTCCGTGGAGGGAGGGTGGAGGAGCCACCGCCGCGATAGCAAGGATGGAAGGGCAGCCGGTCGACCGGTGGAGGTGCAGGCCATGAGCAAGGGCTGCGACGGCGACGCCGAGCAGGGCACGCAAGTTGAGGTGGTGGCGGCATGCAAGGAACAGGGGCACCAGGGGCGGCGGCGAGCAAGGACCAGGGGCACCAGGGTGGCGGCGGCAGCGGTGGGCATGGGAGAGAGGGGAACGCAGTGGGGAGAGCTAGGGTTGGACCTCGATTGTTTGAAGCTGGACTGCGGGTTGATTTTAAGAAAATTTGAGGACATCTTTGCAAAAGAGCCAGTGACACGTGGCGACACGGGGAGGGGCGCGCGGGGCGTGGCTCGCTCTGGTGCGAGCAAACGGCAGCTTTTTTTAAGAACTTTGATTGGGCCTGTGTTGTGCTACTCCGCTTATCATTTGGCCCGTTGCTGTGTTTAGCCTACTTACTCTATTTTTCTGGATTTATTTCATAATTTACCGGCGCTGTGTATTCATTGGTAGACGACGTCTCCGTTAACAGCAAGACGTCTATGGTAACTTCGTGAATCTCAACATTTGTCGACTCAATCCTTCGAAGTTATCATAGAGGTAGGGTTTGTGAAACAGAAGGCTTGCCCGATCTTCTCGTGTAGGATCGTGGGGGATAACTTGACTCGTGCAACCTGACGAACCAAGGCACCAACAGCTGCTCGAACAGCCACCTGTGACAAAAATTTTCGCCCAACCACACGCTTCGGTCGGTGTCTTAACTGAACCACGCAAAGGTAGAGACGATGCTCTTACAAATCACAACGAAACAAAAAAAAACAAGTGGTAGAGAAAACTCACAATCCTTAAGGGGGCAGTTACGGCACAACCCTAAGGATAAGAGCACTTGGCTTCTCTATTTTCTGATTTCAATTCATGTTTAGGTTTCCACCAGCACTCCAAGGGGTATTTATACTAGGAACATCCCTCCTAGTTGGGCTGGAGGCATCCCACAAAGGTCTAATACAAAATACTAAGGTCTGGAACAAAATACAACTAAAACAGTTCGGACTAGTCTGAACTGCATAGTCAGACTAGTCTTTACTAAAACAACTCTACCGGTTGTTGTAGAACTCCAAATTATGATCTGTCAGTTGCGTTGGAAAATAGACTTCAGTACGCTTCCAATCATGTATAGCATCCACCATAAATCCTGACAGAATGGTACAGTTTTATATGACAAGTTGACCCTTCGTAAATCTGCGATCAGACTTTGGATCTTCTGACCAGTCTTCGTTAATCTAGTCGGACCTCCATAATAAAAGTTCAAAAGAACTCGGAACTTGATGGCGTTGTAAGGTAAACTTCATAAGCTTTCCATCAAGTACTCGTAGACTTCCATAGCCCTTGAGAATCAGAAGAAAAAGAACTCCAAAGTTTACCTCCATGGTACTTGGACGAGAAAAAACTCACGAGGAAGAGTACTTGAAAGAACTCGGATGAGTTGCATCTTCATAAGTAAACCTGAGCACAAGTAAAGCACCACTATTAGGTAGTAAACAATTTTCAGTGAATGCATGTTCATTATCAACAAGGAATGAGTTCACCTCGTGTTGTAGTTGTTGCATCCTTGATCGAGTCATTGGCCCCTTGTTGATAATGTCATCTTGTTTAGCACATGGTGTTGTGGCATTGTGAGCATCATTGGGGATGTCCTCGTCAGTTTGCGTACGTGAACACATAGGGGTGAGTGTGCGTGTGTGTGAGCATCTACGTCATACTGTGTAATTAAAAAAAGCACAGGACATGATGCCACGTATTTTAAAGCTTCAATTTCTCAAAAAAACGTATTTTAAAGCTTTGAATCTCAATCATAAATATTTAGAAAGATTCATATGGATGACCGCACATCCAAACACTTAGCAAATAGACTGAGAACATGTGAAAAAAAGATAGCCACATTCATGCAGGTGAAGTTGAGTACAATCTTTTTCTTCTTTCTTGTGTCCTTTTTTCCTTCCTTTAGCCATCAAAGAACATGAAAAAATGAGTCAGGCCTTCTCAACTCAAAACCCGGCTTGAGATGTAGATTTATTCTCACTATTCCTTCATCGTGGTCAGATCCAACCACAACAAGACGGAGAATGAAAAAATTATTTCACTGAAGCAACATCATTCCTCTCTTGATGACGTCGTCTGGAAGCCTAGTTCCCCATGTTTTCATGTCTTCATCGGGGTCGTCATGAAGAGACCAAATCCATCATACCTCCTCATTGTTGCCGAAAAAGAGAGAGAAGGAAACAAATCCCCAATACCAATATACTTGGCATGGAGAAACCCTAACCCTATACATGATTTGAACTAATGGAAAATCGTTAGAGAGATGGATCTCCATTCCCTTCATCTTTAATGTGAGTTTCCTCTGGTGCCTGAGGCTAGGGTTAGCCAGAAAAAATAGAGAACCAAGTATCGAACCGAATTTACCCAGAACCAATACTGAAAGAACTGGAACCGAGATGTTCGGTTTGGCTCTCGGTACCAGTTCTTGGGGAATCGAAGTCCTTGGTTCCTTTCGGCTCGGTTCTCAGTTAACTAAAGGAATCGAGCATCTAGTAGGCAGCCCAACAAGAATTGGATCCACGCTACTGTAACTTTCATGTTTTTGGATCATACCATTACTTCTCGTATAATAGGAAGGATACCATTATAATTTTGCATAAATTGAAGATATGTCATTATATACGTATTTGATGTCGTTGGACCCACCCGCAGGAGTACACGTACAATTTGTATTTCCATATGGACAATCCTTCTCCTACCACATCTCCACCTCCTCTCCCTGACATGTGGGCCCCACTTGTCATGTCCTTCCTCTGGCTCCTGTGCACTATGCCCCCCCTGCACCTCCGGCTCTAGGCCTCCCTCGACGCAGCCCCGGAGTTCTGGCGCTCGATTCGGCTGCCATGGAGTTGGATTCGCAGGTAGCAACGCTCCATTCGGCTACCCCGTAGCTCGATTCGCAGGCAGCGGTGCTCGATTCGGCTGCCGGGTAGCTCAATTTGCAGGCAGCGGCGTTCGATTAGGCTTCTCTTGAGCTCGATTCGCAGGCAACGACACTTGATTTGCCCCCAGTTCAGCAGGGAGCACGCGAATGACAAAACTTTGGGCTAGCGACACATTGATTAGGATCCAGACAAATGGAAGATTGAGTGCATATGCAGGTGGTGGTGATGCCGTGTATGTCATGGCCACGCGTGCCGGGGAGCAGTGGCTCACCTGGTTGCTAGCTCGTCGGAGCTCTAGGCCATGGAGTACAGGGCCCTCATTCCTCACTATACGTGCGCGATCTCACCATGCTGACCAAGGAAGCTGCGCAACCGGGCAACGGAGGATGCGGTTGTGCAACTCGTGAGGGAGAGCAAGGTCGGCCGACTGAAGCGGAGGTGGGGCCGCGATGAACCGAAGCAGTCTAGAGACACAAATAGTGTTCTGTTGAAGAAGAAGAAGGGGAAGGAAGAAGACGAGGACAATATCGTCCTTACAAAAATAAGAATAGTATGTGTACGCCTGTAGATGGGTCCGACAGCATCATATACGCACATAATGGTACATCTCCAATATCTGTAAAAGTGTAATGGCCTACCTCATATTATGAGAGAAGTAATGGCGTGACCCAAAAACGCGAAAATTACAGTGGTGTGTATCCAATTAACCATATCTCCCTCACTCTGTCCCTTCCCCTCTGCCTCACCCATCACCCCACCCCTTGTCCCCTCCGGCTCTCGGCCCGCCTCCTCCTCCTCCACCGCCCGCCTCTGCACCACCGCCTTTGTTGCCGCCTGTTCACCACCACGTCCTCCGCCTCCGCTCATATCCTCGCCGCCACCACCGCCTCCGCTCACATCCCCACCACCACTGCCAGGCCCCAGACCCCACCCGAAGCCCACCGCACCAGGTTGCAGCTCCTCTAGGCGTGACGGTCGCCACACCCGGCTGTAGCTCCTCCAGGCACGTCCTTCGTCCTCCAAGTGTGTCCTCCATCCTCCAGGCGTGACGACCATTTGAAAGACCATCTAGGCCCCTAATTCGGTTTTGGCGATTAATGACAACATAATCATTGCGACTAACGAGTGTTTTGCAGAAACTAAGTTAAGTTAGTGCAATGATGGGCTTCCACGGTATTCTTGGCCCCCATCATTCGCGAATGATTGTATTGGTGCAAAGGATATGCTCGAAGATTAGGGATAAGCTAGTTCTAAGTGCTGTTTGGATGATGAGAGGCACTTAGAGTAGTTTAGGTCTTTGTTTTCCTTTGGCCGTACTATAAAGGGGGGTTGAGGATTGGTAGCTTAACTTAGACAAAACTACAGTTTAGGTGTGGTGCACACTTATGAACCTAGTGCTAGGTAGCTATGTCAAAGCCCTTGAGAAGGTTGGTAACTCAAAGAATTTGAATTGGACGAGTTTCAGCCTTAAGTAGTTTGAAAGCCTTTTGCTTTGAAGGGACCGACTAATTCGGTGTTCACTGGGCAGTGACCGAATCAGTCGGTGCCCTGTTTGCTTTGCGAAGTAAACAGGGGCACCGACTCATTCGGTCCCTGTCAGCAGGGCCCATCGAATCAGTCGGTGCCCTTGGCCATTTGGTAGCCTAAGTTCCAGAGGGGACCGACTGTTTCGGTGGGCAGCACCGAATCGGTCGGTCATTATGGCTAGAAATGACTGTTACGTACTGAGTGAAAATGGAGGGGGACTGATTGATTCGGTGATCCCCATGAAGACCCACCGAATGAGTCGGTGGCCCTCAAGATCTAGCTCATGTCCGTGTCCCCAAGGGGGACCGACTAATTCGGTGGGCAGCACCAAATCAGTCGGTCATTGTGGCTGGAAATACCAGTTCGGTACTGGTGTGCACCGACTGATTTGGTGCTGCACAGAGGTTGGCCACCGTATTAGTCGGTGGTCACTGGCTAGCCGTTGGAAGTTCAAATCCAAGGAGGCACCGACTGGTTCGGTGGCCATCTTTGGAGGGTACCGAATCAGTCGGTCCCTCTGCGTCAGCACTAACAGCTAGTCCTTTTGAGTGGGCTATTTATAGCCACTCTTCTCCTACTTGGAGACTCTCTTGCCACACGAGTTTCACTGTTCATCCAGCTGCTGTTGGGGAGTGTTTGAGGGCAAGAGAGGCACTTGGATTGATTGGTGTTCTTGGTCTTGAGAAGATTAAGGACTCTCTTTAGTGCTTGGGAGTAGCAAGTATGCATCCATCTAGCTCTTGGTCTAGTCTAGGTTAAGTGAAGATCTTTGGCTTGTTACTCTTGGTGATTCGGCATCACCTAGATGGCTTGGTGGTGTTGATCTTGGGAGCTCACGTGGAGATTGTGTGAAGCCCCAAGAAGGTGTACACGGTTTGGGAATCCGCCGTCCCGGAGTGGGAAATAGATATCCCCTACGAGAGCACTTGATCCTTGCGTGGATCAAGGGGGAGCTATACCCTTGCGCGGGTGTTCCAACGAGGACTAGGGGGGAGTTGCCGACTCCTCGATACCTCGGGAAAAATCGGCTTCCTACTCTTCTCTTTACTTTGAGCAAGTTTACTTTTTGCATTTCTATTCCTAGAATTGCCATGTTAGAGTAGGATTGGAACTAGGTTGCTAAACTCTTTTAAACACTAGCTAGGCAGAAACCACACTTGTATGCACATGGGATGAATTGGCTTATTGCATAGGATTGTTTTATCGCTTAAATTTTTGTAGAAGCCTAATTCACCCCCTCTTAGGCATCTTGATCCTTTCACCATTACACCCGTCTGCAACTCCTCCATGCACTACACCCTGCTTGTGAATCGCCGCGGATTCCCTTTTTTATTTGTGTTGTGATGTCGATCTTGTGCTTAAGTCTTCAAATCTTGCTAGCATATGTATTGAATTTGTGTGGTTTTGAGATTTTTCACCCCTTCTCCACTAGCTCAGTTAGTTCGGTAGGAACCAAAACCTAACCGAACTAACCGAAACCAAAATTCTTCAGTACCTAATACTGAACTTTCTTGTTAATTTCAGTTTGGTCTAGTTAGTACCGAATGCCCACCCCTACCCGAGGTAGCGATTGCTGGGGTTGTGCCCTAAAATTTGGAAACTACCTCTCCGCAACTAGGATCATGCACCCCCCCTAAAAAAACCCGTTGTGACCTGATCCCAGTCCAAAGGTCAGCGTAGTAAAATATAGTGATATGCAATTTCACTTTATATTACTTCCATTTTGAAATTACATGCCCTCTCGGTTGGGTCGGGGCCACTATTTGTAGGGCCAAAACTCTCATATTTTCGTGACCATTTGACCCTCGGTTTGTCTCATGCTATGCATGTGTCCCCTATTACAATTTACACTGTAATTTTAATACTATAGAAAAATGATATCTTTCTTCCTGAAGTATGTGCTACACTTCCGGGCATGAAACGTGCCGCGTATGATTCATGAGCACCTTGCGTTTGCGTATCTCCACTTCCCTTTAATCTTTACCGTGGTCCAGATCTTTGCTGAAGGTTTGGGTATGATTTCTCTGGAATTGACACTCCGTGCTGAAGGATTTAGGCCCCTAGCATTATTGCGCTATGGTGAGTTTTGGTGATTAATGATATCCAGATGCGTGGAACTCACTATTTCCATGACATGGTATGTTAGGTTGAGTTCCGGCATCAAGATGAAAAGGCTGATACTTTATTGGTTAAGGGTCAACAATTTGAGGATGTCAATGAAATGAACATAATGTGTTGATAAGGTTAAATGAAAGAATATGGAAGAAGGGGATTAACAACCATGGAGGAAGAATATGTTGAGTTTAGTAATCAACAATCATAGTGACAAAAATTAGAGAGTGAATATATTGACGATATGTGATCCAAAGTGGTTTTGTATGGCAAGATGGTGAAAGGTAAGTAAGAGTCGGCTGCGATGGACCATGCAAGGCTGAAGGGCAAGCAAAGAGCTTGGCGCCAATGGACCAAGGCAATGGTGAAGGGTGAGTAAAGGCTTAGGTCGATGGACCAATGGAGGTCATGTGAAGCTAAGGATGATCAGTGTCAAGAATGACGGAATACATGGAGTCAAAGCATATGGTATACTTCATGTGGTGAAGGACTTTACACAACTTTGAGGAACAAAAATGAATTTCCATCATGTGTTGACGAGTGTCATCAAGTGAGAAGAAGGAAATAATTTGATGGTCGACATCAAGCATATTGGTGAAATGCAAAGAAGGTTTCATATGTTGATGGACATCAAGTGCCTTGAACAAATGATTATGATGGCATGCTATGCATCTGGGCATCAAGAAGGACCAATACAAAATGGATTTGTGCAAGCCAAAGGTATGAAATGTAGGGCGTTTCTTTTTACCGGTCTTGGTGATTAGTGAAGAAAGACCAGATTGATAAGATAAAATGCCATACTATTAAGAGGGTTTTTGGTGATTCTTGAGTCTTTGCTAGGTGTTGAAAGTCCAATCTTGCATATGCATACTAACCTTGGCAAGGAAACGATAGCGTGCAAAGTTGCTCACGAGCCCGAGCTTTTTTCCACCCTTACTCATAGAGTGTTGGTGATCGTGTATATATAGTTTCACCTAGATAAAATTGGTTATATCTTTCTATTCTTAAATTCCATGCCGTGTTATCCTAAAATCCTAGTATGCGGCATGCTATATAATGTGCATGAAACTATCACTAGAAATGACATTATACAGATATTTTGACCCACCCATAGATATATCAATTAAATGAGTTTGGATTGGGTGCATTTCATGGATTAGCTGGGTCGAAATGAGACACCATAGTTACCTTCAACTCCATGCGACCATGGGCCCAAAAAACTCAGCGAAAAAATAAGAAAAGAATATGTCTATTGTCTTCCTCGTAACGCGACTGGGTCAAACGATGACAGTGTGGGCCTGGCTCTATCCATTGTGGGCGCATCTTTGTATTTTGTTGTGAACTTCTTATGGACCATCTAAGGCGTAAAGCGTTGTAAATGTTAGAGAACATTTTCTTGTGTGAATGATGAATTACCATATGCATATATCTGTATGGACATTGGTTTTTTGTTTATTTTTTTAGCAAACTATCACCTTATATTTTGTGTAAACCTTGAGGATTCTATATAAGTATATAACTTTCGGAAAAAATACCTAACTTCATCATACTATAAGACGCGTAGTAGGTTCATTTTTGCATGTTGTTAATTTAAGATGTCCCTCATCTCATCTAACAAATTCAGGGTGTTACATTACCAAAAACTAGATATCTATACGGGCCCAAACCATAGTGTTGAAATTTGAAGGATCAATATTGTTAGAAGTTATTAAATTCAAAGTGTAGTGCCTTCTTTTGATTCAGGAGCAAATGCTAGGGAGACAATATTCCTATATTTATCCTTGCATGAGGTGTTAAGGTGGAAATATGAAATTGAAAGATTTTCATAGAGTAACAAAATAAAAAATTAGATTATAATTGATATACTCTATATATTAAGGATATACTCCCTCCATTCATCTATGGAAGGCCTATATATTTGCGCTCAGAGACCAAGAAGGAGGAATTGCCTTCCATGGGATGTTTAATTTCCCTCGGTAAAGCTCAACGCCATCGCTCCCTTAATTACTCGGACTCCCTCTTTCCGTGGCGCGTGGATCTGCTGTGGCCTCCTAATTTTCGTTTAGGCGCGCCATCACCCGACCCCTGCGATACCGCGCGCCCTCGCGCCTCTGCAGAACTACCGCGCCTCCCTATCCTTCCCTCACGGCACCAAAATTTCGCCATTATCTCCGCCAAAACCCCTCCAATTTTCGGAGGAGAAGATTTCCAAAACCAGGCGAGATGATTTCCAAAACCAGGCGCCAAAATCCTCCCCAAATTTTGGATTCCGAAAATTTTCATCCTCGCTTCCCGCCCTCCCTTCTCCTAATTTCACTGTCTATATAAACTCTTCTCTATGCCGATCCTCCTTTTCTCCTTCACAGAACAGCACCACTCCTTTGTCCTGCCAAGAATGCTAGACCTCAACAGCAATCCACCCATTGATTGGGATGAATTTGGTGAGTGGGAGGGCCCTGCTCATGAACTCCAGTATGACATGGTTTGGTCTGGTGAAGGTAATTTGTTTTCAAGATGCCAATCTTTTTTTCCTGTTGTACAGAACCTCGCCAAAATTTTTCCTAGGTTGCCAATCTTTTGTTCATTTGCAGATCAAGAAGATGACAACGTCCCGAGCCCTGATCATGGTGTTGCTGGTGGTTCACGTGCTGTCCATGAAGGAGATCTTACTGCTGTCCATGAAGGGGGTGCAAGAGCTGTGCAAGAAGGAGGTGCAGGTGCTGTGCAAGAAGGAGGTGCAGGTGCTGTGCAAGCAGGAGGTTCTAATGCCTTTCACGAAGGAGGTTCAAGTACTGTCAATGCTGAGAGTAAGTTCAGTCTATAGTTCTTGCCGGATCATGAACAGTAGATGCTTTTTTGTTGGTTGCTTATTTAGTTCTTGCCGGATCATGAACAGTAGATGCTTTTTTGTTGATTGCTTATTTAGTTCTTTCCGTATCATGAACAGTAGATACTTTGCCGGATCATGAACAGTAGATGCTTTTTTTTTGCATTTGCAGATTCTACCATCAGAAAAAGGAAGCACTACTCGGATGATACTAAAATTCCCATTTATCTAGAGTTGTTGGCTAGGACTGATCCATCAAGGTTACGTCGTGGTGTAAGCAAACAAGTTGCTCAGAAATTTGGTGTGCCCGAAAGAGTTGTGAAAAGGATATGGCGCAATGGACAGGATGCTGGTGGGATTAGAGGTGTTAAAAATAAATTGTCTAATTGTGGTCGTAAAAGAGTTGAAATAGACCCTGAAGCCATAAAAAATATTCCTTTGAGGCAACGCACAACCTTTCAAGATCTTGCCTATGCACTAGGATTAAAGAAAACCACTCTGTATAATCGTTATAAGGAGAATTATTTTCGTAGGCACACTAATGATTTGAAGTTTAGCTTGACTGACGATAACAAGAAGGCACGGGTGAGGTATTGCTTGAGTATGCTTCAGGCATTGTATGGATCTAGTGAGACTAGTGGTCCAAGTTTTAAAGAAATGTACAACATCATCTACATAGATGAGAAGTGGTTTTACAGAACTCGACGTAATAAAAAATATTATCTTGCCAATGATGAAGAACGACCTCACAGAGAGGTTAAAAGTAAAAACTTCATTGAGAAGGTGATGTTCCTTGCTGTTGTTACCTGGCCAAGGTTTGATTGCAATGGAAATTGCACCTTTGATGGGAAATTGGGTGTATTTCCATTCGTTTTTCAGGAACCGACAAAGAGAAAAAGTCCTAACAGGCCTAGAGGTATGATCTCTATTTGTTTTAATTGCATTACACTTAATTTTATTTGTTTTAATTGCATTACACTTAATTTTCTCTATTTGTAGGAACCTTGGTCACAAAGGCCATGACGTCTGTTATGAAGGCCATTAGTCGTGAGTTTCTTATAACCAAGGTGCTGCCTGCAATCAAAGCAAAGTGGCCGGCAGAGGAAAGACACATGCCTATTTTCATTCAACAAGACAATGCAAGAACTCATATTGACGTGAATGATCCAGAGTTTGTGGCCGCTGCCCAATGTAATGGGTGGAACATTCAGTTAACATGTCAACCTCCTAATTCACCGGATCTAAATGTTCTAGATCTTGGTTTTTTCGCAGCAATTCAAGCATTGTTTGAGAGAGGTACTCCTAACAATATCAAGGAGATTGTGGAAACGGTGGAGAATGCATTTGATCAGTACCCAGTGGATCGGGCTAATAGGATATTCTTAACACAACAAAGCTGCATGATGGAGATCATGAAGCATACAGGAGGCCAACACTATAACATCCCTCACATGAAAAAGAAGCATTTGGAGTTGATAGGTCAATTACCCATAACCTTAGAGTGTCCTATAGATCTTGTCAATGAGTCTGTTCAGTTTGTCAATGAGTGAGAGTGTGGGTCATGTTAAGCTTATATTATGTTTGGACTATCGGTCATGGTTAAATTACTTGTCGTGTGGCTGAACTGAACTCAAATTGATAAACTTATAAAAAAACAATAATTTATGAAATTCAATTAACCTTGATAAACTTACACAACCATAATTTGATGTTCAACCACAATTCAGAAAGCATAATGAAACTACTCCCTTCCATACATGTAAGGATATGCGATTTTCAACATAGCCACTTTAAGAACTTCAAACGCCTCACTATCCAAAGGTTCCTCTGGAAACTCTAGCAAAGAAAGCCTGGGTGCAATTCCATGACTAATCCAAAGCAGGTCTGTGGCTGCTTCGTTGGTGACATGATCATTGCTTCCATACCATCCCGGAAACATAACTGGATGCATCAAATTGGAAACCTTTAGAGCTTCCCTATCAGATTGAAAAGTGCTAACCTTGGTTGAATGGAGATGTACTAAGGCATTTGCGGCATCTACATCAGAATCGCTGAACGTTTCACCATCAACATCTTCTGAGTCTGGAACGATCGTGTCACTAGCTAGAGAGTCCATCACGAAATCAACTTCATTAGACTCATCTACAAAAACCTTGTCGATGACCTGGCTGATGGGTTCCTTCACGCTGCTGCCTTGGTCGCCGACGTTGAAGCCCTGATCATCTCCTAGCCCATCCATGGCGATGGGAAGGAGGAAGAACACGGTGTCTGGCATGGTGTAGGGGAGCGTTGGGATCTCTGGCTGGCATAGGGGAGCGCTGGGAAGGAAGGTGCAGTGCGCGGTTAAAAGGAGAAGGGCGCAGGGGATCCGATCAGGGAGTCGATCGTTGAACTTCTGAGGAGTCTTTCGCGACGGAATTAACTGCGACACCATCAACCGAAGCGATTAGCGATTTCAACTCCCGTGGAAACAAGAATAGGCCTTGCATAGATGAATTTTTCAAATATGCTAATGGGCCTTCCATAGATGAATGGAGGGAGTACTCACTAATAATGTTGCAAAGTTACCCTCAAAAAAATGATTTTGCAAAGACATGAAAATTAGGACCCTATAAGTTACATTCTTTCTATATCTTCACATATTCTAAGTACAATTTGTTTGGAGCCTAATTATACTTGAGAATTTTAGGCCCAAACTTTGCCCACGGGCCCGGTCGAAGCCTATTAGGTTTTGGCCTGCCAACGCCTATTGTATGATCAGGCTTGGTGAGTGAAAAATTGGCCCAAAATGATCAAATAAGCCTGGCCAAGCATGTTCTTAGACAATTTATTTCATTCCGTTAAAACTACGAAAAAAGGGAATGTCTAAGCCTAGCCCAAAAATTGGCGTGTCCTCAAATTTTTGGCCCTAAATAAATTGGGCTTTTTTTTGGCCCGGTTAAAAAAAATACTCAGGTCTAAGCCTAGTATTATCTTTTGATTATCTCTTGAGTCATTGTAGTCAAAACACGCACAAGGGAGTTTTTTTATACAGTAGCAAAATGTGGCGAAGGTCTGCAGTGGATGTATTCTATAGCTCATGGATACGGTCGTGTTTCTAGACATGGCCATCATATCTAGCTATTTATCGATCTTATGGATGGTTCATTTTGCCACGCGTTCATCATTCTATCTCGAGGATATTGTTAATATACCCACAAGTTTTCTATCTTCGATCTTAAGGATGGTCGGTATTGCCACGCGTCGTTATTCTATCTTGAGGATAATGTTAATATAGCCGTAAGTTTTCTATCCTCGGCCTTAAGGATATTCGGCATTGCCACGCGTACAATACTCTATCTTAAGGATGCTAGAGTAGACCCACAAGTTACTATATATACAGGTACACCTTGGTCTCACTACCACAACAACTTCAAAGTACAAACACATCCTACACCAAGTGTTTGCAAAAGCCTACTTAAACAGAGATCATCATGGCCACTCCTCATGTCCTCGTTGTTGATGACTCCTGTGTTGATCGTCTTGTTGCATCCAGGGTCTTATAGAAATGTAACATTAAAGGTAGAATGACTAATATGATGTTTCAATTTGTAGTATGTAATTACCATTTTTTATGAGACATTGCTCATTTAGTTTCATACTAGTTGCAAATGGAAAATTCTTGTGTTACAATCTACCGTTTGTTTTTAAAATTTATTATATATTTAAATTGAAGATATTTTTCTACACTCAATCAATATATGTGTATTCGTATTCAATTTTCAATTGTTTTCATTATTTTGCAGTGACAGTTGTGGAAGGTCCTAAGGAAGCCCTGAAGTTATTGGCAATGGTATATCAATACTTTATATGGTTTATATAGTTACTATCTAGAAGAGTATTTGTACTTATTTAAGTTCGTTTGAATCTATATATAGGAGCATGATGTGAACCTCATTCTGACTGATTATAGCATGCCTGAAATGACTGGTTATGATCTGCTGATGGAGGTGAAGGTATGATTTTTTCTTAAAAAATTCTAATTATCATTATATTTTGTTGAATATTTTACTCTCACCTATTTATTATTAAATTGTTAATAGATAATAAAAATATGATTTTTATCCACTCAGAATTCATCCAAGCTTAGCCACCTCCCTGTGGTGATTATGTGCACTGATGATGTCCCTGCAAGGATCAAAGAGTGAGTAAATATAAGAACTCATAAGTCTTATGTTGGTTACACATGATTTTTATCTAAATATTTAATTTATTTTGTATACACTTGTTTGTATGAAGGTGCCTTGATGGAGGGGCAAAAGACTACATCATCAAGCCTATCAAAGTTACAGATGTGCCATCCCTTCTTCGCTACATTTGATGGGTTGATGAGGGTGAAGAATGAAGAAGAGATAACAGAGCTCTGCTACAATGTTATATTTCCCATTATCTAATTATCCTTATTTAGACATGACCATTTATGGTCAAATTCATGTTATATTTTTGTGCAATGTGTTTGAACTTTTGTAAGACTATGATGTGTCTTTTAAGTATTGTGTTTGGTCACCTTTCCTTTGTATTACAAAAATGGTTGTTATCTATCATCTTTATCATGGTTAATATATCGGTGTTTGTCCCTTGTTAGAACATCTCCAGTAAAATCCTTAATGACTTGGTATTGTGGCCTTTAAGTTTGGTGCCTCATCATGATGCCTTTGTATCATAAAACAATTGTTAATTATCTGTAACGTCCCGCCACTCCGGGCCGGGCCCGTCTACCGTGGCAGCTCTCTAGGATCCCAAGAATGCCTCCACAGACCAACACTCGTCTTTTCTGCGGCACTTTGTCCTCACTCATGCGCACGCACCCAGGAAGGACTTCCTGGTCGGTCACCCATCCTGAAATTGCTCCGGGCCAAGCACGCTTAACCTCAGAGTTCTTTCGGGATGAGCTCCTAGAAAAGAAGTTGTAACTTGTTGGTATGAGTATCCTTATCAATCCTATTAAGCCCTGGACTGGGGTGTTACATTATCTATCATGTTGAGGAGGGTCAATATGATGGCCTTGGATCCTTTTTCACTGTTATAACAGCTTCGCCAAGTTCATAGTAAGTTGTTATGAGGAGATCCTGAATAACAGTTTTAGAATTATGCAGGGATGTGCTTTAGAAGATCCCTGAAAATCAAATTCTTGATAACATGTTATCTTCCATTTCTCTTCACCTGTGGAAAAGAACAATTATAATTCATCTTCCGATCATAATAATTTGAGATACAATGTTTCTACCACATATGTTTTAACATCATTTCACATTTATATTCTTGAAATTCAATGTAAGGATAACATAGGGCCTAAATTCCACCCTATAAACATGAAAAAATAAATTTCAATAAGCTATACACACTTTCATTCCTCTCCCTCTTTAAACATAAGATTCACATGTGTTGCATATACATCTACACTCTTTGTATTTCATCTAAAATGCATTTAAGCCCATGAAAATGATTACGTATCTTGCTTCATCTTCTCCACAAGGGCCCCATTGCTAACACTCCCAGATGTTCTTCCTTCAAAAGCCACCTTGCGTTCTGCTATGGATTTCAACACCATCCACAAATGCCTACACGCCTTCTTTTTTCTCTACATCTATTTTTCCATTCCATCATCCCATGGAGTGTACTTGTACATGCCACCTTCTCCTTCTATTTTGAGCCCATTTCCTCTTTTACTTAGTGCAAATCGTGTGGGCTAGTAAAAAAAGGAAAGATAAAATCCTTACACCACTGCCGCCTCGCGTAGCTCCCGCCGACGCCGCTAGCTTGCGCAGCTCCCGCTGGCGACGCCCTATCACGAAGCTCCTGCCGGTGTCGCACCGTCGCGAAGCTCCTGACACTGCCCCCTCATGCAGTTCCTGATGCCTCCATGGCGTGCCGAGGGCCGACCTCGCTGGCAGCTGCAGCGGCTCGACTGGAGAGCAGCGACAACGACTCTAGCGTCTGTCGCCATGGATGGGGAGCAGAGGAGGAGATGAGAGAGGAAAGTTGTAGGGCCCACACATCATTGAGTTGGAGAAAGAAGAGGAGAGAGGAGAGTTGGATATAAAGAGAGATATCTGACTTGGTTTCCCCACTCCTATAAAGCTAAATGACTAGTTAAATGACTAGGTAAATGAGAATTTGGCTATTGTGATTTTAGGGAAGCTCTTATATCATGTAGTCCTTTTTACTTCATCCTCCCAAGGCGTTACATTTGTCACGACGTATTCTAGTGCCCGATACAAACCTTTTGAACACTAATGGCGTGATTGGTTGTGGTATGCACCTCGGGCCAGGATGGTCTGACGGTGCAGGCTGAAGGCAAGCAGGCTATGTTCGTGCAGGTAGTCGTGATTGGTTGTGTTTGTTGTTGATCCGGTATAAGATAGGTGTTTGTTTGGATGTATGCACAAGTATGAAGTTCTAAGAATGCACATGGGCCCATGCGTCGTGCATGCATCAAGCCATCCCGGCTCGCGAGGGAAGGCAGATTCCTACGGACGAAGGGTGCGGGATTGCGGGATGAGAGGGGGCATATTAGACCTGAGCATTTGTGGCCCGGCCGGGGGGGGGGGGCGACCTGAGCCTGGTAGGTTTTGGCTGTCCAGGCCTTCTAATGGGATGGGTGTGGGCAGCAAAAACCAAGCCCGAAAAAATTTTGGACCGGCCGGACCCCACCCAAACGATTTATTTTATTTATTTTTCAAAAAAAAAGGGAAGCCTAAGCCTGCCCCACGGCCCGTCCCGAAAACTTGACCAGATTTTGCCCATGGGTGGGCGTGGGCACAAATTTTTGGCCAAAAATAAACCGTGCTTTTTTATGGCCCGCCGAATTAGGCGCAACCCGAAAAATGCTCAGGTACATGGCAAATGAACGAGTCCATGCAGGCAAATGATGCGAGTGAGGAAACCAAACACAATGCTGAATCACGCCCTAAGGCTGTCTCCAACAGTCATGACCCAAACACGAGACGCATTGTCTAGTTTGGGTACGACACATTAGAAGCGTAGCAACCCAAAAGAAGAGCGTCTCCAACAGACGACGCAGCAGCTCGCATGAGTTTTCCTGCTTGTCTTCTCTGCCGCCATGGCCAAGCCACCGAGCTCGAGTCGGCGGCTACTCTGGCAACCATTCTCCAATCCAAGAGCACGGGGAGGTAGATGAAGGAGAGGGGATTCCATTCCGGGGGTCTCCCCCAGGGATTGGGGCACGGAAGGAAGGGAGCCATGGGCGGCCATGGGTGGTGGCCGGCGTGCTCGTGGAGAGCTCTGCTCGGGCATGGGTGGGGAAAGGCAAGGCCTGGGGGAGGTAGAGCATGGTGTGGAGGTGCTCACCGTCGAAGTAATTGAACCGGGACTACCTGTCGGAGGAGATCGACGGAGGCGCTTGTGGCTCTGTTTGTGGATCAGAGGGGAGAAATTGGGAGAGCTGGCGGAGCGGCGTAGCTCGGCGAGCTAGAGACGGCGATGGAGAGCGACTGGTGCGGAAAGCGGTCTCCTTCTCTCGTGATCGCGCCCAAGCCGAAACTGGCCGGGAGCTCCACACGCCGCCGCATCCCGCTCTCCGACCTCAACTCCAGGGTCGCTGCCACCACGCACGAGCGCCCCGGGTGCGGCCTCGCCGCCCGCCATGGCACCCCCTTCTCCTTCCGCGCCGTGAGGCAGAGTCCGCCATGGTCGAGCTCCTCCGCGAGAACAGAGCCCCCGCGACCGCGAGCTGGCTTCTGGGCGTCGTGGAGCTCCTCCGGCACTGGACGTGGCAGCGGCAGCACCAGGGGCGGACCGGCGGATGCCTGGCGGGCACCGACGAGGTGGGCCCGAGGTGGTGGGGGCGGCGTTGGAAGGAATTGGTCGCGTCGCTCGGTGACGCGTCTCTGGGTGTCGCGGCGACGGGAACCTAAAATGGGTATCGCGTTTCGGTCATCCATTGGAGACGGTTTTTAGCTGGTCGGAGACCCAAAATGGGTATGAGTTGGCTGATCGGTTAGCTGTTGGAGACAGCCTAATCCGGCAGGCTCATCAGCCTGAGTCGCGCCGTTCAAAGTGTTCAACCACCGTCCGTCCTCTCCACTCGAGCGGCCTGAGGATGGCCCAGCCCAGGTAACCACACTGCTAGATGGGCCCAGAGGTTAAAACAGCCGTCCGACGCCATGCATCCTAAAGCCCAACTGCCCCCAAAGGTCCGAGGCAGGCCCCGCCACCAGTCACGTGCCTTCGCAGAGAGGCTCTGGTGGTGGTGGACTGGTGGCCCCCCCGTCCTCCCCCGCTTCCCGAACAGAGAAGGACACGCAAAGTTCACGCCGCAGAGGATCCGGCCGAGTTCTAGCTCCCCTTGCGCGCTTCGTCCAATGAACCCTCCCTTCGTACAGGAGGAACAATCCCATGAACACACACACCCAGGAACGTCCAAATCCATCTCCTCCTCACACGCGCGCACCAGCACCAAATCCCTTCCAGGCGCAAATTTCCCACCAGAACCCAGCTATAGTCAAAAGCGCAAAGCCCACCACCACCCCTCGCAAAGATCAAACCCCAAGAAATCCAAGCACCCGCTACGCTAATTATTCCATCCCATCCATCTCTCTCCGTCGTCGATCCAAATATTCCTTTTTAATCGCCCTTTTTTCTCGCCATCGCGCAGCAGCAGCGCAACCACAGCTACGAGCGACTCGCGCAGCACAAGACCACTCTCCCACTTCCCACAAAGGAAAACAACACAAAAGAAATACAAAGGACTGAAGCTCCCGAGCGAAAAAGGGAAGCGAGGGGAGAGAAAAAAAGGAGAGGGTTTGGTTTTTATTAGCTGCACAGAATGGCAGCAGCGATCCAAACCCAATCCCCAGCGCCGCAGCAGCGCGTGGGTAATAATCTCCCAGTTCGAGCAGTCGCCTCGCCCGTTGCTGTTCCTGGCTCGAGGCTTCCCCAATCTCCTCCTCCGCCACATCCCTATCCTTCCCCTTCGTCGTCGCCTCACCCACCCATCCGCAGCGGCGGTGTTCGTGGTGTTCAAGTTATTGCTGGTGCCATTATTCCTTTTCCTCCTCCCGGTTTGGCCACCGGTGTTGATACTCTCCTCGCAGCGGGAGATCCGGCCGCACATCGATTCGCCTTTTTTTTTTTCACCCCGCCAGGCGACGCGGGGGTATATAGCGACTGTATGTGAGGCATTTGGTGCGGGCAGACGCTACGAGGTGGGGTGAGAAAAGTTGGAAGTTTCTGTGCGTTGCTTTGGTGGTCGCAGAAGGTGCTCGGATCTAGGTTTCAAGTCCCCGGATCGCCGCCATGGACGCTACCGGCGCCGGCGGGGACGGGGACGGCACCGAGAAGGCTGCGCCGGAGGGCCCCGCCGAGGCGACGACACCGCCTCCGGAGCCCGCAGCGTCTCTGCCCCCGGCGTCTGCGTCTGGAGCGGGCGCGGGGACATCCGGGTCGGGTGAGAAGCCGGTGAAGCGGATGATGAAGACTCCGTACCAGCTCGAGGTCCTGGAGAAGACCTATGTGGGTTCGTGTATTTTGATGGATTCAAGTGTTTTTATTTTTTTTTTGTGTGTGTGCGTGGGCGTTTGTTCATCTGAATTTTGGTGTTTTGTCGATTGAACATTTCCGGGGGGTTTTTGGTTTGGTGCAGTGGAGCAGTACCCGTCCGAGGCTATGCGCTTGGAGCTGTCGGCGAAGATAGGGCTATCGGATAGGCAGCTGCAAATGTGGTTCTGCCATCGCAGGCTAAAGGATCGCAAGCCACCATCGAAGCGGCAAAGGCGGGAGGAAGAGGCTGCACTAGCGCCAGTGATGCCTCCACCGCCAGTGTTGTCAACATCGGCGATACCACTGGCAAGCAGTGACCTTATGGTGGGGTCTCCTGGGCTGTATGATGAATCGCTGCATCGAGCTCATTCTCGAAGGGGTGCTGGACGGTCCTCAGCTGTGCCCAGGATATCCATGCCGGATATTGGGAGGAGGTATTATGAGCCACCGCCAATTATGATAGCACCACCGATGCCGTCAGTGCAGCTCACGCAGTCCGAGCTTCGTGTGATTCATTCTGTGGAGTCACAGCTTGGGGAACCACTGAGGGATGATGGTCCAGTTCTTGGCACTAATTTTGATCCAGTTCCTCCTGGAGCCTTTGGTGCACCAATTGGTATGCATATCAAAATCTAAAGTCTTTTTGTTTTATATTGGGGTTTAAGCCAGGGAATGCTCAAGTAGTCAAGTGACATGTTTGGCGAAATGTTCAGGCCTCTCTTATGCCCTGTCTGAATGCTTGTTGATCTTGCAAGCATTTCAAAAAGTATGCTATTGTTAAACTCAGTAATTGTCCGTGTTTCCTTTTTCTTATGGTAATCGCATAATTGATCCTAGTCAGTCTTTTGATATTACTTCCTTTAAGTAGATATGTCCAGCATTGTTGAAGTGGTGAATTTATTTAGTAATACAAGTTTACGGTAGATAATATGCCCAGGGGTATGAATGTCTCATCAATGAAAAATTAAGATGAGACGTAAGGGTCAAAACCCTGGAGGTCTATTATTTGCAAGAGACTATCGTTGTATTAAGAATGATACTAGTATTCTTTCTAAAGATGAGAAGGAGTTTAATATTATTTCTAAAATGTGAGAGATCAACTATAAAGTGCACATCATAGGGCCCCATTGAGCGAAACCAGATTTTGCTTCCTACTAATGAAACCAAGTTCCACACTCGCTATTAAATATGAAGGTGATCCTTCCCTAGTGTTGGAGTATAAGTGAATTGCCCACCTCTTCCCATCAGCTTAAGCTTTTGGGTTGAATTGGTTGGTGCATGCAACTCAATATGGTATCAAAGCCAGAGGTCTCGAGTTCGAATCCTGGCGGATGCGATTAAATAAAATAATTGCAGCCCACTTCAATTTCCACGTATGCGGCCTGGGGGAGCCTGCACGTGAGGGGAGTGTTGGAGTATAAGTGAATTGCCCACCTCTTCTCTTCCCATCAGCTTAAGCTTTTGGGTTGAATTGGTTGGTGCATGCAACTCAATACCTAGTAATACGCACGACCTATTCTAGCTCTTATTTACATGAGCTTTCTTCTACTTTTATATAATTCTTTTAATATTATGAGTGTTTTAATCATCTTTCTTAATGCTTGGCATCTTCTCGCTGCTTCACACATAAAATGCATTCTCAATTTCTACATTTCCTGTTGGGAAATGCTTCACATACAACCCATCTATAGAACTCCCTGTTACAGCTAGGTGTTTTAAGCCCTTCGTTTTTCTTGTTGGGAAATGCTTTGCATACAACCCATCTGTAGAACTCCCTGTTACAACTAGGTGTTTTAAGCCCTTTGTTTTTCTTGAAGTAAACACCGCCCATGTGAGTTGAACTCTTTTATCTTTTCGTTGAAAAAAGGAGTTGTACGAACGGGTTGTTTACACTGCCCATGTGAGTTTTTATCTTTTTTTTTTATCTGTAGTGCTTGATTAAACGTTCCTTGTTTTCTCTATTCAGTTAGTTGTTTTGCACTATGCAGTGCGAATCTTTTATATGATTTGAGGGACAGGTAGTGCTCCTAGTTTCTCGCCAAATTTGGATCTCGTAAGATAGCATAATTGGTTAAAGTCTCTCTCTTTAGTATAAAATAGGGGACAAAACGCCTCACCCAAACGCCATCAATCTACTCCAGCTCTAGCTCTGGCTCCAGAAACTCATAGAATCCATGGAGCTAGGGATAACCAGCTTCACGAATCCTTCGAGATGGTGCTTTCCCGAAAAGGAGACCGGTACCCCTCAACTATAGAGGTTGGGTCCCGAAATTCCAGTAGAAGATGGGCATCAAACCCTCAAATGCTGCTACTAACTAACATCCTACTGCAACCCATGAAGTGACTGTGTGCTGACTTTGTGGAGTCATATCCAGCTGGTATATATGGGCCTATTTTGAGGCCCAATTTTGTTTTAGGGCAGCGTGGAGGAGTGCCGCAGCCTATATAGACATTCACTCCTCTGTATATTTATCAGAAGCAAGGAGGGATTGATTAGACACAGCAACGTGCCTCCCAAACTCCAAGAGGAAGAACCTCGTCCCCAAATATCACCTTGCACATCAAGTCGTGACATTGCGATCTGGTTTTGGCAGTGGCTGCCACCAAATTCTACTGCAAACCATGAACTGAAAGTATGCTAATTGCTGGGCCAATAATTGGTCTAACTGGGCTTTAGCTGAGGCCCATTTAGTATTAGGGCACGGCAGAGCAGTGTAGCATCGTATTAACTTCCATAGAAGTATTGCGTTGCGCCACCGCCTGCCTTGTATATGTTCATTCTACATCAAGAGAGTGAGTGATCTGAAGGAAGGCAGCAAGGGGAGTGCAGCCCCAACACCACGAGGCAAGAGCTGTCTCCCTTAATTTTTCCCCATCCATCCCCACTCTTACTGAGAGCGAGGAAGAGTGCTTACTAGGAGGTGAAAGAGTCGGCGTCATGGCGACGGTGGATCTGTTCTAGGGTTTGTCTCAGGCTCTTGGTACTCTCTCTCCTTTTCGATTTGCGGCCCTTGGATCTGGTATAACTGTCCCCTGAGCTCTAGATCCTGTTTCTTTTCACATATGTTCTGCCATCAGGCCCGGTAGCAAGCCACTGAATCATCCAGGTCTATTCAACAACCAATTAACAAGTCACCCGATCTGGCACCAGGTTCCAGGGAGATTAGGCATAGCCAGTATTTCTAAATCCAATAGGCGAGATTTGAGTGGATATGTTTACGTGGACTTGGGTGTGCATCTTGTTGTTTGTGGCCAATTTCACGTATTTCTGAACCAATCCAACTAGATCTCAACCAATATAATGCCCAAGTTTTGATTTGGATGACAGAACCTTGAGGTCTTCGTTCGGTTGATCTGATCCCCAGGGGGATTGGAGGGGATCAAATCTCTTACCCATGGGGTGTGGAATTAATCATCCCCATAAATCCCCATGGGGAAGGGATTAACCAAATAAGCCAGATTAGATGGGCATTTGCTAAATGGCATGTGTCTAAGGATTAAATAAGTTTCTCTATTTGGTGAATAGATGTTCTTATGTGGATTCTATTAATAGTGTTTGTGCACTTACCAATACAAATTCTAATTATTGACACTCCTTTTATCTTGTCTATTTCCGGCAGTTCCAGAGCAACAAAAACAGCCTATGCGATCTTATGACACAAAGATATTTTCTAGGCATGATCCAAAGCTCTTAAAGGTATATCTGTAGGAAAGTTTTAAATGTAAGTTTATATTTCTTATATATTTGTGGTGGATTTGTGCTTTTGCATAATTTTGGGTGTGACATTGCATTAGTGCTAAAAATGATGGTGGGGTGGGGTTTATTTGCATTACTCTCATATTGATGTGTGATTATGAGTGTTACAGCTGCTATACTGATTTATTAGCCCCAAACTTTGACATGGTGCGCCCTACTCAAATGAGTGCATGTCATGTGGTGATTGTCAATTCAGTTTGGAATAGGGCATGGATTTCTATCTTTTAAATGATAATAATGCCTTGGAGACTCAAATTCATAAACCATTTTGTGCCAGTTTGAAGAACACCCGTTAACTACAGTTTCCCAAATTGGTCTGATGTGTTAAGGCTATTCAGAGTTAGATGTCTTGGGTGCAAGCAATATTGGCATGTGAAAATTATCATGTAGTACTTGATGGCACCGTTTGTTTTTTCTTTTTCTTTTTCCATAAGTTCTTTATGTTTCCTATGGCCATACTATCAAAAGAGCTCTGTTTGTACAAATGTTATCCCATTAGCATATATTCTTTTCTTGGTGAGTATTCATGCTGCAATCTTTGCTTCAATCTGCATTCTTAGTGAGACTACTCTTTATGCCACAATTACCTTAGTACCACCTCTAATCTTCTGTTCTTCCTTTTCCCTGTTAGGCTTCAGCGTTTTTACCTACCATGGAACCCCCTTTAGTTCCGAATTCATTTACAGGGAAGAGAAAATCAACGGTTGATGTTGGATCACGTGCAGTCCATGAGTATCAATTTCTTCCTGAGCAACCAAGTGATACATATGAGAGGGCAAGCCGATCTCACTACTATGACACTCCAGTGGAAGTTTCAAATTCTAGGTTATCTTCTCTCACCTCAGGATCACAGCTTCTCCATGGATCCGAGGAGGCTGCACCTAATTATGCGTTTCAAGGTCACACTTCTGGTTCTGGCCTGTTGCCTCAACCCAGCAGATCTCAGGCGTTTTCAGCAGTACCAGCAGATCATGAGATGACTCAGTCAAACCTTAATTCTGTTCCTGTTGAAGGCCAGTTTGATATTTCTCCGGTCACTGCATTTGAAAACCCGCTTGTATCATCTGAAAGAAGGGTTTACCATGATGAAGATGCTTCTCGAGTGGAAAGAAAACGAAAAGTATGATTTCAGTTCCTATATTCATCTTGCACTTCAGCGTTGTAGTCATATACATATTAAACTGTCTGGGATTTTCTTTAGCATAACGAAGAAGCAAAGATTGCGAAGGAAGTTGAAGCTCATGAAAGACGAATTAGGAAGGAGCTTGAGAAACAAGATATGCTAAATAGAAAGGTATTACTGGTTTTTATTACTTTGGATCAGTAGAAATTTCTTTCACTTTAGTTTTTTTGTTTACAATGTGATCTCTGTGCAGAAAGAGGAGCAAAAGCGCAAGGAAATGGAGAGACTTGATCGCGAGAGAAGAAAAGAAGAGGAGAGATTACTGCGTGAGAGGCAGAGAGAAGAAGAGAGGTTCCAGAGAGAGCAAAGGCGTGAACATGAGCGTATGGAGAAGTATCTGCAGAAGCAATCTAGACGGGTTAGTTTTCTGGTTACTCGAATGATATAACTGTAATGTAGTGTAGTAAATAGCTTATGCCTACTTCCTACACCCGTGCAGGCAGAGAAACAAAGGCAAAAGGAGGAACTGCGGAAAGAAAAAGAGGCAGCTAGGGCAAAAGCTGCCAACGAAAGGGCTACGGCACGCAGAATTGCAAGGGAGTATATGGAATTGGTGGAAGATGAACGCTTGGAACTAATGGAATTAGCTGCGCAAAGTAAAGGATTGCCCTCGATGCTGTATCTTGACAGCGACACATTGCAGCAGCTTGATTCCTTTAAAGGTACGTTAGTCTAGTTTAGTTCCAAGCTCCTTCAAAATACTCTTCAAGTCAGATGGCGGACTCCATCAATCTGAATAAAAGTTAACTTCAAATGACTTTCTTGGGTACAAGCCTAGTTTCTTATCCACCACTAGTAAAACTAGAGGCATAGATAACATTTAATTGTATTTATTGTCTTCTACATGTTACAGAGCTACTCCCTCCGTTCCAAATTATTAGTCATCCTGGCTTTTTACCAGATTCATGGAAGATGCTATGAATTTAGACAAGTATAGGTCTAGGTTTATTGAAGATGCCATGAATTTAGACACTCAAAATGGCACCTAGGATGACTAATAATTTGGAACGGAGGGAGTATGAAATTTCTAGGTAAGAACGTGATCATTAAAGAATGCTTTATATTTACTACTTAGGTTACTGCGACACTGCGTGCACATTCAAAATAGATCACTTTTTAACAGGAAGATTTCTAGGGCTTGTTTGGATCTCAAATTATGCTTAATTGTCTAATATCTTGATTGGTTAGATTGAAAATAATGATGGCAAATGTAGTTTTACTATGAAGTATGATAATGCAGGATTTTCGGGTTAGAGAAATCACCCCAATCTTTTTCTAATCCAGATCGAAGTATGATACGACAAAAAAATCACTTTGGACCAAATATTTATTCGCTTCACACTGACACTATTCTAACTGTTAATAAATTAAATTACCCTGCTCCAGAACTCACACAGAACATTCTTTTTGGTAAATTTCTCTTAAAGTTTTTCACCATACCATTGGTTATTTTAGCAATTGAAAAATCTGACTCATTCATTTGACATGTACTGACATTTTGAAGCAATTTTCAAAACAATAGATATGTGACATTATAATAGTTCGTTTTCTTTTTCACCCTATTCTGACACTGTGAGTCTTGCATAAAATTTGATTTGCATAGTTTGAGTTTTTCAGTTCTCCTTTCCAGGCATGTTAAGTCAATTTCCTCCTCAAACGGTGAGACTGAAGGTGCCATTTTCTATAAAGCCTTGGATTGGATCTGAGGATAATGTTGGAAAGCTTTTAATGGTAATGCTACATTGATCTTACATTCTCACTATTTTCTTTTGTTCATTTTGGGATTTCTTAAGAGATGTTCAGATCCTAAACCTATCTTGGTTAGTATTATTAATTAACAAAAGATTCAAAGGTAACGTTGATTCATAATTCTTCCTAAAATCGTTAAATCACAATTGTAGGATTTTCTTTCTTTTATTTTATCAAGATGCTTTTTTTTTTTCTTTTTTTTGTTTATTTTCTATTGTGCTGCTTTCAAAACTGATGGTCACTGCATATATTTGTTCAAAACTGAACTATTAAGCTTTCAAAACGTTAAAGCACACATGTACTCCCTTCATCTTTAAATATATGAACATTTAGGACAAATTAATAAGTTCAAAACTGTAACTATTTAGCTTTTCCTAAATATCATATATTTGAAAACCGCATAAATGATTTAATAAAGTCATCAATTCTATGATGGTCTGTAATAGCTTTTTTTTATAGCATTCATATAACCTTTAACATATACTGTATTCATTTTCTCAATAGATTATAATAGTAGCATTGGACAATTGTTGTGTTGTTCGATGATACATTTGTTTCTTTCAAGTTCCCTTCTAATTTTGAATTTGTTAACTGAACACTGCAGGTGTGGAAATTCTTGATTACTTTCACTGATGTCCTAGGTCTTTCTCCAGTTACACTGGATGAGTTTCTTCAGTCTCTTCATGATTACGTAAGATCTTTGTTCATCTGTAGTTCTGAAGTTTTTTTTTACCAATAGAGTTTTGGCAAAAGGAGCGGAGGATGAATAAACTGATTTCTATGGTCATGTGATTCAGGCATTGTATGGTGTGCCTCTGGCACATGGCAATGAATGTGTAATATTCAATTAAACAGGAGTTACCCACTTACCCACTTAGGCACTTACCACAAGCCCTATGTTTGTCTGATTTAGTTTCTGATAGTGGTTCTATTGGATTGATTTATACAGCCACATTTGTCTATACTGGCATTGAAGTTTAAATAGATTTTTTGGGTTATAGCATATAAAAATTCAACACAGCGTTAACTTTTGTATATATAATCGAAATAGCAATAATCAAATTCGGATCTGTGGTCGTGCAAAGCTGAAACGATTCCAAGTTCCTTTCCGTTCCAAAGGGTGTCATACTGTCATGGATTTGGTTTGTATTTAACTCAGAATAATATTTATTGTTTGTTTGGCCTCACTAGAGTTCTTTGTGTTCCATCTAAACTCAATGGGCTCCACATGACTGAAATCCATAGTGCAGTGAATGTAGTGTTTATTATGTTATCTACCACAACCTTTCCGATACTGGTAATTAGCTGTCAGGGGATTTGGGCATCATTAGATGGCTATACCAGAGTTATTTATGATATCCTCAGCTTTCACATGTCCATGTGATTCTGGGAGTTATCTTACTGGAGTTTGTTGTAATGTTATATGTATTGCTTTTATAAGAATTTTGTAGCCTTGGACAAATTAGCCACTAGGCATGGATTCATGGAAGCTAGTATCTTCTAGATTAATATACTTGTAATCTATGATTTTTATTGTATTTATCTTAACCTCAAGTGCTATAATATTTCTTTTGATAGGATTCAAGACTGTTGGGGGAGCTGCATATAGCTCTGCTAAAATCCATCATAAAGGATATTGAGGATGTTGCTAGAACTCCATCGATTGCACTGGGGGCGAATCCAGGAGGTGGCCATCCACATATTGTTGAAGGGGTGGGTGTCTGTGCTGCAGATTTAATGTTTTCCCAAGTATTCTATTCTTCTTCCTTTAATCCTCTCTGTTCATGCCTTTTTAGATTCTCTGATTTTTTTTTTAATGTTTCTTTCTGATAGGCATATGCCTGGGGTTTTAATATAAGGAGCTGGCAGCGCCATCTGAATCTTCTTACATGGCCTGAGATATTACGGCAGTTTGCTTTATCTGCTGGTTTTGGACCCCAATTAAAGAAAAGGAATGTCGAAGATTCTTATTATCGTAATGACAATGAGGTATGTGCTCCTATACAGTCCACCTGCCTCTAAGATGATTTCAGTTCAAAATCATTCCTAATATTTTGTAGTTCTTTCATATATTGCCAAGGTATTTATGTCCCATTATGGTTTTTTCCTTGACTGTTTTCTCCTTAACTAATGTATTACTTTGTAACCTTACTGTCAATTGATTCCTGTGGGATTCAAAAGAATCTCCTGGATGATGCCAGCAAACGCTGAGTCTTATTTCATACTGTGGTCTTTCCAAATTTTTTGTACTTAATATGCATCATGTTGGATCAGTATCATGATATTGAGCAATTAGGAGTCTGTCACTTTCTGTGAAGAAAGGACAGATTGTTATTTACAAATATGAATTGATTTTAAAGGTTACCAGTTTGCCTGTTTTCAATATTGACTGCAAAAGGCTGGGATTTTGTGCGATCTGTCAGAACCTAATTTACAATGTATCTGTATCTGGGACCTTGGTTCTAGTGATTAGAATGAAGTTCAAAACTGAAAAAGGTATAGTTGGATATACTGAAAAACAGAACTTTCTGATGAAAAATTAACATACATGCTGAGTTATGTGGATATAAAATGCATTCTCAAAAGCGTAAGTACATGATTTGCACCACATTCTCAGTTTTCTGCATGGCAAGCAAAACATTTAAAAGAGTTCTGACAAGGTCGTCACAAAATTTGTTGCAGGGTCATGATGGCGAGAATGTTATATCGACACTCCGAAATGGTTCAGCAGCTGTGAATGCTGCTGCTTTGATGAAAGAAAGAGGTTACACCCATCGTCGTAGATCTCGGCACCGTCTCACTCCTGGAACTGTGAAATTTGCAGCTTTCCATGTGCTGTCCCTTGAAGGAAGCAAAGGTCTCACAATATTGGAAGTAGCAGAAAAAATTCAGGTGCATACATATATTTATTATTAATTTCTTCTTCTTCCTCCTTCTGTGGTTATCTCTAATTTTCTAAGCTGACTACTTCCTGTTCAGAAATCTGGATTGAGAGACCTGACAACCAGCAAGACACCTGAGGCATCTATAGCTGCTGCCTTGTCTAGGGATACAAAACTTTTTGAGAGAACTGCTCCTTCAACGTATTGCGTGAAGTCGCCTTATAGAAAAGATCCAGCTGATTCTGAGTCCGTGTTGTCAGCAGCACGTGAAAAGATTAGGGCTTTCCAGAATGTGCTTTCTGACTCTGAAGCTGAAAAGGAGGCAGATGAGGCTGAGAGGGATGAGGACTCTGAATGTGATGATGCTGATGATGACCCTGATGGCGATGATGTGAACACCGAGGTGGAAAATGACAAAGATCCTCCTGCTATCACTGCAAAAGATGAAATACCAACTACAACTGCAGTTGGTGGCATAAAGACCGAGGCAGATAGTGTGGGCAATGTGTTGAACTCATCAAGTAGTTTTACTAAATCTGCGGAAGGTGTTCCCCTCCCTTCTTTAGGGAAGTCCAATGCAACAGATACTTCTAATGGTTCAGCTCTTGGAGCCTCATCAGCTAATCATGGACTAACCCCTGACAATTCTGAAAATACACAAATTGATGAGAGCAATCAAGTTGAGCCTTGGGTATGTGCACTAGCAGAAGGTGACTATTGCGATCTTAGTGTCGAAGAGCGCCTTAATGCACTGGTTGCCCTTGTTGGTGTTGCCACCGAAGGGAATTCTATTCGTGGTGTTCTTGAGGTATATATTTGATCCTGCTTAAACTATTCTTCTAGCTTATTATTTCTCATTGGAAACACCTGACCAAGAGTCTTGCAGGAACGCTTGGAGTTAGCAAATGCCTTAAAGAAGCAAATGTGGGCAGAGGCGCAACTTGACAAGAGGCGTTCCAAGGAAGAATTTGCTAGCAGATTGCAATATAATTCTTACATGGGTTTGAAGGCTGATATTTATCAAGAAAACAATGCTACAGAAAGTACTTCAACTCCAGCCCGTAATGCTTATAAAGAGAATGATGGACATGTTGGGACCATCAACAACTGTGAGATACTTGATCAACATAGTCAGGATAATGCTGGCAGCACATCTTATGAGAGAAATGGGGTAGGCCAGGAAATCATTGCAACCCCAGATGCTTCATCAGTTCAGCAGTATGCTTATGCTGATAAAACACGATCTCAGTTGAAATTGTATATTGGTCACCGGGCAGAACAGCTCTATGTATACAGATCCC
Source organism: Digitaria exilis (assembly GCA_015342445.1). NCBI lineage: Eukaryota > Viridiplantae > Streptophyta > Magnoliopsida > Poales > Poaceae > Digitaria > Digitaria exilis. The sequence goes on from JACEFO010001882.1 coordinate 1,335,254, forward strand.
TGCCCCTAGGTCAGGATCGGAGGAGAAACAGGTATTGGCAGTTTACAACTTCAGCATCGCCAAATGATCCTGGCTCAGGAAGAATCTTTTTTGAGTCCAAAGATGGATATTGGAGAGTTATTGACTCTGAGGAGGTTAGGTTTTGTTTATACCTGTTATATTCTACATGATTACATTCACTGTGGTACATTGTGCTCTATGGGACTCTTAATCAGATTCTGAATAATGCTATTTTTCTTGATAATATGTTCATTAACATAACCCTGTGAAGATCTAACTTCAAAGTGATGTTTGATTCTGGATTGCTAGTACTAATAATTGTGTATAATTCTGGGGAGTTACTGGTGGCTTGTTTGGGCCAATTTTCTACTCACAAATAGTGATAATCATCTTTGCTTCGCAGTAAAAAATATTGGGAATGTTACCATTGGAGTTTCTGGGGCCTGAACCTTGCTGCTCCAAGCCTTTGTTTTTGGTTTCTGTGTTGTGTTCTGTACTTTTGTTGCTTTTCTTCCTTCTGTGAATATGGTGGTGTGGCTTGTGTTTGTGTTGTTTTGTATTTTGTGAGATCAATCTGTATTCCTTCTTAATATGGCATGCAGTCTGCCTGCCGGTTCAATAAACAGAATTTTCTAAAAAACTAACATCTTGACTGTTAGCTTTTATAGTTTTATTTCAGGCGAAACGTTTTAAGTTATGATAACGGTTCTAGATAAAGGTTGGAATTCTGAAATGTACAGCCTGTCAGCATTGTCCATGCCTTTCTCTTGTTCCAAATCCCAGGCACGTGGTCACTGTTGATAACTTAGAATCCCCATTTATACCTGGATTTGTAGTAATTCTTAGTTTTTGGTGACTCTGCATGTTGTTAATGTTATTTCAAGAGCATCTGAAACAACAGTGTTATTCAATGATTTTGGAATATCCAGTTTTGATAAATATTGCCTTACAGTAGTCCACCTGGGAAACAGCTGGTTACTTTCCAGTTACCCTAACAGGGGGTTCCAAGATCTGTCTGGCACCAAGGAAATGAAACTTTAGAATGCATATATTCTATTTCTGTATCTACTTAGTGAAGTATACATGTAGCTCTCCATATACAGTTATTAACATTTCAGTGTATGAGATGTACATTATTTTCGTCTTTTGCCAGCTATGGCTTTCTCGTCATGTTGCATAAGAGCCTAAATAAGTAGAAGCCTGCTTGACTTTAGTTTCAATGTTCATTACATTACTAGCTTGATTCTAAATAAGAATTATATATAAACTGCCTCTCTAATATTTTGACATTTTGTATAATGAAAATGCAGGGTTTTGATTCTTTAGTGGCTGCCCTTGATACACGTGGCAGCAGGGAAGCACAGCTGCATTCAATGTTGCAAATGATTGAGCCAACCTTTAAAGAAGCTATTAAGAGAAGTGCAACTATAGAACTATCTGCTGGAAGGTATCCAAAGAACGGAGCTACTGACATGATAAGGGCAAATTGTCATAGTGGAAACTCAATCATTACTCCTTTTAGTGTTGCATCTGACAATGTCACAGCCTGTTCTGATTCTTTCAAAATTGAGCTTGGACTTAATGATGTTGAGAAGACAGCTATCTCAAGAAGGGCAGATGCATTTTTGAAATGGATGTGGAAGGAATGCTACAATCAGGAATTGACGTGTGCCATGAAGTACGGCAAGAAAAGATGTTCCGAGTTGCTGCATTCTTGTAATTACTGCTACCAGATTTACTTAGCTGAAGAAAGGCACTGTTCTTGTTGCCATAAGACCTTCAAATCCATTTACAATTTTTCGGAGCATACAACACAATGTGAGGAGAAGCGGAGAACTGACCCTAACTGGAAGATGCAAATTGTGGATTTTTCTGTCCCAGTGGGAATTATATTGCTCAAGCTGTTTTTAGTTTCAATCGAGGTCAGGTCACATGTTTTGTTGGCTCCTTCTCGTTTCTGTTTATTTTGCCGGTGAGTTGGTTAAGCAACTTATTAATATTTTTTTTTCAGGCATCTATACCATCAGAAGCACTTCAACCATTTTGGACTGATGTGTATCGGAAATCTTGGAGTGTGAAGCTGTACTCTACCAAATCTATAGCCGAAGTATTCCAGGTTTTGTATATTTTTATCCACTACTCTGCCCCCCCCCCACCCCCCTCCCAACCCCACCCGTGATTACTAGGCGGAGCTTGATTGTCTGCTAGAGCCTAGTGCTTTTTGAAACATTGGTTGCTGGTTGATGCTTTATTTGAAAACCATGTTAAACAATTGTGCATGTATAACTACCTTATTAACCTGTTATGTGTCGGTGAATGCCGATAATTGTTGCTGAAATAGCTTACACGATATCCTACTCTAGCTGACATTATTTAGGAGGTGATTCTGAAAGCTGTTCCTGATGAGGACATGCCATGATCTAGAGCATGGTACCTTGAATGATGTTATTCGTAAAAGTTTGCAAATTATGCTTGGGTGCAACATAATTTTGAGAATTTTGACATTCATTCTAATCTAGGCATCTAAGTCATAATGCAAGGATGGTGCGGCATATTATACTAGCATAAAAGCCATTTTCCCTTTCCATCATGGTATAGCACTTTTTGGGTTGTTGGCTCTGCTGAGATCTATGAATTGCATGCGTGTTGATGGGTTGGTACCTATTTCATATATCTCCTGGGATTCTTGACATCTGAGACTGTCTTTTCCATTCCATTGCAGCTCTTGACTGTTCTGGAAGGTGCAATAAGACGAGATCGCCTCTCATCTGATTTTGAAACAACAATTGAGTGTCTAAACTCACAAGACATTGCACTCCAGAATTCTTCATCACCTGCTGGATCTGCTTCTGTTCTTCCATGGGTTCCTGACACTACCGCTGCTGTTATGCTTCGAATGTTAGACCTAGACTCAGCTGTTTCGTACACACAAAATCAAAAGATGGAGAGAGATGTTGGAGGTTTCATCGTAAGTTAAATTCTGATAGTACTGTTTTTCCATTTTAATTGAGGCATTTTACTATTGTTGGACTAAGAATCACGTGTGTTGGATTTATTCATGTTTTGTTCAGAATTTATGTCATTGCTCTGCTATTGTACTTTTGAATTTTTAATGCTTCCATGTGCTTGATGATTTAATTGGACAAAGTATTTATATGATGCTATCATCTCTTGCCTTATAGATTATATAATTATATTACTCCTTCCTGCAGAAATTTCCTTCAAGGTATACAGTTGCTAAGAGCAAACAGGAAACGGCTCCACTTGAACCAACTGGTTCTGATATGTATGATGGAAGGTGGCTTCCTGGCAGTGGCCGAAGGGGTCGTGGACGCGGAAGTAGAGGAGGTAGCAGGGGAGGAAGAGGTCGAAGCCGAGGTGGAAGGATCCCAAGAGGTGTTAGCAGCTCATCTAGGGTTGAATTTAAGGATGACAGTGTTGCTTCTGATATAGTGCCAAGGAAGAACACACGCCGAGGACGTGCACGTGGTCGCGGTCGTGGACGAGGGCGTCGAACTATTAGGCCTCGGCAGCCATCTGACAGAGCCAGATCAATTCCAAAGGCCAATTTGTTGGGAAGCTTTAGCATACTAAGCAGTTCGAAGCCTCCTGCTATTGAGCAGTCTCCACAAAGCTCTGGTGCAGATGAGTGGGGTTTGGAGACGAGAATGCCATTCACGGAAGGTGATGAAAACAGTTCTGGATCTCAATCAGAAGATAATGGCCAACCCATGGATGAGGATTATGAAGAGCAAGTTCCAGATTACTCGGTAGGCTATTCTAGTGGATCCAGGCCCCATGGAATGATGTCCATGATGGAACATGAGTCTGACGAGGAGGATGAAGATGCAGAAGGTGATGGAGAGGGTGATGAGAATGCCGAAGATGATGCAGGCCACACAGTTGATGATGCCGGCGTTGAGATGGACGAGGATGATGAAATTGGTGATGATGGAGATGGAGAGGATGGTGGTGATGGTGGGGAGATGAATGTTGATGAGGATGAAGATGCTACCTCGTATTCATCTGACTACAGCGAATAAGAATGCAGAAAGAAGGGGCCCTATCTGAGAACTTCCCTCGACAAGTACTACCCATTGGGTGAAAGAAAAAAAAAAAGTCTTAGATGCCTAGATTAGAATGAATGTAGATGTGGAACTGAGGAACTGGTGTTCGATGGGTGGGATGTGCGGTACTGTTTTTGTCAGTGCAGGTTTCTATAGATTTTCCGGCGCAGCGTGGGCGCGTGCCTGACTAATCATTAGACGAGTCTTTGGTTGCACCGTGCTTGTTATGTTGCCGGGGAATTCCCCGAGCTGTACAATGTATCCTATAGGCGGAGTATTATAATGTAGCATATTGGTTGACATGTATTTGCATGTGTAGCAATCCCAAAATCCTAGAAGAGAAGAAATGGCAGCAGCCAACTTAGGTTTTGTCATTTTTTTTAAAAAAATAAAAGGCTTTGCCATTGTTTGATCCAAAATGTTGTGCGTTAGTTCTTTCATATTGCACAACATACATGTGTGGATCAAAGCGCTGAGAGAACTATACGCATGCTCCTCGATGCGTGAATGTTAACCCCATGAGAAGTATAATAATGTATGAACAACATGGCAGAAACCGTGCTAGCACGGGATGAGGTCAATGAAGAAGATGATGATGGAAACCGGCAGCTTCATGAGGGCCACGGCCAGCTCGACCACCTTGACGCAGCACGAGAAGCATGGGCAGATGCAGCTCAGCGTTATCCTGCACCAACATATAACAGATCAGTCAAGCATGCAGCGTGTTCGTAACTTGGGCATCATTCCATCAAGGTCGAAGAGTGAAAAACTGAGACTGACGCGACGAGCCAGAGGACGACGCCGACGACGGAGAGGAGGAGCGACAGGAAGGCGAAGGGCAGGGAAAGCAGGAACCCCAGGGGCCTGCAGTCACCCATCGTTGACAATTTGATGCAGCTAGCTTAGCTTGCTAGCTGCGCGACGCGCCGCCGCCTCCCCGTCGTAGTATGTTATGATTTTCCGCCAACGGGCGCCGGTGATCGATAGGCCGGCGGTGCCGAGGGAGAATCTCTGCCACTCCCCTTTATGCCCCGGCTGGCTGTTGGCCGAGGCTGGCTGGCTGGCAGGGAAACGTGGTGGGTGCTGGGTGTTGCGATTTTGTTACGCTAATTTTAGGAAGGAGCAATGTTAACGGCTAGCACGAAGTGAAACGTGCAATGCATGGGCACGAGGTTGTGCGGCCGGTAGGGATGTAAGCGGGGCGGGTTTTGCCGCAAGCCCGTTGGGCAAACCAGCGCCGCATACCCACAGAGAGTCGCAAGTTGGCCCGCGTGACTCAAGCGGTGCAACGTTGGAAGCCCGCAAGGCCCGGCGGCGCCGCAATCCCGCAAAATAGGCGCAGCACTGGCGCGGCGGCGTTCGATGGAGGCCGCAGCGGCGGGGGGCGCGCCTAGGTGAGGTCGCGCAGGTTCGGGTTAGCGACCAGAATGGAGTAGTCGAGCACTGAGAAGAAGATGTCGGCGTCGTTGTTTGCGTCGACGATGCCGCCGCCGCCCGCCCCGCGGAGGTTGAGCCCCCACGACAAGGAGGTCGGCTCCCTCGTCCGGCATGCCCGTGCCGTCTCCCTCGTCGTCGCAGAAGGCCGCATAGAAGACCATCGAGCCGGTCGCAAGCCACGCAGAGCTGCGCAGCAGTGCAGCGCCCGAGCGCCGCCACCACCTGTTCATCTCCCCGCAGGAGCCACATGGCCGCTACTGCCGCCCCCCTCCTCCCCAAGTCCGGCATATCGTCCTCATTAGGATTTGCTTGCTAGCTCGAGCCGTCAAGCGTGATATAGATGCATGTGTATTCGTCGCGGCGGCGATACGGGTTGCCGCAAAGACCGCAAAAGAATTGCGGGGCCACGCAGACAGCCGCACGAACCCACATGTGCCCTTGCGGCGTTGTAAACATGTAGCGGGCTGCCTGCAACCCGCCCCGCTTGCAACCCTAGCGGCCGGGCCCGGGGAGTATGGTGGAGGTGCTTGCATTTGTGTATGATTAATAGATAATATAATATGCTCCTTTCGTTTTAAAATATGGCGTTTAGTTTTTTTTCTAAAGTATAAAGCATCCTTAACTTTGATCATAAATAACAAAAAAAAATAAATATTAAAAAATGTAATGATTATGTTTATAGATTCACCAAGAGGCCAACTATTACAACTTGTAAATTTTTTTTACTTACTTGAAATAAATAATATTTTAGAAATAATTTTGGTGACTTTAAAAAACCTAAACATATCTATATTACGGGGCAAAGGGAGCATGATTTTTGCTACATGTTGTGTTCTGCGCAATAGCACTACTAAAAATTATATCTAAATATAAATTGATATATCAAATCCTCGTCTAACATAATGCACAAGTTGAGCTTTGACTCAAACTTGTAAAACCCAAAAAATAGAAAAATGAGTTGCTACTTGCCAATTTAGACATGAATATAACTATTCACTTGCTCATTTTTTTTCCTTTTTAATGTTCAACTTTTGTGTATGATTAAATATGATGATTCACTCTCTCTCCGTCTCATAATACAAGGCGCACATGTAATTCAAGATTCAAATTTTGATGATTTTGACCTTGATTAGTTTTGTATAATAAACACTTTGTCTTACAATAACCATATCATTAGATTTGTATTTAACAATAGTTTCATATAACTATGATTTTATTGCTTTAAATATTATTTTATGAGATACATTAATTGTAAAATGTTAGTATTATTTAGATTGTATCAAGTTTGACGAAGTCTTGTAATTTGAGACAAGGGGGAACATCCATAAGTCATTTTTTTTTGTTAAATTTTATATAATTCTTTTGCGTTGCACCCATGTTCTATAAAAATATTTTCAAGATGCACATAGCATATTTTCATTCATAAGAAGATAAAGTAGCTCGTGACTTGTCGGTGGCCGGTTCTTAGGGATGGAAATCGATCGAATTCAAATGTCACTTTTACCATATTTTAATTCGAATACGAATACAGATTTGAATGTTGCAGATACGAATATGAATTTAGATGTTTACTTGATTTAAAATGTAGTATATATTTATTTCATTATTCATTATAAATACATTTAAACTTATTATTTATATATTATTAGTGATTAATTTGATATAATCACCTTAAATAGTCTCATTAAACATATTATTACATAAAATAATTAATATCACTAATCATTAGTCATAGATATAATCATTTAATAATATCTGTTCATTGTTTTCAAATACATATGTCGCCTGATACTGTCTAAAACGAATGTTGAACCGGTAGATAAAATGAGAAAAATAAATTCGGATAAATCCACTTTGGTACCATATTACAAAATAAATATGAATACATGCATTCATATTATACTTTTTCATGGATACGAATATGAATAATTTGGATAGTCGTTTCCAAATTCCACCCGTGCGCGCTCAGCCCTCGGCCGTCGGCCGCTACCCAGATTCCAAAATCCACCCCTTGGCGGCGGGTGGCCGGCCAGCAGCCTGCCGAGCCATCCGCTCCACACAATTGACCTGTCCATTCCCAATCCCACCCCACCCCACCCAAACAAAACAAACCCAAGGCGCCACGCACACGCGCCCACCCGCATGCCGCATCCGCGTCCCCACAGCCCCACACGGTTTCCCCCGGACGAGAAATTTTTTAATTTTTATATTATTTATTTTCTGAATTTTCAAAAATAAATACCTCAATACTTATTTTACACAAATGTCATCCTACCGCCAACTCATCCGGCGAAAACAACCTTTCGCCGGTTCATCCGGCGAAATGTTACTGTAGCAAAAGCTACCGCCGGATGAATAGGCGGAATTTTCCTTCCCTAGTTAAAAAATCATAATTAATTTATATAAACTCGGATTGGGATAAACCATATATGAAAATTGTAGCTCTCGACGATATATACAACTTTTTAGTTTAAACTTTTTTCATTGGAAGCCATCTTGCTGCTCAAAAAATCGAATCAAATTTCAGATCTCAAATTTTGAATTTGGGATCCGAAACTTGATTCGATTATTTGAGCAGAAAGATGGCCTCTAATGAAAAAAGTTTGAACTACAAAGTTGTATATATCGTCGAGAGTTACAATTTTCATATAAGGTTTATCCCAATCCGAGTTCATATAAATTAATTATGATTTTTTAACTAGGGAAGGGAGATTCCGCCGATTCATCCGGCGGTAGCTTTTGCTACAGTAACATTTCGCCGGATGAACCGGCGAAAGTTTGTTTTCGCCGGATGAGTTGGCGGTAGGATGACATTTGTGTAAAATAAGTATTGAGGTATTTATTTTTGAAAATTCAGAAAATAAATAATATAAAAATTAAAAAATTTCCCCGGACGACGCCGCGGGTTCCTTTCCTTACCCTGCCAACACGGCCCACGGATGCGATGGCGTCAAAAAAAAAAACACGGCCCACGGGCGCGCGGCGCCGTGCCGCCCCCCATCATCCGTCCGTCCATCCATCCGCGTCCCGGCTCGGCTCGGGCGCTCGGCTAGTCGGCTGCCGCGTCCCGCGTCCGCTCGGCTCCGCTCCCACGCGGGCCCCACCACCCCCTGGCCACCCCGTGCTCCCGGCCCACCCGTCATCCGCGCCGCGGCAGCCAGTGGGTAGCAACCGGCGGGGAGTGGGCGGTCGCTTTCGTTGGTGCCACGACGCGCGCTGACTCGGACGCGGGACCCGCTACCTCGCGAGAAGGTGGGCCCGGCCACCACACCACACGACGCCCCCATTTCTCACCCGCTTCCTTCCCCTCGCTTTCTCTCTCGCTCCTGCCGATAAGAAGCTTCGTCGCCGTCTCCTCCCTCCCCTTTCTTCTCCGTCCTCGCAAAATCCTCCCCGTATCGAGAGCCACAAAAGAAAGTAAAAAAGAGCTGAGGTATAAAGGCCGGGAGCCGGCGTGCTAGGCGAGAAATTTTTTCTTCTTCCCGGGGAGGAAATCGGGACAGGTCCGGGTCAAATTCGTCTCCTTGTGGCAACCTCGTCTCCGGTTGTCGCTGCTGCTGTCGGAGAAGAGCCGGTAGTAGGGGGGAGAGCACGAGCTTGGACGGACTGCTCAAGAAGAGGGAAGAAGAAGGAAGGAGCTTGTGAAGGAGGCACCAGAAGCCCGAGCGAGGAATCAAATCAAATCAAGCCATGGACTCGGAGCACTGGATCTCGCGCCTCGCCGCCGCCAAGCGGTACTACGCGGCGCAGCTCGGCCACATCGACGGTGAGGGCATCTTTCCTTTCCTGCTTCTCCTCCTCCCTCACTTGCGTCATGCGCGAGCGATCATGGGCGCTGATTTGCGGGCTCTTGTCGTCTTTGGTGCAGATATGCCGGGGATGGGGATGGAGGAGGTGGAGATGGATATGGAGGACGACGGGGACATGGAGATGGAGATGGCAATGGAGCTCGGGGACGCGACGTGGCCTGAGGTCGCCTGCCCCTACTGCTACGAGGACCACGACGTCGCCTCCCTCTGCGTCCACCTCGAGGAGGACCACCCCTACGAGCCTCACGCCGCGGTGAGTCAGTCAGCTTGCCTCTCTCCTTGCCCTGCAGGACTCTTACTGAATACTGAGTGAACTATAAAGAGCTTACTTCCTGGGGTGTTGACCTTGATGTATGCGCTCATGTGCTCTGATATTTGGGCTAGTAACCATGTTATAGGATCTAATATTCGGGAGCATGGAAATTCCTGAGTAATTGCCCTCCTGTTCTTGTGTGTATCGTTGTGCTTTCTGTTTGGTAAGATGCGAATGCAACTGTAGGAGGCCCAAGGTTCAGTCAATTACAGAACTGAAGCTTACATCAGGTTCGTAGCTTCTTGCAAAGAAGAGAACATCTGACTGGAAATTATGATTTAGTGACAGAACGTTTAAGGGCCCAAGATTAAGCTTATTTTTGTGTGCTTCAGACTATAGTTTCAACCATCCAAGGACAAAATGATTCCTCATTAAGCAATTTAGCTGTTGCTTGAGTGCTTGAATAAGGTTTTGGCCTTTTGGGTAAATTTCTAACATGTTTTTTCTTATTTCCTTGACTTAAATTATGTAACTACTCTGCTTGAAGTTGGAGGGTATAGTTTTGGATACAGAATAGTGTAGTGCTCTCCCATTCCGCACAATGATTATTTGTGCACCATATACCTTTTTTTTTTAGAAAAGGGAATATATTTCAATATTCTAGCCTCTGCATCGACCAATGCATGTAGCTGTTCATTATTACAAACTCAGCGATGTAAAACATCGAGCAAACAAACGAATAAAAAATTAAGAAATATAGTATCAAACAAACTGGATCCTATTACTAAATAGCCATCCATTTGTAGCGAAGATCTCCATAACAGTGGTCTCAAGCAAACGACATCCCCATATAAATTGGGAACGCTCCTCCTCCTTCTGCAAAAGTGCCCAAACCCGTAGCCAGTATGTGCCTCTGTAGATCACCTGCATAGGAGTGAAAGCTCTCGTGTTGTTAAAAACCACATCATTTCTACTTCGCCAAATTGCCCAACACATAGTGCATGTTCCAACCAAAATTTTGTACTTAAGTTTATTATCTATCCCCCTTAACCATCCACCAAAAGCATGTTGAACATTCAAAGGAGGAGTAACATTAAAAGAAACTTGCACAATCCGCCATATCAATTTAGCAACATGACAATCGAAAAAAAGGTGTTGAATATTCTCATCAATCTCACAGAAACAACATTTTATACTTCCTTTCCATTGTCTTCGTGCTAAATTATCTTTGGTAAGCACTATGCCTCTAATCAGATACCATATAAAGATTTTAATTATTAAGGGCAATTTTAGTTTCCATATAACATGATTTCTAGGTACAACATTGGGTGCGGCAAGTATTCTATGCATAGAGCGGACTGTAAATCTTCCATCCTGTTGTATAGTCCATCTAAATGTGTCTCTTTGATCTGAAAGTTGGGTATACATAACTTTAGCCACAAGTTGGTGCCAAGCTATCAAGTTATTCCCTACTAAGGATCTTCTAAAGGCCACATTTAAAGGGTTTGCATTGAGGACAGTAGCAACTGTTGCACTCTTTTTCCGTACTATATTATATAAGGCTGGAAATTGTTCGCTAAATGATGTATTGTCTAACCATGCATCCTCCCAAAAATGTACTTGAGTTCCGTCCCCCAAATTAAACTTGCCCAGTCTCAAAAAGTCATTCTTAACCTTCATCAGGCCTGACCAGAAATGAGAATCGCCAGGCATATGTTGAACTTGTGTGATAGTTTTGTGTCTCAAGTACTTATTTCTAAGGAGCTTTTGCCAAACACCATCTTCATTTATAAGTTTGTATAACCATTTACTAAGTAGACATTTATTCTGTAAATCCAGGTCTAGAATTCCTAAACCCCCTTGGTCTTTTGGTGTACACAAATTTCCCCATTTAGTCAACCTATATTTCTTCTTATGTCCATCACTTTGCCAGAAGAATCTAGATCTGTAGTAATCCAGTTTCTTAAAGACATCTCTAGGTACTTCAAAGAAGGATAACATAAAGATAGATAGGTTGCTAAGTACAGAGTTGATTAACACTAACCGACCTCCTACAGAAAGCATTTTTCCTTTCCATCCACTTAGTTTATTTTGAAATCTTTTCTCAATTTCTTTCCAGTCTGAATTTCTAAGTTTTCTATGATGCATTGGAATACCAAGGTATCTAAAAGGGTAGTTTCCCATATCGCATCCAAAGATCTGGGAGTACTCTCTTTCAAATTCCTTAGCCTCACCATAACAAAACATCTCACTCTTGTGGAAATTAATCTTGAGGCCAGATAATTGCTCAAAATGCACATAACATAAGCTTCATATTCTTAGCCTCTTCCAAATTATGTTCCATAAAGAGTATAGTGTCATCTGCATATTGTAGAATTGACAGGCCATCATCAACTAGGTGAGGTATTACTCCTCTAAATTGTCCATTTTCTTTTGCTCTTCCAATAAGAACAGCTAACATATCTACTACTATATTAAACAAAATGGGCGACAACGGGTCACCTTGTCTCACTCCTTTCCTAGTTTGGAAATAGTGACCTAAATCATTAGGCCTTGGATAAAATTCGTCGAGGTTTCTTCTGGAGGGGAAGGCTAGATGCAAAGGGAGGACACTGCTTGCTCGCTTGGCCAAAAATCACTAGACCCTTGGAGCTCGGAGGTTTAGGCATTCATGATCTCAAATCACTTAGCTGGGCCTTGAGAATGAGGTGGCTTTGGCTGTGTAAAACGCAACCAGAGAAGCCATGGGCAGCTTTCCCTATCCAAGTGCATGAAAATGTCAAAGCCTTTTTTGCCATAGCCATGGAGACCTCCGTTGGGGATGGAGCTAACACACTTTTTTGGACGGATAATTGGTTACATGGATCCTCTATCGCGACGATTGCTCCTCACATCTTTGCGCAAGTCCCAAAGAGGAAAAGGAGTAGGCGTACTGTAAGGGAGGCATTACTGAATGATCAGTGGATACAGGACATACAAGGGGCCCGTAGTGTGGCTGTCCTGGCTGAATCAATCACCCTGGTGGATTTATTCCAGGAGATCCAGTTAATTGACGGAGCTCAAGATGTGCACAAATGGAAATTCTCGGAATCAGGACTTTATTCATCGAAGTCGGCATATACAAATTTTTTTGTGGGTGCTGTGAACTTCCAGCCTTGGCGGCTTATTTGGAAAACTTGGGCTCCCAAGAAATGTCAATTTTTCTTATGGCTGGCTGCTCATGATCGTTGCTGGACAGCCGATCGTCTTGCACGAAGAGGGTTGCCTCACCCTGAGCAATGTGTGCTTTGTGACCAGCAAGATGAGAGCATTCAACATATTCTTATTGGGTGTGTGTTTGCTAAGCAGATTTGGTTCCACCTGTTCAGAAAAGTGGGAATGTCTCTACTAGCACCACAAACGGAGGAGGACTTCTTTGATGAGTGGTGGGCTAAGACCAACAGGCTGGCCCCTTCTGTATTCAGAAAAGGAATCAACTCGCTAATTGCCCTCGGAGCATGGATGATTTGGAAGCAACGCAACGAGGCGGTTTTTGATGGAACCTTGCCAAATGTGCAGAGAACCTTGCAGCTCATTGAGGAGGAGGCTCATCTTTGGAGTCTTGCTGGTGCTAGGGGGCTCGCAAGACTCCCTTTTGCTGCAGCAGAAACATGAGCCTAGATGTCGTTTTTTTTCTATGTTAGTCCGTGGCGCGAATGTAATGTGACAAGAGAGAGGGGAGGGTGGGGGGTGTGTGGGTGTTGTTCTGTACAACTCTTCTTCTTAATGAAATGAAGCGCAGTTCTCCTGCGTTTTCGAGAAAAAAAAAACTTTTACTCATACACTACCCCTTGAAGTTACTTTGTGAATCCAAGCACAAAACTGAGGTGAAAAACCTTTCATTCTCAACACTTTTTGTAGAAAAGGCCATTTCACCTTATCATATGCTTTTTCAAAATCCAACTTAAGTATAATTCCACTCTTTTTTTTCTTGTGCATTTCGTGTAAAGTTTTGTGCAACACAACGACACCCTCTAAAATATATCTACCTGGTAAAAAGGCAGTTTGAGACGGTCTAATTACCTTATCAACTATTAAAGTAATACGATTTGTGAGGACTTTAGTAAAGACCTTAAAACTTACATTAAGCAAACAAATTGGTCTATATTGTTGTATTTTAGTTGCTTCAGCCTTCTTTGGTATTAAAGTATAACACCAAAATTAAGATTATGAAGTGGTAAATTTCCTTTATGGAATTCGTCAAAAAGCTCAACAAGATCAGATTTAATTACTTCCTAGAATTCTTGATAGAACTCTGCTGGGAATCCATCTGGTCCAGGTGCTTTATTGTGTTCCATTTGGAAAATAGCTTCTTTAATCTCATTCTCACTAAATGGAGCCGATAAAATTTTGTTTTCAACTTCCGAAACTTGAGGAATATCATTTATCTCAGTTTCATCTAGTTGAAAATAATTATCTGCAGGCGACCCAAAAAGTTGTTTGTAGAAATTGGTAATGTAAGTCTTCAGGTTCTCTTGTCCTACTATAATACCCTCATCCTGTTCTAACTGACAAATCATTGTTTTACGATGTCTACCGTTTGCCAATAATTGAAAGTATTTCGTATTATCGTCACCTTTCAATAACATCGTTGCTTTGGATAGTTGGATCCAATAGATCTCTTCTTCCCTGAGCAACTTTGTTAATTCGGTAGAGAGATAATGCTTATACTCCAATTCTTGTGGTGTTAACATCGCATTCTCAGCTTTCCTATCTAATAAATCTAAATTATAAAGAAAAAACTTTTTCTTATTTCTATTTTCCCCAACATTTTTAGCCCAGCCTTTAAGATATCTACGTAGGGACCTAATTTTATTTTGCCATTTCTGCATTGGAGTTGACCCACGAGTTTCTTTCCGCCATATATTCATTACCATGTCATGGAAGCCCTCTTTAGTTAGCCAACCCAATTCAAATTTGAATAAAGGGTTATTACCTCTATGAGATGGCGTTCCAGTATCGAGTAGCAATGGTGTATGGTCAGATATTTCTCTTGTGAGTGCTTCCACTGTAGAGAGCGGAAATTTTTGTTCCCAATCCGTGCTTACTAAAATCCTGTCTAGCTTCTCGAAAGTAGGAACATCAGCAGAACTAGCCCAAGTAAACTTTCGACCTGACATTTCTAGTTCTCTTAGGTTCAACGTTTCAATACAAGCATTGAACAGTAAAGGCCATCTACTATCAAGTCTATCGTTATTCTTTTCTGTTGGACTTCTAATTATATTAAAATCACCACCTATCATCAAAGGAAGAGTTTCGTTGCTGCAAGTATTCACAAATTCCGCCAAGAAGCGATCCTTATGTTCAGGTTGTGCTGCACCATATACAGCTACAAGTACCCATCTAAAGCTATCGCTTTTGTTCTTTAAATGAAACTTGAGAAAAAAATCCCCCTCAGTTATATTTTGTATAGAAAAGACATATAAATTAACTCCTAAAAGAATTCCTCCAGATCTGCCTTTCGGTGGGATCCAATGCCAGAAAAACTATCGTTTAGGATGTCATCCGTAAAACTTCTCCTGTGTGTCTCAAGCAAGGCAATAAAATCTAGATCTTTCTCTAAAGAAGTTTCACGTAAAAAGTTTCTCTTAGCCAAGTCTCGAAGACCTCTGCTATTCCAAAAAATGCCTCTCATTTGAAGATGATTTGTTTTTTGGATGCTTGTCCTCTACGAGACGAAACTTTCTGTACTCTCCTATTTTTCTTAACATGTAAAACAGAGGTGCAAACAGGATCCGATGTGTTATCGTCCATTAACTCTTCTGTTAAATCACCGCATAGGTGATTGAGAGCCAAATGATCGATTTCACAATCTGAATCATCTACGTCTATGCTTTTATCCTTACTAGCTGTAACTGAAGGAATTTTAAATCTATCTTTCTCTATTTTCGTAATAAGCGAAACAGACGATTGAACAAGATCATTCTCACAACCAATTGAGATGCCAATATTCTTAAGGTTGTCTGTAATATGCTCATTAGAGAAAGAAAGAAATGAATTATTAAAATTATTACCTTCAGTACCTTCCAAATTCTTCTTAGCCACCAGTCGCGATGCACGTTCAACCATGTTCTCGTCGGTCGATGCTGTGCCTCGCTTGCTCCTCCTCAAGGTAGGAGATAATGCACTGATAGGTGCGATAGGTGTCTTTGGTGTTGCCACCAATTTCCCCACCGAACCAGCTCTATCCTCCCCCATAATCGTCTTCCCTTTCAGGTCCTTATGCTCAGTTAATGCCCTCTCAAGTAAAGAGCCATGAGCCACTGAAGGACCAGTCAGGTTGACGACATCAGTTAGTTGATATTCCTCTGTCAGAGTCAACTGTGCCTCCGCCATCTCAATTTCCTGCTGCTGTACTGACGGAGGTGGAAGGTTCTCGGCCTGATCAACATCATCCTGCTTGCGTGCCTCTAATTTGTCTTCGCAGAAAACACCTCCCTCATCAAATTTCGATGCCTCATCACCAACAACTGCCATTTCCCGTGCAACAACCTCACGATCAGCATCAGACAAAGCACCACACTGTTGCTTGTTTCCCCCATCACAAACCTGCCCTGGGTATACCACACCACCATGCCTGACCGATGCCATCACCAAAAGTCCACTAGCAGTCTCAGTGCTAGCTGATGCACTAGCAAAAACAGGAGGCTCACAGGTGTCGAGAACAACATCCCCAGATTGTAGTTGTTTCGACTCCCCATGTACATCCTGCACTAAAGTTGGTGCATATTCCATGGATACACTGGACAATTTCTGCAGCTCTCTCTCCTCATAAACATCATCTCCTCTTTCCTTCACCTCCGACTCGTCATCTAGCAAATCGTCTTCGTCCAGGTCATCCATGATATCATTTTCTTGCATATCAGATTTGGAGGTCTCAGAAGGACCCTCCCTACTCTGCTGCTGCTCGTGATTTTTGGAGTTGGAACTGTGACCATTTTTGTGTTTCTTCTTTTTATCATTAGCATCCTCCTTTCTCTCTCTGTTGGCCTTATCATCTCCATCTTTATCCCCTTTATTTTTCCCGGACAGTGGTTTGATAGTCACATTATCGAGCGGCTCAATTTCGAATTGGAGCTCAAAAAACCGATTACCAATAACCACATCCATTTGTTTCGGGACAATACCAGGATTAATAACAGCCACCTTAAATCTACCAAAAGTGTTCTTTCTAGTGGTAATCATATCGACACTCTGAGTCGCGCCAAACATAGAGCCAACCGCAAAAAAAACTTCATACGTACGAAGAATCCGGGGCAAATTAAGGACTTTCATCCAGATACAAGGCAACTCCTCACCAAAATACTCCTCTTCCTCAAACATTTCAAATTTCAGAGATTTTCCATCCTTAAGATCAGCAGACCCAAAGTTGATTGTTCTCTTCAATTCAGTCTTTGACGGAAATGGTGCAATCCATGAATCTGCACTGTGTAGCTGAACATCCCACTCAAACTTCCCCGGGATAAGTCGTTTCAGATGCCCAACGAGTTCCTCCTCGGTCAAGTGTCCACCAATCACCTTAATCAACGCCGTAATGCCATCTTTCTTGGAGGTCTGAATCGGTCCATGGGGAATATGGTAAAAACCAAGATCATCAACCGCATACCCCACAGCATACGCCATCGGACGTTTCTTTTTGATTGGGCACCTTGCTACCACATGTTCATCACTCTCACAAATTGTACAGAACAGATTAGTTGTGCAATCCTCTTTGATATGTCCCTTAGTGTAGCACCGAAAGCACCACTTATCTTTGTCTCTATTCTTCCCTGTGGAATTGACCTTTTGAACCTCCACGTTCTGGTTCCCAGCTATTTCCATCAACACATCTGTATCCTCTAGCTGCCTGTCAATAGCATTACTTGTTTGCCCATGTTCAAGAGATTTGCCTCCTGCACTTCCAACTGGCTTGTGGCTTGCCGGTTGTTTTGTTTGCACCTGAGCCTTCTCCTTTGGGGGTGCCTCTGCTACTGCAGCTACTTGAGTCGTAGCATCAGACGTAGTCTTGATTGGACCTGCTGGTTGATGGCCATGACTTCGTATGTTTCCTCTGCCGCCACTGGTATCTACAGCATGGCCCCCTCGACCTCCTTGAAACCTACCACCATGGCTACCGCAGCCTTGACCATGTGGACGTGGCATTCCTCTACCCCAGGCATTACCTGCTTCACCGTATCCAGGATCAAAAACAGCAGCATTCTGATTAAAAGGGCCACAGTCGTTGCTGGACCCCATGACTGCACCATCACGGAAACCTCCATTGCCATGCGGGTTAAAACCGCCTTGTGTGTTTGGTGGTTGAAATCCGCCACTGCCTCTGCCTTGGTTTGGTCCAAAACTAGGAGGAACGACAGGTCCACCATGTTGCTGCCCATAGTTCCAAGCATGTCCTCCCCGCATCTGCATCCCATTGGGACCTTGGTTCATTTGTTGGTTCGGCATCTGATTGCCCCAACCTGGACCATGACCACGGCCATCACCCTGGAATCCCCCAAAAAACTGCCCTCCTCCGCCAACACCTCCACCATACGGACCCTGAAATCCGTTGTTGTTGGCTCCATGAAAGCCTCCACCTGCACCAGGAGCACCACCTCCCTCCATCCCTTCACGAACGACGGCTGCGTAGGAGCGACGATCGCCGCCACAGGATGTTGGTAGGGTTTGTGTGTTACGATTGGTTCGGTAACAGTCAGGCAGCCTTCCCCTACGTGATAGGAAACGGCCTAGTGCATTACGCCGGTACCAGGTCCAGGACGATCCAGTCCAAATAGTTATCTCCTTGTTCAGCCCAGTACGGCCCAGCTTAGAAGCAGCCGTTAAATCCGGATCAATATTTGAAATTTGAACATCTTCTACCTCTGATCCGCCGGCGTTGATTCGGCGGCGATCTCGAATTTGTTTGATCGGAATATCCCCAATTGTCAAAGGTGGAGATTGACGTGGTGGTGGGGAGAGGTCCTTTCCATGCCCCCAAATCAGCCTTGTTCTTTCTCCCTTTAACAAGAGCATCGAGAATATTTCTGACCAAGGTTGTCGATGTGTCTGTCTCTGTGATTGTATTTTCTGCAATCTTTGCACTGATGGATGGATCAAACAACAGAGTATCTGCTTCTATCAAATCATGGATCGAAAAACCTGCTACTTGACCTCTTCTTACCATTGATTGGATCGTCGGAGAGTCCGGTGTTGATTCAGTTGTCGATTGGTTTTCGCTAGCAGCCCAAAAACGAGATGCAGTTCCTCCGGATCGAACTCCAGTTAGAGGATCTGCGTATACCCGTGAGGCATCTTCTGGCGTCAACCACTCGACTTCCTCCTCCACTTCGTCTTCTCCAACGCTGTCCATGACATCATCTTCCCTCACCTCCTCCTCCTTGTCAGTATCTCCGGCTGCTGCCTGCTCTGCCGCCAAGATGCACCATATACCCTTAGTGGGCAATTGATAGTGTCTGCTCAAAGAATATAGGGGAAAGGAACAGCTGAGCCTATACAAACTCTATTTGATTCATTAAGTTTCTGAACTCATGAGTAATGAGTTAGCTATATTTGACAGTAGGCGAAAAGATGCCAGAGAAAGCATGTTTGTAACATTCTCAAGCTTACGGGAGAGTTTCAAATGTGGATTTAATTGATTTGAGAGGCGAGAGTTGGGATAGTGGATTTAATTGTTACATCTGTTTGTGTAATGAAAGTGTATTCTTAAAAAGGTCTTTTGCTTGTAACAAGGATATTGCTACCTCAGTTTAAATCATTCTGGATTGCCAAAATAACCCTGTTGTAGCAGTCTGCATCTATGCCAAGTCATATTCAAATTGGGCACCATATACTGCTTTTATTTATGCTGTACCGTTAAGACTGTTCGGAGAGATTGTTCTTTTCTCATTTTTCATTTTTACTTTCATTTTCAGCCCTGCCCCATTTGCTCTCAAAGGATTACAAGAGATATGCTTAACCATATCACCATGCAACATGGTTACTTGTTCAAGGTTCATCCCTCTCCCTCCCTCTTTGGAATACAAGTATTGTTAAGATTTTTGAGGTTTCTGACACCTTGTTTTTATCTGTTTACAGAACGGACACAGGTCTCGCAGATTTATTATTCCTGAGAGCCATGCAATTTCTTTATTGAGCCGTGATCTACGTGGTACTCATTTACAGGCTCTTCTAGGGGGTGGTCATAGCCACAGATCAAGTAACACAGCGACCACAAACATTTCCAGTGATCCTCTTCTTTCATCATTCGGCCTGAGCTTCCCAACATCAGATGCACCAGAACCATCAAAATCAACAGCTTCTGTTCCAGATACCTCACTGCGTAAGGAGACACCAGCTCAGCCTTGGGAATCAAGGTATATATTTATATACCTGATAGTGTTTGCCATATTCGTTTTGAAGCATTCTTACATTTATTATCCTAACATAACATTTCTATCTCAAATTCACCTGCAAGTGTAGTGTCCAAAATTTTATAGCTATTATTGATGTATGCTGTTGCCTGAGGTTAGGAGTAACACTATGATAGTTTCACACATTTTCACTTTCAACAAAACTTTTCCCTTCAACGAAAACACTCCTACCCTTGAGTTGAATTATTGAGCAAGCAGTTCTTGGTATCCTCAGCACCTCGGCACTAAGACTAATTAAGAAGCACATGGGTATATACTGATATAGACCTCTCTTTACTATCAAAAGGTTGCAGATTTTGGCCATTTGAGACAAAGGGGTTTCACTTGGCTTTATATTTTCTCGTTTATGCATGCTATCAAGTGATGTGCTTTGGTGTGTACCAGTTTTATGGGCTAATTAGATTCCTTGTGCATAAAATATGTGAGCTTCAACTTTGGTCCTTTTTTTATGGCAGTATTGATTCATCTCTCACGAGCGAAGAGAGGGAACAAAAGCGGAAACAGGCCACTGACAGAGCAACCTTTGTGCAAGGCCTAGTTCTCTCAACTCTATTTGGAGACTGACTGTTCAAACAGGCATAGGTTCTTGCTAGATGGGTGCTTACTCCTGCTTGTTCGACATAGTCTGATAGTACTCCACCAGGGTTGGTGGGTCTAACCCTGATGGCAGGAGAATACACCTGGAAACTGTAGCCGCACTCTTCTTTGTTTCAGTAGAGCGTGGAGTTGATTCAGTCATGATACAGTTTAATTCAAGCTAGCTGTTGTACCTTTGTTTTATCAATTTATCAGCCAGCAATCCCTTTAACTGTAACTCATTGGTACATTGTTGTACCAACATATAAAAGCTGTAACATCTACTGTATAATGCAAAGGTGGCACTTGTATTGGTGAGAACCCGTTGCCAAAGTGCAAATTCTTCTTGTCGTAGACCATTTCAGTATTCTCAGGTGCATGTTTGTGCGAACGATAGCTGTGGAATTCCACGCTGAATGACTCGGTCGGTGTGTATTGACCAGGTGATCGAGAAGGCTTCTCCGGTTCTTAGCTGTCGCTGTAGAACACAGGTTTGAAGTTGCTCCCTTTCGTGAGGCCATAACCATGGTTCAGGTGCATTGCTTCAAGCGACAAATCAGACTGATGTGTCATAAAAGTTTGTCTTGATTTTGTTTTATTTCATAAAAGGACGCTCTCTCCGGCCCTGAAATGGGGCCATTCGATAGGTACTAGTCCTAAAATGGTTGCAGACAACACGGCACCTCACGTCTAAAATATCGAGTGGGTAAGGTAGCAGAATACTATATCAAGATATCGTCCATGTATCAATTCGTAGTTTTCGTAGTATTGTTGCGGCTACGAGTTGTCCCGTCGGCGTCATGAAATCAGGCATGCATCAAGGGCGCAGTATTCTGCTACCATGTCTAATTTTTGTCGTTGCTGGTACCCGTCCTTGATGTCGTTGCTGGTACCCCTCCTCATGTCTAATTTTTGTGAACTTTACGGACGGGTACCAGCAACGACATGATTTCCTGAGTAAAACTAAAACACCGGACACGAGCCGCGGCATGCTATCATCCGAACAAGAGCGTAGGTGCATCCGATGTAATAAAAGAAACACAGTAAGCAAGATCGATTCTGCTCAGCAGCGTCCCCAAAAAGTATTTGGCAAAATGACATTTCCGGCTATAATTTAGCTGTACAGAATCAGTCTTCTCGCCACAAATGCAGGCGTATGTGCAGGGCAGGCAAGCAGAAATAGCAACTCACGCAACTCATTTTACAATGAAAAGGATGTCACAGGAAGAAACTTCGGCATAAATAGGGTGCGCTCATGATGAAGTTTTCCAGACTTCACAAAAATTCTAACAAAAATCTGGAGCTATGAATATGGGACTGGATCTGCGTCTCATTACACTCCTTTGGTATCATTCCTACCACAGAAATCCATGTGTACATAAGTCAAGAAGAATCAGAGACAAATAGATCGCCTGTACAGGGAGCTAGCATCCGTCTACTCTACGCTAGAAAGCTTGTCTAAACCTGCAGAGACAAATTAATGTTAGACACCAATTTGAACATTAGATGAATTAAATTGACAATGCCCAATAAACATACCATATGCCACGACGACTAACTAATCCTCCAGAATAATGAAGCAGCTCACTATGAGAAATGGTCAGTTGGGAGGTGAACTTATCTGCAAAGCAAGTGCAAATTCTTTGAAGTCAGGCAAGATCAACCTAACTTGCACATGGCATACGTCAGTAGTCAATAGAATATGAAAATAACATGGGAAAGGGAGCTAAACACCAGTAACTCTTAGAGGACCAAACAGAGGAACAGAATGGCATTTTATATCATAATAACTCAAGCTTCCATAATAACTGCTGCGTTTGTAGACTATAAAAATAAATTTGCAGATATCTCCGAAACCACAAGATTACATACAAAAGCTAAAGCTAGCATTACACAGGGTTGGTTGGATGGTATAACAGACGAGGAAAACAATGCGTGCACTATCAGGATAATGTGATCTCAATTTCTTACTGAGATACTCCCTCCATTTTTAATACGACCTTTAGAAATTAATCTTACGTTGTATATTTAAAATCAGAGGGAGTATCAGAATCAAATCTAGTAAGGGCCGATAGGCTTTCATTAGAAAGCTGAAAACAAGTGAGCACATTGTACACAATCAAATTATGATATCAGGCTTTGTGCAGTGTACTCTATTTGTTTCCTTTGCTTTTATAAATAAATGACTTTGCTACTAGGATCTCACCCACAGTTCTTCGTCAACAAAATATAACAGGAAAGTACAGAAGTACTGAGATTACAGAATTATTGGAAACAGGGGTTTGAGGCAAATTACAGAATCATTGGATTCTCGGTCTTTGAATTCAACAAAAGCAGAGATTAATCTTGTATCTAGAAGTGTGGTTTTCAATCATATAATTCAATCCCAGAAATTATGTAAGGCCTTCAAGAATCAGACCTAGTACTCCTAGGTCCTAAATGCAAATATTTACAGTCATTGTTGTCTACAGCAAGGAGAAAATACAAGTCTCAACATACCTCAAAACGCATGTGCCTTTTTTCCGGTAATGATTTGGGAAATATGAAGTCCTCTGCTAAAGGCTTCATTGAACAGGATCCTTGTTTGCATTTCCTGAAGCCCAGGTAACCATGACAACACAGCCACAGGTGCCATAACAATTACTCCAAACAATATATCGTACAAACGTGCAACAGTCACCACAGTTTTCCAGACCATCTCTGACCTCCTCAGAAATGGCTTAAATACCAGAGCAATCGAAATGATTCCCCAGCCAGTAGGCAGAAAAGCCAGTAGACTAGTAAAGGTATCAACAAACTGGAACTTTGTGAATTCTAACAGCACAACAATAGCAGCCACTGTGCCACCAACAATGATTGCCTGGATAAGACGATAGCGTATGTGCTTTTTTGCTGAATATCTGTCTCGGAAGTAAGCCACTGTCACAAGAGCCACAAAAGCTAGGAGAATGCATGCCCATGAAAGAAGATAGACAAGAATGCTCCTACTCTGACCAGCAATGTGAAGCCGATAAACAATTGCATACTGAAAGAAGAAAAATCGAAGGTCTAATATGATTTCCAAGATACTGCCCCATAGACCAGTGGTTCGGAGATGATCAGTTTCCTCCTCCCACCACTTCTCCCAACTCTGTTCTGACTTGACTGAGATTCCACCTCGGAACCAGATCCAGTTCAGAAAATCCTCAAAGTCATTAAAATTCTTCAGCCAATCTAAACCGGAAGGATTAAAAATGAAGGGAGCAAGAATCCATGAGAGCACAAGAAACCAACTTGAAATTGTCAGCAGAATATATACCAGTGTATTCCCAGAGGCACTGCCATAAGATGCATAAACAGTCAATATCACACCAATCTCTATTGCTTTGATGAAATGGCTGCGAGCATAGAGCCTATAGTTCTCTGCAAACTTCTTATGCTCCACCACAAACCCCCTTCCAGTTGCCCTATACTTCGCACCTCCGTGAAGGATTGTCCTCCCATAATAGTGTGTTTTAGTTCCCATCGAAAAGGTGTAGAAAACTGATGCAAACTGTAGTTGCATTTTCATGAAATCCCACACAGCAGTGAGGAACCCATGCTCCAGTGAGTTTTCAATAATCATGGGTAAAGCTGTGAAAAGGCCTAGCTGTATGACGAACTGCTGATTGAGGACAGCTCCCAGGGCTGCATTATTAGTAGAGGAAGTGTTTTTGCTGATGTAGTCCTCAAGGCCACTGAGTGCAAGATAAAAGCGCCCCCATACAAATGCATATACAGTTAGCACAACCATCATTGTGTTGAAATAAAATCCAATAGTTGTATAGAAGAAAGAGAGCATCCGGAAGAAATCCAATCGGTGACCCAGCCTGTAAACATCTCGGCTCAAAGTTTGCTCACCATTGCCACTAGCAACCTTGGCTTCAAACATCGAGACCTGGTTGAGCCCCACATCTCTGCCTTTACCTACTTGAATATACTCATGGTGTGTAACATTGCCACCACGGAGTGTGCAGTTGAAACCAGCAAATATGTCCTCACTAATATTGATTACTTTTGATGCTTTACTGATACCACCTCGGCCCAAGAACCAAAGACGATCAAAAACATCTGGGTGACCATAATGCATTCTGACTTTAAGTGGATCAGCCAGAACACGCTGCCCCAAAGTGACAAAACTTGTTTCCTGAGCAGACATGAACCAAGCAAGAGAAGAAACAGAACCCGTGAATACATGCTCCCGGACCCCGAGAATTTTGGGCTTGCGAAGCCCATAATGACGTTTGAACTCTTCTAGCAGGTTTCTCATCTTTAGAGCTTCTTCAAAGTAATTATCTTGATTCATATCAATCGTTTGAACTGCATCACCCCTTGTGAAGATGAGTGCGTGATTTTGATTTTCAGGCTTACCTTCACCAAGCTTCAACTCTCCAGGTAACTTAACCCGGTAAATTTCAACCTCTCGCTGCAGTTGCTGGTCGTACTTCACAAGAACAGAGAAGTACTCAGTTTCGCCACCATTGTTCTGCCTTTCATCAACATAGGCAACACGTAATGCTTCGTAGTTTTTCATTAGCTCCAATATTTCAAAAGCACGGGGGTCATTCTTAGCTTTCTGCTGACCATATATCTGGCATGCAACCACATATGTGTATTTCATGAGGACAGTCCCATACTCACTTCCTTTAAACAAGGAGCTCACACTACTGCTTGCTCTGCTCAATGCACGGGAGGAAGATGCCCTGCTGTAATACCCTGACCCACCAGCAACTCCATCATGCCTTGAGGATCCAATTCTTGAAGAACAAATAGTAGCCAGCTCTCTTGACCCAGTCTTTAAGTCATGTTCAGAGGCGGAATCCAGAAAGGTCAGCATTTTGAGAGCTTCATAGTAGTACATCATACCCCTCACTGTACGTGAAAGTGTCTGCCCCCTGTATGAGACCCAGTGCCGAAGATCTCTCAATCGTTCCTTCTCGCTGTACAGCTCCTTAATATCAGACATTCCCTCACGCTTCATTCTCTCCACAAAGTACTCCCACTCATCTGGGTATATCTGCTGTAGATAGTACAGGATTGATATGCCATCTTCATTCTCCTTATAGAGTTGGTCCTTGCTGTACAACACCTCCTCATTATAATAAGGAGTCAAGACACTAAAAGCCATCATCTTCTCAACTTGATTTGCCCTTGGTATGTTCATGAACAATGAATTGCTGAAGAAGGCGATCCTTCGACGAGCTTCGAGGTTCTGTGGTACATTGATCATAGAGTCCCTGGAGGTCAGGATGGTGTGCATGCGCCTCACTTGCTTGTAGAAGCTAGTGTTCTCCTCTCCAGGCAGCACGACTGCATCTACAAAGAGAAGGTTGGTGGGCCTTGACTGTGCAAGACCATCATTTCTTAGTTGTTCCATGCTCCTCTTCTCAGCCTGGAAATCACGAATGGCAACGTCATAGAGAGTCTGCAAGGCATTGACTATCTTGGTAACATCTTTGGTGGGCT
This sequence comes from Digitaria exilis, assembly GCA_015342445.1. NCBI lineage: Eukaryota > Viridiplantae > Streptophyta > Magnoliopsida > Poales > Poaceae > Digitaria > Digitaria exilis. The sequence continues at coordinate 1,361,325 of JACEFO010001882.1, forward strand.
TGAGAATTAGGTTCAATAGAGCTACAAGCCTTGTATGGACATTATGCAGCTCAGTCATCTTATACTCCACAGTGAACTTGTCCGCTGCCATGGATCCATCGAAATCATTGAACAATTGGGTAACAATGTCGTGTTCCTCGGTCCCTTCCTTGACGATCTCAAGCAGCAAGTGTTTTGCACTATCATACACTTCAATCACCGCACAACGGCGATAGTCGTTCTTGCAGACCTTCCTCCATAGCCTGCGATCAGGTCCTTTGACCTCCTTTGCCTGACCAAGTGCAAGAGATAGCTCATTACAGAGCAAGAAACAAGGCCAACGGATTACACGCACATTCCACAGCTCAGGCGGCAGCTCAAGAAGCTCAACCTCGCGATCACTAACAATGTCCTCCTCCCGGAACTTGCTTATTATCTCATTCCAGACAAGTGCAAACCGCCGTGCCTCCACCTGATTTGACTCAATCTTCCGGAATGATCGGCTGAAACCATACCTCAGCTGTAACCGCTGCCAGAAATTGCGAAGGCGGTTAGGCAAGAAGCTCTCATTCACCTGCTGCTCCTCTGGCATGATGTTGAATGACATGGCGCTTGCAAAGAACTGGAACCGAAGCCGCAGCTGTTTCATGTCCCTGATCTCCCCCAAGTGTGCAAAAAGCCCCACAAAGGCACCAGTCAGAGAAGAAAAGATAGCATACCAAATCTGGATATCCATGAGGTAGATCAACACCACTGGTAACCAGAGCACAAACACTGCAAATCGATTGCTTTGGCCAAAGAACTCATGCCAGGCGTACTGGATTCCACTCAGCTTGTATATCTCTTTTGTGGGCTTTACAAGCGGCCTTATTTGGAGAAAATAGCTGAAAGCAAACTTCACGGCAAGCAAAAGCACCCAAAACAAGGAGTACTTTACATTGTCAAAGGTGCCCTCACGTAATCCTCGGCCGACAAAGCTGCGGCTATGGAACCACCAGGTGAGGGCATAACAGATTTTCCAATTTGTCTTTTCCAATGCGTTCCGCACCCAGGGCACAATGAAGAGCACAAGAGCAAGGACTTCGGGGATAACAAACAATGCAGCTGCATAGAGGAACCTCATGATCCGTGAATCAGCTGCTGACGACCACTGTCCATTGCTTCTCCTCTGGTCCCAGATCCCCTTGAATAGGACAGAAAACGCAAGAACCCAAGCTGCTGCAGCAATGGCCTTGAGCACCATGCGCACAGCAAGCATGCGACCATCTCTGAAGGCACGGCGGAACTGCGTGCCGATGTCCAGCAGGGACTGCAGGAAGCGGAGCGCGGCCCAGGTGATGAAAATGGTGAGCACGCGCACCTGTGTGTCCTTGGACTGTGAGCCCCGGGACGAGAGTAGATCTTCCCACGGCCACTTGGCGCCCTCCCACGCCACAATGGCCGCGGCTTGCAGATAGAGCACCAGCATCACCCACAGCCTGTCAAAGCTCCGGTAAATGTTCCAGAACGAGCGGACCTCGACGAAGCCCGTCTTGCGCACGCGGCTGCGGTCGGGTGGGGTGCGGAAGAACTGGCGCGACTGCTCCATGGGCCAGCCGAGGCGGTCGAACACGTCACGGCGCCAGAAGTACTCGTTGATGTCGTCGTAGTTCCTCCAGGCGGCGTGCGGCGCGGTGCCGCCGCGGCTGCCCTGGACCTCCGCGCGGATGACGGCGTAGATGGGCGTGACGACGCGCGTGAGGAAGGCGTTCTCGCCGTACACGGCGGGGTTGGCGGGGCGACCGGTGGTGGTGTCGGTGTAGCCCTCGAGGATGCGGTGCAGCTCCTGCGCCATGTGGTGGTAGATGTAGCAGAGGCACTCGGGCACGAAGCGGAGGTTGGCGGCCTCGCCCCAGACGAGGAGGTAGAGGCCCATGAAGAGCAGATCGCCGCGCGGGTCGGCGTCGGAGACGTGGATGTTTGGGCGGCGGCCGAGGAAGCCGCACCAGGAGGTGTAGTTGCGGAGCAGCTTCTGGCGGATTCGGCGCGCGATGCGGGGGTCGAGCGCGTCGGAGAAATCGGCGGAGGAGAGGCGCATCTGCGCGTTGGCGAGGAGGAGCACGAGGTGCTCCCGCTGGTTCCTGACGTTGTCGCGCTGGAAGCCGAAGAAGGCGCCGAGCCAGTCCATGAGGTCGTGGTCGGCGCGCCACTGCGCGTAGGGCGGCGGGCGCAGGCCCCCGACCGCCCGCAGCGCCGCCGCGGCCGCGCGCACCTCCGGGAACCGCAGCGACGGGTGGTCGGCGAGGAGGTCGTGGATGGGGAGGATGTTGTAGGGCTCGCCGCCGCCCGCGGCCGCCGGCGGTGCGGTGGCCGCGCGGCGCTGGGTGGCGCGCGGCGTGGTCATGCTGGCATTTGGGTCAGGTGGGGGTGGGTTTAGGGCTGGCTGGGCTAGATCTGGGTGACTGGGGGAGCGGTGGGCTGGAAGGGAGGAAGTCGAAGGGGGTGGGGGAGCTGGAAGGGAAGGGAAGGGAAGGTTTGGGTTTGGGGATGGTTTGAAAATTGAAATCCGCCGGGGCGGCCGGCGTGGGGAAGGGGACGGAGTCTGTGCCGGAACAGGATGGGAGGGGGCGGATGAATTGAGAAGCCGCAGGCGGGCGGGGGGTGGGCGGCGTGGGGTGGGGGTGATGCGCCGCGCTGAGGTGGGAAACGGGAATACGACGCGACCATGTCATCATCCAGAGGGCGGCTCGCGTCGCGTGACTAGCCGGAATCCATGGAGTGAAACCAGCTATAGGTTTTGGAAATTGGAATGGGTTCGAGGGTTTATTCAGGAATATAGAAACTTTTGAAGGAAGTATTGATATTTCCATCCTCTATTAATTGAGGAAACTCGGTAAAAATCTTTCTTATGTGCGTGTGTATCGTTTGGTCTCGCATTTCGTCGACGCATTCCACGTAGGCACGTACTGTATTGTATGTTTCGCTTTTTGTGACGTACTATATAGCTTTTCATTTACGCCTTTGAATGAACGGCGACGAGTAATAGCTGTTCATGTACGCCTTTGATGTGTAACCAGGTTTATATTATGGAAAAGTATATTCTTGCCCCCCGTTACATCAAAGATGAGCTGGTCATTATTTTTTTCTTTTGGGGAGAGGTAAATTCCCCCGTATCTGCTTCCGCGTGTAGAAATTAGAAAACGACAATCATAGCGCGAACGCGTATTTTCACGTAATAACGTGTTGCCGATCATGGGATCCTGATAGCACGGGCACGAGCCACGAGCCTCCTGTAATCAAAAGGGTTGAAAGTTTCAGTCAACAAATATACCCTCTTCTGCAACCGATGGAAAAAAAATAGATACTTTTAGCCGTGTGCCGTGTTCACAGAATCACAGCATCTGCCATCCCATCTTTAGTTCGATCTTCTATCACTGCCTGCTACCGAGATACGAGTACATTGAAAGTTGCAACCAGACCTTGGCTTACTGATGACCTCTAGGATTTTAATTTTTCACCGAAACATTGGTATAAGAATTTCATATGATCACCGGAAGGATATTACACAGGTATAACATCATCGTGATATTACAAAGGTATCACCGGAAGGATGGTTCCTCTCAAATAACACGGTGACTAGTCAGTTCAGGTCGCCTTTTGAATTAGCATGACAAGCAGATTTTTTTTGCCTCAACCTACTCCCTCTGTCCCAAAATAAGTGTCGTTTTGGATGTCCATGCCGCGAGTTTGACTGAGTCTGTAGAAAATACGTACAATATTTAAATCTTTAAATAATTTTAAAAAGTAACTAGATCTAAATATCTATCTAAATGATATCTATAACCTACCTTAAATTTTAATATACTTTTTATGTATAATTGACCGAAGTTATTTCTCGAGAAGTGATAAAAACAGTTATTTGGGGCTGAGAGAGTATATGTCAAAATGAGCAAGTGTATCAGTGACATTAAAAACAAAAACAATTGACAACCTAGAAAGGTAGCGAAGGCAACATTTGCATAGTTGAAAGCTTTTCTTTCTTAAAATGCTTGGAAAAAACGGTGACCTTTGTGAGTAGGAAAAATGATATTCACTTGATTGCAGCAGAATACCATGAATTTTTTTGAATAAGAAAATGGCATGAATTTTATAACGAGTGATCTCATCTCATTCCAATGTCTCAACAGATAAAACTACAAAAACTGAAGTGCTCAGCTGCAAGAATCCGGTGGGAGGTGCCGTGCGCCAGCGCTGCTACAAAAACCAGGCAGCCAGGCAGGGAACCCGGAAAAAGGCCGCGTCCAACGTCAGCGGACCGTTACCCCGCGGCGCGGCGCGGCTCCAGCAGTCCGGCCGGCCGACCCGACCATCACAGGCTCACATCGCAGGCGCGGTGAGCCCCCCAGCGCCACCGAAACGAAGCTGCTTGGTTTTCTTTATTCCAAAAACTCCTGCTTAGACACCGACGGATAGGCTGATTGGTCTCTCTAATCACCTGACACGTCCGCACGGAACGTTCAAACGAAGCTGCGATGTTGTAGGAGTAGTTTTTTCGTCGTCGTCTTCTTCTTCCGCAGTTCCGCGTCGCCTTCGATCTGCCGGTTTTCAGATTCAGGGATGAGAAGTTGTTTCAGATTTGTGTTTAGATTGTAGGAAAAAATACTGTAGCATAAGAAAAACACTGTAGCATTCGCTGGGAAACGTGTTTTGTGAGGAAGGAATAGTGAAAAGTTGGAATGAATAGTGAAAAGTTAGAATGAATAGTGAATAGTTGGGAATCTGAACATGGCCTGACTCGAGAAGCATCTCCGGTCAGTCGTGTCCAGCGGTCCAGCCGTCCTGAATGGAGGAGGGCGAAAAAAGAAACACTCTCCTGTCCAGATCCCGATCTCCGGCACGGCCGGGCTTGGTCAGGGTCCACGCTGCCATGTGAGCCGGCAGCGGGGCCCGCCACGCGCTCGGACGTTGAGCTGCAACGGCGAGCCTTTTGTCGCCTTGCCTGCGTGACTAGCCGGGAAAGAAAAAACGACGGCAAACCCGTCAAGCCGCGGGACGGTTGCTTGTGAGCTCGTAGTCACGCAACCGTGTGCAGCTGTTACGTTCGGCCAGTCGGTCTCGCGAAGACGAATCTGCTTGCACATGTGGCGATCCATCGTTTTTGCTGTCCGTGAACTGTATGACTATCTCCTTGGCTGAAACTACTCCTGATGGCCGATCACCGTGAGTAAAAATCCAGGCCGGTAGCCCTTGGGAAAAAGACAGTTCGCCAGTAGAAGTTTCGTCTCATTTCGAAAGGCGGTCCTGCTATCACCCAAAGTTAGCTGAACAACCCCATCTGCACGTACAAATTTTGCCCAAACAGGCATTAATGTGTGCGCCCGAGATCGGCCCTGGATGGTCATTTCAAGAACACAAAGTACATGCGCTTTATCTTTAGGTTCTTTTTGGGAAAAAGGAGGAGCATGTGGGTTAGAAAGGGACTCATGTGATCGGTCCGGATCTGATTCCAAACAAAAAAAAAAGATGCAAAAAACAGTGAAACACCCTGCCATTGCGGAACAAATGAACGCTCTGGGATTACCGGATTAGATTGCATGACGAGCTAACTAGCACAAGGTCACATCAACCGCTCCCTTTCAGATCTGACGAAACTAAACGGGGTCATTAGATCGGGACAGATCACAAGATTTCCACTTTCCAGATAGAATTGTTATGATCAAGTCTGCAACGGGGATTAACGCGTAACGGCGTAAAGGCTACGAACTTGGCTCGAACTTGTTTGGTGGGGGCACACCAGCCCGTATGAAATCTTTGTCTGTAATTCCAACCCGTCGCACTCAGAAAGCGGCTTAGATAGTACTCTAACGCGTAGCTGGGTCTGAGGATATGTGTTTCAAGTGAGGAGAGCTTGGGCGCTAAGATTTGGCGGCGTTGACATGACGACATGACGCGGCCCGTCGTTGTTCCTCCCCCGGTTTCCGTTCAGTTGACGGGCCCGGTGGATTTCGAGCTCGTAGTCATCCTCAGTTCCACAGTAGCCGCAGCTGATGAGGTCCGAGCCGAGCGTCACCCACGTTGGCATGTTGCGCTTGGGCAATATAATTCATGGAGATATGGATTCTAGGCTGTCCATGATCCGGATCACACATGGTGCATTAACCTAGGAGAAACTAACGACCTATATGGTATTATGAGTCAAGGCAAATCGTACTAGTGGGATGGTCTCGTTGGCGTGGGGGCAGTGAGGGGGACTGGCCACCATGTTGAAAAAGGGCAACCTTTACAAGCGATTCGTTTCGCCCAGTATTTGCATCTTGCGAGGCAAAGGAACGAGGAACAAGGCAAGCACCGGTTGCCCCAAGATTTCTTAGCGCGGGAACACCGGATCAAGATTCAGCCAAGCACGGCGCCACCGGAGGATAAACAGTCAGATAATGGGCGCTCAAAGACGAGCATATCCAGTGTCCAGCGTCCAGCGAGGTGGGGATGGCACGGCTAGGGGCAGCATCATTTTGGGGGCATGGCTGTGGGCCCTTGGCGCCGCCGCCCTTTTTGACGCGCTCGCTGGACCTCGGTGCCCAGCTACTGCGACCCTGCGAGGGAAAACGACGGGGGCAAGGAAATTGACCGTGCAACTTCGATCGCCGGCGTGTGGATACATCGTCGTGCGTCGCTCTCGGGTCTCATTGACTGGCCAAGTGGATATTTTTTATGACAACGAGGTTAAAAAGAGCATTAACGTGGTTAGTGGCTTAGTGCAGTTCATGAACTGCATGCCCAATTACCCAAGTTGGCGCGAACTGCAAATGTGCTTTATATGGTTGGCCTTGTTTACTTCGCCAACTTTCCATTCACATCGAGTCACATCTTCTCTCACAGACACACTTTTACCAATGCACTATTTACACCTCCAACTTTCTCTAACTTCGCCTATTCATGATTTTTTTTTTCTGACAAAAGAATTATGGATTCATGATTGGGTGCCATCTCACATCTCAGTGTGGGCCTTGGAGGACGTTTGGGCCATCTAGGAGTAGGTGTCCTGCTTACGGTTCATGGAGGCCCATTGTATTTATGTGGTCAGCTTTTTCTGTAAAAAAAAAAAGAGCATGTGCTGCTGTACTGTACTGTTATGTATGGCAAACAGCGCATTTGAAAAATCAAACTGTTATATTTTTTGGAGCTCAGTATAAAAATTTACAATCTACTCCACTAGTTGCGAGCAATGGTGTACACGCGAACATTTAAACGAGAGCATTTTGTTCTTTTAAGGGATTGTGCTTTGTCTTTTTTAGCGTGGTTGAGGAGCTCTCTCTATATAATAAAAATATAAATATAAACAAAAGAAACAAAAGATAAAAGGAAACAGTAGGAGGAATGTAGGATATAAAGGGAAATTGAAGTCCGCTCTAGGTACGTTTGCTGTTCGCGGGCCGCAGATATATCTTGCAGAGACCTTCGAGCCCACGACTACTTCATTCGCCCTTTTCGGGCCACATCGCCAAAACCCACCCTGGCAGCAAACTTGCCCGGCCCGTCGTCTCCTCCACCACCACCAATCCAGCCCCCGCATCATCTGAAGCCCAATCCATGGCTTGCGAAGCGAAGAACGTGGGGCCTCGGCCGCCGCCTACCCGGAAGCGGAAGAAGGGCAAACGAGCCGCCCCCTCCCCGGCGCCGCCAACACAAGCGGCCACCGCAGCATCCCCAGGTGCCACCATGGAGGCGGAAGCGGACGCCGCCACGACGAACTACGTCTACGACGCCCTACCGGGGCTGACCCTGGCCTTCTCTCCAGAAGAGGAGGCCCCTGACGACGGCGCTGCCGCCGCCGTGGGGCGTGACGAAGATGATGCCACCGCGACCTACGCCGTCTTCCGCAACGAGATAACGGCGGCTGGGGATGCGCTCCGGGACATCCCCGCTGCGGACTTCTTCTCGCTCGATGTCTCCGCATCTGCCCCCGTCGAGGACGTGGCCGAGCCGGCCTCTCCGCAGGCCCCGCTGCCTGCGGCTGCGGCGGCGACGCCCTCAAGCTCCCGCGCCCCGGAGGAGCAGCCGGCGCGGGGGTCGGAGCGCGCGTGGTTCAGGGGAGGGAGGCGGTTCAGGAGCCCCATGCTGCAGCTACACAAGGGTGAGGGTCTTTTTTTTACTGCTCCGGGTAGTGGATTTTTGCTGCCTCATGTCAAGTGACATGGTTTTGATGAGCTTAGTAAATTTTGAGAGACCACTTTACGATTTTTAGCATGGTTTGACTATGAATATTTGATATCAATTTCCCATGAGAAGAGCCTTGCCACTGACGTTTTCCTTAGAGCGGTAATTTTGAATTTGGAATTATTTGGGTTTTCTGGCTTCTGTGTCAAAAATGAGTTTTGAGTTGCTGTTATTGATGGAATGACGTGGTCAGGGATATCCTATAAGAAATTAAGGCATCAATTCTACTAAGTAGCAGAATATATGCTTGGAATTGTAGTAATGTACAGGTTAGAATAGAAGGTCTGTGCATACCATACTGTCGATTATGAATCAGGAATGCCTACAATGGTACCTTCATGAGTTTCTGTGACGTCAATGATAGGCCTAATTACATCCTTTATAGTTAAGCGAATATCATTGATGATTGAAATTAATCTGTAGTGGTATTCTTGCATTAATGGCGTAGAAATAAGGGTGAGTTTAGATTGGGAGAAAAAACACTGTACATCCAGAAAAACACTGTAGATCGTGCTGGGAAGCGTGTTCTGTGAGTGGGAGGAATGGGATGAATAGAGAAAAGTTGGATGAATAGTGTTTTTTTGGGAGAAGTTGGGGGAACTAAACTCACCCTAAGTATGTTGAGCAGCTTTTGTGTTTTCAGGAGATTAATTTTTTAATTAAAATTTGTTAGATAGTGAAGTATGTTATGGAGTTGATCCAGGTCTGACAATAAAAATTTCTGTTAGGAACTTGATCCAGGGCTCCATGCTTGCAAATCAAAATTTCTGTTGGGCTTGTATTACTCCTTTTGAGATCAGTAAAACCTTGTAGCTGTGTTTATTGTTTCAAAATCTTTAATTTAACTGATGTGGTGCTGATAAATATTAACTACTTTGCTGCAGAGATTCTTGACTTCTGTGATTTTATCTCACCTTCTACTGAAGAGCAATCTTCTCGGACAGCTGCTGTGCGAGCTGTCTCCGATGTTGTCAAACATATATGGCCTCAGTGCAAGGCAAGTTATTCTCTTGTGCTCGGTAGCAGATAGCTTTGGACTATTTTTGTGATTCCCACTTTTGCATGGCAGGTGGAAGTCTTTGGATCTTTCAGAACAGGGCTCTATCTACCAACCAGTGATATCGATGTAAGCATTTTCATTTCCTCCTGTTCTTCAGATTTCTACCTTGACATTTCACTTGCCTTCTCTTGTGGAGCGTAGTGCTTACTTTGTTGGACAAAATTATTCTTCTCTCCTACCATGCACAACAGTGAAATGCTTTCATACCTTCTAATTCTGTTTGGTACAATAGGAAAGGCCTGTATGGGTTATGGATATAACTATTCATTGTCAGATTTGAAGCAATAGCAAGCACTAGTATCTGATCATAAAGGAAATCAGATATTATCAGATGGAAAATAGCGAGAGGAATACACTACACACATCAGTAGAATAAAGTATGCCTTATATTGTTCCATTTGATTGCGCCAGCTAACTTGATATCAGGCAAACATACTTGCACTACACATATTAGGAAGTTTATGGGGTACATCCGCTATGGCTTATTAATTATTATAAACTTGCACTTTCCATCTTTCACCTGGAAACATATTGTCACATATCTTTTTTTTTTATGAGATGATTAGCTCATTTATCTATTTAAGATCACGTTGGTTTATTGCTGCAGGTTGTAATATTTGAGTCCAGAGTTAAGACTCCTCAAGTTGGCCTGTATGCTCTTGCTAAAGCATTGTCTCAGAAAGGTGTTGCTAAAAAGATACAGGTCCTAGTTTTTCCCCTACTTTAATCTCTTATGCTAGCACCTCTGCCATTTCCTTTTCTTGTTTGTGAACATATACAGAATTGTCTAGAGGAGGATGTTTAGTGTTGCCACCAATGAAGAAACAACACATTTTTTATCCAGTTCAATTAAGCACCCAAAATGATCAGTGATTTACCGTGGTAGTCACCAAACACCATTGTTCAGAAGCTATCACCATTCTTTTCTGCATTTGACACTTTTTTCAATTAATTGGACACTGAGTTGCTTGTTTTATTGATGGACCATTGGTGTTCATGTATCGCAGGTTATAGCAAAGGCACGTGTACCAATTGTGAAGTTCGTGGAAACAAAGAGTGAAATAGCTTTCGATATCAGGTTCAATTTTGTTTTCTCATTTGGTCATACAAATAATTCTTTTTTGTTTTTAAATGTGGAACACAACCTCTTTTTGTAATAACTAATAATGAAGGAGAATAGAATTGTGTCTGATGGATTTATTGCATTGAGGCCTCGGCCGGTATATATAGGAGTACATGACTTGGGGGGTAAGACAACCCCACCGGATACACATGGCAGTCTACGATACATATATCTATAACTACCAAATATACTCTAACAAATAATCTTCCTTTTCTGTTCCAGCTTTGACATTGATGGTGGGCCACAAGCAGCAGACTTCATTAAGGTACCTGTTCAAATGAACAACTAGCTACTCCATTATGGAACACAGCATGTACTCTGTTGAAGCTATCCTATGGCAGATGATTACATGCAGTTTGCTTCACCTGATTCTTTTGACCTATCTCTTCTATTTTGTACTACAGGATGCTGTAAAGAAATTGCCTGCTTTAAGACCTTTATGTATGATTCTGAAAGTTTTTCTGCATCAAAGAGAGCTTAATGAGGTATGATTCAACTAAAAAATGGTGACTTGTTGCTTGTTTTTGTAATTAAAACGCCGTTATGTACAACTGTGGGTTGATTCAGATTTTTAATGAACACTACTCTCTTTTTTGGTAGGTCTATTCAGGTGGAATTGGGTCATATGCTCTTCTCACGATGCTGATCACACATCTACAGGTGAAATAAGCTTTATTGACTTGAGCTGCCTGTATTTGAAAGCTACAAATAAATCCTTCAAAAAAATGAAGTGTCTATATTATTTTTAAGTTCTCAAAGAAATTGTAAGTATTAAAAAATGCATTATACACTTTAATCACAATTATCTTCATTGCATCATACTTTTCTTGTAGAGTCATTGTTTATTTGCTTCAAAGCTGCAACCTGAGGGTTGATGCTTTCAGATATATTATTTACCACCAAGTACTTCTTTTTCTTTCTTTCTGTTAGTTGATCTGGGGTGGGAAAGATATTCTGGGGTATCATCAGCCCAATGAGCACAATTTGGGAATTCTTTTGGTAAGTGATACTTTTCTTTTCTATGGCCAGTTTGTATTTTTCGCTCATAATACTTTCATATTGGCTCACTGCATACATTGAGCTTTGCAGTTTCATACTTTTGATATTCATGTTTCATTCTGTCTTTGCTACTCCATTGGAGAAACATGGCACTTTGTGATGAAAGATCTGGAAGTGGTACCACTTATTATTTTCTCCCTTTTTGTGCAGGTCAAGTTTTTTGATTTTTATGGACGCAAGTTGAACCATTGGGATGTTGGGATCTCTTGCAACTCTGCAAAGATGTTCTTCTTAAAAAGCGATAAAGAGTAAGACATATTTGCTAGATGGCCTTATGCTAGATAGATAAATCTACAACTGCTTTTACTACTATATTGGGTCATGCTGAATAGTCCTGTTCAACTGTATCTGCTTTCCATATTATCCTATTTTTAGGAAATTTCGCAGAACTAGCAACATATCTGTTTAAAAACATTTTATTGCCTTTAGATTGGTCAAAGAGCCTATGCAAATTTCATTAATGATTAAAAAAACCGGGAGTTGGTATGTTGAAAATTTCCATGGTCACCCATTATTCACACGAGTGTTTTAAAGGCGGTAAGGCGAGGCGAGGGGACCTAGGTGCGCCTTATCGCCCAGGCGACAGGCGTAACTAGGACCTTCAGGCGCCCTGGGTACACCTGGACATCTATGCGACGCCTTTAAAACACGGATTCACACCTAATTTCCATTTGTTTTACTGGTTCTTTTCTGGCGGCCACTGATCCTATCTGTAATATGCTTTTGTAGCTTTATGAACCTTGACAGGCCGCATCTTTTAGCGATTCAGGACCCCATGGTAAGATTTCTGTCCAATGTTCATTCTTCATCTGGATTATTAAATAACTTAAGCATCTTCAGTTGTAAATTTACATGTCCGAATTGTGATGTCCAGGCACCAGATAATGATATTGGAAAGAATTCGTTTAACTACTTCAAGGTAATTCCTGACCCATTGTTTATATGACACCTGGAATTGGTTTAATGATTTAACTCATCTACTCTTTAATAGTTATTAATTATTATTAATAACTATTGATTAAACTGATAAAAAAGGAAACATTGATAAAAAGGCCTCGTTCTGAATTGGTTGGTCTCTTTGCTGCTTCATCATGAGAATTTACTAGCATGGAATGCCATTTTCTTGGTGTTATCCATTCAAAGATTGTCCATGATTGGTTTAGTTTGTTCTCTAGCCGATAGCATCAGTTGCTGAGTAGAGCTGGAGGCCTTGTTTTAATGTTTGGAGTTTGGACAATATGCTACTTATCTTCAGTTTGGAGCAAGCTTCCTGCAACTGCTAGGTAGTTTACAGATAATTCACAGCAAATCCAAGTTCAGATACCCATAAGGTGCCCTTTCCCCTTTTCATGCTACCATCTAAGGTTGTTTTACACGAAGTCGGATTTTCCCTGGAATCGAATATATATTAATGGCTTGGTATTTGCATTTTAGCCATGGTATACTATTTATTTGGAGTCTTTTGACAAGAAAACTTTTGCATACCGACCTTCTGCTGACGAAATTTTTTGTTCATGCCATAGGTAAAGTCAGCATTTTCGAAGGCATACTCCGTGCTAACTGATGCAAACTTGATTACAAGCTTGGGGCCTAAGAGGAGCATTCTGGGTACCATTGTTAGGCCAGATTCGGTTCTCCTTGACCGAAAAGGCTGGAACAATGAAGATAAGTTGCCTGACATGTTAACAGAGCCCTGGGAACCAGTAACCCGGCAGTTCGACAGTGAAAATGATGTTGTGTACAATTGGCATGTGATAGACGAGGATGAACCATTGCCCAGAAATAGTCAATCCACATCTGAGGACACTAGTCCGTCACCATCAAAGAAACGCAAGTCCCCCAAATCAAAACAGAAATCACGAAAGAAGTCAAAGGCTGATGCCTCAGACAGTAGTAATGCTGCAAATGGGTTCAGAGAGGATAAATCATCCAAGCGGGAGGGAGGAAGCAGCAGACGGAGGAAAGGGCCAAGGGAGTATGACAGATTTACAAATACTCTCCCACAATACACGCACGTTAGTAAGTGGTAACTTTTTGGTGGTTGCTAATAGCTTCTACTGTATGGTCTCAGAGATCCAGCACAATTTGACACCGAGAAGAGCATCGTGTCACTTCATTGTACACCTGGCGAAGTCTGAAGTAACTATTCAAAAAGCCCCAGTGTATGGTTTGTTTGTTTGTCAATTTAATCTCTATCCTTTATGTAACAGATACTGTATCAAGCAAAGATTCTGTTAGATTATTTGAATATGCAGCAATTTTGTTGCTACTCGTATCTGGACATCTAACTGGTGGTGGTGATGGTGCATAGACTTTTCTGTTGCATCAATGGGCGGTACAAACTCATACTCAATATTGAGATAACCTTAATAATTGGATGGTACGATTAATTTTGTGCTAAAGAATGTACATCAATACTACAGTAACAGTTTAAACAGACTTCTTGATATAAGATGAATCATATGAATGCAGTAGCCATCTTTTCGTTCTATGTTTCAAATGCATAGATAATTCTGGCCAACACAAAGCTGGGTCTCAGTTGCGACTGCAAGTGACGTTTTGTTTTCATTCTAACTGGAAGTGCCCGTTATTATTTCTGAGCAACTGTAGCACTTGCATTCTACCGTGAGCTTAATATCCAACTCAATGGTCAATGGAAAAACTTAGGAGCATAAACAAAAGAGTATGAAACAAAAAGTCAGCTTAAATTATCGAAGCACAGTTCGTTCTATGCATACTAACAGTACTGATTCTGTGAGAAAGCAGTACTTCAGCAGTTAGTTAAGAACAAACGTTAATAGAGCTGTCATCTGAGAAGCTGATGTAAACCCGTTATATATTCATATGAGAAAGGCACAGAAGTTCACCACCGGTTACAAGGAGATATGTCCAATAAAAGTGAGGACATATGCCGGAAATCAACACTCAACTAACCTAGCTTTCTTATTTCAGATTGACCTTCAGCTGAAAAAAGACAGAAGGATCTATTTCAATCTGCTGGCTGATGAAAAAAGGAGCCAGATGAAATATACTCATAGACCTGATGAGCTTCCCACCGCAAGTTATATGGTAGTAAGATCTGGAAGCAGTGAAATGTATGATTGATCTGTATCCACTATGCTGACCAATCGCGTGGGGATGTTACATTGCTTCCAGCATTAAGTTTATCAACCATGGCTGGTTGGGCTGCAGTCACCACGGGGAGTATCTCTATTTGATCCCGTGGATACCCTACTACACTGGCTGTTTCAACCATATTTCCAAATGGAAGATTGTGCATGACTTGTGGTCCCAAGTGATGAAATGCCATTGGAGCAGAAGCTGAAGGCTGAGGCAGAACAGCAACAACAGTTGCATGGCAGTTAGAAGGGTTCTTGTATGTGGAGTTATAGGTCTGCCCATTTCCTTGAACAGCATAAGATGCAACACTACAATGGCTGGGCTGGCTTGGTTGAAGACAGGGACCCTGGCCGTGTGGCTGTAGTGACTGTGGTTGCTGTTGCTGCTGCTGCTGGATATTATGATCAGCCACCGGAAGCAAAATTGTGTTGCCTTGGCCATAAAATGAATGGGCAACTTCATGATGCTTCTGCTGCGGTGAAGAGTATGGAGGCTGCACAGCCACACTCCTTGGAATTGGCTCAGAGTTAGCATTGGTAGGCTTCTGGGAACAGTATGAAGGATACAAGGGTGTGGCTTGAGGAGCGCTCTGAGACTGAGGAGACGATGATTGTTGTTGAGCCATCTGCCGCGAAACTTGCTGAATAATGTATTGCTGCGGTTGCACCATGGGCTGTTGGGAATGCCATGTATGTGAATCAACCTGCTGGGTAGGCGGCATCTGGGGCCTATGACTCTGTGGTTGAGGGTACAATTCAGTTGCATGACTAGATTTCTGAGGTAGCTCAACTGCAACCCTGGCTTCAGGGTTATGGACAATTGGCTGCACGACTTGAACAAGAGGTTCCAATGTCTTGCTCTCAGTGGATTTGCCATGATCCTGGCTTTGCACATAGTACACAGGAGCTTGGTTCAACTGCTGCTGGTCATGCTGTGTGCTCAAAGAGACCGGCACCAGGTGCTGCAGAACAAACCCGTTGCTGCTCTGGACCTGGACAGCAGGCGATTGCATCCCATTAGTTTGGTGAATCGGCAAAAGGGCAACCTCATGCTTTGGAACTTGTGTGCTGTGGTCGTTTTCCCTTGGAGCATGCGTGGAGAAACCAGTGCCTTCACTCTTCTGCGAAGGCACCTCATGTGCTATTTGAAGTTTGCTTAGTTCATTCGGGGTTTCAGCTAAATCTTGTCTGTCCTGAAGGATCTGCACAGACTTGTGGACCTGGCGACCAAAATGTAGATCTAATTATCAAAGATGCTCTTATTCTGACATCTATCTAAGCGGTATAAATCCCATCTCTGGGGCAGTACGTTGACTCCACTGATTGTACAAAATCTTTCAGGAAAAAAAAACAAACTATAACTCTTTAAGCATTGTTGTACACCTAACGTAAGTGAAAGAAATCCAAATCTCACTGTTGCATCTGCATTACCCCTCAGCATTACCAAAATAAATCACTAGTCCAGAAACCAATGGGATCCGAAATGCACGGAGCACGCACGCACCTGTCTGAGATTCTTGTCGATGCATCTGAAGTTGGCGGTGCTCTCGCTGTGGTAGTCCATGACGTCGCTGCGGAGCTCGCCGATGGACCTCTCGAGCTTGTAGCAGTAGAGCTCGAGCTGCGAGAGCCTCCCCCCGATGCCCTCGAGAGAGTGCAGCAGCGCGTCGGCCTGCTTCCGCATGCACTCCTCGACGGCCGCCATGACGGCGTCCTTGGGGTAGTAGAGTCCGCCGTCCTGCTGCTGCGGCTGCTGCGCGTAGACGCCGACGAAGGTCCTGTTCACCCTCTCCTCCTGCGAAA
This sequence comes from Digitaria exilis, assembly GCA_015342445.1. NCBI lineage: Eukaryota > Viridiplantae > Streptophyta > Magnoliopsida > Poales > Poaceae > Digitaria > Digitaria exilis. The sequence continues at coordinate 1,377,664 of JACEFO010001882.1, forward strand.
ACCCAACCAAACATAGCTCGCTCGGAGGCCGAGGGAAATCGGAATCACGAGACCACCCAGGGGGTGGGTGGTGAAGCGCGGCGTACCTCGCGGCGGCGCGGGTGGTCGAAGGAGCAGCGCGCGTCGGGCGGCAGGCCGAAGGCGCCGGAGACGGAGGCGGCGGCGGCGCGCGCTGGGGAGGCCATGCGCTGGGCTAGGGTTTTGGGTTGGGCTGGTGCAGTGGGGGGTGAGTCCGAGAATCCGAAGCGGGAGGAGGAAGGGGCGGGGAAAGAGAGGGGAGTGAGGGAGAGGCGGAGTAGTACAAGCTAAGCAGGCAAAAAGCAGCAGGGTAATGTAAAACTGGCAGCCAAGTAAACGAAACAGTGGGTGTGTGTGAGTGTGACAGTGAGAGAGGCGAGAAGGAGGTAAAAAAAAAAAAAAAAAGAAGCGGAAACAGAGGGGGCAAGGCAAGCAAAGCGAGGCGAGGGCGGTGGTGGGGCTGCGCCCTGTGGAGTTCGAGGCTTGGGGAGGAATAAAAATGGGGGCGGCGACGAGCAAGTGGGGGCTGGGGGAGCAGAGAGCGAGCGTGGTGGACCTCGGAGAGCGAACGTGGTGGACCTCGGAGAGCGAACGCGCGGGACGCCGGGCGAGCTCTCAAGTCTCAAGCTCGGCGGAGCCCCGTCCACATGTGGGCTGTGATGAGATCTGGCGAAATCTGGTGGCGGTGGCGCGGCAGCACCACGCTTGCGTCGCTGTGCGCTAGAGACGAGCTAGAGCTAAGAAGAGGTTGGGGCGTCGGGGTTCAGCGGTCGGCGGTCGATAGGGGAGGTGGCCGTGCCCGTGCAGCCGTGCTGGTGTGTGCGCGTGGATTGGGATGACGCCTGGGCGTGTGTGCGATGCTGATCGGTTTCCGAGGACGGGTTTGTTTGGGGGTGCGACGTCGCTGTCCGCCTCGTGCGCCATGTGCGCGATTAACAACTAAACGGATCAGGCGCAGGGCCTTGCAGAAGGTTACTCCCGCGGTTGGTTGGTGACAACTGACAAGGTTACTACAACTTTATAAAGCCTGGTGTCGTCGTGTCGAGGTCTCATTGGCTCAACTCACCACGGCAAGTCGGTAAGTTTAATTTTCGTACAGTGTTGCACGTTTATTCAATTATTATTTGCCTCCCGCTCCCGCTTTGCGCTTGGCCTCGGCCGCTGCGTGAAGACGTTTGTTAACCTTGGTTACGACATATCCACTTGCTTTCGAGGTATGTGGACCGGCACTTCGGTTTTGCGCAGCTATCTCTCTACATATATACTCTTATATCCCTATGACCCTATGTAGTGACGCATAACCTCCTTTTAATTCAGCTCATAGGTTATATAATCCAGCGATAGAAAAACAATATGTAAGCTAGAACAAATACCAAACATTATAAATAGATTACGATAATTCACAAGTCATATTATTATAATTCAATAAGTCGCACATCTCTAACTAATAGATAATAATCTGGATTATATAAGTTCGATGGAAAACAAACAGGCTCTTTGTAAGTACTCCCTGTGGTTTTAAAATATAAATTACTCGAATTTTTTAGTGTTAAATAATTCTATGTTTCATTAAAACTATAGTTGAGGTCACAAAAGTTTATGGTACCAAATAGATATGCAATAAAAATATATCTACCAAAGAAACTGATGGTACGGTATCATGAATGTTAGTACAATGGTACTTTGTTGTATAAATTTAGTCAAACTTAAGATGTTTTTACTCTCTAAAAATTGTAATGATTTATAATTTGGAATGCGTTGTACTTGCTGTATAAAAAGAACGTAGTCGCGCGTGTAGCAATGCTGAGCTAGTCTCATCATATGGCAGCCAGGGTGGTAAAAAGAAATACCAAATTCAAAGCCAAACCATCTACACCGATATCTAGCCAGGAGGTTGTAATAGTGTGGGATGATGAGACGACCAAAAAGTCCATTAGCGAAGCATGATTGACTAGGAGGCCACATCTAAAAGTCTGCAAGCCGTGTATTTTTTTTTCTTTTACCAGGATGCATCTCCCCTGCTCCGCTTTCGACGTAAAGTGTAAAAGGCCGCATTCTTTTGCTGTACATGAAGCACCATCTGAAGTTGTGATGAAGTAGAATGTCAATTTGGTAGGTCAATATCACGACAAAGACATGCGCTTGCTGAACTACTAGGAGGGCAGTAGTACAAGGGCAGTAGTACAAAAGAGGAGGTGAAAGTGGATTGTCTTTGTACTAATTCTGGATCTTGAGGAGATTGTACTTGGTTTCCGTTGGAAGTACTGTGGTACTTGGCTGAATTCAGTACATCATTATATCACTCCAAGCCAATAATATATTTTTAGAAAAAAAAATGCTAGCCTACAATCGTTTGGCCACGCTATATAATCTATTCCCTCCATCCCAGAAAACATGCAATTATCGCTTCCCAATAAATTCCAGAATCTTAACTTTGACCAATTATGAAGAAAAAAAATATAAATATTGATCAGCATTAGATTTTTCCTTAAATGTAGTTTTTTAACAAATTTATTTATAGCCATAAATATGAATAGAATATTTTAGAAATTTGGTCAAACGTGAACTACTTGAACTGGCACGCATCCCAAACGTGCATGTTTTTTGGGGCGGACCAAGTAACTAATTTTGTTAAACACAATGTTAGGGAATAGCTACTAGCCTATTAGGGAGGGCATCCGCTATCTATGCCTGATCGATGAATAGTCGTCAGAGAAGTGCAAGATGCATGGCGCTAGCTATACCGGTGTGCCATTGGCCCTTTCACCTGCCGAAAGTCGACTCGGTGCTCAAGTGGATAATGAACTGCCTATAGCCGAAGACTGAAAGCTTTCGAATCGAAGGGACGGCGCCCATCACTGGTGCTACCAGTATAGTAGTGCGTTTCAACCTGCCATGCATTCTTCCAAGTGCACATGCAAAGTTGGCATCATACATTGAGCCCGTGGTGGATTGGAAGTTTGGAACACTGCATCAGCCAACAAAACTAAAACCGTTGTGTTGACAGTTGAGGCGGTTGGGGAATGCGCCGTATGATCCCAGTTGCCTAGTGGCCACGGAGTCAGCGAGGAGATGACACATACAGATCGGACGCCTTTTGGACCGATTGGTGCGAGGCGCGCTGCAAAAAAGTCTTCGGTTGTTGGCTGTGGCAAATGGCCGACAAATTCCTTGCTTTGCCCATACTTGAACGCTTCCTGGCAGCCACAACTTGGCGCCGACCCACTGTTCCATCGATCGATCTAGCTAGGCACTTGGCGGAGCAAAAGCAAAAGATTCTTGTGCCAGTTTTTTATGCCTCAAGGTCGTGCCATGACCGGCTACTTGACGTCTCGATCAGTTGTTTATGACAACAGTTACACTGACGTGAAGATCTGCTATATCTCGTAAGTAGACAATAACTTGGGACGCAAATAGGTATCCAAGATGACAAATATATATGTAGTTCTGGATTGCTGTCTAGTTCATTTTCGCTTCATTTTTTCACGCGCTGAGATCCGGATCGGTTTAATTAGATGTGTTTTGGGTGGGGGTCCATGATCCGGGAAGAAAAACATAAAAGTAACATCTCCAACGGTGATCGGATGATGATAGCTTCAGCCGCAGTGCCACACTGATCATGCAAGTGTTGACGTATACATACTAGAGATCTCATGTGCACACAGTATGAATAGATTGAAAAAGATAGCCAGATCGAGCAAGTGCATAAAAAGATAACAGAATCTCGATTCATTCGATCTGAAGTACCGTTATCCACACACGAACAGACTTAACAAACTCCAAAAGGCGTCTTGACCTTCGGTTTATTCTACATTATCTCTCTGTCACAAGGGAAGCGTAAGGATCACTCGCTGCGGCCTATACTCAGTCCCATGAATAAATTTCAAAAAATGCAATTCTTAAAAAACAAAAGCTAGAATTGCACTTTTCACGAAGACGGAGGAGGGAGTTCATCGATAGTGATGTGAATTTGTGAGGAACCTTCAAGCTAAACCCTGTTAATTAGATCATCTTCTATTGATCGATCTAATTAAAAGGACTTAACCCCGGTCGTACTTGAGATGTGTCCCAAACAATGCCCAGGACGACACACCTCACTAGCACAAGTTAAACATCTTTATCACACATAGCATTGCATACATAGAGTTCACCATACATAAAGCATTCAAGACTTACAAACCAAGTTCCAGTTTCAAGTCTAAACATAAGGTTTTGCAGCGGAAGGTTTAAACATCGCTCTCATAGATTTTACAACAAAATAAATAAGTTCACTCTCATGACACAAGTGACTCATTAAACATAGATAAGCATGGGACATCTACTCCATGCCCGCACCTCCGTCGGCGGGGTAGAAGTACCCAAACATGGGTTCCGAAAGCACCTCACCTGGAAACAACTTAACGGCAGCACCGTTAGTACATTTCGTACTAGCAGGACTTATCCCAAAAATATAAATTTGGTGGATGCAAGGGATTATCAAGTTTTAATACCCAACTATGAAATAACAAGCGGGTTTGTATAAGTGAGTAAGCAAAAGACATGGCTTCTATCCCTACATCATACACCAAAACATTTGCATAAGTAAAGTGATCATGTATCATCAACCATGAGCTTAATCTTCCATAAGCTCTCTCCGAAACTCTACGTTAAAGTCAAAGTACATGAGCGTGTTCATATCCGAGAACGCGGCTATTGCAACAGATTTAGAACCCTGCAGGGGTGTACAACTTTTCCCACACGAGGCGCAAGACCAACTACCATACCCTCGGCCTAGGATAAGAGTTAATTCATGCCCTCAACCGTTCGCATACCCACACCCGGCGATGAGAGGGCTGCCGGAGATGTATAGGGGTAACGGACTCTGTCATCTACCCCTCATCACAACCCGTGTCAAACCGTCCCATAGCAAGGTCCGGCTTATGGTACTTGGCTTGCCCATCCCATACTAAGCATGTGGTTCGTACGGTATGTGCTCAAGTATCAAAGCGATGACGCATCGGTCCTTAATCAATTCAAGCAAGCCTAACCAATTGAGCTCCATCTCAATGGTCCTACATTACTTGCTCAAATCTCGACTCATATTCATGGTTGTTCAACTTTAAAATATTCCAACTATCCAAATATGAGATTAGACAAATTCCTATAGTCTCGCGAGAAGTGATGCCCTTGTCACCTCTCGACTTCTACCGGCTAAGCATGAATAAGCAATTAAGTTCGTGCTAGAAGTTGACCTAGAGCTATAGCACATGACTAATAGGTTCTACTCTAGTCATTACATATGACTAAATAGAGGGTGGCTTATGCACAAACAATAAGCATTTGACATTCATAAATAGTTTAGAAAAAGGTGTCTGCCTTGTTGCTCAAAGGTAGCCTCCTCAACCACGGGGTCTGGCCCGTACTCAACCTCTCCTTGTCCCGACGTCTCGATCTCTACACGAATGCAATGATACTTGATAAATAAATATGACATGGAAGGGTTTTACAAATGAGATGCAAAAGATGTGACTAAATATGCATTTATAAAGCCTTAGAAACATGTATAAACATACTTTAAGTTGAAAACATAGGTATATAAGTCAACTGGGTGATTTTCGGATCTTCCGAATCGAAATTTCGGATCTTCCGATTTTACGCAGAACGGAACCGGATCTTCCGACTCAAAAAATCGGATCTTCCGATTTTACGTAGAATGAAACCGGATCTTCCGATTCAGAAAATCGTAACTTCCGGGCATGTACTGGAAGTCAAAATCGGAATTTCCGGCTCTTACTCGGATCTTCCTAACAGCCCGACGGCCGGGAAAGAAAAGCTCGCCGCCGGCTGTTCCGACCTCCGTTTTGGGTGCCGTTTGTTCCTATGGGTTCGTGAGAGTGTCAAGCTTCTATTCCAAGTGATGGATTTGACATGCATTGAGGTTTACAAGCTCGAGCTCATCAATGGTGGTTTTCATGTAAGAAACTCCAAAAACTCTAACCCTAGAGCAATGAGGAGTGGATCGAGAGGGGGAAAAGCTTACCAAGGATGTGCACAACTCCAACAAGGGTTGCAGGTCGGAGTAGGACGAGGAGAGGTGAGGTTTGCTTGTTCTTGACCTTGAGCTTGAGGAGGGGAGCAATGGAGAAGGAGGAGGAGCTTGGGGAAGCTCCTTGCTTGGGGAAGATGGCAGCGTGGAGGAGCAGCTCGTCGGCGTCGAGCTCCGGCGAAGTGAAGTGGTGGAGGGGTAGCACCTTGGGGTCTCCTCCCCACCCTAGAGAGAGGAAGAAGAGAGAGAGAGTGGGAGAGGAGAGTGAGCTGGGTGGAGGGACGAGCTGGTGGCCAGCTCCCCTTAGGACAGCTGGGCTGACAAGTGGGGCCCACTGGACACGTGTCAGCTGTGCAAGTGATGAGGTGTCACTGGGCAAATCGGAACTTCCGAGTAGTAGCCGGAAGTTCCGGTTTGTCCCAGTTTAGCAGAAAAAAGTTCTTTTTGTTCAAAAAAAGAGTCATCCAACTAGCTAAAATAATTTCATAGATGCTATCAAATATGCTTATGAATGCTTAATGACATGCTTAATAAGTTGAGTTGTTACAAATCTACCCCCCTTAGAAGAATCTCGTCCCGAGATTCAAGCATGGTTAAAGAGAGCTAAAAGATGGATAGCAGAAATTGAACTCACTCATCGCTGAAGAGATTAGGATATAGTTGTCGAAGTTGGCCTTCAAGTTCCCAAGTTGCCTCTCGCTCAGAATGGCGACTCCATTGCACCTTGACAAATTTGGCGGACTTGTTTCTTGTTTTCCTCTCCGCTTGATCAAGAATTCTAATGGGATGCTCTTGATAAGAGAGATTGGGTTGAATTTCTAATCCTTCAACATTGATGGCCTCCGTGGGCACTCTCAAGCATTTCTTCAACTGAGAGGCATGGAACACATTGTGGATGGAAGATAGAGATGATGGAAGGTTTAATTGGTATGCTACCTTTCCTCTCTTTGCCAAAATCTGGAATGGGCCAACATAGCGAGGAGCCAACTTGCCCTTTTCCTGAAATCTTTGGGTGCCCTTGAAAGGTGTAACTTTGAGGTAAACATGGTCACCCACTTCAAATGATAATTCTCTTCTCCGACGATCGGCATAATGTTTTTGGCGAGATTGGGCAGCCTTTAATCTTTCTTGAATGGTCTTGACCTTAGCTTCGGCCTCCATGACAATATCCGGGCGAAAATGAAAACGTTCTCCGGGTTAAGACCAATTGAGGGGAGTTCTACAATTTTTCCCATATAGTGCCTTAAATGGTGACATGCCAATGCTTGCTTGATAGCTATTGTTGTAAGAGAATTCAGCAAATGGCAAACAAGTGTCCCAGCTTTTCTCATAGATAATTGCACAAGCTCTCAACATATCTTCAAGAATTTGATTTACCCACTCGGTTTGTCCACCGGTTTGAGGATGATAAGCTGTGCTAAAAGTGAGTTCGGTGCCCATTGCTTGGTGAAGGCTTTCCCAAAAACGAGCAGTAAATTGAGGACCTCTATCTGACACTATAGTCTTGGGAATTCCATGGAGACATACAATTTTTGTGAGATAGAGTTCAGCATATTTTTCCACGGAATAATTAGCTTTGACTGGAAGAAAGTGTGTAGATTTTGTGAGACGGTCCACAATGACCCAGATAGAGTTATATCCATGGAGAGTGCGAGGCAAACCAGTGATGAAATCCATAGCGATGTCTTCCCACTTCCAAGATGGAATAGGGAGAGGTTGAAGAGTTCCGGCCGGCTTGAGATGTTCGGCCTTCACCCTCCGGCAAACATCACACTCGCCCACATAACGGGCAATGTCTCTTTTCATACGAGACCACTAAAATTTCTTTTTCAAGTCTTGATACATTTTGTTGCTGGCAGGGTGGATGGAGAATTGGGACTCATGAGCTTCATGAAGAATTTTCTTTCTAAGCTCAAAATTCTTAGGCACCACTAGCCTCTTTCCAAACCAAAGAATTCCTTGTTCATCCAGTCAGAAGCATCTTCTCTTCTCTTTTGGTAGAATCTCTTTTATGTTATCAATGTATTTATCTCCCTCTTGGGCCGTTTTAACTTCTTCTATGAGGTCAGATGTGATCACTAGAGTAGCAAGTGACCCATACTCCAACATGGTGAGATTGAGCTTCCAAAAATCCTCACAAAGTGTATTGATCTTCGGACGAACACTCAGGCAATGACATTGCGCTTTCCTACTCAAAGCATCGGCAATCGCATTTGCCTTGCCGGGGTGGTAATGGATTTCAAGCTTGTAGTCTTTGATCAACTCGAGCCATCTTCTTTGTCTCAAGTTAATTTCAGATTGGGTGAAGATATATTTAAGGCTTTGATGGTCGGTATAGACATTGCACGATTTGCCGAAGACATAGTGGCGCCATAACTTGAGAGCTTGTACCACTGCGGCAAGTTCAAGATCATGAGTGGGATAATTCTCCTCATGGCGTTTCAATTGCCGAGAAGCATAAGCAATGACTCGACCTCCTTGCATGAGGACGCAACCGAGACCAATTCTTGAAGCATCACAAAATATGTCGAAGCTCTTGGTGATATCTGGTTGAGCAAGAACGGGAGCGGTTGTGAGCTAGGTCTTGAGAGTCTAGAATGCTTTCTCACAAGCCTCAGTCCACTTGAAAGGAACATCCTTCTTGAGTAACTCAGTCATAGGCTTGGCAATTTTAGAGAAATTTTCTATGAACCTGCGATAATATCCGGCAAGTCCAAGAAAACCCCTCACTTGCTTCAAAGTTTTGGGCTGCTCCCAACTTAACACATCTTGTACCTTGCTTGGATCAACCTCGACTCCATTTTCAGATATTATGTGCCCGAGGAAAGCAACCTTTTTAAGCCAAAATTCACATTTGCTAAACTTGGCATAGAGACGATGATCACGGAGCCTTTGAAGAACAATGCGGATATGCTCAGCATGCTCTTCCTCGGTCTTTGAAAATATGAGAATATCATCAATGAAGATAATCACAAAGACATCAAGCTCTTCAAAGAATATGGAGTTCATCAAGTACATGAAATGAGCCGGAGCATTTGTTAACCCAAACGACATCACCGTGTACTCATAAAGTCCATATCTAGTGGAGAAAGCCGTTTTGGGAATATCTTCCTTGCGGATCTTGATTTGATGATAACCCAAACGGAGATCAATCTTGGAAAAGAATTTTGCACCCACTAGTTGATCAAAAAGGATATCAATCCTAGGAAGGGTATATTTGTTCTTCACCGTCACTTCATTCAAAGGACGATAATCTACCACCATCCTCAAACTATGGTCTTTTTTCTTCACAAATAAAGCCGGACATCCCCAAGGAGAGGAGCTCGGTTGGATAAATCCATTATCAAATAATTCTTGGAGTTGTTTCTTCAATTCAACCAATTCATCCGGTGGCATTCTATATGGTCTTTTAAAAATCGGGGCCGTCCCGGGGAGTAAGTTAATGACAAACTCGATGTCCCGGTCGGGAGGCATCCCCGGTAATTCTTCGGGAAAGACGTCCGGAAATTCACACACAACCGGAATTGCCTCTAATCCCGGCATGATAAGAGCATTGAGTGCATAAATTTTTGCACCATCCCTTTTGTGCAGAAAGAGAGCCACTCGTGCTCCAGTGGGGTGAATGAGCTCAATGGAGCGGGGATTGCATCTAATAACCCCATGATTTTTTATCAGCCAATTCATCCCAATTATAACATCCAAATCTTCCAAGTCAATAACTAGGAACTTTACGGGAAAGGTGAGTCCCATAATTTCAAGATGAGCTAACTTGACAGCTTCATTAGTAACTAGATTTGCCCCGGGTGCATCAATGTGAAAATTAGTGGATACTTGTTCAATAGGAAACTTGTGCTCTATGGCATATCTTTTACTCATGAATGAATGAGATGCACCGGAATCAAATAATGCTCGGGTATTAATGGAGTTGATGGAAACCATACCAACAAGCACTTGTTCATCCTCATGGTCTTCCTCAGCCGAAATGTGATTCAACTTCACCCTTTTTGGAGCTTGGTAACTTTTATTCCCTTGCTGGTTTGGTTGAGGTGGGTTGCCTTGATTGGGAGCATTAGAAACTCCACCTTTCTTCGGGGAGGGGCAGTCTCGGCTGATGTGTCCATGCCCCCCACAATTGTAGCATGGGCCACAGGACACAAAATTACCTCCACCACCACCCGGCTGCCCCCCAGAACGCTGAGCTTGATGTTGGGAAGCCGGAGGGCGACGAGCCATCCACATAGGCTGGGGAGCCCCAAATCCAGGAGCTCGGGGTGGAGGGGGAGGTGGTCCTGAGCGGGCTCTTTGATTGGAACCACTGGCCCCCGGGGAAGGGGCTGCCCTCTTACGTTCCTCCATCTCACACACCCTATTGCTTGCCTCTTGGGAAAAAGCCTTACTCACGAAGTGATTGAAATTTGGGAAATCATGAGCATCGAGCTAGCAATGGAGTTTTGGAGTGAGGCCCTTCTTGAAGTGATATTGCTTCTTGGCATCAGTGCTCACTTCCTCGGGTGCATACTGAGAGAGGTAGTTGAAGGCATGCACATAATCTTGGACCGACTTATTGCCTTGGGTAAGCTTGAGGAATTCCTCCCTATTTAGAGCAAGTAAGCCTGCGGGGATATGGTAACCCCGAAAAGCTGCAACAAACTCATCCCAAGTGATTTGATGTCCCTCCTGCACTTGCCTCTTATAATTCCTCCACCAAACCCCCGCACTATCTTGAAGTTGATGAGCGGCAAAGGTAACCTTCTCCTCATCATTGGCTTGTATAAGTGCCAACTTGTCGGTTATGTTATTGAGCCAAAAGTCAGCATCCAGAGGCTCCTTGGATCCCCTGAAGGTGGGTGGGCTAGTGGCAAGGAAAGCGGAATACCCCGGGCGTTGATTACCACCACCACCGCCACCCCTTGGTTGTGCATGTTGTTGAGGAGGGCTTGCAGGATTTGGTTTTGTGTCTCCCGGCTCTGTTCTGACCTTTGCAACATCTCCCTCACGAAAGGGTCCAAGGGAGGGGCCGGAGGCAACTCACCCCCATCGGCACCGTGCCCACCCGGTGCAGCCATCCTATCACCATTCAAAAGGTAGGTTAGTGACAAGAGGAAGAAATTGATACATAATTGCACTTACAGTGTACAAAAATGATATATCAACCACAATTGTGTTAGAGGATGATCTTAGGAATGAAAGATGACAAGATCAAGTGAAAAGGGCCTTTAGAATCTTTGGACAGGAAGAAGGTAGAAAGATGTGCCTAGAAAAGTTTCACATATCTCTCACCATATAATCCACGTGATATAGTAAAATACATGCATGATCAAAATAAAAATATGATGACATGTCGCACATACGTATAGCTCACAACGGTTCTTCAAATAAAATAACGGAGGTCTGAACTAAAATAGTACATTACATAGGCATGATAGCTAATTAGTGTCTCACATCGTCTCACAAATTAGCTATTCTCATTACATAAAATAGGCGGTAATCATGGAGCAAGTTACATAGCTTGCAGAGTCTCATGTCCGCCATGGATTACATAAATTTTTTTAATAAGGACCATAGGGTGCTCTCGTGAAGAAGGGAGGGAACACATCCAAGAGATGACTACCGGGGGAGCCGGTATCATCAGGGTCCTGCTCCGGGTGTGTGAGAGGCTGAAGTTGTCCACCAAAAATGACCTCCCTATTCAAGTTTGTGGGAGCGAAGTGGCAAACATGCAACTCGGCTGAAATCCGAGGTCGCCTCCCAACGGGTTGTGGTATGAACACCCCTGTAACAAAAGGAAGCCGAAGCACTTCAGGGGCAATCTCATACACGGTGCGGTCATCTTCTCCATACAACACTTCATGTGGAATCCTTCTCATACGAACATAAGGCTCCACACCATGTTGTAATTCAACAAATCTACGTCTAGTTTCCTCCAATTCAGCACGGAGACACCGTATGACTTCATCTTGAATTCTCACTAGCTCGGACATCCTTCTTTCCACCAAAGGCGCCTCCACCGCTGCATGAGTGAATTCATTGACCCAAACTTGTGGTCCTTGCATTGAAAAGTCCTTGAAAGGCAAGTCCCATAACTCAGGTATTTCAGTGCGGAGTAAAGCCATTGCCTTATAAGCCGCATCCTGAACGGCCATGGGAATTGAAGTCCCTTTACCAACCAGGTTGTAAGAGGAGTTGTTCTCTTCTACAAGACGCATTGGAATAAACACGACATCTGTATATTCAACCATGCCATGACCAATGCCCCTTGCATAGACCGAATATTCTGGCCTATAGGAAAAGTTCCCTTTCCAAAGCATCTCGTTGAGGAGGGCTGGGAATCCCTAACCATCAATGGCCCTTGTGACCAAAACGAGGTTGCCGTAGTACGCATTCATCTATCATGAGAAGACAAGGTAAGTTAGAGAACAAAATTAATTTATCGTAACAAGGTGCAGATCATAAGGTAAGAGTAGTTCTAGGATGGGGAAAGAATTCTATAAGTAAGAATATAACCTTAGAAAAATTAAACTTTAGTAAGGCTAGTTAATGGTGATTGCCAATTTTTAGTTCTAACATGCCTCACATCAAGTTTTATTATGAAAACTATGCATGGAATGCAAAACCTGCTCTGATGCCACGTTGTGAGGAACCTCCAAGCTAAACCCCGTTAATTAGATCATCTTCCATTGATCGATCTAATTAAAAGGACTTAACCCCGGTCGTCCTTGAGATGTGTCCCAAACAATGTCCAGGACGACACACCTCACTAGCACAAGTTAAACATCTTTATCACACATAGCATTGCATACATAGAGTTCATCATACATAATGCATTCAAGACTTACAAACCAAGTTCCAGTTTCAAGTCTAAACATAAGGTTTTGCAGCGGAAGGTTTAAACATCGCTCTCATAGATTTTACAACAAAATAAATGAGTTCACTCTCATGACACAAGTGACTCATTAAACATAGATAAGCATGGGACATCTACTCCATGCCCGCACCTCCGTCGGCGGGGTAGAAGTACCCAAACACGGGTTCCGAAAGCACCTCACCTGGAAACAACTTAACGGCAGCACCGTTAGTACATTTCTTACTAGCAGGACTTATCCCAAAAATATAAATTTGGTGGATGCAAGGGATTATCAAGTTTTAATACCCAACTATGAAATAGCAAGCGGGTTTGTATAAGTGAGTAAGCAAAAGACATGGCTTCTATCCCTACATCATACACCAAAACATTTGCATAAGTAAAGTGATCATGTATCATCAACCATGAGCTTAATCTTCCATAAGCTCTCTCCGAAACTCTACGTTAAAGTCAAAGTACATGAGCGTGTTCATATCCGAGAACACGGCTATTGCAATAGATTTAGAACCCTGCAGGGGTGTACAACTTTTCTCACACGAGGCGCAAGACCAACTACCATACCCTCGGCCTAGGATAAGAGTTAATTCATGCCCTCAACCGTTCGCATACCCACACCCGGCGATGAGAGGGCGGCCGGAGATGTATAGGGGTAACGGACTCCGCCATCTACCCCTCATCACAACCCGTGTCAAACCGTCCCATAGCAAGGTCCGGCTTATGGTACTTGGCTTGCCCATCCCATACTAAGCATGTGGTTTGTACGGTATGTGCTCAAGTATCAAAGCGATGACGCATCGGTCCTTAATCAATTCAAGCAAGCCTAACCAATTGAGCTCCATCTCAATGGTCCTACATTACTTGCTCAAATCTCGACTCATATTCATGGTTGTTCAACTTTAAAATATTCCAACTATCCAAATATGAGATTAGACAAATTCCTATAGTCTCGCGAGAAGTGATGCCCTTGTCACCTCTCGACTTCTACCGGCTAAGCATGAATAAGCAATTAAGTTCGTGCTAGAAGTTGACCTAGAGCTATAGCACATGACTAATAGGTTCTACTCTAGTCATTACATATGACTAAATAGAGGGTGGCTTATGCACAAACAATAAGCATTTGACATTCATAAATAGTTTAGAAAAAGGTGTCTGCCTTGTTGCTCAAAGGTAGCCTCCTCAACCACGGGGTCTGGCCCGTACTCAACCTCTCCTTGTCCCGACGTCTCGATCTCTACACGAATGCAATGATACTTGATAAATAAATATGACATGGAAGGGTTTTACAAATGAGATGCAAAAGATGTGACTAAATATGCATTTATAAAGCCTTAGAAACATGTATAAACATACTTTAAGTTGAAAACATAGGTATATAAGTCAACTGGGTGATTTTCGGATCTTCCGAATCGAAATTTCGGATCTTCCGATTTTACGCAGAACGGAACCGGATCTTCCGACTCAGAAAATCGGATCTTCCGATTTTACGCAGAATGAAACCGGATCTTCCGATTCAGAAAATCGTAACTTCCGGGCATGTACTGGAAGTCAAAATCGGAATTTCCGGCTCTTACTCGGATCTTCCTAACAGCCCGACGGCCGGGAAAGAAAAGCTCGCCGCCGGCTGTTCCGACCTCCGTTTTGGGTGCCGTTTGTTCCTATGGGTTCGTGAGAGTGTCAAGCTTCTATTCCAAGTGATGGATTTGACATGCATTGAGGTTTACAAGCTCGAGCTCATCAATGGTGGTTTTCGTGTAAGAAACTCCAAAAACTCTAACCCTAGAGCAATGGGGAGTGGATCGAGAGGGGAAAAAGCTTACCAAGGATGTGCACAACTCCAACAAGGGTTGCAGGTCGGAGTAGGACGAGGAGAGGTGAGGTTTGCTTGTTCTTGACCTTGAGCTTGAGGAGGGGAGCAATGGAGAAGGAGGAGGAGCTTGGGGAAGCTCCTTGCTTGGGGAAGATGGCAGCGTGGAGGAGCAGCTCGTCGGCGTCGAGCTCCGGCGAAGTGAAGTGGTGGAGGGATAGCACCTTGGGGTCTCCTCCCCACCCTAGAGAGAGGAAGAAGAGAGAGAGAGTGGGAGAGGAGAGTGAGCTGGGTGGAGGGACGAGCTGGTGGCCAGCTCCCCTTAGGACAGCTGGGCTGACAAGTGGGGCCCACTGGACACGTGTCAGCTGTGCAAGTGATGAGGTGTCACTGGGCAAATCGGAACTTCCGAGTAGTAGCCGGAAGTTCCGGTTTGTCCCAGTTTAGCAGAAAAAGTTCTTTTTGTTAAAAAAAAGAGTCATCCAACTAGCTAAAATAATTTCATAGATGCTATCAAAAATGCTTATGAATGCTTAATGACATGCTTAATAAGTTGGGTTGATACAGAATTGATGTCCTATCGGGGTTCACCAAATTGCTGAAGAGGCCGTAGTGACTGGGCACTAATTTGCACATCTGTCATTACAGTTTCCAACAACAGAAGCCACCCAAAAAGGGCAAATGATCACGGTACAGACATTACATTTTTCTTAAAAGACTTCATTTATTGATTTTCAAGAGCATTACAGTGAAGTGATATAAGTTTTTGAAAAACAGTATCGGCTTCTGCGCAACCAGATTGAATGCGCATAGCCATCCCTCAAAACACAACATAATACACTTCATAAAAAAAACATAAACACCACAATCAATCCGTAGACTGTATATACCACGACCCAAACTTTATTGGCCAATAAAGTTTATATACGGGAAAATGAGTCGTGGTATAGTCTACATGGCCGATAATTAAGTTTCTGCACGGGAAATGGGTAGTAGTGGTATAGTCCACGGATACTCGCCAACTATTTTGAGACGTTCCGACCCTGGTAGGATCCGATGCCGGGCGCAGCGCGCGGCAGGGATTAGTGATGCTGAGGGTCCGGCCCTCCGGGGCTCAGCCTCTTGGACGCGGCGGCTACGCTGCCGTCGTCTTCCCCAGCCTCGCCACCAGCTGGAACCTGCAGTGCCCCCGCCATTTCCACCTGAGCCTGCAGAGGGCCCGTCACCAATGGCGCCACGGCCACCACAGCCGGCTCTCCTCCGGTCCCCAGCTGCCGTGCCGCGCTGGCGCCCGGAGAGCACAAGAACACTACGGCCGCCACCAGCAGCAATGCGCTCGTGACAACAGCAACGTTGAGGCGCCTCGCCATTAGATCGATCTTGGTGCCGGGATGGAGCTGGCAAGCAGGTTAAGCTCAAGAATCTTTGCTTAGCTAGCTAGCTAGGTTATCACGCGTGAGGTTAATTATGTGGCAACCTTGAGCCGTGTTTGTGTGCTTTGTGTACAAGTGTCAGGTGTGGTACGGGCAATGCAGAGCTTGAGCAGCATTATATATAGGAGGATCGGAGAGGGCGCAATGGCCCATCGTTGCATTTTGCATGAGGGTGAGGCCGATCGACGTGGTCACGAAGGCAAGTTGGCTTTTGTTATACACGCCGCGTCGTCATTGTTTACGTAACTAACGCCCGTCCCTCTCAGTGGACAGTGGGGTGGTCGTGCAGATAAGAGTCTGCGTATGACGCACAGAGGAGACTGCCGATTGGCCCACGCGGTGGTGGTGTGCATGGTGCATGCCATGCTAGCATATGTATATTTTGCGGCGTGTGCTAGATACATTGTGTACTTATTATATGCCAAACGGAGTAGGAATTCAGGTTGTGCTTCGCTGCGAGTTAAATTAAGCTCGTCCTCTGATTGAATGAGCTCGATCGAGTGGGCCCTTTCCCAAGCTGGGTCTGGGGTCCCTCGCAACTCGCAAACGCGGGGATTCGATGACGCCGGATACGGCAGTTGAAGGACGAATCTCTAGGACGGAGCTGCTTGTATTTGAATAGTGTTAGTGCGATCTTCCGCGGTACTACGACCAAACGGCCGGGGAGTTACACAGGCAGAGGTCGGATCACTAAGCCACTGATGAGGGCTTCTCTCCGTAGTGATTGACTGATTGTACGTAGACGACTCAACTATGCTTATTAGTTCTCATGTTAATCATGTTCGATCCCATTTGGAACACCAGAATTATTCCCGTCCTGTTTCATACGGTTATTCTCGTGTTTCATCCATACCGTTTCTCTTCCGCATAACCATCTCTGTCACCCTTCTTCTCCCTCTAACAACATGTACACAGGTTGTGGACTGTGTCTTTTTAGCTAAGCACGTATTTCATTGAGAAGAAAGCAGTTCACAGATACAACTTGGTATAGCCAAACAAAGTTTGACCAACACAAGAGCACATATAACAAAAAGAGAAAAAACTAAAGAGAAGCACAACGAGTTCATAGCAAACAAGCGACCGGGGCTAACGGCCACAACCAATCGACAGAAGATACACGATCGTGTCTATCTCCTACAACTAGAATTGTGACAAAATGGCAGCCAGAAGAGAGTGCCCGTTTCGAGATTATGAAAGGAATATAACTTGCTAAATTTCAATCTTTTATTAGATTATTCACAACAGCTCTTATACATTGTAGCTTGTTTGTCCACGTCGAGTCACACAGCACATGACTTAAATGGTGCTGATGCAGCCATCACTATGAAATGCAGGATGAAGCCAATGATTGGTACTCATGGGTCGAGCGTGCCAAGCCACTCCAGCCGGAGAAAAAAAAATATATAGCTGGCCAGTCAAATCGCATCCCCGGCCCACGTCAGATAAAAAAAAACAAGTATATAAGTGGGACGCAAATACAAAGGTTTGAATCATTGGTTTATACACTCAATTTCATAAGTTACATATATACCAAGTTTAGTTGCGCAACTTTGCAAATAGAAAAAAATACATACTGACAATCATGCCTTCTCTGACATAGTGTCAAATTTTTTAATGCAACTTAGACGGACTAAATAGACCCTAAGTATTTTCTACATGATTCTTTACTTTTTAAATAAAGACATCCAACTTACACCAACTAAACAAGCCCTAAGTATTTTCTACACTTGTAACATCATGGATAGTGAAATGGCATACGGATTTTACCTTACTTGCCTCCTTGAGATATTAAAAGGGAAAAATCCGCGAACTGAGCTGTAGCTCAGCTGGCAAGGTTTCTTGTGGTGGAACCAGCCCACCAGGGTTCGAGTCATCGACTCGGCACTGGTGCTCGCATTTTCCTGGATTTATTCCAGGATTTAACCGGCGCTATTCTTTCAGTTGTAGGCGACGTGCCCCTCGATAGCGAGGCGCCTGTGGTGACTTCGTCAATTTGGAGGATTTGCCGGCCCAGTCTTTCGGAGGTGCTCATAGGGGTAGGGTTGCGTGCGTATGTTTGTAGGGACAAGTGTGCGTCTGTACTGTGTGATTCGCAAAAAAAAAAAAGGAAAAATCCGAGTTACAAAATCCACCTATTGAGAAAGTCCATTTTTTGCCCCGTAACTATAAATTGGACATTAAGAACCATCCCATTGAAACCAAACGGATTTGGTTCTTTGGGTGGTTTTGAAGGTGATTTTCTATTTTGTGAAAATCAAGAAGTGTTTTGGTTTAATTTAAGAAATTCATAAAAAATATTTTAAACCAGAAAAATATGAATATAGGACTAAAATATTTGCAAATATAACATATCTTTTGGTTCTCTATTTATAGTAAAGCAAAAAAGTATAACTGAAATAAATAATTCATATGACTAGGAGTAACGCTCAAAATATTAAGAAAGAAGGTACAAATAATTCCAAATACAGCACAAAAAATGTATGTTACATTCTAAGATAAATATTTGATATGGGTTTCGTATTTTTTTTCTTATTTAAAATGAATTGGTTATGAATATTTTAGACAAAATATTATTTTTAAAAATTTTCGGATAATGGAAAAAACCATCTTTGAAATCGCTCAAAGGATCAAACTTACTCGGTTTTAACTTTCGAATAATCTTATATATCAGTCTTTATAATTCAAGGTTGAAATCAGAATTTTTCACATATTAAAATGACTGCTACACAGTATTCATTCTGCAGTTAGCTGAATGCTTTCTTTGCAAGCCATCGCCTCGACCTCCTAGGCGCTTAGAGATAAATCGCCAATCGCCCTGTTGTTGACATGGCGATTGGCGAGTTATCTCCAATCGCCACATCCCAACATTGCCCGTTTGTTAACCACTGGTGTCAATTTGGACCCATCCTGTTCTGGCGACTTCCATTGCTCCTTCATCTTCTCGAATCTCGACTGTAAAATCGGAAACTACTCCTGTACCCGGGTTTTCTTTCCCTAGCTGGCGCAGCTCTGTCGCAAACTATTCAAGGATTTAATGTTGTTGCCAAACAGAGGACAGTTCCTCCCATAACTCCATAAGCTCTCGAAGAATTTTGCTGCCCCAATTATGGAGACACCCTTTCTAGTTTCTAACATGTGTAATTTCGTCTCGTTTAACCCTGCTCTCCACAGGACGAGTACCTAGCCTTCTGACTATGTGACTACTGACTACCGATACATATAGGATGTATACTCCTTGACTGTATTACTTACAAGCAACATCGAGTTAGTTTGGCCTTCCTGCTCCATGATTGTTAGTTGTTACATGAACGGGGGTGTGTCTCTTAATCAATGTAAACCTGCTGTATAACCGACGAGGAATGAAATGATTGCCTTTACACGCTAAGAAGTGATGAGCTCGTCGCCTTCAATTTTTCCGCATACACGGGCGTCACGCCAGGAATAAACTGAAAACCTAAGTCGTTAAGCTGTGGGCAGATGAGTGCTTCAAACATGTGTGATGCCAAGAATGGACTGAAGACCTAACTCTTTGAAGTTGTGGACTGAAAAGTGCGACCAATTTGGTGCACAGAGACCCAACACTTTCTTGTTGTTTATATCAATGTCTATGTTGATGTACACTTTATCGTTGCTTATATTGATGCCTATGCTGCAGTTCAACCCCAAAAGGAACGAGTGGCAGAAGGAGCTCAAAGATTCCTGGGTAGAAGGTTGCGAGCCACTATAAGCTCATCAACTGACATTGGTAAGAAAAAGGAACTTACCTTGCATCGACTGGTTGATGTATACTACTAGTATAATTCTAGGGTGTCCAAACAGAACATGCGTATGCACCAAAGTAATATGAATTAAGGACGATGAACCCAAAGGCTTCACTATTCTCGGTTTCTGGTTCTGCTGCTCGAAAGTTGAAACTGAGTCATGAAAGAACTAATGGACGATTTTCTGAATAGCAGGGGTTCAAGGTGCTCGGTGGAAGAAACTCAAGAAATGGATCGTGAAACAGGAAAAGTAATGCCAGAAAAACAGGTAAAACACGCCAAATGTAGGTAGAACCCTACTTTCTGATTATTCCAGGGACTAGATTACCCAAGAGCTTATTACTTGTCAAATGAATGACAATGTACAGGATACAAGGACAAGCACAGTGTTTACAAGGATACCTTCATCTCATCGATGGATATTCGACATTGATTATCAGCCCATGCTGGCATGCACGAGTTCCACACTAAGAAATGAGAACATATGCCTTGCAGCAGACTCCTGGACAGAAAGGAGTGTTACACATGCTTAGCGTAAGAACACCTAAAAAATCTTCGCACATACTTATGGCCGTACAGCTCACCTTCAGCCAAGGACATGACTACCATAATCTTGGTTGAACTTTTCATATCTATGTGCATGAAGATGAGCAGACGGCCTTGTATTCCTCAAAGCAAGTTCAATATCTTCTATTGTTACTGGACCAACTTCAGGCAAATCTGCAACATTTTCCACAAAAAGAGTTCTAAAATTCCATTGACTTCATAACAGAAAGAGTAGCAGTTTACTGATAATTTACACTTTAATTAACAAGCACAGAGGCACTATCAAAGAGAAAAGAAAACTCGTATATTTGCGATCTGCTCCACTGTTTATTTTCTATTTTGCAAGCACTAGGTACCATACAGGCAAAATTTTCCTAGAAATTGAATAGAAGTACTCTCTCCATCCCAAAATACTATTCACTTTGGCTTTTCTAGATACATAATTTTTACTATGCATCTAGACATAAGTATATATCTAGGTGCATATCAAAAGGTATGTATCTAGAAAAGCCAAAACAAATAGTATTTTTGGACGGACGGAGTAGGAAATAAAGAGCAATAAGTCTTCAATGGAACTGGTGAGCAGAGTCATTTGTTCTTGTTAACACACACACAGCTGCTTAAAAGAAATAAGAAACCACAAGCTACAGACAGGTCACATACCATCCTCAGGGATCTCTTCTTGGTTGCGCTCGAGGACTGTCATTAACCGTCTTAGGGGCTGCATTGCTGCCTCCTTACACACAAGGCGAATATCAGACCCAGAATATCCTTCACTTTTATCTACAAGAACATCATAGGGAATCTCCATTGTGCCAGGAGTAGATGGCAGGAGCTCTTCAAACATAGCATGTCTCGCATCTGGCTCTGGCAATGGTACTAGAATCTGATTGACAAGTTATGGGAAAAGGTTCCTCCAGATTTGCCATAAACATTCTGGTGGCAGCTGAGATTACAGTTTCTCGAGATCCCCACCAAACAAACATCGTTTAAGACGGTGCCAAAACAATCGGTTGTATCAGAAGTTGTAAAATAACGAGTTTTTGGAAAGCAGTACAAGCAGTCCATTTTTCACGACTACTCATATAGTCATATTGGATAACAAAACGATTTACGAGGGCACTATAAAATTATGCCAGTGGCCATTTGTGCACTGCACACTTGTATAAAGTTCATGATGATCTGCCATGAAGACTCAACAGTCATGCAATTTAAAAAGGGGGAAACACTTCCTCATGCGCTGACCTCCTGCAGTTCAGTGTAACATTATATTCCCCGAATAAGAAATTAAATAGCTATCACACATTCAGAAACTATGAAAAAAATGTGGAAATATGTATGCCATCTGCAAAACAACTAATATCTGAAACACAAGATTGTTTATGAAAGGATACACGCTTCTCCAGCCGACGCAGCATCGCTGCATCCAACTCCCATGGTAAATTTGTGGCCGCTAGAACAAAAACTAATTCATCTGTCTTAGTCAACCCGTCCATCTGCAGCAATAACATCAAAATGTAATGATAAAGAATATTTTATCATGAGTTCAAAGAAGAAAGAAGTTAAGAAAACCAATTTATCGTTAAGAAGATTGCACATTTCACAATGGAAAAAAAAATATCAAACTTTAAACCATGTAAACAATCCAAGAAGCTACCTGTATTAATAGCTCAGTTTTCAGTCGCCGGCTAGCTTCATGTTCACTACGAGCTTCACCACGTTGACTAATAATAGCATCAATTTCATCAAGGAAAATGGTAGATGGTGCATGATGCCTTGCAAGCTCAAATAGGACTTTCACTAGTTTCTCCGAATCACCTGCATCGCCACTATTGGAATAAGCAAAACTTCTGGAAGTGAGATCAGAAAGGAATACTAAATGTATATTCTTCCGTAATGTGAACGGAAAGCATGGAAGTAATAATATCATTGAGGAGTGTGTGTTGCACTTCGTGCAATCAATTAGTAAGCACCTGGCAACCAGCTATGTGGCACAAATAATTAATACCAGACTCTGGAGGAGCATTAGCATGGTAGGATGCAATGTAACGACGAATTTGACAACCATGTCCACGAAAGATCTAAAGTGCCACATAGTGCGACAGTTAGGTACAAAAAGGTGGCCGAAGATGGTGCAAATACATGCCATGGAACATAAACAGCATGTTTGTTTCACAGCGCGAACCAGTCCAGAGTCGTCTGATCCTAAATCTGAGGCTCATCAAGGTATTTGGCTCACATCATGAGACAAACCGGTCCGTCACAAGGTCATCCCATGTATCCTAATTCATTAGAAGATATCCAGGACTAACGTGTTCTGCCAAAATCATCGGGCGACACTGTCCTCGACCAGCGAAGGAACAACTGAGGCTAACAAGATCATCGCAGGTTGGATCAACTGATCCTGGATGTAGTCACCCCTCAATCCAAATATGCTGATTTTTATTTGAAGGCAAAGGGAAACAAGTTAGCATCTTTGAAGAAAATCATTGGGACACTATGATATTTAAGAACAGCTCTCAAGTGGGCCGCATAGGAGGTCCTGCATTGGCATGTGAATACACGTATACAGCAGCAGCAGAATACACAAACAAGAAAGGAAACATAGCAAGGTTTATCCGTATCCTAGTCCTCTTGGTTGCATATTGTACTGTTGAGGAAAATCAAATCCATTTACAATCACGTTCGAGTTTCGGTTCCACAACTATGCACAGAACAAGTGTTCAATTTCATAGGAGGATAAAATTTCAAAAGTTACATTATGTCTGTCTGAGTGGACCTAAACGTTTATGTCAAAGAAATGTCCCTATAACAGAGGAAAAAGGTTACAGCTTATAGCAAATTTGCAGCAACAATATGGGGCAATAGCAGAAATACATAAACTAATGCTGCTAACATGGAACATACAGATCAATGCATGCGCACAGACCAGAAAAAAAAATATGTCAACAGATAAAAAAACACAGTGGCATACCACGCCATTTGCTCACAATTGATGATGCAGAAATGTTGAAAAATGTAGTTTTGCATTCAGTGGCCACAGCTTTTGCAAGCATCGTCTGAAACAAAATAATTTGAGGAGGTTATAACAATTGGACTTGATAATGATCAGCAATTGGCAGAAATATTACAGAGGATGAGGAAACAACTGAAAGAAACCAGTGTATAGCCAATTGATGTTAACAAGCGGCATTACCTTTTTTCAGTAATTCAGAGTAAGACAAAAGAAATACTGACAGAGGAGTAACAGATCGACTGCCACTAATTTCAGGTAACAATTCCAGGTGTAAGGAAGCTTGGCTTTAGCCACCAACTTAAAGGTTTTCACCATCTTACAAGTTCGGCAACTTTGATATTTATGTGATTAGCTATATTTGGTTGTTTACTCAGATACTACAGATCCACGGTGAGAAGTTAGTTGTGCGAGTCTTTTAAAACCCCCTCCCCCCATCCCACAAGCAGATTAACTCTAGAGGAACATGGACAGGCTTAGCAACTTTCAAGTAATTGTCAAAAAGGAAATACAAAGATTTTTGTAAAGTGCGAACCTTTCCCGTCCCAGGTGGACCGAATAGTAATATACCTTTCCAAGGTGATAATAGCCCTGTGAAGTACCTGGGAATAAAATGCAAGTTAGAACACAGTGTTTAGCTGGTACATCTGGATGTGAGCTAACTTGAATGACGTCAATTGAATGTGATTAATAAGCACAGAAGAAAAATATCCAATAGGACAACAAATGGTTGAAAAAAAATTTGGGCATACAAAAGAAATTCTTAAGACATTCGGGATGATAAACCTTATATGTGTTACCCCGACATTCGGGATGATAAACACTCCTTTCAAAAGCAGACAGAGTGAATATTACTGTTGGATTGTTTAAATACTTACTCTAATAAAGATTAATATTGCTCACAATAAATTCCTTACTTTGTATATAGTAACTAAACTATTCAAGTAGGAAAATAAATTAACCAAGTGCCAATCGCAATTCATTGCTTGACGGAGTTGAGCTATTGAATTGGTAGAAATGGAATGCAAATGTGAAAAGTCACGTGACACAAAATAATTAAACAAATTTCTGAGACATGAATATCTCAGACTACACAAGTACAAACATATTGTGTAACAAAATATGTTAAGAAGTATAAAAGTTATTTGCTTAACATTGAATCTAAAGTATAGCCAAACAAATATTAAAATAAAAAACATCTACTTGGTACTGCAGGACATCTGAGTCTTTTTATTTCGTTAACTATTTTCTAGGTTGTAGACAACAGATAATATATCTCACTGAGAAAACAAGCCTACTTGGGATATTTAATGGGCATGACAACTGCTTCTTTGAGAAGCCGCTTTGCATTCTCCAGACCTTTTATGCTTTCCCATTTGACATCTGGACTCCCACGAATTATATCCCTGTAGGCATTGGACAAGGAAGCAATAGTAACAACAATCTAAAATACATTACAGTGCCACATGAACAATGCCCCGTGTGGATTTTTTTTATGCAATGTTACCTCAACAATGTTTCGGCTAAGTTGCGCATTTCTGCAGATTCAAATGAAGGAAGTAGAGGCTTCTGTCTGCAACCATCGTATATCCCATCATCACGAGCGTATGAAAAGAAGGAAAACACATATGCATGACAAGCAAAATACAGAGGACTGGCAGGTTATATTTCACCCCAAAATAATAAAGCAATTCTTAAAAAATAACAATTGAGTCAAGGGGAAAAATCAGCCAAAAAAATCCTGCAAATTAAAAAATCAGCTAAAAAAGTAGGTATGGAGTCCTAATCAAACAACAACCTTCCAACTAAAAGCTCTAACTATTTATAAATATTTATCATCACCTAGTAGCATAAGTTGAAGGAATAAAATGATTAGTTGTTGTTGTTGCAATTTGATCTCTAAAATAGGAACACAATTCATCAGGGACACCGAGCATCCAAAACGATATAATTTTCTTCCTTTAAGCTAAACGGAAAATAGTGGTCAACATGCGAAGCATTGAAGTAGAATGCTGGCTTTTGAAACCCATCTTAGCTGAATTGAAATCGCACAAATGCTATAATAGAGTTTTGAGCAAATTTGGCCACACTAACTGATTACCAATTGCTGAACAGAGTCACAGATGGAACCTAGATAGCGTTAGAATATCATTTCAGTAGTTCAGATGAAAAACTGCGTAGTCAAACCCTCGGTACTGTAGACCCAAGTAAGCAGCAGGTCTTACGGTGGCCCATCCTCTATAGCCCCATTGCGCACCTCCACCTTCCTCTCCTGCGAATCCAAACCAGGGAAGCAAATAGGTACAGAATTCTCCAAGACGACCAACCAAAACCATCATCAACAAATGCAGCAACGCGTAGGGAGAGTCGAGGCAGGGAAGCCGACGCACCATACGCTCGAATTGCTCGAACACGGCGAGGTCCGCGCCGCCGTTGGCGCGTGACACGGCGAGGCGGCTGGCCAGCTGGTCGGATCCGAGCGGCGGGGGGCCATGGTAGCCGTCGTCGTCGCCGTCGCCCGCGGGCTCGTGGCGGATGCCGAGGCCCACCTCGTAGTACACCTCGAAGTCCTGCGGGGGGCAGACCAACCGATCGCGCCACGGGATCTCAGCTACATGGATTGGGGGGAGCGGGAGTGACACGAGAAGCAGAGGTCAGTGAGTCACCTCGAAGGTCCAGCGCGTGATGGAAGGCTCGCCGTCGTCGGCCATCGAGACCCGCGCGCGCGACGCGTGAGGGTGGTGCCGCCGCCGCAAGCACGCACCCACGCGACGCGACGCGACGCGAGCTCTCCGGAAGGCGGAAGCAGCGCGGTGGAGTTGGAGGGAGGGAGGGTGGACAGCAGAAGGGTGCGGTGCGGCGGACGTGCGGTTGGGCTGATCGGCTTAGGAAAGGGAATAAACAACAGACAAAACAGCCGGGACAGCGGGGCGGCAATGGAATCTGCGCTGCCACTCTGGTCTTCAAGGCCCGGACGCACGGGACGGGTCGACGCGTCGACGGCCACGGAAACGGGGATCAGTTTCGCCGTTACCCCGCCGCTGTGACTGACAGCGGGTGCCGGGATAGATGACTCCAGTAGGACGGCCAGCTTTTCACCGCGGACGTGTTGTCACGCTGCTGCACTGCACTGCATGTCTGTAGCTTTCGATGTCCACGATTTCAACGTGGCGTCAATTCGGCTCTGACCTGACCGCTCAGCAGTCAGCAACGGTGTTTCACCCTGACTTTTTCTGTAGCTGTTAAACCCCTCAACCCCCGAGATCGTCGCGTACCGACAAGATTGTGACAGCGGGGCCGGGCCATGAGCTGGCAACGGAACTGTGATGCCGTGACGCAGGCGGTGTTCGCTGTGTTATTGGAAGTAAAAGTACTTTTTCGAGATGAATAGTGCATTGGGAAGCGTGTTCTGCGAGTGAGATGAATCAAAAAAAACTTGTTGGAGAAGTATTTTTTACTGAATCTGAACACAGCTTAAAAACACTAGTGGGAGTGTTCGGATGGCTGTAAGGCAGCCAGCGCTGGCTGCATGTCAGAGGGGCTGACAGGTGGGCGCCAGCCGAACAGTGCCACTGTACGGCAATGACCCTGTTTTTTTTTTAAAAAAAAAGAGGAGGAGAAAGCGATACAACTTTAATTCTTCCAAAAAAAATTGACAGGAAATAATTCATTGGTTGCCGTTCACTTTAGCCATTCTCAACGCGTGAAAATTTCTGGTTAAGGTCAACGTTTTTATAATGTGGCAAGAGTAATAAAGCGAGAGGTAAAATAAGTGTTATAGGATGAAAAAGAAAAACATGTTTGCATCTTGTCTGAGAAGCAGAATTGGCAGAAGCCTTGGCGTCCGATGTGCATTAAAATTCATCTTTGGTCAACACTGGAAGAAGGTGATTATTGCTTCACGCTGCTTAAATGGGTTGTGTTTAGATGCAAAAGATCTTTTGCACTTACTATTCATTCCCCTCACAGAACACGCATCCCTAAAAATTCCTTTTTCACCTTTCCTATTCATCCCCCTCACATAACACGCATCCCAGAAACAAAAGATCTTTTCCCTTCATCAACTAAACACAGCTGTGCGAAAGCTCATGGCAAAAGGAATGGACAGGTCATACATGGAGCAATCGTTCAAGACATCAAAAAGAGGGCAGCCAAACATCAGGCAGCTCAAATCCTGGCTAGGTCGGCTAATCAGACAGCTACAGTTCAATTTGGCAGCCTTGTATAGTTGGAGAAAGTTGGAGGTGTGAATAGTACATTGGTAAGCCTGTCTGTGAGAGAAGATGTGACTTGATGTGACTGGAAAGTTGATGAAAATTAGCGAGCTAAACAAGGCCTAGCCCCGAGTCGATTCGGTCTTTGCTTTGTAATGAACCGTTAAATTAATTAATGCAAGTACTGTGCGTATTGCAAGCTTTACATCAGGCCTTCTCCAATGGCTATCTCTTAGCTAGCTCTTAAATTGTTTAATCGATGAATAGTGTCAAAACAATACAAAATTAGATTGACTATTTGCAAATGGGTTGGCTCTTTACTAGCTCTTAGCCGTCTCTTATGCATTGAAGAGTGCACAAGTGATGTGACCGGCTCTTGAACAAGAGCCGGTCACCGGCTCTCGAACAAGAGCCGGTCACATCAAGAGTTGCTCTCTTTAATGAATAAAAAATGCTATGAGACGGCTAGGGCTAAGAGCTAACACATTGTACTTTTTTTTGCACTGTTTTAACACTGTTGATTGATTAAACAATTTAAGAGTCAATAAATAGTGCACCATTGGATACTCCAAGGCCTCGTACGGAGTACCTAGATGTTCGATGCTATGGAATAAGAATTCCTTTTTAATATAAGCACTCCTTTATTGTGCATGCCTTAAAAGACTTGCCATAGTACATGTAATAGAATTGCAACTACCAGAAAAGTCGATTTTCCCGTGTGCTATAAACACAGGGGAAAGACACAGCTTCCTAGTGTGTAGAACTATAAAGCACACGGGAATAGGTACTAGGGAACCATTACACGGGAAAGGAAAGTTTCAGCTTATTACCGTACAACATAAGCGTCTTTCCATTAGTATATTATAGTTACCACATGACTTCAATATGACTTGTTACTAGTCACACAAGTCTTTATTTGTGCATGCACCTTCTTTGACCATTTATCGATGGAGCGGCAGATTTGATGTTTCTTAAGGACAGCATGTGTTTGGGAGCAGCGGTGGAAGGCACGGTCCGCACGCACGTGGAGCAGGCTGCAGCGATATGGGCGGCTTCTCCTCACCAATGTTTGGGAGCATGGCTGTAAAACATGACACACAAAAAAAAGCAATTACTGACACAGACAAAAAAACATGTTCGGTTAGATCTCATCAAGAATGCACAGAATGGTGTTGGCTTTGAATAAAATGGATTAACCCCATGGGAATAAGTTCTATTTTCCCGAATTGTTTAACCAATTTATTAAAAAACAAGAGACGGAAACAAAAGTACAAATAAAACTATTCAGAATTCAAACTCACAGCGACGGCCTTCACAGGTGAAGCTGCTAAGCATGATCACCATCATGGTCAGCACCAAGACTCGAGTAAACACAATCAAACCACAAGCTTTAAGCTTAGCTCCACCTGACGATGGTAACGAGGCCATAGCTAATCTCCCAACTTTCCCTGCAAATGGCAAGCTAGCTGAAGCAGAGTCTGGATACACCATTCACCAGATGTGTGCCCTTGCTTCACAACTTGGGGGTCTCGAGCTTTATATAGGCTCCATATCCTAAAGGGGTCATGAAGAGTACTGCTGGTTAGTACCAGTCAGTTTGATCTATTCTCTCCGTCCTTAATTTTTCTTGTTTTTAAAATAACAACTTGATCAAATATAAAAAAATACATTATGATTTATGATACAAATTAAATATTATTAGACATATATTTGAATATAGTTTTTTATAGAATTTATTTGAAGATCCAAATATTTCACGTATTTTCTATAAATTCAGTCAAACTTGCGGCATGAACACGCCAAACGACACTTATTTAGACGGAGAGGGCACTTCTCAAACACAAGATTTTTTTTCACATGAGCTTCAGTATAAAAATTTCAGTGCATGCATGTAGCTAAAGAAGTGGAGATCATTTGATCAAGCTCGCAAGAACATATAAAAATATCTTTCTCTGGACATGCATGTCGGCATGTAGCTACTAGACCGAAAACTATCTTACCAGCTGTGTGCTGGCTGCTCATCCTGCATAGAAATTTCTGTGCAAACTATATTGTTCAATAGCGCTAGTCCTGCTACAAAATATCTAGCGCTAATCCCTATCCTTTTGTCGTTTTTCTATTTTTTCTAGCGTTAGTCTTTTTTCACTCGATTTTTTTTGTCTTTTCTCACTCGCTTTTTCCCTTCTCATCATACAGAATATTTTTTTCCGTAGTGTTAGTCCCTTCTCATCATAAAGTCTTACAGTTTTTTGTCATTTTCTATTTTTTTTTTGTAGCGGTAGTCGCTTTTCAATCAATTTTTCTTTTTGTCTATCTTTTTCCTAGCGTTAGTTCCTTCTCTTCATGCAGAATATTAAGTGAATATGCTGTTAAATATCTTGCGACTTGCGTGAGTCTGTCAATAGCTTTTTGTCCTTTCTCTTTTTTTTTAAATCGTTCGAGCGTTTTTTAATATGTTTTGTTATTTATATGTTTGCAAGCTGCGATGAGGGTGTGGCTGCTGTAGTGGGCATCATTCTTTTTTCTTTGCAAACTGAACACAACACAACAAGACAGAACACAGATATAGACACTCACAAATACGCACAAATACTTACCCTAATAAACACATGTAAAAGCACATTATAATGTCGATTCTTTCCATATG
Organism: Digitaria exilis; assembly: GCA_015342445.1. Taxonomy (NCBI): domain Eukaryota; kingdom Viridiplantae; phylum Streptophyta; class Magnoliopsida; order Poales; family Poaceae; genus Digitaria; species Digitaria exilis. The sequence goes on from JACEFO010001882.1 coordinate 1,407,987, forward strand.
GCACGTGAAATTGCTACACCTTGAGACCTGGAATTTCACATACCATCTAGAAAGAAACGGACATTATAATTGGCGCTGAGCTACTGGTGATGATTATTTCCGGAAATAAGTACTTCGTCCGTGCTGAGTCCAGGGGTACTTAAAGACGGCGTCGCCGCGTCCGTGAACAAGCTTCCTGTCCTTGATCTGTACTTGGAGGCAAGTTATTGGCATGAAGTTATGTTCAATAATGATGCAGGTGCAGTTAATTGGATGGATATCATAGTCGTGGCTTCTGCTGATTACCTGCAAGTTTGTTTTTGGTGAACAATGGAATGGGAGCTCCATTTATCTCAGGGATGGATTTGAGGCCACTGAAGAACAATCTTTATTCACAGGTAAATGCTAGCCAATCTCTTGTGTTGATCAATTCTAATAGGTTCAACATGGGACCCACGCACAGTCAATTCGATAGTCAAGTGAGTTTCAGATTGTTATTGTCGGTTGATAAACCAAGATGCCCCAAATTTACCTTTTTCGGTCAAAAAAGGTATTCGTTGGATCCCCATGATCGGATCTGGGCTAAATATGACTCGATCCAAGATGGACTGAGGCTGTGTTTAGATTCACAGAAAAGTACTTCTTCAACTAGTTTTTCCTATTCATCCTACTCACAGAACACGCTTTCTAATGCACTATTCATCTAGTAAAAGTACTTTTCACTCCCAATCTAAACGCAGCCTGAGGCCGTGTTCAGATTCCAAACTATTCACTATTCATTTCAACTTTTCACTGTTTCTCTCTCACAAAACACGTTTCCCAGCGAATGCTACAGCGTTTTTCTTGTGCTACAGTGTTTTTTCCTACAATCTAAACACACCCTGAGATATCTGCAACATCCTGTGCCATCTGATGTGTATGATGTGCCATCTGCTGTCATGCAAAGTGCTGCAACACCAAAAAATAGATCTCTCATGGGGCCCATCCGATCCCTCAGTGAATATCAGCTCCATATACTTCTGTGTATATATGTCCTACTTTGCTGAGTTGCAGGATGTACCAAGCAATGCACTGCAGAAGTTTGAGATCATTGTCAATAATGGTACATGGACTATTTGCCCATTCCTTTTGTGGAATTGTACAGGGACTGGCAAAGTATAGCTATAGAGATGTACTTTAAGATCCTATGGAGATGTACCGTGTCACTTGTTGCTAGGAAAAATGCGACACTTCTACCAATTCCCAATGCTATGGAGATGTACTTGACAAAACCAATAAGTGACACGGCAACAGACCTGAAGGTGGTATGATTTAACAATGTACTCTCCATTTCTATATAATTATCTTTTTCTCACTTCAAGAGTAATAACTGACTAAATATTTTTTTAAAAAAATATACATATTTGCGATACAAAATTTATATCATTAGATAGATATTTAAATCCAGTTCTATTAAATTTATTTGGATATATAAATGCTGCACATGTTTTCTACTGATCTAGTCAAACTTGTGGCACGAATACCAAAAACAACATATATTTAGGAATGGAGGGAATATGCTTTTAGTATAATGCGTATGTCTTACCATTAATTAACATTGATATGCTGAGTTTTCTTAGTTTTGCAGTATTTGAGGTAATACAACCAATTGTATGTAATTGTCTCTGTTGCAGTATTTGAGGTAATATAACCAACTATATGTAATTTTGTTGTAATTAAATCTCAATATGTTGCTCACTTCATCAGTGGGTACAGATCCATTGGATTTATGTTTCTCACCTCATCAAGAGATAATGGCAACAAAATGACTTTTGTATGAATTCTACATAATGACAACAAAAGGCTAGTTCTTTCTGTTAATTTATTCAACTTCTATATAACATGTCAGATATGTACAACACATGAAAAAACCCAATAAGACAGCCATTGGACTAGGCTGGGCTACTTAAATAATTAAAACATCCGACATGAACAAAATGACATTCATCTCATTTTAATTAAAGATAATCAATCCACATCCAAGCTACTAACAACATTAATCAATAATAAGACTATTAAAGGCAAAAAGGAATTTGGAGAAGCCACCGTACCATTCAGAGGTTCAAGGAGACGGCTGAACTGGGAAGGATGCACCATGAGCTGTTGCTTACCACCATGGATCTGTGGCGTGAGCACCAAATGTAGGAGTAGGAATACCATCTGCTGCTGGAGCATGCTTTAGCTAGACGAGCCAATTTTTGTTCATAATTGAATGTTTCAACGATCTTTTGCGATTATTATTGCATAAGTTGAGTACAGTTGATGAGTGTTCGGTAATCTGTTTGGTTGTGTTGTTGCTCTGTAATCTGTACAATATTGGTTGTGGGATAACCATCGAGGGTGTTCAGCTGGCTGGCTACAGCTAGCAGCAGCAGCGACAACAATAGTAGCCACAGCTGTAGCGGCTAGCAACACCAGCTGGCGTAGCACAGCGAACACCCTGATCGTATCGTCTGCAGAGTTGCATTTCTCAGACCAGTAGATCTCCCAGAGCTATTCTTGTTGTATGATTGTATCTTGTTTCTCTAGGAATCCGAAGAGAACATTTGGCCCCTTGTAAACGCCATTGTTGACAAACGACGACAACACAGTGGTAAATTCACAATGGGAGGACGGAATCAAAATCCCATGGCATACACCTAGTCCTAGATGATGGACCAGCATACATAATAGAACTAATGCGGCTTCTGCAAAAAAATGTTTGTATCATAGAGCATCTCCAGTGGACTCGCCATCGAGCCCGACATCGCTACTTTTACCGATCCCGCACAAAATCAAGCTCTCCAGCAAACTCGCCACAAGCATCGCTATCACTGTAGGCTATCGTGAGGCATCGAGCAGCCAAATTCGCCACGGTATCCTCCATGATGAATCTAACAAACAGGTCCCTCTGTTCATACATGAATCTTTGCTGAGATCATTCTTTTTCCTCTCTTTCATAAATTCAAAAGGTCACTATATCATCATGCCAATTTTTGTGCAATAGAACAAACAATATAGAACCAATTTTAACTAGGTTCAACTCAAAATCTTTTATATATTTTAAATTAAAATTCCCCAAACTTGAACTCTTTTTCTTGTTGTTTGAACTTAGGGCACTAATTTAATTTCAAAAAAATGAGGCAAAAACATTTTAATTCATGTTCAGTCGAATAATAATAAAATGTAGGGCACTGAGATTTAAAGGATGGGATTTAGCTAGTCTGTTGGAGTGCTAAGTGATGTGAAGGAAATTTTTTGGAGTGGATAGCCAAATGAAGATATTGAGTTAGATTTAGCTAGTCTGCTAGAGATGTTCTTACATGTACCCTATAAAAAAAATTGTATGGAACTATTTTATTTATAAATTAAAATTTTCTTGCTTGCGTAGCCTTTCGAAAACCGGAAACAGGATGATGAAACCCGCCGTATAAGAATGATTTGAATGGCCTTTCGCTTCAGTCCTGGGGCGTAACGAAGAAATAAAAAGAAAAAGTGACATAGGCAAGCTGCGTCGCCATCGCACGGTCGCACCACCTGACCACGTTTCGTTGACTTCCCACGCGTTGCTTCTGGCCACATACAAACCGAAAAGCGTGGCTTTATCAAGGGGCGCTCAGCTAATCGCTTGCTACCGCTCAGCCAATCGTGGCTTTAACAACGTCTAGCGTGGATACTCATGTCGATAGTGTCGGTGCCTGATTTGGTCGCACCGGCACCGACGAGTGATTGCGGTGCTCACCACTCGTTTTCCTGATGGCGAGAGTGAGAGACAAGGGTTTTATCCTGGTTCCGGCCACGGGGCCGTACGTCCAGCAGTGGTGCGATGCACCTGGTTACGTGTTGCTTGTAGTAGGGGTTTACAAGCAAGGTGGGAGAAGGAGATAAGCTCCTAAGTCCCAGGCTATGGTGTGTGGGTGCGTATGAGACTTGTGTTCTCTGCGTGTCTTCGTGCTCTTCTCGTTCCCTCTCTTTCGCATGGGCTTCCCTTCCCCTTTTATAGACCAAGGGGAGCGGGGTGCGAGTACATGTGTTTGTCGGTAAGTGCACTGTTCGTCCATGCCGCGTACTGTGCGCGAGCGGGAATCGCGCCTTCCAACTCCGCTGACGACATGGCAGGGGCTGACGTATCGTCCTTCCTTCTCGTGACAGTTCACGGCGTCGAGGGTAGGTAACTTGCGTACGGGGTCCAATTCGAGCCTCCGTGGCCTCCTTCGAGGTTGCCTTCGAGGGTGGCAGCGTGTCCGGCGGGGGGTAAAGTCAAAGGAGTGGTTGGCATAGTGCTGCTGGCAGGGTCAGGTCTGGCGCGCAGCATGGCGCTCAGAGTCCACTGTTGCGAGTGGATTTGACCGATGTCCTCTCCGGGAGTAGGTGATGGCGTGGAGCAGTGATCCCTGCTTTTTGACCGCGTCGTGACGACTCTGGTGAACCGCGGTGGGTTGGGCGCTGTTCCCGTCGAGGCCGACTCGAGCTTGGATCGCAAGCTCGAGTTCGCCAAGCCTCGAACGAGACGGAAACTACCCGCTCGAGGGTAGGGGTCGCCCTCGAGGCTGCTGAGCCTCGAACGAGACGGAAACTACCCGCTCGAGGGTGAGGGTCGAGGCCGCCGAGCCTCGATCGAGACGGAAACCACCCGCTCGAGGGTGAGGGTCGAGGCCGCCGAGCCTCGATCGAGACGGAAACCACCCGCTCGAGGGTGGTCGTTTACCTCGATGGCGGGCCTTTGCTGGGCTGTTGAGCCAGGTCAATGTCGTTGCGGGCCTTGATGCCAAGTAGTTTTGGGCCTAGATTGGGGTACCCCTTTTGTAGGTACCCGACAGTAGCCCCCGAGCCTTCGCAGGGATGAGGTTTAATCCTGCGAAGGCTGGAGTTCGCCGAGGCTTTCGAGGCCTTCATGTCTTCGTGGGTTTCGAGAATCCGTGGGGGCGCGCTAGCGCACCCGCGGGTGTAGCCCCCGAGGCCTTTGGAGAGTGGTTGTTACTCTCCCAAGGTCTCATCACCTAAGGTGAAGAGCACCCGCGGCTTCCTCAGTCGTGGGTTTGTCCACCGTGCCCGAGGTAGGGGGATTTTCGAGCTTTCTACGTGCCTCGAGCTCCCCGTTCGAGGGTGCTGAGGAGGAGGCGACCCATGCTTCCCTCGGTGGGATCGAGCCATGGGTGCCTGGTTGAGCTGTTAACGGGTGGTTCGAGCGGACGTCCATACCCCATTCGATAAGGGTAGGCTCGTGGTCACAGGACACGCCCGTAGAAGCCTTTCGCAAAGTATGCTAGATGGGACTCGACCTCATTCGATAGAGGTCGAGGGCTCGATGCTCCCCCTCGAGGGGTCCCTCGATCTAGGCACTTTGCCCGGCCTCGAACATAATCGGCTGGCTCCCTCGAGCGTTCGAGCTTCGAGGGTACCGTCGATTATCCCTGACTCGGTTGATCTGAGACCCTTGTCGAAACCCTTCGTAGGCCCAAGGTTCGAACCCATGATTAGTAGAACAATGACTTCCTCCCTTCGAGGGGGAAGCCTTGAGCGTTCTCTCCGCATGTTCCGCTCCGCGCGGTGTGGCCGATGTGGGGAGGAACACGGTCGTGTGGATTTGTCCACAGCACTAGGAGCCCCCGAGCCTCGTTTGGCTCGAGATGTCCCAAATATTTCTTCGTTCCTCGGGATCCCTTTCTAGGGACTGAGGAGGAGGCGATCCATGCTACCCACGATTGGGATCGAGCCATGGATGCCTGGGTGAGCTGATAGCGGGTAGTTCGAGCGGACGTCCATGCCCCGTTCGATGAGGGTAGGCTCGTGGTCATAGGACACGCCCGTAAAAGCTTTTCGCAAAGGTATGCTAGATGGGACTCGACCTCATTCGATAGAGGTCGAGGGCTCGATGCTCCCCCTCGAGGGGTCCCTCGATCTAGGCACTTTGCCTGGCCTCGAACATAACCGATTGGCTTCCTCGAGCGCTCGAGCTTCGAGGGTACCGTCGATTATCCCTGGCTCGGTTGATCTAGGGCCCCTGTCGAAACCCTTCGGAGGTGCAGAGTTCGAACCCCTGATCAGTAGAACGAAGGCCGCCCTTTCAAGGGTTGGTGTGTTGAACGTACCTTCCACCTCTTCGTGCGGGGTCATGATGACCGTTAGGGCAGTTACTGCGACTTCGTGGGGGAGTGCGCGCGCCTTTTCAGGCGTGGCGTGGGCGAAGTGACCGCACGACTGCCCTGACGGCGGTAGAGCGTCCTTTCCCGGGCGAAGATGGCGGCGGCTGGGATGACCTTGATGGTTGAAGCGGACCCTGAAAGCCTCGAGACATCGAGCCCGAGTATAAATAGTAGTTTAGAGACTTGCGTTTCCTGATGTAAGAACAATTCGTTTGTTTTCATACATCCTACTTATTTTCGTTAAACATCGTTTGTATCGTTAAACGAGTTTTATTTGCATGCGACATCTCTGCGATGCACGTCGTGTCGAATGCATGTGCCTCGAAAGGAAGTCGCCACTAGGATCGATCGTACGTGAATGACTTAGGCGGAGGGAAGTGAGGTGCTGCCATAGCCTCGAGGCGTAGGCGAGCATTCGGCTCAGGCGACCCTGCCCTTGTCCGTTTCACGCCTAGTGTCTTCCCTTCGAGGGTTGCAAAAGAGCACTTGGCGATACGCTCGAGATATCACAAGAGTTTCGAAAAACGAGTTTTATTTTCAAGCGGTATCTCTGCGATGCACGTTGTGTCGAATGCATGCGCCTTGAAAGGAAGTAGCCACTAGGATCGATCGTACGTGAATGACTTAGGCGGAGGGAAGTGAGGTGCTGCCGTAGCCTCGAGGCGTAGGCGAGCACTCGGCTCAGGCGACCCTGCCCTTGTCCGTTTCACGCCTAGTGTCTTCCCTTCGAGGGTTGCAAAAGAGCACTTGGCGATACGCTCGAGATATCACAAGAATTTCATAAAAGTATTGGCTTTTTCGGGGGTTCGTCCCCATTGCGGCCCTCGAGGGAGGGATGGTCCTAGCGAGGGTAGGACCAAACCTCACTCAAGTATGAGTGGACTCGAGTCCACTTGATTTGTTCACAACTTGCGAGAGCTAAGCCAAATACTTAAACAAGAGTTTGTACAATCGAAAGTATGTACAAAAAGGGTTCGAGGGGCTGAAGCCGCTCTAGGGGCATAAGCAACTTAGCTGTTGGATGTCGCAGGTGTTCGCGAGGATTTCCGTCGGCGGTGGGTCGTCCCATGCTGAAGAACACGTCGTCGGCATCAAAGACTCTCCTCCACATGGAAGGCCTCGAGGCCCCTTGTGGCTGAGGTCCACTGCGGGGACTTCGTTCGCCATTGTTGCCTTTCTCGCGAGGGGTTCGATACTTTTTCCCCTTATTGCCTTGATTTTACTTCCTCGAGGGCTTCCTTGGCTTGCTGCCCTCCGCGGGCGTCTCTTCGGGGCGCTTTCCCTTCTTGCCGTTGAAGATGGCGTTCGCCGCCTCCTCCCCCGAAGCGTACTTGGAGGCTACCTCGAATAGCCGGTTCGCGTCGGGGGGAGGGTCCCTCCCCAACTTGGACACCAAGCTATAGCATGTGGTGCTCTCGAGGAAGAAGTGGATGATCTGATGGTCGGTGATGTCGGGCAGCTCGGTGCAACGCTTGGAGAAGCGCCGGATGAAGTCCCTCAGGGATTCACCGGGCTTTTGCCTGCACCCTCGAAGGTCCCACGTGTTCCCAGGGCGCACGTAGGTGCCCTGGAAATTTCCCACGAAGGTCTCGACCAGGTCGTCCCAGTCGCGGATCCGGTTCGGGGGCAGGTGCTCGAGCCATGTCCGCGCGGAATCCGCCAGGTGGAGTGGCAGATTGCGGATGATCATGGCGTCGTCTGTGGCGCCGCCGAGCTGGCACGCTAGGCGGTAGTCGTTGAGCCATACCCTGGGGTCAGTTTCCCCAGAGTACTTGGTGATGGTGGTAGGCTGTCGGAAACGAGGGGGAATCGGAGCGGTGCGGATGTTACGACTGAACACGTGCGTTCCCGCCGGTTCCGAGACCGCATCCCGGTTCCACCGAACGTCGGTCCGCCCGCGTTGGTGGGCCCGGGCTCCCTCTCGCTGCCTTATATGATTCAGGGTGTTGCGAGCATCGCCATCGCCGACCGCGCCTCGGGTGTCCCGGAGGCGTGACCTCGCGGGCACCCTCGCTGGAAGCGTTCGTGCTTCGGGCGTACGTGGCTCGTTGGCGTGGCGCTGCGCCGAGTTACGGCAGGAGTCGCCGCGGGACTGGGCTCGCGCCCTGCCGTTAGGCCAGGGTGAGCGTACCGATGACTCCCCTCCTCGTTCGCCCTTCGAGGCTGCGGAGCGTCGAAGGCGGGAGGCTGAGCTCTCGGCATGCTGTCGGGCAGCATGCTCGACCAGCTTTTGAGCCTCGAGGTGCAGTTTTCGCCCTTCGGGGGTGGCTGCCTCGGGCATGGCTCGGAGCAGCGCGGCCGCCGCGATGAGCTTCTGGCTTGTTCTGGGAGCGAGCTCGTCATCTTTGCCTTCGGCAAGGATGCGGGCCTGAGCCACTCGCCCCGCGTGTCGTGGGTTCGTGGCGTGCTCGTCGCCTCGCTTGCCCGGCTCGCGGTCGGAGCGCGTCGGTGGCGAGACGTCACCGCTAACTCGTGGTAGGCGGCGCGGATCTCGCTCGTCCTCGGAAGGAGAGTGATCCGATGGGTCCGATGGCTGCGCGCCTATCGGATCCATGCCATCGTCGTTCCCCTGGTCGTCACCCCTGCCGTCGTCGTCCGACGTCGACTCCTCGCTGGCTTGTCCGTCGTTGATGACGAAACACTCCCTGGTTGGGTCATACTCATCATCGGAATACTCGAAGCAGTAATCCGCCGCTGTTTGAAAGGCAATAAAGGCCTCTGGGTCGCGGAGACCCGAGTAGTCCCAACCGGGGTGTCTACGCATAAACGCGTGTCCATCATCGGACTCCGTGCGAGAATCGCCGGGCAATGGATCGGCGAAGTATTGCTTGGAGACTGGGTGACAACCAGGTTGGTTGCCGTTCGCACTCATGGCAGTGCGGATGAAGGAGGCGTACGCATCCGCGGAGGTGCGTAGCCCGTAGGGATAGGAGTGCGCCGTCGTAGCGCGTGGCGCAGCCATGGGCCCTAGGAGGAAGGGAGCAGCCCTCTCCTGTGCTCCTGACCGCAAAACGTCCCCTTCCCTTGTGGGATGGGGGTTACTGACGTCGGCGACACGCCTTGCGGTGCGTGCTCGTCGTGCGCGAGGTCCGGGACGACTCCGCCGTCGCGGTGCCGCCGGAAGCTGGTGATGAGGCTCCGGTTGGTCGCTGGGATCCTCCTGGAGGATGCGCATGTGGTAATCGTCGCCACATGTTTGGAACCGCAGGCTCCCGAACCGGATCTCCTGCCCCGCTGGGAGCAGATTGCTCTCGCCCAGCGGAGGCCGTCCTTCGCCGAAGTTCGTCATCGGGAATGAGAGCAGCGCAGCGCTGGTCCCCTACCTGGCGCGCCAACTGTCGGTGCCTGATTTGGTCGCACCGGCACCGACGAGTGATTGCGGTGCTAACCACTCGTTTTCCCGATGGCGAGAGTGAGAGACAAGGGTTTTATCCTGGTTCCGGCCACGGGGCCGTATGTCCAGCAGTGGTGCGATGCACCTGGTTACGTGTTGCTTGTAGTAGGGGTTTACAAGCAAGGTGGGAGAAGGAGATAAGCTCCTAAGTCCCAGGCTATGGTGTGTGGGTGCGTATGAGACTTGTGTTCTCTGCGTGTCTTCGTGCTCTTCTCGTTCCCTCTCTTTCGCATGGGCTTCCCTTCCCCTTTTATAGACCAAGGGGAGCGGGGTGCGAGTACATGTGTTTGTCGGTAAGTGCACTGTTCGTCCATGCCGCGTACTGTGCGCGAGCGGGAATCGCGCCTTCCAACTCCGCTGACGACATGGCAGGGGCTGACGTATCGTCCTTCCTTCTCGTGACAGTTCACGGCGTCGAGGGTAGGTAACTTGCGTACGGGGTCCAATTCGAGCCTCCGTGGCCTCCTTCGAGGTTGCCTTCGAGGGTGGCAGCGTGTCCGGCGGGGGGTAAAGTCAAAGGAGTGGTTGGCACAGTGCTGCTGGCAGGGTCAGGTCTGGCGCGCAGCATGGCGCTCAGAGTCCACTGTTGCGAGTGGATTTGACCGATGTCCTCTCCGGGAGTAGGTGATGGCGTGGAGCAGTGATCCCTGCTTTTTGACCGCGTCGTGACGACTCTGGTGAACCGCGGTGGGTTGGGCGCTGTTCCCGTCGAGGCCGACTCGAGCTTGGATCGCAAGCTCGAGTTCGCCAAGCCTCGAACGAGACGGAAACTACCCGCTCGAGGGTAGGGGTCGCCCTCGAGGCTGCTGAGCCTCGAACGAGACGGAAACTACCCGCTCGAGGGTGAGGGTCGAGGCCGCCGAGCCTCGATCGAGACGGAAACCACCCGCTCGAGGGTGAGGGTCGAGGCCGCCGAGCCTCGATCGAGACGGAAACCACCCGCTCGAGGGTGGTCGTTTACCTCGATGGCGGGCCTTGATGCCAAGTAGTTTTGGGCCTAGATTGGGGTACCCCTTTTGTAGGTACCCGACAGATAGTGACACCAAAAGACCAGAAACCAATCCACTAATTAGTTAAAAGGTTGAAAATCATTCTGGGTATCTTGTTGTATCCATCCTGAATAAATTAATTCTGACACTGAATGAATCCCGATCTCTATCTATATGTACCTATCATAAATTTCTTGTTATATTTATAGCATCTCCAGTAGCTACGGCATCCAGCTCGCTATCCTTGTTTTGGCTGCCAGCGGAGAAAATAACCGGTCCAGCAGCCTGGCTAGAGCAATCGGCATCACTGTAGGCTGGTCAAACATGTTGCTTGCCGAGCTAAGGGTGTGTTTAGATTGAGGAAAGATTCCCCGAAAACACACTGTTCATAAAAAAAACACTGTAGATGAATAGTGTTATGTCAGTGGAAGAGGTGGGATGAATAGGGAAAAGTTGGATGAATAGTGGTTTTCTGGAGAATCTTTGTGAATCTAAACGGGGCCTAAATGTAGCGGGTCGTAGTGTCTGGCCATCCCGATTTCCAAGGTCGCATCGTGGCAGTATCGCTGGTTGTGGAAGACAGAGAAGGAGCGAGATAGGCAGCGCTGGGTATAGAAAACAATAATATAGGGTGATGAGATTTGGAGGATAAGCTTTGGCTAGTCTGCTGAAGCGCTGAGTAATATGGAGAGAGAATCTTTTAGAGTAGATTGTCAAATAAAGATATGGAGAGTCTTTTTGGCTAGACTGCTAGAGATGCTCTTATCATTCCTAACCCAGAGTAAATCCGATAGACCGACATGCCTTTAACTTTAGTACCTCACCGTTCACACGCAGAAGATCCTATGCAGTTATGCAGGTAGGAGAAACAGATCACAGCAGACGCATACACAACATATCACAGTTACTCCACGCATGACCAACATGAATGTATGATGCAACTGAAGCAAATGGAGCGTCGTGACGTTACAAAATTGATATAATTGGATATATAAAGATAGCAATCAAGTAAAGTTAGATATATATCATCTTGACGCACGTACCATTGACTCATGTAAACCCCACATGTAATTAAGATAGCGATGGTATATATTTAACTTTATAATCTTTTAATGGTAAATATTCTACCAATCCTATTTATATACCTTCGTATAAGGAAAAAAATGAATACAAAATAAACACCAAGTTGGTGCAGGTTATCAGGGATTACACGTGCACGTTACCTTAAAATCTCGAGCCGCTAGATAGGAGAAGGCATAGAGTACGGAGTTTCAGTATGACATTAAGGATTTCTAATCCCTATATCAGTATGATCGACTAGTGACTACAAAGATATTGGTCAGGCCTCTTTTTCTCCACTAACAAAATTATTCCATATTTGTTAAGCTATCAAAGCGTCGGAATAAGACCATTTCCCTTCATCACTTATAGAAACACACCTAGCAGAAAATGTGTCAAGTCCTACTTTAGGGCGGGGGGGGGGGGGGGGGGGGGGGCGGGGATGCCAAGCAAAGTGGCAGTGCGCGGAGGCAGAAATTATTCTTAACGGGGGCCGTCAGGCATATGATCATACTAACATATTCATATTATGCAACGAAAAATATTGAGAGTTATATATGATGCTGAAATTTTATTTCTTATCATCGTGTTAAGTTTCTGTAACATTAAACATTGTTTCAAGACTCAAATTTGTAGGAACAAGCGTTAGTACTAAAATTTTAGACATACTTTGTGACTTAATTAATCGTGTGTAAATCATTCTTTAGTTGTATTGTATCCATCATGGGATCATGAACTGCAATGTGTGTTCTTGTAAAATGAGCCAAATGCTTCTTTTTTTGAGTTTGGCAACAATTTGCTTACAAAATTAGCATAGGGTCTTTAGATTTCTGAGTTGCAAAATCTTAATACTTGCATCAATCAGGAAGACAAATAAATAGAGAAAGAGTAATTGGAACTTCTTGCTATCCGTCCCCTGCGATTGCGAGGGCCGGAGTGCCGTGCTTGAGCCGAGTGCAGTCTTTGTGCCCGCCAGCATTAATCAACATCGTAGGGCACTCTATCTGCATGCATCATTCGTTTTGGTTGTTTGACTGTTTGACACTACATGTCCCGTTGGTTGGGTCCATGGAGTTTGGAAGCAGAAGGGCAAATCAAGGAATGAAACTGAAGTGTGGTGGTGCATTAGTCTTCTACTTAACAAGTTGGAGTAGGCTGTATATTGAGGGGTCATTAAAATTTTTTGACGTGTTAGGGGGTGCCATGGCCCCTACACCTCCCCTGGCTCCGCCACTGGTAACAAGCCTCCAGTTTCAAATATGGACAGTTGAGAAACTCTCCTACATATAGTAATAAATATATTGGAGTAGCAGCAAGTTCTACCACAGATACTGATTAGTCAAAGGTGCCCAAGGTAAAGGGAACCGGCCACAGGTGTACAACCAAACAATTCAACTGTAAGTCATTTAGAGACTTCCTTCCATGGCAAATATCTCCAGCCTGTCCTCAAGCAAATTGCAATAGATTAGGACTGAAGTGTGATGGGTTATTACATCAAGAACAGCACTGGGTTGTCATGCACCACTTGCATACAGGCGAGTCCACTCCTTAGCTGCAAATCCCACAAAATCTATTGTTACCAAGGAGGGTCGCAGAGCAATGGGGACTACTAGACTGATTTGTCAACTTCAACTTACCTGTTTCAACAGCTTCTGCTTCATTGGATTTCCAGTGTTTTGCAATGTTATCAGAGAGAGGGTCATCTGGATTCGGTGCACTCAGGAGAGCCTGGATACTGAAAGCCAAAACAATGTCAAGAAATAGCTAACATGCCTTGAATATAAAAGGCATAGGAACTGAACAACGTTAATAGTATTAATAGTCATTTATTGGTGCAACGAAGAACAAAAGAGACAACTCCACCTCCACTAGGTAGATTTGGTTATTTAGGTTAAAGCAGAAACTGTGTTTTTTAGGCAAAAAAAAAAACACATAAGAATGGTACACTGATAGAAACAGACAGATATACAGACCTCAAAAGAACTGTTCGGATCTGAAGTGCTGGGCTCCATTTGTCCTTGAGAATGTCAAGGCATATCCTACCAAGCTGCAACAGTAAAGCCCTGAATAACCATTTACAGAAAAGGAACTAGCACTGTAAACTTGTAAAACTAACCGCGTGCTTACCTTGTCAATGTTGGGATGGTAAATCTTGGTCAGAAACCTAACCTGCAACAGCATACAAGCAAAAAATAAGTGTTCTGCAATTATGAACGCTATAACAGTCTTTGAGTCTGAAGGGAAGGGGTAGAAAATAGCTTATCCTTCCAACAGAATGAATTCTTAATCGAAACACCTACTAAGTCAGAATCAGCTAGATATATTAGCAATATTCAAAAACAAGGAAATCAAGCAGACTTAACCTATCACCACGTATCATATCAAAGCTTATGGGTATAGAAAAATAAAGTTAGAGAAAACATGCTTAAATTTAAGGGTATAAAACATAATAATTTTGTAGGTATTAAGAAATCATTTTAGTTACCTTTGGGGCAGCCATCGGATATTCCTCAGGTAAAAAGAGCTCAAGCTTAAAAACTCCACCTAACAAATTGAAAAGCAAAAGCGAAACAAATAATATCAGGAAACTAATTGAGCATGAATACAAGGAAACTAATTATGCACAAATTAACATGCAACACTTAAACAAAAACGTTTATCCAGTTACAAATATCATTAGTATAGCAGAGGTATTATGGTGATTTACTATGATGCAACATGATATAAACACAATGTGCTAAGCAAGATAAAACGTGGACCCTAGTTCCACTGCTACATAACTACATTTCGGTCATTCCCTACCATTTACGGATGGAAACCAACTAGTCCATTTTCCTTGTTGCAAATAGCTTCCTTACCCCCTAGAGAACTTAGGGAGCAAATATGTCGTGTTACAGTTTACACAAATCAGAGGCAAGCATGGTTAATATGGCGGTGAGGCGTCCTGTGGCGTCTGACAACGCCTTGTCGCCTAGGCGGGCGCTTAGGTGACAAATCCTGTGGCGTTCTGCCAACGCCTTGTCGCCTTACGAACCATGGAGGCAACGCATGACAGCATACATGGTAGAGTAATGGGATTATGGATCATGAAAGGAACAGAGTCTATTGTAGCATATTCATCATAACAAAAATAGCTCCATGGATAAGTTACAATCTAGGAAGTAAAAAATAAACTTCTGTTTCCCCCACAAACATCAAGCAACTGCCCACATAAAACACATAAAACACAAGCTAGCAGTGACTGTCACTGTGTCACATATTATATTAGTGTAAACATTACTAAATGACCTGCACTTTAACATCATTAATAGAATACTAAAATGGAAGATGATAGCCATCAAAGCAATATCGCCCGAGAAACTAAAAGTTGAGAGGCCAAATGTCCAAAGCCACCAGCCACTCAATAATACAAGCTTACCGATGAACGATTAAACAAACAAAACATTTCAAAATTCAACCCATTTCCAGTGGTAACTTATGAGCAGAAAACATCTCGAATCGACGAGATATCTAGGAGAACTTTGATATTACCATTTCACCTATAACCTTACGCCACGCACACAAAAAGGGCGTCAAAATTCCAGCAAAAAGGGCGTCAAAATTCCAGATTAGAAGTTCGCACCTTCATAGGGTGACTGCGCCGGGCCAAGGATCATCACGTTGAAGTAGCGCATGTTCTCCTCCGAGGGAGACGCGCTGATCCCCGGCGCTGCACGGACGAACGAACCAGACCAAACCATTTAACAAACAGAATCCAAACTCGCACTGAAATAAAGAAAACCTTGCCGAAATCCGCCGAAACCGCGTGGCAGAAAGCACCCTCACCTGGCTCGCTGAGCAGCCTCTGCGTCTCCTGCACAGATCCAACCACATGGCAGAAAAAACGTCGTTAGCCAGAACAAACGAGAGCACGACGAATCGGATCGGAGGCGGCGAGAGATCTGCGCCGGGGCGATCAGATCGGATACGCACCTTGATGATCCGGCGGGGGAGGTTGCTGTTGGCCATCGGATCGGGGCGGGGACGCGGGCTTCCTCCTCTGCGAAGTTGCGGCGCCGCTGATGCCTTGAGGATCGCGCGGTTGTGGAGGAGGAGGAGGAAGCAGTCGGTCGGGGATGGGGAACGGGGGCAGCGGCGGGTTGGGGACTCGCTATTGTACGCGGACGCGGCTTTTGCTGTAGTGGTCTGGTCTACCTGTCTGCCGCAGAGTGCAGAGGTGCTTGGGTTTTATCTCAGCCCTGCGATAGGATCTTTTAACGGTTGTGAATAATCGTGGTGCTTTTTATTAAGTGTCGCTAGTTTAGATCAAGCTGGGACACAGCATTATACAAGTGCTTAATTGATTGGATAATAACATTCATAGTAATTATACTCCGAAAACATTCAATGTTCTTCTAGTAACAAATACAAGCAGTACCATTTTTATTTTGTTTTATTGAGAGTAGGAAACATAAATTTAATTTAGAATCGTAATGTAATAATGAATTATTGTTTGCTACATGTGGAAAACATGGTGTATTTAATTACCACCTTCTTTGTCTCTTTATTGATTAATAGATGAAGTTTCCCAACTTAACTTTCCTCTTTTAATTTTTCTATTTCAACTTCTCATTCGAAAGCTTTTTTTTTCTTGACAAGGTAGCATTATACTATCTCCTAAAAATATTTCTACTACAACCAGCGTGTAAATTTTGCATTGTCATAAACCTCACATTTGATTCATGACCTAGTACTACTTTTAGTTATTCATTTTCTAAATTATTTTCTTACCATTCTGATATTTTCACAGTTCATGTCGAATAACAAAAAGCTTGTCTGTCTCTTGAGCATGAGTGATGAAACTTGAAAGGTATGCAATTTATGATGATCATTAGCATAGTTTTATCACAAAAACATCACGAACCATTATTTGGAGCACGGCAATTTCAGATACACCAAATACAAAAAGGTCCAAGAAAACTGAGCTTGCATCTGCAAACATAATTCTCCAAGAAGACGTTGAGACGCTGACCTTTCATTCATCCCAAAAAGATGCAAACCCATCAGAGGGTGGTTCTACCGTGCAAGCAACGGAGTGTGGTTTGATGCGTTTGCTTTTTTTCATTTTTTTTGCCCAAGTGGCCAAGTAAACGAAGGAATCATCGCACTGTTGGATTAGCACTCCGTTAAAGTTCTTGTACACGCGGCCAGGAATATGACGGGGAACAGAAGTGGAAATATACGTGATTCTTTCCCAAGCCAAGAACGAGGACCCAACTAGCCTCGATCCTACGCAACCCCACTTCCTCCACAGCATCATACGTCAACCGCTGCGTCATCTGGGGCCATGTTCAGATTATAAAAGTATTTTTTACTTCTTATTCATCCTCTTCACAGAACACGCATCTCTAAAAATTCTATTTTCATCTTTTCTATTCATCCACTCCCATAACACGCATCTCAGAGAAAAAAATATTTTTTTCCCGGTTCATCTGAACATAGCCCTGATCCCCTTCCCTTTTCTTTTCCAGCTGCGTCCTCCTCTACTCCCTTCCATTCCATCTCCCCGACTCTTTCCTTGCGGGCGAGGGGCCATCACAATTCACGATCACACGGGCGGGAGGGCGCTTAGCTGTGCAGTGGCCGTGACATGGGCAGAGATTAACTCTTAATTATTGATGATGAATTGATGATCCATGCAAAGGGAAGAAGAGGACACCGGCTGCGCCGTTCTTTTCGTACCTGCTGCTCATGTGTCAATACATGTCATCTCAACCCCATCATCCAGATACTATTTCCACGGAAAGCAGCATAGTTTATTAGGCCGGCAGCTTACGTGGGAACAGGATTATTGATTGGCTGTGCCTTTCTGAGATCGGGGGCAAGTTAGCTTGACTGGTCGATTCCTAGTTCACCAACCGGTGACTGGCTTATTACTAAAATTCACATATATAGTCGTCCGCGGATCAGTCAGTGAAGAAATTAGTCTAAGGTCATGTTTAGATTCCCAACTATTCACTATTCATTCCAACTTTTCACTATTCTCCCCTCACAAAACACGTTTCCCAGCGAATGCTACAGTGTTTTCTTTTGCTACAGTGTTTTTTCCTACAATCTAAACACACCCTAAGCAGGTGATGCTTCATCTATTTCTTCGTGTTGTTGTTAGAACACCGGCTGATTCATGGAGCTCTAAGAGCTATAGGACATTTGATACCTGCTAACCAAATCAACATTTTCTTTCTCATTCTACATAGGTTACTCCACTCATTACAAATTATAGACCGTTTTAGCATATTTTGATATGTAATTTTTAGTGTATTTATCCACTGCTTATATATTTAAGTACATACTAATAGGAGTATCTAACTATGACAAAACAACATATAATTTAGAATGGATGGGGTACCAGATATACCAGAGATCATTTTCCTCACTCGCTAGAGCCGCTCTAGAATGTCAGATTAGCGTCATAATATGATGTGCACCCTTGAATGAGGGTTTTTTTTTTACCTTTTTAATGGGATAGGTGTGACATTCCACCCTTTTAGCCAATGTAATATGACTGATTGGTTAAGTAAAAAAAAACAGAGAGAGAAAAGCGGATTAGTTGACCTAAGTCAAAAAAATAAACAACATTTGAAATTTTGGAAGGCAAAGAATTTCTAAATGAAGTTTATAAGTCAAGCAACTTAGTTGGCCATCAGTGGTGAGAAAAATTTGGGAAAGGATGTTTCAATTAAATGGAAGAAGAAAAAGGAAAAATGTTACTATTCCTAAACCGGCAACAGCACTTAGCTGTTTTTGGGTTTTCGTTGAAATTTCATAATGAGCAGCGATCTTCAAGTCAAGATAATGGTCGATCTGTGGGTTGTAAGACCAAGGTGTCTTAAGCAAAGTTGTCAAGGGCAGTATGATGAACAACTTTTGTTTTTGGGTCACACTCAGAATTTGGCTGGATCAAGGAGAAAAACACGAAAGAAAATCGGTCAGATTATGTTTTCAGAAAATTCAGTGTGTTTGACAGCAGATCTGAATTTGTGCAAATTGAGATCGAATTTGAAGTTTCCTGCAAAAACTTCCAACTATAAAGTTGTACTCCTGAAGGTGAATTTCAAATTTGTCTTTATCACCAGAAGCATGTTCTATTCAAATTTTGAGAGTAATTTGCAAAATTCAGTTAAGGGTTCTGAATTTGGGGATGAGTTGCAGCAGCAACTTTGAGGCTCAAATTCGACTTCAATTCGTGCTCAAATGGGGTAAGTGTCAATGTACGAAATGAAATTGGATGATCCAGCTACAAGTTTCATTTTGGGAGTTTTGGATGTTACCATACGAATTTGGGAGAAATGGAAGCTCTAATCTCGGGGAATGGGAGGTTCAAATGGGGAAAAACGGTGACGTCAGACAGGCAAGCAGCTCGTCGCCGGCGTCGCCTGGACCGTTTCGCCGGCCACGCGTCGAGTCCGTTGGGGGCCAGCTCGAGCGGTGTCGCAGCTGGAGGTGGCAAGCAACGGCGGTCTCAGCCGCGGATAAAGCCTCGACGACGGTCTTGCCTTCTCCCCTTTCGCCGCGAGCTCTTCTGCTCTCCTCCATCGCCGCCGTTGAGCCGGAGGTCGTTCCGCCGCCGTCTGAACCGCTCCGGGCTGCTTTTTGCCACCAAACGCTTCGCCGTCGTCTTCTTGTTCTCTTCCACCCACTCTTGCTCCGTTTCCACCGCTCCACAGCCGGCGCAGCTCGTGCAGTACACCGCCGTCACCTCGCCGTGGTAAGAGCTCCTCCTCCTCCTCTCCGTGCTGTTGTAATCGCGTTGGCTAGAGTTGAAGCGTGCAGCGGCGTAGCCTTGAGGTCTAGGGGCTTGCTTAGAAGCTTGGTTAGTGAGGTGCGTCGTTTTCTGGGCCGGGAACGGCGTTCGTCGCCACGGCGCTCCTCCGCCTTGGCCGCCGCACGTGAGCAGCCTCGCTCGGACCTTCTCCGGCCGAGCTGGTGCGCGCGCTAGGTGCGTCTAGGGTTGTTGGTGCTCAGGGAGTAGTTGTCATAGTTTGTCTCGTCGTGGTCGAGCCACGGTTAGCTCGCCGCCGCGTGCGCCACGCGCGCTCCCGCCATGGCCGGCGTGGTGCGCTCGGGCGTGCAGCGTCGCGCGGAGTAGCTAGGCTTGCGCTTAGCGTGTCTCAAGCCTCAGTGATGCTCGTGAGCCGGTCGTGAGGCTGGCTGGTGCGGTGAGCTCGCCGGAGCGCGGAGCGCCGCCGAGCTTCGCCGCCGTGCCGCCAAAGGGCTAGGGTTAGAGCTTGCCGAGGGAGTTAATGTCTAGTATGGATGCGCGTTAGTGTAGGGTAGCCCTAGGACTGGTTGTCGTCGCCGGAGGACCTCGCCGCCGGCGAGCGTGCGTGGGTCAACGCCGGCGGGAGCTCGGTCTGCGCGGTGGCTCTGTTCCGCGTGGGCAGGGGCTTCGGGGAAGAAGAAGAGAAGAGTCAGGGGGGTTTTTGTAAGAAAGCCATTTAGGTTTTAGAAATAGATTTAAATTATGTTTTTCCACTGTTTTAATTATAGAAAATCATAGAAAAATCAGAAAAATGTGAAATAAATTTTGATAAATTCGTTAGATTTTTCTTTATAATATAAAAATGCTAAACCTTTAAATTGGTATTATTTAGAATTTAATAATAATACCATCTTAGAAATTTAATCATTAAAAATAACTAGCATAGTTTTAAAACCTTTAAAAATAGGATTTATGTTTTATAAACACATTTATAGAGAAGTAAAGTGTTAAGGTGGTAGAAAATAATTTCTAGGTCACTTGGAAATTTTTTTTCCTTTAATAAATAAATAAAAGAAATAAGGATTAAATTCACCCACAAAATGAAACAACTTCTTCTTTGCGAAAAGGTTGGGTAGCTTTGTTGGCTTGCAACTGTATCGAGAAATAAAGTTTGTGCGCTATGTTTTCAAACTGTTGCATCTCTAATCACTAACTTGCATTGCATATAGAATCTGAAGCCTCGGAAGTGGAGTACGTGGAGTTCTCCGACGACCCAGTTCAGTACGAGGAAGTTCTAGTGGTTGTTCCGGAATCCCAGGAAGTCACCGAGACCGCTAACCTTTTCGAAACTCAAGGCAAGCCCCGGATGCATCTTTACCTACTTTATTTCAGAAGATCACAAGTCCAAATATTATGCTTTTATGTGTGCATTAAGTTAGGAGTTGAATGTAAACCTTTGATGCATGAACTTCCCCTTGATAAAACTACCTTTGCTAGGCAGGTGAATAAATGAATTATAGAACATCCACTTAGATATGCTTTGCCAGGGTTTATATATAAAAATGAGGATCTAGGTTCTCACTAATTATCGATGAATCATGTATGAGATCATAAGAAAAGAGAGAGTGGGCAGAGGGTGATAGAGTGGATTGACATGTTCGATCCTTAGCTCTGCCTACTAACAAAAGTCATTAAGGACCGATCCGTTGTTTACCTGTTTGATCAAGTGATTTTACCTGGTTTCTTACTGGGTTATGGGACCAGTAAAGCCAACTAGATTAGCTGGCTCGTTGATTGGAAATATCGCTTACCGGTGCTTGCTGGGTCGGAGAAAGGCGGGATCGTCATCTGGAACTCACGGGGTGGTCGCCAGACGTGGGGCCCACGTGGGGATGCGTTCCCGGGTTCGGGTAAGGATATTTCCGGTCTTTGGTCCAACTGATTGAAAGGTTGTTGCGGGCAGCTGGCACAGCTGTACGTAACTGGGGGCTAGGTATCTCCTGCAGGATGTACATTGATCCGGATCGACACTACTCTTGTTATGAGTGCACTTGATCAGGTGTTAAACATCGTAGAGGAAACAAGTTGAACTATTATATGTGAGTGATTCAAAGTGCCGTTTGAACCTAGTATCACTTGAGTGAAAAAGATATTTATCACCTAGTTGAGTAGCTAATACTTAATTGAAATAAAACTGCTGGGTAAGGACTTATCATTAGTAAGCTTTTCCGCAAAGGTCGAGTCAGCCAAACAACCACCAAAAGCCTTATCATTCATCCTTGAGAGTCTTTTCTTTGGTAAGACGGTTAAGTCTTGCTGAGTACCTTTGTACTCGGGGTTCTTCCCTTTCTGTTTTTTTCCAGAGGAGGTTCCACAAACCGAAGGTGAAGAAGAGAGCCAGAAGTCCTAGAGCATCGGAGGTCCCGGATGGCTCTAGATGTTTGATACTTCTAAGTTCCAATCTTCTTCCCGTTGTATAAATTTAGCTTGTATTTTGGATCTTAGTTCTATGGCTTGGCAGTTAAGGTTGTTTCAAAACTCGGTTTGTAATAATTCGCATCTTATCGTATGTATGTAAAAAGGTAATGCCTGTTGTGTTATCTCCAACTTGGTAAGGATCCTAAGCTATGGTTAAGCAAATATTGTCAGTGGAGGATTCGGGATGTCCCGGGGACACTCGACAGACTACCGGGTTTAAACTGTTTGAAGTGCGTGCGGGTGTTACCCTAAGATAGGGTGATTAGGCGCACTTGAGCCAGTTTAAATTGGGCGGTTCTGCCACAGCTGGTATCAGAGCCATAGGTTGGGATAACTAATAGGTGTTACTATTTTAAAACTTCAGGGACCCTATTTTAAGGTATAAAAAGGTTGTGTCGTTAGGTGGCAGTAGTCTAATACTTGTTGTTTTGCAGATGCTGACTGCTAGCATGTCGCTAGATACGGTAGAATTTATATATAGGGAGAGCTATACGATGCCACCAAATTTTTATACGAGTGAGCTATGGGTCTGTGAGGGCGTAGGAAAACGTTGCATCATGTGCATTGCATGTTTTCAAAGTTTTTCCTTGGGGGGGGGGTTTGGTGTGTGCCGTTGTTGACCTTGGTTGTCTCTACAGATGGAGACAATAGAGCACACGGATCAAGATGGCTGGACCCAGGGATGCTACCATGATCGCCCTGGTTTCACCAGAGTTCTGTGGCAGATCTTGCAGGAAAAGGGTTTTGAGGAGCCACCCTTGTACATCTGGAAGCAGTTCGACACTCTGCAGCAGGTGGGGTGTACTGTCTATGTACACATTCCAGAGTCAGAGACTCATGCTACATGGAAGCTGGACGAGACTCGAGTCCAGGGTTTTGAGTTTGAGGATACTGTCCAGACTGCAGCCTTGGCAGCTCTCACCGAGCTATGTCAGAAGAATAAGTTTGAGATGGGTACAAGCTCTGCCAGGTTCTTCCCGTTACAGGATCCAGAAGATGGGGTTTGGAAGCGGCGAGTCAAGGCTTTGAAGCACAAGTCAAGGGTAGAAACTGATGAGATTGCAGCATCATCGGTGGACTACATGGTGTCCATGTTCAGTCTTCTGCAGATATGTCAGAAGAGTTATCAGCGGCAGATGGAGAAGAACACGGATTTCAAGATGAAGATGCTGGGAATGAAGTCTGGTCTGGAAGAAGCTCAGCGGGCCATGTATGATAGAGAGCATGAGATGGAAAGATCTATGAGGGATATGGCTCGTAGGATGGACGAGAAAGATGCTGAGATCCAACATCTTAAGGAAGTCGGGGCAGAGACTACCGTAGCACAGACTGAAGCCATGGGAGCCAACACTCAGGAGTTGCAGGCCCGCATCTCGATGCAGCAGGATGAGATTGTCGCTCTGAGGACCGCTTTGGAGCAGTACGAGCATTTAGTAACAGCTGCCAATCACCATGTTGAAGCACCACCAGCTCCAGTTGAGGATCAACAGCCAGCTCAGGAAGGGGCAGATGAAGAGGTGGACATAGTGGGCATGGAGCCTGCTTTAGCTGCACCACCTGCACCGGAGGATGCGCAGTTCGCCGATGAGGTGCTAGAAGGTTTTGAAGGTTTTGAGTTTGAGGTCGAGGAACACAATGAAGCACTGCCAGAGGATCCAAATGCGTTTGCATGGGCTAATGCAAATGCGGATGGATTTGATCCTGAAGGACTCGGGCCACTGGAGTTTCAGCCAGTAGTGGTGGATGATGATAGTGATGAGGAAGATCCTAGTGAGATCCAGGGAGAGTCCGGTATGACCTCTGTCACCAGTTCTTCGTCCTCTTCGACTTCGTCGTCAGCCTCCAGCGCAGTCAGGTCGGATGGAAGCGAGAACTCCGTCAACCAGCCTGCTCCGATGGAGGGTGGAGAGTGAGGGGAGCGTGGTTTGTAGGGTTCTTTTGGGGGTTGTGTGAGACTGAAAGCAAGATGTTTTGTGCATATGTATATGGAACCAACATGCTAGTACTTGGAACCCTAGGTTTGTAAGCTATGTATGTATATGTGATGGCTTGAGTTTGTAGGCTCTAACTCCTAGGGAGTTGTACATGTTCTGATGTGATATCTGAACCACTGTCATGTGAATGAATAAATATGTGATATATAATGGTTGTTTGTTGTTATGGGAAGTTGGATAAGAAAGGAGTTTACCTTTTCTTTTGGCAAGTTTGATATATCAATTGAATGGAAGATAATGATCTCTTGCCTTGAACTTTTTGTAGAATGGCAAACCAAAGGAATCAGCAGTCTAGCTCGAGGGAGGACCCCAATGCTCCACCTGGACCTCCTACCCTGACAGACGCGTTTGCTCACCTCATAAACTCCGGGACTGAGCAGACTCGGCTGTTAAACATGATTGCCCAAAACTTGGCAAATCGTCCGTCTGGAAGGCAAGCTGGTCATCAGGGAGTTACGTACTCTCAATTCCCAGAGACCCATCCACCTGTCTTCAGTCAAGCTGAACATCCACTTGAAGCGCGGGAATGGATTCAGACTCTGGAGCAGAAGTTCCGAGTTATTCCTCAGTGTACTGAAGCCCAGAAGGTGGAGTTTGCAGGACTACAGCTGCAAGGACCCGCTGGTACTTGGTGGGCTAGTTTCTTGTCTCGACAACCGGCGGGAGGAACACTGAATTGGGAAGATTTCAAAACAGTTTTCTGTGCTCATTTCATCCCCGATGGTATCTTGAAGCTGAAATTGGAGGAATTCCTGCGGCTACAGCAGGGTAACAGAAGTGTGCTGGAATATACTCGTGATTTTGATCATTTGGCCCAGTATGCTCCTGAACATGTGGACAGTGAGACCAAGAAGAGGGACTGTTATCTCCGAGGGCTCAATGTCAGGATGCAGGAGAAGTTGGTTACCTGCACCTTGCACAATTATGGGGAAGCAGTAAGTATGGCCATCTCAACTGAGGCGAAGATGAAAGCATTGGATGAATCTCTCAGGCGGGAGGAAGCTCTGAAGAGGAAGAACCCTCCCATGGGAGCCTCAAGCAGTGCCCCACCACGTTACAAGGTGGTATATAGGGGGCCACCTCGTCCTACTTTCCGAGCCCCGCAACTGCAGCCTCCACAGCAATCATGGGCGGTGAGGAGTCCTTATACTGCACCTCGCCCAGTTAATCCTCAGCCCCAAGGTAACCGGTATCCAGCAACGCCAGGCAACAAGCAGCCTTGTTACAATTGTGGGCAAGCTGGACATTTTGCTCGTGATTGTCGTCTTCCCAAGCAGGGTGGCAATCAGAATGTTAAGGCACAAACTTCAGGGCAAGGTGTGGGCCAAAGGTTTGTCAGGAAGAAAGTTTTTAATGCCAAGACTGGACGAGTCCACTATATGAATGTTGAAGAAATACCGGAAGGGGAACCGGTTATGGCTGGTATGTTTCCTCTTAACAACCAACCCGCTATTGTTTTATTTGATTCTGGTGCCTCGCATACCTTTATAAGTAAAGCTTTTGTTGAGAAACATCAATTAGCCACTCGAGAGTTAAGAAATAAGTACGTGATAGAATCCACGGGGGCAAAGCAAACTACTAATCTAGTGGCTAGTGATGTGGCTTTGAGTTTGGAAGGGCACTTGATTAATGTTTTACCCTTAGTTCTTGAAGATCAAGGGATTGATATAATTTTGGGGATGAATTGGATGACCCAGAACAAAGTTTTGATAGATACAGGATCTAGGGAGATTTGTTAATAATGCTCTTGGTCGGGAGGTGAAAATCACTTTGCCTGCCCATCAAACTTTAGATTGTATGGTCAGAAAGACGAGAGCAGTGACCCTAGAGTCAATACCTGTGGTTAATGAATTCCCGGATGTCTTTCCGGAAGATTTACCAGGTTTACCACCCGTTAGAGAGGTGGAGTTTACTATTGAGCTTGAGCCTGGGACAGCTCCTATATCTAGAAGACCTTATAGAATGCCACCGAAAGAACTAGCAGAACTGAAAGTACAATTGCAAGAGTTATTAGATAAAGGTTTCATTCAACCCAGTGCATCTCCCTGGGGTTGTTCGGCTATATTTGTGAAAAAGAAAGATCACACTCTAAGGTTATGTATTGATTACCGTCCTTTGAATGCGGTAACCATCAAGAATAAATATCCTTTACCCCGGATTGATTTGTTGTTTGATCAATTGGCTGGAGCAAAAGTCTTTTCTAAGATTGATCTCCGGTCCGGGTATCACCAGATACGGATTAAGCCGGAGGATATCCCTAAAACGGCTTTCTCCACTAGATACGGTCTCTATGAATATCTAGTAATGTCCTTTGGGTTGACAAATGCCCCAGCGCATTTCATGTACCTGATGAACACGGTGTTTATGCCTGAACTGGATAAATTTGTAGTGGTGTTCATAGATGATATCTTAGTCTTCTCTAAAAGTGAAGAAGAACATGCAGAGCACTTGCGTATTGTTCTGCAAAGGTTGAGAGATCATAAATTATATGCAAAGTTGAGTAAATGTGAGTTTTGGTTGAAAAAGGTACCTTTCTTGGGTCATGTCTTGTCGGCAGATGGGGTAGAAGTTGACCCGAGTAAGGTTGAGGATGTATTGAATTGGCAACCACCGCAATCGGTAACCAAGGTTAGGAGTTTTCTGGGAATGGCCGGCTATTATCGACGGTTCATTCCAGATTTCTCCAAGATAGCTAAACCTTTAACTGAGTTACTTAAGAAGGACAACAAGTTTGAATGGAGCGATCAATGTGAAGAAGCATTTCAAAACTTAAAGAAGTTGTTGACTACCGCTCCAGTTCTAGCTCAGCCAGATATCGAGAAGCCTTTTGATATATATTGTGATGCTTCCGGTAAAGGTTTGGGCTGTGTATTGATGCAAGAGGGTAGAGTCATTGCTTATGCCTCCAGGCAGTTAAAGCGGCATGAAGAAAATTACCCCACACATGATTTAGAACTTGCTGCCGTAGTGCATGCTCTTAAGATATGGCGACACTATCTTTTGAGAAGTGGGTGCCGTATCTATTCCGACCACAAAAGTTTAAAGTATATTTTTACTCAATCCGAGTTAAACATGCGACAACGAAGGTGGTTGGAGTTGATTAAGGATTATAACCTGGATATTCATTATCATCCGGGTAAAGCTAATGTGGTAGCGGATGCTTTGAGCAGAAAGGCTCAATGTCATTGTTTGACGGTCCATAGAAGGGCAAAGACCTTGTGTCAAGAAATGGAAGAAATGGGAATTGAAATGGTTATTCAAGGCTCTGTAAGGAATATTGTGATTCCGGATACTTTGAAAGAACAAATTGAGAGGGCTCAATTAAGGGATAAGAAAATGAAAATCCTAAAGAAGCGTATAGCTGAAGGAAAACCTGTCTGTTTTACTCAAGATGAGAATGGAATCTTTTATTTCAGAAATAGGATTGTGGTGCCAAAAGATTGGGAGTTAAGGAGGAAAATCTTGGATGAAGCGCATTTGTCTAGGTACTCCATTCATCCTGGGAGTACAAAAATGTATCATGATTTAAAACAAAGGGTATGGTGGACCCGAATGAAGAGAGAGATTGCTCGGTACGTGTCAAGATGTGATATTTGCCGAAGGGTGAAGCCTATCACCCAGAAGGCTGCAGGGTTGTTACAACCTTTGGGCGTTCCTGTGTGGAAATGGGAAGATATATCCATGGATTTTATTGTGGGTTTACCTACCACATCTAGAGGATATAATTCCATTTGGGTTATTGTTGATCGGTTGACTAAATCAGCTCACTTCATACCGGTCAAGGTTTCATATTCTTCGACGAGATATGCAGAGTTGTTTTTAGAACGGATCGTGTCTTTGCACGGGGTACCCAAGACCATTACTTCAGATAGAGGCTCACAGTTTGTATCCCGGTTTTGGGAGCAACTACATCAAGCAATGGGTACCACCTTAATCCGAAGTTCTGCCTATCATCCACAAACTGGAGGACAGACCGAGCGAGTCAACCAGATTCTAGAAGACATGTTGAGGGCATGTGCGTTGACTTTCTCTAAGAAATGGGATGAATGCTTACATCTGGCCGAATTTTCATATAACAACAATTATCAGTCCAGCATTCGAATGGCACCTTTTGAGGCTTTGTATGGCCGAAGGTGTCGAACACCGTTGAATTGGACTGAGGCCGGGGAAAGATTCACTTTCGGGCCGGATCTTGTTAAAGAAGCCGAGCAGAAGGTTGCTCAAATTCGCGAGCATTTACGGATTGCTCAATCACGACAAAAGAGCTATGCTGATAAAAGAAGAACGCCATTGCAATTTAAAGTAGGGGATTACGTCTATTTGCGTGTATCCCCTATGAAGGGACTTCAAAGGTTTGGAGTAAAAGGGAAGTTAGCTCCGAGGTATATTGGTCCTTATGAGATTCTGGAACGAAAAGGGTCCGTGGCTTACAGGCTAGCTTTGAGCCCACAATTGTCAGCTGTGCATAACGTATTCCATGTATCCCAGCTCAAGAAATGTCTGCAAGTACCAGAAAAGATTATCGATGATACTCAAGTGGAACTAAGTTCCGATATGACTTATGAAGAGAAGCCAATCCGAATCTTGGATGAAAAGACCCGGGATACCAGAGCAAGAAGTATCAAGTTCTATAAAGTGCAATGGAGTAATCATACTCCCGAAGAAACTACTTGGGAACAAGAGACATATTTAGTTTCCAAGTATCCCGAGTTGTTTAAGTGAATAGCAAGGAAAAATCTTTGTACATATGTAAGATGAACTTGATGTTTCGTTCCTTTTTGAAGTGAGTGAAGAGTTTGGGTAATGACACATTATCCTTTCCATTGTCAAAACTTGAGCTTTATCACCATCGGAATCTCGGGACGAGATTCTTTTAAGGGGAAAGGACTGTGACATTCCACCCTTTTAGCCAATGTAATATGACTGATTGGTTAAGTAAAAAAAACAGAGAGAGAAAAGCGGATTAGTTGACCTAAGTCAAAAAAATAAACAACATTTGAAATTTTGGAAGGCAAAGAATTTCTAAATGAAGTTTATAAGTCAAGCAACTTAGTTGGCCATCAGTGGTGAGAAAAATTTGGGAAAGGATGTTTCAATTAAATGGAAGAAGAAAAAGGAAAAATGTTACTATTCCTAAACCGGCAACAGCACTTAGCTGTTTTTGGGTTTTCGTTGAAATTTCATAATGAGCAGCGATCTTCAAGTCAAGATAATGGTCTATCTGTGGGTTGTAAGACCAAGGTGTCTTAAGCAAAGTTGTCAAGGGCAGTATGATGAACAACTTTTGTTTTTGGGTCACACTCAGAATTTGGCTGGATCAAGGAGAAAAACACGAAAGAAAATCGGTCAGATTATGTTTTCAGAAAATTCAGTGTGTTTGACAGCAGATCTGAATTTGTGCAAATTGAGATCGAATTTGAAGTTTCCTGCAAAAACTTCCAACTATAAAGTTGTACTCCTGAAGGTGAATTTCAAATTTGTCTTTATCACCAGAAGCATGTTCTATTCAAATTTTGAGAGTAATTTGCAAAATTCAGTTAAGGGTTCTGAATTTGGGGATGAGTTGCAGCAGCAACTTTGAGGCTCAAATTCGACTTCAATTCGTGCTCAAATGGGGTAAGTGTCAATGTACGAAATGAAATTGGATGATCCAGCTACAAGTTTCATTTTGGGAGTTTTGGATGTTACCATACGAATTTGGGAGAAATGGAAGCTCTAATCTCGGGGAATGGGAGGTTCAAATGGGGAAAACGGTGACGTCAGACAGGCAAGCAGCTCGTCGCCGGCGTCGCCTGGACCGTTTCGCCGGCCACGCGTCGAGTCCGTTGGGGGCCAGCTCGAGCGGTGTCGCAGCTGGAGGTGGCAAGCAACGGCGGTCTCAGCCGCGGATAAAGCCTCGACGACGGTCTTGCCTTCTCCCCTTTCGCCGCGAGCTCTTCTGCTCTCCTCCATCGCCGCCGTTGAGCCGGAGGTCGTTCCGCCGCCGTCTGAACCGCTCCGGGCTGCTTTTTGCCACCAAACGCTTCGCCGTCGTCTTCTTGTTCTCTTCCACCCACTCTTGCTCCGTTTCCACCGCTCCACAGCCGGCGCAGCTCGTGCAGTACACCGCCGTCACCTCGCCGTGGTAAGAGCTCCTCCTCCTCCTCTCCGTGCTGTTGTAATCGCGTTGGCTAGAGTTGAAGCGTGCAGCGGCGTAGCCTTGAGGTCTAGGGGCTTGCTTAGAAGCTTGGTTAGTGAGGTGCGTCGTTTTCTGGGCCGGGAACGGCGTTCGTCGCCACGGCGCTCCTCCGCCTTGGCCGCCGCACGTGAGCAGCCTCGCTCGGACCTTCTCCGGCCGAGCTGGTGCGCGCGCTAGGTGCGTCTAGGGTTGCTGGTGCTCAGGGAGTAGTTGTCATAGTTTGTCTCGTCGTGGTCGAGCCACGGTTAGCTCGCCGCCGCGTGCGCCACGCGCGCTCCCGCCATGGCCGGCGTGGTGCGCTCGGGCGTGCAGCGTCGCGCGGAGTAGCTAGGCTTGCGCTTAGCGTGTCTCAAGCCTCAGTGATGCTCGTGAGCCGGTCGTGAGGCTGGCTGGTGCGGTGAGCTCGCCGGAGCGCGGAGCGCCGCCGAGCTTCGCCGCCGTGCCGCCAAAGGGCTAGGGTTAGAGCTTGCCGAGGGAGTTAATGTCTAGTATGGATGCGCGTTAGTGTAGGGTAGCCCTAGGACTGGTTGTCGTCGCCGGAGGACCTCGCCGCCGGCGAGCGTGCGTGGGTCAACGCCGGCGGGAGCTCGGTCTGCGCGGTGGCTCTGTTCCGCGTGGGCAGGGGCTTCGGGGAAGAAGAAGAGAAGAGTCAGGGGGGTTTTTGTAAGAAAGCCATTTAGGTTTTAGAAATAGATTTAAATTATGTTTTTCCACTGTTTTAATTATAGAAAATCATAGAAAAATCAGAAAAATGTGAAATAAATTTTGATAAATTCGTTAGATTTTTCTTTATAATATAAAAATGCTAAACCTTTAAATTGGTATTATTTAGAATTTAATAATAATACCATCTTAGAAATTTAATCATTAAAAATAACTAGCATAGTTTTAAAACCTTTAAAAATAGGATTTATGTTTTATAAACACATTTATAGAGAAGTAAAGTGTTAAGGTGGTAGAAAATAATTTCTAGGTCACTTGGAAATTTTTTTTCCTTTAATAAATAAATAAAAGAAATAAGGATTAAATTCACCCACAAAATGAAACAACTTCTTCTTTGCGAAAAGGTTGGGTAGCTTTGTTGGCTTGCAACTGTATCGAGAAATAAAGTTTGTGCGCTATGTTTTCAAACTGTTGCATCTCTAATCACTAACTTGCATTGCATATAGAATCTGAAGCCTCGGAAGTGGAGTACGTGGAGTTCTCCGACGACCCAGTTCAGTACGAGGAAGTTCTAGTGGTTGTTCCGGAATCCCAGGAAGTCACCGAGACCGCTAACCTTTTCGAAACTCAAGGCAAGCCCCGGATGCATCTTTACCTACTTTATTTCAGAAGATCACAAGTCCAAATATTATGCTTTTATGTGTGCATTAAGTTAGGAGTTGAATGTAAACCTTTGATGCATGAACTTCCCCTTGATAAAACTACCTTTGCTAGGCAGGTGAATAAATGAATTATAGAACATCCACTTAGATATGCTTTGCCAGGGTTTATATATAAAAATGAGGATCTAGGTTCTCACTAATTATCGATGAATCATGTATGAGATCATAAGAAAAGAGAGAGTGGGCAGAGGGTGATAGAGTGGATTGACATGTTCGATCCTTAGCTCTGCCTACTAACAAAAGTCATTAAGGACCGATCCGTTGTTTACCTGTTTGATCAAGTGATTTTACCTGGTTTCTTACTGGGTTATGGGACCAGTAAAGCCAACTAGATTAGCTGGCTCGTTGATTGGAAATATCGCTTACCGGTGCTTGCTGGGTCGGAGAAAGGCGGGATCGTCATCTGGAACTCACGGGGTGGTCGCCAGACGTGGGGCCCACGTGGGGATGCGTTCCCGGGTTCGGGTAAGGATATTTCCGGTCTTTGGTCCAACTGATTGAAAGGTTGTTGCGGGCAGCTGGCGCAGCTGTACGTAACTGGGGGCTAGGTATCTCCTGCAGGATGTACATTGATCCGGATCGACACTACTTTTGTTATGAGTGCACTTGATCAGGTGTTAAACATCGTAGAGGAAACAAGTTGAACTATTATATGTGAGTGATTCAAAGTGCCGTTTGAACCTAGTATCACTTGAGTGAAAAAGATATTTATCACCTAGTTGAGTAGCTAATACTTAATTGAAATAAAACTGCTGGGTAAGGACTTATCATTAGTAAGCTTTTCCGCAAAGGTCGAGGCAGCCAAACAACCACCAAAAGCCTTATCATTCATCCTTGAGAGTCTTTTCTTTGATAAGACGGTTAAGTCTTGCTGAGTACCTTTGTACTCGGGGTTCTTCCCTTTCTGTTTTTTTCCAGAGGAGGTTCCACAAACCGAAGGTGAAGAAGAGAGCCAGAAGTCCTAGAGCATCGGAGGTCCCGGATGGCTCTAGATGTTTGATACTTCTAAGTTCCAATCTTCTTCCCGTTGTATAAATTTAGCTTGTATTTTGGATCTTAGTTCTATGGCTTGGCAGTTAAGGTTGTTTCAAAACTCGGTTTGTAATAATTCGCATCTTATCGTATGTATGTAAAAAGGTAATGCCTGTTGTGTTATCTCCAACTTGGTAAGGATCCTAAGCTATGGTTAAGCAAATATTGTCAGTGGAGGATTCGGGATGTCCCGGGGACACTCGACAGACTACCGGGTTTAAACTGTTTGAAGTGCATGCGGGTGTTACCCTAAGATAGGGTGATTAGGCGCACTTGAGCCAGTTTAAATTGGGCGGTTCTGGCACAATAGGAAGCCCTGAATGGGCTAGCAACGAGACAAACGACAAGTTTGCGCTTTTCATAAATGGACCGGGTCTGATGATCTAGGCAAAGGGTGTCTCTTGCTGGCAAGCTAGACTCGATATTGACTTCAAACATATCATATATACAAACATTATACTACTCGATGATCGTTTGACAGGAAGGCTCACGTACTTGTTTGTGCGCGCACAAAAGCTCGACACGTCATCCCGAGTTTATTTACTGTAGAGATCGCGATACCAGCGAGAGATTTCACATCCGATCAGATGTAAGCCCTCCAAACATGATTGCACGATTGGACAAGACTGCGGGAGAGCTGATGCATGCATAGCGGAAAATCAGGCTCGGCCAAACCTGGGCTGGCGCGTCACGTCGAGCTTAGCTTATACTAGTACATTTGTGATCGGGCCACACGTGCGTACGTACGCTGCTTCCCGTATTCGTTGCATCTTTTTGTTTTTGGCAAGAACATATTCGTTGCATCTGGGCATCTGGTCACAGGACAGCCCATGCTTTATTTGCCTGTAAGACATTTTGTGGTACACGTTTTTCTCGCTGATTTTGGCGATTGGGTCACCAAGAAGAATGGTAAGCTTGTGAAAGGTCAGTCAGACACTCAGACCGTGCGTGGTGGCCGTAGAATTTTCTTCGCTCATCTCACAGTTGGGAGTTGGGACTAGGAAGCACAAAACAAAAAAAAGAAAAAAAAAGAAGGAAGAGAGGATTATCTTGTGGTGAGTCACGCTCATGGGGATCGTCCGTATCCGCGCGGCAGCACAAGTTGAGCAAACTCGGTGCTTTTTGCAGCTGGATAGACGTCACGCACACACAAACGGAGGAGAGCGACAATGTCAACGCCTAGCCAAAAAAGATAAGCACACAGCCACAAGCTCGCTACTCTCTCCGGCACATGTCGGCCTCTGCGCCAGATACTACCAGCACCAATCTCTTCCGTCGTCTAGTACTTTCCGTGTTTCTTAGCGAGTAAACAAGGCGCTTTAATTTTCCCCTGCTGCTGGCTGTGCTGCCGAGATGGAGTCCGCTCCACACAAGAGCTGTGTTTAGTTGAGTGGTAGAAAAAATACTTTTTCTTCTGGGATGCGTGTTACGTGGGGAAAATGAATAGCAAAGGTGAAAAAAGAATTTTTTGGGATGCATGTTCTGGGAGGGGGATGAATAGGAAGTAAAAGGTATTTTTGGGAACTAAACACACAGCAAAGAATCACTCGCCACATGAGACCAATCCCTTTTTATTCCAGAAAAAAAGCTGAGACCATGAAGTCAACCGATTATGATAACGGGCAAAAATCACCAAGGTCAACACGACGAAAGGCTGGCTGGCGGCAACCAAAAAGTTGCAGCGGCAGGGCGGCCATGGGTTCTTCCGGGAGACCGGATCGATCTCAAACCCTTGTGCGGCCAAATCTCCGGGCCACATGACGGGCACATTTCTCAGCATTTCCGCGTGATATTTTTTTCGGGCGCTCCATGCCAATGTCCCATGCTTCCTTCCAGTTCCAGTCCAGGCTCCAGCCAGACCTTCCCATCCCAATCCAATCTTAAAAAAGGTGAAGTGAGAGAGCCCATATCCTTGCATGATCCACCCGTCCACATGCCTTATTAGTAGCGGTCGGTCACGCAAAGAAGTCAGGTGTGTGAAGCAAAGTGAGGGCGGAGAGGCAACGAATTGACCGGCTCCACCTCCGCTCGCTCCCCGTGTATAAAAGCCGCCGCCGGCGTCCCGTAACCACCCCCCTGCCTGGCCCCCCGGCCGCCTAGGCGCCTCCTCAAGCTCGCTCGCTGCTACTCCACCCCTATACACCCATGGCCAACCTCCCCGACGCGGACGCCGCGGGGTTCAAGCTCTTCGGCAAGGTCATCCAGCCCCCCGACGCGCACCGCGCGGCGGAGGAGGGCGGCGCCCCTTCTCCTCCTCCCCCGCAGCGGCAGCCGACGACGACGACGGCGGCGGTTGTTCCTCCTGCTCCACCTCAGTCCCCCCCGCCGCCGCCGCCGCCCCTGCAGCCGCAGGCTGCCGGCGCCGGGGCCGGGGGCACGGGCGAGCCGCTGCCGTGCCCGCGGTGTGGGAGCCGGGAGACCAAGTTCTGCTACTTCAACAACTACAACGTGCGGCAGCCGCGCCACCTCTGCCGCGCGTGCCGCCGCTACTGGACGGCGGGCGGCGCGCTCCGCCGCGTGGCCTCCGCGTCCCCGGGCCGCCGCAGGCCGCGCCCGACCGCCCGATCGGC
Organism: Digitaria exilis; assembly: GCA_015342445.1. Classification (NCBI taxonomy): domain Eukaryota; kingdom Viridiplantae; phylum Streptophyta; class Magnoliopsida; order Poales; family Poaceae; genus Digitaria; species Digitaria exilis. Next base: position 1,442,950 of record JACEFO010001882.1, read on the forward strand.
CGCCGCCGCCGCCGCAATCGCCACCGTGTCCTCCGCCTCCGCCGCTGCCGAGGAGGGAGGCGGGGAGCGTTGACCCGGCGGACGTAGGGTTGCGCGGCGGGTACGGCTGCCCGCGTTCCTCTCCCCGCGTGATGCCGCGCGCCCGGGGCCACGCTCCAGTGACAAGCCGGCCGGCGGCCTGCGTGGGGACCCGCGCCTCCTCGCCCTTTTCACACCGGAGTAGTAGCAGCCTTCCTGGCCTTTTGGTTTTTATTGGATTCTATTTTTTATACCATTTTAGGATTCTTTTGGTGGCCAAAAGGAAGCGGCCGGCCAGCTGGGAGCCTGGGACTGGGATAGAGTTGAAGTTTGGTAGGCAGTTAAAAGTGAGTTATGAATGTACTACTAGTGCTGCTGTAAAATTCTGCAACGGTGAAATGGTGACAAAAGAGGTGCAATGGAACTCCCGGTTGGTTCACGTGTTTTTAGTTTTTACCCTCTGGGGTGCAGTCAGTTATTCGTCGTTATTATTTCTGGTATATGTGCAGGTGACATTCATTGAATGGATCATGTGAAATCTGTGACAACATTCAGCGACAGGATGATGTAGATCTGGAAACTTGAATGGAATGGAAAGGGGGTAGGTAGAAGCTGTTGTTTATTTATTTAAAAAAATGCTGTTGTTTATCAGGCACTTTTTGGAATAAATGATCTTGTGTGGATATCTGAAATTTCTGAGAAATGCCGTTGTAATAATTTTCTAAAGCATGAGTTATGTGAATGGTATTGTTCCAAGAAAAGGTAAACCTAATATTTCCTCTTTCAGCCCAAAACCTTGGATCACAGTGCTACCACAGTTCAGATGTCCATCCTGGTAGTCATTGCCGTTTACTAGTATTTGTTGTTTTCGTCAAAGCATCGTCTACATTCAGAACCTGTCTACCAGATTCCTCCAAGACTTACAAAATAACTGTCACGAGATGATCCTGACAGTATATGAACATTTGTCATGATCATACAAGTTTTCTTGATGATTTTCCATTTGTAACTAAAGTGTGATTTTCTTTAAACGAGTAAGTATACCGGCAGCCTGCATTATTTACATTCAGTTATAGTCTAGATTGTATAACATTTTGTTTATCCTGCTAAATATTGTCATTGTAGATTTGTACATTGATGATCTACGTGTTAAAAACATGGAATGAATGTGGCAACGTCACCTTTTTACCAGCTTGCAGCATAGTAGAACATCTGTGTAAAATATGTTGTCAACCACTAAAGATTTTTAGATGGCATCCTCAGTGAGCATCTCATCTACTTGTTGACAACGCCAGATTAGATTCTTCTAACCAACCTGTAAATAAAACATTTGGATCAGGGTAAACAGAAAAGGCTGTACTTCTTTTTCATTTCATATGGTGCAAAAACACGCATGCCTATAGCAATGCTGCTTCAAAATCTTTACACTTCTTCCGCGGTCAGAGTCACATGCATCAGCTGAGAGTTGCAATTTAAAATCACTGTCGACAGCAAAAAGTAGGGCATCTGAGATTCTGAATAGGTGTCTGCTGCTTCAAGTCTAGGGTCATGCACTTTCAAGGGCACCGTGAGGTGAGCACACAATAAACAAACATCCTTTTATGGTCAGAAGAATCACATGCATCTTGCGTTTGGTTCCCAAAATTTCTCCAAAAAAAAAACCACTATTCATCCAACTCTTCCCTATTCATCTCATCCCTCCCACTCACAGAACACTATTCATCTACAATGTATTTTTGGTGAACAGTGTATTTTCGGGGCTTTCCCAATCTAAACACACCCAACTCAAAAAGAGAAACTGTTTGGTACCCCTTGATGTGCTTCTTAGGTGCTGTTGTAAATGGTGGTTTGTTTCCCTTCTCAGGCCAAACTGTTATCTCTGGGTTTGACTCCTCTTTTCTATCATAGACAGATATTCTGCTTGCTATTTTTTGTTTAAAAGAAAGAAAGAAAGAAAGGAAAAAAGAAGAGAAAAACTGTTGTTGACATTATTATAAGCACATATTGCTATCATGCTGATTGCTGACAGAACGAAGATTGGTACCTTACTATCTGGGTGATCACTGACCAATCTTCCTTTAGGGATTAGGAATTTAGGATAACCTTTATTTTCCACCCATCAGGGCATTGTTCAAACTTCACGATTTCCAACTGCGGGGAATGAGTCTTGAATTGCTTGAGCGAATGTAGCAATCTTGTAGGTAAAAAATCCAACAAGCATTGGTATCAACTCTAGGTGCATGAAGCCATAATCCGGAACTAATATCCTGAATCAGAATAGAAAACAGACATTTTAGTAAGGAAAACAATGCCTTTCCCATAATGTACATCAATTGTACAAAATTACTGAAAATTTATCTGCTTACCCATTCCATCTGTTATACATCATCACAAGTACTACTGGAATAAGCAATCTTGGTTGTGCAGCAGCGCTCCTGCAAGCATGCCATAACAAATCGAAGTGTTCCTTCAGAAGCTGCATAACATTTAGTATAGACCTGCTGCTTCCATGAAAGAAACTACAGCAGCCATTCTATGATTAAAAAAAATAACCGTTCACCTAGGGAATTGGCTTCACATGGATATTCAGATGATGAGAACTGTCATTTTCTTATATTATATGGCTAAACCCTACAGGATGAAATATTACTAAACTAAAAGCATCCTGCTCTGTTTTGTCCGCATGAAAATAAGCTGCCGAAACCTTATGATTCAAGCAAAAACAAGTCAGGACACATCAACCAAAATGTGGTGTGCTGGGTCACAACAAGAAGGAATTATGTTGACTGTATCTCAACAATCTATCTTGAGTTCGAAGCATAGGTTTACAAAAGATCCGGAATGAAAAAAAAAAAGATCTTTTCCTTGTATGTTCAGGTAATTGTCGAAGGTTATCAAATAAATTAGTTCTATCAGAAGACATCGAACATGAATAACCTTCAACTTTGAAATTAAACTGCAGTGATATCAGATACAATATTTAGCCCTAAACCCTAAATCTGTAAGTTTTATTTGGCCACCTATCTACAAAGCCAATTTGTGAAATAAGTAAACTAAACCTAAGTTTGAATAAATTTTATTTGAGCACCTATCTTCAAATCTGATCGGAATAAGTAAATAACAAATACGGGAACATACTTGACAGTTTCTCCAGTTCCACCAGCTAGGGAATCTACACTGGTTCCAAGCATCCGGAGGTAAACCAATGATCCAATCAATCCTGCACCAAAGCTGAAGAATAACTGCTATCAGTTGAAGTAAATTATACATCAATCCTAGACAAGACGTGGTAACCAAAAAAGCCACTTTCCAACTTTATTTCTACATAAGCAAGAAAACTGGTAAACTCATACCTGGCAGCAATTTCAGGAGAGTATGAAATATAAGCAGAGACAACACCAATGCCACCAATGCCTAAAGTGAGCAGCTGCAGTCTTTCTTTCAACTGCAAAACATAAAATTATTAGTGATAAAAGACCAATAGAATTGCATGAGCACATAAAAGCCAACATGGGCATTGCAAAATTTGTACGTGCAACTCCCTAATGAAGAGCACATGTGGAGGAAAATGACTAAGGATATATACCTTGAGGTAGTCCTCTCTGGACCTAGCTGCCAATACCTTAGGGTCCCCTTGCTTCACTCTTGACTTTGACTCCCTTAGTATAACGTCCTAAAATGGGACCAAAAGAAAGGAAACCACTTAAGAAAGAAGTAGCATAAATAATACTATACATATCATCATATGTTATGTACTTGATATAAAAAAAGGGAGGGGAGGGGGAATGTGGACAATAGTTGCAAGATTGTTATATCACAATCCTTAAGGATCTAGAGGAACCAACAAGTCAGTTAAAAGGATTGTAGAGACTTACACTGCCACCAGTAGCTGCCTTGGCAGCTCTATCCCATTTTGCTTGCTCCCGGCGAGTCGGGACTAGCCTCCATCTAGCAGAGGTGACACCATTTACAGCCTGCATCCGAATTCCATGAACTCAATTTATCACCATCCTCAATAGACAAAAGGAGGTTCACGAAAGGGAAGACCGGAAGATATTCGAGCAAAGTGATATCTCACCTCAGCACCAATGGCCCGGCCTCTCCTGGCAGCCTCAACCTGGGTTTGCAAGATTGGCCTGGTCGGTGCTTGAAGCTCCTTGCTCAAGTCCACCTCCACACTACAAAACGTACTCCCAGATCATTCAACCTTGCAGAACAATTGTCAAACACCAACGGATGGTGCAGAGAATTGAATGATAACCAGGCAAGGCGAGATAAGACAGGAACCTGTCAAGGCTCATTGCACGGTTAATGCTCAGAAATCCCGACTCATCCTCGTCCACCTGATCAATCAAATTACCTCTTAGGAACCTAGTACATACACTCGAGTCGAGTTCGATAATTTTTTCTTGAGAAAACAAATGATACCACGCAGGCCAGTCGAGTCGTTGAAAGGAAATGCAACTAAGCCAAAACCAAACTACGGGCGCGAGGTGGAGGATTTGGGATACACACCGGAGTAAGGCGGGTGATGGTGGGTTCCGCGCCGGCAGCGCCGTTGGCGATGACGCGCTCCATGTAGGGGAGGAAGTCCTTGTTCCAGATGAAGTCGTCGGTGTTGCCCACGGGGTCGCGGTCCTCCTTCCCCCACCAGTACTTGCGCGGCTTGATGGTGGCCGGCCCGCCGCCGTACTCCCCGGGCGCCATCCCCGTCGACCACTTCTGCGGCTTCTTCTTCGGCAGGATCACCTTCACGGGCCTCCGCCCCGCGGTCTCCGATGCAGCCGCGGCGGGCGCCGGCACGGCCTCGCCCGATGCCGCCGAGGCGCGCAGCGGCCGCACCGCCACGGCGCGGGTAGAGGCGGCTACGGAGAGCAGCGCCATGGCCAGGAAGGGCTTGACGGAAATATCTCGGCGGGGCAAAGGGTGGAGAAGGGGAGGAAGCGGCGGAGGGGAGCGGACCAGTGGCAGTCGAGAGAGTGATCCGGAACGCGGACGGGTGAACGGGAGATTGGCTTCGTGTGGCGCGAGAACGCTGCGGGCAATCTTTGTTTCGCCAATATTTTCTCGAGTCTTTTGCATACTGCCCCACAAATTTTTTAAAGAAGTATAGGAGTAGTATACAACGTCTTCATCAACTCGTATATTATCAATCCGCATAAAGCCTTTTTTTTTTGCGGAAGACGCATAACGCAATTTGACGAGGAGACTTTCCGGTTCGGCTTAAAGAAAACGTAAACAAGCCTCACTTGTACTAATATATTCCCTTATAAATTTCCATCGATCTCATACCATATCAATAAATAGTTTATATATAAAACAATTTGACGCAACGTATAAAAGGAAATGAGAATTGGAAGTCTAGTTCATATTTGATTGATCGTGGACTCTTACCAAAATTCGAGGTATAGGTCAGACTATATATATGAAGGGGGTTTTTAATCGTAAATAATCAACTTGTGAGGAATATAAAGAGAACCTCTATCTACATTTATCATCTCTACTTTATTTTCTTGTGCTTGTGAGAGATGATCCAACCATTGATGATGCATTTCACAACATGTTGTCAGCACAATTGCTCTTTGTTGGTTACAAGTTTTCGAGTTGTCATCAGGCTTACGCACCAATTTTATCATCGTTCGTGCCACGACTACTTCAACGGCGTTGAACTTCATCAACATCGTCAGTTTTCGGGTCTGCTCCGACTCACTTTAAGGTTGGCAGATCCACTCTGGACCCGACCTTCCATTTGGGCTGATCTAATCTAGTAGAATTAGCATTACTTTTCAATGTTACCTAGTATATATCTGCGTAGACCGTGATGCTGGCCTACCCATGCTAAGATCCACTCTGGACCCGACCTTCCATTTGGGTTGATCTAATATAGTAGAATTAGCATTACTTTTCAATGTTACCTAGTATATGTCTGCGTAGACCGCGATGCTGGCCTACCCATGCTAGTAGGGACATAGAACCAACTAGTAAAGAAAATATTGTATATAGCATTACAGCTCGATGCCCTTCAACCCTCACCGCGCAACTTTGGTCTGCTCGCCAGTCGCCACTTGCCGGCACGCCAGCACGCCAGCATTGCCATGCCTGGTTTGGCCGGTTGCCGTTGTCAAGCTATGCCTATGCGCACCACCACAACGCCCCCGCGTGGCCGCGTCACTGCTCGCAGCGGCCGCACGTGTTACCGCGCTGCAAGCAGCGCCGCGCGGGTAAGTGAAAGCAAAAGGCTTTGGACCTCCAAAATCATGTAATTCCATTTGCAACTGGAAGTTGGAACTCCAGTTGCAGAGGGCAAATATCAGCGTTTCATAGCCATGATATACAACCTATTAACAACAACCGGAACCGGAAATAGGAGGTTGCTAGTACCTTCTCTCACACAAAAAAACGCTCCACGCCACTTCAGAGAGCCACCGAGCAGCAGAGCGCAGAGGTCAACAAAAGACTGTACACATTGCAGCTGTACCACGGTACCAATGTCATTGGTCAGCTAATCTAACCTTTCATGCTACTGAGGGAAGTATGACAGATGATAGTCTACTGTGAGAATACAGTTGACTTGCACACGGGACATGAGATCCTCATCCCGAGCCATCGGTCGATGCACTGCAGAAGAAGAGTTGGATTCAGTTTCAGTAAGATGCTAAACTGGAACATTAGACAACAGTTTGAACTTCTAACCAATTCAAACACTCGCCTATACCTCTTTGTGAAACTTGTGCAAACATGGCAGATGTCGGAGGGAGGCGCCAGCAGCAGGGCAGTCCAAGCAGATAGGACAGGGTTCATCCGAACAACTATCACCCTGACAAAGGAAAGGACTGGAGTCAAATTAGGCCTGCTAAAACAAGGGAAAGGGCATGCACATCATCATAAGACTGAGTCCGAACCTCAACTAGTGACAGTGGAAGGCTGTTTATTTGATCATCGGATGCACCTCTGTGATGATTGTTGGCATCAAGTGTTATGAGGTTCTCATAATCATCACTAACAACCAATAATACAAAACTAGTTAGTCAAAACAGAAATGCAACAACCAAGCAAGGAAGAAACACATCAAGTGGGTCCCATTCATATTGTAAGGGTTCATGGGACGAGCAAATTGAGCAACCTACAAGCTACCACACTGCACAGATGAGCTGTTTGGAAGTATTAGTACTTCAGTAATATGAAACTTTCCAGAATGTATTACCAGATACACAACATAAGATCCAACACAATCAACAAACATGATATCAAAGCACTAACTTCTGGAAACGAGAGGATCTGGAGAAACTGTCATTAACATGATATATGATTGCAGAAATTTCCACCAAACAATAATGTCTAAATAGAAAATGCCAGTGGATACAAAAATACTTACTCATCAGAAGCTGGAGAAACTGTGTCCTCACAGTTATCAAATGCTTCAGAAAGTGAGTCCAGTACGGCCAGTCTCTACATGTTATCAAGTAACAGCATGCTTAATATGAAGTTAATATTGAAATGTATTAGCAGTGTCCTCTTTAGACCCAGTGAGGGATGAGGCTTTTGCTTTGTACTATCCTTCCATATCAAAATTAATCTAGCAACATATTGAATGTCAGTTTATATGCTTTTACCACAACTATCAACCCAAACCAAGCAGTGTGGATATTTAGCATTTAGGTGTATACAGGCTGCTTCTACATACCCCATATTACTATAGATAAGCAGAAGAGAAAACTAGGTACATGCTCTCAAAATTCCAAAGTAACGTGATTTTCTAGAATATAGAGCATGTTCTAACCGTTTCTAGATCCATGTCTTCTTTGAAGCATCCCCTGGTCAACTGAGATATAAGCATCTGAGAATGAGAAAATGTCAGTGCACCAGACACAGGTGGAGACCCAAGAAACTAGTTTATAAGCATCTCACATCGCGTTGCGCTGCTTGAGGACAGTTAGCGTTTCTTGGCAAACTTCTTCTGCTTGACATTGGAATCAGAGTACGATTAGGTGCCCAAGAAGCAAAACTTTGAACAGGCGAGTGCTGGCCAAATGAATACAAGTGTGACATTGACCTGTCCCTCTGGCTCTGGGTAGAACAAGAACAAATGGTTACAGGTAGACATCACGATATGATCCTATTCAGTTTCAATCCTTGATAGGACACAACTGAGCAACTTGACTAAAGGTGTTCCATAACTTTCGACAAAATTATTAGGATCAATATATCAGTTCATAATTATAACATTCAGTGAAGCATAAACATGTCTACACGACTTCGCATCCAGCAAACAACACATCAAACTGTATGCATCAAGCCCAAATGACAACTTACCGAACTAGATTGCCCTTCTCTTGCAGTAAATCTGGCATTTGCAGCATCTTGCTCCTGTAATGTCCAGGCTATCGTCATATCGACCTGTAAGATGTGAGCAAAAGTGAGTAATTTGCAACACAGAAAATCATCAGAAATAGAAAAAAAACTAAGAAACAGAACTTAGTTCACAAACACGGCAAAAGGACGTGGCAATATTAAGATTTTAGTAGTTCAGCATAACAACCGCTTCGGAATGCTGAGTGCCTGGCTGTTCCTGATTGAGCTGCTCCTGAAGCCTGCGGGCAAACATCTCATCATCCTCAATTTGCCTGGTTCTCAACTGATGCTCATCAGGAAGTGGAAAGTTCAGCCCTTTGATTTTCGAAAGCCATGCTGAGCTACTGTCTTCCATAAGAAAATCATCGCACCCAGAAACTTCACGAGTAGCCAGAGAGCCTCGAGTGAACATTTCAACATTATTTTCTCTCTTGCAAGCATCCAACGACAGTGTAGTGGCAGGATCAGCAGGTCTTGCACCTGATGCTGTAGAACCATTCTGAAACTGTTTGCTCTCTGATCCTTGCTGCTGCACAGGGAGCGAGCTACAGAGCTGATCACCCCAATCACCCCAACCTCCCCAACACCCAGCTCCAACATCTCCACCGTGCCCAGCCTTGCACTTGCTCACCAGTGCGCCCCATGGATCTCTCCCAGCTCCCACGACAACACCAGCACCAAGCGATTCTCCACCTAGTTTCGGAGGCCCCGCAGCCCACGCGCTGCCCCCCTCGCCAACCCTCTCCTTCCCTTTCTTCACCGCGTCACTCGCCGCGCTCTCTTGCCTGGAGAGGCTGCTGTCCACGACACTGCCTCCGATTCCTGTGCCTCCACCCCCGTGATCCGCACCTGGACCCGCCTGCTGCGCGGGACGCTTGTGCTCAGGCGAGTGCGCCGACTTCTCGTCCTCAGAGTCAGATGACAAATCCAGCACCTGCACCTCCATCCCCTGGAAAAATTTGGGGGGAAATGACATGAGGACCAGACGCGATATCGAAGCGAAAATGTTGAAAACAAGCTCCACAACCCGAAAGGAATTCGCAAAAAGGAAAAAAAAAATGGACGTCTTGGAGTATCCAATCCCTCATAGATACATAGACATGGAATCGATTGCTTGCAAAGACAGAAACGGGAAAAATCAGAACCGAAATGAACCCGCAGAGAGTACTCCTTACCAGCGAGGGAAAATACAAATCCCGAATTCGCATAGATCAACGCCGCCGGCACTTGTCGAGGAGGGAGGGGAGAGGGCAGCGAAGCTACGGGAGGAGAATTCGAGGGGAGGTGTTCCGGTGGGCGGGGGCTCGGCGAAGCTTTCAGCGGCGGGTTCGAGGGTTTTCCTGGTGATCGGGGGAGCTCGGGCCTGGGGATGAGGCCGCGAGGACCCCGCTGGCTGCCGGCGAAGCGGAGGAGAGCGGCGAGAGGCGAATTTTGGGTTGAGAAGGGAGGGGGGCAGGAAGGAAGGAGGAAGGGGGAGGTCTCTTGCGGAAACGAGTGGGTGCTCTGGGCCCACCAGGATCTCGAAAAGTTTGAGGCGCAGGACCTGAGTAAATTTTGGGCTGGTGGTGAGGATACCGGATACCACGGCGAGAGACACGTACGCGGTCTTAAATTCCAGGTGAAAGCTTTTTTTTTTCTTTCACCACTACGGATACAGTAAAAATATTTATATTCTCCCAATTTTCACGGGGAAGTAAAATTCGAGTACTACTCCCTCGATCCCCCAAATTGTAAGTCATTCCAAGATTCTTGAGAGTCAAATTATCTCAAGTTTGACCAAATTTATATAACAAAGTACGACTATTTATTATACCAAATAAGTACCATTAGCTTCTTCGTTGGGTATATTTTTAGATTATATATATTTGGTTCCATAAATTTTTTGTGATTCACTGTATAATTTTAATCAAACATAAAAAGAGTTTGACTCTCCAAGAATCTTGGAATGACTTACAATTTGGGACGGAGGGAGTACAATCGAATTGTTTTTTCACTGCAAAGCTTGTAAAAAATGATTAACCGGATTCTCGCCTACAGTACTCTTCTATCCAAAGTTGCCATGTAGCGTCGAAACAAGTGGAATTTTGGAACTTAAGAAAGAACATATTATTAATACAGCGATGACTAAACCTTTTCAGATGTTCAGTCCAACATGCAGTAAAGGGATGCAGCGTTGGTGCATTGCCTTGCCTTGGCGGTCCTCCACTTTTTTCTCCGAATAGGCATAAAGCTAGTGAAGACTGAACTGGATGTCTTCGATGTCGAACCACATTCGTGAAAGGCCAGTAGCGAGCCAGGAACTGCTTCCAGCTAGTGCGCCAGCCCCAAATGCACAGCACTGCGCACCTGACAAACACTTGTGACTTGTCAGGGGCCGGAGCCCGGGGGCAAGTGAGAGCACTGCGCACCTGCTCGCTGATGGCTGGTTTTTGCATTGGCCTTTTGCTATATTAGTTCAATCGTGTGATGAAATCACGGATAGATGAATGGAAATGCGTTTGGTCATAGATGGTACCCCAATAATTCAATCAGTGAATCCATGTTATAGGGTAAGCTTATAACTCGAGGAGGTATAGGGTATGCTTGGTTTAAGCCCCATCTGGCCCTACCAAATTTTGGTCATGACTCATGACCAAATCTTGGGCATCATCAAATCGTTGGCAAAATAACATTTAGATTGTAACCTTACTAATTTCTACCAATTTCATTCATTCTCTTTAGTATGACACGTGGGGCCTACATGTCATTATATTATTATATATCAAAATATAGTCATGTGACATCTTGTTTCGCAGATTTAATTACAAGAAATATTAATATGCAAACATATTCTAAATTACTTAAGCGGTTACCAAGATATTAGTGCTTTAGTAAAGCAAATCAGCTTTCCTCGAATACCATGCAGTCAACCAGCTTCTACCACGTGGCCTCTTTCTTTGATGCTGGCTACCAATTATTTGGCGAGCATTTCGCCGGCCAAATTCTTGCCCACAACAACAACAGAAGTTCTGTTGGCGCGTATTGGCTTGCCAATATTTGGTGTCCATCCAAATGAAAGCCAAATTGCAATGGCACACCAAAAATTTGGTCAGGCAACTATTGGCAACAAACCAAACGTGCCCATAGCTCCAAACAGGGTGCTTGCCTGCATCAAGGAGGATGGTAGCTTTAGGTGAGCGAGATATCTTGACCACCTTCCATAGTGTGAGGGTATGGATTAAGAGGGCCCCAAGTCGCCCGTGTACGGGCGACTATCGCAATGCTAGAACCAGGGAGGGGTTGCATGGACAATGCCGACCCTCCTGAAACACCCGCTGACTCGCCCGATCATGGGGTCAGACGAGACCCCGTCCCGCCTGACCCCCGGGGTCGGGCAAAAGCTCGCCGATCTAGCTCCCCAAGGACCGGACTAGGGAGCTGCCGACTGCGTCTAAACAGGTCCCGGTGGGCCCACCCCGACGCGTTGATTGCCACAAGCGAGCGAACGAACCCGCGGGATTCGCGGGAAGAACCCATCCTAGGGGCCCGCGCGGGAGGCTTATTGCCCAGAGGATACGCCCCCGAGGCGACGAGTTGTACCCCACAGTGCGACGTTTTGCGCGCCAACTCCCGTCGTCAGCCACAACATGTCATAGTGGGGGGACTTTCAGGCTACGCAGGCGTCGCACGTCGTCACAGGGCCGAACAGTGCCCACCTACACTGTGAGGTATGGGATGTTGCCACCGCGTAGCATCCCTAGGTCACACGGGGAGGTGCACGCCCACCATCGTAGCAAAGGGTACGGAGGTAGGAGACGTTACGATGCGACGAGGCAGGGTGAAGGGGTCGGCGGCGTACGTCACGTGAGGTCAGGCGGGCCCATGGAATGTGGGCATCAACACGCAGCGGCAGAAGAAAGGGTCGGACAAGGACCGTCAGGCGAGAAAAGGACGGACGAGGCGGACGAGCCTGACCCCTACATTAAACGACCCCCACCAACTTTCTTTCTCTCCCCCTTGTAACTAGACCTTCCCTTCGCCTATAAAAGGGGAGGCCACCCCCTTGTGAGAGGATCCGATTTACTGAGACGCTAAGTCCCCTACACACTTCCATTCCCAAGAGCTTGAGTTCTCCTATACTTACTTGATTGGGGGTGCCCCTCTCTCTCTCTCCCCACAATCTCCCAACGACGACAATGCAGTCGTTGGTCGACAAGGTCACAAAGCGCATCTCTCCATGGAAAGAAAGGATGCTTAGTAGATGTGGTCGTTTAATCATGGTCCAGTCCATCCTTTGTGCTATCCTAGTACACATGCCCATTGTCCTAAAGGTCGTGCTCTGGGTCATGAAAGCTATTGAAACTTTTAATGAGATGGTTCTTTTGGTGTGGGACTAAGGCCAGTCTCAATGGGGTTTCATGAGTAATAAATAGAGTGCCACATTAGCATTTTGGTGATGTGGCACGCATTAATGAAGAGAGAGGTGAAATGAGTTTCATGGGGATGAAACTCCCCATACACAGTTACCTAGACACCTTGTGTCTTGCATGTAGCCTAGGGAACAACAATAGATGAAACTATACATTGAGAGATGGGTGATTCATCCTAGTTTCAAATATTTTTAGATGATGTGTCACTTTAGGTAATCGTGTCCATGAAACTCTCAATGAGAATGACCTAAGGTAGCATTTGGTGGAAAGTGTACAGATACATGGGTCAATGCTACTCTAGGTCATGAAAGTTATCGAAACCTTAATAAGATGATTCTTTTGGTGCGGGGCTAAAGTAGCTTTTGGTGGAAAGTGTACGACTACTTGGGTCAATGCTTATTGTCCCAAGGAACTGGTTGGCCTTGGCATCCCCAACCTTAGTTTGATAGGGATGGCGCTTAGGATGCACTGGTTGTGTCCTGCATGCATGGAACCTAAGAAAACATGCATTGGATTTAAATTCCCTAGCGAGGCTCAAGCAGAAAGTCTTTTCGAATTTTCGATCTCAGTGGTCGTAGGGGATGGTTGTGCAACCTTATGGTTACTGTATATGGTTGCTAGCTCTAAATTTAGGTTATAGTTCATGCATGATTAGGATCTCGCACATAGTATGGGAGGCCCTCCTGGATAGACGCTGGGAGCGGAGATTTCAAAACTTTAAACGGTACAAGTCATCATCTAGTACTTAAGAATTTGGGACCTCATCTGGGACTGAACACTCACCCAAGAATTAGATAGATTCATTTGGAATAGACGTGCTCTGGCGAATTTTTCCTCCGCATCAGCATATCGTGCTCTCTTCATAGGTCGGTCACCGTTGTTGGACAAGAAGTTCCTTTAGAAGGTGCAAGCATCGGGGAAGGTCCCTTTCTTTGGTTGTTTAGCCCTTCATGGTCAGTGATGGACCTCGAACCGGCTTCGGCACCATGGTTTGAGGGACAAAGATGATTGTGTCCTTTGCACATAGGAGGACGAAACGCTTGAGCCCTTACTACTCGGATGTGTGTACAATCGTGAAACGTGGTTTCTCTCATGGGCACGTCGGACTGGGTGATCCAATGCCGGTGGGGGAGTTGCCCATTGCAATTTAGTGGGTTCATGCGAGAAACTCGATTGCCAATTTTGACTCTCTTGTTTGCTTGATCACTTGGTTGTTGTGGAATGAAAGGAATCACATGGTGCATGGTCGTCGCGACGCTGATGCCGATAGCTTTGGCGGCGAGCATCACGGAGGAGGCATGATCTAGGCACAAGCGGTTTCTTAGGCTTTAAGAATATCCTAAATCATATATTTATCTAGTCGGTAACAAGGTTATCTATTAGTTTGTTTAAGTTAATCTCTTTGTTATTGTTCAAAGTTTGTATGGCTCTCTCTTCTGAATGAAAAAGATGTTATGTTGCCATGTAGGTATAAAAAACACAGAGCATAGGAGAAGTGACGCCAAAATCGGTGACGTAGATGAAAAGGAGTGTATTAATGATGCAGAGAGGGAGGTGTGCTGCCTCAACTGGCGGCCAGCGACATAGCTGCAACGGGCGTAGGGAGGTGGGCCGCCTCAACCGGCATCTAACAACACAGATTGCCGCTGCAATGGGTGTAGGGAGAGGACCGCAATGAGACGGCAAGGAGCCAAGGAAGGCGTGACGCTAGGCTGTAGGCTCGCCGGCGGAGAGAATTAGGCCATCTCTAGTGGCCTTTCTAAATCGGTGCATAGGTAAACGTGGCAAGCAATGAACCGATTCATTGTGAGGGAAGATCATATCGTTCTGCAGAAAAATGAATTGGCTCTACATAATGAGTCGATACATGGGCAGTAGAACAAGATAAATGTGTACTAGAAAAATGGGGTGATTCCTGGCTGTGACGTGAATGGTTGGATTGAGAGGGAGACATATTTTTTTATTAGTTGTAGGGCCATGTAACGGTTCAAGACAGCTGGAGAGAACTGGCTCATACATATACGTGGCTAGTATTTCTGACAAGCACTGATTCACTACTACAATGCTCTTTGAGCTCCTTACTGGTAGGGATGCAGGCGGGCCGGGTTTTGCCGCGAACCCGTTAGGCAAACCCGTACCGCATACCCACATTGAGCCGCAACTTTTCCCGCATGACTCTAGCGGCACAATGCGGGCACCCCGTAAGCGCCGGCGGCGCTGCAATGCCGCGAAATAGAAGGGGATCGGGAGAGTAGACTGCGAAATAGAAAGGAATCGGAAGAGTGGATGCCGCAATCCCCACGTTACCGCCTGCACCCCACCGTTGGATGCGAGCTCGGCGCCGCCGTCCACACGCGGGTCACGCGCGGCAGCCTGGGACGCATCAAGCATGGCATGAAGCAGCCTCCGAAGCAAGGCTTGTTTGGTTCAGACCCTGAGAAAGCTGCCTGGTCCGGGCAACAATCTCACGCGTCCGATTTCATTGGCCTGGGGATGGATGGTGCCGCCTGGGCAGGCAGCTGCCTGGCAGGCAGCAACCAAACATGCCCTCGATGGCTTTGCTTCGCTGCTTCACCGATTGGATCTCCGGCATTGATCAGAAAGGTTCTCCTTCGGCAGTTAGGTGGTAAACACGAGGACGACTATCTGATCTGTTTAATTGTTCATTTGAATATGCAACATTTGATTCGCAAAATTGTTCCAACAATGATGTGCAGTGAGACTTGAATCGCTTGATATCATATGCAGCGCCGGCACAATCGCAGGTATGATCTTGCGGGCATGCTCTGAAGCTCCTCCCTCGAGCTCCTCCCTCGATTTCAGGGTCAGTCGGCGGCGGCACGTACTGCGACTGCGAGACCTCCAGCAACGACGGGCTATCAACTGCCACACGGAGTGCCCGTCGGCAAGGGCGTGGTCGACGGCGACGACGACGCGCCCGGCGCCAAGTGCCAGCCTCGTGACCTGCACGGCCGCGGAATCCGCAGAACTATCGCGGTGTTATGCAGACCGCCGCACGAGCCCGCATAGTCCATCACGGCTAGCGCGGACACGGGGCGGACAGCCGTAACCCGCCCCGCTTGCATCCATGTAAGCATGTATTTTCTCTCCAGCACAAATTCCCATCAACCTACCCACTTGTAAATGAAAAACTAATTTTCTTTTCCCCAACCCTCTCACATGCACAGCAGAGGATGAATCGATTAAAAAAAATGAATCCGCTCATTCTCTCCTCCATGAATCGGCTCATTCTAGTGGCAATAATTCGATTCATTGGGTCCACGTTGGCTCGTACACCATATTTCCATATACAGACTGGGCCAAATGGGGCATATGGCCTACATGGGCCGAAAGTTAGAAAAACTGTGTATATAGACTACATACATGTTAACTCAAACTAGAAATCTTATGAAATCAAATTTTACAAAGTTGATTATCAGAGATATAAGAACAGAAGTAAAATATAACCTTAGTCTCATCGCTTGCAAAATCTGTAGAGAAAAATACAGTGACAGGTATAGAAATAGCGCGAAGATAGCTCTATGCCCAAACTACATTTGCTTATGAGCTGGGAGTGATCCGCAACCAAAGTAATTTGTGATGCCATCTAATCGATCAAATAATATTTTTGTGTTACCTCATCCCTAAAATAAATTACTAGAATAGAAAAGTATCAGTTGATAGTAGATACAAACTAATGCACAGCATGTCAAGGCCAATTTAAGACGACAAGCTCAGAATGTTTGAAATAAGATTTGATTTTGGGTGAAGTATTTGCCAATATCAAAATATAATGCCCACTTTACACGTTAAAATAGGTGGCAGCCTGTGCACAAATACGGCAGCCAAACACTCGATTTAACAGTAGGAGTAAAAATTTCACATGTTACTTTTATGATATTTGGGTGAGCTACTAATGATTAGTACACAAATGAGCTAAGTTAATCTATGGTCAGAGGTAGCTAATAAGCATTGCAGTTAACAGATGATGTGCTTCTGGTCAACCAAACAAAGAAAAATAATTGGAAAAAAAAATGTATCAGGTTAGTAGAATTCAAATGCAAAGATAACAATACAAAATGCCATAAGATATCGGTTCAGAAGGCATAATGTGCACTGATGAAACACGGAAAAAAAAAACCCTCCGAGGTGCCTGGCAACTCACATGAGCACCCTCGCTTAAAGATGACAGAGACTTCATTCATGTGTATCGAGAGGGGCGGTTTTGGCACCAGGGTTGTAAATAGCTCTCAGCAGGCTCCTAAGATCAAGGTGGGATGCGGGCGTAACTAAGATAATTTTCAGGTGAAAGGGCAGCATCAGTGAGGCAAATCGCACAGGGGGCGTCGATGGCTGGGAGTGAGAGCAGCAGCAGCAGAGAGTGGCTAGGCTATGGGAGAGGTTGGGGACATTGGTAGTTTTGTCCATTCAAATGCAAGGGGATAAATTGATGATATAACTGAAAGTATTCAGTTTCTTATGATAGATGCAAATCTCCCCAAGGCAATGCAGCACCACCACATAAAACAAATTGGCATAAGCACTTCTTATGATAGATGCAAATCTCCAATGGGGTACCACCACATAAAACAAGTTGACATAAGCACTTCTTATGATAGATGCAAATCTCCCCCAAGACAATGAATGTGAACAACAGATTCTAACTGTCATCATTTGTGTATATTAATTTAACTTATGTAATGATAACGATGAGCTTTTTTCAAAAAGAGAGAGAGAGAGAGAGAGAGAGAGAATCAATTGAGAGGATCTAAAAATCAATTTGAAATATCTCAGGAACGAACAGCACACAACACACCCAGGAAATTAGAAGCATTCTATTCGACCTTGTTCAATTGGGTGTGACATTTTTAATTCGTCACCAGTTCAATTAATTAAGAAGAAAATTTAAAAGTGGATCTGATAAAAGTTGCAGTGTCTTCTGTCAAGACAGAACTATCTAAAAACAGAGCTAGTTACACAATCCTCAAATTCTCAAATCAGGGGCAATAGAAAGGATCATCGTCATGCATTAATAAAAATTCTTTAAGAAAGATAGTACCAGACCAAAGACTTTCAGTATTGGCAAGTCACAACAGAAAAGTTAAAACTAGAAGAGCTATGAAACCCCTAGTGTCTTGTATACCAAACGCAAAACGTTGACCATAGCCAATGCTTATATCCAGTATTAAAAAGACAAACTATTAGCTTCTCATCCGCAACTCATAGTTTGAGTTAGCATAGGGCCACACGCACTAACAAAAACTGTACTAGACTTCCTACCTTTCCCCAAATATTAAGATGCAAGTGACAATGAAAAAACATACAAAAACCACAGAATACTGCAATATCATAAATGAAGAAAAGTTGCAAACCAATCATGTATAAAAAGACATTGCCCAATAAATTGGAAGTGATATTGAACAAAGGCAATGGATATTGAATTCCTAAATTACATTGACAGTTGCATGTCCTAAACCAGTAAATTTTCCATCTCACCTAAGGAAAAACTTAAGCATAATGTATTGCAAGGCATGGTTAAACACCTGCAATACCTGTGTGGTTTGTATGAAACAATGGCATGGATAGCAAGCACACAACCAATCCACTACAAGCCTATCACAGCAAGCAACTGACTGCATCCTAATTTAAGCAACGAAATCTTCCTTTACCTAACTCTTCTTCAATTTCAGAGGTAAGCAGGGCTGCTGAGGAACGGCAGTGCGGCCAGAGACATGAGCATCTCTGAGGACGCATCACCCTTCCGGGCATGCTTTGCCCTAGCAAGCTGTAGCTGCATGTCTACAAAGGCTTGCATGCGCTTGAGCTCCAGATCCTTTAGGAACTTGATCCGCTGCCTCTCCATCTCCTCTGCGTGCCTCTGCTTCGCGGCCTCCATGCGTTCGTACATCTCTGCAAACGTCTCGATTGCCCTCGCCAGCTCCCCAAACCCACCGCTCCCGCTGCTCATCTTCCTCTTGCTGCCAACAGCAGGAGCGGCGGTGGCGCCGCCGGAGCGAGAAGACACAGAGCGCGACGGCGACTGCTGGTAGCCGTCGTCATCATCATAATCGTTGTTGTTGTGGTTGTTGTAGCCATCTTCTGAGTCAGACTCCGCAGCAGCGGCGGCGGCGGCGGCGGCAGCCGCCTTATGGATGAGGTTCGCGGACGGGAGATCGGAGCCGCGGCGGTAATTGGGCAGGGGCAGCGCCATGGGAAGCGGCGGCGGCGGCGACTGCGGCGACGGGGAGCGGGACGGCGACTTGCGCCTCCTGAAGACGGGCAGCGCGGCGCTGGGCGGGGACAGCTTCTTGCCGCCGCCGGCGCCGTTGCCGGCGAGCGTGGGCCCGACGAGGAGGTCGAGCTGGCCGTAGAAGGCCCACGGGGACGGCCCGCCCCGCGCGCGCTCGGCCTTGTACTTCTTTTTGAGCGTGTCGACGCGGTTCTTGCACTGGATGTCGGTGCGCGGCGGGCGGCGGCGCGCCGAGGCCCCCGGGCGGGAGTTGACGGCGTCGGCGACCTCCCGCCACTGCGGCTGGCGGAGGCTGCCGCGGTTGAGGTCGAGGTAGCGCGAGCCCCAGGCGTCGACGAGCGCCGCCGTCTCTCCCTCGCTCCAGCAGTCCTCCCTGTACGGCAGGTTCGGGTTTGGCGGCGGTAGCTTCCCGTCCATCGCTCCTCCTCCTGTTCCTCCCAGATCTCTACGCCTCACGACGACGACGACGACGACGACGACGACGACCTAGCCCTCCTCTCTCTCTCTCGTTTGCGCGTGGAGACGGACGGACGGACGGGCGGACGGATAGATGTGGGGCGGCGAGCGAGGAGAGGAGGGGAGGCCGGGGTGGGGAATAAAAGAAGGGGGATGGGGCGGCGAGGGAGGAGGAGACGGGGAGGGCGCGCCGGCCCGTGGGCCGGGACGAACGCGACGCGGCACGTGGATGCATGGGGGGTGCCGTGTGGGCGACCGGCTGCCGTTGGATCGGCGGCCCGTCGGTGGGGGCGGGGCGGGTTTGACCCGGACACCACCTAGCCGGCGAGAGGGATTAGCTGTTGCCGCTGCGGACGCGGAGCTGGATTAAAGTCGGAGAGAGAGAACGGCCTCGGCGTGGCTCGGTTGGCCGGCCGGCCGGCACGGCGCGGGATAGGTGGGCGGGACGAGAACGGACGACGTGGGGTGTGGGGTGGGGTGGGGTGGGCGCCTGGCGTGCCGGTGCGGAGCGGGGAAGCTACGCGCCGCGCGGAGGACTCGTGCAACCGATCGCGATTTCGTCGGGGGCAAGGAACGAAAGGAAGCGGCTCCTCGGACACGGCTGGCTGGCCGCCGTTGGGTCGGCGTGCGTTTCGTTTCGGTTTCGAGCGGGGCGGGACGGCCCGCGCCGCGCCGAAAGAGGTGATGGGTTGCGTGCGCGCCTGGCTGCGGCCGTTGAGCGGCGTGGGGGACTCCGGGAGATGCACGCACACACCAGTACGCCACGCACCGCGCGCGCCGTGGGCGACGGGCGGCGGCTGCGGCTTTGATTTCGGCGCTTCTTTTGGCTGGCTGGCTGGCTCGCCGAGGCACGCGGGGGAACGAGTCGCTCGGACGGCTCGGTCATGGCTGCGATTGCTTCTCATCGGTCAGCAAAGGTTGCAGAATCCAGTGACTGGGGGGCTAAAGTCTACTGCTACTAGTATAGCCATTGTCCAACGAGTCGACTTTATACAACCCACTATATATACTACGCAGTAAATAAAATAGTCCTAGTACGAGAGCGACATGGCCGCCCCAAGCTCATTTCCTTGGATGGTTAAGCGTTTTTGGTTGTTGATACTCTAACGTGTTCGGGTTAATGAGCGTATTAAAATGCAGTTGAGCCAAATACATCCTATACGCATATAAAATACTATGATTGAACTAATTTCTTACATAGAAATGTTATGTTGACAGGACAACAAAAAAAGACCAAGCCATGGTTTGGGCCGATCAACCTGACCCTCTCTCGGCTGCGTAGTGTTTAGATTTTGATAAGCTTCGAGTACAGAAATTATTTTAAATTCAACCATGTTCACGTGGGGACAAACGAAAACATCCAAGAATATCAATCAAAGAAATATCACGTTAGAATTAATGGGCTTGGCTTGTTTGAGATATTCCAAGTAAACATCGAAGGCAGGTCAACGAGTATATACGGAAACGGTGAAAGTAATTCACATATTTGTCCCACCTTGCTAATGGGACTAAGAAATACGGATTGATTTATTATATATAAGTGTGTGTATAACCTAAAAACCAACACCAGAAATATATGTTAGGATTTTGTCTTGCACCGGCCAATGAGAGAGTCTCTAGAAATCTTTGTGATCATGCGGAGGAGGAATAAGATTTTTAGAAAGCACTTTGCCCGATGGCTCAAGGTTTTCATGATGACTCTCCTCTGTCCAAGTCACTCGTCGTGGCGTACCATCCGCACCCGTTCAGTACGTGTGCCATGATTTGGTATGTTTTCTCATCAATTTACTGATACTGATGCTATGTTTTTTTATTCACTAGTATGTTCGAGAGAACTGCATGCTATTTCTGTGTCGTTGGGGTGCTTCTATTCCCCAAATGTACAATGTTAAAACACCATAGATAAATAGTGTTATGTGAATGGGAGTCATATCATGAGTAGGAAAAAGTTAGATGAAAAATATTTGTTGAGGGTAAATTTTTTGAAACGGGGCCTTTCTCAACATCGCCGTCTCTAATCTTACTAAGCTCGCAAACGGTCCTATTTCTTCGGAGAAACATAGGAGTATGCGCTTGGCTCTTTGGAGTACAACATGAAAACTGTTCGCAAGAAAGCCAACTCCACCGCGTCTGGCTTGCCCCTGGGGCCTCGGGGGCTCCGTCAACTGTCCCTTCTAGAACTAAACAAGGCATCAGAAGACGATCCCCTTGCCTCCTTGTGAGCGTCAGGCTCCACATATACCCGTTGGCCGTTGCGATTTGTCCACTCCTTTGAACTTCATCGAGCAGATATTTTGTTTTTTAGGAGAATCGTGCAGATATTTTGTGGTTCTATCGTCTACAATCATAGCGTGTTGGGCTGGTTGCACTGCAGCTACTACCTATTCTTTGCTGCAGCTGCAGCCAGGGTATAGCGCAGCCGAACACCCCTGGGGTAGGCACAAATTACCCAAAATCGATTAACCGAACCGAACCGAACCGAACCGATTTAACCAGAAAAGTCGGTTAAATCGGATTTCGGTTATCGGTTGGGTTTAAAAATCGCTGTTGTTCGGTGATCGGTTAAAAACTCGGTTGGAGCAAGCAGTTAACCGAACCCCCGAATTAACCGATAAAATTCCGAGCACACATGTTACTCCTTGCGACTTTGGCCTGGCCCAAGCCACCGTCCGGCCCACGAAGTGCAGGCCCAAGAAAATAAAAGCCAGACCCCACTCACAAACCCTACAGCCGTCTACTCTTCCTCATCCTCCCTCACCAGGCCGCCGCCGCCGCCTGGATTTTGATCCTTGGTGCAGTGGTGCTCCACCGACTGGCGATCGCCGTCTGTCCTCGATTCTCGTCCGCTGCTCAGGGCCGCAGCGCCCGGCAGGGCCACACTCGCAACCCGACGGCGTTGCTTGCCTGTTGGCGCTGCTCGCCTTCCTTGCGTGGTATGGATTGCCCGACGGGGGGAAACAAGCAGGCAAGCAGCGGCTTAGCAGGTAGCCTGGTGCACCGGTGGTCTATGTATGTCTGGCTTCCTTTTTTCCTTCCGAGTTGCTCTCTGTAGCATTGATTTGTGAATCGCCTTTGCTGGATTGTAGATAGGGAATACGGTTGCAAGATCTGGTGCCGAAAACAGAGAAGAATGAGAAGTAGAACCAAGATAAAAGATGCGGCCATGAATCATATATTAGAGGCTATGTATTTGTTGATTATTTGACCATTTGTTCAGTGCTTCGCTTGTTGCGTCATTGATTTCTTTCATGTATGATTAAGGTCTCTGTTGCGGTTAACCGATTAACCGAAAACCGAATTAGTCGGTTATTAGTTTTCTGGGAGCATGTTCGGTGACCAGTTTACAATAACCGAAATTTTCTTTCACCGAATTAACCGAACCGAGTTAACCGTATTAACCGAATGCCCAACCCTAAACACCCCCGATGTCGTTAGCATAAGTGATGCCGCCTAGAACAACCAGCGTTTGAAGATTAATGCGAACCGGAGCGGAGTTACCTAGCAATTGGAGCCAAAGAACTGCGAAGGCAAACTGATGTTGCTTTGTCCAATATAAACTCCATGGACAAGGGCCGTTCGATGCTGTGAAAGAGCATATAGGCCCCTAATTCGGTTTTGGCGATTAATGACAACATAATCATTGCGACTAACAAGTGTTTTGCAGAGGCAAAGTTTAAGTTACTGCAATGATGGGCTTTCACGGTATTCTTGGCCACCATCATTTGAGAATGATTGTATTGGCGCGAAGGATATGCTCGAAGATCAAGGATAAGCTAGTTCTAAGTGCCGTTTGGATGATGAGAGGCACTTAGAGTAGTTTAGGTCTTTGTTTTCCTTTGGCCGTACTATTAAGAGGGGTCGAGGGTTGTTAGCTTGACCTAAGCAAGACTAGAAGTTAGGTGTGATGCAGACTTGTCAAAGCTAGTACTAGGTTGCTGCAATGAAGCCCTTGAGAAGTTAAGAACCTCAAAGAAGTCGAATTGGACGAGTTTCGGTCTCGAAAGAGAAGAAGACTGCACGAAACTCAGAGGCATCGACTTATTCGACGGGGTGCTAAGGCACCATCGAATCAATCGATGGCCTCTGGTTTTCTCACACAGACACTGGCACAGCTCTCTGAGTCGCGTCGACTGATTCGATGGTGAGACCATCGAATTAGTCGACGGCCCTCAGTCTTCACCCAGTTGGTGGTGCGGTGTTCTGTGTAGCGTCGACTGATTCGATGGTCTACCCATCGAATTAGTCGATGGTGCTCAAAGACATGAAGGCCCCAGAGTGCATGGTTCTGAGTAGCATCGACTGATTCGACGGCTGCGGCATCGAATTAGTCGATGGTCTCTGATCTGTGTGAAGATCATGTGGCGCATGACTCTGGGTAGCACCGACTGATTCGATGGTGCTTGCATCGAATTAATCGGTGAGGGAACTAGCCGTTGCACTGTTCAAATTTTGAATGGAAAGCAAGCGTCGACTGATTCGACGGTGTCACCATCGAATTAGTCGACGGCTCTGCGTTTAGTATAACGGTTGGATTTTTGAGTGGGGGCTATTTATACCCCTTCACTCTCACCTTGGAGACTCTCTTGCCACACGGTTTCACTGTTCATCCAAATGCTGTTGGGGAGTGTTTGAGGGCAAGAGAGGCACTTGGATTCATTGGTGTTCTTAATCTTGAGAAGATTAAGGACTCTCTTTAGTGCTTGGGAGTAGCAGGTGTGCATCCATCTAGCTCTTGGTCTAGTCTAGGTCAAGTGAAGATCTTTGGCTTGTTACTCTTGGTGATTCGGCATCACCTAGACGGCTTGGTGGTGTTGATCTTGGGAGCTCACGTGGAGATTGTGTGAAGTCCCAAAAAGGTGTACACGGTTTGGAATCCGCCGTCCCGGAGTGGGAAATGGATATCCCCTACGAGAGCACTTGATCCTTGCGCGATCAAAGGGGAGCTATACCCTTGCGCGGGTGCTCCAACGAGGACTAGGGGGGAGTTGCCGACTTCTCGATACCTCGGGAAAAATTGGCTTCCTACTCTTCTCTTTACTTTGAGCAAGTTTACATTCCGCATTTCTATTCCTAGAATTGCCATGATAGAGTAGGATTGGAACTAGGTTGCTTAACTCCTTTCAACATTAGCTAGCCACAAACCACACTTGTAGGCACATGGGGTGAATTGGCTAATTGCATAGGATTGTTTTATTGCTTAAATTTTTGTAGAAGCCTAATTCACCCCCCCTCTTAGGCATCTTGATCCTTTCAATTAGTATCAGAGCCTCGTTGCTCAAAGGATAGACTTCACCGCCTAAAGAAAGATGTCTAGTGAAGGGCCTCGCCCGGTTTTCGATGGCAAAGATTTTTCTTATTGGAAGATCTGTATGGAAGCATACCTTGGTGCCATGGATGCCGATGTGCTTAGGGCTACCTCCGTTGGCTTTCCCGCGCCCGTTGATGAGGATAACCTCATCGCACTTGAGGTGTCTCATACGAGGCTCAATGCTAAGGTTAGGAACACTCTCCTTAGAAGTCTCAACAAGGAAAACTTCAACCAAGTTAGAAGTGAGACAAAAGCCCATAAAATATGGACGAAACTTGTTGAGATTCACATGGGCTCTAAGGATGAGAGAGAGGAGCGACACAAAGTTATTATGGATAAAATCAATGCTTTTAAGAAATTTTCTAATGAATATGCTCGTACCATGTACTCACGTTTGATTGCTCTTGTAGAGGAGTTGAATGAACTTGATGTCACCAAGATGGAGGAGCTTGAAGTCAAGAGAAGATTCTTAAGTGCTCTTCCAAGTGACAAGTACTCCGGCATTGTCACCGTCTACTTCTATGATGATCTCAACTCTCACACTATCACCAAGATGTTGGGGACGATCAAGGGCCATGAAGATTACATGGGCTACACAAAAGAATATGAGAAGTATGAAGGCTCATCTTCCTCTATCAAGCAAGACATTGCCTTCAAGGCTAGCAAAAATAAGAAGATGAAGAAGGTGATTGTTGAGGAGTCAAGTGAAGATGATGACGATGGCAAGAGTGAGGAGCTCGATGAAGTTGCCCTCCTTATGAGAAAGACCACCAAGATGCTTCGGAAGCTTGACAAGAAGGGAATTGACTTCAACCACAGGAACAAGAAATTCTCCATTAAGAAGAAGTCCATCAAGTATATGGATTGCTATAATTGTGGTGAGCTCGGCCATCTTGCACATCAATGCCCTCTCCCTGACAAGAGAAAGAAGAACTACAAGAAGGAGGAGAGTGATGATGTTGGTGACTACAAGAAAAAGACCTTCAAGAGCAAGAAAGATGGTAACAAGAAGAAGTCTTCCACACCCACCAAGAAGAAGCAAGGAAGAGCTTATATTGGGGAGTGGATCACCGACGACGACACTTCAAGCAACTCATCAAATGAAAGTGAAGATGAAGGAGTTGCCGGTCTTGCAATTGGTGCTTCCATCCCTCCACCGCCTTGCTCAAGCTCCAAGTCAAGAAAACATTTTTGCCTCATAGCAAGGTGAGAAAGCCTTCCCATCATGAAGATGCAAGTGATAGTGATAGCGATAGTGATAATGATGATGAGCCCTCTTATGATGATCTAGTTGCTTATCTTAAACAATATACTAGCATCATTAGAGAATCGAATGAGAAAATTGATAGGCTTGAGCAAAAGAAGGCAAAACTAGTTGCAACATGTGATGATCTAGAAGCTAAGAACATAGAGACAAAACTTGAGCATGTTAAGCTTGCTAGTGATCACGATGAGTTGAAAATCAAGTTCCAAGAGCTCACTACCCACCACAAGTTGCTTGAAGAAAAGTTTGATGTGTTATTAAGTGAGAAATTGGTTGAGGAGAAGATTGTGAAAGTCAATTGTGCTACTCAATGTGATGATCTTCTTGAGGAAAGCATAGGGCAAGTTGATTGTGGAATTCAATGTGATGATTTGCTTGAGATCTCGCCTAATCCCCCAATGAAGACAAATGATGAAGCTACGAGTGATTCGCCTAATCCCCCAATGGAGGCTAATCACTCAAATCAAGATGAAGGCTCTAGCAATGATAATTCAATCAAGAGTTGTGCAACATGTAAGGACAAGTTTGTGTTGGGTGTGTCACCAAATGGCATACTTGGCAAAGACTATGTGGACCTTCAAGTCAAGAACAAGCATGCCATGAGTGAAATTCATAGGCTCAAGCAACAAGTGAATGATCTCAAGTCCGGTTACAACACTCTCACAAATGGCAATCATCTCTTTGGCAAGATGTTGTCCGATAGAGCAATCAACTATAACACTCAAGGGCTTGGGTACTTGTCCACCAAGATTGTTGAAGCTAAGAACAAGATACCTCAACCTAAGTCTTACAAGCCCAAGACCAAGTATTGCACCGAGTGTCAACATGAGGGTCACTTTGCTCATGAATGCAATACTCCTCCTTCTCCAAAAATGAAAGATCACTTAAGACCCAAGGCATTCAATGCTCATTATGGTGTGTCCAAGATATCAAGTGGGAAGGTGGTAATGAGATTCTTTGGACCTAAGGATTCAACTAGGCCTACGAAAATTTGGATGCCCAAGATTCTTGTCACAAAATTGAGTGAACCACACAAGTCAAACTTTGCATCATCATCAACCTCTAGCTCCCGAACTTTCTCAAAGGTTTGGGTAGCTAAACCTCAAGCTTGATTTGGTTTGTTGGTGTAGGTGAACTACAAGACCGGTGGACACCATTGGGTTATGGATAGTGGATGTACTCAACATATGACCGGTGATCCCCGAATGTTCACCTCACTAGAAGAGAGTGGAGGTCATGAGAAGATTACATTTGGTGACAACTCCAAGGGCAAGGTTGAAGGGATTGGTAAGATTGATATCTCCAAAGATCACTCCATCTCCAATGTGCTACTAGTTAACACTTTGAGCTTCAACCTCTTGTCCGTTGGCCAACTATGTGATTTGGGCTACAAGTGCATATTCACCGATGAAGGGGTAGTTGTCACAAAGAAGGAAAGTGATAAAGAAATCTTCAAGGGCTTTAGATACAACAATCTCTATCTTGTTGACTTCAACTCAAATGAAACAAGTTTGTGCACTTGCTTATTCTCCAAGGCTTCTAATGGTTGGTTGTAGCATAGAAGACTTGCACATGTTGGCATGGATACTCTCAAGAAGCTAGTGAAGAAAGATTTGGTTGTGGGCTTAAAGGACATCAAGTTTGAGAAGGACAAATTGTGTAGTGCATGTCAAGCCGGCAAACAAGTAGCAAATACACATCGAACAAAAGCTTATGTATCTACATCAAGACCTCTAGAGCTTCTTCACATGGATTTGTTTGGACCAACAACTTATGCTAGCATTGGTGGGAATCTCTATTGTCTTGTGGTAGTGGATGACTTCTCTAGATACACTTGGGTGTTCTTTCTTCATGACAAGTCCGAGGTTGCAAAGGTCTTCAAGAAGTTTGCCAAGAAAGCTCAAAATGAATATCAAGTAACTTTGGTGAAGATTAGAAGTGACAATGGTACCGAGTTTGCCAACTCCAATATTGAAGCATATTGTGATGAAATTAGGATCAAGCATGAGTTCTCCGCAACTTACACACCTCAACAAAATGGAGTAGTGGAGAGGAAGAATAGAACCTTAATCACCTTGGCTAGAACTATGTTGGATGAATATGATACACATGAGAAGTTTTGGGCCGAAGCAATCAACACCGCATGCTATGCATCAAATAGGCTCTTTCCTCACCGCCTCTTGAAGAAGACGCCATATGAGTTGCTTGTTGGGAGGAAGCCCAATATCTCTTACTTCCGGGTGTTCGGTTGCAAATGCTACATCTACAAGAAGCGACAACATCTAGGAAAGTTTCAAAAACGTTGTGATATTGGTTTTCTTCTTGGTTACTCATTGAAGTCCAAGGCATATAGAGTATTCAACTTGGCCACCGGCTTAGTTGAAGAAACATATGACCTGGAGTTTGATGAATCTAATGGCTCCCAAGGAGCAATGGAAAATTTTAATGATGTAGGTGGTGAACCCTTGAGGGAGGCGATGAAGAACATGCAAGTTGGAGTCATCAAGCCAAAGGAAAATGATGATGAAGTGCAAGAGATCAATCAACCATCTTCTTCCTGCATGGTGCCTCAAGTGGATGTGGATGAAAGCTAGAATGATGAAGATGACACACCACTTCCTCATGAAGATGTTCCTATTCCACAAGAAGAGGTAGAGGCTCAAGCTCAAAATGTTGATGCTCCAAGGGCTCCTCAAGAACAACCACCTAGAAGACACAATCCAAGAATTCAAGCTCATCCCAAAAATCTCATCATTGGAAGCCCCACCAAAGGAATCATGACAAGATCAAAGAATCAACAAGCAATATTTTGTGAGTGCTACTCCTTTGTCTCAAAGAAGGAGCCATCCAAAGTTGAAGAAGCCTTGATTGATCTAAATTGGGTGAATGCAATGCATAAAGAACTCAACAACTTCACCCGGAATGATGTATGGACTTTGGTGGAGAGGCCAAGTGGTGCTAGAGTGATTGATACTAAGTGGGTGTTTAGAAACAAGCAAGATGACCAAGGGAATGTTGTGAGGAACAAGGCAAGATTAGTTGCAAAGGGGTTCTCTCAAATTGAAGGACCTGACTTTGGAGAGACTTTTGCTCCGGTGGCTAGATTAGAGGCAATCCGCATTCTCCTTACTTATGCCTCTTGTCATGATATGAAACTCTAACAAATGGACGTCAAGAGTGTATTCCTCAATGGGTACATCAATGAAGAGGTATATGTAGAACAACCACCGGGCTTTGAAGATCCATACAATCCCAATCACGTGTTCAAGCTATCCAAGGCACTCTATGGACTCAAGCAAGCTCTAAGGGCTTGGTATGAGCGTCTCCGGGATTTTCTCATTGCCAAGGGTTACAAGATTGGGAAGGTAGATACTACACTCTTCACCAAGAAGGAGAATGGCGAGCTCTTTGTTTGCCAAGTCTATGTGGATGACATTATATTTGGCTCAACAAATGAAGAGATATGCAAGAAATTTGGTGAAATGATGTCAAGGGAATTTTAGATGTCAATGATTGGTGAACTTACTTTCTTCCTTGGATTTCAAATCAAGCAACTTGAAGAAGGCACCTTTATATGTCAAGAGAAATATACCAAGGACCTTCTCAAGCGCTTCAAGATGGAAGATTGCAAGCCCATCAGAACCCCATGGCAACTAATGGGAATCTCGACCTTGATGAGGGAGGTAAACTGGTAGACCAAACTCTTTATCGTTCTATGATTGGTAGTCTACTTTACCTTACCGTATCTAGGCCCCACATCATGTTTAGTGTATGTTTGTGTGCTTGTTTTGAAGCCAATCCCAAAGAAGCACACATTAAGGCCGTGAAAAGGATATTTAGATATCTTAAATATCCACCAAGCATTGACCTTTGGTATCCCAAAGGAACACACTTTGAACTCGTTGGCTATTCCGATGCGGATTATGCGGGTTGCAAGGTGGATAGGAAAAGCACTTCCGGCGGGTGCCAATTGCTTGGTAGGTCGCTAGTCTCTTGGTCCTCCAAAACGCAAAATAGTGTGGCTCTTTCAACCACCGAGGCCGAGTACATTGTCGCCGGCTCTTGTTGTGCACAAATCCTTTACATGACTCAAACACTCATAGACTATGGTCTAGTTCTTAGGAGTATACCCTTGCTTTGTGACAATGAGAGTGCGGTAAAACTTGCAAATAACCCCGTCCAACACTCACGTACCAAGCACATAGATATCCGTCAACACTTTATTAAAGATCATATAGATAAGGATGATATATCTTTGCATGGTGTAAGGACGGATGATCAGTTGGCGGATATCTTCACAAAGTCTTTGGATGAAAATAGGTTTTGCAACTTGCGGAATGAGCTTAATGTGGTTGATTTCTCCAATTTCACCTAGAATGCTCAATGTTGTTTGTATATAGATATGCTTAAAAAACTCAAAAAAAATTAGTTGCTAGACTTTGTTTTGCACATCATGTGTAGTATATCTCATATGCATTAGGCGCTTGTCTAAACTTTGGAAGATAGTGGTCAAAGCCATGAGTAAGCTTGCAAAGGGTTCAAACTTGGCAAGATAGATTAAATTCTAGCTTTAAATTCTTGTCTATGCACTTGCATGCATCTTGCATTGTGTTTGTTTAGTTGTTTTGTTGGCATTTGGTTGTGGCATACGTTTAGGGGGAGCATGGACTGCTTTCATCATCCCTTGTGCTCTCTCTAGGTGTTGGTGCCCTCCGGTGCTTTGGCTTTGGTTTCCTATTTCAAAACTATGTTAAGCCACTTGGCCATATATGAAACTATTTTGAAACATGAGGGTTTGAGAGAGGTTCGCTTGTCTCTGTCCAAGAATCATATTTATTTGGCTCTCTTTAGATCCATGGACTTGAGACAAGAAAATTTCGCGAAAAATTCCTTGAAAAATCCTTGTCACAGGAGCGTCGACGCTTTCGTTCTTCACAGCGTCGAATCAGTCGATGCCATCGACTCATTCGACGGCTGTCCTATCTGGGCGTCGATTCAATCGATGGCTAGGGCTTCTCTGCGCGTTTGTTTCTGGTGAGCGTCGACTCATTCGACGCGGACTCTGTCCTGCATCGAATTAGTCTACGGTTCATCAAGACTTCGCAATCTGAGCCATTGATTCGAATCCATTTGATCTCGACCGTCTGCTCTTTTCTAACCCTAACGGCCGTCGCTCCAGGGGGTCCTACTCGTCAGATCCATCCTCTTCCTTCTACCAGCCGCACGCGCTCCCGCCGCCGCCGTTCCTCCCCGCCGTCGTGCGGTGCCGCTGAAGCTTTCCGCCGCCGCCTCACGTGCTCCTCCATGCGTAGTCGTGCCCACGCCTCCAATCCGCGCCTCACCGGGGGCTTCACCCCCAAACCCTAGCGCCGCCACCAGCCAACGCCGCCGCCAGCTGCCATCACCGCCAGAGTTGTGGACTCCACCTCGAGCTCGTGGTTCTCTCAACCCCCTTCATTCCGAGCAAGATGCTTCTGCATCTCCTTTTCCCTCTCTCTCTCTCTCTCTTTTGGATCTCAAACCCTAGAGAGAGGAAATTTTAAACTAAAATTTTGAAATTTCGGTCAAATTCATGAAATTCAAACTAAAATCTTGACCTATGCACCTTGCCTATGGTTTTTGTGTTCATGAGTAGAATTTAATTCACATTCTTGCCTTATGACACAATTAGAGCTAAAGAAATATTTTGCTCTCATTATCTCTAGATGATTATAACTCATACAATTTATCCGGATTAATGAGAGCAACATTTCTATCATATGTTAGGGTAGTCGTGTTTCTAAGCTCTTATCTAATTCATGCTTCCTAGGATCTCTTTCTAATTAGTTATACCCTATATATATTTTCTTTTTGCGAGGAGGTGTGGTTGTTGAGACAGAGTCTGTGACAGTGTGACAGGGGCAGTAACAGCAGTAAATTGCAGTGGTAGTGCTTGAGGCAAAGACTCGGTTTCTTTCTCTGGACAGCAAGGCAAAGCCTTGTCAAGGTTCTTGACACTGTGGGGGTTTTCTTGTCAGCTCAGGGCTTCTAAACAGTATGACTCGTGTTGTGGGTTCTAGCAGTGGTGCTGGTGGTGATGATAGACCTCCTTCAGATCCAGCCAGAGACAAGGCCAAGGGAAAGAAAGTTGCCAAGCAGCAGCCTAAGAAGCGTCGGATAGCCTCAGGTCTATCTCCAGAGTGGCAGACTGTTCTTAAGGTTGCTCAGGCTCATGAGGATATTGAGTCAGGGAGAGCTCAGCCGGCTAGCCAGTTTCGCATAGTTGATCAGTCAGGGTCACCGGCTGCTCCAGAGGGTCCTGCACCGGCTCCTCTTCGTCGGTCTGGGGGGACTTGTGCTCAGGTTCACGCTCCACGGGCCTCTCAGGCGACAGAGCCTCTTGTCACCTTTCCTGCCAGCTCTACAGTGCCTGTCAGTACCTCTGAGGCTCTAGCTAGCACTGCTTCTGGTCGTTCCAAGAAGACAGTCACTCGTCGCACTCGCAATCCTAGAGTCCATAAGCTTCAAATTGTTGACTCAGATGAGATCTTTGCTAAGATGGCAGAAGAAGAGGCAGCTCCTGAGGATGAGAGCTCGAGTTCTGAGTCTGAGTCAGATGTCGAGGAGTTACTCAAGGCCTCCACCACAAAGATCTGGCGTCTCAGGATTCGGAGTTTGGAGCGCTGGTATCCTCCTGTACGTCCCACCGAGAGAGGCAACCTTTTCTGGACTTCACGTCAGCAGAAGTTCCATCAGGCCTACACCCGCTCGAGGATGACTCTATTCCCTCACAGACGGATGGTGACTTCTCTGCTGACTAGGGCCATTGATATGACTAAGGATGAGCTACGTCATCTCTTTGCTCACCACCCAGGTCTTCAGTTTGTGCTTACTCTACCAGGACACTACGACGAGGGTGTTGTTCGGGTGTTCTATGCTTCAGTTTGGGTGGATCCAGATCATGAGTACATCAGGTGTATGTTCAGAGGCAGAGACATCCAGATTGAGCGTATAGACCTTGAGATGATTCTTCGCTCACCAGCAGTTGAGACTAGGCTCCATGAGCTCGCATATCCTGGTGCTGAGCCCCCTCACCGTCCTCGGTCTGTAGGGTCGCACACCTGACTACGAAATGGTCTCCCCAGCTTTCAGGCCTCCGTTCATAGCTCTGTCAGAGCGTCACCCAGCTGACTTGACTCCTGTTGGCAGCCTGCTCCTTGAGCTTCTCCGTCATACCATTCTACCCAGGACAGGCAACAGGGATGGGATCACAGCACTGCAGCAGTGGACTCTTGCTTATATACTCAGGCAACAGCAGTTTGACTTGGTTGATTTTCTTCTCTATGAGATAGAAGATGTGATCACTGACAACATTCGGATGGGTCGCTTTATGCCGTATGCTCACATTATATCCTATATCTTGGCTAGTAGCATTGGGCGTCACAACAGGGAAGCAGGAGGAGATCTCTTTATGAACTCGGTTGAGTAGTGGTCACAGTTAAAGACCACCTTCCCTGACTACAGGCCAGCCAAGATGAGAGACAAGCGTCGAGGCCAACGCGCTCTAGTTGCAGCCCAGCAGCAGTTCACACCTGAGCAGAGGGCCGAGTTTGCAGCTCAGGATGAGGAGTTGAGGAAGGCCAAGCAAGAGGCAGAACTTGAGGGCGTTCAGACTATTCCCAGCTCAGAGGATGAATCTACAGATGAGGAGTATGTTCCTGTACCTCCGATGCCACCACGGGCTCATGATGCTGAGGCAGGTGGTTCCAGTTCTGCTCCTCCAGAGTCTGAGGGTCCTTCCGTTGTTCCAGCAGAGCCTGCCCGTGCTTCTGCGGCCTCGTCTGAGCTCAGTCAGCTTACTGCCACAGTTCGCCTGCTTGCTGAGTCACTCATTGCTACAAACGCCAGGGCAGAGCAGCGTGAGCAGCGTGCAGAGGAGCGCTTTCAGTTTCTGGTTGAGCAGCAACGTCGTCATTCTGAGATGTTCTAGTTCCAGCTTCAGTATCTCTACCAGGCTACCGGCGTTCAGCCTCCTCAGGTACCTCTGCCCGCAGTCCCTATGGCAGGATACCCGACTCCTCCTCAGCTTGGTTAGATTGTGCCTGGGTCGCTAGCTCCACCACCTCTTCCTGCTTTCAGTCCGCTACGTCCTATGGCTCAGTTCAGTCCTCTTCGTCCTCCGAGTCCTTTACGGCCTGCTCCTGTGACTTCCGAGACTCCTATGCCTGAGATATCCATAGCTTTTTAGTCTCCGACGTCAGCTTTTGTGAGTCAGTTTGTGAGTTCGCCTTATGTGACTGCTGTGATGACAGAGACTGCTCCAATCACTACGACATAGTCCAGTCACCTTGAGACGTCTTACTCAGAGATCACTGGTGCAACTACTCCGTCCGCGCCGACCTCGACCGAGCCAGTTGATCTTATCCGAGAGGCTCATCAGGCTCAGCTGCGTTCTGTGTCTATGTTCCACCGACAGCCTCGACTTCAGCTCCTTCCTCGTCTCAGGACCCGCCTGCGAGCACTCCTCCGCCCTCCGACGTTTATTTTTTTTTGGTGTTTGGTGCCAAAGGGGAGAGAGTACGATATGAGAGATAGGGGGAGCTTGGGTAGCATAGTCTTTTGGATCTTTGTGTGAACTCATGCATCATATTTCTTTTGTGCACTTGTTTATATGTATGATGCTCTTAAGCTGTTCTATGCTATCCTAAACTCTGTGGTTGACTTGTCCTTTTGGTTATATATATATCTCATGTCATGTCTCTCACATCTCATATGCACTTATGCTCTTATTTATTTATTTATTCTTATGCTTGAGTGCTCATCTTGTTTTGTATGAACTATGTGTTTCGCTTCCGCTATCCTTCATTAGTTCATGCAATTCAAGTTTATCCACTTCCTTTTACCTCTTTTTACTTCTCTCATATCCTTTTAGAGGTTGTGTTGTCATCAATCACCAAAAAGGGGGAGATTGAAAGAGCATCTAGGTCCCTAATTCGGTTTTGGCGATTAATGACAACATAATCATTGCGACTAACAAGTGTTTTGCAGAGGCAAAGTTTAAGTTAGTGCAATGATGGGCTTTCACGGTATTCTTGGCCCCCATCATTTGAGAATGATTGTATTGGCGCGAAGGATATGCTCGAAGATCAAGGATAAGCTAGTTCTAAGTATCGTTTGGATGATGAGAAGCACTTAGAGTAGTTTAGGTCTTTGTTTTCCTTTGGTCATACTATTAAGGGAGGTCGAGGGTTGTTAGCTTGACCTAGGCAAGACTAGAAGTTAGGTGTGGTGCACACTTATGAAATCTAGTACTAGGTAGCTGCATTGAAGCCCTTGAGAAGTTAAGAAGCTCAAAGAAGTCGAATTGGACGAGTTTCGGTATCGAAAGAGAAGAAGACTGCACAAAACTCAGAGGCATCGACTTATTCGACGGGGTGCTAAGGCACCATCGAATCACTCAATGGCCTCTGGTTTTCTCACACAGACACTGGCACAGCTCTCTGAGTCGCGTCGACTGTTTCGATGGTGAGACCATCGAATTAGTCGACGGCCCTCAGTCTTCACCCAGTTGGTGGTGCGGTGTTCTGTGTAGCGTCGACTGATTCGACGGTCTACCCATTGAATTAGTCGACGGTGCTCGAAGACATGAAGACCCCAGACTGCATGGTTCTGAGTAGCATCGACTGATTCGACGGCTGCGGCATCGAATTAGTCGATGGTCTCTGATCTGTGTGAAGATCATGTGGCGCATGACTCTGGGTAGCACCGACTGATTCGACGGCGCTTGCATCGAATTAATCGGTGAGGGAACTAGCCGTTGCACTGTTCAAAGTTTGAATGGAAAGCAAGCGTCGACTGATTCGACGGTGTCACCATCGAATTAGTCGACGGCTCTGCGTTTAGTATAACGGTTGGATTTTTGAGTGGGGGCTATTTATACCCCTTCACTCTCACCAGACTCTCTTGCCACACGGTTTCACTGTTCATCCAGCTGCTGTTGGGGAGTGTTTGAGGGCAAGAGAGGCACTTGGATTCATTGGTGTTCTTAATCTTGAGAAGATTAAGGACTCTCTTTAGTGCTTGGGAGTAGCAGGTGTGCATCCATCTAGCTCTTGGTCTAGTCTAGGTCAAGCGAAGATCTTTGGCTTGTTACTCTTGGTGATTCGGCATCACCTAGACGGCTTGGTGGTGTTGATCTTGGGAGCTCACGTGGAGATTGTGTGAAGTCCCAAAAAGGTGTACACGGTTTGGAATCCGCCGTCCCGGAGTGGGAAATGGATATCCCCTACGAGAGCACTTGATCCTTGCGCGGATCAAGGGGGAGCTTTACCCTTGCGCGGGTGCTCCAACGAGGACTAGGGAGGAGTTGCCGACTCCTCCGATACCTCGGGAAAAATCGGCTTCCTACTCTTCTCTTTACTTTGAGC
The DNA here is from genome assembly GCA_015342445.1 of Digitaria exilis. Lineage (NCBI taxonomy): Eukaryota > Viridiplantae > Streptophyta > Magnoliopsida > Poales > Poaceae > Digitaria > Digitaria exilis. The sequence continues at coordinate 1,479,413 of JACEFO010001882.1, forward strand.
AAGTTTACATTCCGCATTTCTATTCCTAGAATTGCCATGATAGAGTAGGATTGGAACTAGATTGCTTAACTCCTTTCAACACTAGCTAGGCACAAACCATACTTGTAGGCACATGGGGTGAATTGGTTTATTGCATAGGATTGTTTTATTGCTTGAATTTTTGTTGAAGCTTTCTTCTCTGTCTTTCTCGTGTGAAACACACCAGATCTGCACTGCTGCGCTGAGCTTTTGCTTGTCCTTGTTCCAGAGTTCTGATTGCATTGGCAACCTGAAGGGAAGGCCTCTAAAGCTGCTTCCTTCTCTTAGGCATCTTGATCCTTTCATGCTGGCAAGAATAAGGATACCCTGCCGGCTCAGGCACAACTCAAGTTCAGACCAACGCCGAAAGCCTCCAAGCACAGATAATCAGATCTAGTCCCCGTTGTGGGGCAAAAAAAAACTCTCCAATTGCCTGCCATTTTTCACCAGAGTACTGGAGATGTTCTTGGAGACAGCCGAATGGATTATTTGCTTAGAAAAAACAAATGATTGACGACTCCCAAGGATTATCCAGATTCCAGAACAGGTAGAGCATAACAGTAACTTGCGGCTTGTCCCTGCGACACTCGAGGCACATTTCTTGGCCAGACATGTTATTATATGTATAATATAACCGGGGAAACATTTTCTACATCTTGGGATAGTATCGCCGTCATAAAGCAGAAATATCGGACTTCAATTTGTGTAACCTTACTGGTACGCAGACAGGCTATTTTTTTACAGGTTTTATACTGGAAGAAACGTGTCCACGTCTGCAGGAATCGAGTGGCGGGTGAGAAAGCAACTTCAGCTGACAGCGTATTCGCAGTCCAGCAAGCGGGTGAGGATCTCCTGGCAGCTCGGCCGATTCTCAGGCTCTTGCCAGCAATCTGCATAAAACAAAAAAACAAAAAAAAAAAACATTAGCCGTTAAGCTCCAATAAAAGGAGTGATGGAAGGTAGCAAAAACACTAAGTTGAGGCTTTGACTGATCTGATCTGTGATCTACACTCAAATCACAGAAAAAGAAAATCGAATATCTCTATCATACATAGCAAACTATCCTACCTGCAATTAACCTGCCGAGAGGTCCTTCAGGAATCTCGAGACGTGATCCTTCGTTAGCAACAGTGTAAACAACCTACAATTGCCAGATGCATCTATGTCAGTTCACAGCTATCCCTCTAGGATATGTAGCCACAAGAACACTGAGGAACATGAATGCATCAGAGGCACTTTATAAGTGAAGTGTGGCTTTGAGCCACAACACCAAGGAACAGCTATAATTTGGGGAGAGATCAAAATGCATGCATGCTTAATCAACACAAATCTTTAGGACATGCATTCATGTTGCAATTGTTTCAACATCTAGTAAAATGAATACTTACTTGAACTGGAGAGATACCCTCCCATGGGCGACTCAATGTGCACAGCTCCCACATGATAACACCGAGGCTAAATATATCGCATTTCTCTGTGAAAGGTTCATTCCGGATAAGCTCAGGGGCCATCCATTCTGGGGTGCCAGCAGAGGAGTTATCAGTCATAGGACTATCAATCATCACTCGAGAAAGACCGAAGTCACATATCTTGACAGTCCAGTGCTTGTTCACCAGGCAGTTTGCACTTTTGAGATCCCTGTGAACTATCTTCATGCGGTGTATGCACATCAATCCCCTTTCAAGTGAACCAGATAACCACTTTCAGATAATCAATTCAAAATAAAAGAACTGGAAAGATCAATGTCTACGAGACAAAAAAAAAATACATCAACACAGTTCTCTTGAAATATTCAGAATATTTTTAAAGGTTTAATTGCTCAGGAACACTGGTCACTGGAGAGTTGTGTAGATTTCAAAAACAGCATGCACCATGTCATAAACATGTTGCCACCCCACAGATCATTCTCGCATTGGATGTTACCAATCATACATGTCATCGGTGCTCCATAAAGAATCTTTTTTAAAAAAAATACCAAACAGAAATATACAAAGTATAGTTATTCTGCAATGAGAAAAGATCATACCTGCATATATCACGAATAATCTTCAACCTCCTACGCCAACTGAGCTTCTTTTTCTGACCACTCATATGGATGAGATAATACAGTGATCCCATTTCCATATATTCGGTAACCATGGACAGGTGTGGAGGCGTAATGCATGCACCAAGAAATAATATAACTACATAACAAAAAATGAAGTACATATTTGGTTAGAAATCAACTTTACAAGACACATTGTAGTTTTTGGTTTCTAATTTGGAGCAGTCCGGAATTGTTTGTGAAACTGTAGTTCACATCAGTTAAAAGGGATTCTTACCATTTGGGTGTCGTAGCCGGCTGAAAGGAAAGAATGAAATTATCACAGTTAGTGTAAATATAATGGAAAGTAGAAAGCGACCCTATCAAAAACATAAAAATGAACAGATAAAATGGCAAAGAAGTTTTTCTGGCACCTCAGGATGTATATTTCATTGCAAAAATCTTCCATATTTTCAGTTGTCAGATCCTGTTCTAGAAACACTTTGATGGCAACATCAGTTCCATTCCATATACCACGGAAAACCTCTCCGAAGAATCCTGATGAAACATTTCAGTAAAAATTTAGCTAGGTAGGCTATCAGGGCCAAATAAACCCCAAAAGAAAAACAGAAAAGAATTGTGCCATTTTCAAAATGCAAGCAGAAGAATGCAATATAAAATCGGCAAACAATGCAAGCATAGTGAAGGACTAGTGAAAAGAGAGCACACCATAAGAGAACCAGTAAACATGCTTTACATCATAGTGAAGAACAAAAATCAGCAATACAAGAATACGAGTTGCATTTAGTGAGCATGTATGTTATAAGGGTACTATACAAAGTTCAACATTACTTGCCTATTCCAACCCGTGTGCCAATAGTTATCTCGGAGAAATCTATTTTCCATTCCTCAAAAGGCAATAAAGGCTTATTAAGAAATGGGGAGCTCTGGAATACTTTGTTCCATGCCAATGCCATCTTCTCTTTACTCACAAAATCATCACTTTTTTCAGTAACTTGACCCCTATATTCATGTGGCGAAGAAGGTAATGACATGGCCTTCTGAGTAAGGCCAGTTCGGTTTCTTGAACCATTGTCAGTAGCACCGACTCTTCGAGACACATCATCCTAAGAATGAATATGAAGTTTGAGCCCAAACTGCCGAGATTCTATGCACAATATATGGAGAGAAAAAATGCAAGTTGTAGAGGTGTACATCATTTGGGCAATCATTTGTATTTCTTTGGTCCTCTGCAACATACGAGCTTGAACCTTCAACATGATCCCTTTGGAGGCGATTTTGCTTTAGTGTTTCATTCATGGCCCGAACTGCCCTGTTAAAGAGTGTAAGATATTAAAAATAAATGCTTCATGCTCCAAATTTGTGTTCTTTCCCCTACTTTGGTATGTAAGGCCCTGTTTTGCATTGGGAAGCGCGCTCCCTCTCTCTCAGCATGCTTCCCAATGCAATTTTTTTCAAAGTTTGCCAACTAAGGGCGTACCCAGTGCCGTAGGCTCCCGCACTGCGCGGGGTCTGGGGAAGGGATGTATGCGCACAGCCTTACCTGCACAAAGTGCAGAGGCTGGGGCTCGAACCCTGGACCTTCTGGACAAAGTTTGCCAACTAAACAGGGCCTAATTGTGATTTTGCCCTCAATTGTTTAACTTTGTGAATTTGCCCTTGTATGTTCGCATTGACTTGTGAATAGCCAGGAACAAATTCACAAAGCGAAAAAAAAACAAGGGCAAAATAACAATTTCACTTCATAGTAAGGGCAAGAACACCAAAAAAACCTAAAGGTACCTAGCTTATCTGCAGGTCTCTTTAGCAATTAAAACATAGTATGATAATCAATAAGGATATCTAGCATCAGGCTCAACCATGGGCAAAATATGCTGTGAACATTGACATAATTTGAGTGAAAGCAACACATGCCCTAAGTAAATTATGAAAATAAATAAAAAAAAAGTGTCCCCATTTTCATCAAACAACATTAAAAAAATTAGAATTTACCTCACAATGTCATCTCCAATCTCAGGTGTGATGCTAATGCTTCTTCGTCTTATTCTTCGAGCATTAGATGTTGAAGTGCCACCAAGCCCATCTGATCTACAAGTGCATTCAATGGTTTGTTAAGGAAATTTGCACTACAGTATTTTCATGTCTACAAAATGATCTTTGGCAAAGGAAAATACAGGCAATAAATTTTGCCATGACAAGGCTAGAAAAAGAGTAAAAAATAGTAGACACCTCAGTAAATGGTTGAATCATAAGAAAAGTAACCAACTCCTTTTACATTAGTTATTACTGTGAACTGTGCTCCACTGTTGAATTACTCACAGAATCAGGTATCATACTTTGTTGCCAATATAGGTGAGACTGGGGGTTTCATGTATTCTCTAGTGCATGAAACATTCTCACAAAAAAAAGGAACAATGCTTACTCATCCATCTGATTAATGCTAGCTACAGAAGCCAGAACTACTTCCTATGGCATTCTTTCTTAGTTGCATCAGCAGCCTCGAAAAGGATCCAAGCAAAAACTCCAAAAACTGGTTTTGAACATTTCATCTACAATCTCCTTGAATGAAACCTAAAGCGTGACTCAAAATGTAGTCCAGATGGATCAAACACATCACATGTCAAGATATAATATATAAACTACACCACATGCCTAGAGCCGTTCGAACAGAATTTACATTATAACTCCAAATACACCAGGTCTTATAATTTAAGCATATAAAGTACAAATGAAATAATTGCTACATCTTGTCTATTACTGTAAGGTACATGGCAAGCAATTTGCATGGGTCGATCTTATTCTGGCTAACTAAACAGAATAGGAAAAGTAATTTGGCTTCCCAACACCACCAATATCCCAGTCACGTACTTGAGATAAGACCAGATACCATCTATGGAGAACCATAGGGGCTCATAATATGATAGAAATGCAGTTTCAAAATTGAGATTTGAGTTTTCCTCTACAAAAAACAGACACTCTAAGTTCGTCTCAATAAGTACTCTGCATAGATGCCTATTTGCTTCTTAGTTATGTCGATATACACGAAATCATACAGTGGCAAATAACTAGGAACAAATGATCACATGCCAAAATAGCGCAACTGGCAAACCTAGATGCAGCTCCACTTTCTGTGTATTCTTGAAATGATTGCTTCTCACCACCAAGTATAGATCTTCCCCTTGCTCTCATTAATGGATGCTCAGGACTGGGAAAGAAAAATGACAAAGAAAATCTAATAAGCACACAGAATCCTCTGGTTTCAAGACAATGAAACAAACATATGTTCAAAAATTTTATGAAAGTCACCACTCAGTGCTGCCAAAAAATAAGTGTAAATGGAGAAAAGGATGCAAAACATAATAATGAAACAACCACAATCTATTTCACAATACTTCTAGTCACAGAAAGGTGGCATTCTGTTACTTCTAGGCATGGATACAGCCTCCAAAACACAACTTTGACTAGCAGATTCTATTGCGATATGTGTTTGAAACTTGATAAAACTAACATGTTATTAGGGGTGCCAGTGCTCGGCCCAGACCAACCTATTGTCTATTGACCCATAGCAACATGCACAAAACAAACTAGAAATTGCCTAAGTGTATTCGTAATTGAGTATCATTGGTTTTGAGAGTTGTGTGAAGTGTGAACATGAAAGTGAATAATGCATACCACACAGAGTAATTTTCAGGACATACTGAGATGATATTTTCATATGGCCAAGGCCGACCATAGCCCGTGGAGATGAACGTACGTGCTTTCAGATTGGATGGACTACTAGTGTTAAGCTTGATGATATCATACTGACTTTAAATGAAAGGACACGATTATATGTTTAAAGATGAACCAAGAAGAACACAGGTTGGGCCTCCAAAAGGAATCTTGCACGCCTACAATAAGTATACCACCTCAAACTGTACTTCCAATTATAATTTACCCTAGTTTTCTCAGATCTCAGCAATAAAGGTTTCACAATAAGAAATTTAAACAACAATACTAAACAAGAATTGGGCTAAAATGAGTTCAGTGGAAAATGGGAACCTTGAACTAGCACCACGGGGTTCCTCAGCAACTCCTCTCCTTTGGCTGTGCCTCCAGAAGGCATTTGCTATATTTGGTTCACTGCATGAGGTGCTGGTTTAAAGAACCAATGACTTCTTAGCAAATTTAATTAACAAGTTCAAAACATAGACACGGGTACCATACTGTTGCATAAATTTCATCTAATGATGATAACACGAGCAAGCTTCTCAACAAACTAGCCGTGAAATTATCATTTAGTGTTACCTTAATTTCCCTTCTGAAAATGTTCTTGATCTCAACATCGTATTACGCAATGATCGTCCAGATAGATTTGATGAAGATTCAATTCTGCACTGAGATGGAGATCAAATGTTCTCATCTTGCACAGAATAAAAAAGACTATCCAAAGTTTAACTACATTAGCAGAAGGATTGAATAGAGATGAAAATGTATGAATAAATACAGCTGATAGTCATGCTTTTTAAATGTCACATCTTGCAACAATAACTGAGTACAATGTTGATTAAAATATCCATTCTTGAAATTATCCATCTAATCTTGCTGCCTAACATGTTCCTATATTCTATATACTTCCCTTCATGCCAAGAAAAAATCTAAGCTTCCTGTGTAAGATTCATTTCAATAATGTTTCTTCAGGCCTCTAAACTAGTGTTTGAGAACATAAGTATTCCACAAAGTGGAATAATTCTCAGTATACTCTCATTTCCTTGTGTTATTATGTTTAAAATCGCACAGAAAATTTATGTGTTATAGACACTAGCCAACAATACAAGCCATGATGACAACCACCCTGTAACCAATGCTGTCTACTTGTCTAGTGAAATCCTATATTCCTGCTATTTCCTTTTGCAGGTTCAAGATAGGTGTTCAACCTTATTTTGATTTTTGCCTATAAACTATGAAACATGTGAAATACTCAATAAATCAATATGCAAGCTAAATATCACAAAGGACTGGCAGAATAACTGCAATCTTTTCTCCAATACGTATAATATTAAATGTTCCCATGACCAAAATTATATATATATTACGGTATATGATTAGGCAAGGCATGAATCACATAATTGAGAGGCATATATTTAATACATAAGCATACCCTTCAGCTTCAACTTTATCAGACAATCCATAAAGAGGGCTGTTAGGCTCAAGGGGAGAATCACACGAATCATTTTCAGCTGAGTCACTTTCACCCGCAGCAGAGATATGCGATATAAAGATAGCCTTAGCTGAAAAAGGAATCAACTGGCCTGGAAAACGCATAAGATCAACTAGCAGCTCCATAGAGTTCAGTGAAACTACTACAGACATATGTTTGTAAGAGTCCACAAATCCAACAGCACCATCATCAGGTAGACCCTATGAAAAACGTATTTTAAGAATTATGAACTTATATTTCGTAACGAATAAGATATGAAAAATGAAGCACAAACTATGCAAACGAGAAAAATGAGATTAATATGTAGACATACCACTACAAGTTTACTCTCAAGACCAACAGCATCTGCAAGAACTTTAAATAGAATAGCTCGGGGTCGGCATGACCCATGTTTTATCTGCCCTAGAAGTTGCGGCCCTTTATTTCCAAAGAAATGGGAATCTTCAGTCAAGTTTCTTGCTGGACTCGAATCAGGATTTTGTCGCTTGAAGCAGTCAAAAACCTATTAAGGGAACAGTAATTTAGTGTCACACATGATACAGATTTTATGCTAATGCTACTAACTCTAACATCAGTAAGGATGCCTTTGATGTGGTTGATGCAATGACCCATTTAAAAAGTGATGTCCAAGCTTTGCACATGGAAAAGTTTTGAAAGATCACACGATTCAGTTCTAAATGTTCTATAGATTCAAGGGAATCTAAAGATATTATGATAATGAAACTGAGCTCAAAAATAAAGAATTGCACAAGGGAAGACAGAAAATTGCATCGAATTAACACTTTACAAAAACTTACCAAACCTGCTATTTTCTTTATCACCATTGCCGGGCTAAAATTTAACCCTTTCACAAGTGCAGCACTAAGCTGCTTCAACATCAAAACCTTCTTATCCCTCTCAGTATCTACAATAATTACGTCAGCCTTGAGCCCATCTGCTTCAAGAGCTTGCAGGTCATCTAGTGATGGAATCGTTGGGAAAGTCTCCTTCAACTTTTTGTCCTGCATGAGTGGATTACAGGCCAACAGCATAACAATAGAGAAAATGAAAATACCAAACTTACAGAGAATTGAAACAAAGAAAAACTGTCACTAAATCGTTGTATTTTTTTAGAGTAACTAAACCATAATATTTATCAAATTGTGGAAATAACTAACCCAGAACATTGCTCAGTAGGTGCTAGGCCTTGGGTGCTTTCTGTTTAGCAATTTTTGTGCTTGGTTGCCAATGTTTTTAGGTGTGCTCAGTTTATTCTTTTGTGTATTGTCAGCTAGTAACCCTGGCTTAAAGTTAAAGCTGTTGTCCATATGAACTTTATATGTTCTGTATAAAAGCTGGGTAACCCCATTTCGGGAAAAGAAAAATTATAAAGCACTGAAATCTGGATCTAGGCTCTGTTACTTTAAACTTCATGTCTAATGTTTAGGAATTTGTTCTCTCACTGAATACAGACAGTTATAAAGAAATCTAGCATGGTTACAGAAATGTCTCTGGGGAAAAGAAAAAGCTTAGCAAAAGAATAATCCTCACCGGAATTATTGAATAGAAACCATTAGGGATTAACCCTGAGTAAGATCCTTGTGACCAAAGTAATTGAGAAGCCTTCCAGGATGTGGACCTTAGATTACCAAAAACATCATGTTTCCTTGATATGGAAGCAGATTCTATCTTCTCCAAAAAGTCTGGTGGCCACCAACTAGGTTCACTTGAACTAGCTTCAGATTGCCCGGAACTAGTTGGTGTTTCATCCATTTCTCAGATAGTGAAGCTCCTCAAACCCAACCTATGGCCACCATGTTTTGCATGCTAGGAGAATATGATTTGTAATGATAGCTCTCATATTCAATAGGACTGCTGAACAGTTTAGTTCATATCTGTGTGAAAAGAATATGTTAATATAAACCTTAGATACTAAGAAACCACTCAATAAACTTCAGAAGTTTTCGTGGATTCCAAGCTTTTGTTACAACAACATTTGCATGGATAATTCAGAAGGACAAACGAAAAGGTTTCAACACTTTGGTAGTGCTGGGAGCTTGGATTATTTGGAAACACCGGAATGCTTGTGTTTTTTAGGGTGACAGTCGGAGCTTGGACACCTTGTTGCAGGCTTTCAAAGATGAACACCATCTGTGGTGCCTTGCAGGCGCTCGGAGTCTTAGCTCCTTGGGTGCTGGCCAAGCTCTTGGGCTAGGATAGATTCTAACTGAGTGTTTTGGGTCATGTAGTCGAGTGTTTGTTTATCTTTTAGAGCTACATAATTTGTTTTCTAGCCCCTCACAGCTTGGCTAGGAGTGAGGTGTGTTGTTTGTAAGGAGCCGGCTTTTCTCTCAATTAATACAATGATACGCAACTCTCCTGCGTATTCGAAAAAAAAATGCTCAAGATACTAAAAAAATTATAGACAACTCCACAGCAACAAAAAAAACTAGGGATTGAAATAACGCAATTCTGAAGTCGTCTACAGATGAAACTAATGATGTAAACAACAAAAAAGAGCTTAACAGTGTGATGGGCTTTTTGAAAGTTCAGTATTCGCTGCAAACTTAATAATCTTTTTCAACTACTTTTAACCTTTTTTTCTTGAAATCCACAAGCTACTTGATTGTAACATCTAACTGAAAAGTGTAAGAACATGTGACTACATGAGCATTCCCAGTAGAGAGGGAAGCTTTTTATCCCTGACTAAAGCTTATTTAGTGGCCTACAGTGAAGGGTTAGCAAGCATTAGATCAGCTGATGTGCATCCTGATGTCATTTAGACCAAAATGGGCACCCAACTTGAAATGTCATCACATGAAACTATGTCATGTGGCCTCTTTTCTTCATTCACAAAAAAATCCAGTGAAATAAAAGCTTGCTGCATGAATAGCAGATTTGCATCCATGCATCGCCTAAAATTCCATGCAGCCACTGTTATCCTATATTCCTAGTACATTCTGAGAGCAATTGAAGGGCGGCCCTGGTGCAGCGGTAGTGCCTTACCGTCTGTAACCGGAAGGTCCAGGGTTCGAGCCCCAGCCTCTGCACTTTGTGCAGGTAAGGCTGTGCGCATACATCCCTTCCCCAGACCCCGCGCAGTGCGGGAGCCTACGGCACTGGGTACGCCCTATTCTGAGAGCAATTGGCACTGTTCAATTTTAAGGCAGCTTTGAACGAGGACTATTGGTAGACCGTACACAATTGGTGCATATCGCCATGCATTCTGTGATCTACAGCCGGCCTCATGTTTACCTGAATTCAGCACTACAATAAAAACTCCAGTAAACAAAAAAAAAAAGTCTGGCCATGACTTGCACCTCGACGTGACATACATTAACCACTGTCCGGCCCAGAATTCATATACTACATTGAAATGAAGTAAAACTCTAGCCTACATTAGCAACTTCTTTTCCGAAGGTATTTCTGGGCAAAATGGGCATAATCAGGGCAGATTCACAAGGACCGGGGGCGGGCTTAGCGTGGAGAGAGCAGGTTATGTTGAACACGCAAAAGTTCTGGGGAAAAAAAGACTGCACCCGCACCTTAATTGGGTATGGTATCTACAGCTAGAAGTCCTATCTCCGACGGTATCGACCAATGTCGATCTCACAAGCTGAATGAGACGAAGAGCCTAGCTGAATCATGAGAAAACAGATGGGAGACTAGTAGCGCGTAGCGCAACACCCAGCTGCAACAATTCACAGCCGACCGAGCCGAGAACGAGAGATTTGGATCCCAATTGGGAGCGGAACCTACTCCCAGAGAGAAAAAACAGGGCAACACACCACGGCCAAGCAAGCCAGGATCACTCACCAACAGAGAGCAGAGACCCCGGTTCAAGTACGGACGGATCTCCGCTCCGCTAGCCGTGGCACGAGAGCGGAGCGGCGCCGCGTCGGACAACGGAGCAGGCCGGCGGAGGATCCGGCGGCCGTCGTGCTCGCGTGGCGTAGCGCTCGGCGCACGGAGGAGAAGCGAGTGGGAGGCCCGGTCGCAGGAGCCACTCTTCACCGGAAGAGGAGGTGAGGTGACAGAGGGAGAACAGCGAAGCGAGAGCGGGCGAGGCAGGGCAGGGAGGAGGCGCCGAGGCGGGTGGGAAGATTACTGCCAGTAAAGTACGGCTCCAGCTGTGGGGAGGCGTCGGTACTCGCTGGGCTGCAGCAGGACGGAGAGAGGGAGAGGAGCAGTGAGGCGGAGGAACCGAACCGTGGCTCCGGCGGCCTGGTGCTGGTGGGGTCGTATCCTCTGGGTCTATCCATCTAATAGCTCTATGCCTTTCAGTTTAGTGGGTTTTTTCTCGTCAAAACTACAGGCAAGAAAATAAACTTTTCATAGCGATAAAAAACTTTTATAAAATGGTACATGTTGGAGCAGCATATGAAGTGCTAGTTTGTTTGGATCTTTTATAAATACTGCACCACTCGTTAAACGGGTTAGATTTGGCTGCAGCTATCAAATGGAGCCAAAATATATAAGAATCTATCTTCATTTAATTATTATTTATTTTATCATCTATAATTTTGAAGATGGTGACATGCTACAGTGTTATTTAGGACAGTTATAAAAAAATCCTTAGAATATACATGTTTAGATATCTAAAAATAAATGTGCTTGTATTTTCAGTTTTTTCCTGATAGGCTACTTGTGATGTTTTCTTTTGTTTCACCAACTTTTATTCATTTACACTATCCATTCCATTGAAAACAATTATTCCTCTCATAAACTTTTGTTATAGTAAAGTTTTGCTATAGGAAATTTCACCTATTTCACCTATTGAGAATCGATAATAAGTCTATCTATAGTAACTTTGGCAATAAGCATACTTGTGGTGATTTCAATAATCTCAATATGCGTGAACCTCTTTTCAATGTTTACATGGATAGAGTGTGTGCACGAGTATTTGTGTGCCTAGTGTGTTAGTATTTTTGTTGTGTTTAAAAACGATTTAGATATAAAGCATGTTATATATGTAACATAAATATGATACTTTAGAATATATGTATGTATAACATTTCCTTTTATTTTTTTATTATTCCTTTTGTGGATAATGCATGCACGTCAACTTAGATTATGATATATTGCAGATAATTTTGCGTGTTTGATGGATGTATGGTGGATTAAATCTGCTATCCTTTAAGATATGTAAATGCCTCATTTTTCTTTTATCTTTATTATTGTTGATTTTGTGGATAATGCGTGCATGTTCACATGGATGTGTTATATTAGATTTATTAAAGGTCTTTTAAAACATATCTGATGGTGATGTATTTCTTATTTTATTGTTGCTTTTTAATATATAATCGTACTATTGATACAAATGTATAATGTATTGGTTATGCTAAATGTCCTATGGGACGCATAGATCTTTAAAGATTTCTAGTGTACTTGGTTGCATGCCATCATCCACCACACCGTAGTTCTATATGGTTGTCACAAAAGCAGGGAGGTTGTTTGGTTGACAAACAAATTACTCCTTGCCACAACAATCATTCACATTCGCAGTTCATTTTCTCTTTATAGACGTCCGCCGAATTTCAACGACTAAGCTTCAGCGCCGCCAAAAGTGAGGCGTGGTATATGGTGGTGGGCATCCAAACAGGACATTCATTACCTTTCTTTTGCCTTTCGTGAATAATGTATAAATACGTGGTACAAATATGTTAGATATTTTTACTTTTTTCTATTTTTGTTTTTATTGTTGTTGGTCGCTTTCTATGATCACGCATGGATGGATTATATATTCATGGGTACCTTGTGCCTTGAAGGGATTTAGACTTTGCTATCCTTGTGTCTAACTCAACAACCATGTGGAATATATCTCGCTTCTACATCTTTTAGTACCAGGGGGATTGCAGCATAGGACTACATGTTGCAATCTACCATGCACCTAACCACATCTAGAATGGACACTAAGTCTCATGGCCATATGTCATTGTGTTCTTTTATGGTTGAAGCAACGAAAAGACAACACCCTGTTACACCAAGATTTCGTGTGACACAAGGCAAGGATAGTGATACGAGCTTCAAAACACTTTGAAACTACTAAATCAATGACAAATAAATAAACACCCCAAGAAATATTAACAAGAACATCTTGTTTTAGGTTAAAAATAATATCATTTTTTACGTAGATAAAGGAAGAAAATGCAAATGTAAGAAAATGGTGGCACAATGTTATTCTATTGGTTTATTCTTATGAGGACGAGGATTCAAACCTAGGATGGGTAGTGATGCATATAACGCAATTTCAGATTGTTACAAAATGTGCATAAAAATCAATGAACATATATGTGTTAAGTAGCCTATTCAATTATTCTTCGGTCCCTACATTTGGAATTATAGTCTTATTCTATTTTGATGGGATAAATCTTTGACTTTGACTAACAATTACCTAGCAAATGCAATTTTATGCCACGATGGTTATAGTGTTAGATTCCTACGAAAAAGATATCTTACCCGTGACCCTCCATTCTTGAATATATGACATTTAGAACAAGCAAGTAAGTTTATTTTTTAACTTATTATTATGAAAAATATATATTTAAGAACGGAGGGAGCATCTTATAACATAAATACAATATTAGCAACAATTATGTTTCAAAATATTATCCTAATGAAACAAAATATGCCTTGTAAAAAACCTTGGATATGAGTGGATCGATAAACTACGAACCTTAAAACCAATGCATTAGTTTAAGTGATTAACTTTTTTTATTTGTTATACCACTTATCGGTTTAACAAGCCGATGAGCAAACTGTTGAACCGAAACGAAACCCCGCCACCAAGTTATTATCCTCCCATTCCTCATTATAGGGACAACAACCATTTGCCTACGTGTTCACCTAGCTAGCTCGCTCTGGTGTGGAAGCCACTTTCAACACAAAGATTCGCGCGCGTGGGGTTTTGAGTCATTTGACCCCCGGATGCATGGGAGCCATCAAGCCACATCCGCCAAGCATGCAAACGGTCACCATCTACCAGTAGCACGCATCACTCATCGTACCATATGCATCTTTCTTCTTCTTCTTCTCGCGGCTGATAGCTGCCCAGCAGCGAACCGAATTCATTGCGCACGTCGTCCCTGGAAACGAGCGTTCGGTGCCTGTTTGACGAGCAAGTTGCATGTGCATGGCGCATCTATAGTAGTATTGGTATAGCCCCTCCCGTGTGCTGACCCGATCGATCCGTGAATTCAGTCGCGGTCTCGCAGACACGGCATGCAGCTCAACCCCCCGATCCGCAGACGCGTCGCGCGTCGGCCTCACATGCATGCGCCACCCGCGGCATCCTCGCCCGCCATTCACGGCCGGACGGACACGGACAGGTGGGGTGATCATCGAACATGACCGTCACCCCCCTCGCCCGGCCACGGCGTCCAGAGACAGAAAAGAAAATCAGCCTGGGATCAGGATCATGGCGTCGTGTCGAGCCCCGCTTCGCTCGGGCGCACGGGCAAGGGCAAGCGCGTGGGTCGCGCGGGTCCCCGCCCCCAGACCGACGGGAGCGCGGCGTTGCTGTCAACTTTGCGCCGCGGGGTGCCCCCGCCGCGCGCGTGTGGCGGTCAGGGCTCCGGCGGATGACGATGGAACGGAAAGCCGAGAGCATCGACGCGAGCAAGGGGGGATCTGACCCATGACACGTTCTCATCCATATGCCAGCGCCATATCCTCAAGCTCTTTCCTTTCCGCTTGTGTGATCCGTCGCGGCCGGTTCCCTCGCTTTCGTCCGGGTTCCTCCTCACCGGCGGACGGCGGTCACGTGGTGACTGGCGCCGGTGGGGTGTGGGGTCGTGGCGTGTGAGGGGGCGGGGGGTGGTGCAAGGCGTGCGGGCGCGGTCTCCGGTTGCGTCGGGTGGGAGTGGGGAACTGTCGGTGCGTGTGAGTTGTGACCTGAGGTGGAAAGGGTGGACGCGCTGCGTGTACGGGGGCGTGGGCGCGAGCCGAGCTGACAAGACGAGGCCACGCCCCCACGTGCGCGCGGTCGTTCCTTTGGCCGCTTTCCCTTTGCCTTTGGACGAGCGGACGAGCCGGACCGGGGCGCACCGTGGCGGCAGATGGTGCGCCGCGACCCATTCGCAACTCGCAAGGCTAGCTCACGATTTGGGGGATGATCCGACCGACCGATTCTGATGTATACTGTATGATTATCGCTCTCAACTGAAAGCCGGCTGACTGAGAAACTCAAGCTTTTCGAAACTTTTATGGCTCGGCTCTCTGAGAAATTCAAGCTTTTCGAAACTTTTATGGCTCGGCTGCTAAGAGCCGAGCCAGGGACCTAAATACGCGAGAGCGAGATCATGGTTCCATCCAGGTCATCTTCACCACCAGTGTCCAGTTGGCCACCAGAGAGTCTGGCTTGCAAGTTGCGTGTCCTTGTGAACAGTGAGCGAACAGCAACCATTGGGCTGCACTTGCATAAGCAGACCAATCACCTGCTGGGGTTCCCTACCTCCCTCATCCTGAACCAACGAATGATACGAACATATCAGTCACGTACCGTACTTGAGCGTACCTCACAAAGATCGTTTGTTAAAGCGAGCCAGCCGTGATGAACTGATGAGCGATGATGAGCCTCTAGAGGATTATCGCCGGTAAGGTCTTTTGCTCCAATCATGCGATCGCGATGCGGTGTAGTAGGGCCCCGGGACCCTCGTGACTCTCGTGAGGGGAAAGAGGACACCGTGTTTAAGCTGGCATTCATTCCGTTCAACGCCCCGGACGGGCGGGATGCTTGCCCCAGTGCCAAGGTATATACTACTCTACTTGGCTCCGTTGGCCCTGACACTTTTGCTGTAAAACAATGTGGTGCTATCGTCGTGACCGTGATGCACCACCTCTTAAATCAAAAGTCCTAGCTAGTTGAGGGCATGTCACCAAAATGTCTCGTGTTGTTGCCTTGTTCGCATCGAACGTTGAACAAACAGGCATGGGCACCGCGCATCTTTTTTTTTAAATAAACGAACGGCTCCACGCATCTTGGGCTGAATTGGATCGGTCGGGCAGCTGGTGTTGACTCTTGACTGGCGACACATCATCATATAGGCCAGCAAAGCATGATGTCCGAAAAATATACAGAAGCTTACTATGCGGTCCAGGTTCACGTACTGCTGGATCCTGTTGTCTCGTTTACCCCTATCATATGGACATTTGATCCGCCTTTCCAATTCCAAAATGCAAACTGTAACATCAGTTGATTTCAGCTTCCAAATTGACGTCCCGGTAGGTAAACCAAAGCGATGCCTCCCAACAACCGTGACTAGAAATTCCCCGATCGGGCCTGTTTGAACAGGGAATAGGTTATACTGTGTATCGACCTATTCAGAAACCGGAGCAACTAGGGTGTGTTTGTTTACCTGGTGCAGCTCAGCCTGGCTCCCACTTAGGCACCCAGGCTCCCTCGAGCCAGGCTGAGCACATACAATCTGCTATTGTTTGGTTACTTGGTTGGGTAGAGCCGGCTAAACAAAGACGATGTTTGGTTGCATGGATGTCGTGCATATGCTAGTGTAGGCCTGGTCAATTTTCAGCAGCCACGTGCACGAGCCTGCATGGTGCGAGCCAGGCCGAAAAGAAACGGCCGCTCGTGGCGTTTCAGCAGAGCCTGGCCGGAGGGGCGCTTTTGCATGAGCGTGGCCTGGCTGGGAGTTCAGATCAAGGCAACCAAACTGATGGAGCCTGCATGCGCCCAACCTAGTTGGGTTCATGCAGGGTTGTGTTTAGATTGAAAGTAAAAAGTACTTTTTCTAGATGAATAGTGCACTGAGAAGCGTGTTCTGTAATGAGATAAATAGCAAAAACTTGTTGGAGAAGTACTTTTTCCTGAATCTGAGCACAGCCCATGAGACCAAACACGTCCTAGAGTCAAGACTCAAGTGACAGAGGACGAGTATTTATGTTTGCTGCATGGAGAAGAAGTCCGTATCAGCATTCAGCAAGCGCGGCCTTTTCCCCTATCCCTGAACGTCGTGAACTCGTGATCTCGCGATCCTCGTCGGCGCGTTCGCGCGTGCGGTCCCATGATCCACGGGACAACCTGCCGCCAACGCGGGCCCGGCGGGGCCTCGAGCAAAGCTGGCCGTGACATGGCTGTTCGCGCGGCAGACCCCTGCAGCTGTGCCGTGCGTGTAGTACTAGTACTGCGGCGATGCGATCTGTGGGCCTCGCCGTACGCTCTGGCCAAACTCCACTCCACCAGCCTGTTTGGAGGCCACCACGGTCGGTCCACGCCTCCTCCTCGTGCCGTCCCGACTCCCGAGCGCTGCAGTGCAGCCGCGGGAGTGTCGTGCGTAACGGCGCGACAGCTCAGGACGGAGTCAGGACTCTGCCGCCGCCGCTGATTTTTCTCCCAAACTGGCCAAACGGCAGGGCGATGCGATCGCGGCAACACGTGCCGTGTTTGGTTGCTCAGCGCTGCTACAGTTCGCGGCGGCCGCTGATGCGGAGGTGACGCCTGCTTGATTCACGTGTTTGCACCGCGCACACGCGATGAGAGATTTGGGTGCAATACTGCAATGGCTGCGTCTGCTAGGGTCTTCGGCACTGGGGGCGGGCCTTGCAGGGTGAATTGGACCAGTGCTCAGCTGCCGTATTTTATTGGGCTCTTCTCGGCTGCGAAGTGCGAACTGCGGCCACTACGGTCCAGCTAGCGAGCAGGCCCACAGCGGGTATAGGAGAGTAGGACTGGGCATTCGGTACTTCCCGAACCGAACCGAACCGAACCGATCGGTTCCTGGGAGTTCGGTTCCTGGAAAATGGGTACCGATCGGTACCGACAAATAACAAGAACCGAGGAATTCGGTACTCGGTACTTTCGGTTCGGTATTCGGTTTTACCCGGAGTACCGAAGTTCCTGGATTCACAAAATAGTCTCATTCAAAAGAAAATTTGAACAGCATTTCGCCTATTTTTTGACTAATACCAGCAGCCATTTCAACATAAATATAACAACACATTCACCATAGTTTTTCAATCAACATTCACCAATCACCACCATAGACCCATTCTAGTTCAGATCTGAAACTTGAAAGTTTAGACACACACAGAGACAGACCATAGTTCTTACTTGACAGAAATGAAATGAAACAGTCTCTCCAACAAGTCAACAAGAAAGAGCAGTACAGCAACCCAGCATGCACCAGCACTCCAGCAGTCCAGCAGGCAGCACAGGAGCAGCAGTCCAGTCCAGGCGTCCAGGTCCAGAACGGCAGCACCACTCCAACTCTCCAAGTCTCCAAAGCCTGAAACATTAAACAAAGAATGCAATGTCAACATGATGAGTATATGTCTAGAAGAAATTATATATATAATACATATATTTAGCTTACATTACATGGTCATTTATCTTTAGACAAGTTTTTGTTTTTGCTTTCCTTTGAGGACTTGTTTGGCTGTGAGCTTATGTTGGTGGATGTAACCATCTTTTTCTTGCTGCCTTGAATTTGTGATTGTGCAGCATGTGCATCAACAATTGCTTTGTCTTTAAATTCTTGGATAAGTTCTGAAAAAACAGCAAGCAGAGGATACATTAAAACAGCAAGCAAAAAAACAAATGAGTGGAGATTTGAGTTCAAAACAGTAAACAAAGAGTCACCTTGTTCTAGTTTGGCCAAGTCTTGTGTATTTTCTTCAACATTGATAGGAGTTGTTCTTCTAAGCCAATCTTGAGTGCATACAAGAGCTTCAACCATAAATGGAGTGAGAGAGCTCCTAAAATCATCTAGAATACGACCACTTGTACTAAATGCAGATTCACTAGCAACTGTTGAGATTGGGATGGCTAGCACATCACGAGCCAATGCAGACAATATTGGGAATCTAGCGGACTGCCCCTTCCACCAATCAAGAATATCAAATCTTTTGCTATCTTCTTCACATGATTCGGTCAAATATCTTTCTAGCTCAGTCCTTGTACCCTTGCTAGTGCTTGCTGATCCAATTCCACTATTCAGCTTTATCTTCTTTGTAATTCTAGTCTTCAACTTTCTAGTGCTCTCTCCACCTTGATTAGATGGGGGGTCATCACTTGCTTGAGATTGCACTTCACTTGGACCAGAAAGATTGTTCCTATATTCTTCAAAAAGGTCATACAAGCATTTTTTGACTGCTGCATAAACATTTTGTCCAACACTTTCACCATACATCTCATCAAAGGCTATTTCTGTATACTCTGAAAGCTTGTACCTAGGATCAAGTACAGCAGCAACAAAAATCAGCAAGTTAACATTTTCCTTCTCCTTCTCCTTTCCCTTTCCCTTCTCAGCCTGTGATTCTAAATTTGAATTTTCATGCCACTGTCCCCAATACTTGGCATACTTGTCTTTCATTCTTCTCCCCATTTCTTGCTGCAAGAAATCTGAACTGTCCAGCCATTCATTAATCAATTCATTGACCTCTCCAATCTCATGAAAGTAAGTGTGAGCAGTCACACTTAAAGTAGCTGAAACATGTTTTGTTATCTCAGCAAAATGTCCTAGAAACTCAGCTAGTTTTTTTGCATTTTCAAAGTCATTATCATCAGGAACTCCTGGACCAGGAACACCTGGCTTGATGTCACTAAGCAACTCTATTGTATAGTATGGATCTTCCTCTGTATACCTTGCAAACACCTTCTCATATGTGCAAGCAGCTTTTAGCATATCATATGTTGAATTCCACCTAGTGCAAACATCAAGTGTCAAGAAGGCCTTGCTGTCCACTTTCTCCCATCTAGCAATCTCTTTAAATTTGTCCAACCTTGATGTACCACCCCTAATAAATTTCACCGCAGCCCGTACACGCTTGATAGATTGGTCAACTTCTTTCAACCCATCTTGGACAATCAAATTAACTATATGTGCAGCACATCTTATGTGAAGATACTTGCCCTCTGCTATGTTAGTTTTGCCACTGTTCAGTTGTCTTCTCAAATAAGCAACACCACTATCATTTGCACTAGCATTGTCTACCGTTACAGTCATTACTTTCTCCAACCCCCAATCAAGCAAAACTTTATGCAGGTGCTTACCAATATCATCCCCCTTTTTGCCTTTTACCTTGAAGAAACTAATTATCTTTTTTTGCAAGCACCAATTCTTGTCAATAAAGTGGGCTGTCACAGTCATATAACTCTCATTGTGCTGTGATGTCCAACCATCAGTTGTGAGGCAAACTCTATTGCATTGCTCTTGAAAGAAAATTTTCAGTTTTGCTTTCTGCTCAAAGTACAACTGCACAGTGTCCCTAGTGCATGTCCTTCTAGATGGCAACTCAAACTTAGGGCAAGCAATAGACATAAACTTCCTAAAACCAGGTTTTTCACCTTTTGCAAATGGCTCCTCATCCTCTATAATCATTTCAGCAAATGCAGACCTAAGCAAATTAGCATCATACTTCCAAGTACTAACACCAGTGCCGATACTTATTGACAATACACCTTGTTTAGCCTCATTATGAGGATTCTTTCTACAAGAACCCAAATGCTTTTTCAAACCAGTTGTGCCATTGATCACAGGATGTGCTTTTATTAAAGTTTGGCAATAGTTGCAGCTACCTTTAATTACGACTCCTTCATCGTTGAAGATTTTGGTGAAGTGATCCCAACTTTCAGATCTGGATGACATCTGCTTTCTCTTCTTCACCACCTCTTCACCATCTTCTATATCAATGACCTCCTTCTTCTCTGCATCACCATCAGCCCCAGCACCCTCTTCATCTGAGAGCTCCCTATAAGTCCCATCAGGCAGGCGATAGGTCTCCAACCAATCACTGGTCTCTTGCTGCACATCCTCCTCGGACATCTAAAATAAAAAACAATCTATCAGTCTACAGTTCACCATCACCTACAAGCTAC
Organism: Digitaria exilis; assembly: GCA_015342445.1. NCBI lineage: Eukaryota > Viridiplantae > Streptophyta > Magnoliopsida > Poales > Poaceae > Digitaria > Digitaria exilis. Next base: position 1,500,485 of record JACEFO010001882.1, read on the forward strand.
AACTATGAAATCCCTCATGCTGCACATCTAAAATCAGTGAGATTTGGCACTTACATTGCAGGAATCAATGGATGTAGCCGTTGTCGCGAGGCGGCGCGCGAGATCGCGCAGGAGCGCACCGCGCGTGGTCGGCGAGCACGACGAGGAGACCCAGCAGCCGGAGCAGCGGCAGCGCGGCGGGATCCTGGAGACCGTGCAGCAGAGCGTGCAGCAGGGCGCCAGCCGCCAGGCCGTGCAGAACTGCAGAAGGCCGTGCAGAAGGGGCCGTGCAGAAGGCCGCACGCTCGGCGAGCCGTGCAGAAGGCCGTGCAGAAGGCGAGCCGTGCAGAAGGCCGTGCAGCTCGGCCGCACGCTCGGCCGCACGCTCGGACGCCGCCGTGCAGAAGGCGGGCTGGCCGGCTGGAGCAGCGCGCCACCGCGCGGCGGCTGGCTGCGTCTGCGTGGGAACTGGGAATTGGGGATGGGAACACTCGGTGGACTGGAGACTGGGTGAGGTACTGAGGTGTATTAGGGTTTGGTTATTGGGCTCAGATGGGCTAGATTGGCTATTGGGCTGAATTGGTAGTAGGAGCTCGGTTAGTTCGGGTAACCGGGTACCGAACCGAATTAACCGAGGAACTTCGGTTACTGAACAGCCGGTACCGAGTACCGAACTGAACTTCTCGGTTCCGGTTCTTTCGGTTCCGGTTCCGGTTCTTTCGGTTCGGTACTCGGTTCTCGGTTATATTTGCCCAGCCCTATAGGAGAGGGAGGCGGGGAGGGAGAATCGCACGCATAAGCAATCCGAGTTGTTCTCAAAAGAAAGAAAAAAAAAATCCTGATTTCATTTAGTTTCCCTAAAAAAAAAGAAGTCGTAGTTTCATCCTTTCATTCCATCGTAGGCTCATAGCAGACATGAATTACCTAAAGAAAAATGGCTCATAGCAGACACGACACATGAATTGAAGGCTCATACTTTCACTCCATCGTAGGCTCATAGCAGACACGACACGCGACGACGCGAGTCAGCGCCAGCAGTCGGCACGGCCGATGTAGGTACCGACGCGTGGGCCGCGCAGCATTATGTCGATCGCGACGTAATTTTCGTGTGACGCACTGACGCAGATAGATCAACACATGAATTGAAGGCCCCTGCCCGGCTGCATCCCGCCACGGGCGCATTCGATCACCCCAATATGTGACACAGTAAACTCCGGGGTCAACGCGAACACGAGGTCATCCCAGGGAGCCGTGCGCACGCAGTGACGCCATGGGCCCTCCAGGCCTGAGGCCAGGTACGATGGATGCAGGATATATGCATGCACATCCACCTCGCGGCTCACGTTAAGGAACACGACAGCATGCATCGCCAGCATCCCCCCCCCCCCCCCCCGACCCCGAATAAAATCATGCCCCTGAATCCGCATGGTACTATATATACTATGTGATGGATCGAGATGGATCGAGAGATCTCAGATCACGCACAGCTTGGTTTAACCAATAAATGCTTCTGAAAGCATGTAAAAAAAAAGAAAAAGAAAAATGCTGAACAGCATCAAAAGCTCTCCCTCCTTTTGCTCGCTCTGCCGGCAGAGTCCATCATCAGCTATCTTAACCTTTGCCTTCCCGCGAGTTGTTACAAATACAAACAAGCACTAGCAGGCAAACAAGCACAGTTAATGCCAAACAGGGTGCACCCAATTATGTGTGGAAATGATGATCCGTGCAGGATTGCAGGTGGATCTTCGAATCTATGCATGATACAGCTGATTCGTAGTGGAACATACTTCCCTCCGTTGCTAAATAACCGTCTTTCTCACTCTTCGATAAATAAAAATAGATAATTATATATAAAAATATATTAGAATTTATTATACAATATAAAATTATTAGATAGATAATTAGATTTAATTTTTTTATAAAAAAATATTAAAAGCTTTAAATGTTGTACTTACTTTCTATAAATTCAGTTAAACTCGACACCTAAAACGACACTTATTTATACGGATAGACGTGGGTCCCTTTCGACGGTGCACGTACAGTGAATGCACGCAGAAAACCACAGGTCAACGTTTGAAACGGCTATTATTACCGGTTTGATTTCTTTAGAGGGAATCGTTTGATCTTTCCGCGGGCACCCACGTTCATTGACGTGGGTCACCAATCAATCATCGTGACGCCCTAGTGTTCTTGCATTGGGGGTCGCCGGCCGGGTCGGGCTCTTGATCGAGCCACAGCCAGTGCACGTGTGTGATCGTCTCATCGATCGCTGCCATGCATCGTTTACTCCTCTCTCGGCCGAGGCAACCCAATGCGAAAGCCCCGATAAAAGCCCAACCCCTTCTCCAAGTCTCCTGTCCCCCCTGCTCGCGCGCGGCGCGTGTATAAAGCTTCGCCCCATCAGAGCTGACACGTCTCTTCCAGACTTCCAGGTCGTCCCAGAGCAACTCACTGGCCACTCCTCTGCTCTCTCGGTCGTCTTTGTTGCTTGCGAGCAAGAGAGCGACGAGCCAAAGGGGAAAGGGCGGCTGGAAAAGAGGGAGCACGCGCGCGCGGCCGGGGAGCCATCAGCTAGCCATGCTTGGGAGGGCGGCGATGAAGGGAGGGCCGTCGGCGTCGTCCCACGCGGCCGACGGCGCCGTCCGCAGCAACGGCGGCAGCGGCGCCACCGTCGTCACCGATGCCGGGCAGGAGGTCACCGTCTCTCAGTTCGTCGCGCAGCTAGGTTCGTATACATATATATAGCCATCAAGATCGATTGTCTACCCACATCGCTATTTGATTTGCAGCAGTGATCAGATGAGATATGAGTGACCAGGCCACTGATACGGTGCCTCCTGCTAGCGTAGGAAGGCGATCAGGAATTCAGGATCAGGGAGCGCAATTCAGTGTGTTCTTGGTTACTGACAAGTGACAGCTCGCTGATCGAGGATGCTAGCAGCAGGCCGTGAAAACGGATGCAGAAACTTCGATTGATCTCAGTAGCTGACTAGCTGCGTTGTGTGTTTGGCAGATGAGGCGGCGCGGCGGAGGCTGGACAGCATTCACCAGAGGCTGAGGCTGCTGGAGCAGCAGATGGAGACGCTGGAGGCCGAGGTCGGCAAGGCCAGGAGCAGCAGCACCATGGACACCTACGCCTAGTTCTACGGCGCCCGCGCCTGGCCAGTTTGATCCTCCATAGATCCAGGAGAGACGAACGCCATCTTGTCCCTTAACATTTTCACATGTACATGGACGATTGTCACGATTAGCATTTACTAAGCAATACTACATGATGATGCATGGCGCGTTCCTGACACTTTCGCCACAATTTTGGGGCGGCCTGAACTGAATTCATGAAATTCATGCGCGTCGATCGTGGTCTTGAATGTTCAGGCGATTTGGAATAGTATTGCAGTTCGTTTGCCCTGTGTCACTCTCCTCCTGTGTGGAAATCGGCAAACGGATGCCGTTCCAAGCATGCATGTTGGACTTTCGACTTCTGGAAGAACAATGCCAAACTGCCAAGAACAAAGTCCGTTGACTCGGAGTATTCAGTGTTCAGACAGGCCTAGCTGAATCGGACAGCAGGGATCTAGTGGCTGAGCTTTGCGTTCTCCAGTTCCCCTTGAATATTTCCAACAGTAGCTTCGTAAGTTAGATGGAGGCTAGCGCAAACTCTGAAATACAACGGAGACCTGAACAAACTTATGTAAACCTTGGGAGGCTGGGAGCACAGGCCGGGGTTCAGAACTTGCACAAAAAGATTGCATACAAAATCTAAGCAAGTCAGCACCAGTATCCCACAAGGCCTAAAAGCAAGCAAAACAAGATGAAGTTTTGGGGGAAAAAAGAGCTTCACCATGAGCTATGTACATTGGATCAGCTTTTGCTTCAGTTCATAGCACACAATTTCCTTTTTGCATTGAGACAAGTATCTTTTCGATGATACAACTCTTGTACAAGAACATTGGTACAGATAGTAGTACATAGATATTCAATTTTCAAACTAACAACGAACGGATCACATAGCAAGAACAATAAACATAAAGCATCCGCCACCACAAACCATATAACAATACAAGGAGCATCAAACAGTATTGCTATTCACAAGCTAGCTTGGTGCCAAAGCTGCTGAGGCTGATGGCAAAGGCTTGAAATGCTGAGAGCGGTTGCCGATAATCCATTGTGAACATATCGTCGTCGACCTTACCAAACTGCAGCAGAACTGTTTCCTCATCCACGGTGCCAGGTGGGTCATTGATGTCAGCAGCAGCCACAAGCTGGAAATTCTTGACCGACGCAACTGTTACCCGCCCATGGAAGTTTAAGCACCAGCACTGCAAGTGCTCATGCCAGCGGGGTGCTTTATTTCGTAAAGTTGTGGGGCCCATGGGCCTCCTGAACTTCGTCTTGAGTGAGTTTTCCCAGGTCTCCTGAGCTGAAGGGCATTCAAGAGCGCAGTACATTCGCCTGGGACCTCTAGATTTGAGCAAGTTGTATTTGTATGAAACCTGTCCAACTTCATAGTTCCCTGCTGACACTTGGGGACTGATTCTTCTGCTTCCAAAACGCCGACTGGATCGACTACTTGATGCTTTAGCACCATCATATGGTGGCTTGCTATCATATATTTTGAAATTTGTCCCCCAGAAATCAGATCTAAACATGTCGCAAATAGAATAATCAATTAAATAAGAAAGGGTTCTAATTCAAGTATGAAACATAAGGGGATATCAATAGTTATGGCTGTTGCACAGGGGAATCAAACAATGAAAAGTGTCGGAACTTTTGCTGGTTTAAAGATAGTGAAGTGCTGGCTTAAAGATCTATCCAGAAGTAAGTCAAGGAACTTTTACAACACGTCAGCAGAGCAAGGACATAGTGGGGGCATACTTAAGCAGTCAACTGCAAGAATGCAATGGATTCCATGTGACTATGCAAGCGCCAAGACCAAGTAATCTATAAGGCATGCTAGCAGGTTCAGGGATTTGTCCTTCCAAAGAGAATACAAATGTTGTACTATGAAACCATTGAAATATATCAGCAGGCAGTTGAAAAGTAAGACAAATATAAACAACAGTTACCAGTTGGAACCCATAAGTCCTATATTTTTATTGGGTTCATGCATCCTATGGCGTCCTTCTGAAAATGAAACCATTTGCTAAATACAAGAAGTGTGTGTGGCACCTAATTGCATCTGAGCATGTCACTTTCACCAACTAATCTGTATGCAGGTACCAATAATAAACATGAAAGGTTAAGGGTAACTTTAGAATCATGTTTTGGCCTCACCTAAGTTTCCCCATGTATGCGTTGCTACCTTGTGATAGGTCCTCTGCATCAAGGGATATAATGTACTCAGTATGTGGACCGCGCCTAAACCTTCTAGCAGCCATCAGAAACTTCCCTTTATCCATAGGTGCTGCCAGAACAGACAATACATAGTAATCATTAAGCATATCTGATGGTGGGAATAAAAGAATAAGTAGATCTGTTGTGCCCAAAATGAGAATGGAGAGGAAAAGAAACTAAGAAAACTATAAAAGTATATCTAATGTGCAAATGCTATGGTGAAAGGTCTATGAAAATATGAAAAAACAAAGTTTAGGTGTATATCCACCCCGTTTAGAGTGTGTAGTTGTTTAAAAATTATGCACAACAGAAGAGATGTGGTGTATGTTCATATATGCGCACAACGGCACAAGCATAGTTTCTACAAAAAATCTAATCATTAAACGTCATATGAGACCTTTTTGAAGCACACAAGTGCCTAATATAAGGCATAGATGCACCTCAGGTGAAAAGATGTAGTCACTTATAAGATAACATAGTGTGGCCATATGTACACTTCATCACTCAACATTTCAGGGTAAGAGCTTGTCACACACAATGTGGAGCAGTGTCATTAACCATTATGCTATAGGACTATAGATAACCATTCTAATACATTGTTCGTGCACTACTCATTCTATTTCATTATCCAGTCTACCTTATATTTCCATCATCACAAATTAACCAAACAAAAAATGAATCATGTGCTCCAGGCAAAATAACTACATCATGCTAGTCCAATTAATAGTCAGAGAAGCAGGAAACAATCAGGTATTGAAAAGAACATGCCAGATTTCCAAGATTTCCACTAGAAAGAATGAACCATGACTTAAGATTAGAAAACATGTTCTAATAGCAGCGCCCATGCTTTTAGTTTTAAAAGAAATCATGTTTATACTCCCTTGAAGTAAACTTGGGATTAATGCACAAAGATGCAACATGAGGTAAAAGTCAGAACATCAAAATGGTAGTCACATCATATCACACACTTACAGTTTGTGAAGCCAAGGTAGAGGAGGAATGTAGAGTTCTTCTTATTCCGCTTGATAAAGCACTGCATTGGGAGCTCCCTTGGCCCTGGCTGTGTTTTGACAAAATGGTGATTTAGGAACACTGATGTAAAATAAGAGACAATATGCAACGGAAGTTGCATGGAAACTTCTGGAACTGAAGTCCTAAAAATCTGAATCAGTGCTTCTATACATATCTAGTTGACAGATGGCACATTCGGCAATCTATCTACACGTTTATTTCTCCTACTAGAATCCTAAACAGAAAAGAGTTGCTAAAAACTAATAAAGATAAATATATGCAGAAGCGCACTACCCCAAAACAACCCCAAAACACTATTTATTTACGACAAAAAGCTTAATCTGCATCAATAACTAGACATTTCTGATTGTGGAATATTTCATGAACCCATGGTCATCAGAAAGCCTCCCCGAAACTATCTGATAAACTAATAGACATTTCTGATTGTGGAATATTCTGTAAACTCTCATCCAAATAGTAGAAAATCAATCGAAGGTATAGAGTAAGACATCTACTAATCCCATCAGTCCAAAATTTGTCAGGAGTAAGAAATCTCAGCGTCTAAAGGACATAACTGGTGTATCAAAACTCCAAAAGTATACAACGACCACAGTCGTCCCTCAAACATCACAGAACTACCCTAATCCGACGCCTCAATCCCATCTCAGTACAGGAGCTTCGCTAAATCACGAAGCCAAGGGCAAAAATCGCATCTTGGATCGAACCTTCCAGACAATCATCGACATGACAACAGATACCAACAAGCCCAATCACTAGACACCGGGCCGGTGCGGCAACCGAGACACCCTAACGACCAGTGGCGACCCGCGACTGCGAGAGCTCAGCACAGAACGCGGCTCCAGTCCTCACCTGCTTGAGCGAGGAGGGAAAGGTGATCTTGCCGGACTCCGCCAGCGGCCGCACGACGGCGACGGCGGCATCGCGCCACCGGCGGCACACGCAGGCGCAGGATACTATGTCCTTCCGCCCCGGCCACCGCTCGCCGCCGGACGCCTCGACGCGCCGCACCACGTCGGAGAGCAGCTCCGGCAGCAGCCTCGCCCACCTCTCCTCCTGATCCTCCGCGTCCGCGTCCGCCTTCACCACCTCGGCCATCTCGCCACGCTCCGATGGCGGCGCCGTCAGCGGCGCAGCTTGCCGAGGCATCCCCTCCCGGCTCCCCCACTACTGTAGTGCGTCTCCACTAGGTCGCGGGCCTCTCTTTTTTTCTCTCTCTCTCTCACTCTCCGTCGCCCCTCTTTTTTTTCTCTAGCGTGTGTACTCAAAACCGCGTTCGGCTGTAGACAGCCGAACAGAAACGCCCCGCTCTCTATCCAAAAAAACGGCCCGCTCTAGTAGCCTACTTGTCTGGACCGTGGAGAAGTGGAATTGTAGATCACTGGCCGTGTTTGGTTCAGGTGTGTTTAGATTCGGAAAGATTTTTCGAAAAAACACCGTAGATCTAAAAATACACTATAGATGAATAGTGTTATGTGAGTGGAAGAGGTGGGATGAATAGTGTTTTTTTGGGTGGGGGTGGGTGAAACTAAAAACACCCTCAGTGGGGCTAATTTTTAGCCCTCCCATTTTAGTCTCAAAGTAGCCTAAGGGAACCAAACATATAGGGCTAAAGTAGGGCTAAAAGGAATTAGCCCCATCAAACTCTTTAGCCATCAAAGAGGGTCTAATTGGGGCTAAGGGTGTGTTTAGATTGTAGGAAAAAACACTGTAGAATAAGAAAAACACTGTAGCATTCGCTGGGAAACGTGTTTTGTGAGGGGAATAGTGAAAAGTTAGAATGAATAGTGAAAAGTTGGAATGAATAGTGAATAGTTGGGAATCTGAACATGGCCTAATAGACCATGACACGTGTATGAAATGCAACTTTCACTTGCTACAGTTACACTTGTTAGCCCCTAGGTTAAAGAAACCAAACACGCCCACTAGTACGGTGGTCATCGTAGAGTCCGTCGTATCTCGCCGGGCTAAGATGCTAGCACAGGACCTAAACAAAACCGCACAAAAACCAAACGAGAGTTAGATGTCACGTCATATGTGATAGTTGTCTTTCGAAAAATGAGAGCAAACCATGACATGTTTGGATGTAGTTCTAGAAAACTACCCCATCCGTCCTAGTTTTACTGCATTTGCAACATTTAAAAAATTCCAAACTAAGTGCACAAATAGATATTTAGTCATCGATTCATACGTGTAGTGGTCTAGCGTGTGATTATGTGAACATGGGTCCCATCTGTAAAAAAAGAAAGTTGAAGGACTTAAGCATCTTTTTGCATAATCTCCACCACACTTTGCCTAAAGAAAATCCCCACCCCACGGCTCCTTCGGTTGCTCTGTCGCCCGTCTGCTGTATTGATTACTTTTGTCAATCTCTCCAGTCTTAACATAGAGGCACTAATAATTTTCCATCAACACTAGTGTGGCTCTTTAAATTATAGAAATTCACTATAAACCGGCAAAAGGCGGAGGGAGTATATTCTTGTTTACATATAGGTAAAACCGTCGGTTTAAAAGAAATAATTTAATTGGAGTTCACTTATTGTTTTAGCATTAATATATGGTTTATATACCATAGAAATTCGTTGCATATAAACACCTCTTAGCCTTTTAAAATCAAAATGTTTTACAAAATCATATTTTCCAAAACACCAAAAAAAATTGTTATCTAAAGAGAGCCAAAAACTCTAACCGGCCCTGGTTTATACTTCATACTTCTGCCTTATTCGGCCCAACTGGCCCATCCGTAAATATCCTTTGTAGATAAAAAAAAATTCAATGACCCGCCTACCTTTTGCTAAAAAAAATCTAATCTTCCTTCCTTTCTAGTTAGGGATATATGGTAGATTTTAAAGGTCAACCCATGACCCAACGCCAAAAAATAAGGATCCAGATTTTATTGGATCAATCTATTTTTTACAATAGAAACACCTCTCTTTATTAATCAACGGAGTTATAGCCTTGTAGGTGTTACAAACGCCATCAAGCGGATGGATTAGCCAAACGTATCGGCTTGGAGCAGAGTAGATAGAGCTTCGCGCTAGCGCATGAGCATCAACATTGGACACCCTACTAATGACTCACTACCAAAAAAATGATGTAATTACTAATTGGATTGGGCCACTAAAGCTCTAGCGTTTCCAATGGTGTTCACAACGTGTGGGTTTGGTTGGGTAACCCAATCATCTTCTTCTCGTGCCCCGAGCTCCCACGCACTCTGTGCTGGCGTGCGGCGGCGCCACCGTCTCGCTTGTCGCTGCGCCGCCCGCGCTCTGTCAGGGGTCCACCCCCACGCCCGTGGCAGCCGCCGCTGCTCCTACTCCTGCTCACCAGTCGCCAGCCCGCGGGCTTGGCCGTCGACGCCGTAGCAGCCGCAACTTCAGTCATCACCGCCTTGCCCGCCCGCGCGAACAGCGCCGCGACCGTGCATGCGTAACCGGCGAGGTGGAGGATATAACGCTGGAGCCAGGCCGCGGTCGGGGTAAGGTACACGCGCTTCTTCCGATTGCTCGAGCTTGAAATTGCAGTATGATCGAACTCGCCTGCTAAGTTTCCCTATGGGAATCTTGTCTGCAGAAAGCAATGCATTAGTGGGTTCAGCTCCGCTCGTGGGGAATGGCGCCGCCGCCGAATGCGAGCATGTGGCCATTTAATTTGGGTGGCTGCGGGATGTCATACTCGGTTTTAGAAAGAAAACCGAGTACATCTCATATGTGCGCCAGGATCAAATTACACACATATGATAGACCGTGAGTGAACAACAGAAACAGTACTCAAACGAATATTTAATAAATAGAGTATTTATTACACTCACGGCTAAGGCACAAAGGCCAAATTAAGCTGGTTCACACGATAACTAAAGACGATATCTCCAAAAGCACTCCACAGGCATCTGACTGGTGGAACCCATGCCTAGAACTCATCAAGGTCACTGATGTACTCTGCTCCATTATTACCTTCTGATCCAATATAAGCAAGGATGAGTACACTTATGGTTGGTACTCAACAAGTGGGGGAAATATGCAAGCTATCAAGGAAAGGCTTGGTTTGCAGCGGTCAGCATTTTAGTTGGTCAAGTTTTATTAACAAGCAACTATTTACTAAGATATAAGTATATACTAACCCACATAATAGCATAAAGTAAACAATGAACATAACCAATAACATATGCATGCAATGATTTGATTTCGTGTTTCGATAGATTAATCACATGAGGGTCCAGGCCGTTCATGACCGCGAACACGGCTGTTATAACAGTTTTACACTCTGCAGAGGTTGTACACTTTCACCACAATTCGTGTAAAAGCTCCGAAGAACTTTAGACCCAACCATGCAGTGCGGGCCAGGCACGTACCACACTTCCGAGGTGTGACTGCATAGGGACGCTACGAGGCCTTTACAAAGATTCGCTAGTTAGAAACAATCCGCTAAGGTTTCCGGATCGGAAGCAGGCATAACCCTCCCTAACGGGTATAGTGTCTTAGCCAAGCCCACTTCCCGAGAGAACTGGGCTATACACCGTCAACCGCCACCCCCCATGCCCTTTCGGTAAGATCATTCCTAACCAAGGTTTCTAATTAATTAGCCAAGACCAGAGCCATATAGTATTGTGGTTGTACGGTTAATCCTGGGTGGTTCTCCATGTTCCGATTAACATGGTGATCTTGTATTAACATAACAAGATATAAATAATAAGGATATTTGTCAATGTTGGATAGAACCCATCATGAACCAAGGTTAAGCATCTAGCATAGCTACCCAACATAAAGTAAACCCGGTGTATCAAGGCTTAGGTGTAAAAGACTAGTCATCCTTACATAGGACCCATCAAATTAATGCATCGCGAACATAAATATAAATTTTATTGTCATGCAATGTGTATGGGTTCAAAAGAGTACGCTGAGGGGAAAATCCACTTGCCTTCCTCAAAGTGCTGCGGTGGCTCCTCCTCGTAGACTTGATCTTGATCTCCCTCGAACGGACCGTTCTCTACACGATTCGCACAAGCATTCAATCAATAAAAGCAAAACAATACACCATACAACTTTTAAAGACGCAAAGACGTATCTAGAACTATTCTTGATAAAGAGACGATCGCGTGAGCGCAAAGATTACTCAAATCGGACTTAAAACGGTCAAGATATGGCTAAAACAAAGTTTAAGGACTTCTTTGAACTAAATCTAACTTTCCAGGGGCTTAAACAGAAGAAACCAGGGACCTAAGACGTAATTTTATATAAAAATAGAAGGACTTTAGTGAAAAACTACCTTAAAGGACGGTGGGTTATATTTTTAGAAAGCTCAGGGGCTAAAACAAAAAGAAAAGGACCTAGATCTAATTATTTTTGAACTAACTTGGACCGCGGGTTGATTCTAAGAAAACTGAGGGGCTTTTCTACAAAAGTGGCGCGGCTGACCGGTGCGCTCGGTTTGAATCGAGTCGGGCGCGATCTCAGCCGTTGGATCAAGATCTAGCGGCTGGAATCGAAAGGGGGCGACCGCGGCGGCGCTGGCGACGAAGACGGCGGCGCTTCGCCGGATCTTCGCCAGAGTTGGCCAAAGCTAGGGCTAGGAGACTCTAAACCTCGCCGTGTTTGGCTTGGGAGAAAGATTGGGATGTGGGGAGTTCGTTTTGGGGAATCTAAACAAGGATTGCGCAACGGAGAAGGCTTGCGACAGCCTATGGCGGCTCGGCTACGACGGTAAGCTCGCGCGACCTCGAGAGAGCGAGAGAAAGAGGAGAAAATGGCTCGGCGACTTCGTTACCTCCACGCGAACCTCGACAACGAACTAGGAGCGACGAGAAGGCGGCGTGAGCTCGGAATCGAAGCGGCGGCTCTAGGTTAGGGTTTGGGCGGCGGAAGCTCGATTCGCGTCGTCGGAGGCTGCGGCTTGGGTTGGGGATCGATGGGGCTCGGGCGGCGGCTTATAAAGGCCGAGAAACGCGCCTTGCGCAAGGGGAAAGCGAGGCGGAGGCGGGCGCGGCCGGGACTCGTCGTCGAGTCCTGCTCGAAGACGGCTCGGGGAAGAAGAAGACCGACAGGCGGGGCCCACATGTCAGCGGAAGAAAGAGAGAAGGAAGAGAGCGGCTGGGCCGGGTTGCGCGCGCGGGTTGGGCCGAGAAAAAGGAACTGGGCTGCGAAAGAAAACTGGGCTGGCTAGAAGAAGAGGGAGGGAGAAGAGAGACTTTGAACTTTAAATTTAAACTTTTTACAAACCTTTTCAAATTCAAACCACATTCTGCAAATCAACATGAATGCAATAAAAACTTTATTGACTCTAATTTAAATGTTGTTTAAATATTTATGGGCCAAGATTTAAATTTGCAACTTAATATTTCTCCTAAACAAAAATATAAAGAATTATGTTGCCTAAATTGATTTTATGTGTGATGAACAAAATTAGGGTGTTACACGGGACTCTTCTCCCCACTCCGCAGACCAATTCGAGCAACGGTCGCGGGTTCATGGTTCCCGGGAGGAGCCTTTTAGAGACGGAGCGCCCCATGTGGCAGGATGGGTGCTCCAGCTATCCATGACATTTAAATACGTATATGTACACTTTTATAACTCGATTTTAATAGCTACGGTGGTGTCGTGGGCAAACGTATTTTTAGGCGTGGAGACATTTACGTGTTCACGATGCGGCTGGCGCACTCGCTCGTCCGCCTCTCGACCCGAGTCCCTGCTGCTGGCTAGAGCCGCGCCTTCTCCATCCTTGCTGCATCTCTCTTCTCTCCGACGACTGCTTCTCTCCGGCGCTTCGCCCTCGTCCTGGGTCTGGGTGGTGGTAACTGGCAAACCCCGGCAACAAGGTGGGTTCTCCTGCTCCTTGTTCTTCTCTCGGATTTGATGCTGGTGGTGACTGGGTTAGGGTTTCCGGTTCGGGGTCGTCGGGGAGGGCTCCATGGTCGACGGGCTTAGAGGAGGGTCTGGCGGCGGCAGTAGGCACGGCGGCGTGGTCGCCGGAGGAGGCGGACGACAACCGGCGGGAAGGGCCGACGGCGGGGGCGAGCGGCTTCCTTGGTTAGCCAATGGCGGGGTGCAGGTGCAGCGCGGCGTCATTGCCGGCTGTGGCAGGGGCATTCCGGTTCATTGAACCTGGATGTGCATGCAGCTGCCCCAAATCTAGTATTTGCAGGCTTTAGTAAACTCCTTGAGTGATTTATTTCCGTTTTGAAGCTTGGCATCACGGCGGACACGCCCGCTCTTCTCCTTCACCTTTTGCCATGTCCTGATTTATTTGAGCAACAGGAAAATAGAAATTAACTGATATATATTTTCAAATCGAAAGGTTTGGTTCTTTTAGCTCTTCGATCTTGGTTTTTGACTTTGCTATCTCTCTTTTTTTTATAGGAGGTAACATCTTCAATATATTTTATTAAGGGTCTGTACTCTTATTTGTGTGATTTCAATGAGAATGTGTGGCATGCGTACACTATCGTTTTAACTCTACGAGTTTTGTATGTATGTTCGCCCCACCTAAAATTTAGAGCGTGCTCCGCCAATGAGCCTTTCTGTGTTGCCACTGCGCTGGGGTTTGGCGAGCAAGAGAAGTCGGGTTCTTGATTCAAGAACTGACGGTGCAGTGACTGGTAGCGGAGCTGGTGGGGGGTCGTCGGAGTTGCGGCACATCGAGAAGGAGCTGACGTTCAGCCCGACCTTCACTGACTATGTGAAGATCATGGAGTCGGTTAAGTTGGACAGGAGCAAGAATTTACGTGGTGGTGATCCAGATGACCGGAGCTTGCGGAGAAGGTTCACGGGCGATGGTGACCGACGAGCGGATGGGAAGTCTGGTGATGCAAGGAAGAAACCATTTGAAAGGAATCAGGGGCCTCGGAAGGACAGTTGTTATAGAGGTAGAGGAGTGAAATCGGCGAAGGATGAGAATGTTACTGGATTTGTGGAGAGAAGAGCAACGGGTGATGTCAAATATAGCCACCGTGGGCAAGGAGAGGTTGAAGGCTATGCACAAAGAAGAACAATTCGTCGTGACACAAGAGGAAATGGAGGCAATGGGCAGCTCTCATCACTTGTGAAGGCTAAAGATATTAGCGGTAGTATGTTTGATCACCAGTCGTTGAGGAACAGGCAAGCTAAGGCAGTTGCAGGTAGGGCATTAGAAGGGCAGATAATACATACTCCACCTGGCCTTCCAGATAACAAGATTTCGTCAAACAATATAAAGTTTCAAATGGGAAAAGGAGATTTTACTAGCACAGGCAGCAGTATTGATTTCAAATATACCAGTGAGAGTGCATTTTCCAATACTGAGGTCGATGCCGACAGTAAAGTTCAAAGACACCATCATACAGCAGAGAATTCAAGGAGAAATTTTGAAGTGCGTAGGCTTGGAGCAATTGAAATAGACTCTAAGAAGCCCACTGTAAGCAAACAATATGGGAATGTGAAGCCAACGCAGGTGCATGATAGCTATTCAAGTGATGGGTTGAAGAGCAATAAACCTAGAAATAATCAAATGCAGAGAGGAGCAAATGTTAATATGGGGAAATTTGTTAGCAGGGATGCAGAAGCTACATTCGTTGATGATAGAGCTGCTTTCAAGACTTTTGAGGTATTCACTGATGTCAGGGATAGGCCGCGGATTCTTCGAATGGAAATGGAAGAGAGAATCCAGAAGTTAGCTAGTCAGTAAGTCCTCCATAAACTTGGTTTTGTTGAAATGCTTGAGTTATGTCGGTTTAAGTCGAACATAGATCATCTCTAATCTGGAAAAACGTTTTGACCTTCATGGTGGTCACATGTAATACTTAGCATGAGCATCACTTTCTTTGCAATTCTCCAGTTTTGATTTATTTTGCCTTCAAACCAATCTCCTTATTCAGTGATTTGATCATTTAATCATAATTCACATTAAATATATGAACATGCTGATCAGATTGGCAATTTATTTACCCTTGGGATAAGAACAAAGATATTTTGATAGATAGCGCCTATGAACTTAATGACCTTCAAGCAATCCTTATGGTTATTTATTTTTTGAAGGCTCAATGCTACAGATGTAAATACTCCAGAGTGGAAGTTCTCCAAAATGATTCATGATGCACAAATCAAATTCTCTGATCATTCCATCCTAAGGATTGTTCAAATTTTGGGTCGGTATGGGAATTGGAAACGTGTTTTGCAAGTTGTTGAATGGCTTCAATCACGTGAAAGGTTCAAGTCCTACAAGAGCAGGTAAAGTATTTGCCCTCTCATATATGCTACCCTTTTCTTGGATGTTGTTTATTCCAGCTACTGTTATTAATATTATGAGTAACCTTATGAGAAGCTTAAAATAGTTTATTTAAGTTATCTAGGTACCTTCCTATGGCCTTAAACATTTCGCGTTAGGTAGATATAATTTTTTCATACAGAATGCATGTGCTGTTCATAATGTTATCTATCTGGTGTAGGTATATTTACACAACAGTTCTTGATGTTCTAGGAAAGGCAAAGAGACCAATCGAGGCATTGAATGTATTTTACACTATGCAGGTATAACTCGTTCTCATCTTTGCCTTGTGGTTTTCTAGATCTAATCTGACCTTATTCAGATGTCATTTGCAGAATCAGTTGTCATCTTATCCTGACATGGCAGCTTATCATTGTATTGCTGTTACTCTTGGGCAAGCTGGTCTTGTGAAAGAGCTATTTGATGTGATTGATCGCATGCGTTCTCCTCCTAGGAAGAAGTTCAAATTAGACCCTCTTCATAAATGGGATCCTCGTTTGGAACCAGACCTCATTGTATACAACGCAGTGAGTAACATTTTAGAGAAAATTTCACGAGCAGACACAAACCAGAAAACATCTTTAGCTCTATTGGTCGTTTAACCTTCACTAATATATAACTAGTTCTACTGCTTTGCAGGTTTTGAATGCTTGTGTGCAACAAAAGCAATGGGAAGGGGCATTTTGGGTACTGCAACAGTTGAAAGAGAAGAATGTCCGTCCAACAAATACAACATATGGTCTTGTTATGGAGGTATGCTGGTGTTGATGTTACATGTGATTGTGTGACACTCAGTTCTCGTGCTGTAAAACCCAGCTATGCTGGTCCTGACTGATGCTTCTGGAATCTTTCATTATTTTCTGAAGATAATTAAACAGTTTATTCTTGTTGAAATCCATTGATTTATGTTATTGCTTCTCCCCTTCGATCTTTCTTGTTTCCCACAGTAGCACATATATATATTTTTTTTTGTATATTTGGCATTGTTCTCTGTGGCGTAATTCCTTTTCAGTCTATTTTAACTCTCTTGTACTTCAGGTAATGCTTGTCTGTGAAAAGTACAACTTGGTGTATGAGTTCTTCAATAAGGTGGAGAAATTGTCGATACCTGGCGCTCTGAACTATAAAGGTTCTTCCTATGACTTTAACTTGATTATGTTGCAAAGTAGAATTAACATACGAGACGCTGCTGTTTGTAGTTCTTGTAAATGCACTTTGGAGAGAAGGAAAGATCGATGAAGCAGTAATGGCTGTGAAGGATATGGAAAGTCGTGGAATTGTTGGTTCCGCTAGTCTGTATTATGACCTTGCTCGGTGCCTTTGCAGTGTAGGGCGGTGCAAAGAAGCACTTCTCCAGGTTTGTGATTTAGAAAATGTTGTTAATATGCAATTCACATGGGCTAAGTATTTTGTGTGCATAGTGACTGCTGCCCACCAGCAATCTCAGCCATTAGATTGGCACCCGAGGGCTGATGGCTGAGATTGAGCCATGCCATAGCTTATATTGACATGGAAATTAAATTGTGCTGGTCATTCTGCATTGGGCTTACTGAAGGATAACTACTAAAACTGCAGCACTAGGTTTAGAATCAATGAGCTATATCGTGTTTCTTAATTCATTTCTTAAATATATGTAACACATTATTTTCTGCAATTGATAGAGTTTGAGGGAACTGAAAATATAGTGTTTCCAAGGTATGTCTGCCTACACAAACAATAACTGATGATAGATGTATAAGCAAGATGGCAGAAACCATACTTTTGTTGTAGTAGAGTAGGCACATGTTCTGAGATGTTACCTTAGACATATGTGTTAGAAACCATTTTTCAATATGTAACATAAGGCTGGAATTAGGTTCTGAACCTATTCTGATCCTCCAGTTTTCACTGCAGATATTTTGTTTTGAGAAAAAGTTGCAAATCCTATTGAATGGAACTGTTAAGAAATAATATAGCTTAATGGTAGGATCCCTAACCCTACCAGAGACTTCTCGCAGTGAGTACGGGTGTTGAGGCGGCGGAGGAGGAAGACGGCGCTTGGGCGCCGTCGCTGTTTCGGGAGGGAGAGAGGCGTCGTGAGAGAGGGGCGACAGGGAGGAGTTGGGGTTGGCCCTTGAGGCCAGCAATCAGATTAGATTGCCAACTTGATTAATTCCAAAACCAATCCACTTAATTGTGGCACAGGAAATTATAATATGTGCTACTGGTCACAACAACTCATAAGAGTTGACAGATAACTATTTTTGAGGCCACTGCTCAACTATAACTTCATTGTCTATGAGCTCCACAGCCATCTGTCTGTTTCATCTTACTACTGCAGGTTGAGAAGATATGCAAGGTTGCCAACAAACCGCTGGTTGTTACATTCACAGGACTCATTCAAGCTTGCATAGACAATGGCAGCATGGAAAATGCTAAATACATATTCAACAAGATGTGCAACTACTGTTCACCTAATACTGTGACTTGTAACATCATGCTGAAGTCATTCGTGGAACATGGAATGCTTGAAGACGCAAAAGATCTACTCCAGGATATTCTAAATGGCAGGATAAGGAGCAAAGCGGATTCGAGCCAAACTGCAGCTGCTGACAAGTTTACTTTCAATACCTTCATGGAGGCCTGCGCTCAAGCTCAAAGGTGGGACGACTTTGAGTATGCGTTTCGCGAGATGCTATCGAGAAGGTACCACTTCGATGAGAGGAGGCACCTCCGTATGGTACTCGACGCATACAGGAATGGGAAGGTACTTACATTAGCATCTATCACTTCAGGAGCCAGCATATTGTTTTTCCTGCGTAGCTGCTGTTCGAATCGATTCATGGATCTCACCCTACTTGTCCATCACTATTCAGGAACAGCTGTTGGATGATCTATGGCGCTACCTGTGCCATCACAACCGTGCCCCGCCCGCCCCTGTCATAATGGAAAGATTTTGCCTGAAACTGGTACAAGGAGACACAATGGCTGCAATCTCCTGCGTCAGCAGGTTCCAGGAGGGCAAGATAAACAACACCTCCTCCATGTCGTGGCTCCATCTACTGAACCGAAATGCGGACGGTTTGAAGGAGGAGCACGTTACCAAGTTAGTTCACGAACTCGACAGCTTCGTTAGCTCGAGGAGTTCCTCTGACAACATTAGTTTGTACCAAAAAATTCAGAGTAGCTGTACAACGTTCCTTTCTGGTGCCACCGTTGTAGAAAAGGCGCCTTCTAACCGACAGATGGCTGTAGCTTCACATCATTCATAACTACCATAATTTTTCCATTCTAGTATATTGCATTTTGCTTGTTACTAGTATTTACTACATATGCTTGTAACAAATATCGCTCATGCTAGAATACGAAGCTGACTTGGCAGCATAAGCGGTACAGCTGGTTGGTTGTTATTGTTGGACTGAATATTGTCAGAAGAAACATTCAGACAATGTCGTTGGCTGTCATTCTGTGTGACACATCTGTCTCACCCTCCCATCGCCGCTAGGCGTGCTCCTTGTGCGAGACAACGACGATTTTGCCACGCCAGCAGCTTGGTTAGTTAATCTCCTTCGGTTGATGATCATAGGACGATCGCGACAATGTCAACTTGGTGTCACTGGAGCACAAGGGTGAATGGATGATGACTACATGGGTGGAAATTTCGTGGCCAGTTCGGAACATGCCGTCGCATACAGCATACTGGATTTAGTTCGTTTTTGCCAAATGGTCTGGTCTATGGGACTTCCCAATTTGGCACTGGCACGTTGGATTTACAGTTCGAGACTCAGAGTAATAAACTACTGTCTGTTCGGTCATCCCTACATCATCCGTGAGAGAACACGTCCACGTTCAGTTCATCTCTTGAGAGCTTCCATGTGGACGAAACTCCATGCCACCTCGACCGGCCCAGCTATACTATCATAAGAAAATTCAAGGCCAACACATAGTCTAGAGTAACATGCAATGGTTCAAAGAAAAAAAATAGCGACTCTGATAATTATGAGTTTTTGAAACGAACATAGTAGTCGTCTAGTCGATAGCCCAGATACTAGTGTGTTAAATCTGTCTTATTTTTCGAGGACGTGCTCTGCTCCTTATGAATCCTCAGTTCTTTATGCTGTTGAAACTTAAGTACGCGTGAATTTGCCTTCAAAAATGGCGGGCACGACGGTTGGCGGCAACACGACGTGCGTCAGGCGAGGTCCTCCTTTCCTTTTCCCCAAAAAAACAGAAGAACGACGGGAAATAAACTGAACAAATAATTTAGCAAAAAAGAAAAGAAAAGAAGAAGGGATACGGGCAGACAGCTAGGAGGGCATCGTCATTCGTCAGTCAGCTCGGCAGGAAGAAAAAAAAAATCACTAGAAATTCCCCTCGTTTGCGCGTCCCCACCTGCCCCCGCGCGGGCCCCACCGCACGTCTCTTCCAGCCCGAGCCAGCCAAGCGCGAGGCGCGCGCCGTTCCCCGCCCCCGGCCGCCGCCTCCGCCACGACGGATCGCGCGCCGGTGAGGCGCTACGCGCGACGGAAGGGAGACACACAGCCGCCGCCCGCCAGGCCGCGGCGCCGAGCCACGGGTAAGGGGGCCATCTCTCCGCGGCGCCTTCGCGAGGTGCAGATGCATCGGTCGATCCCATCGGCTTGTTTCGGACATTTTGGCTCTCTTTTGCCAAATTTCTCGATAGGTTCCCTATTGCCTTATCAAATGCTCTGCGGCATTTGTTTTTGGGTTCTCAAAGTAGCTGCAGCCAGTTTGAGATTCTTGACCTGGTTTAACTATTCCATTCCTTTCCTCTGAGTTTTTCTTTTAAAATATAAACCTTCCTCAGAAATTTCTCTTTGCCTTTTAAGCGCAGCATTTGGCGATGCCGCTGAGAGTGGGATGTCCGGCCGCGATTGACACTAGAGGGTGGCTTGAACAATGTCAATGCGGCGCGGGGCAATATTTTATTGCCATATACGATGATGGGCACGAAGGAATTTTCAAATGGGGGCCGTCGAATCCGTCGCCGGCGGTGACTAGTGCGCTCGCGGGGCTGGAGAGTGGTTGCCCTGTTCCACCCTTGACAACGACCCGGCCCTCGTATCTTATCCAAATTTTTTAAAGCTCGGCTCTCGAATCCTGGCGGTGGAATTCGTCCTACAGGTGGCGGACGAAGAATTCAGTTCCGTCTGTCGCTTTTAATCAACGCGATCTCGGACACGATTAAGACCAAGGGGATGCGCCATGAAAACTTCTTTCAAAGTGTTTTTTTTGCTCGTCGTCTTCTTCCGTCGTGTCGTGCCTGCCGTTCTTTGGTTTCTTCTCCAACTACTACCCGTTCCTCCAACAACGGGCGACCTCTGTTTCCCTCCACCCTCTCGTCCTCTCTTCTGTTTTGTTCTCCCCGTCTCCGTTCCCCCACCCGCCGCCGTGTAAGCATCCCCTCCTCGAATGTCGAATCCTCTTTTCAGTTTCTCGATTCGAATCGCGTGCGGTGTAAGCAAAATCGGCAGGCAAAAAAAAGCGCTAAAGCTGTCTGTTTGCTTTATGGTGATTGCAAGTTTCTTCTGCTCCCCGCCCTTTTGTGGCGCTCCTCTAAGCTGTTCCTGTCTGTTTTCTCTTGCATGCAGGCGCATAGCGGGCGTGAGGCTACCTTGCGCCCGAGGAGCTCGCATCGTTGCAGCAGCGGGTGCAATGGCTGCCCCCCGCGATTAACCATGCATTCCAGGCTGCTCAAGAGGCTGGCGAAGAGGATCACGTGACGACGCCTTGCCGTCGTCTTGATCGTCGTCTGCATGATGGATGGCTTCATTTCGTCGTGGATGGTG
This sequence comes from Digitaria exilis, assembly GCA_015342445.1. NCBI lineage: Eukaryota > Viridiplantae > Streptophyta > Magnoliopsida > Poales > Poaceae > Digitaria > Digitaria exilis. Next base: position 1,521,850 of record JACEFO010001882.1, read on the forward strand.
CTCGTCGTACTAGCACTACATCTCGCTGTGGATGGCTGCTCGGCTGTCAACTTTGAAGGTACCGTCGGCTCACCCCCGTTGCTTGGCTCCAGTGTTTGAGCTTGTGCGCTGACTTGGTGCCCATTTCATGTGGCGTACGCAGGGTCGGTCCTGCTCAAGTTCCAGTCAAGGGTGGAGGAGGATCCTCATGGCGCTATGGCAGGTTGGAGCCCGCGCGACGGCGATCCCTGTGGCTGGAACGGCGTCCGCTGCGTCGATGGCAGGGTTGTGATGCTGTGAGTTGATGCTCTCCCCTCTTCTGAATGCCAGTTGTTTGAAATTCCATTTAATCGTCTCATCAGGAATCATCGTCATTGCCAACAATGGACGTTTTGTTCTCCTGTTTAGTGGGTCTTATATCTGATTATATCTTTCACGGTAGTAGCAATGGTGTATTGTTAAATCAGCCTTGCATTGGTGTATGTGCTTCCTCTTTTTAAACTTTCTTCCTTGCAGTTATCATGGTTGACTTTAGAATACATAAAAAATTTGTGTATTAGTTCTTCCGCAGAGTTTATCCCTGCACAAGCATCCCTCCACTTCATAATCCAGGAATGCATGAAAGAACGCTGTTCAATGATGGCACACGATGATGAGGCTTTGAATGTGTGGCTTAATATTTAGCAGTGATTTTTATATTCCACCCAGAGAAAATTCCAAATTCCCTGGAGCAATTCAAGCCTAGTAATTAAAATTTAATGTAGCATGCCCTTGAAGTTGCTAATTGCTTGAAATGGTTTATTACTTTTTAGAAGTACAGAATAAACTAATTGTTGAGCCCATTATTGCTTTTCATCTTTTGTTTAAATAATTGATCTACAACCTCCCATGAATTCATTGTTCAGACTCCCCTATATAACGCATAATTCCCAATTAATCTTCAAATGAAGCCTCTGATCAATCTCGTTATTTGGTTTATCAGAGTGGTTTCTTGACTCAGCCAACATGAACAGGTCGCCACAGCTTGTTTTATATGATTGATTGCTATGCTGGTGGAAAATTATTTCTATTGCTATTTTTAATTCCTAGAGGAAGTTTTGTACACTGTCAAATAAGATGAAAAGTTATTTTTTTTACTGATGCAGTTGGCTATTAATATACTCTGGCTTGATATGTTGACCCTACTTACTATGAACTGTATTTTTCCAGGAACCTGAAGGATCTCTCATTAAGAGGCACCCTGGGTCCGGAGCTAGGAACTCTTAGCCATCTGAGGGCTCTGTAAGTATAACTATGGATTTCTATGTCTTTTAAGCTTATTTAGACCTTTTATTTCTTCTATAATGCAGCGATGCGCAGATCTCTTGTGCATCCAAGAAAAAAGAAGTTAGTCTTAGATTATTGCTTTCACAACAATCTAAATTGCTGTTTGGTGGAAAGGATTGTTTTGGCAATTTGACAATGTAATGTTTGACGAGTTGCTACACCCATGTTAATGGTTTGACCAACCTGCTACCCACGTGCAGTGTACTCTCCAATAACTTGTTCAGTGGACCGATACCTAAGGAATTGAGTGCTCTTGTAATGTTGGAGATACTGGATTTAAGTAACAACAACTTGAGTGGGGAAGTTCCAAAAGAGATAGCAGAAATGCAGTCATTGAAGCATCTGTAGGTTTTCTGACTGATCAAATTTCGTGAAAATTTTCCCAGCAGTAAGTAACATTTCTTTATATTTTGCCATTCTGCAGGTTGCTTTTCAACAACAGCTTTCGATGGCCTCTGATCCAAAATTCCTATGGGAACTTTGATCAGGAAAATGATTTTAATATCTATGATATTCTCAGGAGGGGTAATATGAATCAGAGAGCTGGGAATGGGTACGAAAATTATAGTTATAGATTTCTCTCAAAGTTATCACCAGTTTTTTCTTCTTATTTGTTGGAAAAGAAATTAGAAGTTATCAGATCATGATAGTAGCAGTTTCTAAATTTGGACCATTGTAGGTTTGAATCGGGTTCTTCATCAAACGAGAAGAAAAAGGACACTAGTAATCTTTCTGGTAATCTAACTGACTATTACTAAGTTCTTCATCAGATGCATAAGCTATTCCATACATGACATGCTTACTTTCTTTTCTCAGCTCAACTTCCTTCAGGATACACAGAAAGAAACGCAGCTGCACAGCGTAACCAGCGAAGGTTACTTCAGGATAGCAATCTTGCTGCACCTTCTTCTGCAAATGCTCCTGTTCCAGTTGCTGTTCCTGTTCCTTCTACTGGAACTGGCTCGTTTTCAGCATTTAGTCCCAACAGTGCACCTGTACCAGCTGTAAATCCCCCAAGCAGTCCACCAATGGTCCCCGGTACTACAACAGAAGAAGTTCCAAAAAGAAGATCCATAAAATGGTGGATTTATATCATTGTGCTGCCGTTGGTTGCACTTTTGCTTATTGGCATCACATGTGTGCTTTTGCTATGCCGCAACAAGCCAGGGACAACAATAGGTCCATGGAAGACAGGACTCAGTGGTCAGCTTCAAAAGGCATTTGTGACAGGTAACTGTTTTATTTGCTATCTTACTCGATTTTTTTTCAAGAAGTAATTCTATCTGATGCAAGGAAAAAGCATTTCATAGCTGCATCTCCTTTTCATCTTTGGAGGCAATGTTCAATAGAAGTATGTCAATTGTTTCACCAATACATGCCAGAAGTTTGCATAAAAGTGAACTAATTCCTTGCATTAATTAATATGCTATTGATATTTATCTGAGGAAGAAATTGATGTGTGCCAAAAGAAAATTATCTAATTGAACGGTCTTTATAATTTGTGGTACCTTTTCCCATTTGTACTTTAGGAGTACCCAAGTTGCAGCGCTCTGAGTTGGAAGGTGCCTGTGAGGACTTCAGTAACATTGTGGCAAGCTATCCACAATACACTGTCTATAAGGGAACCTTATCAAGTGGCGTTGAGATAGCTGTAGTATCAACCATGATTACCTCTAGCAAAGATTGGTCAAAACATTCTGAAGGGCGATTCAGAAAAAAAGTAATGCTACATTATTTCATTAGAGGAGTAACTCTGCACCTCTAAATTTGAATTTTGGTTGTTGGCCTTAAACAAACTTGTTTTAACCTACTTTTTTCTTTATTTCTGAACACATAGATAGACTCACTCTCGCGAATTAATCATAAGAACTTTATCAACCTCCTCGGGTACTGTGAGGAGGAAGACCCTTTCATGAGAATGATGGTGATGGAATATGCGCCAAATGGAACACTATTCGAACACCTCCATGGTAAGACTTATTAATGCTATCCATTTTTTAAATTTCTATTTTTTACCCTTTGATCTTTGAGGTTCAATTGCAATGTTTTTGTTTGCCTCTTGCAGTTGAAGGATTTGATCCTATCGATTGGAATGGTAGGATGAGGATCATTATGGGAGTAGCATACTGCACCCAGCACATGCATGAGCTCAACCCTCCTATGGCGCACCCAGATTTGAAGTCAAGTTCCATATTGCTATCTGAGGATGGAGCTACAAAGGTACAAACGTGCTTACAAATTTTGCAGCTTCTGTTTCTTTGAGTATCTGGAGACTTCCACAGGCACGCGCTTTGCACGGATTGGATGATACGTAGGGAAGAAACATCATAAGAGACTAAAGTTTCATTATTGTGAAACTACTTTCAGGACTTTGTACAATTAGTTTTATATCATTGACTTGGAGTTCATATTTCAATATTTGGTTAAAGATATGAAGTAAATGCATGCTTATCTATTCCATGAATTCTTTGTTCCTTACACTGGGTCGTTGATTCTTTGCACAGATGGCAGATTTGAGCGTCTGGCATGAAGTATACTCCAGAGGAAATATACCCAAGGATGATGACTATGTTGATCACCATGAGCCAGTAGCAGCTGATATAGCTGGGAATGTGTACAGTTTCGGTCTACTCATGCTGGAAATCATCTCCGGAAAACCTCCATATTCTGAACAAAAGGGCTCACTTGCTAATTTGGTAATGAATGACAATTATAAATAGTTGATAGTCAACGAAATCTGGAAAATTTCACATAAGGCATGTTTAAGTAACATAAACTTTCACTATTTATGTTCAGGCTTTGGAGTGCATTAAGGATAACCGGAGCATGTCTTGTCTGCTGGATCCTAACTTGAAAGCTCATAAAGAAAAGGACCTAGAAATCATAAGTGAATTGGTTCAGGAGTGCATGCAAAGTGATCCGAAAAAGAGACCAACTATGAGAGAGGTCACTACCAGATTGCGAGAAGTACTATCAATTTCACCAGAGGCAGCAACACCTCGATTATCTCCACTTTGGTGGGCAGAGCTTGAGATCCTTTCAGTTGAAGGAAGCTAGCAAAAATGTTCATTCTTATAGAAACACCGAGGTTCTGTGCATATTGTAATGCAACCCTGTACATCTCTGTTGTATGTTTCCATCTTGTGTTGTAATTTCGGTGTCTGGTTGTTACATTCTCCCCTCCCCTTGAATTTAATTGCCAGGTTCATTTTTCTCTTCTTCGCTTTTCCCCTGTATACTAAATATACAAGTGGTGGAAGTAGAATGCTTCATGCCATCCTAGGGCTAATTATAATCAGGAAATGTGTAATGTACAATGATATTGCAGAAATATATATTCTTTGATTGTTGATAAGAACAAAATAACAATTCTTGTGCACTGTAATATTTTTTTCGTTTTCCCACCACACAAGAATAACAACTTTTATTCCCATGCTAGTTCCTCGTTTCCAATTTATCTTTAGTGTGAATATCATCATGCTAGACTAGCCACATAAATGTTCTTGTTTCTAGGGGAATTTTGTATTAGAATGATTAGTGGATTATTTTTCGTCAACTTTAATTGGACTTCTCTATCTGGGCTTGAATCTCAATCCATTATCGCCTCTACCTCCAACTAAGTGTTGTTAGTCACACTAGCTTCGATACATCATAACTTCACAGTGTCTCTATAAGAGTAAGTATTATGGTCGGCTAGGAGATGGCCAGATCTTACGTGGAGAGTAGAGAAAATAGGAGAGAGAGCAAAGCAAGCGATTCACCATACGCCCGCTTCTATGCTAAGAGCGTTTGCTGCAATTCCATTGGCCGAACGTCCGTATCCCAACATTGTGATGCTCTCTGCCACTGCTGCGTCGTATTAAATGCTGATCCACGTTGAACTTATTTGGTCCACAACCGATGAAGTTATAAGCCCTGCTCTAAATCCTCATCCTCATGAGTCGGATCCTATTCTAAAATACCTATTGATGGTGTGGAGTCCTACTAGACCACAACAATCCGGATAGGCCTCCGTATGGGCTGGCCCATATACAAGACTTGACGGACAATACTAGGATTAGTTCTCGTCAGTTAGGATATGTTGTATTAAGAAATTAGAGATTAACTTGTAAAAGTCTCATGTTCCTATGCGGTTTCCATGTAACCCTGCCCCGACATATATAAGGAGAGGCTGGGACCCCTTCAAACACATCAATCAGTACAAGATACACCAAACAGGACGTAGGGTATTACGTGTACTGTGTCCTGAACCTGTCTAAATCGTCTCTTGTCACCTTCGGTTCAAGATTCTCGACGACTTCTCTCTAAACCCTCCTCTCGAGGCACCCCCTCGAGAACCCTGTCAGTATAAATCGCCGATACTTTTGCGCCGTCTGTGGATGCCCACAAGCCTCTTTCCAGCTATGATTTTGTCAACAGTGACAACGCAGAAGCGGGGCAGGCGGGCGGGCATGTGAGCGTTTTCTCTTTTCCCCTTATTTTTCGTTTCTTTATTTATCCAATATTTGTTCTCTCATTTATACTTACATGTATAAGTTATGTCTAACAACATATTATGAAGCGGCAGAAGTTATATGCATAGTGCATATTATTAAAAGTTGTGCTACAAAAATTATATGGAACTACTTGGAAGGAAGCAGTTATATGTATAAATCGAATGTTATTTCAAAGTTGCTTGTATAAGTTACGTAAATACATGTTTTGAAAGCTATGTTAAAATTATACTCCGCGACAAATACTAGTGATAAGCTATGTCTCAAAGTTATACATATTAGCGGTGCCTACCAAACTCCAACCTTTTGATTATTACAACTCAAATTTATTTAGTGGATGAAGAGTCTTTCAGTCGGTAAAAATCCTAATTTTATCGTGAACGCAAAAAAAAAACATTTGTCAAAGTAGGGTTTGACGCTCTTTTTTTTTTTAGAAAAGGGTTTAACGCTCTGGTTGCATTTACCGTACGTGCAAAAGCAAACGGGGAAAGATATCATGCGGGGCTTTGCCGAAAGACACGGACGGAGGAGAAAAATAGAGCAGCCTGCTTAAATTTGGCCGCAACAATGGCGCATCCCCTGCTTGGCTTTGGTTTTTTCCAACTTTGGCTTGCTTCCCCACCATGACCACCTCCCCACCCCACCTCGTCGTCGCTGGCGCCCAATTGTGTTTGTGCGCGCGCCTGTGGCCGGTGAGGACTGGCCATGCACGCGCGCACAACAACCCAAAAAGTTTAAGGCCTCTCCCCGTCGTCGTCGCGGCGGCAGGCAGGCAAGGCAGGCCGGTCCCCTGCCTCGCCGCGCGCCCTCACGACCCGCCGGCCCCCTTCTTCCCTCGAGCACCACCGGCGCCGCGCGCCCAGCTAGCTCTCACAACCACTCGACCTGCTCCCGCGTCGGCGTCGATCTGGATTGACATGAGCCTGTGATGGTTGGGGGGTTCCTGCGGCGCGGCCACAGCCTCGACAGGCTCCTGTCGAGGAGACGGCGCGCCGTGTCGCCCAGCCCGTCCTTCTCGTCCTCGCCGTCGACGTCGTCGTCGTCGTCGTCGCCGTCGTCTCCACGTGGCAGCAGCGTGAGGAGCGGGATGGCTGCGGCGGAGGAAGACGACGACGCGGCCACCACCACCGTCCCGCCGCTGCAGAGGCGGATGCTGTCGAGGAGCCACGGCTCGCGGGCCATCTCCGGCGGCCGCGTCCATGACCTCCCGCCGGTGCCGGCGAAAATCGCCCGCGACATTGGCCCGCCTTCCGGTGATCACCGCTGCTTGATAAATCGAAACTGATCGTTTTCGCTAATCGAAGGCAGCTTTGTTCAGATTATCTGGTATTGTTTAGAGGATTTCTCAGGCTGGTTGGATATCTGTGTTGGGTTGCCGCAGATTTGGATTTTGTGAAGGAGAAGTTCGCCAAGCTTCTGCTTGGGGAGGACATGTCCGGCACGGGCAAAGGGGTCTCCTCCGCTCTCGCTCTCTCCAATGCCATCACAAATCTTGCAGGCAAGCATACATTTTTCCTCATTAAATTGTTGTTTGTTTAAGATCCGATCGACCAATTGCATAAATCTTCTTCATTAATTGTGGTGAAACTTGCAGCTTCCATATTCGGGGAGCAGCGCCGCCTCGAGCCCATGTCGGCAGATCGGAGAGCGCGCTGGAACAAGGAGATCGATTGGCTCCTGTCAGTCACTGACCACATCGTCGAATTCGCTCCCTCGCAACAAGTATCCGAGGATGGGACCAACATGGAGGTTCGCCATGAGACTGATGTTACGCCATTGATATTTCCGGCCATTGTTCACTCTGAAATCGCAGTTAATTGTAACCACCTCCATTTCGTCCTGCTTATTGTCAAGAACAGGTGATGGGCACTCAGCAGCGCGGGGATCTCCTCGTCAACATCCCAGCCCTGCGAAAACTCGATGCGATGCTCCTCGTAAGCATGCCCGTGCAAACAACTTCACCATCTTTACTTATATATAACTCGCGGGATCAATGTGCAGAACATCTGAAATCACATGGCACTGTTTTCTGTGCGTGTAAAACAGGAGTATCTTGACAGTTTCCACGAGGCCCAGGAATTCTGGTACGTGGCAAAGGGCGCAGACGGGGGCGAGGACGACGACTCGTGGGACAAGTGGTGGATCCCGACGGTCAGGGTTCCTCCTGAGGGCCTCTCGGACGCGTCCAAGAAGTGGCTTCAGCACCAGAAGGATCTTGTTGGGCAAGTTCTCAAGGCGGCCATGGCGATCAACGCTGATGTCCTCGCTGAGATGGAGATCCCGGAAGAATATATCGAGCCTCTGCCAAAGGTGATTCATAAGACCCTCTCAACAAGAGGATGCTAAAATCATGCAAATTCTCACGTATTTACATACTAGTAAAATTCTTTGTTTGGTCTGAACTGATCTCTTAATTTTGACCTTTTTTTTTGCTGAAAGCATATCGAGAGATTGCTGTGTGCTCACTGAATGCCTGTTCTGTTACGCTGCATTACTGAAGCACACTGCACTCCTTTCCTAAAAAAATGTCCCAAGGCTAATTCATGTTCATCTTGCAGAATGGGAGGTCCATTCTTGGGGACTCGATGTACAAAATCATAACCGGTGATATTTTCGACCCGAATGAGCTCCTAAATTCAGTCGACCTATCAACCGAGCACAAGATCGTCGATCTCAAGGACCAAATCGAGGCCTCCGTCGTCATCTGGCAGAGGAAGATTTGCAACAAGCTGTCGTGGGGTGGCGGTGTCAGCTTGGAGAAGCGAGAGGAGTTCGAGGAGCGAGCACAGACCGTCCTCCTAATCCTCAAGCACAGGTTCCCTGGCACTGCTCAATCTTCACTCGACATAAGCAAGATCCAGTACAACAAGGTGCGAAAGAGACCCTAATTTTTTCACCCACTTTTCGGATTCACTACAGTATCCTCCTCTTATTCGAACCTCTGCATGTGTTGCTTATTTTTTTCCAGGATGTCGGGTATGCCATCTTGGAGAGCTACTCCAGGACACTTGAGAGCTTAGCTTTTGCAGTTTTGTCTCGGATAGAAGATGTTCTCCATGCCGACGCCGTTGCTCGCGATCCCAAGCGCACAAAATCAAGGAGAAGGACTAGTCTAGAGTCTCCTCTTCTTGACGATGCGACGACTGAATTAGCCGAGAGTGTACACAAAAACACCGTGCACTGGCAAGATCAAGACTTTGGGGACGGTGAGCGGAATCCGGCGGAGGCCTCGGATGCCAATGCTGGAAAGCTGAAGAAGGTTCACCGGATAGCGACGAGGAAATTTTTGCACACACAAAAAATCGACAGCGTGGCGAGTGGGTTAAGAAGCTTTTCGCACAGATAGCTGCTGTGCTTGGGAAGTTAACAGTTGCGTGCGTGGACACATGATGCCTTGTAAAAGGACATGTAAATAGCTCGAATTTATATAGAGGGAGGGCCCAGGGAATGTGGGGATGCCTTGATGGTGTGCGTAGAGCAAGACTGCATATTGCAATTCAGTTGCAAAGCGAGTTTCTCGAGGATAGAAGCCGGCAAATATAACACATGAACACCTATATTATGCATGACTCAACATCGGTAATAGCCTCCAAAAGTTTCATTTAGCGTACATGGAACTAGATCTTGTGCATTCACAAGTTATTAGCGGTACTGCAGACGAGTTCAAACTAGATTTATGGGAACATTGATGCGCTCTACAAGAGCTGAAACTCACTCCTACAGCGCCTTCAGGATTTCCTCAGCACCAGAGATTGTGAACTGGCCACCCTCCTCGATGTTTGCAACAGTAACCTTGAGGTTGTCAGCCAGGAGAGCAAACCGTCTTGAGCGAAGGCCCAACCCTTTCTCTGTAAGGTCGAGCTCGAGACCGAGGGCCTTGGTGTACGCTGCCGATCCATCAGCAAGGAACTTCACATGCTTGTTCTCAGGGTATGACTTTGCCCACGCCTTCATGACGAAGGGGTCGTTAACTGCAAACCATAATAATGTAGTGGATTATGGACTATTCTTGCTCAGGTACTTTTGACCAAGTTTACAAGCATAACATAGAAAATTAAGCGGTACTCATTCTGTGTACCAGGGCAGTGGCTTCTGGATTAGATGTACATGTCTAAAGTTACCAGAGCAGCATTCTATTCAACCGGCAGCAATTGTTCACAGGATTTGCATTATAACTGAATAAAAAGCATAACATTGTTATGTGATGTCACAACAGAGCTACCTAACAGCTATTCAGAGCAAATTAAACACCAACGTTTCTGTAACCAATACAAGTCTATGTTCTACACACATGGTTTCATGCTCAGCTCAAGACATGCACAATGATTGTCTCTTTTTTTTTTTTACAAAAATAACTCCCTTTTTAATATATAAATATATATATAGAAGCAAAGATAGGCCAGCAACTTACCACTGATGAGCAGGATTTCATTCACACCCTTGGCTTTGAGTTGCTCAGCCTGTGTAATGAAGCCTGGCACATGCTGCATGCTGCAAGCATACAAGCACACAGAATAACACAGCCTGAGTACGTAGCTTTTCACAAGATGAAATGACGCAGAAATACCAGAGCAACAACACTCTTAGCTTAAGTTAGTGGTATCACCTTCAATATTGTTTATTTAGCATTTTTTCATGAAAATTATCAAATTCATGTGTAACCAATTTTACACTGGTATCAGGAATTAACATACTTTTAGTGAAGTGTAAATGACAAAAACACAAAGCACATACAGTGACTTGAAAAAAAATAAAAATATGGTTGTAATCTAAGGAGGACGCAAAGAACATACAGAGTTTGACCTGGTTAATTTCAATTCATTAGGATTTCCTTCAGTAACTGTGCAAAGTTTTTTTACATGAGAAGAACAGAATGATATTTTGCACACATGCTCAACAGATCAATTCAAATGACTTGCTATACGCATATGACAAATTACCAATTGAGGTGGTCAATATAAAAAAAACAGGCACGTGCAGAAGTGGAAAATAGAGAGAATAACTATCGTTCCAACCATGTAGTTTGTGGGGGAAACCTTTTTTTTCCAAATATTGCTTTGAGAACACAAGAGACCAATAATTTCTGGTGCACCAACTGTTAGCCAGTAGTAGAAAAAAAACAAACATTTCCTCATACCCATGCACAATTCTCAAAATAAGGATTATGCAATTGCACCTAACTTTTACAATTCACCACATATGTTTGTGTAAGGGCAATCACCTGTGTTATTCTAAATTGCATCATTTTGTTTTCCGTACTAGAGGTAATCAAATTTAAGCAGATGGTAGATTTTAGGTTGTTTTTACTTAAGCAGCTAAGCAATTAGCAATCTACACTGGAAATTGTCAAAACCACAAACTAGAACTGTAATTTTCATTAAATTAAAATAAGGGTGATTAATTTACTAGATAACATTAAGAGAAGCATGCGATAAACTCAAGCCTGAAGTTATACTGATGCATACTAGGAAAGGAGATAGTGCCAGCACTGACATAGCCTGAAAGTTTTACTGGTGCGTACCAATATTCAACTCTCTGCTAAAAATACAAGAAGGAAAATAGATCATGTCTGCACCAATGTGATCCATTCACTGTGGGAAGCAGTACATGCACTGTGGTTGCTGATCTTTCTTAAAGAAAAGATCAGCAGATGCAGAAGGCTCTCATCACACAGTGTCTTCCCAAAGTTGTAAAAGGGCTCCTACTTGAAGGCCCAGATTTGGACAACATCATTCTCCTTCAAGCTACACCGCTGGATGAAGTCAAGGTAACCCTCTCCCTTGATGATCACGGATTTCTTGCTGTCCCAACGTAATAGAAGCAGCTCCTTATCACCAGCAAGGAAATCCACAAGCTTCACACGCAACGCGCCGTGTGCCCTCCCTGTCATTTTCTTACTCTTCCCATGCCCCCCCCCCCTGTTTCTCAGAATAGTCATTGTCAGATCCTAATTGCCGCCTCAGCGGTTTTGACTCTGTTTCAATCTCATTGAACAAGTTGGCATAGTGAAGATCCTCGGGTGTTAGGATCTCGCGGAGGATGCACACATTGATACCCCGGAGACAGAACCGGTTCTGCTGCCTGTCAAGGTCAGACTTTGTCAAGATCTTCTCACCCACAAAGTGCACTGGCAGGTCAGCCCGGAGTTTCAGTTGCAGGAGGTAATGCTTGCGCAAGCACAGCGGCTCTTCTCTGCCAGCTGGCAGGGCAGCTTCTAAGGGTAAGACATGGCTGTGTGGTTCCTTTATATAAGATAATAGCACCGGCCTCAGCCTGCGGTTCAGCCAGGGGCGTCTGCTTGGTTTGCTGCCCTGCAGCGCAAGCAAAGTCGTCGATAACCATCGCACGAGCCCGCTTGCTGCCAGCAGAGCATGCCATCGTCGTCGAGACCTTCACTTGTGGCGTTCCATGGAGGATGCCCCCATGCCCAGAGGCTACATGAACAAAATGCCCTCCGATCCCCGTCAGTATCAGTCTATCAGAACTACTACTTCGACACCAATTAGCATAGGAACTAACAAGTACTAGTCGTGTTGGGCTGTGAAACCACCAGTTTCCGAAAACGAATTGAGGACGCAAAGCTTCCCCTGGCCGATCTGTCGGCTTAAAACCAAATCTCTAGGTACACATCCTAATTCGAACCAACTCCGAGAGAATCAAGAGTTGCAACAAGACCTAGAAAGATTTCCCCCCAAACGACACGACCGAAACCCCAGTCCCAGTCCCATTGCCGCCAAAGCGAAGCCACATGTATAACCAAAAAGCAAGGGGATCTCCGAGAAAGTTGGGAGGGGGAAGTGGGCAGAGACCTGCAGGTCGGCGTGAAGGCGCCGGGGACGCCGAAGAGGATGACCTTCTTGCCGGCGGCGAGGGCGTGGACGAAGACCTGCTGCAGCTGGTCGTTCTCGTCGAACCAGCCGAGCGTGCCGTCGGGGAGGGAGTCGCCGACCGCGATCGGAGCCATGGCCGTGCCGGAGGTGGGAGAAGTCGCCGGGGATGCGAAGGGGACAGCGGGGGCAAGTAGTGGAGTGAATGGGGCCTTGATTGCGGGCAGGGCAGTGGTGGTGAGCGACGGCCTCGCCGGGTGTATTTGTGGGAGGGGATTTGGGGGTGACTCAGCGTTTCCCCCGTGTGAACGCGATAATTTTGGCGAATCTGCCGCGGTCTGCGAAGCGAGCAGGTGGGGCCCCAAGAAATTGGAGTTTTATTCGGTGGTTCGCGGCTTCGCGCTAGCCGCCGGCTGAAATTCCGAAGGAAAAAAAAAACATGTTTCTTGTCATCTTGAGGAGAATGGCACGGTAGAGCCGGCACGTGACCGGCGACCGGGACGGGCCGTTTGATAGCAGCCCAGCTCGGCAGCTTCCCGTAGTGGCTCCGGTCCTCGCATGCCTTGGACACGTTGACCATGGAAACATGTCTACTGTAGCACCTATCAACGAGCTTTGCTAGTTTACACCGTCAAAACGTAAGGAATCCACGGAGATGCTCTTTCCGCTCCAAGTAAACACAGGTGAAAACGAAGTGGAAAGGGCTCGGTGTGCTCGTGTGGATCGGGTAAACGGGAAGCATCACGTGTCGTACACCCTTGCTTACATCGTCAACGCATCCAAGGCATGGGGAGACTTTGGGGAACGGGGCGCAACAAAATGGAAACGGTAGTCCGTCCGTAGTCCCGGTCGTCGTCCAATACGAGCCGCCCCCATCATGTCATTCTTTTCTCGCTCAAATTGAAAGGCCCATCAGTACTAGTCTACTGATGATTAAAAAAGATGTACTAGTCTACTGGATTCGTATTCTAAGATTTTGAATGGTGGAGCTTGAGATATGTTGTTCTTAAAATACTAATCCCTCCAGTTTTTTTATAAGTGGAACGTTAGTGGGTCAAATTTTTGTTACTTAGAATGTTGACAAACAAAAAAAGTTATATAGACCGATAAAACATGATGGATGTCACTACTTAGAGAAACTAGTATTAGTAACGGTTGGTGGATAACTCAAAGGATCGTATTGGAGTTTATTAAAGTACTTTTTTTTTCACGCAACCTACACCTTGAGCATATTTGAGAAAATGTGTCGGGGATATTGAGATTGACAAAGTACCATTAAGATTTTCAATTAACTATGCAGCTCCTAGGTACATGCTAAACATTTTTAAATGCTTTAACAATGAACTAAATTTTTTTGTGCGTCAAAGAAAAGCCTCTAAGAAATGCTTCTTTAAGAAGGCACAAACATTTAAATATCAAGAATGCAAGTTGCAAACTGACTAACGTTTTTTTTAACGAAACAACCTGAAGAATGTGTATATGCATAAATATAAGGAAAAAGCAAAAAAAATAAATGCATTGGAAAGGTAAAGGAGAGCTTTTCTTAATAGGCTAGTCGATTAGATTGCGACCTTAGTTGATCTCGATTGAATATTTTGTTTTGTTGTTTCAAGTGTTGTATCAATAAAATCTAGATGAAATCAAAGAAGGAACTCTTTATACAATTGACTGCTTCATATTTGTTCTTTCATAGGCTCTTGTGGATTCACATATAGAGCTAGAAATAATAAAGTGGTTTTTTTTATCAAGATCAAATTGGTTTTTTCTCTTCTTTATTTTTTTTTTTTGTGGCGGTGTCAATTCAACCTATTCCTGTCTGTAAAATAACACGTTACAGCTTGGAAAGCAGAAAAAATAGAAGTTAAAAAGGCCTGCAAATCTTTATTTTTGTGGCGGTGTCAAATCATCATATTCCTGTCTGTAAAATAACACGTTACAGCTTGGAAAACAGATTGGAAACAGAAAAAATAAAAGTTAAAACGGCCGGCAAAAATACGTCAACAGTAGGATTCGAACCTGCGCAGGCAAAGCCCAACAGATTTCGAGTCTGTCTCCTTAACCACTCGGACATATCGACAGTATGTCAATCGGACGAGCAATATACTTACTTATAAGATGGTAGCTCGACACATTTTTCTTTCAAAACGTTGTTTTTTTTTAAAAAAAAACATTCGTTCAACATTCGCTTGTGGAGTTAGATTACTATCTGCAAACCTCACAGAGACATTACTAACCTTTATTCTCTAAATATTATCTCGACCGGACTAATTCTCAGTTTACCACTTTTCCTGAATTTGAGAAACTTGCCTCAACAATAAGTTCCTTGGATATAAACTCCAGGTTTGATGAACATCCATATTTGTGGAATAGGTTTGTTGGTTATGTAGGAATTCTGTTGCTTTTGTAAATGAAATTTTTCTTCTTAACTCAGATCCGACGAAGAGGAAGTGATCGCTGAAGAAACCTGAAATGCAGTCACATTACCTACTTTGCTCTCACTTGAATATGCTATCTGGCTGATCCTATACCATCACGAGTTCACGACACGAGTTCACTACCTATCAATTCACCGCAGCGACTGAAGCAGGGTGGGGGCAGCAGCAGGTGCACCGCGGTTTGTTGCTAGTGTTTCTTGACGATGAGCACAGGGGGGCGTCTTTGGCTCTTTGCACACGCCCCCGTGCCGAAGAGACGACCTGCCGCTCCCTGAATGGCCCCCCAGACCTCGACCACGTCATCCTCCTTGAAGCCGTACCGCCGAATGAAGTTGAGGCCCTTGACGACCGTGCCCTGGCTGCTGTCCCACCGCGACTCCCGCAGCTCCTTCCCGCCAGCGGCGAGGTTTTCCAGCTTCACGCTCAGCCCGCCGTGCACCTTATGCCCCTCTTGGGCTGCTGCTGCTTCTTCGTCCTCGACCTCGGGGTTGGGTCGCCGTGCAGGTTGGCCTCCTCGAGCTCGGCGGGGGGTCATCAGGATCTCGCGAAGGCGGCGCTCGACGCCGTCGCTCGGGATGCATGCCGAACCGGTTCTGCTGCGCCACCACGTCCGTGCTCGTCACTCGTCACGCGCTTCTCGTCGATGAAGTACACCGGCAGGTCGATCGGCGCGGAGCCCCAGGGCCTTGAGGAAATGCCGGCGCAGGACACGGCGGCATCTTTCGGCTGTTCGTTCGTTGTGGCGAATTCGTGGTAGTCGTGACGGAATCGATTGTCGAATGATCGAGGAGATGGTGCGGCTGCTCCGTCGCCGGGGTACATGTATGGAGCGGCCAACTGGCCATGCGCCTACAGTCTCATGGAGTTGGAGTTGGAGTTCTGTTTGTGAGGAACCATATGCCGAATTCAACTTCGATCGCCGCCGTGTCCTGCCCGAGTTCATTCCCAGAAATCAGAATAAATCATAATGGCCCGGAGCTGGCTCCAACTCTACACGGAGGAAACCCTGGCTCAACAAAACCAACACCCTGCCCGGCCGCGCCCTTTACCAAATGGACTCACGGCTCATGGGAGAGCTGATGGTTTCTCACCATTGACAACTTTCAGACCGACAATAGCAGAGTCCGACTCCAACTCAGCTAGTGTCTTTTGTGCATTTCCCCCCCCCCCCCAACACTTGCGTGTCAAGAGTAACGGTTGTAAAGGATGCAAAGTATTTTTTTTAAAAAAAAGGGTTTATTTATATTTGGTTTATATTTAGCAAAATTACTATCAAATCGAGAAGTCCAAAATATGGCCATTATTGTTCGTTACTACTAGGAAAACAGATTTCCAAACCTGAAGGAAACAATACAAATGTAATCATCTCCTTTGTATGAAGCATCTTTGTGGATTCTGCATTAATTCAACCCCAAGATGACAATTGACAATGAAGCCGCCGTGAACAAACAATCCAAACTCAATTCAGATTGACAAAGATCATGTTGCAAGCTGAAGGGGGCTGCAAAGAAGTCAAATTACGAATCTGTTTTCACTTGATTGCCGATTCGCATATATGGCAAAAATCTAAAAAATACATGTTGGAAGCTACAATGTCTGAACATGCTCTATCGTGACCATCATCGATCAAACTGCCTCCTGTCCTCCCGCCTACGCCATCACGAGGTCGGTCGATGGATTCATCACCGCCGGTGCGGGAGCAGGACAGCATCGGCACTGCTGCGGCAGCTGGTCTCTCTTGACGACGAGCACGTGGAGGAGGCTGTCGCCGCACAGGTCGGAGCCGAAGAGGCGGACCCGCCGCTGCACGAACGCCCAGATCTCGACGGCGTCCTTCTCCCTGAAGCTGCACCGCCTGATGAAGTCGAGGTAACCTTCCCCCTTGACGACCGTGCCGCGGCTGCTGTGCCACCGCGACATCAGGAGCTCCTTGGCGCCCGCCATGAGGTCCACCAGCTTCACGCGCAGCCCGCCGTGGACCTTCCCCTTGGCCTTGGGCTTCTTCACCTTCTTGCCTGACGGGCCACCATTCCCTTCGGCTTCAGCAACTGCGGCGCCATTGCTGGGCTTCTTGGCCCTCGGTGGCCTTGGGGGCGGTGGGTCGTTGAGGAGGTTGGCTTGTGTGATCTCGGTGGGGGTGAGGAGAGGGAGGAGGCGGTGGATGACGCCGTCGCGCGGGATGCGGAACCGGTTCTGGTGAGGGTTCAGGTCGGTGTCGGTGAGGATCTTGTCGGCGATGAAGTGCACGGGCACGTCGTCGCGGAGCCCCAGCCAGTGGAGGAAGTGGCTGCGCAGGCACGGCGGCGCTTCTCTCTCAGCGGCGGCGAGCGGCGGCGGGAGCCGAGCACGGGGCAGCCGCGGCGGCGGAGGCGGCGGGATGGCATTGATGGGCTTCACGTCGAGGACGACCGGCGGCGGCTCCGACGACGACGACGCGGCTCCTGCTGACGACGACGACGGCGGCGACGTGGTGGTGGGCTCTGCTTCCTGCCGCGCCCGCTTGTTGGCGGCGGAGGGGTCGTAGACGACCATCTGGAGAGGGTGCTTGGCGCCGGCGAAACACGGCGACATTGTTCGTCGGTGCTGCTGCGGGTTGGCGAATTCTTGGCGATGCAATGCAAGGGTTGTGGAATGAGGTGATGAGGGCGTTCGCTGCCCGGGCACCGCGAGTTATATGGAGCATGGGGGCAACTGGCCCATCCTCGCTAGTCACGGACACGGAATGGAATCCGACTCGGTTTGCAAGGAAACGCTCCGAGTTCAAGTCCCATCTCCTCCGGCCGCCGACTTCCCAAAATGGTCGAATCCGATCCGGGTTACGTGGGCCGCGCGCTACCCACGTCGGATCACCGAATGGAACTCGATCTCGCCTTTATGGCATGGCTTCAGCCCATAGGGCTGTAAGAAAAAAAGAAAAACTTACTGCTCTGGCTGGAAATGAAAATTCAGAAGTAGCTCTCGACTTGCGAGTTTACGAAGGACACAAGTGTTCAAATGTAATAGATCCGCCGGTTCGTGACATACTACGTGCAGAGATTTGAGTAGAAATGCAAGGTAATCAGCAGTGAAATTTGAGGATTGGGAGGAAGAACACAGAAGGAAGCCACGGAAGGTTCAGAGAATTCAGAATTCAGGTTTTCAGTTCAGTGTCGATGCCAAATTATAAGAGGTTATGTGTTATATATCGGGGAAAAGTCTATTTTTCACTCTCAAACTATTACAAAAATCTGATTTTTAACCTAAAACTACAAAACCGGGCACTAAAGACCTCCAACTATCCAAACCGTGCAAAATTGGCCCTTTGGTGGTTCCGAAGGTGGTTTTGTATTTTCTAAAAAAATTAAAAAATCATTTTGTATTAAAAAAAGTCATAACTAATTTATTTTGAACTAGAAAAACTAGAATCTATTGCAAATGTTTTTCTAAAAATATGACCTACATGTTGGTGCACCATTAGAACTTATTTGCATATTTTATGCTAATTATATTTTAGAAAAATAATAAGACACTAGTAATATAAATATATAATACCCAAATAACATTAAATGATGTGCCGATAGGTTGGTTACATTTTAAGAGAACTTTTGGCACTTATTTCATATTTTTTGGGTCCAAAATAAATTAGTTATGGTTTTTTTAAAGTTTAAATAATATTTCTGCTATTTCTAGAAAATCCAAAACCACCTAAAGGGTTAATTTTGTATGGTTTAGATAGTTAGAGGGCCTTTAGTATCCGATTTTGTAATTTGAGGTTGAAAATCAGGTTTTCAGTTCAGTGTCGATGCCAAATTATAAGAGGCTATGTGTTATATATCGCGCCTACCTTACATTGGGCTCAACCCAAGACCCACAATACCCAATTGTCGTCCCCGGCCCACAACTCAGACACTTGGGCCTTGGCCATTCTTCTGAATATTCTTGACGCCATCAACTTCAGGTTGCTCGGTTTGGCAGACAAACAAAATTGAAATTCTCAAAGGTGATTCTGCCAATCTGCATTTATCCTGAATGGATCGCAGTGATGAGTTCACTGATTCGAAATCAAAATGATTGCGATATCTGGAGCAAGATATATAATGCCCCAAAATATTATTCCTCAAAAAAGATTCTGTTGGCGTCGATTAGCACTAAATCCCCCCTGAAAAAAATTCTATCACTCATTCGTGTAGAGAGAAAAAATCTAGCGGTTAGCATTGGCTTTTGTTATATTTATCTATAATTTTAGTTAAAGTTAAACAAGTTTGGCTTAGTACAAACTCATACGACATATAAAAAATCAGAAGAAGTATAACAAAATTCTTTAGAGCTTTTTAACAATGATTGTAAAGTATCGAGCCCACTGTTGATCTAAAAATCTTTGGAGGTACCTTTCCTGTCAAAATCTTTTAGACGCATGATCCAAAATCATAATTAAGAAAAAAAATTAATAGCATTTTCTTTATTGGAAAAAGTAAATTAGATACCAGGCCATCGTTTTTATACTTGATCCCAGCTATTTAGTACGCCTTGGTACTTTTGTTAGTGCTTATCTTTTTACTATGATGGACAACTTTCATTATTTTCAATCATTGTAAAAACAATGCCTAATTCTTTACATTTGCCTTTTTTTTTATCATGCTCCAACATTATAGTACCCAGAAAATCCATTTTACCAACCATTTTTTCTATCAGCTTCAGCACGGAATCTGTTTCACTGTAGCAGCCACGGCGGAGACGTTTCAATAGAAATCACACGGTCGGAGCTATTTCAAAAGAACACCATTTACCGACACAAGATTTAAGTCGTGAAATAGTACTTTACATGTCTCCGTCCACACCGGTAGGAGTATGACGTATCAATACGAAAATTCGACAAATTCATCTTCTTCTCTTTTTTTATCTTTTTTTTCTTCGAATACAATTGAACAGGAAAAAAAAAGAAAAAAAAAAGAGAGAGAGAAAAGCAAGATTATCTTCTCCCTCTGCCCTCCTCCCCTTCCGGCCCTCTACTTTGGACAGCTCCCCGTCCTTCCCGGAGCCGAGCTGCGGGCAGCCGCAAGCATTGTGATGAAGAAGAGATGCTCGGCGTTGGCCTCGGCGTCCGAATGATAGCAGCTGCTTACCCGGCGCCTCCAGTTCGAGCGCCAACAGGCAAACCCCTCCTCCCCTCCTCCCTCCGCCGCCGTTCCTCCAGCTGGTGGTTCTCCAACGGCAACGCTCACGAAAGAGACAGCGCCACCGCCACGAGCAGGGCGGCGAGGAGGAGGTGGTGGTCCGACCCCGAGACCAACCAACAAGATTACGGCCACTCTTCTCTAGAGGAGGAGTACGATTACGATTACGACGACGAGGACGGGGCTGCGTTCCGCGGCTTGGGCGGTGCTGGGGAGCTGTTCGACGAGCCATGGTTCTCCAAGGTCAGCAACGTATGGGATTTCAATTTCTAGCTGGTATTTCTCTTGTTGCATGCTGGGATCTTGATACATCCAAACTTTTATTCTGGATTAGATACAACTAGAGATGATAGCTGCAATCAAACCAAATCATCTGTCCTTTGAGGAATTAAATTAGCAGAAGCATCTATATAATTTTTCCCCCTGGTACACCAAAAATCAAATGGTTACTTATAATTCTCTTATTGGGACTAAAATTGGCTACTAGTCATACTACAATCAATTGTTCTTGCTTCTTTTCATTTCATCAGTAATTAAGCATGCATAATGGTTCAGTACTGTAATCAACCAATCAATGTGACATCATTTTTATAGTGTGTGAACTGATGAACGCCCTGCTGTGCTATGCTAAATGCCTAGGTCTTTAAAACATATGGGTTCCTACTACCAGTGATGCTGGCGTCAATGCTTGCTGCAACGGGGCTCAAGGCCTTCCTTCTGGCCATGGCGATCCCACTTAGCCAGTCAGCCATATCATTTCTCATCGACGCCATATGGGGAAGGAGAAGAAGCAACCGCGATGATAGGTCGAGGAAACCATTTCAAGAAGAAGAAGAAGATTACCCCGAGGATACTACTGACTTTACAACAGGTGGCCGAGGCAACAGGTACACCAGCAGCTATTATGAGGGGAGGAGAAGGAGGCAGGACAGCTACCAGTCATGGGTTTCTAACGATTTTGCTGATGCTGCTTCTGGTGCTGCTGCTGATGAAGATAACGGCACTAATAGCAGCAGCAGTGAAGGCGAAGACGACAAAAGCAGTGGCAACTTTGGAGGATGGGATGAACTATTGAGTGACAGCAATGTTGACACCCAGGAGAAGAGGAGGAGGAGGAGCTCATTCTCAGGTGGTAACACTGATTACAGCAAAAGACAGCGACCTACAGTGAATGGGGAGGAAGACATGGATAATGCTGCAGCTGGACAGGGACTAGGAGCTCCCTCAGCAAGGATGAGAATGAGACGACGACGAGGGATGCCAAGAATGACGGGACTGGGCAGTACCAGGTACAAGCAGGTGCCAATCTTGATGCGCTTGTTGGTGGCAGTCTTTCCGTTCCTTGGATCGTGGTTCAGGCTTCTCTAACATAGTAACATAGCATTGTGGCAGCTCTGTACGTATCTTATGTCATAGTTCATGGTGGATGGTCGGTCATTCATGAATTCAGAGAAAGAAATATGCAGGTGAAGGATTATGATTGTGAAATTCGCTTCATCTCATGTACAATCAGTTGCAGAATTTCGGTCAGAAGGAAGGAACACATGATTCAGGAAGGGAAATATTATGATTGGGAAATTTGAAATTTCCTTCATGTCATGTACAGTCAGTAGCAGAATTTTGGTTAGAAGGAAGTAACACATGATTCAGTCGCTGGCCGGAGCCAAATGAAATTAGGCATGGAACAGAAGGAAGAAGCATCGTGAACAAGATTGATCTATTCAGCCAGTGCGCCTGCTGCGTCACCTCTATGTGTGGCTGCATTCTTCATTAGAAAAAAAAATGCAGCATCAGGTTTTCTGCTGCTTCGTTCTTCGTTGGAAAAAAAATGCAGCATCACGGCATATGCGAATCTTTGCTTCCTTGTGCAGCTGATAAAAATATATCTGGCTGCGGTGAATATGAACTGGTGGACCAAAGCGAGTGGTCGATATTTATATAGATGTAAAGCAGCTACTCTTGAGCAATGTTCTCTCTGTGTAGTTAGTGATGATTGATTGACTTGAGGAATGTAAAAGCGCGGAAGGTATTCATTCTGATTTCTGAAAGAGATACAAAATTGGAGGGGGATGAAACTCTTTTCCTCTCGTGGTTGGTGTGGATGCATTCCTCGCAGTGTATGTATCCTACACGTTGGCGGATGAGAACGAGCTCAGTAACTGCTTTTGTTGACAGATATTGCTCTCTTGTTACTGCCGACGCAGCTCTCATCTTCTGTGTAGGACCTCTAGTGACGGGGAGATTGATTCTTATGTATGCTTCTTTTTCCTTTCAAATATTTGGAGTTTATTGTCCATGATACAGATGCAGAGTTGTTAATTAGCATAGTGCATATATAATATCTTGTTGCAGACACGCAAATCTTTCTTTTTTTAGTTTTTTGAGTAGGCTAATAATCAGCGACACAAAAAAGAACTCTGCTATGCTATCACACTACGTTGCATCTTAATTGCCTTATCTGATACGCTTATCGTTCGACGTAACAACGAAAAAAAAAATCACCATTGAAAAAACCAAGAGAAAAGAGAAGGCAACATGGATGTATGATTGCTTTCTTTTACATCTGTAAGGTAACATGTATCAATGTATGTATGTATCATTGGATATATAAGTATGCATGGATGTATGATTGTAACGAATAGGGAAAAAAAAAGAGAGAGAAGGGAGGAAATGTACAAGCCTATATCTAGCTTGAGGAGCATGGGGTGAAAGAAAGAATGAACATAGAAAAGAATGCAGCGCAGCGGGGGAGAAAGAATTTTCCTTTTGTCAGGCAGGCTTCTTTGCTTTCAACTGTTGTTACTAGTATCACGTTATTCGAACCAGGGTCTTGGCAGAGCAGCTTCGCATGATCCTGGACGCTACCAAGTTCAGGAAGGCATCATCACCATTCCACACTAGGAGGCGCAAACAAAAAGAGCAGCAGCAATGCTGTTAGGTTATAGGCACGACGACGTCTAGGTTCTTCTGCAGAAGCCAGCCAGTAGGATAGTTGAGCTGGGGAGGTTCCAAGTCGAAATTCCAGACCAGGACCCGGCTGCAGTTGTCCGCCAGGCCTTCCATTTGAGTCTCGTCCTCGACGAGCTTCTCGATGAATCGTGACTCCTGCAATGCCACAACTTGCATCAGTATATGTATAATTTTTTTTCACGCGCATAAACGGTGTATCTTTGTGTACACTAGGTTTATTCCAGATCTATTTGCATTCATTGCTACATACTACGATGAGAAAACGGTCATGGTACTCTAAAGTACGGCAAAATGGTTACATTGGTTTACGCTTCATCTCCATAGGTTCTGACAAATCTGCAATTACTGAACCTATAGAATCTTCCTATTACGGTTCCATTCAACAAGGATACTCAAATTATGGCATGTTCTGCAGGATTAAATTTAGGCAGATGTTCAGATCAAATATCAACATAGTAGATTGGATTCTATCAGGTAAACCAGTTCCACAGCTAAGGAAACAATATAGTTGTTTACTTTGTTTTCCTTTCTACGAAAAATAATAAGATTAAACTCACCTGCAAGCCACCTCTGCCACCAGAATGGAGTATAATAGACTCTAAAGTGGGACTGTTCCATCTCTGGGGATCCCAAAGTATAGTGCTGTTAAAAGCAAACCCAGAGAAACCAATTGGAAATCGACGAGGTACACCCCTTCTCTGATTTGTATGCCATCCAGTGACTTGATTGCCCCTACAAAGGGGCCCTTCTAAAACCACCCTGTACCTGGCCCCAACATGTACTACTGGCCACGTACCAAAGCGCCTGCAGAATACAACAGAAAATCATGAGGAACATTCTCAATTGTCACTACAAGTACCACAAAGAAAAATGCTCGTAAAAAATTCATACCAGTGAATATTACTGTGTTACAAATAACATATATTCGCATGTTAAACCCCCTACCCCAACCCCAACACCACCACAACATCAGGTGGTTTCATGACATAATCATAGACTGAGCAGGTGATGACTCATTAAACATTCTCATTACAAGCTGGCAATCGTTAAAACCATACAGAGTAGGAATTTGTATCCGCCTTTCATTCTTAAGGAAACATTATTGCTCCGTACTCTAATGCGACAGTTGTTGGACACCTATTATAGTTTCCAGTAACAATTGAACCAGGACGTTCTACTACACTGCATCTTCAAACCAAAAGGCAGTTAGCGAAATGACTAAAAAGGCGACATGCTTTGTAGGATAATATCACAAAAGCATATAAAGTAATCATCAAGCAAGCTTTAATTTAGTGTGCAAAGAAAATGAGAAAGCTCTGTTTCCAACTAAATTCAGAAAATAAAATACGCTTTAGTATGGTGGACCATTATATAAATCTATAGCTCTAGCGAGCACCAGAAAATAAAATTAAAGCTAATGGAAAGGAAGACTAGTACAAAGTGGAACAAAAAGGCAAAAAGGAGGAATTGGATCCCTGCAACAAGGTCCAATGTCCACCTAAATGCATACCTCCATTCAGACCAATACACTGCATACATTCAGGTTCAAGAAAAGTATCATTTTAGAAAAGTTGATTGTATCATTAAAAGTAAGTACTATCTAGTAAGCATGGGTATGCCGTTTACATATGGAACGGCCAGTTAAAGATTTTAGAAATCAACAGGCAATATACATTACAAAAGGAAAGCACAAGCAGGCAAACGATCAGTAAGAAACATTTTGATGACAGTGCTAAACCATGCATATATCCATACTATTTTAAGATCTTCCATCATTCAAAAACCATGAATTTTTATATCCAGAAGCATTATACATGCTAGTATCATAAAGGAAGTGTCAGCACAGAAGTACCACCTGATTTTCCGCATTTCTTCAAATAAATCAACTGAGTATGCTCGCTCCTCATCAGCAAAATGGACTATACCATCTAAGCGGTGTTTCTTTATATGAAAAATTGCATTGTTCTTTTGGCAAACAATAATCTTCCTTATGTTTGTGGTGTTCCGGCTGCAGATGAGATGTCTGTACATAACCCCAGAAGACCTCAGGATCTCCGCTGTTTCACGCGACTGATATGGCCACTCCGCCACAATCCACAGAAGAGGAGGTGGCACATTTTTTAACACATGTGCCAGACGATTCAAGTAATATGCTTGGTGTGGCCGAACAGAAGTTGCTGTCACAATTACCAGCTGCTTCCTCACAACAATGCCAGAGTCGTTAACAGAAGTTAAGACATGAGAGGCTTCAATAAAGTCCACCTCATCATCCAACATTGCAGGAACTGGAGGACTCTCATCAACCGGCTGTTCTTCAACTGCTTCAGTCTCTGCCGCAAATGGTTCCAACTTTGTACTCTTAAGTTCCAGCATTTGTCTGTCAACCACATCCCCATCGAAAAAAAGCATCTCATTTTCAGAGTCTATCTTATTGGATAAATCAACAGAGAAGAGTGGTGTGAATCCAATGAGAATTCCCACCAAGAAGCACACGAGCAGATGGACCATGGGCTTCTTCCAGTTCACCCCCTTGGTCTTTGGCCTCTCCAAGGACCTAGCATGCCTGTGCGACGACAAGGCTGCCCACAAAGACTTGAGGCTGCTCGACATCAGGATAGGGTCCAGAGAGGCCATCGACGTTATCAGCCCCCTCATCGCGACGTAGGATTGCGAGTATGCCAGCTTGGGGGACGGCGAGGGATCGAATTCCGTCCAGTCCTTAACCGACCCCGCCGACCCCTCCCTCTGCATTGCGCCGGCATTCCTTCGGGCCATTACAGAAGCTCAGCACCAGCGTCAAGCATGTACACTTGTACAGTACCGGAGTCCAGGTGCGCACCTAACGTGGAGTAAAAATTACCCCCCAAAAAGAAAGAAAAAAAAAAAAGCAGTTAGTCCTCGTCGCAGCACATGAGTCCACAACAAAATGGACGGATTGGAGCATCCGCTCAGAAAGGAAAACTTCAAATTCTGCAGAAGAAAACCGAACTATCGATTCAAGCAAGGCAGGGGCTTCCGTACCGACAAAAGGAGAAGCAAACAATCCCAAGCGCCGGCGGATCTTTACTCCGCAGCCGCCCAGGGGAGACGAAGACGGAAGGACGAGAGATGCAGTCTATGGCGAGGATGCCTGATCCGCGTGGCGGCGCGCCCGACTGGCGCGGAGGGGATTGGGACTAGAATCCCAGCCCGGAAGCGTGCGCATGCCGGATCACCACATGAGGCAATTCCCTATGGCTCCTTCCCAGCTCTTGTGTCCGCCTCGGAATTCGTCTCGGGAGGTAGGAGTTGGTGAGGGTAGAGAGCGAGAGAGGGGAGATAGAGAGGAGGGAGTTGGGGAGGAGGATATGGCGGCCCGGTCGCCGTCGGGAAGGTGAGGAAGACGAGAGCCCTCGTTGCATTTAAACCCCTGAGATCCCGGCATTTTAGGATGCTCATCATTGATAGCCATCGCCCATAGGGTGGACAGTGTTTGTGGCGCGCGTTCTATACTTCTATGCGGTATGGCCAAGGAAAAGAATTGAGTATACTATATTGATTTCTTCAAGATAGTATTTCCCCTTCGAGAAAAGCCACAAGCTATTCACACTGAATTATTATATTTATACTATCCCCAAAAGAATTGACTATACTATCTTGATTTCTTCAAGAAAATATTTCCCTTCAAGAAAAGCCCCAAGCTATTCACATTGAATTATTATCCTTATATGATAATTTATACTATACAGTATGAATTGTACAGAATTAACATTATTTGTAACGGATAATAGAGTATTTAGACTTTAGCATTATATGTGACGAAAGAAGGATCTATTGTCTCGGACATTACGTTAGTTATTAACGGAACTAGAAGCGAAAACTATATGTAACGGTACTAAAACGTAAGTTGTATGTGTAACGGAAATTACTAGAGTATGAATAGATGACATAAATAGTTACATTGCAAGATAATCGATCCAGCTTATGATGTGGTGTCGATAAAAATAAAGTCTCTCGTCATTGTTTCATCCTATCGTAAATACATACTTCTTATCTATACTTGTCAAAGCTAAAGTGCATTTTTTTCCAAGAAAGTGCAAATCTAGTTGGCACTAAATGAATAGTTTATTTACAAATGTATTAATGACACCAAATCAGGCTAGATACAATGTATTATATGCACATAGAGAATTCTCATTGAGAACAATAATGTACTTCAAACATTTATTCATTTTCTAATTTAAAGTATATAGCACTACATGTAAAGATGAAGAAAGGTATTTATCGCTAATTCATGTTCACACTCATTTACAACATCCCGCATTGTCAGTACATGACAAGATGGAAAGCTTTTCCTACATGCATGTGAGATACACCAATACATACAATATACCACATTTCTTTGAGCACCTAAAAATTTGTTCACATGACAACCACCACCCCAATCCATCCATGTCATGTGCTGCACGCATCCAATGCGAGAATCTTAAAGATACCCGAATTGGTGTCCCTCTCACAGGACCCAAAAAAAACCTTGCTTTAAGTGCGTTCTAAGAAATAACCGAAAAGCTTCACAGCGAAGTCTTTATTTAATCTCTCGCGAATAAAATTAACCACAGGGGTGTAGCCACAAAAACAGCGTAAGCTTCAAACCACCAGAGAGCAGAGACGGTGGAGCTGTGAGGAGGCCACGAGCGACGCGCCACCGGCCGCACGTTCCTGACGTGGCGCGCATCGGGAGCCGCCGCCGCGCCGATCGACGGTGCGTATCGCCCTTGAGGCACCTCGTGAGGTGCTGACACTTGGGGCCCTGTAATGGCCAGCTGGCGGACGCGAATGGGCAGCTGCGGCTGCCACGTCTGCCGGTTTGACGCGTGCTCGTCGGCGGTCGGTCGCTGTAGCCGCAGTGCGGTGTACCCAGTGACAACGTAAGCTTGAGGCCATCCCGTAGGACGGTACGATTGGTCAACGAGGACTGTTGGAGCGCTTGTGCGTACATGTATTGAAGCACGTGGAGGCAAACGGTGCAAGCCAACGCTAACACTCGGGTTGGTCCCAAAAAAGAAAAAAAAAAGATGATCTTAACGCTAACATTTGGGTATAGATACACATCGTCTAAGAGATACTCCTACTACTCATCGACTATCTTTAACATACTCCGTATCTTTTTTTTAAAAAAAATAAATCGTCTATACACATAGACAATCTAAGAGAAACACATTCACTATCTTTAACATACTCCCTCCGTCCATTATCAATAATATTTTCTATTAAGTTTATAAAAAAATATTATTAATATTTGTAACTTTAAATATATATGACATAAAAATATGTTTGATAACGACTCTAATTATAACGTTTGATATTATAAATAGTTATACTTTCTTCTATATAGTTGTTCAAAGTTGGAATGGATTAACTCTCCGGGATGTGAGAATTGCATTCACTTTGAACGAAGGAGGTAATGTTTTTTTTTAGCATTATATCTTATTGGTCGTTATTATTTTGTAGTATTGTTTGTATATTAACGGCCGTACAGACTACATATGGTGAAGAATCGAAGAAAAGTCGACAAGCTAAATTAAGTTTGCATCTCTGGTTTATTTTTTTAAACTGGGACTAGCGTGAAAACTAGGAGATGACTTAGTTATCCTTTTTTTTTCTTTTTCCTTTTGTTATCTCTGGATAAGAAGATAGAGAACATGGATTGTCCAATGCAGCGTCGAACTTAGATCCCTGTACAAATGCAAGTTTGTTCTATGGTGTGAAAATTTATGACAAACTTCACCAACTAATAAAGAGGCCTTTAGTTTGTTTAGATGCCCTTGAATTGGAATTTGGTGGTAAGAGGTGTGCGGCGGGGGCATACATCAGTATGGGTGAGGGTCTATATAGTGCATTCACTAACGTCGTATTGCTTCAGGTGTTGTTGCCTTGACTCTAGCGTTGCGTATTAAGGGTGCGTTTAGATTCAAAGTTTTTCAAAAAAAAACACTATTCATCCAACTTTTGTCTATTCATCTCATCCCTCCCACTCACGTAACACTATTCATCTATAGTGTTTTTTTGATATACAGTGTTTTTTTAGTTTACAGTGTTTTTTCGAGGAATCTTTCCCAATCTAAACACACCCTAATTTGCGTTTGTTCATACTCGAGCGTCTGCCCGCATGTATAGCGTCTCCCTCCCAACCTCCGGACGTTGGATGCGTCGACGACGCCTGGAAGCAGCATAGAAAGTCCATGAGACCATGAGTGAGAAGGAAACAACCTTGACAAAAGCTAGGGCGATTTGGTCCCGTGTCTCTTTTGGAGTTTGGTATTTCGCAACTCGCGTGAAGATTGTGGCGTTGCGAGGTCCCTTTTCGGCTCCCGGTACCGATCCCGTACCAAACCACCCACACACACACACGCCCTGTGCTTTTTCGACAACAACATGCGTGGACGTGGATGGATGGTGCCCTTCTACTACTAGTTCCATTTGTCACCTAACCTAACCTGGCCGGGCTGCAAAGCAACACCGCCGCGGCCGGCCAAACGAATTCAGCCAATTCAGACGGCGCGGAGCACGATGTGGCGCGTTTGGTCTGGGGCACATACGGTTTGGACTTTGAGGCAACGTTTGTTGCTGCTCCTGCTACGTGTTGTGGTGTGGAAATGCGTCGAACTTTGCTGTAGGTCCATAGTACTACTAGACTACTAGTACTAGTACAAGAACATGCGAACAAAAAAGGGAATACGAACCACGTATGATTCTTTTCTTTTCTTTTGAAAGTAAATATGATTGTCTTCTTACGCAGCCTTACTTGCTTAACAATTATTACTAGAAACGTGGTTAGTTTCAAGACTCTTTCCAAAGGCGTGCAACCGTTCATGGATCATGGGCGAAAACCAAAAGCATGACCCTTTGGGCTTTGGCCTTGCGGCATGCCGGCGTGCACCGAGCACCGTGCTCCCTTGTCACCAGTCACCACCATAGCCATGCCCACTGTGCATATATAATCTTGTGGCTCCACGTTCAGCAACGTTCGTAGGCCACCAAAAATGTCCCATGACACGCCGATGGTAGAAGCCATGCATGCCCGTTAGCAACAAATGAGAAACTCGAGCCGTTTTCTTTTCTGAAAAGTGAAAACGATGCAGCACGAAGAATCCAGACGGCATTTTGCAGTCTGCACGATGTGCCCTCTCGCAATTTCGACTGATAATAATGTCTCTCACCAAGCTGGGTTCGTGGACCCATGGGCCGCAAGCGGGAGCGAGACGATGCCTTGTCACTGTCAGAGAGGAGGGGGGACGGGGAGAAACATGATTAACCATATATTCCTAGGTGTAAGCAAACGCTCCTCTAGGTGTAGAAGATGACATATCCAAGGAGACAAATCGTTAAAAGAAGAACTGTTGTGAGTCACAACTCGCAATGAGCCTAACAAACAAAAACAAAAGTGTATGAGCACATATATAACAAGCCCGGGCTCGAGATGGGCTTAAAAAAAAGGCCCAATCCAGAAAATATTTAAATATTAGTAGGATATATGTCGGCCTCATCTAAGAAGGCTTCCTCATGCTTAAAAAAAAAAAATCTAAGAAGCCTTCCTCATGCTAAAAAAAAATCGGAAAAAGTCTATATCACCCCCAACATATGGAGATTGAACTACATAACCCCCAACCTATGAAATGGTCTATATCACCCCCTGAACTTCTCAAAACCGATCAAATTACCCCTAAAGCAGTTTTAAAAAATCATAGTAAATCACAGAAAAATCATAAAATAGAAATTCCAGTTGTGTTGGACTTGAAATGAGTAGATATACACATTGAACCTGTAATATGGTATGCTTTAGTACATTTTTTTCATTATAGCTTTAGATCTATGCTTTTCTCCATAGTTGTAAAAAATATATTAAAGCATACCATATTATATGTTCACTGTGTATATCTACTCATTTGGAGTCCAACACAACTTGATTTTCTATTTTATGATTTTTTTATGATTTACTATGATTTTTTAAAATTGGTTTAGGAGTAATTTGATCGGCTTTGAGAAGTTTAAGGGGTAATATAGACTGTTTCATATGTTGGGGTTATGTAGTCCACCCTCCATAGGTAGAGGGGGGGTGATATAGACTTTTTCCAAAAAAAAATCTAAGAAGGCTTCCTTTGGAACTGTGGATGGTTTTTTCCTCTAATTGATGTGAATCAAGCTGATCCATGTGAAATTCTAACATTCATCCATATTCTCGTAGAAACATTTCCTATCCGGATTCTCTCTAGAAACGCTTTGTACAACCGTTTATCTAGCTATGTAGATTCTGATTCTTGAAAGGGATGTATTTTTCAGGAGAAAAATACATAAATAGATAAGATTTTTTTAAAAAAAAATTGAAACTTTTTATGGGTGAAGGACGATTGAAATGCGACACATTTTAACTTGATGCACTTAAAAAGGATTAAAAAAATACAGCCTGTAGAGGGGAGGCAAGAAACAGAATCAAGAGAAACTGGATTCTTGGAGTTTCGCTCGCCTAGGCAATTGCTAGAAACGTTTCTCGGTTTCAGCTAGCTGAATTGCTCAAATTGGAACCGATTCTCAGTTGCCAAACAGGCATAATTTGCATATGTTAATACAATCTAAATAATTTTCAAGTCACGTTGTTAACAAAGCTCATTCACACACTATATACAAATAGAGACATTGTTTGCTAAATTGTCATTGACCCATTTCCTCTCTGATTTCAAATTTGCGGGGAATTTTTCAGCTTTGTCATGCAGTAATGACACTACAAGTACGTTAACGCACCCTGGTCCATCGTTGTTCCACTGCCTGCTGCCACACCACAGCTCTACCAAGGTCCCCCAACACCTTCTCATCTGCCATGTTTCTATCACTTTGGTAGGGGACGAGCCCTGCCATCCTAAAGACTACTACAGCCGAAAAATAACATGATTGCAGTTTGGAAGAAAGAAAAAAATGTTCCACGCCATGAAGACATCAAAACTTTTTTGTTTCTAGATGAGACATAGCACTAGGGGAAAAGGTGTGGGAGATGATCAACAGCTGAGGTAGAAGTACAAACTCTTTTTTGTTTTCCTTTGTTAGGTGGGGGCGATAATTTGCCCCCAATTTTTTTTTTTAAAAAACTTAGTAGGCATGAGCACTACTTTTGAATTATGGGGAAAAAAATTAATATGTGCCAAGCTCCATGGGGCTAATTACGGGTACAGTAGTCCTAAATGGTTATGCCAAAAACAAGACACAATATGAACAATGTGTGACCCTACATCCGTGGCTGGTTTCTAGCAAACCGGACAATGTGTAAGGGTGTGTTTAGATTCTTGAAAAAAACACTGTAGCATAAAAAAATACTGTAGCATTCGCTGGGAAACGTGTTTTGTGAGAGGAGAATAGTGAAAAGTTGGAATGAATAGTGAATAGTTGAGAATATGAACTTGGCCTAAGTGACAGGTCTTGCTTGTTCTATGAATAATTTTTTTTGCACACTATTTGAGTTGCCTATGTGATACATAAGCATGAGCATGTTCACTTCAACTTTGCGACGCAGCCGCAACCAGCTAAAGCCAAATGCAGTCAATAACTCAATATAGCGTCATGTTGGCGGCTATGTGTTAATCTAATCGAATATTTTCTTGATCGGCCATTTGCATAAGTAATACATTACTTGACAAGTTTTTACAATTAGGGTCGATGAATCGTCCCGACTAAGCATTTAAGCAAGAGTAAGCGGGCCGGTAATTGCTAATCTGCTATTGTCTTCTCTGTACATCTACTGGTTATCTTGAAATTGAAACCCCTTAAGTTTGTAGTCCTAAACAAGAGTTTGCGAGGACAAATCATTTCCAATGCACATACTCTCCAAGGACCACATGTACACCGCGTCTAAATCTTCAACACAATGATAAACCTAGGATGCGAACCATCGACCACCCCGGGTGCAGCGCGCAATGCATCATTGGAGAAAAGAAAAAGTTCGGTACACAGCGGAACACTGGAACAGGCCGCGCCGCTTGGAGCAGCAGCGCTGCTGCTACTTGTGACCAAACCACTTGGCCCGTGTCAGCGTATGCGTATCGGCACGAGTTGACTTGCAGTTGAGAGAGCCAGCGATATGGTACTGTGGCTGGCACATCCGCGCTCCCAGCGCCGACCCCGCACAGCACGCTCGCACGGCTCGACGCAGCAAGAGTGTGTGTGTGCCTGTGCCTGTGCCCCGTGCCTGTCTCGGAGAAGAGCCGCAGCGGCAGTGCTCCGGCAGCGATGCATCGGGCGCCTTTTCGTGGTACTACGCGCAAGGAAGCACGCACGCACGGGCTGGGCAGAGCAGAGCGGGATGGTGGCTGGCTGGCTGGGCAGTGCACGGCTGCCCCCACCGGGAGGAACAGACAAGGGGTGGCTGCCCTTTTCGTGTGCTTGCTTGGTGCGCACCGGCTAGTGGGGTGTGGTGGAGCCAGTGGGCAGCGGCGGGGGCAGGCCGGGGAGGGGAGACAGGGGACACGCGCGGGCGCTGGAGAAGGGACAAGGGGAAAGCGGCTCATCATGACCCCGCCGTGACATGCCATGGGCTGGCCTCTTGTCCCGGCGCTCCGGCCGGCCCTCCGTCTGTGTTCGTACTACACGTTGGCATGCTTGCTGCTGGACTGCTGGGTGCTCGTCTGTACCTGTATCGAACTGAGCGAAATCTGCGCGGCGAGATACTGCGTGGAATGGAAATGTTACAAAGATACTTTGGCAGTGTTAAGACTAGTAGCCCCCAACCATCCATGTGATAAGCAGCAGTGTGGGGGTTTGAGAGAGATCGTATGGACATTCCTTGGACTCGTTCTGTTGGAAATGGGGAAATCCCCTTCTGCGAGACTGCGACCATACCATACTCCCGATGGAATGACGAGGTGATGCTACTACTCCCCGCCGTCCCTCAATATTATCGTTCTAGCAACCCACGGAAGAGTTATTCCAGATGTTGCGTGAGACGTGGCACGTTAGCCAGTCAGCGTTGAGCAGGTGTTCTCTCGGTGCGCCATGCGCATCTAGCACCAAGATAAAATAGTCTGTCAGCTCGAGTAGTAAGTA
This sequence comes from Digitaria exilis, assembly GCA_015342445.1. Classification (NCBI taxonomy): domain Eukaryota; kingdom Viridiplantae; phylum Streptophyta; class Magnoliopsida; order Poales; family Poaceae; genus Digitaria; species Digitaria exilis. The sequence goes on from JACEFO010001882.1 coordinate 1,556,100, forward strand.
CGTACGAAACAGTTTGATCACCGGGCCGGCTGGGGAACCTCATTCGGTGGCAAACAAAGCGAGCAGCCGGCCGGCCACTTTGCATTAGTCAATGACCTCGGATTATTCTAAAACCCAGAGCGCCCGGCGTTTTCGAGCCGGATGCACGAGTAGTAGAAATTTAGTGGCGATCGCTGAAAAGCAGCCGCGCAGGGCGGAATCGGCCGGCCGGAGTCACGGACGCAGAGCCCGCTCTCGAGCACCACGGTTGCCGGGAAGAGTAGGCATGATGGCCGAGGCGAGGCGATGATGCGCGCATGGACGCCGGGTTCGGGGGAGAAAGAAAGGAAAGGATCTGGTGCACCGGGGGAACACACGATGACACGAGCAGGGCGGCAGGCAGGCTACAGGTACGTGTAGCTAGCTATAGCCCTCATCAAGGTCCGCGGCACGCAGGCAGGCAGCCCCCGCGCATGTGGCCGGCCGGGCTCTGCCTCTGCCCGCGCGCGGCGCGCACTGGCATTGCTTGCTGTGGGAGGAGACTGGGAGTGGGAACTAGCAGCCGCGCCAGGGGAGTGTAGCCGAGAGTCGAGAGCATCCAAGGGGCAGCGGCAGAGGAAATCATCATCGTAGTACTGTGCTGTTCACACCAACGTGCAGTGTTTGACTTTCCTTTGCTGCTCTACAGAGTGCTTAGGTCAGTAGCATAAGAAAAGCAAGAGCCAATAATAGAAACCATACACGTGCCAAAGAGGGCCTACTTGCCATTGACGAAACTAGGGATGACAGGTAGAGTAAGGTGTGAGCAAGGCAAATACCCACCGCAGCCATACCCGTACGCTACAGTTGTACCCTTACCCTCAAAGGGACGCGGGTAAAATTTTGTACCCATGTCCGTATCCGCAGGGTACCCGGCGGGTACGGTCAACCCTCAGGTGAGACTAAAAAATACATCAACTATTTTATTTCAATGAGTACAACAATAATTTAACAACTACAATGAAGTATAAGCTACAAATATAGCTTAAATATCACAAACTCAAGTACTTCAAACACATAGATTGTATACTGTCTCACACTCACACAATGACACAACTAACATTCTGTACTGGAGTACACATTACACAAGCTGACAAGCATACATAGTTACAGACCGACTCACTCACACTAAAAATCAAAAGACTTCAAACACAGATTGTCTCACAGATAATTATAAGCCAAATAACAAATTGTTACTAGTAGTTTTTCTTGTTGTGAGGGTAGGGTGTGGGTTACCCGCGGGCGAGATTTTGTACTCTCAGTGTACCAGTGGGCGAAAATTTCTAGCCGTACATGTGTCCGCGGGTGAGATTTTATACCCATACTCTTGCCCATGGTGTACGATACCCGCGGCTAACCCTATCCGCGGGTACAGATTGCCGTCCCTAGACGAAACCCGTGTGCATGCGTTGTGCTGTGCAATTGTGAATGGAGTGCCAAAACGTGGAAATGGTAGCAGTAATCGTCCTGTCCGGTCTTTTTTCGACGCATGTTTCCGACGGAATGAGATCAAGTAGTAGTTGCTTGCGAGTCGCGACGTCGGCACTAGCGCACGGATTCGGCGCACGGAAGCTCGACGCCGTCCGCGGGCGCCAGCCGCAAGGCTCGAGCCGTGCGTGCATGGCCGGGGCAGATCACATCGGCTTGTCCGCTGCCCGGCGCCCATCGGCCAGCCTCTGGGGAGCAGCAGCGGCATGCACGCACGGGCATGACGGACCACGGGCACAAGGCAGGGGGCACGGGAACGGGTTGCGTGGCGTGGGGTTGGTGCGGTGCGGGGGAGAGGGACGTGTCGGTGGTTTCCGTCCCTGCGCCCCAACCCCTCGACCGAATACGTGTGCCTTAATTTTCCTTGTCCACGGTTGCAAAACCCCTCGACCGAATACGTGTGCCTTAATTTTCCTTGTCCACGGTTGCAAAGCCTTTGGCTGTGTTGAGTGCTGCGTTCAGATTGGGAGGAAAAATACTTTTGCTAGATGAATAGTGCATTGAGAAACACGTTTCTGTGAGTGGGATGAATAGTAAAAACTAGTTAGAGAAGTATTTTTTTTAATCTGAACACAACCCAGATTGGAGGTAGAAAGTACTTTTTATAGATGAATAGTGCACTGAAAAGCGTGTTCTGTGAGTGAGATGAATAGAAAAAACTTATTCCAGAAGTATCTTTTTTAATCTGAACACAACCTTGTCCTGGAAAGCCCCATTTTTTTCTGGGAAAAATTTCGGGAGGAGGCACCAAGCCACCAACCACGCCAACCTGAGGGCGATTGATGACGCCATTGACCTCTGCCTACTATTTTCTTCGACAGCACCTAGTCACGGCTATGGTAGTGTTTAGTTGTTTGGGAAGAAAAAGATCTTTTTTTAGAAAGTGTGTTTTGTGAGTGGGATGAATAGAGAAGTTGAAGGAAATTGAAGAAGAACTTTTATGAGAAGCGTGTTTTCTGAGTGGAATGAATAGGAAAGTTGAAAGGATCTTTTGGAACTAAACATATCGAGTAATAACACAAGTAATCTGAACATTTCATCGTCTTTGGTGGACTCTCACAGAAGAAAACGTATTTGTTGTAGCACATGGAAATGCAGTGCACATGCCACAAAACCTGGGCACGACCTGAACGATTATAGGCTGTGTTCATGTTCAGATTCACAAAAAGTACTTCTCCAACTAGTTTTTCTTATTCATCACACTCACAGAACACACTTTCCAATACACTATTCATCTAGCAAAAGGACTTTTCACTCCCAATCTGAACGCAGCCATAATCCAGGCCGTGTTTAGTTTCCAAAAGAACTTTTTACTTCCTATCCATCCTCCTCACAGAACACGCATCCCAGAAAAAAAAGTATTTTTTCACCCCTCTATCTAAACACAACCAGCGCCAACTGCCCCAAGAGCTTGGAGTGGGGAGTGGCAAAGATGACCAACAATGGGGCTGTGTTCAGATTCATAAAAAATTACTTCTCCAACTAGTTTTTCCTATTCATCCCACTCACAGAACACGTTTCCCAATGCACTATTCATCTAGCAAAAGTAATTTTCACTTCCAATCTGAACGCAGCCTGGCTCTACCATGTTACTAGCCGCCAAACCCCTGTCGTTGCCGTGACATCCTCAACTCTGGCAGGAATGGTCCGGGACTGGCCTTCCTATTTCGCGTTCTCTAATTTTCAAAAAAAAAATTATTTCGCGTTCCCTAGCTGTTTTCTCCAGCAATACTGTATTATTACTCCTTACTCGCTGGACTGGCCTCGAGTCTGCGTTCAGATTAGAGGTGAAAAGTAATTTTGCTAGATAAATAGTGCATTGGAAAGCGCGTTTTGTGAGTGGGATGAAAAGAAAAAACTAGTTGAAAAAGTATTTTTTTTAATCTGAACCCAGCCATTTTTTCCTTGGTCAATGGTAATGGACGGCAGACCAGTTTCTCCTAACTGGCACGAATTTCTCGTATGACATGGTTTGCGAACGGCTGCTTTGTCCCGTGGATGTGATTAGTCGATGCTGCTTTTTAAGAGCATTTTTGTAGACTTTCAACACGACGTGCACTTCCCCCAAACCGTCGTAATCACCAGCCTGGCTATGCTTTGCCCAGCCCAGCCCAGGTACTGCAAGGCTCCTCTCTCCCAGCTGCGAAGCAGTGGTCCATAAAAATGGCGTTACACGGTCGATTTTTACAGCTCCGAGCTGACTCGGACCGGTCCACCTGGACCCGACGCAGACGCAATCCGGCCCCACGGAGCAGAGACTCACACACGCCGTGACCACGGACCAGCGGCCCAACCGCAAGACACCGCGCGACAAGACGACAACCGGACAGGGCCCCCGGGGAAAAAAAAAGAAAAGAAAGGCGAGAAAAATTCGTTAAAAATCCTCCCGGTCGGCCACTTTTATTACCACCACCAGCAGCAAGTCGTCGCTCGCTACTCCCTAGCTTCCCCACATCCATCCTCATCACCTCCGCTCCAAACAAGGGGCAGCTGAGCCAGAAAACCACCCCTCCCCTTCTCTCTCTGCATCCCCCCGTCTCGTCTCTTCCCCCACCCGCCCCAATGTCGCCGCCCCTCGAGCCCCACGACTACATCGGCCTCTCCGCCGCCGCCGCGCCGCCGACGCCGGCCTCCTCCTCCTCGTCGTCGTCCTCGCCGGCGCCGCGCCTCACGCTCCGCCTCGGCCTGCCGGGCTCCGAGTCCCCCGACCGCGACTGCGGCGAGGACGTCGCCGCCGCGCTCTCCCTCGGCCCGCTCCCGGTGGCCGCCGCAGCCCCCGGCTCCGCCAAGCGCGCCTTCCCGGACCCTTCCCCCCGCGCCGGCGCCGCCAAGGCTAGCGAGGTCAAGCAGCAGGCGCCCCCCGCCGCGCCGCCGGCAGCCAAGTAAGACGCCGCCTCGATTTCGCGCAGGAGTGACCGATTTGGCCTGGGACTGGACGCCGCCGGGCTCAACCGACACTGATGCGGTGCTGTGGGGTCCGTGCAGGGCGCAGGTGGTGGGATGGCCGCCCGTGCGGAACTACCGGAAGAACACCCTCGCCGCCAGCGCCACCAAGAGCAAGGCGCAGGCGGAGGAGGCCGCGTCCGTAGGCGGGCCGATGTATGTCAAGGTGAGCATGGATGGCGCGCCCTACCTCAGGAAGGTGGATGTCAAGATGTATTCGAGCTACGAGGAGCTCTCCACGGCGCTCGAGAAGATGTTCAGCTGCTTCATCACTGGTGAGTGATGTTCGGCTCTACTCAGCCTCTCTTTGATGCCTTTCCCTCTTGTCATTACACAATTGCTACACCCATATATCACTGCCATAGTGCCATTTTAGGAAGCGTATTGATTGGATCCGTTGCCATAAGAGCCTTGTGCTATAGATTTACTCTTTCTTTCTTTTTTTTTTTTTTGCGAAACGGAGCTGTATAAGTGTAGATTGTTTACTCGGTAGGCTTACGACACAAGCTCGAATATTATTACCTTTCGAATAACCGAGCTTGGATATTATCTATAAAAATTGCTACTTATCTTCAAACAAAGGCTCATAATAACTTGCACGAAGCTAGCGCAGTATGTCATATATATATGACCACAAAGAACCCACATACAGTCATTTAGCACATACTGAGAACTTGCTGTTCATCGTGCTACTAACTAAATGCTGGCTATGCTGCCCAATTTTTCATCAAATTTCCATGATAGTTTAACAAATGGAGGAATGACCGGGACAAAAGTGCGCAATTTTCATAGCCTGGCAAATTACATAAAACATGAAGACACATTAGGAATATATGCAAATCATCAAGAAGTTTTTGCATTGTGTGTCTTTATGGGAATGTTTACTTAGCCTGTGATTTTAAAAGGTCAAAGTGGTCTGCGTAAACAATCGAGCAAAGACAGGCTTACCAATGGTTCAAAGGCGGATGCTGTACAAGACCAAGAGTATGTTCTTACATATGAAGATAAGGATGGGGACTGGATGCTTGTTGGTGATCTTCCCTGGGAGTAAGTACCTTACATTCGTATATAATCGCATGGATTCCCATCATGCAACTTTCCTGTGGTTTATTACTGTTCCTTCATTCCCATTTGGAAAAGCTACATGACAAGAACTAGGAGATCAAAATGCTATGTAATTGATTTTTTAATGGTGCTAGCATGGACTGTAGTTGGATCACGTTTGGTTAAGGTTTTTTAGTTTATTTGCAGTCATTAGGAGCATAGTCTATGGGAAAATATCATTTCCTATGTGAATGCATTACCTGATAGCATCACGAGCTTGGTCAGCATAAAAAGAGTTCCATATATTTTCAACTTTATGTTGGTAGTGTTTACTGTTCCTCACCATTAATGGTGATTGATGCAAATAACAGGACGAAGAATAAGATGGGTATGTGGCTGTGCTTGTGAACCTTTTTCCCCCAAGACTGAAGTTTAAATGTTTTTCAGCTAGTTATGTAATTGCTCATTGCAACACAGAACAAAGATTTTTATAGAGACGATTGAAGTTGTTTACACGAGTCATATCATTCTCATTATGTTGTTTAAAATCCCCATGTACTACATCCGCAGTGTTATATTAGCTATTGACATTTCCTCACATTTGTCTACCTGCTAAATTGGTTGCCTTGTATAACTCTGTGAATTGTGTACCTGTTCAAGCTACCACTCAAGATTAATATTGTGCAGCTGACCTTATGTTTTCCTTTGCAGTTTGTTTACCACAATATGTCGGAAGTTGAAAATTATGAGGGGTTCTGATGCTGTTGGAATAGGTATGTACTGTGTGTAACAACACAATAGATCTTGATATTCTACATGGATTTAGTGCTTGGATGACTGGATGAGTTTGGTCATTCCCAATGCTTTGGCTATATTTTCAATGTTTTGCATAAGACAGCTATTGGTGCCAGGCCTTTGGAATTGTGTTAGTCCAAACTATTCAAGTATTAGCCATAACTATATCCTGGCAACTGCCAGATCGTAGCTTATGTAGTGCTCACCAGGGTTAACAAAACCATGGTTTTGCCGGTTTTTTGAAGTAAAAAAACCGGTCCGGTTAGCTGGTGAAACCGGCCGGCTAACCGATTGGAGCGGTTTTGTAGTGTCGGTTCGGGAGAGGTAACCGGGGTTTTTTGTAACCGGGCCGGACCAGTAAGACCGGTTCCCGCGGGAACCGACCGGTTCCTAGTGGTTTTGCGAACCCTAGTGCTCACAAGTCACATGTATAGATGATTTTTCTTAACTGACAACATAAGCATAAACCTAAAGTACTAAACACAAAGTAATGTTCACTGTGGCAAGCAATAGCTTACTGTTTTGGCACCTGAATCTGAAACTTTTTAGTATGGAACTATTTTTTTTTAATCCTTCTGCAACGGACACTACTGACTGCGCATTTGATGCTCTACTCTGACAAATCGGTGCATTGTGTCATTCAGGCTCAACATCTGGTACCCTGTATAATTTTGTTCATTTGCCTGCAGCTCCAAGAACCGTAGAGCAGACAGGTCAGAACAAATAAGTCTAGTCTTCCTCTGCGTGCACGGGAGACATCCGAGTTATCTGGGAGATGATGAAGGCTGAAATAGTTCCTGGGGTTATCTAAAATTCCTGGAATGCTAGTGTAGATTCACGTATGCCTGAGCTGTGCATTTGTATGTCTGTAATGTGATCCTTCAGATCGTGCAATCGTAGGTTGCTTTTCTTGTGCCATTTAAAGGACAATCAGGGAGCACTCTGTTTCCTGTGTGTGCTTGCTTTCCTGCACTCCCTGTTACTCTAGAAATCATCCATCATGCAACAAGAACTGATGCCACGTAATGTCAAGAAAGCTTTCGTAATTGTTCACCCGTGCTCCTTCAACTTGGTGTGTTTTAGATTGTAGGAAAAAACACTGTAGCATAAGAAAAACACTGTAGCATTTGTTGTGAAACGTGTTTTGTGAGGGAGGAATAGTGAAAAGTTAGAATGAATAGTGAAAAGTTGGAATGAATAGTGAATAGTTAGGAATCTGAACATGGCATTACAAGAGTAATGGGCGCAGCATTTTGCTTGCTACCATATTGATACCTCAAGTGCTAGCGAACTCGTTTTCTAGAGCCTATTCTGGAATTAGTTGAATGGGACTGGGATGAAATCGTAATGTGGAGTATTACCTTGCCGCGGTTTGAATAGTCACGGCTATCTCATCATCATTTATCCCAATTCGCAAGGAAATCGTAGAACTGGGGCTTGCTGGGATCTCTGGGCTCCTCCGTTTCTGCTGGGACCTCGACTTCCTCTTCGTCCGCTGCATCGCGAGAGGCCCGCCTGTCATCGCAGAGCTCCCCGGTCGCGGCCGCACCAGCGCTCTTCTGGCGTTCTAGCGATGCCGCCGCCGTCTCCTCACCAGAGTCCTGCAGGTCGCCCGCCTTCCTCTTGATCCCAATCCGCGCGGCGGCCACCGTCAAATCCGAACCCGTCTCCTCGTCCTCCTCGCGTCCAGGCCCCGCCACTCCAGCCGCAGCGGAGGCCTCGTCGCCCACTTCCTTGCGCCCTGGAGGCGCCCCTGCCATTGCCGCCACGGGACTCTCGTCGTCCGGCTTGGCCTTCGGCTGCTGGAGGCGGCTGCGGTACACCTTGCACAGGACAATGGGGCCCGAGACCGCGTCTTGGCTTCCTCGATCGCGATCGTCTCCGTGGTCGGGGTCGAGGCGGAACTCCACCATGCGCCAGCCGACTTGATGCAGTTTGCCGCTCTGATCCTTCGTCGCGAAAGCGAAGGCCTGACTCCTCCCTATCTGCGCCTGCGCGGGGTCGCCGAGGTTGGGGGCGACGGGGAGCGGTGCCTCCTTCTGGACCCACGATCCTTCCCGGGTGTCCACGGCGCGACTCACGCGGTCCCTAGGGCCGCCCTGGAGTTTCAGCCTCGTGAAGAAGTACCACGCCTGTTGCCCGTCGCCTGCGGTCGCCGGCGCGAATCGGCCGGTGAGGTCGTCGGGGCCGGAGGCGTAGAGGTCAGCCTCGTGGATGAACGCCGCGACCTTGGTGCCGGAGACCACCCGTGGGCGCAGGTAGGAGTCGATGAGCTCCGCTGCGGAGGGGTGCGAAGCAAAGGGCGGTGGCTTGGGCGGGGAGGCAGCCATGTCGTGAATGGAATTGTTGCTTCGGGAGCCGTTGTGATCAGGCGGCGAGGCAGGCGCGGCGGAGGTTTATATAGCCAGGCGTAATAACATGTTGGTTTCTGAAATTCGCAAAAATAAAAAAAGGGATACAACAGATGTCACAAAGATTTCTGAGCAAAAATAAAAGATGTTCGCAAAAATAATATAAAAAAATACATGGGGATTTCTGAACATTAATGTCTGCTGCATTTGAACATTGGAAGGAGAAAGGGATAGAACATAAGTATGTTACAGAGATTCTGAACATTAATTTCTGCTGCATTTCTGAACATTAACGTTGCTTTTTCGCAAAAAAAAAAAGAACATTAACGTTGCTATTGTTTGCCCATTGATGAATTTGGGAGTCAGGCTGCACTCATTCTTGCGTTCCCTGACCAAGAGTTGCAAAGGAACGTTTCACAGATAAACCGTTTTGAACATAGTACATGTCCAACGTTCAGGTGTGTGTGTTCTGAGGCAAGCGCATTGGTATCCTGCAACTGCAATGTGACCTTGAGATCGTACAACCATATGGTTTCATCAAATATGCTGTGAACATAATCTTACTCTCATAAATAAATTATTAGTCTGCTACTACATCATTTTTTGCAGGTATAGCAAGTAGCAACATGCTCTGCTTCCTGCGTTCCTATCACAAGTAGTACTACTCTCACCAAACTATCCTAATTATTCACCATAAACCTCGCAGACGCGTTAATCTAGATACATCAGAAATGGATTCTGCACTGTGCTGCCACGACTACTCTAGCCGCGCTCGATCTCACAGGAACTGATGGAATCGGACATCCTTCTCTGAGGAACCACGCGAATCGCCTCCTTGCGGGAGCGCGTCGGACGTGCCGGGTGCCGGCTCGCCCTTCGCGATCTCCGTCTCCGATTTGGTCTCCGGCCTTTTCAGCGTGACAGCCAGATGGATGCCGCAGTTTGGGCACTGCATCTCGGTCGATGCAGGAGCTGGGGCGGCGCCAGGGGAGCTGCTGCCGCTGGCCGTTCTCTTGGGCGCGGGCGTCGCCGCCTCTGCTGCGGCGGCGCCGGAGTTCTCGTCCTCCGGGGCCTTCCTCTTGCGCGCGGGCGCCGCTGCCGACGTCTCGGCGGAGTCCTCGTCGCCCGCCGCCTTCTCCTTGCGCCCGGGCGCCGCGGCCGCGCCGGAGATCTCGTCGCCCGCCTTGCTATGGCGACTGGGCGCCGCAACCGTCGCCTCGCTGGACTCCTCGTCCTCGGATTTCTTCTTGAGCCCAGACGCCACCGCCGCCGCCGTGGCTTGGGGCTCGTCGGAGCTGTCGTCCTCCTCCTCCGTTGCGCCGCTAGATTCGTCGTCGCCGTCGGCTGCCTCCACCTTGAGTCCGTGGTCCCGGTCGACGGGCGGCTCGGGGTTGCGCGGGCTGCGGTACACCTTGCACAGGACGAGGTTCCCCACTGCGTCCTCCGCCTGCGCTCGCTCCCCGGCGCCTTCCCTGAGGAGGCGGAGCTCCATCATGAGCCAGCCCGTGCGGACCCGCTGGCCACCCTCCTTGTTGACGAAGGAGAAGCTCTGGCGGTGCCCAATCTGAACCTTGCCGTTTAGGCGCGTGCAGACGGGCTTGGATTTGGCCTCGTTGTGCCAGCACCCGCCCCCCGTGGCCACGGTCCGCGCCTTGCGCTTCCCACGGACGCTCTTGTGCCGCAGCGGCGTGAAGAAGTACCACGCCTTCTCGCCGTCCTGGGCGACCGCCGGCGCGAACCGCCGGGTGAGGTCGGCGGGGTCGGCGGCGTAGACGTCGGCCTCGTGGATGAACGGGCCGGCCTTGAGACCGGTCTCGACCCATGGACGAAGGTACGAGTTGACGAGCTCCAGATCGGTGGGGTGGGATTGGAAGGCCGCGCTCGGCGACTTGTTGGCCGCCGACGGGGAGCGAACCATGGCGGTGGCGGCGGCGGCGGCGGTGCTGTGGCCTTGGTTGGGGGAGACGGAGAGGTCCGGGAGGGGGGAGGAGTCCGAATTGGAGAAGAAGATGGAATGGGAACCGGTTGAGGCATCGGGGTCGGAGCACCGCCCGCTTTATACGGCCATCGATTCACGCGTTTCTTTTCTTGCGATGCCCTGTTCGAGTCGGACTCCGACTTCGGGTGTGTTTAGATTGTAGGACAAAACACTGTAGCATAAGAAAAACACTGTAGCATTCGTTGGGAAACGTGTTTTGTGAGTGAGGAATAGTGAAAAGTTGGAATGAATAGTGAAAAGTTAGAATGAATAGTGAATAGTTGGGAATCTGAACATGGCCTTCGACTCGAACACAAGGGACGGCGTACGTGACACGGAAGTTTAGGGCGGTTGCGGCCGGAGTCCGACTCGGAGTCGCGTCCAGGTTGGAGCCCGGACGAAAACCCGAATCTGCCCCTTGCTGGAATGGGCTAGACTCTCGGCCTGTTCTAGAAGATTCTATTCCTCTCACTCACTGGGCTCTTGTTTTAGCCTGGTGTCACTCGCACAGTAAGGCCCACCGGACCGAGGCTGCAGCGATTTTGTTTTTTCTTTCTCCAGAAATACAGGCCTCTCCTAGGCCCATTTACTACAGTCTTCAGATTTTAAGATTTTAGAGTACTATACAATCACATCTTTCAGATTTTAAGATTTTTTTGAGATATAAAATCATTGTGAAACAGGATTAGGCGTTCATCTGCTTAGCCCGAAACACAATACAATTATACAACGTTCAATGGAGACCATTCTCATTTCATAAAAGTTGATGTTTTTGCATCCTGATGATTCCAACACGTCAAGATCAAACTGATGCGGCTGAAAAACGTTACATACAAAGTCATCGCGCTCTCCTATATGCCAGAAGCGGCTGCAAGTACTAGCTCAGTCCATGTTGAGCACTTTTGGAAGTAGTCCTCATCGTCCTGGACCTTGGGGCAAGAACTGCTGCCGTAGTCGCGATTCAGAAATTTCATGTACTCGTAGACCCCGTGCGTCTTCTGGATCTCCTCGTCAGGCCGGTCGACGATGTTGTACTCCTTCATCAATTGATCCATGTTCCTCATCCACCAAGAGAAGCTCGAGTCGTCTGCCCACAACTCTTCCTCCTCGTCATTAGCCATCTCGCCGCCCTTGTTCCTGTCTTTCTCTTCGGCATCGCTTGTGGTGTCGTCGACGCGGCGCCGCCGTTGCCGAGACAAGGTTGGGTTCTTCTTGTCGTCCACGGCGGCCTTCCTCTTGCGTCCCGCCGCCGACGACGACGTGGGTGCTCCTCTCCCGTTGAGACGCGCGCGCGGGCTGAAGTAGATCTTGCAGAGGACCATGTCGGTGGCGTTCTCGTCGACGTCGTCGTCGGCGTCGAGGCTGAGCTCCACCATGAGCCACCCCGACCGGACTCGCCCGCCGTCGACCTTGGTCACGAACGAGAAGCTCTGGCGGTGGCCGAGGAGCCAGCCGGTCTCGTCGACGACGGGCTTGGCGCCGGCCTCCGAGTGCCAGCACCCTTCCCCGGTGTCCACCGTCCGCGCCTTGCGCTGCCCGTCGCGGGTCTTGGCCCTCACGGCGGAGAGGAAGTACCACGCGCCGTCGTCGTCGCCGTTGTTGCTCGCGCGCGCCGGGGCGAACCGGGACGTGAGCTCGTCGGGGCACGCCGAGTAGACGTCGGCGTCGTGGACGAACGACGCGGACGCGCACGGGTGGTCGGTGGTGGTTGAGGCGGCGGCGCGGGGACGGAGGAAGCGCGTGATGAGCTCCTCCTCGTATGGGTGGGAAGACAAGTCCGGCGGCGGAGGGCGTGGACGTGGCTCTGTCTTGGCGCGAGTGGTGACGACCATGGTGGTCCGATGGGAATGGCGATCTACTACCAGTCGGGAGGTGATGAGAGGTTGTTGATTGTTGCTTCACGCGGCGCCTCGGCGACTTATATCCAGCAAGCCCGGGGGTTTAAGGCTGCTTGTCGAGTCCGACGCTGGCTCGAACCGTTTCTTCCTCGAAACGGACACGGGAACGCAATCCGACTCGGTTTGCGTTCGTCGGGCTCGCGGCAGGTCCATGGCAACGGACGACCTTATTATTAATGCGCCTTCCCGTCCAGAACAAATTAAATGAGTCGGATCGATCAGCAAACAATGATGGAACAACCGCGGGAAATTACGGCGTTGCTGCCGGACGACGTGCTCGCGAACATCCTCGCCCGCCTAGCGCCGCGCGACCTGGCCACGGCTCTGTGCGTCTGCACGGCATGGCGCGCGGTGATCGATGGGCGCCGCTTGCTTCGCACAGACCTGCTCCCTCGTTCGCTAGGAGGCATCTTCATCCACTTCAACTCGCACAGCTTCTCCGAGTACTTCTTTCAAACCTCCTCGACCACCCCGACCATCCCGAGCATTATGGACTATGTGCCCTACTCCAAAAGGGATCATTGGAGATACGTTAAGGGTCACTGCAACGGCCTCCTCTATCTCTATGGAGACTACGTTGTGAATCCCGCGACACAGTGGTGGGTGCACATTCCTCCATCTTCGCACGCATCGTCGCCGAGGACATTCCGCTATAACAATTATCTGGTGTTCGATCCAACCTTGTCGTCACACTTCGAGGTGTTCTCCGTCCCGCACTTTTACCAAGACGGGCCCGATGGACTAATGGAGGATTCGGAATGGCCACTATCGTCATGCATCCTACACGTCTTCTCGTCAAGGACGCGCGCGTGGGAAGAGAGGTTTTTTGCCCGAGACGGGGATGTCACGGTAACAGTTTCTAGCATGCGAAATGGTTATGTTCCGATCTTGGCTGTCTACCACAGAAGAGCATTGTATGTCCAATGCCAAACACATGTTGTTCTAAGGTATTTCACTTTTTTTAATCAACATTTAGTTCATTTTGATTTTGTTTCATATTAAAGCTCCACCCTAACCGAGATGCTAATATTTTTTTTTGTCAATGGTTGGTTTTTCTTTTCTTTTTGCAGGATTTCATTATCAACTAATAAATACCGAGCAATTAAACCGCCTAGTGCAAACATGAAGGGAGTACATAACAGTGCAAAATCGAAGGATGGGGTGTATTTTGCGTCCTTTGGTTCTCCATATCATGATGAAGTATATCAAATTTGGGTCCTGAATGAATCATATGGCCAGGCAGAGTGGTTCTTAAAGTATCGTGTTGACTTTAAGTGTGTGGAACAGAAAATCTCCCATCTCTCGCCTAGTGGATCGTGGGTTTTACAAGATGTAAACTACAATTACCATCGTGATAGTTTTCCAAAAGAAAAGAACAATGAGGGTGATAGAGTTGAAGAGCATGATTTTTGTGGACAGGTTGATATACTTGGATTCCATCCGTTCGAAGATGTTCTCTTCCTAAGTCAATCATTAAAGAGGGGACTAGCATATCATCTAAGGCCTTGTTTAGATCGCCAACTTTCGCCAACTTATTTTGCCAACTTGTCACATCGAATGTTTGGACACTAATTAGGAGTATTAAACATAGGTATAAAAATAAACTAATTACATAGATGGACTCCACATCGTGAGACAAATCTATTAAGCCTAATTAATTCGTCATTAGACACTGTCGTGCTACAGTAACCCGTCATTAAAAATGCACTAATGACGGCACATATTAGGCTTAATAGATTCGTCTTGCGATGTATAGTCCATCTGTGTAATTAGTTTTATAATTAGTCTATATTTAGTACTCCTAATTAGTGTCAAAAGGATGGATGTGACATTTCGCCAACTTTCACCAACTCATCTAAACAGGGCCTAAATAGCTCGAAGGTTGAAGACTTGGGTTGCCTGTATCCGACCAAATACGACTACTTTGCACAAGTATGTGAAGCAATATTAGAATATTTTCCTTATACGCCGTGCTGGATGTGAGAGCTCATATACAAACAGTTATGCATATGGAAGCATAGATTTGTGTTTGTAACAGTTCAGCTTATTTTACAGTAGTTTTTCGTTTATATATCTTATCATAGTAAGTATATATTGGAATTCTTTAACCTAGGCTATTTTGCTAGCCTGCCAAGTGAATTCTTGTAATTTTTATTTGTCCTCTTTGATCAAGCGGCTAAGTTCGTACCTACTATTTTCCTCCTGTAATAATATACATAAAAAGCCTTTTGGGCTACAGCTCTAGTTCCTCGTTTTTTCTGGGAAAAGGGGTCAGTTGTTCCCACAGATTTTATTACTGAAAATCAACTTTGTTAAACTAGTAATACTATTTTCATCAAGTGCACTCATGTCCTGTTCTCTAATAGACGCATCGGAACTGTTAAAATTAGAAAATGAATTACAGCTCAGGTACTGTAAGTAGGAAAAGAAGAAGTAGAAAGAGTTACACCTCTCGGTACTGGAACAAATTAACAAAACTGAATTACGTTTCTTTGGTACTGTATAGCAAGTATTATTTTGCAGATACGACAAACAAGTTGCCAAGTGCCAATCGATACGATCGTGCAAAACCAAAGAGACCAAGATGCATGTAGGAGCTGGTGCACGTCCCATGCGATTCGACGAAGGATGCCATGCGATTCAAAAATCCAGCACATATATAGAAATAAAATCTACCGAGTATAACTTGAGTTGTGTGCCCAGAGTCGAACAACCTGATTCAGGTTCTGGTTGCAGCGAGCGTAAAAAAATAAAACAGATTCCACAATATCCTGTGGATTAGGATACGTATAGTTCTCTGAAGATTCTCTAAATAAAAAAAAAATACTATTTATTCAACTGGTGGCAGTACAAGTCCCAGTCGACATGTCTTGTCCCGTGCAATTCGAATGGACAAACTTTACGCAGGGGCCAAGAATGAGCATGTGGGAGTAGATCAGTACATAAACTTGTCCAATAGACCAATAGTATGCAGGGCAGCAGCAGCACATCCTCACCAAATCTGCCGCATCACATACAAAAGCAATAGGATTCAGAGATTCATCACATAGCAAGATCGGATTTGATTTCCTGTAAGTGAATAAAAATCAATAGGCACTACGTACGCTAATCTCAAATGTTTATTTCACTGTTTGTATTAGTTACAAAGGCGTATGCTGCTGCCCGCCATAAGATGATCAGGGCAGAATCGCCGGGCGTCGTCACAAAGCTCACAGCGAGAGGGCGACGAGGATGGCCTGGCGGCAGCGTGCGCGCGCCGTCTCGACGCGCTCCTTGACGGTCTCCTCCTTCACGGCGGCCTTCACCATCTCCACGTCCATCTCCACCAGGCGGAGCACGCGGAAGAGCTCCGTGACCACGCGCTCCTCCACGCCGCCCTCGGCCACCAGGATCTCCGCCTCCTCGCGGGCGCGCTCCGTCACCACGCCCGCCACCGTCCCCAGCAGCTGCCCGGACCCGTACCGCCCGCGCGCCATCAGGCCCTCGAGCTTCTCCAGGAAGTCGGCGATGGCCCAGCCCCGGGGCTTCTCCAGGGGCAGATCCTTGGTGCGCTTCCACCCGATCTCGTAGTTTGGTGGCTCCTCCTGCGTCAGCGCCGTCCGGCGCCGCCGGTCGGGCGAGATGGCCGACGGCACCCGCCGGGCCACCGCGAAGGAGGTGGTCGCCGTCGCGGACGGTGGGGTGTCGTCGTCGGGGATGCTGTTGGGGTTCGCGCTCGTCGCCTCGTCTTCCGGAGTGGCGGCGGCGCCGTTGGGTTCTTGCGGCTGCTCTCGGTTGTTGGCCTCTTCTTGGCTGGGTTTCGGCGTGGAGATTGTCTGTTTGGGCGCGGCAGTGCAGCGTACGGTGGTGGTAGTGGGGGTGGTAGCAGAGGTGAGGTGAGTTCTGCGGGCGGAGAGGAAGGTTTTGGGAGGGAGGAGGGGCCGGAGGAAGGAGGTCGCCATGGCGGAGGACGGGAGGATGAGCGGTCGGACGGGACGACTGAAGCCAGGAAGCGGATGGCTCTGCGATTTTTATGAGACAGATAGGTTTGGAGATAAGCTGTTGAGGCTGACTTGGAAGGAAAAAGTGACCCGGCCCGAGATGAATGTGGGCTTATTTCTACATCGAGATGGGCCCAGTCTGTGATTGGGTGAATGTGGGCTTATTTCTTTACATCTGGGCTTGTATGATTCGGCCTTTTCTTTAATTCCTTCCAGTTTCCTCTCTCTGAGAGATCTTTTCTTGGACCGACCAAATCAACAAGAGACTTTGACCCAGCATATGAAATAAGAATGGGCCTAGATCGCATCATAGTTGTAACATGTAACATACGGTTCCAGCATATATAATCGGTAAACAAGCATTCCAAATTTCAGAAGCAAAATTGTAAACAAGCATTCCAACATTTTTATGTTGCTGAACGCATTCAGAATAAAATGGTCATTCAGCCTCAAATCTTTTTCAATATGTCCTCTCATGCACCAACAGATGTCCAAACACAGATTTATATTAACCTGTACATAGCGATGAAAGATACGGGCTACTCAATATTCATACAAGCTGATTCATACAAAATAAACGCACCATACCCAATCATGAAGTCTACGACGACCATTGTGGTTTTAGCGTTAGTCAAATGCCAGCCTCCGCGTCAGCCAGAGCCCGATAACAACCTGGCCGCGATTCCAAATTAATTAATTTCTTTTCTCCTTTTTGGCGCCAAGACAGCGGCCTCCTCCGAGTTCCATCACTTCTTTTATCAGCAAATCCCATCTCCAAAGGGACTGAGAAAGGTCAGCCGTGTGCCAAGCGTGTGGAGCAATGTTCTCGTGATGTAACGTTAGTGCAGGCTTTTACATGTGTGGTGACTGATGTTGCCAAAGAAGCCATTCAGTGGTGCATGACGATTTCTTGATTCAAAAATCCATCGAGTAAACTTGGCTCATCCACGGCCATGAGCTTCACGGACCCCTCACATTAAATTAATATGTAGTAGTATGCTTCTACGGTTCTACCTTCCATATATAAGGCGTACGGAAGTTTCTTTTCTGGTAAAGGCACATATATTGGGAGTTGATGAGAGCGAGAGCTAGAGAAGAAAAGATAAAGGGGAAGTTGTTGGCCAGGAAGAAAGGTAAAGGGCGAATAAAAGCAAAACAATTAGGTAACAAAGTCAAGTAGAAATGGGGATCTTGACGTGTTGCTAATTAGTATTTTGCAGCCGCTATACGCACAGGCTAGGACGCTAGGTTAGGGTGACGCTCAAATCTAGCGAGCTTCACTTCACAGGTGTGTAGTGCTCGGAGCTGGATAGAGCCTTCGCAGCTAGTACTAGATTAGATCCGATTTTGCCTCTAATATTTTCTTAGAAGATGCCTTACTTTCCAGTCACTCAATCTCTTCTCCCCAACCTCTCCCGTCGCGTCGCACAGCATCACACGTGCGCACTACAGCGAGAACGATCAGGGCTGAAGGCTTCAGCCTTACTGACGCTCCTGTAAATAGCAAGCAAGCTGGATGGCTCCACTTGTAGGTAACCATGTTTCAGCACCTAAATTCAAGCTACGAATTTTGATTGTCAGGGTACACGGCACACCTCCCACCCTAACCCGTTGAGCTAGACTCAACTGCTCCATGTTTCAGGCATGGAATCAGAACAAGCATCAGAACACAAGGGAATTTCTTAGACCCAGGACAATAACAAGCTGTGCTTTCTGAAAGGTCTTGCGGTTTTGTCAACCTCTCTCCAGGCATCTGTGGCTCTAAAAAAAATATTTACAGATAACAGATGTGACTAAGGAATGCAAACAACTAAGCTAGCTGCCTAGTAGCTAGCTACTAGCCGGCCGCAATGGATCTTGGAGAGATAAACTCAGATAAAATTAAAAACTTGGGGCATGCAAGGCGTGATGCATTATTTTTCTAATTGATAGCTCACTAACCCCTTATTAATAAACGCTGATTAGAAAAGGGGCCATGACGGGTAGATGTTGTCTCCTTTAAGGAGTTTGATGGGGACGGATGCTCAAAGATTCTCCTGTTTATTTAGCGCCGAGTTCGTAGCTAGACACAGCAGCCATCGATTTGGTTTTGATGACAAGATGTTCTCCACTCCTTGGCCATCTTGCTCTGGTTCATCCATCAGCCCATCACCTCTTTACTTGCGCAATCTTTTTCTGAGATCGTCGACCCGTTTGCGAAATATTCTCTCTTTTTAAATAACATTCGCACTACATTATTGTGGAGTTTTGCGTTGTATAATTTGACCTGATCTGACAATACTCTTGGAGTCTTTGGATGTCCAGGCTGGAGTCGACGCTTATGCTTTGTTTTTCTAATTTATTATTGGCCCCCTTTGATCGTATGAGCCATGATCAAATCAAATCTATTCGTGATGATGTGGAGGAATATTGTTCAGTCTTGTGTTATGCACTAATAGTATAAGCAAATCGTACATTGTCAGTGCTGTCAGACTTACCCTAATGTCCATGCTTTGCTGTTCTTCAGTACAAACTGACCAAAGATTCTTTTGCATTAACAGCTGCAATGATACGAAAGCTATGCTAAATTATTATCGCTGCAATCCAAGAACTGAAGGAATCACGACACTCCTTGAACTACGTTCCAACAAAAGTTTTATACCTTAGGTTTGACCTATCTGCTATTTTTTTACTCTCTTATTCTTTGGGGATGGGGGTTCTGATAGCTAATTGTTAGCTTAGTTTGGTCGTCGTATGCAATTGTTGACTGAAGCAACCTGACCACCAAGAGTTGTATTCTAGGGGCCTGTTTGTATGCACTCAAGATTATGTAATCTAAATTATACAATTTGCTACAATCTATTATGGGAACAAACAACTTAGATTATTATTCAGATATATAATCTATACCTCTAGGTTATCATAGTTCCACCTCCCAAGGGTTATTATTTCAGATTATTTCTACAAATAGTTTGGGTAAACAAACAATTAATCCAATGAAGATAATATAAATCCAGAGCGAATAATCTAAATTATATAATTTAGCACCAATAAGCTAGATTATATAATCATTCATTTTAAACAAACATGGCCTATGTATAGGCCCTTTAAAATCCATAATTAAACCCCAATTTACATACTACTCCCCCTTTTTAACAAAAAAAATCTACCTTTACCCTAAATCAAAGTATTTCAAGTTTAACCAAAGTCTATAAAAGATGCCAATATTTAGGACGTTAAATAAGTACCATCAGATTAATCATGATATATACATTTGTAGCATACATATTCTTTGTCATAAATACCGAGACATACTCTAAATTCAACAAAAAAAAATAAAATAATTTGATTTGATTTGACAAAACTAGAATTGTATTATTATTTTTTTACTGAGAGAGTATGCATATGCATATTGAAGTCACGAGATCAGACTACAAGTGTGTCCCGAGTCTCTTCGTGAAAATCAAGATTCAGGAAAGCTTATTTACCTAGGGGAGCTCCAAGCCCAACGCATTCACCGGAATATAATCTCTCGGATGAACCAAACCTAAGATCTTGGAAGGGAGGAGGCAGCAGTGCCAAACTGCCAAATATAATCTCGAAGTGCAAGCTGGATGCCTGGGTCCGAAATATTCTCCCTGCATCTCACCGGGCGACCCTAGTCACCGCCTCATCACCGGTGTGAGGCCGCCCAAGTGGCCAAGTGCCATCCACCAACACCAGTCACGGAGTCTCACCTCGCCCAAAAACAACAATTAAAGAGCAAGACCCAAAAGGGTTACTGGCACAACCACACGTCGTCCTGGCCAATGTGATCGATCCGATGATCACCAAACTGACAGACAGCGTGCCAGCCAGGCCGCCAAAACCACAACCACCGAGCGAGCCCGAGTCAGCAGCCACGGCCGGGCGCAACCGCGTGAGCCACCACGGCCCCTCTCGCCGTGTAGTACGTGCCGGCGTATCTAGCCGTGGTCCCGTTCGCACGTGAAGCGAATATCGGCAAGGATCCCCCGGGTCGCCAGGCCAAAAGCTCAGGCGCGCACGGAGCCGGCAGGTTGGGCATCGTACGCAGATGATAGACGAGCGCGTCGGAGGCCGAGATCGCTCGGCTGCGCGCGTGATCTTTGCGCCCACGCCGCATGTCCCCGGCCACGGCCAGCGCTCCATCCCATCCGCGGTGGCTCCCCTGGCCGATCCATCCATGATTCACCCACCGCGCTCTGGGTCTGGTCTGGGTCTGGCCACCAGCGAAGCTTCTGCTGGAGGCGGGATCGCGTGGGGATCGGCGCTGCGCCCGGATCTCCGGGTAGATCGCCCTCTGAGTTGTGCGCACCCAACGAAGCCGATCCGCTCCGGCGCTTTCTTTACGCCCGGCCCCGCGGCCCGGCCCGGCTGGTTGGCTGCCGCGCATGGAGTAAACTAGTCGGGGTTCGTGGCCCGCGCCGTGTCGGAGCGATGGCGACTCGTGAGCCCTGACCTCCCCCCACCGTGTCGGAGCGGACACACGTCGCGCCGCGGTTGGCTGCGGCCCCAAGGGAGTTGGTGCACGCACACGCACTCTCCTGCCGTGCCTGCGGTGGAAGTCGCGGGGACGCAATAATGGCGTGCGCCCATCGAGGAGCCGGAACCGCATAGCGGAGAGGATTTCTCCAAGCGTCGACCCGCCATTTGCAAGCAAAGAGCGCGCGGGATCGCGAATCACGATCGATCAGGGGCTGCGTGCCGGAGTGAGAACTGAGAACCGAGAACGAACGAACGAATGGCAGGTCAAGAACGAATGGCGGGTACCGAGCGTATCGTATCGTCGTGTGGCCAACAAGATCACGATCTGTTGGATCATGTGACAGCCAGTCAGTACTAGGGAACTCACTCGCTACGAGTACGTGTTCTGTTCCCCGCAGTTTATATATACATATAACTGTGTGTCAGTGTGTGCGCGGTCTTGAAAAGTTGGCTTTATTCTTACGCTGATGGTGCTCAGGTGCGAGACACTAGCTCTACGGGCAGAGGTGCCGAATCGATTCCCTCGAATCGAAGCCTAGCTACATGCAGCTGCCTGCGTGGTACACGTTCCCTCATTTCCTACGTACTGCTCGCTGGGTGGCCGGCCTCACCAGGTCGTCGCCGTCGCCGTTCCGGCTGGCCGTGTAACACGATTATTCTGGTGATGGTACCGTCTTAACTAGATGTTAGGTGCTTAATTACAACGGCGCTAACGTGCTCAGAGTGACCTGGGCGCTATGTGACAAAGCAGAGGATCACTGTCAAATTCGATCGCCTAAGCCATCTTTTTCATTTCCTAGATCCCACCAGAGTTTGCACCCCAGCTGGAGGAACAAAAAAAAGGCCCCGTGCACTGCCTTTAAATTTTCTCCTCGCCTCTTTCTCTCATGGTGTTTCTATCTTTCAAATGCCAGCTAGCATAATAAGAAAGTACTTTAATTCGTTAACTGATACTGATGACATTACCTCTCAATACTAGTTCGGGATTCCAAAAAAAATAACTGAACCTAAATTGGTATATCTGGGTATGCAAACTTGAATTTGGATTACTCAAAGGCATCCATATTTTTCTTTTGATAACTGGGGCCGTAAGCGCCCAGCTAGTGAACTTATCAACAAGATCCTTGATAGATAGACCTCCTTGCTCAGTATATATGCTCTGGTCTTGTCCAGTAAGTAAATTGGGAGAATCTACATGTAAATTAGTACTTCTCTATAACTAACCAACAAGGGGGTTTGATGGCAAAGCTCCTAGGAGATCACCAACAACCAAATTAAAATGAGTTGCTCCTTTTTTATTTAGTTGTCTGGATTTTTCTTGCAAATGATAGGGTTTTGTGGCACATGGTATTAACTATAATCTAAAGATAGCCAGGCCACTAGATGCAATTTAAAACTTGAGGCAAGAAAAGCTTGGGAGGGCAAGTCTCCATTTTAATAAGAAGGAGATATATTTGCCCAGCAAGGAGATCTCTTCCCTTCCATCCTCCATTTTAAAAGGGTCTCGTGCATCATCCAATCAACTCTCTCTCTCTCTCTTCCCCCCCCCTCCCTCTCCTCCACATAGCAGCTTTGTTCATCTTGTTCCTCCAAGTCTTCCACCTAGCTAGGTCTTTTGTTCTTGGATATGAGTGGGAGCAACTTTGGAGACAGCATGGGATGGAGCAGTAGCGGGAGATCGTCTGGCTCCAGAAGGGGCAAGAGAGGCGGCGGCAGCGGCGCCGCCGACAAGCCCAAGCAGCCACAACGGGGGCTCGGCGTGGCGCAGCTGGAGAAGATTAGGTTACAGAGCGAAATGGCTGAGTACTTCAATCCTCTCGGTCAGCCCCCCAGCTTGATCCACAGAACGGGCAGCCTCAACTTGGTAAGTGACGGGCATCTGTACAGACAGCTTCCCTTCTGTGTAGCTAGCTTATGATTAGGAGTCCTAATTTCTTGTGATTTCGGAATGGATCGATCTAGCAGGAGGATGCACGGGCGTCGACGTCCTCGCTGTCGTCGTCGCCATCCTCCTCCTTCCATGCTACCACCGTCTCATCGCAGTTCCCCACCATCCATCCAAACTTTGCGGTACATATATGGGCACCTTTTCCCTGGAAAGAAAATTATTACTGTTCTTTAGGTAGAAATTATTGGTCCATCAAAAGTTCAGAAATATATTTAGATTCTACTCCGTACATGAGAGAGTGACAATCCAAATGGAAATTTGTTTGCTCCATGATTGGGAAGTTTTGTGTATGTATACTCAATTAACAAACCGGTGAGTCGGTGACACATACCGGTAGCAATTAGTCCTTTCGTCTGAACACAGAAGGGGGTTTAAAGCATAAGTTCTCTTCGGCCAACATTGAAATGATTGTTCTTCCGTTTATTCAAAAGAAACGTCTATCAAGTCATGCTTCCCCAGTTGATTTGCATATGTTTCTAGCTAAGCTAAATCGATAGGTCTAATTTTGTTTCTTTGTGATTCGTTATTGGTCAACCTTTTCTTGTCCATCTTTGATCTGTTTCTTTTTCTTGTAACCCCACAATATGGTTGGTTCTTCTCAATCTTATTGTTTTGGTTGCAAATAAATTAATTAATTCACATGATCGAACTTCTAAAAGCAGCTTATCATCTTTTTTTGTGCTTTTCCATTACAACACATATAGTGTATACGAATTACTGTAATGCCAAGCAAGGTTGCATTCTTACAGTATTTCCGACTTTATCATGTAGGTGCCATATGGAGAGAGAGGAGACCTACGATATGGTGAATTCCAAGCTCCCATAATAAGGTGAGGTTACATATTATCACCTGCCTGCTCGCTTACTGAATTTCAGAGATTTCTCACTTCTAATCGCCTGCGGTCAAGCTTCAACGGCTAACATTGCCTATTCTGTGATTACGTGCCAACAAACCAGGTCACCAAGCAGCAATGCTATATATGGCGCCCCACATTATGGGCATCCAAACATCACATTGCCACTTTTTGAACCACAGGTATGTATATATGTAGACCATCACAAGAGTGAAGCAGAATTGAATGCCTGTTCAACAACTGTCTATACATTTTTCTGATCACCACGTTTGGATGTAAAACTTTGGTAGGAATCCACTCGATTAAGGGGACATCATGATAGAAGTCGGTCGGCTGATTCAACAAGTATGAACTCTGACGATCCACAAGACGTTGACCTTGAGCTCAAGCTATGATCCTAAATTGTTCCTCCTCCCCCCTCTCCTTCAATGCGACGATAGCTTTATTAGTCTTCGAGGGCTTTCACTTGTGGTGCAATAAGTTTCTCAATTGGTGCCACTAGCTAGAACCAAAAGGATTTGCTGCGTCTTCTGTAATGCCTACTAGAAGAGAGGAATAGTAATGCACTTTTTTTAATCAAGACATGCATGTTGTGTGCATGGGCATGGGATCTGGTGATCATATCTAGCACTTGTTCTGATTGTACTGTGAAGCATAGATGTGCTGACTCTTGCCTGAAACTGCAAGCATACACTGACACAGTTCGTACATGTCTGTTATTAATTTATGCAACACAAATTTCATCATTGCTGAGATCAGAGAGAATGTTCTTATGTGTACGAGCACTTGCATGCATGCCAGCTGAATATTTTGATCCAGAAGCACAAGATGGAACAGAATAAAATATAACTTTATCTGCATTATCGCAAACACAGCTGTCTTTTGTACTACTTCTAATGCATGCACCTTGTCAGCCATTCTCTATTATTAGTCTATTCATGTTTGCACAATCATCTTAATTTCCCTTTGCACCAAGGAGTATTCTTGATTTACCTAGTGCAAATATAATTATTATTGACAGTAATACATATATTGATGATCATGCCTGTGTGGTTGTGAGCAAACGGCAGCCTGCTTAATTAGATGAGAGATACATGTTCCATAGGCTTTCATGGACCATAACTTATCACATTGTCAGTCTCAGTTATATGTCGTTTCAGAACTTGTAGATATATTCCTAATAACACACTATATCAGCATGCTCTGGACTGTCGATCATCAGATAACTCATCTGCACAACACTAAGGTATGATTTGTCCATGTCTAAATGCTATATTATTACCATTATGTTTATCTACTAAACTAGCTATTTTCCACTTCTAAATACAATTGTATGTGTGCGAATTTTCACATCAACAAAAAAAAAATGATGTGGTCGTGTAATAGTGCGGTATAGCATAGACAGGATATATATGTAGCATAGATAGAATATATATGTAATTATGCATCTAGAACGCGCGCATGTCAAGTCATGAAAAAGGGTCAGTGATTATGTAATTCTGAATTTCTAACGTTGCATATTAAGCGTGTTAAACGAGCTAATTAACATAAGCAACCATGAGATAAATATGCATGCTAGTTTAGCTAATAACAATTCAGTGTTCGAATGTATACATATTTGGCGGGTATAATAAGTCTCTGTGTAGACTATCATAGTTGTAAAACACGTGCTATGTATATGATCTGATTTGCTCTCCTGTCAACGCAAATCTTCTCTATAATCCTCCGCACATGCATATCATTATCGAGTTTATTTTATTACATATGAACTGCTTAGTAATTCTAGTTAGCTCCTCGCTACGTTAGGAATTTTAGAACTTTGTGTGTCTCTCTTGAAAATTTTAAAAATGAATTAGAGGCATGGTTCAAACTTCAAACTCAGATAAAGGTCACATGCATGACCATATACTTATAAAACAAATGTCACATTCAAAGTTTCCTTCATCCTGCCAAAGCACAGTATTTCATTCCAAGCTTGACAGAAATGTTGAAAGTTCTAATAAGAAAAAAAACGGTTTACATACCCCTTGTTTTATAAAGAGAATGTACCACATAGCCATGGCACTAGCTACTGCAATGCAAGTAGTACTGTACAGATAACACCAAGACCATAATTGCCTAGCATCTTTTGTGAACCAGAATTAGGCGTGAGAGGCATGCTTTTCAATTATATATGATCACACTACTTGTACTGAGACTCTTGTTAATTTCTCCCCCCAAATGATTTGTACGTGCTGCTCTTTATCTGATACAGAGATTAATCGCACACACAAATTATATGCACGTCTTTGTGGAGACATTACATGACAGATCAAATCCATAAATTGTAATTAAGTATCAACATAATCAGAGCAGATCACCCTCCCAATCTTCATCTAAGCGTGTACGAATCTTCCTGGAAAGATCCTACTCATAGTGTCATATGATGAGGCCTCGCTGTCCCCCAAAGGCATATCGGCTTCGATCGGATGCTGAGTTGCACCAAATCCCCAATGGTACTTTTCTAATAGAACCTTTTCAGTTCATCATCGCATGCATATGCCGCGCTGCATTTTTATATATGCACGCTGTGCATTGCTGCCTGGCTGTGCCTGCCTGAGCACACAATCTTTTCAGTTTCAGAGGAAAAGAGAATGCCCTGCTGCAAAACACATGGTGCAAGTTGCTACGTAGATAGATGATATGGTCCAGTATATTTTATACGTGTACCACCTACAGGCGGGCAAGAGAGGCATATATGCATGGATCGCACGTTACAGCTGCAGCAACTTGCGACTAGTGGCGTGCTTAACTGCCGATCATCACCTTCCTCAAAGGCCTTTTAGTATAAGTCTGGGAGGGGA
The DNA here is from genome assembly GCA_015342445.1 of Digitaria exilis. Classification (NCBI taxonomy): domain Eukaryota; kingdom Viridiplantae; phylum Streptophyta; class Magnoliopsida; order Poales; family Poaceae; genus Digitaria; species Digitaria exilis. Next base: position 1,582,725 of record JACEFO010001882.1, read on the forward strand.
CGATGGCCATTAGTTTGCACAACTCCAGTCGTACCAACATGCAGCCCTTGGAGCAGTTGGATGCATGCCGTGCTGCTAGCTATTTGATCCTGTAGGTAGACACATATGCCAACTTGATGTGTGTTTGGGACTTAATTTGGGTACTTGTGCTGTCGTGCGAACTGTATAACCATATACATAGTTGCAGCAAACAATTGTCGTATATAATGATACCAAGAGACTGTATAAAAGCTAAGCTAGATGTAAGCTAGCTAGCTACATCATCTTGCATAAATTCATTTTGGCTAACGCTAAGACGAACTGTGGTTGTTATATCATTATGCGGTTGCGCAAGAGTACATCCTGATCTCAGTTTTACATTCAGCAGACAGATTGAGAACATGTGAATTACATGTAAATCCTAGTAGAGATTTAGAATTGGTAGTATATGGTTTGTTGCCGTACGTGATTATTCTGCTCTAGGCAAAAGAAGGCATGGGGAATTATATGTTCTGTTTCCCCTCTATATGTGAAATGGCGTGCATTTTAATTTGTTAAACGAAATGCAATCAACAGACAGGTCTAGCTAGCTTACGTGGATTACACCTAATGTTGGCCAAAAGCGGATCAGAAGGGATTCTTTAATTTTAAATTTTGACGTTAGGGCCGGTCCCTCTAGCTAGGGCAGTCACTTTATATAGCTAGAGGCTAGAGCCCTCGCTTGGTTGTATATTGCTACCCTAGCTCATATATATTGGACATTGGTTGTTCTAGCTAGCTCCTGAGCTCCATCACTGTACGCGCATGCCTATTCTGGTAAGATCCATGTTTATTTCAGTCTTTCAGAGCTGGCTCTGATGTGTCAATGAGATCGATGCGTTACTGATTTGACAGAGCAAAAGCGCACAGCCACTCGAGGCTGGCCGGGATTAGACGAGAGGGGCCGTGTGCTTACACTGATTTGAGATCACATGTACCAGATGTTCTTGGCGATAACGCAGAGGATGAGGTTAATATATTCGGGCAAAATCTGGCCCAGCATATGCATGCGTTTCCTAATTTATGTGCAATCCTCCGAAGTAAAACCAGACGCATCACGCGCCCTCTAGAACTGCATGTGAAAGTTTTTTTTTTGTTGGCTCCTGTCCTGAACAAGGTTAGGTACTCAAAGGCTAGCTGAGTTGATGCAGGAGTTTTGCATGTATCTTAAGCAGTGCAGCAAAAAGGAAAAAAGATGTGGCAGCGGTAGTACCGACTACTGTACTAGTACATGTTACCGTACGTATGAACGAATGTATGAGCACAAGTGCACAACAGCTATATGATGGCTTCAAGAAAAGCAATAAAATCTAGCACCATATCTAACCATGAAAACGACAAAAGCTGCACCGTACCTCTGAGCGCCGGTGAGAACTTCAGCCGCACTTCGCCGCGTGTTGCGCGGATTTCCTCGCCGTGCTCGATCGATTCGATCGGCAGCCACGCGCGCGCGTCCACATCGGCGGCCGCCTCCGCCGCCGCCGATATGCCGCTCCAGTCTCCCATCGCGCGTCCATCGCCGTGAGCCCGTGATGAGATGTGGACGACGGACAACATCCTGGGATTCCGTATGCACGGATGGCCTGCGTCGCCGTCGCACTGCGCGCGGCGCAGCGCGCCGGCGCGAGACGCCGAGACGGCGCGGTGGAAGGTAGGTTGGGGAAAGGGCAGCCGTCACGCATTACTGGGCCGAATCGGGCCGGCACTTATGCGTCGTGGCCTTTCTCGTGGGCTCATAGTTTGGGTCAAATAGGTGCGGCCCAGGAAATTCTGTCCATGTTATCGGGCAGTGTTTGGTTTTTTCGATCTTAACTGATGTTTTAGTCCCCCGGCAAGGGTGACCGCACGCAAGAAAAAAAACTAATTGATGTTTTAGTAATGTTTTTTATGTAGTTTTTTTTTGCGAATATGTTTTTGATGTAGCTAGATTTCACGCAACGAACAAATCGATTCGGCTCGCAAGTGTCCCGGTCCATCGATTTTCATGTTGCAGGTCTGGAGAGTGGACTATCTAGAGAAGCTCTCCCGCTTGCTGTTCGCGCGAGCCACAAAATACCGTTGCCTATATTTGAACGTCTTTCCCGTTACTCATGCTTCTCCGTACCCAAACAAGCACACGACCACCATAGAACACAATTAGAAAAGCTTGCAACCAACAAGGCCGAGCATGCAACGAGGTCCCTCCTCCTCGAGCTTATAGGAGCGAGCCCCGGAACACAACTCGGTGCGGGGCAGCCGGGGGCATCCTCGATAGACTCTCTCTCTCCGACGACAACACAATGGGGCCTCTCCTCCGCGCCGCCATCCTCTCCGCCACATTGCTCCTCTCCCTCGTCGTCTCCGGCGAGGCGCACGGCATCGGCGACTTCCTCAACATCTTCCGTCCCCGCAACGAGCACGACTACTTCCACAATGCGAACCAGGTGCAGCAGGAGGAGGAGAACGTGAGGCCACGCGCCAGCGACCAGCAGAACCTCATCACCGCGCCGGTGAGCCGGAGCGGCCTCATGAAGGTTCCCGCCCGGTCGGCTCCCACGGCCGCGGCCAAGGACACGGTCGTGCTCCCCGTCGACAACGCGGCAGGGTTCCCCGGCGCGTGGTCCACCGTCACCGAGAACGCCGGCGTGTCCGCCATGCACATGGTGATCATGCGCAACGATAAGGCCGTCATGTTCGACACCGTCACCACGGGCCCGTCCCTGCTGAGGCTGCCCAAGGGCAACTGCCGCCTCGATCTCCGGAGCAAGGAGCCTGGAGCACAGGACTGCGCCGCGCACGCCGTCGAGTTCGATTACGCCACCGGTGGGGTCAGGGCCCTCAAGGTCCGTGCTTATGCCTAGCTAGCCATTCTTGGTTCGCATTGCCTCGATCGAGTGGACAATGTCGTCACGACTCACGGGCCGCCACGACAACTGCAGATCTTGACGGACGTGTGGTGCTCGTCGGGCGCGCTCGACGCGGACGGCAACCTAGTACAGACCGGCGGCTACTTCGAAGGCGAGAAGGTGGTTCGGTACCTGAGCCCGTGCGCCAACTGCGACTGGAGAGAGTACCCGGCGAGCTTGGCTGAAGGGAGATGGTGATGCACATCCACATTGCAAGCTACTCTAATAAGCATCAAATTATCAGGATTACTTACACGGCCACAACATGTGCCTTTGATACGTGCACACGAGCAGGTACGGGACGCAGCAGGCGCTCCCAGACGGGCGCTCGATCGTGCTCGGTGGCCGTCGCGCGTTCAGCTACGAGTTCGTCCCGGCGGAGGGTCAGAAGAACGCGCAAGCCACTAACCTCCAGATCCTCCGCGACACCACCGACGACGTGGAGAACAACCTGTACCCGTTCGTCCACCTCCTCACCGACGGCACCCTCTTCATCTTCGCCAACGACCGCTCCATCGTGTTCAACTACCAGACCGGGCAGGTCGTTCGCGAGCTCCCCGTCCTCCCAGGAGGTGGCAGAAACTACCCGGCCTCCGGCATGTCGGCGCTCCTCCCCATCGACCTCCGCCGCGGCGCCGACGCGGTGAGCCCCGAGGTGATCGTCTGCGGCGGGACGCCCAAGAACGCCTTCAGGCTCGGCGAGGCCAACCAGTTCAACCCCGCGCTGCGCGACTGCGCACGCATCAACCCGCTCAAGCCCGACGCCCGGTGGGCGATCGACCAGATGCCGGTGAGCCGCACCATGGGCGACCTCCTCATCCTCCCCTCCGGCGACCTCCTCATGCTCAACGGCGCGGCGAGGGGTTGCTCGGGATGGGGGTTCGCCAGGCAGCCCGTGCTCACCCCTCTCCTCTACTCGCCGCGGCAGCCGCGTGGGTCGCGGTTCCGTGCGCTCGCCGCGACGGCCATCGCGAGGATGTACCACGCGACCAGCGCGGTGCTCCCGGACGCCACGGTGCTCGTCGCCGGGAGCAACACCAACTCGGCGTACAACTTCACGGGCGTCGACTTCCCCACGGAGGTGCGCGTCGAGCGGTTCACGCCGCCGTACCTCTCGCCGGAGCGCGCGGCGAACCGGCCGGCGATCGAGGCGGGGACCGTCCCGGGAGGCGGGATGGCGTACGGGTCCAGGTTCACGTTCCAGTTCTCGACGCCCGCGCAGGCCGTGGCGGAGGCGGACATCAAGGTGACCATGTACGCGCCGCCGTTCACGACGCACGGATACTCCATGAACCAGAGGCTGGTGGTGCTGTCCGTCGCGGACTTCGACGCACACGGGAATAGGTACACGATCACGGTCGACGCGCCGGGGAAGCCGGAGATCGCGCCGCCGGGGTACTACCTGCTCTACGTCATGGCCAAAGGGGTGCCGAGCAAGGCCGCTTGGATGAAGGTGCACAAGTGACAAGGCGACGACTCGGAGATGCATGTATGTTTGAACATTCGCGTTTTGACGTGTCCCAGGGAGTAGCCGCGCGCACGACCGCATAGTAGGATGATGGCATTAGGGGCAAGGCATGGCTCTGGCCCTGTGAACTGATTTTGGTACTCTTGTATTTTTTGCATAACATGGTAAGGTCCTCCCTATTGTTTGGGAGCAGAATATATGTTTATAGTACTAGCATATTTATCGGGTCAAGTTTATCCAAGTGTGGCAACGTCCACTTATTGGTAGCGGTAGTCAGTCTACATGGATGGAGACAGTAAAAATGTATCTGCTGCTGGTATACATTATACGATCACACTTTCCTTTTTGTATGGATTAGCAAAAATCTGTTGCTGCACAGCCCAGCTACTCGGTTGCAAGTTAACAATTTAAACGGCCCAGCACAATAGCAACGCTAGAATTTTGTGCAGTTAGAATCTTCTTAATGAAAAATGTGTTGTTATGGCGTCTTTTTTTTTTTTGACACAGTAAGAAGACATAGCTGCAACATCTATATCATTGCTGCTGCTGCAGTAGCAGGCAATTCTGAGCAAGCACTGTATTTTGTGGTTAAGGGTGTGTTTAGATTGGGGAAAGATTCCCCGAAAATACACTGTTCACCAAAAAAACACTGTAGATAAATAGTGTTCTATGAGTGGAAGAGGTGGGATGAATAGAGAAAAGTTGGATGAATAGTGGTTTTTTGAGAAATCTTTTTGAATCTAAACGCACCCTAAATGTTGAGCTTGATAGTTGATAGATATATTGATTGCATATTTGGGATTTGCCCATGGTCTTGTTTGTTTTTATCTTTCAGACCAAAGGTCCTCTAGCCTAGCTGGCTAGGACCGAATAGTTTAATCGTCCAGTATACATAGGTTCTGTAATAAAAAACAACAACTTATGAGTGGACTAAAAGCCCATCCCTCCTGCACGCTCTCCTCCCTCTCCACAACACATTCCCCTCTCTTGGATCTCCTCCATATCAGCAGCAAGCAAGGGGGGAGGGGAAAAACGGATTGAGGGGAAGGAGATGATCAAGATGAGGTGCCTCTTCGGGGTGGATTTGCTCTTCCCCATCCTAATCCCGCTGCCCTCGGGTTAGGGAACAACCAAGGTGAGACGAATCCATTTCATCCTCTACAAATTGATGCTTTTAGGTGATTCATGGTCAGGGGATTAGTGGATTTCAGGAGGCAAACAAGGATTAAGATGGATTTGAGTGCTGTTGTCCCGTAGCTCGGGCAGCGCTGCTGTTCGTGGGGTTTTTGGCGACCCAAATGATTTTTCCTCTAAATGTGGACAATAGGAAAGTTGTAGGAGATTGAGAGACGCAGCTGCTGTCCAATTTTCGTTATTTGTGGTGGAGTATATCTTCATTTATTATTTTTCTTTGATGAGCAGTTTCTGAATGTTCAGATTTGACAGTAGAAGGTTACACATATGTTTAGGTGACCTTAAAGGTGGAATTATAGGAAACTGAAAATAGAAAAGTTTTATATTGATCAATGGTGTACACGATGTCGTAATTTCAGAAAGCGTTTGGAGATAAGATTTTTTTTGTGATGCTGCCCGAAATGTTGACAAATTATGTTCTCTGCAGTCGGGTACATTTTGGCCCCTCTTAACATCAAGATAAAAATAGGATTCCTGAAGGAAAGTTTTACTCCTCCCTCTTAGCTTTCCAAAGAATATTTGTTTGCTGCCATAGGGTTTATAGATTAAAAGATACGAAAAAGTAAAGCAGCCTTGCTGCAGTTAGCCTAGCCCTTTGCTCTTTGTTGTTGCTTGTTGGAGGAGTTGGCTATAAGGGTGTTTTTCCTATTGTGTGTATATGATTATTTGAGTGTTGATTATTTGAGTGTTGATTCTAATCTTATTATGCCAAAGCAGGTGGTAACACTTCGGAACGTGCCTAGGGTGGTTGTCTCCTTCGTTTGGAGGCAAGTAACGTAGCGGTGGTTGCTACAAGATTTAGTTTGCTATTTATTCTACCTCCACCTTAAAATTTCAAAACAATGACTTGCTAAATATGATCTATTCCAATATGGGTTTATGAGCATGTTAATATTGTTATTACACATGCCTTGTTCTTTAATTAATTTACAACTTGGTAATAGCTCTTGTTGGACTATCTAGTATGAGGCTTATGAGGAGAGACTTTCTGGTATACGTGGTGTATACTCTCTCTGTACAATCTTATTGGCATTGCATTTCATTGCATCATAATGCATTGCATATGGAGTTATGTCGCCGCGACCGTACCGGTACAACATCATTTATTGGGCATAACGATGCGGCTTCATACTTTGTTGAGTATGAAGGTAGGAGACATGGCATTGCATTGCACTTGCATATTTTATTTGGTGCTCTCGGTTTTTTAGGGATTTCACTTGGAAATTGTGGTGAGAAGTGAATCTTCTCCAAGGTTTGGCGATAATTTAGTTTTATTTATGTATAAGGGTGATGGCGATCATATTATTATTTCTCTTGGAGGATCTTTGCTTGCTTATAACCGTTAAACCATTGTCTAATGAACTTGTAGTGTAAATAACTTGTTAAAGCTAGTTACTTGCTGAGATTTTATATCTCACCACTCTTTTTATCATCTCATGTACTTGTTGGATTGATGCTTTGCTAGAAGGGGTTAGGAAGTAGCAGCACGTCACACTTTTCTCCAAAATCTAATCTCTAGTGTTGTGCTGTAATAATTAAGTCCTTATCTATGAGAGTTTTTTTAATGTTGGCTAATATTTGTGAAAATTTGCCTATGGCTGTGTGGATCTCATACCAGGATCGTTTCACTTATGCTAGTGTGCTTTATCTGTTTACATATCTTCTATTTGTTGCTTCCGCGATGCTCCTGTTTTAGGGGAGACGCTGTCAAAATCTCAACTCAGGGTCTGATGTAGTTTAGTAGCATTCTAGGGTGGTGGCATCTATTGGCGCTCCTTAGCGACATACTTTTGGTGCCATTTAGGTGGAGGTTTTGGACTAAATCATATACCGCCACTTGGCACGTGAAATAACCCCATGTTCGCATATGCACGTATTTTTAGAGGATGTTGGTTTATGAAGGTTTTTGAGCTATAAATGCGTATATTTGGATGAAGAACGAGATCGTGACCGACCACCAAGGATTTGCACGGGCAAAGGCTTGAAGAATACACTCGGATGAGTTCGAGATCGAAGGAAATCCAGCAGACATATCAAAGATCCAATCATATCCCGAGGCAAACGACGTCAAAAGGCCCACATATGTGAAGGACATAAACTCCAGGAAGGACAAGGACTCTACACGCGAACGAGGAGGCCGAGATGGGCCAAAAAGTGGGTAGTCCGGACGGCCCAATAGGCCCCTAGCTGGCCGGTCTGGCCCGTTTTTACGCCGCCTCGACCTCCCCTTCGAGCTAGGGTTCCCTCAGACTATTTAAAGCTTATGTCTTATAGAAACCGTACATGAGTTTGACTAGAGAGCCGCCGAATCGAGGGACTCACACCGGAGGAAGCCGACGGCCGTCGTAATCGATATTGCCTAGGAGATGGCTTAGGCACCCTAGCCGCCATGGTTGGACCTGCGTGGTGACGCCATGGTGGGATACCAGAGTTGTGCCTAGATGTATCAAGGAACATGTACGTTGAATGGTGAATCAATCTAATCTTTCCTCAGTTACTTTGATCTTCTAAGATGCATGTTTTATCTTATATGTCTAGCTAGCTTTTGATTAGATATAATCGTGTTGATTAGTCTATAAGTTTAGCTAGCGTATGCTCTTAGTAAGATTAGATCTAATCGTGAGGATTAGTCTAAGGCTTGCGGAGACATCTTAGTGGTGCGCGAGAAGCCGGTCATTGGAATCCCTCGTGTAGTGACAGTATACGGGAGGAGTAGCGCCGGCGGAACGTGTATTGTGGAATCATGTCCCCTTGTAGGTTCTCTTTGTTTGATGATTGGCTACCTCTAGTGCTGTGTGACGAGTGTGGGAGGGAAAGGCATCGGCTTATGGAACTTTGTGGGATTATGTCCACTTATCAGAGTACGAGATAGGTTAGGTTATCACTTAGGCCAGAATTGCAATGAAGGAGACAGTGGGCTCATGCTACCAAAGGTCGTGTTATCTCGAGGAGGTTGGTTGTGATAATTCACAATGTGTTCACATTAAACGCCTTACACATACATGTTCAACCATATATGAAATATGTGTTTCACGCTAGTATTAGATCCGTTAAGCTAGATAGAAGACCCTAGTAAGTTTGTTGTCGATTCACGGATTGATAAACCTTGAGGGATACTCTAAGGGAAAAGCTACAACTGACCCATGCACTTGTGTTACATAATTGACGCGGCTAAGCGCCGTCAACAACATCCTGGGATGTTACAGGTTAAATTATTTGCGAAAGTGGATTTATGAGATTGGCTTTAAAAAATTACTCTCACCGAAATAGTAGAGGTTTAGTGTTAGGGGATTATCGGGGCGGTGTCCTGAATGGGGATTCAGGGCGTGGTCAAGGGGGGCAATTGCCCCATGGGGAATATGTGGGGATCTAAAATTGGAAAAAAATACATTTGGCCCATCCATTGATAGCCCATCATAGCCCAACAAAGAAAATCAGACCACTCAATGTGAACCCTATCTAGTCTCTAGCCCATCCCATTCTCCTCTCCACTTCCCCTGCCGTCGTCGCTCAAGAACATCAGCCCGTGCATGTTGCTTCACTTATGGCCACTGCCGTACTCCACTCATCCCGCCACCGCCGTGCGTTCCCCGTTTGTTGTCCGTGACTGCTCCGACCTCCGAGCCATGGCTCCAATTTTTGTCCGGTCCTCTTTAATCTACCACCTCACCATCATCATGACGTCGTCCTTGTTCAATCACCTGTCGCTGGCTCACCATCCCCTTCGACGCTTCGATCTTCCTCGATTTGTCGCCCCTTCTTCGGCAGCAAGCCCCTACGAGGTTCCTCGATTTGTCGCCCCTGCTTCGGCAGTAGACCCCCGCGGGCCTCCACCAGGGACGATGAAGGATCCCTCCCTAGGCTTAATGGGGCCGGGGTGGGGATGAGGTTCGAGGAACAGGACGGGGACGGGGTTGCCTCCTCGGTCCCGCTCTGCCCTGTTGCCACTTGCCACTCTGAGTTTGGGGGTTTTCTACATCTGGAGGGCTCCTTATCCTACTGGGTGTTAGTTTTTTTTAGGTTTTAGCTTGCAGATTGTCGACCGACATGGTAGATTATACGGTCCAACAATTTGCTTTCACCCAACTTGCATGTTGTAACAGCCTTTAAGCTGCAGTCCACAATCTGCAAGCTAAAGCAAACATACCGATATGATTGTAGATTGCTTAGTCTCAAGCTCTTAATGATGACTAGACCTAGAGTAATCAACTGCTCCTTTGGGGAAAAGACTAATAAAGGATGAGAAATTTAACTCTTCTAAAACATAAGAAATAGTAGAAAGAACGGCACAACTTTTGGCATACGCTCCAAAAGACATACATTCTCCATGTCGAGAAGCAAAACAAAGAAAAGCACTTCCATGTCCGATACACATCAAAGAGCCATCGTTGCACGTTCAGAACACTCCCTCCTATCGGCCGCCTGGAGCACCCTGACAACTTCACCCAGCACGGCCGCTGGCTTGTAGGCGCCCTTCATGCCCACTAGCTGAGCCAACGCATCGATCTTCATCGCAAAGCTTTCTTGGAAGAAAACCGCATCGAAGCTATCCGCTTCGTCCTCGGACTCCTCGGCGACCTGAATACCCGACGTGCCCGCGTCCGACACGGTGTCGGGATCGCTGATCTGAACATGGCGATCGCAGCTGTTCATCGCCGTGCTAGCTTGTCGGACCAGCCGGTGAGCGGCGGCGACGTCGACGTCGGCTCGAGAAAGCCGTGCTCGGTGAAGCGCCTCCAAGCCCAGAGCCTGGCCGTGGAACGGAACGCCGACGTGCTCCATGGCTGGAACGGGGCCGAAGCATCGGAGGCCTGTGCCGGCCGAGAGGTCGAAGACGACGTACTGAGGCAACTGCACGGCAGACTCCATTTCTGCTGCTCCGTTCGGCTCGACGGACTCTGTGGAAGGCAGCTGATCTGTCAGCTTACTGTTACTGAGTTCTAGACTTCTACTAGCAGCATACTACAAGAAGAGGGCAAAATCATGGGGGAGGAAATACTAATCGATAGGGTAACTGATGATTAGTACCTGTCTATGAACGTCTAGTACTCTTTGTTTGTGTGGGTGCAGAGCTGCAATGCTTCGTTCCTCTCTGTCTATGCGAAGCTAAGAGGCACCTACATATAAATAGAGCTAGCACCGAGCCGGCGATGATTTGACCTGCTCCTAAACAAACATTTGCGGTGGCGGCATTAGAAAAAATCGCTGTTCGATCGGCGTGGCAACATCATACTAGTCCTACAACGCTGAGTTTAAGGTTCGGTGGTAAAAGCGCTTTTGGATGGACCGGTAAAGGTGTCAGGATGCTACTGCTCGTAGCTTCCGGCAAACATGCTCCCCGTCGTGGGGCTTTCTGCTCGCGCTCGATCAGGAGTACTACTCCCAGGAGCACGAAAACTATAGTAGGGCCATACCGCAAATGCCCAGACAAACAATCTTGTCGAAAGGGTGTTGCGGCACTCTTTAGTCGGCAACGAAAGCGTTCGGCGCTGTGTTTGATACTATACTATTTGGTTTTCGCCTAACCGACAAGGCCAAACCGACACACGTGCGTTTCGTTGGTGAAGAGCAGGAACTCGATCGAATGCTGTCCTGTGTCAACGTACACAACGCAGCAGCATCTGGTACTACGGTACCACTACCATCCTGAGTTCCTGACACGCTGAGTTCGAGATTTGTTCCGAGTCTGAGCGAGCCTCTTGGGCAAGTTCCGATGTGGTCGAAAGGAAAGCTTTCTTTTGCTCATCGCAGATGGCAATCCAACACAAGTCACCTGTGTAGTGTAGTGATGATGATTAGTGGAAGGCGTGCATGGGGCCGGACGGCGAAAAGCAGAGCGCGACTACGTGTTTGCCAAAGCTCTTGCTGGACGTCGGCCGCGCGCACGGCCCGGAATTCGGGGTCGCGCGTGCACACGACCGCGGCGTAGTGCGCGCGTGCGCGCACAAGGGCGCGGGGGGGAAAAATTACCACGCGATCTCGTGGCCTCGGGCCGGGTGGCCAGGACTCAAGGGCTGGGGATTTCGACCAAGCCGGCCGGAGCCGAAGCTGGAGCCACTCTTGCCGAGCTGACCGATCTCTTCGAGCAAGAGAAAGCTGAAAGCTCGACGCAAACTGTGTGTGCTGTTCTATCACTATGACTTTGCATTTGCGTGTGAGGTGTACACTGTACAATATACTATCACGCCACATTGTCCCTCTCTAAGGGCTTCTCTAGTGGCCGGATCATGAGCCGACGTGGAGTCTATGAATCGATTCACTACCACTACAATGATCCGATTTATCTAGGAGAGAAGGAATCAATTCATGGTTTTGATCCGATTCATTCAGGAGAGAGCGAGAATGAGAGGAGAGTTGAGCAAAAAGAGAAGAAAATTGATTCTTTTTCTTTTTAGTGGGTCCATTGATATTGACTTGAACTAGAGAGAGAATTTTGCTGATGATGTGGAGTGATGAATCAGTTCACCACTAAAGATGCCCTAAAAGAGCTTAATGTGGCCTTTGTTTGTACTACCAAACTAAAAGAAAGCCGATGATTCTGTAGAAGAAGACAACACATATACAAGCAGGCCTGAAACATTGGCATTCATTCTGATGAGACATACAACGGACATACGTCGAGGTGGAGAGAAAACACTCTTTGTACAAAGCCAATTTAGAACACATGATTATCAAAGCGCAAAACGCTGCCGGAGCTATGCCGTTTGGCGTACAAGACATCTGAAATCAGTAAACCAAATCAAATGTGGCGTCTTTATGCACGTAGCCACATACCATGCAAATGGTCATCTCGGGACAGTCTCAACCCAATGAATAGAATTGTCCGTAAACTTCCAAATTATATTTTTGTGTATAGTGGCGGAGGGAGGATTTATTCTTCTTCCTCCCTTTCCACTATTTTTCCTCCTTTAGTTTATCTTTTTCTTAATTTCTTATTTTCACATTCCTCCCTCTAATGGAGATGCTGGGGGGTTAGAGCCCCCGCCCCTATACCTGCATTGTCTGTGTTCATAAACTAACTGGCAGCTGATATGACCACTTCTCTTTGTTTAGGGCTCATCGAGCATCGCCCTGTTCGGCTGGCTGCTGGCCCCATCTCGTGGGCTCGTGGCAATCCGTCGCGGAAACCTACAATACATGTCAAATGCATACTGTCATGACATGGTTGTTGTTCAAAACACTTAAGCGCCCTGAAGTATTGCCGTTGCGTTGTTCAGGTGGTTTAGATTTTATTTTTTTGAGATATTCAGGTGGTTTAGATACACCTGCAATTTGACGAGGAAAACATTTTTTTTTTCTTTTGGACAAGGTAAAGTCCAGAGGAATATGCCATCACGGTGGCCCAGTTCACGCTTTCTTTTCTTCTTCCAGCCAGCACTTAACACTGGGCCGACGAGAGGTAAGAAGTCTAGAGGAATATCCCCATCACAGTGGCCCAGTTCACGCTTTCTTTTCTTCTTTTCGATAGGAAGAAATCTAGCCCGCACTCACTGGGCCGCAAAATAGTAGCAATAGTATGGGCTGGGCCCATTCTAATGCATAAAGGCTGCGTAATTCATCCTCTATAAAAAAAAGGTCTGCAATTAATTCCATATGGAGATCCTCTCCTTTCTCAAAAAAAAAAAAAAAAGAATATGGAGATCCTCTCGAAAAGAACAGCATTTCAGGTAGATGGCATCGAATGATCAACTTTTTTCTTTGGTGGTGCTTGCATCCCCTGAGTAGCAGTGGTGCTCGGTAACGAGGGGATCGATCCATCCGTTCCACTCCTCGCCTGGGCGAAGGGTTGGTTCACCTAATGCTTAAGCCACGCCAGTCGCCGCACCTAAATCTCCTCCGTGCACCTGTTCCAGTCAAAGCGGCCTTCTTGAGACAGCGTGGAATCAGTGAGCTACCACGGCACCACCAACTGTTCCTCCCCTCTCGATACGATCCACGCCACGCCATCTTCTCCCACTCTTCTGCAAACCCCCGGCCGTCGTGCCGCAAGTGCGCGCGTCTGGTTCACTAATCTTGACTGAATTTTGCTCTCCCGTGTGTAGCTTTGGATCCTTCCGGCGGCAGGGAAAGTCGGCCGAGTTAATTATGTGTTGACTCGGGATAATCTAATTGCACGGTATGCGTCCAGGATTATGTTAAAGTTTTCTTTTTCATGGGATACCCTGGAGGTGCTAATGTGCTATGCCTTAGCACTCTAACAGTGTACAGTATCAGAGTATCAGGCATTAGGTTTGGTGCGTCCACCATCTTTCAGCCCTGCAAACCCGCGACACGATCTTTCTTCCTCGTGTGTCATACGGGCTGCTCTAGCACTTTCCTCTGGGACTGTGACCATGGATGGGCATGGCCTCTGAATATGTTACTCTTTAGCTACTAGCTCCTGTTTACAGAACATACTATGATTGCAACTCGTGTAATTTTTCATCACGGCCACGAGTGCGTATCCCGGGCGTATGTACGGCTTGACACGCTGCCGTCTCTCCGAGGCACGAATCAAAACGAACACGCGGCGAACAGCGACAGATTTCTCCCCTCTGGTACTTTCTCCCTTTTTTTTTTGTTCCCTATAAAAAAAAAGTTCTGATTCAAGACACACAGAGCCGTTGCCTTGAACATTTTTCCCTCCAATAAGCAACCAACCCGAACTACTCCTACACTCGCATAACGCTTCTGGTGAGAAAAAAGGGGGGCGCACGAACTCCCTCCCCCTCAGATGCCAAACCCAACACAACCATCACGCAAACATGCGATAAAATAAGCACCTGAGTCCAGCCACTTTATATGCACGGTCGCCGCTACTACTGCTACCCCCATGATCTCCTGCTCCTGCATCGGTGATCGGTACACACGCTCTCGTGTCTCGCTAATCCACTTCCGTCTTTGTGAAACTGCGAGCGACCCCCTTCAGTTACCAAAGAGCAACAAGGCAAGGGCGCCTGTGCAGATCGAGGGCGAAGGAGAAGATGCAGGAGGCGTCGGCGTCGTCGCCTCTCCCAGCGCTCAGCAATGGCTACCAGCCGCTCCCGTCGATGTACCTGGGGTTCCTGGCCATATGGGCGGCCTCAGGCTTCTCCTGGGCATTCAGCTCCTGGAGGAACCGCCATTTCCAGGTACTGTCAGAGGCTGTATCCCTGAATTTTCTCCATTCGGTTTCTCTCTTCGTTTGGTCAGGTTCCTTTCAGTTTCAGCGATTTGATTGTTTCGCTCTCGCTGCTTATAGCATCCGGTGGAATGAAGTAGCTTGGTTAACGTGTTGTCCCTTGTTTTGTTGTGGTTTCTACAAGTTTTCCTGAATTTTTTGGTATGTTCTAAACTCTGAAGAACATATGGAAACCTGACGAAGAGGAATTGGGAACTTGCAATAAATTGTCAGAGGGTCATAATGTGGTGCTGATTTTAGTGTTTTGTTTGCTTCGTGCAGGCGAACAACCTACAGTGGATCCTGGCCATGGTTCCATTGATTAAAGCGCTCCAAATGGCACTCTCGTTCTTGTTCTGGTGAGCACCCTGATGCCTTTCAGTTTGTTCAGCCTGAGCCATCTCTGTCCCTTACCTGCTGGACGGGATAGATTGCCCGGATCCTTTTTGTGAAAATCTTAGCAAAGTGATGAACTGGGGCGCTGCGCAGGTACTCGTGCGTGCACCTCCAGACATGCTCGCTGTGGATGTCGTTCGGCGCGTACGTGACGGGTATCCTCTTCCAGACGGCGTCCTTCGTCTCCTTCATGCTCATCTCCCACGGCTACTGCATCATGTGCGAGCGCCTGTCCATCCGAGAGAGGCGAACCACGGCCGTTCTGGGTTGCCTGCTGTACCTGAGCCTCATCGGGTACAAGGCCGCAGTCCCTTATTTCACAGTGAGGCCTCGCTGGACCTGAATCAAAATTTGAAATTTCAGTGGAGGATACTATCTTCTGCTGCAGTATTGCAACATTTTTTTTCCTGAACTTGTGTACAGGAATACTGGGCCGTCTGTGTTCTGAGATTTTTCCTGTGACTTGAAACAGGTCTTTCTGCTGATCAACTACTTCGCGTCATTTTATATCATATTCCGACGCACATCCCAGAATCTGATGGTTCTGCAGGAGCAGCTCAGCTTCGTAGAGGAAGAGGAAATCCATTCATTGCACGGCACTCTGAACACAAAGTACACAATGTTCAAGTATGCGGTTCTTCCCACCTGTTTAACTTTTGATTCCTGATGCAAAACTCCTAAAACTGCTATATGCTTAAACTCCTGCCCCTGTTTTTCTTCAGGAGATTTCAGGGCACGATGCAGGTGGCCGCAGTGGCATTCATCATGGTATGTGTGAGAGTTAGCACACAGCACTTTCTTGTGGTATGGTGAGTTTGGTTTGGCAGTGCCTCTGACAGTGTGATTTCAGGTGTACATGAGGGCTGACGACACACCGGAAAACTACTGGTTTCGCGTGTTAGTGCGTGAATGGGTGCAGTTCTGCATCTTCATGTACATTGGGTCGGTCAAAAATCATGGGCTGACAGTGAACAAAACACCCTACTAAATTCAAAAGGGAAGTAAATTCAGTTTGGTTCTCATCATCCATTTCTTTTTCAGGTGGAATTTCCGAATCCCTGAAGCATCGCTTCATCTGCCGGTCATACCCCTTGTGACATCAGCATGGGAGATCACCATGCCTCCTATTTACAGTGTGGTAAGTTTCATCGATAGCTCTCACACGGCCCGTTCTGCAGACAAGAATGAAATATCTCATAGCATTGTTCTGGCGAAACAGGAGATGGACGCAGCTGATTTCAAAGGCCTCGTCTCAGACCAATGGCATGTCGGAGTGGTAGGAACAAGTGACCTCGCAAAAAATTATGTATACTGTTGCAGTATGTGTTTACAATGCTGGGATCACTGCATGTCAATCTGACGCCTTGCAATGTTGCAGAGGACTGGTTCAGGTTGTTCTGCGCAGCCTCTGTTGGTGCTGGTTCAGAACCCTAGCCCAACGGCTTCTCCTTCCGGTAGAACCCCCAAGTTTCAGTTGGACAGGGACAACCAAGTGTAGATCTGAAACCGAGACGCATAAGACCACGTCGACCAATTAACAGAATACAAAGCTGACACGAAACAGTTGAGCTCGAAACATGAATACTTGATAGTATTTCTTGGGAAAGAGTTGGCAATTTCCATGGACCAAGAGATTCACACCTCGAACAATGGACCTCCTTTTGTCATCTTAGAGTTTCTTTTTTTTTTCTTTTCCGGTTCGAAATACAGGAAAATGTACATAAACAGAATTGGAAAGCATATAGTTTAGGCTGGTTCAGAACTCAAAAGCAAGATGATGAGCCAGAGTAAATTATGCATGACAGATCGACAGGAAGGAGGATGTTACTGGAAATTACGGCTGTAATATGTTTCTAGTTTGTCAATACGAAACTAGAGACTGAAAAATGTGTCTGCAAATGAATGAAAGTTGTTTTCCTGCTGCAATGCCAAAATCAATTAGAACTATAGATGGTCTATTTTCAGCACTCGTTTACTTGTTATTTTCTGTTATGTTTTAATCACCAATGTAACCACATGTTTGAAGATATAGACGTCGTACGCGGCACGCCTAATTCCTTTCTGCAAGCCGCAGCGGCGAATCCAGAGTTGAAAGTTAGGGTGGTCCAAACAAGTAATAGTTTCTTTTAACTACAGTAATTTTTTTTATCAAGAAAGATAAAAATCTTCATTTTTCTTCATGTTCAACTATTTTCCATTGTAAGTCTTCATTTTTGTTTATGTGTTGGCCTTTTCTTTTGAAATGCTCCAGCGTTGGCTTGTCTGTGACAGTAAAATGAAGGGGTGTAGGTTTATGGGCCACTGGCAAGCCGCAACAAGTGAAAGTATAGGCACTACAAAATAAATACTCCTTCAAATAAAGTACACCTTCTATTTTTTATGACATGGTACATTCTCACCTTTAATTTTTTTGTTTCTACATTAATTGTTTATAAATTCCAAAATAACTTTGATATTACAATAGCATTTTAAGCAAATCTACACATAGGTATTTCTGCATTAAATATTTTAAATTTTATTTTCTTTGAAAGTAAGGAGACCAATGTCGGGACACCTCTAAAATAGAACCAAAATAAAGCTCCCTCCTACCTATCTGGCTCAACATGTGCCACCTCATCTGCGTTGCGGTGGCAATACAAAACACTAGAAGTGGGGTGGGGGGGGGTGATGTTATGCTATATACGATGTATTCATGTACGCTGGAGGGCCAAGTAATTTTGCCCTTTGCTGGAAGCAATATTTCATTATACATAACCAAGTTTAGAGAAACAAAATAGTTATTCAAGGAATCACCACAACAGAGACACACCAATCCTCTTTCCCGAAAACTACATCATTTTGATGATGCCACACATTAATTAGTTTTACTCGTAAACCTTTTCTAACACCATTGAAGAGCACTAGGATCCAATTAGGTCCCGTGTAATTAAAGTAGAAAACATTGGGGAGGTCCCCTGAAAATCAGTAGGGCTTGTCTTAAAGCCACAACCTTTGTGTTGTGCATCGGACCATGGCATGGTGTGCGGTTGAGGTTCCATTCCACAAAATAGATCATATTGCATAAGTAATAAGGCGGTGTCTTTGCTAGTTGGTTTGAACAGAAAAGCCATTGAGCTCTAGTTTCCATATAAATTTCCTATCTATAGAGTTACCGCTACCACATGTTCTTACCTGTATTGCAAGTTTGTATGGTCTTCTGATCATAATGATAAACATACCATTTTCCTCAAAGTTGCATGCAAGTATCTCATGGCCGTCACCTTCTGGGATCCTGATGTTGAGGATTTTTTTAGCTTCATGATGAAACAAACTGTCTGATGAGATTTTGCAGACCAGCCACTCTTCAACCTTTTCGTGGGCTAGAGATTTTTAGGGAGTCCAATCGGGGTACCTAGTTATCTCTCCGAGCACCAACAAAATAGTATCATGACAATGCAATTTTCCATAGGAGGCTTGCTTTACTACACTACGTTCCTCATTTATAAAGCTAAGATTTATTGGGATATGCAACTTATGTGCCAGCGAATATGGACGGCTCTGATCCTTTCAATTTGTGACCATCGGATAGGAAACCATACGTCGGCTGCAGCTTGTGTGTCCCTTCACCCGTGTCTTCATCCGTGTCTCCGAGACAATTAACGTGAAATAAATTATTCAAATTAAATTTTGATCACATCATTGTGTTTGTTATAATAAGATCTTCAAAACTAAACCACACTTGACCATGTTTGGATTGTATATATATTTTTAGAATATTTTTGTAATAAAATAATTTATTCAACCTAAAAAACATTTCAAAAACAAAATATAGTCCAAACTTGGTCAAGTTTGGTTTAGTTTTGAAGATCTTATTATAACAAACACAATGGTGTGATTAAATTTAATTTGAATAATTTATTTCACGTTAATTGTCTCGGAGACACATATGGGGATATGGGTTAGGAGACACAAGATGTAGTTGTCTGCTTCTATATATGGACCACCATCAACCCTTGCCTTCGTGTTCCTCATCCTGTTCCCATTGCCGCCGCCTCTGCTCCATTCCCCACCTTTGCCTCCTGTAACCTAGTGCCGATCTAGTCCGGTGGCAAGAACCAACTTCGCCACCACAACCTTCGTCACCACCTTGGCCTCGCCAGTCGCCACTGGATCGACTCATCATCCATGGCTTTGCCCCCTGTTGCCTCCAACGCGTCCAGATCCACTGCTCTTGACCACTGCCATTTCTAGATCCATCACCATCTCCGTCGCCACCAGATCCATCGCTCTCGACTACCACTTTCATCGCCGCCGGCTCATCTTCCATTTCTCCGGCACCCTGTTGCCTCGATTGCTGCCAAGGCAACTATCCCCAATCTCCGTTGTTTCCAGATCCACAACCACCGGCACGTCTTCCATGGCTTTAGTGCCCTCTGGCCCCATCACCACCAGATCCATGGCCCTTGGCCGCCGCCATTTCTTGACCTACCGCCCTTCGCTGTTTCCTGAACAGATCACTCCAACATGATGCCTTATTGTTGTCCCTATCCAATCGGCCGTCCCTTTGACGCCCATGGCTTGCTGTGCCTCTCTGGCTCTCTGCTTCATCGTTTCGCTCCTACGACCAACATGATTTACTGGTAAGGTCCAATGTCACCACCCCATCTCTGTTTCCACCTTAACCTTTCGTTTTTGTGATTCCTGACTCTAGCTTTTAAATCTGCCACCCTACCATCAAGTGTAACACCCTCAACCATTGCCACAACTAATCACTCTAACCATGATCCCTTATTGCATTATGGTTATTGCTAGATCCATGCAACCCTGGCCTGGGGGTGGGGGGGGGGGGGGGGGGCAACCCGCCCGATCCCCCAAAACCAAGGGGCCCCGTGCACGTATGTATGTTAGTATGTATATTTTGTCGTGTAGGCAAGCAATATATATAGTGCGCGCACTAAGAACCAAGTGATGCAAAACGAAACAGCCTGTGCCGCGTCTGTTAGTTTGGTTACCGCGATCCCCATACGCGCGTGTCCTCGTTTCTTGCTTCTTCTTTTTTGATGTGATTGCTACGGTGGTGAAGGAAGCAGCGCGTTGTGGCTCGTCGTGGTGGCGCTGGCGGCCGATCGCAATTCAGGGAATCATCACGCCTTCCTTCCCGTGGTATGCATCCGTCATGAATCAGTCTTACCAAATCACTATTGCCCATAGACCCATTGCTCGATTCCAGCAGAGAAGCACAGGACCGTCTGCAAAGCAACCAAGTAGGATCCGCGGGAGCTGAGGAGGTAGAAATTTTCAATTTTACATTATCCCTGATCCTCGTTGGCTCAAGTAATTAAACTAATAGGTATTTCATGTTTGATTCAATCCTGACGATCATATCTGTATTGCAGTTCATTGCGACATGCAAAAGTTTAATCATCTGTTAGTATTTTTTCTGTAAGTTGATTTGATAATTTTGTTTAAGGGCCCCGATTTATTATTTCGCCCTGTTAGTTAATACTCCATTAGATGGGAAATATAAACTATTTAGAATCCTTGTCGGTCATATAGCTCTAATCATCGGAAGATGAAAATTTATGTGGATTGAAAATGTGACATTTATTTTTTTATTCATCATGATAGTTATTTTTAAAAGCCGTGATGATTGTAGTTATATTATCATAGAATACGCTAGGCACAAAGTATACGGTGTTGATACGCTCAACAACTTATATTTTGAAATGAGTGTATTGATTTTATCTGCCTAATTTGACTTGTGTAGGATTGGATCCATATGCATTTGATTTATTTTCACACGTAAATTTGCAATAAGACCACTGAAATAAACCACATCAGTTTTCTTAAACCTTAGCAAAAACACTTGGCAACCTTTAAGAATGTGTAAATCTATATATCTAGTAGTAATCAATATGCCAAATCCTATAAAGCTGGCAATACTAATTATTGCTAGAGATAGTAAGGGTACAGATTATTACAATACATGTACCTCGCTAGCTACTATTAATTAAAATTGCCAACCTTTATGGATTTGTAAATCTACATCTCTGGTAGAAATCAATATACCAAATCCTACAAATAATGCTGACAATACTAATTGTTGCTAGAGATAGTAAGGATACAGATTTACAGCACATGTATATCCCTAGCAAGTAGTAATTAAAATGGCCGACCTTTAATGATTTGTAAATCTATATGCCTAGTCTGGTAGTAATCAATATGCCAAATCCTATAAAGCTGGCGATATTAATTATTGCCAGAGGGGGATACATATTTACCTCACTAGCAACTAGTAATTAAAATTGCCAACCTCTAATGATTTGCAAATATATATGAGTAGTTCACCATCTGTACTGGTAGTAATTAATATGCAAATTTTACATGGTCTTTTAAACATTTTACTTCACTAAGTAGTAATCAATATCACCAACTTCTGTTGGCAATATTATTTACTACTATGAAGTTTAAATGTTTGAAAGGCCATGCAGATAGTGAACTACTTAATTATATATATTTATAAAATCAGCAACATTGATTACTACTATCATAGATGTAAATTTACAAACATTACGATTACTAGATATATACAGATATTTATAAATTATCACGACCATGTTAATTAATACTACATTCAAGATTCTTGAACTTTGGCAAATCCATGTCATTATAGTTATACTAGATATATACAGATATTTACAGATTATCACGACCATGTTAATTAGTACTACATGCAAGATTCTTGAACTTTGGCAAATCCATAAGTCTACCAAAAAATCCCAGGGATATTAGAGAAACAGAAACAGCCGCAGTCCACCACACTCTACTGCCCACCACACTCTACTGCTGTGCCAACCATGCAAAAGCAAGGTGTACTCCACTGACCCACCCACATCCCCAGTACAAGCCAGAAGCCACAGCCACATCACCTTGCCAAACCCCTGACAGATCCACAAACGCCAATTTGGAGACCATTTTGACCCTTTCTTTCCTTGCCTGCTCTCTTCCCCCCACCCTTTTTGCTCTCCATCTGCGTAGTGTGGCCCACACCCACACCCTCACCCCCAAACCCCTCACGGTTCCACGCGCTCCGCTCGCATTGACGGAGCTCGCGCTTCCCGGCCATGGCGGAGGGCTCTTCCAAGTGAGTTCCTCTGAACCTGCCTGCATGCCGTTTTTGCGCCCTCGTCGCACGGTTTGGGCAAATTTTGAATTCGAAATTTCTCACCCATGGTTTTTTTTTGGTGGCTTGGTTTTGGTTTCGGACTCAGGAGTTACCCGGCCACCGGCGGGGATGACTGGAAATCGGTGCCCTACGACTCCGACCCTGACGTCATCGAGGTTTCGGCGGATGTGGCTGCCGGGTGGAGTTCTTCTGGCCGCCCAAAGCGAAAATTGACAGAGGTGAAGCAAAGAAACGGAAGCACGTCTCTCTTTGTCACTATTTATTTCGTTTGATTGTCTGCATTATGCTACTGTTCGTTGTTGTAGTGCTCGGTAGGGAAGTTCCAATGTGTGATTGTGGTGTGGTGATTAGTGAAAATTAGTGCCACGTTTTTTTTGGTCTTTGGTGGTGTAAAGGTCGTACAATGGTGATCGCCCTTTGATTTGTTGATGCCCGTGTGAGTTCGGCGACAAGGAAAGGATTTGAGTTGGCAATTGTTTAGTCTTGGGCTCCTTATTTTTTTATTTAACTTTTTGTTCGACTGTGATTCACTTTGTGCTGCACCCTGAAATGTGTTTTCTGAATCATACTTGGATGGGCGGTAGAAGCTGAAATTGTGCCTACCCTCTATTGATTGTCCGATTGGATGTTGTAGTCATAAGGATTTCATCGTGGTGATCTGTTGTGCTGTTAGTCTTTTCTAGGGGCGATCACTGGAAAACTGTGGTAGTCTAATTGATAACATCACCCCTAACTGGACAGGTGTAGTGCTACTAGAAAGGGGGAGTCTGTCTATGCATAGATTGTTGCTTTTTGTATAAGGGTTTAGCACGTTATTTTTGTAGTGCCGCCGTATGCGTGTGCCCGGCTAATGGCCCGCGTGTAACGCTCTTAAGCGTTTTTCTTCTTAATGAAAAGATACGCAACTCTTCTGCGTATTCTCGAAAAAAGTCTAACTGATAACATACATGTACCTATATACGTCAAGGGATTTCACCTTGCTATCAGATCAGAATATAGCTCAGCCTCATCAGAATCTAGGTTCATTTGCATATGCACCTCTCTTCATAAGCATGAACGATTTAGAATTATGTTTCTCATATTTTATTTTTTGAGGAATATTTACCATGCCTGCATGTTAGCAAGTACTTCATATATATCCTGTGTGGCTCTCTTTTGTTTGGGTGTGTGTTTTTGTAGTGCCGGTGCGTTGTGTTCTCTGTTCTCGAGTTGGGCCTTTTCCAAGCTCGTGTACCCTTTTTCTACCTTATTGAAATGACACGCAGCTCTCCAGCGTTGTTCGAGAAAAAAACAATTTTTTTCATAGCTAACATAGCATGTATCGGTCACCTGCAAGTCTGTCATTGGAATATTGGATATGGTGCACTGTGAGCACTGAGCATTGAGTTAATCTGTATATAGTGATTGATTTATGGAATATTTGGGGGTGCCTTATAATTTCGTTTGTTAAGATTTATTTAAAACTCATGTGATTCTCATGGCCTTATGCACTAGAGTTTGTGGGTTTTTTGTGTGACTCCTTTATAACAGACCGCAATTTGCAATGATTTCTTAAATAAGGTTTATTGTTTTTTACTACTTTTACTTTTTGGGTGGTTGATGGTAATATGTGACCATTAATTTCTTAAGAAAAGGAAACTTGTTCTTTTCAAGACTAATATAGTATGTTCGAATTTTTTTTTTTGAATATTTGGAAATGAGATAATTGGTAATGGTAACTTTGGTTCTGTTTTCTCCCTGGCTTATGCTTTTGTACAATAATTCTCATTAGCTAACTTTCGTTTTTCTAAATGCTCAAACATGTCGAACCTATTAAATGTGTTTCATATACAATCTATAGGTTGTTCCTTCTGAAATAATTGAACTTGATGCTGATGATGCTGATGATGATCCTGATGGAGTTATGATAAGTGGTGAGAAGATACAAAATCACAAGAATAAGCAAGCTGTTGTCGATATTGATTGGCCAGAGCAATCAAAGGTGAAGTATTATGTGGACCTGCTTTCTTTTTTATACCCCTCGTTATTATTGCACTAAGTTAATGAATGATTTTTCCTTTTCTGTTGGGCAACTTCAGAGTGGTATGTTTGCATATTTTGCTGGCTCAAGTGCTATTCCTGTCACGATGGTTGGCCAATCGGATGTCCTGGGAGGTTATCATAATAATGTTGCCAGCCCAAATGCTATTCCTGCCACAAATTTTTATCAGTTGGATATGCTTGCTCCATATTATTATGCTCAGTTTAATAGTTCACTGATGGAAAGTGGTATCAGCTTTAACTCTGATGCGAATAATTATATGAGCATTCAACCTGGCATGGAAACAGTCTTACATCAGGGGACTTCTTCTGAGATGCCACATCAGCCCAGTCAAACAAAGATTGTCAATAGTGAAGTTGATGAGAAGTACGAGACATTTAAAAAGTTTGATACAGTTAATGACAACCGCGATCATTTCTACTCATTACCAGGCAAGTACAAAGCTCATGCTGTTAAGAAGGTAGCTATTTAAACTAAAGACATGCTCTATCTTCACTTTATTTCCTCAATGCAATTCTAAGTTGGTTTTTAAACACCCATCGCAGGCCTGGGTGAAGCGGATTCAACATGAATGGAAAGTTCTAGAGAATGATTTGCCAGGTAAGTGGCTACCATATTTTTATGTCCTAACACTCTAAGATATTACAGGTTTGGTATATGCAGTCTCTCTTGTAATATTGGCCCTTTACCCTTTCCTTATTACATGCTCACCATATGAGTGGACTTGTTGATCTTCACCAATTCAGTATTCACATGTGTGTTGAAAGGGACTTTAAAGTTCAACTTAACCAGATAATGGCATGGGATGAAATTGTTTTCATGTGTAGTGCCGTATTTTTGATGGACTTACTGGTACTTTCTCCAAATTGAACAGATGCAATATATGTAAGAGTTTATGAGGATAGAATGGACTTGCTTAGAGCTGTCATTGTTGGACCAGCAGGCACTCCTTACCATGATGGGCTTTTCTTCTTTGATGTGCATTTTCCTTCTCGATACCCAAGTCAACCTCCGGTAAGGATTATTTTGATGTCACGTGCATCTATGATAGCTTTTTTTTTCTTTGTTTCCATTTTTAAGAATATGCATGCCAATATATATTCGACTGCTCTTTCAGCTAGTGAATTACCGCTCTGGAGGATTGCGGCTTAACCCAAATCTCTGTAGTTCTGGGAAAGTCTGTCTTAGCCTCTTAAACACCTGGGTTGGTACTGGATGTGAGAAGTGGAACCCATCTAATTCAACCATGCTGCAAGTCCTTGTCTCCATTCAGGCCTTGGTGTTGAATGCCAATCCTTATTTCAATGAACCTGCGAATTTTATGGATGCTAGCACTTATCACGTGGAGAGGCAATATATGGAGAGTCAATCTCTGAAGTATAATGAACAAGCTTTTCTGCTATCCTGCAGAACAATGCAGTACTCTCTTCGCAATCCACCAAAGGTATGGAGGTTTATCCCGTGTTTATGTTTTTCCTTGCTATGTTCTGTGGATATATTTATCTCTTTTTAAAATCAAACATGGTCGTATTTCATCGGTGAAGTTAATAGAATAAGATCCAATGAATCTGCTTCACATATCTTTGTGGAAGAGTAAGATGAGGAAGCCAATGATATATGTTTAATGAAATAAAAAGCCGAATCCTTCTCACAATTGATGCTTCGAAATTTGATATATGTTCACTTCTTACAGCACTTTGAGGACTTCATTGTTGGCCATTTTCGCAATTACGGGCACAAAATCCTGAAAGGATGCAAGTCCTACATGGCCGGTGCCCAGGTTGGCTGCCTTGTTGGAGACGGAGTGCAGGATGTCGACGAGGGTGACAAAAGCTGCTCCGCCAACTTCAAGGCCTCACTGAAAGTGTTGTTTGCTGATCTACTAAAGGAGTTTGCCAACATAGGTGTCGATTGCGTTGAATTCCAGAATCCTGGAGCTGCCAAAGCTACAGCAGGCACCTCATTGACCTAAAGACTCCAACGTAGAGAGGTTGACATATTTTGCTTTGCAACAGGAGAATTGACATGTTTTGCTTCCTGTGAGGCCGCATAGTTGTTGGGCTCTTTCCCCAGAAGAATGTTTGGGGGGCACAAGGCCCGCAATAAAACCATGTGCGACCGACCTCTCCGTTTGGTGGTCGTTTTTTTCTGCAAATCAGACAAGTTTCGCATCTATCTATAAACATTACTTTTGACATTCATCTGGTGTTTCCCTGTGTGTGCGCTTTGTGCCTTTTGGTGTGTCTGCCGGCCGGTTTTATATGCGCATTGCTCTTGTCGTTTTACACCTAGGCCGGTTAAGCGACAATGCTGTTTGTCAGGTTGTTATGTGCCTCGTTTCCTTCTTGGTAATCTCAGCCGGGCGTGTCAGCTTATGCCTGTCATGTCATGTAGGCTGTTCTGTCTTGTGCATCCAGGGCCCAGGAGATTGAGGGTCGCGGAGCTACAGTGCAGGGCTGGTGTAAAGCCGGCAGGGCTGGATGTTGCCATTGGAGCTCGGCTATGAGCCAAAGCGCCAGCTTGTGCAATGTCTTTAGAGTTCGTTCTATATACTTCAGCACTGCCGGTCCTTTTCCTTCGTCGTGCACGCAGATACTTGTCACAAATTGTTTTCTTTTTTTCGAGGAAATTGGAAAAGTTTGTGGAGATGGATAACCGTGAAGTGGCACACTCAGGCAGCCAGCACTTGAATTTTCCGGCCGCCCGCATCACACATCTTTCTGCCGCAAGTCATGCGCCGTTGGTATGCAGTGGAGCAAAGTACCGTAGCAAGCGGCCACTAACGGTTGACGTCTACATGTCTTGGTCTCCTCCCTCTGAATTCTGAACCATATCATCATAGGATCTCTTTGCTCCCATGATGCGTGCTTATATAATTAGATGAAGAGGACAACGCATGGAACAATCCGCTAATGAATGAATTCTCCAGGCTACAGATCCCTCAAGCCCTATCGAGCCTACAAACAGAGGGCGTTTGCCGGCTTTGCAAAATTGCACACCTCGGTTTCGTCTCCTTCGGTCCTTCCCTACTATAACAACCGCACCAACGCCGCCCGGCAAGCCGGCAGGCACACATCATTTTCGCGTATCGTTTTGCTGCCTCTTCCTCCTCCTCCTCTCGCCGTGATGGCACGGCTCCACAGCCACCACGTCCTCTCCCTTGTCCTCTCCCTCCTCCTCCTCCTCCTCCTCCTCGTCCTCCTTCCCGCCGCCACGGCCGTGGAGTACTCCTCGCTCTGCCGCTCCCCCGCCGCCGCGCACGACACCGGCGCCCGCGTCTCGCCGCTCTCTCTCCCTTGGATCTCCACCGGCCACTTCTCCGGCTCCGGCGCAGGCGTCCTCAACTTCGCGCCCGGCCGTTACTACAAGCACGCCTTCACCTTCTCCCCTCGTCCCAGCTCCGCCACCGCCACCGACGACCCGTCCACCACCCACCTCTCCGCCACGCTCACCCTCAGGGGCACTCGCCTCACCCGTCGCCACGGCGCCCGCCACCACTCCGTGTCCTTCGACCTCCAAGGCTACTACCACCACTCCACCACCAACGCAACCTCTGAGCTCTGCATGGTCGGCTCCGGCTCCTACGCTCGAGAGGATGGCTCTGGCGTGGTCATCATCTCCGACGTCGTGCTCCACCTGAGCGTGCCGAGCCCGTCCAGCCTTTCCAAACCCTTCGTCACCGGCAGCCTCGAGGGCGCTGAGTTCAACCACACCGCCCTCGTGGCCTACGCCGAGGATGACTACGCGTACGGGCAGTCCGGCTCCTGCCCGGAGTCATCACCGCGTGGCGGAGGCGCGCGGGAGGTGCTCCACGACCACGACGGGTGGTTCTCGTGCAGCCATCTCAGGGCGGTGCTGGGAACCTCCTACAGCGTGGAGTACATGCCCATCGATGGGAGCAGCGGCGGCGGCGGCTTCCCGCTGCGGCTAAGCCATGGGAGCATGTACGTGAACCAGATGCGGTGTGATACCAACGGTGCCGTGCGCGCGTACTTGGTATTCTTCGCCAACCAAGAGGACGACGCGTTCCCGTCCACCAGCTACCACACGGCAAGGCGTCGGTGGAGGCGTGGCTTCTTGGTCGGGGACGAGGCGCTCGTCGCCGACGGGTTCTGGGACTCGTCTCGAAACCGGCTGTGTCTCAAGGCGTGCCGGGTGGTGGTGCGTTCCGGCGAGTCCGGGGCGGAAGAACTGGCTGTGCGGGAGTGCGGGATCGGGGTCAGCTTCTGGTTCCCGGCCGTGTGGTCGATCCGGGACTGGAGCGTCGCGACCGGGATGATCTGGAACGCCACCAGCAACAGCGACGGCAACACGTCAGCAGGCGTGATCTCGGTGTCAAGAACGGCGTGGAGCTACGTGGACAGACTCTCCGGCATCACGTACAACTACACCCGGGTAGAGGAGGCCAAGAAGCACTACGATTCCATGTCGAAGTTAGGGAAGGAGAGGACGAAGGGCAGCAGGTTCCCTGGTAACTACTCGTACCGGGACTTCGCGTTCGGTTTCTCCCTCAAGGAGCAAGGGTTTGCCGGGTTCGGGTATGCCTCGCCGGTCACGATTGGCTCAGCCTTGGTCGAAGGGCAAGAGCTGAGAGCTGACGCGGCCTTCGAAGCACAACATGTGAACAAGCAGAGGCTGCTGAATGTCAGCTACAGTATGCAATACCATGCCGCGAATTCGCCGCAGCTGCGGCGCATCTCGGCTGAAGGTGTCTACGACACAAAGAATGGCACCCTGTGCATGGTGGCCTGCCAAGTGATCGGCAGCGTTTCGTCGGACTGCGAGGTGCTCGTGACCGTCCAGTTCGCTCCGATGGGCGGCGTGGCGAGGGAGCGTGCCGTCGGGACCATCAGCAGCCTGAGAAACCAGAGCGACCCTCTGTTCTTCAAAGCGCTGGAGTTCATCGGGGACGCCGGGATGTCCGTGAATGACAGGGAGAGATCGAGCTCCAGGATGGACATGGAGAGCGTCATGCTGCTGGCATCCACGGTGCTGTCCTGCCTCTTCACCGGCCTGCAGCTGCGCCACGTGAAGCACCATCCCGAGGCGCTCCCTGCCACGTCGGTCACCATGCTCGTTGTCCTGGCCCTCGGCAACGTGATCCCCCTCGTGCTCGGCCTGCAGGACATGTACAGGGACAGCCTGAACCTCTTCGTCAAGCTGACGAGCGGCGGCGCGCTGGAGATTAACGAGTTCATGCAGAGGGTGACCACACTGCTGGCCCTGGTTCTGCAGCTCCGGCTCCTCCAGCTCGCCCTCTCGCGGCGATCAGCCGATCAAGCGGCAGGCAAACCCGAGGATTCATCGTCGTCACCACCACCACCATCATTGCCATCGGCCGATGCCGAGAGGAGCACGCTTTGGATATGCCTGCCGCTCTACGCGCTCGGTGCGGTAGTAGTGTGCATCGGCCACTTGAGTGGTGGCCACATAGGAATTTTTGTCGCTCTACCGGGACCAGGGATAGTGGACGACCTCGCTGCGTACGCAGGACTGGTGCTGGATGGGTTCCTGCTACCCCAGGTGGTCTGGAACGCGGTCGCGGACTCCTCGCCGGAGGTGAGGGCACTCTCGCCGTGGTTCTACGTGGGCGGCACCGCGATCCGCGCGGCGCCGCACGCGTACGACGCGTTCAGGAAGCAGAGCTACGTGCCCAGCAGGAGGGTGTCGTACTTGTACGCGAGCCCTCGCGATGACCTCTTCGGCGTCGGGTGGGACGTGGCCGTGCAGTGTGGAGTGGCGCTGCTCGCGGCGTTGATCTTCTTGCAGCAGCGGTTTGGGGGTGCCTTGTACTCCCTCAAGAGAAGGCGGTCGGGAGGATACGAGATGGTCTCCACGCCTAGCTCTTAGCGTGCTTTCTTATAAAGCAAAAAGGCAGTCTTAAGTCTGCGGTTACCCGTAGTATGGTTTACAGGATCGATCGTAGCAGGTTACCTGCTCCGGATTTGCCAATATTAGTTTTATAGCTTAATTAGTCTATCAACCCGTGCTACCTCACGGACTACTTAGAAATAGTTAACAACTATATATCTAATACGAGACTCTCTTTCATCAATGTTAACTATTCTAATAATATTTTATTATACATATTTATCCTTATAAGTTTGTACTGGATTTAGTCACTAACATTTCTTCACATTTTGCATCACATTTTTTCATATGTACTTAATTGAACCTTTTATTTGAGCTATGTAAATATGATTTTTTTTCCTTATTTTTATCTCTCCCAGACCCTCAAACATGAATGCATCGTGACACATATTATCGGTTTATTGTTATATAATAATAACATAACTAATATATTGAACATTATAAAAATAGTAATTTAGAATTTTATATTCGTACATTTTAAGATTTTGTTATAGTTATATAATTTAGATTCAAATTTAGTGGTTATTTAAATTTTAATAATGAATTAAATGATATTATTTTTAGTTCTTTTATATTATTTTTAGATGGCATTGTTGGACAATTACATCAAAATTAGGGGTTACTTTAAATTATTTTTATAATGACAAAGGTGGGTAATTTAGGCACATGTTTAGGGGTTACTTTAGCCTATTTTTATAATGACAAAGGTGGGTAATTTATTAGAAAATATCACAAATCTAATGGCTATTATGATTAGAGTTGTTGGACTGATGGCCATATGTTTCTCTTTTTTGTGAGATTTTCTAGAATTTTTCTACTTTTTTAGACTGTTCGCCTAGGATCCTCAAAAGAAGTCTCCAATTAGTAATAGTAAGATATGACGAAGAAAACCATTATTCGTAGCTTAAGATCAAATAAGTTTTGGAATCCAATAGTTCCAAGGATCCATTTGTTGCGTTGTGAAAGCAGGGGGCTGAATACCAAAAAAAAGTTGAAAGCAGGGGGCTGAATACCAAAAAAAAGTTGAAAGCAGGGGGCTGAATACCAAAAAAAAGTTAGAGGGCTGAATGGTGCCTCCCTCATTCTTGGCCAATCCGCATCTATCTTTGATGCTTAATACAATGATACGTAGCTCTCCTGTGTATTTTCGACAAAAAAAAAAGATACAAAAACACTATATCAGATTATAAGATCTTTGAGATAATCACAAATCACTTGTGCTCCAATTTAGCAAAAACCCTACTGAGCAAATGCATTAGCTACTAGTACAATGCATTAGCATACATGGATTTCTGAAGCTATCACGAACTGCAATTCTATCAACTAGAGTAGCATATATGGATTGTAATTCTATAAATTCATAACTAGTTGTGTTCCCCCATAGCAGTAAAAGATGGATGAGCGAATCAACATAGCTGTATGCTGCATGCTAATTAGACAAACAACACTTACGGCTTATGCTGATGCTGCTAGGCAAACAAGCAATGCACTCCTACCATTTTGAGCAAACAAGCAATATGCACTCCTATGAAACCAATAATGATGTATCCTGTTCTTGGTAATCTCAGTCGGGCGTGTCAGCTTATGCCTGTCACGTAGCCTGTTCTGTCTTGTGCATCCAGGGCCCATGACCATGAGATCGCGGAGAGCCGGAGATACAGTGCCGGGCTGGTATAAAGCCGGCAGAGCTGGATGTTGCCATCGGAACTAGGCTATGAGCCAAAGCGCCAGCTTGTGTAAAATGCCTTAAGAGTTCATTCTATTTCTATATACTTGTGCACCGCCGGCGCGGGTCCTTTTCCTTCGACGTGCACGCAGATAGTGTATTACAAAGCGCACCAACGCTGCCCTGCAAGCCGGCAGGCGCAGCATTTTCCACGTATCGTTTAGCTGCCTCCTCTCCTCTCCTCCCCTTGCCGGAATGGCAGCACGGCTCCACAGCCACGTCCTCACCCTTCTCCTCCTGCTGCTTCCCGCCTCCACGTCCGCGACGTACTCCTCGCTCTGCCACTTCCCCACCGCCGCACACGACAACGGCTCCACCGTCTCGCCGCTCCCTCTCCCATGGATCACCGCCGGCGGCCACTTCTCCGGCGGCGGAGGTGATCTCAACTTCGCTCCCGGCCGGGACTACTACAACCGCGTCTTCTCCTTGCTCTGCCTCGGCACCCCCGGCACCGCCACCGACGACCCCACCGTCACCCACGTCTCCGCCACGCTCACCCTCGAGGGCGCCCGGCGTTACGACGTCGCCAGCCGCCACTCCGTGTCTTTCCACCTCATAGGCTACTACTACTCCACCCCGACCAACGCGACCGCGGAGCTCTGCATGGTCACCTCCGATTCTTTTGCCGTTCGAGACGATGGCTCCCACATCGTGCTTCATCTGAGCGTGCCGAGGCCGTCCAGCCTCTCCAGGCCCTTCGTCACGGGCAGCCTCCAGGGCGCCGGCTTCAACCGCACCGCCCTCGTGGCCTACGCCGAGGATGACTACGCGTACGGACAGACTGCCCCCGCCTCCTGCCCGGCGGAGGCACCGCATGGCGCACGGCAGGTGGGGTTGTTCTCCTGCAGCCGCCTCAGGGAGCTGCTCGGAAGCTCCTACAGCGTGGAGTACATGCCCATCAATGGGACTAGCAGCAGTCGCGGCTACCCACTGCAGCTGCGCCACGGGAGCATGTACGTCAACCATGTGCACTGTGGTGCCAACGGTGCCGTGCGCGCGTACATGGTGTTCTTCGCCAGCCTGGCAGACGCCTTCCCGTACAACGACTGGGAAAGGAGGCGTGGCTTATTGGTCGGGGACGAAGCCCTCGTCGCCGAAGGGCTCTGGGACTCGTCTCGAAACCGGCTGTGTCTCAAGGCGTGCCGGGTGGTGGCGCGTACTCCCGGCACGTCGTCCGGCGCGGAGGAAGAAGAACTAGCTGTCGGCGAGTGCGGGATCGGGGTCAGCTTCTGGTTCCCGGCCGTGTGGTCCATCCAAGACCGGAGCGTCGCCACCGGGATGATCTGGAACGCTACCAGCAACAGCGACGGCAACACGTCAGCAGGCGTGATCTCGGTGTCAAGAACCTGGAGCTACATGGACATGTCCGGCATCAAGTACAACTACACTCGGGTAGAGGAGGCCAGGAAGCACTACGACTCAATGATGTCTTCGACAACTCCGTTGGGAAAGGAGAGGAAGAAACAGGGCAGGTTCCCTGGTAGCTACTCGTATCGGGACTTCGCGTTCGAGTTCTCCGGGCATAGATTTGCCGGGTATGCCTCGCCGATCACTATTGGCTCAGCCTTGGTCCAAGCGGACGAGCTGTTAGCTGACGCGGCCTTCCAAGCAGAGGAGGTGAACAAGCAGAGGCTGCTCAATGTCAGCTACACTCTGCGATACGATCGTACACATGTGTCAGGTACGAATTCGCCGCAGGTGCGGCACATCTCGGCAGAAGGTGTCTACGACACTAAGAATGGCACCCTGTGCATGGTGGCCTGCCAAGTGATCAGCGACGTCTCGCCGGAGCCGGACTGCGAGGTGCTCGTGACCGTCCAGTTCGCTCCGATGGGCGGCGCGACGAGACAGCGTGCCGTGGGGACTATCAGCAGCCTGAGAAACCAGGACGACCCTCTGTTCTTCCGAGCGCTGGACTTCGTCGGGTACGGGATGTCGGTGAAGGACATGGAGAGATCGAGCTCCAGGATGGACATGGAGAGCGTCATGCTGCTGGCATCCACGGTGCTGTCCTGCGTCTTCACCGGCCTGCAGCTGCGCCACGTGAAGCGCCACCCCGAGGCGCTCCCTGCCACGTCGGTCACCATGCTCGTCGTCCTGGCCCTCGGCAACGCGGTCCCCCTCGTGCTCGGCCTGCAGGACATGTACAGGGACAGCCTGAAACGCTACTTCGCCAAGCTGATGACCGGCGGGGCCCCTGGGCTGAACGAGTTCATGCAGAGGATGACCACCTTGCTGGCCCTGGTCCTTCAGCTCCGGCTCCTCCAGCTCGCCCTGTCGCGGCGATTAGCCGATCAAGCCGCAGGCAAGTCCGAGGACTCCTCATCATCATCGTCGTCGGCCGACGCCGAGAGGAGCACGCTCAGGATATGCCTGCCGCTCTACGCGCTCGGCGCGGTGGCGGTGTGCGTCGCCCACTTGTTCGACGGCCACGTAGGCATCGCGGCGTACGCGGGGCTGGTGCTGGACGGGTTCCTGCTGCCCCAGGTGGTCTGGAACGCGGCCGCGGGCTCCTCGCCGGCGGTGAGGGCACTCTCGCCGTGGTTCTACGCGGGGGGCGCCGCGATCCGGGCGGCGCCGCACGCGTACGACGCGTTCAGGAAGAGGAGCTACGTGCCCAGCCGGAGGGCGTCGTCCGTGTACGCGAGCCCCCGCGACGACCTCTTCGGCGTCGGGTGGGACGTGGCCGTGCAGTGCGGGGTGGCGCTGCTCGCCGTGCTGGTCTTCTTGCAGCAGCGGTTTGGGGGCGCCGTTTTGTGCGGCCTCAAGAGGAGGCGGCCGGGATACGAGATGGTCTCCTCGGCGACGGTTTGGCGTGCTTGAACCAACAAGCCGCTCTTTTTAAGTCTGCGGTTGCCCGTAGTATGTCTTACAGGATCAATCGTGGCAGGTCCTCTGCTCCGAATTTGCCATTATTAGTTTGATGTTTTTCTTAATATATGATGAAGAAAACCAGCGTTCTAGCTTAAGATCAAAGACCAATGGAATACAAATAACTCCAAGCCTCGCCATCGATCGTTGCGTTGTGAAAACAGGGCCACAGTGAATGGCGCCGATGGAAATTGTTTCAGTCGGAAAACATGGGCTGGAAGCTTGCTGCGCAGAAATGGGCCAAAATACAGACAAGGCCGCAGCAAGCCTAAGTGGGCTACTCTAACATGAGGCCCAACAGAGACAGTACTGTAGAGCCCATCCAACTCTTGTTGCCGCCTCCGCCCCTTCGCGATGGCCTTTCCTCTGCCTCTTCGTCGAGCCGCCGCCGACGACGACGACGGCGACTCGGCGAGGTCCTGTCGGTGAGGCGAGCGGCGAGCCGCCGTCTCGGAACCTAAACCCTCGTCTCGACCCACCTCGCTCGTTCCTTGACCATGGAGAAGGCCCTCGTTTCATCTCCGGCGGTCGCCCCTCGACAGCGGATCCTATCCTACCGCACGCTGTAGGCCCGTTGCTGCACGGAACCGTCTCGCTAGCAAGGAAGCAATCGGCTGCGGCGAACCCTACCGTGCTCGTCTGACGGTCGAGGACTATGGGAAGTGCCAGCAGGTGACTTTTTTATCTGGTCAACCTCACTTGTTTCACTTGGAGCACTATGTGGTTTTCATCTAGTGCTACTTATCTTTTTACATTTCTACAGTCTTTTAGGCTGAAGGTTCCCGTATGGTGCTGGTTACCTTGTGTTCTAATGTACTCATGATCAGAAAATCCTGATTGCTAGATATCATGGCCAAGTCTTATAAAATGAAGTAGATGTCAACCTAAGTTGGTTGATGTGTATAAATTTTCGTCTCATGATGAGCGGATGAATTTTTTTTGTTACTTATTGTTAACCAATATTTTTATTGATAGTTACAGAATCTGATTTTCTCTTTCTCGTATGCAGGAAATAAGTGCTAGTTTCCTATGATTTTACACCATAGAAAAGAACATATGGTATCTATGTTATCAAATTTATCATAAAAAAAGTGCTTGAGCTTCCCGCGAAGGTCGTAGGAAGGCTCGGCGTGGCTTCCGCTGCTGACTTCACTGTCGTCGTGTTGGATAAGCCTTTGGCTCGAGCTACCGTAGTGGCTTTTTTCACGACCGGAGTGTCGGCTACGGCTTCCTCCCGTCGTGTGAATCATCGATCGCAGGGGGTCGAGCTTGTTAGTCTGGATCGCTGCCACTTTCAAGAGACCTTTGGCTGCAGTGATCACAGGGTGGTCCTCAACGCCTTCAAGGAGGTGTTTTGCCTTGACGATGTTGGCAGTTGGGGTAGCGAAGGCGCCTCCTTCCTCCTCGAATTCCTTGGCAAGACGACGGTTGACTTGATCTGAACCACCTGCCCCAGCATATAGCTCACACTCGGGGTCGCGAGCGTCGTCACTGTAGGAGTCAATCAGCATCAATCAGCACTGTGGAAGTCGCGTCCGGAGAGAGGTCCCAACCCGTTTGGAAGGGATTTTGGGGGACCTCGCCGGAGATGGTGGAGACCATGTGTAATTCGTCGTTGTCGTGGAAGATGGTGGAGAGATTCGTATCGGGCCAGTGAACAACCACTCCATCAGGGGTGTCGGAGATGACCAGATCTCCCAGCGTCCTCCGGGGTGTTGCCTTATTCGTGCAAGGTTTAACCTTGTGCAACGCAGCGTGAGCTGTTTTTAACAACTCATGTTGGTAGATATGTCCAACGTTCTTCAAACCGAATGGAAACTGAGGCAGATCGGATCTGTTCCGAGAAGATATCGTCGCAGTCGGAGGTGGTTTCTCAGCGCCGCGGCGATGGTTCTGCTCGGGGAGACTTGGACGTGCCTGATGAGAGGCACGTGATTGTTGACGATTGATCTGCTGAGGCGGCGTAGATTGGTTACCCCGTTGTGAGGAGGTAACAGATCTATTAGTGACACCGTCATGGATCGTTGCTGTGATGCGGAGTCTAGATGGTAACCGGGTTCCAGGGTGGGAGGGCGTGGTTGCCGGCCTGGTAGTTGGCCGGCTTTTTGCTGTTACAGTCCACGCTTGGCCCGCGAACCGGGACCCAAGTGCTTCTCCGCGTTGGGTATGCACCGGAGATCGTGTCAGAGTCGCGCCTGGAACTTTCCTCCCGATGTGTAGCACGTAGGACGGCGGGCGGTTCGGGTTGGGTGACTTCATCCAGCGTCCAGTGAAGGACGCCGTCCCAGTCGGCGACGCCGACCCACGAGACGAAGGAGAAGATGTTACCCTCCTCGAACTTGATCATGACGGAAGGGCAAAGGGTCACCATCTTGTTCGTCGAAGGAGCTTTTGGCGATTGCCCCACGGTGGGCGCCAGATGTCGGTGTTTTAGACCGGCGATCCTACTAGGGGATAGTCCAAGTAGTGTAGATCTAAATGAGAGTAGGGAAGTCGCCTAGGCTAAAGAACAATATGGCTACAGGACGCACGATGTAGACAGGTTTGGGCTTCGAGGTGAGTAAAACCCTACGTCCTGTATGAGGTTTTTGTGTATTATGTGAAGATCTGAGATGAGATGGAGGGGGTCCCTACCACCCCTTATATACACCGAGGGGGTAGGGTTACAAACCGAGAGAAGGAAAGATAAGGGTTGCTTTACAAATATAATCCTAACTCCCCTAAATCTTCGGGATATTGTTAATCTTATCGCCAGATCTGGTGGATCTCTGTCTTGGGCGCTAAGTCATCCCACCAACCAGGGGAATACCCTAGTCGGTGTTCTTCTGGCGGCCCCCCAACCAGGTATGCCTACCTGCCTAGGAACACCGGACGGGGTTTTTATACCTGTCAGGTAGTACACCCAACAGTACCTAACTGAACTAGTTTTTTCTGCCATTTTACTTATTCATTCAAGTGTAATAGCCTGTGGGACAATTTGAATGCCATAAAATATTTATTCAAATTTCATTCTTTATCAGATGTGAACTACAGAAGGTATACCCACACAAGACACAGACACACCTGATGCTTCACTGTCATAATATGAGACAACAAATTAAACCTCAGTGAGCATACAAGTAGCTAGAATACATCAACGGATCTCAATGGTGAACCTGTGACCTCTGCTCCTACCAAACAACAGTGTTATATCCTGCTTTTTGATATCTCTATTTGACACTGATGTTTGTGTTATATAGTAAGTCAATACAAATGTTTTTCCCGTTGTTGTTTTATATGGATCAAATTCATGCCCATGCTACTCTTTTGATACTCTTGCATCAAGCTTCCATACCGCAGGTGCACATTGCAATTTTGTTTGCTATTTTAAGCTTTTCACTAGGTCGACATGAGTTTGGTACTGCAGGGAA
Source organism: Digitaria exilis (assembly GCA_015342445.1). NCBI lineage: Eukaryota > Viridiplantae > Streptophyta > Magnoliopsida > Poales > Poaceae > Digitaria > Digitaria exilis. The sequence continues at coordinate 1,620,909 of JACEFO010001882.1, forward strand.
ATGTATATCATTGTTTAGTTACGGATAAAGTTAACTTAAGACTTAATTTTGCAGAATCCCTTGTTTAGTGGATTCCAATGGATATTGGTTGAGTGGTGAATCTATCTGCAGCTTTGGCACATAGTTCTGACATGATCGATTCCTTTGTATGTCATGGAAAAGTTGAACTCGCGCAATGGTGACTTGATGTATTATTATTCGGTTTCTGACAAGGACCTTTGCGAGGCACCTATCCTTTCCGGTGGTTTCGTTAATTTCTTTCTGTTGAGCAGTCGATTAAAAGATTCTTCTCCATGATAAATACTGTATGTGGGCTAATTTTCTTCAGCTGCTTTGCTATCAAGCTTCTACCTTGCCCTTAGAAAGAGTTTGAGGAAAGAAAAGCGACCTTGTCAACCTTTTTCATGCCAAGTAGCCCAGGTTCTGCCATACAAGAGCTTCTGTCCTTGCCACATGAGAACGGCAGGCAGCTAATGGAGGCTGCCAAGTGCCAATTAGTCTTGGGCCATCATCATGATTCTAGGCACATCTATGAAAAACTTGCATGCATGCGGCACTCCAGGTACTGATCCTATCCCTTGTGTTCAGAATTACTTGTGAACTATAGCTGGAGACTGTGGTAGCCACGCTTCAGTAGATGGTAGAGGCGCTTCAGTAGATGGTAGAGGGCCCAGGTATGGACAGGACCTTGAGGCTCTTGCTTAGTCTCAAATCCAGCTACATGTCCCGTGCGGCCGTGCCTACCAGTTGCGATCGAAATCTCCTGATCTCCTCTGATGTTGCATCTATCCAGAATTACATTCACATGTTCACTGAGAGGGCTCACATGCTGATTCATTGCTGCAGCTGTGCAGCATGCCATGCAAGCAGGCATGTGAGTTGTGTCCCTCTACTCCTGCTGGGCGATGTCAAATGACCAGGTGACTGCGACACTGTTCCTCACCAAGCTGTCAAGTTTGTTCTGTGGATCATCATATGAGGGTGTTGCATCCCCTGGAACAAATTGCCATCGGCAGCAATTCCGCATATTGCATTCTGTTTCCTCGCTGCTCCCTCGTGTGTATGGGAGTTGTCAAGGTGTACTAGGCTACTAGCAATTGTCACTTGGTTTGTTACCTTAATGGTAAAGTATCATTGTCACCCCTTTTTTGAGGGTAATCATTGTCACTCCTGAAAACAACTGACTGAGCATCATGGTTTGCACCTTAACGGCTCAACATGTCCTTGTTTCACGTGACAGAAACTGGACTGATTCACGAGTCCATGAGGCAGTGAAATCTTGTCTCTGAGAAAGGGATAAGCTACTCCGTCGTTCTACCTTGCTATTTGGTGAAGAATTCACGTTTACAAGTCTGGGAAGTGGCCTTTTTGTTACCTCCACCCACGCCAGAGAAGCTAACTGCAGATGCACTGCAGCTGCCGCATCCTGCTCTCATCTGCATCGCTCGGCTCTATGGCACGGTATGGTGCACATGCGTCGAGCTCCAAAATACTGACCATTCCACGCAGGGTCGATCGTTTTCTGTGTTCTTTCTTTGTGTCTCTCTTCTGCCAAAAGTTGATTGAACTAATAGGTTGACAGATGAGAGTATATGCTCTGGCTGCCTCCTATTGGACTCAACTGCTTTTGTTCCACAGGCGCATAGTGAGCTGGATGCCATGCTTACATGTCCCTTTTTCTAATAACATTAGCCTGACTGTACATAACATGACGTTCACCCCCTCAATCTCAACCTGACTGTACATAACATAACGTCATTCAGGCTGAATAAATCATCAACGCTAACAAGGAGAACTCCTGCATTCATTCAGTTAACGTCTGAAGACCAGGGACCCTCTAAATTCAGATTTAGCTTGAAGCCTATAACACACATTTTTCTTGTGTCCTCTGCTTCAATCGAATCACTAACAGGATGGATCCTGCATGTACTGGGTACTCCACTGTTTCGTAGCTGTTGTGCTTTCGCTGCTCAGATCGAATAAGCCTTTGCTAACAGCTACCGTGATTACACTCTCTTTCCCACTTTGTCAGACAGCAGCAATAAGTACAGTTAATCCTAAACTAAATATTTATACTTTTAGAATAAAAAAGGCTTGGTTTTCTTTAATTTATCTACTTGGTTACATATCTGAATCAGGGTCTCAACTGCTCCATCGTGGACATCTTGACTCAGGTTATCATGAAGTGTTTATCAGCAGCTGGTTAATCGTCATCGATGCTCGCTTTAGATAAGGAGCCTGAAAAAAATGGGGACTAATTATGGGGCTTCAGATTTCCAGAGCTTGGGCCCTTTCAGTGCCATCTAACTCGTATTGCGCTGTCTACTGTGCAACCCTTTCTTGATCCTGTACGTTGTGCGTATTACCAAACCTTTTCTTAGGCAGCAAAACTTGCATGTAAGGTATCTGTCGGGTCTACTGCTCCTGCACTTTCGGTCCAGATCAGTAACCTCCAGAGCGTGATGTCGACGGAGGCGACTACAACGACGACGATACTTGAACCCTGGATTATGCTTCATCCTCGTGCTCAGTTTTTTTTTTTTCGAGGGAGGCTTTGGTTTGTTCATCATACACTGGCGCTTATTCTCACCAAGGTGCTGTATACGCCTACTGTTTTTTCTTATCTTATGACTCAGGATTCAGAAACTCTTTCTGTCCAAACTTGTATGAGATAACTAAGTTATTACCATTTTTCTATCTCAGCAGTTCTGTGTTCTGTTTCGATGATGACAAAATGCGCAATTCATTGTTCAGGGGAGCGTGTGCTTGAGCTATCGATCACCTTGTATTCCAGCTTTCATGGTTCATATTGCCTGAATCCTGAGCTTCCTTCTCCCAATGGGTCGACTTCCAGCTCCTAGATTCAAAAACTGCGTACACAAGAGTAGGGCGCCCTGTCCTTTTCGTGATAGAGACATGCTTATATTCGGGTTCATTATTCGCGCCCTGACCGCTTTTTTTTAAAAAAAAATCATACAAGATTAGAATTTCAGTACATTGATGTTGATATAGGTGGCCCTACCTGCAAATAAAGAAAACACAAGTGTATACTACGAGCCTTGACTGCTGTAAGATCAAAACAGAAGGGGGCTCCATCTTCATGCTTGCTATTGGAGCATATGGAAGGCGAGGAACGGGAGGGTCTTTGGCAACCATTCCGGCAACAGCGTAAGCTACTTGGTGAGTGCCATCCTCAGAGAAGGGCAGATGATCTAGATATAAGCAGAAGCAGAAAAATATGATTTTCTCCTTTTAGTAGAAAGATACGCACGTTTCCTGTGTGTTCTAAAAAAGAAAAGACATTGACTGCTGACATGTAGGCCATGTTTAGATTCCCAACTATTCACTATTCATTCCAACTTTTCACTGTTCATTCTAACTTTTCACTATTCCTCACTCACAAAACATGTTTCCCAGCGAATGCTACAGTGTTTTTCTTATGCTACAGTGTTTTTTCCTACAATCTAAACACATCCGTAATTGTGTTTCGCGTGTACAATGCATTCACACTTGTGGGTTGTGGCTAACCTTACTAGGATGAAATATATTGCCTTTGCTGCTGACTGCTTCTGTTGGCACACAATACCAAATTATCAGCTAATCATTTTCGTCGTCGTTGTTATTCATGTGGATCTTCTTTTTGGTCTTGTTGGGTTGGGAAAAGGCTGGATCTAATCTTTCTGGATCGATGCTAGAGAGCTGCGCGCGACTTTTGGTGCTGCAATCTGTCAAGATGTGCTGAAAAAAGGCAGACCAACAGGTCGTTTGGTGGACGACTGCCTTTTGCAGCCCAAAAGGACCAAAGCACAAGACACGGAGCGAATAGATACATGTGCATAGGTATCATAAGGGATGTTGATCAAGGAATCAACGTCAGATAAGACTAATAACTAACTAAATTTAAAATTAGAAATATAAAATAGTGGTTGATTTGCATATGAATTATGAAGCAAAATAGCTAAATAAATAGCCTATGAACACAATTAATGAGTAACTATTCATGACCTAGATAATAGCAGAAAAGGGGAAAAAACTTATATGAAGACCCTGTGGAGAATGTAATTGGTTAATAAATAAAATTTGAAATAGGATCTTAAATTATCGCGCTTATTGAAAATAAAAAATAATATGCAAAATATATCTTTGTGATCATCAGAAGGTTTAAATTAACCCAAAGAGTATATGAGTACAATTGATGAACAACTTAATATAAATAAAAATAGCGAAAATTTTAATAATAGTGTATAAACTAGATGAAAGAAATTCTAAACATCAGCATAAAAAAATTAGATACCCACACTATTTACGCCAGCTTCTTGCTAGTTAACCATACATGCTTCTTGCGTTTATATTCCCTTGCTCCACGGCACCCTAACAACACTCGAAGCTGCCTCGCCACTCCCACTCGCCACAGCACAAGGTCAGGCCATGTATGGAAACTTCAGCATTCCGAAGTGACAGCTGACAAAGCGGTGAAGTAACAAACAAACCAAGGATTCCGCATGAAATCTACCATACAGTTCTTTTAAAGGGTGATCAACTAAACAATGGCTAGTTCACATAGGATACTTTGATTCCCCGACCCAACCACTGTGACACCCGGCCCGTATAATAGCAGGTGCACGTTAGCAGCTGAGCGGAGCATCCGTTGCTTGATCCAACCCAAGTACCCAGCCCCTGAAAAACAAAGCTGAGATTGGCCGGGAAGGTTAACTGCTCATTACTTAAATCAGTTTAATCAGGCGCCTAGCTAATCACTTGGACCAGATTTCATTAACACACGAGGCGAGGCGATCAGAACAGAGGGGCCGCTCTTTGGCGCCATCATGTCGCCTCGCATGTTGCATCTTCTGTCGATCTATATCTAGTATTCCTATCACGGCCATGGGATCGATCAATTAAGAGATGGGTCGGGCAGCCACTGGTTAATTAGTGCTGATCAGATGATTAGCAGCGAGCGAGCAGTGGGTCGCTGTCTGCACTGCAGCGGCTGTGGTTTTATTCTGTGGAGCAGCTGGACGAGTCCGGACAAGCGTCAAGGGGCCGGAGGACATGCCATGTGCCACCTCATCTCCCACGCTTAAAATTATATCTCCGGTTTTCCTTCCCCTCTCCTCGTTGCGATCACGGGCCCTTGTCGGACGGCTCACCCCATCCTCCGTCCTCCCTCCTCCTCAGTTCTTGATGAGTTAATGCATCTCAGGCAGCGGATAGCATACATCCCTCCCGATTTATTGCCACTCATTCCTCCATTCAGTTTCAGCAGCATAGATTCCCAAGGTAGATAGTTACTACATGTGTATATATATACAAGTGTGTAAGAGCAAGATCACTCCAAAGCAAAGCTAGCCCCCTTTGACTTCGGTTCAAGCTCTGTCCACTTATGCTTCACCGCCATCGACACCAGCAGGAGCTCCTACATGATCAAGCAGCTGAAGCCGCGGATTAGGAGAGCAGCAGCATGTCCAATAACCTCAACTCCTCCGCCTCCGGCGACGGGTCCAACAACGCGCCTCCTCCGCCGCCGCCGTCCTCTGGCAACAACAAGCGCAAGCGGAGCCTCCCAGGAAACCCCGGTATGTAGGTGGCAGATGAGGCCATGATCTCCTCTTCCCCTGTAGCTAATCAATTCGTTCACGAGTTAATCTATTCTTGTTGATGAAAATGCTTGACGGGCTCCATGAATCAAAGAAACCGACTGATCACTCGTGATTTTTTTTTTTTACATTGGGTGCATGAAAAGACCCCGACGCGGAGGTGGTGGCGCTGTCGCCGGCGACGCTGATGGCGACGAACAGGTTCGTGTGCGAGATCTGCGGGAAGGGGTTCCAGCGGGACCAGAACCTGCAGCTGCACCGGCGAGGTCACAACCTGCCGTGGAAGCTCAAGCAGCGGGGCGCCGGGAAGGAGGCGCAGCGGAGGAAGGTGTACGTGTGCCCGGAGGCCTCGTGCGTGCACCACGACCCGGCGCGCGCGCTCGGCGACCTCACGGGGATCAAGAAGCACTTCTTCCGCAAGCACGGCGAGAAGAAGTGGAAGTGCGACAAGTGCTCCAAGAAGTACGCCGTGCACTCCGACTGGAAGGCCCACTCCAAGATCTGCGGCACCAGGGAGTACAGGTGCGACTGCGGCACCGTCTTCTCCAGGTCCGTCCCTTAATCTCCCTTCTATTGTTCCTTTATTTTGCGGTTGATCTTCGATCAACCCCCAATCACACGGTAGCATACTGCATACTGGCAGTGCATGACAGTATGAGCCCATGACAGGCGAACAAGATAGATAAAATGCATGGGATAGGATGGTAGGATTTGATTCTCTCCTTTAATTTTGCATCAATGCAGACGTGACAGCTTCATCACGCACCGCGCCTTCTGTGACGCGCTCACCGAGGAGAGCGCCAAGGCGATCGGCCTCAACAACGCAATGGCCACCGCACCAGCGCAGCCGCAGCACCACCCGTTGCTCTTCTCGCCGCCGCAGGTGATGCAACAACAGGTCCAGGATCTCGATGCACTGCAGCAGCAGGAGCACCACCACCACCAGGAGGTCATGCAGCAGCAGCAATACGCCATGAAGACGGAGATGCCGCCGTGGCCACCGATGACCTACGACCACCCACTGCTGCAGCCGCTCTGCAACGCCGCCACCGCTGCGCAGAGCTCGGCCACGTCCGCGCCGCCGCCGCAGCTGACCGCCGCGTCGGCTCACCTGTCAGCCACGGCGCTGCTGCAGAAGGCGGCGCAGATGGGCGCCTCCATCAGCAGCGCCACGGGCGCCGCGGCCCACATGGCGGGCCTCGCGACGAGCGCCACTTTTGGGTTGGGCCTTCCGGCGGGCCTGAACGCGCAGCAGCAGGCGAACGGCGGCGGCATGGGTGGCCTAGCGAGAAGCGCCTCCTCCCACGGCCGCAGCGGCGGCGAGGACGGCGGCGGCGGGGGTGGTGGGGGTGGGGGAGGCGACGGCATGACGAGGGATTTCCTGGGCTTGCGCGCCTTGTCGCACCGCGACATCCTCGGCCTCGCCGGCTTTGACTCGTCGTGCATGGCCGCGGTCACCGCGAACACCAACATGAGCTGCTACGAACCTAATCAGTATGCACAAGCGCAGGCGCAGCAGCAGCAGAACAGCAACGAGCCACGGCACGGCATGGGCAGCCATAGCTAAGCTCGCTAGTGCTGGCCAGCTACTTTCTTCTTCATCTCAGCTGTCATCATTTTTCAAAATATCTCAGCGGCTCAGCTGTCATGGATCACCAGTCACCATCCTCGCATCTGATAGCAGCTGCGGCGCAGAGCCATAGTTTGCTGCTAGGGCAAGTGCACCATGCCTATTACTGAGGCTCATCTTCTTTTGCTTCTGTTCACGGTATCATACTATCATCTCATACATGGTCTTGCAACTTGATCATGAAAAAAGATCAGCCTTCCAAACTCTGGATGGATGACGACGACACGGCAGCAGTCGCAGGGAATCTGTAATTTTTTGGTAGGTTTTGGGGGTGGTTGGAGAAGAGATCGATCAACTGTAAACTAATAAGCTCGAATCAAAGAACCATAGCTATTGGACAGCAATAACATAGATACATGCATGCACACATCATCATTTGGTTTATTAATTTTCCATTGCATCGCTATATACTACAATTTTACTTGCGTGGAACGAACCTAGTATTTTTTTTAGATTATTTTGTTTAACAAAACAATGTTTAATTTATTTGGTTACGTAATTTGAGAGAGTATATAGTAGACTCTAGACTATAGACCATCAAACCGGTAGGTGCATTCTTCTTTGGTCTACAAGACAAATGTGGCCTACTTGACCGTGATTTATTTATTATTTTAATTTATTGGTATTATCACATATGTGCGCCTAGCCTGTGTGTGCACTACTGTGTCGTGCAATCAGTCCACGTACCGGGCCTGTGCTGGCTACTGTTCACCCGTGACGTGGTTTCGTTGGACTTATTGGTCATGGGCAAACATTATTCCATGCTGAATGCCGGTGGAATGAGAGAATATAGAGAAGTGTGTGTGGTGCTTCTCGCCTGCAACTTTAGCAAACTGTAGCCAATAATATTCTACTTACTCCGTCAAAAAAAAAAATAGTTCTGGCTTCTCGAGAAAACAATTCTTTACAACATTAACCAATTATATACAAAATAATATTAATATTTATAATACATCATTAGTACATTAGAAAGATCCTTGAGTCTAGTTTGTTAACAAATTTATTTGAGGATATAAATGTTATAACTTTTTTCTACTAATTGAGTCAGAGTTGAGAAAATAACATGTGCACGTATTCCATAACTTATCTTCTTTTTGGACGAAGGGAGTGCAGCGCAGCGGACAGGCTAGCCTGCAAGCACGGTATCGTCCGTCCAGCCCTGCCCATCCGGGCCCATGCCATCAGATTCAGCACCGGTCGTGGTGTCTCAGCGGAGGGACGCACCGGCGATCGAAGGACACGAGTGATTAATCCAATGCCTGCCTCTTGTTTGGCATGCGCTGCTTGCCTATCTCGCCGACGCGATGCAGGATATTAACGGTAGAGAATCCCGCCACGCGAGCTCCATGGCTGGCGAGCTGCGGGAGAAGATCCTGAGCACGGAGGCCCGATGCCGTCACACGCCCTGGTGCCAGGACTGGAGTTGCCTATGGATTCGGACGGAGAGCAGAATACCACCACGCCGAGCAGCGTTGGGCGTCTGTGCCGCCATGAACGCCGCCGGCGCCGAGCCGGGGTCTTAAGCTTGAACTGGGCCTAACACGATGGGCTAGCATTACAAAGGCTATTCGTGGTTACTTGGATGGACCTGGGCTGCAGCCCCCCAGCTCGCCAACCCGCCCGAACATCCGATGATTTTTTTTTCATCAGACACTTCGTCGAAACATTACAATCTAATTATTGCAACATTAAGAAAAATATGTATAAAAACGAGAAAATGACTATGTCATCCAATTGTAGCGTTGAAAATTTCGGCCCCGCACCATGATACCATGTTTCATGCAACATTCATAGAATCCATAAGCTGAACTTCTGGCAATACTTGAGCTGAACTTCTTGTGGTCTCATTTCTATGAATGACATAAAACCACGATAATTGCTAGTTTGTGAATGAATTTTCGGAAACGGATTTTTATGCCAGTAGTAGTCTGTGATCAGATTCAACCTGCTTTAACTCTTGCGGTCAAGTCAACAAACTTGACTGGATCTGGGAAGGCAAAATCATCCATAAACACTTGACAAGTGGTCAAGTTTGTCTCTATACTTTTGTTTTGGCCAATTTAGTGCTTAGAATCTTATTTTTCGGTTCACTTACATCCTTCGTCATCCCCTTTTGATGTTCACAATGGCAGCTTAAGCCTAAAGGACCCTAAGAAACGACATGTTTAACGTTCCTCTTTCTATCCACACCTTCGCTAGCCGATGATGCTGAGATCTCACCTCTGAATTGAGTAGATATGCTGAGATTTCCTTGATGTTCGACAGGTCGATGAATCGATGATTATTGGTGTGGTTTAAATATTAGCACAGAAAAATATGTACCCATGTGCGTGTCGTCTACTCGTTATTTCTGATATACTTCTCACAGCTTGGCCGCTTGGCGCTTGTGCATCGGTAGTCAAAGTCTCGTATTATCTACGGTTGTATCCATGTACTAGGAATATGTATATTTTTAATCCGAGGGAGAACAATAATCAAAATAACTCGTTGGTATATCTACTTTGAAAATTAAATTGGTTCATAATATTATCTTATTGTGCTCCCCCCCTTTTTTTTATATATATGTGCACCAAAGTCCTCTCACTGGAGTAGACCGCACACCTTAGTGCGAAGTGGATTTCTTTTCCTGCCAATTATTGGTCGGTTAGATCAGATTCAGTTTCAACTCTTGCGGTCAACGGGTCAAGTCAATGATAGTTCTGATCAGAAAAATATGTGGGAAGCTTCGTTGGGAGGGGCTGTGGGTCGGGAATTAGAGGAGCTGTCACCATCAGGGTTTACAAAACCGCTAGGAACCGGTCCGAACCGATCGGTTCCCGACCAAACCGGTCCGGCCCGGTTGAAAAAAACCCGGTTACCGCTCCCAAACCGAGCTTAGCAAACCGCTACTACCGATTAGCCGGCCGGTTTCATGGTTAACCGGACCGGTTTTTCAGGTGTAGGAACCGCTAAAACCGCGGTAAAAAAACCCTGGTCACCATCCAAGTCACACTGTGATCTGAACTTTGAGCCCGTTGATTCCACTGCGCCAGCCATGGACGACACACGGTATCGGTAATCGGTATCCTCCTTCGAGCTATAAACACTTGACGGGTGCTTCAAAGTTAGGACACCGGACACCACACCGACCACCGCCCTCCAGACGAAAAATGGCACCTCCTCACAGCTTGGCCGCTTGGCGCTTGTCATGTGTCATCTTCTTCCTCCTGTCCACCGCCGCCACCCTCTCCTCCGCTGCCTCCACTTCAGACCCCATCCTCTGCACCATCCCTTCCCCTGCTCCCAAGCACGTCGACGCCACCACCAACAAGCACGACGCCCTCGCACTACTCAACTCGTTCCACCTCGACGCCGGCTACTTCTTCGGCGGCGAGGACATCCACTTCGCCGAAAACGACACCAACACGTCCTTCGTGTCCCGCTCCTTCTCCGTGTTCCCTCACAGCGTCGACCTCACCGACGACCCCAACCTCCTCCACGTCGCCGCAAGTCTAACCCTCTCCGGCGGCCGCGCCCGCACCATGATGCTGGAAACCCCTCGAAGACGACGGCCGCATCGCTTCGTGGGCGAGCACTCCGTCACCTTCTACCTCGACGGCTACTTCTCCACCGCCTCCGGCGAGCTCTGCATGACCGGCAAAGGCACCTACCCTTCCGATGGCGGCGGCTCCATCGAGAACCTCGACGGTGTCGTCCTCAAGCTCCGGATGCCAAGCAAACCCAACCTCTCCGACCCCTTCGTCACCGGCCGCGTCAAGGGCTCCAGCTTCGAGCCCATCTCCCTCGTCGCGTACGCCGCCGAGGGCGCTTACAGCTACCAGAAGAGCAGCGAGAGCGTCTCCTGCCCGCCTTTGGAGCCTTCTTCTACGACCGCGAGGGGCGCGTTCCAGGCGCTTGGCTCCAACTTCTCGTGCGCCCACCTCAGGGAACATCTAGTAACCTCTTACAAGCTGCAGTACGGTGGCGGTGGGGGCTCCTCGCCGCCGGCGAGGTGGCTTCAGGCGCGGCGCATGCACGTCGGCCAGGTCCAGTGCACCGCCGGCGGCGAGGTGCGTGGGTACGCGTCGTTCTACAACGACACGGGGATGTGGGGGCATCTGGCGCATCGTCCGCACCCTCCTTTCATGGTCGACGAGGAGGTGGTGGTCGTCGAAGGGCGCTGGGACTCAACACGGAGCATGCTCTGCCTCACGGCGTGCCATGCCGTGCGCTCGGAGGAGTCCATGGAGGTGAGGGAGTGCGGCATCGGCATGAGCTTCTGGTTCCCAGGCGCATGGACCATCCATGACCGGAGTGTCGTCGCCGGCAAGATTTGGAACTCGAGCCAAGCGGCTGCTGGAGACGACGGCCCCGGCGTGATGGTATCGGCGTCGAGCATCGATGCCAACAACCATAGGAGCAACTTCTCCGACGTGACGTACGATACACGATGGTGGAAGAGGCGAAGAAGCGTTATCTGAGCGACCCTGTACTGAGCGACGCTAAGAAGAACAAGAAGGTTGGGTCTTTCGTGGCCCCGAACTACACGGACCATGACTTGGAGTTCCGTTTCTTCGAGACTGGTCCAGTCCAGACAGGATGGGGAGTGGACAAGCCTCCCCAGTTGCCATCGGCTCGGCGATAGTGTACGGTGATCGGCTGGCCGCCGACGATTCCTTCTCCCAGCATGCCGTGGTGAACGTGAGCCACCAGGAGCTGATGAGCGTCAGCTACGACATACGCCGTCACGTTCCACCCGAGGGCTGGGAGCGACCCAAGAACACGTCGTTTTACTCTGTCACCCTTGAAGAACGCAAGATCACAGCAGAAGGTGTCTTCGATCCGAAGACGGGCGTCCTGTGCATGATGGCCTGCCGAGAGCTGCACAACAGCTCGACGACGGACTGCCAGATACTGATCGCCGTTCATCTCGCCTCGCTGGACTCGAAGGCGCAGGGGCAGGGCCATGGGAAGGGTGCGATCAGCAGCCTGAGGAACAAGACGACGGACCCTCTCTTCTTCGACAAGATCGAGATCGTGTTGTACGGGATGTACTCCGAGCAGATATCCGAGTCGATCTCGAGGGTCGACCTGGAGAGCATCATGCTGGTGATCTCCACGACGCTGCCGTGCGTCTTCACCGTCGTACAGATCCTTCACGCCAGGAGGAGGCCCGAGGCAGCCGCCGCGACGTCGGTCACCATGCTCGTCGTCCTGGCCCTGGGTTACGTCGCCCCTCTGGTGGTGAGCTCCGAGGCCCTGTTCCTGAGCAGGAGGAGGCAGTTCGTGCCGGTGCCGTTCCGGAGCTACGTGCCGTACGAGCTGAGCCAGGCCATGATGAGGGCGCCCACGCTGATAGCCTTGCTGCTACAGCTACGCCTCATCCAGCTTGCCCTGACAGCACGGAAGAGGGACACCGATCGAACCAGAGCCGAGGCGTCGTCGGCCGCCGAGAGACGGTCGCTCTGGCTCTGCCTGCCGCTGTACCTGATCGGAGGCGCACTGACCATCATCTTCCACGCCATGAACGCCCGTCGAGAGGACTCTCTGACCGTCAGCATCGGCCCTGAGCCGGCGACGCTGTGGGAGGACTTCGTGTCGTCTGCAGGGCTGGCGCTGGACGCGTTCCTGCTCCCTCAGATCGCCATGAACGCGTTCTCGGCCGGGGCAAGGATCAGGGCGCTCTCGCCGTGGTTCTACGTGGGTGGCACCGTGGTCAGGGCGATGCCACACGTGTACGACGTGGTCAGGGGATGGGGCTACGTGCCGAGCATGAGGGCGTCCTACGTCTACACGAGCCCACGGTTCGACAGGTTCGGCGTCGGCTGGGACGTCGTCGTGCCATGCGTTGCGGCGATGCTGGCCGTGCTGCTCTTCTTGCAGCAGCGGGTTCGTCTCGTCGCGGCACCTCTGTTCCCTGTTGCTTCCCCCCGAGGAGGAGGCTAGGTGACTACGAGATGGTCTCTAATCTTTAGCTGGAGGTTTATTTGTTGAATCTGTGCGTGAGCAGTGTGTAGATCTAGACTAGGAAATACTTGATCTATGAGTGTGTGCATGGGTATGTGTCTGTGTATATGTGTATGTGTATGTGTCAAGGGTCCTAGATCTAGGAATAGAGTGGGAGGAGGGGTTAGATCCATACCGTCCACGGGATGAGGTGTTGGATGGCTCTGTAGATGCCATTGCAGGTTCGTTGATGAAGTTATGCTCTAGGGCAGCGACGGTCGGAGTAGAGTTCACCATAGCCCTGCGCAGTAGATCTCGCCGGCCCTCCGGTCGCCACCGGCTTTGGTCAGGGACGGCGGTGGACGTCGTGGTGGAGCTTCCCGCCGCCGTAGCGCTAACCCTCTCGATCGGTCTAGGGTTCGAGTGTAGGTGGGGAGAGTACTCAGTTCAACCTCGTGAGTAGAGTCGTGGCCCCCACCTCTCTCTTTATAGCGCTGGCGATAGGGGCCCACCAACCATTAGGGTTGGGCGCCCCCGATCAGGGCGCAGATCAAGGCCCAATGGCCTTTGGGCCTTTTGGGGCTGAGGAGATCATCCTAACAATCTCCCCCTTGATCTCACTCTTTATCTTATTTTCTTTTCCAGTATTTCTTTTCTCTCATCTTAGATTTATGTACACAGCTTATCTCATCGTCACGATTCATTATCGATAGAATCAATAGCCACCGTACACGCCTCTAGTCAGAAACGAATTCTTATATCTTATCGGGCCTTCTAATCCAGGAATCATAGGCTTTCCCTTAAACACATACCGGCTAAATGTTCCTTGAACACATTGGGTGGTAGGCCTTTCGTTAGCAGATCCGCAAGCATATTCTTTGATCTCATATGCTCGAGACTTATGGTGTGATCCTGGATTCTATCTTTTACCGAATAAAATCTTACTTGTATCGGCTTGGTAGCCGTACTTCTTTTGTTGTTGTGGGCATAGAATACTGCAGGCTGGTTATCGCAGTACATCTTTAATGGTCTTTCTATGCTATCCACAATTCGTAAATCGGGTACGAATTTCTTTAGCCATTCTACCTGCGTCGAGGCCTCATAACATGCTATGAACTCAGCATACATCGTTGATGATGCTGTAACTGGTTGCTTTGAGCTTCTCCACGAAATAGCTCCTTCAGCAAGCATGGAGATGTAACCTGTCGTGGATTTTCTGTCATCTTCATCTCCAGCATAATCTGCATCTGCATACCCTTTAATCTCTAGGGAATCAGATCTTCTGTAAATCAGCATGAGACCTTTCGTGCCTTGCACATAGCGGAAAGCTTTCTTTACCAGTTTCCAATGCTCTATTCCTGGTTCTTCTTGATATCTGCTAAGCACGTTTGTGACAAAGGCTAAGTCAGGGCGAGTGCATGTTTGTGCATAAGACAAGCTCCCAAGAGCCGAAGAATACGGTACCGCTTTCATCTGTTGTCTTTCATATTCATTCTGGAGACATTGGAATTTCCAAATCTATCACCCTTGACTATCGGAGCAGGAGTAGGATTACTTTTCTGCATATTATACCTCTCTAAAATCTTTTCTAGGTATGTCTTCTGTGACAATCCTAGAACCCCATTTCTTCTGTCTCGATGAATCTCAATTCCTAAAACGAAGGAAGCCTCACCGAGATCTTTCATGTCAAAGTTAGAGGACAAGAATTTCTTTGTTTCTAGTAATAGACTAATATCACTACTTGCCAGTAGGATATCATCCACATACAGTACAAGGAAAATGTATTTCCCTTTCTTAAACTTTGCGAATACGCAATTGTCCTCAATATTCTCTTTAAACCCAAATTTCTTTATCGTTTCGTTAAACTTCAAATACCATTGTCTTGAGGATTGCCTTAATCCATAGATGGATTTCTTAAGATGACATCCCATGTGTTCTTTTCCTGTAGTCTGTACCTTCCTTTTGTGTATATCCTTTAGCCACTAGTCGAGCCTTGTATCTTTCTATATTCCCTTTGGAGTCACGTTTAGTCTTGTAGACCCATTTACAGCCTACTGTTTTGGCTCCTTCAGGAATTTCTACTAAGTCCCAAACTCCATTGGAACTCATCGATTGCATTTCATCTTCCATGGCCTTAAGCCATTTGGATGATTGCTCACTTCTCATGGCAGCTTCGAATGTGGTGGGATCATCCTCCATCCAAAACTCTTCTATTTCATACACTTCATAATCGTCTGGGATAGCTGTCCTTCTCACTCTTTGAGACCTTCTAGGGGCCTCATCATTTGGTACGTTTTCTATTGGAGGCTGATGCTGCCCCCCTGATCTGCGGCGATATTTTCTATAGGATTCTGAAGGACAGGTTCTATGTTTTCATTCTGTATTGCCACAGGAGGGAACAACTCAGGGACTGACACTGAGGGTGCAGCCACAGTAGGTAGTGAGAAAAATGGCTCCTGGATCATCGGAGTGGGTGCACATACCCGCTTCTCCTCAAGATTAATCTTTCGAGCTACCGTGCTCCCCCGAATCATTTCTTCTTCTAGGAAGGCAGCATGTCTTGTTTCCACAAACTTTGTGAATCTATCTGGACAGTAGAAACGATATCCTTTTGACTTCTCTGTGTAGCCAATAAAATGGCAACTCACTGTCTTAGGATCTAGTTTTCCAATGGTCGGGTTAAATATCTTTGCTTCAGCAGGACTCCCCCACACCCTTAGGTGATTCAATGAGGGTGTTCTGCCTGTCCACAGTTCATACGGTGTTTTAGGTACCGCTTTACTAGGAACTCTGTTGAGAATGTAGATGGCGGTTTTCAAGGCCTCCATCCATAGACTCTCTGGCAGTGTGGAATAGCCTATCATGCTTCGTACCATATCCATCAAGGTACGATTTCTTCTTTCAGCTACTCCATTCTGTTGTGGGTCGTCCGGCATTGAATACTGGGCAACAATTCCTTGTTCCTGTAGGAACCTTGCAAAGGGTCCTGGAACTTGTCCATATGGGGTATGCCGACCATAGTATTCCCCTCCACGGTCGGATCGTACTATCTTAATCTTTAAATTGTGTTGATTCTCAACTTCAACCTTGAATATTTTAAATTTATCCAACGTTTCTGATTTTTCTTTAATCGGGTAAATATAACCATAACAGGAATAATCATCTGTAAAAGTTATGAACGAATCATAACCGTCTATACTCGTAACTGGGAACGGACCGCAGATATCTGTGTGAATTATTTCTAAGATGCCTGCGCTGTGTTCCGCATGTTTTCTGGTTATCTTTACATATTTCGCTTTTATGCATTTAATGCATTTGTCTAAGTCTGAGAACTCAAGAGGTGGAAGAATTTCATTCTTAACCAGTCTTTCTATTCTCCCCCTTGAAATGTGGCCTAAACGACAGTGCCACAATTTCGATGACATACTCTGAGTTCTCTTTATTTTTCTGTTGGTGGGTATGGATTCTTTTGCATTCACGTCACAAACATTATTCACACATTCACGTAGTGATAGTAAATATAAATCATTCTTTCTGAAAGCAATAGAAACAATCGAATCGTTGTAGTCTATTACACACTTGCCGTTTCCAAAACGGCATTCAAATCCATCAATATCAAGTTTTGAAACACTAATCAAATTCCTTATAACAGAAGGAACATAGAAAACATCTCTGAGAAGCAACTCAAATCCAGTGTCAAGCACCAAGAGAAGGTCTCCCACCGCCTCCACTTCGGCTTCCACTCCATTCGCGACTTTAATCTTTCTTTCTCTTCTTTGAGTTGTTCGCGTTTGGATGAATCCCTGTAAATAATTTGCAACATGAATTGTTGCTCCAGAGTCAATCCACCAAGTAGATTTCGCATAATCTATATACAGAGATTCATTTACAAATGAAATAATGTTCTCACCATTCTTTTCACACAGCATCTTGTAGTAGTCTGGACAATCTTTCTTGTAATGTCCCTTCTTCTTTCAGTAGAGACATTGATCTTTGTCCACAGTGCATTGCCCAAGCTTGGGCTGATGCTGCTGAAACTGCTGGACCTGCTGGGGAGCCTTGGCCTTGGAGGATTCACCTTTTGCAAAGTGATTCTTTTTCTTTTGATTATGCACAAAGTTTATAGAGCCACCATGTGCAATCTTAAGTCTCTTCTCCTCTTGGGCAAGCATTGCCGTTGTCTTCTCTATGTCCCATTGCTCAGGACTCAAGTTATAACCAACTACAAAGTTCTCAAACTCTGCAGGAAGTGATTTGAAGATCAAATAGACAATGTGACCCTCATTGAACTCTAAGTTCATCGGTTTAAGTTTGTTGTTGATACTTATCAAATTGTGGATGAACTCTCTAAGTCCACCTCCTCTGTATTTTACACCAACCAGTTTCTCAAGCAACTGATGAGCATAAATCTTGGAAGAACCAGTATACTGATTCTTGATCTTTTCTAGATATTTAACAACATTGTTACAATATGTGATTGCCCCCAAAATGGTAGGCTCTACGGTGTTCTCCACCACTGCTACATATTTCTTGTTAGCAGGTTTCCATTTGATCATGACAAGATCAAAACTTTCTTTGGATGCTTTATAAACATCCTGTGCTTGCTGCCAAGCAGTATCTGTCATATCCTCCCCTCTGACTGGCGCCTGAGGCTCTACAGGCACCGGATGTGTGAGGATTCAGTCCAGTTCTTGCATGGTGAAGAAGAGGTTCGACTTCTTGTACCACTCATTATAATTATCTCCCCTCAGAGTTGGGATATCTCTGATGGCAATTGTTGAATCTGTGCGTGAGCAGTGTGTAGATCTAGACTAGGAAATACTTGATCTATGAGTGTGTGCATGTGTTTGTGTCTGTGTATATGTGTATGTGTCAAGGGTCCTAGATCTAGGAATGGAGTGGGAGGAGGGGTTAGATCCATACCGTCACGGGATGAGGTGTTGGATGGCTCTGTAGATGCTATTGCAGGTTCGTTGATGAAGTTCTGCTCTAGGGCAGCGACGGTCGGAGTAGAGTTCACCGTAGCCCTGCGCAGTAGATCTCGCCGGCCCTCCGGTCGCCACCGGCTTTGGCCAGGGACGGCGGTGGACGTCGTGGTGGAGCTTCCCGCCGCCGTAGCGCTAACCCTCTCGATCGGTCTAGGGTTTGAGTGTAGGTGGGGAGAGTACTCAGTTCAACCTCGTGAGTAGAGCCGTGGCCCCCACCTCTCTCTTTATAGCGCTGGCGACAGGGGCCCACCAACCATTAGGGTTGGGCGCCCCCGATCAGGGCGCAGATCAAGGCCCAATGGCCTTTGGGCCTTTTGGGGCTGAGGAGATCATCCTAACATTATTTTATTTGCTCCACACACTGTTCTTGCACGGGTCAAGATGATGGACGACCGGCTGGGTCGTCGTCGCGTATGTATGTTCCAAGTTCCAACCATGTGTCGTCGTTGTCGTTATTATTACCACGATAGCACGGTGCATTTCCTTGTCGTGTCGTATCTTGTCATGAATCTTCACTGACAGTGGAGCACTCAGCAGCTATAGATGACACAAAACTACGATAATTACTAGTTTGTCAAGGAATTTTTGGAAACCGATTTTTTATGCCTATTAGTCTATGATCAGATTCAACCTGTTTTAACTCTCGTGGTCAAGTCAACAAATTTGACTAGATGTGGCAAGCTTCTTCCGCAGGCTGCAGGGGGTGTGAGTGGAAAACTGCTAATCAGTGGGTCCGTGAATTAGGCCCCGTTTAGTTCTCATAAAAATACACTATTCATCTAACTTTTCACTATTCATCCCATCCCTCCTACTCACATAACACTATTCATCTACAGTGTTTTTTTGTGAACAGTGTATTTTCGGAGAATCTTTCCCCAATCTAAACGCACCATTAGTGTCAAGACTCGAACAAAGATGACCGGAATCCATTGCGCCACAGCGTCAACGGACATCCAAGCTATAAACACCACACATCTCTCGACACCGTAGCCTTGGTTCCAGCCGTCTTCCTGCCAAGACTCAACAAAAAATGAAATGGCCCCTCACAACTCGGTTGTTTGCCGGCTTTGCGTCCTCCTGCTCCTCCTCGTGGTGTCCACCACCACCCTCTCCTCCGCTGCCTCCTCCTCGGACCCCTTCTTGTGCACCATGCCTTCCCCTGCTCCCCAGCACGTCCCAGCCGGCGAGGACGCCCTCCCAATCCTCCGCTCCCTTGAGCTCAACGCCGGCTACTTCACCGGAGGCGAAGACATCCACTTTACCAAAGACGAGCACAACGCGACATCCTCCTACTCCTACGTTTCCCGCTTCTTCTCCTTGCTCCCCCTCCATTCCGATCGCACCTCCAACACCACACTGTTCCACGTCGCGGCCACCTTAACCCTCTTCGGCGGCCGTGCCCGTGATTACCTTGGTGACCATTCACGGCGACGCCACCACTACGTGGTTGTTCAGATGGTCACCTTCCACTTTGACGGCTACTACAACTCCGACTCCGGTGAGCTTTGCATGGCCGGCTCAGGCTCTTACCGTGAGGACGACGGCTCCAACGCACGCCTCCTCGGCGTCGTCCTCCACCTCCGCGTCCCCAACCCATCCAGCATCATGGACCCCTTCGTCACCGGCCGCCTCAGGGGCAAAGACATGGAGACCATTTCGCTCGTCGCGTACGCAGAGAACGACGACACCTACAAGTATGGCTCCGAGAGTGCCTCCTGCCCGGCGTCGTCACAGCCATCTGCTACTCGTCGGGGCAGCAACGACGACGACGACGACTTCTCATGCGCATACCTCAAGGGACAGCTCGTAGGCTCGTACGAGCTGCAGCACGGTACACCTCCGCCGCTTCTAGATCTGAGGCTGCAGGAGCCCAGCATGCACATCGGCCAGGTGCAGTGCACAGAGGAGGGCGCCGTGCGCGCGTACGTGGTGTTCTCCAACGACACGGACACGACGCAGCTGTGGAGGCGGCGACGGATGCAGCCAATAATCGGGCGGCGACGGCCACCGTTCGTGGTTGGGGACGAGGTGGTTGTCGCTGAAGGGCGCTGGAACTCGGTTCGGCGCATGCTCTGCCTCAGGGCGTGCCGTGCGCGTGTGGTGCGCGAGGAGATGTCCGTGGTGGTGGAGAAGGAGGAGTGCGGCATCGGGATGAGCTTCTGGTTCCCGGGAGTCTGGACGATGCGGGACCGGAGTGCCATCGCCGGCATGCTCTGGAACTCGAGCCAAGCGAAAGTGGCTCCTGGCACTAACGATGGCAGCTCCGGCGTGATATCGGTGTCCAGGACTACTAGTGCCTACATCCATCGGAGTAACTTCTCAGACGTCAAGTACGTCTACAACGACACGATGGTTGAGGCGGCGAAGAAGCATTATCGCGATCTCACCTCTGAATTGAGCAGTTACAAGAAGATCATTAGCGGGTCGTTCGTGCCCCCAAACTATACTAACCATGACTTAGAGTTCCAATTCTACGACACGGAACACGGGGGGCACGGAGAAGCCTACCCGGTTACGATCGGCTCGACCATTGTCTATGGTGATCAGCTGGCGGCCGACGATTCCTTCTCCCGGGATGTCGTTGTGGACATGAAGAAGTCCGGGCTGCTGAATGTGAGCTACGATATAAATTTGCAGGTAATCCGTCAAGAGAAGCGGATGCGTCATGATGGGAGCGCGTCTTTGATCACCAGTGAAGAACACAAATGTGTTTAGATGCAAAAGATCTTTTGCACTTACTATTCATTCCCCTCACAGAACACGCATCCCTAAAAATTCCTTTTTCACCTTTCCTATTCATCCCCCTCACATAACACGCATCCTAAAAACAAAAGATCTTTTCCCTTCGTCAACTAAACACAGCCAAAATGACAGCAGAAGGTGTGTTTGATCCGAAGACTGGCATCCTGTGCGTGATGGCCTGCCAAGACGGCAACGGCTCGATGGACTGCGAGATACTGATCACCGTCCATTTCGCCTCGCTGGATGCAATGTCACGGGCCCATGGAAGGGGGGCGATCAGCAGCCTGAGAGACAAGGCGACGGATCCACTCTTCTTCGAGAAGATAGACATCCGGTTGTACGGGATGTTCAGCGGCCAGTTGGCCGAGTCGATCTCGAGGATGGACCTGGAGAGCGTCATGCTGGTGATCTCCACGACGCTGCCGTGCGTCTTCGCCATCTTACAAATCCTGCACGTCAAGAGGAGACCCGAGGCATCTGCCGCCACGTCGGTCACCATGCTCGTCGTCCTGGCCATGGGACACGTCGCCCCTATGGTGCCCAGCTCCGAGGCTCTGTTCATGAGCAGGAGGAGGCATTACTACCCATTCGCATTCCAAAACTACTTGCCGTTCGAGCTGAGCCAGGCCATGATGAGGGCGCCCACGCTGATAGCCTTGCTGCTACAGCTACGCCTCATCCAGCTTGCCCTGACAGCACGGAAGAGGGACACCGATCGAACCAGAGCCGAGGCGTCGTCGGCCGCCGAGAGACGGTCGCTCTGGCTCTGCCTGCCGCTGTACCTGATCGGAGGCGCACTGACCATCATCTTCCACGCCATGAACGCCCGTCGAGAGGACTCTCTGACCGTCCGCATTGGCCCTGAGCCGGCGACGCTGTGGGAGGACCTCGTGTCGTCTGCAGGGCTGGCGCTGGACGCGTTCCTGCTCCCACAGATCGCCATGAACGCGCTCTCGGCCGGGGCCAGGGTCAGGGCGCTCTCGCCGTGGTTCTACGTGGGTGGCACCGTGGTCAGGGCGATGCCACACGTGTACGAAGTGGTCAGGGGGTGGGGGTACGTGCCGAGCATGAGGGCGTCCTACGTCTACGCGAGCCCACGGTTCGACAGGTTCGGCGTCGGATGGGACGTCGTGGTGCCGTGCGTTGCGGCGATGCTGGCCGTGCTGGTCTTCTTGCAGCAGCGGGTTCGTCTGGTCCCGGCGCCTCTGTTCCCTGCTGCTTCCCCGAGGAGGAGGCTGGGTGACTACGAGATGGTCTCTAATCTTTAGCTGGAGGTTTATTTTATTTGCTCCACATATTGTTCTTGCACGGGTCAAGATGATGGACGACCGGCTGAGTCGTCGTCGCATATGTCCGTTCCAATTTCCAACCATTCGTATGCGTCGTCGTCGTCGTCGTCGTTATTATTACCACGATAGCACGGTGCATTTCTTTGTCGCGCCGTATCTTGTCATGAATCTTCACTGGCAGTGGAGCACTCAGCGGCTATAATAGTATGTCTATGGCCGTAATAGATTGTATATTTTATTTTTCTCGTATAGCAGCTTTGTAAGAATCGCAATGGTTGACGTTTACTTTGAAAAGCTAGCAGGGCGTGGATAACTTGGATCATTTGTGCGTGTGCTACACTGCTAGAGTGCTAGTCATTCTCACAGGTTTGTCATGATTTCGTCCCGCGGGTTTGCATATTTTCGTCCCACACTTACTTTTCTGTCTTCCTAGCTGGCTGGATTGAAGTTTCCTTGAATATTACGAACTCTTCTAGCAACATATATACTCCATTCGTCCCGAATTAAATTGATTTCTAGCCAACATGCGCACACCTTGATAGCTCTTGTATTATCAATGCAAATAATTTACTTTTTTATATAAAAAAGAAATCAGCAAGACAATTCTAGTCGTGCAGGCTTACAAATCAAAACGCTGACCACTGAAGCGAACGTGTGTGTATATATATATATATATATAGGCTGACTATTGGGAGCCTATAGGCTCTGAATAGCTGTTCGGCGCCTCACACAGTGCTGTAAACTGGGACCTTGCGCCAGACCGATGACTCACAGGCTCCCAGCGTGTCAACATGCAGGGGGAAGGCATCCCAACCTTTCAGCTGGTGCCACGTGCACGCTGCACCTCCTAACATGTGCATGCGAGCATGCTGGTTTGTTTTGAACTGCCTGACGCATCTGACCCCTAGAGCATGCATGCAGGTTGGGCTATTTGTTTTGGTTTTTAGGCTATAATTCTTCAACCGAGGATCTAATTCTTAAACGGTTTTGACCATAAAATCCGTGATATTTTTATGCACATTTTAAGATCCATTTTAAACCTATTTTGAAAAAGAATAAATTTAAAATATACAGGAGCATAGAAACTAAAGGGTATGATCATACAAACCTATGCAAATGATCATAGGAACACCAAAAGCAACCAACGAGCATATAAACACTTGGACGAGATCATAAAAACGTATCTATGATAAACAACAGAGTATGTATATATGATGGATGCAACTTAAATTGCAGCAAGGAATGATCCTATCATTTGAGCTTTTCACGGCCCAGGTAAGTAAGGTACAACTTAAAATACAACTCACAAACGGTTTTCACCACAAGACTCGTGACATTTTTATGCACAGTTTGAGAACCATTGTGAATATTTGTTTTTGAATTTTTCAAGATCATAGAAACACACTAAAACCATCATAGAAACTGTAATAATGATTTATATGCTCTTCTCTGTGGTTTCCATGATGTGTTGGGTGGTTAATATGCTCTCTGAGTTGTCACTACTATGCTCTCGATATTCTATTCTAAGTTTTCTGGATTATATGCTCCATCCCCTAGGTTATATGCTATATTATGTGGATTGTATGTTGTGGACAATGAGGTAGCTGATGTCTATGATGTTTGGTGTACGCTATATGAGGTACGCCGAGGTTTATATGACCATAGTTAGAGTTTATATGAGCACTGGTATAGTGTGTGCGGTGGCTTTGCATTAGCGAGGAGTGTGTCAAATAGCAGTAAGGAGGAATTCCATGCCTGGTCATAGGAGAACCATCCATATTTAGCGGCAAATATATCATGGACCAGCAAACGTGCATGGTCATAAGTAGCCAAGTTACATAAGTAGCAAACTAGTAGTTAACAGAAGTAGCCATATTATAATTAGGCATACAACAACATCATTCTCATAGTATAGATGTTCATCAACTATCCCTCTGGTGTTGGAAGCTCAACAGCACTAGCGGGAGGTCATCGACATTGTTGCAGTGGTGGAACATCAGGTAGCTAAGTGCTTCACGTCTGAGGTCTTCAGTCTCCTCCTGAGCCAAGTAAACAAAATGTCATATAACAATAGTGAATGTGTCATATAAAGTTAAGAGAATGTCATATATCTGTCACATGATGTATGTCATATAAATATTTTGGGTGGTTTATTTTGAGGTCCATTTTGTATGCTTGTAATGATGGTTGATATGCTCTTTTTCATGATTTCTATGATGTATTGGGTGCTTTATATGCTCTTGAGATGGTATCATATAAACATGTTCAGGTATCATAGAAACTGCAACAGCACGTTGGGAACAGGCACATTATACGACTAGCACGCATGTGTCTTGTCATCGTTGTACACACATACAAACCATAGAATATATCATATAAACCATGGGATGGAGCATATAATCCATGAAACCGTCAGTGCGCAGCATACAAACCATAGGATATATCATATAAACCATGGGATGGAGCATCTAAGTCACGAAACAGTCAGTGTGCAGCATACAAACCACATAATATATCATATTAACCGAGGTATGGAGCATATAAACAACGAATCTGTCAGTGCGCTTGGCTCCTCGGGTCTGTCACGTGGGCTAGCACTGTCATGCTTGTGTCTGGTCATCGTCGGGTGGCCGGTCTGGCCCATCGCGACCGCTCCTCGTATTCTCACAACATACAAACTACAACATATATCATATAACCCAGGGGATGGAGCATATAAAATAGGAGCGGTTCAAAAGAATACCATGTCGAGACCATATAAACTACCCAGTACATCATATAAACTATTTACAATAGAGCATAGAATTAGTAGGAGGAAATCATAGGAAAGTGTTTATGAGCACTGGGTTTCAGTGAGCATATGAGCAAAGATCCAGCATACCAACACAAACCAAAGAGCGAAACGAGTAATGTTTAGATACACTAGGCTGCAGATTTTATGAGGCATTTACACAAACATAGAGCATGCACTCGAGGTGAGAAGGAGGCACCAGTACACCAGGCCGGGAAGCTGCGCTCCAGTCCTCCGACGCTTGCAGGCCGACGAGCACGAGGGATCCAACGCAGCACGGCGGCCCCTACCGCGAGCACCGTAGTGATGACGTCCTGCACGATGATGAGAGAAGCGGAGTCGTCGCCCACCACCACGGCCGTGGCGACAGCGGCCACGAGCAGCAGCAACGAGACTCCGGAGCACCCCTGGTGGTGCGCGGTGGCTTGAGTGGTAGGCATCCCACGTGGGCGTCGTTCCCAAGTGCCGGATCTGCACCGTGCCGCTATTGCTAGAGCTCTCCTGCGCCGCCGCGGCCTGCCTGAGCTTCACGATGTGAGGAGGGAGAGAGGAGAGAGAATGGAAATTTTGAAATGAACAGGAGGGACGGGGGGATGGGGGTGGCTGATATTTGTTGACCGTTGTGGGACCCACACGTGTACAGGTTGGTTGGTTGGGTCGCACCAAATGGCCCGCTGGTCTGCTTGGCTCGTTGGGGTGGTCGAGGCTTCCAATAACTATTGGAAGCCTATAGGCTCCCAATATATATACT
This sequence comes from Digitaria exilis, assembly GCA_015342445.1. Lineage (NCBI taxonomy): Eukaryota > Viridiplantae > Streptophyta > Magnoliopsida > Poales > Poaceae > Digitaria > Digitaria exilis. Next base: position 1,646,622 of record JACEFO010001882.1, read on the forward strand.
CTATATATATATATATATATATATATATATATATATATATATATATATATAGTATAGTATCTCATATCGCTGGAAGAAAGGGCGGGCTCTCAGCCCCCTTGCTACTGTACATGTCAGAAAAAAAAATTACCCTCTACGCCAGCCGGAAGGAAAGCAGCGCACAGCGACGTCTGCTTGCATGACGTGTGGCTATCCGACGGCCAGCTTCGCATGAGGATAATTTTTTAACCGCTTCCATAAGAGGCACGGCGTTAATGCATCAGTGGCCGTACGCATACGCATCGTTGATGTATAGTAGTATACGTTGCAGCGACCGCAGGCCTCGACGCCTGCACGCGGGCGCCAAAAACAGCCAGGATTTTTTTTCCCGGTCCTGTAGCGGCTACCGCTGGCCAGCAGTAGCGGCTAACCGGACCGGTTTGATCGAAAACCGGTAGAAACCAAACACATTCAAATTTTAAATTCAAATTGCTAATGCAATCAGTTTGAAACGGTTAGCAGAGCGGTTTGGGCGGTAAGCCGGTTGGTTTGGGCGGTTAGCTGGGCAGTAAGCCGGGATGTTTGAAAAAATGACACAAATGCATACAAATATCCATACATAGAATTGTGCATTTGCCTTGTATTTGCAAAAAAGAAAAAATAAATGAGCAAATATTTGTATATTTGCCTTATACGAATGCATACTTTTTCTTTTTATTTTTTTATTTAACTTGTATTTGCCGGGAAAAAATATCAAATGAGCAAATATTTGAAATTTTTTTACACCAATGATTACACGCACCTTGAAGTATTTTTAGAAATTTTTAGTATATTTTTTCATTTTTTAATTCAAATTTGAAATTTTAAATTTCCCAGATTGAAACCGTCCGGAACCCGCTACCGGCGGTCTGGTCGGTTTGAGCGGCTCCTGTGGGAACCGGACCGGTAGGATAAAAAACCATGAAAACACCAACAAGCCAATAACGCGACCGCGATCCCGCGGCAGGGGCGGGACACGTAGACGTAGCACGTCAAAGAGATGGGCGAGTGGCGGCCGCACGGCGGACGCCCGGAAGTCACCGGACGCATGGACAAACGGGGGAGGTGCCGAGCGGCCGTGTGCGGCGTGCTGTTTGAAGTCGTTAGCTTTTGCTCCGTCTGTTCCGCGCTCCCTACGGAATGAAGAAAGGTACCGAATCGTGGCACACGGCACACCGGATCTCGCACTGCTTTTTCGTTGTCGTTGCCAGCTGCGGCCCAACGGCCACGGCCAGCCCAGATTTGGAAATGCTAATATAACTGGTGGTGTCTTTTTTTCAGAGCAGCCAAAGCCAGTGACGGTATCTCTCCCGAGTGTCGACAAATAATCAAACCGTACCATTTCCATCATCCAAACTCCCAACTCTCCTTCTTTACTCCCAACAGGCCTCCCATTTAGGACATCGGAAGGAAGAACCATCTCGACCTGCTTCAGTTGAGAAAGCAACATCGCTAACTCCTTCAGAGTAAGCTCCCCTTGGACCAAACCCGATGGAACATGCTCTAGTATACGCATAGATCATGGAAAGGTGACAGAGCTCACGTTCTCTGTATCGTGTTCGGTGCGGCTGTCAATAATCCTCTTGTAACGTGTGTTTAGATTAGGGAAAGATTATCTAAAATACATTGTTCATCAAAAATACACTGTAGATAAATAGTGTTATGTGCACCAACTTTTCCAAAAAAATATTATTCATCCAACTTTTTCCTATTCATCCATCTCACAGAACACGTTTTCCAGCGCGACCTACAGTGTATTTTTGGTGCTACAGTGCTTTTCCCCCTATCTAAACGGGGCCTTAGTTCCCTCAACTCCCACCAAAAAAATACTATTCATCTAACTTTTTCCTATTCATCACATTCCTTCCACTCACAGAACACGCTTCCCAGCATGATCTACAGTGTTTTTCTGGATCTACAGTGTTTTTTCTCCCAATCTAAACTCACCCTAAAAGTATGAGATGAATAGGAAAAAGTTAGATAAATAGTGTTTTTTTAACTAAACGCCCTAATAGAATTTGGAGCACGCCGTGACGCGCACGCTGGATATCAGATACGTGCGCGCAGAAGATGGGTTTTCCTTTCCTTCCCTTTTCTTCGCTCGTGAGTCGTGACCGGCCTAACGAACCGTGGATGCTGAAGCCAAATAAGTGCTACGAAAGTTCTAGCCAACGAAAACCTTCCATATGACTCGGTCGGTCGTCGGTCATCTCCCCGGCCCTCACATCCACGGCAGGCTTCACCACTCACTACTTAAACGCCAGCCACACCGACGAGAGCATGTCACAGTTCTCCCGGCTCAAACGCGCGCGCTCGATCACCCTCTTGCTCCTGTCCACCGCCGGCCATCACCACCATTCCTTTAAGCTTCCTCCTCGGCCCCAGCTCCCGACCGTCATCACCTAGCTCGCCATGAACAGCGAGCAGGTGTCGGAGTCGATCTGGAGCATGGACGTGCAGAGCCTCGTCCGGGCGTGGCCGGCCTCCACTATGCTGCTCTGCGTCTTCCTCGTCCTCCAGATGCTCCACGACAAGACGAACCCAGAGGCGCCTCGTGCCATGTCGATGACCATGCTTGTCGCTCTGTTCCTGGGGTGCGTCGTGATGGACCTAGTCCTGTCGCACTGGGTGTTTTTACTTGTCACGTTCGTCTACTTGTTCAGCTAGTTGTGCCCTGTGATCTTTCTGTAATCTCGGTCATATAATAAGAAGAGGATAAACATAACAAAAGCTTCAAAGGTTTCCACACGCGGCACAAAAACATCTATCCTCTCGTGCTCTCTGCGGTCTAACCAGAGAGCTGCTTCTTTGGCGTGATCGCGACTGTGCATGATGCCTTCTCGTGTTCGTGTCGTATTCGGCACCTCGTCGCACCACATCACCCCTCTCGCGCTCAACTTCGATGCCCCCTCTGCTCGCGCGCCATCAGGAGGAAGAGGTTTGTGAGGCGCGGTTCGAGAGCATATTTGCTTCACCAAGCTAAAGACACGGCACCACCACCCTAAACAATTCCCCGCCATTGCACTCGCCAGGTCTGCTTCGTCCTCCTCCTCCTTTCCATGATTCCATCGCCACGCTCGCTGCCACTGCTCCATGCCTCCATCATCCTACTCCTCCTCCATGCCCCCAGCTCCCGAGCCCCGACAGGGGCATGCCCACATGGTATTCAAGGGTACTCATTGTGTACCCATTATTTTTTTTAAAAAAAGTCAAATACATGTATCTATTATACTAAGAAAAATAAGAAAACATCATCCTAATCTATTAACTACCAGCCCAACTCCCTTCTCAAAATGGGCCGAACAGCCCAATAATTGGCCCAGTGGCCGGCCCAACCTATCCCTCATTCCGCGATGATCGCCCTCGTCGTGCAGTCCTGCTGGTGCTGCAGCTGGCGCGTGGTCGGCCGGCCGCGGCCGGGAGAACAAAACAAGGCCGCCGAGCGGAGGGCGCCGTGGGTGTGCCTGACCCTACCTGCTCGGGGGAGCCGTGGCCGTGGGGGGCGTCGTCCACCAGGGAAACAGCCGCGCGGCGCGGGATAGATACGTATCCTGGTCGTCCGCCTCGATCCGGACTCCGGAGCCGCGCCCACGCTGTGGCACTGTGGCATGACCTCGCGTCGTACTACGCGGAGCTGGTGCTCCCGTGCTGGACGGATTCCTTCCTGCTGCCCCAGATCGTCGTGAACGCCTTCTCAGGGTCCACCAGGGCCACCACCAATGCGGCCTCGCCGTGGTTCTACACCGGGGTCACCGCGATCCGCGTGGCGCCTCACGCCCTCACGTGTTCTACGACGCGCCCAGGGCTCGGAGCTACGTGCCGAGCGTGAAGCCGTCCTACATGTACGCGGGGCCGGGCGACGGCCTCTTCGGCGTCGCGCGGGACGTCGTCGTACCGTGCGGAGCGGTTTGAGGTAATTTTGTTCAACCTGACGCGTGAAGATTAATTTCTTACCGCAATCTAACCATCCCAATTTTTTCCATTCGTGTTTTGAAATCCTATACTTTTCTACTTGTCGCTCTAGTCGATTCTAGCGTTTTTTTTTCATGTTCCTCTGTTTTGAATTCATGTGTTCTAAACAGACCCTCACTGGTTTTATAGGTCAGAGTCATTCAGTTTCATAAGAGTTGCTAAATACACCGTAATGACTTGACCTCCCTTGCATATATTAACTCAAATAGCAGATAAATAAGCATCTGTCCGAATCAGTACACCTTTTAAGCTATACACGAATAGTATATATACTACAGAGACGCTGTACGATGTCAGGTGAGGTTCATGACAGATGTTACAGGTGAGAACAGATGTCTTGGTTGCCGTACGTGATCAAAGTTGAAAGAAAAAGGGCAGGTCGTACCATGAAGACAGGTTATTAACTGGTTTGAGATCCATCAAGTTCATTACTCAGCATATGGTGCAGGAGAATATCAACCATGGTACCCTTTGTCTTCACACTGCAAAACGTCATCGCTGAGTAAGTAAAAGCTGCAACAGTAGGGTACAAACAAACATTGAAAAAAAAAAAGTGGATTACCGCCTAGATCGCCGCTTGTTTCTCCCTTCGGGAGTAGAATCCTGTGAGGAAGGACAAGTGCTCTCAAAACATTAGTGAGTTTGATCCATGTAATTGCCTATAATGAAATATTTACAAAGTCCCAATGGGTAATACCATGGTCATTAATTAGGTGGCATAGGATAGTTTGATGACATGACATGCCAAAGAATGGAGAAACGAAAGCATCTTCATACAGCTTGGGCACAAAAACCAACTTTTGAAATTCATTAACTAATTGGCTTGTGCTTTCTAAGAAAGCACACCATGATACTGTATATTGTGAGGACAGTCTCAAGTCTGCATTCATAGTGTATATGAGTGGTGTATATATTTATTATTTATTATCTAGATCTTGCATGAGACCCAGTTTCTTCATTTCTCTTATTTATATTTACTATCGTGCTACATAAACTAAAGTCCTATGTGGCTCTATAATTAATGTTGTGAAAACCATTCTACATAGAGCATTGAGATTGCGCCAAGGTTTTGTATCATTTTCTCAATCACGTGGCATGTCGTGTGGCATGTCGTTTTTGGAGAACGTGGCATGATATCCAGTATTGGGATTAGCCTTGGTGGCAAACGAGAAAAACGATGACAATTTCTTCTCTAGCAAGTACTTGGGCAGCACAAACTTTTGAAATGAAAAGAGTGTTTGGACAGAAACCATGCTATGCCATTTCCGGTGGAGGTTTCTATTTCCAAGACTACCACGTCATTCAGAGTACAATGAACCATGAATAAAACAACTCCTATAGTGCTCAATTTCAATTTGATGTTTCCAATGTGCTTAATTCATTTAATTCCACAATATGACTTGGAAATAATGTACATAGTGTTTCATCTAGATAAAGTCATGAAACTCTTTCATCTCTTTTCTTTTTAGTTTTGTCATGTCGTCCAAATTGCTTATCTGACGTCCTATTAAATGAGTGTGGAACTCTCGAAATGGCTTTAGTGTGAGATGTGTTGTTGGTAATTTGTAGTATAGTCAAGCTCCCTAACCAAACCAAGTAGTAAGCAAGTAAACTTCAGAGAAGTAGGGATACGAATTTTCTAGCTTTTACAAATAATTTTGTGGCACTATGATATACAGAAGAGGCAATATAAAAGTTAAAACTGGACAGTTTTCTGGCCTCTATAGCAAAAACGGTGACATGGTTACTCACAGACATACTGCTGGTTTTCTGAGTATAGTAATGTGTAATGATATTTTTCATCAAAGAAAAAATAGTCTAACCTGCATGTCAGCTTCTCCAGTTTTCTCCAGGTCCATCTCAGCAAAAAATGCCTCCAGCACAAATGCCACAATCTAAAAAGAGAAAACACAATATGTGAGAAATTCTTCTTTGCAATACCACCTAGTAACTAAACATCTAGAAAGCAAAAAATATTATGGTTAAAGCATACTCTGAAGAATCATTCATCAAGGAAGTTTAAAGCCAAGGGAAAACCAATCATAACTAACAAAGCTGCCTTGGATGAAGTGGACAAGAAAAAAATCAATATCGTACCAGATTAAGTAGCAGTAGTCCTGAAATAAGGTAAAAGCTGACAAAATAAACCAGGCTCCAAGAACTTCCAGTCAGGTACGCGTAGCTCTGAAAACAATGGGAAAGGTTAGGAATTGGAGTAAGCACGTTACCCAATACAAGATACTTCTAGACAATCTAAAAGAATAACTTAAACAACTGGATACCTATCAGACAACAACAAAAAAAGGAACAAAGCAGACTGCAGCATAAGGATGCTTGAGATATTCTTACCTCCATCCAGACTTGCCAATTTCCCATCACTAACAAATTGAACAGAGTAACCATACCACTTGGGTAGTCATTGAAGTTAAAAAGAAGATAACTGAATATGTCAAGGGTCATAAATGAGAATGACTTCCCTTGAAAAAATGAGAATGACGGGGCAAATTACATTTTGATTGCACGGTTGGTGTTTTAGTGTAGAACCTATGTGAGATTGAGACATGATAAACTGTGGGAGTCTATGACTTAAGTGGAAGACAAGAATGAAAAAGGATACTCGTTAGCAAAAAGATCTGTTTTTTCCAACTTCGGGTTTCCTGCAAACACAATACCTCCAAAAATCTTCAAACAAAAGAGAATCAACTTATCACTTTATGAACAACATAGAGATGCCAAAATGCCTATGATGCTTCAACAGTGAACAAATGTAGTTCAGCTCAGGAATGGTTCAAGCAACAGCTGTTACGAGTAACTTTTAAGCATAGCAAAAGAAGATATCCGCACTGGCGCACTGTAGACCTAGCTAAAACACTACACTTGTGTTTTTTATAATAATTAAGCTTTCAGGTGAACTAGTTTATGCATGAAACTTAACACGGGGAAGCACAGGTATATTAGTACCTGCAATCCAATGGAGCAGTATACACAGAGTATACAGAACACAGTCCCCAAGTATGGCAACAAGCTAGACATCAGAGTAATGAATGTTGCAACAAATGCTCTAAAACGCCGAACTTGCAACAAAATTCGTGTCAAACGCAACATCCTTCCAAGGAGAAGATATCGAATCCTGTCCAAGGGAAAATAAAGAAATTGAATCACATATTTGATAATAAGATTGTTACAGAAAAAAATAAGGAGTTGACAGATGAGAGTTTTCTCAGCATTGTATCCCCTTGAAACAGGACTTAGGGTCAAAATGTTGAATTTAAACTTTTAAGAAATACAGGACTGCCCTGAAGTACAGCATTATGTCACCACATATAGGTCACATGATTATAACAAGGCAGGTTCTTGAGTGACTTCTTGCAGTGACAATATAAGTGAACTGAATGCATACTAGCATAATGAAGATTTCCTCACAAGCATACTGACTCTGTTTAGTTATGCTGTGTTACGATGTTACCTCTAGGCCTTACCATAGAACATTATGGTAGGGCTGAGTTCTTATTCCTACTTTCTACAAGGTAGCATCTTGTCATTCAGTTTCCAGGAACTGGGAGAAAAATGAAAAGGTGTAGTGCCATACTTGTAAGGAGAATATAAATTTACGACTTCACTTAATTTTGGAAAGTGACGCATGCACAACAGTAAGATTACCATTCTCCATTTGAAAGAAAAGGGAGCTTTGATGGGAATGCGAATGTCAGGGTCTCTCCAATAACTACAGAGAAACAGGATGTTAGATAATAGACACTACAATCATCTAGTGACATATGTTTCTATAAAAAAACACTATGACTTCAGAAGATGCTCTCACAAAAATGAAATAAACAACTCAATAATAATACAGCCAATATGCATTAACTTGTTTACAGTGAGAAAATAGCAGATGTGTCCAAACTCCCCAAATATAAAGAAAATGTTTCTGTGCACCTCAGATTGCTATATAGACAAATGATTATCATTTTGTGGTTTATGCACTTCGTTGCTATTATTTTCACTTTTTCCCAGCTCTCTTCGTTACCATCTTAATACAAGGCGCTTTAAAAAAATCTTAATACAAGGCTATACAGTGCTCTAGAAAAAAAGGAGATAGAAGAATTTACAGCTTAACAAGCATCCATATCTAGCACGAATGTACGATCATGTTTCTTCAGTAAGAACATGGGTTGGATTAGGGAAGTTGATTACCACTCAAATCAGATCCAAAATAATCATGTACACTATTATTACATAAAATTGAGAGTTCGATGTAAACTTTCATAGTGCATAACTAAACAAATTAACATATTTCATTTTAAAAATGGAAATTTTATTTTGAACCAAATATTTCCCAGGGCACGTATTGTTCTTTAACAATTCACGAGGACAAAAATAATGGACGAGTACAAATAAACTCCCTTCTAGAAATGGGAGCATACTTACATATAGTCCAAGTAATCACAAAATCGAACTTGTTTTGTCCTTCCATCCAATAGGCAGCAAATCCTAATGAAAATATTTTGAGTGCCATCTCCACAACATAGATCCATCCTGAAGCATAGTTTTAGTATTAAGACTCATGATAACAAGGAAAATGGAATATATGGTTCAATGGTTAAATAAATGTTTCAGAAATTGTATCCTCCAGGATGAAATAGCACCCTCATTGAAACACTTCAAATGCTCAGTTAGTTTCGAACAGGGAATATCAAGATGACAAAGAAAGAAGAAATGGAGGACATGGAATTTTCATAGTGGTACTAGTCCTGTTGTATGTTACCGCACAAAGAAAATTCATAGACCAGTTCATAAATGGAGGACTTGCATATTTATGGTATCCTTCTAATGGGCTTCACGAGATACGATATGGGTCTTCTGCATCTATTTTACCGTGGTGGTGCTTAATGTGCAGAAGCATTGTAATTTACAAAACATAACATGCAATCCCATGTTAAAATATTGGCATGCTTTGGGCACAAGGATTTCAATCCTAGAGGTTTCTGTTAGAGGAAAAAAGGGGCACCATTAGAACCACTGTATTTATGGAAGGATGTAGATGCAGGAAGGCTATATTCATAAACCGGGTGGACCTGGGATGGGCTGGCTACAGAGCCCTCAGGCCAGGAGGTCCACACAGTTCCTACAGCCGGCCAACCAACGGCAAGACGGCCTGGGTGTGGCGAGTCAGCCAACAAGCACGCCAAGATGCAACCTGGCCTCGAGGAAGCAAAGGCCGCAACTGCAGCTTTCCTTGCTAGCGTCACTCAAACGTTGCAGGTTCCGTTGGCGAGTTTGCCGGGCAGGAGAGGCAGAAACAGGGCTGTTCCAAGCACCACCACTCCGGCAACTCCTGTTCGTCGCAGCGCGAGGCTGGCTAACCAACCTCTGAACTCCATGGTGTGCGCATCGAAGAAGGGTGAAATGCTTGTGATATGTAAAGTGGGCCTTGCGCCCCCAGAGAGTGCTATCGTCGTTGGTGAGAAACAGCCAGAGCTCGCGGCCATCTTCAAGGACCTTTGGACGACCACTACTTCGCGATCATGCGCGACCTTCTCCTGGCAGCTCAGGCTCTTTCTGATGTAGACCAGCCAGCAGGTGAATGGGGCCAATACCTGCTAAATTAGCAGAAATGTGTTCTTTGGTTGTATCTTTTGCCGTATAGTCCCTTCGAGTTTGTACCCCGTGCGCGTGTGCCAAACAGGACCCCGTGCGCGTATTTCTTCTTAATACAAAGATACACAGCTCTCCTGCGTATTCTCGAAAAAAATGGGTGGACAGGTTTATCATGGTTAAAGTTGTGCTCACTGTAACTCCCATCAATCACATGATTGCTATGGTGGACCTTCCTAAGTGGACTCCCATCAATAAACTCCGAAGAAGGTTTCTTTGGAAAGGGAAAGGGAAAGGGAAAGGGAAAGGGAAAGGGAAAGAGAAAGTTAGTAGTGTTTTCTACCTGGTTTCTTGGCAATGAGTGAGCAGTCAAATTCAATATGGTGGCTTGGGCATATAAAATTTAGACACACTGGGTTGGGCCCTCCAGATGAGATGGTTATGGCTAAAAAAAACAAAAAAAAAATGAATCAAGTTGATCTTGGGCAGGCCTAAAAATTCAAATCTACCCAAGTGCAAGAAACATGTTTGTCATGGTTATGATCACAATAGTTGGGGATGGTTGCCATACAAAGCCCTGGTCAGATCGTTGGCTTAATATCAAAACATTGCTGAATCAGCTCCGCACTTACTAGCTGCAGTTCCTTAAAAGGCAACTAACCGGCACACAATGCAAGGACCTCTCCATGATCACAGCTGGGTCGGATATCAAGGTAGCCTTATCTTTTAGTTATATTATTGAATACTGACAAATTTGAGATGTCATGGAAGGAACAAAACTTCAGGAAGGTTTGGAAGATTGATGGATTTAGAAACTTTCAAATTCAGAGGTGTGCTCCAGCAAGTCGGCTTACAATGCATACTTTGGTCAGATTCACACCATGGAAGAGTGGAAATCTTGGGGGGGCGTGGTCCAAGTTATCCATTTGACTTGCCATACTTAATCATTGTTGGACAACAGATAGATTGGCGAAACAAGGTCTCGATCATCTATAGGCATGTCCTCTTTGTGATCAAGATGACAAGTCAATTCAGCACTTTATGGGCTTCAAGCTATTGCTCCTGAACCTGAACTCCTCGTCAAGGTATTTCTCTAGTGGGGATGTAATTCTAGTTTGAAAATCGCCATCATTGATTCTACGGTTTCTTTTCTCCTCTTTAATGAAATGACACACAACTCCCATGCGTGTTTGAGAAATGAAGGAAATGTTGTAGATGTTCATTCATTTTAAAACTTGGAAGTTAGATGTGTGCTTTGAGCATTTTCAGTTGTGTTGACATGCTAAAGATCATTGCATTGATTCATATTTTGCCCCAGCGCTATGCTGTACGACATCCTATCAGGCTATTATAACAGGCACAGAAAGATAAATGTCCCTTTGACAAAATTAAGCACAGAAGACAAATTTCACCAGAGGTAATACTTGTAAAACAGTGCAGCTGAGGACATGTTCAACCAAATATACTTACCAAAGACAAATTCAACTTCTTGCCACACTTTCTGTGAAGAGCTGTTCTCTATATCTAGCTGCAAAGATCAATCAACAGATCACATATGATTTGTCTAAGACTCTCAGACACAAGGTCACTAATTCATTCCACGTTTGTAGTTGTATAAGAAAGGCTAACTTATACTGTTATACAAATTTTGTTTCAAGAGAAATCAGATATCAAAGAATCATGGCTTTCAATGCAACAAAGCAAACATGGGCTGGTCATTTTGCCATGTGATCAATAACTTTGATGGTTGAAGCATATGGTGGGCATGCCTATAAAATGTTGTATTTTTTTTATGTTCATTGTCATGCAAGTGCTCGGACGATGACCCACAACTAAGTCATAATAAGTGTAGTATTGTCTATTGTGGTATCCACCAATTGGAAAACATACTGCACTTGATATATTGCACCACACAAGATGTTACTGTGAGAGGGGAGCAGAAAAAGAAACCAAATTCATGCTTCTTAGAAACTACTAAAATCCCCTCGATACTTGCAAAACTCATCTAAACTTTTTATCTCGAATATGCAGGAGAGCTGCATATCATCTAAACTTTTTAACTAATACAATTGTAATGTATATTCTTTATTAGAAGAGGAATCCTGTCGTATTAGGAGAGCTAACATGAATATGAATAATGAAACTTCTTTGAAGTTTTTTATTTGTGAAGAAACACTGATTGTTTGAAGTTTTCTGCATAGGTTCCAAACATACAAAATATTTAAACTGTCAGAAGAATGGACATTATAGATCATAAAAAATATTTATTGGGGAAATCAACACTTTACACTGCCAGGTAAATATTAACAAAACATGAATGATGATTATGAGATTGAGTCAAATGTAAAATGTGAACAAAAATAAAATCATACTGCCAGTATCATACCGTTGTTTCAATAATGACAGCGACTAAGTTCACCAGAAGAACAGAGACAACAATATACTCAAACATGTGACTCCGTACGAAGGATTTCAACCTTTCACATTGTGGTGAATGGTAGAAAGAAGGGTAATTCTCCAAATAAGAAGGCTGCAAACACGTGTACAATGTTAAATCGAACAAGTGTAAATGTTGGTTACAACAGAATGAGATCATCACTAAAGCAAATGGCTCAAACTAATACTAATAAAATTAATCTGAAATGAAATTTAAGTTTACATCGGTGATGGTCATATTTTTCTACTGTGAATCTGTGAAAAGAAGCCAAGGGGGAGGGCACTGTTTACTGGCATGGCAGAAAGTCGCGCGTCCCTTGGAACTGGGGGGGCTGGGCATTCACGACCTCAAATTCCTGGGATGGGCATTAAGAACTAGATGGTTGTGGCTGTGCAAAACACAACCTGACAAGCCGTGGGCTGCCTTCCCTATCCAGGTTCATGAGTCGGTTAAGGCCCTCTTCTCGATTGCCATGGAGACTACAGTGGGAGATGGTAACAGGACACTCTTCTGGATTGATAATTGGATAAATGGTTCTTCGATCGCTGCCCTTGCTCCTTGCCTGTTTGCCCAAGTTGTAAAGAGAAGTAAGAACAAGCGAACTGTCAGGGAGGCGTTAAATGAGGACCAATGGGTCCAGGACATTCAGGGGACGCTCGGTATTGCTGCTCTAGCAGAGCTATTCAGGTTGGTCGATCTACTGGAGGACGTTCAACTTACCCCTGGTGCTCTGGACGTGCATAAATGGAAGCTCTGAGAAGCTGGACAATATTCTGCAAAGTCGGCATATATGGCGTTTTGGGTTGGCGCCATTCAGTCCCATCCCTGGAAACTCATTTGGAATTATTGGGCACCTAAGAAATGTCAATATTTCCTGTGGCTAGCACTCCATAACCGCTGCTGGACCGCGGATCACCTTGCTAAGAGGAAAAATGCCACATTCAGTGAGGTGTGTTATGTGATCAAGATGAAGAGAACATTCAACACATCCTAATTGGTTGTGTTTTTTTCGAGGCAGATTTGGTTCAGCATGCTTGATAAAGTGGGGCTCTCAACTCTGGTACCACAAGCCGACGACGCTTCGTTTGAGGACTGGTGGATCAGAACAGACAATTTAGCTCCATCGATCTTCAGGCAGGGACTGAATTCACTTATAATTCTAGGGTCATGGATGATCTGTAAGCAGAGAAACGACCGTGTCTTCAATGGAGCTTTGCCAAATGTGTCCAGGACCTTGACGTTGATTGAGGAAGAAGGATATCTATGGAGTCTGGCCGGCGCTAGGGAGCTCTCACGCCTCCCTGAGCAAGGGCCCCAGCAGGAATCTAGTGGGGCTTTTGGTCGTGTTTAGTCGTTTCCATTTCTACGTGGCGCGAATGTAACTTAGTGGCTGTGTGTGCGGGGGTGTGTGTTGTTGTCCTACAGCTCTTCTTCTTAATGAAATGATACGCAGCTCTCCTGCGTTTTTGAGAAGAAAAAAAGAATCTGTGACTAGTGCAAACAGTTAGTGTTTTTCAAGCAGGAAGGAAGCCAGAATATTTTTACATGGGGGTGGGGGTATATAGCTGTAACCAAACATTAGATGGTGCGAAGTAAATGTTTTTTCTCTTGTTTACATGAAAAAAGTTTTTACTGGATTTCATAAAATTATGTCTGAATATGCTGTTTTATAGCTTTTACTTTTATAATTACAAAAATTAAAATTCAACACTCTGGTTCACATTGAATCAAACCTAGTCCAAATTTAAGCAAAAAAAAATTCATGACATAGAATAAGAATAGAATTATGAGCATCTGAAGAACAACATACTGGTGGTTCTTTCTGGAATTTTATGGCAATAGTATTGCATAAGTCAGCAAATTCCTCCGGGGTAACCTGGATAGGGGAATACAATTCAAATTCATCAATACTGACCCGTATTATTTTCCCCTTTTCTTTTCTAAAGCACAGTCCATATACTTGAAACGAAGTACAGAAGAGAATCTTCAAATTCAGTTTTAACCAATTCTTAAACGTGAACATGCATCAAAAGAATATGCACACTGACATCTTCCACCAGATGGACTCATTAAGGCCTACTTTTTCTTCATCGTGATGCAAATTACTAATGAACTCAGAAAAATATGAAAATATTTTATTTTCTGATTTATAAATGCTAGAAATTCAAATGCACTAGAAAAATGCCAAATAAATAGGCAGACCACAGCATTTTTGGAGCTCAATATCATTCCAACTCAAGATGAGTTTTGATTATTCATAGTAAATTTGTTTCAAATCTTAAAACTTCCAATAGGCATTAGACAAGTCACTAGAAGGGAAAAAAACTGATATTTAAATACAATAGTAACTAACCGTTTTGGGGGCATTACAATATAAGAACATAGCATACCTTGAAATCACCACTCTGATCAAGCTCGGTAAAGATTAGTTCAAAATCCTCCCTTGAAGTCTTGGGCAATGATCTAAAAAGAGGTTCCATGACATGAGACATAAGGCCGTTATTATCCAAAAACCTGCAGTAATCCAATGATTTCTATGCAAAAGCGTCATCTTTAACTTGTGTGATCACTACTATATTAAGATGCATAAGGAAAAGGTCAAGTAAACTAACTTAAAACTAAAAGTTCTATTGCAAAAAAAAAAAGTTATCATGTTTGTATCAGCAGTAACACCTAAAATGCAAAACAGAAAAGCACAAACCACTACATGATGCGTTTAATGCATCAATATTTCTTGCTGCCAAACGATCCTACTTGCACAAAATTGGTTCTGAGGTTAGATATGAATGGCCCAAATAGATGAGGACATTTTAGATTGTGTATACAACAAAAACAGAGCCTTTTAGTCCCAAGAAAACTGTAGGCTAGAGATAAAACCTAGCCACCAACAAGAAGGATATGCAGTACTTTTTTTATAAAGGGAAATATTATTAATTTTTCAAGGTTTTACATCGAGATGATACAAGACCTTGGAAAACATTCCTGGCCTCCATACAACCAGGATACACACGGCCAAAAAAAGTAAATAGAGTCCAGGCACACTACTGATTATCAATCCAAAGACTACACCTCCACCTATGTGCCTGGGTAAAAACCTCCATGGCCACAAGCGCCAAACGTTGAGGATATACGGTACATAAAGCAACATGGATTTTTTTTCTCAAACACGCAGGAGAACTGTGTCTTTTGTATTAAAAGAGTGAAAAGGTCCTATTACAAAAGGCAACATCTCACCTTGGACCAGAGTGGGATGGGAGAAACCGAACTTAAAAAAGTAATATACAAAAAAACAGCAACAAATGACATGACCGGGCTAACAAGCAACCCCACACTAGACCAACAAGTCAACAACCTCCCCAAATCCAGGGCAATCAGCCCTTTGCCCCTGCCATCTGCCATAGACGAGATCCTTGAAGGACTGAATAGAACTCTGAAGGCAAGGGGCAGCTCCAAAAACAAAAAGGAAACAAGGGCATAAAGTAAATAGAAGGTATTAGTAAATTATGGAGATGAAAACCAAAAGAAATTTTAAACTATGCCAATATACAGTTAGTGTGTCAAAATAAAATATACTGATATTTAATGTCATTACTAAAAAAATTTAAAACTATCTTGAATTTCTCTATAACAGTAAAAAATATGATGCAAGAGGATGATTTTGCATAATGTAATATCCCAGAGAGTTATCGGAGATGCTTTGGTTACCTGTACTTGTTTAGCTCATCAAGTAATGATATGCACTGTTCATTGTTGAGATAGCCCTGACCCTGATGCACACAAAGACAAGAAAGCAATATCAAACTATCAGCAGCAAAACAGTAAAAAGTAACTGGGTAAATGGTATTACTGCTAGGTGAAATGGTAGATATGTGTCCAGAGGAACACAAATAAAGAGCACTCACATTGGTATCAATGAGGTCAAATGCCTTCTGTAGAATAGTTTTCCTTATAGAGTCTATCTGAGCAAGTTGTTTTGCTAGCTGGATCACAAACACAGCAGAATTTAGAATATAAGAACATACTAATGATCAAAATAATTAGGATGTAAGGAAGGAATCTACCTGCTCTTTAAAGCTATCATAAATGACGGCGAGAATTAAATTTGTTAGGAAGTAAACTCCTAACAGCACATAGATAACAATAAATAAGGCATACCAACGAGAGCTCCTGCTCAAATAAGCATATATCAGCGCATCAGAATGAATTATCATATATGCTTCAGTAATTGTGACGCGGAGCTTACTTGTAAGCAGGGACCCATACATCAGGGTTATTGGATGTGGTGAAGAGGACAAACATCTGATATAGTGTTGTACCATATGATGTAAAAACGGTCTTTCCTTGTGGTGTGTCTTCAAATGTTACATAGGCTAGCCAGCTTGCAAATAATAGGAACAACAGTGAAAGAGCCTAGAAATGCAGATAGCAAAATATATGATGAAACTGGAAAGTTAATGTGCACTGATGCAAGCAATCTCAACATGAAGAAGTGCACAACTGGTAAATGATGAAGTCAATAGCAGATAAAAAAATGACCATCTTAGCTACAACTATCATCATAACTACACCTCAAAAAGTATTTAGTGCAAGGTTGATTACAAAAAAAAACTTAATTTATACTATTGAAAAGCACAACGAACTACGAGCAAATATATGTGTAACCGAGATATCCCACCATGTTCCTGTATATTCTATTGTTTTTTTTGCACCTAGAAGGAAGCCACTGGACAGGTGTCACAGCCAATGTTTTCAAATCGTTAAATCGCTCCTAGTCGCTGAGGTACTGATTAGGTGATTAATCGTGACTAGGTAATGATTAATCGTGATTAGTTCTGAGATAGTCGACCAATCAATCTAGAGCAGTTTATAGCCTAGTCAGTCACCTATAGAAGAGAAAAACACAAAGATGAGGAGTTGAGCACACAATTTGTTTGAGTCTGCTAGGAAGAATGACCACAGTGAATATTCCATTGAGTCTAGGGTTACATATACAAGATATGGGCCAATATGGGCCATATGGCCTACTTGGGCCAAAAGACAGAAAACTATCTATCTATCTATCTATCTATCTATCTAAGCCTATCATATATATTAACAGCCCTCCTCAAACTAAAAGTGGTTGAGGTACATATGAGTCAGACACATTTAGTTTGAATACATGAAAATCATGTTGATTCCTAGTCTGAGCCTTGGTGAAGAAGTCTGCAAGCTGAAGTTCAGAAGGTGTGTACTGAAGGTCAACAGTAGATTGTTGGCAGTGTGACCGTATGAAAGAAGCATCAACACCAATATGCTTAGTGAGCTCATGTTTGACAGGATTGTTGGCGATTTGAATGGCACTAGTGTTGTCACAGCGGAGAATTGTAGGATCAGAACAACTAACCCCAAAATCAGCCAACAGCCAACGAAGCCAAATAATTTCTGCAGTTGTGGTAGCAAGAGCTCTTAGTTCAGCTTCAGCACTGGACCTTGAAACTGCAGTTTGTCGCTTTGACTTCCATGCAAAAGGTGATCCACCGAGAAAAATACAGTAACCAGTAACAGATCGACGATCAACAGGATCACTAGCCCAAGTAGCATCTGAATAAGCATGTAGTACAGGTGGACTTGATGTGGTAAAAAAGAGTCGACGTGAAATTGTCCCCCTCAGGTACCGGAGAACCCGAACCAAATGAGCATAATGAACTGTGGTTGGTGCACTGACAAATTGAGTGAGAATATGAACTGCATAGGCAATGTCCGGTCTGGTAGCAGTGAGATAGACAAGACTACCAACAAGATGGCGGTACCTGGTCGGATCAGTAAGAGGAGAACCATCCGATGGCTTCAAATGAAGGTTAAGCTCCATAGGTGTGGCAGCAGTCCGTGTGTCAGTGAGACCAGACCGAGCAAGTAGGTCCTGAACATACTTGGACTGAGATAGATAGTAGCCAGCTGCAGTGGAATCAATCTCAATGCCCAGAAAATAACTTAGAGAGCCCAAGTCAGACATCATGAATTGATCACAAAGGCGTTCTTTGACAAAAGTAACATATTCCGGATCATCCCCAGTGATAAGCATGTCATCAACATATAGCAGAATTAAAGTGCGACCACGTGGGGAGGTGTGAACAAAGAGGGCTGGATCATGATCACTTGGTGTAAAACCTGCAGCAGTAACAACTGAGCTGAAACGCTCAAACCAAGCGCGAGGGGCTTGCTTGAGGCCATAAAGAGCACGCCGGAGATGACAAATGGATCCAGGAGGAAGCTCAACCCCTGGTGGTGGGTGCATATAAACATCCTCTTGTAGATCACCATGAAGAAAAACATTCTGAACATCCATTTAGGATATTTTCCAGGAACGCATAGCAGCCACGGCAATAAGAGTACGAACTGTAGTCATATGTGCCACGGGAGCAAAAGTCTCCTCATAATCACGACCATAGGACTGTTGGAAACCCCGAGCAACGAGACGAGCTTTGTACCTCTCAACAGAACCATCAGCTTTGGTCTTGACCTTGTATACCCACTTGCAAGTGATGGGAACAACATCAGGAGGCAATGGGACAACCTCCCAAGTACCCGTGCGCTGTAAAGCAAGAAGTTCAGCCGACATGGCATCTTGCCAAACAGGGAGACGAACAGCTTCCTGGTACGAAGAAGGCTCACAAACAGCACCAACAGTAGGAAAACCTAAACGGTCAGGGACATGAAGTGTAGAGCGATCTCTAAGGTTGTAAGACGATGAAGGTGGTGTGAGAACAGATGAAGTATCATCTAAAGTAGGAGTGGAGGTAGACGAATGAACACGGGAACGACGACCATAGTGAAAAGGAAAAGGAGTTATAGCTGGAAGTGGTGGGTGTGAAGGTGGAGGTGTTGGATCAGAAGGTGGAGGTGGAGGTGGAGGTGTTGGATCAGAAGGTGGAGGTGGAGGTGGAGGTGTTGGATCAGAAGGTGGAGGTGGAGGTGGAGGTGTTGGATCAGAAGGTAGAGGAGGTGAAATAATGTCGGAAGAGGAACTTAGTGAAGGAAATATAGGTGGTAGATGGAGAAAAGAGAGCGACTCAACAGAGGATGATGGTGAAGTAGAAACTGAAAAATACGGCCGATTTTCAAGAAAAGTGACATCACGAGAAATACGAATACGGCGAGCTGAAGGATCATAACATCGATATCCCTTATGTTCAAGACTATAGCCAAGAAAAACACACTCAACCGATTGAGCAGTCAACTTTGTGCACTCATTAGAAGGTAAGAGAACATAACATGTGCAACCAAAAACACGAAGGTGAGAATATCCAGGAGAGGACCCATGCAAGACTTCCCCAGGGCATTTACCATGAAGGCGAGATGATGGCTGAAGATTGATAAGGTAGACGGCTGTAGACACAGCTTCAGCCCAAAAATGACAAGGTACAAAAGAGGAAATGAGAAGAGTCCGTGCAGTTTCAATGATGTGACGATGCTTGCGCTCAGCAACGCCATTCTGAGCATGAGCACCAGGACAGGAGAGCTGAGGTAAAGTTCCTTCAGAAGAAAGAAAGGCACGAAAAGCATTGGAAAGATACTCCCCTCCAGAGTCTGAACGAAAGATGCGAATGGGAGACGAAAATTGAGTATGGACCATTTGAGCAAAAGCCTGGTAAATAGATAATAATTGAGAGCGATGCTTCATGAAATAAATCCAGGTATAGCGAGAATAATCATCAATAAAAATAACATAATATTTGTGGCCACCTTTTGATACAAAAGGAGCAGGTCCCCATACATCAGAATGTACAAGAGCAAAAGGTTGAGTAGTTTTGGTGTCACTAGAGGGATACGGTAGTTGAATTTGTTTCCCTAGCTTACAACCAGTACATTCAAAAGAGGCATCAACAGGTACATGACCAAGGACACCTTGCTTGACTAAGTTAGAGAGACGTGAGCCACACAAGTGGCCTAAACGATGATGCCATTGAGGAAAAGTTGCCGCAACAAAAGCTGGCGGGGAAGACGATGATGACAGCGATGAGGCAGGAGACGGCGAAGATGTGGGAGATGGCAACCGAAGATGATCAAGCACATAGAGACCTGAAGAGCTCCTATGGCGACGGCCAGTACCAAGAAGAGCTCGGGTTTGTCGATCCTGAATAAAACAAGAGGTGTCATCAAACCCAATAAAACAATTCAGATCTGCAAGTTGGCCAACAGAGATCAGATTCATAGAAAGTTTGGGCACAAGGGAAACATCAGAGACATCAAACTGAGAAGTGGCAAGATGACCCTGATGAGTAACAGTACAATAGTTACCATCAGCAGTCTGAACAGAACGAGTATGAGGAAGAGGCTGACAAGAATCCAATTGAGAGGAATTTGAAGTCATATGAAAAGAAGTTCCAGAATCCAACACCCAAAATGCAGTACCTGGATGTGATGTGGAGGAGAGGAAGCTAGCTGACATGTATGCACTAACAGGAGCAGAGATGGTGCTGCTGGACTGCTGTTGGAACTGAGGCGTTGATTGCTGCAAAAACTGAGGTGTTGCTGCTACTTGGGTGCTTGGGGAAGCTGCAGGTGTCCCCCGACGTGAGGCAGCACGCTTTGCTCTCATTTCAGCCAAGAGGTGAGGATACTTCTTGAAACACTTCACATCAGGATGATTTGTCCTACCACAATGGCTGCAAGGAGTCTTCTGAGAGGTGGCTGGTGCTGCAATTGGAACAGACAGGGAAGGAGCAGCAAACACTGAATGCTGAGATACTGGTGAATTGGCAGTGAGCGTCTTAAGACGCGTCTCTTCAGCCATAAGAGCAGATAATGCCTCAGATAATGTAGGAAGAGTAGGTCTCCCCAAAAGCTGAACACGAATGGGTTCAAATTCAGACCGCAGACCCATTACAAAGTCAAACATAGTGTTTTGCTGATCATACTTGTCTCTGGCAGTCCAAGATGCAACACAATCCTTGCATAAAGAAGAACCCTTGGGTACCATAGAGTCAAGCTGGCTTGATAGCTTAGTGAAGGCAATGTAATACTCCTCGATTGACATGTCCTGTTGTTGGAGATGATGAAGATTCTGGCGAAGAGAGTAGCGAAGGGCTGAACTGCTCTGTTGATAGCGACCTTTAAGGTACTCCCACATTGCCTTTGCAGTATCATGATCCTCAAGACAGGAGCGAATGCTCAGATCAATGCTCATGCAGATAGCTGCCATTACACGATCATCTTCAAGTCTCCAAGCTTTGACCTCTTTATCATTTGCATCAGTGGCAGCTGTTGGTGGGGCATCAGTGAGATGGGAGGCAAGACCAACAGATCGCAGTAGCATTTTGAGAGAGAAGGCCCAGTCTCTGTAGTTGGAACCAGTAAGCTTCACATCCAGCATAGGGGCACCAAAAGAAACAGGTGCAAGAGTGCTGGAAGGAGAGGTGGTTGAACCCACGACAGTATTGGAAGGAGATGCTGTTGAACCCATGACAGCAAGAAGTTGAACAGCAGCACAGAAGAAAAGAAGAACAGCACCTCAATCGGTGGAGCAGAAGAAAGAGGGGTGCAGCCTCAATCGACGCAGCAGAGGGAGAGAAGCGCCGCCTCAACCAGCGAGCGCAGTAGGGTAGGGAGGGGCGCAGCCTCAAGCAAGTCCCCCCTCCACGAGATAGGAAAGGGCTGCTGCCTCGACCAGCAACTCAGACGAGGGAAGGGAGGGCTTCAGGAAGGTGCGCCACAGCATGAGGTGAAGTCAGACCTGCCGGGTGGTGGAGGTGGCATCCGGCAGTGGAGCAGGAAGGGGTGGCGGCTGGGAGAACCATGGCTCTGTTACCATGCTAGGAAGAATGACCACAATGAATATTCCATTGAGTCTAGGGTTACATATACAAGATATGGGCCAATATGGGCCATATGGCCTACTTGGGCCAAAAGACAGAAAACTATCTATCTATCTATCTATCTATCTAAGCCTATCATATATATTAACAGAGGCCAACATGTAATTTTCTTTTATGGCTTTCTTTGTCTTGAATTGAGAACATATGACTTGCAAAGGCACGCAAGAGTTAGAGGCGCAGTAGAGGCAGCGAGCAAGAGAATTTTTACTCTCCTGCTTGAGCAACCGGTGGCTGTGAATCGGTTAATCGGCTAGGTAAAAGGTGTGGCTGGGCTAAGGTGGGCTGAACTACTCAAACCCTACCCCAAATGAAAGGTCCAGACCTAGTCGTTTGACTAGAGTACCTCGACTAGTCATGATTAATCACTGATTTGTTTCCTGATCGCTTGACTAGCCAATAAAATCGAATCGATTTACCTGATCGATGTCCAAAAAACGATTTGTCGATTAATCATTGACTAATCGTGATTAATCGAGTGATATGAAAACACTGGTCACAGCATTCATAGATGAAACAGCTATAATCCTTTATCAGCATTCAGCAGAGATCACTTTTAGTATTTCACAGCACTTACCTTGTGAAGTGGTACATTTTCCTTGCAAATACCTCGGGCTGCCACTATCAGTTAATAAATTGACTAAGACACAAGTGCAAGCTATCATAGACTGATTGGCTGATCAGTTACCAGGTTGGAAAGCAGACCTCATGAACCGAGCAGGTCGCTCAGTGATGGTAAGGTTTGTAATGACCTCAATGGTGATCTACCTAGCTATGGCAATCGAGCTGCCTCCTTGAGCTTTCAAAGCCTTGGATAAAATTCGTCGAGGTTTCTTCTGGAGGGGAAGGCTTGATGCAAAGGGAGGACACTGCTTGCTCGCTTGGCCAAAAATCACTAGACCCTTGGAGCTCGGAGGTTTAGGCATTCATGATCTCAAATCACTTAGCTGGGCCTTGAGAATGAGGTGGCTTTGGCTGTGTAAAACGCAACCAGAGAAGCCATGGGCAGCTTTCCCTATCCAAGTGCATGAAAATGTCAAAGCCTTTTTTGCCATAGCCATGGAGACCTCCGTTGGGGATGGAGCTAACACACTTTTTTGGACGGATAATTGGTTACATGGATCCTCTATTGCGACGATTGCTCCTCACATCTTTGCGCAAGTCCCAAAGAGGAAAAGGAGTAGGCGTACTGTAAGGGAGGCATTACTGAATGATCAGTGGATACAGGACATACAAGGGGCCCGTAGTGTGGCTGTCCTGGCTGAATCAATCACCCTGGTGGACCTATTCCAGGAGATCCAGTTAATTGACGGAGCTCAAGATGTGCACAAATGGAAATTCTCGGAATCAGGACTTTATTCATCGAAGTCGGCATATACAGATTTTTTTGTGGGTGCTGTGAACTTCCAGCCTTGGCAGCTTATTTGGAAAACTTGGGCTCCCAAGAAATGTCAATTTTTCTTATGGCTGGCTGCTCATGATCGTTGCTGGACAGCCGATCGTCTTGCACGAAGAGGGTTGCCTCACCCTGAGCAATGTGTGCTTTGTGACCAGCAAGATGAGAGCATACAACATATTCTTATTGGGTGTGTGTTTGCTAAGCAGATTTGGTTCCACCTGTTCAGAAAAGTGGGAATGTCTCTACTAGCACCATAAACGGAGGAGGACTTCTTTGATGAGTGGTGGGCTAAGACCAACAGGCTGGCCCCTTCTGTATTCAGAAAAGGAATCAACTCGCTAATTGCCCTCGCAGCATGGATGATTTGGAAGCAACGCAACGAGGCGGTTTTTGATGGAACCTCGCCAAATGTGCAGAGAACCTTGCAGCTCATTGAGGAGGAGGCTCATCTTTGGAGTCTTGCTGGTGCTAGGGAGCTCGCAAGACTCCCTTTTGCTGCAGCAGAAACATGAGCCCAGATGTAGTCTAGTCCAACCTCTTTGGTCGTTTTTTCTATGTTAGTCCGTGGCGCGAATGTAATGTGACAAGAGAGAGGGGAGGGTGGGGGGTGTGTGGGTGTTGTTCTGTACAACTCTTCTTCTTAATGAAATGAAGCGCAGTTCTCCTGCGTTTTCGAGAAAAAAGTATTTCACAGCACAGGTAAACTAAATTTCATTTTGCTGAAAATCAAGAAAATAATTTCCAGACACGATTTATCCAATATTCTTTTTGCATTGAAATGGCTAGGTTGGAATATGCTCTTTGAACAATAACAGAGTGTCCTATGAAAGTTTTTTTTTAAAAAAAATATATTACCCTCCACTCTTTATTTTTATTTTGGAAAATATAGATAGCCACCAACCCACCTTATTTATATGATGGTACCCACCCAAAAAATTAGTAGCCACTCTGCATGTAACTCTTACTCCATACCATTTGACTAAAATTAAGATTTGCCATTGTGAATAGTGCTCTGTAGGCATTGGAGAAATCATGGTTTATCCTGAACTCAACTTGGTAAACATATAGATCTATGATAATATAAGTGGAATTTTATAATGAAGAAATCTTACCAAAACATTAAGATATGTCCCGACAATACCAACCAGTGTAACAGCACACATCCGCAGTTCCCTATTGCAGAAAAGAATATCAATCAGTGTGGAACACAAAATACTCCTCAACTAAAAAACGAATATGCTCTTTGCATGTGTATGTGTGGCTCAATCTCCTTGTTTGTAAACAGTATGACCCGCATCTGGACCTTTCTATTTGGCATCAGTTATACAGGGATTCAGTTGGAAGCTCGACCTATTATGTTCATTATGGTAGCCGAAGCAGCATCAGTTTGGGCAGATAAAACACATACCTGATAGTCATAATAAGAAATGCAACACGGATGTAGGGAGCTATTCTGAAAGGTCCAGTGATAAACATAAACACCAAGATGTCACATGTTAAGATGAAGAGAAGAAGAACCTATAATACAAAGCAGAACCATCAAATTACGATGGCTGGAACAGCAAAAATGCATATCCAAACCCATTACAGTAATTAGTAAAACTGGAAAAAAAACATATTCTCCTTGAATATAAGTGCTATCTAAAATGAAAAACTCAAAAAGGATCTAGACCTGTGCAAAGCCAGTATGCTACTGACTGAATTCAAGTAGTTCATGTTGATCTCATCCAATACAAACTTTGGGAAATAAAAAACTTATGCCGAGTGTAACAACAGATATATATTTACTAAATTAGCACAAAAATGAAGCATATGCTCCTATGTATGCTATTTCATAAAAATGACATTCTACTTTGCCAAAATATGTTGTAGCGGATAAGAGCCAGAGATGTTCCAAATCATTTTGCTTGAATATTTCTCCATTATCCATTCTTTTTTTAGGTTGCCTTTCTGTTTGAACTCAGGACGACAGAAAACTAAACAGCATTCTCTATTTTCAACTCATTCATTTGCATCAAAATCACAATGTATAGAGGCTACTATAACTCTTTCAAGTCAACATCTATGCACCACCAAATGTTTTGGCTTATCTGATATCTACTCTATTTACTCTTGGTCCTTTACTCCACTAAAAGAAAAAAAAACATGTTGGATAATGACTTGGTCTCCAAAACTCAACTTTAGCATGTAGTTATATACAAACCTATTGTAGTTATTTACAAACCTATAAACATTATATGATGGACACATATGTTCACTTCAAATATGCATGAGTATTGTTAACCAAAGTACAAAAAATTTTGACAATGCATTACAAAGTGCCACTCAGTGTTTTAATGGACGGAAGATACTACAATGTAATGAACCTAATCTCAATATTTCAAGCCCATAACTATGAATTAGTTAATATTCAAACTCTCTTTTCTGATATGTATCCAGGAAGACATTAGAGAAGAAAGGTGTATTACCTTCAATTTATTCATAGAGCTCTTCCAGAAAAGATGTAATCCTTCATAGGAAAGTGGATAGAAGACATCCAAGACAAGAACTACAAGGGTAATCCCCTGAAATTAAGAGCAAACAACATCAAGGTCTGATTTCCAGACTCCTTACAAGTATTTCCAGACTGCTTGCAAGTAATATATGTTCTTCAATCAAAACACATGTATCTGCATACTATGATTGATAGCTCAACTGAAACAACTTGTAGAACAGTACTTCAGGGAACTGAACGTAGTTATTCCATATACATGGTCTCACACAAACTACCCGCTACTCCACTATAAACCATACTGCTTTGAGATTTGTGTAATTAAGTTCTTGCTTAAGCACAGAAGCACTACTTGGATCAAGGAAACCTTACCTCATATATAAGTGATTCTGTTTTGCTTAAGTATGGAAGCTGCCCAAGAAAGTAAAGATCCCTTTGATCACAAGTATCCGGGGCATATTTCTGGCACCAGAGAGGCTTCTGAAAATGCAAATGAAATATCTTATTTAAGTGCTGTATGTCATGATCCCTGGGACGGTGTATCATTTTGTAGCCAAAGCAAATTTGGTACACTTAAGATGCCTAGTTCCAGCTAAGAGTAACGCAAGGTCAATCTCTTGACCTAAGAGCCATAACAAATGGATACTGCAATTTCTGGAACTAACCTCAAGGAAATTCAATAGAATCAAAGCAAATAGGTTAAGTGACCACAGCCAATCCAATTGGAGATACACGAAATAAAACCGCATGGCCTTCTCAAACCTTGTGTCATTCAAGACATCCTCGGGGATACCGACACCATCTTCTGCCTGTGAATCAAAAATGTAATGAGATTCTCCAATATACCAAAAAAAAAAAGGAATGAAAGCCTAATTTCAGATTGCCAAATAAGCTTCAATCTGTATTCTTCAGTTATTCTTGAGGAATATTTACATGTTTTTTACCCTAAAATAATGTCAATATTCTCTAAGCTAACCATTCTGTGTCAAATGTATTTTAACTCTGAACAGCAAAATAACTTGTGAAATACGGCTACAACATAACACAGTTTTTTCGTTAAAAAAGACATAGCACAGCTTTGCATCGTCTCCAAAGCATGGAAGGCACGGTCAATCTAAAAAAAAAAAAGAAGGTATGGAACCCACACAGTCTAGTCAACTCCACAAAGCACTGGCACGTTAACACTACGCGCCACCTGAAACTAAACACAAATGAAGCAGCACCTCAGCTTCATCTCGCCATACTAAACAGGGCACAAACTCTGAAACACCTTTTATGCAACCACGCGGACTCCCGCAGCTCAACATATGTTACATTGCACTATGGAAGCACGAAGCTCTCGAACAGGCAATTCGTCAAACACCATTCATACTCGCCACCTCACCGACCAGCCCACCCAAACGGACCAACAGCTCAGCCAGCACCTCAATTTTCAGTTGCAGCAAAGCAGCATAGCATTTCGCTTGACGAAGCACAGCAGAGAGAGCGAGAGCAGTGGGAGGCAGCAGAGCGGGAACCGACGAGGTCGACGAGGGCGGCCGCCTTCTGGTACCGGTCGCCGTAGGCGAGCGCGTCCGCGCGGCGGTGGTACTGCCTCGAGCCCCGCACGCCGCTGCCGGCGCCACCGCTGGACGCGGAGCCGCGAGGGCCGCGCCCTTCCTCCGCCACCGCCTCCGTGATGAGCGGCGCCTCCGCTTCGCTCATCGCTCCCGCCTCGACGGGGGGACGCAAGGCCGACACGGCACGGCGGAGATCTGTCAACGACGATCTGAATTCTGAAGCGGGGGGCCTCGCCGGGGGGTTAGTTTACGAGTGATGATGTGTGTGTGTGGAGAAGTGGGAGTAGGGAGTGGATTAAAAGTAATCCGACGCGCTCGTGTTCCGTTATTAGCCCGCCACGCCTGCGCATCTCCGTCGTAATCATGTCGCGGTTTTCAGCTCGGGCCGGAGACAGCGAGGGCGGGGGCATCGGGACCAGGGTTTACAAAACCGGTCCGGTAGTTCGTACCGCCGGCCGGCGGTAACGGTATACCGGACCGGTTTGACCGGGATCCGGTAGAAACCGGTTGAATTCAAATTTTGAATTCAAATCCCCCGTGCAACCGGTTTCTTTCGGTAAACCGATCGAATTGACCGGTATCCGACCGGTTTTACCGGTATACCGACCGGTTTCATCCGGTTTTGGCGGCAGTCCAAACCGGTCGGTTTGGGGCGGTAACCGCCCGGTTTGACCGGTATACCTGCCGGTTTGGAACGGTTCGATGGAGAACCAAAAATTGCCATGAAATATGCGTAAATTAAGGAAAAAAATAACTAAAAATATAGACAAACATCCATACATATAATTGTACATACAAACATAGTACAAATGTCCATGCAAATAGTTCAGTAGTCCTCTGGTACAAATAATTGTTAATACGAATAGTCTCGCACAAAAAATTGTTCAACGGTAGCATCGCGAGGCCATTTCATACTCCGCGGTGGACATCACATTCAAACCCTGCCTTACCAGCAACTCAGCTTTGAAGTCTTGCCAAGTTTGGCCCGTCCAGGCCGATGTCGTCTGCCACTCCTGAAGTAACATATTGTACCAATGGGGATCTTGCCATTCGTACACCCATCTCATCGGTGGCTGCATGCTCAACTCCGGTATAGGATAGTGGTAACTAGACTGTGAGGAATCCCTGTAGGAGGAGCTAGAAGAGAACTGTGGAGAGTCGTAATCCGTCGGTCCAACCGTTCTCCTCTGCGACATCGGTGCTCCATGGTCAATGTCCTGGGTTGCATGTGTGAACTCAGTCTCCCCTGCAATGAACCACATAGTATAATTAATACTCATAAGTCAAAATAATAAAAACATGTTCATATATACGTACACTTGGTACCTGTAAAATGGAGACCAGCAGGTGGGTTTGAAGGTG
Source organism: Digitaria exilis (assembly GCA_015342445.1). Lineage (NCBI taxonomy): Eukaryota > Viridiplantae > Streptophyta > Magnoliopsida > Poales > Poaceae > Digitaria > Digitaria exilis. Next base: position 1,675,306 of record JACEFO010001882.1, read on the forward strand.
ACACATAGTACGGGGTTACCTTCCGCAAATACGCAGAATCTTGAGATCTTCCAGTCGCATCAACAGACTTGTGGAACCACATGACCCCATTGCAATATATCAAAAAGTTAATAACACTCATCTTTGTCGGCCCAGTCCACGAATCACACATCAACGTGACGCCGAACATAGGCCACTCTGCCTGAAACTTGGCGTATTGAACCTGCAAGTCTCGCTCGTTTTGATCCAGGTACTTGCCATCAATATCCCGTCCAGTGGGTGACACGATACCTTCACCTGCAAAACATATGGCAGTCAGGAGATTAGATCTAAACATGTAGTTACGTGGCTACTATTTTGGCTGCAAAGAAAACATACCCCACTTCTGTGTCTCTCTGACCGCACTGACAAAGTATGGACTGTCAGCTTGTCTTCCAGGAACTCCCGCAGTATGGAAAAACTTTGACCAAGCTCTCCCAATAGCTTCCTTTGCATTCTTGCCCTTCTGCGTCCATGAGCCTGTGTCAATCCTTGGCTGCGTGGATCCACGCGACGAACCTAAGTTGTAGTCCGTCACCCCAGGAGTCTGCCTCGCTGAAGTTGCCCTTCGAAGCATCCTCTGCAACTGGCCCTCTCCCCTCGTACTACTACCCGCTCCATGCTCGTATGCACCTCCTCTCTCTTGCACCCCGCGACGGAACTCCTCTTCCGCTCTTGATTGGTCCAGGGCACGCTGCAGCTCAGCCTCCTCATCATACGCTTCATCTCCACCAGGATAGTTACCTTCCGCTGCAGCCTTCTCCTTTCTCAACCTCTCTTGAGCACGTTGAGCAGTTAGCCTCTTTGTCCTTTCAAGGTCACGCTGAAAGTACTCACGCACCTCCTTTGAAACCCTATCACAATGGACGACCTCCGTCCCGCGCCCTGCCAAATGTTGTTTCAATCTAGTGGCACCACCGCCTCCCTTGGACTTATGACAATAGTTGCATCTCCAACCGGGGTGAAGACGTTCACCGTGTTCCCATACAACATCTTTCTCTCTGCCAGACATTGCGTATCTACAAACATAGAACAAACATAAACATATCAATATCAACTTGACAACACATAGCTATATCACAATGCTTAAATCCTACATCCATTTCCTTATTTCCAAAATCACAATACCCTACATCTAAATGTACATACATGGCTACAAATCACTAGATCCACTTCATACATTCTAAAATCACTTGGATGCAATCAAAATATACCTAAATATCTCCATCACCACATCCATTTCATAATTTCATAGATCACAATAGCCTAAATCATTGAAAAAATCATCAAATCCATACCTCACCCGCGGTAGGGCGGTAACCGCCGAAACCGAGCGAAAACCGCTCAAACCGGAGCGGTATGCCGGCGTGTCGAGCCGGTAACCGTCGCGCCGCAAACCGGACCGGTATACCGCTCAATCCGAGCGGTAACCGCTCCTCCCGGCGCGGGATCCGGTCGGGCGCGGCGGTTTCGCGGCGTGGGGCGTTTTTTCGCCCGAGAGAAGGCTCAGCTGCGCGGGGGGGGGGGAGCGACGGGGTGTCTGGGGGGTGAGGGGGGCGAGGGGGGGGTTATTAGGGTTTACGCGATTTGGGCCGAGTTGGGCCGAGTTGGGCCGACTTGTTTTTTTCTTTTTCTTTTTTTATTTAACTATTTTGGCTGCAAAGAAAACATACCCCAATTTAAACTGGCTCAAGTGCGTCGAGCCACCTTAACTCAGGATAACTCCGCACGCACTTCAAACAGTTTAAACCCGGTAGTCTGTCGAGTGTCCCCGGGACATCCCGAATCATCCACTGACAACATTTTCTTAACCAAAGCTTAGGATCTTTTACCGAGTTGGAGATAACATAACAGGCATTACCTTTTTACATGCATACGGAAAGGTACGAAATATTACAAACCGAGTTTTGAAATAACCTTAACGACAAACTAAAGTTCTAAGGTCCAAGATACAACTAGATTTATACAAAAGGAGTAAAGTAGAACTAGATACTTCTAACATCTAGAGTCATCCGGGACCTCTGATGCTCTAGGACTTCTGGTTCTCCTCCTCGGCTTCAGGCTGCGGAACTTCCTCTGGAAAACAGAAAGGGAAGAACCCTGAGTACGAGGGTACTCAGCAAGACTTACCCGTCTTACCAAAGAAAAGACTCTCAAGGATAATGATTAGGCTTTTGGTGGTTGTTTGGCTGACTTGATCTTTTGCGGAAAAAACTTACTAGTAATGAGTCCTTATAAAGCAGTTTTATTACAGTTAAGTATTAGCTACTCAACTAAGTGGTAAATACCTTTTTCACTCAAGTGATACTAGGTCCAAACAGCATTTTGAATCACTTCCATGTAATAGTTCAACTTGTTTCCTCTACGATGTTTAACACCTGATCAAGTGCACTCATAACCAAGAGTTGTGTTGATCCGGATCCATATACATCCTGCAGGAGATACCTAGCCACCAGTTACGTACAGCTGCGCCAGCTGCCCGCAACAACCTTTCAATCAGTTGGACCAAAAACCGGAAATATCCTTACCCGAACCCGGGAACGCATCCCCACGTGGGCCCCACGTCTGGCGACCACCCCGTGAGTTCCAGATGACGATCCCGCCTTTCTCCGACCCAGCAAGCACCGGTAAGCGATATTTCCAATTCATGAGCCAGCTAATCTAGTTGGCTTTACTGGCCCCATTACCCAGTAAGCAACCAGGTAGAATCACTTGATCAAACAGGTAAACAACGGATCGGTCCTTAGTGACTTTTGTTAGTAGGCAGAGCTAAGGATCGAACCTGTCAATCCACTCTATCATCCTCTGCCCACTCTCTCTTTTCTTATAATCTCATGCATGATTCATCTATGATTAGTGAAAACCTAGATCAATTCCTTTAATTATAAACCTGGCAAGGCATAGCTAAGCAGATGTGGTCTAATCCATTTACTTACTTGCCCTATCAAAGGTAATTCTATCAAGGAGTAGTTCATGCATCAAGGGTTTGCATTCAACTCCTAACCTAATGCACACATAAAATCATAATCTTTGGACTCGGGATCTGTTGAAATAAAGTAGGTAAAGATGCATCCGGGGCTTGCCTTGGGTTTCAAAAAGATTAGCAGTCTCGACGGCTTCCTGAGACTCCTGAGCAACCAAGAAAACCTCCTCGTACGGCACTGGATCGTCAGAGAACTCCACGTACTCCACTTCCGAGGCTTCAGATTCTATATGCGATGCAAGTTAGTGATGAGAAATGCAATAGTTTGAAACATAGCACAACTTCACTTCTCGATACAGTTGCAAGCCAACAAAGATACCTAGACCTTTCCCAAAGAAAAAGTTATTTTATAAAGTGGGTAAATTAATCCTTATTTATTTTATTGATTTTATTAAGAAGAGTTGCTAAGGATGCTCAAATTATTTTCTACACAAACCTAACCCTTTATTTACCTATAAAAGTGGTTATAAGACCTAAATCCTATTTTAGAATATTTTTAGCATCATTTTAGCCATTCTTAATAATTATTTTCTAAGATGGTGTTATTATTAAATTCTAATTACTACAAACTTAATGGTTTAGCATTTTTATAAAATAAAGGAAAATCTAAGGAAATTATTAAAATTTATTTCATATTTTTCTGATTTTCCTATAATTTTCTAGAATTAAAACAGTGAATAAACATAATTTAAACTAAATCCTAAAATCTAATTGGTAATCTTTCAGAAAACCCCCTGGGTTCTTCCTTCTTCTTCCCCGACACCCCTGGCCACGCGGGACAGAGTCCCCGCGAGGACCGGCGCCTCACCGGCGTTCACCTCCACGCGCTCGCCGGCGGTGAGGTCCCCCGGCGAACCTAACTAACCCTAGAGCTTCCCTTCGCACTCGCGCACCCATTCTAGGCGTCAACAGCCCCGGCAAACGCTAACCCTAGTTTCCCCGCGGCTCGGCGGCGGAGCTCCGGTGTCATGCCGTGCTCCGGCGAGCCTACTGCCCCAACTCGCCTCACAGCCGACCCACGAGTACCGCCTAGACCAGAGACACCTCATGCGCCACTCAAGCCAGCTCGTGCAACACCGCACGCCCAAGCGCACCACGCCGGCCATGGCGGGAGCACGCCCGGAGCACGCGGTGGCGAGCTAACCGTGGCTCGAACACAACAAGACTAACCCTAACAGCTACCCTACGAGCACTAGTGAACCCTAACGCACCTAGCGCGCACCCAAGCTCGGCCGGAGGAGGCCCGAGCAACGCTGCAGCCGTGCGGCTGCCATGGCGGAGGAGCGCCATGGCGGCGAACGCGTTCCAGCCCGAACGAACGTCGCGCTCGACTAAACAAACCCCCAACCATCTTTCCAAACCTCTAAGCAGCACCACTAACTTCTCTAGCTCCGATCAACACAACCATAACGGCACAAAGACGAGGAGAACGCTTACCCCGGCGACCGTCGACGGTGAGCTGCAGAACGGCTTGCGCCGAGCGATGGAGTGAGGGAGGAGGAGCACCAGCGGGTGGAAAAGCTCAAGAAGGTGACGGCGAAGCGTTTGGTGGCTAAAAACGGAGCGAAGCGGCTCCAACGGCGGTTGCAGCACTCCGGCTCAACGGCGGCGAGGTCGGTGGGCGGAGGAGAAATGCGGCAAAGGGGAGAGAGGAGACCGGTGATCGCAGCTATATCAACGGAGCAACGCAGCAACGCGCGACACCTCCAGCTGCGACACCGCCAAAGCTGTCCTCGCTCAGAGTCGACGCGTGGCCGGCGATGTGGTCGCGACACCGGCGGCGAGCAGCTTGCTAAGCATGACGTCATCGTTCTTTCCCCAATCGACCTCCATTTGCCCGAGATTGCAGCTCCAATTTCTCCCAATTCCATATGGTAACTTCAAAAACTTCCAACATGAAACTTGTAGCTGGATCCTTCAATTTCATTTCTTATTTTGACACTTCCTTCATCCGAGCTCGAATTGGAGTCGAATTTGAACTCCAAAGTCACTGCTGCAACTTCCCCCAATTTTCAGAACCCTAACTGAATTTCACAAATTACTCTCAAAACTTGAATAGAACATGCCTCTGGTGCTGAAGACAAATTTGAAATTCAACTTCAGTAGAACAACTTCCTAATTGGAAGTTTTTGCAGAAAACTTCAAATTCAAACTCAATTTGCACGAATTCGAATCTGCTGTCAATTACACTGAAATTTCTGAAAACATAATCTGACTGATTTTCTTTTGTGTTTTTCTCCTTGATCCAGACCGTTTCTGAGTGTGACCCAAAAACAAAAGTTGTTCTTCATACATTCCTTAACAACTTTGTTTAAGACAGCTTGGCCGTAAGAACCTCAGATCTACCATGAACTTAACCTGAAGATCGCTGCTCATTATGAAAATTCAGCCGAAAAACGGACAAGTCCTGAAAACGGACAAGTCCTGTTGTCGGACGGTGAATAGTGCATTTTCTCCATTTTCTTCTCCCATTTAATTGAAGCATTCTTTCTCTAATTTTTCTCACCATGGATGGTCAACTACATTGCTTAGCTTATAAACTCCATTTAGAAATGCTTGGGTTCACAACATTTTCAAATTCGGACCCTTTGTTGACTTCGGTCAACTAATTCTCCTTTCTCTTTTCTTTTTCTCTTTAAACATTTTCACTTAACCAACCATTCTTACCCAAGTGCATAGATTAAAAAGGGTGGGATGTTACAGCCCTTCCCCCTTAAAAGAATCTCGTCCCGAGATTCCCGTAGTGATAAAGCTCCAGGTTTGACAATGGAAAGGATAATGTGTCATTACCCAAAGTTTTTACTTCCTTCATAAGGAATGGAAATATCAAGTTTATCTTACATATGTACAAAGACTTTCCTTGTCACTTACTTAAACAACTCGGGGTACTGGGAAATTAAATATGACTCTTGTTCCCAAGTAGCCTCTTCGGGAGTATGGTTATTCCATTGTACTTTATAAAATTTGATACTTCTTGCTCTGGTATCCCGGGTCTTTTCATCCAAGATTCGAATTGGCTTCTCTTCATAAGTCATATCGGAACTTAACTCTACTTGAGTATCATGGATAATCTTGTCTGGTACTTGCAGGCATTTCTTAAGCTGGGATATGTGGAATACGTCATGCACAGTCGACAGCTGTGGACTCAAAGCTAGCCTGTAGGCCACGGAACCTTTTCGTTCCAAAATCTCATAAGGACCAACATACCTCGGAGCTAACTTTCCTTTTACTCCAAATCTTTGAATCCCCTTCATAGGAGATACGCGTAGATAAACGTAATCTCCCACCTTAAATTGCAATGGCGTTCTTCTTTTATCGGCATAGCTCTTTTGTCGCGATTGAGCAATCCGCAAGTGCTCGCGAATTTGAGCGACTTTCTGCTCGGCTTCTTTGACAAGATCTGGCCCAAAAGTGAATCTTTCCCCAGCCTCTGTCCAATTCAACGGTGTTCTACACCTTCGGCCATACAAAGCTTCAAAAGGTGCCATTCGAATGCCAGACTGATAACTATTGTTATATGAGAATTCAGCTAGATGCAAGCATTCATCCCATTTCTTGGAGAAAGTCAACACACATGCTCTCAACATGTCTTCTAAAATTTGGTTAACTCGCTCCGTCTGCCCTCCGGTTTGTGGATGATAGGCAGAACTCCGAATTAAGGTGGTACCCATTACTTGATGTAGTTGTTCCCAAAATCGCGACACAAATTGTGATCCCCTATCAGAAGTAATAGTTTTGGGTACCCCATGCAAGGATACAATCCGTTCCAAGAACAATTCTGCATACTTCTGTGAGTTATATGAAGTCTTGACCGGTACGAAATGAGCGGACTTAGTTAACCGATCAACAATAACCCAAATGGAATTATATCCTCTCGATGTGGTAGGTAAGCCCACGATGAAGTCCATGGAGATATCCTCCCATTTCCACACAGGAACGCTTAAAGGTTGTAACAACCCTGCAGCCTTCTGGGTGATAGGCTTCACCCTTCGGCAGGTGTCACACCTCGACACATAACGGGCAATTTCCCGCTTCATTCGAGTCCACCAGACTCTCTGCTTTAAGTCATGGTACATTTTTGTACTCCCAGGATGAATAGAGTACCTAGACAAATGTGCCTCGTCCAAGATTTTTCTTCTTAACTCCCAATCCTTTGGTACCACAATTCTATCTCTGAAGTAAAAGATACCATTTTCATCTTGCGTAAAGCATACGGGTTTCCCCTCAGCAATACGTTTCTTTAGGATTTTCATTTTCTTATCCTTTAATTGTGCCCTTTCAATTTGTTCTTTCAAGGTGTCGGGAATCATAATATTCCTGACAGAACCTTGAATAACCATTTCAACCCCCATCTCTTCCATTTCTTGACATAGGGTCTTTGCCCTTCTATGAACGGTTAAACAATGACATTGAGCCTTCCGGCTCAAAGCATCGGCTACCACATTAGCTTTACCCGGATGATAGTGAATATCCAGGTTATAATCCTTAATCAATTCCAACCACCTACGTTGACGCATGTTCAACTCAGATTGTGTAAAGATATACTTCAAACTCTTGTGGTCAGAATAGATACGGCACCCACTTCCCAATAAATAGTGCCGCCATATCTTAAGAGCGTGCACTACGGCAGCCAATTCTAAATCATGTGTAGGATAATTCTCCTCATGCCGCTTTAACTGCCTGGAGGCATAGGCAATGACTCTACCCTCCTGCATCAACACACAGCCCAGACCTTTTCCGGAGGCATCACAATAGATATCGAAAGGCTTCTCAATATCTGGCTGGGCTAGCACTGGGGCTGTAGTCAACAACTCTTTTAACTGTTGAAAAGCTTCTTCACATTGATCACCCCATTCAAACTTATTGTCCTTCTTAAGTAACTCAGTTAAAGGTTTAGCTATCTTGGAGAAATCTGGAATAAACCGTCGATAATAGCCGGCCATCCCCAGAAAACTCCTAACCTGGGTTACTGATTGTGGTGTTTTCCAATTTAACACCTCCTCAACCTTACTCGGGTCCACTTCTACACCATCAGCCGACAAAACATGACCCAAGAAAGGTACCTTTTTCAGCCAGAACTCGCACTTACTCAACTTTGCGTATAGCTTATGATCTCTTAACCTTTGCAAAATAATGCGCAGGTGCTCGGCATGTTCCTCTTCATTTTTAGAGAACACTAAAATATCATCTATGAACACCACTACAAATTTATCTAGTTCAGGCATAAACACGGTGTTCATCAGATACATGAAATGCGCTGGGGCATTCGTCAATCCAAAGGACATCACTAGATATTCATAAAGACCATATCTAGTGGAGAAAGCTGTTTTGGGGATATCTTCCGGCTTAATCCGGATCTGATGATACCCGGACCGGAGATCGATCTTAGAAAAGACCTTTGCTCCAGCCAATTGATCAAACAATAAATCAATCCGGGGTAAAGGATACTTATTCTTGATGGTTACCGCATTCAGAGGACGGTAATCCACACATAACCGTAAGGTGTGATCTTTCTTTTTCACAAAAATTGCCGGACAACCCCATGGTGATGCACTAGGCCGGATAAAACCTTTATCAAGTAGTTCTTGCAATTGTACTTTCAGTTCTGCTAGTTCTTTAGGCGGCATTCTATACGCCCTTCTAGATATAGGAGCTGTCCCCGGTTCAAGTTCAATAGTGAACTCCACCTCTCTTACGGGTGGTAACCCCGGTAGATCTTCCGGAAAGACATCCGGAAACTCATTTACTACAGGGATTGACTCGAGAGTCACTGCCCTTGTCTTTCTGGCCATACAACCTAGAGTTTGATGGGCAGGTAAAGTGGTCTTCACCTCCCGACCAAGAGCATTAGTGAAACAGATCTCCCTAGATCCTGTATCAATTAAAACTTTGTTTTGGGTCATCCAATTCATCCCTAAGATTATATCAATCCCTTGATCCTCAAGAACTAAGGGTAAAACATTTATCATGTGACCCTCTAAACTTAAAGCCACATCACTGGCCACAAGATTAGTAGTTTGCCTTGCCCCAGTAGATTCTATCACATACTTATTTCTCAACTCTCGAGTGGCTAATTGATGTTTCTCAACAAAAGCCTTGCTTATAAGGGTATGCGATGCACCAGAATCAAATAAAACAACAGCGGGTTGGTGGTTGAGAGGAAACATACCAGCCATAACAGGTTCTCCTTCCGGTATTTCCTCCACATTCATGTAATGAACTCGGCCAGTCTTGGCATTAAAAATCTTCTTCCTCACAAACCTCTGACCTATGCCTTGCCCTGAAGTTTGGGCCTTGATATTCTGATTACCACCCTGCTTGGGAAGACGACAATCCCGAGCAAAGTGTCCAGCTTGGCCACAATTATAACAGGGCTGCTTGTTGCCTGGCGTTGCCGGATATCGGTTACCTTGAGACTGAGGATTCCCTGGGCGAGGTGCATTATAAGAACTCCTCGCCGCCCATGATGGCTGTGAAACCTGTGGCCGCAGAGCACGGAAAGTAGGACGTGGTGGTCCACGATATACCAGTTTGTATCGTGGCGGAGCACTACTTGAGGCTCCCATGGGAGGGGTCTTTCTCTTCAAAGCTTCCTCCCGCCTGAGAGATTCATCCAATGCTTTCATCTTTGCCTCAGCTGAGATGGCCATACTGACTGCTTCTCCATAATTGTGCAGGGTGCAGGTAACCAGCTTCTCCTGCATCCGGACGTTAAGCCCTCGGAGATAACAGTCCCTCTTCTTCGTCTCACTGTCAACATGTTCCGGAGCATACTGGGCCAAATGTTCAAAATCACGAGTATAATCCAGCACACTCCGGTTACCTTGCTGTAACCTCAGAAACTCCTCCAACTTTAACTTCAAGATACCGTCAGGAATGAAGTGAGCACAGAAAACAGTCTTGAAATCCTCCCAATTCAACACTCCTCCCGTTGGTTGGCGAGACAAGAAACTTGCCCACCAAGTACCAGCGGGGCCTTGCAACTGAAGTCCTGCAAACTCCACCTTCTGGGCTTCCGTACACTGGGGAATAACTCGGAACTTCTGCTCCAGAGTCTGAATCCATTCCCGCGCTTCAAGTGGATGTTCGGCTTGACTGAAAATAGGTGGATGGGTCTCTAGAAATTGAGAGTACGTGACTCCCTGCTGACCAGCTTGTCTTCCGGACGAACGGTTGCCCAAGTTCTGAGCAATCAAGTTCAACAGCCGAGTTTGCTCCGTCCCAGAGTTTATAAGATGAGCAAACGCATCTGTCAAGGTAGGAGGTCCCGGTGGAGTAGTGGGGTCCTCCCTCGAGCTCGACTGCTGGTTCCTTTGATTTGCCATACTACAAAAGTTCAGTGCAACAGATCATTAACTTCCATTCAACTGGTGTATCAAGATTTGCACAAGAAAAAGGTAACTCCTTTCGGAAAACCCTTTTGACATAAAAGCACATAACCATCATGTTTCACATATGCATTCATATGACAGCGGTTCAGACATCACATCAGAACATATACACGACTCCCTAGGAGTTAGAGCCTACCATCTCAAGCCATATAAACATACAGAGCTACAACCCTAGAGTTCCAAGTACTAGCATACGGGTTACATGAACATATGCACAAACTCCCAAAAGAACCCTACAACCCACACTCCTCTCACGCTCCACCCTCCATCGGAGCAGACTGATTGACGGAGTTCTCGCTTCCGTCAGACCTGACTGCACTGGAAGCCGACGACGAAGTCGAAGAAGACGAAGAACTGGTGACGGTGGTCATGCCGGACTCCCCCTGGATCTCACTGGGGTCTTCCTCATCACTATCCTCGTCCACCACCACGGGATGGAACTCCAGTGGTCCGTGTCCCTCAGGATCGAACCCATCCGCATTTGCATTAGCCCATGCAAACGCATTTGGATCCTCTGGCAGCGCTTCATTGTGTTCCTCGACCTCGAACTCAAAACCCTCGAATCCTTCCAGTACCTCATCGGCGAACTGCGCATCCTCTGGTGCTGGTGGTGCAGCTAGAGCAGGATCCATACCCACTATGTCCACCTCCTCAACTGCTCCTTCCTGAGCTGGTGGCTGATCCTGAGCTGGAGCTGGTGGTGCTTCAACATGGTGATCGGCAGCTGCTACCAGATGCTCGTACTGCTCCAAGGCTGTCCTCAAGGCAATAATCTCATCTTGCAGCATCGAGACGCGAGCCTGCATCTCCTGAGTATTGACTCCCATGGCTTCAGCCCGTGCTGCGGCAGTCTCTGCTCCGACTTCCTTAAGATGCTGTATCTCCGCATCCTTCTCGTCCATCCTACGAGCCATGTCCCGCATCGATCTCTCCATTTCATGCTCCCTATCCAGCATAGCCTGCTGGGCTGCTTCCAGACCAGACTTCATTCCCAGCATTTTCATTTTGAAGTCGAGCCACCTTAACTCAGGATAACTCCGCACGCACTTCAAACAGTTTAAACCCGGTAGTCTGTCGAGTGTCCCCGGGACATCCCGAATCATCCACTGACAACATTTTCTTAACCAAAGCTTAGGATCTTTTACCGAGTTGGAGATAACATAACAGGCATTACCTTTTTACATGCATACGGAAAGGTACGAAATATTACAAACCGAGTTTTGAAATAACCTTAACGACAAACTAAAGTTCTAAGGTCCAAGATACAACTAGATTTATACAAAAGGAGTAAAGTAGAACTAGATACTTCTAACATCTAGAGTCATCCGGGACCTCTGATGCTCTAGGACTTCTGGTTCTCCTCCTCGGCTTCAGGCTGCGGAACTTCCTCTGGAAAACAGAAAGGGAAGAACCCTGAGTACGAGGGTACTCAGCAAGACTTACCCGTCTTACCAAAGAAAAGACTCTCAAGGATAATGATTAGGCTTTTGGTGGTTGTTTGGCTGACTTGATCTTTTGCGGAAAAAACTTACTAGTAATGAGTCCTTATAAAGCAGTTTTATTACAGTTAAGTATTAGCTACTCAACTAAGTGGTAAATACCTTTTTCACTCAAGTGATACTAGGTCCAAACAGCATTTTGAATCACTTCCATGTAATAGTTCAACTTGTTTCCTCTACGATGTTTAACACCTGATCAAGTGCACTCATAACCAAGAGTTGTGTTGATCCGGATCCATATACATCCTGCAGGAGATACCTAGCCACCAGTTACGTACAGCTGCGCCAGCTGCCCGCAACAACCTTTCAATCAGTTGGACCAAAAACCGGAAATATCCTTACCCGAACCCGGGAACGCATCCCCACGTGGGCCCCACGTCTGGCGACCACCCCGTGAGTTCCAGATGACGATCCCGCCTTTCTCCGACCCAGCAAGCACCGGTAAGCGATATTTCCAATTCATGAGCCAGCTAATCTAGTTGGCTTTACTGGCCCCATTACCCAGTAAGCAACCAGGTAGAATCACTTGATCAAACAGGTAAACAACGGATCGGTCCTTAGTGACTTTTGTTAGTAGGCAGAGCTAAGGATCGAACCTGTCAATCCACTCTATCATCCTCTGCCCACTCTCTCTTTTCTTATAATCTCATGCATGATTCATCTATGATTAGTGAAAACCTAGATCAATTCCTTTAATTATAAACCTGGCAAGGCATAGCTAAGCAGATGTGGTCTAATCCATTTACTTACTTGCCCTATCAAAGGTAATTCTATCAAGGAGTAGTTCATGCATCAAGGGTTTGCATTCAACTCCTAACCTAATGCACACATAAAATCATAATCTTTGGACTCGGGATCTGTTGAAATAAAGTAGGTAAAGATGCATCCGGGGCTTGCCTTGGGTTTCAAAAAGATTAGCAGTCTCGACGGCTTCCTGAGACTCCTGAGCAACCAAGAAAACCTCCTCGTACGGCACTGGATCGTCAGAGAACTCCACGTACTCCACTTCCGAGGCTTCAGATTCTATATGCGATGCAAGTTAGTGATGAGAAATGCAATAGTTTGAAACATAGCACAACTTCACTTCTCGATACAGTTGCAAGCCAACAAAGATACCTAGACCTTTCCCAAAGAAAAAGTTATTTTATAAAGTGGGTAAATTAATCCTTATTTATTTTATTGATTTTATTAAGAAGAGTTGCTAAGGATGCTCAAATTATTTTCTACACAAACCTAACCCTTTATTTACCTATAAAAGTGGTTATAAGACCTAAATCCTATTTTAGAATATTTTTAGCATCATTTTAGCCATTCTTAATAATTATTTTCTAAGATGGTGTTATTATTAAATTCTAATTACTACAAACTTAATGGTTTAGCATTTTTATAAAATAAAGGAAAATCTAAGGAAATTATTAAAATTTATTTCATATTTTTCTGATTTTCCTATAATTTTCTAGAATTAAAACAGTGAATAAACATAATTTAAACTAAATCCTAAAATCTAATTGGTAATCTTTCAGAAAACCCCCTGGGTTCTTCCTTCTTCTTCCCCGACACCCCTGGCCACGCGGGACAGAGTCCCCGCGAGGACCGGCGCCTCACCGGCGTTCACCTCCACGCGCTCGCCGGCGGTGAGGTCCCCCGGCGAACCTAACTAACCCTAGAGCTTCCCTTCGCACTCGCGCACCCATTCTAGGCGTCAACAGCCCCGGCAAACGCTAACCCTAGTTTCCCCGCGGCTCGGCGGCGGAGCTCCGGTGTCATGCCGTGCTCCGGCGAGCCTACTGCCCCAACTCGCCTCACAGCCGACCCACGAGTACCGCCTAGACCAGAGACACCTCATGCGCCACTCAAGCCAGCTCGTGCAACACCGCACGCCCAAGCGCACCACGCCGGCCATGGCGGGAGCACGCCCGGAGCACGCGGTGGCGAGCTAACCGTGGCTCGAACACAACAAGACTAACCCTAACAGCTACCCTACGAGCACTAGTGAACCCTAACGCACCTAGCGCGCACCCAAGCTCGGCCGGAGGAGGCCCGAGCAACGCTGCAGCCGTGCGGCTGCCATGGCGGAGGAGCGCCATGGCGGCGAACGCGTTCCAGCCCGAACGAACGTCGCGCTCGACTAAACAAACCCCCAACCATCTTTCCAAACCTCTAAGCAGCACCACTAACTTCTCTAGCTCCGATCAACACAACCATAACGGCACAAAGACGAGGAGAACGCTTACCCCGGCGACCGTCGACGGTGAGCTGCAGAACGGCTTGCGCCGAGCGATGGAGTGAGGGAGGAGGAGCACCAGCGGGTGGAAAAGCTCAAGAAGGTGACGGCGAAGCGTTTGGTGGCTAAAAACGGAGCGAAGCGGCTCCAACGGCGGTTGCAGCACTCCGGCTCAACGGCGGCGAGGTCGGTGGGCGGAGGAGAAATGCGGCAAAGGGGAGAGAGGAGACCGGTGATCGCAGCTATATCAACGGAGCAACGCAGCAACGCGCGACACCTCCAGCTGCGACACCGCCAAAGCTGTCCTCGCTCAGAGTCGACGCGTGGCCGGCGATGTGGTCGCGACACCGGCGGCGAGCAGCTTGCTAAGCATGACGTCATCGTTCTTTCCCCAATCGACCTCCATTTGCCCGAGATTGCAGCTCCAATTTCTCCCAATTCCATATGGTAACTTCAAAAACTTCCAACATGAAACTTGTAGCTGGATCCTTCAATTTCATTTCTTATTTTGACACTTCCTTCATCCGAGCTCGAATTGGAGTCGAATTTGAACTCCAAAGTCACTGCTGCAACTTCCCCCAATTTTCAGAACCCTAACTGAATTTCACAAATTACTCTCAAAACTTGAATAGAACATGCCTCTGGTGCTGAAGACAAATTTGAAATTCAACTTCAGTAGAACAACTTCCTAATTGGAAGTTTTTGCAGAAAACTTCAAATTCAAACTCAATTTGCACGAATTCGAATCTGCTGTCAATTACACTGAAATTTCTGAAAACATAATCTGACTGATTTTCTTTTGTGTTTTTCTCCTTGATCCAGACCGTTTCTGAGTGTGACCCAAAAACAAAAGTTGTTCTTCATACATTCCTTAACAACTTTGTTTAAGACAGCTTGGCCGTAAGAACCTCAGATCTACCATGAACTTAACCTGAAGATCGCTGCTCATTATGAAAATTCAGCCGAAAAACGGACAAGTCCTGAAAACGGACAAGTCCTGTTGTCGGACGGTGAATAGTGCATTTTCTCCATTTTCTTCTCCCATTTAATTGAAGCATTCTTTCTCTAATTTTTCTCACCATGGATGGTCAACTACATTGCTTAGCTTATAAACTCCATTTAGAAATGCTTGGGTTCACAACATTTTCAAATTCGGACCCTTTGTTGACTTCGGTCAACTAATTCTCCTTTCTCTTTTCTTTTTCTCTTTAAACATTTTCACTTAACCAACCATTCTTACCCAAGTGCATAGATTAAAAAGGGTGGGATGTTACAGCTCGGGACACCACGGCGACGAACACGCGTAGTACCCGTACACGTTCGCGCGCGGCGTGTGCTGGTCCATTGGTGGGCGACGGTGTTTGGTGTACGCGTACGGATACTGACTCTGGGTGTCGGCCGAAAGGGTCGGAACGGGTACCTTTCGGAACGGATAGGGAGCACGGACTTGTCCTGGCAGCTGGCACTACACCGCAAGCACGATTGGCTGTTATCTGGTCAAATGTAGAATAGCACTTCTATAATTTGCTAAAATATGAATATGATAGATCTTTTTTAATGTGATATGACGAATAGCTTACTCATCACACATTTGTATGAGATTAGAAAAAAAAAATGTCTACAACAGTTGAGGTAGTAGCGCATGTGGCAAAACACACTTGTGTCAATAAAGAAGAACTTCACGAGAGAGATTGACTCGTCTATGACAATTTTACAACAATTTAATCAGCGAAAACATCATACTTTTTTCCCACATAACTAACTAATCCAACATGTCACGCAAAAGAAAACTACAAAACAAAACATAGGAGCTATGACGCCATGAGAAGTGCAGGATCACGGACTAAAAACAACAAACAAAGCAGGTGTACCTAGATTTTCAGTAAGTAAGATAGTTGTCTACTTCATGTCCCTACTGGCCGCCTTTAATGGCTGTTTTGGAGAGTTTCATATAAAATATTTTTAAAAATATTTCACTGGTAAGGCAAAAAAAAAAAGCTTACCTACTACTAATTCATTTTCACTTGTTTTACAAAGTGACTTTGAGATAAGGTACTTTGGTTTGCCAAATGCAAGTGAAACTAGAGTTGGAAAACCCCATCTAAATAATTAGTCCATAAAAAGTAACTTGTATGGAGAAGCAAGAAAAACTAGTAAAAAACGGGTTATTGTTTCTTTTTTTTTGTTAAAAATAAAAAATGCTACTCATTTGTTTAATAGAGTTTTTAAAATTCACAACCAATAATAATTTAGTCTAAAGGAGTGAAAGTGAAATAAACTAGAAACAGATGTTCGACACTTTTTAAGTGGTTGTGCTTTGGGATTGCACTTGCACATGATGCGATGATCCCGTATAGGCCTGTCGGTTGCGTAAATCTAACATCCGCCTTCAAACCTTGGGCAGACTGACCAGCATGCCCCACCGGCAGCACCAACTCGCCCCGGATAAGATAACACACATCTCCCTGCACGGGACGAGCGTGAGCAGCAGCTCGTCCGCCCGCCTCCCTGCCCAGCCATGGCCGCCACCTCGACCTCATCGCTATTCTCACTCTCCTCCCTCTCCGCCTCCCTCCCTTCCCCTACTCGGCTCCCCATTTCTCTCTCCCTCCGCGCCCTCCCCCCACGTGCCCGCCTATCGGTCTCCCTCCCATTCGCCTCCCCACTCGGTACGGATTGCTGGCGCCATTGGTTTCACTTCTTCGACAATTGCGTGTGTTATACCTCATCGTCGTATGTGTTGCTTGTGGTTTTCTCAGGCGGGTACGGAACGTGGGCCGCGACATCGACGTCGTCCGCGGGGAAGTTGAGGCGGCGAGGGCTGGAGGTGGTGTGCGAGGCCACGACCGGACGGCGGCCTGACTCGGTAGCCAAGAGAGAGCGCCAGAACGAGAAGCACCGCATCCGCAACCACGCGCGAAAGGCTGAGATGCGCACCAGGATGAAGAAGGTAAGCCCTAATAATTTTGTCCGCGATTTAACCGCATCGTGTCATAGAATAGAAATGCTTATGTGGCAGTGCGCAGTTAGAAAGGGTGTTTAGTTTTGGAGGTACTTGCAAGTGGCAAGATTGTAGTGCTAGTACATTTTACTGAATTAACATTGTCTTGAGAAATCTGCTTTTTAGCTGTGCTCAATTTGTGAGCTGTTTAAACCGATCAAAGTGCCGGGTTTATTGTTCATGTAATTGGGAAAAATGGTTTACTTTGATAGCTTGGCTGGTGTATTAGGTAGTGTATATCATGTGTTAATGTGTACGGATTGGAAGGTATGGAGAAATGCAGAGTCTATGGATTTTCTTAGCCTAGGCCTTTGAAAGAGTTAAACTGTATGATACATGTAGATTGATTTGGTGTTAATTGAAATGTGATGTGGAAGTGGAAGTAAGTATTTTGCTATTGGATTACAAGGTACTCCCTCCGTTCCAAAAATACTATTCGTTTTGTTTTTTCTAGATACAATAGTTTTTTATATGCACCTAGATATATACTAGGTTTGTGCCCGTGCGTTGCTAAGGGTGGCAAAACAGTTTTATTGCAATACACACGAAGCATGCAAATGCACGATATTGATATTAACAACATGCTAATTTGAGGCTAATTAAGATTTATAATTTAAATAAATAAATTTCTACGCAAGACACTCATGTGGCAAATATTACAAAGAGAAGAACTCAATTTCACAAATTAATTCATGCAACTTCATGCAAGAATTACTTTCCAATTAAGGACAGCGATAAAATTTCACTTACAACTTCAGATTACAACAAAATTTCATATCGGCTGCTGCTAGTGTCACTTACCTGTCATAGGAAGAACTAAAGAAGGGTCCAAGAAATATGCAACTTTGTTCAGAGCATGAAGGTCAATGTTCTTATATACGTAGAGATGCACACTGCAGCCCTGCAGAATTGTTATCCCTGAAGTAGTCCTTGAGGTTGCACCGATCTCTCCGCTGTGCTGGAAGGAGAGGCATGCCATGTAGTCAAGCACATGGTCCCCCAAGGCCCAAGGCATCTCCATCCTGGTCATGGATGACAATAATCAAAAGAATATATTGACCTCCGATTATTTGTACTGATAGAGTCTCACATTTCAAATTCTTTACCAGGCCCTTTCAGCTAATGCATCTGCATCTTGGTTCCTGGCTGCATGGCATATGTAATAACTGCAAAATGTGAATGATTGAAATGAAAGTTCTATTTAATTTTACCATGTTGTTGTACGTGTGACATTTGAATTAAAAATATCTAATAACCAGAGTCCAAGAAAACACAAAACGACAGATATCATTATGAAATATTCAACATGGAATATATTGCAACAAGCTGGAATTCAACAAGCACTGTGTTTATATTAAAAGAAAGATTACCAATGAAGTACCAAGGGTTCAAAATAAATCTTTACATAATCAAGAATGTTTTGGAACGTCTCAACCAGAACCATGATGTCTGACAATAATATGTAATACCTCAGTTCTTAAATATATGACACTATTGACTTTTTCCTTCAACTTTGACTAATGATATTTTATTAGTTACTTTGTTAAATAGCATAAAATGGGTACCACTACATCTATTATTGAGAATACTTTGGATTTAACTAGTAGACTTATCTAATTGCATAAATATTTGTAGAAAAGACGAATAGTCAAACGAAGAAAAAAAGTCAATGGTGTCATATATTCAAGAACGGAGGTAGTAGTTGGTAACTCAGGAGACACAAAAAAGATCGGGGACAATAACATCTGAGTTCTGAGCATATATCATCTTTATAGAAAATAAAAGTACTCATCATTGCCACACTGCCACTCGAAACAAGCGTAAATTACATGATTCAGTTACTTGACAGATAGTTAGCCTACCCCAACTCGCTTGGGACTAAAGGCTATGTTGTTGTTGTTGTTGTAGTTACTTGACAGATAGTAGATTTATTCTTCTGCTTCTGTTGCTACACATCATAAACGAACCCTAATCTTAGGGAATTAATTCATACCAGCAAAACCAAATCTGTCGTTGGCTAACTATACATGAAGATGAAGTGAAACCTTGCCTTCTCATCCAGTACTTTTCTTGCTGGCGTTGGGATTTGGAACAGCTTGCGCAGGCATGGAATACGTACAGATTGATGCATGGGGGAATACTGGGACCAGGCAGGCATCTAGAGATGTATATGCAAGTTTTATGCAGGAAATCTAAAACAAATCGAAGCGGATGGAAGGGAATTCCTGAGGCTCACAGTCGCTACCCTTCCTGGCCTCTAGCTCTGCAAGGCGACGCACGGCGGCGACGGCGGAGAGGGCAGTGGACGAGTGCGCGAGGGAAAAAAAAATAGGATCGCTAGCTAGGAGGGTATGCTGTGAAAGCATGGGTATGCTGCGGGTTTCCGGACAGGAAGGGAGAGGGATCAGATCGGAGAGGGAGGTTGCTGGCAGGAGGGCGTTGCCGGCGAGCGTGAGCGGTAGAGGAAGGCGACGCTGCAGGCCATCAGGCGAGCGGCAGGATGTTGTCACCAGCTAGCGGTCGTGGGGATCGGGCGAGGCGGACGAGGGCAGGGAGGGTGAGATTCGTACGGGTGGTAGCAAGGTTTGAACAGCATGTGGAGTGGGCGATGGACCACCGAGGCCGCGTGGTGGTGGGCGACGTACGACGAAAATCGTCGAAGTGGGACGACGTACCACAATTTTGACCCCCTTACGTGCTTTTTAGGAGTAGAGACTTGTGTCTAGGCACATAGTAAAAGTTATGTATGTTGAAAAGCCAAAACGAATAGTATTTTGGGACGGAGGGGGTATTAGTGTACAAATTGTTGCCCTCAAAAGAAAAAAAACAGTCCAAGAAAAAGGAGATGCGTAGTTATTGAGTTTCTTCTTTGATTATCGTGCGTGTGCATTGAACTATAGGCGTTTTCTGTTATTGCGACATATCATATGATGCGAAAGATCTGATAATGGAGATGGGATATGAATCCCAGTATCCCATTCTTATGCAGCATTCAGTGTCATCATCATTTTTATGGGGTTAAGTATGATATAATGTTGTTCTCCTAGAAATTCATAAGCTGTTTACACTTTCATTAGGTCTTCAGAGCACTTGAAAAGCTTAGGAAGAAAGCTGATGCCCAGCCTGAAGAAATAATTGAAATAGAGAAAATGATCTCTGAGGCATACAAAGCCATCGACAAGACAGTACAAGTTGGTGCCCTACACAGGAACACCGGGAACCATCGCAAGTCTAGATTGGCAAGGAGGAAGAAGGCCATCGAGATACTCCGTGGCTGGTATGTTCCAAATGCTGAACCTGTTGCTGCTGCCTAGGATTCTTGAGAAACCATCATCATGGCTTCAAAGCTCACCAATTCTGGGCGATATATGTTATTCACGGATCTCAATCTCTTGCCAAGTTCCTCCATTCAAGTGGTCTGTTTATACCTTTTGTATTATCTTGTATGTTTATGTTTCTTGCTCTGTTCTAGAAGCCGTGACTAGGGTGGAGAGTTCTCCCTTGTTTCTGTTATTGTTTACCTCGCTGCTGTAAAACTTCAGCTTGAACAATTTGAAATATAGCTGTCCTCTGGTTTGTCCAGATTTGTTCAGCTGGAGAATGAGAGGGCAGTGATAGTATAGAACATGCTTACTGTTTTATTTGGTACGAGGAACAAGGTGTGCTGCTGGATGACACGTTGCTTCCTTTCTGAATGTTGTAAGTACTAATGGCGTAGCTTCCTGTGGCCGATGGGATCGTTTAAGATTTATTTTGATATTAGTATCGAAATGATCGTAGTTGTTTTGGATTGTTACGACACATTGCAAGCTTCGGGAAGAGATTGCCAGCAGATACGGTATACGGTATTACCGAATTTTGTAACCTGTAGAATGCCAAGCAGTTACCAACTTACCTGAGACACTCACGTGGAAGTGGATTTCTGGTGTATTTGGTTGCGTGTAGGACCAAATAATACAAGCATAGGTGTTCGAATAATGCATGTAACGAAGCACGACATAAAGAAACGAACATATACGCCAATCATTCATCAACCGGTCTAACTAGAGCAGCGCCAGAACTATGTAGCTTGCTTGCATTACCTTACATGATTCAAAATGGTTTCTTCCACAACTTTGCTCTTCTCAGGTTCGGGTTCCATTAACAAAATGTTTCCTACTCTAAACAGTTTTTTTCCTTTAATCTGACAAAATGTAACCAGAAACGGAGTAAAAAAATTGCATATGCTTCACAAGGCTACATAACCAAACATATTTTTCGAATATAAAAGGAGATCCCGTTCCTGATAGTCAGTGCAGCTAGGGAAATACATGTATTGCCAACAGCAAAACGCCCAGACACCATGACAACCAGCAAAGCTCGTACACAAGCTTTTGAACTGGACGGACCAATTATCAAGTTAATACATATCACCATATATGAGAATTATCTATCTGAGACCTAATAACCTGCTAGGCACAAAAAAGGGGGCAAAATTTGCAGGTTAAATCTTCATTGCCTGATTGACTGCACCGAAGAATTGGTCAAGTTTTCATACTATATATACCTAAACATACTAATGGCTGTGCAAACAGAACCAGCTGTCCCAGTCTTGTCAGTTTCAACTGATCAATCACATTCTCAAGCATCTATTGCGGAGAAGCTAAGCTAGCCAGCTCTCCTTATGCTATTGCGCCTGATCTCATCAAGGATTGAGACATCATCATGCAAGGTGAACGGTGTACTGAAAAATGGAGTGAGAAATACTTGGTTAGGACTAAGGAGAAATAGATCCTAATTAGGACTTAGGAGGATGCATCAGTTTGAATTTTGGTAACCAGAGAGACATACCAGTTGAAGTCAAAACCTGCAAACTTTGAGTCCTCTGAAATCTCAATTTCCACCCTTGCTTTTCTGGATGCCTGCTCAAAGATAAATGCTACTAATTACTGCTTACAAGACTACCAAAAAGTCCAACACAAGTTATTACAATTAGTCTGGTTGTTTAGCAGACATAAGGTTGCACATGAAGATATAGCCTATAGGTACGAATCACCGTGTGGAATCAGCTAGGTACTACCTCTATATGTCAGTATGTAATTTGCTTTTGAGATGTGTTCTGAAGAAATATGAGAAGTATCAGATCCATCTCCTGCCTGGTGCGTTCTTGTTTGTGTTGTTTTTTCAGTATGAATACTTGAGATGGCATTTCTAAATTCTAAGTTATGAAGTTTGAACCAACACAAGTTACAACAGTTTTATATGACATGATTGGTTTTATCCTGTTCTTATATAAAGTAATGCCTAGTGACTAGCACTTGCGATAATCCAATAAGGCAGCTGGTAGCGTCTTTGCAGATATAAACAAGTCTAGACCAGACCATCCAAGTCAACCATCTATAATGGAACATTTGAAACATGCAATGAACAAGTCTGGACCAAACGATTTAAGTCAACATAGTTAGTTGGACATTTGAAACATGTATGTACAGTCAGATATTACAGCTAAGTTGCAAGTGACTTGGAGGTAAGTATTTTTGACGGTTGTAGGTCAAGAAAAATACCTTGACCAATAAGAATGGAAGGCAGATACCATTCGCACTCTCTGCTGGCCTCTGTAGTACCTGGTTGCGAAACTTGATATTCTGGAGGTCATCAAACTTGAAATATACGAGAAAGAATCATCAGATGACACCAGTTATAAAGTGGTACCTATATATCTGCATGAAAGCAGAAATATAGTCATTGCTAGATTTGCAAACAAATTACCTGCTTTTCAATTTCCTGGAGAAGTTTCTTCTTGTTCTTAATCCTGATCACGAGTTCTTTGTGAGCTTCCTTTGGAATAGAACATGAAAGCGATCACATCACAAATAATCCTCAATCATTATTTATCAATCTGCAAAGCACAAATACTGACCTCTAACTTCTTTATTTTTTCGTATCTGAAATTAGACAAGCCCATCCACTTTATCTCCTTTTTGTCTTTTGCAATAACACGTAGTGCGATTAGCACATTAAAAGCATCATACACTCTCCTCCTAATATTCTTCTCATCAAACTACAAAGAAAAGTTTATTTTCTTTGCATCAGCATTTTTTTGGGAGAAAGTGCACAGGCAAATAAAATTTATTCAACTTAATATATGAAGTAACCTCTAGGCCATTAAGCTTCAACTTTAGCTCCCCACAAATTTCATCTGCAACCTGGAAAGACAGTAACTAGTTGAGGTAGTTTGAACCCAAAATAGGAAAGAAAACAGAATCATGTTCAAGGCCAAACTCTGTAGAAGGTATGCTATGTATCAAGAAAAAACAATACTGTTCCAAACAACCAATGTAATACTATGGATATGCCTTCCAGCATTTATCCAATAACTATCCTTTGATACCAATATTGTACCAAACTATCGATGCAATACTATGGAGGTGCCTCTTGCTGATAGTAGTATTATTATAGCAAATGCATTTTAGTATTTCATTTGCACTGTTTCATTCAGTTGGTGACTCCTGTTTGATTTTATTTCTAGCCTACCCCAACTTGTTTGGGACAAAGGCTTTGTTCTTCTTCTTGTTGTTTGCAGCCTTCTTTATGAATCATGGTCTGTTAGTGATAGTTTTGAGGGATACACATATAAGAAAATACCTCATTATAAGTAGTCCGTCCTTTGGTCTCAACTTTTTTCGAAACTGCAGTGAGAAATCAAATGCTGATTATAAGTAGTCCGTCCTTTGGTCTGCGACTTAAGCGTACATCATGAAAAAAAAAACATAAATACTATAAGTATTAAACATAAAACATCTATGTTTGCTACACTTTTATCCACATATGTCCTAGGACATGTACTTTATCATGCCCAACGAATGGAATGGGTTAACCACACTAACCAAACTTGTTTCAGCAGAAGCAAATTAATTTCAGTACTGGAATCTGCCCAAGAAATTGACACATTGACAAAAGAAAACAAATGCATCACACAGAGGGACTTTAGTGGTGAAAAGGCGCTAGCTATAGCTACAGTTAGAGCCAAGGGTGGAAGTGAAGCTTGCTCTAGACAATTGGATGAGTAGTCTCTAAGTTTGTTCTGTCTGCTCTGTTTTGAGCTCAAAAGCTCTATAAACCCGCTGGACATATTCAATCTCTTTTCCAATGAAAAAAAAAAGGTAGGGCTCCCCTGCCGATTCGCTGAAAGAAACCAGTAGCATCAATGTTAACCAAAGTAACATCAAATTTTAACATGGACACCCACCCAAAGCACTGTAAAAATACAATACCTAGGCCAGCCAAATATATGTCACTATATGCCTGCGGGGTTACAAGACTAGAGGCTCACACGCATCAAGGTTTCACAGCCTTAAGCACAAAAACGCAAGATATTGGAGTTTTCTAGGTTAGGGTTTAGATTTTCCACCTTATGAGGACATTTTCTCAGCATAAGCTCTAGACACTATTTCGTACAACAAGGAGCCGGTGCAAGTCGAAAATCTATTCCCAATATCAGCTGTTACCCCTACAGCTCTATGTCACATTCGCACGCCCTGTATCGAGAACACAAGCCCCAAATGGTCTTTCGGCGAGGGGCATCGTTCCACTCACCTATCTTGCTGTACTCGCGGAGCCCCCACCCTGCGATCCGCTGCAACCCGGACTTCTCCTTGCTTGCCTTCTTGCTCTTATCGCCCTCCTCCTCCCTCTCGGCCGCATTGCCGCCGCTGCATCAAAGAAACCCCAAAACCCAAAACCCTCTCTTGAAGGGTGACATAAAGTGGGGGGGGGGGGGGGGGGGGGGGGAAAGTTCGTCAAAGAATCGAGAGTTAGCGACAGAATGGTCCGTACCGTCCGGGGAGCGGAGGGAGCCCGGCCCCATCGCGGATGCAGAGGCTGGTCAGTTCGGCTGCCGCAGCAGCATCGCCGCAGGGTGGCGCCATTGTTGCGGTGGCCTGTCCTGGACAGAAGGGGGGCGGACACAGTAATAAAGTGGGTTTGCACTTCGGAGGCCTAGGTAGGACCGAGAGCACACTAGAGGGCAAGAGGTGTGTCTGGCCGTTGATTAGGCTTTATTATCACCCTTTTTTGTTTTTCAATAAATTCGTACAATTAACTTTTTCCAGAAAAGAATTGGAATACTGAAAGCCATCTAGATAAACCACACTAAAAATATTTTTTCTTATATTAAAACAATATTTAAGTGTATCTAGCCGCTATATATTATGACGAGATACAAGAGTATCAACATAAAGAGCGTAGATGGCACACGGGAGTAGAATGCCTCTATATGCACTCTGATCTGACAATCTCACCACCATTAGCCAACTATCTAGTGGCTATGTTTCACGTTCAACCTTGAGTTAGACTAAACCATGTTCCTACGTGTCATCGTCATGCTGCCACAAAGCTCTAGCAAGATATTACCCTACTTGTAGCTTCCCCCTTCTCGTTTCCGGCCTCCCTGTCATAGCCTTCATTACAATCAACATCCCCACCTCAATCCATTCCCTGCTCTCACCACCCCATAGTCACGACCCAAAGTACAAAATAGCCGGTTATAGCTTCGCTATCTCCCGCTATAGCTGATTTTAAAAAGGTACAGCTATTTGCTTCTACGTGTAATTTAGCCGTTATTTGGCGCTATAGTTCCATTTAGCCCGCTATTAGCTGTTTTTTAGACCTCATGCTAAATGTCTTAGCCCGCTATTTGGTTAATTGTCACCACCGCAACGGGTTGTCCTAGCCTCCCGAATAATTCATGAAGAAAGTTCGCCGGATTCCAGTGAACCCACATGGCCAACCCACATTGTGAACCTCGAGCAATAAACTTGTTGGAGCCATCACCATCACCAGGGTCGAGGGAGGTGCTCCTCCATGATGGCATTGCTGCATTTGTGTTTCAAGTGCGGAGCCTCTGCAACCGAATGTTAAATCGTTTTAGTGCTCGCATAAATGTCCATTGCGACATCTAGAATGCATTATATTTAACGATAAAAAAATGTAGAAAGACATTAATGAATATTTTCTAATTTCCCCTTAGATAATGAGTTTAAGCCATTTTGCCACCATATGTCCAGGATTCTAGGCTCCATACATGTGTCATTAAATTCTTATTACCCAAAATATAGAAGGGCATATGTTATACTAAATTTTGTTTCAAATTATTTGACAGCTTTGACTATAGATGTACAAAAAGCCCGCAGCCCGGTGGCCTGCCCAGAAGCCCGAATTTTTGGCCCGACCCAAGCCCGGCCCGGCCCGGTCTTTTGCGGGCCCGGGCTAGCCCGGCCCGTTACCTGGTGCCGGGCCTGGGCCATCACCTTGGCCTGCAGGCCAGCCCGGCTCGGCCCGCTAGAAGGAGAACGGGCCGGTCAGGGCCCGGTGTCTCCTCCAACCGGGGCTCCTATCCATCTTCAACATTTTAATTATGCTAACTCAACAATGTGAAGAAATATCTCAACATTAGATTTGAACATGTCAACATTTGAGATTCAAAATGTTGAAATTGCATATATAAGATGTTGAAATAGAAAATAAATGTTGAAACTATAAATTTAGAATGTTGAACACTGAAACTTTGGTTTTTTTTCTATTTGCGGGCTATGGGCCAGCCTGGCCCTTTATTTGTGGTCGGGCTTTCCGGGCTGGCCCGGCCCAAAAACGGCCCGTAGGCCCGGGCTTGGGCCATCGCCTAAGCCCGTAGGCTAGCCCAGTCCGGCCCGGTGGAAGGTAGGGCCGGGCTTGGCCCGGTCCGGTTTTTACCGGGCCACCCCGGGCCCGGGCCGGGCTGGGCCGCCCATTTGTACATCTATAGCTTTGACCGATGCATAATTACCAAGGTAACCTTCTTGTCCATAGAAAATATCAAAATGCTCCTACGAAGTCAGTTTATATGGGCAAAACAAGAAAGTGTTTTGGAAACATGAAGCCCGAGATATACTTTGAAACAAATAAAAAGTAGAAAAATGCTGAGTACTTGAAACGAGTAAGCACTATCAGTCTAAAAGTAACACACTCCCTTTGGTTGTGTAAAAAAACTATATATTTGCTGCAACACGCGCTTCCTGTAAATTCGACAAAATTGCTTCAACAAAATTTCCAAATCGAGTCGTACTAACTCATGGTCGCCTGTTACAAAGGTTGTAATTTGCACATCAAGTTGGTATGTGACACGACATGCCATTCATATTCTGCACACAACTGTATGACTCCAAAAGAAGACCAATCTGCTTCACATGTTGAAGTTGGTATCAATGACAAATTGATGTAGTTTAATCGTTTTTTGACATGGTAGGAGACTTGAGTAGCCTGCTTGCCTGTCATTTTCTCTAGATCCAGCCTACTTTGCCTGTGAGTTAGTCTGGTGGGAACTGGGAAACCCATTACAAGACCTGCCTATCCAAGCCGCACTTGCATGACCCAAATTAAGTAATTAATTTCGTCACGCCAACAATTTGACAAGAAAAAAAAAATCAACGTCTAAAATTCTCTCTTAATTGACATCTGGTTGGATGTTCGTAATTTCTTGCAGTAGGCATCTTAATCTCGTCATTCGATTGGATCGGATGCTTATTGGTTATTAAAAATTCATAGGTAGCACTTAACAGAATTGCCACCAATATGTGCTGCTAAAGTAATAATGGTGGAAGACCACTAACGAAAAGATTGAGAAAGAGAATGTGCATAGAAACCAAATATTCCAGACCGATTGACAGGAGCTACATATGAAATTCAAGCGCCAGCTGGAAGATTTATATATACTGCCTGGTCTTTCATCAGCAACAAACTGGTGCTGGTGTAGATGGCCATGGGGTGGTTGCTCTCAAACGATGGTGCAGTTGGGAACGTGGCATTCGTCCTCGATGGGGATGTAGCATGGCTGGCACTGCTTCATGTATGGCGGGGGGCACGCCGGGGCGAACGGCGGGGGGCACCGTGGCGGACACGCCGGGGGGCACGGCTTCGGGCATATCGGGCACGGCCTGGGGCAGCAGCACTTCTTCTTGGCTTCGCATGCCTCTTTCTTCTTCTTTTCTTCCTCTTCCTTCTTCTTCTTCTCTTCCTCCTCCTTCTTCTTCTTCTCCTCGGCCTCCTTCTTCTCGTCCGTCACCGACACCACCTCCGCCGGGTGCTTCGCCTTGCGCAGCGCCGCCACGATCTCCACCACGTCCACCTCGCCCACCACCGTCAGCGTGCTCTTCTCGTCGTCATACGTCAGCGACTTGATCCCTGCCGATGTGCCATCAGTTCATCACAAATCTATCATGGGTTGACCAGGCATCACGAACACACACACAAACCAAAGAGAGACCGGCCATGTATGGCTAGGGGAGGAAGACAACCCACCGAACCTTTAATTTTTGACGAGATGCCCAGGACGCAGGTTTTGCACTTCTTGCAGGTGATCGCCACTTTGAGCACTATCTAGCGATGACGCAGAACAACAGTGACTGAACCAATAAAAATTCACAAGCTAATAGGGAGGACTCAAGAGAGTTTGAATAGACGAGGAAATTTGAATGCTAACCTTCATTGTCGCCGCGATATTGACTCTTCTGGATACTAGCTCAGGTTACCAGTTGTGGGGTTCTTATATATCGTTTCTGATAAGCTCTACCAGAGAGTCTCCTCGCCCATAGAGGTCGCTTTATACAAAGCAGAGGGGTCCTTGGTGATAGCTACATTACATGTCACGGTTTGGACTTCGTCAATGGCCATACATAGAAACATCTACCCCGAGTACTATACTCTCGAAGAAAAAATTAGATCATTGGGGGGAAGCGGGTGTCATGAGATCGACCAGTTCACAATAATTGAAGATCGAATACCAACCACGTCACGTAGTAATTAGTAGGTGCAGCTCATACATAAGTGACACGGTCGTTGGGATTACTTTGAAGCGCTAGGGAGTGGAAATATATCCTATCATATGAGATGCCAAATCGCTTCAACTGGCGGCTTTCGTAATAGAATGGTCCAATCAAGTCGGTACTCTTAACAACCAATTAAAAGAATATATAATATCCGGCAAGTTAATCATGGTATGAATGGATAGCGAATGCATGTTGTTGCGTGTTCTAGTTTCTCGAGCAAGGGCAATGGCACCACGGTTTGTTGTCTTGCCGACTGCTTCTCTGCATATGTTAGCTAGTCTTCTTTTCTGTTGGTTTTGAACTAAGGAACAAGACAAGTTGAGCAGGTATGTAGCAGCTTGGAAATGTCAGCAACTAATACTATTAGAGTAGTGCATGCACCAATATATTTGTAGATTTTTCTATGGGTGTATGTAATGTCGTTGAGAAACCGGCGAGAGTTATATATATTGTCAAGTCGTCGCCCTCGTCTCATCCTGGAAGCTGGTTCCTAAGGTTCCTGGGAATCTATCTATTAAGATAACAGGGGAGCAGATAGGTTGGAAGAAAAGGGTCGCCCCAAAAAGATTATTTACATGTAATTAAAGCCACGCAAAAAACTTGACTCGTGTTAAGAAAAAACACAAAGAATGTTTATATGGTAAAGTAATTTGAAAGAAAAAAAAAGAACGAAATAATACATACAGAGAGGCAGAATGCTTAAGTTGTGTTGCGGTCAATGCAAACACCCTTTGCTTAGATGAGCCAACTCGTCAACACAATCGAAACCTCCTATCTGCTCTTTTAAAATTTTGTTTCTGCTCGGCACGGCATCATCTAAGTTATAGAATCATACATCCAACGTGAATCCCACCTGAATCATTTCGATTAGTCAGGATTGAACCATGATCCGATAAAAATGACTATTTTTCGCCAATCTAGAATATATTTGTTTTAATTTGACCGAGACGATGTAGACGCTCTTGTTCGGCCCAGCTGCTTTCGACAAGAAGCCCACAAACTCCGGACTTTAAATGGGCCGAACAAGGACAAGTGTCCAACTAGCAACAGAGCTCTTGTTTACTTAGAAAAAAAAAGACCCCCTAAAAAAACTTAGAAAAAAAGAGTTTCTAAAAACAACCTCTAAAAATTTAAAAATGCTAGAAAATTATAATGGCAGACCTCTCTATTTTCGAGTTTTACCTATGTGAGGCAATTGCAAATTCTGGCTAAAATTCTCTATTTTTCCTGGAAGTGGGTCGAGTAGAAAACCAGAAGAAGCTTTTTTCTCCTTCTGCCTCTCAGTTGGACGATTCATTTTTGCAAACGGTTACGCGTTGCTTCTACAGGCAAAACTGTTTTGTTTTTCCGCTTAAACTGAGCCGATGGAAAACCCTTCTAAATTTCCATGTACAGATGAATCAACAACCAGATAAAAACGTGATCAGTCCTGGCCGACGAGTTGATTGCACGCTGAAGGCTTGTTTGAAATGCGGGAATTTCACAAGAATTACGCAGTTCAATTTCACTGAAAAAAAACGTAGGAATAAGAAAAAATTCTCGTGTTCCAAACATACCTGAATACCTAGGCACTTAGACGTGAACATGGCTTTGATTAGTTGTTGGAGTCTTTGCGTGCGCGATTGGTATACGAATGGCAATGGGGCTGCCACCGAACCAACAAGTGAGCCACCAGCCGCCGGTCGGTGGACGTAGACTTCGTACCAGGCTACCAGCGGTGGTGTCTGTAGAGTTGCAGATTGTAATCGGTGTCACGTCTCAGCCGCTGTTGCTCACTGATTAGAAGTCTTAAAATCAATCCAGCGGCTAATTGGAGTTAGAGGCGAGGTTTGTTAACTTGTTTGTTGCCGCCTCGCGAGCAATTTCCGCCGCGAGTTGGTATCACTATCGCCCAGCTGCGGCCGTCCACCGTTTCCTGCAAAAAGGTCACTGCCGCGGGTCGGTGCCAAACTGCCAACCACCAAAGGGAAGAGGCACACAGACCCCGTGCACCGTGCAGCGGCAGATCGCAGATCACCTGCCTGTTCGGCAGTGTGTGCTCTACCGAACTCGCCAGTAGCAAATACTGGACGTAGTGCTGCACTGCTGCAAACGAGCGTACGAGACACGATGCTCTGATCCATGGAGGATAACGTTTGCGTTAAGCTAGATACACGAACTTTGTGGCCTCGTGGGCACATCTGGTGAGGTGTATGACTTGGAAGATTTTACATTCGTAGTACTCGGTACTTTCACAACCCACGGTAACTCGGTAACACCACGTGACAACCAGCAAGCTATCTACATGCTACATCGGCTGACTCCTCGATGAGTAGGGCTCTGTTTCATAACTTATACAGCATCATCCCTAATCCATCGACAGCGCCCGAGAAGACGACGACGATCTCCGCACGTCGGCTGGCCATGTCCGCCCATCGCGCGGCGTTGTTGGGCGATCAGGCCACGAACCCGAGGAAGCTGCACGAAACAAGAAGCGCCTCGCGTGGTGAGATCGTCACAGATAACGCAAATTAAGAAGAAAAGGGAGGGCCGCGCAAATTAAAGAGGTGACGGGAGATCAGATCGGCTCGGGCGCAGGAGACGACGTGCACGCACCTGACGTGCCGGGCGACGACGTGGCGCGGCGCGAAGAGCGCGCGGAGGAAGAGGCTGGCGCCGTGGAGGAGCACCACCACGCTGCTGCACCCCACCAGCAGGAGCTCCAGCATGCTTGACGAGTGACGACGACGCGCTTTATCTGCCTTCTCCTCGCTCGTGCTCGCGTCGCGTGCGGTCTTTTACAAGGGAAGGAAACCTGGGTTGGTTGAGACTTGGGAAGCTAGACGGCGTGGCGACTGTGAAGGTTTCTTTGAAGCAAAACCAAATGGTCCGGACGGACGGACGGACGGGACGGGAGGTTTCTTGCTGCCTCTCGATCTGCCTGCCTGTCAAACAGGTGGGGGATTAAAATCGCCGAGAGGGAGAGATCGGGGACGACAGGGACGGCTTCCTTTTCCCCTGTTTCCGCTTCGCTATCAATCTCTAGCTCTGATGTTGAAGATGTTGCTTTCGGGGAATAATTGGGGTTTGGTTTATTCCGTTGTGTTTGGACTTTTGGAGATTGGACGGGGGCCGGCGCGGTGTATATACCATAAACAAACAGGCGATGATGAGACTGTTCTGGATAGGAACGGTAGGCCGAGGCCGGCCGCCGGACACGACCGACCGATCTCCCGGTCCAGTCATCCGTTCATGTGCACTTCAGATGGGAAAAAAAAAGGAAAAGAAAACACAGTACTGTCAGTCTATCACTACTCTAATTTTGTGTCTCCAGCTCTGCTAACAGATAAATAAACAGAAAGAAAGTTTCTGAGAAGGACCTGAAGATGAGAGAAGGCCAGAAGGTCAGAAGTACCTGAAGATTAGAGAAGTCCAGAAGGTCGTGTGGTGGAGGTGCGCGTTTACCTCTTCCACAGATGCCGCCCTCACAGGAATACAGGATTATTCCTGCGTTGTTTAATCTGTGTGCGCACTGCGTGTCGACTGTTCCAGATGGATGACCCGGCTGAAATTGGTTCATGTTCATGTCACCGTGTTAGCTTGCCTGCTTGACAGCTTGAGTGCTTGGAGTTGAATCAGCCAATGCTTAGGGATCATCTAGTTCTCTGCTCCTTTGGAACTACGAGCTTGCACATACTAGCACTCATCAGAAGTCAGTGGGGAAAGCTGCAGAAAATACATGATGAAATTCGCCCAACTTAATTGACAGGAATAATGAAAACACACTTGGCTGCGGGTGAAAGACGAAGCTCAAATCACTCGTTCATGGAAAGGGTCACTTAACAAACGTCATCAATTATAAACCCGTTGTATCCTTGTCTTTTTTTCATCATGTGTCCATCACTCCATCATCTGGACGTCATGCTTCTTCAGTTATCGCTAGAGTTCATGCCCCGACAAACTCGTACTGTACTTCTGGTTCGGTGGTTGCCAAACTTTTTTTTATATATTCCATAACAGTTAAGGAAAACACACAAAAGAAGCCCAAGGGCCTATTTGGTACGGTTTATAGGACAATTTTTGCTTATAGACTATAGCTCATACGCTAAAAGTTAGCCAAGCGTCTTAAAAAAAAAAAGAAAAGTCTGTTTTCACCCTTCAACTATTACAAAAGTTTGATTTTTAATTTATTACTATAAAATCTGACACTAAAGACCCTCCAACTACCCAAATTGTACAAAATTGACCCTATGGGTGGTTTTGGATTTTATATAAAATTAAAAAATATGATTGACACTTAAAAATCCATAACTAACTCATTTTAGACAAAAAAATATGACATCGGTGCCAAAAGTTCTCTTAAAATATAACCAAAAGTTTGGCACACTATTTCATATTATTTGGGTATTACATGTTTATATTTATAATGTCTTATTGTTTTTTCAAAAATTAATTAGAATAAAAATAAATAGAACGTTTGGCAAAAATGGCTTATGACCATAAACTGTTTTTTATTTTGTACTAGAAGAAGTTGTTTTAGGCTGAAAATAGTAGCTTTTTGTAACCCGTCCTTCATAAAAGTAGATGAATAAACTGTTATGCTAAATAATTATACAGAACAAACTAGATAATTTGGAATAAGCTGATAAGCTATTTTACCGGATCATCCAGCGATAAGCTATTTTCTGTGTAAGCTATAAGCCAACAGACCCTAACAAAAAAACATTTACCAACATAATTCCAAACGTCACAAGTGGGTCCCACGATTCAGCGAGACATGAGCCCGCTTACGGGCGGCCTACGCCACCTAAACCGAAGTATTGGCAAGCCGCAGGGGCGCACGGCGGTTGTCTCCTCCCCTTAATCACCGGCCCTGAAGGCTCACCCGATCCTGACCGTTCATCACATCAATTCCCCATCCTATATTCCCCGTTCCTCCCCCCGGGATGTGGACGAGGGTTTAGGCGCGGCGAGCCAGACCACCGCCGGCCACCGCATCCCGCACCCCTAAACCCCAGCGCTCCCCTCGCCGCCTCGCGGTGCGGGGGGCCATGGCGTCGCAGCACGGCATCCTCCTCGCCGTCGGCATCATCTCCGACCACTTCGGCCCCCTCGTATCCGTAAGTCCGCCTCCTTTTCCCCCTCCTCTCCCCTCCCCGTCGTTCCTCGCACACTCGCTGAGCGCGCGCTAATGCGATGCCCTAACACCCGCCCTCCTGATTCCCCTTTCGCAGAAGGTGTGTGACTGCCTCCTGCGCCACAGCGCGCTGTCGCTGCAGGAGATCATCCGCCGCCTCGAGCTCTCGCCGGGGCAGGTGAAGAACTCCCTCCTCATCCTCATCCAGCACAACTGCGTCCAGGCCTACTCAGCCCGTAGAGGTAAGCCCTTCTGCCAAGCCCTTGCTTGTAGCATTTGATTCGAATTTCGATGAACTGACACATTTTGACGCCACAGCTGGGCGGCTTCCAGGGAGCAGCGATAAGACGGTGACGCTCTACTTGGCCATCTTCGACAATATCCTGCACCGGCTGCGCTTCTCAAAGTTCCTTTCTGTTGTCCGTGCTGAAATTCCAGAGGTATTTTACATGAGTTTGGCTGTCGGTTTATGCTGTTACATTATAAAATGTTGGATCAATATGGAGTCACTTGCCACAGTTCTCAAAATGTTGAAATCGTCAGTGTGTGGTGAATGCGGTTGTTTGTTAGATGCATCTCGGCTTGATTAATGTTCCAGAGTAGTGGTATGGTCCAGTTGAGTTTCTGAGTTTTACATCGAAGATTGTTATGAATTGATATGCTAAATTTACAATGTGGACAATTAGTCAGATTTGGTGCTCAGTTCAGTTTCTACTCTTTGATGTTAGTGACATTGATGCATTCATAACATTCAAATTTCACTTCTTGCTTGGAGAATAGCAAGTAGCTAATGCTTTCTATATGGATTGTCTCATTCGGCAAGATCAAGCTATTAAAGCTGAACACAGTCTTGTCGCTCGTTCAAAGAGCAAACTCTCCATCTTGTTTGTGCTGCTAACCTCCTCTTTCTTTTTCTGGGATGTGAAAATATTTCGTTTCATGCCAGGGATCCATATTCATAAAGCTTGAGTATGTAAATGCTATTAGCCCAATGTTGTATTTGTATCTGAAGCCTGTTGATGTGAGTTATCAAAATTGGTAGAAAACATGCTGGATATCATATATAGGTTCGATTTGATTGATTAACCTTAGAAAATGCAACTTTGGCCATCCTAAATGGTTGATTTGATTGGTTATGAATTTTGACATATGCTAGCAGTTGCTGTTTTGTGACCGTTGAAAGGAGATTTAATGGACATGGTCTTAACACAACTTCTCTATAGCTGGTGTGCTACTTCTGCTGCTGAAATGTTTTTCCTTCCATTTAGTTATCTATCAGAAAGAATAATGTGTTGTAGTTATAGGTCGCAATATATTCTATTCATCATTAGCAATTTGATGAGGTTATGCAACTTGCAGTCAGAATTTCTTCTTGATGGATTACTTCGGAATGGTAGACTGACATTTGATCAACTTGTGGAGCGAACAATCGCTACAGCACCAGAAGGTATGTCTTTTATCAAAGTAGTTACTGACCATTCTTTGCTTGGTTCATGGTAATATTTGCTTTCTTATTGTCTGAACCTTGTACCCTTTTCAGTAGCCATGTTTTTTTTCAAGTTTAATCCTGTCATTAATGGGTCATGTTTCAGGCAGCGCCAAACCAACAAGGGAAGAAATACGAATGAACTTCAACAAACTTGTATATGCACATTATGTGGAACGTTGCCCGAAACCAGAACCTTCTTTTGATCCACTTAAAGATGAACAGCCTACAGCCACAAAGAAACGAGGTCCTAAAGTAAGTAACTTTTGTTGTTCATTAGCCATTCGGTTATTAATTTTTAGTCTTTAGAGTTTTGGACATATTCTGCCATACTCCATTGATTTATAAATCCTTTTGTTTCACAATAATATTGTATTTTCTTTGAACTTGTTATTTCACTAAGTCCATGGAGTGCCCCTGTTTAAATGTTGTAATAGAGAAGGCATTCCATGCAGCATGCCGGGTTTGATACTCCGATACCGTGGAGCGTGGAATGCCTTTTGCTTGGTGTCTCCTCTAAGCTTGATCACTGTTTAAGGAGTGCCATGTGGCAGCAGATGAGAGCAGGGATAAAAAGAAATAGCATACTATTGCCCCCACATGATAACGGTCATTTTTTTATTCTATGTACTTGATGCAAATTTATCTTTTCCTTAACTACATTCATCATGTTAAAACTTAAAACTGGTTTTTGTCCTGATGATTGGCTGGGTGAGCTGACAAATGTGTCTGCGACAGACTGTTGAGACGTTGGTTCTTTCACTCGAGCAGAAAGTTGTCCGTACTGCAGTTCTATCTGATGCTGAAAGATTTTCTGATATCCCATACTACGTGGAAGGGCCATCGAATGCAAATAATGATCCTCATCATGCTATTGCTGGCGATAAGGTATTATGCCCTGTTTGATTATAGTTATTATGATGTTTTGCATGTGATGGCTTCATGCTTACAAAACAAAATGTATCATGTATGCTTATCCTGTTTCTGCCTTTTGCTAAATCAGAAAAGCTAACATGGTATTAAGATTATTATAATTGAAAACAGTGATACATAGACTTGAGAGATGTCAAGGCTGGAATATGACTTAGACATAGATCGAAATGAGCAATGTTTTTGTTGTCCAACCCTCTTGTATTTTTTATTTTGTTAGCATAAATTTTTCCCAGATGCCTTCTTTGATATCATGATGATACACAGCTCTTCTGTATGTTCTAGATTAATGGTATAGATTTACTTATTTTCTAAGCAAAAACCTAGATTGATTGACCCACACATTTGCACTGCATGATCTAGAGGATACATAGACCTGCATTGTTTTTATTATCCAAACTTCTTTCTTTGAGCTTAAATTTGTCCCTGATAAGTGATAACACACTTTCTGTTGTAGGCTTTCTTATTTAGCTGTACTGAGGGTTCGCTAAATTAAGTTACGGAGAAAATAAATACATTTAGTGGCGTGTGCAGTTCTAACTAGAATAAAACCAAATTTTGGACAGATGTCTCTCTTAGTTTTTATGACTTGCAATATTTCTTCTCTGTTATATCTCAGCCACACATCATCATTGTGATCCACCTAGCTGAGGACCAGCTATCATATTTTCTTTTTTAGAATTTATATCTTATTTTGTCTTTATTTTTTTTGGGAACTATCTTATTTCTTCTTTATGAACGCTTTAAAACATGCATAATTGGCTTTCACTATATGATATCACAGTAATTGAAATATGCTACTCTGTTAATCTGCCAGTTATCTTAATCATTTTTTTTTCTCAGCGGAAACATGAAGCCTTAGAAGTAGACGAAGAAGATTCAATAATTGCAGAAAATGAAGTACTTTGGCGGGCAAATTTTGAGAAGTTCGTATTTTGTTTAAAGAAGAGGGTGAGTACTTATTTTTTTCCTTGAACATGCTTATTTTCTCGTAGCAGTACTTTATATAGCTTATTTGTAGGTGCATGTATTCTTTTTTTTATAGCATGCAGCTAAGCAAAACATGACCTTAAAACTATGTCAATGCCTACTGCTTATTCTTTCTTGTACTGAAGTTCTGCGCAGAGCGAAAAAAAGCAAAGATGAAGGTTGGTACACTTGCTATATGGGAATCCTTTTTTGAGGCCAATGTAACAAACAACGACACCAAGACTGGTAACATCCAATATCTAGCTCAAAAATGTTCTCAATACTAGACCCTGAAAGATCAGTGTTATACTTTTACATTACCAGGAACTGAGCCTTACCAGTGATAGTTCATTACGCTGATAGATTTGAACCTTACCAGGTACCTGAAGCATGTCATGCTTTTAGTTCATTTCAAAATATGATATGCAAAGACCAAGGGTGCATAAAATCTTGTTAATATTAATGGTATTACACCATTATTGTTGACATAAGAGGCCACTCTTATGTTAACATCATTAGTAGCAGAGGTGAAGGATTGGCAAACACAGTAATAATTACAATGTTCTCTCTCTGTTAGATAACTGTTCTGAAATGTTAAAGGCCAATAAACTATATTGAAATGAAGTAACTAGTAGTTTAGGTCAACACTGGTATGACCTCTGTTGAAGACTTGAAGTTCTGCTTTTTCGCATTTTGTAGACTCCATAAACCCTAATTTTTATTTCTTATTATGTGGCCTTCGGTTTAATATGCACAATTCAAATTGGTGGTGGGATTTTTTTTTTTTGCCCAAGGGTGGTGGTCGTGGATTTTAATTCAAAACAAGAGAGAACAAATTTATCTTGCCGGTATTCTTAATTCCGTACAGTGTTCTTCAAGAGCAGTACTCGCAGAATGTCGCAATTTTGTTGCTGGTTCACTTATGCACCAAGGCACGTCATTGAACTTAGATGGATCTAGTTAATTTGCTATTTAAAACATATCTACATATATGATTCTTTTTTTGTTTCAAAACTATATTTTGAAAGTTACTGTTGGACAAATTATCAAATGTTTGATTGGATCTTGGTCGGAGTGTCAAGTATGTATGACCAGAGGAAGAATTGTAGTAGTGAATTTTCAACTTTTGCAGTTACATCACCTATAAATGGAATTTTGGAGAGGGTAGGGCAAAAGGAAGGAGGTTCATCGATGACATTGGATTATATAAAGAGCGTATTGAATGATCTGGAGTGTATTTCTACCACTACTGACACAGAACAATTCACATTCGGTAAGAGGTTATACTATTACGCTTAAGTTTTTTTCATCATTTTGGGGGCTTGGTCCATTTAAAACCACCGAAATCGCTGTGTGTTTGATGGGATCCAACCAAACCTAAATGAGATTCTCAATTTGGAGTTGGCTAGAGCTCGGGGGATTTCCAATCTCCTTGCTCTAGAGCCAGCCAATGCCTGAGTTCCTTGCTAAATGGTCAGGGGTCAAGTTTTTGACAACGTTTGAGAGAAGTCCTTTAATGTATTAGGGTGTGCGTGTGTGCTTGTTTTTAAGGGGTTTCTAAACCCACTACTTTACTCTTCTTAATATAATGATACACAATTCTCCTACGTGTTCGAGAAAAAAAAAGGTTCTTTTCATCAAGACTGGACTTTGTTGTACCACGATATACAGGAATTGTCTGGTTATCTGATTTAATTCCTCTCTGATTAACACTTCAATGCATCAATTTTGTATCAGTGTTTGGTAGATACAAACCTTAATTCTGCTCTAAAAAATTAGCTCACTTGTGACCTGTGAAACTGCTGATCCACTGATTCTCATCCTGGTGGCTATGGCTTAACATATTATTTTCCTTTCTTGAACACTGATGTAATTCTTAATTTGGACTTTCACTACGCCTCTGTATGAACCTTGACATCACAAGTTATTTATGCAAGGCTCTTGCATGACAGTTTTAATGTTCTTTGCAGATCTAAACAAATTGGTCGAGACATGTCGAAATGATGAGGTACATGAGTGCTTCACTGTTTCATCCTTTGTTGTTTAGGGTTACACAAATGTCGTTAATCAAATCCATATTGGTTCCTCTTCTTTGTGCATACAGATAGAGTCTCTTGTGAAAAAGAAACATGGGCAAGAAGCTTATACAATCTTTAGGTTATTGCTGAAACAAGGCTGTCCAGTTGAGACAGATGAAGTAAGTCATTTTGCACAGGAAAATTGTACTCTTTTCAGCTTTTGTATGTTTTCAGTTGCGCTTCAGGCATCAATGTTGCATTGATCTTCATTACTCTGGTGTGTTCATGCTTTTTTTAATATTCATTAGATGGCACGCTTTCCAGTTACAAACTTCAATTCATAATGTTTACTTTCCTCTTTGCAGATTACTGACCGGACAATTCTAGACAAGCAGGTTGTTCATGAGACTTTATACAAACTTTGGAAGGATGAATACATAGACTCAGAGGTTTGTTGCAGAAACTCTATACATGTAGCATTTCTTGTGTAGACAAGCTTTATCTAATCCCATCTTCAACTTTTTTTTTTTCCTTTACTGAGGATTGCTGCTTCGAAGTATTTTTCAGCTGAAGAGACGAACACTTGTTGCAATATTTTCGCTCTCTACTGCTACTTTAACTATGTGAAATAGGTTAAATGGTTTCTTATGACATTTAATAGAGCATGTCTAGACATTCCTCGCTAGCCTTTTCTTACTGACACTGGGTCTTTATGAGTGGTTAGTGGGGATAAACATTGCAAAGTAAACAAAGTATTTTGGAGTGAAGAAAACCTTACTAACTCCTGTCTTCCATTTTTATCGAACATTGGTGTACTTTGATGAATGCTATCAGACAGGCTATGTTACCATCTTTAGAAATTTGTTATGATATGTTGTCTAAGCATATTTTTCCATACTTTAAATCGACACAGCAAATTAACTTCTACTGCTGAAAATATACACCAATTATTTTGCCAGAGAGTCCCTTCTGCAGCATCAGGAACAGGAAACACACAGTTTTTTGTTTGGAGAGTGAGAAATACATATCGGGAGCACTACATCGATGATCTTTATCATGCCGCTTTAAACTTGCGCCAGATGGTCAATTACATGGCTGAACTTCTACTCGAGGTCAGTCATTTATCTTCTGCGATTACAATAATTCCTTGTAGTAACTTGCCACACTTGAAGTTGCATTCTTTAATTTAGAGTAAATTGCAATGCAAGTTCCAAGTTTTGCACCGCATGTTTGTCACAGTTAGATCCTTAAATTTGAGAAATGCACATGCCGCTTCCTGACTTCATAAGGGGTTAGCGAAGGATAAGATTTTAGTTAGAAAGTGATAGCTGCAGATTATATAGCGCTTTGGGCAATCTGAACTGTTGTTTGACTATGCGATCATCAAGTCAAACCCGTGGAGTCTTTATATCTTTTATATGCGAGTTTTGATGAATTCTACAATCTTCCCTTTGATATTTCTTAGCAAGGTGAGCTCTAGCTTGCACATGATCACTGTTGCATTGCCGTATGCTAATTAAATTTTGAGTTTATATTTGCCTCTGATGCTTACGCAAGTGTGCAACTCTCAAGTTTAGTGGCCCAGATGGTATCCGTGCAAGTTTTAGGAACTATGTTATGCTACTGCATCTCTATTTGTACTTTCAAGATATAGCTTAGGACTGGTTGCTGTATCCATGATCTGTTTGGAGGGTGCATGTGAAAACAGCTGGCCTATTTTACAATTTCATATGTTACGTTTCATTACTTAATGATATTTTCATAAACTTAATAGTTAGTGTCACTGTTTCGGGCACTCAGTTTGTCACTCTCACTAGTTAACAAGCAATGTTGGATTCATGTTTTGGACATATGGGGCCTGAATAAAGAAATCATACATTGGAGCGTGTCTCTAGTGATTAAAAAAAAACTATTTGCATGTCTTCATCAGCGAAATTGACTCAACAAATACAAAATAGATCGTACAATTTAAGATTTCAATCGAACTAAATATTGCTCCACCTTTTTCCTCAAAACTACTGAATGGTGATTAGATGGGCAGAGCAGGAAATTGAGCACTTAGCCCTTAAAGTTTGTTCGAAAATTAATATTTCTTTCCTGAAAGAACAATTGGAAGCCCACTTTTAATCAAATGGTGAATTTGTAGCGCCATTAGAAATTTGTGCATGTCATGTATTTGTCAATTTACTACACCTTCTGTTCCAAAATGCATGGCAAATCTATTTTTGTGCTAAGTCGAACTTAACTTTGGCCAAGTTTATAGAAAAATGGATTTACATGTTAGAGAAGTTTGACTTAAGACAAAACTAAAACTGCCTTACATTTTGGAACAGTGGCTATCATCTTCCCAAAGCTTAGTTGACAACAAAACGAGTTCATTTGAGACACTGAGACATGTTCTTGAAACTTGTATTTAATGTACTTGATTGCTCCTGATGCAAAGTCAGACACCAGGCAATCATGCTAAATGTATCTAGACTACACTACTATGTGCATCTGAACCTCATGTCGCTTAAAAACAATGTGTTTCAGGGTACAAAGGATGAAACCAAGCTTCGCAACAGAAAGAACATTCTGATCCTAGCCCTCACTAGACATGATGAGTCCCTCATGCTGTTCCATGATTTTTGAGAACGTGGGAACAGATGCTGGTATTCCATACTAACATGTCCCACTATGTAAACTTGGAAGACTGGATGCTGTAGCTTGTCCTTTTGGAGATGCGATTTCCATTTTTTTTATCATTTGATGATGTCAGCTACAATTGATATTTACCTGTGGGAGGTGGGGCCGTGGGAGTTGTGTTCGGTTCCCTCGTATCATATCGCGTCATGCCTCGTGTTTATTCTCAGGTGGCCAGGATATTAATTTTTGTCGGACGAGGATTTCATCTACTACATCTCTACGCAGCTGATTAATGGCCATGGATTTCTTTTCATGTATTGCGAGGGTATCACCATTTATTTTGCTCGTTTTGAATTCTACTTCATTTGCATTTGCACCAAGAGCAATCAAGAGATATTTTGCTACTCATTTATATTGTTTATGAAGCTGGAATAATTGTTTCAGATTGTTATCTCTTTACAATAAGGTATTACATGGCATTGGCCATGAAATCGTTATATCTTTACAATCAGATTGTTTCAGCTAGAAAATATCTGAACATACTCAAATGTGGTCTTTGTTCTGGAGGTCTTGTCGTAAGAAATGTGCTAGTGCAATCGGATTTCGATTTGGGATTTTGTTTAAAAATTCTTTTTTTTTTTTGCTCGTGTTGTGATTCTTAGCTTTCTCGAGCACGTGTCAACTCACCTTTTTTTTTTCTTTTGTTCTACTTACCTGCTCCCGTTTGTATCTGCAAACGAGAGCATCTCGTTATATCCTTTTCCAACTCACTAGATTAATCTTGGGCTTTAAAATTTTATTCACTTAAATAAAATCAAAATATACCAAATCCAGATAAATCTACTGCTCTTAATAACAATACGAGAAATAAATTCCAAAAAAAGACGCTACCTACGGGAAATATCTGCCTGTTGATCGGTGTATACAATTCCACGATCTCATTCATGCAAAGTCATCCTTCACTAACGAAAGCTGCTGCGGCCCCTTGCAAATCATTTTAGGAGGTTCTATCTATATGACTATGCATGGGACAGGTATCTAGTAAGAACTAAGGACTGGAACAATAAGCCGCTAAATGAATATCATTTGTATTTAGATGATTCTTGAGGACTCCAAATTATATGATGATAAACCTTATTGGATGGATAATTTCTTCATTTTTGGTAACTCTTTGGTGTTGTGTTGTGAAACTATGAGTTGTGACATTATTTTGGTGGGCCAGGGAATGGTCTGTCCAGCAACTGCAGACTTGCTGTGAAGGAATGTTACTACTATTTTGTCTCATGTATTTTACATGCAATATTTAACTGTAACACAAAGCAACAAAGTACTACAGTAATTACGAGGCATGCCTTGTATTTAACAACAAGTTACATCACACTGTAACGGGCACACTAAAAATTAAATGGTATACAGTGGCAAGATTGTTGAACAGAACAGGAACAAAAAAGAGATCCATGACTAAAGAAAAAAATATATTATTAGAATATTAGGTAATCTTATCATGGGGAAACATCAAGCTATCCAAGCAATGCAAGCATACATAATTGAATAGTTATCATTAGGCTTCACAAAAGAAAAAAGGAAAAACATGCGGAATTGAAGAGCAGGAAATAAGGCCCAATTGACCCCCACGGTTGGTCATGGCCTTCCAAGACTTAATTCACTACAGCATCGATGACTCACAAATATATCACTGTATGAGACGGCGGAGGACGATGTCATCTGGAGGTGACACGGTCTTGTTCCTCAGCTCCAGTATCACAGGTATCTGATCAAGTGAAGCTGATACAACCAGGTCTCTTTAGGAATTAGGATGGAAAGATGCACATATGACACACAGGTGCGTGCCGGTGACTGCAAGTTCGAAATCCAGAACGTCATCATCGTTAGCACTTGCTTATCATGTAGGAGAGGTATCTTCGTCGCACACTCCGCGCCATCAATACATATACATGATAAAAGAGAATAGAGATGACTCTATACATGGCCTAGCTTTTAGCGTATATACCTCATATATGGATGGACACGTGTATCATACTGTACATAATATAGGAGTATTCTAATAGGAAAAAGTCTAAATAACCCCTATAGTTGGGTGGAATACATCACCTCCAAAACTATAAAACTGGCTCTTTTACCTCTAAACTTTTTAAAACAGGATAAATCACCCCTCAAGCGGTTTTAGACGGTGATTTGCTACAGTAACAGTGGTTTTAGACGATGGTTTTCTTTTTAGTTTTTCGTTGAACCTTTGAAAATCATAATAAATTATAGAAAAATCATAAAAATACAAAAACAAATTTTGTTGGACTCCACATGAGTAGATATACACAAGGAACATATAATATGTTATGCTTTAATATATATTTTTACAACTATAAATTAATTACAGAAAATCATAGATCTGAAGCTACAGCGAAAAATGTTATAAACAATATTACATTATATGTTCATTGTGTATATCTACTTATGTGGAGTCCAATAAAATTAAATTTTTTTATTTTATGATTTTTTAAAGATAAACCAAAAAAACAAAAAAAAAGTAAAAAAAAAAGCAAAACCACTGCTACTGTAGCAACCGCCGTCTAAAACCGCTTGAGGGGGTGATTTACCCGATTTTGGAAAGTTCAGGGGGGTAAAAAAAAGCTAGTTTCATAGGTTAGGGGGTTAAGGGGTGATGTGTTCCAACCTCCATAGTTGTGTGGGGGGAGGGTTAAGTAGACTTTTCCTATTCTAATATGCAGTTACTACACAGGGATTGTGAGGGGCGGCCTGGGGGCCTGCCGCAGTGTCGCCTGCCCTTGGGCATCGGCTCATCGCCGATTCGGAGCAGGAGCAGGAGCAGGAGGCAAGGGCATGCCGGCACCAC
This sequence comes from Digitaria exilis, assembly GCA_015342445.1. Classification (NCBI taxonomy): domain Eukaryota; kingdom Viridiplantae; phylum Streptophyta; class Magnoliopsida; order Poales; family Poaceae; genus Digitaria; species Digitaria exilis. The sequence goes on from JACEFO010001882.1 coordinate 1,720,278, forward strand.
TCCTCTGAAATCTGAGGTATTTTTTTGTCCCTAATTTTCTTGCCCCACGATTTCTATTCATTCATCCCCTAACGCCCTGAACTGAAATTTCGGACCTACAAAATGAAGAGGACTAAAATTTTGACATCTCATTTTCCTCGAGTTTGTATCACACAGAGTCAGCTAGATGAAGATGAAGGCAATGGATATGGATCCCCTCCACCTTTAGCTCCAAAACAAGAAAGAAACCAATCTCATGCACCTCCATCTCAAGGTACTGAACAAGAAATAACCGGCACTATTAGTGTTTGTACCTCGTGCACAAGAAGAAACAATGCCAACTAGAACTAGTGTGCCTGTTGTGGAGCCAAATCAGCCTCCTCTAGAACAAAAAACCTAACGAATTGGAACTAGCAATGAAATTTGGCCCTAGTCTTGGCCAAAAGCTAGGTCCGCCACTCATACGCTCACAAACCCTACCAACTCTTTGACGATTGTCCTTGCTCCGGCCATAGCCTACAGTTTGAAAATGGAAATGCAATCCCAAAATGTGCTTAGCTTTAATCTGAAGTCGAAACTTTTGTTTCGCTTGTCAGATAGTAAGTTTCAACACGTGCATACGCCCCATTGGCTAACTGTACTCTTTCCATCTCTCGAAACTGTTGCTCCGACCATCTGTTAACATTTTCCCCTAATCAATAGTCATTATGCATGCCAAATGATCAATATATCGTTAGGAGGGGCGATCGAAAAGCAATCGCTGACCGAATCCTGCTCTTACCGGCCTGTCACCGATGATTGCAAGTGGATAACCAAGTTGCAAGAGCTCGGATATTGCGCCACTTGTACCGGCCACCATCATCGTAAGCACTGTGACCATGGACTTTGTGCGAGACGTGCACTACCGTATCACGTCCATGTGCGTACCAGCACTTCCAGCTAATAGGATACACCGTACCACCGTGTCAGGTCAACTGCAGTTAGCTGGAGACAAACAACCGAAGCTACGATCGACGATCCTCCGTCCGCTCTGTCTGTCCATGAGAGGGAATGTTCGGCAACTGACGCACCAATCGATCGGCCGCGTGAAAAAGCCTGTGCTGCACAAGTCAGAGTTGTTCCGCGTATAAGACAAGTACCGTACGTACTTGGCTTCATGATTGTATATATCCTCCGTCAATCCAGCCATGTTCGTGTATGCGTATCTACGCGATGGGAAGCAGCTGTCGACTTGGCCTTTTCAGTGCGCCAACGCAGGCGTGAGTATGTGTGGTGGTGTCTGCTGGGTCGAGCGGAGCATAGATGTTGTTTAAAGCACTGGTGCTTCCAAGTGGCTTCTGAAAATCTCAAGTTAAATTTGCCCTTTCTCTGTACCTCAGATCACCATGTGTTTTTTTTTTAAAATAAAAAATAAAAAGGCCACCGTGTGTATCTGTATCTATCGCTTATAATTCATTTCATAGTGATCCATCCACGATTGCTCACAGTCCCTGTTTCGAGGCATTACGTCACATTTTGTAACATAAAAAAAATACGGAGTGGGTGGAGATGGTGTGCAGCTGTAAAACCCCCTTGCTGATGGAGTAGTTCCCTCTCTGAACATATGCGTCGGTGTGGTTGGCACTGGCAGAGAGTTGGATGTCTCTTGAAGGGAAGGCTCCCTGTGCCTGCTGCTGCGACAACTTGCTGTACGTACATTGAAGTACAAGCAATCGAATACTCCATGCAGGCACACTCGGCAGACCGCAACGCGTCCCTCCGCGCTCTGCTATGCCGCTACTGCCGTGGATGTGGATGAGCAGTAGCACCGAACCAAACAGGCAGACACACATGTGGTGGTGTCCCTGACGCGGCACAGTCACTGATGGATCATGGACGATGAGCTGGAGTCAAGGCCACCAATGGGCACCACGCCTTTCCGATCCCCGGGCTCGCGCAGCGCAGCACAACCATGTGACGTGTGACAGCATATTTGCCTGAGCATGTGGGCTTGCTTGCTTCTTCGCCCGCCCAATCACCAGCAGCACCAGCACACGCAGCTGCAGACAAATTTCAAAGCCTCTCTCCTTCCTCGAGACGTCGCTTTTATCATGTCGTCCGACCGGCCGGGTAGGCATAATCCCGCGTGGAACTGGGATTCGGACGCCGCCTGGAACTCATGTTACTACCACTCATCACCCAGTATAGGGATACAGTTGTTAGCCAGAAACGGAATTCTGCACTTGTTTAGCAAATCAGATAGGAAAAAATAAAGAGGCTCAACGATTTGGACGTAGCAACCGGCGACCGCTGACTGACAGTCCCAATCAGTATACGTTGTTTCGTCCCGTGAACACAGCCGTGTAATTAGCTCACACTTATTAATTGCACGTTAGATCGATCGATGTGTCTTTCATTTGACGGCCTTCTGAAGAGGGCTTGGATGGTGTGATGAGCGAGCTCTCGCCCCGTTCGAACGGCGGAATCGGCCACGCGCGCGACAACATGGAAAGTGTGTGTCCCGGGAGCCCCCAGGCGGGGGGCAGAGCTGCTTGCTCCTCGGCGAAAGGAAAGAGCGCGCGCGAGTTCACCGAGGCATGCACGCCCGTGACGTGACGGCCCCTACGCTCGAGTGCGTGCCAAACTGCCGACTGCCTGCCGTGCCAAGTGAACATCATCCGTAGCGATCGGCTCCGCTCGAAAGGCGCGCGTGCGCCCCCCGGCATCCTGGGTCGGTCAGGGTCGCTGGCTTTCGCTGCGCGGCGGCACATGGCCAGCGTTCGCCCCGGACCCGCGCTACTCCTCCCTCCGCGATCCAGACGCCCATCACCTCCGCGACCTACGAACGCGATGCCCTGCACTGCCGTGCCACGGCTCGGCCGCCGCCGGGGTTGGTCGTTGGTCTCGCTCGCTCCGATGGCGACCAACAGCCGCGCGCGCTGCGGGCGTGGGAAGGAAGAGGCCATGCGCGCACGGGACGAGTACTAGCTTGCTAGCACGGCCGGGGAACTGGGTGTCTGAATGATGCCAGGCCATGTGACCCTTGACGAGGACGAGCTTTTTTGTCATTAATCGACGCCATTACGACGCTTCGTTTCAATAATCCAGCTGGCAATATAGTGCTAGTCGCGTGCATTGCATACACACCAACACAAGACAAAATAAGTCCCCCCCCCCCCCCCCAAAAAAAAAAAAAAGACAAAATAAAAGTGCTAGCACATGTCGCTGGCTGGCTTCTTCTGTTTCCCCCCGCTGACTGCGTTCACCTCATTCGTTGCGTCTGCCATGACGGCTCGGCTCTTCTGCGGGCGTTTTAGACCCTCTTTCTCTCTTTCCTTGCCATCATATGAACTAGTACATCAAAGGGTTATCAAATAAAATAAAAGGTACTCTAGATAGCTAATGCATTCCGCGTACACTACTCTTCAATGTTCATTTGACTGTATGATAAGATAATCATGTGCATGTAGCTCCCGTCCACATCCTCAATCATTTTCAGTAATTCTAGCTAGCTAGCTCTACAGTATTAATGCTGGCTGGCGATGAATCTAACGGCTCGATCATATCCCTCGATGATTGCACAAATCATACGACGGATACCGATTGCTGCGGCATGAGATCGAGGGGGTGGAGGGTCAACGGTGCAACCCCTAGCTAAGTGCTGCCATGATAACATTGATCATTGATTATACACTAGTACAAACACGGAGCAAGACATGCATGCTAACCATGTCCTCGATCGGTCAGAAGAGCCTGCCCTTCGTACAGTCCCCATCTACACGCGTCGAGTACCGTACGTTCAACTACCCAGCCTGAACGAAACGAACGCGTTCACGACGTGATCGCGTTAGTTGGCTGACTAATCACTAGTAGTTATATCACCGCAGGTAGGTAGATCGGTCTCGCCGAAACGCCAAACCAATGCAACGAACGGCCGTGTGCTCGGTCGCTCAACAGCCGATACTCCTGTTCAGTCTTCGGCAAATTGAAGAAACAGAAACGGGAGCAATGACTTTTGCCGGTGATCAGGGTTAGTTCATGACATGCATGCATGTGGCTTACGGCTGCCGGGCGCGTTCAGCGCCGGGGATTAGGGGCCGGCACGGCACCAATCAAAACACATTATCCGAACCGACGCAGCAGCGGCTGCTAGCTGCTGTGCTGTGCAGCGCACAGGCGTGGCATTATCTCGCGCGCCGCCGCCGCCTCTGGCCGTTAGCTGGTCTGCGACGACGACGACCACTCGGGGATAGAAGAACATGGCGGGCCAACACACAGGTGTCCCGCTACGTGCATCCAGGTAGCAGTCGTAGAGTTCTATACGATCGAGTAGCTAGCTGGGTGTAGGTGCAGGATAAGATAAGGGTCGTTTGTTTGGGACTTGCATTGTAGTAGTATTGTATTTGTATAGGAAATTCACCCGATCACAGGTCCGTGTCTCCGCGAGCAACCGTGCCAGCAGGCAGCTATCAACAACCAGTGGTTGTTTTTGTACAAAAGACTCACTCACCGGAGTGTCCTCTGACATTGCCTCTCTCTCTTTTCCTTTCAAAAATATAGGACACCTTTGTGACGCCATACCATGCCACTCGATCAATACGCGCAAGACCTAAGGCTGGTTCATAGAAGTGCACAATCCAAGCCAGCAGGCACCTGCCTGCGCACATTATGGCATGCATAGAGGCATGCGCCTGCACTACTCCACTATGCGTAGCACGGCGGCGAGCGGTTTGTGTTATCCGGACAAGAACGAGATGGAAGCAGGGTTTACCTAACCGAACCGGGTCCGGTAACCGCCGCCCGGCGGTAGCGGTTTACCGGACCGGTTTGACCGGTAACCAGTGGAAACCGGTCAAATTCAAATTTTGAATTCAAATCCCCCGTGTAATCGGTTTTTGGCGGCTAACCGCTCGGTTTGACCGGTTACCGACCGGTTTGAGCCGGTTACCGACCGGTTTTGTGGACACCCCAAACCGCTCGGTTTGAACCGGTTACCGACCGGTTTGAACCGGTTCGATGGACAGCAAAAATTTGGCATGAAATATGCGTAAATTAAGGAAAAAAAATAACTAAAAATATAGACGAACATCCATACATATAATTGTACATACAAACATAGTACAAATGTCCATGCAAATAGTTCAGTAGTCCTCTGATACAAATAATTGCTGATACAAATAATTGTTAATACAAATAGTTAGTTTAGTAGTCCTCTCATACAAATAATTGTTCAACGGTAGCATCGCGAGGCCATTTCATACTCCGCGGTGGACATCACATTCAAACCCTGCCTTACAAGCAACTCAGCTTTGAAGTCTTGCCAAGTTTGGCCCGTCCAGGCCGGTGTCGTCTGCCATTCCTGAAGTAACATATTATACCAATGAGGATCTTGCCATTCGTACACCCATCTCATCGGTGGCTGCATGCTCAACTCCGGTACAGGATAGTGATAACTAGACTGTGAGGATTCCCTGTAGGAGGAGCTAGAAGAGAACTGTGGAGAGTCATAATCCGCCGGTCCAACCGTTCTCCTCTGCGACATCGGTGCTCCATGGTCAATGTCCTGGGTTGCATGTGTGAACTCAGTCTCCCCTGCAATGAACCACATAGTATAATTAATACTCATAAGTCAAAATAATAAAAACATGTTCATATATACGTACACTTGGTACCTGTAAAATGGAGACCAGCAGGTGGGTTTGAAGGTGACACGCCTTCGCCCCCGCCACCGCCAGTGGCACCGCCACTGCCGCCACCACTGCCACCACCATCATTGCTATCATCACCACCACTGCTACCATCACCATCGTTACTATCATCACCATCATCGCCAGAGCTGCTGTCCTGAGACTCCTGATACTCTGGGCTTTTATCACCCTCACCATCATCAGTGTCTTCATCGCTCAGGACTTCTATTTCTTTCTGTTTCCCTTTTCCCGTTGCCTGGTCTCGTTGGCGCTTCGGGATAACCTTGCTAGGCGCGATGTGGTACTTCCGCTTCCCTACATGAGTGTTACCCACATGTCGCCGTGCCCAATCACTGATGCAATCTTCCCCTGTAGAAGTACGGAGGTCCGCCGAATTTATTTTATCAGCGACAATATTAGAGGAAAGCGGCGTGTCACCTTCATCGTCGTCCTCGTCTAGAACAGGAGCTTTGTTTGACCTTCCATATTCCATCCATTCCCGCACTGGATTTTTAGGCTCATAGAATGAAAGATGGGCTAACTGGTCAATGAAATCTTCTTGATCCCGTGGAGGATCGGCGACATCCGCAAGTCGCAGACGTAGGTTGTAGTTGACATAGACAAGCTTGTTCAGTTTTTTGTGTGACAACCGATTGCGAACCTTTGTATGCAGCAAGGCAAAAGTACTCCAGTTCCGCTCGCATCCACTTGACGAACAACATTGAGCAACAAGCCGCAAAGCAAGGGCCTGCAGCCTGGGAGTTTTGTTCCCGTTCATCATCCACCAAGAAGATGCAGTTGTCTTTGGGTCATGCGCCATTTGTTGTGCCAATTGTGTGCCAAAGTCACCACGTTTCTGTCGAAACAGCTCAGCCTCTTGCAATGCCTGGACGGCGCTCGAGATATCGGTCATGCGCTGAAAAGCATCCTTCAGTGTACTCCACATTTCTGGACTTGGAATAAACGTATAGGCATACCTCGGATTCAGGACAGAAGCTGCAAAATAGAAAGTACCACGAATGAGCATAAGGTGTATGAAACGTGAAAGTATAAACTTTTGTTCACAATGAGCAGAATCCGTCTTACCTGGAAACCACATAAGTGTCAAAGAAGATGTCCTTCAACCTTGCGTTGTAAATCGCTTCATACTCTTTGTACATGGAAACATTGCGGCCAAAGAAAGATTGCATTTCATTTCTCACACTCTGTACGTTGTGACATACCTCGCACATGTTCGGCCGCTTGTCCTGATCAGCAAAGCGAAGTAAGCTGTATATTGGTTGGACTGAGTCAATGACAAATTTCATTCCCTCCCACCACTGTAGACTTGAAAATCTCGTATGAGTAAATCTACCCATATTTGAATTGGCCCATTTGCTCTGCAAAAATTCAGGAGATCCCATCCACTGCATAAAACGATCACGTTTCCGATACATACTGTCTAGGAACATGTAGTTGGTCCCAAAGCGAGTTGCACACCACTTCACCAACTCACCACCAATCGCCTGCCTCATCATTGCATTCAACTGACCATGATTGTGTAACCACGTTGATATTTTCTTGCATTGATCGATCAAATCTTGATGTTCGTACATTTCACCGATATCCTTTAACATCAAGTTGACAGTGTGTGCTAGACAAGGTGTCCAAGTAATGTGTTCGTATGTTTCTTGAATCCCCTTGCAGGCTTTCTTGTAGTTGGAGCCGTTGTCCGTGATCACATGAACGACATGCTCTAGTCCAATTTCGTCCACCACCTTCAGAATTTCCTGCAAATACACATATTCTTTAGCAACATCCAAATTATATTCGGATCAAAATGAACTAGGTACGGGGTTACCTTCCGCAAATATGCAGAATCTTGAGATCTTCCAGTCGCATCAATAGACTTGTGGAACCACATGACCCCATTGAAATATATCAAAAAGTTAATGACACTCATCTTTGTCGGCCCAGTCCACGAATCACACATCAACGTGACGCCGAACATAGGCCACTCTGCCTGAAACTTTGCGTACTGAACCTGCAAGTCTCGCTCATTTTGATTCAGGTACTTGCCGTCAATATCCTGTCCAGTGGGTGACGCGATACCTTCACCTGCAAAACATATGGCACTCATGAGATTAGATCTAAACATGTAGTTGCGTAGCTATTATTTCGGCTGCAAAGAAAACATACTCCACTTCTGTGTCTCTCTGACTGCACTGACAAAGTATGGACTGTCAGCTTGTCTTCCAGGAACTCCCGCAGTATGGAAAAACTTTGACCAAGCTTTCCCAATAGCTTCCTTTGCATTCTTACCCTTCTGCGTCCATGAGCCTGTGTCAATCCTTGGCTGCGTCGATCCACGCGCCGAACCTAAGTTGTAGTCCGTCACCCCAGGAGTCTGCCTCGCTGAAGTTGCCCTTCGAAGCATCCTCTGCAACGTACCCTCTCCCCTCGTACCACTACCCCTCCATGCTCGTATGCACCTCCTCTCTGTTGCACCCCGCGACGGAACTCCTCTTCCGCTCTTGATTGGTTCAGGGCACGCTGCAGCTCAGCCTCCTCATCATACGCTTCACCTCCACCAGGATAGTTACCTTCCGCTGCAGCCTTCTCCTTTCTCAACTTGTCTTGAGCACGTTGAGCAGTTAGCTTCTTTGTCCTTTCAAGCTCACGCTGAAAGTACCCACGCACCTCCTTTGAAACCTTTTCATAATGGACGACCTCCGTCCCCCGGCCTGCCAAATGTTGTTTCAATCTAGTGGCACCACCGCCTCCCTTGGACTTATGACAATAGTTGCATCTCCAACTGGGGTAAAGATTTTCACCGTGTTCCCATACAACATCTCTATCTCTGCCAGACATTGCGTATCTGCAAACATGGAACGAACATAAACATATCAATGTCAACTTGACAACACATAGCTATATCACAATACTTAAATCCTACATCCATTTCCTTATTTCCAAAATCACAATACCCTACATCAAAATGTACATACATGGCTACAAATCACTAGATCCACTTCATACATTCTAAAATCACTTTGATGCAATCAAAATATACCTAAATATCTCCATCACTACATCAATTTCATAATTTCATAGATCACAATAGCCTAAATCATTGAAACCCGCATCAAATCCATACCTCACCCGCGGTCGGGCGGCTAACCACCGTTACCGAACGGTAACCGGAGAAACCGGCGCGGTTAGCCGGCGTAGGGAGCCGGGAACCGCGGCGCCGGGAACCGGGGCGGCTAACCGCTCAAACCGAGCGGTAACCGCTCGTACCGGAGCGGTAGCCGGGCGCGCGCGGCGGTTGCGCAGCTGGAGGCGATTTTTCGCCCGCTCCGAAGCTGCGTTGCGCGGGGGGGGGGTGAGGGGGTGTTCTGGGGGGTGAGGGGGGCGAGGGGGTGGTTATTAGGGTTTACGCGAGTTGGGCCGAGTTGGGCCGAGTTGGGCCGAGCTGTTTTTTTCTTTTTCTTTTTTTATTTAACTTGTATTTCGCGAAAAAAATAGCAAATGACCAAATATTTGAGAAATTTTGACACCAATAGATCCAGCACACCATGAAGTATTTTTAAGAATTTTTATCTGATTTTTCAAATTTTTAAATTCAAATTTGAAATTTTTGAATTCAACCGGTTTCAAACCGCCCCGAACCGCTACCGGTCCGGGGCGGTTCGACCGGTTACCGCGGATCTGTGAACCCTCATGGAAGCAAGGCGTGCATGGCCTCCATTTGTTGCGTGTTGTGGCCTTGCAGAGTGAGAGTGCAAGCTCGATCCCGACACGGCCAGCACGGCCTTGAAAGCAAAATGGGGGAACGTCGCGGACAGATCGACACGCCCGCAGTTGAGTGTGGATGCAGTGGTCCGTTTTTTTGGCTCCATGTAGTGGTCCGCTCCATATATGGCTTTCTCAGCAGTGTACGTGAACTTGCTTCGAAGCTTTTGGAACACGGACACATCTTGGTCTGACGTGCCTGCTACATGTTGCATGAATGTGATCGGCATTTTGTTTTAGAGCGCATCAGGTAATACACACACGCCACGGATTGGATTAAAGGGGTGGTGAGAGTGAAAGGAACTGATGCAACTGCGCCTTACACGCGTCGGTTGCTGCCTTGCTAGTGGATTGATGCACACACATATCATCAACGGAAAGCCTTATCTTGAACACTGCTCGGATAGTCGGATACTATGTTTCCTGCAGGTCTAAATAATGGCCAATTGACAATTACTCTCTCCGTCCTAAATTATAAGTTGTTTGACTTTTTTTACCCCAACTTTGGCCACTCGTCTTATTCAAAAATTTTTGCAAAATATTTTTTTTATGGTTAGCTTTAGTAATAAAAGAATTGAAAGAATGACTTAAATTTGACTACATTTGCACAAATTTTTTGAATAAGACGATTGGTCAAAGTTGGTGTCAAAAAAGTCAAAGGACTTACAATTTAGAACGGAGGGAGTAATTACTAGAATCACCTGTATATTGTTTCTAAAACCACGAGCCTAGATTCTTAGGATTTCAAACCACAGTTTCTTAAAAAAGAAAAAAAAAGTTGCAAACCTGCAAACCACTAACTTGGAAACCCTCCACATAGGGTTTTGTTATTTTCACTAGGAAATGTTGACATGGAAAAACAAGTATTATGTTTATCAGCACCAAAAAAAACTTAAGTTATAGCTTATAAGCAATATACTCGATCCCATGAAATATCAAGAAAAAAGCTTATTTCCTTGGTAAGTTTCTCAATTATGGGGGTGTTTAGTTGGTGGAGATAGATGGAGATTTCCTGTAGCATATATACATTGTAGCAATGAATAGTGAGGAAAGAATGGGAAATGATGTGATACATGTGATGGGAGGAATAGTGAATATCTAGAATCTAAACAACTTACTTAGAGAGTATTGATGTAGAAGAACAGAGGGTCTTCAGAATTTAACTAATGGCAACACACTTTTGCATTAAAAACTTCAGTATAAAACCATCGAAGCATCGGATCAATCCAGACAAGGGAGAAGCAAAAGGCACTGGTAGCGAGTCATAAGCTACATAGCAACTTGATCCGAGACACAGGCATCAGCAGCTCTGCTCAATGTAGATGACCAGTGTTTACCAGAAATGACCTGGTCTGCTCTACCGCCGGCCCTTCACATTTGTCATTACACCGGTTGGTCACCTCTCGAGCTTGACCGCACGCATGCAGCAACCAGTAACATGACTGTCTAAAACAGGATTGGCACCTGTAGTTGCTAGATTCAAATCCTTATCTTCGATCCAGAAGATAAAAAAGTTGACTTAGATTTAACTGGCTTCATGTTCCTAGCAATATTTTCACGCAACATAATTTTTTATTGCCTAGGCTTAGATAATGTAAAAGGGGAAATATATATCATATATCATCGAAAGTGTTTTTAGGTCTCACTTATAACTTATCTATCAATGTACATATGTATATAAACGACAAATATAATAAATGAAATGAAAAAAGCTTTGAGCGGGCCACCCCCACACGGGATACGGCAGATGCATCCGTCATCCGTGTAAACGAGAGGGATCCAGCATTCCAGCCGAAATGCGGCGCTTTGACCCGCGGCGAGAGAGCACACCCTGCTCCGGCCAGCAGGGCGCGCACAAGCCCAAGGCGCCGCCGCGCCGCACGAAGCGCTTCCCCACCCAAGCCACCCCTCCGGCCGTGTGGCCGGTGTCCATGACTGGCCACGAGCAGTGTTGGGTACAGAAACCCCAGGTTCCCTAATCAAGCTAGACTCCTACTAGGACATCTTGTCCTACTAGGACTCTTCAATTGTAACTGACTAGGAGACTTACCATGTAAACCTCGCCCCCTGGGATATATAAAGGAGGGCAGGGGTCCCTAGATTAGACCATGGAGCAACGCCGTCAGGCATTGCATAATCTCATCAATACAAGATACACCATACAGGACGTAGGGTATTACGCTCCGGTGACCCGAACCTGTCTAAATCGTTTCTTGTCACCTTCGGCTCTAGATTCTCGACGACTTCTCCCTAAACCCTTCTCTCGGGGTACCCCCTCGAGAACCTAGTCAGCATAAATCGCCGACACTTTGGCGCCGTCCGTGGGATTCTACTCGTCGAGTCTTCATTAAAGAGTCGATGGCATCCTTCAGCGCCTCCGTCAACGTCAAGTTCGAGGAAGGCGCTACCTTCGTCTTCGGTTCCTGGCTTTGCATCGCAAACCACGACGGCAAGCTCCAACGTGAACTGCGCGACGAAGCGGTCGCGTCAGCTCCGCCACCCGCGCAGATCACTCCGCGAGGATCTCGGAAAACTCCAAATTTCGACACGATCTCCGGATCGTATCCAACTCGGAGGAGTACCTGGAGGCAGAAGCCGAGTTCAACTCGGACAAACGATGACTCCGGCCTCTCGTTGCCCTCAAGTATCAAGACCAAGCAGATAGTCGTGGTACAAGACTACTTGGCGGCCTGAGGATCATCTCCAGCATCCGCCAGAGTACTTCAGTAATACCTCTGTCATCCAGGAGGCCAGGCCAAGATCAACCCTGCGACTCGTAGGAAGTGTCGCCATGGTTCTTTTCCTATCCGAGTAGGGTTCTTTTTTCGACAAGAACCCAGACTACGGCAACCAGCAGGGTTCTTTTTTCGACACGAACCCGGACTATGATAACCAACCGAGTTCTTTTTCAACCAAGAACTCGGACTCGGCGCGACTTCATCAACGAATCATCCACGAATCAAGCTAAGTCATATGTTTCAATTATCTATTCGTATCTACAAGTGGATACCTTCGCGGTCCATGCTTTCGTCGGTTTCTTCATGCGCCTTTTGCATTTTCGCTGACTTCTTCAGTATGTTCGGTTTTATCCCTAAAAGTCGAGTGTCTTGAGAAGTTTTTGTCTGACGATGCAAACCGTGCTTTTTCCAAGCCGATGTGTTCTTGACCGGGGTATCGTGGGGGGCACGGCTAGCGGGACAAACTACTTAAGCATGCGATCTTGCCGGGTTGTTTTCGCAAATTGCATGTGCTTTATATCGATTTTATATGCTCCTGTCTTGCACGTTTTCTCTTAACGGTTGCTAAAGTACTCGGGTAGCACACGCCTTAATCCGTGAAACCTCGACTCTTGCGTGCCGCCTACATATAAGCCTCCCTGCTGAGCAATGTAGTCTGTGGTAAGCCGTCCTCTCCGTGAGCAGTGGTTAGCAAGATAGGTGCTTAAACGTAACAAGCTAACTACCCGGAGAAAATATGCGGCCTAACAAGATCAAGACGCCCAAGAACTTTTTGTCTTTGCGCAATGCGCAATATCTTGTCGATTCGTCGACAAGACTGAATAAATTTCAGTTTTTCAAATATTCTTCAACATTTGCTACATAATATTTTTATTTTTGCAGACCAAGCTTCGGCACACCATCTCAGTTCCGCGCACTTTTGTGCTAGGGGGCTGATGCAAGCCGGGTTCTTTTTTCAACAAAGAACTCGGACCACTACACCAGCTGAGTTCTTTTTCCATAAAGAACTCGGACCACCATGCCAGCCGGGTTCTTTTTTCAACAAAGAACTCGGACCATGATGCTCGCCGAGTACGTTTTCAGCAAAGTACTCGGACATCTTCGCTCCATCGGAGTTACATCAGATCTTCTACAAATCCTGGAGTCCAGATCCTTAATCCGATTTATTAAATCGGATCAAGGCTCGGAGGCTGCGGGTACGTCATCAAAGATTCTTCGGAATTTTTCGGTTAATACCGAATCTCGGAGGCAACGCTAGGGTTCAAAAGAACTCGGATTCTTCGGAAATTGAAGCTCTTCGGGAAATATTCATTGAAGACCCTCGAATTCCTTCTTCAAAGCAAAACGAGGCTCGGGGGCTGCCCAATTGGGCGCACCTTTACAGTGCGCACCAATGAGATTCTCCAAGAAGTTTTTGAGCACCTCAAAGTCTTCATACAACCAAGCTGAGAGAACTCGGATGACTTCAGAAGAACTCGAGTTGGCAAACAACTCAGCAATATTCCAAGACTCACAGCAGGGTTGTACTTCAGGCAATGAAGCGCTCGGGGGCTTGTTGGGTATAGAAACCCCAGGTTCCCTAATCAAGCTAGAGTCCTACTAGGACACCTTGTCCTACTAGGACTCTTCAATTGTAACTGACTAGGAGACTTACCATGTAAACCTCGCCCCCTGGGATATATAAAGGAGGGCAGGGGTCCCTAGATTAGACCATGGAGCAACGCCGTCAGGCATTGCATAATCTCATCAATACAATATACACCATACAGGACGTAGGGTATTACGCTCCGGCGACCCGAACATGTCTAAATCGTTTCTTGTCACCTTCGGCTCTAGATTCTCGACGACTTCTCCCTAAACCCTTCTCTCGGGGTACCCCCTCGAGAACCTAGTCAGCATAAATCGCCGACAAGCAGGGTTCACAAATCCGGGAACCGGTCAAACCGCCCCGGACCGGTAGCGGTTTGGGGCGGTTTCAAACCGGTTAAATTTAAAATATTTAAATTTAAATTTAAAATAGAAAAATATCAAAAAAATTCTAAAAATACTTCAAGGTATATGTAATCTATTGGTGTCAAAAAAATTTAAATATTTGCTCATTTGATATTTTTGCAGGCATTAGAAGTTCAACAAAAAGAAAAGGAAAAGAAAAAAAATCGGCTCATTGAACTTCTAATGCACACAAAAAATACTAAATACACTTATATTTGAAAATTTTTGACACCATTAAAGTCTACGCACCTTGAAATATTTTTAGGAATTTTTTCTTTTATTTTTTTTAAATTTTTAGTTAATTTGAAAACATGACAAAATATGTATTGAGCCGGCTTACCGCCCAAACCGCTCGGCTTACCGGTCAAACCGAGCGGCTTACCGGTTCAAACCGATTGAACTAGGATTTCATATATATTTGATTTCAAAATTTGAATTTGACCGGTTTGACCGGTTCCCGCAGAAACCGAACGGTGAGCCGCTACCGCCGGCAGACGGTTCGGCCAATCGGTTCGGTTCTGTGAACCATGGCCACGAGCCACAGCGGCACAGCGCCATCCAACAGCGCCAAGCGCGGCAGGCAGGTGCCGCCCCGCCCTAGTCTCCTGCAGCTGTTGCTACTGCTAATATGCTATGCGCCCCGTAAAACAAAATTAAGGCCTTGTTTAGTTCACTAATTTGGTGTGCCAACTTGGTGCCAAGTTGGTACCAAGTTGATGAACTTGTCACATCGATCATTTAGACACTAATCAAGAGTATAAAATGTAGATTAATTACAAAATTAATTACACAGCTGGACTCTAAAGCGTGAGACGAATCTTTTGAGCCTAATATTGACCATCATTAGCATATTTTTAATGACATAGTTACTGTAGCATAACAATGTCTAATGATGGATTAATTAGACTTAATAGATTTATCTCGTGATTTATAATCTATTTGTGCAATTAGTTTTATTTTTAGATTATGTTTAATACTCTTAATTAATGGTCAAACATCGATGTGACAAGTTCACCAAGTTGGCATAGCCCTAAAACTAGGGAGGGAGTGAGGGAAACCGCCTCCGCCTCCGCCTCGCTAGATAAATACGCACTCCGAGGCCGCGCACACACGCAGCCCGAAACGCGAGCACAATCAAGGCCACCACCACCACCATCACCATTGCCGCAGCCGCCGTAGTAACCGCCGCCGCAGCAGCTAGCGCTCGCAATGTCAGCTCGTCTCGCTTAAGCCAGCAGCGACAGGGGAGCGAGGAGCTCGACACGCGCGCGCGCGCATTGCCGCCCCTGCGGCGCGGCCGTGATACCGCCGCCGCCCATTGCGCTTCCGCCCTTTGGTTTGGCTGGGCGTTTTAGCCACTGATAGCCGGCGGCGCCGCCGCCACGGAGCGCAGAATGGCGGGCCGCCGTCTGCTGCTGCTGCTGCTGCTTCAGGCGGCCGCGTTCCTGGCCGCCGCCGGCGCCAGCAGCAAGTCCTCGAGGGCGGTGGTGTTCGAACTGATCCACCGGAAGGAGGCGACCTGGAGCGAGCTCGCGCGCAGCGACCGGGAGCGCATGGCCTTCATCTGCTCACGCGGGCGCCGCCGCGCCACGGAGACAGCCGCCTGGGCCAAGCACAAGCACAAGCCCAAGCCCAAGCCCAAGTCCAAGGCCGAGGCCTTCGCGATGCCGCTCTCCTCGGGCGCCTACACGGGGACCGGCCAGTACTTCGTCCGCTTCCGCGTCGGCACCCCCGCGCAGCCGTTCCTCCTCGTCGCCGACACCGGCAGCGACCTCACATGGGTCAAGTGCCGCAGCACCGCCGCCCTCGCCCCCGCCCCGGCCCCGGCCCCCGAAGCTGGCTACGGATACGGCGCCCCGGCGATGGCTACCTCGCCGGCGGCGGAGGGGCGGGTGTTCCGGCCGGACGAGTCGCGGACGTGGGCGCCCATCCCGTGCTCCTCCAACACCTGCACGGCGTCGCTGCCCTTCTCCCTCGCCGCCTGCCCCACCCCGGGAAGCCCCTGCTCCTACGACTACCGGTGAGTCCCATGGTTCCCATCCCCGCCCACCACCACACGTTCCTGGCATTCTCTCTCTCAATTCGCATTCCGTCCCCGATGCTTTCGTGACATGATAAGCAGCAGAGCACTTAACACCGTGCTTTACTTATAGTCCTAGTAAACCTCTATGCGTTAATGCCGGTCCATCGATGGATTGATCGATCGTCGATCGATCTGGGGGTGTGGGGCGTGCGTGGTTAATTCATTCAATTGGGGTCCTAGCATTGATGAGATGCGAGCAGCAGCCGCAGCAACAGCAACAGCGGCAGCAGCTGCCGGGGCAGCCAGCAATTAGTGGCTGCCTTGTTGGTTGGTGGGTGAGAGTCAGAGCCGGGCGGGAGGGAGATCTCGCGAACGCAATGCTGCAATGGCAGCAGATGCCGTGGCGCCGGCAACGGCGAAGCAGCCAAAGCGAAGCAGGCAGCGCGAGGTGGGCATCGGGGGCGCGTGTTCAATGCGCCACAGCTTCCGGCTCACTGGTCTCTGCCTCGCCAGCGTATCGCCGCGGCAGGATGCCACTGTAGTAGCACTGTGCTCTTGTGATTGAGGTTCACGCGATGCGAGCCGGAGCTGATGAGCCTTCTTTCTGATCGCGACCCCCGGCCGATTTCGAAGGCGGTTTGTTGTTTTGGGGTGGTGGGCAGACATGGCGTCGGGAGCAAAGCAACACGCGAATCAGCTCGTCCTCCACGTCTTGCCGTCCCTTTTTCTTCGGTCACGGAGGCGTGGCGCGGCGAGACACGGAAGCCATCACGCGTTCAGCAGCGCCATGCTCGCCCAAAAGCTGTGAACAAACAACTGCAGCCTGATGCTCTTCGCCGATGCCGATCGATCCCAGTTTCAGAGGCGTCGGCGTCCCGATAAGCATCATGTTACGTGCACGCGCGCGCTCATGTGCGATCCCCTGGATCCTAGCTCCAGAAAAGGACGCCCATGGCGGGCGGGCGGGCAGCGATGATGTGTCCGTGCTCCTCTGTTTTCTTTTTTTTCTTGATCCCCTGTTCGTGTCTCGACGCGGGAGCCGCGAGCGTTTGCTGAGCTCTGCAGGCGCGCACGTTAGCGTGGGGTTGGTTGGCTCGTGTCGCGGCTTGGCGCTTGCTGTTGCCGTGTCCTGCCAACAGCGGGCGTCGCAGGAGGGGCAGCGGCGCCGCGAACATGGCACGCCCTGCGCCCCCTCTGCCCCGTCATGTGCGCGGCGGATTGGGGTGTACTCCATCCATCCTCCGCATCGGTGGCCGTGTCAGCTTGTCAGGACATTGAACATATTCCTAGGCACAAGAGGTCGGTCGAAATATCAAATATCGTATGTAAAAAAAAACATCTAGTAGGCCGCATCTGCAACCAGATGTTTTTTTACATCCTCGTCTTTGGCTTTGCTTCGGACTCACTCACTGGTCACTGCTGCGCGCTGCCATTGCCAATTCGCCATGGGCGCCCGCCCAGAACAGCCGCTGTAGAAACGGTACAAAACACTTCGGGATTCCACGGATTCGTTGGGCTGGAGCGGCGGGTGGCGCCAGGGGTTCATGTGGAGTGCACAGCAACATGTCTCGCTGCATGGCCTAAGGGACATCCTGGTCTCACCATGTTCCTCTGCCTGGCAAGCTTCCAGCTCGCAACTTGATCATCGCCCATCGGCGATCAACTCCTGTCTGGGAAATCGTATTTTTCCTGGAGATTTCGATGCCTTGATTTTACTAGTATTGTTGCCTTATCTGCGTACTATACCCGACTACCCGTAGTACCTACCATTATATGTATATGTATATCGTAGGATATGCACAGGGTTGCCATGTTTCGTTGTGTACCCATGGACTTGGGGAAATGGGGAGGGCGCCAAGCGTCACAGATAAGACTATACAAATACAAAAACAATCCATTCTCCATCTCCTGGACCATAAACGGGGCCACGTTCTCTCGGGTCAATGCTCCTTGTGGCGAGATCATTAGAATAACTAATCCTCCAGTTCAAATGCACTGGGCTAGTGAACAAGAATAGCTCGGCGTCGAGTGGTATGAGCGCGCGGGCGGCGACGATGATTGCCATCGCTGTCTCTCTGCCGAGACACGTAACGTAAGGCTGCTAAATCTGGTTGGCGCCGAGACCACACGGATGACCCTAAAGCTTAGCCATGATGGGGTCCGTTTCTTGGATTCTTTGCTGCACACAGTTCGTGAAATGAAAAGACACATGAGCGCCCTTCCTCCTTGTCACCTGCCGTCCAATGATTGGGCTCGAGAGGGCCTGCATCTGCTGAAATGCGAGATAGACAGAGTAGCTTGCAAGCCAGCCAGCCATGGCGTGCCACTTCTGCTGTTGCCTGCAAGTTGAGAGTAAACATAGGAGTACATGCTGCATAGATACGTACGCACGGTACTATATGCCGGTTCTTGTTGCTGGAAAGTCGTACAGTTTTTGTTCTTGGTTAAACTTGGTACTAGTAGCACTCAGGAGATGTTTCGATAGGCGTACATACAATACAAGCACCTAAACCAAGCAATTCTTTAGCTGCAAATTGCAAAAAAAAAAAAAAAAAAAAAAAAAAAAAGTGCTTCGGTAACGTTCGGTAGTTCGTCCAAGTGCTGCTGTCCTAACGAGATCGATCGATCCTCGAATCGCGCCATGTGCCATGCACGCGGTGACTAACCGCCACGCAACAATGCAGGTACAAGGACGGATCGGCGGCGCGCGGCACGGTGGGCACCGACTCGGCGACCATCGCGCTGTCGGGGCACGGCCCGGCGGCCGCCACTCGCAAGCAGCAGCAGCAGCAGAGGCGTGCCAAGCTCCGTGGCGTCGTTCTGGGCTGCACCACCTCCTACAACGGCGACAGCTTCCTGGCCTCCGACGGCGTGCTCAGCCTCGGCTACAGCAACATCTCCTTCGCTTCCCACGCCGCCTCCCGCTTCGGCGGCCGCTTCTCCTACTGCCTCGTCGACCACCTCGCCCCTCGCAACGCCACCAGCTACCTCACCTTCGGCCCCAACCCCGCCTTGTCATCCTCGTCGTCGTCGACCTCCTCCTCCTACAACACCGCCTGCGCCGGCGGCGCAGCCTCGCCACCGCCGGCGACGAAGGTGCCCGGCGGCGGCGCGAGGCAGACGCCGCTGCTGCTGGACCACCGGATGCACCCGTTCTACGCGGTGAGTATCAACGGCGTCTCCGTCGACGGCGAGCTCCTCAAGATCCCACGCCGCGTGTGGGACATCGAGAAGGGCGGCGGCGCCATCCTCGACTCCGGGACGAGCCTGACGGTGCTGGTCAGCCCGGCGTACCGCGCCGTGGTGGGCGCGCTGAGCAAGAAGCTCGCCGGGCTGCCACGTGTGGCCATGGACCCGTTCGACTACTGCTACAACTGGACGTCGCCGGAGACGGGGGAGGATGTGGCGGTAGCCGTGCCGGAGCTGGCGCTGCACCTCGCCGGATCGGCGCGGCTGCAGCCGCCGGCCAAGAGCTACGTGATCGACGCGGCGCCGGGGGTCAAGTGCATCGGGTTGCAGGAGGGGGAGTGGCCAGGGGTGTCCGTCATCGGCAACATCCTGCAGCAGGAGCACCTGTGGGAGTTCGATATCAAGAACCGACGACTCAGATTCAAGAGGTCGCGGTGCACGCAATGATGATTGGTGATCCATCGTTCTTCCCTCCACTTCTTCATTTTTTTTTTTGTTTACCCTTCGTGGTGGTGATCTTGCTGATTCTTTTTTTTTTTTTGCCCTTGTTCAGATACTAATGCAATGAAAAATGTAATTTCTTGCAATGCAAAAGTTATAAGCTGTAATCAGTTTTTGTTTTCTTTTTTCCATCCTGTTGTTCGTCTCATTCCGGTGAATATATGTTCAGAGCTCATTTCTTCCACATTTGTCCCTTATATTATCCCCTCAAATTATACAAGATTTTACCTTTTCACTGCCGAGTGGCAGTAGGCTCCCCAACCAGGGTTCGCAAAACCGGTGGAAACCGGTCGGTTCCCGCGGGAACCGCCCAAACCGCCCCGGCCCAGTAGCGGTTCGGGGCGGTTTGAAACCGGTAGAATTCAAAATTTTCAAATTTGACAAATCGGATAAAAATTCTTAAAAATACTTTATGATCTGCTGGATCTATTGGTGTCAAAATTTCTCAAATATTTGGTCATTTGCTATTTGTTTCGCGAAATACAAGTTAAATAAAAAAAGAAAAAGAAAAAACGGTGCAAGGCCCAACTCGGCCCACTATTTCCCAACCCCAGTAACCTCCCCCCCTCCGCTCCCCCAACGGCACCAGAGCCTCCCCCTGCCCTCTTTCTCTTCTTCTTCTCCCTCATCCGGCCCCTGGCAGCTCGCGTCCGCCGCTCCCCGCCGGCCTACCGCTCCGGGAGCACCGGGAACCGCTCGGGAGCGTCGGTTAGCCGGGCCGAGTGCGGATCTACCCGGTCCGGCCCGGTTCCCGACCCGCAGCGGCGGCTAGCCACGCCGGGAAGGCGGCTTACCGGACGGATTGGTCGGTAAGCCGCCCGGTGTTGCAACGCGCAAGAGAGGTAATAATGGGGGGATTAGGGATGTGGTGAGATGAATTTAAGCTATTGCTATTGCTATGAAATGGATGGATGCAGTGATGGATTTATTGCTATTTTCATTTACATATTATTTTGATTTGTAGTGATGAATATGATGGATTTGTGAAATGGATGTAGGGATTTAATGGATTTATGAAATGGATGTATTGATGTAGTGAACTAGTGATTGATTTAGGTATATTTTGGTTTAGGCTTTTGTGATTTAGTAAAATATGAAATGGTTATGGTGATGAAGTGATTTAGGCTATTGTATTTTGTTAATTTGGAAATGGGATTATGGGAGTAGGTTTTAAGTGCATTTCTCTTTCGTATTTGTTGTGAACTTCACATTGATAGGTTTATGTTCGTTCCATGTTTGCAGATACACAATGTCGAGAGAGATGTTGTATGGGAGCACGGTGAAAATCTATACCCCGGTTGGAGATGCAATTATTGTCATACCTCCAAAGGAGGTGGTGGTGCGACTAGGTTGAAACAACATTTGGCAGGACGCGGTACTGAGGTCGTCCATTGTAGAAAGTTTTCAAAAGAGGTGTGTGAGTTCTTTCAGCGTGAGCTTGACAGGACTAAGAAGGTAACTGTTGACCGCAATCGTGAGAAGTTGAGAATGGAGAAGGTTGCAGCGGAGGGTAACTATCTAGCAGGAGATGAAGCATATGATGAGGAGGCTGAGCTGGAGCGTGCCCTGCACCAATTGAGAGTTGAAGAGGAGTTCCGATGGGGGTGCAACAGAGAGGAGGTGCATACGAGCATGAAGAGGGTAGTGGTTCGAGGGGAGGGAATCCGGTGTCGCAGATGTTTGGAAGGTCTAGCTCGGTGCGGCAGACTCCTGGGGTGGTGGATTATAACCTGGGGTCCGCGAGAGGATCGACGCAGCCAAGGATTGACACAGGCAAGTGGACACAGAAGGATAAGAATGCAAAGGAAGCTATTGGGAAAGCTTGGTCGAAGTTTTTTCATATTGCGGGAGTACCTGGAAGGCAGGTTGACAATCCACAATACTCATCTAGCTCAATCAGCGAATCACCACAGTCCAGTTATAACTATCCTATACCTGAGTTGAGCATGCAACCACCCTTGAGATGGGTGTACGAATGAGAGGACCCCCATTGGTACAACATGTTACTGCAAGAATGGTAGACAACATCGGCTTGGACGGGGCAAACTTGGCAAGACTTCCAAGCTGAGTTGCTTCAAAGGCAAGGTTTGCAAGTCATGTCCATCGCCGAGTTTGAAATGGCCAAGCAATACTACCGTTGATCTTTTTCTATGGAGTATGGACTATGAACTAGACATTTGTATCATGTTTGTGTGGACATTTCTATGGACATTTCTATTATGTTTGTATGGACATTTGTATGAACAATAGTATTATGTTTGTATGGACATTTCTATTAGGTTTGTATGGACATTTGTATTATGTTTCTATGTACAATTATATGTATGGATGTTTGTATGTGTTTGTGGTTATTTTTTCCTTAATTTACGCATATTTCATACCATTTTTTCTGTCGGTCAAACCGGTCGGTTACCGGTCCAAACCGACCGGTTACCGACCAAACCGGTCGGTTAGCCGTTCAAAACCGAGTACACGGGGGATTTGAATTCAAAATTTGAATTTGATCGGTTTCCACCGGTTCCCAGGGTAACCGGACCGGTTAGCCGCTACCGCCGGCCGGCGGTAGGGCCAACCGGTTCGGTTTTTTGAACCCTGTCCCCAACATCCCCTTTCTAATCGGTCATAAACCCCATCCAATGGCAGCCCAAAAAAACCCTAACCCTTTCGCCGCTTGCCATTTCTAGCGACTGATCATCGTCTGTAATCTTCTAAGCATTTGTGCTCTAGGACATTTGGTAAAAATAAGGGAAAAGTCTATTTTTCACCCTCCAACTATTACAAAAGTCTGATTTTCAACCCACAACTATGAAACTTGACACTAAACACCCTCCAACTATCCAAACTATGCAAAATTGGCCCTTTGGGTAGTTTTGAAGGTGGTTTTGTATTTTCTAAAAAAATAAGTAATTTTGTACTAAAAAATTCATTACTAATTTATTTTGAACTAGAAAAATAGAATCTGGTGCAAATGTTTTTCTAAAAATGTGACCTACTTGTTGGTGCACCATTAGAAGTTATTTGCATATTATTTATTTTTATTCTAATTATTTTTAAAAAAACAATAAGACACTAACAATATAAATATATAATGCCCAAATAACATTAAATGATGTGCCAATAGGTTGGTTACATTTTAAGAGAACTTTTGGCACTGATATCATATTTTTTGGGTCCAAAATGAATTGGTTATGGTTTTGTAAAATTTAAATATTATTTCTGCTATTTTTAGAAAATCTAAAACCACCCTCAAAACCACCCAAAGGGTCAATTTTGCATGATTTCGATAGTTGGAGGGCCTTTAGTATCTAGTTTTGTAGTTTGAGGTTAAAAAACAGACTGTTGTAATAGTTGAAGTGTGAAAAATAGTCTTTTCCCTAAAAATAATGTAGCCACATCGAAACACGATCGCAGGTAGATCTCAAAACAAAAAAAATGGGAGAGCTAAAATACACCACTACATTTTAAGAAGTTCTGATGTCTAAAGCTTGTTCATGTGTTTGATTAGGCTTATTTATTATTTCAAATGTCGGCCTACGAAAATTCAGTACATGATGACGTGATGCACGATGTGGGCTGAATGTGTGTCGCGTAAAAGTTGAAAACCCAACAAATTGCCAGCATCCAGAGCTCAACGAGTCCAAACACAGGGCCTTCTCACGGATTTCGCTATGCCCCGCGAAGAAAGCGAGGAGGACCCGACCTGCTGCTGCTGACCGAACCAGTGGAAAGTCCAGGAACCCAAGCGGAGCCACCGAGGAGGAATGGAAGCCGCCGGAGCAGGCACGCCGCCCTCGCAGCCGCCGGCGCCGCACCCGGCGGTGGCTCCGCTGGCTTTCCTGCTGGGCAAGTGGCGCGGGGAAGGCGAGGGCAGCTTCCCAACCATATCCTCTTTCCGCTACGGCGAGGAGCTCCTCTTCTCGCACCACCCCTCCAAGGTGCGGCCCTCCCTGAGTGCCCTGTTTCCTTGCGAGAAATCTTCCCTTTTGGTTGCCCAAATTTTATATATTCTCATTTCTATCGACGGCTTGGTGGTGGGTGCGTGCAGCCGGTCATCTCATACACCCAGAAGACGTGGAAGGCGGCGTCCGGCGAGCCGATGCACGCCGAGAGCGGGTACTGGCGGCCCCGCCCCGACGGCTCCGTCGAGGTGGTCATCGCGCAGAGCACAGGGCTTGCCGAGGTCCAGGTGAGCCCCTTGTTCCTTCTCTTCAATCATATTGGGTTTTGCTTTTTTGGGCAGTTGTAACTTCAGGATAACCCGTTTAGTTCTGCAATATGCACATGTCATCCCCCGTTTCTTACACCAGCATCAGATGCATAACTGAAACTAGTAACGGAACAGCATTTGCCTGCAGAAGCTTTATGCAATTCCTGCATTATATCCCAAATTTGTAGTTTTGGAGCTAGATGGAAATGAATATCAATATTTCTCATTAGTAACTACAGTTTTGTGTATTGGAAAAATAGGAGTGAATGGAAGCATAGGATAGACAGTCTAGGAACAACGGACTACTGATATTTGAGTGTGAAGTAGCTACAGCTAATAATCATTTTAATCATCCCTTGGGCGATTGGGCATCGTCACTTGTTAATAAATAAGAAGTGTAAGTTCACTTTATGGTAGTTCTTGTTTAAATTTAAATTGCCGTGCTGCGGCTAAAAGGTACTCATAACCCAGACTCACCATTGTACAAATTAGGATCAATCAGACGGTGTGGTCTAAAGCTTTGTTACTTTTCTGAAAAAAATGTATATATTCATATTCCTAAAGTGATGTATGTTTGATTATTGAGCTATGTTTTTCTTTTACAAAATTGCAGAAGGGTTCATATGATGCGGAAAAGAAAACAGTGACACTCCAAAGTGAACTTGTATGCAATGCGTCGAAGGTAAATTGTTCCTTGTTATCCCTCGTCTCTACTACGTTTTCATGTCATGTATCCCCTAAGAAATATAGATCATGATACAGAATGTTTCGAGCTTCCATACTGATAGCCAGCTAATCATGAAATTTTAGGCCAAGAAATCCATCTTTGCTTACGTAAATCTATTTACATTTCTGTACTGTGTGTGCCTTTTGCGTTCATGAATCATGTTAGTCCCCTCCAATATCCCATTGATTAAGTCTGAGTTTGGACTTCTATTTTTGAACTTCTGTTAATTGATCTTTGATTGCATCCTTTGTATACGATCCTGATCTGGATCTATTTACATATGGTGCAATTCTGAATTACATGGGATCTCATCTGATTCTGATGACCTTGGAACCCACTGGATAGATGGAGCTAACTGTTGTTTTATCTACTACTGCCTAAGGTGAAGCAAATCACAAGAGCTTTTCAAGTGGCAGATGGGGAGCTCTCGTACATCGTTCAGATGGCAACAATAACAACTAGCCTACAGCCACATCTTAAGGCCCTCCTCAAAAAGATTTGAAGATGGCTGCCAATCTGCTGTAGTTAGGGGCATCCCTCCTCAAAGAGATCTGAAGATGGCTGCCAATCTGTAGTTAGGGGCCTCTTCGCTAACGTGAGGATTATATCCTTGAGCATGTTGCTCTTGCGTTCATTACTGTTGGCAAACTTAAGTTTAATAAGCTCTTAAACAATCACACATTCAACAGCAAACATAGATATTTATATTTTTAAGATATTTGAATTAGCTCTGATTGTAACCGTGTCAGACCCACGGCCAAGGTACGTTGTATCAATCAGTCTATTCTATATTTACGGTTTGGGTAAAGAAATGGAATGAGTTCATCGGTCAGCTTGGACTCCGGCGAACGTTGCTTAACGTCGAGGCAGCAATCTGTCGATTGCGTTGGGGACGCGCTAAGCGAATGAGGATTCAGAGCGTGCATCGGTCAGGAACTCAGGATCGAACAACACCACCATTCACCAGCCAGCAGCCAGGAACAGAAGCTTCGCTCTCCTTGATTTCGAAGAGATGCAGCAAAAGAAACGATGTTTATAAATAAAAAAACTGGTGGCGCAGGGTAGGGAAATTCAACTTCATGAACCGAAGATATGATCAAGGCAGGTCAACTTTGCAACGGCAACCAAGTACAAATTTTAGCACCATAATTTTAGAGATCCTCAAGCATAACCAGAATATTTAAGCTTAGGCCAAAAGGCCATACATAGTGATAAGTCTCAAGACGCTACAGAAAGCCCAGGACTAATGCTGTGAAGAGCCCGATCATGCTTCAGTCTGCTCCCTCAGGCGCCGGATTGTGCTCCTGACAGTGACTGCACTAGCAGTGCTGCAAACACACACAGACAGAATTACGACATTTGC
The DNA here is from genome assembly GCA_015342445.1 of Digitaria exilis. Classification (NCBI taxonomy): domain Eukaryota; kingdom Viridiplantae; phylum Streptophyta; class Magnoliopsida; order Poales; family Poaceae; genus Digitaria; species Digitaria exilis. The sequence continues at coordinate 1,746,437 of JACEFO010001882.1, forward strand.
AAAAATGTATGGTGGTTTTGGGACAAAGAATCTGACTCAAAATATGGGGATTTCAGTTGAAAAAAAGTGAAGCTAGAATGGGCGTACTTCATGGTGTAAGCACCACCAGCCTTGACCTTGCCGCAGTCCTTGCATCCCCAGATTCCAACAGCTTTCCTCTTCACAGCGAACTGTAAGAAATCACAGCAAAAACAGCATTAGGCTAAAATATAATAATACGCAACTACATCTTAAATACAAATTGCTCAGCATGCTCAAACATATACCAAAATATTCAAATATGAGATCACCTACGAAAATGACAATAAATATATTTAAAAAAAGGCTGCTTTCATGAGTTCAAATAACTATACATCGTTAAGTATAGGTGAGCATTCAGATGAGACCAAAAAACAAAATTCACAAAAAAATATACATTTTTTGAACAGGATCGTTTTGAGAGCTGAAATCACTATAAAGTCATTCAGTCTAGTTGTGGTCATTAAAAGTAGTTATGAATAAAGACTGCAGTAAATAGGTCCAAACCAGCCAACAGGAGCCTGGCATACCTTTCCACAGAACTCACAGAAGTACTTGGAGTGCTGGGACACCTCCATCTTCTTGATCTGCTTACGCAGACTAGCACCATACCTAGTTCCTACAACATTGTAATTGCACGGGTTAGCTTCAGAAAGTATAGGTGAAGCATGGACAAGGATATAGGACATCTTTGAATCACGTACCATATTTGCCAACGATTCCAGCCTTCTTGGTACGCTTCGTCTGCATAATCATTCCAAAAAACAACAAATTACAGAGCTCATTTTTTTCAATGCAGTGTGACTGGTAAGTTCAGTACTGAAGTACTAATGCATATTTCAGACAAGTTGGTGGTACTGATTCATGATAACATCAAGTAAAATGACAAAATGTGTGCTAGTTAATGATTCTAACATTAGATATGCAAGGGACTAGAGTATCATAACTATGGTAGTGATTAATAACGTTACATTGCCATCCTGCGAAACTAGCATATTTCTAAAGTCTAAATTAATTTTAAATCTTAGAACCTCTTTGTCTTCTATCTCGCAGAAAATGCAAGCTACATGTTGAGGTAACAAGGTACCTACACTAGTGACCTGTGCCTTCACTGCATAGATGGCAGGTGCCCTATAATTTCCCTCACCTCACAACAAAAGTTCGTCATCTACCCTATCGGAAATTCGGAATGGTTGCATGACGGCATAAGCCACATACGACTTCCACTGATTGCATCTCGCTAACACTACATCAACACCTTTAACATGCGAAAACATCTGTTCAAGGGTGTAGAGAAAACACAGCCAGTGTTCCGAAGTATTTGAAACTTGCATCACACCCAACCCCCAAAGAGTAGGCTAGAGAACTCATCATCAAATAGCACCCGAGGTAACAAGGCTTCGCGCCCAGAAACAATCTCCAAAGACGAGTTCTAACAAGCCGCTTAGAAGCAAATCCGCAGAGCAACACGCGTTACAGTATTTCGCAGATCTACGCTGGCAAAAATCCGCCGGAGGCAAAGCAGGACTTCCGAATGGGGAGGAGAGGAGGGGAGAAATGGTTTACCATCGCGGCGACCGGACGAAGGCGTCTGCTGCGACGAGGCGCGGGGCGGCAGCGGGCAGCAGGCGGCGGCGGCGCAGTTGCGGTAGGGCTCGAGTGGAGGCACGAAAGAGAATTTATATAGCGGGGCTAGGGTTTCGCGGATGGTTGGATCGGGCCCTTGCGCTATTACTTTATTACGTATGGGCCGGGCCAAAATGGACTTATTTTAGAAGTTCTGTCTGGGCTTGCTGCTGCTTCTGTGTGAGGGAGAGGCCTGTTTTTTTCCTCTGGGTGCCTATTTTCAAACATTTTGGGCTACTACTGGGCCTTCTATCCTACCGAGCTGCGCAAATGGCCGCCGTATTTCTCCATGACTCCATCCATCATGATTCTAACGGTATTTGGTAAACACAAAGTGTTCTGGTTAACCTGTAGATAGTAATTTCATCAAATTTGTTAAAATCTAATCTTTTACTCTCTTCATCCCATAAAGATGCAATTCTAGGCCTTTTGGATAAAGTATTGGCATGCATAAGTTAGGTTTGGCATGTAAATTAGGCTATTCGTATGATTGCACCGTTTATATATTTTTCAAGCTGCAGAATTGCAGTTTTTTATGACATACATACTTGTTTGAATTATCTGACGTGGTCAAAACTATGGTTAGAGAAGATGGATGGAAACGAGAAGCTGAACCACCGTCGAGGACACGTTGATGGAACAGCATCTTGGCTGACTCCTAGCTCATCGAGTAACGACGATGATTAGCAGCATTATATTACTATTTCGAGAAAAGAAAAGGCAGCATTATATTATTATCAACAACTGGACATTAATCTCACGCTCAGAATATCGTGGAGGCCAAAGCCACCGACAGACAAACGCCGGTGCCTGACTGGTGCTAATAATAAGCTGACGGCGACCGATGACCGGGCAGCCCCAGTGCTCCGGTCACATGCTTAAAAACAACATATATCCATTCATATCCATTGGATTGGTTGCCGCACGCTTAATCTGCAGTGGTTAAGCAGGCCAGGTCCCGTCCGTAAGCGCCAACTGCAAAGGCAGCAGCTCCGAAACCACCGCGTGCGTTTCGCTAGCAACCTGAAAGGACTCGTTGGAGTACCAGGCCGCTTGCACGTTGCTTTTAGGAAGAACCCGATGCTTGTGTGCTAGCCAAGCAACTCACGCCGTCGTCCAGAATCCATTTGCAGCAAGCAACAAACACCCCTTTAAATTTGATCTGTGCAGGTCAGTCGTGCAGAGCCACGTACGGCAACCGAAGAGCTGCTCGTACGCATCGCCGTCGAGCAGCTAGCAGCGGCACGCGACGGCTTACCGAGGAGACAGGCAAGCAAGACGCCGTCGCTAAAAATGGAGACCGGAGAACGAACGGAGATCAGTAGTAGATCACGCGAGGTCGCCAACCGAACTTGTCGTCGTTGGTTCAGGCAGGGTGTATGTCCGGCAGATTCATGCCATGGTTATTGCTCGATTCTAGCCGGCACATGTGTTAGTATCTCTCGCAAATCAGTGGAATATATATGATAGACCTGTGGAGGGCATGTGCCAGGTGCTTAATTCACAATAAACTCTTCATGATTCAGGGGAAAAAAAGAACGTACATGAACCTGTTTTTTTTCTACATTTTTCGGACGACCATTTGTACCTGTCGGACGCAGATCGGACTGCCTTCTTATCCCTGCTGTGACTGCAAGAAACTAGAAAAGATATAGGTGCGTTTAGTTTCCCAAAAGTTTTCAAAAAAAGCACTGTTCATCCAACTTTTCTCTATTTATCACATCCCTCCCACTTACATAACATTATTTATCTACAGCGTATTTTTTTTGTGAACAGTGTATTTTTAGGGAACCTTTTCTCAATCTAAACACACCCTAATATCATGAGGCCCCGTTCGGTTTCTTGTAGTTCTAGGTGGATTGGGGAGGATTTGATCCACCTCATTTCACCTGGAATTTTTTAAACAGAACAAGGCCTGAGTTTCATCGTTATTTAGGGTGTGTTTAGAATGGGAAAGGTTTCCTAAAAAAACACTGTAGATGAATAGTATTATGTGAGTGGGAGGGGTTGGATGAATAGGGGAAAGTTGGATGAATAGTGTTTTTTTTGTGGGTGTGGGTGAAACTAAACGCACCCTTATAAACAATCTTAGGCGCCAATTGCTCTGCTACAGTATAAAAATGATGCTCATTCAATTTACTCTGCAAGAGTAAATTGCTCTGCTTTAATAGGAATGGCTGCGAAATGGCTGTAGCCCGGTGAACTTTGTACCCAGTTCTCAGGAGCTTATGTTTGTTGGGTCGACACGTTCAAGGCATCAACCGACAAAACAAGTGGGGAAAGGCTCAAAGGCCGCCCGGAAAACCTGGTTGGACACCACCGTTTGGCCATGACCTGGTGTAGGGCATCCTTTTGCCATTGTCAAAGTACAACGGGTGGTGACATCACGGCGACATGAGCGTATCCGTGTAGGTTCCGAGGAGATAGATATATTCCATTGGGAATTTCCATTTCCCCAAGGAGAGGTGATGATCATGGTACCCTGCTTGGCCGACGGGACAAAATATATTCCGTGACAATAAAGGCAAAAAGAAATTGCATTGGGAGATGCTGTGCCACTGTTGTTTTATTTTTTAAAAAAAGAGAAAGAGAGTTCTTTAGTTTGGGCACACCAGAGAAAGATGCCTTGGAAAAGCTACATGTATTTTCCCTTGAAAGAACATGGTGTGTGTATACATTTTTTTTCCCAGATGTGGGACAAAGTAACTACCAAGAAGCAATCAAAGTTTAAGAACGGATGGTCTCTGAGAGCCCTGGAGAAATCAATACACTGGGGCATTATGGGTCGTTTTATCACCGAGATTTTGTTTCTGCAGATGTCAAATCAGATGGGAGAAAATAGCCTGCAGCACTTTAGTTTTTCTTTGTGGCTCCTTTTCCCTTGCCCTTTCTCTCGAGTCTAGTGGAGCATCACACATAATGCTTCTCGTTGTACGTGTCTAGTCACCACTAGGTGCCTTTTCTGGGATCGAAAGGTGGCATTGTGGCAAAGGTTCCCCTTTATAAATAATGGCAGTGTGGGTGACCATTGCACCTCCCTTTTTTAAAATTCAGCAAGTACATGCATCAAGCCTACCAATTAAGAAGAGTTCAGCAATTATTATGATACTCACATGCTGACCTGTTTCTATTACATGCATTTCTCAGTACATCTTCATATACTTACCCCAAGGAGCGGTTACAAACACATGCGGCACCATGGTGAAATACTGAAATAGGCACCTGAAAAGTTTCATCTAGTGGTGCTCAAAAGATCATTTTTCTAATTAAAGAACAGGACCGTTTCTGCAGAGTCATGCTGCGGAACTGTCAATCAGTAATAATTAACAGCTAACCGTGGCGTGAAAAGTAAAATAAACATAACAAATCTGTGACCAGAGTGTAACCTCAACTATAGCTTCGGAAAGAACACCATTTTTAGTTACCCGTGTTTCGTAGCATCTAGCATTCATGATGCAGCATGGGCTCGCCGCCGCACCATACGTCGTCTTTTTCTCCGGGAGAGGATTCGCCGGCCGTTGGTTCGTTCGCAACGGGTTGCCGTGGTCCCCGTGGCCTGCTTCCTCTACAGTCCAGTGGCAGGGCCACGATTCTTTGTAGCCCGGCCGTCCCCATTGCTCGCCGCACCGGCAATCGTCGCGCAACTTGCACCCGCCGCCCCCGCGCCAGCCCACGCTTGGCACCGTGTTCTCCGCACCATTTGGCTGCGCTCGGGCATGCTACCATGCTCTCACTTTATTAACGAAACCCTGCCGAGATTTTCTTTGTTGCGTATATGAAATCAGAATTATATAATCTAGTTTATTGGTGCTAGATATAGTTCAGAATACTGATTATAGATTATGTAAGTCTCTATAGGACTGTTTGTTTGCTCGGATTATTAAGGGAAACGGTTGGTGTAAAAATAAACCGAAATAAGCACATCTTAAATGGCTTATGGGATTTTGATAATCCAGGGTGTAGATTATATAATCTGGATAATAATCTAAAGAGTAAAGTGCATCCACCTGAAGTTGCCTCATTGTTTTATTTTGGTCAACAAATTGTAAACGTTGCACAGATATTCATAAAGTTACATCGTTGTAACATTTTGGTCCAACAAGTTGCAAATACTGCAAATACTAGGCATCGATTCAGGCAGCTACTTTAGTATCGTGACAATTGAATATAATTTTTATAGGCTATGTTGGTACATAATATGATGTAAGCATGGTTTATGTCAATGTTATGTTTTAGACCCTTATGTTTTTACATCATGCGGTTATATCCTTCCAAATCCTCATTAGCATGCCACACCTACGAAATACGGATTTCTAATGTACATTGGATTGTATATGCACACCGTGAACTAATTGTATGGTGGGTGTAGTATTTGCAATTTGTTGGACCAAAATGATATACAGATGCAACTTCATGTATGTGTTTGCAACGTTTACGACTTGTTGGATCAAAATGATACAGCAGTGCAATTTCATGCATGTGTATGCAACGTTTACAACTTGTTGGACCAAAATAAAACAATGAGGCAACTTCATGTATGGTGGATGCACTTTACTCTAATCTAAATTATATGTTCCCACAACAGATTATAATAAATCATATAATCTATATTGTCTAGTGACTAATGAATTTCTAGAAACGTACGATGTGGTTTTCCAAAGGGATTGTTGAATGAGAGGACGTGAAAGATAATGCCGCTCAAGTGTTTTGGAGCCACTTTAGCACACAATTTTTGGTAGCTAGGGCTAATGTTTCCCCATCATGTCTCCCAACTTCTGTCTTACTAGTTAGCAATTTCAACATCTAGGCACGATGAGTTATTTTGATAGAAGATAACGGTTTCATATAAAGGTGGCTAACCTAGCCAACGAAGTCGATACTGAATATGGAGTTGAGAATGATAATGATTAATGACAACCAAAATATTTTTGGTGAGGAGGGGGGAGGAGGAGGCTACTAACAAAGCAATAACTTGTTTAGGAGTAGTAATATAACAAAGATGACCGAGGTAGAATATGACTCTCAAGTGTCCAAACTTAGATCTTACGGAGCATCAATAGCATGATGACCAAAACCTAGACAACTCCGTAGGTCAAGTTCAAATCCATGTGGAAACACGCCTTTCGTTAACATGCCATGTTAACTTCTACGCCTATTTGGTTGCAAGTGCTATTGCGCATTGGCTTCAACGGCTTAGCCTCAGCCACCACCCAAATATACCTATTTTATACCACAGATATTACCTTATCTTCTTTGTTTAAATTATAGGACTAAATCTTTATTGGTTTAGAAACACCTAATATATCATTTTTGCTTTTATCTGCCCATAAGTGCATCTATTTGGCTGCAACTGCTATTGCGTGTTGGCTTCAACAACTTTGTGTCAACCACCGCCAAATATATCTATTTTATACCACATAATTATCTTATTTTTCTTTGTTTACACTATAGGACTAAATCTATATTGATTTAGAAACATCTAATATATGTAGCCAATGAGATCACAAGTCCGAAGAATGTATTCCAGGGGCGGATGCAGCCCTTCTTAACGGGGTCAGCTTCACGATGAAAATATGTAATTCATGTAGTAAATCACTATTTATTAGTGTATTTTTAGTGTGCGATCCCGTCTTTGGTAGAGCCAATCAGCAGTTACTCTTGTTTTCGCAACTTCTCCCATACCATCACGCGAGGAGCTTACATATCACTGTCAGTTGCTCTTGTTTTCGCAACTTCTTCCATAGTATCATGCGAGGAACTTACATACCCTGCCGTGCGGGATACATATGAGTAGTTTGAAAAAAAGATATATAGCATCCTTGAACTCTGGTAATAAGCCCTGGAGGCCTGGAGTACAAAGATTCGCAAAAAGAAAAAAAAAACTGGAGTACAAAATAAAACCATCCTGTAAGCAAACTAGCAAAGCACAGAAGGCGACACGCCGTCACGGCGTCACGCACGCACACATCCGTCCGTCTCCGCGGATCAAAAGTTCAAAACCACACCCCGAAAATCGCCAACCCACCAGAAAAAGCCTCCACCCAATTAACCCCCTCGTCGAAACTCGCCGCCGCCTCTCCTCAAGTCCTCCTCGCCTTCCGCTCCCTCACCGTCGCGCCGCCTCCGTCGTCTTCGTGCGCCGCGGCAGTCGCCTTCCCCTCCCCGTTGGCTGCCGGCCTCCGTGGTATGCCTTGCCGTTCGCCGGTTCGCACGCACCGAACCCCCGTGCCAGTGCCATGTCTTTACTGATGCATCGTTTTTGTCGCCCTGCAGCGGCGGCCGGAGCAGGTTAGGGTACCGGCGCCCCCCGGCCCCCTTCTCGGTCGAGCTGGAGGACACGCGCAGCAGCCCCGGGTTCTTCTGCGGCGAGCTGTGGTGTGGTCTGATGGAGCCCAAGGGCGAGCTGGCCCTGAAGCGTATCCTTCCTTCTCATTTCGCGCTGCATCCAGGGAGGAGTGGTGGATCCGATGGTGGATTCGTGGCGTTCGCGTGTTTTCTGTTGGTGCTTTTGCTTGCTTTCTGTTGGATCAATAAAATTCCTGGAACTATTTTGATGGGGGAGTGCTGGTGAATTTTCTCGTTACCGTTGATTTAACTCCATTGTTGTCCTTCCAAAAAGCCCCTGTGTTAATCCGGTTTCTGCGAAACCAAAAAGACCCCTCCAATACGGGGGTGCCCTATTGGATCACTATTTGCGGGGACTATGGCTAAATTATCTAAAGTTTTTCTTTTCCATGACTTCGCTGTGTATAATTTGATCAAAATTTTGATCGGCTTTAAGTTTGATATTGACAGTTGACATTATTGAGCCTTTCCGTTCCGTCATGTTATCTCTGCTATTTGCAATTCAGTAATATATACTATTATTAGGTGCCCTTCATCATTGGGGTTTGAGAGATAGTGAGAGCTGAGCCAACTCCCATTTATTTGGCAGGTACACCAATAGTATTAGTATGGTGCCTGCACTGAAGGATTCCAGTATATTGGTTAGGTTAGTGTTGCATGTCTTAGTCCCTCAAATCTAGCTCAATCGGAGTTCCTTGGCTTTGTGTTTGTTTTACACATAAATTAAATTGTCTGTACTTGATCAAATGGTCCGTATGTTTATTTTTAGATCTGTCCACATGATGGGTTGATGAAAGACAGGCACAATATTAGGCTGGTGTTATGTTTGTTGATCATTGTGGCATCATTGGCTTTTTTTATTGGCCACTCGTGGACAATGACCCTTAGAAGTATATATTCTGTTTGCAAACCTTGACTTTTCTATCATCCAGCTATCGAAGAAGCTATGGACAGCTTGAAGATTGATGCTAGCACGAAGGCAAGCAATGTCAACTTGGTGAGATTCCCATTCCTATACACAATATACCAACTTGTTAATCTTAGCGTATAAGGAAGGCCATTATTTCCTTCTTTGCCCTGTGGTTGGTTAGTTGTGCTATATCTACCTTCTCCTTGATGCATTTCCTCTTCGACTCTTGTAGCCTGCTAAGAAAGACGCAAGTTCTTCTGATGCAGTATCTTGCATTTCCTCGGGCGATGCAGCTAGTACTGTGAAGGAAAGCGAAATGAACCAAGAAGCTTCTATTGGAGAGCAAGGGATGTATTACTACGGATATTACTACCCTGGTGCGTAGACCAGTATCATGATCTATATTAAAAAAAAAAGTTGTTCATTGATTGACGATCTGACTGTTTAGTGCAGGCTCATATGGAGGATGGGATGAAAATGGCTACTTTGTTGGATATAATGGTCTAGAGATGCACCCAACAGTAAGTTATAATAATAGCGTACTTCACTAAGTATAGTTGTCACTAGTGGTCGTCTCTAAACCAAAAGAGTGGTGCACTCTGTGCTTCTCTATGGTGGTGTGGTGATACCAACAAGCTTTGCACCTGTTGGCTGTCATCTTTTCTTTTCCGTGTTTGGGGAAGTGGATGACTATTTTTAATGTCCTTTTATCCTTCTGTTGTTGTCCTTGTTCCAAAAATCTTTCTGCAAAGTATGTTAAATGTTTTTTTTTTGTTTATCTTTGTGCCAGTTATCATTTCACTATATGCATTCCTGTCCTCATGACTCGTGTTGTAGTGCTCGAGATAAACAACGCTGAATGATTGTCGGTGGATGGTTATACCTGTTGTTAGTGAAGATCATGGTCAAGGTCCTTGTATTTTTAGCATACTATTAAACCGATGAATATTGGTATTAAGCCTGAAACTCCCAGCGAATGGCCAGTGAGCTAAAAGAAACAAAAGAATGGGTTACATTTTTCATATGCTCTCCTCTTATAGATAGGACGAACAAAGAAGAAAGTTTTTTGATCACTTCGCTCGCCCCGTTTGGTCGTTTTTTTTAAAAAAAATACAAATCAAATATTGATCCTAAAAATAAAGTGTAAACTATGAAATTGTTATTTGGAGTACTAAATTTCAAAAGCAGTGATTGAATTGTTGCCCTTTTTTAGCATCATCTGTTTAATTGGAGCCATCATTTCCAGGATGAACTATTGCTTGAAGGTTTTTTTGAAACTGTTAAAGCTGACAAATTGAAAGAGAACTGCTTTTAAACCAGTTTTATGTTCCATTTCAGGTGGTTCAAGCTGATAATGGGTCATATTTGTGTTATCTTCCGGGGTATGAAAATGGATATGCTTCTTATAGTCCGGTTGTTCCTGGTGGCATTGCTAGTGCGGATGGTCAATATGTCAGCAAAGAGCCATATTACACCACTGCATTTCCGATGCAAGATCCTAGCACGCCTGGCATCTTTTCTCAACCAATTGCTTATGGACCTGAATTAGTCCCTGCATACTCATGGGACCCTTCTGTTGTTCTTCTGGATGGGGTTCAGGGACATCCAGTTGGTTGGACTCAAACAAATTATGCTGCAAGACCAAAATATTCTTCTAATAAGCATGGTGTTCCTTCTTCAAAAGCTTCCCGCAGTGCAAAATCTTCTCCGGAAACTATCAAAGGATCATCCTCAGCTCTAGAACCTGTGCCAAATGCTGCTAGTAGCAATGCATTAGCAAAGGGTGTAAATAAGGTATTTGAAAATTCCTGTATATATAGATGTTGGCTCTTGGCCCATGAAGGTCGGAAACTTAATTTCACATGCTTCTTCTCATGCTAGGCATCTGGTGCTTCCATAACAAAAGGATATCTTCCATCTAGCAAGTTTGTGACACATGGTAATAATCAAGGAAAAGGCACCGTTTATCAAAACAAGGGCATCAATGTGAAAGAAAGTGGTAGAAACTGGAACAACAGCGAGAAGCTTAAGACGAGAAGTAAGCTAACTGGACATGGTGATTCTGATGTATCTAATGAGAATAACCACACTGATAACTCAAAACATAGTTTGAGCCCTCGTGGTGATGTTGGAATATCAAGTGCTGGAGATGCTAATGATATCATACCTTCACCTGTCACTATCAGCAAAAATGCATATAATCTTCCAGATTTTGTTACAAAGTATGAGCAAGCTCTATTCTTTGTAATTAAATCTTACAGCGAAGATGATATTCACAAGAGTATCAAGTACAATGTTTGGGCCAGTACTCCTAATGGAAATAAAAGGCTTGATAATGCCTATAGGCTTTCCCAGGAAAGGATGGCAGAAAAAGGAACCAAATGTCCTGTTTTCCTTTTCTTCTCTGTAAGTCACATGCTACTAATTGTTCTAGATAATTATTTTCTCATGAACATCACCATGAGTCTCAGAGTAGTGTGTGCCCCTGTGGTGTCTAGACATTTGTTCTTTGTCAGTGTAGCTGACTGTTGTTTGGTGCTCAATTTCACATAGGAACTGCACAAGAGAAAGGATTTTTCCCCCTGAAAAATAACAGAACTTATAATAATATTGCACAAGTAGATGCCACTTGATTTGTTTGTTCTATGTTGCTTTAGACTTTTGTTGCAGTAAGCCAGTAAATAACTAATCATTACAGCAATCAAAACCTACAGTACCACTATATGGAGCAGCTCCAACCTTAGATTAAACTATCTGATAACATCTTTTCTGGTAAATTAACGAGTTGCATATCTGAGTGCCTCTTTATGAAAAGGGTGACATTTAGTTTATTTCTGACATATACTAAACTCTGATGGTCAGGTTAATGCAAGCGGTCAGTTCTGTGGCGTGGCTGAGATGGTTGGCCCCGTAGACTTTAACAGGAACATGAACTTCTGGCAACAGGACAAGTGGAATGGTTTCTTTTCAGTGAAATGGCACATAATCAAGGATGTGCCTAATCCTCAATTTCGCCACATAATTTTGGAGAATAATGAGAACAAACCTGTCACAAATAGCAGAGATACACAAGAGGTATGCCTTCCAATATCTAACAAGACTTTCTTGGTATTCGTTTACAGTTTACAGAGCTTTTTTAAGTTGTTTTTTTTTTGTTTATGAGAACATGTCAAGAAATTCGTTCTCTAAGATTTCATGCAGCCCATGTGGTTCTCCTTGCTGTTGAAACAATTTATCCCATTTGTGGCTGCCGTGATGAATGGCTTGTAAACTTCTGCTATGTGAATGATGGTCCTCCGTTCTATCGCTTTCTCTTGATTCCCTTCTTTTGGATCGAATGAATGCCAGTATCTTTATAAGCACCACTGCCTCTTTTGGGTTCTTTTCTGTTCTGTTCTTTGGTTTTATCTGTTTCACTAATAAGTTAGGGTGTCCTATTCCAGTCTAAATATGCTTTTCTTGCATGGTAAAGATGCTATTCTAGTTTATTTTGACCTCTAATCGTGGATTGCATTTCCAATCCAGGTCAAATTTCCACAAGGTACAGAGATGTTGAACATCTTCAAGAACTTCTCGTGTAAAACATCAATATTGGATGACTTTGACTTCTATGAAAATCGTCAAAAAGTAATGCAGGATAGAAGAGGCAAGCCAATTACTACATCATTGGATCACCCATTGGTATGGTGCACTGCACATTCTGAAGAACTCATATATAATTCATTTATCCTATCTGTTTTGCGCTTCTACATGTAGCATTAGGATTTCTTCAATACGTATTATATGGCTCCATTTTCTTTTCGATAACAGCATATGGTTTTACCTTTTCAAATACAATAAAAAAGCAATGCTATACTTTGTTGATTATGGTTTATGTAAGAGTATAGCAATTAAGATCGGCTGGTTTACGGTGACTGAAGATTTGTAGTTCCACATATTAGTCTCTGCAATAAACGTAATTGTCATTTACATTGGCATTGACAAAAATTGATTTTTTTTTTCTTTCTCATTGATGTTATTTTATTTGCAGCCGAAAGCTGAAAAACCTGCAGAAATAAAAAAGCAAATACAATTGATAAGTAGCACAGAGCTTGACAGAACTAAGAGTAATGAGGGGCAGGGCACCAATGTTGGTATGGTTCTTGATACAACGAAGAAAAATGAGCAGAGCAACAATGTCGCAGAAGTACTTGATGCCGCTCAGAGTAATAAGGAGTAACCTCGCAAGGTTGCAACAGAAGGATGATGACTGTTTTGGCTACTTGAACTTGGAAAAATGAGAGCCTATGGAACGTCAACCTGAAGTGATAAGTTTGATATTGTGTTGTGTCAAGAAACAATCATTCTTCAGGGTTCTTTTCCATTTTCTCATGCCAGCAGAAAAAGGAAAAAAGGTGAAGCCATGAAACTGTTTTCCCACGAGAAACATTCGATGACTGGGAAAAAGGTTCTGGGAACATAGGTTGAGGCCCTCAGCTTCAAGGCATTAGCGCCCTCCTTGTGTATTTTTTTTAATCTGGGAAGGCATTTTCTTTTCTGTTGCATCTTCTTTTTTCCTATTAAGCTGATGAAATTTGGCCAAGCATTTTGTGCTGTGGTCCAAAGAAGCATGTTTGCCTCATGGCCGGGTGTTTTCTTAGGTTATGTTTGCTGATGTGTGGGTTTTCCTCTAGGATGTGGTATGTGTTGGATGTTTTCTTTTAGAATCTGTGTACTTGTTCTAAAAACTGACAGAAGAAAAGAGAGAAAAAAAAAACGGGGAGACGGTGAGGGATCAGGAGTTGCTAGAATTACAACTCAATATCGCATTGCTGTTTCTACCATTATCAACTACAGGAACAAAAAGGATTTGAAAAGCTGTTGATGTTGTACTTCACGGATACCATGCGTCTTGCAGCCTGCTATGAGCCTTTCGGTTTCGCTTGTTTTCTTTCTGGCCAAATTGGGTGTTTGATCCAGACATCTGTGGTTCGCCCTGAATGAATATGTGTAAAGCTGCGGAGCACTTTCCAGAATGATTTTGACGGATTGTGTACTCACATCCAGTCCTTTACGGAAAGGTACTCGCTATCTGTCTGCTTACTGATTCTGCGTACAGATGGCTTATGCATGTAGAATTGAAGATCACTTTATCTATTGCCTTTTGTAGTGTTACAGCCTGTTCGGTTTTGCAAGTTGGAGCCTTCAGATTGCTTAATTTGATAAGGGGAAGCTTCTGGTGCGTATTTTTACAATTAGAGCCTTTGGCAGAATTAAAGAAGTCAGCCCAACCCAATACAACACTAGTATTCCCAGCCTCCCAGGGGGGAGAAGCAAGAGGGCCATCTCCGTTTATGGGCCTTAACGGTTCAAGCGAAAGACGATGAGGGCCAGAACTAGTGGGGAGAAGAACCATCGGTTTTGTAGAAAACCTCCAAACCATGGCTAGGTCAGCGTGGAGATTTTTTAGAAAAAAAATAGTCCTATAAATTTACTTTCGTGTGGAATGAATCTGGGTTTATTGGTGCGACCATACCGCTGGAGCCTTTGACCAACTAGGCTAGAGCACCTTTGGTAGAGAGATATTGCCGCCCGACACACCCACCAAATTTAACCTGGATCACGTTGGTTAATGGAAGTTGAATTTGCCCATAGCCAACTTCCCACTAACTTGGGAGAATAAGTTAATTGTAGGTGACATGTTTGCGAAGCAACGGTCACGTAAGCACAGGTGCATTATCTGTCACTATAGTACGAGGTCTATGAAAGGATTTGGCTTCTGAAAATAAATGATTTTCTTTTACACCTTCAACTAAGCCGGTTTGAAATTTTAGTACTCCTGCACACCAAGACCAAGCCAAGTAGTGGAACCACAACGCCGTCTACTAATTTGCTGCAGGTCCATCCATTCCAAGCGAGCGGACAGGCAGTCAGGTCAGCTGCAACCTTTCCCATGCAAATATCTTGGCATCCCATTGTCTGTTACTAAGCTGAAAAAGAGAGACCTTCTGTCTCTCGTAGACAAGATTAAGTCGGGACTGCCCACCTGGAAAGCAAGTATGATGTCCAGAGCTGGTCGCAGTGTTTTGGTCAAAGTTAAGATGTCGGCTATTCCAATCCATACAGCCATAG
The DNA here is from genome assembly GCA_015342445.1 of Digitaria exilis. Lineage (NCBI taxonomy): Eukaryota > Viridiplantae > Streptophyta > Magnoliopsida > Poales > Poaceae > Digitaria > Digitaria exilis. The sequence continues at coordinate 1,761,447 of JACEFO010001882.1, forward strand.
CGGTGGCACTCTCCCCTTGGGCAATTAACTGTATTGACAAACGAAGGAGGAGGGCTTTCTTTTGGAAAGGTTCTGAGAAGGTCTCTGGATAATGTCTCTTAGCCTGGTCCAACGTTTGTCGCCCCACAGAACTCGGTGGCCTTGGAGTTCCAAACTTACAAATCATGGGTTATGCCTTGCGACTACGGCTGGTTGTGGCTCAAACGGACCGATGATACTAAACCATGGTCTTGGAGTTCCAAACTTACAAATCATGGGTTATGCCTTGCGACTACGCTAGTTGTGGCTCAAACGGACCGATGATACTAAACCGTGGTCCAACCTACCCGACGAAGTTGAGCCACAAGTTGCCGCCATGTTTCATGCCTCAGTCTCCATGCAGGTAGGCGATGGTCGTAATACCCTATTCTGGACTGACAAATGGATTGCAGGGGAGTCAATTGAAGAAATGGCTCCATGTCTCATCCAAGCTGTAGGGCCACGCATCAGAAACAAACGTACAATATTTTGAAGCCTTGCAAGGTACAAGATGGGCGAGGGATATCACCGACACTCTAACCGTCCAAGTAATCTTGGACTACCTTTATATCTGGGAAAAGGTTAGAGGGATAACACAAGACGCTACAACACGTGACAAGCCATGGTGGAAATGGACATCAGACGGTGTCTTCACGACTGCATTGGCCTACAGGGCCTTTTTCGTGGGACAGCAGGCCATCCCTGGGCAAAGGTCCTCAGCAAAACTCGTGCGCCCGGGAAATGCAAATTGTTCGTGTGGCTCGCGCTTCACGGAAGGTGCTGGACTGCAGCACGTAGGAAGAGACATAATCTCCAGGATGATGACACATGTGCCTTAGGCGGACAAGAATAGGAGACCATTGATCACCTGGTGGTGGGATGTTGTTACAGCCGACAGATTTGGTTTGAACTCCTTCGCAAGGTACACGCGAGTCGCTTATCCCCGACACCTGCAGATGACTCGTTGGCAACTTGGTGGTCTTGACGGCGTAAGCAAGTACACAAGGCTCTAGGAAGCCATTCGGTTCAATGGTGGTGCTCATAGTGTGGAATATATGGCTTGAGCGCAATGCCCGCACCTTTAATAGGAAAGACAAAACAGTGTCGCAACTCTTGGATCACATCCTCAACGAAGCAGCCATCCGGGGACAAGCAAAACCTTTCGACTACACCCCCTCAGCATCAAACTAGCTTAGCTTCTTCCGTTGGTCGCCAATTAGTAATGATGTAATACCCAATGCTTGTATTATTGGCTCCCACAAGTCATCTTCCCCAGATGTCTTAGATATCATGTTGTATTTATGTTTCTCTCCTTCGTAATGAAATACGTGCCAAGCCACGGTCCCAAAAAAGACAGGCATTCAGGCAAAAAAAAAAAAAAATCAAAAAAATCAATTACAGGCAGGCAGCCGAACGTAAGCCACCCCTGGTCTGCTCTCCTAGGCTTCCTGTTTGGGCAGGTGGTCCTGCACGCAGCAGAACCACAGGCGCATGTCGCATTTCAGGCGGATCAGATCGATGCGCAATCATGCTGCGCGCGGCAACTGCCGTTGCCGCACTGTGGGCTAACGGTTCGCCAGGGGATGACCCGTTGACCGGCCTGACCTAGTGAGACCTGCGTGTTTATCTCCAAAAAAAATAGTGAGACCTGAGTTGAAAGCCACTGCCACGTCGCCCACACAGAGGCTTCGCCGTGCTGCCACGGGAACCTGCATCTTTCGTGTGCGGAAGGGCTGACGCAGCGACAGCCATTGCCTCATTGCCTGCACCTACGACGTGCGTCTCCTTTCCGCCCGCGCATGCAACTCCAGGCCGCCTTGGTTTCTCCAGTGTCCTTTTTCTCGCGGCCTCCAACTCCAAGCCGGGACGACGAGAGGTCCTGCCCCGGTGCTTCTCCTCTCGCGCATGTGCGTATCGATGGATTCATGGCACTGCCACGTAATCAAAGAGAATGTTTCTCGATCGCGGGGAGGATGAGCCTCCTCTGCTACCAGCAGGTGAGCAACGACTGTTTCTCGATCGAGGACGCTTCTCGCCACCGGCACTTCAGAACAGATCATCTCGTCTAATCTTATACATCGGGCAAGCGAATCCTCTATTTCAGGCAAATAGCTCGAGGGAATCGAGTTACATCTTTGTTCATGTTGTTCGACAGTCCAGTTATATTTGGACGGCATGCTATGGGCCTGTAGCACATGATCTCTCCTCCTACACGTCTGGTAACAGCTTTCCTACCTACAAGAGCCTTCCGTCAGTGTCAAGCTGCTTATCAGCACTCAGCAGTTCTGCACGACTGCACCAGGCCACCGAAACCCTCCGGATTTCCACACCAGGAACTGCAGCGATCAGCGCTTCAGCATTAGTATGAGCTGCAGTAGCTACACATCAAAGCACGCCAATGCAGTAATAGAAAACAAATACAGTTTCCCTGAAGAAAAGGTTGTGGAGGTAAAAACATATTGAAACCGCACCAGTTTCCAGTAGTGCACACTTTTCTCAGCCAGCCACCTTTTGCCACCGATTCAAATCACACATTCACACTCGGCGGCTGACCCAAGATATATATCCTCCCAAAATTTGAACTTTTGTTACCATCTATAGCCCATTCGGCTATTCCCAACCCAATTAGGATGGTGTCCATAGAATTAAATGAGCTACCATCTAGCATAAAAGATGATGTGACAAAGAAATAAATGAAGAAAGAAAAGAAAACCGGGTCTTGCATGAGACATGGTTTCTACACACCATCTAACGCATAATGAGAGATAAGTAGTATTAAGTTCAAGTATTGATTAATGGTGTTTGCATTGGAAAGATAGTATCTAGTGCTAGTTTTTTTTGCTGACGTAGATCTTATAGACACTATGACTAGTGTCTTGGGTTAGGAATGGCCTTCATGCCACTTTGCCAGCCCCCGTGACCCTTTTCCGAAACTGTGAGGTGTTATTGTCCTAGCAAGCAAAAGCATTAGAGCCATTTATCATATTATATGAGTATATTAGAAATCTACTGGCTGCTTTAGAAGGCTCAAGTTTAGGCCTGCAACTTTCAGGAACCCGAAGCCCCCACACGTTCTTTAGACTGGTGGACAACAGGCCAGTTTGCGAGGCGATATGCTTTCTTGCAAATGCAATGTGCCATGCGTGAACAAGTTTTATAAGGACAGTAAGTATATAGGAATAGTACCTGAACAAGTTTTTTTTTTAAAAAGGACCAGCCTCTAGCTAGAAACTAGAGTAAAGAACTAGATTGTCGAGCTACGGCACATGAAGTATTTCTTTACGCTCTCCATGTGCATTTTCAGATTATCAAGTTTGAGTCATGGCCCTTGGTTATGTGCTACTATAAGTTGAACCCTACGTACCTATAGATGACTAGCAAAAGCCATGAAGATCGATTGCTATCCGCAGCTGATGATTGTAGCAGCAGGGAGTCTAGCTCTCATGTGCACATCGAGTGGAAACTTCACAATGATTTTATAGCAATCAGTATGAAAAAACAAGAAAAAAATATACTCCATCCATCCCAAATTATGCTTATGTTTGTCATAAGTCAAACTATCATAAGCAAAATTTATACGAAAATATACAAGATCTATATATGGCACCAAATTAGTATTATCAAATCACATGAAATATATATTTTTATGGGATGTGATAGATGTGAATATTTTTTCATATGAGTTTGATCAAACCTAAAGTAGTTTGATTTAACATAAAACAGTAAACCTAAAAGTATAGCTATAATTTGGGACGGAGGGAGTAGACATAATAGCACCAATCAAGTCATAATTGATGTTTCATGTTGTGTGCATTCAACGCTCCAAACTCGACCATCAATTTTATTCTGAATTTCTTTTTATTGAACTTTTAAAGGTTGAACAGTTAGATTTGTCGTCAAAATAATATCTTAGATATGCTATATTTACAAAGATTTGATACTATATATTAGTTAGCGGCCAAAGTAATGTGCTTGTGACTTTGCTTATGTCTAAAGCTGACACCCTTTTATGACAGGACTGGAATACCGTACCATTTCAAAAATTTAACATCAAATTACAAAAATGCTGCAGAAAACAGAAAAGAATGTTTGATGTGCCAATATAATCATAATTCTGCTCCTTTTGATCCCTTCCCGTCTTCCACTTTTGATTAATTGTATTGTATGCCTTGTTCCTTCTCATCTTAGTTACTCTCAACATTTGTTGAATTTAAACTTCTACAGAGGAATAAACTGAATTGAAGTATATAATATTTTTTAAAAAAAGCAGTGAACATTTTGTGCTCAAATATAGTTTTTTCAATTGTTTTGCTGAGTTTATGGTTCCACGCGCAATATATTTCCCCAAGGGACAAATACGAAAGCCCGCACTAAAGTTGAGAGGGTTAAAAATTGAAGTTCCAAACTATCTAAGACCACCTAAACTCCTTACCATTGGTGAATGATGCTGATCAATTTGCAGCGCCATCATTCATCTCAAGCGCATTTGAGGTCTGAACTAGCTAGCAGCGATTATCTGGGTGCACCAGCACTACCAAGCAGAACTGCACAAAAAGCTGGTAAGGATACATACGAATTTGCCGAGAGCAATAACAAAACATATCACTAGAAAAATTAATCAAACCCCATCCAAACAAACGGCTCCCCGTTTATTCCGCTCCACTATTTGCTTGCGGATCCCATCAGGCCATCACCCACGAAAAACAGGTCATAATCTCCCCGCCTCCCCTTTAAAAAGAGCAGCTAATCTCACGCAAATGACCCGCACTTAAACTCACTTGCATACTCCCCACCACCCCACCCCCCCTCCTCACTCCTCCCTCCTCCTCTCCCCCACAACCAACTCCTCTCGCCAATGCCCACCACCATCACCACCAACGCCACCCCAGACCCTCTCCTCGACATGCCTGCGCCGCCGCCGTTGGACGCCACCGTCACCAATGGCTCGGCTCGTCGGCGACGTCTCCTTCTGCTGTGCGCCAACTACGCAGCCCTCCTCGGCGGCTCGGTGGCGTCCAGCCTTCTCTCCCGCTACTACTTCGCCCACGGCGGGAACAACCGGTGGGTGGCCACGCTGGTCCAGTCCGTCGGCTTCCCCGTCCTGCTCGTGCCCATCTACGCCAGCAAGCGCTCCGCCTCTCATCAGCCCCGGCCGTTCGCGTGGTTCACGCGGCGGCTGCTGGCCGCCTGCGTGGTGATCGGCGTGCTCATGGGCGTCAACAACCTCCTCTTCTCCTACAGCTCCTCCTACCTCCCCGTCTCCACCTCGTCGCTGCTGCTCTCCACGCAGCTGGCCTTCACGCTGGTCCTCGCCGCCGTGATCGTGCGCACCCCGCTCACCTTCTCCAACCTCAATGCCGTGGTGCTCCTCACCCTCAGCTCCGTGCTCCTCGCGCTCCGGGGCTCGTCGGACTCCGGCGAGCGCCCCGGCGGCGGCGGGAAGGGGAGGTACTTCGCCGGGTTCGTCGTCACGCTCGGCGCCGCGGGGCTCTTCGCCGCGTACCTCCCGGTGATGGAGCTCGTGTACCGGAGGGCCGTGTCGGGTGGGTTCCGCATGGCCGTCGAGGTCCAGGTGGTCATGCAGGCCGCCGCCACGGCGCTGGCCGTGGCCGGGCTCGCCGCGGCCGGAGGGTGGAGCGAGGAGCTGGCGCGGTGGGACCTGTCGCAGGCGGCGTACTGGGCCGTGCTGGCGTCGCTGGTGGTGACGTGGCAGGCGTGCTTCATGGGCACCGCCGGGATGGTGTACCTCACGTCGTCGCTGCACAGCGGCGTGTGCATGACCGCCGTGCTGACGGCCAACGTGATCGGAGGAGTGGTGGTTTTCCGTGACCCGTTCGGGTCGGAGAAGGCCGTGGCCACGGTGCTATGCGTCTGGGGATTCTCCTCGTATCTCTACGGTGAGTACACCACGCGGCAGAAGCAGGCGCAGGAAGGGGACGGCAAGGTGGCGGCGGCAGCGTCCTCCAATGGAGGCGGCGGCGCGCACAAGAGCGACGCAAGTGGTGGTGGAGGAGGAGGCGGCGCAGTTGAAACCGTTTGATCGAGCGAGCTCGTTGGCCTTTTTCATTTCTACTAGAGCACACAAAGTATATGAAACGTGGAAATGTGAAGAGAAGGAGAATATTGGGGGATCGAGGAGGATCATGAAGGGTACACCCATTAATTGTGTCTAGCTAGTTGCACAATGCATGCGACATAAACTAGGCATGCATGGCACAAGAGACAAATGTTGTGTACATATATATACTAGTACATAGTGTTGAACAGTACATGGGAGAGAGGTTGGTGGTGGTTGTGTTTGGTGCTTTACTTGTTTGTAAGGTTTAGTGTAACTGTGGATAGATGAAGCAGCAGGTTATATAAAAAAATTACAGGTACTTCTCCTTGTGATGTAACATAATTAACCAGAGTGATCATCAACCTAATGAATTGAACAGTTACTTCCTATGCGTTGCTTGGTCATTTTTGTTGACACCTAAATGATTGTTCACTATTAGGACAATGTTACCCTACCAAGTACTATAATTTGAATACTTTTGTTCACATAACCTTTTTAGTCTCTAGTGACGCATATACATTATTTGTGGTCTGAGCCATCTACAATGCAATTTTGTATGTTCATTGTTTTACTTTTAGGAAGCTTCTAATAATTTTAGCACTTATTAGAAATCAAAGCAATAGTTTCACAACTATTACACACCATTAAATTTAAAAATAATAATTTAACCATGCTAGATCAATATTGCACGAACTCTTAATTTCACCCATTTTTCTTCACATAGAATGTGTGTGTGTGTGTGTGTGTGTGTGTGTGTGTGTGTGTGTGTATGCACTTGACATACATGAGAGTGAGGATCACTCTTTGAGGTATGCATCATCATCATTTGGGTGGTCACCAAAGTGAATTGAACCGATTACATGACATCCAAATGTTAAATATAGGGCTTATTTGTTGTCCAATTCCACCACAATAGAAAATGGGGGTGAAGAAAGGGATAGGCTTGCAAGCTGTTTTTTCCTGAGGGGAATAATCATCTTCAGAGATTTAAGTCCACACAAATGAAGGTGGACTATATAGTGGCCATACAGTTAATACTTTATTCACTTAAGCCAATCATGCTTCGAGTTATTGGGGTTTGAGGATGCCTCGAGGCATTCGCGAAATGGAAAAGCAGAAGCAACACAAAAAGAGAGAAAAAAGGCTATCAAGTAAAGTTGACATTAGCCTTTGAATGATGTTACAGCCGCAGCAGAATGGCAATGCACGAACTGGTATTTTTACAATAGCAATTGAACTTGAATTAGTACATCATCATAGTGTACATTTACGTACTAAACCCCCAGTTTGTGCATTCCTAAGCTAAGTTGACATGCACGAATGGAGAAAACAATTTGATGTAGGAAAAGTAGTGCTTGGCTACTTGTGGCAAAGGAGAGATGTGTGGCTTTTGTTAGAAATAAAATATTGAGCTGCGCGAAAATAAATTATTTGTAAAATGTGGGTGGGAAGTTAGCTTGGTGGGTTATGATGTTTGTTCATCATTTTTGGATTAATCAACTTGAAGCGGCGGCGGTGTTATAAACAAATCTCTGGCAGTTAGAGTGGCACATACATCTAAAAAAGTGGGTGCATAATAGTACCATAGTTTCAGAACTTTTTTTTTTTAGCTTCCTGTGAAGATAAACTCATACTGTATTGTGCTGAACTAAGAATGCACCAGTCTTTATGATTGTATATTTTGCTAAATTTTGTTGGGGGTCTAGGACACTACCTAGGAAGGTCATCCACCAAAAGGAACACCACAAGCTAGTTTGACAAACCCTATTGTGTACTACTCCCTCCATCCTCTTTTGATAGTCCTATTTCACCTTGACACAAAGAGCAAGGAGAACAACCTTGCTTATCATCTTATTAAATACAACACAAATTTTTTAGTTGGTCATCCAATGTTTTAACTGGAAACTCCTCGTCACCGGTGCTATTTATTGCCATGTCCGATACCAATAACAAATAGGACTATCATTTGTGAAAAGTTGAGTTTTTGAGATAGGACTATCAAAAAAGGATGGAGGGAGTAAAAGGTTGCAACCTTTTAAATTGTGAGGAGTTGTATTAGTAGCTAATTAAAGGTACAATGAGTGTGGCGTTTTCTGTGCTTCATGAGAGCATTGTCTCAACTCTCAAGATAAAAGAACAAAATTTCAAAGAAGAGGTGAATTTAAAGGAAACAGTGAGAATGTATAGCAATGGCAAGGTCATAGAGAGGTATGGCACGTACATATCAGAAAAAGATATCATTTTTTTGTTTATGCTTGTAATAATATAAGTTGAGGGTTCCATTTTTGTGTCACTGGATTTTTACTTTTGTAAACCTAAATTATTCTCTCTTACTTTTGATCAACATGTTTATGGAAATGAAGGATCCTAAAATTAGAAGAATGATAGTTTTTTTTATTATCCAGAGCAATAGATAAATGTTAAACATTTTTTTCTGGTCAGGAGTCAGGACAGATTTGTGACGGCATATATTATTAATTGATGCACACTATTTATATACGCATATATAATAAGTGCACTAAAACGACAATCTGGGTTTAGCTTGATCGCAACATCACGAACCATATCTAACTGGTCTAGGTGAAATCATCCCCTTTAAGATCTTCGAGAATATTTGGACGTTTGACGTGCTCCACCTTTATAAACTTTTAAGATTTACTTAGAACCAAGTCCCCACTATTATTATTAAGTCCTTCTACGGCTAGAACTTTTGCATAGAAGTATAGGATATTATTATTTGAGTTTCCTTGGCATAAACGCAATGATCTCCATCAATGTTGCCATCATTTAAGATTAATGTCCTCCATTATATGAAAATACATATATATCGAGGCCTGAAAGGGAGATATAAACCCAAATTCGTATGGGATTTTAATGTTTCTGAAAATTATTTCATGCCATTTTTATTTTCACATCAATTAAGCATGGGATAGTGCATGCTGAGCTACCGTGTAAGTGTTTAACCTGAATAAGCGGTAAGCAATTACCCGCAAAGAAAAGGGGTAAGCAATAGGATAATAGGTGACTGACTGTTTATTAATACTACAGTAAAAAATAGTAATATGACGTTTTGCTCGGTACACATAAGGACAACGATTCTTCCTCCCTGTATGCGCTATAAAAGCCATGAAACAGGAACAAAAGGCAGGCCTGGGGACGACGTCTTCAGAATATGGACAACTGGACAGCCTCCCTATGTCAAAAAAGGGCTGACTCACTTTGCATTTCAAGTTCTCTCTCTCTCTCTCTCTCTCTCTCTCTCTCTCTCTCTCTCTCTGTATTATTCTGATAAGGAACACTTGGGCGCATAGATAGTGGAGGGTCCAGCACCAGGTCTTATATGGCATTGACAAATTAAGGGGATGCTCATGAGCTGATTGGTGGCTGGCCTAATCAGGGCAAAAAGATGGCAATTTGTGAGAACATTTTGACTATGCACGCTCATGTTGCCCAAGAAAGAAGAAAGCCACACCAGTGTGACACCACCACTCAGAGGGCATGCATGCTATGTATGTACTTGACCCATTTCTCAGCGGTTGCCAACATGATCTGCCTTGTCTCTTTCTGTTATACTGGGCAGTTGGAGTCTGCCAATATAATTTTTGTCGTCTCGTGTGTGTGTGCGCCCTGTCACTGTTAAAGTTCTTCTTTCTGTTTCTTCTTCTCTTCTTGGTGCTCCTGATCTCAAGGGTAACTAAATTTTTTGAGGATATTCTCTGACCTCCGGTTACCTACTAACCTATCTATACTAATGCAAATTCACCTTAGAGTAAGGCTAATAATATAGCCCACCGCAAGCTAAATAGTTCCTTATATACCACAATTTAGCCTACTCGTATAGTGGTTAGCTCTTCATTATAATTAGAGCTCTTTTACAGCGCACAATACTAGTATCCAGTAGTATATAGTATTGGTTAAGGATAATTTAGTAATTTAACCTATACCTATTTATTTTAATAATTTTAATTGGTAACAATTCTCACTCTCTAATATGTAATATAATCATATCAATTCAAAATAATAAAAACATAAAAGAATACTAATTAATAACATAATAGAAAATTTTTATTTTGTTTTTTAATATATTACACTAATGCCATTAAATTATTTTCCTAGATTACCCCTAGCCCACTATACTACCCTTAAATACTACTATACCACTAGGACCATTTTGTATAGTATACAATTAATCTCGACCGTCGGATCTTTATATACTAGTCCTTTTTAACAGCTAGTATATGGTGGTATTGTGCGTTGTAAAAGAGCCCAATAATTATGTGGTCTACATGTATCTCTCACAACTTTTCTTGGTTGGTGTTTGAGCGGGCTGTAAGCTTACAACCCTTCTCCTCTCCTCTCCTCTCCTCTCCTCTTCTCTCTCATCCGCCTCAGCATTCGGGCTTCTCCCAACCCACTATTATACTTGCTCTTAGGGTCTCCCACCCTGTGGGTTAAGTCATTCTTTATCCTTGTTTTACTTTAAATCCCTGGCAAAAAAAAAGTTTACTTTAAGCAGCCAAGCGGCAGCCTTTTGCAGATATGTCATATCAGATACGAGAAGAGTTCGGTGGTAGTTATCCATCGTGAGAAAGCTACTCGTTTTCGCTTACAAGAGCGCCGCAGCACACGCGTGCTTGTGGCACTAGTCAGCACTTATCCTCCTGTTCCTGAATAGTGCATACACGTTGGAGTGGAAGACTGAAAGCAAAATGTGTAGCTATAGCTAAGCTAGCTATGCAGGACCATGCTTGCCATTATCTCTGGCTATATATAGAGATATGCTGTCTACTCTACAAATGGTTACACAAACCAATGAGCCAATCACCTCATATTACCCAGAAGAAGAAAAGAGAAAACCGATGCAACTCACAGTTCATTCAACATAATCGTATTTTTACTATCATACAAACACAGAACACATGGTCTTAGATGACTAGCATATATGCCTTGGTAATAATGAAAATAATTAACCAAGTAAATATGGTAGGGTATACCACATTTGGATTAAAAAAAATATGGCTCTTCCAATTCCATTCTCACTTTTTATGATTTTCACTTCAGTTTCTTATTTTATTGGATTTTTCATATAATTTTGCTTCACTTTTCTCTCTGTTGTATGAACTGAGAGCAGATTGTGACCTGTGTATGTTGTCATTTTCGTTCTCTCATCGCTGTCGAATCTCTTTAATTCCATAGCAGTTGATTGCATAGATCTTAACTTACCAACGAAGTCAACGATATGATGGTGAAGCCCAGATAAATCCTCCGTACGGCAGGGAATGTCCTGTTAGGGATAATAAGTTAATAAATTTATTCTTTCAGCTCTACTAGTGATTGTGCATATTAGGTGATTGTGGGTATATATATGACGATCACGTCTTGGTTTCCATCATGATAGATCAATATATAGAACTTATGTATGAAGGAAACTATCTTCTCCCTCCCTCACTAAAAACAAGTCATCATAGGTTTCAAATTTTGTCCCAAAAAAATAAGACTGGTTATACCCTATTTAGCATGTGCATGCATATGCAAAAATCAATTAGTGCCAAATATGGCTATCAATAGGGGGCAGTACTGACATTTTACCTATTTTTTTTTAATTTGTCCTAAAATTCCTAAAGTGACTTTTATTTTGGGACGGGGAGAGTATTGAAAGGAAATAAAAAGGTATATGTATAAAGAATGACCTTTGCATGTTTTCTCCTTATAGTTTGAAACGGAATCTAGGTCTTTGCATCAGTAATAACTTGTACTCTAATTTGGTTCTCATATATCGTTACTTTTTAAAGGTTGCCCATATGCGTGCAGCTTTATGTTTTGTTTCCCTAGCATGTTCATACTTCATAATAAACTGCCCTGTAATCATGTGTGTTCTCTAATCTCGTTAATTAGCTTAAGTATAATCAACTTACCGTTCACTGCAATGTGGCGTCAGAAAGAAAATTGTTCGCAACCTATAGGCTGCAACGCCCTCAGGAAGAGCAACCCCTAAAAGCAAGATCCTGACGATATGCCTCTTATTGGTTGTAGTACGTAGTTTACTATAGTATACTACTCACAGTAGTGCACAAACAACAACTCTGATGATGACATTATTGGCTCATCACTCATCAGCAGCTAGCCTTGATATTCCTAGTGCATGATGACGCGGTGATGAGCTTGCTAATGGTGAATCGATCGATCACCTGCACGCAATTTCCCGCTACTGGCCTGATATGATAGGACCGGCCGGGCGCACGCAATGACAGCGCCACATCTCATGAAAATTTCGCCGTCGTCCAACCACCACCGCCGTGAGCGCACGTCGTTCGAGACCTCACCGGCTTCCCCTAAGCTTTTTCGAGAACTAATCATCCAGCGACGACCCTTCTAAACAAACCTGCTCGTCCATATGCAAGCAAGCTGCAAGCTCGCGCTAGTTGCACTCCAGATAGAGCTAAATAAGGAGACAAACAAGAACAACATCTCTAATCTGGTATGATTGGATGCTTCTGTCGCTTCTTACTTTGGAGAATGCATGCGGGGCCGAGAGTGGACGCACGCAAGTGGCAGTAAATGTTTGTTGCATGGAATATAATACCCTGTATTTGCTTCAGATCCCGCAATGCAAACGGTATATATACTTCTATATCATAAAAACAGGTTGTCACAGTAATTTAAGGGTCAAGTGTCAACTATATAGGCTAAAAGAGATATTCTCGACCTTCCCTAAATTAGCTTTTTGCGCAATAATGGATGCTCATGTCGACCAGCAGACAACTTGGCGTTTTTAGTAATGAAGATTCTCCAGACGCATTGGAGGGCTCAAGTTTTCAGTTTTGACCGCCTAGCGAATGCTCACACGAATTGTCTATACTGCCAAGAACAAAGTTCAGGTCAAGCCTCTTTATGAAATTTTCATCATCGTCAGTAGCTTTCAAAACTTTGTTACTCCTTATCTTGACATATTCTCTCATGATCATTTTACCATAGGAAGCTTTAGATTTTGTAAACATATTTTCACCGAAAATAATGATGGTCAAAGCTAAATTTCATGTCCCACATCGCTGTCAAAAATATAAAGTAGTACCTGTGATAAGAATGAGGTGCTACTCTTTACTGATAGGTTAGTCAGTTTATTGATGCCTATTTTGTACTTGTACTACAACGACGACATTCTTAATTAATTATATTTAGTCAGTTTATTGATGATGTCTATTTTGTAGAGGTTTCTTGTGCTTTTTACGCATCTGTGCCGAGAAATTAGAGAACAATCAATGTCTTCTAACTGAGCCAGCTGTCCTTGCACTTAGGCCTTCTCCAATGGTCATTGGTCATTAGCTCTTAAATTATTTAATTGATGAACAATGTCAAAACAATACAAAAGTAGATTAACTCTTTGCAAGTGTGTTGGCTCTTTACTAGCTCTTAACCATCTCATATTTATTGAAGAATGCAAAAGTGATGTGACCGGTCACATCAAGAGTTATAGTCTCCAATGAATAAAAAAATGCTATGAGACGGCTAAGAGCTAGCAAAGAGCCAACTCATTGTACTTTTTTTTTACTATTTTGACATTGTTCATCGATTAAACAATTTAAGAGTTAATGAATAGAGAAAAATTTTATATCACCCCCCAACCTATGAATAGTGGACTACATAACCCCTCAACCTATGAAAAGGTCTATATCACTCCTGAACTTCTCAAAACCGATCAAATTACCCCCTAAAGCAAATTTGAAAAATCATAGTAAATCACAAAAAAATCATACAATAAAAATTCCAATTGTGTTGGACTCCAAATGAGTAGATATACACACTGAATATATAATATAATATATTTTTGTACTACTGTTGAGAAAAGCGTAGATCTAAAGCTATAGTGAAAAAAATATACTAAAGCATATCATCTTATATGTTCAGTATGTATATCTATTCATTTGGAGTCCAACACAACTGGATCTTCCATTTTATGATTTTTCTATGATTTTTCAGAACTGTTTTAGAGGGTAATTTGATCAGTTTTGAGAAGTTCAGGGAGTGATTTAGACCGTTTCATAGGTTGTGGGGTTATGTAGTCCAACCTCTATAGGTTGGGGGTTATATAGACTTTTCCTAATAAATAGTGTCCTATTGGAGAAGGCCTTACCCGGACCATGGTTAGCACTGAGCACATTTGCATGCATGTTCTGTGCTTGTATGTCCTTCTTTATGCCCCCTCCATCCTCTCCCCCGGTGGGAATATCTCTAATAAACAGTTGGATTAGATGAACAAAACTATATTATATGTAGCAAAAATATGCTCCTAATAATATATATATACATGTACGTACGTACAGCTGAAAATTGCATGTGTACACAAATAAAGCAGAAACTAAAGCACTCAACACAAACAGCTCATCACAATTAATTGCCCCATAATGGCCACTAGCTAGAATCGCACACACGGGGGAAAAAAGATAATGCAGACCGCAAGCAATGCTCGATCGTTGTCGTGGGAATCGCACAAACGGCATTGCGCCACAACGAGCAAGAACAAAAGGCTCATCAAACTTTTGTCTCTTCGGAAAGAGAACGAAGCATGCTAATATGCCTAATAAGGCTTTCCATACGCGCATCCCATAATAAGGTCCAGAGGACCAGATCGATGAGCCAGTATTAGCCAGGTAGCTGCCATCCCGAGACGTACTAGCTACACCCTCGCTGCGGTCACGCCAAGCGTGCTGTCACCGCCGAAGCATCAGCGTGAGCGCGCGAGCGAGAGCTCGACACGTCACCAGCCAGAAGAAGCCAAACAAACCGGGCATAGTCCCTTTCGCTCGGTACGATCGATACGATCCCCCGGCAGCAGATACGGTCTCTCACTCACTCACTCTCGCTAGTTAGTCTATGGCGTACTAAAATACTGGCGCATTACTCGCTGTCAATGATGCTCACGTTGTCAAGGTCTAATTGCGCAAACAAATTAAGAGAGATCGATCGATGGATCGAGCAACTGGGGCAGAGCGAGGGCATCTCTTTTCCGCGAAAGCGAGGCGAGCGCAACCGATTGGAGGAATAAGCGCGGCAATCATGGCGCCGGGAGTCGGTCAGAGAAGCAGCTAGCTGATGAGCCGAAGAATATTCACTCGCTCGCTCTCTCTGTCGTCATCGACGAACGATGGGGAGAGAGAGGAGAGCACGATCGGTGGCGGTAGATGCATATTTATAAATGTTGTGTGCAAGTAGAGTATATATAATCGGGCGCCAAAAAGGACTCTTCTGTCGTCTGCAGATGGGCACCTAATTTGGTGCCCTAAAATATATGTGATCTGCTAGCTGTTGCTATGCATCTGAATAAACTAGTCGCGATTAGCCTGGCCATGGAAAGAGGGGGTCAAAGACGACGAGCGAGCGGGAATCCTATGCGCTGGGATGGGGATTAGGTTAAGCTAACAATTAAAGCCGCCACTACATGTTGATACGAATTGTAGGAAAGCTGCGGGCAAATCCTATCCTAAATTCCTGTCCGGATAGGGCTCGCTGGCTCGCACGCACGCGTTAGCCTGATCGATGCGCTTCGTCAATTCGTCCTGCATTTGCACTTGCGCGCCATGGAAAGGAAAAGAGGAATCATGCTGTCGAACACAAAAGCTCGAACGAATAAGCAGTTCAGCAAAAGGAGGATAGGTAAGTAGACCGTAGATGGCCGCACGGTCGTCAGATTATTGGCGCGAGATCTTCTTATTGCTACGAAACATCATCATTGTGTTATGCAGTAGCCATTACAACATGGAATGGATTGCAGATGTAGCAGATGTGGTTAGTGGGTGCACGACAGCGCGGTCGACTAATCGTGGTCTGATGACGAGGATCGAGACGACACGAATCACACACACAAACACATTATAGGGGTTTAGCCACACCGTGTGTGGTGGCCTGTGGCCCAACCAAACCCCTCGCTGGCCCGCAATCCAGCCCATAGCTACTAGGACGTCAGCCCAACCCGAGCACTACTTGCCGACCCAAAATAAAAGCCCAGCGTGGTGCCGCGCGCATCACAAAGAAGCCCAGCCCAGAAACTAATAAAAGCCCAGGCAACTTGCCGACCCCATCAGCAAGAATCCAGACTCCTCCCGGCGGCCTCTTCATACTATCTCTTCTCTCTCCGTCCCGTCCGTTTCCCCGCGGCCTCTTGCACCGGATCCATCTCGCCCGTCCCACCGCCGCGGCGCCCACTGCCACCACCATGAAGGACCCCTTCGAGGCGGCGGTCGAGGAGCAGGACTCGCCGCCGGAGTCGCCGGCGCCGCAGGAGGAGGAGGCCGGCGCCGCGGGACCCGCGGACGACCCCGAGGACTACGACGGCGGCGGCCCGCGCGCCCCGCCGCCGCGGCAGCAGTCGGCCCCGGCGTCGCTCGCCTTGGCCGCGGCCAAGGCCAAGGGCCGGGTCCAGAGGGAGCAGCAGGAGGACGAGGACGACGAGGAGGACCAGATGGAGGTCGACCTCGAGAAGCTTCCCACCAGCACCGGCGACCCCGACAAGCTCGCCAAGATGAAGTTCGTGCCTGATTGTGCCTTCCATGTTCAATATTTGTATTAGTTAATTACATTGCCTTGTTAGTGTTAGAAATTCGTTGGTTCGTCGTATCTCTGGGTACTAGATATGTTATTGGTCAGTGTGTCAACTGCAAGCCAACGAACCCTAATTCTGCCTATGTTCACCACGCGTATATCAGTTACAAGTAGAAACCATGGTCCATTCCTTGGCATATATACGTAGAAATTTAGGCCTTGTTCAGTTAATCCTCTTCCCAAGGGTATTGCGGGGGATTGGAGAGGATTGGGAGGATTTTGACTTGTAGGGAATTTAATCCCTCCCAACCCCCTCCAATTCCCTCCTAACCGAACAAGGCCCGTTGTGTTCTTAATTCTTAGATATATGGGTGTTTGCCTGTAGATCAGCAAGTCAGCAAACCCTTGCTTTACTTCTGTTGACCGAACAGTGACCATACATAAAAAAAAAAATAGCATCTGTCACCGTGTTGCCTATATTGGTGAGCATCTCCAGCAGTCTCCCAAAATCTATTTCCCAATAAGGTGCTATTGGGATGTCCTTATACTACTTTCATGGATTATTAGGAGAGATGCTTTTGCAGTATCCCAATAATCTCTTCCCAACACCAATTACCATATTGGGAGAGACTAAACTCTCCCTCTATTTGGGGAGAGATGGTTGATTATTGGGATATCCCAATAGCATTTGGGAAAAGGGAGATGTATTGGGAGACTGGTGGAGCATTATTTTCTCATAATCCCTCCCAATATGGTAGTTGGATTGGGGAAAGGCGGACTGCTGGAGATGCTCAGCATGCTTTCTCTTTTCTTCATGTAGTTAGCATTCAATTTTAGGCTCTTTTCGGTGATAATTTGTAATCTAGAAAGGAACAGCTTGCTTGCATCAGCTTGCTTCAACAATTACTTCTGAGCGCACTGAAGTTTTTCCACCACACTTGTTACATGTGATATATATTTCTCTGTTGATAGAAAAGGATTTATATTTTGTTATGTATATACAATTATGTGCCGATATTAAGAAAAGGTGTCTATATTCTAACTTGTCTCATTTGTTAGTGCTATACTGTCCCAATTTACGGAAGACCAGATGAATCGTTACGAGTCATTCCGAAGATCAGGGTTTCAAAAATCAAACATGAAAAGGGTATGACCAATGATCATATAAATTGAATGATTTGATCTGATGTATCTTGCATATTTATTCCAATATGCATCAATGTTCGGAATTTTAAATGAGCATATGCATTTAAAGAGGATATTTATCATCTTGAATGGACTATTAAGCGTAGTATAATTCAGTGGTATCTCATAAATGGTTGTTTGCTAAAGCGATTATTTTCTTTTTCACTTCATTTGAGGAAATTTGCTTTTCTGTGTGCCTTGTATTCAGCAAACCAAGATGGCCGTATCTGTTACATGTCTTGGAGTTTTTATTTATCTCTAAATGCATGGACAATAACTTGATTTCTTCCTAATTCGCAAAATCAATTTCTTCCTAGTTTGGAAACTTAATATCTTTCATCATGCTATACTCTGCTTGAAATATTTGAAAGCTCAAGAGCTAACCATCATACCAAGTTACCAACTAGTAGGCAGGACACTAACCGGCTCTGATCTTGCTACCATGTGTTTGCAATCCAGTTACTCAAAATCAGTCTCTGGTCATGTTTTTAGAATTGATCCAGTATTGTGTTTACTTGCAGCTATTGGCAAGCATCACTGGAAGTCAAAAGATTTCTATACCTACGTCAATTGTGGTATCAGGAATAGCAAAAATGTTTGTTGGTGAGCTGATTGAAACAGGCAAGTTCAGAATAGTCGTTGTTTACTTTATTTCTGTGAACCAGCTATTCTTGGCTAGCAGAATTTTCAAGTATAGCTCACTATATCAATATATTATATTAAGGAAATGTTCTTTTGAACCAAAATTGCCGTGATGGCTTTCACGATTGCTGTTTTTTTTCCTGACAATTTGATTGTGTGTATGACAGCCAGGATAGTTATGTCTGAGAGGAAGGATTCTGGACCTATTAGGCCTTGCCACATCAGGGAAGCATACAGAAGGCTTAAGCTTGAAGGGAAGATACCACGACGGTCTGTTCCTAGGCTCTTTCGTTAGAATTTAAGCATCTTTGTTGACATCAATCAGGACAGCGGTGTGGGTCTTTCTGTCAGACATGGAAGTATGATGCTAGATGTGGAACTATAGAAACACATTTCCCTTGTGACTGCGAGTATTATCTTACATATTTTTGGGGAAAGCGCTGTGTATATAAAGTAAAGCTAGGATTATTAACCAAGTGCACTGTATGTTGACTATCGAACAAAACTGATTTTGAATGTACCATGTGGGCACATTTAATTGTCAAGCATGTTTTGCGTTCCAAAAGATGCACAGGTTTGGCAAATTCAACTTCTTGCCTTAGATCTGTTCTTGGTATGTGCTCGGTAATGTGCTTTGCATCACCCTGATTCACTTCAATTTGAACTGCACTTCTTTTGTTTCCAATCCCAAACATTGGTTTCTGTTCTTTCTGCCAAGGAGTGATATGCAGAAAAAGGCTCCTTGTTGGTATTTATTGTTTACTATGTGCTCTTTTGTGGATCTTTTGTAAAGCTTAATTAACACAATTTGCAAAAGGTTTACAAGAATATATTAGGACATTGATTTAACAAATGAACATGTATACTGGATACAGTACAGAATCTGCCTTATACACATTGCAAAATTCAACCATTATTCTTGTGTTATGTTTCTCCCAGACATCATGTTCGCTATTGGCATCTTAGATATGTTTCTTTCTCCCCCTTGCCCTCTCGATTATAAGTTAGATAACTAGTTTTCTCTCATAATTGTGAGTTGTGAATAATGATAAGACTAGAGGACTTGTTTTTTTCGTGCTCACGTACACTTTAGTCCTGTCCATGTGTTTGCAAATCGGAAGGCACCCTGCATCGTTGTATGGAGCTTTCTTATAAGCCACTCCCTAGTCTACTAGCCAAGAGTTGCATTTCGCATGCGTGAGCCTGAACCACCCATCCGCTCCAATTTGTGGGGATTATCCGAGAATCACTGGCTTAAGATACCCTTGTCAAAAACCAACAGGAACCTAAAATCTACTGAGTACAACTACGCAAACCAGCAAGTAAAAATGCAGGTCAAGGAGTTACTTAGCACTTAGTCGGTTAGCATCGTATGGAATAGGATTGGAGGGGATTTTGACTCATAGGGATTCTTTCCCTTCTAACCCCCTCCAATATGATGCAAATTAAACCAACAAGGCCTTCGGAGTTTTAAACGTTAGAGTGAACAATTTATCAGCATAAGCCCTTGCACCACACAATAACTAAAATAGTACCGTTCCAACACATTTTTCATCAGCGTAGACCCTTTCTTCACATTGCATTGGTCTGTCCTTTCTTCATTCCTTTTGATTTAATCTAAACTTTGTTACAGCTAGCCTGGAAGTGGCAAGCATCCCAACCCACCATGTTTCTAAAGAATACACCCTAAAACCACTAGTGAGGACGCGTGCTCCCACTGAATTTGTGATATAAACTTTTGATCATTCATTAGATTTTTTCTTTGAAACATTTGTAATAAGAAGTTACAGTTTATCCGGTAGAAACGACATTTTATTCTAAATTTTGGTCCGGCTGCCTGTAGCTTTGTGGCGCGTCTGCCTGTAATCTCCCTCTGGATCTGTATTATGTCACGCATCGCATGCAACAGAAATCGGGGTACGATTCGCAGAAGGCTGCTAGACTACCTATCATCCCTGGAAGTGAAGAATCGGAGAGCAGACAGCGCTCGGCAGCTTCAGCACGGCTCTTTTTTTTTTTTTACCTTTTTCTCTCTCTTTTTTAATTCAGAACGTCTCTCGGTCATTGCAGCACGTCTCTTTTTTTTTATTCACCACGTCTCTCGACCACTGGTTGAGCTATGGTTAAGACCTGCTTTATTTGGGTCTTTGGCTTACACCTGTTTTACTTGAGCCCAACAACAAGGTGAGAAAATTCGCACGAAACTGAGGCCTTTGTCGTATGCGTTGTCAATGTGCATAGGGCCTTTCCCTAGGTAATTGTGCTCGGCAGCTCCTCCATCTACATCAGCCGTTCGCGCCAAGCATTTTACCCTAATCGCTACTACTCACGTTAGCGTTTTACCGTTCCCAGTCCGACTGAAAAAAAACTAAGCGGACGTGGCAGGTACATCGACGGTGTATACAGAAAGAATCTCTATACACGTATTAATCTTTCTTCACGTCGCGTTCGAGTCCTGCAGCCTACCCGCTGGTCATAACTCCGCTCTACCGCCGCCGGTTCCGCCCGCCCGCCCACTTTGATTCAGCACGTCTCTTGACCACTGGTTGAGCTATGGTTAAGACCTGCTTTGTTTGGGCCTCTGGTTTAGACCTGTTTTATTTGAGCCCAACAACAGGATGAGAAAATTCGCACGAAGCTGAGGCCTTTGTGCATAATACATTGTCAATGTGCATAGGGCCTTTCTGAAAGTGCATTTGGCCCCCTAGTGGTTTTGGTGGTGATAACAACCATAATTTGGAGGTTTCATGCTTCTACTGAGATATGTGCAGGAGTAAAATGAAAAGAAACGAAGATATATATGAAGGAGGTTCCCAAATTCAAATAATATGGTGTGAAGCTCATATGGTCGATTTAAATTGAATTTATTCTTTGAATTTGAGTATAGGAAACACCGTACTATCAAGGGGGACGTGTCTGATGAATCAAGGTTGCTAAAGTGCTATATTGAGATGAAATCTAAATTTGAGAGACTAAGGGGCAAAACTCACTTTCTCAGAGAAAACCGGAAGATCCGGTTGTGTTCTTCGGAACATCCGGTTCCATTCTGCGTAAAACCGGAAGATCTGGTTTTCTTTACCGGAAGATCCGGTTTGACAGTACACTTAGGTTTTTCACAGCTAACCTAAGCCTATCCGGAAGATCCGAGTAGTACTCGGAAGATCCGGTTTGCCCGATTCAGAACATAACGGTTAGATTTTGAGAAGGGGTATAAATACCCCCTCACTCACCCCTTCGACCCGAGCTCGCACATTTCAACAGGAAACACTCTTCTAGCTCTCTCCCCCTCTCTCCACTCCCCTCCAAACCTTGCCCTAGCCAAGATTCTTGTGGGGATTGATTGAGAGAAGAGATTTGAGGCTTGTGGGTTGACTTTGAGTGAGGAGAAGCATTTGCTCATCTCAAGAAGCACTTGAAGCATCCTTGGCTTGTGATTCGCGTTTGTTACTCTTGGAGCTTGCTCCTAGACGGTTAGAGGTCACCAAGTGCAGCACCTAGCTTGTGGGAGCGCCTTGGAGGATTGTATCACCCATTCCTTGTGTGGAATCATCTAGTAAGTGACTCAATCTTGATCTTTGTGGTCGATTGAGGGAGGAAACGAGTTGAAAGAGACTCTACCCTTTGTGGGTACCTCAACGGAGACGTAGCTCCCTTGGGAGTGAACTCCGGGAACAAATCTCGTGTCTCTTTGTGTTGCTTACTTCATAATGTTCATATTTTCTCATATTTGCTATATATTGCCCGATCTATCTCTATAAAGGTTTCCGCTGTATTTGATCATCATATATAGCTCTTAGAGTACCTCTGTGAACTTTCTATTCAAGTGGAATTGCAAATAACTTGTTAGATTTTGAATCTCGAGCAAAGGTTATTTCTCACATTGGATCATCCGAGTAAGTCTCGGAACATCCGATCATCGGATCTTCCTAGAAGTACTCGGAAGATCCGGTTTCACTGACAACTTGAGAAGAAAGAATTTTCAGGTTCTATTAGGTACGCCTATTCACCCCCCCTCTACGCATCTACAAGATCCTCTCAATTGGTATCAGAGCCGAGGCTCTTGTCAAGGCTTAACCGCTCAAGAGAATCAAGATGTCGAGCATTGAAGGTGAAAAAAACATGGACATCATCAATTCTCAAATTCCACCCATCGATCTACCTCCTCTAGATAATGAAGATAAAGCTTCTTTCAAGTCAACAAGAAGCAAAAGATCAAAGAAGGATGCATCACCCACACCAAGTGGAAGCTCAAGCTCAAGTTCGGACTCTAGCTCGGATGAGAGTTCGGACGGCGACTCAAAGGCTAAGAAGATAGAAAAGTTGAAGAAGCTAAAGAAGCTAGAGGAGGATGAAAAGAAAGAGAAGAAGAAGAAACACAAGTCAAGGGAGTTAACTCGTGTTCCACTTGACTATCATGATATATCTAGTTTCAATGCATCTCATTTTCAATCTATTAACCTTGGCAAGGCACCATATTTTGATGGATCAAACTACTCAAAATGGACCTATGACATGAAATTGCATCTCTTCGGGCTTCACCCCTCTCTTTGGGAGATTGTGTGTGTAGGTGTGAAGAAGCCCAAGAAAGGGAAGATGACTCCGGAGCTTGCACAAGACTACTACCGCAACGCTCAAGCTACAAGAATCATCACCAACTCCTTGTCTCCTCAAGAATTCAACAAGATTCAACATGTGGAGGTGGCAAAGGATATTTGGGATATTCTTAGAGAGTCACATGAAGGGACATACATGACCAAGGAGGGCAAAATTGATTTGCTAGACAATCAAATAGAAGAGTTTGTCATGCTTGATAATGAGACTACTCAACAAATGTTTGATAGGCTCATGGGGATGATCAACACCATTAGAGCACTTGGAAGTGAAGAGTGGAGTGACTATCGAGCCACAAAGAAATTATTGAAGGCATTCACTTCAAAAGACTTTCATCTTGCCCAAATGATTAGAAGAGATGAGAAGTTCAAGAAGATGACGCCGGTTCACCTTCTTAGCGAGTTGCTTCAACATGAACTTGCCGAGAAGGAAGCAAAAGCGGCCCTAAGCAAGAAGAACAAGAAGGATATTGCATTGAAGGCAAAAGAAGAAGGTGAAGAAACAAGGAAGTCATCGAAAGCCAAGAAGGAAGATACAAGTGATGAAGATAAGAGCACCGATGAAGAAATTGCATTGCTTATTAAGAACTTTAGAGGCTTCCTCATGAAGAGAAATTTCAAGAGAGGAAATGGGAGTAAGGACACTAGAAGAAGCAAGAAGAGACCATGTTACCAATGTGGTGAATATGGACACTTCATTGCCGAGTGTCCCAACAAGAAGGAAGATAGTAAGCACAAGAAGGAGGACAAGAGAGAAGAGAACAAGAGAAGCTATGACAACAAGAAGAGTTATGATCATAAGAAGAAGTACTCAAGACAATCTCATCTTGGTATGGAATGGCTATCAAGTGATGAAGAGTCGGAAGATGAGAACGTAGCTACACTTGCCATCCATAAATCAAGCTCTTCATCAAGCCGCCTCTTCACCAACTTGTCCGATAGTGATGATGAAGACCATGCCCCTCTTTGCCTTATGGCTAAGGGCACTAAGGTGACATCCAAATCTATTTCCTCTACTCCTCCTAGCAATGACATAGAAAATGAATCTAGTGATGAGGATGAAATGGTTAAGGAAAATATGATAAAACATTTTGGGAAGAAAGGTTACAAAGAAATTAAAAAGCTAGCTAAGAAGCTAGATAAAAGGGATGAGCTCCTTGTAAAGCAAGAAGACTTGTTCATCCTTGAGAAGGAGAAAAACCGTGCTTTAGAAGAAGCTCTTGCTAAGGAAAAAGGAAAGGTAGAGAAATTAGAAGTAGACTTGTCTATGGCTAATGACTCTAAAGAGAAGATGTCAAAGGATCTCACCTTGGCAAATGAATCTCTTGCTATCCAAAAGAGCAAAAGTAGTGAATTTCAAGAGAGCTTATCATGCTTAGAAATCAAATACAAAGATCTTGAAGTGAACTATAATGTTCTTTGGGAGAGCACCTCTTCTTCATCCAAGGCTAACCTTGATTCTAATGCTTCTACTAGTGAAGGTTGTTCAAAATGTTTTAAAATTGATGTGAATGCTTATCTCACTAACGTTGCCAAGCTAGAGGAGCTAGTGAAAACAAAAGACAATGAAATCAAGAGATTGAACATGCCAGTGAGAGAAGGGTTAGGAGGTAAGGACAAAGGTAAATCCAAGGTAAAATATGATGATGGTAGGCATCATATCATCAAGGATGGTCTTGGACTCAAGAGAGGTGGCAAGACAAATGGTAAGCAAGTGACAAATGGCTATGAAGGTCCCATGTTCATCAAAGGGACTAAACTTGGTGATTTGATGAACATTGCTCATGGTGTTCCAAAGAGTGATGTTGGTAAGGATCACTCAAACAAGATTAAGGGTGAAAAGAAAGGTAAAGAGAAGGTGAAGAGTAAGACACATGAGTCCTCTCCATCATATACGAGTGACTATATGGTAACCATGGACAAGAATGGTAAATTTGTGGTTAAATATGTTGGCGCCTACACGAAGAAATCCATTTTGAGAAATGTGTGGGTACCTAAAATGTATTCAGCTAACCTTGAAGGACCCAAATCTTTTTGGGTACCTAAATCTCGAGCTTAAACTTGTTTTGTAGGTCTACTCCTCCGGCGGCACGGGATGGGTGCTTGATAGTGGATGCACAAATCATATGACCGGGGAGAAAGACATGTTCACATCATTTGAGCCAAGTATTGAACCCACGGAAAAGATTGTGTTGGTGATAATAGTAAGAGGGAGGTACTTGGTCTTGGTAAGATTGCCATCTCAAATGATCATTCAATTAACAATGTCTTTTTAGTTGAATCTTTGGGATACAATTTGTTGTCCGTTTCTCAACTTTGTGAAAAGGGCTACAATTGTCTCTTTACTCATGAGGGTGTGACCGTCTTTAGAAGGGAGGATTCCTCTATTGCATTTACGGGTCGCTTGAAGGGCAAACTTTATTTAGTTGATTTCACAATTGATAAAGTGACACCCGAGACTTGTTTAGTGGTAAAATCTAACATGGGTTGGCTATGGCACCGCCGTCTAGCTCATGTTGGGATGAGGAACTTGGCCAAACTTCAAAAAGGAGGGCACATCCTAGGACTAACCGATGTTGTGTTTGAGAAAGATAGGTTATGTAGTGCATGCCAAGCCGGAAAGCAAGTTGGAGCTCCACATCCCGTCAAGAACGTGATGACTACAACAAGGCCTTTCAAGCTTCTACACATGGACTTGTTTGGTCCCGTTGCCTACATTAGCATTGGTGGTAACAAATATGGTCTTGTCATTGTTGATGATTATTCTCGCTTCACTTGGGTTTTCTTTTTGCAAGATAAAAGTGAAGTGCAAAGTGTTGTGAAGAAATTCATCAAGAGAGATCAAAATGAATTTGAAGTGAAAATCAAGAACATTAGAAGTGACAATGGCACCGAGTTCAAGAATACAAATATTGAAGAATTTCTTGATGAAGAGGGAATCAAGCATGAGTTCTCCGCTCCCTACACCCCTCAACAAAATGGTATAGTAGAGAGGAAGAATAGAACTCTTATTGAAGCCGCTAGGACCATGCTTGATGAATACAAGACTTCGGATCAATTTTGGGCGGAGGCAATCAACACCGCTTGTCATGCCATCAACCGACTCTATCTTCACAAGATTCTTGGCAAGACGCCATATGAACTCGTAACCGGTAACAAACCTAAGGTGCACTACTTTAGAGTTTTTGGGTGCAAATGTTTTATACTTAACAAGAAACCCAAAAGCTCAAAGTTTGCACCAAAGGTAGATGAAGGTTTTCTTCTTGGTTATGGTACTAACGAGCATGCCTATCGTGTTTTCAACAAAACCACGGGTTGTGTCGAAATCTCGGTGGATGTGAAATTTGATGAAACTAATGGCTCTCAAGTAGAGCAAGTTAATCCAAGTTTTGTAGAGGAAGAAGAACCTCCAAGTGAAGCTATCATGAGAATAGCCATTGGTGAAGTTAGACTAAGAGAGAAGGAAGCTCAAGTGCAAGAAAAGGAATCATCATCATCTACAAGAGTTGAACCACCTAGCACTCATGAAGTTCAAGAGCAAGATCAAGATCAAGCTCAAGTTGATGACCAAGCTCAAAGCCTAAGTCAAGAAACTCATGAAGAAGGTGGTGATCAAGCAAATGTAAATCAAAATGAAGATGATGATGAAGATGAGCAACTCATTCAAAGACAATCAAAAGTTGCTCATCCAAGAGTTCACCGAAGAGTTCAAAGTGATCACTCCGTCAAGAATATTTTTGGTAGCATAAGAAAGGGGGTAACCACTCGCTCACGGTTGCAAAATTTTTGTGAATTTTACTCTTTTGTCTCTTCGTTGGAACCTCTTAAGGTTGAACAAGCACTTGGAGATCCGGATTGGGTTCTAGCCATGCAACATGAATTGAAGAACTTCACAAGAAATGAAATATGGGAGTTGGTGGAAAGACCGAAGCAAAATGTGATTGGCACCAAGTGGGTTTTCCGCAACAAGCAAGATGAATATGGTATAGTGACAAGAAACAAGGCAAGGTTAGTGGCACAAGGCTTCACCCAAATTGATGGTTTGGATTTTGATGAAACCTATGCATCGGTAGCTAGGCTTGAGTCAATTCGTATATTATTAGCCTATGCTTCTCACCATGATTTCAAGCTTTATCAAATGGATGTGAAGAGTGCATTTTTGAATGGCCCCCTCTCCGAATTGGTGTATGTGGAACAACCACCAGGCTTTGAAGATCCTAAATTTCCCAACCATGTGTACAAGCTCAATAAGGCGCTCTATGGGCTTAAGCAAGCTCCTAGAGCATGGTATGAATGCCTTAAAGATTTTCTTCTCAAGAATGGCTTTGAAATAGGCAAAGCCGATTCTACTCTCTTCACAAGAAAAGTTGATAATGCTATATTCGTTTGTCAAATTTATGTTGATGACATTATTTTTGGCTCAACCGACAAGAAATTTTGTGATGAGTTTAGTAGGATCATGACCAAGTGATTTGAGATGTCCATGATAGGTGAATTGAAGTTCTTTCTTGGCTTTCAAATCAAACAATTGAGGGAAAGAACTTTTCTTAGTCAAACTAAGTACACAAGTGATATGCTCAAGAAGTTTGACATGGCTAATGCCAAGCCCATCAAGACTCCAATGGCATTGAATGGACATCTTGATCTTGATTCCAAAGGTAAATCCGTTGATCAAAAGGTATATCGCTCTATGATCGATTTATTGCTTTATCTTTGTGCATCTAGGCCCGATATCATGCTTAGTGTGTGCATGTGTGCTAGATTTCAAGCCAATCCTAAGGAGTGTCATTTGATGGCCGTTAAGAGAATTTTTAGATATTTAGTTCATACCCCTAACCTTGGCTTGTGGTATCCCAAAGGCTCCAATTTTCGTCTACTTGGCTATTCTGATTCGGATTATGCCGGTTGCAAAGTGGATAGGAAAAGTACGACGGGGACATGCCAATTCCTTGGGCGGTCCTTAGTGTCACAGAGTCCCAAGAAACAAAATTTGGTTGCTTTATCCACCGCGGAAGCGGAATACGTGGCGGCGGGTGCTTGTTGTTCACAATTATTATGGATGAGGCAAACCTTGAGTGACTATGGATGCAACTTTACCAAAATTCCTCTCCTATGTGACAATGAGAGCTCCATCAACCTAGCCAAGAACCCTATCAATCACTCAAGAACCAAACACATAGACATAAGACATCATTTCTTGAGAGACCATGAGCTTAGGGGATATATACACATGCGCCATGTGAGCACAAAGAGAAACCTAGCGGATATATTTACCAAGCCACTTGATGAGCGAAGGTTTTGTTATCTAAGGAATGAGTTAAATATCTTAGATTCTCGTAACTTGGATTGATGTTTAGCACACACTCTTGATATATTGTCTAGATAGGAATAAAATGTTTTATTTGTGTGAATTTTTCAAAATGTTGGATTTTGTGATCGTTAGATCATATCTTGGCTCTAAAAGATCATAGCTATGTATTGTTGTTTGTCACTGATCTTTGTAAGTTAAGAATCTTACATGTCCATATCTTAGACCTTCTTTCAATTCAAAATAAAATTCCTTGAAAAATCTTGTTTTTGGGCGTTCCTCTGTGGAACCGGATCTTCCGGTGTCGGGTCCGGAAGACCCGGTTCCGCATTGGTGGATATCGGATCTTCCGGCTCCCACACGGAAGATCCGGTTTTGTCGAGCTAGGTGTTTATACCCAGTTCCACCCCCTCAAGAACCCTAACTCCCCCATTCTTCTCCACCGCCGACGCTCCCTTCCTCTCTCTCCCTCCGGCGGCGATTTTCGAGTTCCACCACCAAAAATCAAATCCAATCCGTGGATTTAGTGCTCCTCACTTCGGAAGATCCGAATCCATCCTCCGGTTGTTCAAAAACGCGCGGGAAAATCCAACGATGGGTCGTACCAAGAGATTGGCTTCAAAGCAATCATTCCCACTTGCTCCACCCGACTCAAATGAAGAAGAAGAGGAAGAGGAGGAATCATCTGAGGAAGAGTTTGTGGAACAAGATCCTCAGGGCAAAGGAAAGGGCAAGAGAACCAAGGAGCAAGCTGCCCCTGCTCGTTCAAAGCCTACGGCAGCCACTGAAGGTTCTAGCCGTGGTGGCAGAGGTGGTCGTGGTGGCAGAGGCAGAGGTGGTGGCAGAGGCAATAATGAGGATATCGATCTCAGTTACCTTGAGTCCACTGTGGCAAAGCTGACCATACCACAGCGACAGTCTCGTGATCCTCGCTTGATGGATTACAGGAAGGGCAGTGCTGAGTTGGACATGTGCACCGTCCGGTATGACACAAATCCTAGCACCGTTACCAGAGGATTTTGGGGAGATCCACGCTTCTGGCTTCCATTTCAGGCTGACTGGTATGAAAGTGTCATTATGAGCAAAACCCATGCTACCACAGAGATGAAGTATATTGACTGGGCTTACCTGAGATCCTTGGATCAGCCAATCAAAGATGTGGTTGAGCAAGTATATGCTGAGTGCAGAAAGAAGAACTTGGTCAAGCTCATGGCATTCAGGTGTGACTGGAACGAGGAGACAGTGGCACAAGTCTATGACACTCTCTATATTGATGCAGATGAGTATGAGATGCATTTCACCATCGAAGGGAAGCGGTTCATTCTCGAGTTTGAACATTTTGGAGAACTTCTTGGGTTTGGTGAATCTGACAGAGAGAACAATCTTACGCTACACAATGCGGGTGTTATAGAGAGCAGCCGCATGGCTTTCATGTATGATGCGGCATATGGTCCCAAGTGTGTGCATGGTCAGGTTAAGGGTCTCATACCCTTTTACAAGCTTCTAAATCAGCTCTTCAGATTCACCTTGACACCAAGAGCTGGAGATTCTGACAACATCTCAAACTATGCCAGAAACCTTCTCCTTCAAATGGATCCCCACCGACATGGCTTCTCGGTCACAGACTTCCTATGGAATGAGATAGCCAACTGTTCTCATGACTCCAAGAGCGGTCGTCATTATGCACCCTATATTTTCCATGTGATCAAGAATTTGACTGGCCTAAATATCATGACTGACAAGACTCACTTGCCATACAAGCCACCAAAGGGCAAACTTGAGCAACTTCTGATGATTGGTTCTCACAGGCTTAGGAAAACTCCCAGAGGTGATCCAGGTGCTTCATCTTCTCAAGGACCATCTTCTCATTTCGAAGTTCCTACTCAGTCAGCCATGCCAAAGAAGAAGAAGAGCACTCTTGGCTTCATTGCTCATGGCCTCTTTGCATGCTTTAAAGTTGCTAAGCACAACTCCGACACCATGCATAGGCAGCAGCTTCAACTTGATAGAATTGAGCGGAGGCAACAGAAGCTTCTTGACAAGTATGACATCCAGCGCACACCTTCTCCTCCACCTAAAGAAAGGGTTCCTCCTCCTCCTCCTCCTACTTTTGAGAACCCATGGTGCTATGAGTGGGCTTCTCCTCAAGGGTATGCCTTTGGTCCTGAGACTCAGCAGTACACCTTTGGCCCTAGCGCTCAAGATGACGAAGATGACATTGAGGAAGACTTGGGTGGCCGTGAGATGGGAGCTGGCACTAGTGGTGCACAAGATGATGATGATGAGGAGACTGAGGACCACAGTGAGTAGCTCCCCTTTGTTGTGCTTGATGCCAAAGGGGGAGTAAATTTGGTGCTTGGAGACCCCTCAATCTATCAATCTATCTATCTTTTCATTTCCTGTTCTATGTGTGGACATGTAAGAACTTTGTGATGATTTGTGATGTGGTGTGTTGCTTGAGACATTTGAACTATTTGGTTTGCAAAACTTTATTACGCTCGGTTTGTGAGACTTAATTTGTTAGACTTATTAGATGTGTGGTTTGATTATCATATTTGTTATTTGTGATGATATGGATGTTGTAATGTTATTTCTCACTTTGTTGTGTGATTATACTGTCATATACATCACGGATTTATATCTCACACTATGCATATGTATGTATGCTTCAAATTGATATGAGAAAGTTCTCACCAAAATATGTGCAAAGGCATTTGAGGCCGTTTTATGGTGATGCACATATTTAGGGGGAGCCTTATCACATGAATTCCAGAAATGAAATGAAACTATCTATTATCATGTACCCAAATTGTGTTGTCATCAATCACCAAAAAGGAGGAGATTGAAAGTGCATTTGGCCTCCTAGTGGTTTTGGTGGTGATAACAACCACAATTTGGAGGTTTCATACTTCTACTGAGATACGTGCAGGAGTAAAATGAAAAGAAACGAAGATATATATGAAGGAGGTTCCCAAATTCAAATAATATGGTGTGAAGCTCATATGGTCGATTTAAATTGAATTTATTCTTTGAATTTGAGTATAGGAAACACCGTACTATCAAGGGGGACGTGTCTGATGAATCAAGGTTGCTAAAGTGCTATATTGAGATGAAATCTAAATTTGAGAGACTAAGGGGCAAAACTCACTTTCTCAGAGAAAAACGGAAGATCCGGTTGTGTTCTTCGGAACATCCGGTTCCATTCTACGTAAAACCGGAAGATCTGGTTTTCTTTACCGGAAGATCCGGTTTGACAGTACACTTAGGTTTTTCACAGCTAACCTAAGCCTATCCGGAAGATCCGAGTAGTACTCGGAAGATCCGGTTTGCCCGATTCAGAACATAACGGTTAGATTTTGAGAAGGGGTATAAATACCCCCTCACTCACCCCTTCGACCCGAGCTCGCACATTTCAACAGGAAACACTCTTCTAGCTCTCTCCCCCTCTCTCCACTCCCCTCCAAACCTTGCCCTAGCCAAGATTCTTGTGGGGATTGATTGAGAGAAGAGATTTGAGGCTTGTGGGTTGACTTCGAGTGAGGAGAAGCATTTGCTCATCTCAAGAAGCACTTGAAGCATCCTTGGCTTGTGATTCGCGTTTGTTACTCTTGGAGCTTGCTCCTAGACGGTTAGAGGTCACCAAGTGCAGCACCTAGCTTGTGGGAGCGCCTTGGAGGATTGTATCACCCATTCCTTGTGTGGAATCATCTAGTAAGTGACTCAATCTTGATCTTTGTGGTCGATTGAGGGAGGAAACGAGTTGAAAGAGACTCTACCCTTTGTGGGTACCTCAACGGAGACGTAGCTCCCTTGGGAGTGAACTCCGGGAACAAATCTCGTGTCTCTTTGTGTTGCTTACTTCATAATGTTCATATTTTCTCATATTTGCTATATATTGCCCGATCTATCTCTATAAAGGTTTCCGCTGTATTTGATCATCATATATAGCTCTTAGAGTACCTCTGTGAACTTTCTATTCAAGTGGAATTGCAAATAACTTGTTAGATTTTGAATCTCGAGCAAAGGTTATTTCTCACATTGGATCATCCGAGTAAGTCTCGGAACATCCGATCATCGGATCTTCCTAGAAGTACTCGGAAGATCCGGTTTCACTGACAACTTGAGAAGAAAGAATTTTCAGGTTCTATTAGGTTTGCCTATTCACCCCCTCTCTAGGCATCTACAAGATCCTCTCACTTTCCCTAGGCACTTGTGTTCGGCAGCTCCTCCATCTACATCACCCGGTCGCGCCAAGCATTTTACCCCAATCGCTACTACTCACGTCAGCGTTTTATCGTCCCTAGTCTGACTGCAAAAAAAACTAAGCAGAAGTGGCAGGCACATTGACGGTATATACCGAAAGAATCTCTATCCACGTATAGATCTTTCTCCGCGTCGCGTTCAAGTCCTGCAACCTACCCGCTGGTCATAACTCCGCTCTCCCGCCGCTGATTCCGCCTGCCCGCCCACTCCGTGCTGGTCTTCATCCGGTCGTCGTCCGCACCGCCGTGCTCGCCGGCCTGCTCCGCCGCCGGTGGTGTAGCACGCGCGAATGGCTCTCCTGGCGGCAGCGCAAGTGTCGTTGGCTCTGCAGTTGCCGCTACCTCCTCTTCCAATCTCGGGGAAACGATGACTCATCGTGAATGCTCCGCGTGGGTGACGTTGCCGCAACTCTTCATGACGTCGGCGGGAGCTATGATCTTCCTTCTTTCCCTTTCCCTCCACTCGTGCCCAGCGGCCAGCGGCTCTAGCTGCATCACCGTTGGCCACTGCCCTCGTCACCCACACAACAGACCCTCATCGTCGTTCTTCTCAGCCGGCGAAATCCCCCCTACCTGGCTCATCTAAGCAGGGAATGATTCTTTTCCTTGAAAAGGGGACTATGATCCTCTGTGGTGGGGGATTGTAGGAATCCTTATCACACCACCCTGTATCTCTGGCTTGATCATTCATACCAGGGGAAAAACATAAAGATCTTTTGATCATGGATTATTCATTTTGTATGATTGAGGCATTCAGCCTGTATGTTGAAGTATAAGTTAATTGCCCACATTTCTCTATCAGCTTAAGTTTTTTGGTTGAATTGGTTGGAGCATGCAACTCAATACTGTATAAATGAGATTTACAGATCAGTTTCGAGTCGATCTATTTACAATTTAAGGTTGATATTTTAAAGAAATACAACTACGTACATATGCTCACAGTAAAAAATATCAGTCATACAAGACCATACACATGATCTACGGGTGCGGCGTTAGCGCGCCTACCGTGCTAGTACATTTTCTGATTTCAATTGGACTCGTGACATCATTGCTCCGAGCCGGCCTGCTTCTATAGCGCAGCTGATCGGGAGAACCAGGTAGCGGGATTTGTGGAGAGACAGGTGTCTGGGCCTCGCCGGATGTCTGCAGATTACTCCCCCTTATTGATGGGCGTGGGTCGCTTCAGCCCATAGGTTCGCCGAACCGGCCCACGAAAACTATCCTACTGGGCTCCTGGAGAAAACCACGAGATGCATTAGGTTCGATGGAATCGGACGCCAGGGTCGAGGGGTTCGACCCGCCGCCTCGCCGCCTGCCTCTGACGGCTACGGTGCCACCACCCCCAAACGCCGACGCCACCGCCATCTCCCTTCCCGACGACGCTGCCCTGAGGGCCGACGCCTCTGGAAGACCTCCCTGGCAACCTGCTTCCCCCAGCGGCGACGATAGCGACTGGAAGGCGCCGGCGACCTTCTCTCCCCCAGTGGCGACGACCGCGGCAGGACCGCAGGAAGGCCCCCCCGCCGGTGACCGGGTCTCCCCCAGCAGCAACGGCCGTGGCGGCCTGCTCCCCTCCATCGGCGACATGGAGGTCTCTACTTCCCCCAGGTTTGCATCCGCACCAATTCCACGATTTTTGCCTCGTCGACACGGTTTCTGTAGCATCGATTTCCATTCAAATCCAAGATTTCCTTCTATCATTGGTAAATATGGGTTCAGTTTTAACTGGATTGAGCTGATAGTGACGATAGATCCACCACTGAAATCAGTGATGCGACCACCTTTTAGAGCTAGTACAGGGTTTGAACCAGAATCAGACTGTAACTGATCTTTGCTGATTTAGACTACAAAAGGGTTATGAAAATGGTCTACCGCTCACAAATTGTGAAATTGAACTGATTACATATAAGCTCTAATGCTCTATGTTAATAGACATGTTTCAGTGATACAACAACTCAGCTAGTGTTCACTTATACTGTACAAGTTAGCAACCCAATTATATTGATTGGCAGCAAGTAGTAATGGTAATTTATAATCTAAGCAAGCAAGCAATTCCAACTCTCTTCGTGATATACCAAGTCATATATCACTTTCTCTCCTAGCAATAGTCAATATGTGCTCAGCACTAGTTCCTTTTTCTAAAAAAAAAGATAGCACCAGCTTCTTATCTAAAAGAAGGATAGCACCGGCTGTTCCTCTTGTTCTTGCTCCCTTTTTTTTCTAAAAATGGATAGTTTGGCAGCAAAGGAACCCATGCTGATATTTCTCTATCAAACTGTTGAGTCGTCGTCGAAGTCCTTGCTCTTGTTCGTAGAACGTTATTTAGCCTATCCCTTCTACAAAGAAACATCTGTGGGGATTACTGAAATGGGTAGCTTCAGGTTATCTAGTTCCTTTCATAAAAACTATATTGTACTAGCTGATATATTCCTTCGGTTATGCAGAGGCTATGGGATGCTTGAAGAGCTGTTGGAAGTGATCGCATGGGCACAGCTGCTGGAAGTTGAGAACCTTTAGAGTCAACTTTGGGTTTTGCTTTGCGTTGGGAGTTGTCTGATGCACTTTTTAGTAAAGAGTTCAACTCGTTGCGAGTTGTCTGACAGGCAGCATATGTGGTTGAAGCTAGCTGATTAATGTTTTTAGAAAAATAATTTGTTTTGTATATATCATTGGCTGGAACACGCTACTTGATACTCGTTCAAAATGCTATCTTACTATGTTTGGTTATCTGACTGTAAGTTGCTGCTATTTTATAGTCTGGTTCAAAAGTTCAAGTTCTGTACACATACATCGTACCACATTACGATGCTGATAGTGTGCGTGGGGAAGATACGATTCAGAAGTTAATATTCAAAAGTTGATCTTGGAACAATCGATCCATAAGAACCATGGAGCACCATTGGATCGGTTTTAGTTAAATGGATAGCCTAGGTGCACCATTACAAACTATATGGAGCAACGGTTCGGATACAGTTCGCTCCGCGGATCAACCATGCCCATCTATACTCCCCCTCGATCATTCTAGTTGCCAAGGATGATGTGAAATCTGAGACAAGGGTGAAGAAATGAAACCTTGATATTTTTTTTTTCACTGAGCAAGCAGATCTAGCCCAGAAACAAAATTGGTCCCAATCATGTACTCCTTTGCTCTCGGCTACTCAGCGTCTATTGGATTGCTGCCTACAGGATGCAGCGAAAATGTGAAAGGAAAAAGTCCACATTACTCTCCTCAACTATAAGTAAAGTCTATATAACCTCCTAAACTATATTTTGGTTTATTTTATCTCCTAAACTACCTCACTTGGTTTATTCTACCCCCTAATACAATTTGTCTTTTTTATTTCTCCATGCGCAAGTGTCACATTAGGTTCAAATTTTGTTAGATGCATGAGTAGACATCATAATGCATGATAGAAAAATATAACATGATTTTTTGTTATTATTTTGATAGGATAAGATATTTAATAATTAATTAATTCTTAACATACAAATTATAAAAAATAATAACGAAAAATTCATAATATATTTTTTTAACATACATTGTGATTGTGATGTTCACTTACAGTCATATAAAATTTGAAATTAAAATTCAATTTGTGCATAAAGAAATAAAAAAGACAAATTGTATTAGAGGTAGAATAGACAAGTGGCATAGTTTAGGGGGTAAAATGAAAAAAAAATAGTTTATGGAGTTACAGGCATGTTTGGTTGGCTACCAATTGCAACCCTTTCAAAAAATTGGTATGCCCTTGTGACTTGGTTAGTGTTTGGTTTATTGCCAATAATTGGTTGCTAATTTCTTGTTAGTTGGAGTGGAGAACAAATGTGGGCACAAACAAGGGTGGTCATATTGGCTGCATGAATACCCATAAACAAGATTTAGGGTATGTTTGGTTTGTGCCCATGTTTGCCCAGCAAAAAATTGGTCATGACCAAATCATGGGCAATGCCAAAATTTAGGTGTAGTAATGTTTGGATTGTGACCTTACCGATAGTTGTCAAATGTTGTCTATCATGTGGGTATGACATATGGGTCCTACATGTCATGAAATTTTTTTTGCCTCCAAATATAGTCACCTAAGATCTTGTTTTGTAGATTTAATTCTAATATGAATTAATATGTAAACATATTATAAATTAGATTAATCGTTTAGGAGATATAACCATTTAAAGTATGCTAAATCTTGTTTATGGGTATTTGTGCAGCCAATATGCTACTGCCACCTAGCTCTTGGAGGTCCCTTTGACTGCCAAAAAATTAACGAGCAATTTGGCCACCCTTGTTTTTGCCCACATTTGTTCTCCACTCCAACTACCAAGAAATTGGCAACCAATTATTGGCAATGAACCAAACACTAACCAAATCACAAGTGCACACCAATTTTTTGGAAGGGTTGCAATTGGTAACCAACTAACATGCCCTTAGCATACTTTAAATGGTTATATCTCCTAAACAGTTAATCTAATTTACAATATGTTTACATATTAATTCATATTACAATTAAATCTACAAAACAAGATCTTAGTTGACTATATTTGAAGGCAAAAAAAATTATGACATGTAGGACTCCTATGTCATACCCACATGATACACAACATTTGGCAACTATTGGTAAGGTCACAATCCAAACATTACTACACCTAAATTTTTGGCATCGCCCATGATTTGGTCATGACCATTTTTTGGCTGGGCAAACATGGGCACAAACCAAACATGCCCATATAGACTGTGCTTCCCTTTTTTTTCTCCTTGCCATTAGCGCAGCCTATAGTTGAGGGGGTAATGTGGACTTTTTCCAATGTGAAAAATAGAGAAATGCTCTCTCTGGACACCGGATGAGCTATCAGAATGTCTTCAGGGCTAGTGATCAACTTCCTCGAGATCATAAACATTCGAAACCCAAAACGAGAATCGAAGTCCGTTGCCGTCGGGCGTGCTAGCCACTGAAGCTGAGCGAATGCCGAATGGTTCCGGACTGCCACTGAAGCCTGAAGCCTCATGCCATTTCTGTATTCAGAGCGATAATGGATTGGGGAAGGCATTTGCAAACGCAAGAGAAACGCCGGAAATTCAGAGATTGTACTACAGGTGCATAATCATAAAGCCCCTATACGGCTATACATGTACTACAGGTGTACTGTACATTTAGTCCCACTTGTTGTCCCTGTCAGTCTGTCACGCGTCAGCAGTTGGAGTCTGCAGGGGCAAATTCCATTCCAGCGAGAGCACGACGGCGAGTTTCGCATTTGTCCTAAAACACGCTTCTTAGAAAAATTTCTCATTAATTTTCTTCAACTTTACTATTTACCCTTTTTATAAAAAAACACTTTCTAGAAAAAAAATTCTTTTCTCGCCGACCAACTCAACACAGTCACAACTCACAACGAGGAAGAGACTAAACACGAGGATCATCGATAGCTCCAAAACTCGGATGGGTCTTGAACCGAGCCAGTGTTTTGCCGTAGCGTCCAGTGACCGAAGACACGCCCCCATCGTCATCACCCGCCTATACATACTTCCAACCTCCGTCGGGCCGAATGGGACGCCACCACGCATGCATCACGCCGCGCATCCGCTCCGCTGCGTCGTCCCGTACCGGACTAGCCTTCCTTCCGGGGGAGCACATGCTGCAGCTGCTCCGGATACTACTCCCCTTTCCGCGTCGGTTTCCTTATCAATCCAGCCATCCATCCCATGCCAGGGCCAGCGAGAGGGAGAAAGCACAAGAGGCTCCAACCCAACAAAGCGGGAAATCGGCTGGCCCCCGGCCTTCCAGGGCACCGAGGTCTTCTCTGTCTCTCGACGAGTGATTGGCCTCGCTGCAGCCGGGGCAATCCTTCCTTTGCGTGCGCGCGCGATGTCCTCGCTTCGCCCAGTGGCTGCTTCGCCAAACTGGCGAAGCGGCTTCGGCCTTTAGCAAACGACCATCCCGACGCAAAACAAAGAGGCAACCACAAGGAACAGGCGCCCGAACTCCATTTCGCAGGAGGCCAAAAGCCTTTCCAGTTCCAGTGCCGTCCGGTGCACTTGCACACCGACACTCCTCTCCACCTCTCCCGTCGAAGTTTCTCCTACCTGGCGCAGGAGGCACAGACAGGGAAGCCTCTGCGCTGCAGCCTTCAGCTTCAGCAATCGGTGAGGAGTCGTTGCTGGCCGGGCCGAGCCGTCGTTTGTTCCCTTGCCTCACGGCACTCCCATACTACTACTACCACCAGCAGTGCCTTGAGGAAGAAAGATTAAAAAGAGAGAGAAAAGAAAAACGTTACAAGGCTGGGTTGTCTTGTCCCCTATCTCCCACCCAATTGCTCCAATTATAGCCGCCGTGAGGCCGGCCGCGAGAGATGATGAGAGGGACAGCCGGCGGAGCAATTTGGCTCCGTGCTATCAAGGCTCCCCCAGTCCCCAGTTGCCGCCGTAGCTGCGTCCCCTTGCCTTGGATGGAATGGAATGGAACTTCCCGGCCCCGTTAGGTTTCCACAACGCAGGGTCGGCATCAGCGTGTCAAGATCCTAGAATAAACCCCACCTGCTAATAATCCAATCGCGCTGGATCTGGTCGTGCTCGTTGAGATCTCAGCCACCACCAGAGTCCACGACAAGCATTTGCCACTTTTTTAACCAGCTGCGGTGGTGGTGTGTGGAAGTAGCAAGCCACAACCCAACCCTGACGGGCCAGGCCCATGTAGTTCAGACAAAAGCCCAGTCCGTCGCGTCGCGTTAACCACCACCAGTCAGTCTAGTTCATGTTTACAGGCGGTAGTGGCGGCAATTGCTATCAAGGGAATACAAGTTCACGTTGATTAACGTCAAGACGAAGGAATCGGATTCCACGCCGCAGATCAGGACAGCATGGAAGGGAGCAGAGGGGCAGAGACTGGACTGCGTGTGATATATGCACAGTATATAGAAGATGGATCGACGATAGAGGGACACTGTCGAATCACTATGCACAAGCATCTTGGAAACGTTGCAAAAAAAACCACCCACAGCTGAATGGCCTCGCGGAGAAAAGAAAACGCAGCTCAAGGCGAGGCACGTCTTTCACCATCAAAAATTACAGCCGGAGTAGCGCACCACCGTCCACACTCAGACGCTTCCCCGGGCAGCAGCGGCTCAAGGTGAGCAGCGGCGATGGCCCTTGCCCTCGGCGTCTCCTCCTGCATCTCCCATTTTTCTTCACTCCAAACACCAAGCGTCCAAGCCCTCCCATCTACCGGTGACCCTTCACTTTCCCGTGGCTGCACCTCCACCTTATTGCACCATTTTTGCTGTCTCACTTGACTGCCTCGCAGTCACTCCGAGTCGCTGTCCATGCTCTCCATCCCTTTCAGCCCTCTTCGCTTCTGCAATCCAAACACAGGGTCAGATTGATTTTTCAGTTAGTTCACGCCGTACTTATGCAGAAAAAAAAACATCAAGCTGGTAGGTTTCGTAAGCAAGTGCGTGCTCAGGTCAAGTGCATGTGCGCACCTACACTTGTACAGTATCCTAACACCCCCCAAGCACGACGCAGCCAAGAACGTTTAATACTCAACAAAACAATCAGAGTGCACGTTACAAGATTCGAGCTGGTCCTCAGCTGTTGACAAATGCTAAACGGCCGATGTTGTTATTCTCCACCAAGGGCTTTCCGCTTCCACATCAGCGTGATGAGCCGAAATCCCATCAAAATAAACAGGCAACGATTTGATCCAGAAGAAAACAGAACCCTTGGGTTCCTTTCTCTTTTCCCTTTTCTTTTCAGATGGTTACGATTCCAAGCCCTATCCGGGGTCCTATCATGTGGTCCTAATAGCAAGCAACATATACTGACATATATACATGTCCCTATATAACAATTGACCCAGGCCCCACATGTCAGTGACAGAAGGTAGCTGACAGGTGGCCCCTAGCCCAACGAGCTGATCACAATAAATAGATTTGTCACCGTGCGAGAGGTACGTGTGGCTCCAAAGGCACCGTGAACCCCGTTCGTACGATGTTTTGTATCACCCATTCTTGCGTGTGTGCGTGTTGTTTCTTCTTGGAAAAGCGCATATGCCATCGCAGACCTGGAACTGGAAGACTCCTCAGGTTAAGGGCAAAGCCATGCCAGAAGGCTCGGCTTGTTCCACTGCCCGCCACGTCCACGGCAAATAATAATAGCCGGGGCCGGAGCAAATAAACTAGTGCGCGTCATCAATGAGGACACGGAGCATCACGGGGTCATGAGCCCCACGTGAGAGCGGGAGGGCCCATCTCCCCGCGAAAGAAAAGGGCAACTAATTCCACCCGCTTTGCAGCTTTATTTTGCAATTTGTTCGCACCCAACCCCCCATTCTATTTCTTTCCCCCACCCGATTCTACGCGATTTACATCGTCGTTCACTTTTCTTTTATTTTTTTTATTATGTCAGTCATCAGCCACACGAAACAGGAAGCTGGAAAAGATTATCGCCGACTGAACAAGCTGCGTGAATGACATTAAGAGCGCGAAGAAAGACCAGATCGGGGTCGATTGGATTTGTACCTTCTTCACGCATTTCTTCTCGCGCACCTCATACCGGCCTTTCGTCAAATCCGACAGCCACATCCCGGGGAAGACAAACTGCACACAGGAGAGGCAAGACATGTGAGTTGCGTTTGTGATTAACGACTTAACGTCGGCAATGGATCGGATCAGATCAGATCAGATCAGATCGAGCTCAGGCCAAGCAAGGCCACAGGTGGGTTTTGCATACTTGGAGGGTCTTGTCCACGTTCTTGGCCCTCTTCTTGGGCCGCTGGGGCAGCTTGGTGCCCTTCATGGCGAGGAAGTCGTCCTCTTTCTCCTTGCGCGAGAGCGAGATGTAGATCCGCGGCAGCTCGAACCGCTCCGCCCCAAGCTTCTCGCCGGCGGCGGCCGCCCCTCCGTTTGCGGTCAACGGCGAGTCGTGGTGGTGGTGGAGGTGGAGGTGGTTCTTGGACTCCATGTGCAGGACGGCGTCCATGGCGGACTTGTGCCCCTTGTCCGGCAACGAACGCTTCTGCCCGCCGCCCGATCGCTCCTCGACGGACCTGATCATACCAGCAGAGGTTGAAAAAAAAGGAGAACGAGATGTCAACAGATTGATGTGGTGGTGGTGGCGGCAGCGATGATGCGGTGGTTGGCAAGTTGATGCAAAAGGGGAACAGAGCAGGGCAGGGGTGGTGGCCGGTGGGTCGGGGTGGTGGGATTGGTACTACTACGCCTACGGGGAGAAACTGAGGCTGCAATCCTAGCACAGCAAGATGGATGGATTCATCAATATAAGCAAAGCGAAAGGAGTCGGGACGTGCATATTTATAACCATCTACCCTACAGGTAGTACAACCTTTACTTTCTCTTGATTTTGTGCAATATATCCCTATGCCCACAACAAGATAACCAAAGCAATCTTGCCGAAATCAGTACTAACCGACGAGACGAGTACAGGTGCAAACAATCAAGGAAATTGGGAAGAAGATGTTGAAATATGAGTTGATAGGGCCCCCCAACATGCAACAATGTATGACAAATATTTTTTGAAAAAATGAATGTATGACAAATACGTCTACCGCTTTCTCGCCATATATCCACGGATTAGTCAAGGAAGGTAAGGTTACCACCACCCCACCGCAGATCCAGGCACACAACTTTCCCCAAAAATCATAAAGAAAATATAAATAAATAAATACCACAAAAAATGAGCTAAAAGATGAAACGATCCGGATCAAATCGAAACTAAAATATTCCAACAAAACCTACTTTGGTTTTTCATCAGAAAAAGAAAATAAATGATGCGAGGGAGGAAAAGAGAGGAGGAATCTTCCATCCAACTCACCTCACGGTACTCAAAGATGTGGCGGTACAGCTCACCAAAACCAAAAGAGACCAGCCCAAGGACCCAATAAACCAAACCCGATAAATACAACACCACCGCAAGGCCAAGGCACGAACCCACCCAACCCAAAGAACGCGACTGCAACCGCTCGCTACTCGTGAGATGGCGGTAGTTTCCCGCGGGGGCAAAACTGGAAACAGAAAAAAGAAAGTCGCCGAGGGTAACGACCCGCAGGATACGAAGCGAGCGAGGAGGGAGGCCGCGTGGTTCGTTCGTTTTACCTGTGGTGGTGGGGCGGATGGTGGCGGGCGTCTCCGGCGGCGGCGGTGGAGGCTGAGGCGGACGCGCGGGACGGGAAGGAGGACGCCGAACGCAGGTTGGACCCGCGCGTATAGGAGCCGCCTCCGGCGGTAGCAGGCGGCGGCGGCATGAGCTTCTCCGCCGGCGCCGACGAGCGCCGCTGGATCTTGATGCCGACGCCGCCGTTCTGCCGGCGCTGCGTGCCGGACGGCGCGGTGGCGGCGGCCGCCGAGTCGCGCCGGCAGCGGGACCGCTTGTTGTGCCCCCACTGCAGCAGCACGTCGCCGACGACGGCGCCACCGCCACCGCCGGTGGAGCTCGGCGAGGTGGTGTCTGATGAGTCGGAGGTGTGGTGGTCACGGTGCGCGTGGTGGTCGCGCGCTGGGCTCCGGCCAGCCGCCGACGATGATAGAGGCGGAGGCGGAGGCGCGCGTGCGCGCAGCGGCGGCTTGGAGTCGTGCGGGGTCGCCGCGAGGTAGGAGGCGAGGCGGGAGCCGTCGGTTGCCATGGCAGAGGCGTCATCGTCCTTGAAGGAGGATCTCGACGACGCCGACTTCCGCGGCACGGCGCCACCGCCGCCGCCTCCGTTGCCGAGCGGGAGGCAGTCCGGGCTGAGCCTTTGGTACCTGCAGGAAATTGATGTCAGCGATTTTGTTGGAACACGGAGATCCGCAGAAAAATGCGAGTAAACGGATCGCTCGATCCCATTGGAGCGGCTGGTGAAACCAGGAATCAAACAGATCGATCGCCTCGCGGGTTCAAGACCCAGAGGAGAAGACCAAAACGAGCGCAAAATTGCAACACAAACAGCTCGTTGAAACCGAGAAGCGAGCAGGAACTGATGAGGAACGCGACACAACAGGAACTTGGAAGAGAAGGCGACGGCAGACGAAACGAGAAAATTATTCCGGCGGCGTGATGAACCGCAGTGGTCTTCTCCACCAGAAGAGAGCATCGAAGGGCTCAAATCCGAGACAACAAATAAAACAGCCGCCTTGGTGTTATCTAGTCAAAAACAGCCGGAAAAGCAGACAAAGCCATGGAATTTGGGAGACGGCGAGAGAAACATCGAAGCCTGCGAAACGAGGAGATGAAGAACATCAAACCAGGAGAGTCAGCACGGCTGCTCGAATTGGCGAAACCGGCACGGAGAAACAGAAGTTCAGATCAACCAAACTGCAACAAGAACATGAATCCAAAATCAAAACGGCTGACCGCGGAAACATCAAGCGATGAACAAAGCGAAGGCCCAAAGGCAGGAAATTTAACAAGGCCGCCAGTTCCTGCCGGCGGCGAACAAACCAAATCCTTCACCAACCGTGCAGAGAGAAGATGAGACCAGAAAACGAAGGAGAAACAACGCAAACGAGATGAAAAACAGAGTACACTTCGATCTGTCACACGAACGGCCACAGAGAAACCGAGAAACCAGATGAACAAGAGAAGGCAGGCGAGAGACCGGAGATCTGCGTTCTACCTCATCATGTCCAATGCCGGAGGGTCTCTGAGTCTCAGGGGGCTCGCAGACGCGACGTCTCTGCCAATCGCGTGGACCTCGACGGAGCCACGCATCAAAAAATGGCCTCCGGCCGCCGCAGCCGTCTCGTCTTCGTTCTCTGCTCTCCTCCCTCTTGGTGTACGTCTCGTTACAAGGAACGAATAAGGCGCCGGAAACAGGCAGGAAATTCGCAAGGAAAATTGTGAGAGAGAACAGAGGTGGGGGAAGGGAAGAAGAAGAGAGAAGAGGGGCAGCAATGGCGATGGGAAGCAGCGTCGGGGTCCAAATAGAGGCTTTATCTTTTGCGCTCTCCCCGTTCTGCCCCGGAGCATGGCTCGCCATTCACCGTTCTGCCACCGCTTCTCCGTTCCCCAAACTGCCCCGGCGCGGGGCGTGGCAGTTTGGTAATTAGGCTGAGAATTCCGGGGTTGTTACTGACGTGTGAGCCCCCAAGATCCGAGCGTACCGTGCGGCCGCCTCTCTTGCACTGCAAGACAGCGGAAGGAGATCGGTTTCCAAACCAAGCATCACCGAAGCCTAGCAAGGAATAATCCTATGACAGATGGGCCTCGTGCACATCGTTGCCCACA
This sequence comes from Digitaria exilis, assembly GCA_015342445.1. NCBI lineage: Eukaryota > Viridiplantae > Streptophyta > Magnoliopsida > Poales > Poaceae > Digitaria > Digitaria exilis. Next base: position 1,806,274 of record JACEFO010001882.1, read on the forward strand.
TGTCAGTGACTGCCACCATCGGCGAATGAACCGTCGCTGGTGCTTTACACGATTGCACGGACGGTATACGTAAGATCACGCGCTGCATCGGCGGTGAATGTGCCCCCCGCCACGTAACGCCATGCCACGTCGCCTGCTCGCGGTGTTGACCGATCACGCTCGACGCCAGCCCACTGACTTCATGGCCTCCGAGGTTTGCCGGCCCACCAGTCAGGGAGATGTGCTCGTCCTGAGGGTTCGGGGATGCGTGAACCGACGGTTTTAAAAGAACGGACGCGATCGGGGCTAGTCGTCGCGTGTACGGTGGATGCGACCCATCGCTTGAAACGTCCAGGACGGAGACGGACGGAGTCTTGGCCTGATATAGGCCACTGGCCAGGCCCAGCCGGCGGTACCGGCACGTGAGGACCGGCGTGCCTCGCCTTTGCCCTATTGTTGTGAGCTCGGGTGACCGGCACAGCCCGGCTTTGGATCCGGCCGGGATCCAGGACTGGCAAGAGCCAGGCTTGTCCCGGGCCTCCGGGGTTTGCCGTTTGGACGCCGAAAGATTATTTACAGAGGGAAAAAAATCCAAATTATATCTCTGAAGTGTAATCAAAGCTGGATAACCTCATAAACATTTTTTTGTAAAATTCAAATATTAAATGGAGTGCTTCAATTTACCCTGATATAATATGTCCATTTTGTTTCTCCATACAGGTGTGTCGTTTTAATTTAAACCTTTGTAGAAGGGTGATGGCATCATAATTGTATAATATTATGACTTTTTCAATCATTGTTCCTCATAAAAAAAATTTATCTAAAGATTAATTTGTTAAAATGTTCCCTACGATATGAAAATAATGGTAGAATATCTGTGATGTATTTTTTCTATCATATTTTATGATGCCTATTATCATGTCATAAAATTTTAAATCACGACTGCGATTGTGCATGGAGGAAAAAAAGGACATTATTAGAAATTGATTCAAATTACATAAATTGAACCAACAAACAATTATTAGGGTTATGCGAAGTAGACTTTTTTTTGTAATTTGCGAACATTGCATTTGGGAATTTGTAACGTGTGAATAATTACAAAGTTGAAGTATATGAGTAACTAGTGGAGCTTGAAAATTTGATAATAAGATCCATTCCAAACTCTAGAAACCAAATAACAAAGGGAAAATTAGAATAACCAAAGATTAATTTATTAAAATGTTCCCTGCGATATGAAAATAATGGTAGAATATATGTGATATTTTTCTATTATATTTTATGATGCCTATTATCATGTCATAAAATTTTAACACAAGACAGCGATTCTGCATGGAGGCAAAAAAAAGGACAATATTAGAAATGGAATCAAATTACATAGTTTATGGTGAAATTGAACCAACAAACAATTCTTAGGGTTATGCGAAGTTGGCTTTTTTGTAAATTGCGAACATTGCATTTGGGAATTTGTAACGTGTGAATAATTACAAAGTTGAAGGATATGAGTAACTAGTGGACCTTGAAAATTGGATAATAAGATCCATTCTAAACTCTAGAAACCAAATAACAAAGGGAAAATTAGAATAACCAAACATAGGTAACTTGAATATTTTGGATGTTATTTTCTATTTTTCATGCAACTTAGTTACTCCAAATCATTTAATAAAACATTCACACTGCAATCAGCTTTGAAACAAAGGTATTATCACAATAATAGCTTTTAAAATCAAGATTAATTATTTTTTCAATTTAGATTGCTAAAAACTACTAGCTATAGGATTTTTTTATTTTGACCTTCTTAAAAGTAAAAAAAATAAAATAACAACTAAATTTCTAAGAAATTACCCTTTTGGTCACGCTAAAATCCATGGTATGTGCAATGGTGTGATCAAAATGACACGGTGGCGCGAATCCAAATCGATTTTCATGTAGCAAGGACGTGGTTGAGCTTGACAAGACTGTCACGCCAAATCATCAAGAATATAAGTAGCGTCAATTCTACCAAGCTGCCTTCTCTCCTCTGCCAATTTGTCAATTGGAGCTCGCAAAAACTATGCTTATATTGGGAGTTTATGCTCTGACAAAGTAGGGTTGAAATCACAATTTTATACTTAGTCATGCCAAGGGCGGTTGTGTGACTGTACACATGGGGCTAGGGGGCTTTAGCGCCCCCCCCCCACCTCGAAAAACAGGCATCATGGTGAGCTCTAAGATTGTCCACGCTCGTCATACTCTATTTTCATCCTCTAAAACTAGTATTATATTCTATCGTGGTTATAGAGATTCTCTCATCTATACTAATTTCTTCCGCACCCATCATAATCAATACCTCATACTCTGTATTGACTACCATATATTTTATTCAACTACCATCTCATTTTAACAAACACGTTTTTTCTCTTTTCCTTTTCTTTTTTTCTCCTCGCCTCTCTCTCTGTGTGTGTCTGTGTGTGTCTCCTTTTTTTCCTGTTTTCCTCATATCATTTCCTTTTTTTTCTTTTCTTATTTTCTCTCTTTTGTCCCCTTCTCCCTCTCTTCTTTTTTTCTTACTCTTTCCCTTTCACCCTAGCCTCTCCCTCTTTTATGGCAGAGCTCCTCCCCTTTTCTCACAGAAGCACTAGCCGGATATGGTGATGCTCCATTGCCCCCTGCTCTGACGCCCCTATACTCCCTCCACGGTGGTGATTCGGAGCGGAGAATGCGCCAACCTTGCTCCGTCCATATTGTGCACGGATCCAAGCGCTCGTCGAGGCACGTCCAGAGCTCGGCGTGCTCGTCATGTGCCTAGTGGGCACCGAAGTCGATACGATGATGCAGCACGGCCCGGTCCCTACTCCCTCACCGATGATGCAAGGGACGTGCGGTAGACGGATCGTGGCCCGTGCGGGCCCCATGCCACGTCCACGCCATAGCGGGCCCACGAAGGCCCCTAGTGTGCGGGAGCCAAAACGCTTCTTTGGTGTGGGAGGCTAGTAGCTCCGTGCATCTGATTCTACTCTATGTGCGTATTGCAGGAGTGGGAACAAAAGAAGGAGATGGAATAAGACATGGAAAGATTGAGAGCGGAGCAGAGAAAAATTTAGCCTACACCCCCCTCTTCTCATCCCTGGCCCATGCAGTATTTTGTCACACCAACCGGTTTGGCATGACTACCTCGGCAAGCTCGGCCATGTCCTCGCCACATGGAAATTTATTTGAATTCAAGTCACCGTGTCATTTTGGCCACTCTATTGCATCTGCCGCGAGTCAATTACGAGTCGCGTCAGGGAGTTTGTCGAACCAAAATGGTTACTTCTTGGAAATTTAGTTAGGCAGGATTTATTTTAAAAATGTAGTTTTAAAGGACTAAAATAAAAACAAAGAGAAATCACCTAACATTTACAACAAAAATTGATAGAAACACATTTGAACATAAAAACTTAGGTTTGTGTCTCTGAGAGGATCAATATTTGTACAACATTAGTGCTAAGAACTAGTACAATTTGGGTGGGACGGATGGGTCTAGGAAACCACAATAATTCAAATTAATCGATGAGCCCTAAGTTGGTTTGACTGATGTGTTGAATTTTTTTTCATATGTTACTGATATATTAAGATGTGTTTTCTCCGTGTAATGAAACTAGCCCTGCTAAATTGGGCTGTTGTTCAATGGTTTCAACTTCATTATAGACATGTATGTGATGAAGTTAAATTAAATTTTCCCTCGAGGAGCCAGAATATTCAGGATAAAGACGCTCAAGTGTAAAAAAAAGCATCCGTGGTCTGTACTAATAATGAACAGCCGCGTCGTGTTTAGTTCCAGAAGATCTTTTGGACTTTACTTTTCATCTCTCTCAGAAAACACGCTTCCCAGAAAAGTTCTCCTTTTAACTCCTTTCAACTTTCCTATTCATCCCTCTCACATAACACGCTTCCTCCCCTCCCAACCAAACACACCATCGGTCTAAACTTTCTGGTGCTAGGATGGATCGTGTTACTACGCAGTCTGCATGTTCAAATATGCGCAAATTCCTATCCAAATCACTCTGGTTATTATTGCCAGAAATCTGGCGCTAGCCTCTTTGTTATATGCGTGATTTGCAAAGAAACACTATTCCATGCCATGGAATTCGCGCGAAATACCTGTTCAAGTAAACTGGTGGCACCGTCTCATTTGTTCTCATTGTGCACTTTCCAGCCCGGGCTCGGACCGTCGGACGGGATTCATCCCGATGGAGAACATGCGTTGCTTCGAATCCGAACCCTGTGGACGCATCCACAAAGACCACAAGTGATGCCATGCCGAGTCGCCCGCGGCGCATGGTCCACGTCCACATGCCGCAGCCGCGGATGTGGTGGCACCGCGCCGCGCGCATGAGTCCGTTTCCTAGCGGCGCCCAACCAATCAACTCATGTCCCCCCTCCCAACAACCCCCACCTCCACTCTCCTGCCTGATCGATCAAACCTGCTGATCTCTCTCCCCTCTCTCTCGTATAAAATCTCCTCCAACTCGTCATCAGGCCTCGTCCCCCTCCCTCCGATCTACTCTATTCCCGTATTCCGCAGAGCATGCGCCGCTGCGCGTTGAGAACTAGTGAAGCAAGCGCTGGCAAAGTACGCGCCAGGCACAGCCACTGTCTGTTTCTGTCTCCGTCGCGCGCGATCGATCCGCAGCCCACAGCTCGGCGATTCACCACCGGTTCGTGACTGCAAGTCTGCCGCCCCTCCGGCCGAGTTTTCCGGATGGTGAGACGGTGAACGAAGGCGCCTCGGCCTCGCTTCCATAGTTCCATGCGGCCGCGGGCGCAGAGAGAGCGGATGGCGCGAGGCGGCAGCGGCGGGCCGAGAGCCACGAGACTGCATCTGCGGCGATGAACGGTGCATGACGAACCCTCTGGGCCTGGTGACCACGCTGCATGCCAAACACAAGACTAGTATGACCTTGCCTACCAGTTCCGTGCCAACCACCAACTCCGCGGCGGCTCCCTGTCTCCACCATACTACACTGCTTCCAGCTCTTTCCAGCAGACAACACCGAGGCCGAAGCAGTTGTCGCACGGCCAAAATCCACACTCTCTTTTTATTTCAAAAAAAAATCCACACTCTTGTCTCGGCCTAGTCGTCGCAAGAGAAACACGCGCAGCTTCGTCAGCCTCAGAGCGTGTTTAGTTGGGAGGGGACAATTAGAGGGAAATTTTTCTGAGAAGCGTGTTTTCTGAAAGAGATAAATAGTAAAGTCTAAAAGAACTTTTGCATCTAAACACAGCATCAGACAGGCACACCAGATCCACCATTCACACAGAAGGGGAAACACACAAAGCATCATTCCATTTCGAGCAATCCCAATTCGGCAATTCCCAAAAGCACCAAAACGGCAAGCCTGAACACATACAGCTCCGCAGGCCAGCTCATGCTTTTACTACACAGTTTTGCACGACTGAAAGCCATCAGATTATAGTAGGATATCTTGCAGATCTTTGCTGCTGTAAAACACCCGCGCATGTTCAGTACAGCAACAGAATAGCACGCAAAAATACTGAAAGAGTACGAGCCTCTCCTTCAGTTACCAACTGATCATCCTTAATACGCCGTCGTAGAACTGCTGTTGTTTCTCCACTTCGTCCACAGCAGAACTTCCAGGGTGATGATGGTGATCAGGAGGACGGCCAGGTTGAAACCGTAGCCGATCTTCCAAGAGTTGCCGGCGCCGCCGACCTTGATCCCGATGACAATGTTGATCGCTGCAAAGAAGAGCGTGAGCCGGCCTACCCAGTGGTGGTACCAGTTCCAGAATTTGCGGTACTTGGCGTCCTTTTTGGGCCTCAGGAAGATTGCTAGAATCTGAAGAAGTGGACAGACATTTCAGATCTATGGAGCAAATTATGTTGAAAATGCTGCTGTGGGGAGAGTGGAGTGCTATTACTTGTGGTACAAACTTAGTTAACTACTGTGTACTGTCAGTGTTCTGAAAAATCAAGTGTTTTGACTTGATATACATGGCGTGGTTTCAGCTATGCAGAAGCAGAAAGCACAAACCTGCAAGATGCCTAGCACAAGCACAAATATGCCGAGGCCCCTGTGCGCCGGGACGTCGGCTTGGATCTTGTTGTACAATGATATTCCAGCAACAATGCCGGCCAGACCCAGGATGAATCCAACAAACTGGATGCCGGCATGAAGGTAGAACCACAGAGGGTCCCATCTCCTGCAGTACCTTGCGACGATGGCGCCGATTGGAAGGAGCACACCCCACGCGAACAAGTTGAGCGCCCCGTGGGTCCTTTTCAGACCTTCCGTGGGGGGTGATGCGCTTGAAGAGCTGCCTGCAAACAAGCAAGTTTTTTGCTTTTCCGTCAGAAGAATGATTTGGGGCTTGAGTCGTCAGATCAGAAGTGCATCCTTCCATTTGACTGTCATTTGCCAGAGTTATATGGTTCTCTTATTTAGGAAGATTAGATCAGATCAAACTGTTGCACACTCACTTAGCATGGGTTCAAATGACTGTCAGTTTTCACTAAGCAGAGCCATTGATTCATTGACCTAAACATCAGTCAGAAAGCAAGGGACTGACCGACGACTGACGGTACCCCAAATCTATTCGCTTCAGTCAGGTGGCAGTAAAATCAAGCAATCAAAACGGACCTGTGGTGAAATCAAAGGTGATGGAGGTCTTGTCCTGGTGCTCGGAGAGGCGGTCGTTGACGGGGATGGCGGAGCCGAAGGCGAGGAGCACGTTCTGGCGCTTGAGCGGCGCGGTGAACCTGAGCTCGAAGGCGAGGTAGATCTTGGCCTGCTGCACGACGACGGTGTGGTCGTGGTCGTTGGAGACGAGGGAGCCCTTGTCCACAACCACCTGCGAGGGGGTCTTGCCCTGCAGCGAGAACTGCTTGATGTGGGCGACCCCCGTCTTGCCCATCCACCCCACCATGGCGCTCGAGCCCACCATGGAGCCGTCCTTGGAGAACCCCATCCCCACCCACCCCGTGCTGTACATGGTCGATAGCACCACCCGCAGCACGTTGTTCTTGTCCTGCGCGTACTGCAGCATCCGAAGGGCAGAGCGCCCGAGTTCAGCTACTGGATCACCACGGATCTAGCGCGAGGCGGCGAGAAACTAGCGAATCGAAGCAATGGATCGAGGGGGCACGTACCCGGAGCACGAAGCTGTTCCAGACGGGGGCGCAGGCTAGCCCGGAGTAGTTGCCGGCGAGCTGGGACGGCAGCTCGTCGTCGCAGGTCTGCGCCGTCACCGCCGGCGCGAGGACGACGGAGAGCGCGACGAGCAGCGCGCCGACGGCGGACGCGCGCGCCATTCCCATTCCTCTCGTCAGGGAGCTGGAGCGGGCAATGTGGGAGAAGTGCGGCGGCCTACACCTCCCGCTCCGTAAAACAACTGCGACGTGCCAACCACCGGAGCTAGCTTTTTACTGACCTCGGGAACGAGCTGCTGCTGCTTGGTGGAGGTGGCAGCTGCAATCTGGATGCCGCTTGCGAGTTGCGATTATGCTTATGATATTGGCATGTTGCTAGTGGGGCGATGAGCTGGTCTTGCGAGCGAGCATCTCCTGCGTGCAAGCGTCGCTAGATCTAGAACCAACAGGCAAAGGGGATGCATGTGTGTGCACGCGCTACTTTAATGGAGCTTTCTGGCCTTCTGGGGTTGTGTTGTGCTTGCCCTTGTTTTGTTGTGATACTGAAAGTGCACTGTTTTATTACGATAATTTCTGGCAATCCCAACAAAGAATCACACCTCTTCCAGTTTGAGTTCTGGAGGAACTTTCGGTTTCCTGTATAATTTCAGCGAATTTTGCAACCTTGTTATCATACGTCGAAATGTATCAGGATTTGGTTTAAATTTCAACTTGACCTCAACGGCACCCATAACACTTGACCCTCGTTCGAACAAAGGTTTCAGTCTTACAGAGAATATTACAGAAAAAACATAGGAGCACTAACGTTTGAACGCCACGTAGTACGCCCGTAGAAACATGCTGCCATGTTGGGGTCTTTTAAAAAAAAAATGTTCAGATTCACCCCTACACATGCAAGCATGTTCTTCCTCCGAACCTCTCAATGTGCAGTATATATAAAATCGCCTTGGTTCGCTGCAACCGCCTTGTAAAATACGGAGTCCTCAGTTATGTCCTGTTCATATACCATATATGTTCGATTTTTTTCCCCATGACCCATCGTTGTCGCAGAGTTCAGAGATGGGCATTTCACATATGCAGAGGAAAAAGAGAGATTTGTATGCAGCAACTTCAGTGAAGAAGGCTGAATGAATCCAGCACGCTGTGTGTCGGTAGACAGCATCATCTAATATATGGTTCAGTGGGCGTCTTTACCGTCGGTGGCAGGGTATATGTGATTCCATTTCCAAATGGGAACATCTGCAAGTGGCCCAGGTCCGTAAGCCTAAGACGAGCTTTAGCGGAAAGAATGTTATTATAAGAACTCATTAGTCATTTGCTTTCACTTTTCAGTGTCATTGGCTTCATGGTGCGTTATCCAACTCCAAGTCGAAACAATATGTAAACCTGAAAGTCTGATGTATACTATCACGCCACCCGGAAAAGTTTGTGCAAACCAGCAACAAGATTTCAAATGCAAAAACAAAACACACACACACACACACACACACACACACACACACACACACACACGCACACACACACACACACACAAATAAGGGCTAAGGCAAGAACTTCACGCAGATCTGCTCCATTTGATAACAGTTGGGTACTGTCTGTTGTTTGAGCTATACATTTTTCCCCCTGTACAGCCTAATATTTCTAGCTTCGCCAATGAGATTGACAGCTCGCTGATGAGCAATAATCGTGGCTGAAGACACCAAGAATCCTTTTTAAGGTTCCATACACCCTCCCAATTCATATGAATCGAAGCGGAGAATTAACTACTCTGATTTTCCACTTCAATCCCTCCCTACGACACGTGAGTATTTACTGTGTATATGCAAAGTTGCAAACAAGGCCTCAGCCGGCAGTGCCATCATGCGCCTTATCTGATTTTCGTGAAGCCGCCTCCCTGATGAGCCTGAGGGACTCAGCAAAATCGTCCAGAAGCTGATGGCAATCCGGAAACCGTGATTCATCTACCGTCAGTACCAGCTTTACAGTGTTCATGTAACTCTGGTAATGTACAGTCAGGGCCTACACACACAGCATCCAGACAAAATGATTGACCAGTCAGTCACTGAAGATTCATTCTTCAGAATTGCGTGTAGAAACACAGAACAGGCATGAACTTTCTGGCCCTGAATCAGTAACGAATGAACATGCTGGGAAGAACTTACATGTGGGTGACCGTAGGTGCCTGAGGCAATGTAGACGATGGGGTTGCCGCAGAATAGCACCTGTTCGGTTGGCCCGACCATGTTGGAGAAGGACAGCGTGGTGTTCGTGAACATGCCGTAGCAGAGCGCGGCTGCTGCCTGCATATATACATCCAGGTCGCAAGCTACATATGTCAGGGCTAAATCGAGATTGAGAGATGATCGATGTTACTTCGTCAGTGCTGAACAACACCGGTGGCAGGCAGAGGCCCTGGCCGTGTCAGAGATGGGAGGGAAATCGAGCGGACCTTGATGCCGAAGAGCTTGAGAACCATGTCACCGCTCCAGAAGGTGAAGACGGACTCCATGGAGCTCTTCTTCCTGCGCGCGACCTTCGTCGCCCTCCGGACGTACTCGATGGGGTCGTCGTGCTTGGCCAGGTGGAAGGGGATTAGCATGTAGCCGATCTTGTTTCCCCAGCTCGAGCCGTTGTGCTTGCCGGACTCCATCATGCTCGCCAATGCCTGCTCATGCCACGTACACAAGAATGGGAGGCTGAGTAGTACATCTTAACTTAATTGGAAATTTGAGCTGTCGTCCCATGAATTTTGAATTGGTTATGAAGTGAAATTGGAATAATAAAATTTCCAGAATTTTTTTTTTTTTGAGAACATCCAGAAATTATATTTAAAAGAAAAGAAAAGAGGATAGGCCGTGCTGGGCCACTAGCCCACTACAAAGCCCACTAGCGATCAACACAGAGGAAGTTGTAGAGGCCCACCTGTATGCCAGGCGTCGGCCGTAGGTTGACAAGAACAGCGGATCGTACCGTGATGCTCTGACTGTCGCTTTCACCTGAAGATTATGGTTACGGCATCAGTTGCAGATGGTCCACACTCCACAGTGAGCTGAATTAGTGCACTGCCAAAGCGCATTTCAGCATCCCGATCAGACGCTCACCTGTTTTCCGGAAATAATACCGAGACAGCGCCGCAGAGGTTATTCCAAGCAGAACGTCATTTACAGTCTGAAAAAGGAAGATTAGCACACAAAACAGGTTATGTTTTAAACTTTTTTGTTTGATCACTTAGAAAGTAAGAAAAAAGAAGCACACATACGCAGCTCAAGGCGTTCTTGACGAACTTGACGTCATCGAGGCTGAGCGTTCGGTTCACGAATCTCTTGGACCGGAACTCGGTGCCTTCCTCTCCCTTGAGCACCGTGGGCGCGTCGCCCAGCAGCCCCACCGCCGTCGCAACGAAGCAGGCCACGTCCACCACCGTGTGCCACGCGAGCACGAGCAAGGACACGGCCCACATGGCCATCACCACCACCGCATCGAGGGCGCCCGCGGCTGTCGATGAGGAGACCAACGGCCACTGCCGCCGCCGCGCCGCGTAGACGGCGGGGCCCGCGCGGCGGCGGCGCGCCGGCTGGAGGGAAGGGAGGGCGCCCGGGTCGGAGGCGCTGCGGGTGCAGGCCATGAAGAGGGAGAGCATGGAGACGCCGTCGCCGACGGAGTGGTGGACGCGGAGGGCGACGGCGGCGGCGGCCTCGGCGGTGGGGAAGCCGAGGACGTGGATCTCCCACAGCGGGATGGAGTGGTCCATGGGCCGCGTCGACAGCGACGCCACGTAGTCCTCCAGGGCCTTGTCTTGGTTGGATGACGTGGCGGCCGGGTCCAGCTCCGGGACGATGATGTGGTCGTCCACGTTCACCGCCGTCCGGACCCATTTGGGCCTGGCGTTCTTTTCGAACTCGTTCAACACCTGCGGCCGGGCATTGCGATCTTCTCAAAAACAACAACGAAACAATGCAGAAACGACATGCACACATGGAAGTCATGTATATACTGCATACAAATCCAGAACCAAGGTGCCCGGCCCCCTCCCAAGAGACACCACGGTATATGTACTCCTATCAAATCAGGCTCCACACAATGAGTGCACTACGACAGCCCTTGGATAGCTTTCATATATAGACACAACTTTGTACTGTAACGACGACTCCGAAGATACACCACGGTATATGTACTCTAACGCAGGGCTACCGTGGTGTCCAGTATAGCACTAGACCTTTTTTATCGTATGTCTCCAAAGATACATATATAGCACAAACGTTTGGAGAAGAAATTTGAACTCTTCTGATTACATAGCATACATAAGTTACCTCAAGCTTAGGAAAAATGACAGCGACCGAAGTGGGGTAAAAATTAAATGTCAAAAAAGTACTTACTATGGTCACTAGTAAGCAAACAACTACGTTTACATTTTCAGACGAAAATTAAGCTCTGCGCAGACACAACTGGCTTAGCAAAGTCCTGGTTGTCCGGTCAGATTTCTAGACTTTAGGTACTAGACCGGCAAGCGAAAAAGAAAGGTGGCCATGGACCCATGGTAGTCTTCAGACGTCTCAGTTAGGTAAACTCGCATCCACCAAACTGAAACAACATCCAAACTTGCGCATGCACGAGCAACGGAGGAATAATTCATGAACACGTACGGCCGGAACGCGCTGAAGGTACGGTCGATGAGCAATTTTCTTTTCAAAAAAAAAATGGTACCTGGACGCTGGAGAAGCTTGGGTGGCGGGCGAGCGTGGCGGCGACCCCGGCCCGGAGCGCCGGCAGGTCGACCGGCGCGGCGAGGCCGAACACGGACACGATGTGGCAGCGGAAGTTGGGCTCCCTGAACAGCCTCCCCGTCGGGCTCACCGGTTCCTCCTCGGCCACGGAGCCCCCCTCCTTTGGGCTCCTCCGGTCCTGCCCCTTGCTCTCCAACTCGATCGCCGCGGCCGCCGTGTCTACGGACAGCGCCCGCTTCCGGAGCGTGGTGCCGGGATCCATCGCCAGGCGCCCCGTGCGGCGTGGATGAGTGGATCCCCAAGCTTGCTGTGATTCCTCTGTGTTGTGCACTAGTAAGTGGGCCTCGCGCGGCGCACGCAGGTTATGTACCCAAATTGCGCAGGAGTTCGTGCCGAGGACGGAGGTGGGAAAAGGAAACCACGCGCGCTCTCGCTTGCGACTTGCTCGCTTCCGTGCAAGCCTACCTAGCAGCCGCCGGTCCGGACGGGCGGACTCTGAACCGGGAACTTGGGCTGTGTTCAGCTACGAGAAGGACTTTTTACTTTCTATTTATTCCCTTATAGAACACGTATCTTTAAAAAAAATTTACTTTTACTATTCATCCTCCTCACATAACACGTTTTTCAGAAAAAAAAGTATTTTTTTCCCACGTCCATCTGAACACAGCCCTTGTTTGTTTCGGGATGAACTGGCCGCGACTTTGCGCGGCCTTGCCTCCGCCTGATTTGTCTCGAGTCTCGCGTCTCACTCTCAGGTCCGGGCTGCGTTCAGATTGGAAGTGAGTACTTTTGCTAGATGAATAGTACATTGGGAAGCGTGTTATGTGAGTAGGATGAATAGGAAAAACTAGTTGGAGAAGTATTTTTTTAATCCGAACGCAGCCCCGACGTCGCGCGCGCGGCGCGCCTGGATCGACGGCCAGACAGACAGCTCAGGTGCCTGGACAGGCTCCGCCTTGAAGGTTGAACAGGCGGCGTTCTTGCTACAGTGCGTGTGCTGTGCACGCCTCTCCTACCGGTGCGCAACCTCGCGTGGATTCCAAGCTCTGGGACGTCGACGTGGAAGCGTGCTTGAGTTCAAACTCTTCCAATTCAGCGCTCACGCAGCTGGGCTAGCGTGATACTAGTCGCCAAGTCACGCCATCCGGTCGATCTCATCACACGGTCACAGTCTTCTGGATCAACGCAGTTGGTATTTGGTAAGCAACGCGCTCACATCCATTCCTTTCGGTTGACAAACGCTTCGAGTGTGACTTTGTTCTCAAATCTCTTGTAGGACGCCAAGGTAAAGGATGCCTTCGAACGAATCTCTAGCACACGTTAGGCCACGTCGCCTGGAATTTTCAACCGTCCGTTTACGTGTTCAATTACATCGTACGGTCCATCTAATGTGGCGATTAGAGCCAACGTGGCGGTCAAAACCAGTTAAAACAAAATTTTAACTGTCTTACGCAATACCGTGGTCAAAGATTTCAGTATTCCATGGTCGAAATCAAACCCGCCTCGCCCAATAGTTTGATAGAAAAAAAAATGAACCTTGTCCTATAAAGAACGGCTGTGTGCTGTTAGGACAAAGTGTTTTGCTTTTTTTAAAAAAAGGATTGCATGTCCAAAATGTTTGTTAGATCTATGCTTTTCTATAATTAACTTATAGTTGTAAAAAAATATTTTAAAGCATACTATATTATATGTTCATTTTGAAGATATACTCATGTGGAGTCCAACAAAATTATATTTCCTACTTTATGATTTTTTATGATCTATTATGATTTTTTAAAATATTCAACCAAAATAACAAAAAAGAAAAAAAAAGACAAAATCGCCATTACGGTAGCAAACCTCCATCCAAAACCGCTATAGGGGTTGATTTGCCCGGTTTTGGAAAGTTTCAGGCGGGTAAAAAACCCACTTTCATAGTTTGGGGGTGATGTGTTCCACCCTCTATAGTTGGGGGGTTAAGTATACCTTTTTCTTTGCAAAATTAGTTAGAAGGATAACCATTGGTCCCTTTGAAGCACCGTAACAAACCACATTAATTAAATGTTTTGCTTATTATGTGGCATAAAAAACATGCAGAAGAAGCATTTATCTCGGACCAGCACATGGACACGGTATGATCCATCGTACGTAAAACTATCTCTGACAATGTCTTGTATAGCTTCGCTTTGTGCTCAATCATACCAAAATTTTATTTGTTAGCCCGTTTCAGTAACTAATATGTGATTGAAGCGATACAAATATATGACCATGAATCAGAGGCAACGGTGATGAATTTGTAAATCATAATAAACAACTAGGTTGATATCTACAGCATAGCCAAAGTCCTAGAGTATGACCACAAAATGTGTGGTGGTATATTTTGCTAGTACGTATATACACATGGAATAAAATATCTATGAATATTGAACACACATGCCAGGAAAATCAGTCATGTCCTATTCAGAACATTTTCTTTCCGGAAACCCAATCCTTGCAATTTATAACATAGTACTGTGTTAACGTTGCTGAGTTCCTAATGCACTTCAAAAGCTTAGGCTTGAAATCAAATCGAGTTCCTGGTGACCACAATGTTTAAATATTGATAATTACAGAGCAACGTAGAAGAACAATGTAAATGGACCAACCGAATGTTTCTATGCTTCTCAATTACTCTAGGAGTAGCACAAATCAGTGAAGCACTTAAAAGGGGTTCTAGGATTCAACCATTGGATGCTACTTTTGAATTTCTGCAATTCTTAAAATGATGAAGCATACAAGCACCTGTCAGAACAGGCCATCTATTGCACCTATGATGCATCAGTATTTCACTGACATTTTAGTGTTCGAGTTATGTCTAATTCGTTGAATGGCTCAGAAATATCCCTTCTGCTGATTCACTTTGGGTCTGTCCTGTTGTCTCCTTTAGCTTATCCAAAGCAGCCTTCGCAGCACGACTACCGGCTATGTCCTTTTGAGCATAAGTTGCACTTCCAACCAACTCCCCATCAATCAACACCTCAACCTTCAAATTTTTATCCCATTCATCTTTCACTATTTTGAGTTCGCGACGAGTCTTTTGGCAAAACTCAAGAAGCTCACTTACAGGATGTTTGCCCAATGTCTCCAAGCTAATGAGTGGATCAGCCAAATTTCGGAAGACCTACATTAGAATCCGAGATATTATAATAATCACAATACTAAGGTGTTTCAGTTTAGAGAGAAATATGTACCCGCCAAACTTCGTCTTGATCGAAGTTGGAGTCGAAGTATATAGCACCAATAAGAGTTCCACAATGTCGGACAGAACTTTAGGAGGATCTAATAATCCATTTGAGTGAACCGGATACTTGCACATTTCTTCTATGAAAACATGAATCTGTAAATGCCAGAACATGAAGGGCATAACAAACATTATATGTTACTTAAGTATTTCAAAGTATAAGTAAATAAAATAAAGCATAAAAATGATCCAGACAATCTACTAGATTACATATTGTCCTTACGCAAAGTTAGTAATTAAAAAAGATAATTTGACTAATTATCTAATTCATAAAAGCTACATATGTAAAAGAAAATATCTGTAGTTGTCAAATTGTTTTTTTGTGTAATTTATCTTCTTTATGGTTGACTTTAGGGCAAAAATTGTGAACATGTGGTAATCATGGTGCCATATCATCCAAGAGACTCATCTCCAGGCATGTGATTTACACTGCAGAAGATCTAGTTAATTATTTTACCATTACCATGTGCACACTTATTAATATTTGTATCACAGACAAGAAAAAACATAAGAACAGGTTAAAATGCATTACCTAAGATGTTTTTTGCATTAAAAATAAAGTGTTTATAATTAACTCCAGTGCAAGCCGAGTTAATGAGCCCCTCAAAGAAAAAGGTAATTTGTTAGATGAAATTCTGCTTTAATGGAGATAGATGACTGGCACCAACAAGTATAATTGGCACAAGCAACAAACTGGAGCATTTGTTCCTGAGTACAAACAATGGGCTTCCAAATTCTTCCCCTTACAGCAGAACAAACTTTGGAACAGAGGACAAGCAGAACAAAGAAGATTCTTCCCCTTTCTGCAGAAAGGCGTTGGAGACAGGGCTCAGACTCGCAGCCAAAAATAACATGAACATGAGATTCGTCATATCTGAATTCAACCTAGGAGAATCCGATCCTGGTCACCAACCCCGCACTCAGTTTGCCAATTGAGTTTGCATTAATCCAGGACGAATATACTGTCAAGAATGAGCAAGCAAAGGATCAAAATTTATTCTCTCGGAGAAAACCTACGAGGGCCGGACAGGACAGATGTTTTCGCCGCTTTACGCGATGCACGAACATCTAGAGATCTCAAGGCAACGCCACCACACCGGAAGCAGAGAATAAAAAGGTACTAGTACCTGCCCTTCGAGTAGCGGCGCCTTGTGCCGGAGGAAGCGGTGGAGGCCGCGTCCGACGGCGACGCGCGCGAGCTTCTCCTTGTCGACGTTGGCGGCACGGAGCTTGGTGAGCGGGCCAGGCGGGAGGGTGCGGTAGGTGCGGAAGACCTCCCGCGACACGAGGCAGGTGAGGACGCCGTCGCCGAGGTACTCGAGGCGCTCGTAGGTGTCGCCGGGGCCGTACGGGTGGTAGAAGGATCCGTGCGTGAGCGCGAGCTCGACGAGGGACTTGTCGGCGAAGTCGTAGCCCAGGACGGCCTCGACGGCCGCCACGTCCTCGGCGGCCATCGGCGGGAGGAACCCGGGCGGCGCGTCCTTGCTGTGCTGCTCGCGGTGCTCCCTCGGCACGTGCGACGGCATCGATGGCGGCTCCTCCTCGCCCTCGGTGGCGCAGGGAGTCAGCGGCGGCGCTGTGGCCATGAGCAGAGCACTGGGAGCAGCGGCGGCGCGTGGGTTTGCTTTGGAAAGCCGGTCGTGGTGAGGTGGGAAACCGAAAGCGAAAGGAAGGTGCCTGGGCACAGGAAATCGTTTTGATAACCAAAATCTCAACTGTATGTCAGAGGTTCCTATCCGAATCGTTGATTAGAGATGAAGTCACATCATAGTTTCAGCCCACCAGACCCGTTTACATTAAAAAAGTTCCCCAAAAACCACTATTTATCCAATTTTTCTCTATTCATCCTACCACTTCCACTCATAAATCACTATTCATCTACAGTGTTTTTTTTGAATAATGTGTTTTCGGGAAAATCTTTTCCCAATCTAAACACACCCGGATATGGTACATATATGTACTATCCCAGAACGGTAGCAGATACATGGCTCTCTCCACTTCTGTACCCGCATCTCTCCTTCGCTGCAGCTGCTCAAGTGCTCGTCCGCAGGGTTAAAAAAATCGCGGGAACCGGTCCGGAAACCGCGGTTACCGGTCGAACCGCCCCGGACCGGTAGCGGTTCGGGGCGGTTTGAAACCGGTGGAATTAAAAATTTCAAATTTGAATTTAAAAATTCGAAAAATCGGATAAAAATTCTTAAAAATACTTCATGGTGTGCTGGATCTATTGGTGTCAAAATTTCTCAAATATTTGGTCATTTGCTATTTTTTCGCGAAATACAAGTTAAATAAAAAAAGAAAAAGAAAAAACAGTGGCCGGCCCATGAAGGCCCAACGCCTCCCTAACCCTAACCCCCCCTCCCCCAACGGCCAGCGCTCCCATTCTCCCCCCCCCCCCCCGCGCAGCCGCGTTCAGGACAGGCGATTTTTCGCCGCCGGCCGCCGTAACCGCCGCGCGAGCCGGCTAACCGCCCTGGTAGTACCGGTAACCGGACCGGTTTAACCGGTTACCGGTCAAACCGGTCCGGTAAACCGCTCAAACCGGTCGGTAAACCGCTCAAACCGGTCGGTAACCGGTCAAACCGGTCGGTAACCGTTCCAAACCGGCCTCACGGGGGATTTGAACTCAAAATTTGAATTTGGCCGGTTTTCCAACAAACCGGTCGGTAACCGGCCCAAACCGGTCGGTAACCGGTCAATCCGAGCGGTTAGCCGCCAAAAACCGATTGCACGGGGGATTTGAATTCAAAATTTGAATTCAACCGGTTTCCACCGGTTACCGGTCAAACCGGTCCGGTATACCGTTACCGCCGGCCGGCGGTTCGAACTACCGGACCGGTTTGGTTAACCCTGCTCGTCCGTCGCCGCTCCCATCTTTGACGTTCCCATCGAGCACGACACATCTAGTACTTTTGATCCTCTAGAGTGGCTAAAATTTCGTTTATGTGGGAGAGTAGGGCTTGTTTAGTTGCTTAAGTTGGCACTAACTTGGTGCACAGGAAATCACGTCCCTTCACACAAAAATACGTTTTCCAGCACGCCAACTTTGCACTAACTTTTCAATCTGAACAAGGCCTAAATTTAAGTTTCTTTCTTGAGCTGATAAATACTTAAATGTATGATTTTAAGTAAGAGTATTATATCCATTTAGATCACAGATACGTGTGGGGGTATAGAAGGAGCGTTCATGATACTGGATTGAAGTGAACTGGAACGAATTGGAGGGAAAATTAGTTCCATTTAAGCTTAATTCTCTCCATCCCACTTTAACCCACCTCTTTTCTCCTTCTTTTTTTTAATTAGTGGTATATAAGACTAGCCACAGTGTGATCCATGCTGAAGAAATAGATACCCCATGCTGAAGAAATAAATACCCTAACACATCAAGCCAATACTGTTAAACTCGCTCACTAGAAGTTCTCCTCGATGCTGCATGCAAATGTGGGCCCCTGATTCCTCCTACAGATTCACTTTCTTTCACCTGCAGTTAATCGATTTTTTTATTGATCCAGCATCGATCCATCTACATGCCTTGCTAGCTCAGATTTTCTGTTCAGCATAGTCACCTGCAGTGGCTAATCTCGATGCTTGGACCTCCTTTTTCCTATTTCAGCATCGGTCTCTACCAACGTTGTGGCTAAGGGTGTGTTTAGATTGGGGAAAGATTCCCCGAAAATACACTGTTCACCAAAAAAACACTGTAGATGAATAGTGATATGTGAGTAGAAGAGGTGGGATGAATAGGGAAAAGTTGGATGAATAGTGGATTTTTGGGGAATCTTTGGGAAACTAAACGGGGCCTAAGTCTAAGGCTCCGTTTGGATGTTGAATTGGTTTGAATATCAAATCAAGCTAGGCATTGGAAATAGACTCAATACCAATGTTATTGTTTGGATGGAGATAGAATTTTTAGATGGAAATGAATGAGTCAGCTAATACCAATTCTCGTTTGGATGTTCATCTCCAAAGAAATTGGAATTCACACCATCCCCAACATATGGCCTCGACATCCTCCTTCACTCACCCTGTCATCCTTCTCTGCACCTCCGCCCTTGCCATCCTTCTCCGCTCAGCTCGCCACCCCCATCTGCACCTCGCTCGTCGCGGTCCACAGGAGAGGGTCGCAAACAGAGAAGAGGTACGGGAAGAGGACGTGACGGCGCAACCGGAGAAGAGGCAAGGGACGAGTGCGTGAAGAGGGTAGGGGAAGGGTGCAGCCCGCCGACAGGAGAGGAGATGGGGAAGGGGCGGCGCGGTGGCGGGTAGGCATCGTCGGTGGCAAAGGAGCGGCGCCATCTGGGCTTCACCGGCAGGGGAGAGGACCTGCGCCCGCTGGGCTTCACAGGAGAGGGAGGCGCGATGCCGGCTAGACCTCACCGGTGGGAAGAGGAGCTGTGTGTCCTCACCGGCGGAGGGATAGGGAGCGGTGACATCTGGTCTGTGCCAGAGAGACAAGAAGGAGCTGGGATGGAGTCATGGAGACGAATGCCGAGCAATACGGAGGGGGATGGGTCTGAATTGAGGAGGGGTGTGCGGTAGTAGGCCCAATACCACGCCGTATTGGAGGAGGTTTCAAATTCCTATCAACACCCAAACAGCTGGTATTGAAGATAACCAATGCCAATTTCGAATTCCAGGTTCCATTGTCGACATCCAAACGTAGTGTAAGTGGTATTGGATCTCAGATAGGTTCATTTGTCAGGGATTGCATAATCATATGAATTATGTATTTCGTGCGAAACGACCCAAGACCTCCTAGACATTAACGAATCGAGTATTATGTATTCCGTAGTGAAGATGGTTAAACTATTAATAATAAGTAAAAAGAAATAAAATCTCAAAACTCAGGGTAGTCCAATGTTTTGGACTATTGTGCTACCCAAACGTTGGTTCCACTCCTTAGATCTTGGTTGAAAGGTCGAGAAAAGGCCGCAAAGTCATTCCCTAGAATTTATCCCGCCTAACTCTGCCTTAAGTCAACAAGCAAGGGATGAGCGCTCTGTTGCGCCTGCATATTCATAGGTGGATAAAAATCGCCTATGAAATTTCTCTTGCGAAAATGCCATTGTTTCCGCTTGCAATTGCACAATCAATTCTTTTCTACATGAAGGTATAACTCCACTAATCTTTCTTTCAATCTTCAGGAATGCTCGATTTAGGGTATAGATTCAAGGTTTATTATGTCGTTTAATTCTTGGTGCTGGGATAGCTTTTTCATGATTCGAAGAATATAGCCAATAAAAGCTACCTCTTTTTTTTTTGGCAAAGATGGTTTGTAAGGACTCATGCTCTAGCTATGTCTCCTCAGGTGGTGCATAGGTGCCTGTTATAAACTTCGAGCGAAAACGCCCACAAACGAACCCGTGTGAATGCAGAGTTTCCACAAACGAAAAGGCGTCCGATGAGGAAGAAAAAAAAAATCAGATATCTCCTTCCTCACCGTCGGCCTCCACGCTGCGAGCTTCCTCCGCCACGGCGATCTTCCTGCCTCCTTAGGCTTCGGGTGTGTTCAGATTTCAAAGTATTCTCTGTAGCTTCAGAAAAAACACTGTAGCAAGTCCTGAAAAGCGTGTTTTGTGTGGGAGGAATAATATAAATAGGGAAAAGTTGGAATGAATAGTGTTTAGTTGGAAAGTTCGAACGCTGATATACCTTTCGAAAACTTGAGGGTCTTCCGCCAAATATGCCGCACGGAAGGCGGACGATCACATCTTGACACGTGGCACTTGGTCAAAACTTGGGTCGAAGGCTCGAAGCACCTACCAACGAAACCGTCGAACGCACAAAAGCCAAACGGCCGGCTCCTCCTAGGCTGCCACACGAATGCTCGTTCGCAGCGTGCACGATCGAGATCGAACAAACCCCGTCG
This sequence comes from Digitaria exilis, assembly GCA_015342445.1. NCBI lineage: Eukaryota > Viridiplantae > Streptophyta > Magnoliopsida > Poales > Poaceae > Digitaria > Digitaria exilis. The sequence continues at coordinate 1,827,233 of JACEFO010001882.1, forward strand.
CGCACGGCCCGCATCCTCGCCTCGCGAGTCATTGGCGTCTCCTCAGTCGACGACCGCGCCCGCCGCCCAGGGCCCCGGCCAACTAGGGTTTTCCGGCGCGGCGGCCATGGAGAACCTCATCTCGCTCGTCAACAGGCTGCAGCGCGCGTGCACAGCTCTCGGCGACCACGGCGAGGAGAGCGCGCTCCCCACTCTATGGGACTCGCTACCGGCCATCGCCGTCGTCGGCGGTCAGGTGTGACAGGCCAGCGATCTCGCGGTGTTTTTGGGTCTTCTTCTTCTCATTTTTGTTTTTCTATTTTTGGGGACGATGCTTGGGGTTTTTGTGTGGGACCCTAGGTCAGTAGTTGTTCCTGATTTCAAATTCTAAGAATTGTTATGTCAATTACCAATGCGGGTCTGACATGCCAATTTCCATCGTTTGCCGTTGCTTGTGACAGAGTTCGGGGAAATCCTCTGTGCTGGAGAGTGTCGTTGGGAAGGATTTCCTACCTCGGGGTTCAGGTACTTTGGTTTTCACGGTTTCGATCTTCTGAAAAAGCTTTAGCACCATAAGTTCTTCTGTACAGTTTTGTGTGTTGCTCTTTATGGTTCGTGGAATTCTGCAGGAATTGTCACAAGGCGCCCCCTGGTTTTGCAGCTCAACCGTATTGATGGGCCTGGAGAGTATGCAGAGTTCATGCACCTTAAGAACACTAGGTTTACAGATTTTGGTAAATACTATACTCAATTAGTCAATTGCTGCTTTGGTGTGTTTGAGCATCTGAATTGATTGCCAATTCCAAAAAAAAAAAACTGCAATGAAGTACTGAGCAGTATTGTAGGATGAGTGGGTGATGTCGAAAATGTAAATTGAAGCTCATGTCACTCTACAGCATTATTTTGTGTTTCTCACGAGTCGAGTTGTTGACATGGAGTTATGCTTGATCACTCATCTTGCTGCACTGCTTTGATGTTCATATCTCGTTTCCTTAAATGTGAACTGAATTACATATTTTAAGAGAGAGGTGCATGTTTTAGTGGCTCCATTGTCTGATTAGAACTGCCTAAAGTCTGTCATAACTATGTATGCATGGTTAGTGGTAACAGTTATTACTTTCTTCTTTAAAAAGGCCGTAACTCACACTTTTGCAGCCCTAGTGAGGAAGGAGATTGCAGATGAAACTGACCGAGCAACTGGCCGCACAAAGCAAATATCGACCGTGCCCATTTATTTGAGCATATATTCCCCAAATGGTAAGATCCTGGCAATGTGTTGGCTCAATTATATTCCTTTCTGTTATACCACATCTCCGCTATTCAGCTCTGGTATTGTGGGGGATTGGGATGTAGTTTTAATCTTAAGCTTGAACTTTTCGGGTTAGCTACTGGACCATAACTGTATCAGAAAAACCTTGATGGTGTACCTGGCTCTTGTTCCCATTAAAAGCTATCTGAATTTCCAGCAGCCCCATCCTTGAGACTAGTTTAAACCAGCTCAGCCTATGATTTACTATAACCCTATTTGGGGATACTTCCTGTGGGATGTGTCTATTGTGTCTGAATATATATTTGGAAAACTATAAGCTGACAAAATCCTGAACAGAGGCTGACTTTCATCTGTTTTTCTATAACTTACATGGATGCATGATTTCTTATGGATATAGAAACATATAGCCCCATTGCTTATATTCTTATTATAGAATTTTATTATAGAATTGATGATACTCTTCCTAATTTACTTTCCATTCTCTTCTAAATATTTTTACTCATTGCAGCTGTTAACCTTACTCTTGTTGACCTCCCTGGGCTTACTAAAGTTGCTGTTGGTAAGTCATTCTTCATGTTGAGATAATGTATCCTTTGTTCCTGATGAAGTAGTTTGCACTGCTAACTTGCATTTCTATGTTTTAATGATAGAGGGGCAACCTGATAGTATTGTGCATGACATTGAAAACATGGTTCGCTCGTTCATTGAAAAGGTACTTTTTTAATAACCTATGCACATTCCTTTGTTATTATTGATGAGCATAATCTTTACTTGCAACTGAATTAAGTGGTGACTGGTGAGTGGTGACTAAACACAAATTGAGAATTCGGTTCATTATATTAATGCAGTTTTCCCTCTATATTTTGGCATTGTCTAATTTTGATTCGATGTGTTCTTTTCTCTTTTGTAAAAGCTATGCTTGAACTGTCTTTTATATGCAAGTACCTGGCATAGATGTTATGTATGACCAATGTTTTCAAATCGTTAAATCGCTTCTAGTCGCTGGGGCACTGATTAGGTGATTAATCGTGACTAGGCAATGATTAATTGTGATTAGTTCTGAGGTAGTGGACCAATCAATCTAGAGCAGTTTATAGCCTAGTCAGTCACCTATAGAAGAGAAAAACACAAAGATGAGGAGTTGAGCACACACTTTGTTTGAGGCCAACATGTAATTTTCTTTTCTGGCTTTCTTTGTCTTGAATTGAGAACATATGACTTGCAAAGGCACGCGAGAGCTAGAGGCGCAGTAGAGGCAGCGGGCAAGAGAATTTTTACTCTCCTGCTTGAGCAACCGGCGGCGGTGAATCGGGTAATCGGCTAGGTAAAAGGTATGGTTAGGCTAAGGTGGGCTGAACTACTCAAACCGTACCCCAAATGAAAGTTCCAGACCTAGTCATTTGACTAGAGTACCTCGACTAGTCGTGATTAATCACTGATTTGTTTCCTGATCGCTTGACTAGCCAATAAAATCGAATCGATTTACCTGATCGATGTCCAGAAAATGATTTGTCGATTAATCATTGACTAATCATGATTAATCGAGCGATATAAAAACACTGTGTATGACAATATATATGTTTATTTTTTGTAGCCCAATTGCATCATTCTCTCAATTTCTCCAGCCAATCAGGATCTTGCAACTTCTGATGCAATAAAGATTTCACGGGAAGTTGATCCAAAAGGTATATAATACTGCTATGAGCTTAATGAAGAATGTGATGAGTAGTGTGGTTTTCGAGTATAAGATAATGACATTTCAATTTTATGTCCTTACTCTTTAATTGATGTGGTAAATATATTCATGTAATCTTTACTTCATAGACATAAAAATCATCGGATCTTCTATCGAATGCTAATGTTGTTGAATTCAGGTGAAAGGACCTTTGGTGTGCTCACAAAAATTGACCTAATGGATAAGGGCACAGATGCTGTTGATGTAAGTTATGTTTGAATTCTGTTCTTTGTGCGGTTCACTTTTTCTTCGCCAAATTACCCGAAGCTTATGCCATTTTCAACCCAATCGTGGATTTTGATTACTCAGAATATCCCATAACAATTAATAATCAGGCTTATTGACTGTTCTTTCATTGTCTAAAAAATGTTGACCCTAACAAGAATGATATTATGTTGACTTACTAGTCAAAGCACCAAATCATCAGTGAGTTTACTTTTGTGAGAAACTCATGATGTGCCTCTCTGGTTTCAGTAGCAGTGATCACTTGTTAGCTGCATTGCCAATTTTGCTTTGTTTAGTACCTTTCTCTTATGTCTACGCATATATTCTCTTTGTGTTCACTGGTCGCAAAGGCAGCAAGCCTTATCCTATAAATCTGTGCCCTTATTCTGATCGAGTCCTGGTCTGTAGATACTAGAAGGAAGGTCCTACCGACTACAATTTCCATGGATTGGTGTTGTCAATCGTTCCCAACAAGATATCAACAAGAATGTGGACATGATCGCTGCTAGGATTAGAGAGCGTGAATATTTTGCAAGTATACCAGAATATAAACATCTTGCTCACAGAATGGGATCAGAGCACTTAGCAAAGATGCTTTCAAAGGTATGTTGTATTTATTTATACTGTGTGTGCAATCCTATTTTATTATTTGTTTTGATGACTTCACGACTATTTACCAGCCATCATCCTGCAGCATTTGGAATCTGTGATTAAATCAAGAATTCCAGGGATCCAGTCTCTAATAAGCAAGGCCACTGCAGAGTTGGAAACTGAACTTAGTCGTCTTGGAAAACCCATTGCTACAGATGCCGGAGTAAGACTTCTGAATTTTATAAGATCAAGAGCAGATTATTCCTATCTTTCAAGTCTTCTCTAGACCCAAAGTTTTCCCATTAAAATGGTACATGTGTCTTTCTATGATATTACCCATTTCTTTGTGGCAGATGCACTTCCTTATATGTATTTTTCATGTCCATTCAAACTGGATGCACCATTGTATGACACACTTATTGTTTCTTGTTTTATGCTTCTTAGCATTATTACATGCATGGCAATTTTCCTGCAGTCAGTCTTTCAATTTGCCTTTAAGTTATTAATTACACTTCTTCTGTTATGCAGGGAAAGCTGTACAATATTATGGAAATATGTCGCATGTTTGACAGTATCTACAAGGAGCATTTGGATGGAGCGTATGTTTCAATTATAGATCTTTCTGTTCATTATGTCTTTGGGAACATTACATTCAGTACTACTTTCAAAGTTCTGAAGAGAAGTTTCTTTGTTTTTCATAGTTTGGAGGAAAGCTATTCTGGGAGAAAACAGTGTTTTGTTGCTAGCTATTTTTTGCAATTGCAACATATAGCATTCCTAGCTGTAGATTCTGAGGAAAACTGCTATAACAATGATATCTCCTCATGATTACGATATTACGATAAACTTGTACATACATGCATTTCGGCAGTCGACACACATGAGATATCCTTGTGTGCCTGAATATGAACTACAATATTTTCCAAGCATTAGATTGTACTTTGTGTGCCTAATTAATGTGACATTATTGTATTAGGCATTAGATTGTACCTTGCGTCAGACAATATGTAATAGCTGGTTGTTAACTGCATATTTCAAAAATTACATACTTATATGCCAAATTAGTGATGTTAAACTAATTTTTTCTTCACCAAGACACTGAAAATGTACTTGCACTGCACGTGTGCTGTTTCTCAGCTATTTGTTGTGCTATCATCATATAGACATTTTTTCATATAATCTGTCCATTTTCTTTTGTTTCTCAGCTATTTATATTATTCCTTTTATTTTGGCAGGCGTTCTGGTGGTGAGAAGATCTACTATGTCTTTGACAACCAATTTCCAGTGGCTCTTAAACGGTTGCAATTTGAAAAACATCTTTCAATGGAAAATGTAAAGAAGCTTATAACACAAGCTGATGGATACCAACCACACTTGATAGCTCCGGAACAGGGATACCGGCGTCTTATAGAGTCCTGTCTAGTTAGTATCAAAGGTCCAGCTGAGGCATCTGTTGATGCGGTATGCCATGCATATGCGTTGATATGCTCAATAACTCACACTTTAGTTTGTTTTCTGCATCTCTTCCAGTTATATAACTTTTTTAATAGTGTTTGTGCCTTGAAATGTTTCCATCTCAAAATTTATGAATATCTCCAAAATTAAAAAAAAATGAATGTAATTTTGAGGATCTTTCATTCCTAGCGCTGTGAATACTGAATAGTGTCATTTTTTAGAATCGACTTGTATCATTTGTGTTTGGACCAACTCTACATTTGTTAGTGTTTCACAGCTAGGGTTAATTATTGCACAACAAATCTTCTGTTTCATGAATTTGGGGTAGTAGGAAGGCAAAACTTCTTCCATTCTTTGTCAAATCCCTGTACGGTCTTTATTCACCATATTTTATTTAGTTTTGGATATGATAATCCTGTATATTCCATTTTTACCTATAAATCAGTTCAAGTGATAGTGCTCGTTGGTGTTTTATTTACTCAATATTACCTTGATAGGCACAACTGTTTTCAGTCAGTTCCAGAACATGACACATGCTGACATTGGCACTTGGCAGGTCCATGCAATACTCAAGGAGCTAGTTCAAAGGGCTATCAAGGAGACACATGTATGTTTTCTTATTCCTTGATCTATCGAACTGTATTTGCAGCACATGCATTGCTATATAATATGGTTTTATAGTTTATATCTGTAGTAAGTGTATCTGTGCATGTACTAGGGTAAGGTATAGGAGAACAGCCCATTTCTTTTCTTCTTTTGGAAGCAGAGTGGGTGGATCACCGTTATGATTTTATTTCAGTTATAATTCGTGTTACAAAAAAAAAGTGAAAACTGATATGGAATATCTATCAGGAATTCAGGATTGCATCTATCTGTCACTTTTGTATCATCCAAGAATGTACCTTTGTAGAATATAGCTATAAAAGTGATGGAGAAAATGTTACTTCGAATAATAAAATCCTGAATGACGACTTTTCACTTAGAATTGAAATTGTCTATAACTGCGTTCGTGCAGGAGTTGAAGCAGTTTCCAACTCTTCGCGTGGAACTAAGCGGTGCAGCTTTTAAAGCATTGGACAGAATGCGGGATGAGAGCAAGAAAAATACATTGATGCTTGTTGATATGGAGTGCAGTTATTTAACTGTAGATTTCTTTAGGAAGCTTCCTCAGGATGTTGAGAAGGGAGGAACTCCAACACAATCCATCTTCGATAGATACAATGATCCATATCTCAGACGAATTGGTAAGGACTTAAACGTTACTCAAGGATTTTCCACTACAGTTAAATGGTTTACCGTTACTTCTTACTGCTATTATAGTTAATTTCTGAACACGTGACATCTATTTAAGAATAGTTAATTATGTGGACTGTACTTGAAAATAACTTAATTGCACGATCAGTCAACATAACATGCAATTTTCTTGTCATCTTACAGGCACTAATGTACAGGCATATGTCAACATGGTATGCTCGACCTTGAGGAACTCCATCCCCAAATCAATTGTATATTGCCAAGTCCGCGAGGCGAAGCGCTCACTGCTTGATCATTTCTTTACAGAGTTAGGAGCAAGAGAGGTGAGTCATTTTAGCACCTTGCATTATGGTAACTTTTCTTCACGTGAACATAATGAGTATTCAGTTTTTGAAGCTGAAATGCTATGTGTAGTTTTTCAGTTCGCGTCACTAATTAACCCATAGATTTTTTATTACTCTTTGAACAATTGTTGCCATATGCACTGTCATCATGACTGAATGTAAGTGTGGCGTCTAGTGTGATGATTCTTTTTTTTTTTAATGAACCGGGCATGAGAGCTGCCAATTATTCGATTAATACACTCTTCGTTGTTAAAATACTTTCATTTGCTGTGCAGACCAAGCAGCTTTCTAAGCTTCTTGATGAGGACCCTGAGGTCATGGAGCACAGAGCAAAGCTTGCCCAGAGGTTGGAGCTATATCGGAGCGCCCAGGCAGAAATCGATGCGGTTGCATGGGCCAAATAGTCTCCTTGGCCAGATTACGCGTTCTTTCAGCTGATTTTTTGGGAGCCATCTGTTATGACGCGTCCGTTTTCTCTGCCCCTTGGCCCCTTGGGTTTATCTGCTTGGGTAGTTCATGATGCTCAGAAGGTAGACCTTTTGTTATCTAGTAATCCGTAGCGTGGTTTTTGCTCGTGCGAGATGGACGCATTTGTTCTAGATCGATTAGTTGTAAAAAGTAACTTGCGTTGTCTCTAAAATCCACATCCTCAGTATCAATAGTTTTTTTAAGCCGTGCATGTCACGTTTTTCATTAAGAGAGCAGTTACAACAGAGTCGGATGGATACACTGCCGTTTAGATCTAGCAAGGTAATTTTTTTCCAAAGCTAAGGCGTGATGGCACGCCTCACTGGGCATTCGAATAGAACCAAACCAACTAGTACGTTTTAAGTCAAATACACGTAAACTTAGCATGTGGTGCCGTATGGTTCCTAAACTCCCATAATGTATTTTTAGGTTTGTCATGTGGTGTCATAAACTCTCGTAATGTATTTTTAGGTTTGCCATGTGGTGTCAATTGGGTTCCTAAACTCTGATATGCTAATATATTTTCAGGTTTATCATGTTGTGTCATCTGAGTTCCTAAACTTTCATAATGCATAATGCATTTTCAGTCCCCAAACTTGTTTCAAGGTGTCAACTAGAATTCTGGGCATCTAAACTCTCATATTTAGCCCCCCCCCCCTCCCCGAACTTGCACTTGGGTATCACCCGGGTCCATAAATTTTCAAGAAAAAAATTCAAATATTAAAACTTATCATCTGTCGACGATGACATTAATTTCTCCTTCACAACCACCTTATGCTAGCAATATGCTTGTGTTGTTTGGCACTTGATTGGGGGTCTAAAGTGTGTTCAAAAGCATATCATATTATATGTTCACTGAGTAGATCTACCCATGTGGAGTACAACAAAATTGAATTTTTTATTTTATAACTTTCTTGTGATTTATTGTGTTTTTTCAAAGATTCAGCCAAATAACAAAAAAAAAGATAAAATCATCGTTAGTGTAGCAAACAACCGTCCAAACCACTTGATGTGTTCCACCCGCATAGGTGTGTGTGGCGGGGGTGGGGGGGTGGGGAGTGTCAAGTAGACTTTTTCGTAAAATACACTTTGGGAGTTTAAAGACTTGAATGATACCGTGAGATAAGTTGGGAGATTAAACATGTGTCTTAAGAGTTTAATGATCTATATGACTCATCTGCCCATGGGAGCCAGCGGCTGATGGATTTGCTTGAGAGATATCAGCGGGGTTCAGGCCAGATGATAAATATAAATAAATCAGCAGTGTTCTTCAGTGGTAATTGTGATGATGACATGAAAAATGAGGTGAAGCATATTACTGGTATTCAGACAGAAGCTTTATGTGAAAAATATTTGGGGCTCCCGACAGCGGTTGGCAGGAGCACCACTGAAGCTTTTGAAACGATTCCCGGTAAGATCATGGGCTTGACAAGAGGATGGGGGGAGAAGAAACTGAGTTGTGCAGCTCGGGAGATTTTGATCAAAACTGTTGCACAAGCAATTCCCACTTTCTCCATGAGTTGTTTTGTTTTATCCTCCACTACCTGCAAGAAAATTACCACAGCCATGACGAACTATTGGTGGAGCAGTGGTGTTGACAAAAAAGGGATTCATTGGAGGAGATGGTCTGAATTGGTCTTACCAAAATCGCAAGGTGGTTTGAGTTTTCGGGATATGAAGATATTCAATTTAGCGATGCTTGGCAAACAGGGTTGTAGGTTAATGACAAGCCCATCCTCTCTGTGTGCACGAGTGCTGAAAGGTAAATACTTCCCGAATTCTGATTTTATGGAGGCGAGAAAGAAGAAGAACGCCTCACATACATGGCGTGCCATCATTGAGGGCAGAAAAGCTCTGGAGATGGGTCTGATTAGAAGGATTGGAGATGGAACCTCCACAAGGGTGTGGGAGGATAGATGGATTCCCACGGCCATTGGAAACAAACCTATTTGTCGCCGGGATGGCGGAACAGCTATTCATGTCTGTGATCTGATGACGCCGGACGGGAGGGATTGGGATGTTGAGGCCCTAGAGCACAATCTCATACCTATGGATGCAGAGGCGGTACGCAGGATCCCGCTAGGTCATACACGGGACGATTTCTGGGCATGGTCGAAAGAAAAACATGGCTTGTATACAGTCAGATCGGCCTACAGGATGCTGGCTAGGAATGAGGCACAACAAAGACATTTTGACGAGAACAGGGCAGCTCACTCGGCTTCGATGGATGATCCGATGTGGAAAATGCTCTGGAAGTGTAAAGTACCACCAAAGGTTAGAGTGTTTTGGTGGAAGGTAGCGCATGAATTTCTGCAGTCTCGTGCTAATCTCCACAGACGCCACAGGGAGCCTTTAAGCACTTGTGAGACATGCGGAGCTCAGGCGGAGACATCGTTTCATGCTCTCACCGAGTGTACATACGCCAGGGCCTTCTGGCAACGGCTGAAGGAACTCACTGGAGTGAAGCTGCCTCTTTTAAACCAAAGAACATGGGTGATAGATCTACTAGATGGCTCCTTGTGCTCTGAGCTAGAACGAAATATCATACTGTGTGGGATGTGGTCCATTTGGCATTCCAGAAATGATAGACATCATGGAAAGAAGGTGATCCAGTTGAAGCTGGCAATTGACTGGGCAACAGACGTCTGTCTCCAACTTATATCGGCAGTGTCACAGAAGCCAAATGAGCATGGGAGAGTTGTCTGCCCCTCCTGGAGCCCTCCTCCACCGGGACAACTCAAAGTTAATACGGATGCAGCGTTTTTAAAGGATGAACTGTCAGGTGCCACTGGGGCTGTCGTTCGCCGAGATGGCGGCTCTTTTGTGAAGGCGGCGGCCAGGAGATTGCCATCGGTGGCTTCGGCATTAATCGCAGAAGCAGAAGCGTGCAGGGATGGGATACGATTGGTGAGCTTACTTCCTGCTGCAGGAATTATTTTGGAGACAGACTCGCTGGAATTTGTCTCGGCATGGATGCACCGGCAACAACAGCGATCAGAGATAGCTTCTGTTATGGAGGATATACAGGTCGTGGCAGCGGGCTTCTCTTATTTTGAAGTACGGCACGTGCGTCGCACGGCAAATAAATCGGCACATGTGTGCACAAGTCATGCAAGCTCTTGTAATATTTACAATGGTACTCCCTCCGTCCCATAATAGATGACGTTATGGGATGCGTGCACGTGTTACTTTCTCAACTTTGACTCGATTTGTAGAAAAACATGTGTAATATTTATATCTCTAATAAATTCGATAAAAAACTAGATTCAAATATCTATCTAATGATACTAATGATGTATTATAAATATTAATATTATTTTATATATAATTGGTTAATGTTGAAAGATGTTGTTTTTCTCGGGAAGCGAGAATGACATCTATTTTGGGACGGAGGGAGTAGTATGGGATTTACTACCCCCTAGCTTCTTGTTTAGGCCTTTACAACATGATTGTAATATGGTCGCTGAATGAATGAATGAAGCTATTCCCAAAAAAAAAAAAAGACAACTTCATGATCTAAAAATGCACTTTAAGAATTTAGGACTGATGTGGCACCCTTGACAAGTTTAGGGGCCGGCCATGTGTTTTACTCTATGGTTTTATTATCGCTTAACATTTGAGAGGTTGGGTTTTGTAAGTTCAATTTAGCCAGAAAATCCCGGCGCTTTTACAGCGGACTAGTGGAGTATGTTGAAGTAGCTAAGAAGACAAAGCAATTAAACACGGCCACACGTGGCCGCCGAAAAGTCTAAAACAAACTCAGGCATAATTCTTCTCTTTATTTTATTACACGCCCACAGTGTAAACTCAGGCATGATCTAAGATCAGTCTCCGTGGGAGTTTTATGAGCGAAAACTCCCATTAAATCAAGTGACACAATAGCAATTTTGGTGATATGGCATGATAATTATGAAGAGAAAGGAGAGAAGAGTGTCATCACCATGAAACCCATCTGGCATAGTTACCAAGTCCAAACACAATGAAATTCCCATCGAGAATGTTATACTTTCATCTATCACACATTTAACCATACACCATGCGAGAATTAAATGCTACAACTTGTATATGAATACCATGAAACCGTACATTGAGAGTGACCGTTTCATTTCATTAAAAAAAACTGATGTGGTTGTTTTTGGTAATGTTGGCCATACAACTACCAATGAAACTGGCCTAACGATGCATGCGCCACAGACAGCCTAACTGAAAACCCCAAACAATAGCCGAAACTCCTTAACTACTTGCTTGCCTTAGACAGACCTGTTTACGCTAACCGATCCATGCCGCGGAAGCGGCGGAGAAACTGCCCTGCGCCCGCGCGCTGCATGGGCGTGTTGTGTAGTGTTGCACGCCAAGTTGCACATAACCGAGCCACCGAGGCAGCACCGCAGCAGCGAAGTATTAATGAAAGTGTTTGGTTCAGTGTTCTGTAATGTAATTAAATCACAGGGTGCTAACCAATAACGTTACAGGTGTTTGTTTAGGTGTACTCAGTAACACGCTACCGTGTAATCAGATAACAGACAAGTCACAACTCATTCCTCCCCTCCGTGGCTGGTATCGTATCGATTACAGTCCTCTCGTCGCTCGTGCTCACCCACTCCCCTGTTGCCTGATTACTGGGTTGAACCAAATGAAGTCTGCAATCGGTGATTCCGACAGCAAATACACCGTAACTTGATTCCTTTATCATTTACGTTACCTGAGTGCTAACCAAACACCTCAGTAGAGAGGACGGCGCGCTACCAGGCGTCCAGCGGTGCCCCCGCCAGCCATCAATCGTCAGGCGTCCAGGCGATGCCCCCCTTGTCCGCCAGCCATCAATCGTCTGTCGCCGGCGCTGCAGTAATGGTTTGGTGGGTGGAGGCGCGGGGCTGGGGCCGGTGTGCCAAAAATAATAATAAAAAAAAACATGCTGCGCGTGACGGCTTTTCAGGCTTTCCCTCCCATGCGAAGGGAGGGGAATTTGCACAATCGGAATTAACATGCATATGTGCAGAACTATGTTTTTTTTTCAGGTATATGCAGAATTATATTGATGCAATCAGCAACACCAACGCAGGTGCACTAAAAAAACAGCTCCAATATATACGCCAAATTCAGGAGGAAAAAGGATAAAAAAATAAACCTAGCTAATATCATCTGTGTATATCTTTTTAATGACAGGTTAACGTCACGTTCAAGTTTTCAAGAGGTCGCTAGCTATCTGTCCATTTGATCTCCGTGCCGTGCCGCAACAGGACTGGAGCCTACTTCATGCTCTTATACATGGCGTCAATAACGCTCTGCAGAGATAGCAGCAAATCCACACGAAAGGTCAGCTTCGTGAATGGTGGTTCGTCAAGTGCAGATATCTGAAAGGCTGAAACTGAGGCTGTGCCATACCTGATAGTATTTCAGCAGCTGCGGCCGCTTCTTCTTGTACGTCGGGGTAATAAGGTCGCGCTCCATGTCAAACGGAACTGGGTCCAGATGAACGGCCCTGATGAGCTCGAAGCCTTTGAGCTGTCGGTACCAAGATCAAGAGAACAACGCGTCAGATCGAGCTGCCAGGGTCACTGCAACCGGCAGCATTCCAAATATGTACTGATGTGTTCCAGTCATCCAGGTTCCTTACCTTCTTTTCTTTACCCATCTTGGTTAGTTCACCCAAGATGAACTCTTTGGCTTTTGGGTCTTCGCAAATCGTGGCAAATTCTCCGGTTACCCCATTCGACTCTGCCCACCGCTCCAAAGCCTGCTTGTTGGGGTTCACTACGGCAACGAGGCTCGACTCGAAGCTGTTACCATACACCCAAACCTGGAGATACCGATAGGAAATTAGTCAGGACATTCTAGGGTGTTTCGAAATAATTTGCTACAGAAAACTCAAGGTGCATATGTGAGGTAGTTTTCAGCTGTACCGAATCAACACCAGGAGTCTGACCAAAGATGTTCTCCAGATTCTCTACTGCAACATACTCTCCCTGTGAGAGCTTGAAGATGTTCTTCTTGCGGTCAATGATCTTCATGCTCCCGTCAGGCTGCCACTCACCAATATCTCCTGCAGTAAATAGTTACATTTGACAGTGAACAAATGAAATTGTAGAAAATATTAGGAATTGTGGAAATTTCAAAGATCTTTCCGTGAATAAGCTGAATGACGGTCACTTTCAAGAAGATTATTGGTCTTCTGGGAGTTGAATGCATGCCATAAATTTGTTGACAATTAGGAAGTAAGACTACACAAATTGATCGACAGTGATGCAGACGTGGACGGCATTCTTTTCTTCTTTTTTTTTTGGATAAAAGATGTGGTCATCCTTTGATCAGATGCTGGAGGACAGATCAGTACCTGTGTGGAACCAACCGTCGACCAAGACTTCCTTGGTGAGGTCATCCCGTTTGTAGTACCCCGAGAAAAGAGTGTCCCCTCTTATGCAAATCTCCCCGCGAGGTGTCTCGCTCGACAGCGCGTCATACCCCATCTCTTGGACAGATTCCAGGCGTGCTTCAACGTACGGGACTGGAGGCCCGACGGTTCCCAGCATGGACATATTGTTCGGTAGGGAAACAAAAGACCCGGCACATGTCTCCGTGAGTCCTAGAGTACGAAAAGAAGAATATGTGATTAGGATCGTCAGATGTTTTGGGTGACAGCTGATGATTTTAACGCTTTGTATTGATTCGGAACTGATTTTGGTGTTGATGAGCATACCATATCCTTGAAGAACATGAGAGCATGTCACCACACGCAAATACTCCTCAACATGTTTAGACAGGGGAGCAGCGCCAGATAGAATCAGCCGAACCCTGCCACCTAGTCCCCGTTTCACCTATACACAGTACACATATAAACATATTAATTTCGTAAAGTGCAGATAAGAATCAAATTGGCTTTTGAAATTCTAGCTTCTTGCTATTTTGTTGTACCTTTGTGAAGACCAGCTTGTCAAACACTGCGGCAGCTTCTTCATGCTTGCTTCCTTTCAACATATTACCTTGTTTGCTGTCCAATAATTACTATGTCTGTTAGAGTCTGGTCACTATATTAGCCAATATACCTTTGATGATCAAGACATTACAGAACAGCCTTACTATTTGTAAGCAACATTGAACAAGGTCTTCTTCAGGAAACCACCAGCTGTAATTTTATCTTGCAATCCTGAATCGTAAAAGTAATAAACATCATTGTTTGGATTACTTATTGAATAACACAACAGGATTGAATAAGTTATGAACAGATTTTGTCCAGAGTCAAGTAAGTGTTAAATCAAAATCAATTAGAGTACCTCCATAAATTCTGTCCAGAACACGCGGAACAGCACAGAAAACTGTTGGTTTGAGTTCTCCAATGTCTTCTACCAAGAGTTTGACATCCTGAAAAAGGATGCTTATTGATGAAATTGTGCTAATGAAAAAAAAAGGTGCCGAGTAGAGAAAAACATGTGTTTCCTATTACCCCACGCCAAAATCCTATTGAAGCACCATGGTGAATGAACACCTCCTCAATCACCCGGTCAAAGATATGAGCAAGCGGCAGATAAGAAATGTAAACATCATCCTCGCGAAGCTGTTGAAGAAAAATAAGATTTTAAGAGACAGTGCATTGGGATACAAAAGACTGAAGTAAAATATGAAAGATAAACGGCCTACCTCCTCGCCTGAGTTGATAAGGAACTCGTCCACTGCTGAAACAATGGTAATGATGCTCTTGTTAGAGATTAGTACTCCCTTAGGATCACCGGTTGTTCCACTTGTGTACATTATTGTGCATATATCATCCTTTTCCTTTGGTGGAAGTTCAAAGTTCTCTTCACCTCCCTGTTGGTAAAATAGAAAAAAGGAAAATCATTCTAATGAATATACCAATTCTATTTCCCACTACGCTATCTGAAAAAATATAAAATATTGAAACTTGAGATAGAAAAAATGCCTTCGCATAAAAGTATCTTACATGTAACAAAACAGTTCATGATAGTTCACTAAGAGAGAACCTTACCAGTTGCAGAAACTCTTCCCAAGAGTAGATGGACAAGCCATTCTGTTCAACCTTTTCCTTGTGCTCAGGATTGACCTTACCAAAGCTCACAAGTGCTGAAAACAAAAATGAAAGACAATCAGTAAGTCATATCCACTATATCATAGCAACACAGCCAGAATATTCTGAACTTACTCTTCAAATATTTGGTTGCATTGGGAAATGTCTTGAGCATCTGAAAAAAAAAAGATCATTTGAGATGCTCAAAGAAAAAAAAACTGAACTACTGGGCTCTGAAAGCATGGTTCAAGACACTCTTTATAGGATGGATGAGACTGTGCCATGGGTTATTCTAATAAACCAAACTTACACGTTTGTCCTGTACTTTGTGATCTCTTTCTTGCTTATAAAGGAAATAACAAATAACAATTGTAGATTGCTAAGGTAACCTCAGTCACAGCATTGCCTATTGAAACATTTAGGTTTGATGCAAGAAAAAATCATGTCTCGTTTTTGTCAGGGCAACTTGTAAGCTGTATTAAGTTTTACTGTGCTCACTAATGAAACAGTCATAAAAAATGATCAAACATACCTCTCCAATCTTCTTTTCCTCAACAAAAGCAATTTGTACCTCTGCATGGCACAATACAAACTCTACTGCCCCGGCACCTACAACCATAAAAGTTTTTTTTTTTTAAACTGTAACATTAAAGTTGAAGGCAGATGGCAGCAGGCCATTGTTAACAGCTTAAACAAACAGGAACTCTGTGTGTACTGTGTAGTGTGTACACATGTTGTAATTTGACAATTGCTTCGCAAACATGATCATCCTCAACAATTTCACGTGTTTTCGTTGCTCAATGGAAATAAGAAAAACTTACCAAGCGTGTCATACAATGGAACACAGTAAATGCCATGGGCATTGCAGGCCTGCACAATAAAGCAAGTGAGTGTAAGCAAAAAGTAAGAAAGTGTAAGCATTTGAAAATTTTGGTGTGGTCAAAGAAAAAAAAAAAGAAACATTTGGTATGGAAATTTGCAGAGTTTTCCAGATGTTTTCTCCCCGTAAAGGATCAAACAACTGCCAGTTGACAAAGTCTAAAACTATGCACTAAAGAAGAATTACTTTCCAATAACTTTCAACACTTTACGGGAAAGTTGAAAGGGTCCTAGCATACTTTTCCTTGGTGGAACAAGAAAGTTTCAGCAGTAGCACTTAAACATCTGGTAGTATAAAACTGTAATAACGAACAAAGCCGCAAGTTGACTCAATATTTGTAATTCGGCTTAGGATATTGATAACATAAACTTACCTGCATACTGATAACCCACTCAGACGAATTGGGCCCGTAGATGCCACACCGGCCACCCTGCAGACAATCAAGCATGGGTCATGTCAGCAGCCCATCAGCCAAACAAAGAATAATGGAACAAACGAGGAACTGTTCCAACTCCGCAGTGCGGAGGATCGCAGAGCATTAATCTAAACAAACGTCGCCTGTACCTTGCCGACGCCGCAGCTCCGGATCGCAGCGCCGACCTTGATCACGGTGTCGTAAACCTGCTTGTAGGTCAGCCACGTGTACTTGCCAGCCTGTGACGCGAGAGAGAGGCGTAGACGCCAAATGAATTCAGGGGGAACAGGAAAACAGAGAACCGTAATAAAGACGCTGGTATGGAAGGAACAAGGTGAGAGAGGCCACGCGGCTAATCAACCTTCCCGTCGACGATTTCGCGGCGGCCCAGCATGTTGTTGTCGGGGAACTTCTCCACGGACAAACTGCGGGGGGGAGGGCACGTCGTCAGCACCGGTTTGAAGACAGAGAAAATAAATAATTCTCAGAGGAATCGAGATGATCGATATCAATGGCGAACGCGATCCAGAATTCCACAGATTGAAAACCCCGGCATTGCGAACCCGAACGGAGAGCATTAATTAGATCTATCTACTCGATGCCCATGCAGAACGCGGGCGCGGAGGATCACGCCACCCGCCGCCGGTGAGAAGCAAGGGGAGCGGAACGTACCGGAATATGTCCCAGCAGCAGTCGAGCCCCGGCACGGCGGGCGGCGCGGCGCCCTTCCCTCCCGCCGCGCACCGGTAAGTCGGCCCCGCCGAGGGCGCCCCGCCCTCCGCCTCCTTGCCCTCCTCCACCTGCACCAGGTGCTTCATCGGTCCCGCCATCGCCCGTGTTCTCCCTTTGCTATCTCTCTCGCCTCCCCTGCTTCGCTTCTCTTCCCCCCCCCCCCCCCCCTCCTCCGAGTCTCCTTTCCTCTGGGTTCCTCGCGTGTACGTGCGCGCCCGCGCGGCCCGGCACGACGAATTTATCACGCGACGGGGATGGGGGGAGATGGCTGGCGCTGGCGGTTCCCACCCAAACACAAACACCTACAGGGCCCGAGCGAGTCGTGAACGAAAGCCCGCCTCCTCACGGTCACGGAGTCACGGCGCTAGCCAGTCAGCACGCCCGTATTTGTATCCGCGCACCGCACGCGGCTTGCGTACCAGTATACGGATACATAGCAGGCTACTGCATCCGAAAGGGCGGGCGCGACCGCGACCTCTATTGGCAGCAGCCGTGGCCCCGGGGATCCGCATGGTTGAGAAATCAGAAGCCGCGTCACGGCGGGCGCGACGGATTTTTTTTTTTTGTAAAAAAAAATATTTTGGAACGGCGACCCGGAACGGACGGCCGGTGGAGCTCGTGGAGGAGTTGAAGCTGATCAGGCATGGATTTCCTGTGGCATGGAAAGTCGTTGACAGAGCAGCTATACGATACGATTCGCAGTTCAACGGTCGTTAGTAGCGGGCGCTGGTTGAGGCGTTGAGCGGTGTGGCTGCGCCTGGTGGGCGCTGCACGGTTGGGACCGGCCGACCGGGCCATTACTCACTCCGATCCATGGCGGCAACAATGACTGCGGGGCGGCAATGGCAGGTTTTTCTTTAATTCTAGAAGCACAACTTGACCCCCACCAGCAAGGCAGCCAGGGACGTCCGGCAGCCAGGTACCACTACCCAGTAGGGTCTTGTTCGATGATTTTTGTGGGTTGTTTCTTTCTTTGGTGGGAAAAGGATTCGCACCATCGCCTTCATCGATCTCAACTCGGTACCCCGAAATCACATTTCGGTGTTTATTCCGTCCAAAAGTGTAACGTTGCACATGCTCTATGTGTCGTTATCTTTAACTATTTCTAATAGCAAGTAAGGTTTCTGCCTTTTTTTTATCCGTCCTGTGAGGCCCACCTGTCAAGTCACGTCTCTTGTCTCCTATCAAAAGGGCCCGCAACTGTTAAGAGTCAAGGCTCGCGCGTAGTCGCCCGCGGCTACCTGCCTCCGTCTCCGTTCGTAACGGCGTAGCTCACGCAATTACAGTTTATAAGCACATGTTTTTCCCAGTGCGTTGGCGAGGTGGGACTAAAACTCCTGCCGAGCACGCCTGGCTCCTCCTGGCGACATACGGTCGTGGGCTGTTCTCTCTCGCCGCCCAGTAATTAGGTGTCTCCTCTCTTGCGGCCCACGGACGACGGGCATGGGCTGTTGCGGTCATGTGTACTTGCAGCGTTTGCTTCCATGCATAGCCAATGGTCCAAAGATACGAAAGAGGCAAAGAGCAATGAACTGGGCTACAGTCTAGACAGAGCTCTAGAGCTGGCAGCCTGGCACCTGGAAGCATGCTGGCACTTGTAATCTAGGATATTATATGACCCCAACTAATGACTAAAGACAATAATTAAAGCCATATTTCATTGTTTTGGCTAATTTAACCCCTAAAGAGGTGTATGTGATAATAAAAATTTACTTTAAGCAAACATGATATTGGAGCGGAAATAAGCAAAAATAAGCCATGAAAAAACACACTGTGAAATGCGATGTGGCACTCTCGTTAAGAATTCCATCATGGACAACGATTTGTACGTATGACTCATTAGAGAATCAGTTTATTTAAAGGTCATTAGAAATACATAAGGTATTTAAAGCTTGTGTTTTGGATGAATTCTTGTTTTAGAAAAATACATAAAGGGTTTAAAACTTATATATTATTTGTAGTATCAAAGGTGTTTGATAATATATTTATATGTCTATCGCCCGTAGCAACGCACGGGCATTTTTGCTAGTAAAATCCTTAAGCACGCATAGAACATTCTTTTCCATCTTTGATTACATTTCACGCATAGAACTCTCAAAAGTATGTCCGTATATCATATACTTCTATGCTTGTTATGCACACCAAATGAGCCGACATCAATATCCATCCAAGCCAAGCGTTTGGGTGGCTGCATGCCTATGTGCGATAGAGAAAAAAAAGGGCTCTCAAAAGAAAGTCCTTATATCACATGATATATGCCAGTACACCAAATGGTTCGTATTGCGCTATGGGGCTAAAATCAGCTGGCGCGTCAGTGTTTCAACCTGCGCTGAAACTATCTAATCTAGTAATCTAACTGTTAGCTAAACGAAACTTCAGCTCTGCATGTGCAATGATCCCGAGCGTGGTGCAAAACCTGTAGTGCCGATAAACCAGTAGAGAACCCATTTCAAATTGCAGAGCATGTTCTTCAGCGCCTTTGTTGAGTTCTCCCTCGTATTGAAATCACCTAGGACAACCCTGTAGCCCCTACTTTGTCATTATCAATCCTGTGAAACCAAGTAATATTCATTAGCAACAATGTGGACAACGCTGCTGATAGAAGATAAGCTTGTCGCAAAGTTCCTGCATGAATGCTGCACTGAAATTGTAGGAATGAACAGAATAAAGAAAAGGAGACCACAACCATAGAAGCCATATATTTCAAAATTTTAAAGGTCACAACTGAAACATAATGCATTTGAACAAATTGGACACCAGATGGGAATCTTCAGCGACAAAAATATTTCCTAGGTGCAGTTGCAAAACAAAGATACATCATATCCATAAAGAGAGAAATTCTGATGTCCGAGGGACATGATTTGTAAGTAACATATTAATGTGAGGACAGTAGTGTTCCAAGAAAATCTTACTTATAGGGGAGCTTCAGTGACTTGTCAGGTGGAATATTCTTCTCTTTATCCAAACCTACAGCAAACTCAACAAACTCTTGAAGGCACTTCAGAAACCATGTCATGGCTTCATCATATGGGGTGCTGAACAACACATTTGCCGGACCAAACCTGAACATCAACCATGCACTTGTTCACAATTTCGCGTCCAAAGCATGATAATTTGCATTGCCAATTTGTGAACAGATCAACAGAAAATGCAGAAAAAGACAAAAAAATCTTCCATCAAATAGAAGGAACAAATGGCTTCTTCTAGTTTTCGTAATTGTAAGAATTGAAAATTTGAGTGTGCTAGAACACTACCTTTTTAAAGAATTTTTCATGTTGATTTGATGTCCATAACAAGAACCCATAATAACTATATTGCCTACATGTCTTATATTGCCTACATGTCTTACTTATATAAGAATGTGGAATCATCATAACAAGAGTAAACAGAAAAAACACTGCTCAGAGGATCAAATATTGAAATTGATTTTTATGAACCATAGAAGAGTGACAATTGAGGAACAATAAAGCACAAATCATCTTGAAGGGACAAACACAGAGAGTACATTTGCCAGCAAAAGGCTTACAGTTTATGTGTTCTGTTATTGATGTCCGTGATTCTTGGATAACTTCCCATGGCATGGATCTTGATCCGGTATCTATGCTAATGTTGAGGAACTCAAAAGCTCAACTTTCCTTGTAGAAAAATTGTAGCATGCTAAGTATTTAGGTAGACTTTGCGATGAAAAACCTGCACTTACAATGCTAATGCTGCTGAGAGAGAAGAATATACACCAAAGCTGCCCATAGGTCACCTCTGAGCCAAAATATATTTGGGTATATACAAAAACATAACCAGAAAAAATAAAACACAATCAACATGGTCAACCTAGTATGTAACAGGTGGCAGTGGCATATAGGCCAATGGTGCCACCATTTGAATAAATTTCTCAAAAGAATGACGGGTACATAAGCGTATAAGAAAAATGTCATTATGTTCCAAGGATACTGAAATTTTGGGCTGTAATACTGAGCCATGGTATGCAACAGAAGTGCAGCCTGACCCCAAGCAGCATTTGTCTCATCCCACTCAACCTAAGATAAGAGCGACATAGATTTAAGTCAAACAGCTGTACCCGAAATCTGCCTAGAATATAATGCAGGCGAAGCACTGAATGTAGTGATCAAAGTCCTATCTTTGCATTTTGCAATTAGGATACCTACCACATGAGTGTGTCCAAGACGGAGGTTATTTATTGTCCCGAATATTCCATATTGCGAAATATAGAATGTATCATTCATAACATTTGTATGCTTTAACATTTCCAGATGGGCCTGATAATCTTCTATTTTGGCCAACATGGCATCTTTTTCTTCCTGAATAGTGAAGAGACAATTTTCAGCTAGCAAACTATTAGTGGCAGAAGAAAATTTTGGAAAGCAATTCAGTCATAGGAAAATATGCATATAGATAAGGAATCATGATTTGTGCTGCAAACAAGAAAGCACTGCAAATAACAATGCAGGCAATACAGACATTGCATCAACAGTATTGGCTTTAGTAAGCCAATTACTGACACGGAAGAAATATATTATCACAAAATTAACATAGATTTGGTAAACTGCAAGTTTCTGACTGATATGGAACAGAATGCATGTCTAATTGTCTGTACATTTCACGTAAGGTGAGTGTTGTTTGAAGTATGATAACATCAGGCCAGTACATTGCAATTCTGAGAAGTATATGATCTGTAATGAGTATACCTGATGAGATGTCAGCTGAAACTCAAAGCTGTTAAATTCTTTCCAATACCTACCAAAAAATGCCACATAAGTTTTGTAACTGTTGAAGCTTTATAAACAAAAGTAGCCAACCAATCACTGCAGACTCCGTAAACAACTGCATAATTGTTGTGGCAATTGGCAAGACAAAGTTCCTATGATAACGGTTCTCCAGTGGTGGCATCTTTTGGCGCACTTATATGGAATCTTGGAATGTTTTATTTAGTTAAATAGTGGCACTGTAGCAGCAAAGTATTTAATTTTTCTTTAAAGACTGTTCACCCTCTGGTTTCCAGTAAAGAAACAAAATACTAACCGCTCTTCCAATTCATCAATTTGTTTAGATTTTGTTTCAAGATCTTTCATCTCAGAACTAACTTCTGAATATTGCTTTTCAGCTTCTTCAATATCAGCTCTAAGTTTTTTCTCTTCTTCCTCAATCTGAAATTGCAGAATATAACACAAATGAAATTTATAAAAGTGTTACAACTTCAAAATACCAACAAACAACTCTTGTAAGTTAAACAATAATGTTCACAATATGGACATGTATATTCTGCCAGAAGTTGATAGCTTATATTTGGTTATTCCATAATATTACTGTTAACTGCTTGAGTTTATGTTTGGTTATTCCATAATATTACTGTTAACTGCCAGAACTTACAAGCAAACAACTCTTGTAGATTAAGCAATAAGGTTCATGCCTTTCGGTATACTGCTGGAAGTTGATAGTTAATGTTTGGTTATTCCTTAATATGACTGTTAACTGCTTCAGCACTATTGTACATTTCAATAGAAGGTATACTTTCTCACTTCATGCCATTTAATATGATAGCTTCACGGTGCAAAGATCTAGTTTAATTTCGTGCTGCTGCTAGATATCTGTCACCTCATTAATTAGCTTCTGGTATCATCTTCTTACGGATAGGTGAGCATGCATCGTGTATACAAACTAATTATTAATATATGGATTCTCTAACTTTAATACTTTATTAATTAGTTTTTTTATCAAATGATATATGCCACCAGGCATGGTTACCTTTTGTTTCTCATTCTGAAAATCTGTTTCACTCAGGATGCTGTAGGATTCTTGATCCATAAGTTGAAGACAAGCCTCATAAGCTCTGACGTCAGAATTAATATCTTCAATCTCAAAGTCCATTTTATCAGAAAGAATTCGCATACATTCCAGGCAAAGTGGCTGCTCAACCTGCACATGATAGTTATCATTAAATAATTGCCACAAAAAAAATACAATGGCTGAATAACAAAAACAGGCAGAAAAATATGAATGCAGCAATAACAATGCTTTTACAATCAACATTGACGCATCAAGCAATAGTACCTGGGCTTGTGAGGTAGCAATCTCAAATGCTCTTTTTAATACAGTAACACTAGAGAAAAATCCAGAATTATTTTGTGGCGAAGAGCTACTAGAGTTTACAATTGGTGGGAGCAGCTGTGCAGCATCTTCAGAGGAAGATGCCTTGTATATGGAAGCAGTAGGAGGTGGAAGCATAATATATGAGCACTCCATCGGTCTTGTTGGTTGGTTAGGTTCAACATGTGGGGATGCTGAACTTAGTGGGCGTTGGGAAACTCCAAGACTTTTAGATCTGTTCTTCTTTGATAATACTACATAAGAATTGTCCATCCTGCTTGTGCCCATAATACTGCCCTGAACAGAAGATGCAAGCATACCTGCATCCATTAAAAGCACAAAATGTAAGAGACACCATTATCACAAAATTGCACAGTGGAGATTTTTTATGGGCAGTTTCTTGAAGACAGGCAAAAAAAGAGGAAATTTTAAAACTGTTATCAGGACAAATATGTGACACAGAATCTCTATCAATTTAAAAGAAGATATCTAGAGTAAAGCTTGAAAATCAGATGATAAATGGTAATTCTGGTTTTAGCAATGCCCAGAAGAACTGAAAAGTTTAATCTAATTAGCAACAAAAGAAATTCCAGTTTTTAGCATCATCAAATAAAAAAAACAATGAAGAATTGTTAGCGGTAAGATCAAGGGAGCAACTCTTTTCACAGTTAACAAAAGAATTGTAGCTATGTTCCCAAACAAATCATGTGCCAAGTATTTGTTGATTTAGCCTGTAAGTTCCAATGTTATGTTTGTGAATACCTCTACTCCAAACAACAAAAGCAAGAGAACAGTTTGATGAGAAGCATGTTTGACATAACTAAATATGCAACATCAGCACCATGATGGATCCTGG
Source organism: Digitaria exilis (assembly GCA_015342445.1). Classification (NCBI taxonomy): domain Eukaryota; kingdom Viridiplantae; phylum Streptophyta; class Magnoliopsida; order Poales; family Poaceae; genus Digitaria; species Digitaria exilis. The sequence goes on from JACEFO010001882.1 coordinate 1,851,559, forward strand.
ATGCCTGCTAATTTATAGTTAAATCAGTAACAAATAATGAAAGCTATATAACTTCGACTTGACTGCCGCACAAAGTGCAATTCAATCAGTGGAATTTCCTATCCCTATCATGATTCATGACCTCACTAAAGCAATGTAAAATCGCACTTGAAACTGCTGCAATTTCTACAAACAATTACAGTTTAGTGCATTCCATCAGAAAACTGCACTGCAGTTATCGGGAAGTCAAGTGGCTGATTGCTCATGCAAATATCATCCAATAATTTAATCATGAAATCGGCTCGGTTCGAAATTTCGAATAGATGCGCTAACAACGGGATGATAAAGGTAATAGGGCTAATCTTCGGGTGAGCAACAAGTGTACCCGAGGCCGGGAGCCTCTCGGCGACCCCGACGACGGCAAGCGCGCCGTGGCATTCCTGGCACCTGAACCGCGGCACAGACTGGCCCACCGCGCCGCCCTTGCCACCGGTCAGGCGCTTCATCTCCTCGGGTACCAGGGTACCACGCTCTCACTAGACTCCTTGCTGAAACGAACGGCCTTGCATCGCGGACTCGAAAACTACTTTTTTATTATCTGCTACGATTCCCGCTGCGAGGAGAGATCAGGACTCCACTGGGAGGCAAGGGCGGCGATGCCCTTGCTGAAACGAACGGCCTTGAAATCGGAGGAAGGAGGTTGGGGTGGCCGGGTGGGGGCGGCGATGCCGACCAGGATTCCACGGGGAGAAGACGCGGACGGAACCGTGACTCCACACGGCGTAGCGCGGAGCACAGCGTAGCTGACGTGTGGGACCCGAACGGAAAGGATAATATGGGCCCACCTGTCGGTGGGTTGGAAGGCGGCATCTTCCTTCTGTTGCCGTTTAATAAGGACGTCTCCGGTCAAGTTTCTCTTCCTCTTCCCTCGCTCTCTTCGACGACGTCGGCGAGAGCTAGGGTTTGGTGCGCCACCGCCGTCCGCCATGGCCGAGCCCACCCAGTACCAGATCCTGGTGCGGCTCCTCGACGGGCGCACCCGCTGCCTCCGCTTCACCACGCCCACCGTGTCCGGAGCCGCGCTCCTCGACGCCGTTGCGTCCTTCTCCAGCGTTCCCGCCGCCGCCCTCCGTCTCGTCACCGGCCGCCTCGACGTCGCGCCCTCCTCCGTCCTCACCTCAGCCGCCGACGGGCAATTCCTCTCGGCGTACGCTCTCCTCCGCCTCCGGGGAGGCAAGGGCGGGTTCGGCTCCCTCCTCAGAGGGGCGGCCTCCAAGGCCGGCCAGAAGAAAACCAGCAATTTCGACGCCTGCCGCGACATCAACGGCCGCCGCCTCCGCCACGTCAACGCCGAGCGCCGCCTCGAGGAATGGAAGGCCGAGGCCGCCGACCGCCAACTGGAGAAGCTCGCCGAGAACTTCATCAAGAAAAAGGCCAAGGAGGCGGGCCGCAGCGGCGGGCCCTCAGCCGCCGAGGTGGACAAGTATCTCGAGAAGTACCGGAAGGATGCTGAGATCTGCGTTAATGCGGTTGAGGAGTCCGTGCGTGCATCTCTTGGGAAGAGGAAGGCCGCGCCTAAGCCGCCCCCCGGGGCAGACTCCAAGAAGCTTAAGATTTGGTGAGTGCCATCCAATCCTTAATCTTATAGTTCAATTGCAGTCATTTAAGAAATATGATTTTTTTTTTCATCTCTCCAATTAAACTGTTCATGACCAGTAACATTGGTAGTCATTTCATTTGGGAAATATGTCAAATTGTTGTCTGGATGGCAAGCTTGTTCAATTATGTTGCCCTGGGATGTTAATTGTGATGTATACATGTTTGCCTGATTGGTGTTCTAACACTCCCAAATTTGTGACTTGACAACTTTCTTTACACCCAATCATCCCATACGTAAGAGGCATTTTAATGGTTTTTCAAATCTAAACATGTCAAATTTGATGACTTTTTGTGTCAAGTCACAAATTTATGTTACTTATGGGATGATTGGTTGTAAAGAAAGTTGTGTGTCTGCAAGTCCGCATTTTGTTTGAGGTAGCTATAAAGTTGTGTGCCTGACTTTATTCCATTGTGCAGGTTGGGAAAGAATAAGGTAGAGGATGATGAAAGCGACAGTGACAGTGATGTGGATGATGAGGATAGAGAAGGTGATGAGGGAACAGATGCCAAATCTGTAGTTCTTGATGACGGGAGTTGCTCAAATGGATCGAGCAAAAGTGAGGACGAAAAACTTGATCTGGGTTCAGTTTCTGGGTCACATTCAGAAGGAGAGACCTCAGGTGAGAAGTCCCTGCACAGCAGTTCAGAGGAAATTGAAAAATGTGCTCACTCAACTGTGGAACTGACAATGAGATCAGGAGCTGAAGGTGGTGATTCTGAATCTGATGGTAGTGTGGAGACTGGCGTAGGAATGGTGGATCAGCCCATTTCTGTGAATGACGCTGCTGTTGCTGCTGCTTCAGAAGTAGTGCTGAAATCAGAAGAAGTGCTGAAATCAGATGAAGTGAGAACAGATGCAGCTAACACTGCTTCAGCTACTTCAGTTCAAAATGACTCCGAGGCGCCTCAAGTAGAAGAGTCTACTGATCCAAGCGAATCTTCTCACTCAGCACCATTAGACCTGACAAAGTATAGTTCAGCTGCAGAATTGGAGGTATGTTGTGTATTCTTTTCATTGCAAATACTTTTCTTATCATGGTCACATAGTAGCATGCAGTAGACATGCAGTTTCTTAAGTAATGTCCATAAACTAGTAGCATATATTTACTTAAAGATACTAGCTGCCTCTTCTGGTATGGAGTTCAAGAACTCAACAGTAGTTCAATTGTTAGGCCCCATTTATACTATTGTGGCATGATAACCAGATGATGTTTTTAAAAATCTCGAACTACTTCCAGGTACCTGGTCAATCTTAATAGCACTATTTAGCTTGCTCTTCAATACCCAACAAATAGGGACTCATTGAACAACTTATATTCATATGAAATAGCAAATGGGAATACGTTGGAAATTAATGGGTAATCAACTTATGTAGATATCTGTATCATACAGAGTGTGAACGATGAGAATGGTCATTTAAATCGATGTTTATTCTTATTTATATTCATATGAAAAGGGAATACGTTGGAAATTAATGGGTAATCAGCTTATGTAGATATCTGTATCATACAAAGTGTGAACGATGAGAATGGTCATTTAAATCGATTTTTATTCTTATTTACTTGTACCAGATCCATTTGACCTTATTGTTTTGTGGAACTCACTTCTGCATATAGTATCTGCATGGGCAGTGTGAGCACAGCTTACTGAATTCCTGTTTTTTCCACCCTTTTTCCATATGCAATCTTGCATATAATGTATTATGTTAAAGACACAGGAGGATCTGGGTGTTTGTTTAATCATGCTTTTCCTTTATGTTTGAACTCCATCCATGAATTTGATTGCATGCTGATATTTCATCAGCCCATTGCTCTGCTTTCTGATTTTTCCTCAGTCGATGATTTTGCTTTTTGATCTTTCCGTTCTCTCGCTTCTGTTTCTATGATTTGCCAACCACATTGACTTTGTTGTTGGCTTATAGACGCTTGGCTTGGAGAAGCTCAAGATGGAGCTGCAATCTCGTGGACTGAAGTGCGGTGGAACTTTGCAGGAGCGAGCTGCACGGCTTTTCCTTCTGAAGACGACCCCACTGGACAAGCTACCAAAGAAGCTGCTCGCAAAGCCCACTGCTGGGGGGAAGTGATGAATAGTAGTAACATATAACCGGTTCTATGATCAAGAAAACAAAATGCAATGCTTAATTTGTATTTGAAGATATTGATAATCTGTTGTAATATGATCATAAGCCTTTGGTTTGGCACTAGAAATTAAGAGATGTCTATGTATATTAACTGCTGCTCGATGTTTGTTCCTAATACCACCACTCCAAAGCCATTAGATTTTGAGTTTAGGTCTATTTTGATTTATGACGTGATGAAACTTGGGCAGATGAAAAGAGTAATCCGCCACCTGCTAGCCTTTGTATGGCATCTGTGCCTGTTGTCGTCTTGGTACTGCAGAACACTAGAATTGCAACCCAGATCATCCATGGTTTGGGTTGGACAGGCAGCGCACCCAAAGAGTGCAAGTGTTGTCAGGTTATGTCTGATTATTAATAGAGGCAAGCTTGATTCATTGGGCGCATCCTGTAGGTGTAGGTAGCCATGGCGCCGACCATATCGTGATGGGTTAAAATTTCGGGCGTCAATGGTCCCAGAAACTTTTGTTCAGAGTCTGCCGGCAAAATCCACCTATGCCTGCTGAATTCAACGAACGAGAATAAAGATTACTTCGACCAATTCAGAGAAACTTTTTCTTCTCTTTTCGAGATGCAATTCAGTGAACCTTCAGTGGCTGTGGCTTCGGACGAGGTTGATTTACTTGTCGGGTGTGGACGTCAACAGCCTCCCCATTCTGCTTCACTCTTATTAACTAGTTTGAAACGGTCTTGGATAGGGGTCACGACGTACCCACGTTGCCCTGCCAAGGTAACTTTGGACCAGCCGGTTTATGTATGAACTATGATTGTGAAGGTCTCATTGTGGCTTGAAGGAGGCAGAGGCACTGCTTATTTCAAAGTTGTCAATTACCATCACTTTAAGCAGTTAACAGCAGTACATCTTCGGTTGCCCTGCCATTCACAATCACAGAAGTCGATTATTCCTCCGTTTTAAAATCTGTAATCCAAATCCTTGTTACAGATATATATGTACTTCCAACACACTCATCTGAAGATAACAACAGTAAACAACAGAGAGGTCCAAAGGCAACACATGGTCTTTTCTGTGCCACTTCGGGAGTAAATGATCCAGTCCATCGACTTCTATCCTAACTCCCGTATCCGGTGATAACACAAGCTTTGCATATACATATTTTTGTCAACAATGCTGGAAAGATGAACTTCAGAAAAATTTCATCAGCAAACTGATGACAACTTTTTTGTCTGTATTCCGCTAGTTTTGGGATGCGAGGACTTGACTTTTGCCGCCAAATTTTTTTGCGGTAACAAGACACCTTTAACATTTTATTTTGCGTGTATGACACCTTTAACATTGCATTGGTCACAATATGGGATAGGTAGAACTAATTACCTCACCCGCTAAACGGCTGATTAAACGGACAAGGCTAGTCACCGAATAGCGCATATATGGTGTGTAGACGGGTTAAATGGCCTTGTAGATGAACAATGGTTGTTACTACTACTGCATGCTACGAGAGATACTGTAATCACTTTCAGCAAGTAGTATGAGATGCTTCAATGAGTGATTGCATTGGCCTTCTATTGCGCCGTCGACGTCAAGAATCTCCACATTTTACTTTTACTTATTTCGCTGTTGTTACTTTCTCTGATCTACCTTTGGCTGAAACCGTCTTGGTCTCTTGGATAAGGGTCACGTTACCCTCTTAATTTTCATCACGACAATACTTTGAACCGGTCTATCCATGATAGTGACGGCTTATGGTTGGCTGGTGGCTTCAAAGAGGCACTACTAATTTCATGTTGCCGATGAGTTATACTTGTTACTGGTGCATATACTACTTTTAGGACTGACAACTGAACGAGCACACTGGTGCAGGCGGCCGTGCCCGAACGTGACGCTGCAGGCAAGGACACGTCCGCGTGACCGTTACAACACGCCGTTGTTACCGCCCCCAAGCGTGAAAATAATGGCGGGTCACATGTCGAAGTTGACTCTGCGCTATAACAGCGATCTACCAGGACCTCAGTGACCACCCATGACGTTCGCGAGATCGACCGAATTGCAACTTTGCAAGCCACATGATGTACCACTAGCTCGTCGCGTTGCTTTCAGCTGATCGAGGTAAAGCATGAAAGGGTAAGGACTAAAGACCAGCCAGGCAGGCAGCAGCAGATAGAGCCAAGTTAGCTCTCGCAGCTGAGCTGATGTGGCTAGCAGGTTCATCTTCATCGAAGCCCCGAGGTGAAACCGTGAAAGGTAGCAAGTGGCTAAAGGATGGAAACGATCGAGGCGATTGCGATGGCACGTTTTGTTTCCGGACTCCGGACGGGCTAAAGTTCACTTTGCTCTATCCAATTCTCCGGATGCAATCTTGAGCCTTGTTGGATCGAAAGAGCGGGTGAACTAACTGTTGCGCGCGCTCTCTATTCTACTCGTAAATCAATTAATCTCCAATCCAAATCCGAGCATTTTAGCAATGAACCAGGGAAACATGCATGGATATCTATTCTACTCGTAAATCAATTAATCTCCAATCCAAATCCGACCACTTTAGCAATGAAGCAGGGAAACATGCATGGATATCAATAACATAATGAAGGTAGATAATATGTACGGTCATCTAACTAGTTGCCACCCCTCTTTCCACTACATATACACAGGCACACGGCTAGCTAACAAGTTGGTTATACTTCTAACTTGTAGCCTTGTAGGCAATCTCCAGCGCTCAAACTAGTTGTGTTCGTGTCACACCACCGGTGTGTTCACTAAAGCGCTAGCGGCTCTCCTTTATCGACGCCAGCTGCGGGCTCCAACACGCGACCCGGCACGACGCCGGGCTCGCGCCGCCGGCGCGGAGCTCGCCCTTGAGCTCGTCCATCCTGGCCTTGCGCGCCCGCGCGCTCTGCCTCTGCGCGTGGTCCAGCCTCGCCGCCAGCGCCACCGCGTCCTTCCTCGTCATCACGAGCTTCACCGTCACCGCCGTGCCGGTGGCCGGCGGGGCCACGCCGCCACCCGCCCGTGGAACGCCTCCTGCGGGAGGACGTCGCCCCGCGCGCGCCGTTTGCTCCACCCGCCTCGACGATGAAGTGACGACGACGACCACACGCCTCGACGACTCCTCGGCGTCGTTCTTGGAGTTTGAGCGCCTCCCCTCGGTGTTGCCCATGTCCTTGCGCGCGCGGGGAGCGGGACTCACCAAGTGAGAGTAGTTGGTTACTAGGGAATGACACGAGCCGGTGGTGTTCGGATGGCTCCTCGGCCGCCGGCCGGCCCTTTTAAGTGGTGCCGCGCCAATGCTTTATTCGCAGCGTCACGGAGGGGGAGGAGTCCGGGTGTGTCGGGTGTGTTTGGTTTGCAAAATATTATAAAAAAAAACATTTGCTGTGTTTAGTTCCAGAAATTCTTTTGGACTTTACTATTCACCCCTCTCAGAAAACACGTTTTTCAGAAAAGTTTTCCTCCAACTTTCCTATTCATCCCTCTCACAGAACACGCTTCCTAGAAAAAGTTCTTTTCTCCCCCCATCAACTAAACACACCCATTATTCATCTAACTTTTCTCTATTCATCGCATCTCTCACAGTCACAGAACACTATTTATGTACAGTGTATTTTTGGAGAATCTTTCCCAATCTAAACACACCTATTCAAACGGGGGTAAAATCTAGGACGTGCACTGCACAGCGAGGGGACATGGGCACTGACCACCGACACTCCCTCTGTAAAAAAAAGAATGCAATTCTCACATCTCGAGAAGTCAATTTATCTCAACTTTGACCAAATATATACAACAAATTAATAATATTTATGACAACAACTAATCTTAATTAAGTTTATCAGAACATATATTTTCGTAACACATGTATTTAATATTTTAAAAGTTAATAATATTTTTTCTATAATCTTAGTCAAACTTAACAAAGTTTGACTCGGCTCCATCTCATAATTACATTCATTTTGGGACGGAGGGAGTAGAAAGTAGTACTCGTACTGATGACATTATGTCACGGTCCTTATCAATAACAAATATGACTATTTTTTTTCAAATATTCAAGTCTTGCAAATAGCACTGCCAAAAGAAAAATGGCGTAAGTGAGAAGCAGTTGTCGTGAATTACTCCTACAAAATCTTTCAATTCAAAATGTTAACCCGAACGAGCGAAATCACCGGAGAAGCTGAAAGTGGGCAAAATCAAAAGGCACGCATATTCTCTTGCACAGAGAGAGCCAGGCAACGGCAACGATTTTACCCGGTCCTCCTCATCTCCTCGCTTCCCTCGCCTCTGTTCGGTCGGCAGCAATCATCGGGGGCGACCGGGCGAGGAAAGGAAGGAGAATCCTCTACCGTTCTTCTCTCTACACCAGATCGTTCCGGAAAGGGAATCCTTCGATCTTCAGTCCCCACTCCCCAGCAAGCGCGGCGAGAGGAGGACCAAAAAGCCATGTCTTTGCCGGAGGCGGGGCAAGCGACGGAGAGAGATGAGCACGGAATGGACGGCAACGAGCAGCAGAAGGGCCGCCGGATGATCATGGCGATGGTGAAGAGCTTATGCGCCGTGCGGTACCGCAAGGCCGACGACACGCCTTGCCCCATCGAGCAGGTCTGGCCGGTGGCTCCAACTTTCACTCTTTCGAACTTGATCTGCTTTCTGTCGTTTCTTTGCTCTCTGTTCCACGCGTCCCTGTCATGGATTAGGGACTGACGATCCTTGTGTATGAACCGAGCACAAGAACTCAAAATGGCTAGTACAGTAGTACATCATATACAGTGTATTTCTGTAGCTCTATTGCGACCAAATGTTTTTTTTTAAATGTTTCAGTTTTGCAAAATACTTTCTATTTATGAATTGTTTGAAACGATCTCAGATGAAGCCCCATGATATTTTATATTTCATCAGGGTAGCAGCTCTGAACCATTCTATATGGATTGTGACGGCTCATCAGGGCGCTACAGATTTCGAAATGCCAATGAACAACACAACAAAAATTGCAAAACGTTTTGGTGTTTTGACCTATCATTTTACAAAATGGATCTAAACATCACTATCAAAAAGTGGTATTGTAAAGTTTTTGTATTTGGAAGTATTGGCTTCCAAAACTTGTAAAAAGTGCATTGGCCGCGTGCTGAGAGATGAGAAATGCACCTTTTTGCAACAAAAAAAAAAAACTTTTGGTGCATTTGAACAGCTCATCCCAAATTTAGAAAGTCAAAAGATTGTGCAAAAGATTTGGCGCATTTTTTTTTTGCAAATCTGAGGAACTAAATGAGGCCTACTAGATATATAACTTTTTAGCAATTTAAATGAGAGGCCGATAGAGAGTAGACACTTTTAGCAAGTGGAGGCATATCTAAGCCTTGTTTAGTTCCTCAAATTTGCAAAAAAAAAAAAGAAAGAAAATTCTCTATCTAGACCATAGTTGTATCTTGCAACACTTGTTATACCAAGTTAAGCGACCATTGTTTTTTATTAGGCTGTAAGAGCATCTCCAACAATGTCTAAAAAAAATAGCCCCAAATCATTAGTTTTATAAACTTGCTAAAAATTATTAGGAGCAAAAAAGTCTTTTCTCCAATAATTTCCAATAATTAGTTTTAAGATTGGGAGCGCATGCTAGGGATGAAAAAATAGCTCCAAAGGCCATTGTTTTGGGGGTTTGAAAAAAGTAGCCACCGGATTAGGAAGCATGATTTTTTCTATTGATTCTCAAAACAAGATTTTAGAAACTTATTTTGGACACTGTTGAAGATGCTCTACATCGTGTAAAGTTTCTTTAATGCCAACTTGGACAACTGCAAAACGAACTCAGAAATGTACTTTAAGGTTTTCCGTTTTCCTGAGTAAGCCAAAGCATGGAATCGAAATTTATACATCTTTGAATAATGTGTTAGTATATATGTTGTCATATCTCTACCAAATTATGGCATTGTTTATTTTTCTAGGTGAAAACTTTCACCCGCCGCATCAGATGTTTGCACTAACTAGGAGTATTGAATAAATTAATTGGAAAACTAACTACACATATGAAGTATAATTGACGAGGCGAATCTGATAGACCTAATTAACCTGTCATGTTATGCAAAATTATTAGGTGTCCACACCTACTCCCTCCATCCCAAAATAGATATCATTCTCGCTTCCCAAGGAAAACAAAATATTTCAACATTAGCCAATTATATATAAAATAATATTAATATTTATAATACAGCATTAGTATCATAAGATGGATATTTGAATCTAGTTTTTTAACATTATGGCTTATGCCATGGTCCTGATAACTATTTTTTGTGAATATTTGAGTCTTGCAAATAGCATTGTAAAAAAAATGGAGTGAGTAGGCAAGAAGAAGTTGTCGTGGATTATTACAAAATCTTTCAATTCAATGTTAATAACCGGAGCGAGCGAAATCACCGGAGATGCAAAATCAGAAAGGCAAGCATATTCCCTTGCACAGAGAGCCAGGCAACGGCAGCGATTTACCCGATCCTCCTCGGCTCCTCGCTTCCCTCGCCTCTGTTCGGTCGGCAGCAATCATCGGGGCGACCCGGCGAGGAAAGGAAATCATCGATCTCCAGTCCCCACTCCCCAGCAAGCGCGCCGAGAGGAGGACCAAAGCCATGTCTTTGCCGGATGCGGGGCAAGCGGCGGAGAGAGATGAGCACGGAAGGGACGACTACGAGCAGAAGCAGGCCCGGGTGCTCATGGCGCTGATGCAGGGCATCTGGGCCGCGCGGTACCGCAAGGCCGACAACACACCTTGTCCCATCGAGCAGGTCTGGCGGGTGGCTCCAACTTTCACTCTTTCGAACTTGATCTGTTTTCTATCGTTTCTTTGCTCTCTGTTCCGCGCGTCCCTGTCATGGATTACGGACTGGCGATCTTGGTGTGTGGCGTTGGGATATAGTACTGAGGACATCGATCCCCTTTTGTTTGTAGTTTTCTTAGAGGATTATAGTGTTTTCTTGAGTAAGAAGATCTACCGAATTCAGTTTGTCCATGCTGATTTGTTCTCGTTAGGAGAAAGGAATTTTGCTCAGGTGCCATACTTTTTAATAATGAAATGTTGAAATTGCGGTGTTAAACCATTTGCATATGTTTGATCATCACACCTTGTAGGGTCTCTACTTGGGATCTGTTGGAGCAGCACTGAACAAGGAGGCTCTAAAGAGCTTGAACATCAGCCATATATTGATTGTTGCAAGATCACTGAATCCAGCGTATCCAGCTGAATTCAACTACAAGAAGATTGAGGGTAATTCCTGTCTTTTCGTTCTTAATAAAATTTGCAAAACTGCATGTTTGTTTCCGTATCTGTTGAAAGCATAATTGAGTTTTCATTTTTCTGAAACTACACACTTCAAATGAAGTTTGAGCAAGGAATCCTGATCCATCAGACCATCACACTGACAGAAACTGATAAGGTCTGCATAAGGGACTCGTTGCCTTTTTGTACCCCAGACGCGGAGAATTCTCATGGCAAGGTGTGGCTGTGGCCATACCTTGTTTTTCTCTCCATAGCCTAGTTCTCTTAACCCACGAGTTATTTCAGTTCTACCATGCTGCTGCCATGGATAATGTTCGAGTTCCGATGATCATCTAACCATAGAGAAAGGCAAGAAGAGAGCCTAGATTTGCAACAGAATAGGACACCTGTATTTTCTACAGTTAGAAATCCATACTACAAATAACAGTGTTAGCCTAACAGTAGTGCTACAATTTTTGGGCAGCAGAAGCCGGAGCTGGCCGACGCCGCACTAAAGAGGCCCTAACGAAATAAGAAAACATATTTTGAGTTATCACAGTAGTAAGATCCATAGATTTGAGGCCATATGTAGGGAGCATTAACCGAGAAGAGCAAAACCAGATGTGTCATCTTCATAATCTGCTACAGTAGCCAATTGAGCCCCCAATTCCTCTGGCTGTTCCTAAACTAAAACTCTTGCAGATTTAGTTATAGTTTAGTCAATAAAATGTAGTTCACCATGTACTTAATCAGGCCCATCAATCCTGGTTTTTGCCTTACCCATATGGAAAATGCTGTATTGCTATACTACTGATATGCTGCCAGCAGGCCCACCGTATTTGTTTCTGTCCAATGACTGAGATTGAGTCCTTGATCTATTGAAGTGTGTATTATGTAGTTTTACAAAAGTAAAAATATTATGCTTTCAATTTTCTGATAACTTTTCGGTATTTAGGATCGATGTTGCAACAGGATGGCGACATTGATGAAGATGTTAAGCATAGAATCGCAGCAGGCTGGATGAAGTGGCGTCAAGCCTCTGGCGTCCTCTGTGATCGGAGGGTGCCACAAAAGTTGAAGGGGAAGTTCTATAGGGCGGCGGTTCGACCGGCGATGTTGTACGGGGCGGAATGTTGGCCTACTAAAAGGCGACATGTCCAGCAACTGAGTGTAGCAGAGATGCGGATGTTGCGATGGTCTTGCGGGTACACAAGAAGGGATAGAGTTCAGAATGAAGACATTCGGGAGAAGGTCGGGGTGGCACCCATTGAGGAGAAATTGACCCAACATCGGCTGAGATGGTTTGGACATGTCCAACGAAGGCCCTCGGAGGCGCCGGTGCGTATTGGGTCCTAGGGCGGGCCAATAATATAAAGAGAGGTAGAGGTAGACCTAGATTGACTTGGGACGAAGCGATAAACAGAGACCTTAAGGAGTGGAATATTTCCAAGGAGGTAGCTTTCGATAGGAGCGCTTGGAGACTAGCTATCAACGTTCCTGAGCCTTGAGCTTTGTTTCTTGGGTTTCATCTCTAGCCTACCCCAACTCGCTTGGGACTAAAGGCTATGTTGTTGTTGTTGTTGTTGTTGTTGTTTCAATTTTCTGATAGTTTTGCCAATAAATGTCTCATTTTGACTGTTATGTTTTTTTCAATTCATTGATTTGGATAACACCTTTACCAAGCTTCCATGTACTATTAAGCCATGCTTTTTTTTTTGGAGACTTACTACTAAGCCATGCTTTGTTTTATCAATGCAGTACTGGACAGTCCTGACACGGATCTGTTAAAACACTTTGATGAATGCTTTAGTTTCATAGATGAAGCTATAAATTCTGGAGGCAATGTGTTAGTCCATTGCTTTGCTGGACGGTCAAGGAGGTAAACCCTCTCTAGTCTCTACCCCCCTCCCTCCTCTTTAACCACTGAAATGTTTACCAACATTGCCAGCTACCCAGTCATAAATGGAACTGAATCATGCATATTCCGCTAAAAAGAGAAGGAGCTGGTAAAGTAAAATGGCTAGTTTATTCATTTGAAAGATATTGATACAATAAGGCTATCATGTGGCGTGTATAAGTGGTCTATTACTGCAGTATGTCACTTATCAAAGGTTCTAATTCAACTTATGTGCCTGTCTTAAGTTCTTCAATCTGATTATTACTGAGGTTGGTTATTTTGGGACCTGGATGCTTGCTTAATGATGGAAGGCATATATGCTACCATAGAAATGAAATCTAGTTTATATTCAGAATCATTCAAATATTTTTTATCACTTACAACATCTTTCTACACTTCCAAAACTTGTCATCACTTACTTTATATTCAAATACTTTTTTCATTAATACTTACTAGATTCAGTTTAACTATTTATGATTAATAGCAGAATGTGTCAACAGTTATTGCTTTGCCTTTCTTAAGCTCATTTGTATTCCATTCGCTAAGAACCCATTTGTTGGATAAAGGCTGAAATGACATGTACCTTGACCTATTGATGTTTCAATGACAGTTTTAATTCATAAATGTCGTATTATACCACATTACTCTTTTTTTTTGTTTCCCACTAAGTTGTCTTTGCCAAAATGTTCAGTGTGACCATTGTTGTTGCATATCTGATGAAGAAGCATCGAATGAGTCTCGAGAGTGCCTTGTCACTAGTTAGAAGCAAACGACCTCAAGTGGCTCCTAACGAGGGTTTTATTTCCCAGCTGGAAAACTTTGAGAAATTCCTGCAAGGTAAAGACAAATAGCTGCTGTTCTATTTAGCAGTATCACGACTAAATATTTGTCTAAAAAATGTTTCATTTTTGCAAAATACTCTCTTTTATATTTGATCAGGATAGCAGCTCTGAACCGGTCTATGTGGATTGTGACGGCTCATCAGGGCGTACAGATTTCGAATTGCCAATGCATGAACCTCGCATAAGGGCGTACAGTTCCTTCTTTTTATTTTTAAATGAGAGGCAGTAGACACTTTTAGAACTGAGCTAGTGGAGGCATATTTAGCTATATCTTGCACCCACTTGGCCATATGAAGTTATGCGACAGCTGTTTTTTTTTCTTGTTATGGCCATAACGGTGGAAAGTTTCTTTTCTGCCAACTCCAATGAGAAATGAACTCAGAAATGTGTAAGCCAAAGCATGGTATCAAATTTGATACATCTTTGGATAATATGTAAGTATGTTGTTCATATGTTGCCATATCTCTTAGCCAAATTATGTTACCTGAGATTCAACTGTTCTTTTTTTTTTGTCTTTTAATATGTAATTATTCAGCAGAAGGCAATCTCCTCTTCTGTTTCATAAAAAAAAATATGTGTGACCTTGCCACACTTAGCAAAGACAAGACTACTATACGATTTGTTTAGAGTTGAAGGGCAAAGCCCCAGTCTTGAGCACCAAAACAGTTTGCAGCATCGTTTGAAAAAAAGGAACCAACCACACCCCCAGGCCAAGCCTGCTAGCTGCCTATTACAAGCAAGATGTTTGACAGGAGACTCAACGCACCAGGTCATAGATGGACCTGACATAAAATGCCCAGGTCAGCAGCGCGTGTGCACCTTCACTCTCCAGCAGCAACTTGATATCTTGCCCTTCCGTTAGCTTGCCATCATCCACGAACCATCGCTTCAGGGGGTCAAGGATGTCTTCGAGGAAAGCGAGCAGCTCCTTATCAATGTTACCTTCTCTCAAACAGTCAAACAAATCTCTCTGGCATAGTAGCAATCTGTTTTAGGTGTGCAATGTAACTCTCCAAGGTGGGTCTCCTCTCTGGTGGGCTGTGCCAACTGCCAAGCCAGCCATCTTCATCAGGAGTCGACTCATGTTCTGCCAAAGAACATTATGAAGTTCGACAAGCCACAACTATGACAAGGGGAGCGAATCACTCCTAATTTTTGCAATTTGATTTTGAGACGGGATACACATCAATAGTTCTGTGGATGGACCAGGCGTACACGTCGATCTCAATACTGCAGCAAAACTGTATCCTGATCTGGTCCCAAGTCCAACTGGCTGCCACCTCTTTCCACTGCACGTACATATAGCACACAGTCGGGTGACCAAGAACTCAAACGACAACAAGCTAACTAGCCATTTATACTCCTAAGCAATCTCCGGTACTCAAATCTAGTGGTCTCACACCAGTGACGTGCACCAAAACTAGTAGTTCTCCTTTATGGGCGCGAGCTGCGGCCTCCACGCCTCCCGGCACGACGCCGGGCTCTCGCCGCCGCAGCACTCCCCCGTCCGGAGCTCCCCCTTGAGCTCGGCCATCCGGGCCTTGCGCTCCCGCGCGGCCTGCGCGTTCAGCCTCGCCACCAGCGCCTCCGCGTCCTTCCTCTTGAGCACGATCTTCACCGTCGCCACCGTGGCCGCCGTCGAGGCCTTGCCATCACCGGCGTTGTCGTCGTCAGCGCCCGCCCACGACACTGACCTCGCACGGCCACGCCCCTCGCGCGCCGGTTCCTCCTCCTCCTCATCGGCACCCTGCTGCTTGCGCGGCGTGGGCGTGACGGCCGCGCGTCTCGTTGCGGCGGCATCATCAGGAGCCGTGGCCCCGGTGGTGGCGGTGTGCTTGGGACGAGGACGCCTCGCCCCGGACGCCACGACGGCCTCCTTGCTGCGGCACATGCGCGGCGGCACGGCGTTGCCCATGTCCGTGCGTGCGTGAGGCGGGTTCGACTGGCCAAGTGATTGTTACGAGGAAGTGATGAGACGAGACGAGGTGGCCGGAGGCAAAGGCGGCTGCTGCTGCTGCCTGCTGGTGGTGGTGGTGGACACTGATGGTGTTCGGGTGCTGGATCGGCGACCCGGGTGGTTTAAATGGTGCGCGCAGGTGGCCTGGCCTCTCGTGGCGTGGCGAAGCGGGTGGACTCGTTCAACCGGGGGTAAAAACTTTTAAAGGACGTGCACAGCGCGGCGTATAGACCAGGGTTCCTCGCGGTCGACGGGGGACTGAACTCTGAACGCGAGGGCTGGTCGCGCGACTGGTGTGATACGTGTTGTTCCGTTTCCGTCGTCTTGTTGAGGGGTGGACGTGGACCTGGGGATGTGACCGAGAGTGCTAACTGCCAGTGCCACGCTGTTGGTCGAAGCGAGGTTTGCCTGTTCGGGGCGCCTTCCGGCTGGGGACCGTGAAGGACGGGGCGGAGCTCCCGCGTCTCGCCTCGATTGGGTCCTTTTCGAGCTTTGACGGCTGGGAAGAAGGGGGAACCGGGGGATCGATGGCGACCCGTCCGTGGTGCCGGCGACCCGACGGGCCGGTCGGGAACTGATCGTTTTGAGTTTCCTAGAAGCTTGCGGTGTTGCTTGTGAGCCACACAGCCCACAGGTGAACTACCGTGTGTATTAGTCCTCTGTTGAAGGGAACTCAGTTCTCTGTAGTCTGTTCTAACACTTCTGTTTTCTTCATTAAAGCTAGGGCTATTATCCTTCTGTCATTAGAGCTACAATTCAATGGTCTGTTCTTTTTCTTTTTTTTTTGCATTTCATTTACGCTACAATTCAATGGTCCAACCTGCTGCCATGTTGTTAGTCGTCTTCTTCATTCTTCCACGCTAACACTCCTGATTCCTTTCGAAGTGACTGCAATGGTTAAGCATTGTGGCCATGTAACTGCACGAGAGGAGTATACTTACGCTTCAGATTAATTCTACACACAAGAACGACTTGTTCTAATAAGAACAAAGGGTACAAGGTTGTGAAACTCTCAGCGAAGTCACAAACTGTGATTGCTTATGTTGCCCTTCCACATGAACAACAAATTCTCTGACAAATTTACATCTTTAATTAATTCAAAGGAAAGACTGTACATTATTCACTACAAAACCACATGCCTGACATGCAGAGCATGTATAACAGGGAAAGGAGGAGAAACAATAGCCACCAAAACTTCCAACTGTTTATCTATCATCAAAATATAGAAGAGCTCTCTTATGAGCCCGGCCATTATTTGTCTCTTAGACAACTACAAGAACACCGAACAACATTTGATGTGATCAATCGCAAGATATCCTAACGAGAACCTACAACATGTTTTGGTTTATGCGGCAACCGGCTGAACGAGACCTGCACCAGACGGGGTGATGCCGCCTGCAGCATTCTGATCGTCCCTTGTTAAATATTTGTCTACTGCTGCAGCAGCCTGCCGCCCCTCTGTGATGGCCCAAACCACCAGTGACTGTCCACGTCGGCAGTCCCCAGCTGCGAAGACGCCATCAACACTGGTGGCAAAGTCTCCAAACTGGGCTTTGAAGTTCGATCTGTTGTCCTTCTCCAGACCCAGTTTTTCAGCGATAGTCTGCAGGAAGACAAGATTGTTAACATGTTTCTCATAAGTGCTAATCTAGAAACTAAGAATATATCTGATAGGTTCTAACCGCTTCAGGACCCAGGAATCCCATAGCTAGGAGGACAAGATCAGCCTCGATGATTTCTTCTGACCCTTCGATCTCCTTGAGTTGAAATCTTCCATCTACTTTCTCCCACTTCACACGCACTACCTCAAGGGCCTTCACCTTGCCATTTTCATCACCAACAAAACGCTTCGTCATGACTTCATAAGTTCTTGGATCCTTACCGAACTTGGTAGCAGCTTCTTGATGCCCATAGTCAACACGGAAAATTCTTGGCCACTACAGGCAAAAGGATAAAGAAATAAATAAGAACCCAAGTAGAAAAATCCTGCATTAAGCAATCTACTGATAATGATATACACTACTCTAGATAAATAACAGCATAATAAGAGATATTTACCTGAGGCCACGGGTTGTCAGCAGCTCTCTTACTCGGTGGTTTAGTCAGAAGTTCAAGATTTACAAGGCCACTGCAACCATGCCTAATAGATGTACCAATGCAATCTGTGCCTGTGTCACCTCCACCTATGACCACCACCTTTTTCCCCTTGGCAGATATGTACTTACCATCCTCAAGGTTGCTGTCAAGTAAACTTTTGGTATTTGCATGGAGAAATTCCATCGCAAAATGAACTCCTGATAGCTCACGGCCAGGAATGGTGAGGTCTCTGTCCAATACAGCTTGATGTTAGAATAAAAGGCATGCTCATAATACATCACAAGTATTTGATGAACTTTCTGTATCATGCTTTTTTTATTGAAGTTAAGAATGCTGTAACTTCTGCATCTTACAAACATTACGTGGGTGACACTTTCAGTATATAAATAAATAATTTTAGGGTGTCTTAATTTGTCACCTTGGTTTTGTTGCTCCACAAGCCAAAATAACTGCGTCATTCTCAGAACGTAGGCGTTCAATTGAATATAAAGGATCACTTCCAACATTGGCATTCACCACAAAAGTGACACCCTCTTCAGCCATTAAATTAACACGGCGTTGAACAATCCCGATCTTATCTGTCTTCATGTTTGGCACACCATACATCATTAAACCTCCAATACGATCTGCGCGTTCAAACACAGTTACAAAATGGCCCATTTTATTCAGTTGATCTGCGGCAGCCAAACCAGATGGTCCACTGCCAACAATGGCCACCTTCTTTCTGCAATAGAAAAGTTACATTGTCAACGATCGTTTAACTTGGACATTACCTTAAAAATATAGCTAAAAATAACTGGACATATAAAGAAAAATAATGCAAAGGTATCAAAAGTTCAAAAATAAATACCCTGTTCTTTGAAGTGGAGGTCGTGGTACCATCCATCCCTCTTCAAAACCTTTGTCTATGATTGCACATTCTATGCTTTTGATAGATACCGGATTTTCAATGATCCCAAGAACACATGACCCCTCACAAGGAGCAGGGCAAACTCGTCCAGTAAATTCTGGGAAATTGTTTGTCTCGAGTAATCTATCTAATGCTTCACGCCATCTATTCTGGTGAACTAGCTCATTGAACTCCGGGATCTTATTTCCGAGAGGGCAGCCAGCACCTGAGCTTTCCTGTGAAAAAAAAAATACAAAGAGTGAATTATTATCATATCAATGGATAATAGTACGAAACAAGTTGAATCACAGAAGTAATGCAAGACAGCTTGTTCAATTCAGCAACTGAATAAGGTAAACCCTTAGGCATGATGCAATAGAACAAAAAAAAGTAACAAAAACTACTATCTCACCTGATGACAGAAAGGAGTGCCACAATCCATACAGCGAGCAGATTGTGTGTTTAATAGTGGGCCAGGTGTTGACTCAATAGCAACTTCCTTCCAATCTTTAACACGCTCCTTTGGATCTCGGTAAGAGATACTCTCTCGCTCATATGAAATAAAACCTCGGTACTTTTTGGCATTGGCAACACGTGTTGGTCGGCTAGCTGACTGATCAGGCTGTACTTTCTGTACATGAAAGTTGATATAATTAGTAAATAAAAGATTCCAGAGAATTGGAATAACATTATTAGCTGTTTCTGATGGACAAAAACATTTGCAAGTGGAGTTAATTCTCTATTGAATTATGAATCTTAAATAAAATGGAATTCTTTTAGAAAGTTATTTCCAGTTCATTTAGAAGAAACCTGTGATATGAAACATAAATCAGAATTTCCACCGGAAAATGTAGCTCACCTTAGTTGTCACAGAAATACCATTGGTCATCTTAGGATCCTTTGCAGGTTTAGCAGCAGCCTTTTCCGCTTTCATGTTTTCCAAAACCCTCTTATAATCCCTTGGAAATACTTTTACAAATTTTGGAAGAAGATTATCAAAATCAGCGAGTATGTCTCTAGCTAAAACACTCTCAGTGTTGCGTCGATGTTGTTCAATCATCATTTTCAATGTGATGATGTCATCCTCTTCCTCCACATGATATAGATCAACTAACTCATTGTTGCAGCGGGCACTGAATTTCCCATCAACATCATAAACATAAGCAATGCCTCCACTCATTCCAGCAGCAAAGTTCCGTCCTGTTTTTCCAAGGATAACCACTGTACCTCCAGTCATGTACTCACATCCATGATCTCCAATTCCTTCAACCACAGCTTGAGCACCTGAGTTACGAACACAAAACCTTTCTGCTGCCATACCATTGAAATAAGCCTCTCCCTTGGTAGCACCATAAAGAGCTACATTACCAATGACTATATTGTCCTCTGGAATAAATGAACTGTTCCTTGGTGGGTATACAACAATTTTTCCACCAGACAATCCTTTACCTACATAATCATTGCTGTCTCCTTCTAATTCTAGAGTGATTCCAGGACAGAGAAAAGCACCAAAACTTTGACCAGCACTTCCAGTGAACTTCACATGAATTGTACCAGCAGGCAATCCATTCATGTGATAACGTTTAGTGACTTCATGGCTGAGCATGGTTCCAACTGCTCTATTCGTGTTCTGGATCGGAGTCTCAATGAAAACACGAACTTGCTTTTCAATAGCAGTTCTTGACAAATCTATTAGTTTGTTATCTAATGCCATGTCAAGGCCATGATCTTGCTTCTCAACACAGTACTGAGCAGCACCAGGACGAATCTCTGCAGCTGGCTTCAGAATCAGTGAAAGATCAATGTTCTCAAGCTTCTCATTGCTCTTTACCACTTCTGGATCAACCTCAAGCATATCAGAGCGCCCAACCATTTCAAGAATGGAGCGGAATCCAAGGTTTGCCATGATTTCCCTTAGCTCCTCGGCAAGCATGAAGAAAAAGTTAATGACATGCTCTGGTTCTCCAGCAAACTTTTCTCGAAGCACTGGGTCTTGAGTAGCTATGCCAACTGGACAAGTGTTCATGTGGCATTTTCGCATCATAATACAGCCAAGTGTGATAAGTGGGGCAGTGCTGAAACCAAATTCCTCTGCACCAAGCAAGCAAGCAACAGCAACATCTCTACCAGTCTTTAATTGTCCATCCGTTTGCAGAACAGCTCGACCACGAAGCCCATTTGCTACCAGAGTTTGATGCGTCTCAGCCAATCCAAGTTCCCATGGAAGTCCAGCATTCTTTATACCAGTCCATCTTGAAGCTCCTGTGCCTCCATCATGTCCAGAAATAAGAACATGATCTGCGTGTCCTTTTACAACACCACTAGCAACAACTCCCACTCCAGCCTCGGAGACTAATTTGACACTGATACGGGCTCCAGGGTTTGAATTCTGCACAAAAACAAGAATAACAATGTCACCGAGCAACAATCGCAAGTTGGAGATACACAAACAACTGTGCAAGTCCAGTAAAAATAGCAATGCAAACTTGTAATGCATTCTTCTTCTATTAATGCAATGATACGCAGCTCTCCTGCGTGTTCGCGGGATGGGGTGGGGTGGGGGGGGGGGGCAAGTGATACATGAGAATTAAGATTGATAGGGCAAGGGTGTCAAAAGAATCAAATCCAGCACAGAAACAATCATAGAAAGCAGTATTGCTATATTGATGACTTATACCTTAAGATCATGTATAAGCTGTGCAAGATCCTCAATCGAATATATATCATGGTGGGGAGGAGGGCTAATGAGTCCTACACCAGCTGTAGAATGTCTTGTGACAGCAATGTCACCAATAACCTTGTGACCTGGAAGCTCACCACCTTCACCCGGCTTGGCACCCTATATAATTTAAATATACAAGTTAAAAGTAAATTCAATATGAAATATGGAAGGCATGTTCTTTCGACAGAATGTACACAATGCTGACAAAGTACCTGAGCCATTTTTATCTGCAGCTCATCTGCATTAGTCAGGTAATAGCTGGAAACTCCAAACCGCCCACTAGCAACTTGCTTGATCGCACTCCGTTTTGGGTTCCTTGAACCATCAGCAAGTGGTTCCATACGAGAGGGCTGTTCCCCTCCCTCACCTGCACAGATACATTAGAATAAGTGCATTTGATCACATAGATTTTAGACTTGGGATTAAGGATGCTAATATTAAAATCTACAGATGTGTTCAAGAATTCATGTTCCTTACTACAATACAAGGCACTAAATTAAAGTACAATCGAACAGGGAAAAGCATATGCAAGCTATTGGTAGGAAAATGACTTCTAACTGACCACAGCAATGTACAGCACATCTTTTTCAGCTTGCAGGTGTGTGCCATTGAAACATATCTTACAATGAATTATCACAAGCAAATTGAGATAATATGTTTTCAGAAGCTAATATTCGACATCAGTGGGAAGATAAAAAGTTATTAGAAGCCATGGGTTAAGTTTATCAAGAATAAGCAGATATGTGATGAGTTAGTTTAATTAGATAACAGCAACTTCAGTATAGTTTTATACATGATCGTGGCTAAAATGTCGAGTGCAGAGGACAGACCCAAATAATAAAAGACAGACACCATGACACTCATGTTTCAGGAAAAAAGAATCATGTCACTCAGAGAGAGAGAGAGAGAGAGAGAGAGAGAGTCATCCGTGCTAATTTTGTTTGGTAAGGGTCTTCTTGGAGCTAATATGTCCACACACAAAAAATCGTCATAGTAGTAACGGAGAAATGTCACATATGGATGAGTGGATACCTGTATTAGATTTTCCTCCAAGTTTGTTCATGGCCATAGCAAGGGCAGTATGTGCTTCCAATGAAATAGACCCATAACTCATTGCTCCAGTAACAAAACGTTTCACTATTTCACTTGCAGGTTCAACCTCGTCCAAAGATATCTTGTCAGTGATATCTTTAAATTTCAGCATGCCACGTAGATTGCAGGTCTTGTTGAGTTCCTGAATTCGCTTGGAATATTCTTTGTATGCTGCCCGGCTGTTGACTCTTGCTGCTTCTTGTAATTTTCCAATTGCAAGTGGGTCATTGAGGTGGACTTCACCATTTTTCCTCCAGTGGTAGTCCCCTGGGTTGGGAAGGGCCTTTGCGTCTGCACTACCAGGTGGAGCTGTTCTTGGTGGGAAAGCTAATTCATGAAGACGGAGAGCATCTCGTGCAAGCATTTCAAATGTTGCACCTTCAATTCTGCTAGGTGTGCCTTCAAAACACTTGTCAATTACTTCAGAAGAAAGACCAAGAGCTTCAAAAATCTGGGCACCTTTGTAGGACGCAAGGGTGGATATTCCCATCTTTGCAAGAACTTTCATCATTCCATAGTTAGAAGCGTAGAAATACTTCTTCACTAGCTCTTCCTTTGAGTAGGGTTTCCCATCACCGTCCGGAGGAATTTTCCCATCATTCTGCAAGCACCAAATTGCTTCAATAGCCAAATACGGGCAAATAGCATCAGCACCAAATCCAACCAGGGTGCAGAAATGGTGGACTTCGCGAGGTTCAGCTGACTCAACCAACAATCCTACACGTGTCCTCTCAAGATTTGCAACAAGGTGCTGATGCACTGCTCCAACCGCTAAGAGAGAACTCGCAGCAACACGGTCTGAGGAAAATCCTGCATATCAAATTTAAGCAAAACAACAGAAGTCAGATCTCAGTAGCTCAAAATTTTGATGGACTGTCATAAAAATTGAATTGCAGAGGAGCTGTTCTCGACCTAAAAAAAGAAACAGTCAAGTTGTAAGGCAGTCACACTATAAGCGTAAAGATGTTTGCAGGCTATTATAAATGCGTTTGTGTTGACTACATTTAATTTATCGGAGGCAGCCACTCAACTGTTGGGTGCTTAGCATAATCATATAGTCGAATAGAACAAAAGTAAACTATTGTAAATAAATTCTCTAACCTCTATCTGAGAGAACCAACATAGTGTAGCCTTTGTGTATGGCTTCACGAGCTTCAGCGCAAATTCTGTCCAAAGTTTCTTCCAGGCCTTTCCTTCCAGACTTCTTTGGATAAGTTATGTCAAGCACCTTGCTTCGCCAACCACGGTAATTCATCTTTTTGATAGCCTCCATTTCATCAATAGAAACCAAAGGACCTTTAAGTGCAAGGCGGTTGCATTGTTTTTCGGTTGTTTCCAGCAAATCACCTTCTGGACCAATCATACACTCCATAGATGTTACAATTTTCTCCCTAATAGGGTCAATTGGTGGGTTTGTAACTTGTGCAAACATCTGCTTGAAGTACTCAAAAGTCAGCTTCTCCCTGTTTGACATCACTGCAAGGGGTGTATCGTTTCCCATGGAGCCAAGAGCTTCCACTCCATCCTTAGCCATTGGCAGCAACAGCATTTCCAAGGCTTCTACCGTGTACCTGGAGTTGTTGATCAGTTGAATAATTATCCAGCATCCAGCAGAAATTGGAAGTAATCAAATATAATGAAACCGTTGCTTACCCAAAAGCCTTCAGTGGGGTCAAAATTCCATCGACGCCAACATGCTCCTTGGTCAAATTCCTTTGCTGCACCAAAATGTAAATGAAATAAGTACTATGATACTTATTTAAAGTTATAACCCAATTATAGAAACTTAAATGTTGAAGCATGGTGAACAACTTACTGAAAAAGAGCTAGAAACACTTGGAGCAACTCTATCCGCTTCTGGCACAGATTCTACAATGTCTTTCAGGTACAGCTTTTGTCTCTTGAGCCATTCACCATATGGGTGAGCTTTAGAGTACTGTGATTTCAGAGCTTCATCATCCACTACAGTATGATTCTCAAAATCAACCAATAGCATCATTCCAGGGTTTAGCCTGCCCTTTCTCAGTACATCTTCAGGAGGAACATCAACAACACCAACTTCACTACCCATGATCACACGTCCACTGTGGGTGACATAAAATCGACCGGGCCTCAAACCATTGCGGTCCAGGGTAGCTCCAAGGTAGCGGCCATCAGTAACTACAGGTAAAACGAAGTCAGATCAAGTAATCATCAGAAGAAAGATTAGATAAGTTAAAGTGGGTCAAACATATTTACAAGATATTAGAGCAGGTCCATCCCAAGGCTCCATAAGTGCTGACAGAAATTCATAGAGAGCTTTCTTTTCAGGATCCATATTTGCGTCATTCTGCCATGCCTCAGGGATCATCATCATCACAGCTTCTGGCAGACTTCGCCCACCTCGGACAAGAAGCTCAAGAACGTTATCAAGTGCACCTACAGTTCACATATTCTGATCAATAAGTTTCCAAAAGACAGGTATTTTCATTTGTCATGCTTAACTGCAGATCATGTAACGCTCAGATATTGAGCTCCTACCTGAGTCTGAAGAGGTAGCATCAACAATTGGTAGAATTATCGACAGCTGCTCCTTCGATAGGCCAAGCTTCTCAGCCTCGAAGAGACCCTCACGTGCTGTCATCCTGTCATAAAACCAGGGAACTTTAGAGGTAAGCTGAGGACCAACAAAAGAATGAGATGATCATGTTCACGCTAAAGAAAAAATGGAGCCAACCAAGGGAAAAGGTTTAGCAAGATTACCAATTCTTGTTTCCTTTAAGGGTATTGATCTCTCCATTATGACCTACAACACGCATTGGCTGCGCACGGTCCCAGCTGGGAAAGGTGTTCGTGGAGAACCTCGAGTGAACCTGTTTGAATGTGTGACTTTTAGGAATCGTATTTTTTTATAGATATTTGTTTTTGCAGCTTTAAGATGATGAATGGTATATCACAATGAAGCACTAACACTACCAAAATGAAAACATTAGTTGCACAGAATTTCATGCAAAACAGTTGGGAGCCCTAAGCTACCTCAAACCAAACACATTTTCTTCCCACCACCTAATCGGAGGTCACATCCTGAAGAGTCGGGCATAGCAGTCGGCATAGCAGAACTGCAGCTGGACTCTGCAACATGGTTATCGGGTATCAACTAATAGAGTTCTAATACTTCACTTTAAGGCATCAACAACCAGGACTGAAATAGCATATGAGTAGAGCAGAGACGGTAAGACAATTCAAAAGTTTGATGCCTGCGCAGGAGCGTGTCTTGATCTTACAATGGCCTTGCTATTATTGGTTCCCATCCGCTGACTATGATTATGACATTTTTGTGTAATAGTATCAAGGTTTTGTATTTACCAGAGCCATATAACTCGTGAAGTTTTCATGACCTAGGTCTGCATAGTAGTACCCCTTAAGTTGGCTCGGCTTAAGCTGGCCCTTGTACACGATAGTCCTGGAAAATTGACCCAAAAAAATAATAAGGATTACCAACAACATAAATCAACCAAAACGTCATTAGCCTACATATTTACAATAATTAAGTGCATGTTGAAGGCATCTTTATATCCCCTTTACAACAAGAGAAGTCTTGTAAAAAATCCCAAAATTTCCTTCCAAAAACCAGGCTTAGTTGAGACTCACTGATGCAATTTCAGCCCTGAAACATAATAATGAAATAAAAACACAAACTTTTAAAAGTAAGGGTAGGAAAGCACCTTGAAGATAGAGAGCACATGTAGAAATCCCTCTCTCCTCCACGCCGAATGTCCAGAACAGCTCGGATAGACCTGATGGACAGTCTCCTAAGGATATATAGCTGCAACAGTTCGTGAAAACTGTTAAGACAAATCCTTCATGTGTGCATTTATAACTTCAAATTGTAAACTCGTGCAATTACCTGTTGCTCAAACTCAGCCTCTGATCTGGAACTCTTGCTAATGAAAACCTGCTCAATGGCTGGCTCAGTCTCAAGTGCAGATTCACCCAAGTCTGAGTTGTCAGTCGGGACTGGCCGCCACCCGAGTATAACATGTCCCAGCGATTCTGCAATCTGCATGGAAAAAATTAATCAGAGAAATTAATTGACATTAAAATACTGCATTGCTCACTACCACTGAGTGTAAATTTTGCTGTTTGTGCCACACTAACCTTCTTGAACTCAGCTTTGCCCTTCTCACGACGCTTTTCATCGGTGGGCATGAAGAACATTCCAACAGCATACTCGCCTGGTGGTGGAAGCTCAAATCCAACATCCTTAGTGGCCTGTATGAAAACCCAAGCAAAACATTTGAATTAACTCACGAAAAACAAAGCATTTCTTTTGCTTTTTCATTAATGGTATTCTTCTTTTTGGCTGACAAGAAGCACCTCTTTTAAGAAGTCATGTGGCAGAGCAACTAGGATGCCTGCACCATCCCCAGTGTTCTTCTCACAACCGCAGGCACCACGGTGCGCCATTCTCTCAAGCATCTCAATAGCATCATTGACCTGTGATAAAAAGGGGAGCAAAATCGGCATCGCAAACAAGACGAGTTTACTATGGCATCGGTACTTTAGTAGACGATGAAACTCACAGTCTCGCGTTTGTAATCGCCAGAAAGCTCAGCGACAAACCCAACGCCGCACGCGTCACGCTCGAACGAGGGGTCGTAGAGCCCAATGCTGCTGTCCGGGAGCTTCGAGAGCGGCCTGATGACCTCGGCGTCGCGTGCCGACGCACGGGGCGGCGGCGGCGCTATCCGCTCCTCGGTGCGCTGCACGCCGCCTAGGAACCCGCTGCCCTTGAGGGACATGCCACCGTAGGCTTGCCAACCGGAACGGTAAGGCGCCGCCACGGGCCGGCCGCGCCGGGCCCGACGGCCTGCACCCATCGGCGCCGACTTCAATGCTGTCCCTTGCGCCGTCGACATGGCTGAACCGCACGCCTCGCTCTGTTACCTGACATGCAACAATCAAACAACGAGCAGCTCATCAGATGGTGTTCGAATAGCGATTAATCGATCTACTACGGCATACGAAGAAAAAAATGAAGCCGAAATCCTGGAAAACAAATTAAATTAAAAAAGGTCCGGAAAAACAAGCAGAAAGCACGAAGCTGTCTCCTTCCCTACGCCCACATGTCAACACCAAAAGCATCCAGAAAAGCTCGTGCGCCCCACTCTGCCGCGGAACAGAAGCACGCTCACAAAATAATTCCGAGACAAAAGGCCTCTGAGGCGAAAACACACGCAGGCATGAACAGATCTACCAACCCTCCGCACGGCGGCGCAGATTCCTCCGCCGCCGCCGACAAGACAAGGCGGATTCACGAACGCGCGCACGGACGTAGAATCAAACAGCAATTGATCGAATAATAAAAACGACGAAACGGCCGCGCATGTCACCAACCACGCACGCACGCAACAGACGAACCAAACCACCACCAATTTGCAAAATCCCGTCGGTTGTTTAGCGTATCGCGGGTCCTGGAAAGCAGTGGCGGAGGGAGCGGGTACCTCGCTCTCTCGTCTAGACTCCCTCCACCTGGGGCGGGAACCGGAGGGTGCGTGCTGACGAACGCGTGCCCCCGATCTCTTCTCCTCCGCCGCTAGCTTCGCGGCTCAGGCCCAGGGATCGGTGTGCCTTAGATTTTGGCGTCTTGGCCCCCCGCGCGTCCCCGGCGGCGGCGCAGCGGGGAGGGGATCGGTGATGTGGGTTGGTGGGTGCGGGGCGCCGCCTCCGTCGCGGGATGCCCTTCCTCCTCCCGAGCGTCGCTTCCCTTCCTTGACCTCTCCTCCGGGTTAGTATAGGGCGTTGGGGAGCATTCGGCGCCCCTGCATTTATAGAGGAAGGGAGGGTGGTGGTGAGGTGGTGAGCTCGCCCTCGCCGCGCCTGCCTGCCAACCCACCAGCCCCGCTCTCCTCGTCTCGCGTCGCGTCCCCACGCGCGCAGACGCCACTACCTATATTTTCGCCGCTGTTCTTCTCCGAGAATTTTATTCCCTTTTTGTTTTCCTTTATTATTTTAGTATTTCGTTGGCTGTTAGGTGTGGGTATCTCAGGCATATTTTCGAATGGGTCCCTGTCAGAATCAGGATACTTGTTCGTGGATACTTGTTCGTGGGTCCAGTCATGCTGATTTTACATTTTCAAAGTGGAACAACATGACTATTTTGTATAGTTTAGTGCAAAGATGGTAACGTATTAGCAGGTTATAATCTGTGACGAGATGGCATTTATTTGCATATCTTTTTGAGGAACACATTTATTTTTAACATGATCATATAATGTAAGCTTACTAAGTGAATTATTTGCTTGCCTCCTAAGGCTTCTAAGCGAATTTTCAGAAGCAACATATATATATACAATACTACATTGTGTTTGCTTGTAGATTGGCCGCCAGAGCTTGCATAAACAAACCATGTGTGAAAATACTCAGTTTAGATATTTGTCTAGAGAAGAATATCAGTTACTTAAGTGTTGGATACTTGCGTACACACTATTCAAATGGTTAACATAGTTTGAGTAAAGTCGGCGTTCGCTTCATTTCACGAGTTTCCTCCTCTCTCACACACCTTGTGCCTAGCACCCCACTTTTATTCTCCTTTTTATCCAGATAAACATGTCGCCTCACATATGATAATTATGAGAAGCTAAGAAGTCGCATGTGACAAAGGATGGAGGAACTTTTTATAAGATACAATCTTGTTGTCGCTTAGCTAGCGACATGGAGGGAAGTGGATGACGCTCGTGCATTGCCAGTACAACATCATCTATCAGCATTCCATCGAGCATACCAAGTGCATGGCAATATGTTCTGCACGGTTGTTTGGTGGTTCATATCAGTATTAGTCTAAGCATTGATAATTTTGAACACACGTGTCATTGTTCTAATTTTGCATGATTCCTTCAAATAAGGTTTCATTAGCTATGTCTCCATGGTTTTTGTATATGAATGACATATATGTTTTGGCAAAAAATATTCACCAATGAGAAAAATCAATTAGACACCTCATTTTGTTTATGCTAGCCAAATTAGACAGCAATAAAATTTACTTCCATGCATTTGTTCATATATGCATGGCATACATGCTTTGATAAACAATTACCCTATTTAAAAAAAATACTACTAGACACTTCACTTATAACATTTTTAACACAAATATAATATATATTTTCACATGTGGAAAGAGTCTATCAAAATTTGTCTCTCAAGTGATCATTATTATAATTAATTTAAATAATAATATCGAATTATTTTTTCTAATAAATCTGGACACTAGAAGCTAGTAATAAAATTTGTTGACATATTATCACAGACAGAAGGATAAAAGGAAGAAAGTGAGAATGGAAGGGCAATTCCTTCTCTCCAAAGGGGTCCCTATGAAAGAATCTTTTTTGACCTGCAATATAAAATTAGAAGACGGTTACAATTTTGCCCTCTTCCGTTTGCGTTATCAATCCCCGTTCCAATCCAAAGACGGCAGAACCGCAGCAGTCCGGGGCCCACAGCCAGATCAGACGCGACGGGGACCTGTGCTGTCCACAGGCCACACAACCCCCGCCGCTACAGTCCAGCGAACGCCAGCCGCCCGTGGCGCGTGGAGCCCAGGATCCGACGGCTGCGGTTCGGCCGGCGCGCCGCGGCCGCTGCCGCCGTCGATGCGGAGAGCCACAGCCGCTCCGGACTCCACCACGCCGCTTGTTTACCGGGGGCGTTATCTTTTTTAATTTTCATCTCTAATAGTCTACTAGTGGGCGTATTTGGATTAATTAAACGCCCTCATAAAATTTGTGATCTTGTTTTTGTCCGACTCTACGCGCCACTAGCCTCCAACGTCCCTATCCCGTGCGCACAGAGGAGAACGGAGGAGAGGCCGCGCATGCACCCGGATGCAAAAGCGGAGGAACGGGGGGCCCGGCGCGGGACCCACGTGTCGGGGGAAGGTACTCCCTCCTTCCCATAATAGATGGATGCGTGCACGTGTTACTTTCTTAATTTTGATTTGATTTGTAGAAAAACATGTGTAATATTTATATCTCTAATAAAATTGATAAAAAAACTAGATTCAAATATCTATCTAATGATACTAATGATGTATTATAAATATTAATATTATTATATATATAGTTGGTTAATGTTGAAAGATAATTTTTCTCGGGAAGCGAGAATGACATCTATTTTGGACGAAGGGAGTAGGTGCTTTATGGGGAGAGCAGCTTCTGCACGTGTTCTTCCTCGCAATGGTCGAGCCTGCCCAATAGATTCCTGGCCGGAAATGCTACGCGCACATGGGTGTTCCGCAGCCCAAAATTTATGTGGTTCCAGCTGCAAACCTCCCAGCTGTGCCTTGTTATGATAATTACACTTTGCATAGTAGTAGTAATGTACTAGGTCCTGAGTATTGTTTGATGAATATTCTCCAGCTTCATTTTACCATACTTGTAGTGTTTTTCTTTTCTCTTTCCCTTTTGTTAGGTTTACATGTCAGTCATAATAAACTTGTGCCAATCTCCATATATAGAAAAAAAAATGTTTATAGTGTACATGGAGTTTGATATCAAGTTTGCTCAAGCCTGCTACAATCAATACTTTGTGCTCCGTTAGTTATGCCGTGAAACTATTATAAATAATACTTCTCCTGTCACCACCGCCGTTATTGTTTATTTAGGTGCTAGCACATAATTTTCTGCTCAATTATGTGGTTCAACTTGCTATGTTCTACCTATTGTTATAAAATTTGAAGGAGAAGTCAACCTAGCTATCTCACAAATACTGTTTTCAACTCGAGGAGAAATAATATAGAACCCCATGCGTACCACTAAAGGTAAAGTAAACGAGCAGATTTACCAATGGATTGACATGCTATGTGGTGTACATGTCGGTGTCACCTTTTTTTTCTGAAGACATTGTACTTCGTTGTAGTATAATCTGATCAACCAATGCTTGCTTGAGTTACTGGATATGTAGTAATTGGTGGTCCCAATTTTTTAGTTCTTGCATTGTACTCGCTTCGGGTTGGTAAAGGAAGACGTTTAGGACATTGATACGGTCTCTAAAACACAACTTTGACTAATACGTTTTAGTATAAAATATTTGTAAAATATATTTTAAAAGTACTTTTCTGAAACTATATTTCAATACAAATCTACTCACATTACTTTTATGGAAAAAGTCTATTTTTGGTCATCCAACTCTTGTCTTAGTTTGGTTTTGGCCATCGAACTCTAAAACCGGGTATCTTTGGCCATCCAACTATCAAAACCGTTCAAATTTGGCCATTGGACTGTTTTGATGAGTGGTATTAATTTTATTTATTTACAATTTAGTTCTTAGATCTTAAAATGATTATTACTTTTTGTCCACACCTCCGATTTAGGTGATTCTTGCGGTAACGTGTTTCTAACGGCAAGCATTATCTTTTAAAATGATATTTATACTATTTTATAACTATTTTTTATATTATTTTTTGGTCGTTATGTAAAAAAATAATATAAGAAAAATTAAACAAACAATTATAAAATAATGCGATCAATATTTTAAAATGTAAAGTTCATTGTTACGAACACATGACCACTAGAATCACTTAATTTTGTAATCATTTTAACATCCAAGGACTAAAAAGCACTAAATTAGTCCATTTTAATCCTTGGATCTTAAAATGATTATTATTATTTTCTCCTATCTCTGATTTAAGTGATTCTAGTGGTCATGCATTCGTAACGATGAACTTTATCTTTTAAAATGTTGATTAAATTATTTTATAATTGTTTGTTTTACTTTTCTTATATTGTTCTTTGTACACAACGACAAAAAATAATATAACAAATAGTGATAAAATAGTATAAAGATTACTTCAAAATATAGTGCTCACCGTTAGAAACACGTGAATACAAAAATCACCTAAATCGGAGGTACGAGCAAAAAGTAATAATCATTTTAAGATCGAAGGACTAAATTATAAATAAAAAAAGTTAAAACCACTCAAGAAAATAGCTCGATGGCCAAATTTGAACTGTTTTGATAGTTGGATGGCCAAAGATACCCGGTTTTGGAGTTCAATGGCCAAAACCAAACTGAGACAAGAATTGGATGGCCAAAAATAAACTTTTTCCTATTTTTATATTTCTAAACTTAATACTTAAAAAATTATTTACAGTTAAAGTTTACAAAGTTTGACTTAAGATAATCTCAAAACGCCATCCTTTACCAATATGGAGGGAGTATATATCATTGAAGGTGATCATTTGGCATTACCTAAATATTACTGGCAGCAGATTGGTTGCTATAATCCGGAACATGGATCAGGCGCCTTTGTTGGTATTAAACACAAACGTTTATGATGCCATGACAAAAAAAAATATATTACTAGCAAATGCTAAAGAATCTTGTTTTGAACCCATAGTTCATTGAATCTACTGCTTTCTAATGGGGAAAAGGGTAACTATATGGATCATGTCATTGTCAACCTACAAACCAAGATCTAATTAAGCTATCATAGGTTATCATATCAGCATGTAAACCAAGATCTGGACCATTTTTTGTTCTAAAATTGGGACCACCAAAATATTACTAAAAACAAGGAAGGTACGTTGACCTGTTAAATGTCAAATAAAGTTGCAAATTGGAGAGTGGAGCCTTTGAACTCAAGTTTGCAAATTTCTACTTATACAAGTTTTTTTTAGGAACCCAAGTTATTTAACTAAAAAAATGCAAGCTAGCTAGCGCAGGTAGAGAAATGCTACAAACCAAATGTAAATATGTTTAACTTGGAAGTGTGTGCTGCGTGCATATTATGGGTGTCATAAATAAAGTACATAAAATGGTATATACACGATTGATATTGATGCATAAATGTTATTACTTTCTCTACAAGATTTTGGTGATTTTAACAACCAAACTAACTTTTGCAGAACCTTTTTGGGTGAATTTGGACGAGAATGAATCCTTACCAGTACTTCAATTTACTGATTTAGAGCCCAAAAAGGGAACTGAGCTCTAGCTCAACTGGCAAGGTTCCTTGTGGTGGAACCACCCTACCAGGGTTCGAGTCCTGTCCTCGATTTGGCACTGGTGCTCGTATTTTCCTAGATTTATTCTAAGATTTTATCGGCGCTATTTGTTCGTATTTTCCTGGATTTATTCTAGGATTTTATCGGCGCTATTTTTTCAGTGGTAGGCAACGTGCCCGTAGATAGCGAGACACGTGTATGTGAGCATCTGCGTGTGTACTGTGTGATAGAAAAAGAAACACCTACCCTACAAATACTACAGTACCGCTACTATGTCGTCTTCGGAATCTTGTTTCCTCTTTTTGCCCCTGATAGTGCCGAACGTATTCCGGTCCATTGGCTCTTGCCTCTTGGAATACAAGCAGGGACGCTGTTGGGGGTCATGCAATTGCATGGACTCGCGACCATAGGGGTCACGGAGCATTTGATAAGCTGCCAGGTGAACATGTTCTCATGGGACCCATGCCCATGCATGGCGCGGCCAAGGTCCCCATCCGTCTGCCAGCAAAAGCCTCATGGCTATGGGCACAGATGGGGGTGCGTTGCATGAGCATTTTGGGGTTGGCCGCGACTGTCCGCGGCACGATGCGGTGGAGATCGCCACGGAAGCGCTCCCTACGCTGTGTTCAGATTTAAGAGTAAAAGTTACTTTTTACTGGAAAGCGTGCTCCGTGAATGATAAATAGTACACTAGAAAGCGTGTTCTGTGAATGTGAATAGAATAAATAGTAAAAACTTACTGGTCGGAGAAGTAGTAGGATCGGGAGGTGCGCGATGCGCTCACACGTGACGCCCTCCTGGCTTGTCTGACCCTCTTGATTTCCTCACCGGGCCTTGTCCTGTAGCCCTTCCTGCTTGGACTGCACCGTCGCTGGCTGCACGTTCACTCGTTCAGACGAAGAGAGCAGACGAGGCGCCCCCAATTAGGCCGTGTTTATTTTCTAAAATTACTTTTTACTTCCTATTTATTCTATTTACAGAATACGTATCTCAAAAAAATTCTCCTTTTCTATTCATCCCCCTCACATAACACACATACTAGAAAAAAAATATTTTTTCCCACCACAACGGAATGGTGCCGCGGGGGGTTAGTAAAGAACAGTTGGGAAGACGTGACTGCAAGTGATGTACTACTATAGTATGAACAAGTTCGAAAAAAAAAATATAAGCAGGTTACTCCGAATTTATTTGGAGGAAGTACTCCATGTGTTAGCAGATCCAAGGGACTACTTTGCTGATGACGATAAGAAATAGTGTCCCACTTGCTCGTTTGTTGGCAATTCCCATGCAAATTTCTACTAATCTCACGGTTTCCAAGGCAAGCGCACGCTTTCGCAGGGCACCATGGCGCTGATTACTCGGTGGAATACAAAGTTTTCAAATTTATATACGAGCTCCATGGTACGTGATCTTATGGTCTATCTTTTTCTTTTTGCAAGGAGATTTATGGCCTATCTTATGACATTGGGCATGTTTGGAGGCAAGAGCTAAACTTAGCTCTCTCTTTTGACACTGATTAGGAAGACTGAATAAGAGCTAATTTCAGAACTAATTAGCGAGAGTAAAACATTGTTTATAATGGAAGATTATTGCATACGAAGCATTATCATTTATGGTACTCCTGGAGAAATGAATAGTTTTTGTGTCTTTATATGTAGTATTGTACTCAATCGGGCGTACAATTGCAGTTGGTTTAGCACAAAGAGGATATTATCCAACTTATTCTTATTAGATACATAGATAATTTAGGTGTTTCTAATGATATAGCACAGATTATTGAAGTCCCTAAAAATTTATTCAACTTTTGTGCTTTTAAGTAGGGTAAGGATTTAGAGAGAAAAAAAGAATCACTACAAAGCTTAGACAATTCTTCGGTAGTCACCTATAGCCCAATTGTAGATATAATCAACACTACTA
The DNA here is from genome assembly GCA_015342445.1 of Digitaria exilis. Taxonomy (NCBI): domain Eukaryota; kingdom Viridiplantae; phylum Streptophyta; class Magnoliopsida; order Poales; family Poaceae; genus Digitaria; species Digitaria exilis. The sequence goes on from JACEFO010001882.1 coordinate 1,886,910, forward strand.
TCTTTGTCCTAAAATAATTTGCACTTCTAGGTTTTAAACAGAGCGAGCAATGCCACTGAGAAATTATATATATACCCTTTATAAAGTTGTAATTATTACACTTTGGGAGGAGTAAAAAGTGGAAAAGAATAAATAAAGTCGGTTTATCTTTTATGTAAATGTACATTTATTTTGGAAAAAAATTAAACTCTAGAAATACACTTATAAGTAGGTCAAATGACATTATTTTTTTTTGTTGAAAAAATACTAGTACAAATGATGGGTGCGGCCTTGTGGCAATGCAAAATTACACTATTGATTTACACTCGTTGTTCCATTGGAAACTGACTAGTGGGCCCCTCAAACGAGTACCTTGGATTCCCAATCGTGTCCTCCCACATGGTTCTGTGGACCAATCACTGCACATCTGCAAGCTGGCAACGAGAGATGTGGAAAGAGAGAAGACGACCTTGCCCCTACGCATCGAAGACATTGGGAGTTCAGAGGTTAGGCGTACCTGCTTATATAAGCTACTGCGGTTATCACGATATCTTTGTGGATGTATATCAGATTACTTTTTTTGGAATATCAGAGAAACAGATTTATTTTTAATTGGAACAAATACAAGTGGTGCATCTCGTCCGAGTCCGCCGGCCGGTGAAGAGATTCTCTTTTGCACGTGAGATGCTTGGCTCTCTTTTGCTTGGGGGACACCGCCACTGGGGTGACAGATGTCCAATGGAACAGTGCTGACCTAACATGCTAATTTCTTTGACCTTAGATGATAGTATGTGATATGTGAATCTAACTTACCTTTTTTTTCTTTTGAATTCTTTAGAAACTGAGAGATTTGGGATTGAAGTCACATAGTCTATTACTAGAATATGCGACATGTGAGTCACGGGCTGTGACAACATTATTGACGTTGCAAAAATGAAAGGTTTGAATTTTTTTTTGTAAAATTAATGAAACATACTTCCCCCATCAAAATGTAGGTAATTTTGATATATTTGATAATTGATACATAGTTAGTAATATGTACTCAGATATATATTTTATATATATGCATATTAAAAATTATGTATCTAAATATGTGAAAACGACCTATAATTTGGACCAGACAGGATTGAGTACAAGCACACACGCTTGTCCCATGCTATAAATCTCCAACTAAATCTTGTTCATCATCTTGTTAATGTAATAGAGATTTTCCAGCAGTCCTCCAATGTTATTGCTAGTGCCTCCTCGTACCAATACTGTTTATTAATGTGGTCCATGTCCATGGTAAATATAACTTGAATTTTGAAATTTATGTCTATCAAAAGAGAATGTGGGGAGTAGAATACACACATACAATCAAAGACAGAGATAGGTTTGATTTTTGCATTGCAACAACTCGGCTTGCCTAGCTGCCTCAATCAAATGTTAGGTGGTTTCCAACTAACAAGCTAGTCCATTGGTCCATCAAGAGAAAATCGAAGAGGTTTTGTAAGTTACCACACCTACCACTGGGGAACGCAACAATCCATCACAGCTAGCTCTGCTTCTTCCTAACAAAGATAGATCGATCGAAACGTTCAAACGCATTAGCAGTTTGCGCACTATCTTCGGAGAGCTCCAAGGCTTCCATTGGATACATAAAACTTGCTGTCATTTTATATGGAACTGAACACAAGACGCATGCTGACTGCAACAGTGTGCCTCGGGGCTCAATTTGTCCATCTGAAACAAACAAAGTCTCTTCTGAGGAACTCATGATTAACCAAACAGATTTGGCGTAGATTTCCCTCTCAAAAAATATTTATTTTGTATAACTGGGTTGGTAGACCATTGATTACAATGCACACCAACCACAATGTCAAAATCGCTGTGTTTGGTTGTTAGTTTGTCGTTGTTATTCGAGGCTTTAGCTTGGACAAAGCCACCTGCCTCCCATGTTCTGAAGACAGGCCGTGTTGTACTGCTGTGCGGGGGAATCTCGAGCCATTCAAAGATACCATCTCGTCATCTTCCATCCAAACTCAAGAATCTTCGTTCTACTCCTTTCGTTCCATAAAGAATACGATGATAGTGTTTGAAAATAGATCCCACAAATGGTGCAATTATACTTTTAAAATTAAGCAACTAGAATTTATTTGCATGTAAAAACTAACTCAATATGACAAATAAATAAGGACGTGAGAGTCTTTCAGGCCATCACTAATCTGTCTTGAAGTTCATGCTAAAAATATCTGCCTTAAAGCTAGAATTGTACTCTTCATGAGACGTAGAGAGTAAGCGATTACAAGTTAAAAGAAAGGATAATTAAAATAGGCAAAAGGAAGGGGTAAATATATTAGCACAAGATCCCCTTCTACCTTCGAGGAAAAAAGTAAACATTAAAAACAAAATCTATTCCGAACATAATTTTTAAATCGAATTTCGAATATAGCTGTAACTTCTGACACTGCACGCAGGACAATATCCACATGCCAGTATGCCACCACATGCATCCCCGAGCATTTGCTATTCAATAATTCATAATTGGAACGAAAAAACCCCTGATGACAACTTAATCTTAATCACGCTCATATCGGGCATCAGAAAAAAAAATATAGAAACGAAAAGATTAAACCGAAATGACAGGAACCAGGCCATCTGCTCACACATGTGGCAGTCCTCGCCATGTTACTGTCGGAACGCCGACCCTACGGTCGACAGGTAGATGGTGGTGCAAAGCAAGCAACGCACCGAGAAGACGCCTCCCTCCCCCACAAAGCCAAAAATGCGGGGGCGTCGATGGCTCCCCCGCGATAAGGAGATATGCTCTGGATTGATCATTGATGGCACCTGTTTTCTCCATGGTGAGCAGGAATTGATGCCTCTTTTGTCCATGCTTGATGCTTTGCACCGGAGCTAATCGCCATCCATGTGTTTCAGGCCGGCCTGAAGCGAATCCGAGCGATCCCGACACCATTAAGTCCATCACGCAGAAAAGCTTAAGCCAAAGCAAGCCTCGCCCGCCGCCCAGCATTTCTTGGATGCAACGAGTTTAGAATTAAGTAGTGGCATCATTGTAATGGGCACAGAATCGCCATGATAAAGGCAGTAAGATTTCGCTATTTGCACTTTATTCAGTCCTTGGCTTGCAAGTCTGGACCTCCTCCTTCGTCTCTGGGATATTATTTCTTTTTATGCTCCGTTCCACTCGTACTTGGTCTTGGCTAGCTCTAGCTCGATCCCTGGAGCCCATATGCTTTGCTCTCTGATGCTGATGTCTCAGCGACCCACTTGGCATTTGGAATTGGAGTGGCTCTTTCTTTCTTTCTCCCTTCAAGAACCTGAACTTTGCCCTGAAAGAGATCCCCAAGAAATGCACCGTTTGGCCTGTCCTTGCGCTGGAGATATTTTTATTTCTTATTGGAGATATTTTTATTTTCTGATGCGCTGCCATGAACTTTACTGTCCCCTATTTTTGCTACTACTATTAGAAATGTTGATTGGTCAAGGCTTAGCATTGTTTGGTAGGATGGGGTCTGTCGGCAGCGAAGACGCACTGCAACCGCTTTGACAAACTTGGGCCCTGCTACAGCCCGCGGTGTGATAAGTGGACCTGCTAACAGTAATATGGTGACTGGGACTACAGGTACAGGATACCCCGTCGTGTTTATCACCTCTGGTTTTGCTGGGTGAAGCGAGGTTGCAGTAGCAGTTGCAGCAAGCAACTCTCGGTCATGGCTTTTCACACGACAAGAACGTTGTCACGACTGATGCGTAGGCAAGCTTGATTGCTCAGTGGCAAGCACACAGAAGAGCTCTTGCGTGGAGAAGCTTGAGTGCTCGAGCTGAGTGGGGTTCACTATAGCAGCTTTCCGCTGCTGACGCGACAATTTACTGAAGATGCATGGGCTTGTTGCTTTCTTTCGTTTTTCCAAGAAGGAAAGGAAGTAAACTTATGCGGCGGCGAGTAACATTTCAGAATCCCGTTCAACTCTCTTGCTTTGTTTTCCCCATACATTGAGACATGAGAATTTCTCCATGACTTGAAGAGAAAGACTCCAAATTGGATGCTATTGCATACGTGTACTATAAGGAGGAATGGTATGCATGTTGTCACTCTCAAGCTTCAAGCGCCAGACGGAGCAGCAAATTAAGTCGTAGCAATAGTGAGCAGAAGTCGTAGCAGATGATGCATGTCATGTGTAGCCGCAGTCAGCTGACAGCTAGAGAGAGAAAAAATTATCCAGGCATTTTATTTTCTTGGAGAGAGTTGTAGTGGAAAAGGCTTCTAGCTCTAGATATTTAAGTCGATCTGTTGTACTTTTTCTAATTCTCAGGCTCCTGTCAACTGCACTGTCCAATTTCATTTTCAGCTGTATAGCAAATCTTCGCACGGGAAGAATTTTTCTGTGCTAATCAACAGTTAAGGACCCAATCCTCCAATTTCTGTATCAGCTCTATATCTTAGTGCACATGAAAGATGAAATTCTTTCCATACGTTAAAAATTGTTTAGAAAAAAAAATTTCTGGGTCAAAATTCAGATAGGCCATCCCTTGAAGGCAACCAGCCGCAATCAAGGCATGCAGAGGGAAAACAGTATCTTGCTTCCGAATCCCAATTAACAAAAGAACAAGATTCCTTCCAGTGATCCAACACCTTGACCAGCACCACACAGATCCAGTACACAATTTGGAGGGGAACAAAAACAAGTCGAGGCAAAGAAGGAATTAGAAACAGGCAGAGGTAGTAGCCCATGATGAGATCACGCGCCATGCCCACTCCGATCCACGACTGGTGTCCGCGCTAGAATAGGAAAGGGCAAGTCAGACTTCTCATGCAATTATGCAAATGGCATTTGCAGTTGCCGCTCGCAAGGGCATTTCTTTTCTCCGGTTCCTCCCTAGCGAACAGAACAAAACAAAAACAGCGGAGCCCCATGTTCGGATCAAGCTCTGCTTGCTCGGTCGATCAATTGTTTATTCCTTCGCGGCTTCGGCTTGCCCCGTCCGTCTAGAACCGCAAGGGCTGACCTGAGCTGAGCTGACACTGGAAAGCAGAGAGAGATCAAAGCCAAAACGGCAATCAGGGTACGGGAAAACCGCCAACGCCAATCAGGCGACGGCCCCCACACGCCAACGACGGCTCCCGTGCATGCATATGCGTACGGCGTCACATGCTACTGGCCATAGGAAATCCAACTCGGCGTTGGCTAGCTAGCCAATTGGCCACGAAGCCCGGCCGGGCATGCATGCACAAAAAGATCCCAAGCCCCGGGGCCCTTTTCTCTACGTCGACGTCGGCTCGCCTCGAAGACAAGAGACCGCGAAAAATTTCTGCTCCGGCGCCGCGTCGTTTCGCTCATGGCGCGTGCCGGTGGAGCCGTCGCTGCCTCGTCGATCGGACAGGGGGGGGGGGGGGCAGTCGAGGCTTTTGCTTTGGAGTTTTCTTTTTCCGTACGGACGTGTCGGTTCTCGAAGCAGATCGGGGCACGCAGGAATGAACAAGGGGAGTTTTTCCCGTGTGCTGCCGCGACGAATCGGTGTGCCAAAAACGGGGGCACGGGCGCACGGATCGGGAGAGGAGTGCTTGCACGCGCCGGCGCCGCTCTCCCCTTTTTTGATCTGTTTCGTGCAGCGACTTTTTTTATCTGTTTCGTGCAGCCGTCGACAGCTGACTGGCACGGCAGTTTTCGCCTTTTTGCCAAGTAGTCAACGGGGGACGACGATGCCATATGTGACAGACTTGAGAAGTTGAGAGAGCATGGCTTTGTTGGCATAGCTCCTGCCAATGATTTTGTCCACCACTGATCGATTGTATGTGTACATCAGACTGTGAAGAAAGGGAAACAGTGAGCATGAACCTCTTTCTCTGTTTTTTCCCCCTTTCAAATGAATCGGCACGAGATTGCACATGTTATTCTTGCGTTTTCTAGACGGGCGTAACATGTTCAAAAAAGAACAGTGCACCAACGAGCGTAGCATCCAGGAGCGCACATTTATCGTGGTGTATGCACGCACATTCATCGGCATGTAGTAGGTGTGCGAGTGTGCGGTGTGCCCACATGTTTCGTTAGCTCTCTAGAAAAGCTATTTGACTTCGATCCGAAGAAAAGGTTCGCCACGCTGTGAGCGGATGAATGGCGGGCCAAACGAACAAGACTTGAGAACTCGATGTTGACGTTGCCATGGTGATCGACGACTCTTGTTTTGCTTACCCCGGCCCACTCGACCTCTTGGTCCAATCAACTGTGAACCTTCCTCTTTCAATTGCCCGTTTCAAAGATGTCAACATACCCACCCTGCATCAAGGCGTGGGGGAGGTCCACCCATCTGGTTTATGTGGAGACCAAACACTAATTAAGGAGAGATCATCCATGTTACCACCTGCCTTCACACACCTCCAATATCAACCTCAAGCACAGCGCCTGTCGCAAAACTATTTCCAATTCTCCATCCGTTCAGCACGGCTCTTCGTTTGGCTTTGGCAGGCCAGCCGACGCCTGACGCCAGCAGAAGCAATCATCGAGACACGATCGACAGGCACCCGCACAGCACACTGCACACCTACCTGCGAGCTGACCAGTCGTCGTTCATGTACAGACACTGGAGTGTCGGATCGAAAAGGGGTTGAGCGGTCGGCTCCGAGTCTCTCGTGGGGTCACGCCCCTCGGCTCCCCGGAGGAGACAGCATGGGCTTTGGCTCATGGCCGGTACACGGTAGCTCCTTCAACTCGCTTCTTGCCATGCCTCCTACCGCTACTACCTGTGCTTATCAGATCAAGCCTGATCGATGCCTAATTGATCACAGTGACAGTACATCCCGTACATGTTTTTTTCCCTCCTCGGAATGGTAGAAGATAGAGCATCTATTGCAAGCTTCAAGACATATCTTTTTTTTTGGCTAGTTCAATGTGGCCGGCAAATGGAGATAGCATGATCTCCAGATAGAGACGTTCACGAGCAATTTTCTTGGGGGTGGAAAGAAAGATGCCGCGACGTGTAAAAAAAATTGATTACTCCTCCACGTGAGATCCGAGAACGACACCTGGTGGAGTCTACCCAGCAGACAGAACAACGGTCCTGTGCTTTCGTACGTGGCTCTTGTCAAGCCCAGCAGCGGCCCCCTTGTTTATCCATCCCCAAGTCAAAAGCTCCCGGTTGGACGGCCACTTCCCGCCTAGTTTTTGCTACGTTTACCCGAGCATATAAGTACTCCTAACTATATACTGCTTCATACACCCTCGAAGGGAACGGATGAACGACGCGCGCGACCTGGCAACGCCGACGCATTCCTCCGCCAGTTTCTCCCAGGGCGCAGCGCCCACGGGAATAAAGCGACGCATCCCGTGTCGCCGTCCCCGTCGCGTCATTCGCTTGCTTGCCATGGCCTCGTTTTCCACGCATCAGAGCGAGGCCGCCGTAACCGTCTGTGTAATGAGACGCTCGTGTAATTTGTAAGGCCATGTTCAGATTCCCAACTATTCACTATTCATTTCAACTTTTCACTATTCATTCCAACTTTTCACTATTCCCCCCTCACAAAACACGTTTCCCAGCGAATGCTACAGTGTTTTTCTTATGCTACAGTGTTTTTTCCTACAATCTAAACACACCCTAAACGAAAAACAGGCGAAAACACGGGAGGCCGCCCGGCCGGATCGGCAACTCGACGGAGAAGCGGCCGCTGCGGCCATCGGAGGGCCTCCGCGTCCGCGACCCGTTCCGACGCCCAAAGGCCGCGGAGCGCATGCACGTCCCCTTCGCTCGCGGACCGATGCGTTATCGGCCCTGTTCGCTGCACTGCTGCTGCACTGCAGCTGTTAGCTGTTGAGTTGCGGCTACTGTTGCTGCTGCTGCAGCTGCTAGCTGCAACAGCCCTAACGGCTAGCAGCAGCAGCCCAGCGAAGAGGGCTATCCTCTCTACTATCTCTTTCTCCCGGCCGGCCGCGCTGATGCCGGGGCCCCTACCGCCCTCGCGGTCGCATCCACTAGGAAAAAACGGAGCTCTAGCTCGTGTCATGGCATGGCATGGTGTCGCCTTGCCGTCTTGGCACGGCACGCTTTTTACTAAGCAAGCACCTGAAAAGAGCTCCTAATAACGAACCTGGACGGCTTGGGTGACATGGCCACATGCTGTCCACTTGTTTGTTCGCAGGACGGATCGGATCGAGGGTGCATATGCGGAGAACGGACAACATATACCGATATACGTAGTGGAGTTAGTGAATGCTGTACACTACTTTTAACTATCCCGACGTGTGTTTTCAGATTGATTTGCGAAGATGACATAGCGCGATTATTACGAACGATATGGAACCGGCATATCGACATTTACAAAGAATCAATGCTTGTGTCATACTGAGCAGTGAGGAGCCACATCACTCTCTCTTATCTCTTCTCTTCGGACTTCGGATGAGTTAGCATCTGATTTTTTTGACTGTTGCGAGTTTGGGACAATCGGGTCGGGTCGGGTCGACAAGGAAGGACCCTTCTATTAAAAGCCCCAAGCTCAGAAAACTCGTCTCAGATTTTGCTGGGCCTTAAACATCTGGTGATTTCGGCCTGCCTAGTTTTGTTGTGGGTTTTTCTCTGCCGGGAAGAGAGAGAGAGACTGGCCCATCAGTTCTTTCGCCGCCGACATCACCTGGCCAGCGTCCGGTCGCATCTGAACCGTATATGCTAGCAGCGCTCCATCCAACCGCCAAATCGGTTCCCCCGGCGTTGTCGCCTCGTCTCGTCGTCTCCCTCCGACCGCCAAATCGAAATCCCCCAAAACCCTAGCTACCCAGCGCGACTGCCCCCCTTCCCGCCTCTCTGCTGCGCGGCTCGAGTGGCACGCGGCCTCCGCTAGCAAGCGCCAGAGGAGGGTGTAGCCTAGCGGGCGGCCGATGGCGTCCACGGTGCTGGAGGCGACGCGGGCGGCGCACGAGGACCTGGAGAGGCTGGAGCGGCTCGCCGTGCGCGAGCTGCAGCGGGACCCCGCCAACTCGCGCGACCGCCTCTTCCAGTCCCATCGCGTCCGCCACATGCTCGACCTCGTCGTCTCCACCTCCGACAAGCTCGTACGTCCGTTTTTCCTGTTAGCTCTGATGTCATTCACAGTCTGCGCTTCTAGATTCCGTCCACTGCAGTGATTCGGCTAGGTTTGGATACGATCAATATTTGCCTTGCTATTGAATCGATATGCGGTTGCTTAGGCTGCTTTCTGAGGGTCTGTGGAATGACTAATTAGAGATCGGGTTATGTCGAATTCGTTGTTTTCATCTTTCCGTTGCATGTCCAATCATGTGGATCTTTGAATTGTATCTTTGTAGACGGAGCTCTTCTGTTGTTGCTGTTGACATGACTGTGCTAGTGTTATTGTGCTGGAGTTTTTGCTCCACTTTTCTATTGGTTCGAGTGATGATCTCATTTTTGGTAATGTGTCTTGTTTAGGTGGAAATCTATGAGGACAAGGACAATGCGAGGAAGGATGAGATCAACACGCATCTTACTGCACCCTCACAGAATCATCTGTTTGCCAAGTACTATGAAAGGCTCAAAGAGGTAAAATCCTAGCGTACCTGCTTGCCTGATTGTGACATAAATCATGCTAGTACTAACAGTAGGCACTAAATCTGTTGCTGCAAATGTATCAACAGTAGAACGTGGTATTGTTTTTGAATGGTGACACCTTTTAACTAAATGACTCACATGGATATCTAAAATAGGCAATTGAAAAAATAGAATGATTTGCAGGAAAGCTTGATTTCCTGCATGCGTGATTAAAAAAAAAATTAGGGGTGGGGGGTAGGCAGCCTTTTTTGCTGTCCCGAAGTAAGCCTTGGAAACTGGACTGGTCACTTAGTAGCCTTTGAAATTGGACTGGTCACATGTTGCTCAGTTTTCCTGTTATTGTAAGATTTGCACTTTGTTGGTGCTTTACTTGGATCTTTTCTGGTTCCACTGGCCCTCTTTGGTAGGCATGTCCTGCACCATAAAATATTGTTGAAGAAGCTGTGCTAGGTCATTATCAAAGATATCGCTTATTTCCAGCAGATATCTAGTCCCCTTTACATCTATAGCATTATTAGCTTTTTTTTTGTGAATTTCTTCTGAAGCATTGCTTGCTTGCAGATCCGTGACTATCATAGGTGGAACCCTTCAGCACGTTTTGTCAGTACAACTGATGATTACGAAGAGCTTCTGAAGGAGGAACCAGTTATTGAATTCACTGGCGAGGTATTGTCACCTTCTTTTTTGCTTGTAGGCTTTAACATTAATGAACCTTTTCCATTACAAAGCATGTAATATGTAATCTGAATAACTTGTTACTTGCATTCAGTCGTGTTAATCATTTATGCAAGTCAGGTCACTCATTGATAGAGTTCTGCTGGTTAAGTGCATTTCATTTTCCTTTCACTGAAGTAGTCTTGAAGTTGAGGGTATCTGTGTTGTGATATGTGCACTTTAATTTCTGCAGGATTGTTTGATTCTTCTTGTAGGATCAAGGTGGTTTGGATGGTAAGATTTAGGCAATGATTTGAACTGCGATGGAGAATGATTTACTTGACAATCATTCTAAGCTATGTTCCTGCTAGGAGCCGCACTTGCATTTAGTTTTGTTCATGTTAGATATTGTTGCATGTTCATGCATCGTTGGTGTCAAACTGTCAATGGTTTATTATTCTCAGAATAGTTATATTTACGTTTGCTAACGAAGTGGTTCTTCAATTCGACAGGAAGCTTTTGGCCGTTACCTAGATTTGCATGAGCTTTACAACGAGTTCATAAATTCCAAGTTCGGTACGCCAATGGAATACTCGGCTTATGTTGGCAGTTTCTCCCAGACGGAGAAGATCTCGCAGAGTCATAAAACTACAAGGTATGCCATATGGGTTTTCTTCTAAGATAAAAGAACATATTATCTCCTGGCATGGGTTTCTGTAGTATGTGCAATGCACTAACAGTAAAATAATTACTTAGCTGTTTAGCCGAATACAAAAACAGGTTTACTCCACCCCTTTTAACCTTCCAAGAAAAAGATCACTAATCTAAAAAAAAAAAGAATTTCGTTGAATTCTATTTGTATTGATCTATTGGAGTTGCCATCTAGAATGTATAATTGTCTCAAAAGGGCCAACATACATACACATACACTATTGAACCTTTTGAGTAATAAGACTAAAGATGTTATGAGAATTGACAGTTTTCGTGTGGAAGATGGAAAACGCATATGGGAATGGGATACTATAGAGGAGCATCTCCCAATTGATTTACCTAAGAACAGATTCTCTCTTGCAATCCATTGCTATGTTTTCCTCTTATTCGTTTTTTAGTTAGTCTGGAATTCGTTTCCTCCTATGTTTTTTTTCTGGTTCTCCAAGTGGGATATGGATAATGAATAGTATTTGTCTTTCATTTCTCTAACTTGACAGACAATACAAAGAGTACTTGGAACACATTCTGGAGTATTTGACGTCATTTCTGTATCGGACAGAGCCACTGCAGGACATTGAAAAGATCTTTGCAAAGGTCAGTCATATGTTTACTATGTTATGTTTCCTTTGCATTCCACAGTCTTATCTGATGAAGTGGTGTGTCACTTGAGAACTTTTCCTCTGCTAGTCTACTTTCATACCACTCTTCACTATGATGTTGCACTGTTATATTCATTTTGGAGTTGCTTATGAGTTTGGCATTGGTTTGTTCAATAGCATAGCATCCTCGCATGCACATAATTTACTAGTTTAAATAATATGTAAAATATATTTGTGCGCTTGTGCAGTTGGAAAGTGAATTTGAGGAACGGTGGGCAAATGGAGAAGTACCTGGTTGGGTAAATAAAGCAACAGAAAACCCAGAAGAGCCTGAAATTGATCTTGATTATTACAGCACAGTTGAAGAACTTGTTGAGCTTGGTCCAGAAAAATTGAAACAGGTTTGATCTTGCAACATTATACTGTCAGACCACAATTTGCTGTTCTTTCTAGTAGATTATTTCATCAATCACTTGGTCCGCATGAGTTCTATTTATCCATTGCATTATTGTCAGGCTTTAGCTGCTCGTGGTTTGAAGAGTGGTGGTACTGTTCAACAGCGTGCGGAGCGGCTTTTTTTGTTGAAGGTGATTTAAAAATGCCAGTGCTGCTCTATATTCAGCTGGTCTTTCAGTCTCAACCAATTTATCATTTCTTTTGAACTAACCATTTTGATTATATTTTGCAGCATACTCCTTTGGAACAACTTGACAAGAAGCATTTTGCTAAAGTTCCACGTACTAAAGATGTCTCAAATGCGTCTTCCAATGGCAATAATTTCAAGGATGATTTGAAGAAGGAAATCGCACTTATGGAAGTGAAAATGAGGCGCCTTTGTGAGCTGCTGGATGAGGTAAGCTCCTCCCCTGCTCCATATGTGTATACATTTGTGTCGTTGTAGGCATTTGGTATCTCATACAAATGCATTCAATCCTTCAACCCACTTTGTTATCTATAAGCTGATCCTGTGAACATAAAACAGACAAGATGGTCTTGTCTAGATTCTAGAAGGGGATGTTTGGTTGCCAGCCAGCTGGCCACAATGTGCCACGCCTAACGTTAGGCTTGCCGCAGGTGTTTAGGTAGGTGTTTGTTTGTTACGCAAGGGTTGCCACACCTTGCAATAGCATTTGCCACAGTTTTTCGGGTTAAATGTGTGGTTTGCTTTTTTCCCACCGCAATACCTGTAGCGTGCCATGGCTCTCTTACGCTGCAGTGCCTTGCCTGCTCCTGTGCAGTTCTGGCTATCAGATCTTTTTTTAATCGGTATTCGGACTTGGATCTATGAGGAATTGGCAGCTTGAAACCGTCTGTTGAGATTGTCCCTTTTCTAATAGATTTTTAATTCAAAAAATACGGTCGAGATATTAAAGCTTATGCATGTTTGAAGGAAACTTATGCTCTGATTTATGTTTTTCACATGGCAACAAACCAAAGCAAACATTGGTAGTGACACAAAATTTGCCTCACGTTGGCAATCAACCAAACAGTCTGATTTTGCCACAGAATATGGCAAGCCGCAGGTCTGTTGAACTTCTAACTTTAGTCGTGGCAAACTGTGGCCGACAACCAAACATGTCTGAAGTATCATCCTCCTTTGTTTTTTTTGGTATGTGGGTGGTGCTGGTATTTCCCCCTTGAACTGCAATTCCAGCCATGAGGAGAATTATGATTTTCAACTCATCTTAAAGCAGTTCGGTGTCATGCATGTGAACTCTCTATCACTATAACAGTATAACTTGCCTTAAGGGCTCCATTGGCATCAGCATAACTGAAAACAGTCACTGGAATGGTTGCGAAAAGCTAGCAGTGGAACAGAAGTATCTAGGAATGCACTGGTATTGTTACCTACGTACCAAGAAAAATAGAGATTGACACTGCATGTACAGTTCACAGATACCATCACATGTCAGTAAGGTGTGGTACATATTCTTTGTTTTTAAACTTTAGCAAAAACTGTTCAGTGACTACCTTACAATTTGATGCCAGTGTGATCCACTTTCTTGGTACATAAAGGGCGCGTTTGGTTCTCTGGTTCCAAACGAACCTGGCACCTCGTGCAGACTTGTCATGTTTGATTGGCTGGAGATGCATAAGAGCCTGGCTGGCTGGGCGGAAACGAGATTCGTTTTCATTCCTTGTCAGGTCTTGCGGTTTGGTTGAGAGTGAGCAAGCCTATCCAGGCGTGCACATACAGCCAACCAAACAAACTCTGCATGTGGCCAGGCTACTCAACCAGGCATCCAGACAAGCAGCCCCTGTATCACCGTAGCCTGGTCTGCATGCAGCGTGCAAGCCAGGCTGCGGTCGCCAACAAACCAAACGTGCCCAAAGCCTCCTTTTGAGGTCTATCTGTGAAATTTAAGCTGATGTATTCTTTGCAATCTTTTCTTGTGTAGGTCTTTGTGAGAACAAAGGAAAATGCTGAGAAGAAACTCACGTTGACATATGAAGAGATGGAAGCAGAACGCGAAGAGGTACTTAGGGGGTGTTTAGTTTCTCAACTTTTCCCTATTTCTTCAAACTTTCATTCCCTCGAAAACCATGTCTCCCCTCACAAAAAACGCTTCCCAACAAAGCTTGCTACAGTTTATTTCTCCAACTTTCCCCTATTCCTTCAAACTTTCATTCCTTCGAAAACCGTGTCTCCCCTCACAAAACACGCTTCCCAACAAAGTTTACTACAGTGTATTTCTTCTCCAACTTTCCCACCAACTAAACACCCCCTTAGTATCTCTCTTAAAAGCAACGTTACTGTTATGTCTGCATTTTGCTGTAGTGTATTTATGGTCGTGTCCCTATAGGTCTCTCTTTCTCCATACTCCATAATCAGAATTTGATATGCCTAGTAGCTGTTGCTGATTCAATGGTTATTGCTTTAGCATATCACAGCATGTGGCCCTGTTTGTGCTAGTGCAATATGCATCATAAAGAAAATCAGACAGCTAACTATTGTGTGGGCGCGCACGTGTACGTGTGCTATGCATGTATATTCAAGGTATTACTGCTAAACATGTATGTAGTGGCCTACATCAAGGTAATCACAAGGCTGTGCTATTCATAGGAGTGATTGAAACAACCATACTCAAATCATAATGTGGCGTTTAGTACAGCTTTGTGTTTGACCTGTTTTTAAAGTCAATCAGATGGGCTTTTGGCTGCTCTTTGATTGGTTATTATTAGTCACTGAAGATATACAAAATCCATTTGGTTGTAATTCCCTCATTTTGTAGTTGGTAAACAGTTCCTCTGTTTCATTGTGGCCCTGTTTGGTTTAAAATATGTCATACGGTGCATAGGGAATAATTTCCGAAGTGCTACTATTACCCTATAATGATTTTCTGATTAATGTTATCTAATTTAATACTGATTACTTATTAAGCTGCATACCATCACAAGTCTCGATATATCTACGCGAGTCCTGGTGTTAGCATGTTATAGTAGTCGATATATCTACTGAACCTTTTATTGTGTTTCTGTTGCTTTCATATAAGTAAAATAGTTATTTTGTTAACTACTGGCTTGTATATATATTTTTTCCATAGGAGGAGGTGCAGGCCGACACTGAGAGTGATGATGAAGATCAACAAATCTACAACCCTCTCAAATTGCCGATGGGATGGGATGGCAAGCCTATTCCCTATTGGTTATACAAGCTACATGGCCTTGGGCAGGTAAACTAGTTTCTCTTTCGTATTTGTGAACCTTCTTTTTCCGGTTAGAACTGTTAATCGACTATTCACATGCCCTATCAATACAGATGTTCGTCCAATATGAATGGATTGGTCATTACTTACAAATATATCAATAACTTGGGTTGGGGTGCCAATTGATATATTATGTTATAGGATGGTTATTGTATATTTATTAAGTTTTCAGCATGGTATTAATATTTGCCAATAATCGTTTTACTGTTGTAAGAATTTTCTGCCTTTCTCAGTCTAGAGCTGCAAAATGTTCTGTTTGTAAACAAACTGGATGCTAGTGATACATCTGAACAATATTTTATGTTATCACATGTTAGTGCATCTTTTCAACTTTCAAGAATGCCTTGAAATCGAACATCAAGGCATCCTTGTCCCTTTATGCTGAGCAAACTCCATTAAAGTCAGTACTGTACCATTGACACTTTTTTAACTGCTATGATTTGATCAGGAATTTAAGTGTGAGATATGTGGAAACCACAGTTATTGGGGGCGCAGGGCTTATGAGCGTCATTTCAAGGAATGGCGTCATCAGCATGGGATGCGATGCCTTGGTATTCCTAACACTAAGAACTTCAATGAAATCACATCCATTGAGGTACATCATCTATTGTCTTGTTGATACAATTTTTCTTGCTTCAAATAATTGTTGCTAGATAAACCTCAGTTTGTTCTCATCTAATTGAATACATAGGCATTTTTGTCTGCCTGCCTTATTTGTGTTGTTTCCTTTTGTTTTGTACTCTTTTTAAGGAAACCGGCAGGGGAGGCCCCTACCTATATTTTTATATATGGAAAATTTACAGTACACAAGGCCGTAGGCCTAAAGACAAAAGAGAGAAAATTACAGACTACCGAACTAAACATTAATCTTCTCTTTCAAGGCTGGTTTCACTCTAAGAGTGACCAGTGACATCTCTTCGAAGAAGCAAAATCTCCATTTGGCAAAGGATAATGATTCAACGTAAAAAATAATACTATTTCTATGCTTTCAGATTGACCAAGCTGCAACAATAATAATTTCCCTGAAAATAGTGCTACCAAACCTCTCTCTAGCTGCGATTATGTTTTGTACTCTTTTCATTTTCCTGATTTATGTGCATGTTGTTGCCATGCATAATTACAAGCTGCTGAGTGATTGCATGCCTTCCATGTATAATCTTAATCCTACTGTTAAACAGTGGCTGTTATATTTGTCTGCATTTTTAACATTTATAATTTATGTTGTCAGGAGGCAAAAGGGCTCTGGGAAAAAATACAAGCACGTCAAGGGCTGAACAAGTGGCGGCCAGACCTGGAAGAAGAGTACGAAGATCAAGAAGGCAACATCTACAACAAGAAGACCTACGCTGATCTGCAGCGGCAAGGCCTTATCTAGAATTCTAGTTCAAGGGACTAGCTACTTCAGAATTTGTTCGGAACAATCTTTACCTGGACAGTTTCTGCCTCGATGAATTGGTCGTTTTGGTACACTTCATGTAGTAAGATGGTACATCGGGGCATCCATTGTCTTAAACAGTTCGCGCGGGAATGTGTCCGATATTGAGCCATGGATTCTGACTTACCGTAAGAAAAAAATTATTAACTGATTTCATCTTTTATCCTAAATATAAAGAAACGTGATATCGAGTTATCGACAACGCTTTTACACGCCACGGTGCCAATTTCTTTTACCAACTGTTCACGTTGCAAGGAGATGGTCTTTTCCGGATGTGCTTAAACATGATTGCTTTAAATGATCCTGCAATAAAAAAAATAACTTACGTCTCAAATCTCACGTTGCTCGCGCTTCGCATTTTCACCGGGTGGCCATATGGAAAAGAAAATTAGATATCGTACATATTGTCCACGAGCTTGAGAAAGCAGACTTTCGAAAAAAAATCAGGCCTCTGTAACTGTCTTAGTCATCACTCTTAGAAGCCTCTACCAACCCAGGGATCAAGTTCCACACAATGGTCAACAGAAAACAGTGAAAGAAATATCTTGTATGCTGTTGTCTACTCCAAAATGAAAATAAAAGGTTGAGACAGCTACTCCTGCTTTAACTTCAATTCCTGGCGGCATGGGTGCAGCAATACATGGATGCACAACAGCCAGCAAGGGAGATGGACAAGAAACAGGTACAGATACGTTGCGCTACTCCACTGCCATAAGAACTCCATCCACACCCAGAAATCTCCAACGTCTACCGTCCAGGATCCCTTGGACAACCCTTTCATAATTAGCAATGCGGCTGGAGGAAAACCCAACACGGCAAGAGTTATGTTTGAAATCAACAGTACTGCACGAGGAAGGGAATGCATCCCAGAGCCTGCCTTCAGAGGCCGAGAGAACAGACACATTGGGATCACTATCAAAGCCCCAAGCTGGGCTGTGGCAAAATTTATGATCGACATTAGCCCAAGTCCTATGGAGATGGAAGTGATCATTGTAGCTTTCAGAAGTTTCCACTCAACACCAGCTGGGTATGGTGAGCCGAACATGACATAAAGGGCAATCAGTATGATGATGGAAAGCATAGCCCAGATCACTGCGCTTTGCATCGGTGTGAAATCAGGGATCTGAGTAATGTAATATGGAAGTAGTGAAACACAAACTGCCCAAAGTTGGATAACAAGCAAGACTTTTGCAGCTTGAAGCCATTTCCATGATCCACCCTTATTCTGCAGAACATCAGCATTGACACTTGCTTTACCGTTATCTATTAAGTTCTCTGGCAATTTTTCCATGCTTTTATTGCCATCAGCAAGAGCAGCAGCAACTATTGGGAGGGGTGCCAAAAGCAGTGCAAATGGAATCATATACACACCAACAGAAATGAACTTGCTCGGGGCTGTAAGGAAGTAGAGGAAAAAGGACTGATGGAACTTTTCAAGCAGATTATTTACTGAACGCACCACTCCTTCAATTAACCTGAATCAAAGGAATTTCAAAACATGTCAAACTTTTGCTGTGGCTATGATAAACTTTATTCTCCGTAGAATGTAGATCAAAGCTGTATGCCAAGATTTTCAGGCAGTGGCAACACAAAAGTTAAGATGGTGTTCCTGAGCTCAGTTCAGTGCAATAAATACCTCCATCCATGCACGCAGTTTTTACCAGTTAAAGTTAACAGTTTCGTTCCTACCACTTATTCTTGAAATACATAACTTCCATATACTGTCATCGATAAGGCCGCATATGCTAACATTTTTTACGAAACGTAGCAGCTATCAAATGGTCCAAAAACACTTAGAAGACCCAAATCTAAGTAATGTTTTGCATGCTGTGTGGTTCCATCTATTAACATGTAATCACACGGTGCAAGAACTTGCAAGCTTGTGTTGGAAACAAAACAATTTTCTGTTATGTTATATTTTCCTCAGATTATACAACTTCAGACGTCGCTGTACACGATTAACAACAAACTTGTGCAGTTAATACTTGTTGCTGTGAAGTTCTGATACAAACAGTTGCATGCCTCAATGCATGGCAATATAGCCTTTGTTATCCAATTAGAACAATACAGTAACAAGAATGGCAAGCCTAGAGTAGTTATAGACTTTCAACATTAACCAAAATGTTTTGTTATGTTTTCAGACTAGACTACCAAACACACACAATGACACTTATGCAAAGTTGTCTAGTCAACTATTCAAAGCAAGTGAACAATCCAAGGCACATCTTATGTTCCAACAACAATGCAGCCTAGACCAACAAAATTGGAACAGGATAGGAACATACCTTCCCCCCCTTAGAAGCAATAAAGATTTAGCATTCTCATTCCTGACATTAAATGTTGGTGAAAATTCTAAAGAAACCGCATCAACTTGATAATCACGGAAAGCACCATGTGACCCTGTGGGCACTCCAAGAGCCTGCATCACTGAAACCACATTAAGGGATAGTAGAGTTACAGAAGAAAGAATTGTTTAGGTCTCAATGCAAAAAAAAGGGGGGTTCCTGAGGTGAAATAGGAATGATTAATTTCAATTACCTGGTTGTATATAGAGTTAGCTAGGTTAGCAGTTCCCTCCACATAATCAGGGACTGCAATATCAAGCTTCCAGTCAGGATTTATTTTTCTTAACACAGTCCCAAGATTATGAAAAAATTCAGCAATAACCCTAAGCCACGCAGAGCTCAGCAAAGAACTAAATGCTGCGATGTTCACACGAAAACCTTGTCTATGAACAGCCAAATAGTGTACAACATTCAGAAGGTCCAAGTTTGGCATTTGTCCATTAGATGCCTCTGCATACATCGTAACACTATCTCTATCACCATATCTCCTGGTTTCGCCAACTTTAACTATGAGAGCAGCAGACATTGTTCCAGCGCGTTTGAAAGTAAAAAATTCTGCCTTTTCTGCATTGCCATCATATATCTTGGTATCTAATATCATGGAATGACTCAGGAACACAGGATTATGATACTGGTTTAACCATGCAGAGACTGCAGCATACTCTCCAAACTGTGAGTCTGCTGCTAGCCACACAATATCTTTGGACAACCATGCTGCTCGGCTTAAGAGGGAGAAAACAGAGAAACCAAGGGCTAGGGATAGTAATTCATTTGAGTCAACTCTCCGGGAATTATAAGGAGTAACCAGGACTATTGCTTCTTTCCCATCGCCTCGAGGAGCACGTATAATTCCAATAGTGTTTATCCCAAAGTTGGTGTCAGTGCCATTAGGTTGAATTGCCATGTCATTTGTCATGGAGGTGAAGAACTTTAGAGGATGAAAATGCTTGCTATGGGGGAGAAACTTATGGTAACATACTTCTGCACCCAGATCTTCAATTTGTTGTGAAATGAATTTTGCCAGATCTCTGTAACATATAATGGAAAATGTGGGTTAAAGCAAAATCAGATAAAGCCTTTTACTCATTGAGACCATGGATCGGACTAATTTACTCCTTGACTTATCGTCTCATATTTCAGGTGTACACTTTCAGGCTTCAATTAATCAGTTTAACTCAGAACAAACTTGTACTCATGTATCTTGTGAAAACTGAAAATCAGATCTTTGGTTATTATAAGCCAGTAAACTCTATATTTTGAGTTACAAGGATTCTATGTTCATGCTTACAAGTAACTAGAATATGGCTGCAAGCATGTATTTCATCATAGAGATCCCCTCAGCAGCAACCTTGAAATTTTGAACTAATAAAACAGTAGAACTATGTGACTTCTGCATTCAAACATCAATGCAGAAGAATGCTAAAGCATGAAGGAAGGTACACATGAAACAAGATAATTCTACATGGAGTAACATACATGCCACCTATTGAAACTCCAGCTGCAGCTTCAATTCCTTTCATAAATCTGTTTGCTTCGATGGCATCTTCAGTAGAAAATAATGGATTGGCAGAGCCTACACACAAAGCTTCATTTTTAGATATCGCTGATGCACAAAAGTTTCAATGAAAGAAAGCCATTAAGCCATTATTATATTTTAAAAAAAAAACTAGACCAGGGGAAGAGACCAACAAAGGCTTTGTTCTAAAGAGATGCCATTATTATTTATCGACATTTTTTCATTCTTTGTGTCGTTATACAAGAAATAACACTATGGTAGCCTGATAGAGTAGCCTATTACAAATGCATAATTTCCTGCATAGTTGATGTGAATAATGGGTATTCACTATTTAATACTCACTTTCTCCACAGACGTAGGCCTATGGTTTCAGAGAAAGTCTTTAAGAATTTTGACCCTTAATTTCTCTTCGAATATACTGTTAATTGCTACAAAAATCAGCATACTTCAAAACTCTTTCGAATACGAATCTGTTCATGCAGCTTTGTACATTAAACACATACATTAATTGACAGAGTGGATGAGAAATCAAAACCCACTATGATACAGCGTAGTCAATGAGTGCCAAAGCTATGCTGAATACCCAATCACCACGATATTGTGAAACACTATGTTGCTCAATCAAGTATTCGGAAAAGCATGACGAGAACAGTCCAGTATCTATAACCGTATAATGTGACATCATGGCCCAATTTAAATTAAGCAAGGACAAAAGCTTAACCTTCATGTGTGGTCTGCCAAGCGTGTGAGTTGATATGAGTTGTTTGGTCTCTGGGGTGTTAAGATACAATGTGTATTATGATAAACGGGATAGGACGCCTCGAGACAGGCACACCGTTCACAGTGACAAACAACAGCAGACATATATGTATTTGTACGGACAACACAGCACACTTATATCCATTTGTACAGACAGCACAGCACGCTTATATGCATTTATAGGATGAAAAAACAATGACAACAACAAAACCGTCGACCAAGCAAGTTGGGGTAGCCTACAAACGAAACCCACCAAGAGCCTCAGAAAGACCATAAAAAAGGTAGCAGTGGTAGCAATAAGCCAATAACAGATATACATTCACCGATCACAGTAACAAAAATAGAGAAGAGGGTCAGTTACCAGGTATAAGAGCATTCTCCGAGAGGTACGTGTTTTTGGCAAGTGAAGGTAGGAGAAGGAGCGCAATAATGCCCGCAAAGCAGCAAATAACACTGATCTCAAATGGTGACGGATGAGTTAGGAAGAAAGGACCAAAGGAAGGATTTAGACTGCAAACATAGGGAGAAATGAGGGTGAACCTGAAGAGAATGTGGTGAGATGCAAGAAATACGCCAAGACGGACAATGAGCCGCGGCTTCGGTTGTGTCTCTTGCTTGGCTGATGACTCCATGAGTGGAATAGAGTTCTTAAGGATTATCTAAAGAACAACTATGCATTTCCCTGGAAAATAAAATGAGCATAAGAACATCAGTAGTTTGAAAAAAAAATAAAGCCAATCCTAAAACATTAACAAGCTTGCTATGTTGTCATACTAGAGTCCCTGTAATGCCACTGGCATAATGGCATTCCCGGGTGAGTAGCAGGGGCGGACCCAGTATTGGATCGAATTTAGTAGGTAAAATCATGATCAGATCCGAATACAAATTCCATATGTTAGGGGTTTGGGTGTTTGATTCCGGGCAGCAGGATGGGAAGGGAGGGGAACAGGCAGACATACCCCGGACAGATGTTCGTCGCCGGCGAAGCGCCCGTCGCTCGGCGAACAACGTGCAGCACAGCTCGCCCTGCCGCCGCCGCTAGGAAAGGAAGACCGAGGCCGAGAGGAAGAACAGAGAAGTCGTGGGAAGGGACGGTGCTGCCGCACCAGCCGGACTCGAGCTGCAGCTGGGGCAGGGGAGCGTGGAGGCGGCGCACGGGCCGACCGAGTGGAGAGCGGCGAGCGCTGGGGGAGCGAAGGGAGTGGCGAGTGGGTGCGATAGTTATTAGGACCGGACCGGTAATCGAACCGGTGGACGTCTCGGTTCAATGGTTTAATGGTTCAACCGTTATGAACCGTTTGAACCGCCGGTTCGATAACATTGAACCGTTCAAACGAACCGGCCACATATACAATTGAACCGGTAATATATATATCAAATTACCAACGAATAAATAATATTATGAGGACATAATATATCAAAATTGCTTAGCTGACCAATTGCCATTAGGAAACAGGGACGGCCACAAGCCACAATAGTATAAAATCCTAGATTGAACAAGCAGCCACAAGCCAGAATAGTATAAAATCTAAACTCTAACAACAAAATAAAAAATCAGTGTATTCAGAATTCACTAACTGTTAGCCATGTGGAGCCGTGGAGCAGTAGAGGACTGAAGGGGCGCTCGGCGCTGGCTTGCTCTGAGCCCTGGTGCCTGGCGGCCGCCCCTGGTGAAGACAAGCAGGAATCTCCCAGAGAAGGGCTGCAGGCGGGCAGGGACTCGGAGTGGCGAGTCGAGGACGCCGGAGGCCGGACGAGGAGTCGAGGACAACTCGACAAGGTCGAGGCGTGGTGCAGGCGCCGCCGCGCCGGACGAGTTGGAGTCGTGGAGGACGCCAGACGAGGACGTCGCCGTGCAGCCGTGCGTCGCCGTCAGGCCGTCAGCGCCGCCGTCGCCCAAATCCCAGATGCGCCGCCACCAATTTTTCCCTCCCTCCGGATTCGACCGCAGGAGCCAGTCCCAGCCGCCGGCGATAGGTTTAGGGGTGAGAAATTTCACCATTTCCGTTTATACCCCTGGCTGGATAAGGTTTCACTCAATCGTTTGAGGGGTAAAATTGGCTAGTGACAAAACCGCTCCGGTTCAATAAGAACCGTCCGGTTCACCGGTTTTTCAAAAAACCGGCGGTTCGACGGTTTTCTCTGGTTCGATTGCTTAGCGATCTTTTAAGTGAAACCGGACCGGCAGAGGCCCGGGTTCGGTCTTTTACCAGTCCAACCGTCGGTCCGGTCCGGTCCTAATAACTATGGTGGGTGCGAGATGGGTCGCGGGGAGGAAGAAAACAACGCCGTTACGGGTCGGTTCGACCGATTTTGGTGAGAGAGGCTTGGAGGGTCGGAGGAAAAATTCTCCATAAACCTTAAAATATAAGTTAATGTTCTAAAAACGTAAAAATCAGACTACATTCGAATATAAAATAATCAATAATTTTCAAATCATAAATCAACATTTTGTACTTGATTTGTCATTATAGCTTTTTACCAGATTTATTAATGATGCTATAAACCTGGACGGCCTAAGATGCTATAAACCTCAAACCTCGAAACCAAAATGGTACCTAGAACAAGAATTATCGTGAGCCGGAGGCAGTAAAAAGTAGTTCAGTCAACATTTTCTGTTGGGTAAAAAATCAGACTAACATTCGAATATAGATAAATATCAAATAATCAATATTTTTAAAAATCATAAATCAATATTTTTGTACTCTATCTTAAATTACTGGTCGTTATAGCGTTTACCAGATTCATTGATGATGCTATAAACCTGGAAAGGCTAACATGCTATAAACCTCAAACCTCGAAACCTAAATTGATACAGAGAACGAGAAGTATTATGACACGGAGGCAGTGAAAAGTAGCGCAGTCAACATTTTCTATAGGGTATATATGGATATGGGTAGAAGAGATTCAACTTTCGTTTTTGAGATGCTAGTTTTTTTTTATTTCTTCATCCCTAAAATCGGTAGTTGTATGGCTATTGTGACAAGTACTAACAGAGTTCGATGGAGATAGAAGACGACATCAATACTTCAATAGGCCACATTGATGGACGCAGTGGGATTAACACTCGCAGCAAGCACGCTAAAAAAGTGAATAGTTTTGAAATCAAATAAATATATACTTCTTTTAAGATAAAATAAAAACAATATGAAAAAAATTATTTAAATGATGGCTTGGATAATTTTTTTAAAAATATCGTTAGCACTACTTAAAAAAAGTGAATAGTTTTGAGATATAATATTATAAAAGTACTAGCTATTTTCTCATTTGGCAACCGTAACTACACCTCGATGCGTGTATATTGCAATTAGGTCAAATCCAAATACATAGCTTACACTTGGGTTTTTATTCCTCCGTTTTGGATAGTAGGAGGGAAAATAAAGGGAGGGTATACCTTGTTGATGCTCGTTGCCGGCAAAGCGCCCGACGAGGATGAAGTGGTGAATGGTGCTGCCGCTTGCCCAATCGTGCCACCTGGAAAGGAAGACGGGGAAGAGAGAGATGAGGGAAGGAACTGATCAAAGAAGTGGAGGTGGGGTACCGGATTAAGTGACTTTGCTAAGAGAGATGAGGGAAGGAACTGATCAAAGACATTGTGACTTCATGTTCGGATCCACCGTTCAACGAGAATCCAAGTATTGTGATCGACTTAAGGCAAAGTCCAATCCATCCATCTCCTTTCACCAGGCTGGCAGAGAGCAAGCGACAGGAGGGTGCCTTGCTCCGCACTCCCATGCGTCGTCATCGGTCATCGGAGGTGGACGTCGCGCACAAGGGGAGATGGATGGAACTTTAGTAGATGTCACGAATTAATTGATTAGCCATTCTTAGCTTCGTTAGAAGATGAGAGGTGGTAAGGTCACCACCACTCACGAGCTATAGGCTTGTTGAGTAAATACTACTTGGGTAGCTATATGAATAAAAATTGATCAACTTGAAATATGATTCTTGTACTAGGGTATGAAATGCTAGGGCCTTGTTGGCATGGAGCACAATTGTTTTAGACTTGCTTGATCCAATTAAGCATTGTATATTTGTTGTATGTCTCTTGAGCACCATGTCGTACCAATCACATGCTTAATATGGAATGACAAGCTAGTGTACCATAAATCACACCTTAGAATATAACCTTAAGTTGAGGAACTTGAACTCTGTTGTATATGCTTATGATGTTGAATTGCAAATGATGTGCAATAGTACACAATTCCTCTGAATATCTTTAGCTTTGTAATGAGATTACTACTTGAGATTATATTTGTGATCAATGCAACTACTATTTTTTATTAACAACAAATAGAACAAACGCACCAGGTCTTATTGTGAATATTTCTGTACATAGAACTATTGTCCCATCAGGTACTGAACTGACTATATGAATCCATTTGTAGCACCCATTCTTACCATGAATTGAATAAACATGGAATTTTTATCCCATCGGCAACTCAACTGACTATATGAATGTCAATTTTGACATGCATTGTGCTATAGTTGGTTTAGAAACCATATGCATAGACCATTCCAAGACAACTCTATTGAATAGTTATGTAGTAGTAAGTTATAAAAAATAAGTAAATTCATTATTTTTAACATAATTAGGAGCTACATACCTAAATTTCATAATCAAAATTTAGGTAGAGTTAGCTAATCCTGAAAAAACATGCATAATAGTATGGTAATTTTTTAGGGTAGGATCAAATCTTAGCTAAATGTAACTAGTCATGAAAAAGCTACATTATAGGATGCAATAAAATTAGCATTATTTTACGTCATTGCATTGGAATGAACACAAAAGTTTATATTGTCTTAGTATTAACCTAGCAGTAATTAATTAGTGACCAAAAGTTATAGTCTAGATATAATTAGATAATAAATGTATACTAATTTAATAACCAAACTAATAAGTGCATGTATTATAATTATATGATCCTCAAATGTCCGAAATAATTGGTATCTACATCTATATAAATTGCTAGGGAGGGTGAAGTTTTTAGTAACACTCACATCTAGCCAAGAAAAATATAAGAAAATTGGGAAAAGGACCTAGCTACTTCTCATGGCAACTTTCAAGAAAAATATAGTGTTTCTTGTCTTGGTGACTCTTATGATGATGCCTATTGTTCTCACGTGATCAAGTAATGCCACAGGTATAGCTTTGGAATGGTTATTGCTCTCTTTGTAATCTATATGTGAATACACAACGTGTTATGTTTCCATGAATTTTATTTTCAATGGTGAATTAATTTTGTTACTCTTAACTTTTGCACTGATTTAGTTTTGTTGCACATGCAGTTGAACCACTCGTCAAATCTATTACAACATGCTACATGCCAACTCTTAAAGGTTGCAATCTGGACCAGTGCAAAGCATTCTGCGAAGGTCGTTCTAATTATACACGTTCCTACTGTGATGAAACAAAGAGTTGTTGTTGTGTGAACTCAGCTGAAAGTTGAAACTTGAAACGATCATGAATGCCTTGAACCTGATGCATACAACATACATATGTGACATCTTAGCTGTCACCGGTTTTATGTACATGAATGCATCAATCCAATTGTTGCCAATTCAATAATCAACTTATTAGTGATCGTATGTTTGAACAAAGAATAAAGCTGCCATTGAGGTAATGTTGCTACATTATGTATATCTAGTTTGTGTTCTCTTTCCTTACTAATGCCACGGCCAATTCATAAGAATAAATGACCTATTGATACTGGTATAATAAATAATTCCTTTATTGACCTTAAGAGCAAAGTCACTTAATCCCGCTCCGTTCCCGAGGAGAACAACAACACCTCCCTAATTCTCTTTACCAACCACTTATTAAATCATACCACCTTCTCCTATCTTTTTGGTATAATATGGTTAGATACTAAAAATTGGTTGATTTAGTTTTTTCCAGTTCCAACTACCGAGCTCGTTCTAAAGTTTTAGATATTTAAAGTTTTTTTTTTTGCAAAACCTCATATTTTGTTTTTAGTTGTATTAGCCAAGTACATATTCAAACTCAAATGACTATACATGCACCTCAATAAAACACTATATGCCAATTAAATTGTGCTCTTGTCCAACTAACATCATGCTAGACCGATCTTTATGATCAAGTGTTATACATAGATTTATGACATGATACTTTAACAAACTAAGTAGACCAAACAACATTCCAAAACATTCTCATCTCAGTTATATATTTCATACACATATGTTGGATGGAAACCTATTTAGAATTCCAGAGGCCACAACACGTACAACAATTACTACAATTCATATATGAAGTAAAATCATCATGGTCGTCATAACAGGGGTGATCCGGACAACATTGCTCGTGTCAAGTTGAGTGTCAGGATTCGTTCCCAAACCCATGTGAGAAAGAGAGCCACAAAGCCAAATTGAGTGTGAGAGTTAAAAGAGAAAAAGTTGAGAGATTCCACCATACATGAGGAAAGCCAAAAAATTCGGTGTGAGCAAGATATACAAAAATTGAGTGAAGTAGAGGAAAGGCCATGTGAGGAAATATCTATTTCTGACATTAAAAATTCTTCTAGTCTGTTTTCTCATGTGATGCAGGTTCATGAAGAAATTGATGTGGTGAAATATGATCAGCACCTAATTTTCGATGAAGAAGATCAAGAAATAGACTCAGAGAGTGATACGAGCCATGATGTCCCAATATTCGCACATCATGAAGAAATTGGGGGCTGATCATAATTCACCACATCATTTTCCTCACAGTTTGCGGTATACTCCCTCCATCCCAGAATTACATTCGTTTTGGGTGTTCGTGCCACGAGTTTGACTATATTTGTAGAAAATACGTTCAACATTTAAGTCTTTAAATATTTTTTATAAAAAACTAGATCTAAATATCTATCTAATGATATCTATATTGTGTCATAAAGTGTGGCAGAACCGCCCAATTTAAACTGGCTCAAGTGCGTCTAGTCACCCTAGCTCAGGGTAATACCAGCACGCACTTCAAACAGTTTAAACCCGGTAGTCTGTCGAGTGTCCCCGGGACATCCCGAATCATCCACTGACAATTTTGAACCAAGGCTTAGGATCCTTACCAAGTTGGGAATAACACAACAGGCATTACCTTTTTACATACATACGGAAAGGTACGAATTATTACAAACCGAGTTTTGAACATTCTTAACTTCAAGCCATAGTACTAAGATCCAAATACAAACTAGATTTATACATCTGAAGAGTCAGAAGAGTTCTAGAGTACTCTAAACATCTAGAGCTATCCGGGACCTCCGATGCTCTAGGGCTTCTGGCTCTCCTCTTCACCCTCGGTCTGCAGAACCTCCTCTGGAAAAAAACAGAAAGGGGAGAACCCTGAGTACGAAGGTACTCAGCAAGACTTACCCGTCTTACCAAAGAAAAGACTCTCAAGGAAGGATGATTAGGCTTTTGGTGGTTGTTTGGCTGACTCAACCTTTGCGGAAAAGCTTACTAATAATGGGTCCTTAGTTAACAGTTCTATTTCAATTAAGTATTAGCTACTCAACTAAGTGGTAAATACCTTTTTCACTCAAGTGATACTAGGTTCAAACAGCATTTTGAATCACTCGCATATAATAGTTCAACTTGTTTCCTCTACGATGCTTAACACCTGATCAAGTGCACTCATAACCAAGAGTAGTGTCGATCCAGATCAATGTACATCCTGCAGGAGATACCTAGCCACCAGTCACGTACAGCTGCGCCAGCTGTCCGCAACAACCTTTCAATCAGTTGGACCAAAGACCGGAAATATCCTTACCCGAACCCGGGAACGCATCCCCACGTGGGCCCCACGTCTGGCGACCACCCCGTGAGTTCCAGATGACGATCCCGCCTTTCTCCGACCCAGCAAGCACCGGTAAGCGATATTTCCAATTAACGAGCCAGCTAATCTAATTGGCTTTACTGGTCCCATAACCCAGCAAGAAACCAGGCAGAATCACTTGATCAAACAGGTAAACAACGGATCGGTCCTTAGTGACTTAGCTAGTGGGCAGAGCTAAAGATCGAGCTTACCTCAATCCATTCTATCATCCTCTGCCCACTCTCTCTTCTCTTAATGCCTCTTATATGATTCATCTATGAATAGTGAGAACCTAGATCATCATCTTTATCTATTAAACCTTGCAAAGCATTTCTAAGTAGTGATTCTATAATTCATTTAATTACCTTCTTAACCAAGGTAGTTCTATCAAGGAGTAGTCTATGCATCAAAAGTTTTCATTCAACTCCTAACCTAATGCATCCATAAATAAAACATAATATTTGGACTTGTGATCTTCGGAAATAATATAGGTAAAGATGCATCCGGGGCTTGCCTTGAGTTTCGAAAAGGTTAGCGGTCTCGGTGACTTCCTGGGATTCCGGAGCAACCACTAGAACCTCCTGGTATTGAACTGGATCGTCGGAGAATTCCACGTACTCCACTTCCGAGACTTCAGATTCTATATGCGATGCAAGTCAGTGATGAGAGATGCAATAGTTTAAAATATAACACCCAAACTTCACTTCTCGATACAGTTGCAAGCCAACAAAGCTACCCAACCTTTTTTCCAAAGAAAAAGTTGTTTAATTTTGTGGATGAACTAATCCCTATTTCTTTTATATATATATTAAAAGAGAATTTCTAAATGTGCTAAAATTATTTTCTACAAACCCTAACACTTTATTTCTCTATAAATGTGTTTATAAAACACGAATCCTATTTAAAATATTTTCAAAATCATTCTAGTTATTTTTAATAATTAAATTTCGAAGATGGTATTATTATTAAATTCTAAACACTACAAATCTAAAGGTTTAGCATTTTTATACAATAAAGGAAAATCTAAGGAAATTATAAAAATTTATTTCATATTTTTCTGATTTTTCTATTATTTTCTATAATTAAAACAGTGGAAAAACATAAATTATATCTATTTCTAAAATCTAATTGGTTTTCTTTCAAAAACCCCCCTGGCGTTTCTCTTCTTCCCCACCGAGGCCCCTGCCCACGCGGAGCAGAGTTCCCCGCGCGGACCGACCCTCCGCCGGCGTTGACTCGCGCACGCTCGCCGGCGGCGAGGTCCTCCGGCGACGACGACTAGTCCTAAGGCTACCCTACACGACCGTGTACCCATTCTAGGCATCAACGGCCCCGGCAAACTCTAACCCTAGCCCTTTGGCGGCACGGCGGCG
This sequence comes from Digitaria exilis, assembly GCA_015342445.1. Classification (NCBI taxonomy): domain Eukaryota; kingdom Viridiplantae; phylum Streptophyta; class Magnoliopsida; order Poales; family Poaceae; genus Digitaria; species Digitaria exilis. The sequence continues at coordinate 1,917,332 of JACEFO010001882.1, forward strand.
AAGCTCGGCGGCGCTCCGCGCTCCGGCGAGCTCATCGCCCCAGCCAGCCTCACGACCGGCTCACGAGCATCACTGAGGCCTGAGACACGCTAAGCACAAGCCTAGCTACTCCGCGCGACGCTGCACGCCCGAGCGTACCACGCCGGCCATGGCGGGGGGGGGGGCGCGTGGCGCACACGGCGGCGAGCGCCTAGCGGCTGAACCACGGCGAGACAAACGTTGACAGCCACTCCTCGAGCACCAGCGACCTTCAACGCACCTAGCGCGCGCATCGGCTTGGCCGAAGAAGGCTCGAGCGAGGCTGCACCCGTGCGGCTGCCATGGCGGAGGAGCGCCATGGCGACGAACGGCGTTCCCGACCGGGGAAACGTCGCGCCCAACTAACTAAGCTTCTAAGCACGCTCCTAGACCTCAAGGCTACACTGCTGCACCTTCTAACTCCGGCCAACCCGACTGTAACAGCACGAAGACGGTGAGAGGCGCTTACCCCGGCGAGCCGTCGACGGTGAGCTTCCAAAACTGGTTGCGCCGGCCGGTGGAGAGGTGGAAACGGTACAAGAGTGGGTGGGAACGAACAAGGAGACCAAGGCGAAGCTTTTGGTGGCTAGAAGCAACGCGGAGCGGCTCAGACGGCGGCTGCAGACCCCCGGCTCAACGGCGGCGACGGAGGAGAGCAGAGGAGCTCGCGGCGAAAGGGAAGAAGGCGAGGCCGTCGCCGAGACTTTATCCGCGGCTGAGACCGTCGTTGCGTGCCACCTCCAGCTGCGACGCCGCTCGAGCTGGCTCTCACCGCGAACGACGCGTGGCCGGCGAAGTGGTCGCGCCGCTCGTCGCCGGCAGCTGCCTGCTAGGCATGACGTCACTTTTCCTCATTTGCACCTCCATTTCCCCGAGATTTGAGCTTCGATTTCTCCCAAATCCATATGGTAACATCAAAATCTCCCAAAATGAAACTTGTAGCTGGATCATCCAATTTCATTTCATACATTGGCACTTACTCCATTTGAGCATGAATTGAGGTTCAATTTGAGCCCCAAAGTTGCTGCTGAAATTTTTCCCCAAATTCAGAACCCTTAACTGAATTTCTCAAATTACTCCCAAAATTTGAATAGAACTTGCATCCGGTGTCAAAAACGAATTTGAAATTCAACTTCAGGAGAACAACTTCCTAGTTGGAAGTTTCTGTGGAAAACTTCAAATTCAAACTCAATTGGATCAATTTCAAACTAGCTGTCCTTTCTCTGAATTTTCTGAAAACAGCTGTTGAGCGATTTTCTCTCGTGTTTTTCTCCTTGATCCAGCCATCTTCTGAGCTCGATCCAAAAATAAAAGTTGTTCCAAATCACTTCCTTTACAACTTTGTTTAAGACACCAAAATCCTACAACCCACCGATCAACCACATTTTCAGCTCAAAGATAGCTGCTCATTATGATTTTTCGGCGAATATAGAAGTGGTTAAGTCCTGTTGTCGGACGGTGAATAGTGAACTTTCTCATTTTCTCCTTCCATTTAATTGAAGCATCATTTCCACACATTTTTCCATCACATTGGGATCACTAAGTTTCTTAGCTTACAAACTATATTTAGAAATTCTTGCCTCTCAAAAATTCCCACTATTTCTTACCTTTTGACTTTAGTCAACTAATTCTCTTCTTCTTTTTCTCTTTTCCTTTATTTCTTTTATCAATTCCATCATATTTCTTGATCTTAACAAAAAGGTGGGATGTCACATAAAGCTTACTATATATTTTTATATAATTAGCTGTAATAGAAAGAGACGATTGACGGCTTTGGCCCTTTGCTATGGATCACGCTGGTGTCTGGTGACTGGACCAGTGGCCCGGCGCGAAAGCAGCCAAAGCCAAACGTCTGATCTGATTGTGGTCACATCAACTACGTGTCAGCGCTGCTGTCCATGGCGCCATGGCCTACGGACGGGTGCCGCCCGCGAGGACTGGGGGAGTTGCCGCGGCACGGCGAAAGCGATCGGCCGTGCGGCGGGCGGCAGGAGCTGTATCGAGAGGCTGCCTGCGCCCCGCGCCCAATCCTGAATAATCAATCCCCTCCGCCCCCCTCCAAACTCCACGTCTCCTCGATCGCTCGCGGAGCGCGAGGAAGAATGGCGCCTCTGCACGCTGCCCCGCCGCCACCCTCAGCGGCCGCATCGGCCTCCTCCTCCTCCTCCTCCTCGGCGACCCCCTTCTTCCTCGCCAGGCCGCGTCACCACCGCAGGGCCGCAGCCGTCGCAGCGACCGCCGCCGCCGCCGCTTCACCGAGAAAAGGTTGGTTTCCCAACTCAACCAGTTTCGTGCGTACACTACAGTACGAGGATGTCGAGGAAAGATTGCGCTCGCGCAACCGTAAGCGGTGCCGGTGAGCACTTTTGAACAGTCCTTTTCTTGCTTTTCAGTGGGGATTGGATTCTTTTTTTTTCGGGGTAGTGTTGTTTGTTCTGGGTGTCGTTTACTGTTTTTAGCACGACCTTGTCCTCCGCTTGCGAAACTCGTGGAAACGGATGAGGACGCTTGGACGGTGAAGGCGTGATCGTTCGGACTCTGGGAATGGATGCCAGCACTAGCCTGCGTATGACTTCAGCAGCCATTTTCTTATTCTCCTTCCGGACCTTCCCCAGTGGAGCATTGTTCGGTGGCGTATAAAACTCTTCGCGCATTTTGGTCTTTCTCTCCTCCGGTTTTTAGTCCTTGCCAAGATCGATTTGGTTTGCGTTCTTCTTGCTAGGCCATCGATTTCTCTGGTTCTTGGACGGACAGCATGGCTGATAACTCGAGTAAGAAATTCTTGCGCATCTTAGTTTCTTTTCTCCAGCTCTTTCTCCACCCGCATCTAGAGCAAACAAAGGCAGTTGCGTCGCGTGTCACCTGTCAGAATGCTTATCAGCGCAGCCCGGATCGCTCTGTCTGTGGTGACTTCAGTAAGACAAGATTAACAAACACACTTGTTCATTGATGCAAATTTGTCGGTCTATTTGCACCAGCGTTCCTGTCAAGCCCGGATCACAGCCCCGGCCGATCACTGACGCCGCCACGGATCACCCCGTCGTCAACCCCGGCGCTCGTCACGTCCGTGCAGGACCTGTATGACTTCATCTGCAGCGGCCCGCTGGTGGACAGGATCGGCTATACCAAGGAGAAGATCGCCGAGTCCATCGATCGGTGGCTGCGCTGTGGAGGTCAGGTCGCTCGCCTTTTCCGCCTCAACGAGCTCCAGCTATCGGAGGCCGAGAAGGCGAGGATATACCACTTCTACATCCCCGTCTTCCTCTGGTGCGAGGACCAGGTCATCGAGCACAGGGCCAAATACAAAGAGGGCGACGACATCCCACCATTGGTGGTAAGCACGCATCGGCATTTCCTTTTTGCTACTTGCATCGACATTTTCTTATATGCTAATTGTTTTCATGCCAAGTAGAACTAGGCAATCGACTTCACCAGTAGATCAGGTAGATCCGGCATCTCAGATATAAACCGACGTATCTGTCACATAACTCTGTCTTCTAGTGTGGACACGGGACAGAATCCAAAGCTCCATGTTCCACTAGCTGTGCAGAAGAGAACAAGTTCTTCTGAATTATGCGTCCACCACACGCATTGTGGATGCTTAGTAGAATACATAAAAGCATATGCTGTCATGAGTCACACTTAATGGATCGGGAAAATCATTAAAGGAGATATTTCAGCCAAGATGGGGCTTGAATCTGATTCTGAGGTTACAAGAATGAACTACTTACAATTTCAGTTCATAACTGATAATTAATCATATTTATGAAATACAGATTGGGGTCAGTGCTCCTCAAGGAAGTGGAAAGACAACTCTTGTCTTTGCACTTAATTACCTTTTTCGAGTTTCTGGTAGGTAAGTTCTTCTTATCGAAACTGATTATAGCATGTCTCCTCACCTGTATGAATGAAATATATATATAATGGCTAAAATTTTATGTGCCACAGGCATTCCGCCACATTGTCTATAGATGATTTCTATTTGACAGCAAAACAACAGGTGTGAAGCTTCAACTAAATAAGGAATGCTTATCAATCCTATATTCAGAAATAGTCTCTAAATAGTGAAATAGCTGACCATAATATATTTCATGTCCAGAATGAACTGAGGGATAGAAATCCTGGCAACGCTCTTTTAGAGGTACAAACTTCCTCACTCCATTTGGCTGCTAGGCTGTGTTTTATTTTGAACATTGCAAGACATGAGAGTAACGACTGACCAAAATTTTCTAGCTCCGTGGAAATGCTGGAAGCCACGATCTCCAATTCTCAGTTGAAACACTTGAGTCACTTATGAAACTAAGGAAGGAAGGTACTGGTTGGTTCAGAACAATTTTGTGCATAGGACTTCTTCTTTGCGTTGTTGGAAAGGCATGATGAACTCATCACTGAACTTTTATGTAAACTGACAATTGTTTCCGCAACATTTAGGTATGAAGATGAAGATTCCACGGTATGACAAGGTAAAAGGTTGCAGTTAACCTTCTTCTCGCTGATGTTTATAGCTGATCATCTGCATGATACATGTCATATTTTCATGTAGTCTGCTTTTGGGGGAAGAGGTGATCGGGCTGATCCTTCGATGTGGCCGGAGGTTGAAGGGCCCTTAGAGGTAATCTCATATTTAGCTGAGGAGCGTTAGTTTGAGGAGTTTCTCATTTTCTGTATGTCTTCTTTGCTGCCCTAGGTTATTCTCTTCGAAGGATGGATGCTTGGATTTAAACCTCTTCCAAATGAAGTTGTGAAAGCAGTGGATCCTCAGGTTATCTTGTGATGTTATTTCGTTACCTGATTTAGCTTTTTTTTTCTGTACTTCTACTATAGTTATATTGTGATGCTAATGTTGTCATAATCAGCTTGAGGTCGTTAACAAGAACCTAGAAGCATACTATGATGCTTGGGACAGGTTCATTGAGTCATGGATCGTCATAAAAATAAGAGAACCCAATTCTGTATTCCAGTGGAGGCTGCAGGTCCTTACTCAATTCATCTGACAAACTATGGATTCAAGACAAACTATGGATTACAGTTTCTGAAGTTCGTACTTGGATTTTTGCAGGCAGAGTTAGCTATGAGAGCAGATGGAAAACCTGGAATGTCCAATGAGGAGGTGAGTTCTCTGACAGCTATTCACACTGCACAACCCCTTTGAACCCTAGTAGCATTACTCTTTTGAGCCTTACGGATGGAGGGGAAATAAAACTGACTGTTTGACTGGTTGGATTATGTAGTTTCTTCATCAAATCATTCTTACGTCATTCGTTTGAAATTGAAGCCCATCTGAACTAGACACACATTTATCCAACAATAAGAAATAGATTCCTGACGTGGTTTCTTTCTTTCTTTTTAACGGCAATGGAGGAGAGTTTCCCCACCTGATTTCTTTACCGTGACGTGTATTCCGTGGAATATAATCACTGGCAATCTTTGCAGGTCATGGATTTTGTATCACGTTACCTACCGGCATACCATGCATATTTGCCCACGCTGTACAAAGAGGGACCAAATGGTTCAAAGCCAGAGCACCTGCTGGTCATCGACATAGATGAAGACAGGAACCCTATATGGGCAACTGAGGTTCTGAATTGCTGATGTACATGCTGAAACGGTGAAGATGGATTTTTCTGACTCAATAGTGCAGATTGGGATCTCTGACCTTGACGACATTGTTTATTCTTATATGCGATAATGTGAGCAGAAATAATATTCCAGCAATAACAATATGGGAAGAAGTACAGTGCACAGGCGTTCTTTCAACAGGATCTTACTAGAATTAAACAAGAGTATATCACTTCCGCAAAAAAAAAAAAAAAGAGTATATCATGTAAAAACAAAATACCTGTGTAAACAGATCTGGACAGAAGAGTTCATGATTTAACAGAACCAATTTAGCCCAAGAACTGAATACCCTTGCTCTCTAAAAACAGACAAAACCTTACTAACTGGTCAAATACACAACTAGTTAAGAGCACTGAACAATCACACGAACTACAAAACCCTCGTTCCAAACCATATTCCCTATCTAAACTGAGAGCATGGTAGACATCTCAACTCCTCAACCAACCCAATATCTAAATTATAATCTTGGGATCCAAAGAAGTACATTATTATAATCCACAATCTAGATTTTTATAGTCACAGTTTACCAGTTTTAATATTGAGAATGAGAGCCTAATATATTTAATTTATAGTAGTAGAATGAAAAAGCAACCAAACGATCCGTTGTAGTCTAGCTGGTTAGGATACTCGGCTCTCACCCGAGAGACCCGGGTTCGAGTCCCGGCAACGGAATTTTTGATCCTTTATTTTCAGTCTTTCCTCTCTTTTTTTCACCCTTATTATTCTCTTCAGCCTTTCCTCTCTTTTTTCAGCCTTATCATAATTTTTCCCTCGAAGTTTGCAGTACCATTCTTCCTTTTTTATTTTTTAAAATAACTGTCTTCTTTGGTCTCAGGTTGGGCAACATTCAAAATTATTTTATTTATTTGACTACAATCTGCTCCACGGTGCTGTGTTTGATGCCAATTCTGGGGAGCCGGTAGAACATCCTGTCACGGTAGCTGATCACTTCCTAAAAGGAGGCAACGAGAAGAAAGGGAAAAGGCTGAATAACGCTGCTCATTAAACAGACACATATTGACATATATGCATGAAACAGGCATTCCTAGTTGCCTCTTATCATATCAGAGAGAAGAGATCACAACACAATAGTTACAACTTAGCTTACAGGCTACGGCAACGGCATACTACTACGAACGGAGCTAAACTAAACAAGGTGCTGTTCTGTTCAGCACTAGCACCATGTTCACCGAGCTAAACAGGAGGGAGTTACAGCGTTCCTCCAACACCTGATGCCTAGCGGCTCACCAGGACGGCTGTGTTGCCTGTCACTGGCTGGAACGCCGCTGCAGACTCTAGTCGCTCCCAGGTCAGCCTTCGCTTCTGTTCCAGTGATGCTTGCCTCTCTCTGTCTTCCTTGTGCTTGGCAAGGCAGGCGGAGAAGAGCTCCTCGTCCATCTCTGACAGCATCTTCTTCACGTTGGCTGTATAGTTTAGGACAGACACGTTCCAGTGGTTCTGGATATTCTCCTCCAATGCTGGGGTGACAATGGGCACGATCGCTTGCCTGTTCTGTGCGACCAAGCTGATAATGTGGTCATTGTTCCACATGAAGAGAGCTCGCTCTGCAACCTGAAACAGTTTGTTTGATTTGATTTAACTATTTCAAAGGTACATGCGAAAAGCAGTCATAACCCTGGATATGCTGACAAGTGCTAAAAAGAACAAAAAAAAAAGTGAATGATGAAATAATGGAAAAGACGACAGGGACATAACTTGTTAGATTGTGGACAAGGTTTCATTTTCTCCTTTTGCAGGGGGAGACAACCATGACCAGAGAACAACACAAACTGGTCGGTTTCTCAGTTACCTCAATTATCTATTGTGGCTTTCTAGTTTTACTTCCCGCAAAACCAGTACTGTAATACCATAAATGGCCGGTTACCCATCAGATTCATTGTTATATGGCTCGTGTTATATGCACAGGTCTGCCATTAATGGTGAATCAACTACGAATATCTCCCATATGCATTGGTGCTGATATGCTGGCCTACCATCGTTTGTCTACATCTTTCTGAAAATAGCAGGTATTCATTACTCAGCTTGTCCGCATACCCATCAAGTAACCAAATCGAACCTAGCCTAGCCATACATAGGTAGCCAGTGGGATAAGTCCATTTTGCGGTCATGAACGGTTCCAGCGGGATGCCGATTCTTTGGACTTTAGTGCGTAGATGACAAAGTAAATCAACCAGAGTGTCAAAAATGAATCACGTGAAAGCTCATGAGTTATTTGCTTGTGTACTCTTCATTTGGCACAATATTTTTGGCATATGCAAAAACCACATTATGTGAATGGAAGGCTAAAATGCATGCAGGCTACACTACAGATATGTGAATGTATACTAAAGCACAGCATGCAATTTATTTCTCAAAGCTAAATAAGGTAAGTTGCAATGAAATTTAGAACAGCATAAAAAAATTACCTGGAAGTGGGAACTGTTGATGCAGTGAGCAATTCGTCGGAACAATGGAACCATGAACTTCTGGAATTCAACCATGTCGGTTGCCTCTAGGACTTCTTCAATCTCACTCAGAAACATTACCTCTTTCTGACTATTTGTTATTGGCCAGTATCTGAGCAAGCCAAGTATCACCGAACTTGCAAGCTTTGGTTCCTTCTCAACAAACTGGGTCACACAGTAGGTTAGCTGCTGCAGATACACACCAAGTGTTTTTGGCTTGTGTAAAGGAATTAGTACCCTCCAAAGAAAGATTTTGTGTTCCTCCTTCAGAGGCAGTGCGAAGCCACTAATAACACTGCCGAAAACCTCCAACAATTCAGCAATACCGTTATGGCGATCAGTCTCAGTCACAAAGTGGTAGAATATATTGCTAACTGCTTTGCGGATAAATGGACGGTGCACCATGAACTTTCCATAGATCCGGTGCAATATTGCTTTCAAGCAATCCCTTTCTCTTGGGTCCTCAGAATCAAAGAGCTCAAGCAACCTCACGATGAATGTGTGGTCAAAATATTTTTTCCCCACCTTTGAATCCAGATATGAGGAGCCAATAAATTTCAGTAGGAGATCATACATAAGATGCAGATGGGGCCATGCAGGGTCAAACATTGGCTCCTCCTCTTCACCCTCACCGCTGCCAGTTGAACTGGACCTGCAATGGGGAGGGAACACCCTGAACAAGTTGATAGCAAACATTCTACAGCAGGCAAGAACCATCGGCTCCGTGAAGCGGGAGCTAGCAGAATCAACATAATCCACAAGATCCACCAATGCCTGCCTTTTGAAATCCTTCTCCGCCGAATTCTTGTTCGGGTCCGAGAAATCAAAGACAACGCAGCACAGGCTCACCTTGCTGACAAAAAGGTTGGGCTTCTCCCCGTTCGGGACATCGTTGAATGAAACAAGCGGCTCGATGCCAGCCACCACGCTCGAAGGGAACACGGCGGACGACATGCGCTTCACGCTGGACGCGGGACGGGCAGGCCCGCCGCTGGGGCAGCTGCTTGTGCGCTGTATCGTGCTCCCATTCCCGGCAGCATTGCGTCCCGGACTAGAGCCTGAAGCCCGGTCGCCCTTACCGGAGGCAGAGGACTTCTTAGGCAGCTTGGGCAGGAACTGTTTCCACATCTTTCCTTGTAGATTTCTCACAGCAACGGCATACCCACAGCGACACAAAAGCTCTGGATGATCCTGGCCCTCTAGCACGCCAAAAATCGCATGCAAGTGACCAGCAACCAGAGACAGTAGAGTAAGGGAGTCTAATTCTAATGCTAATGATGCAGCAATGTCAAGTCTGGGCAACAAGCCGGAGCACAATCGAACCGTGCGAGTCGCGAGTGAATCGAAGGGAAGAAGAAACCCAAAACAAACCCTGGAGCACCTGATTGCACAGCCACAAAATGCAAGCTCAAAGTATCGACAGAAACGAGGAGGGCGGCCACAGAACTGCCGCTGGAGGAAGGAGTTCACCGGGAAGGCTGGGATTTGTTCGGATCTGCGGCGCGTGGGCAAGAGATTGCCGGATCCAAACGCCAGACCGCGGTCCTTACGGCGAATCGAGCTGCCGAGAGGGGGGCTAATGGGGTAGCCGGCGAGGCGGCATGGGGAACCGGGTGGAAATCCGACGGGCTTCCACTGCTTCTCGGGAAGAGGACAGGAAGGCGAGGGAGAGAGAATGTGAGGGGAGTGGGACGTGATAAACGAGGAAGCAGCCAGCAGGGTGCGTGTGTCTGCTTCCTGGCTGTTTCTTTGTTTGGGCCACTCCGAGATGAGGGTCTTGGGCACTCGTTTCGTCATCTTTTTTTAGTTTTGCTTTTTCTTAACATAGTTTTTTTAGTTTTGCTTTGGCCTAGGGGTCCCGAACGTTGAGCAACCACTCCCCCACTCCGTATCCCGACAAACCTACTAGTACACACATACTCCCTCGTCAAGAAAACTCGGTTTGAGATTGTCTTAAAAAAATTTAAACTTTAATTACCCGCAAAAAATAATCTGTTAAACATCTAAGACTTCGTAGACAAGTCTTAAAAATCTAAGGCTAGTAGAGGTTTTTTGGACTGTCTTTAGAACATACTAGTCTTCTTGTTTTCTCATACAAGTGAAACTATACTTCGCCTATAATTACTTTGGACATGATGCCATCTTCCTTAATATTTTTTCACGCGTGCCACCATCCACATGTGACATGTCCATGGTCCTTTCCCTGGTCTGGGCGATATTGCACATTTCTATCCTATCTCTCTACCTATATCCAAATGACTAAATGTTCCTACATCGCATTGTAATAAAATAGGTTTTAGAGAGTGGCATGACGAATAAAGCAAGTTATATATATTTAAGACCACATATACATAGTCAAATAAGAAATAATAAAATAAATTAGAACGATGCCATGTGCAATTGATTTAGAAACTAGAGTGACGTGTTATGATAATTATTTAGTTTATCCGAAAATCACTCTACAAAATCAGCCTCCTCCAATGGTACACTATTCACTAGCTCTTAAATTATTTAATCGATGAACAGTGTCAAAACAGTACAAAAGTGGGTTGGCTTTTTGCAAGTCGGTTGGCTCTTTACTAGCTCTTAGCCACTCATATTCATTGAAACGTACAAAAGTAATGTGACCGGCTCTCGTACAAGAGCCGGTCACATCAAGAGTTGCACTGTTTAATGAATAAAAAATGCTATGAGACAACTAAGAGCTAGCAAAGTGCTAACCCATTCTACTGTTTGGTATTATTTTGATCTATTCATCGATTAAAGAATTTAAGAACTAACCCGTTGGAGAAGGCTTGTATTTCTACATGCGACGCGCGACAGTCCTCTTCAGCGGTCAAATCTTTTTGGCGATCTACCTCGTTTTGGGCTCTGGCCTTCGAGGAGGAGCTCGGGCTCGGGCGCTAGGAGCCGTCGTATTAGTTCTTTTTCATATAATCAGGCTATTACAATTTGCATTAACCACTCCATCCATACAACTCCTTGGACACTAGTACATATACATGACACCAGGTACATACTCATGCCACACCAAAAGGATCGTAATCACATTTAAAGCTATCTGTTGTTAAGTATGTGCTACAGATCAAACGAAAAAACCGTACATCAATCTTGTTCTAATCTCCCTAAATATCATGGCAGCAGGTAATCTGTTACACTCCTGATCCATGATCACATCCGAAGCAGCATCAGTTTCCACTATGATTTTGTCAAGCTCATTCTTGCTCCTGCTGCATGTTCAATTCCTTTGGAGCATGCTATGGTTTCAGCATGTTGAGCATTCATCAGAATTTTAGTTGCACCATCTCCGTCACCATCAGAGCTGCATTATTTCTGACAGTAAAAAAAGGTTTTAATTCTAGCTATTCATTAGATTTATAGCAACTTTAGTGAATCTTATTAGAGATGCTATGAATCTAGATACCCACTAATATTGTTCTAATATCGCTAGAAGTGTATATTTTTTTAGACGGAGGGAGTATCAGCCAAGAAGGCCGCATATAGAAGTTCACCGTCAAATGCGAATCGGAAGGGGTCACGCCTCACGGGAGCAGACGGATGTTGGGTTTCTGTCAATGACAGTGGGCCATTGGACATTGACAGCGGCTGCTGGGGCGTCAGTGTCCCCGACGCTGGCCCCGGCGAAGCCGACCTCCATCTCCGTTCGCGAGGGTCCAACCCGCAAACAGCCAGCGGCACAGCGCCACCGCCACCACCAAAAAATTTCGAAACCAAACGAAGCCGAACGCTGCAACGTGCGCGACAGCTCCCTCGGCCTCGCCCCCTCTCCCGTCTTCTCCACCCAGCTGCTCGTCTCCTCTCCTCTCTTCCCGCCCCACGCGCTCCGTCGGCAGCCCTAGCGCCGGATCTCCGCGGCTGCGGCGGCGGCGGAAATGGCGAACCCCCTAGCGGGGCTGCAGGACCACCTCAAGCTCGCGCGCGACTACGCGCTCGAGGGCCTCTACGACACCTCCATCATCTTCTTCGACGGCGCCATCGCCCAGATCAACAAGTGAGCTTCCACCCTAGTACCCTGACCCCGGTGTTCTGGTTGCCTTCTTACCCCCGATCGATTCGATCGCGATTAGGACACTACGGCGACCGGTTGGTGGGGATCGCGACGTCTAGCCCCTCCCGGATCTGCGTCTTTGGCCGCACCGCTACGGATTTTCATGCTGGCTGCTCCTCTTTGAGTTGATTTTAGGTGGTAGTTGTGCCCCGGAGGGAGCATTGTGCTGAACCTCTGGTTATTCTGTTGCTGGGTCCACCCACTTCCAGTCATGTGGCTCAAATTAGGTGAAGTTGACAGTTTGTGGTGCGAATTTAGCTATGTAGATGACTTCGATTTGTCTATATATGAATGCCGAAGAATCTAGAATTGGGGTCTGTGGGACTGTGACTCAGGAAGATGACTTAGAATCAATGTGCGAATGCTTTTATTTCATTTCTCGCCAGAGAGTAGGCAGATTTGTGTTGGAACAATGATCAGCTATGTGTTATTTCACTTGCACACCATGAATATTGATGCTCTAATAATCTTGCAAATTTCAAAATTTAATCAGTATGTTTGGACTAGAGCAATGCAATCACATCAGAATGCAGGTGGATAATACTTTCTTAGCACTTCTAAATGAAAAAGATTCACATTCCGTTTCATTTTATCCTTTAAAGTAATCAAATGGATGAACTCTAAGAAAGTTATGGATGGGAAAGTAAAAGTAATGTGAAACGGCTGGGTGCTTTACTTATTTGTGCAATTTCCAAGTTACTATGTTGTTTAATTTCACTAGAACATTGCAATCCTGTCATTCAAAGTCAGTTTTTACAGATAATATTTTATGAAGCACTGTCTTATGGTGAATTGTTCAATATATTAACTAGTAAAGATCTTTCAAAGCCTAGAGGATGCATTTTCCTTGTTGTGCTTCATGTTACTAAAGTTAACCTTAACTCTTCAGGCATCTAACTACCCTGGACGATGCCCTGGTTCGTACGAAATGGATGAACTGCAAGAAAGCAATATCTGAAGAAGTGGATATTGTGAAACAGTTAGATGCCCAATTAAAATCCCTTAAAGAAGCTCCTGGCGCGAGGCGGTCCTCATCACCTCCTATTCGCTCCAACAAATCATTTCATTTCCAACCATTGGATGAGTATCCAACTTCGTCAGCAGCAACCTTTGATGATCCTGATGTGTGGGCTCCACCAAGAGAGGCACCAAACCGAAGGTCAACAAGAGGTCAATCTAGTGCAAGAAAATCCTCCCAAGATGGAGCCTGGGCACGTGGCCCATCAAGGAATGGAACACCTAGTCGTAACGCAAAGCCTAATGGGAGTAAAGGAAGCTGTGCGGTAAGATCATCAACTGCCTCTAGCACTGGTGGGAGAAAAGGAAAACCAAGTTCAAGCAAGGCTGATTCAGCGGTAATTTCTGTCAAACAAGTGTTATTTATGTTCCTAAATCCTTTATATCAGAAAATATGCCGTGTTTTTTCCCGTAATTTTCATTTTGCACATTGACATAGGCAAACACATGACTTTAATTGATGATCTACTGAACTAGCGACTAGTTTTTTTTTTCCTTGTTGAAACTGTATACATATCAATCTTCTTAGATGATCTCAACTAGAAGAGAATCATCATCTATCCATTTTTATACCGGTTTAATTGTTTATAAATGCCATGTTCAGAGAGGGGCCTTAGGATTATATAATACTGGGAAACAAAAAAGCGATTCGATTAAATCACAACTTAAGAAAACACACTAATAAACTCTCTTATCTTGTTGAAATACTTGCATTTACCATGTGTTCCCTGGGTTGTATACTTGTATGCTTATTTCATAGGCATAAAATATGACAGCATACTCGACAAGGATTTGTATTTAGATGGAAAAATGATGAACTTAAAACTATGTCGAAATGGACAGCTTATCACTATATTCCAAATCAGGATACTGGAACATACATTACTGTCTATCCCTTGTTATCATCCTTCTTGTATGATAGTTAACTACCAGTTTCTTCTAAATCACCAATTATTTGAAAACCTTGTTTTTTTCAATCCTTTTTTACAGAGTAGTGATGCTGAAGAAGGCAAGTCCAAGAAGGGCCAGTACGAAGGTCCAGATACGGACTTAGCTGCCATGCTCGAAAGGGATGTTCTAGATTCTACTCCAGGCGTAAGATGGGATGATGTCGCTGGACTTAGTGAGGCTAAACGACTCCTTGAGGAAGCAGTTGTGCTTCCTCTATGGATGCCTGAATATTTTCAGGTAATAATTTGTTGAGATTTTTTTTTTTTCTGCGGGGCACTGAATTTTGTCATGGAAATTGTCTGTTGCACAGGTAAATGATTCATAAATCGATTTTCCTAATTTATATTCTGCCATGCTGTCCCTTAATGGTTCAACCATACCACTGAAATATCTGAAAAATGCTTATCCATTCTTGATGCGAACCAATTTTACTGCCCCTTTGTAATGGGAATGATCTGACATTACAATTATGTTGCTTCCATCTTTTAGCATGACAATCATTTAGATATAAAAATTTACCAGTTTGGAATGATTGTGAATCCAAACCCTACCCTCAGTTTGAAAAATTATGTTTATGAACTTATTACCATGGACATGATTCAGCATGAAAATAATGCTGCCTTTATTTGTTACCAGGAAAGTTTCTAGATATGCTCATGTTTGTTTTCTGAATTGTGACACTGATTTAGACATGTTACTTTTAAATGATTATGAACCCAAACCAGCAGTTTGAATTTTTACTGGCATGATCTGCACCGTATGTTCTTCCCTCTTCTAATCTTTTTATCCAATATATAAACTATAACACTATGTATGCTACATATAGCAGCTCATTATGTCCACTCTATTTCCTATCAGGGTATTCGTCGACCTTGGAAAGGAGTTCTTATGTTTGGGCCACCAGGAACTGGGAAAACTCTTTTGGCAAAGGCAGTGGCTACAGAATGTGGAACAACATTCTTTAATGTTTCGTCAGCAACATTGGCTTCTAAATGGCGTGGTGAGAGTGAGCGCATGGTCCGTTGTTTATTTGACCTTGCGAGGGCCTATGCTCCAAGTACAATTTTTATCGATGAAATCGACTCCTTGTGCACGTCCCGTGGGTATGTTTAGTTAATTTTGAGATTTTGTTGATGCCACAGCCATGACATTTTCTTAAATACTTTGCACCATAGACATGAATTATACCTAGACTCCAAGCTCTGCTGGTCATCATAAATTATACCTAGATTGCCGGTTAATATATTTATCCATTTTCTTTCTAAATATCCAGAGCTTCTGGCGAGCATGAATCATCAAGAAGGGTGAAGTCCGAACTTCTAGTGCAAATCGATGGGGTAAACAATAGCTCTACCACTGAAGATGGTCAGCCAAAAATTGTTATGGTTCTGGCAGCTACCAACTTTCCATGGGATATTGACGAAGCACTGAGGTTGGCAAAATCTTTCTGCTCATGCTCACTTTACTTGGGTTATTATTGCCTACTGATCGATAGAGATTGATGCCTGGAAGACACACAAAATGATGCACATATATGAGTTGTACTTTAGCAGCTAGATTGCTTCATTGAATCCTTGGTGCTGCAAGTAGTGTTAGATACTGCTAAAGCCATAAGTTGTATACTTTATTCCTCAAACCTATACCCAAATCTTTTTGTGCGATTAATGTTGCATTGCATACAACCATTTACTAGGTAGTTTAAACCCTCTCATAGTTCTTTACCACAGTATGTGGACGATGTAATTTAATTGAGGGGACATATCCACGTCTTGTATAAACCATATAGCTAAATACAGTCTGTAAGCCTGAACAATTTTATGAGGATTGGAGGTGTATGTCGAAATTAGGTGGGGAATCAACATTGTTCACAATTGCAGCTTTTTGAGGGGGAACATCTATGACTGGTAGAGTGGTGTTCCCTGATTTGTGCAGGCACTTTTATTTGATTGGTTTCACTATCCATGCCTATATCTAGAATAGTTTGATATGTTATCTGCTTATTCTCATATGCTGTATGTATGCATTTTCCATATTGAAAACATTAGCTTTGTTGTTTATTTTCACCTGGTTATTTCCTTGCGAGTCATGTGCTACATGCATACTAATGTTGCTATTATTTCTTCATCTCTTCTGACACATGTAGTTGTTGACTCTTTGAATCTTAATTGACTCAGGCGAAGGCTGGAGAAGCGTATTTATATTCCACTTCCAGATTTTGAAAGCCGAAAAGCACTAATCAACATTAACCTCAGAACAGTTCAGGTAAGCTATGCAGATAGATCTCTGGCTTGTCCTGTGATATCTGCCCCTGTTTTCTGTTTTATTTTGGGTCCTGGTACCAGACTGCTTTAATCAACCATTTTCCCCTTGAATATCTGATTTTACGAAAAATTGGTTACTTATCTCAGCATTGCGCTGCAACTCTTTTTAGAATCACATTGTTCGCTACCAGATTCCATCATATATGTTGATGACGAGTTACGGTGTCGTATATTCTTTATTTGCTTATTATGTTACCTCCTGTTATATCTACAGATAGCTGCTGATGTTAACATTGATGAAGTTGCTCGGAGAACAGAAGGTTACAGTGGAGATGACCTTACAAATGTTTGCCGTGACGCGTCAATGAACGGTATGAGGCGAAAGATAGCCGGCAAGACCCGCGACGAGATCAAGAACATGTCGAAGGATGAGATTGCAAAGGACCCAGTGGCCATGTGCGACTTTGTGGAGGCTCTGGTCAAGGTCCAGAAGAGTGTCTCACCCGCCGACATTGAAAAGCATGAGAAGTGGATGGCTGAATTCGGATCTGCCTGAGACCTAGGCTCACGTCCATAGCTCCTTGCATCTCCTTCCCCATCGTTTTGTGTGTACTTTGCTGTTTTTTCGTCAATTACACTACTGTGGCGTTCTGCCGAAAGGGTAAAATGATCTGTTGTTACTACCTGGTGTTGTTGTAGGCTTGTAGCATAGGCCAGAACGCCAGAGCAAGACTTCCCCATGGAACATTCTCTTAATTTTCAGTGACGCTAGGAAGTAAATCCACGACTCAGTTCTTGAAATGCATTTTTTTCCCCATGAAATGGAGGTCTTCAGTTAGTAGCCATGGCAACCTTTGTCACATATCGACCCTGGGTCAATGGGCAACAATCCATATACGTTCCTTGTTGAGCACTTCTGCTTCCTGAACAGCATGATACGTTCAACTTTTCACTATTCCTCACTCACAAAATACGTTTCCAGCGAATGCTATATTATTTTTTTGATGCTACAGTGTTTTTTTCTACGATCTAAACACACCCTAACAGTATCTTTGCTTGCCGCGGCTTTATTTTGAAGATATTATTTGTCAAGCATGCATGTAACCAGGTGGAAACTTGGAAATCGTTCTGACCTTCATGTGACTTCTCATGGTACAGCTACACGGCAGTGGGCACTGCCGCACTCTACGAACCTGACATAATGCATCACTGAATACTTGTCCAGATCTCATCGGTGAAAGCTGGTCCAAAACTATCGGATCATTCGAGCCGGGAAAAAAAAAATGGAGTAGTGTTACATCTTCATTTCCAACCTCAGTGCAGAGCTTAGCAAAAAGCCAAAATTACCATCTGAAAAGTAAAAATCATTCGAGCAGAAAAAAATAAAAAAAACACTATCGCCGTTGCCGGGGATCGAACCCGGGTCACCCGCGTGACAGGCGGGAATACTCACCACTATACTACAACGACTTCGTTGAAAGGATGCTGAGGTAAATTAATATTAGATGTCTATATGGTACGACTACTCGGTCTGCTCCAGTACGTCCACGACACCGTTTACGCACCGGTGATTCGACTACTCCATGGCTCCATTTTACCTCTTGTTATTAGGTGCCTCACCTGGTGAGGTCCTGTTTTGTTTTATACAGTGGGGTGGAAAATGCTGTTGATGAACGTGTGCCACAAGCCCACAACTGCCCATGAGCCCCCATCCTGAAAAGTCAAAGTAGCAATGCAGTAGCTACATACACGCAGACCCGCTATGCTGGTGCTGCTGCATGCATGCATGAGCCCACCCACACCATGCCCACAGTACGATCAAAGCTTTGCAGTTAGTCATATATACCGGCGGCAGTGGCCTGGCCAGCAGCATCCAAAGCCCGAGCAGAACCTCGGCTCAACTATACGCGCGCCATGCGCGCATGAACGTGCCTGTCTCAGAAAGAGGGCGCACCTACCGCATTCACCCCCACGCTCTCAGTCTGAGGTCAAAGTTTGCAGTAATGCCGTACACCAACAAAAGGAACAAAAGGAGCACGAACAGTGCTCGCTGCAGGGGGATAAGACGTGAGCGAGGTAGCTGCCTGATCGAGCCACTCGATACGGACAGCAGCAGGCATGCAACGGCATGCACTGCACCACAGTGACGAGCTCGAACAGCAGAGCCGTTGGCGCGGCGTCGTCATGGCAAATGGCATATATCTGACCCGCTCCGCTCGCGCGCGCTCCAACCTCCAAAGACGCCCCCCGGCGGTGTGACGATGCACGCTGCCGCGTGGCGTGGCGTGCGGTGGTGGACGGTGGACCTATGCCAAACCAAACCAAGCAGGGCAGTCCGCCCGGCATATATTCCCACCCGCACGCACTCTCGATGCGTATCCCTCGACTCGATCGATCCCATTGCCCGGCCCGGCCTCTGAGCGAGTCTGCGCGCGCGCGTGCCGCACGCTGACCCCGCAGCCACCGGTGTACGCCGCGTGCGCGCGCGCCGTGGGGCCACTGGGCCGTGGCACGTACGACTGAGCTCCGGTGCGCACGGCCCGGTACGTGTCGTGCGTGAGTAGTGTAGTGGTGGGCGTCGCCAGGTACGTGGGGGCTGCCTGCTGCCGCGCCATAAAGCCAGCGCCGCTCGGTCTCGCACAGTCGCACGCACGCACGGACGTACCGACGCGACGTACGCATGCATGCATGCATGTAGCAGCGGCCGGCATCTCTCACGTTCCATCGATCTCCTGTCTTGGAGTACTGACCACTCCCCGTGGGGCTACGCAGTGCGCAGTGGCATGGCATGGAATCTCTCGCTTCTTTGTTTTCCTGCGGGCCACCGACGCTTGCCAAGGCCGGCGCGGCCGCTGGAACGCGATGCGCCGCCGATGCCGCTGCCCCCTGGGAATGCTGAGTAGAACACAAAAGAGCGAAACGAGGGTCGATGATCCAGCGTTTCGCTGACGTTATGCAGATGAATCATGCAGCTTGTGATGTAGTACGCGCGTTAAGTGCTGACTCCACCCTCGCGTTGATTGCCACTTCGATACTTTGGACTAGTTTAGATCATATACATTCACTATTCCTCCCATCACATCCATCATATTCTTTCTCATTATTTTCTCACTGTTCATTGCTACAGTGTATATCTGCTACAGTAAATATCTAACTATCTCCGCCAAACTGAACACCCCATTTGAATCGAGACCTTAGCGTTCACAGAGTTCTACTAGACAGGCAGTAAGTCTTGCGTTAACACGTCTCGAATCTCGATCCATCCACTGATTGCCAAATACCGGTACGCTCTGCGGGATATCCTTGCTTGCTGGTTGCTGAGACCTGCATGCACAATCTTTCTAGTAGAGATAACGGAGTGGTGTACGATAGTGTTACGAGTACGTGAGGCATTGATGAAGGCGATCGATCCGGCCTCGTGGACGACCTGCACTCCTGCAGATTGCAATTTACTGTATATCTGTTGTTTTGGGCACAGGCTACTATCTACCCTAGCCAGCTTCCTAGCTAGCTTACTTGCACGGCTACTTTGCGATTTGTCGACCCCCAGATATGGCTCATGCATGCTGATCGATCACGATTCATGAGCAGACGCCGGCACGGGCCGCGCATGAGAGAAATTTTGTACCGTCGGCCAGAGGATTTAATGCCAGCTCAGCAGGATTTGTCCGATCCGGTGGTTATTGCAAGAGTAGTCGAGTCATCAGAAATGAGGCTTTAGTACTGATTACTGAAGGAAACTGTACTGACCATACTCCAGTACAGTACGCAAGCATGCATGGTGAGCGTTGTAATTAATTTGTTTCAATTTCAAGGAACAGAGAATACATCGGCCTTCACATACTTGAAAGTGGTAAAGCCACACAAAAAGAAATACGAATACCAAATAAGAACCGTTCCAAAGAAAAAATTGAATTAATGTGGCTATTTCTTTCAGTAGTAGGTACCATGCTACATGACTCGATCAATCACTCAATCTCAAGATATATTGGTCTAGTCTCATTCCCATAGCGGCATTCATACATGCATGTATTTGTATTTTCAGAGGATTCATGCATGTAGATACGTGTAAGTAATTGTCTAGTGAAAGAAAATACAAATACCAACAATTACCATCACATATATGCATGGATATACCCCAAATCACCCTCTATAGCACCCTCATCGGAGAATAGTGTAATATTATTGTGAATGGGTGCGCGGCATATGCTAAGTTATAACAATAAATTACAATTTCTAAAAAGAAATTCGGAGACGCCGAAATAGCATCTTACTATTACTAATTAGAGGCTCCTTTTGAGGCCTTCAGGTGATGCCACCTAGGATCCTAGGTGGATAGTTTTAAAAAAAAAGAGAAATCCTAGAAAATCTCTCAAAAAAACAAAACATCCACCTAGGATCCTACATGGACATCAGTGTAAAATTATGAAGAGTAATTATTAAATAAAATATATTGACTACTTCATAATTTTTATTTGTAATGAGTAATTATTAAATAAAATATATTGCAGTTAATAGGATCCCACGGATGTGATGGATTCTTATATAGTTATATGCGTAGCATGAAATTTTTTCCCATCGATGTTTCTCCTATATCATATATAATTTCCTTGCATGAGTGTTATACTTATTTAATTTCTTCCAACGTCCACTTGGTGAATTTTATTGAGCGTGTCAGTTTGCCTAGATCCACGGCCAAACAAAATAAAATAACAGAAAGCAATCTGTCAAACTGCATGTATACATACAAATCATGTCCTCCCAGATCCAATGAAGAAGGAAGCAGTTGCCGCCTATATTTTTTTTTTGCCTTTATAGTTGATTGTTTTATCTCTTTTAATATTAAGGGCCCAGATCTATTTAAACCTTTACCTCCTAGGAGGTAATTGGAGTATCATAGGGCCCATCTAATAATATAAACTACCTCTAAATATCCTGCACCCAATCAAAGGCTTCCCAAATCAATCGGCCATCAAGCATCTGCTACTACTTATAATTAAATATTCATTGTGAGGCTTATGTCCCTAAATAAAATAGTTATTTTAACAACCAAATTTGATTCAAAGGTTTTGTTGAGATGCCATGAGTATCAAGTATTTTTTGAAAAAAAATAGCTACTTGAACTACCAAGTTTCAATATTTTCAGTTGATATAACATGAGTATCAAATATTCTATGGAACAAGTGATGTTTGGAAGGACTCAGAAACAAATCACAACTGTTACAACATCTGTCCACATATGTTATCCGTAAAACAAACAAACAACTCCACGTTTTAAGGACTCGGTCAATCTACAGTCAAGCATCTGCTACTACATGAGACATTTTAATTATTATCTATCCAAACTACCCAACTTAGTCATTACAAAAAAAAATCTAAAGTAACCCCCTAATCTTCATGGAAATAACTCACCTATTTATAAAAACAATATCAAATAACCCCCTAAGTTTGCATTTAAAGTTCCAACAATATCATTTTTAAAAGTTAGAGTAACTCCTAAATTTGAATATATCTAAATTATATAAAAATCTTAAAGTCACCAATATAAAATTCTAAATTAATATTTGTATCTTATTAATATATTATTTATGTTATTGTGTATATAAAATACTACCCATGATGTGTGTCGCCATATATTCATGTATGAGGGAAGGAATACAAACACGAATTTTAATGTCTTTTTAAATAGCTCAACTAAATAGATATATCAACCACACATGGAATTCTGATTGAAAAGTGAAAAAATGTTATTAACTAAACTTATTACAATTATATATGGTAACTATTTATCTTTAGAGTACTATTAGAATCTTTCATAGATGAAAAACGCATGAGATGGATAATTTAATTATAAACTATTTCTAACTAACCCGTGCGGAAGCACGGGTTGATAGGCTAGTGTACCTAATTAAAATACATTATAGTCATTATTTATGAAAGCTGACAGCCCAAATATAATCCACATCATATGCTGCGACAGAACGACACTGCTACATGTTTTTTTAAACAAAAAATGAAACCTAAAGATAATTTTTGCTACGTGAATAATTGAACTCGGTTGCATAGCGCAACGCATATTATTTTTTCTTTGGTAATAAATTAATCGATGGCATGTACCCGGGGCCTCTTATCATCTCTAGGTTGTCTGAATTCATGTGCATGGGCTGCTAGCTGCAGTGTGCATGCTCCTGTGGACTGTGGTAACTATCCTTTGCTTGGCCTTCTCGCATGGGCGCCTGGCTTTTGTACACAGTAACATAACACGCACTACTGTACACTGTATGTCCGTATAGTAGTACGGCGTGGGTAATCAGTAAAACGGCAGTTTAAGCTAATAAGACTATGCATATAGTGCTAGAAACAGAACCGGCCGGGCTGGCCCAAACATTGATGATCGAGCTGAGCCCCACGGCGTTGTGTTGCGCGCGCATCGATCGCCAGATCCGCCGAACAAGCGCGCGTTGGAGGGGACGGCGCGAAGAGCGCGTATACATCCGCAGATGCAGCCGCTGGCCTGTCCTTTCTTCCCCTCGACGTACTACACAGCAATATCTACCACTGGTAGCTGCCTCTGCTGGGACAGAGCGCCAAGTACGCGTACGCATACGCAGCGCCTGTACGTACGGGAGGCATGCATGCCAGTCCCGTGACATTTCTGCAGGGACATGCGATGGTAACTTCTGCCCGGTCATCAAATAAGGAACACGGATGCAACAAAACGAGAGGCCATGTTCAGATTCCCAACTATTCATTATTCATTTCAACTTTTCACTATTTATTTCAACTTTTCACTATTTTTCCCTCACAAAACACGTTTCCCAGCGAATGCTACAGTGTTTTTGTTATGCTACAGTGTTTTTTCCTACAATCTAAACACAGTGCATGGTGGATATATTGGTGTTTTTGTGGTAAAACTGCCTTCAGATCCAGAGCACACACACGAGCGTTTGGCATCTCTTCTTCCCTTCTGGTCTTCATCCATCAGGAGCAGAAGCTATACCGTGAAGGCGCAGTACTGTCATCACTGTCGGTGTATTTAGTAGTTTACAGTAAGTGGCACTCAACTCACACTAGCAGCAAGAACATCATGAAGTTTATTTGTAAAAAAAGCTTAGTAACCCGATTCATGGAAATTAAAAGTGGAAATAAAGCTGAGAAGGCCGGCAACAATCAGGTTAAGGTTTGTGACATACACATGGCGCAGCACCTATCAGTTCCATTTACAGTGCATAAAGGCAAGCTAGCCAGGCCACCAGTGAGACACTACTGGTCATATTCATACTGCAACCATGGTACTGTTAGGTGGTCACGGCTCACATCTTATTGCACAGTATAGCTGGAGTGTCGGCGTTGTAGCATATATATCACACCTCCCTGTGCAATGATGCCATTGATTATAGATAGATGGTCCATCCAGTGGTAGCAATAAGGAACAAAAGGAGGACTCTGGAATAATGTCATCCGCTCATGTCTGCTAATGGCACATGCAGATATATTAGGCGTGCTTCAAGCAACCTCTTAAACGTGTACTGATCTACACTGGCTGTACTTGTAGTAGCTAGGACACACGAATATGTGTTTGATGTAAACAACACTTGTGGCAAGACAGGCAGCTAACCAGGGTCCTTTTGCAGTAGAATATATAGTATGTAGATGTAGTGCAGTACGTACCCATTAATTCTTCAAGGCCTCTGATCAACGGCCCAGTCACATGCTGATGAGTGCCACCCACAAGTTTGCAAACAAGCGAGCAAGCTGGTGGCGCGTGGTGCGTTGTGACATGCATATATGCAGGCCGGCTATGCCGCGGTCAGAGCCATAAGCATGGCGATGGCTATGCGAGCATGCAAGCTCCCTGTACCTGACCTCTCCAGCTGCAAGCTTCCATCCATATCCATGGCTCCAGCAGCGGCAGGGCCGGGGCATATAGGGAAGGGCCAGCCGCACAGGGTAGCGCAGTGAGCGCTGCATGGTGCATGCCGATGCCACGCCCCCACGCCAATCGAAAGCAAAGGTATAAAGGCCCATAAATGAGGGCACAGAGGCGTTGCATGCATTCGACCCTGCGCAGACGCTGAATATTCCCTGCCGCCGAGCATTAACGGCCAGAGTTTGAATGGTCGAGGACAAGCATCCTCCGCCGCTGCTGCCCATTTCTGCAGGGACGCATCGCAATGCAAAGACGACCACACAGCACCGAGGGGCCAGCAAGCTGCAGCGAGCTACTGAGCTAGCGTGACCAATCGAGGCGAGGAGGAGGGCCGGGGCAAGAGGCAACACATGTGAAATAGTGGTAGATGCATTCAAGGCCCCTGACCGTCTAGAACGCAGGAGCAAGAGCTAGCTGCCATGGATGCTGGATGCATGCTGTGTGCAAGGGCCGGCCGCCGAACCGTCTCATCTTATCTTGTTCCGGCAGGTGTGGTACCGGCCGGGCCAGACTATATTCCTTTTGCTGTGAGGGTTAGTTTAGTAGAGGAATATATGTCTCTAATTCCAATTATTGAGATGCAAACAGGACCACTTAGGGTGCATTTAGTTACCACAAAAAAACACTATTCATCCAACGTTTCACTATTCATTCCATCCCTCCCACACACAGAATACTATTCATCTACAGTGTATTTTTGTGAACAGTGTATTTTCGGAGAATCTTTCCCAATCTAAACACACCCTTAAACACATCATATCCTTGTACATCTGAGGCTGCATGCATCTATCTGGGTTGTAGCATACTGTATATTATTGGGGTGAGGCTGTGTGTGGGGATGGAGAATTTGGCATGTAGCACTCTAATTTTAAACGTTATACCAACATCAGGCAGAGCTGCCGGGCGCAAAGATAGCTAATGATACTATAATTTATTATCATGTAAATCTGCAAAGAATGTTGTGTAACCTGACCTCCCATTCTCCTTTTACAATGAATAATTAAGAAAGGAAAAGGATGGAAGAAATGAGATAAGTTACACTATTAGCATCATAGACTGTCATAGATTTGGAGAATAGAGAACACCATGTGTACTTTCAATTGATTGCAGGTAATAATAACAAGATACCAGTGCTTTGGAAGGGGAGCAGAAGCAAAATAGCTAAGCTTGCTAACTTGTAAGAGGAAGCAAACATGGATGCACTTTTTGTGTGCCCCTGCTAAACAATACATATAATGGATAAGAAAGACTAGTAGTAGAAATGTAGTAGAATACAACAAGGATAAAAACAGAGAGAGTACATGAATACACTACAAAGTGTAACTGATGCATTCCAGGCTTAAGACTCTAGACTACCTCCAACTCCGTACACTACATACTAACGTAGTAACAAATAATGTTGCTCAAGCAGGCTGCTGTTGGGACCGAGATGTCTACTAACGACTAACATCACAGAACAAAGCTAGCTCCACGCCAAGAATGCGTCACTTACAGCCTCTTAGTACCAAAGGAAGAAAAAAGACCAGGAAAATTGAAGCAAAAACAAGAGAGGAACGGAAAAAAAGCTAGCAATATCCCACGATCGGAGTACTGCTGATAATAAAGCTAAGAATAATCTACGATACCTAGCAAAGAGAGACATGTATGTATCTCGGACCATGACGCCTCAATTCCCCACGCGCTCACACCTCACATCACACCTGCCTCTCCATGCTCGCACAGCTCGCACAGAGCAAAGCAGCATGCATGCCAGCAGGGTAGTGTGGTGCTAGAGTTCACCGCCGAGCTGCTCGCCGGCCGGCCTTGCCTATCGGTGAGGCTTGTTTCGCTGCGGCTGCTCGCTTGGATCTCCAAACGCTGGCCAGGTCTCAGCTGCAGTAGCACGGGTAGTGACGGCGCCCAGCTCCTCTTCCATTGAAACAGGGAGGAGAGCAAGAAGATGAGGCATTTTCTTGAGCAGCTAGTTTAGTGTGAGGGTGAGGAGTAGAAGAAGACAATAGAGAAAAGGAGATGTGGTGTTTTTATACTGCAACTCTGCTGAGAGAGAGAGAGATGCTACAGCTACAAAGGCGAGAGCCTGACAAATAAAGTCTACTCCTTCCCTAGCTAGCAATTTGTATCGTGGCATTGCACAGTGCTATGCTACATTTACATGACTACGTACTACGTGTTAGGCGGAGCTGTGTGTTGGCCAAGGTGGGCCATGGCCCCCTTCCTCTATGCTAACCACACTTTCATCCAACCAGTTCACTCCCCCCACGTACTTAAACCCATCTAACGAGCAACTCTAATTCTGAAATCCTTAGATGAGTATCAGATAATTAAAGTTGCTGTGATTACGGTAGCAAAATGGCCCCTCCTTATGTTCAATCCTAGCTCCGCCACTGTGTGCTTTAGTCTTGTCTAGCTTGCATTGACCCATGCACACACAGAAACCAAGATATACCCTCTACGTATGCTGAATACATGCAAGTATCAGTAGAGTATATACGCATATGCTTTCTTTTAGAAAAAAAGTTCGTTTTGCACTTGACCATTTATTATTGCAGCAATGCAATGCTTCTATATATACATGTATTATATACTTATATTGTTATTAGGAATTGGTCTTGCCCTTGTTTTTTCTCCCCCAGCCCCCCACGCAGCAGGGCCGGCCATTGGCGTGTAGCTATGACTACTGAAGATTGATTGGCTTCACATCTACGGATGGATGATGTGGAGGAGGCATGTTTGTGGGGAAATGCGAAACGCACAGACACAAGCTCCGAGACACCTTGGGGTCAGCGAAAAATGCTGCTCCTCGCCTCCTGTACTCTGCAATGTCCATACTCTATCTAGCCTGCAAATGTCCATATTCTTTGCTGCTTGCATTGTGTTTACCATTACTCAAGATCTTCTTTTACAGCTGATTTAAGGACAAAAAAAAGGTGTCCTTCACCTAAGCGATTTGGAGACTCTCACGACTTCTCTGCTGCTATTCCTGGGCTCCTAGCTAGCATGAGGAAGAGGTGATCGATAATTTAACTTGCCACAGACAATTACGATCAGATGTCGCTTGCTATTTACCCAATGTAAATCTTGTGTAATTAATGCCGTTTCGTAATATTGAAAAATATTTTATGGAAACTGCATCGTAGTGGGTCGTTCAACTCTGAACCACAGCCTAGCTGGAAAGTGGGCGGAAACTCGTCTAACGATGCCTCGACGCAGCAGATTGCCTAGGTGGTGGAGTTAACAATATGTAATTGATCATAAACAGTTAAGCACTATCCGGCCACGAAGCCAGGGAACACTTGACCGCAGCAGCTTTATCAGTCAGTGCGATTAATCCAGCATCACGGCCTTCTTTATATTTTTTGTCAAATACATCAACACGGCCGGGACCTACCTATAAATAACGTACACATATCCTAACTACTCCAGTGAACAATGACACATGTAGGGCGTTTGATATCGATAGCCATGTCGCCTACTACTAATGGGTAGAGCGCAGCAACGAACCAACTCTGGTAATAAAAAAAAAACTAGGCCTGCGGGGGAGACTACCCCATGGTTATCATGCAGGCCTAGAAAATTTCTGAACCCTTGCCCCACTCTTACACAGGGACCACTAGCCCTGTGGCTGTGAGTAGGCTGCTCTGCCGTGTGCTTTGGCATGGGACAAGCGAAGAGATTTTTTTTTGAATTCGAGCCGTCCAGGTCTCGAACCCTCGACCTCCCGTAGGAAGCCCTGGGAGGCCTGCGCTAGCCAACTGGCCGGCGGCTAAATCATCAAGGCTATTGTATTTGGGCTTATTTGTGCAAAGTTAAGCTAGTTCTATAGCTTTTTTTTTTGGATACTTAGCTAGTTCTATAGCTTGAAATGAAGCAAGCTTCAGTTCAATGCATTGCACACCACTCCGCTCGCTTGGGCGCTTGGCCATGGATGGAAGCTTCCCTCTCGGTTTTAACTCCCTCTTCTGCTTTTGCGGCTAGATGCAGGGTAAGGTTAATTTTCATAGCGCGCCATGTTAGCTAGCTAGCTCTGCTTGAATCTCTTTCCTAAAAAAAAAGGTCCACAGTTTGGGCCGTGTTTAGTTCCCAAAAGTACTTTTTACTTCCTATTCACCCCCCTCACAGAACACGCATCTCCAAAAATTCTTTTTTCCTCTTTCATATTCATCCTCCTCACATAACACGTATCCCAGAAAAAAAAGTACTTTTTCCCACACTCAACTAAACATGAGAAAGGACGCCATTATTTTAACTAGTCTATCTACCCGTGCTATTGCACGGGCTAATTAGAAATAGTTTACAATTATATATCTATGTGAGGTTCTTTCATCAATGCTAAATATTTTAATAGTACTCTAATATACATTTATCATTATATGTTTGTATTGGATTTAGTCACTAACATTTGTTTTCCATTACATCACATTGTTTGATATTTAGTTAATTGAATATTTTATTTAAGCTATGTAAATATGAAAATTTATTTTTTTATCTCTTCCGAACCCTAGAACGTGAATGGATGGTGACACATATTATCAATATTTTTTATATACTAATAACAAAAATAATATGCTAAAAACTATAAAAAAATCAATTTAGAATTTTATATTGGTATATTTTTATTTAACAAAAACAATTTTATATTATTTATATTCAGATTTAGTGGTTATTTAGCTTTTAATAACATCATAATTAGTATTATTTTTAGGGATTTATTTGTATTATTTTCAGGGGTGTTATTTGATATTATTTTTATGATGGTACAGCTAGATATTGGATATGCAAAAAAGTCATTGCATCAATCCAGCATCCTTGTTTAGATGGCCTGGTGAGCTAGGTTCTTGCTAGCGCATGCATTCCCCCATCTAAGCAATGAGTAAATCTGCAAATAGTAGAGATAGAGCTAAGCTAGCAATCTACTTCATTTTAAATTTTAGGTCATTACAATTTTGTTGGAGAGCCAAAGCATCTTAAGTTTCACCAAAATCATTTATAGTGGCGGATCATGGTGTTGCCTCTACAAATGATTATGTAGGTGCTACCTACACAATTTATGTGAAATTTCCAAAACAGTGTTTGATCCGCCTTAAAAACATTTTTGTAGTAGTGATTGGGACGATTTGCTGAATGGATGCTGACACATATTATCAATATTTTTTATATACTAATAACAAAAATAATATGTTAAAAACTATAAAAAAATCAATTTAGAATTTTATATTGGTATATTTTTATTTAACAAAAACAATTCTATATTATTTATATTCAGATTTAGTGGTTATTTAAATTTTAATAACGACATAATTGGTATTATTTTTAGGGATTTATTTGTATTATTTCCAGGGGTGTTATTTGATATTATTTTTATGATGGTACATCTAGTAATTTATATCAAAATTAGGGGGTTATTTAAATTATTTTTATAATGGCAGATGTGGGTAATTTAGGCACATGTTTAGGGGGTTACTTTAGTCTATTTTTGTAATGGCAAGATGGGTAATTTATTAGAAAAGATCACAGATCCAATGGCTATTATGATTAGAGTTGTTGGATTGATGGCCGGATGTTTCTCTTTTTTGTGAGATTTTCTAGGATTTCTCTATTTTTTTGAGAGTGTCCACCTAGGATCCTAGGTGGCTTCACGTGGAGGCCTCAAAAGGAGCCTCCAATTAGTAATAGTAAGATTGCCGGAGCTTCATATCATGCTGCTATCATTGGAGAGAACAATAGTTACCATGTACTCCCTCCGTCCCAAAATAAGTGTCTTTCTCACTTTCCGAGAAAACACTTCGGTTAATTATATATAAAAATATATTAACATTTATGATACAATATAGATATTGTTGGATAGATATTTAGATCTAGTTTTTTATAAAAAAATATTTGGAGATTTAAACATTACACATATTTTCTACAAATTTAGTCAAACTCATAGCACGAACACCCAAAACGACTCTCTTTCCGGGCGGAGGGAGTAGGTGTGTGTAGGGCTGAGTAGTTATATAATGTACTGCGTCAGCTTATAGTGTCGATCACATGCGTGCGCTTCAAAGGGAGACCAGTGAGAGGGATGGAGAAAAGCATATATGTGTTCAACACTGCATGCATGGCATGTATATTGTCTATATATGGCCTGTTTTTTCTAACACATTGTTGCAGGGCCCAATGCTACAACAACAATGTGTGCATGCAGCATGCTCGGTATGGTTAGATGACTTTATTTTTAGACAGAAAATAAGCAATGGACAGGAAAAAGGGGAGACGAATATCATGGCAGCAGCCTAGTAGGCAGGAATGGACGGCCAGTGAGGTGAGAATATGCTCAGTGACAAACGCTGCAGAAGCAACAAAGCTAGCGAAGGCACGAGCTAGTGGCGGCTCAGCACTCAGCAGGCAAGGCCATGTCACTTCGCAGCAATCAAGCGAGAGAAACGTACCAACAAAAGATGCATGCATGCTTGCATTCACGCACGCACACATACAACGATGCTCCACCCAGCTCGTGTCGCCGTGCTGCATGCAGGGATTCTCTCTGCGTGTCGAGAACAATAATTTGCATAACACGTATGATGCGTCTCCAGTCTCTCAGACACATGAAAGAAGCCAACAGAAGGGACATCTGTGATCTGGACCTGCCCTTCATCGACAACATTATTTCTGTAGCATCAATCAGTCGTTACTGCATATAGGTGATCTTTCACCTGCGTGGAGCAAATTAACCGGTGCATCATTTTGCACTCCAATATTATTGCAGGCCTTGTTTCATTTCAAGCGTGACGGATCCTCGGATTCTATAGCACCTGCCCGCCGCATGTGGCATCTGACGAGCACGGAGCACGGCGAGGAGATGCTACACAACAGTATAGGTGGGAACAACGATGGGCAAGTCCCGGCCCCATCGGCGGACAGAAAAGCTTCGGCTAGCTACTGGTCAAGATGGCTAGATTCGCTCGCGGGCGCGCCCTTTCTCCGAAGACTTTGGCTTGTGGCTTTCAGGCTTTGCGGCCGTTGTGCCGAGCGCCCGAGCTAGCGTGCGTGCTCGCGCGCAGTCACAAACCCGCCGGTAATGGCGCGTGTACGTTGGTGCGGCAGCTTTGTGTGGTAGCAACAAGCATCCCAATACACCTCTCCGATCAGTGAATGATGGGCGCTTTCGGACGGGACTGCGGCGGCGAGGAGTCAAGAAACGCCGCTGCCTTTTGCAGCCGAACTGCCGAAGGACCCGGCCGGTGGCCGGCCGGCTCGGAATATATGCGTACTTCCCTGTCCGGCCACGGGGTCCTTTCGCCATTTCTTTTGCCAGTTTGGTTCCGTGTCGGCGTGCGTGCGTGCGTGCATGCGAGCGCGCGACGGAATCAACAAAGTCGTCTACACTTCGATGTGATGTCCATTTCTCTGAACCCTGGAAATCAGCGTAAATAAGCCCTCATACAACGTCAGAAAGTAGGAAAGACATCAACCGTTTGATATATGATTTTGATTGGTTGATTAGAGCTCAAGAGGCCTACCTAATACTCGCAACCTGGGGCTGTGCTATTGAAAAAATTAGTCTGCCGCTTTTAAATTTCGAGCTAGATTAAAAAATATATGACGAGAGCATGTAGTTTTATAGGCGATACGAACAACACAATCATGATATTAGAAAAACTAGCAAGCTGGCCCATGATAATAGCATGGGTAGCTAGCTTTTTCATCATAACATTTATTCTTATTTTTACTTAAAATTATTTTATTTTAATGATACTTTTATTATTTTTCAGAATGGACAAAATGCATAAACATGAATTCATGGCAAAAGAGAATACTTTGTACAAAAATATATTATACTATATTGATGAAAAATAATATAATTTTATTCGTCTTGAAACATGTCTTTTTATAGAATTTGTCATAGCAATAAATTATATGTTCTTAGATTTTCAGAAAAAAAGATATGCTAGGTTAGAGTTTTTTATGGGTAAGTGAGAGGAGCGGAGGAATTAAATCTTATAATTATAAATGAATTTATTGGTGAGTTGACCAAACTGTATCATAGCTAATATAACGTTGAGTCTTCACATTTTATGGAAACTGGATATCAAATTGTTTTCTAATTCTAAACTATACTTTGTTTAAACAATTGATAACCATATTTGGCATACTATTTTATTTAATTTAGGATGATTTAGTCATTTATCAATTACAACTCTTTATTTACTTGTTTTGTGTATAAATTCGGATGATGATCAATTTGTATTTTTTTAATCTAAAATTGTACTTTATTTAAAAAATTGATAACCATATTTGCCATGCTATTTTTTATTTAATTTAGGATGATTTAGTTATTAATCAATTCTATTAGGCATATCTTTATTTACTTGTTCTGCGTCTAAATTGGAATGATGCGTTTATAATTTTTCATATTTTCATATTTCAAATTATGCTATATATATATTTTTTTGTATCAACGCTTCATTTAATTTGGATTGTTAAGTTTAGTAAGGTGATCCGTACATATAGCTTGTCTTTTTCCTTACCTGGTTCATATTTTGTTTCACAAACCCGAGGCAATAGAGAAGATGACGTATTGCAGGCTCTGTAGCTAACTTAACATCAGGAGCAAAGCTAGCTTTTGAATCAGGGGGCTCTTCATCCTCGCCTCTCCTTTTTTCGTCTCATAATTAGAGGGGGAGAGGGTAACTATGGGTTGTGAAGGGATAGGGGGCTTGTGCCCCTTTGTACCCCTTCAAATTGCCCCTGAGTATCATCTGTGACCTTGCTTTTATGAGCATGTTTAGGAACATCGTGACTTTGGACGAATTCCTGAGTATCATCTGTGGCCTTGATTTTATGAGCATGGTTAGGAATGTGATGACTTTGGATTGATTCTTCAAGGAGTAGCAGGCACGAGTCTCCCTATTTGCCTCGGAGACTAAAATTACAAACCCACAATATTTACCTCAAAGAGCCTAAAATAATAAGAAAAAATCATGGTAATTTTGTGTGTAACACGTAAGAGAACTATTTTTGGTATAAATGTATCTGTGCAATTTTAAAATATCCAAATTCACTAGATGAAATGTAATTGGTCCATGTCCCACCATCCCTAAATTTGCTAGTTCTCACGTCGACCTAGATTTGGCCAATCTATTGTGTTTGATTGCATGAATAAGTAGGTCGCACTTACCATGTGCCCTTTAGTCATCTTGAGATTGTCTACGCTTGTTTCTAGGTCCTCCTCCACAACCTCCCACACACGGGCATAGTAAAGGATAAAATATTCATTGTAATTTGTATGTGTTTGTTACAGTTTCATCATATGAAGCAATAATATTGCTAGAAAAACAATGAAACCTCTTTGGTGACATTCCTATAGTGAACCGAGATGGAATATTTATTATTGTTTACTCTTGCCATCTATTCCTTCCACTGCATGCAACAAAGAATTGTAGACCTATGATGCAAGTATTTGTTAGAAGTTCATTCGAAAGGTTACTTCTAATTTAGTTGATTGAGTGCTGCTTTTGACAGATATGTACACACATGGTGTTTGCCATGAGGTGCACCTGTACAGGCTGGTAAGAACGACATTCTTTAGCCTACAACAAAATACATGTTCAAATTCTCATTGATATTAAGGATAAAATAGATAGAACTAAAAAATACGTCTTGTTTGGATTATTTACTGTCCCTGCCAAAGTCTCGTCATAGTCCAAGAAAAGTAATATCTCCTTCGAGCTTCCAAGTGCAAAATCTTTTCGAAACACTCCAAAGCGGATGGACACCGCTCAATCTGTAATGAGACATATTGTGTGTCGACCGAATTTGGAACCCAATAAAAATCTCAAAACAATCTTGAATTCAATCACAACTCCCATTGGTTGTGAGGGATTGTCACAATCACAACTCCCATTGCTTGTGAGGGAGTGGGGGCTTATGCCCCCTGGAATTTTCCGTGCTACAAATGTTGTTTGTTTCAATTGTTCAAGATCCTAGACATTCCATGTCAAGTTTCTCAAGCTAAGATGTCCTTCGATTGTGTCGGTGCCTGATTTGGTCGCACCGGCACCAACAAGTGATTGCGATGCTAAACCACTTGTTTCCCTAATGGCGAGAGCAAGAGACGTGGATTTATCCTGGTTCCGGCCATGGGGCCATACGTCCAGCAGGGGTGCGGTGCACCGGTTTCGTGTTGCTCGTAGTAGGGGTTTACAAGCAAGGTGGGAGAAGGAGATGAGCTTCTAAGTCCCCAGCTATGTGGTGCGTGTTCAAGCGTGTGTTGTGTGTGAGCCTGAGTCACTCATTGTGGTCGTGCCTGTGTCCGTGTGAGACTTGCCCTTTGCATGGGCTTCCCTTCCCCTTTTATAGACCAAGGGGGGAGGGTGCGAGTACATGTGTCTGTGGTGTTCGTTGCTGAGTGCACTGTTCGTCCATGCTGCGCACTGTGTGAGCGGGAATCGCGCCTTCCAACTCCGGCTGACGACACGGCAGTGGCTGACGTGATGTCCTCCCTTCGTGTGACGGCTCACGGCGTCGAGGGTAGCGGCTTGCGTACGGCGTCCAGATCGAGCCTCCGTTGCTTCCTTCGAGGGTCGCCTTCGAGGATGGTGACGTGCCCGAGGCGAACGAAGTCAAAGGAGTGGTTGGCACAGTGCTGCTGGCAGGTTAGGTCTGGCCCGTGCAGCACGGCGCTCAGAAGTCCACTGTTGCGAGTGGATTTGACCGGTGTCTTCTCCGGGGCGTGGGTGGTTGCGTGGCGCAGTGATCCCTTGCTTTTTGACTGCAGAGGAGCGTCATCATGACTTGGATTGACAGGTCGCAGAGTCTCGGGCGTCATTCCCGGTGTGGCTGACTCGAGCTCGGTCTAAAGGCTCGAGCCTGCCGAACCTTGAACGAGACGGAAATCACCCGCTCGAGGGTGGGAGTCTCCATCGAGGCCACTGAGCCTCGAACGAGACGGAAATCCCTGCTCGAGGGTGGTCGTCCACCTCGAGCTAGATGAGTGCCGAGGAGTTGTCGCGATGGCGGGCCTTTGTTGGGCCGTAAAGCCAGGCCAATGTCGTCGTGGGCCTCGTCGCCAAGTTGTTTTTGGCCCAAGTTAGGGTACCCCTTTTGTAGGTGCCCGACAAATTGCTACTGCAATGACCAAATAGTTGTGAATTTCTTGAAATGGTAGAAGACTGTGTGGGCTATTTTATGAGGCATAGTATTGGATTTATTTCAAGTTAATGTCTCTTCTACAAGGGTTAGAAAAAGGCTATTGGGTGAACTTTGAGAATTCTGTAATATTTGATAGTAGACTATAGAGGAGGAGAAGAGCATGCCCACATGTACTTGTGGATTGTGGCCATATGGCTTATCTCGGTCATCCATTATATTTATCCAACCGTTGGTTTTCTCACTCATTAGTGTGGTTGTACTCTTTTATCTTCTATAAGCTGTGTGCATCCTGGTTGTGCAGAGGTCGGGAAATTTTTTTCCAAGGTCTTGTATCATCTTGATGTTAAAACCCTGGAAAGTAATAAAGTTTCCCTTATCGAAAAAAACATACAACATGGTGATGTATGTGAGTATTAGGGTATGCTTGGTTCCCTGCCACGGATAGCCACGCCCCACATATGGCGGCGCCTAACTTGGGGCGTAAAAAATTGGCGCCACAGTTGTGGCGAGCTGTGGCGTGGAAATGAACGGAGAAATCCGAAGGAGCTCCGTGGCGTGCCGTAACTTACGTACGAACCAAACAACGGCCTAACCTTTCGTGGCTGCCACAACTTGTGGCGTGGCAAATGGAGGATGACAACCAAACAACCCCCTTAGTGCAAGTTTCATCTAGTTTTATGGATCTTGATAATCTTACCTAGTGCATGTCATGGGGATGAAGCTCTCATCTTCGCAATCGACTTGCAAAGTTTGCAAAATTGCTGACTTGAAACTCCACTGAGACTAGGAGTTTTTTTCGGTGAGAGTATCATTGTCCATAAATAAAACGTCGCACATGTAAAAATAGTGGCATGCCATTTGGAGTTATGAGAGACAAGAGATGAGTTTCATTTTGATAAAACTCAGTTTACACGGTTTCTAAAAATAGTGAAACATTTCCAAACTTCATCGAGAGCTTGAATATTCCAATCGACTCTATGTGACAATGTTAGCTTTGGAAATTATGAAACGAAATTAACCATCGTGATGGTCCTAGGCATGCACTCCCAGCGTAGACCAAGATTGGGGACGAGAAAGCAAGAGCGGAAAACTGGGCGCACAGCGTCGTACGCATACATCGTTTGCAACTTTGGATCGGACACGTCACACGTCTGGCGGAGATGCCACGGAAATAGTAGCAGTAACACTAAAGCGATAAAAGAATCCCTTTGTTGTGTTTAGTTCTATAAGTTCTTTTGGACTTTACTATTCATCCCTATCAGAAAACACGTTTTCCAGAAAAGTTTCCCTCCAATTCTCTTAAACTTTTCTATTTATCCCTCTCACATAACACGCTTCCCAGAAAATTTTTTTTTCTCCCCCACCAACTAAACGCAGTCGTCAATCATTGAGCACTCAACACTCAAGCGCCCAGTGGTGCGTCGACACGGCAGGGCAGCTCGCTGCCCGGGCGACACAGGAACGGCGCGTGCGGCATCGGGGCCCGCCAACGAGAGCGCCCGCACGCGCGCGCTAGCTGCTGCCTGCTACTGTTGGGAGGCCGGAGGGGCTTTTCTTCCTTGCGTTTTTTGGCCAGCGTGCACGCTATGTGCCCGCGTCCGTTCCACGTAGTCGGCTCGCCTTGTTCTCGTGGTCGTGGGAACACGCGCCATGCACTCCACACACAAACACAATGCTTGAACTAACCACCGGTCGACAACAAGCGTCTCGAGTCTGGTCTGGTCACGATGGAAGGCA
Organism: Digitaria exilis; assembly: GCA_015342445.1. Classification (NCBI taxonomy): domain Eukaryota; kingdom Viridiplantae; phylum Streptophyta; class Magnoliopsida; order Poales; family Poaceae; genus Digitaria; species Digitaria exilis. The sequence continues at coordinate 1,954,532 of JACEFO010001882.1, forward strand.
GGAAAAGCTAGGCCAATAGCACCAACACCAGATCAGAATGTCTCATGCATGTATAGACAGAAGGCCCCGTGCCCGTGACAACTCTAGTCTAGAGTGAGAGTGGGCAGTCAGGGACTCCCGGCAGAAAAAAGGGAGGAAAAAAGGGGCTAGAACCGCCCTTATAACCGGTCAAATAATCAGCGCACATGATCAATCTTTCCGTCTGCGTTTGCCTGCCGTTGCTGCGTGTGTGACTTGCGACATGCCCTGCTGCCCCCGCCCGGCTTTCAGTTCCTCGGTCGCTGCGAAGATGCAAAGCCCTCGTCGCTGCCATCAGCTCACCCTGCACGATAACCTCGTGTGTCGTGTCGCGCTCGTGTTCGTGTCGCTCTGGCCACTCCACCTCAGCCTTCTCACACTCCGAGCTTCCTCGCACAGTCAGCAGTGTAGGAGTGTGAAAAGGAACCATTGATGCTGGAGATGTCCCACTGTGATTCATATTTCATACACTGGGCTCCATGATTACATCCTAAATTTCTAGGTATGTTTTCGATAATGCTACGGAGGAGACGTCGCGTCGTTCGTTACAAGGCAACGTTCTGGTCCAAGTATTCCCTCCCTTCTCAAGCTCCAACCCACTCATAGCAACTGGACCTAGGCCGTGTTTAGTTATGGTGGAAAAAAATACTTTTTTTTTTCTAGGATGTGTGTTATGTGAGGGGATGAATAGAAAAAGGAAAAAAGAATTTTTAGAAATATATGTTCTGCAGGGGATGAATAAAAAGTAAAAAGTAATTTTAAAACTAATTTTCGTCGAGATCCAGCGGCAGCCCAGCGGCGCGCGCCAACTTCCAAGGCCTAGCCCAGCCTGAAAGCCCCGGCGGGCCGCCCAGTGTGCTGGTTTTGGATCCACCACGGCACCACCTACTCGACGCCAAATCGAGCCACAGAGACGTTTTTCCCGCGCGTCCTTGGCTGCCTGCCTGTCTCCACTCCACTTCCGCGGTTCAGCCCCAACCTCGCGACTCCTCCAGCCGCTATGGCGGCGGCGTCCGTGGCGAGCCAAGCACAGGCGGTGCTGCGGGCCCGGCTCTGCGATCCCGGATTCGTCCACTCCGCCCTCAGGTCCTCCCCGGACACCAACTACAGGTGAGCCAAATCGACCCCCCATCCCCCGCAACCCCGCATCGCGAGAAGCAGATTTACTGATCCGGCTTGGGTTTGGACTGGGCGCAGCAAGCTCAAGTACCTCGTCGCCAGCTCCATCTCGGAGGCCTGCAACAATTCCGTCCTCCTCCTCGGTCCCCGCGGGTGTGGGAAAGCAGCGGTGAGGGTTCTCACTTATCACTGGCTCCGTTTTCTTCTCCTCCTTTCCTGTTTCGCTGAACTGCAGCACTGGTGTTTGATGAAATGTCCCGGTGGAACCAAAACTGTGTAATGCGGTCGCTTTGTTTTCCTTTATTCATGAGGTTCCGTTTACTCTGCAGGTGGCTGACATGGTCCTTGAGGATCTGAAGAAGGAGCACTCTGATGCCATTTCCGTGGTATGGTGTCGATGCTATAGACTCAGTTCACCTGTCTCTAGAATTGCGTGCTATGTTATTTTGCGAATGACAAATGAGAATCCACTTATACCTCTCAGGCAAACTAATGAATATTTGCATTCAATGGGATAGAACAGCTTGTTTTGATTACATTATGAGTTGATGACTACTTTTTCCTCCCCTCCTAGTGACAACATCACAAGTGTTCTTGCAATTGAAAAGAACAGCTTTATTAAGGAATTTTAGGGAAAGAAGAGACTAAGAATGGTGGAATGTAGAATGCCCTTTCAGCATAGACGCTCCTTTTTATGCACTTTTGATCATCTCTTAGCAAAATTACAAAATTTAATGTGTCCAAGTTCTAATTAGGAGATAATTTGTTAGTCATCAAATGGATAATTGGTTTCACCTTTTCAGATCAGACTAAATGGGATGCTACATAGCGATGACAACTGTGCTACAAAGGTTAGCACTTTAGAAAACTCTGTTGCATTTTGCATATTTCATTGTCCCTACTGTGCACTTGTTTACGATAGTAAGTCTGGAAGTCCCTCCTGTGCCAATATTGTTTCTGCATTTTTTGTAGGAAATTGCCAGGCAGCTTTGTTTGGAGCACCAGCTATCATTTTCCAAAATGGTACATAAGATGTCTAGTTATTTTTCTCGTTTCATATGAGATTTAGTCGAAGATAGGTTGTTCTGATCTCTTTTCTTTAGGCTTCTTCAGACGACAACACTGAATTCATCATTGACATGTTAAGGTGAGTTTCTATAAAAATAACGCCATAATTGATAATTGTATACTAAGCCATAGCCCTTAAATCACAAGTTTTAATTACATATCTATTCATTTTTATATATATATTCACTTCTGCAGGGAGTGTGGACTAGCTCACAAGACAATACTGTTTATCCTAGAAGAATTTGACCTTTTTGCTCAGGTTGAAATAAATAGCTGCCTTCTATGCTTCAACCAAACGAGTTTTTCTCATCCCTCTTTTATCTATGACAGCTATTTAAATTCAGATAACTTAATTGTTCATGGGCATAACATGCTTTCTACTCTTTCTGTGGGCAATATTGACATGAGAGGATGGTTTACGTTCATGATATTTTATTACAGGGTAAGCAGCGGTTGCTCTACAGCTTACTTGATGCAATGCAGTCTCTCACATCACAAGCTGTTGTCATTGGCTTGAGTTGCCGCTTGGTACGAACTAAGCTTGATCATGGTTACTTATATTTGGCCAGTAATATAATATTCAAGCCTGTGAATTGTACTTACTGTTTGGTGAATTGATTTCTTGTTGCGTTTGAGTGCCATATGATTAGTCTGTCATACTCAAATTCTTGTCAGATGTCACTCTTGATTATGCAGTAGTCGTTATGCAGTAGCATATAAGCATATAGAGTAGTCATCATGCCATAGTATCCCTGAGAACTGGTTACTCTGGCTTTTGGCGGTGAAAGGCAGAGGCGCACAGTAAAGCGAGTCTCGTGCACAGGTCTCTGCTGTTACTGTTCACAGCACAGTGGAAAGCATTGTTTTCAGGTTCCGATAGTATTTGTCACGTTACTGTTTGTTTTTGCACTGCGGTGTACATCCTAAGCTGTCCATCCCGAATCAGACGCCTTGCATTGCTTCTGTCTCTCTCTGCCTTTGTTTTCAGATCTCGTTCCCATCCCTGAGACCCTGGGCTATGATTAAGTTGGCTGGTAATTCGGTGCATAATAAATTGTCAGTTCACCTTGGTTCGCAGCATACTGATAAAGTTAAACTATAATTGTTTCTCAATGATTATTATCTTTTCTCAACAATTGCATTCATCTTATTTAGGATGCTGATCAACTCCTAGAGAAAAGGGTTAGATCTCGGTTCTCTCACAGGAAGCTTTTATTTGTTCCTTCTTCACTGGACGATATACAAAGGTTTGTGCTTCGCCAGACCTTTTAGATGGAAACACGAAATGTTCCCCAACTTATCTGATTCAAGCCACCTTTTGACATATAATGAAATGCAGGTTAGTGGAACATTTGCTAATAATGGCCAAAGGTTCGAGTTTACCAGCAAAGTATATTACGGATTATAACTCAAGACTTACTGTATCCTCTCTACAACATGACCTGTCTTAGTACTTTTGCTTAAAAAATATGCATCTTACTGTAACTTTTCACTTAAATTATGCAATTAGAGTTATTTTACATGAATAATCAGCTAGTAATGCATGTGATCTTGTTAAACAAACAAAACTCGTTGTGTTTGCTTGATCAATGAGCTTTCTGAAAAGAAAACCTGGTTCAATAGCCCCCCATGAACCGTGTATGATGTTTTTTCTATCAGTTCCGCATAGCATTTTCCCCATCGTGGAGAAACAAAAATGATGAAGAAACTAGGTAGTACAACTGCAACAGTTTTGCACAATGAATCTGGTTATCCTATACACCGCAGAACATTTTCAGTGATAAGAAATTCAAAGGAATTCTGAACTCTCTAATGGATGCGGACGCAACAACGAGCAACATTCTGAGATTTCTGTAAGTTTGCAGCAGTTTATTGGTCCTTGCTTCATATATCAACAATTATCGATTATGTACTGAGCTCAATATGGAAGAGCAATTCTTCAGTTTCAGAGCTGTGTCATACATGGACATGGAATCTGGATTTTTGTCAATGGAAAGCTTCCTGAATGCGCTTTCCGTCATGCAGAGGCAACCGAAGATGGACAGCCTACAAGGTATGTTTTGATGGCTAGCTCTTAGTAACTCTTAAGAGGGCGTTTGTTCTGAATGGTTGGTTAACTAAAGCAAAAGATATGGATATCACAAGAATGATCAACATGCTTTGCTTATTTTCCCACAAACCTGCTCACAATTTTGTTGTTCCATGTTTAGAAAATTCCATTGCGATGTACAATGTATCAATGATATCTAATGCCATGAAACCTTGGAAGCAGATCTCTCAATTTTGGAACTGTACATTCTAGTGTGCATGCACAGATTAGAAGATAAGGAACAAAGCTCATACAACTTCACGAGCATAATGAAAGGTAGAAGCTACTGTTCTCACTCTTGTGATCATGGACAGAAAACAAACTGACAGTGGGTGAACTGGTTGTCTACCAGAGTACAGATCCATACAAGATGCCTACAAGACTTCTGATAAGTATGCGAGCACTGTTTGCTTTCGGGTAAGTGTAATCGTTATTGATAGTCGGCGATATTTCTATTCGATTTGATGTCCAAAACTTGCATGCTTTGCTTGCTGCAGGCTTTTGAGCATCTTTTGGATCGCGAGCTGATTAGTTTTGGCGACATCAGAGGAAGGAATCAGGCGCTTGAATACCGGCCTGTCAAGCTCCTGATATCATCTCGCGAGCTCGCTCAGTCCCTCAAGCTGAACACCACCTGCCCGGTGGGTAACCTAATTAAGCAGTTTTCTTCTGTTATTGCTTGTCAGTTGTCACTGTCGTTCTTTGCCCGGTGGTTATCAACATGTAACATGTTATACAGTCCGGCTAATGGAGCTCATGATTTTGGTTTTGCAGGCTGTACTCCAGAAGCTGTTTGATCGTGAAAGATACATGTAGAAGTAGATTTTTTTTTTAAAAAAAGAAGTGTAGAAATTGAAGCCCGTTTACATCATGCTGCATTTCACCGAGGAGTAGTCGCTACTCGCTTGCACGTTTTCCTGTTTCACTAGGGCTAACTCACTGTCGGGCATCAGGGCATGCATATGGACTGGCTATCGGTTGATCCTTGTGTTGTAATCAGACTCTACGTGCTAAATGGAAAATGCGCATGTATATTGTGTGAATATACCTGCCCAAATGGGACTGCAATTCCTCAGACAGCTCACCAGCCACCGTGTCTACGGTGAGCACAGCTCTGCGTCCATGGAACGTCAGTAGCTCCAACACTACATATTCGATTGCATATTTTCCTGCCTCTAAACCGGCAGTACAAGCATGCCTTTTTCCGGGGTTCCTGGTGTTCAGAGCTTAGAGGAGAGGTCGCCGCCGGCAGGTTGGACATGCGGTGTGGCATGACGGCGGTGGCGCCGCCGGTCGGGCCAGTGGAGGATTGTAGTTGGGTTAGGCCGAAACTCTTGAGTAGACACTAGATATCCCCCTTTCCTTTTGGTAAGGACATAGTTTGATTCCTCTCTAGTAGAACCGAAGAACGATCTTCAATAGTTAGAAAAAAAAGATAATTAGAACACCACCAAGAGTCTTTCTAAAAATATACTCTCTAAATCATCATTTGGAGAGTTATTTGAGTAAATTATTTATACTCTCCAACAACTTTTCTATATCTTGTGCCGTTGTGCGTAATCTGGAGTCATTCTCGCTCTCCGTCTTTGGCTAGTGAGAAATACAAAATATAGGATATCTATATTTGGATATCCAATTGAAAAGGTGGTTGGAGGGTGTTTTTCTTTTTACCAAAATCTCTATTTCTGTAAGTTAAAAAAAAAGGGATATAAAGAGTCTCTTGAAGATGCTCTATATGATCAACTAATAATTTTTTCCTATAGTAATTATGGAACTTATGGTTTTATGAAATTTATTTATTTAAGCCTTGATCGGTTAATCCTCGTTGCGGGCTCGTATGGTTTGTATTTTATTAGAAGGAAAGAAGGGGATTGGAAAGGATTTTGACTTAATTCCTCCTAACCCTCTCGAAGCTCATCCTAACGGAACAAGGTCTTACTGGGTTTGATTTCTGGCTTAGCATGTCATCATATTATTTGTTAACTTTTTTACTGGTTTTTTTGCGGGCTATTTTTTTTATGCTGGGTTTGATATTTGGCTTAGCATATGTGTTCTTATTTTTATTTATTACACGTGTCATGTTTGGGCGATATTTTCAGCTAAGTTTTTCGATGACAAATGGTTGTGGCTTCATCAACGGTAAGATGTTGGCCCTCCGTGTTAGCTAAGGACTATGGTTGGAAGTTTATTGAGACTTAATTTTGGAGTCGGACAGCAAAGGAAGAGGTGGTGGTCCCAGCACAAAACAAGACATCTTGAGGGTCTATATGCAAAGAGTTACACCCCGGGTCTACTGTTTCGCTGCTCGAACTGACCAGAACAATGGCGGCGGCGGCGGGCAGCGGGTTCGACGGCGACGTCCCGATCTTCCACGCGGAGAACCTCGTCAGCAACATCAAATCCATAAACTATAGGTTCCTTTCGCCCTCTTCCCCCTGATAAATTTGGGTTTTCCTTAATCTGATCCGGTCTGCAGGCATGTCTAGGTTTCGTTTGATCTAGATTCCGATTTGTGCGGCCTGATGATGTCTTGATGAAACTAAGTCCTTTATGCCTCGTGTATGCAAGATAGCTTAGATTCGCGTGTAGGATCAAAATATACGTTGATAATTGAAAGCGCAAGGGCTGAAATTTTGTCACGAGGTATGGTTAAAGCTGGTAGCTGGATAAGTCAGTAGATTTGGTATCTCAAGAGGAAGAAGAATCAATGAGACAGTATTAGTAGGATATTTCTCAATCCACTATTCAAACCCAACATTTTTGCAGTGTTAAGCAAAGCCAAATTTTGAGCAGTTACTGTCACCAATTCTTCGAAGTTAAATCACTTTACTGGCATCTGAACTTGTACTCACAGTTCTCTGTTGTTAAGTAATTGGAGCTCGTTGTTTTGTGACTGAGGTTCTGAACATCACTTGTACTCACAGTTTAGGTTGAATTGATAAGTAGATAAAAGAAATTGGCAAAGAAGATCATTTAAGTGGTACCATGTGTCCATGTATTTATCATGCGACAACTGAGACATTTTGCTTGAGCACCCCGTCTAAGCATAGTCAAACATGTAGTTGTTCAATTAATTTTGAATTTTCCTGCGCTTATGCTAGTATCTACTCAGTTGTGGTGATCAGTGGACATACTGGAGCACCCTTAACTGGATATTTTTTTTCGTATTCCTGCTCAACTAGACATTGATAAATGTCCATTATCACCAACCTTTTCATAGGCTCGTCTACCATTTGAATAGTTCCTTTAAATTCACTTAGTGTACCAAGCTGACTTCAAGGAAATTTCTGTGCCTTTCAGCCGGACATTCTTGTCAATCATTAGTGGAGTTGTTGCTGGAATCTGGGGATTTACAGGCTTGAAGGGATTTGTGTTTTACTTTCTTGTGATGATGGTTGCATCTCTTGGGCTTCTGGCGAAGGCAAAATTTTCAGTTCATACCTACTTTGACAGTTGGAACAGGATTGTAATTGAAGGAGTTCTTGGAGGCCTTATGGTAAGCCTTATCGAAGCTGTAAAAAACTAATACAAAATTGTTATATTCCTTTATCATTCAGCAGAAGTTCAATATATAGTAAGCATGTCAAAGCTATGCAGTGCTATTATGTATGTCAATTACATATTTTTGATACCTTGATGAACAATCAACATTCTACATTGCTGGCATGGAAGCATCTCTAGGGTTTAGCGAGCCGTTAAATATAGAGCATTGTATTAAATGATAGAAATCTTGCTTATACCAGCTGTTAAGTCTTTAATGTAGGGGTAGCATGCGATTAGCAAAGGTTTATCTGTTTTTCAAGGTAGTCAGTAGTGATATTTACTTCTGTTCTGACCTCTGATAAAAATTAGCATGACTTTATCTTTCATAATGTCTAACAATTATTTTCTTTGAATTTTGCAGTCCTTCGTGTTGTTTTGGACGTATCCTTGATATTATGAACTTACTAGCATTCTAACTTCTAATATATGCCTTTAATGTGATGATATATAGTGTGCCGAGATCATTGTGGTTATTTCGCGTGCCATAAACAAAATGCAATTATTTTGCTCTAGCACAGCATATACATAGCTGAACTGTCAACTTTTGTGCTTGCGTTCACCTTAACATGAGCAGATTTGCTTATGACATTGTCCATATCTTCTGATGGATGAGACCAAGAGCCCTCTGGAGAACTGGAGAAACATACGGGATCCCTTCTTGCATGAAGCAGAGTTAATGTGTAATTGCACCAATTTGGAGGACTATGTTCAGCAGACTATGGCGCTCTGTCTTTCTCTTTTGCTGTACCAGTCACACCCCTGTAATTTAGAAAGTTTCTACTTTGGTTGTCAAGACTGTTTGCAAGCGTGGTGCTGGATCTTTTCTTCTGGACAATAGTCATGCAAGAGAGTAACCAGGTTGTAACGAAATGGGCATTGTACCTGCCCAGTCATCAGGCCAGAACATGTGGAATATAGTATTGAAACCCCTCCTTTTATTTCAGCCATTCCCGATTGACCGCGCTTTTGCCAGAGTTCTCTTGCATTTCAGACACGATGGCAACCATGGGGACTCGCCAGAAGCTAAAGCTACGGCTACGAAACACCAAAGTCAGCACCGCCAGTGCGCCACTAAAGCCATGGTGAGCGCTGACGAAGTGTTCAACTAGTACTTTGCCGGCTGGGCGTGCACGCGCGCCAATGCCACCATCCCACGCCATCCCGGGGCGCGTACGCCGCAGAATCCGCCGCGCAGGCGCAGCCATCAAGTCACGAATTGCTTGCCTCGCGTAGCCTTCCCAGCTGTTGTGCTCGTTTCAGCAGCAGCAGCAGCAGACCAGAAAAGATTTGCGTGACTCCTGATTCCGCTCGAAAGAAGAAAAGATCGCGTCGCGTCTCGTCTCGTTTTACCACCGTCCACCCGTGCCACCGATCACCGAGTGCGCATCCATCCCGGAAAGGCGCAGGCGACGCAGCGCAGAGCAGAGCAGAGCACCGGCGGCGGCGATGTTCCGGAAGGAGCAGCTGGACCTGGTGCTGGTGCCGCTGGCTCTGGCGGCGTCGCTCGGCTACCACCTGTGGCTCCTCTACGCCATCCTCCGCCACCCGACCCGCACCGTCATCGGCCTCAACGCCATCGCCCGCAAGCGCTGGGTCGCCGCCATGATGGCCGTCGGTACCTTCTTGCACGCGCTGCTCTCAAATCTCCCAAATCTCTCATGATGGCCTCGCTTACTAAGCTTTGTGCGTGCTGCATGGAACAGAACACCGAGAAGAACGGCGTGCTGGCGGTGCAGACGCTGCGGAACAACATCATGGCGTCGACGGTGCTGGCCACCACGGCCATCACGCTCGTCTCCGTCATCAGCGTCTTCATCGGCGTCACGTCCCCTGCCTCCTCGAGCTCCTCCTCGTCGTCGTCGTCCAGCAAGGCGCCGTGGCTGGTGTACGGGAGCAAGGCCGGGGAGGTGTTCGCGGCCAAGTACCTGGCCGTGTCGCTCTGCTTCATGCTCGCCTTCGTCTGCAACGTGCAGGCCATCCGCCTGTACGCGCACGCCAGCTTCCTCCTCGGCGGCCTGCCGCCCGGCGACGAGACGCGGGAGGAGTTCGCGGCGTACGTGGCGCGCACGGTGAACCGCGGCAGCTACGCCTGGTCGCTGGGCCTCCGGGCCTTCTACGTGTCGCTGGCCTTGTTCCTCTGGACGTTTGGGCCCATCCCCATGCTGGCCTGCAGCGTGCTCATGTGCGGGCTGCTCTACTTCCTCGACACCACCAGCGACCATGGCCACCACCGGGGCAGTAGCGGAAAGGACAGCTCCGCCGTTTGATCTGTTGTTACAAACAAACATTGACGTAGATTTGAGATGTTTCAAACTTCCAAGTTAGATAAGAGTATATATGAATTTTGGTTTGTTGGGGGCCTTCCTTGGTAGGAAATCACCCTCTAAAAATTCAAAATCCCAAGTTAGATAAGAATAAATTTGAATTTTGGTTTGTTGGGGCCGTCCTTGGTAGGAAAGCACCCTCCAAAAATTGAAGTATGCTGCTTAATGTGACGAGCACACGGTATTCTTTAGTAAAAGGCGAAAGAATAGTTCGCTCTGTGCTCATCACGCAGCTCCATGATTTGCTTCCCCGCACGGCTGATGCTCTTATGCAGCGCCCGAATCTGCGCTCGTGATTAACCTGGCGGTATGGTACTAAACAGTCGCTACTCCTCTACACGGACAAGGCTTAGGGATGATCACATCCCGATCTAGGCCTCGGCCTCCGTACGTCCGAATCAGCAGCCCATTCATATCTAACGTTGGGCTATGCCTGTTCCGGCCCATAGTTGCTACCCATTCGGCCATTCCGTCTGACTGATGAGCCCTTCTCACTCAAAGAGAAAGTTTGGGCTTCGGGAGGAGGGGATAGGTGTATTGGATTTGCAGCATAAGGACGCCCATTTTTTTTCTTCTTCTACAAAGTCCTAACTAAAAGAGGTTCACGTCATGATTGTCCACCCCGATCGTCCGGCTGGAGAATGCACCCATTGCTCTCGTGCACAAGTAGCATCCATATGAGCTTTTTATGTGGCGGGCTGGTGGATGTTTCCTCATGGACATACTTTTGACTTTGGAGAAGTAGCATCCATATTCCTTTTCTATTGTGCCTGTTTCTTTTTGGACCGTTTCAATAGCGAAGAATAAGTATAAAAAAAAAAGCGAAGAATCAACGAAGCGTGCTCTTTCACCGGTTTGTCATCTATGGGCCTGTTCGGTTGAACGTAAATGGCTGGCGCTGGAGCTGATTCGGCTGGGAGCTTACGGCTCCGTCGCCGCGGGCGCATGACACGTTACGGGAAAGCTTCTGGCGCACGGTGGCCTCTTTCCTGCAGCAGCTCTGGGGCGCACGTTGCGCATTGTTGGGAAGCTTCTGGGCGCTGTCCTTCCTGCTCCTCGTCCGTCTGTGTGGTGACGAAGCCGTGAGCTCCCAACCGGATTCAGCTCCAGCCCCAGCCGATTATGATCAGCCGAACAGGCCCTATGAGAAAGGCGTGCATGGCCTATTGGCCTTGCTTCAAGGTGGACTGGGAAATTGAGTCGGCTGCTTGTGGTTGTGGCGGCTTGGCGCCATCCTTGGTGGACGGTATAACTGGATGGATGAATGTTTTTTTTTCTTCTTCGTCTTCATTGGTGATGAAATGGAATTTCTCTACTCAAATGCTAGTGCCATGGTGTTTCATGTCTAGGTAATTTTGTATGCTCACTAGCTCTTTTCTCTTCTCTTTTCTTAACTCTTTTGTCATGTCACTGAATTTGCTTATGTGATACCTTAATTAATGAAATTGAAACAGTGACCTACTGACCTTACGATCTATGTTGCAATATTTCTTAAGGTATTGCCAATACCTCGCAAACACCATAACAGTTCTCTAAAAATAAAAGTTCGTACCCGCGACTTGGATTGATCTCCGCATGTTCGTAATGTTGGGTTACGATTTCAATGCATGTGCTGAATTTCTAGTGAACTGTCAATTGTCTACTTGCATTTGTTTATACGACTTGTTCAGTCGTTCTATTAACTCGTACAAGGCCCATCGATTAGCCTGCGAGCAAGAATAGAATTGCATATACCTCCATCAGTTAAAGTACCTGATGCATTGTGATCCAAACACTTAAACATCCTTGGCTGTGTTCAGATCTAAAAGTTCTTTTGGACTTTACTATTCATTCTTTTCAGAAAACACGTTTCTCAGAAAAGTTCTCTTTTAATTCCTTTCAACTTTCCTATTCATTCCTCTTACATAACACGCTTCCCAGAAAAAGTTCTTTTCCTCCCCTCGCAACTAAACACACCCCTTGTTGGAGTGACAACATCCCTGCTTCTTACTCCCTATGTTTCTTGAATGTTTTACATCCGTCCTTTAAAATGTTTTTAAAAATGAGTTGTACATCTCACTTTCTCAATCTATATGTTCATACCTACGGCTGACTGTGGAGCCAGCTTGGCTCAACTCGGCTCGCGAGTCATGAGTTTTTCTGCTAGTTCTAGCTGTTCACACCTGCCAGCAGGAACCTAGCTAGTTCCATCCACTAAGTGATACACTAATACTCCATCCGTATACTAACGAATGACCGGCTGACCAAAGTATCTTGTATAGTAAAGCGAGCCATGTTCATGCATGTGGAAGATTCGTGTACAAGGTATCGGGCAAGTATATATATGGAAGTATATATATTGGTCAAGGCCCCAAACAAAAAACGAAGCATCTGTACAAGGTATCGGGCAAGTACCTAGCTTCCATCTTGTTGTATTTAAAGAGAAGAGAGCAGGCACTTGGACATATCCAACTCTATTTACAGTTCACAACTGTGAGAAGGGTTGGGTGGGTCCACCCCATCATGGATTTCGGGGAGGCAGTGCAATGGTGGGAGGAGTGGCAGCTCCGCATCCTCGTCCAAGCCAGTAGCCAGCCTCTTCCTCCAGTATTTCCTATTCACCACTGCAGGCTTGCGTAGGCGATGTATCTTGGCTAGGTTCCCAATATGGCTTGCTTACCTAGGCAGGATGACGTATCCATAGAATCAACGAAGCGTGCTCTTTCATCGGTTTGTCATCTATGAGAAAGGCATGTAGTATGGCCTATTGGCCTTGCTTGACTGGAAAATGGGAGGTAGCCGAGTCGGCTGCTTGTGGCCGGTGGACGGTTTGAACTGGATGGATGTACGTTTTTTCTTCTCCTATCTCATAAATAAAAGCAAAGAACTTAATATAAATGATAAGATGCACCAAGATGATAAGATGGTGTTTTAGCACCTTCATCACACAACTTTATCATCCAGTTATTAAGACTGTCACGTCACATTTACAATTGAATGAACCTTCATCTCGTAGTGCATAGTTTCATGCCACATTTTCATATACTAGCTGTAGCATTTAATTCTTGCATGGTGTATGATCAATTATGACATGGATGATACTATAACATCATGAGTGCAATTGTGTTCGTGTGGGTCAAAACCTACAAACCTCTCCACTCTTTGGAATTGAAAACACTTCACAAAAGTAGGGCAGTACTACCATAAGTCCTACTAGAAACATGTTCAGCTCTTGAAAATCAACGCGTCGTCATAACAAACATTAATATAAGCACCCCTTAAATGTGGTACAGCAAAAGAAATATAAAAAATCTGAAATAGTGTAGACTATAAAGAGAAAGAGGTGTGCTGGTTTCTCATTCTATCTGCCGTCTTCTTCTTTTGCATTTTCTCCTTCCCTTTTGAGATGCGGTGAATCTTTTGTGGTCATGGATGACGTTACATAACGTCCATTCGGCCGTGTTTAGTTGTGGTGGGGAAATATACTTTTTTTCTAGGATACGTGTGATGTGAAGGAATGAATAGAAAAGGGAAAAAAAATTTTAGAGATGCGTGTTCTGTGAGGAGGATGAGGATGAATAGAAAGTAAAAAGTACTTGTAAACTAAACACGGTCCGGTATGGATGGGCCAGGCGGCCAGCCGCCCAGCACAGCGGACAGGACAGCAACAAGCCGAGGACGAGGAGGCGAATTTTAAGCAGCCAAGCAAACGCAATCATGAATCACATGCATGTACACACCCCCTATTTCTGCTCGCTGGATGGGCTCAAAGCCTCAAACGTCGCTCGCATCTTTATTAAGCAAAGACTGCTGCTGCCTACTGTGCTACAGAGAGGATTGGCAACCTGCCTTCCCAATCTGCTCACTACTCGACCGTCGCTCCCAAAATACCTACGGGCACCGGCAAGCATCGACACTGGCGGTCGACATGGCCATGGCCGCGACGACACCGGACCACCCAGCAGGGGCCACCTCATCATCTCCTCCTCCTCGCGTCCGCGTCCACGACACCTCCCTCGTGCAGCCGTCTCCATCCCCGCCGGAGACCTCGCTCCCGCTCACCTTCTTCGACATCATCTGGCTCCACTCCCCGCCCGTCGAGCGCCTCTTCTTCTACCGCCTCGCCGCCGACGCCGACGTCTCCGCCATCCTCTCCAACCTCAAGGCCTCCATGCACCAGGCCGTGCTCGCCTTCTACCCTCTCGCCGGACGCATCCGCCTCACCCCCGGCACGTCCGACCGCTACGAGCTCTGCTACACCCCAGGCGACGCCGTCACCTTCACCGTCGCCGAGAGCGACGACGACGCCGACATCGACGGCCTCGCCGCCGACGAACCCCGTGAGGTCACCAAGCTCGCGACGCTCGTGCCATCCCTGCCGGAGGGCGGAGGCCTCTTAGCCTTGCAGGCCACGGTGCTCTCCGAGCGCCGCGGCCTCGCCATCGGCGTGACCGTGCACCACGCGGCCTGCGACGGCTCGGGCTCGACGCACTTCCTCCACACCTGGGCGGCCGCGTGCATCGGCGCTGGTGAAGCGAAGCGGCCTGCCCCACCTGTCATCGACCGGAGCTTGCTCGGCGACAAGAGGGGCATGTACGACGTCTTCGTGCAAGCGCCACCGAGCACCGACGAGATGGAGTTCGTCAAGATGTCAGACGACCAGCTCTTCGCCACGTTCACGCTGTCCACGGACGACCTGCGCCGCGTCAAGGGCGTCGTGGCCGATGAGGCCGCGAGGCGTGGCGCTGCGCCGCCGCCACGGTGCTCGTCTCTCGTTGCCACGTTGGGCTTCGCCTGGTCGTGCTACCAGCGAGCCAAAGAGGGTGGCCGCGTCGTCGTCTCCGGCTCCGGCGAGAATAAGCCGATGACCTGCTTGCTCTTCCCGGTCGACCACCGGTCGCGGATGAAGCCTCCTCTACCGGAGAAGTACTTCGGCAACTGCGTCGGCCCAGCGTTCGGGGTGGCACCCAAGGTCGAGCTGGCGGAGGGAGGCGCGGGTGGTGTGTCTTCACCGCGTGCGCCGCGGTGTCGTCGGCCATAGACGAAGCTGTGCGCGAGATCGGGACGCCCGGCATGGACACGTGGCTGGACCGCATCAGGGAGGTGAGCGCGATGGGCCTACTGAGCGTGGCTGGCTCGCCGAGGTTCCGCGTCTACGAGATGGACTTCGGGTTCGGCCGGCCGGCGAAGGTGGACATCGTGTCCGTGGCGAGGACCGGCGCGGTGGCGGTGGCGGAGAGCCGGAGCGGCACCGGAGGGATGGAGGTGGGCGTCTCGTTGCAGCCGGATGGCATGGAGACGTTCCGGAAGTGCTTTGCGGATGGTATCGCGTGGCTCCACCAGCGGAGCTGAGGTGAGAGATCAGAGATGTGTAGACGATGAGACTAGTCACTGACGCGTGGGTTTGGGCCCACGCGTCAGTGACTCTAAACATAGATGACCAACGAGTACTACTGATTGCTGAACTAGGCAACGAAGGGCAATACAACAAGCCGTCCCTCTGTACTTCCTGTCTAGTATCAGCCTCCAACCACCCGCGGCATGCGAGCTAGCTTTCCATGCATACTCGCTGTTTGATTGCACAGTACTCAATAATGAGATTTTTTACAGAAGCGACGCTCGATCCAATATGTGCAGCCCTGTTTGGCTGATTCATTTCGGACTCCACGGCAACGAATCACCCAAGATAGCTATCACTTCTGCGTCACTCGTCACCGTCATCGACGAAAAAGATGTTGGTGGCTTTGCTCGGTCTATCACTTGTGGTACCCATCCATGGCGGGTAACTGCCGCTGGTGCCTGGTTGGAGGAATGCATGCTGTAACCAAGACTGCTTATTAGCAGTGGCGGAGGACAAAAAAAATTAAGTATAGCGAAGTCACATCGACAACAAAGTCATTGATCTATAATAATGTGATAGGTATTAAACAGAGTTATAATACCTTCAATTTGTGTATCTCGCTCAATCTCTTCCGCTCAGCGACTGCGTTTGCAAACTCATCGTCCTCCTATCAGCACCACGGTGTACGTGGATTTGAGCTACTGCCTTTGGTCATTGGAGCAAAGTCTAATTAAATCTGATGTATTTCAACACGGCAACGTCGCCGATTAATCTAAGAGCATCTCCAAGAGAGACCTAAAAACATTCCTAAAGCTAAAATTTGAGAGTAAAAAAGAAAAAATGCACTCCAACATATACCCGAACAAGTTCCCAGTTATTTTTTTTCTATAAAAGAAGTTTTATTAAATTTCAAGTACATTACTCAGGCCATGTTCAGATTCCCAACTATTCACTATTCATTCTAACTTTTCACTATTTCTCCCTCACAAAACACGTTTCCCAGCTAATGCTATAATATTTTTCTTATGCTACCCACCCTCAAGGTGGATATCGTGTCCGTGGCAAGCACTGGCACAGTGGTGGTGGCGGAGAGTTGGAGCGGAACCAGAGGGATGGAAGTGGGGATCTTTTTGCAGCCAGCTGGCATGGAGACGTTCCAGAAGTGCTTTTGCGGATAGTATTATTGCGTGGCTCCACCAGCGGATGGTATCACGTGTGCTTAGTTGTGGTCATCAGTCCACAACTATGAACACTTATCACAAAGAATCAAATCACACATTTGTTCAATCCAACAAACATTAACACATGTGACCGACCTCACAAGGGACACACTAGCGATAAAACTGTAAAACTAGATATCCTTGCCTAGTAGTAGTAAGGAGTCGTGGGCGCCATAACGAAGCCTCTTGTGTGGTGGAGACATGTCGAGTACAGGGATCTTTTCGTGCTTCTCAGGTGGATGTTGTTCTGCGAGCTGTGCTTCGAGTTCCACAATCAGAGCATGGGCTCCACCTAACCTTTTGTGGGTCTCAGCTATAGATGTACAAATGGGCGACCCGGCCCGGCCCGGGCCCAGGCCTGGAGTGGCCCGGTAAAAACCAGGCCGGGTCAGGCCTGGTCCTACCTCCCACCGGGCCGGGCCGGGCTGGCCTGCGGGCTGAGGCGACGGCCCAAGCCTGGGCCTACGGGCCGTTTTTGGGCTGGGCCAGCCCGGAAAGCCCGGCCACAAATAAAGGGCCCGGTTGGCCCATAGCCCGCGAATAGAAAAAAAAACCTAAGTTTCAATGTTCAACATTCTAAATTTATAGTTTCATAGTTTCAACATTTTGAGTCTCAATTGTTTAACATGTTCAAATCTAATGTTGAGATATTTCATTCACGTTGTTGAGTTAGCACAATTAAAATATTGAAGATGGATAGGAGCCCTAGATGGAGGAGGCACCGGGCCCTGACTGGCCCGTTCTCTTTCCAGCGGGCCGGGCCGGGCTGGCCTGCAGGCCGAGGCGACGGCCTAGGCCCGGTACCAGGTAACGGGCCGGGCTAGCCCGGGCCCGCAAAAGACCGGGCCAAAAATCCAGGCTTCTGGGCGGGCCACCGGGCTGCGGGCTTTTTGTATATCTATAGTCTCAGCAAGCTCTCTGTTGACACCTTTCAGATCTGTGTTTAGTGCGTTGGTGACCCAAGCGAGGATATTGAGGCGATCATCCCTAGGCCCTCCTCCCACGATAGTAGTCTGGTCAGGCAGGCGACGACGGGTAAGATGGTGATACTCCATGTCGCTCAGTTGTGTCTGGAACCTGTAGGTGAGTGCCGACAGTGCCTGTAACACTATGTCTCCCAAGGCCGCACCGCCCAGCCCTTCCGTAGGAGCGGGTACGCGTACACATAGCACCCTGCTTACACTTTCGTCCTCGCTTCGTGTAAAAGGGTCAACTCGAAGGTGCTATGATGGGGGACAAAGGCTTATAAGTTGGCTCCACCCTTGCTAAACTAGCAAGGTGGTACTAAACATGCGCACACCACGCTCATGGGTCACTACTGGGCCATATCAACTTAGGTCAGGTGTGACATACCCCCCCTCAAAGAACCCGATGTTCTCGTCGGTCCAACTCACTCGTCCAATGCCGACCCATATGCCGTGTGTCCTACCCGGTCCATACACGCCATATGTCCGCGCACTGGCGGCATCACTGGCTGCAGCTTCATAGGTGGATGGGGAGCGTCGGCCTAGTGCACAAACCGGGTTAGCACGCGAGTGACATCCCCTATGGCCTCTCGGATGTGGAGATGAGTGTAGTAGTAGTCGTCGTGCTGCGGGTCGATGTTATAGTTGGTGACGTAGAATGGCGTGACATAGTTGCCTATCCTCTCCAGCACCTCCTCAAGTAGAAGGGGGAAGGTGCCCAGCTCTGTCCTTGAGGGATCATCTCGCATCTAGGCTCCTCGTCATCATCATCTTCATCTACGTGCCCCGATACTTCTCTTTCATTTTCTCGCAGGAATCTTAAAGCAAATCCAACCAATTTTTTTTTTATTATTTTCATCATTATTTCTTATTGGCCCCGAAGGAGTACCGGATCAGCTCTCTTGTTGTTAGGGGGTCAATGTCCTGTAGAAACCCAATTCAAAACACAACTATTTTTTTTAGAGAAGCTCATCAGGAGTCCAGAAAATCACGTGTCCTTGTGTCAAAAACATCGAAAAGAAAGTAGTTCTTCAAAGTGGTAAAGGTAAAAATGATTATAAATACAATTTGGTCAGTGATCACCAAAGTAGTCATCACCAAAGAGCTGAGACATAGTTGCCGATTTTTCACTCTGCCTTTATCAGTGTATCCCCACAGGTGCGGTGAACTTTTGTGGTCACGGATGACGTTGTATTCCATTCACAAGAAAGGGAGCACGTGGATGGACCAGCAGGCCAAAGCAGACTGGACCAAGCCGGTGATAATGGGAGAGAGCGACCAGGCAATTTCAACCAGCCAAACAAAGCAAGCAGACCGGACAATATGATCGACTAGATGGCCTGGGAGAGCCTCGGAGTGATGGATCAGCTCAAATGCGTCTCTTCGCCAATTACCCGTCCGTCATTAAGCTAGCGTGTTCACTAGTGCAAATGGCACGAGTAGTTATCAGCATGTGTCTTTTCATGAAAAATAAAGGATATATTCATTTCAATTCGTGCATTCTCTACTAATCAATTCTTAGTGTCCCTTAGTTTAGACAAATCCTAGAAAATATATAAGAGAACACAAAAAATAGTATATATTTTATTTTAATTCACAGATTTGATACGGTACTCCAAAATAAGTGTGCACCATCCATTTAAGTATATCAAGGCAGTTTGGATGACAGGAGGTAATAGAATAAATATTTATTTATACATTTTACAATAAAAAATTTAAAAATATATGAAAATAACTTTCTGGATCTAACAAAGCAGGAGATGTGGTTATGTTTTCTTTGTACCGGGAATGTGTCCTGCGGCTCTTTTTTCAATTCTACTGACGTTTCATCTTCTTTTTTTTGTTTGTACATGAATGTGACATAGCCATTTATTGTTACAAAAAATGAACTTTTTTTATTAATAGTATAAACCTGACATAGATGGCTGATTTGATATTTCTTTTGTCTCTTCACATTAGATCTAATAGTATCTCATAATGACACCTGACATATTTTCTCCTAATGTGATGTAGGTGAATTTTAAAATTATTTTTTCTACTGTGATACATGTGACTTGTAAGAATTTATCCCAACTCAACAAGGGTGAGGTGTAATATTTTTTTCCTAATATGACATGAGGACATGCATCCACAATGATTACATTGTTAGAAACATTATAAATAGTCAAGGGAAAAAACAACGAAAAAAAGTCGAAACAACAAAAGAAATGCATGCGTAATAGTTGGAGATAATGATGCCGTGCAAGCATCGATGCGGCCGGTTGTTGGGGAAGAAGCGGTTAACTTTTTTTTTATATTTTCTAATTATTATTTTTTAATTGGAAAAAATCCATTTTTGGCCATCCAACTCTTGCCTCAGTTTAGTTTTGGCCATCGAACTCCAAAACCGGGTATCTTTGACCATCCAACTATCAAAACCGTTCAAATTTGGCCATCGGGCTGTTTTGATGAGTGGTTTTAACTTTTTTATTTACAATTTAGTCCTTAGATCTTAAAATGATTATTAATTTTGCTCGTACATCCGATTTAGGTGATTCTTGTGGTCACATGTTATTAACGGTGAGCACTATATTTTAAAGTGATCTTTGTACTATTTTATCACTATTTGTTATATTATTTTTTTGTCATTGCGTACAAATAACAATATAAGAAAAGTAAAACAAACAATTATAAAATAAAATAATCAACATTTTAAAAGATAAAGTTCATTGTTATGAATGCATGACCACTAGATCACTTAAATCAGAGATAGGAGAAAAAAAATAATAATCATTTTAAGATCCAAGGATTAAAATGGATTAATTTTGTGCATTTTAGTCCTTGGATGTTAAAATGATTACTATTTTTTTCTTGCATGTCCGTTTTAAGTGATTCTAATGGTCATGCATTTGTAGCGATGAACTTTACATTTTAAAATATTGATTATGTTATTTTATAATTGTTTCTTTAATTTTCTTATATTATTTTTTCTACACAACAACCAAATTAATAATATAAAAAATAGTGATAAAATAATACTACTTTAAAATATAGTGCTCACCGTTCGTAACACGTAACCACAAGAATTACCTAAATCGGAGGTACGAGCAAAAAGTAATAATCATTTTAATATCTAAGGACTAAATTGTAAATAAAAAAAGTTAAAACCACTCATCAAAACAGCCCGATGGCCAAATTTGAACGGTTTTGATAGTTGGATGGCCGAAGATATCTGGTTTTAGAGTTCGATGGCCAAAACCAAACTGAGGCAAGACTTGGATGGCTAAAAATGGACTTTTTCCTTTTTAATAACGGAGGGTTCATATTGAACTAATATCTTACCTCCAAGGAAGTAAAGGGCGGTTTACATTAGCAGGGCCCTTCAACTCGACTCCTGTAAATTTCTCTCTATGACTCTTTTTTATTTAGATTATTTATACGGAATTAAATTTTTATGAGTTACACATTTGTTTACGTATTTTTTCTTCACGATAGCATGAAAATCTAACTACATAATGATTTGTCTATAAGTCATTTGTTGGGATCACTATATCATTTAGCTTTTTACTTAGTTTACCACGGGTGTGACTACACGGAGAGCCCTCTCCATTTAACGGTATGAGGAGAGGCCTCCAAGGATGGGGAGGTGGGAGGGTGGATCGAGGAAAAAAATCATAACTTTACGATCAAACATTCAAATGACAGTCGGATCGCACTGCTATATTCGTCTCGATAAAAACTTCAAAACAAGATCTCAGTCAACTATGTTCTGATGAAGAATTACGAAGTTACTTTTTGGGAAAGAAACTTATTTTCTATATCGCACTGATATGTCGAAACTTACTTTCTATATCGCACAGAGACAACAAAGTTACTTTGTACCACAACATTGCAGCCGCTCTTTGCATAGTAGCGGAGTATAGAGTTATTTTTTTCTGGTGCTCGTTGGCCGTAAAGTTACTTTTTTAAAATATCAGCGGAGCACAAAGTTACTTACAAACCAAGGGGGGCGCCACTCAGCCTGGGAGCACCACTGGTTGCACGTGGGGGCCATGTGCAACCGCATGCAAAGTTGAGCTCGAAGCTTAAAAAAGCTGTAAATTTACGAGCACGCATACAAATGGCAATCAAACCGCACCATTATGTTTGTCTCATTAAATAGTTCAAAACAAGATCTCAGTCGAGTATATTTTGATGAAAGGTGGCAGAGTTACTTTTTCAGAGGGAAAAGTTACTTTTCACATCACAAAACATGTGAAGATGTACTTTCTCTTATGTTTATTGGCTGCGAAATTACTTTTTCAAGATACCAGCGGAGTGGAAAGTTACTTCTTCCACAATCTTCAGAAAGCATAAACATATGATATCAGCTATCATTCGGTGGTACTTCTGCTCGCTCACTTCTCCCTTCCACTTTTTTGTAGTTCTCTCCGTCCTCCAAATGTAGAAACTGTGGAGGGCTCTCCACTTAAGCTTAAATGGAGAGGCCTCTCCAATTAGCTTTTGGGATTACTAAATCATCTAGAAAGATTGTCTTCAAAATATTTGAAATATGAATTTTTATGGGAAAATAGGGAATATACCCTCGTGACATAGCACGATCTCTCTATTATCGGTCGTTTCCTTTCTTGGGAAAGACGGACTTCTTCATCTGTTTTCTTTTATATGTTGTAGTATTTCTTTCCATCTCATTAGATGTCCAATCTTCCATCAAGTAAGAATCTCGATTTGGTGGAAACTTGATCAACCAGAACTAAATTCCACAATCACAGCACCACTTCTTCTCTCTTTATTAACCGTGCGCTTCCTGGTTGACTTCGTTACGAAGGCTATCTCCTACATACGAACCAAGAACAAAAACTCAATTACAATAAAAACTTTAGATTAAGCACATGAATTGAAGTTGGGGTTTCACAAACAGATAAATGGCGAAACTATTCGATAATAGATTAATTTAAGAAAAAATCTAATATGTTTGTGGTGGCTTTATGATTTTTTTTTTATGAAACAGACTCCAAGACATATTAATACCTATGAGCACCACTAGAGGGGTAATGGGGTTGTGCTCCAGCACTAGGACTTGTCTATATTGGACCCAACTTGATACACCACCCACGACCGGCCCATAGTCGGTGATTATGTACCCGACACCCTTACGAATTCTACAGTAGGCATCAACTGTTTCGACAATTCCCCTCGACTCAAAGGAATTTCGACCTGGGACTAATACCACTAGAAAGATTATCTTTAGAGATTCCCATCCATATAAAGAATGTTAAAATAGAGTATGAATTATCTGGCGTCAAATTTAGTGGTAGAATTGTAACATAATAATCATTGTGTACTTTTTCCATGTTGATCGCTTCATCCAGCTCATGTTTCGAAATATACATTATTCTCGTCGTCTCAGTTTACCAATCATGTATCGTGGTTGCTGCTTCGGTCGCTTGTTGGCTGAAAGTTTGGTTGTACTTTTCTTTGGTTCTATATTTTAATTTTTAGTCCTTTTTTGCTCTTGTGTTGTCCAAGCTTTATTTGTCTGGATTGAATTGCATATGTAAATTATATTTTTTTTTTAATAAAATACATGCTAAGATATGGTGGCGAAAAAAAAAATCATGAGTTAAGGCTCAATACCCTTGTTCGCCTTGATGAGTAAACGGGCATGGATCGGCCGTTTGCGTTATGCCTTACGGGCAAGACCCCCGTTTATTTGACGTTTGCCTACCAGAAGTATTCGAGGAAGGAACTCGGTTTGGATTGGCCGTCCGAATGCCACAGGAACTAAGCAGGTCACAAACACATATAGAACAGCTGTGTGGCATGAAGCCCCTGACTGTGTGCGTGATCTGCTGGTGTCTGGTTGTAATTCTGGCCAAAATTAATGGAAGGCAGCCTTGATCTCAAAAAAAAAATGCCACACGAACTACAGACGTCTCCCGCCCTCCCCTGCAAAATCGGACTAGAAATCTAGAGGTGCCGCTACTCCAGTAGTACACATCACGGCCCGGGCTCCGGTGCCTTCTCGCTGAACACCCTTTCCCTGGCCTTCTCAGCCTGCATACACACACACACGCACCATGAGTGAGATAATCGAAATGATTCGGTCATGTGTTCTTTTCTCTCTTTTCTTTTTGACTGCATCATCATATCAACTGTGTATTTAGTGTGTAGCTATTTAGTGTGTAGCTTTGCTAATGGAGAACGAACCATCTTGGGCCAGTCGGTGAAGAAGGTGATGGCGGACAAGAGCGTGGTCTGTGACAGGGACCCGGAGACGAGACCCATCCACAGTCCTCTCGCTCCCATGTCCAGCACGAAGCCGAGGAGTATCGCCATCGGGATGCCCAGCAGGTAGAAGGAGCCGAGGTTGACGTACGCGCCCAGGTCCTGCCAGCCGCACCCTCGGGCAACGCCTGGTGAAAAACACAGCCACATTTTAGGCAAAATCAGACCCGTAATCGATCTGAAATGCTTGGGAGAAGGAACGAACCTGAGAGAACTGCTTGTATGCAATCAGTGACAACGGTGAAGCAGATGAGGGGGACCATGGCTGTGACGAAAGATATGACCTCCTCCTCGTTGCTGTACGCGAGGCCCACGAGGCGACGCGCCGCTAGAAGAGCCCCGCTCACGATGACCGCGTTCATGGCCGCCATGGAAAGCACGACGCGAACTGCTGATCGAGCTCCGTCAGGGTTCCCAGAGCCCAGTTCATTTGCCACCCGTGTGCTGTTCATTGCGAAGATATTGTCAAAGCGAGGAACAAAAAACCAAATTACTCCAGTCAAGTAAAACTAAAGTTCACATGAGACGGTGTAAGGATCTTCCAAGTTTGCTCACAATCATACCTCCCAGCAGCTCCAATTCCATAAGGTATGGTGAAGAGCAGCGATATACTTGTGAGGCTGTAAAACAAAGCATTTGAACGTCATAAGGTTAAACATTTGAACAGAATCATTTATACTGTCATCATGGATTCATTCTGTACCAGATCGAAAGTACTGAGGTCTGCAGCTCTGGGTTGGGTAGAAATCCTGACAAGAGAATGAGGAGCTCAAATGACCACCATTCAAGACTGAGCGGAAAACGACATGGATTTTGTTAGTCACAGGTAAGAGAACTCAGCATAAAGATTGGAATGTCGGATATACTCTATATTTTTATTACCAGATCATGAGTGCAGACGGCAGAGCTAGACGCAGGAACGCGTCCACTCCTCTGAAGGCTTCGATCGTTGGGCGTGTGCGCGTCTCCTTGCAAGAACTCGAGAACATGATATACCCGACAAGCATGGCCACATTCAGCCAGTACGATATGCTTATCGCCAGAGCCGCGCCGGTGTACCCCAATCCACTCTTGAACACCATGGCGTAGCAGAGAGGGATGTGGATCACCATGGTCACGAGGGACGTCAGCAGCAGCGGGTATATCAGGCTCTGCGTCTGCAGGAACTTGGTGACCGGCTGGATCAAGGCATTGGCAAAGAGCCCCGGGATCATCCAGATCATGTACCTCCCGGCTCCATGGGAGATAAGGGGGTCCTGTCCTATGAGGACGAGGATTTTGTCCATGAACACCCAAATAATTGAGAAGGGGATGCAGACCACTAGGAGGGTGACTACTGCTCTGTAAGTGTCGACACCTAGTTTATGGTACTGTTTTGCACCGTAGGCTTGCCCACATAGCGTCTCCAGTGCACCTGCCATTCCAATCTGTTTCACAATAGTGATTCATGATGTTACTGGTTGTTCAGTGGCATGTAAATTAGATGCTCGATAGTCAACACTAGCAGGTGAAACGACCATTTTCACGGCTGAAGAGAGTAAATGGAGCACTAGTCTGTAGAATAGGAACACTGCTGTAAAATCACCATGACTGAACATGTTCTAACCCAGGAAAGTCCTAAACTGAGAGGTCTTTTACAGCGCACAATACTACCATGTACTAGTATATGGTATAAATAAGATCTAACCATCCATTGAGTAGGGGTAAATGAATACTTTTCCACCGTTCTAATGTGATACCGCTTTGTTTAGTCAAGCCATTCCGATGCCCCCCCATTCATCGTTGTGCTCTCTCCAACGGGCCACGACGGCGCCAGCAGGCACCAGTGCACGCAGTCGTTGGGCACCCTCTCCCTCGCGCCGCCGGTGAACGTGAACGAGTGCATTTACGCGCCCAGGTAGCCGTCCGCGCGCAGCGCCGCCACCTGCGTCACCTGCAGCAGCGCCTCCACCGTGACACCCACCCCGTGGGGCCTCCTCGGCCTCGGCGCGCAGCATCTCACCGTACATGTACTCCATCTCCCTCTCCCCGGCCGCGTACGGCTCCGTGCGCGCGCACGCCGTCGGGCTGTCCTAGTCCCCCTCGAAGTGCACCGACGAGAACGACATCACCACGGCCAGCTTCTTTTGTTGCTGCCGCCGCCGCCGCTGGGCCCTAGCGCCACGGAGGACGACCTTGCGGGGGGCGCCGCGGACGGCGAGGCGGAACGCGCCGAAAAAGCCCGTCTCCATCCAGCGCCCAGTTCTACCTGCATCTCCCTCACGGTGGTGCCCCGACGGCACGCCCTGTTCTCCCCTCATCTTGCGCAGCCGCCGCCGATCGCCCGCATCGGCTCCTTCCGATGGCACGCGTGCCCTCCGCCCGCCTGGATCCTGCTGCTTCACCGGGGAGTTCGCCTGGGCGCGCCGCATGCTCCTTGGCCGCTCGCAGAGTCCATCTGGGCGCGGCGCCCGCTCGTTCGCCGCTTGCGTGAGGGACCGAATCCTGCCGTCGGCTCGCCGGAGTGAGTGAAAATATTCGAAGGAGATCTAGTGTCTAACACGAATGTGATTATATCTCTCCAGTGTAAACATAAATAGTTATCAATTAATAATATATTTGTAAAAATATTATTTAGAGTTTTGTATATAATACACTAAAGCCATTTAAATTTATTTCCTACATTACCCCTATACCACCCATATTGCTCTCATATACTAGTTATATCACTAGGACCATTTTCAATAGTATACAATTAATCTCAACCGTTCGATGTTTACGTACTAGTCCTTTTGAAACACTAGTATACGCTAGTATTGTGCGTTGTAAAAGAGCTCTAAAATGAACACTATGCATTTGTTATCGTCAATGTCGTCTATATGACATTATCATGACTAAACATGTTCCCGGCCCTGAAGTCTCACACAAAAGATAATCAAAAGTACCATGCTCACCACAATTGATGAGGGATAGCTCACATCTTATCTTACTATTACTAATTGGATGCTCCATTTGAAGTCTCTACATGATGTCACCTAGGATTTTAGGTGGACCGCCTAACTTATTACTAATTGGAGGCTTCTTTTGAAGCCTCTAAGTGATGTAACATAGGATTATATGTGTACAATCTAAAAATAGAGAAATCCTACGAATTCTCACATTCAGCTATCAATTCTTCAACTCTAATAGTAATAGCTATTGGATATATTGTCATTTCTAATAGATTACCCACCTCTGTCATTATAAAAATAGACTAAAGTAGCCCATGTATCCAAATTACCCACCTTTGCCATTATAAAATAATCCAATTTATCCCCCTAATCGTTAGATAAATTATCCACACCTATCATTATAAAAATAATCTAAAGTAACCCCTTAACCTTCATAGAAGTTACCTAACTATGTCATTTTAAAAATAATATCCAATTTTGCATTTAAACTATCCAATGATACCATTATTAAAAGTTAAAATAATTCCTAAATATGAATCTAAAGTATATACAATTATAATAAAAATCTTAAAGACACCAACATAAAATTCTAAATTACTATTTATATATTTATTAATATATTATTTATATTATTGCTATATAAAATACTACCCATAATGTGTGTCACCATATATTGATGTATGAGGGAAGGAAAAGAATACGAATTTTCATGTTTCTCACATAACTCAACTAAATACATATATAAAACACATTTATGAAATTGTGATGCAAGTGAAAAAAATGTTAGTATTAACTAAACTTATCATAATTATTATAATTGTATAAGATAGATATTTTAGAGTACTACTAGAATATTTCATATATGAAAGAGACCATAAAATGATCCATTTTAATTACTAACTATTTCTAACTAGTCCGTGCGGGAGCACGGGTTGGTAGAGTAGTGTATTCCAATGGAAAACGACATTTTGCGTCTCTCATAACCATTCTACCAACAAAACATATTTTAATGTGCATTGACCAACTAATGCGCAGATAATGACGTGTACGCATACCCTAGTCATTTTCTCCTTTGACATTGTCCCGGCTAACATGTTATGGACACGGATAGCTCACATGGAAAGCAAATGCCATGCTCAATTCTAATCACATGTTCTGGACACTGATAATAACTCACACAAAAAATCAAATGTCGTGCTCACTTGTAATCACAATTTATGAGATATATCCCATATTTCTGATGGAAAAGACCCTGTAGCTCTCATAACAATGGCACCAAGAAACCATGATTCAAAGCTGCTGTGATCCATTGTAGTAGTAGTGGGCAATTTTATGCTGACAAATTTGTGCTCAAGATTTAAGTGTCCTTTCGAAAAGCGCCCCTCTTTCACAAGTGCACGGAATTACTATATATATACTAAAGCTCCAAGAATTGGAGCCCCCTCATGAGTTATGGCCCCACGTGGAACCCACGTAATATTAAATATATACTAAAGCTCCAAGAATTAAGGTGGGACCCATATACCATTTTAGGTGGGACCCACACATATTTAGGTAGGACCCATGTGAGACCCGCATATATTTCGGTGGGACCCATGCGGGACCCGCATATATTTAGTTGGGACCCACGTAATATTTAGGTGCCATGTGGTACCCACGTAATATTTAGGTGGGACCCACATACTATTTGGGTAAAACCCACATGGGACCCGCATATATTTAGGTGGGACCCACGCGGGACCCGCATATATTTAGGTGGGCCTATGCGGGACCCGGATATATTTAGGTGGGACCCACACGGGACCGGCATATATTTAGGTGGGACCTACGTGGGACCCGCATATATTTAGGTAGGACTCATGACCATGTCATATTTAGGTGGGATCCACAAGATGATTTAGGTGGTACCCATATAATATTTTGGGTCATACCCACATAGGACCCGTACGTGATTTTTTGTGGGACCCACGAAAGTTTAGGTGGAACCGACGTGAAACCTACTATTTTAGGTCTGACCCACGTGGTGGGAGCCGTATATTTTTTTTTACCCACAAGAAGCAACATATTGTTTAGCTGCAATCCATGTGAAACATGCATATTATTTTAGGTGGGACCCATATACTTTTAGTGGGGCCAATTTGTCCAAATAATGGATTGAGCATATTAAGATAAAACAACATTTGTAGACTGTATTTTATTATCGTTTCAAGTTAATATGTTTTATGTTTAGTGTAGACGCGCATCGCGCGTCAACCTGACTAGTTCACTACTACTACCAGCACAACCCATGGGCCATGGGCTGCAACGTCCCTTTCACTTGTTGAAAAAAAAACGAAATATCTTTGAATTATTCTGAAGCCACATGCATCCCATGCCCACTAGCGGTCACTATCATATGGTTCGATCGCTGTTGCAGTAAAGAAAGCGAAATTAAGATGATCATCAAAGTATCCAACTGCAACGAGACATATCCCCTATAGACAAAAGCACTCACCAAAGTCTGTTCGTTTCTTATTAATTGGCATCTCAATATTCTCCTGGAAAAATCTCGCTCATCCTACCAAGAAATCTCGAGATGATCCATGGCGCTCAAAAACGACGACCTCGACCACTGGTGCCGAGAAGCGCACGGCATGCCCACAAAACAATCGTGCAAAGATCACGGTGGCAAGCAACAGAGCGGACGGAACGGAACAGAACTCGGGGACGCGAAGTGGTCAAATGGGAATAAGAGGAGGATGGGGGAAAAGGCGTCGTGCACGGACCGTACCAGGAGGCTGAAGCCGGTGACGTTGGCGAGGGAGGTGGCCATGGCGGCGGCGGAGAGCGGGAGCACGCCGGGGAGGTGGCCGACCATCATGTTGGAGGACACCTGCACCACGTACTGCGCGAAGCTCACCACCACCATGGGCAGTGCCAGGTAGCCCGCCCGCCCGGCCTCCCGCGCCCACAGCCTCCACCACGACGCCGCCTCATCCTTACTGGCATCAACACCACTACGATCCCCCGCCGCCGGCGGAGGCAGCAGCGGCAGCTTGGCCTCGCCGTCCTCCCTCGCCGCGGCCATCTCGGCCGGCCTCGGCCACTCTCCCGGTCTCCCCTGGCCCCCTCGCTGTTAGCTTAGTGACGATGCTGAGAGCCGCGGCGGCGATGTTTTGAGCTGCATGTGTGGAGTGGATGTGGATGTTTTGCGCCGCGCGCAGTACTTATTTGACCGGGCGAATGGGCGATCGATCGATCGATCTGGAGTGCGTGTTTGTTTTTGTTCTGCTGCTGTCTCGGAGACTCGGGCCGCCCTCTGATCTGCCGGGCCGGTCTCGGCACGGTGTCGCTCGACTCCTCGTGACCACGAAGCGCACACGCCGACACGCGTCTCTCGCACGCGATCGCTCCCGTGCGAGTCTGTGACTGCGACAAGTGGTAGTGTTTTGCATAGTACGTGGGCTCCTGACTGGACCAGGGCATCGTCCCATTTGGCACGAGGTGTATATAGAAATGTTTGTATGACTGATGATGACACGATAGCCGCCGTTCGAGAAGGGCGTCCTGCAACTTCTGTCGTCTACAATAAGGCCCAAATCGAACATTGCCAAAACAGTAAAAAATAGATTGTCCCTTTGTGAGGGATTTGACTCTTTGCTAGCTCTTAACCGTCTTTTATTTAAAAGTGGAAAAAGTATTGTGACCGTCTCTTAACAAGAGTTGGTCATATCAAAAGTTACACTATTTAATGAATAAAAAAAGCTAGCAAAGATAGCCAACTTAGTGTAATTTTCTTTTGCTATTTTAACATTAATCATCGATTAAATAATTTAAGAGCCAAATAAACAGCGTCTCATTGAGGCCCAAATCACGGCGTAGCAGAGCAGAAAAATTATATAGACTCTCTTGCCTATAAATACATTATCCATTGGAGTCAGTACAGCTAGCGGATCCACTACGGTGCTACTCATTTTTCTAAAAAAAAAAACACTACGGCACTACCTAACACATTACTGCCACCATAGAAAGAAAATGGGCGGATCCATGCTGAGTCCATCACAGAACCACTTGCACGTCATCCTCCGGCCCATGGTCCTCCGAGCTGGGCCGTTCCACACTCCACAAGACGACGGCACCAAGCTTGGGTCTGGACGGGCCGTAATGCTTTGGGATGTTTTCAGCAGCTGCTGCAACCTGCTGATGCTGGGCCTTTAAATTTTGTTACTATTTGGGCTGAGCATTCCGGTAAATGTCGGCCATTTCGCACTTTGTGCTCTAGCAGATAACAGGAGCTAGAAATTGATTAAAAAACTATTTTAAAATTTAAAACTTCCCCAAAATTTCCTAATATTCTGCAACGAATTGGATCACGGAGTCATCTTCGAAGACTTATTTTTTTGTCAATTTGTTGATTTGACAGGCAGTTCCATTTTTTTTTCTTAATTTGATTCATAGGTAAGACAACATTGCGAAATACATTTTCTAAGTATAATAACAGTGTGAAACTTCTAATGAACCCAAGTCAGAGGAGCAGACTTCAATCTTCAGACACCGATAGTATCCTATTCCCGTCAAAAGAACACGAACAGCATAGAAAGCTTCAATCTGACTACACATGTGAATTCGTTGCGACATCTGCATCATTCCACATTTTTTTATATAAAATAAATACACACCCATGGTTCTTTTTCAAAGTCCAAACCTTTGAAAGCTGTCGGAACAGAACAGTAGTCAAAGCTAGAAACCTTCGCTGGAAGCCTGGAACCCTGCACAACAGCAAATCATCTTCCAGCCATGTTCTTGTTCTACTTGCATAACTGAACATTAAAAAATGCAGGTAACACGTCCGTAGCCGCCGTACCGTAAGCCTGTGTGAACCATATGGTTTACCCTGATCATGGTTCCCTCCGTCCCTTTATTCAATTAACCTCCTGCAACGCAAAGGTCAAGGTGCATCCCCCTTTACCACGGTTTTATTTTTATTTTTTCCTTGGAGATGAACCGAGCTATAGCTAGGTCAAGGCGCCCGGCCGGACCAGTGGCCAGTGGCGGAGCCAGCGGAAATTCCCAGGGGGCCGGAAGACCATGAGTCAAAGATCAATATGAGATAATATAGCCATTAAGTGTATTTGACACCAGATTTTTATGGTGTTCGTGTAGGCATTAGACATGAACCATAGCCCATTCACAAAAGCTAGGTGCGCGCGCACTTTACAAAAGGGTTAACGAAAACTACTAAGTAGCCCATTCACAAAAGCTAGCTGCACTATACAACAGGGGCAACGGAAACTATTCTTCATTTAAGTCGTGCTTTGCGGTTCTTCTTTGCATAGAGATCATCGATGATTGAATCTGTTGTGAACTTGATGGCAATCTCCCTCTCAATATAGTCAATCATGCAGTCTCTCAGAAAACCATCTTCCATTTTATTTCGAAGTCTTGTCTTGAGAAGTTTCATGGCTGAAAATGCACGTTCCGTTGTTGCGGTAGAGACTGGTAGAGTCAGAACAAGGCGAATCAATCTATAAATTGACAAGAAAAATTAGTAAAAATGATTGGTCATTAGACTTACCACTTATACAAAGTAGTACTAGGATGGTGGATGGATACAAGTTACCTATCAATCAAATAATAATCTTCTGACTTTTTAGTCTCCACCAGTCGCTGACAGAGATCAGCCACACTTGTCAAATTCTGAAAATTTGGATTGGTAGGTACATCATGCTCATAATGCCGTAATTGTCGTCTAAGTGTATCTATTTCTTTATCTGAAAAGTCACCAGGATAGAACTTTGCAGCTAGAGAGCACACATTGTCAATATTTAATGAACTAAATGAATCCTTGGGATCCAAAGAGGTACACAGAATGAGAAGTTCAGTTGCTTGTTCACTGAACCTGCAATTCAATTCTTGTGCTTGTTGGTCAATTGCAACTGTGAAAATATCATATTTGTAGTGATGCTCAACTGTGGTCTCATTAGCTGCACGGGATCGAATGAAATCAGCATAGAAGTCTTGCATATTTGGTACAACAATTCCATGTTTCATGCAAAAAGAGGTCACATCACTAATAAGTTTGTCCCAACCATGCTCTCTCAAATTCTGAATCAACTTCTTTGTGGTGGCAACGTCATCCATAGCATTCACAATATCTTGAGACTTGTGCTGTAATTTTTTGCAAAGCAGATCTGTAATTCCCATTAGTTCTTTCATAACATGCAGGATAAATACAAAGTCAAATGACATCATCAATTTAACAGCACCAGCAGCCTTTCCTCTTGCAGTTTGTGAAGTTCCTGGGCCTTTAGTATTAGCAATGTCCTCAAAGACCATGAATGTAGGTTTATACAATTTTATAAGGCTGCATATAGAATCATAGTGGGAGCTCCATCTAGTATCACCAGCCCGCTTTAAAGTACCAATTTGATTAGCCCCCTTCCAGTTTCAAGCTCATTAAGTTCAATCAAAAGTTCCATTTCTGCTACTTGATTGGCATGAAGGTCATCATTTCTCTTACTGGAAGACACCACTGTGTTGACAACAAAAGAAAGATGCTCAAAAAAATTCTGAACCTCGGGTACTTCTTTGGATGCAGCCACCAGAGCTAATTGTAGTTGGTGAGCAAAACAGTGGACATAGTATGCATAAGGACACTCTGCAACAAATTTTGCTTGCAGTTCATTCCATTCTCCACGTATGTTACTGGCACCGTCATATCCTTGCCCACGAATATTCTGAACATCCAGTTTGTGCTTAGATAACACAGAGCATAATTCTTCTTTAAGACTAGCTGATGTTGTGTCATGAACATGAACAACATCAAGAAAGCGCTCGCGAATGAATCCCTCTAGGTCAACAAAACGAACAACAAGTGTCATTTGTTCTCTTCTTGATTCATCTCTTGATTCATCTACTATCAAGCAAAACTTTGCATCACCAATTTCATCCCGAATTGACTTCTGCACATTTAAAGCTATCATACCAAGGATTTCCTTCTGAATGTCTAGGGAGGTATATTTAGTATTCCCTGGAGCATTTCCTAGTACCACTGCCTTGACTTCATCATCATATGCAGCTAGAAGCTTGACCATTTCAAGGAAATTACCCTGGTTCTTGGAGCTAGCAGATTCATCATGTCCCCTAAAAGCACAAGCTTGAAATGCTAACCAGCGGACTGCATCAATTGATACTCTAAGGCGAAGCCTATTCCTTCTTATATCTTCGGGGTATTGCTTCTGGAACATATGTCGAATATGACCAGATTGATTTTTCATATTATCAAAGCATTTGACATTGTAACTATGAGCAGAATTTCCATCACTTCCCATGTGACATAGAAATGCACAGTTTGTCCCCTCTTTTACCTTTTTCCAATTCCTGAACCCTTTCACAGTGAATGCATCAGAACCTGCCCTCCCAGATGGTTTTCTTAGAAAACAAATAGCATGGAAAACAGAAGGCTGCATCTTTGGTAGGTGAATACTCTAGCCATGGAAAAGATTTGAACCAATTAGATTGAAACCTACGTGGGTGTTTCTCCGAACCAGAAAGAGGGTACTCATCCTTGAGAAATTGGTATGGACCATGCATCATGTATATTCTGCGAGTTTCATCTTGTTCATTAATAGGATACTCCCAAATTTGACGGCGTAAACCTGGATCGCGTTCAACTAACAAAACACCACCTGAATTGGGTCTTTGAACTTTAGGAGATGGTTGCCTTGGAGCTTCATCTTCCTGTACAACATTTTCTTCAGGGTTCTGATCCTCATCAACCAAATCATCTTGCCCATGTACTGGTAGATTGGTAGTTGTGCTGTCATCAATCTTCTTGTAAAAGGAAAAAAAGTGTTTTTGGCTTCCTTTTTGGATTAGCCACGATTTCCTACAAATGTCAAGGGCACAAGGTCAACAACTCAAACACATATTTCTAGTGGTGTACAGATGCAATGTTGATTGCTGAATCCTCGTTCCTCAACATTAATCAAGAATGTAATAGAATTGGAATTGGGGAAAAAGATTAGGTGTGCAAACCTTAGGTTTAGGCGTGGGGGCTGCCTATTGTTCCCCTTCCGCATCTGCGCGTCCCGCCTCTCCGGCGTCGTCGGCGCCGAGACTCGCGATTCCGGTCGTCGCCGTCGGCAGGGAGGGCGAGCCAATAGCCATGGCCGGCTGGCCGCGACGGCCGACGGCAACGGCAGGGGCGCGCTGTACGGTGGCTTCCCGCGCCCCGGTTCCTTCCTCCGCACGGGGACGGGACGGGGCACTGCCTGTGTGCCTCCGTGCGTGAGGTGAGGCTGTGGCCTCTTGCTAGATTGGGCTTTCAAATGGAGTGGAAAATGTGGTCATTGGGCCTGCGAGGCTGGGACGACTCTTCTTGTTTTTTTTTTTACTAAACGTTAGCTGAGAGATGGAGGGGTCTCTGTTTTTTTTATTTAGTTGGGGGGGGGGGTGCCGTGGCCCCTGCTGGCCCCCCTGGCTCCGCCGTTGCCAGTGGCCAAGCATGTTCGCTGCGATGTCAAACGGGTTCGGTGCCGTTCACCCGTAACGGCGACGCGAAGACTGCCCCGGTTGCGCGCAAACTCTCGAGGCACAGGGCTTGACCTCCTCTCTGTGGGCTGTGGCTCTGCGGCGCTTGGAGTGGAGGAAAACTGATGCTCCATACCTTAGCCGAAAGCTAAGGCGAGCGATCAGACAATTCATATGGCCATGCCCTACTCGTGTTCTTTCTTTATCCCGTGGCGATATCCACATGGGTGCGCGTTTGACAGGCGTGCGCCGCATGGTCGTGCTCGTACAGGTTCTGGAACGGGCAACCGTGCCCTGCATTTGTCAAATGCCTATCTACAATGGTAGAACTGTTGTTTGGGACACGTTCACAATCGCAAGCAAATGATATCGCAATTAGTGACGTACACTTCGCAATGAGTGTGCGTCATCCGTGCTCAGCTTCTTCGGCTGTGTTCACTAAAATGGAAGAAAAAATATTTTTTTCCTGGGAAACATGTTATGTGAGGGGATGAATAGAAAAGGTGAAAAGAGAATTTTTAGAGATGCGTATTCTGTGAGGGGGATGAATAAGAAGTAAAAAGTAATTTTAGAATCTGAACATAGCCGAAGTTTACTTTCACTCAGGTAGTAAGGAGGTGTTTAGATTGAAAAAAATTTCCCGAAAAAACATTGTAGACCCCAATAGTGTTATGTGAGTGAGAGAGATGGATGAATAGAGAAAAGTTAGATAAATAGTGTTTTTTTAGAAATAATTTGAATCTGGACGCACCGTTAAGTGCTAACTCCACACATGAATGGATGTGAAACATTTGTTGATATTTCTAAAAAAGACAAACTCTTCTCTGAAACTGGGTCGCGCGGGCATGACATTGCGTGCAACAGAGAAAAGGTGAGGCAAGGTTTACGCAGTAGCCACACGGTTTCCGTGGATGCGCCGAGAAACGAAACACATTTGTCACGGAGCCCACACTTGGGGAAGGACGTACGAGCTGCACCGCACCTTCCCTGCTCAGACAAATTTTTCTACGGGGCAAAACACAAGAAAAAGACGCTGCTGGCTCTTCACCGCGTTGCTGCACTGAGTTTTAGTTAACGAAAACAGTCGCTACTTGTATATATCCTTGAGGTCAAGTGTAATCAGACGGATTGACTATACTCAAAAAAGCAAAAGTAGTCGCATACATAAAACGTACTACTGGTCAACAACAGCAGTATTGTAGTGGCCAAAAGCATTTTAAATGCAAACGGCCACGGCGCGATACGGCGACAGACGAACAATAATACGGTCGGGACGGGGGGACGGCTCCGCAAAATTGGTCGCCCGCCTGGCCCACGCCCCCACACCCTCCACCCGGCCCGGACCCGCACCAACCTGGCGGTGGTGCCTTGTGCCTTCGAACCGCCGCTATAAAATGCGCCTGCGCTAGCTCCCGCAGGCTGCAGCCTCGGCCTCCCCTTGTGATTGCTAGACTTCTTGCCAGTGATTGCCTGCCATCTTCTCCCCAGAACACACGCCCACCCGGCTGCATCCGCAGCCGCCGCTGCAGCCTGCCGCGCCCCGTCTTCCCCCGTGTCTCGAGGCACCACCGGCTGAAGGCCGCCGTGCCAGTAGTTGCCTACGTGCGCGCGCGCGTCTGGTCGATCGGAGCCGGGACGGTGTGAGAGAGAGAAGAATCGAAGAAGAAGAAGAAGTTGGAGAGGGGATGGGTCGGGCGCCGTGCTGCGACAAGACGAGCGTGAAGAGGGGGCCGTGGTCGCCGGAGGAGGACGAGCTGCTGCGGAGCTACGTCCAGAACCATGGCACCGGCGGCAACTGGATTGCGCTCCCACACAAAGCAGGTGGGTGGCTATCTGCACGAGCGAGATTGATTTCCTGGTGTAATTCTGATGGTTTTTGTGGCCACATGGCGGTGTGCTCGCGTCGCGCGCAGGGCTGAACCGGTGCGGCAAGAGCTGCAGGCTGCGGTGGCTAAACTACCTGCGCCCTGACATCAAGCACGGCGGCTACACGGAGCAGGAGGACAGGGTCATCTGCTCCCTCTACAACTCCATCGGGAGCAGGTGGTCCATCATCGCCTCCAAGCTGCCGGGCCGGACGGACAACGACGTCAAGAACTACTGGAACACCAAGCTCAAGAAGAAGGCCCTCGCCATGCACCACCACCAGCAGGAGTACTACCACCACAACAACCAGCACGGCTCAGGCGGACGCGGCCGCCGCGCCGCCGCCGTCGCCACGCCGCCGCGCGCCGCTCCGCAGAGCCAATGCGCCTCCATGCATCCCTCGCCGGCGTCCGCCTCGTCGGCGATCACCACCGCCAGCGCCGGTGGCGACGCGGCGTGCAGCTTCGGCGCCATCTACTCCTCCTCCCCGGCGGCGGCGCTGCAGCAGGCTCCGGCGACGGTGCTCGCGCGCTACGACGGCGGCGGCGCGGCGACAGCGCCGCCACTGCCGCCGCCGCAGCAGCAAGCGTCTTCTTCGTCTCTGGCTGAGCTGTTCTCCTCCCCGGCGCCGCTGCTAACGCACGCCGGCGGTGTCGCCATCAACAGCTGGGCCAGCGGCTTGTTGCCCTTTGACGACATGTTCCTCCCGGAGCTCCTCGGGGTGAGCGAATTCGCGCCGGGAGACTGCCTCTTGGGCGGCGGCGGGTTCGTGCCGCTGCTACAAGACAGGTCGTCGCTGCAGGAGCTCTCGGCGTGCTACTTCCCCAACGCGCAGGCGGAGATGTGGGCGGCCGCGGAGCACGTCAAGCCGCCGCCGGTGGCCGGTCTGTGCCACAGCTTGACATGACCGGGCGAGAGAAGAGTAGACGAGCGGAAGCTTCGATCGGCAATGACTCATGGGAAGCGAGAAGCGACTCTTGCTAGTTCTTGGCTTCTCGATCCCTGTTCATCGACCGACCTCTCCAAGAGGTCATTACATGTACATTATCTTATGGTCTGTGACTGCTGCTAGGCACCATGTCAAAGAGAAATTATTAGCTGTGATTGATGCCAATATAATTCGCCATTTCTTGGCTTCTGTCTGTTCGTCTGCCTACCAACCAGTCATTCAGTCAGTCACGGTTCAAAACTTATTCTTCAGTGATATTGTTTCTCACAGTGATAATGACATGGTAGGGCTCTTAATTTTTCTTCCCTGCGCGCCCCTAGCTTTGGAGATGAAGTCGTAGTTTCCGAGCAACCAAGTCGCCTCAAGTCTAAGCACCCATTTAATTCACGTAGAATTATACTACTGGTAGTTGTAGTAGTAGCCGCGACCTGTCACCTCCGATGGAGACTGTCAAAATCACCCCCTCGATATATAATATCTCCATCGCCTTGCCCTTGCTTCGCTTGGCCTGTGCTATCCTTGTTGCGACCTGACTGCCTGATCGAATCGATCCATTCAAGCTTGCTACGAGAAGCGCTCCCTCCCGGTGCGCCGTGCATGCGCTCGCGTCCGTCTTTCCTCGTCATGATCGCGATGACGACGGCGAGGAGGCCGGGCAATGCAAGGGGGGTTGGTGCGCCGTGTGGTCGCAGCATGCATCGGCATGGACCAGAGCGCATGAGGCTCGCGTGCATGCACGGCCAAGAAGTGGCGAAGGGTAGCATACTAACATAGCGCGCGGACTGAGTCCTGGCCGACCCGTTGGATTTGGTCGATCAAAAGGGAGGCCGCGAGATCGATCGGCGCCAATCACCGGCGGCGCCGCCCAGGCGGAAACGTAACGAGCCGTGTGGACGCAAGCAACTCTCTCCTCTCTCTCTAGAGAGGGAGAGAGAGAGGAGAAGGGATGATTGGGTTTGGGTTGGATTCCCTTCTTTCCTGTGGTGCACCAAACCACGTTGCATTTGATTAATAGTACTTTCCATCTGGTTCCAGTACTTGATCTTTGTCACGTCTCGGGGATGTGCCTTCTTGGTGCACATGGGCGTTGGGATTAGCGCTGGATAAACTAGCCACATTTAGGCATGTCCTCCCATTGTTTATCACAGGGATGTTTTGACACTTGTGTTGAGCAGAGAGAAAAAGCGACTGCCTAGCTATCTCGAGCCCCTAGCTAGCTAGGTGACCCTGTCTAACTATCAGTTTCAGGAAGCTTCCTTGTTGCCATGCACGGCAAGCACCAATTACCGGCGCAATTCTCACTCGATCGTCGTCAAAAGATTCAACACAACCGTACACGAGCCTTCTTTTTTTGTATATCGACACCGAGTAGTACGAAGGAACCTTTCTTTCATCTCTTTCGTTTGTCATGGACCGCAAGGAACCGGACACACCTTTCACGCGAACAGTGACGGCACGCGTATGCCAATCCCCCCCGATAAAAATACTGGTACACTAGGAGCATGACATGTATGACATCCTTAGTGACACACTCCAATCATCGTGCCATTGTATAATATACACACAGCGCTCACATATCTTTTGCATCGGGACTCGGAAGAAACCCGGCCAGACCACCGGACGCGATGATATGGATTGACGGATGGATACGGCCGGGGCGCGCCCAATATTTTTCTCCTGGATCCTACGAGAGCCTGCAGCTCTGCGACGACGTCCGTGTCAAAGCAACGCTCGTCACCGGCTGGTCAGCGGCGCCAGGGTCAGCTGACACCGCGCGCCATGGGCCCTCTGCCTGAGTGGCTGAAGGGAAGGTTCGAACTGGCCTGGCCTCGCCAGCCTTGCCCAGTCTCCGCCTGTGACTGGCCATGACGCACGCGCCAGTGCCCATGGTTACAACCATCTCATCAGTCACACAACGCACGCACGCTCGCTCGCTCGCATGGTCCGGGCGCCTCGCTCCGATGGGCGATGGATCATGGGTGTGGGATGCATGCATTGGCGCTCGCTGCGTCACGTCTGGCGTCACGGGCAACGGACACATGGGCCAAAAGGCACCTAGGGCTGACTTACATATATATATATGCTTGAGAAGATGTAAATAAATGTATATATATAAATCGGCTAGCTAGCTATCCTGTGGCTGGATATGCAGGAGGCGGATCATGATCCTTATCTGATCGATGGGGAGATGTTTAAAGAAAGCGCAAAGCGTTCGATCGCTCTGATTGGCATGATCCCGAAGGCGTTGTTAGTTTAGTCAAGGGTGACTAAAAAAAAAACTCGAGGTCGGTGGCCTTTTGGTGATTGGAAATGGTATGGGTGTACGGTGTGCAAGCCTTTTTGCCGTAGTTGTAGAAACCGTGCTTGTACTGACGAGTAAAGTATACTAGTACACTAGCTGTGTCAAAGCAGTGGTGCTATAGTGCCTACTGGTGACTACTGGGCTATTACACACGGTGTCGAACTATGCATCGAGGTGTGCGTGAGAGTACATGATTCAATTCGGTGACTTTAGTCTTTAGGTCATCAGTAACCTAACTTCTGTGGGAAACTTCTGCCATTTGGATTCTTACATGTACTGTGTACACACCATCCCTCGATAGTGTATTAGTGTGTGAGCCTGTGAGGTGAAAAATTAGAGGACGCCTTCCTTGCATCAATGTTAAGCTCTTCACATCCTCAAACAAAATGCTAACTATTTGCCTTTCTGCCCACCTGCTAGGTAGGAATAGTCAAATGAATAGGTAGAGAGTTATTATGCGATAAGATAGAGATAGATATGCATGTGACGTAAAACCGAAACGGAGAAAGGATAAAAACTTTACGCAAAAACGTAAACCGAGACAAATGCATCCGACGCTCTAGAATAAGTTTGCCAGCTATAGATAGGCCGATAATAGAACTGTCTCTTTTGCCCAGGGTTAAAAGCTGCACACCTGTTAGCTCAGATCAACGTGGTAACGGTGCGCCATAGCTTTCGCCCAGTCTCTGCATCACCGGTTGATTTCACAGGGGGAGCAGATGCAAGAGACAGGCAAGGAAACCTGGGCGAAAGCAGACTGGGTACACGTGTGCTCACTGCTTGGTTACTTGCGACCCACATGCATGCCGGCGGTCTCAAGTAAAGTGCATGGGATTTGGGAGCACACCATGGTGGGTTACCTCATCCATGGCCTGCGGCTGCTAGTCTTGAGAGTGAAATCATGCGATTGAGCAGTGTCTCTCGCTCCTATATATCGCTTTCCCTACCAACCTAAAAAGGGATAAAAGGAAGCAAAGGGAGGACACATCTTAGCTGCACCCTCCCAAGTGTTTATGAAGCTGTCAGAAAAGGACGTGCACTTTCACAAAACGCATGGGGCGCGACGTGTAGCAACCACCTGCACACTGTAGATCACAGGGCTCAGGTGTGTGCCTAGCGTATTAGCGAGACATGTAGGCGCTTTTTTTCGTTTTCTTCAGTATTCCCTGAAAAAATCTGACGCGCGTATCGTATGTACGCTGCATACATCAGTCTCTATCACTTGCAGTATTCAGCATATCAGTGGAAACCCAAATCTGTGTTCCTTCTGCTTCATCGAAAAACGCTGGAAAAGGTATCTTGAAAACGAAATGAAGCGAAAGCTTCTGAACGTGAATGAGATCCTCGAGTCTGCAGGACGACGACAGTGCTGACTTTGGGCTGAAAATTAAAACTAGCCAAATCTGGTTGCAATCGCTGAATCGCAACACGTCTGGAATAAAAGTCCGAACAGAGGCGATGAGAAAGTGGTGGCTCTGGCGCTGTGGCCTCCTCGCCGCGATGATCCTGTCTGCTGCGCCGTCGCTCTCGCGGCGTCGGGCGTCAACCCCCTCGGTTGATCTCCCTCGCCCGCCGAGCACCGAAACAATAATAATCCCATCTCGCGCCGCTTGCGCTTGTCGCCTAGCCTTTCGTGAATATTCCCGAGCTGCTTTGGAGCATCTGACGAGAAAGAAAGAAAGAAAGAAAGAAAGAAAGAAAGAAAGAAAGAAAGAAAGAAAGAAAGAAAGGGATGGACCATGGGAACGGATGCAGCTTATCCTGTAGGAAAAAACTACCGGCCCGGGGCAGTCAGGCACGGCTCCGGTCGACAAGGTCGGCGTCACCGCGTCAGCTTGCTTCTCACTGGGACTGGTCTGTTGCAGTACTAGGTAATGATCCGGCTGCGGTTTCGAGCTGCTGGCTCGGCCTGCTTTGGCATGGGCTACTACTAACCCTATTCTTCTTCTTCCTCAATCAGGGACACGGTAAAAGCTGAAGCAGCACAGCAGTTGCATCTTCCTGAATCAGGCTATATAATGTCTTGCCTCTCTAGCGTTTGTCAGTTTGTGCGCGGCTGCCATGTCGAGCGTGCATATTTGCTAACCAGCGGTGGCGTTTGATGTGCTAACCATCGGCCATCGGCCGCACCTAACGTAGGCCGGGCTAGCTTAGCTCGGAGGGCAAGGTCAACGCTTCGGCTCGCACACATCAATCGGTCGAGCTGACCAGGACGGCATGGCCCTCCTCGTCCTCTAGGTTGTAAAATCACGCACGTCGTACTTGCTATTCACGCGTGCGCCTGATCTCTGAGCTGATCTGCTCTTGTCCCCGGAGCATATATTCCAAATCCTGCAGTGCAAGGACAGTTACAAGACGGCACGGAGCTACTGGCAGCTTTGCTCACGGATGCAATGGCGTGCCGGACTCGGCAATTTTCTTTCTCCGGCACCTGCGTACCCCCCGGCCAGACCCAGCGGATAAAATCGTGGAAAAGATCGATCGTGCGCCTGAAGCAAGCAACTCGTCGTCGATTGATCTCACGAACGTACGGATTCTAAAGTACCAGTCAAGGTTTCCAAGGTTTTCTTCAGGAATCAGCCGCCCGTTGTTGGCGTTGCAAAGGTTCACCTAGCACTAGGCTATGGTTAGGCTAGTCCAATACCTTGTGCTTCCTCTCCACCAGATATCGTACCACGATTCCCAGTTCCTTCCGTACTCCTACCGGTACGTACCAGCCACACCGACGTACTGTATGTCACGTATCTATCCACTGCCGTACGTCGTCCACGCCGTACGCTCGAGTGCTCGACAATGGACCGGCTCTGTGCCTTTTCGGGGTCTCGATCTTTATTTTTCCACCTCTCTCGCTG
Source organism: Digitaria exilis (assembly GCA_015342445.1). Taxonomy (NCBI): domain Eukaryota; kingdom Viridiplantae; phylum Streptophyta; class Magnoliopsida; order Poales; family Poaceae; genus Digitaria; species Digitaria exilis. The sequence goes on from JACEFO010001882.1 coordinate 1,997,875, forward strand.
GCTCCCCGTGTCACGTCTCCTCCGTTTCGCAGCAGGGCAACGGAATGGACCGGGCCGCGACGCGACCACTCATCGTTCATCACTCACTCTCGCCCTGGACTGGAAAGGAAGAAAGGTGGCAGCGACGAAAGCCTCTCGGCCTGCTTTATCAAGCAAGATGCACGGTACGGGAATTAAAAGGCTGCTCCATGATTGCATTATGCCATTGTCAGCGCCAGGGGGGGGGGGGGGGGGTCGAGTGGCCCCGTAAAAACAACCGGGGCGCGCGTAGCGAGTGAGCGACGTCGACGAAGCGAGACGATCGGCCGAAGAGGAAACGAAGGGCCCCGGCCCGGCGGCCGGCGGGGCAGCCTGCCCAGCCAGCCGCGGCCGGCCGGGATAGTCACTCACGGCGATAGGTGCTAGTGCCTGTGGGCTCGCTGGTGAGAGAGACCCAGCAGTCCGGCCGACGACCTGGGGCTATCAGCTTTGCCCTTTATCTGCAGGTTCAAGAGGGAAAGCGGGGTTGGGTTGACGATTCCCCGGCTGCGATCATGCCGACGCCTGACTGGCTGGCCGACGACGCGAGCGAGGCTGGAAGAGGGAGGGGGATCGGAGAGGCGTTCCAAGGAAAGCCATCGATCGAGGCCGGATCGGATTGACCTGCCCGTCATGTCAACTTTTCTTTTTTTTGTCCAAGCGATCGGAGGCGACGGGCAGATCAGATCGGATCAGATCGGCAGCTAAACGGTGGGTTTATTACAAGCCTTTGTTGGACTCTGTAGGTACCGTGTACTACCAGGTGGTAGAATGAGATGGTCCTAAAGCTTGAGGGCTACGGGGGGCTATTGGCTCCGTACATGGTCGTCCTAGCAAGGAACCTTCTGTATGTACTCTCTGTCCCACAATATAAGCAATCTAGGATTTGGTCAAAGTAACTTTGACTATCAATACCAAAATAATCACAATGTTTGACCAAATATAAATGGTTTTGTTAAATTCATCGTGAAATCAACTATCATAATATGCAACTTTTCGTATTTGAAACAATTGATTTTTTATAGATATTGAGAATCAAAGTTGAAGAGTATTGTCGGGTACCAAAACTAAGGGTACCCCAATTTGGGCCCCAAACCACCTGACAGAGAGGCCACATCGGCGAACGAGTCAAGCCCAGCTTCGCGGCCCAACAAGAGGCCCACCACGACGACACCCCTAACGACCGGGAGCTTCATTTCCGCTAGAGGGTACTCTTACCCTCTAGCGGAAATGAACGTAACGATCGAGCCCGACCGAGCTCGAGGATACCTCGAGCGAGCGTCTCCGTCACGCTCGAGGCCCGCCGTGCTCGAGGGACGCCGCACCGGTAACAGTGCCCGAGGCCCTGCAACGCATTCATCCCACGACATGATGGCTCGCCTCTGCGGTAAAAAAGAGAAGTCACTGCACCACGCCACCGCCCCACGCCGCGGAGAAGACACAGGTCAAATCTGCTCACCACAGTCGCTCTGCGCAAGACGCTGTGCGGACAGGCCGTGTCAGGCCAGGCTGCTGTGCCAACTACTCCACGATCTTATCCGTCCTGGGTACGTCTCAGGCCTCGAGGAAGGACCCACGAAGAACAACGGGGAGGGCTCGGCACCATCCCCACCCCCGAGTGACATCCCTCGAAGCAACGGTCAGCCACCAACAAGTCAACGATGGCGATGTCCATACCGTCAGCCGGAGTTGGAAGGCGCGATTCCCACTCGCATAGTGCACGGCGTGGACAGCACAGTGCATCTCGCAACGTCAGCACCACGAACATATATGTACGTCCTCCCTCACCCTTGGTCTATAAAAGGGGAGGGAAGCCCATGCAACAGGAGGGGACAAGCACGCACATGCAAAGACGAGAGAACGCACGAACGCTTAGCATACTCACTCGATATTGACATTCAGCTCAATCACCCACCCAGGGACTTGGGAGCCTATCTCTCTCCCACCTTGCTTGTAATCCCCTACTACGAGCAACACGAAAACTCGGTGCAACGCACCACTGCTGGACGTACGGCCGCGTGGCCGGAACTAGGATAAACCTTTGCGTCCCGAGTTCATCACCCTAATTCCCCCATCGGAGCGAGTGGTTGGCAGCGCAATCACTAGTGCCGGTGTGACCAAATCAGGCACCGACGAGTATTGACTTTGACCAAACTCTAAAATGTTTATATTTTGCGACGGAGGGAGTATCGTGTCACATTGTGGCATCATTCGCTCGTCAGCAGCTGGGTTTCTTGAAACGAGTATTGCCGACTTGTCACCTTTTCAACACATAGAGCTCCTTTTGGCATGACATATTGACGTAGCGCATATAGTATAACAAGTCATGCAATAATAGTCTAAAAAAAATAATAGAGCTAGTGCACCTCTAAGAAGCATGTGCTTTCACACTTTGGTTTATGGCATTTGATTATGTTAACTGAAAGTGCAAACGCGTCAAGTTGTCATGCATGAAAGCTGACAAGAGCTAGTACTTACTGTGGCATACCATTTTGTATACGACATTCTTTGAAAAAATCAGGAACGCAAAGGAACGAAAGAAGACTATGGCACTACTATGCGTCTCCAATTGGAGAGACCCTGCTGTTTTGACTCGTCTTTCCTTAACATATTCTTTTACCCTGCCATGTTGCACAAGTTGGACCAGTTGATGCTGTTTGTTGTCCCAGCTACAAGCTTTCCCCGGTGCTCGTTGACCTAGCTTCCGAAGAGAAGCTGTCAAGTCCCTTAAAACTGAGCTGGAAATTTGGCGCCTTTTTAAGCGTTCATGTGCAGCAAGCAAGTCAGCAACCAACCAAAGCGATCGCTGTCCGGGGAAGCCTTTCCCGGAGCATGAGTTTAACTAGTGCTTGTGCAGGCACTGCTCATTATAGAACTGCTAGTTATGCTCATTATAGAACTCGAGATTATTAAATGGGTTAGCCGCGTCATACGGTTTGTACGATAGTGAAGGAGCAAGAATATTGGCATGCACAACGAGGTCCTCGTTTTGTCGGAGGCACCTACCGCGATTCTTCCCAACCTTTACAGAGGGATTTGAAGTCGAAACAAAACAGAAAAAATAATCAAATCATGACGATCGTTGCAGTGAAAGCTGCCATCTAGAGGTATTTACATGGTAGAAACTACCTCCGTTCAAAAGATGAGTAAGAAGATGCTTGCTTCCAACTATTCGGTTCATGTACAAAAAGATGGAGAGCGAAAGCTAGGGTAAGTCAGTGGTGACTGCTCTACACTTCTCACTATTTTACCAGTGGTGCGGTTCACCACTAGTCTCCTTTTGTATGCAAAATTGGTAAACAAAAGAAAAGCCAGGATGAGGCAATCGACCGACCTGATCCGCTAGCTTGCATCCTCGCTTCTGACATCCATCTTCCGGGTCTGAGCTTTGAACATAGTGGCAATATCAGCGGCCGCACTACAATCCTCTGGGCTCCGATCTGGAACCGAGCGGATGTACCTTGGCATCCTCACCGAGATGCCACGCGACGGGTGAACAAGCCCAATGGCCGCATGGTGAACAGGAGATAGGGTGAGATCTGCAAAGGGGAAAACAGAGGATTAACACACACAGTTCGGTGCTTGCCATGATATGAATGCTCCATGGTAACTGGAAACCTATGTAGTGGAAGTTTTTTTTTAAAAAAAATTATATGTAGAAGTATTGGTAGCAGCTTTCAAGAGGAAAAATGTTCAGGGGTGGGTTTTCATGTTACCTGCGCCTCGGACCTCCCAAACTTGTTCTGCACTGAACCATACCTCTGGTTGCTCATCTGTTTTGTAATAAACAGGCTTCTTGAACAGTATCCTTTCCCCAGAATAGAACTCCTTCATCTGTAGATTAAATTCTGAATATCAAAACCATAACCATAGAAGTGTTTCTACGAAAGTAGAGAGTTCTGACACTGTTTGATTTATATTGACTGTCGAAGTACAAAATAATAAACCATTGAATATATACATAATAAATAAATAAATACATAAATAATAAGCCTGAATGATAAAACTGTGTATTCATATTGTAAGGAAATTGCGTCGTCTAAAGTATATAGTCATTCACTGATTTCTATTGACGAGCACAAGAATTCTTAATCTCCAGTGTTACGACCATTCTCTCATGAATACGACAATAGCAAAACCGTTAGAAAGAAAACGAACAGACTGGATGGATCAGCTCCCCTGAATTCAAGCATCTATGCAAATGCTGGTCAACCTTACTCAAGATGCCACCAGGAACAAGTGTTCCTTTGATCCTAGGAGAAATGTACCCATACCTCTTTATAGAACTCATCTGAGAAACCAGACATAACACGGCATACACTTTGGAACTCTTCAGTTTCAGGGTTGTAGCACGCCATAAGAAAAGGACTGTACCTGTACACAGCCATGTTGGCATTGTTCAGTAAAATAACAAACTAAATAAAAAAGAGAACCCACTGGGACTAAACTTACCATCCAGCTTTCCGTCCATTTCCATACCATGCGCCGATTGGAACTAAATCAAGGCTATCACCTAAGCCTTCCACATAGTCACGCTTGACCTGTAAACAATAAAGGTATATACCTCAGGAAACACAATGATGTTGAACATTTCTTCGGTAGCGAAGTATGTTTGCACCTTTAACCATGAATCACAGCGTTTTGAAGCAGAGTATCCAGCATCGACATCCAAAGTCTTTAACATTATACCCTCACAAGAAAACTCGCATGCCTTTTTGAAAAATGTGTTCATTCTATCCAAAGTTCTAGAATTGTCTGGCGAAGCTTCGCTGGCTTCTACCTACATGGTAGAAATTGATTGATTCATGTGCAGCTACAAGCATCCCTGTACAGTGCTTTGATAATAAACAAAGTAAACAGTCAAGGCTGTGCAAGTTCATCACCAAGCCAATTGGAAGGTGCAGGTCATCCTCAGATGGAATGTTGATGTGAATGTTCATGCTCATGCTCAGCCATCAACAAGCAGGCATTTGGCAGAAAACATATAGCTTATTACAGTAGCATTTTGATTTGAAGACATGCATTCTAATTTACACTGTCGAAATGCTATAGCATCAGGCTGCACATCATAGAATTTAATTTTGAGTAGTGTAAATGATGGCAAAAAATCAAACACGGGAAAAAGGGGAGGATCAGATACCTAAGCATCGCACAATGTCTCAATGAGCAGAAAGAAGGGGAAGAAGTGGTATATTAATATGATGACGAGAATGTAACTACATAATGTCACAATAACAAAATTTGTCCAAAATAACAATATCGATGCATGAAAAGGAAAGTTCTTCGTTTAGGGATGAAACTTACAGTTAGCTGCTGAGCTAACTCAAAATATCCTGGCTTCTCCTGGAACAAGTCTTGAATGTCTGCAAGGAACAGGACGAAAAGGGGTCAAGTTTAATGGCATCCATTGATATGTTTACTGAACGAAGTGCACAAATCCTCTAATACTGAAACATACACTTCCTTCTTTGCCGAAGAGGACGATCCAGTAGCCTGCAGGGGGCAAACAATGTCTTCATATTTTGAATAAGACAACAATTTTCTGCATGCGAAGCAAGTAAGGACATTTCCATGGCAGGGTGTCAGGTGCAAACACCTCCTTAGGGGCAATTATGAGATTACCTTCCAATTTAAACACAAAGGAAATCGAGGATCTAGTGCATAAACCATTGAGTATCCTAGCACCGTTTAAAATTTCAACCCCAAAAATATGTACGCATAAAAAAAAACAATAATATTGCTGTAAGTGGTAGCATTTTTTTTAAAAAAAATATGACGTAGTTGAAAGTAAATCCAAATAACAATAGGGTTAGGGCCATGAGAGTAAAGTGATTGAACTAGGAGGCCTGTACTTAGGATTTTTTTTTTTAAAAAAAAGAAGGCTCAATCCTTAAAATAACTCCTTTCTGAAATTTCCACAGAAATAAAGAATTCAAGTCCAATAATGTTACCTCTCTCCATTGCAGAACATGATGTCAAAAACAAATACACATATGTCAACCTGCAGAGTGGCCAATACATTACCAGGCAGAAACAAGATTGATTATGGGGGAAATCATGGGCTCAGCTTTCAATTAAAGATGAAAAAAAGGGGTGGCTACACTCAGGAAAATGCTTCATACTTCTAAGTACGAACTCACTGACTAAGTGTATTCTAAGTGAACCGCATACTATTATAAGTCACCCCCTCCGTCCTTAAATATGTGTCCTTAAAAATGTGTCGTTTAGGGCAAGCTAGTTAGTTAAAAAATGAACTAATTTGCTAATCCTAAACGTAAATTCATGGACAGAGGGAGTATGTGCTAATGATGACTGCAATACACCTGTGTTTGAACCACGTACTATTATAAGTACTGTGCTAAGGATGATTGAGATACACTACACACCATAAAGGTGTGTTAGTGAACTCTAGCAACATATTGCCCAATCTGCTACATGCATATTTGATTATTTGTAGTAATATACTGATATATGACAATCATTGAAGATAACTAAGCCACTAGCCAGGGAGTTGGGATGGGAAAAGATCCATTAATTTTAAGCTGTGTACCATAAAAAATAAATTAGAGAAACTTATGCCTCAACACTCTAAAACTTATTGGCACTAGTCACGTAAAAGTACAGCCCAAAACCATACTGCTAGCCTAAAGCAGTAATGTGCTTATTAAATCGCATAATCACCTTTATGTTTTCAATTGCAATTGAGGAGTGCTTGTTTCCTCTTTCTCTTGAAGATAGCTCTTGGAATGACATCAACTTGTTTCCTTTCTTCCTATCAATTCCCACCACCTTGATTTACATAAACATAACAAAAATAGCTTAAGGGCTAAGAAGTATAATATCATGAATAAAAAAGATGCCGATTCCTTGTGAATCAAACTGACCTCAGCATCCAGTATAAAGCTGGACATTTCAGGCCTGCACAAATCCTTAATAATGTTCACTAGGTCAGGAAATCTGGAAGTAGATTCTTTCATTTGCCTTGAAAATATCCGCACAGATCCATCAAGTAATCTGTGAATCTGTGCCCGCTGACCATCATACCTGGAAGTAATATTAATGAGAAAATCCTAACGTTTTTGTATCCAGCGGAGTTTTCAATAAACTGGTATTCTGAGAAGGAGCTATCTGTTGAATGGTTAAACTGTAACTACTGGTCAATATAACCTAAAGTTCATATTTGTAAAGGTCTGGCATATAAAATATGCAAACTCAACATAAATACAGATGTATTCCCTATTAAGTTCTATTTGCTTCATATGCACTACATAGTTCTCATGATCCTTCAAACACTGGCATTAGCTATGCTTAAAGATAGAGAAGTTATTTCTTTCTCAGTTATTGACTTGTCCAAGCTGCCAAGAACTTGAAATTCTTCTCCATTTCAGGATTCCAGGCTCAGGAGTGATATAAAGATCTTGGGCAGGTTTAAGCTACAATTTTGGAAGATACTGTAGTTCAGGGCTAACTTGTTTGAACCATGGTAAACTGGATGCCCGGAGGTTTACAAGCAATCCATAAAACAAATTCATGTTAAAACAACCATATAGTTATTCAAGTAGCTCTATTCAGAAAAATATCTTAAGCAGGGGAACAGTGGACATACTTGTACTCACACGTAAATGATTTGCCACTAAAAGCTTTCAACGATTGATTCAACCCATTAGTAATTCTGGAAAAACAGCAGAAGTGGCAAATAATTAACAGTAAAAACAGAATTACAAGTCACTCATTCAGAGATGTACATACCTTGCAAGCATAGGTGGAATAGGTGTGCCAGACACCATTGCCAAGGATGAAGCTGAAAATGCGGCGCCTTCTCTCAGAAGAGACGGAATGAGCAGATCCTAACAAATATTGTATTGTTGTCAGCACAAGTTAACTCCCTCCCCTATCATTATTTGCAGATATAGTTCAAATGTTAATAACTTTTCATCACCTTTGTAAGGCATCCTAGCTACCATCTGAGACATTTATTTTACAAATAGACTAATGTCATCCTTAATGTTGGGTTGAGCAAACTATTCTATTGCGAAGGAAAAAATGCCAGGCATTTATACTTTTTAAAAGGGACAATGTACAATGACAAAGTAGAGTTAGAGATTATTTCATATTACAGTTTACACCCATCTTATTAGAGATTATTTCATATTACAGTTTATACTCATCTTATTAAGTAGAGAAAGTTTTGAGTGTAATGAAGCTTACAGCTTGGGTAAATACACAAATTTTCCTATATGAGGAGTCTAATTTCTGGCCTTCTGGGAGTGTAAACAGTTAAGAACTTAAGATGCAACCGAAGATAGGAAATTGTGAACAATGATTGTATATGAGACAAGCCATTAGTTTAGTCACCTACCAGATTAGGAATGACATTGTATGCCTCAGAAACTTTAGTTGAAAGACCCTGCGCCAAAAAAAAAAGACAAAAAGGTTACAAATATACAAATTTGGTTCAGAACAATATGTGTTATAAAACAAATTATAATTATTATATGGTAAAGACGTGCTGAAATGGAGCATGGAGGCTGCTCTTGCGGTAAAAACAAAATCATAAGAACAAAAGGAAAAGTAAATTCAAACATAGGGATCTAACATAGTGTTCCGATTCCTCTTTTTCTTTAGAAAGAAATTTTCTAGCAAGGGAGACAATCAAGACTACCTCCCTCAGCAATTTAGTAAACAAGATAGCCTTCATTTTCACTCTATGGGATATGAAGTTACAGACTGCTCGTAGACACATAAATAAAAGCATAAAGCTACAAAATTGCCAGCTGCAGAGTGGTTTGTAGGAAAACACGAAGATATGTCTGTGCCATTCCAAGCCAAATTTGCTCTCGTTATGATTTGCACAAAACAAAATTCATGTCCATACAAACCTGTAGTTGTGATTTTACGCCTTCCAAGGATAACACAGGATCTCCTGCATATCTTCTATCAAAAACAACAGCATGTGCAAGCGCAGGTAATATTGTCTTCATCATAGCCCCAATACGCAAGTTACGAACCTGTTACTCAAACATAGACACACAGAAAGAAAAGTGGTGTAGGTTATTTAGGACACAGTAAAAAGTAACATGTATCAAGCTACTATACTATATACTACTCCCTCGTCCCTCCGTCCCAAATTATAGGTCATTTTACCTTTTCTAAGTGCATAGATTTTGTTGTGTACTTAGATATACACTGTCTAGATACATACTAAAAACTATGCATAAAAACATGCCACAACGACCTATAATTTTGGAACGGAGGAAGTAAATCCCAAGGAGGGACCCACCGAGCAATGAATTACTACTAATTTAACAGACACAGAAGCCTATGACTAGAACAACAGTAACAGTGAAATGCAGAATAAAGTTGAGATCCAGTTTCACTTTCCCGATAAATGAACACAGAAATATTGTGAATGCATGAAAGTTGTATATTGATAAACCAATGCCTGAAAACTTCAAACTGAAAGATAAATATAAGCAATTAATACTAAAACCACAGGACCCATGTAAAGTCTAAAATAACGATATGCAATACAGCCTATGAAAATTGTAAACAAGGAAACAAGGAGTTGATAGCTTACCAGTGTTCTGACAAGAAATTTCATTTCCATTTCCCTACAAGACCGAATAAGATGCAAGACAAGAATTTTTCTCCTTCTAGCACTCCCACTGCCTGATATTGCACTAACCAAAAAAAATATGATTAGACCTTTATCAAAGCATCCAATGGAAACAAATGGCTCTTGTTATTATTATGTTCGAAGCAAAGGATTGAGTTTACAGCGTCAAACAAAACAGGAATATCTTACAGATTTAAAGGTATTTTATTACTAGGGCAAGAAAAACTGTACAAAATATATATGATATCAGCAATGAGCGGATAATACTAGAAAGACCTTTTATTTGCCACATTCCATTGCTGTATACTAATCTATCAGAAAACTGCTTGCCCTATGAACTGATTGCACATCATGTTACAAAGTTGGAAATTGTATTTTAATACACCATAGACATGGTAATTACTAATTATCATATAGAGAAGATAAGTGAGAATTCAAAGTAACTACCGTTGAGACTAATCTTCAGCGATTAACTATATGCTTGGCAAGATGCACGGGATTCAATCACAAAGGACAGCAGGCAGACAGTTTTGCTTTGTAAGTAATACCTTAGTTTCCGAAGTGTGGAATATACATCACGAATCGAGAGAGGGCGAGGAGGAGCAAGTAATGTTTGATTCTGACGGCATTCTTGGGCAACACTACCTACAAAATGCAATAACATCCATTGTTGACACTTGAAACTATAAACAGCAGCTCAGTCAGGAACAACCAGTTAATGAAAGTGCATGCTGTCACGCTGATGTTGAATCTTGCCATAAGCCTAGGCAATGCATTCATATGTCTTTACTTTGCAAAGACAACCCGGAATGATTACACTAGAATGATTTTTCTTCTAATATAAAATAACAAATTGGTACTTGCCAAGGTCGCCGTAAGTTTTGTACATCTCGTGTATTTTAGATCTGCTGGTTCCTAATGATTCCTCCAGAGCAGTTACAACAAGACTCCCACCAATGTTGAGTTCCTAGCTTCAATAACAAATATAGGGTAAATGATTTGGAGTGCAATATTTTTTCTTGAGCATGCAGGAGAGATTGGCGCGCCATATGACAAGGCGTAACAAAAGTGTGCTGAAAAGGCTGAGTAAGGAGTGGCATTTAGAGCATCATACTGTATACTAGAAAGTATCATAACTTGAGGTTTCAACTTTCAAGCATGTTTTCATTAATACTGGTTAACAGGAAGCAATTAACATGAAAAGGTATTGCTAACACTTAATCATGAGCTAAAAAATAGAATCAATGTATCCTTATTGAAATGTAACTTATTCATCATAAAATTATGGTGAGATCTGACTAGGAACCCTCGTATTTAGAGATAATGGATGTTCCTCTCCTCCAAAATTCCTACCAGATTCTGATATTCCAAAGAGGTCCTTATAAGTGGCTAAATAAAGAGTAAATTTAGGAAAGATGTAAAGTACGGGATTTGTGTACTTACCATATTTTCATGTTCAGGAGAAATTTTATTAGTACATAGATAAACAGCAGGTAGCACATCATCAGGGGATAAGGCGAGCAAACTGCATTTCAGAAGGTAGGACATTACCCATTTCCGCCAGTAATGAACTTATTCAATGAATGATTTAAAAAATAGCTTGTGTAGATCATTTAAAAGGTAAACGTTCAGAAACCTCCTGAACATGTTGCAAAATATTGCTGTAGTTTTGATCTTTCCTTTTTCTTTCTCAACCATATCAAACGTGTGAGCCAAGTGCAAGTATGGTGCAGGCTGTCCTTCTGTCCAGCAAGCTGCAGAAAGCCAGATACACAGCATGACTGACTACCAAACAAGATGCTAAAAATGATCAGGAATAAGCAGCTAACCATGCTCAATAGGTAGATACTTTTCAATTGGCAGTGATATATTGGCAGAATCTGTTTGTGCTAAAGAAGTTTGTGCATGTAAGTTTGGCATCTTTGGAATAGCCTGAGATGAATCACAAGCCAGGTCTGTGTTGCTACATTTGTCTGTAGTTTCGTTCTGCATGTTCTGCAGCACAATATTCTTATCAACAATTACATTGTCGCTCTCACTTGAACTGTAAAATATATCAACTGCTACAGTCACATCTCCTTTTGCTTTCTCAAGCAAAGAAACTGCATATTCCCTGGAAATGCCACCATCTACAATCTGAAGGAGCTGGTCTACACTTTGGTCTTGTGTTTTTGCGATATCAGTTAACTGATAGTCACTTTCCAAATTATTTTGGTGTGCCTCCACAATTACTTTATCACCTGTAGCACTTTTAGAAGTGGTATCTGAGGCTCTAATGAAATAGTTTGTAATTGTGGACTGCTTGCGTCCACCAGATTCCGTTGAGGAAGTTAATCGTCCTTTCTTTTTTGGTTTGTTTGAAGCTCCAGAACCCCTCTTCTTTTCCTTTTTGGGGGTATTCGGTTTCACTCTCGTAGGAGTCAAATTTACCGGTTTCGTAGAGTGTTCCACAGGCTTCTGTGAAAAGAAAGGACATTCATGCTGACTACTTACATCAGCAGAAGACCCATGATCAGAAGTACGATTTTTCTCTGACTTGGGCGTCCCGCTACAAGAACCATTTGCTTCTTCAAAGAAATATCTTTCCCTCTCAAAAAAATCAGATGCTGCTTTAACAACATCACCACCTGAATTCATCAGCAGGTCCATGATTTGTTCCTTGCTGACCCATGAGGGAAGGAAATCAGATAGTTCTTTCTTCATTTCCTCTGTAATATTCTCCCTCAAAGTATCCAGTTGTTCAGAAGCAGAAGTGGTTGCTGGTAAGAAAGCAGCATCCTCCCCATCATGCTGGGTCGAACATTCAGCAACATCTTTGCAGCTATGAGTAGCATCTGTTGACCTACGGTGGAATGCCATCAAGAACTCCTGTTTGTTTGCTGTCTCATCTACCAACCCAGAAAAATGCTTCTGCATTGCAATTGCCTCCTTACTATCAAGTTTCCCAGAATTCGCTCCAACAGTTGGGATTACCCGTTTTGGGTGCAAAAATTTAACATAGTCGCGCAACTCATCGTAGCTTGAGTGCTCACTGTAAGGAACAAGATGGATCTCAAGGGAATCTTTCACCCTAACAGCAAAACCTTCCTTCTTGGTTTCGTACATCCAGCCAGTTGGTACAAACCCAACAGCCTTCATGTACCCTCTCTCCACCATGATCTCCTTCATCTTCACAAAATTTGGTCGGAAATAGGGCCATGTCTCCCCTAAGACATTCCATCCGATAACATGCACATCTGTCACTGCTGCATCCTCTGTAAAAACTCCATTCTCTCCACCAAACCCCAACACTGTCAAAATCTCCATCTTCCTACTGTCCACATGGATTGAGCACCCACAACGCCGCGCAACCTCCAGCAAAATCCTCTCTTTGCCCACAACATAGGCCGCGATCAGACACAGCACTCGCTCTCCTGCCGCTGAACTCTCCTCTTTGACACGCTTGATTGCATTCACCACATAATCCACAGACTCCTCTTGGGGAGGGAATGAGAATTTGGGGTTGCAGTACGTGGTGTCCAGAAATACAGCGTCAGCACTGACAAACTCCAGCAAGTTAGGATCGCGCGTCATAGACTCCGCGTAACGGAAGTCACCGGTGTGCACATATCTCTCGATGTTCGGTCCAGGGGAGGAGAAGAGGAACTGGACAGCACCAGGGCAGTGATTGGCGTCGACGGCGGTGACGCCCCACCCATCAACAGTGACGCGGACACCGACATCGAGGGCGACGATAAGCTGCGGCGGCACGGAGAGAACGGAAGAGACGAGGCGCGCGGTGGGCGCGGAGCAAATGATAAGGCCGCGGCGCCAGGACGATCCTAGGCCGCCGTAGTGGTCGGAGTGGAAGTGCGAGAGAAAGTAGGCGACAGAGAAGTCCCCGGCGTGGCGGAAAGCGTCGACGAGGAAGCGGGAGCCCGGGATGAGCGCGGTGGGCGGCACGGAGGCTGGGACGGGCGGGAGCGGCGTGGAGGCGGAGGTGAGGATGGGGTGGGCGTGTGGCGAAGGGAGCGAGGCGAGGGAGGATAGGAAGAGCTCGGAGGAGTTAATGGAGAGCGATTTGGAGGCATCGGAGGAGGAGAGGAGATAGGCCATTGGTTGCGGCGGAGGGTTTAGGGTTTGGAAGCGCCGGCGGCGGTGGCGGGGAAGGGCATGGTGTTGCGGTGGCGGGCGCGCAGTGGCGAGGGGGTGGGGAAGGGGAAGAAGTGGGAAGGCGTGCGGAGGCGAAGCAGCGCAGCGGAGGACGGTTGGTAATCTTGCCGAGGCAGTCTAGTTCGCGGTGCTCACTGGGCTGGGCTGTATTCACCCACGGATTGCATTATTGCAATATGTTGTGTTTGCTCGGCCCAGCAGGTGCCTGCCTCTCTCTATCGCGTTCAGTCTTTCACGTCCTTTCGTCATTCAACACACGCGCCAAGTTCTTCTTTGTGATTCGGCTCAAAGGATTTTTCTGATTGTTTTTTTATTGTGTTTGAAGATAATTACATTCTGTGACATGGAAAACTTGATTTATCTTTAGAAATACTAATTTAGAGATTAGAGAAGTCAAAATACGAGTATCTAAAGACCTACTACTGATAATTCAGGGCAACTTGAAGATGATCTACCTGGAGCCCTAGGCGTGATGAACAAGATGAAGGATGATGCAATCCTCTATACGTGGTCAAGCGGTTTTCTGCACGAAGAGCACGGAATAGGTTTGATGGTAATATTGATTTGACCCCTTGTTGTGGTTAGGTAGGATTAGCTTGTAACTCTAGGTCGTTTGTCTATATAAGGCAGTCTAAGACACATACTTCATCATTATTGCCTAATTTTTTATGGGCATATCAATACAACTACTACAACACACAGGATATATAGTGTTATACGTTCACGTAGCCTGAATCATATATATAAACATTGTGTCTCCTGTGTTACCACCGTATTGTTCATCTCACAATCTCCTTGCCTCTAAATATACTACCTACGGACCCTTTTGTGGATAGTTGGACTAAAAGGTCAACAAAATGTTAAACTCCTAAGGCTATCCCCAACCCATAATGTCTATAGGTAGTGTTTATGTTGTCATATCATCAAGACACCACCATAGAAACTATACTCCACAACCCATAGTTTCTTGGTGTGGATCCCTAATAAACACACTCTTTATTTTCTTTACCAATCATATTTGTTTCTCATTTATTATGAAGACACCACACCCCTCCAATGCATAAGGCTATCCCCAACCCAATGACTAGGATGGTGTCCATGGCATTAAATAGGCTGCCACATAAGCAATTTGATAATGTGGCAGAGTAATTAAAGAGGGGAGAGAAGGACATGATGTCTTGCATGAGAAACCATGTCTACACAAGAACCAAGAAAGAAAGCAAGATGATAGGGAGAGTAAATGAGAGAGAAGACATAGGATTGGATAATAATTTATTTTTAGGAAACTATGCATTGGGGAGGTAGTTTCTATGTGTAATGTCTAGTTGACATGGATCTATGAACAATACAAGATGGTGTCTTGGGTTGGGGATGGCCTAACTTGGTAGTCTCTATTGCATAGGTTCTCGTGTAGACACTGGGTCTTATACAAGACCCAGTTTCTTTTTTTCTCATTCTCTCTTATTTATTAGAGTGACACATAAGCAAATTGTCCTGTATGACAGCCTAATTAATGTTATGAAAACCATTCTACATGAAGGGTTGGGGATGGCCTAAGCACTATGTGAGAAGGATTTTGTTTTGTGTGTGGACACTTTATTTGCTCAGGGTGAAACATCTAATGTGGCCCAAGCCACCAAAATCAGATAATCATGGTGCCAGTTTGACAGTACCATGTTATATTTGATGTTTTCTTGCATACATAGGACTAGACGTTCTTTCATATATCGACCCCTTTCCTTCGATTCAGACTTTAAAAAACTAGAGCAAACAGGTATAAAAGTCACCGTGAACTCAAAAATGGAAGAAATAAGTGTGTCGCTTCTTCCATACCAAATTATTCCGAGAATATCGAAGAAACAAACAAATTCATTGAAATGTCCTCAAATGACTTATGCGTTAACCTTTAAGAACACATTTTTATAATGTAAACCATAATTTTTAAGATGGAAAATAATTTGTATGGGAGATTATAACATGTCGCTTTTAGCTTTATCGTGTTCAAACACACAAAAGTCTTTATTATTCAACCACAATTCACAAAAGAATTGGTAAAAAAGATAGAAGAGACAATATATTATAAAAACTATATGGACATGAATTGAGAAACAAACATTTAACTTCGCTAAAAGTCTCTCCACCACATGGTCCATGACTCCATTTAAATCCAAGGTGACATTTGTCTGATTTGGTTAAAAACTTATTTTTTTCGGAAAGGAGAGACCTTTGTTAACTAGGGGACAGATTACAGTCAGCTGCAATTGAGTTCAAGATGCATGCAGGCGCCTGCCTCAGCCAAGCAGATGTATGGCCTGTTCTTCTAATTGAGCTAAATCATCTGTAACTATATTACATTCTCTCCCAACCAAAGCTATCTTCATTCTAGCAGGAGTTGTGTGAACTCTCGGGCTTCAGCCACAACAAAACTAATCTCTGATCTATCAGGCTCCTTGTCGAAGAGCATGAACTACCCTAGCACAGTCCGAACTCATTGATTACCCGTGCCCATTGCGAAGCGAGGCGGATGCCCTCAACACCAGGGTTTTTTTTTTATATCCTGGTGGGAACCGGTCCGGTTCCCATGGTTCCAGCTCAAACCGCCACGGACCGGTAGCGGTTTGGGGCGGTTTGAAACTGAAAAATTCAAAAATTTAAAATTTGAATTAAAAAAGAGAAAAATATGGTAAAAATCTCTAAAAGTACTTCGCGGTGCGTATAATCTATTGGTATATTTTTTTTTTAAATATTTGCTCATTTGGTATTTTTTGCGGCAAATACAAGCTAAATCAAAAAAAGAAAAAAACGAAAAATTGTCCGGCCCCATTAAGACCTGTTTAGGCCCAACCCTATCTTGGCCAAACCGGCAGGCTTGCCGCCCAAACCGACCGGTTCACCGCTCGAAACCGAATGAACTAGCAATTTGAATTTGGAATTTGTTCGGTGTCTGCCGGCTTACCGCTCAAACCGACCGGCTAACCTTTCGAACCGATTGCACTAGCAATTTGAATTTGAAATTTAAATTTGTCCGATTTAGAGCAGTAACCGCTCAAACCGCTCCGATAAACCGCTATCGGAGGGCGGCGGTTCGATCAACGGGTTCGAAGAAAACCCCTGCTCAACACACGCTAGAGCTTCTGGGGCCTGATTGGTTGGCTGGATGCAGCCGAACCAGGCTCTCGGCATGCAACGAGGGCATGATTGGATGGGTGCAATACCACCTGAGCCTGTCTCGCGGGGTGCAAGATTCCTTTCTCAGCCAGGCTCCCAAGATACAGAAAAATTGCTCGTTTCCAGTGAGCCAGGCTGACGGGAGGGCACAGCCTGCAGGCAATGAGAGAGCAGTGGTGTAGCGTCAAATAAAAGTCAATGCAACCAATCAAGTGCTCAGCTTGGCCATGCTTTGAATATACAGGTAACCAAACACAATAGAGTTCTGCACGCTGTCGATCTGGCCACGAGGAGCCTGGCTCGCTGATGCCGTGCAGGCTCAGGCCATAGCGTCCCTCCATCTGTCCACTGTCCTCCAGGCGGTGAATACAACTTGACCTTCCGAGGACACCAACACCTGAAAAAAAAAACTTAATCGCGTAAACTTTTACAGCACAATGTCTGCTGGCTAAGCACAATGACATATTTCATACTTTACCATTAACCAACGAGTGACTTCTCTGATATATTTTTTCTCTTATTTTAGCATATATTTTTGTCCTCAAACTATTACAATGCAAATCAATAATCGTACTCTCCAAAGTAATGT
Organism: Digitaria exilis; assembly: GCA_015342445.1. Lineage (NCBI taxonomy): Eukaryota > Viridiplantae > Streptophyta > Magnoliopsida > Poales > Poaceae > Digitaria > Digitaria exilis. The sequence goes on from JACEFO010001882.1 coordinate 2,015,418, forward strand.
CCCGTTTAGATTTAAAAAGATTTTCCAAAAAACTACTATTCATCCAACTTTTTTCTATTCATCTCACTTTTTCCCCTCACAGAACACTATTCATCTACAGTGTTTTTTTGGTGAACAATATATTTTTGAAGAATCTTTCCCCAATCTAAACACACCCTAAACCACGAGGACGACGAAATGACAGATCAGCAGGCACGCTCCACTCTTCTCGGTCCACTGAGGACCAGGTCCAGCCGCGAATCCCTCTCCACCCTCTTCCTCCTTATTCCCCACCCCAACCCCGATCCCCAAACCCCTCCCACCCTTTCACGTAGCGCGGAGCCGCCAGTCCCCCACACCCGCACACCACTCTGAGGAAAACCTAGATCCGGACCCCTCGCCGCCGGCCATGTCGACGCGCCGGGCCCTTTCCTCCATCCTCCGCTCCGCCTCACGCCTCCGCGCCGCCTCCCCTTCCCCGTGCCCGCGCGCGCCGCTCCACCACCGCCCGTCCCCAGCGGGCTTCCTCCTCAACCGCGCCGCCGCCTACGCCTCCTCCGCCGCGGCCCAGGCCGCACCTGCCCCGCCGCCCCCGTCCACCGGCAAGACAACCGGTGGCGGAAAGATCACCGATGAGTTCACCGGCGCCGGCGCCATCGGCCAGGTGTGCCAGGTCATCGGTGCCGTCGTGGACGTGCGGTTCGACGAGGGGCTGCCCCCGATCCTGACAGCGCTCGAGGTGCTCGACAACAATATCCGCCTTGTGCTCGAGGTGGCTCAGCATCTCGGGGAGAACATGGTCCGCACCATCGCCATGGACGGAACCGAGGGGCTCGTCCGCGGCCAACGTGTGCTCAACACCGGCTCTCCCATCACTGTAGGCCCATTTCCTCTCGTTTCTCTTCCGATTTTGTGTTTTGAGATGATTTACTTGGATCTAATCGGACGAATTGGTGAATCAGCGCATGTTAAGATTTGATCTGGGCGTACGGATCCATTTATTGTCCAGTGAATGTTTATTATGTAGATCCACGGCTGTTTTTTTTGTTACCGCAAACATGCTGCACCTATTTAGCAGATGATCCATATACCATTGTTTAGGACGTGAACTGCAATTACTGAAATTGATGTAGCATTCCCATCATGGTTTAGCAACATTCAAAATGCTAGTCCATATATTAATTTTCCGTCTAAATGTCTCTTCTGTAGATGATAGAACGTTCTATGATCTAGTTATTTGTTAAATGTATCATATATCATGCTCTTGTCCTATGGTGGTGTTATGTTTTGTAGGACCTAGAGTAAGGGAGAGGGACACGGTCTCAAAATATACTGCTGTGTAGAAACTTCAGATAGACATAAACTATCCGATTCAGCCCATGATCTAATTTTTACCCTTATTCTTTATTTTTTTAATCAACACCGCTTTTATAATTGCAGACATTCAGCCTAGCTTAAAATTTGCACATGCTGGTTTTGTGGCTTGCTGATTACGTGTTCTTCACATATGTGATACTGATACCCACTATTGAACTCATACTTCTTCATTGCCACAAGAATAAGTTGTTAGAGCCTGATATGTAAGCTTGGTATCAGTGTTTTCTATCTGTAGGCTGTTGATACAGCATCTTATATTTGTTGTTGCTGTTATCTTAAGTCGGTACCGGTTTCTGAACAACGTATCCATTTGTGTTTCTGCATTTATGACCTTTTTTTTCTTTGTAGGTCCCTGTTGGTAGGGCAACACTTGGACGCATTATCAATGTTATTGGCGAGCCTATCGATGAGAAGGGAGATATAAGTAAGTCTGCATGGCCTGCATTTACATATACACTACTAGAAGTCATGTTTATATCTTTCTTTTGCTGATTGCTCCGCTTGTCTTCAGAAACAAACCACTTCCTCCCCATCCATCGCGAGGCCCCAGCTTTTGTTGAGCAAGCTACAGAGCAGCAAATTCTTGTTACTGGAATCAAGGTACACCTTTTTCTTTGGAAGTGAATTTCTAATTTGCTAGGTTCTTTTCCTCATGCAAGGCTTGTTGTGCATAAACTCAATGCGTGTACCTCTATCAGGTTGTGGACCTCCTTGCACCCTACCAGAGAGGTGGTAAAATTGGTCTCTTTGGTGGTGCCGGGGTGGGAAAAACTGTGCTTATCATGGAGCTCATTAACAATGTTGCCAAGGCCCACGGTCAGTTCTTTTACAGAGCTCTGATGGTTATATTCTGAAGTTTTTTTGTGTGTTTTATGTTTGTTTGTTTATTTATTTATTTATTTCTTCATCTAGGTGGTTTCTCTGTCTTTGCTGGTGTCGGAGAACGTACTCGTGAGGGTAATGACTTGTACAGAGAAATGATTGAGAGTGGTGTCATTAAGCTTGGTGACAAGCAGGTAAATGACCAAGATCTCTAATACGTTGTTGGGTTCCATATCTGTTAGCTGAGTGCTACTCACAATATATTTGTGGCAGAGTGAGAGCAAGTGCGCTCTTGTCTACGGTCAGATGAATGAGCCTCCTGGTGCTCGTGCTCGTGTTGGATTGACTGGTTTGACTGTCGCTGAGCATTTCCGTGATGCTGAAGGACAGGATGTGCTTCTCTTCATTGATAATATTTTCCGTTTCACCCAGGTAAGTTCTACAGGGATTCATCTATTTTGTCAAACATGTTCCTGCAATGATATTCTTATTTAATATGCATATGCCATTAGTTGAACTGTCTCTGATGTACTCTCAAATCTGTATTTTTACCCACAAAAGGGCTTCTGCTTCTTTGAGTCACCCTTTGTTTTTTTAATTTTTACGGGGTACATTACAGCTGAAAACCGGTTCATCCTGTCTCCTTTCTCTTTCCCCCCTTGATTTTTCTGTACACCACAGCCAACCTATACATTTGATCTTTATTTTATTTTATTCTATTTTCCCCATGATCTTGTGTGCATCTGAGCTGGACAGCCTTTGCATCTGATCTCTATTACCCCCCCCCCCCTCCTGTCTCTCTCTCTCTCTCCTCATTTTCTGTATATTACAACTAAAAACCTGCACATCTGTTCTATGTCTATCAGGCAAACTCCGAGGTGTCTGCGCTGCTTGGACGTATCCCATCTGCTGTCGGATACCAACCCACCCTTGCTACTGATCTTGGAGGACTGCAGGAGCGGATTACCACCACAAAGAAGGGTTCCATTACATCTGTTCAAGCTATTTATGTGCCTGCTGACGACTTGACAGATCCTGCCCCAGCAACCACCTTTGCCCATCTTGATGCTACTACTGTGTTGTCACGACAGGTATGTCTCTCTAACGTATAGTTAGAATTTCAATGGATTGATGCTGTTTCTGTTATGAGTATGATTTGACTGTTTCTCGTGCAGATTTCTGAGCTTGGCATTTACCCTGCCGTCGACCCTCTGGACTCCACATCCAGAATGTTGTCCCCTCACGTCCTGGGTGAAGACCACTACAACACTGCTCGTGGTGTTCAGAAGGTTCTTCAGAATTACAAGAATCTCCAAGATATTATTGCCATTTTGGGAATGGATGAGCTCAGTGAAGATGACAAGTTGACAGTCGCTCGTGCTAGGAAGATTCAGCGGTTCCTTAGCCAGCCTTTCCATGTTGCAGAAGTTTTCACGGGTGCACCTGGAAAGTATGTTGAGCTTAAGGAGAGTGTTCAAAGTTTCCAGGTATGACATAACTCCCTCCTCTTCGTTTTTGAACAATTGGATTGCAGGAGACCAACAGTCTCTCGTATGCCATAGTAGTGTTGTTTGGATAAACATGCTGTTTGTCCGTGTTCATTTCCTTACAGCTTTGTACTATGCCCAGGATTGAATTCTGTGAAGCTTAATGAACAGTTTTTTTAATTGCCAATGTGTTTGTTAGATATTGAATTATAGTCACGTGTGGAAACACGTCGTTTTTGCTAAGGAAGTTAATTTTGTTTCTTCTAACTATTAATTCTAACATGAACAGCTATAGGTTGGCTAAGTGAATTGATCACCAAAAATATTGCATTCAATAAAAATATTGTTGCACAAGTTTTTAGTGAAAGATGAATTTTGTAGAGTGTCCCATCTCCAAAGTGGCATAAATTTGTACACAGGAATAATTTAATCTGAATATGTTATGTGGAAGCAATTATTATGTTTGTGTATTTTTCTTTATTTTTATTGCAATGATGGTTCTTAGTGATCTTCTATAAATTTCTTTAAGCACTAAAATGCCATGTGACTTGCAGCTACTTTTGAGACCCTATTTTCTCAATGGGTGCTACATTAAGTGCATAGAAATACGGTTTTCCCCATTACTGAAATGCACAAGACAGCATGTTGTGCCTTTCATGTTATGATGTTAATGCTCATTATTGAACCTTCACATATTATAGGGTGTTTTGGATGGCAAGTATGATGACCTTCCGGAGCAGTCATTCTACATGGTTGGAGGAATAGAGGAGGTTATTGCTAAGGCTGAGAAGATTGCCAAGGAGTCGGCATCATAAGCAATTGCCTTCACATGCAATGCAAAATTTAACTTTTGGAGGTCAACATCTTGTGCTTTTTATTCTGTGTTAGCCAGGACATGTATTTACGTGCAGGAGGCCCGGCCCTGCCGATGGATGTGTTTCCCCTCCACTTTTCCCCAAATAAGGACTCGCAGTGGCCTTTACATTTGGTTTACTGCCCTTTGAGGAAGAATTATCTTTTTTGATGACGGCGAAGCCATAAACTTGTTAATTCTCAATGAAATACTGGAAGTGGAATGTCTCCCATGTTCATGACACCTGTTCAGAGTCGTTTGAGGTGCCTAAATTTGTTTTGAGCTGAATAGCAGTTTGTTTCCCAGGACAATTTCCGGTTTATTTCCGCTGCCTTTTTTCGTCAATGGCTCTGGTTGCTAGGCTGAGTAAGGAACCTCTATGGTCGACATGAAACGGTCGTTGCGTCCAAATCATACCATTTTGTAAAGTAGTGTTTGATTGGAGGGATCTACTACTTGGATGGTAAAAAAAGGTAAATCATTTGGTCTTTATCGTGTCTGTTGGCAGCTACCCAAAAAGAAAAGGCTAGAATTGGGATGGGATTGAGGGTTCCACGTCATGATAACAACCAACTTATTTTGGGTCGGATCATCATGCGACACAAGTAGGAAACTTCTCACTCGGCCCATGGTGAAACAGAAAACCTAGATCAACCTAGATCACAACCCAACATCGGCTCCTCCCTCCCCGCCGCAGTACGCCGCGTCCCTTCAACCCGCCATCCCCGGTGCCTCCTTCCAGCTCCAGTCTCCGCCATGGCTGCCTGCCGATCAGTCCGCTCTTCAGTCTAGCCGGCATCGAGAACCAGGGTAAACCTTGCCAGCCTCGTTGCTTGTACATATATTACATCTATTTGCATCGTGTGGTTGGTGGAAAAAAAATTACTGATGGTTAAGAATCCTCGATCTGAATAGGACTGCACAAGGGTGGATATTCGAAGATTAGCAAGTGGAGGAGGTACCTGTACCTGGTGGTGGATCGTTTTGACAAGCGAACCTACCCCCTGCGCCGCATCGATTCGTCAGGCCTCTTCTTCCGACCGAATCAACACATCACTCCTACAAAAGTCGAGGACGCTCGTCTGCCTCAACCCTACATCTCTTTCACACCCACACGCTCCTCCGACTGTGGCAGTCGGATCATGGACTTCTTCACCTTGTTTGGCCGCGGCAAGACGAAGAGCCTCATTGCCGGCGCTGACGAGAACGGCGTAACCGTCATTTACGACGTGGACGAGCGAACCCTCCACAGCTATCTCCGTCTTAACGAGCCTAAGCAGGTCGACCCTGTCTCCCTCGCCGTCGGTGACGCCCTCTATGTCATTGATAGGTACCCACACCCAGACAGCCGCTGTGGCTTCGAAGCCCTTGTGTGCGACTCAGACTCAGAGCCAATGAAGGATGACGATTTGGGACCAACCGAGGACGACTATGACGATTTCAGACCAACAGTGGATGATGTCTCAGGGGACATTTGTAACTGGCACTGGCGCTGTCTTGAGCCGCCGCCATACGTCCTGGAGCCAGGCTACAAACCCAGCCGCATCAGTGCATACACGGTGGTCGGTGGCTCCGACATCTGGATATCTACGCCGGGCATTGGCACCTATTCCTTCGACACATTGGCTGGCAAGTGGAGCAAGGCTGGCAAGTGGTTGCTGCCCTTCCGGGGGCGTGCTGACTACTTCCCGGAGTACGGTTCATGGCTTGAGGGTGTTTAGTTGAGGGGTGGAAAAAATATTTTTTTTCTGGGATGCGTGTTATGTGAGGGGGATAAATAGGAAAGGTAAAAAAGAAATTTTTGGGTATACGTGTTCTGTGAGGAGAATGAATAGAAAGTAAAAAGTACTTTTGGGAACTAAACACGGTTTCGCAGCCAAAAGTGGCCTGCTCTGCTCGGTGGACCTCAGCACCGCCTCTGTGCGGCGCACCAAGCCTGCGGTGCACAGCGTTCTGGAGGAGGGTACGCAGGAGTCTGCGGGGTGCATGTTGTATGACGCTTACCTTGTGAGTCTGGGTTCTGGCAAATTATGTGTTGCCAAATTCTTTAAGAGGGAGTACAATTCAGTGTCCAATGAAGGCCATGTCGTTCGACAGATTCAGGCATTTGCCATCTTCACTGGATTTGTGATGGACCAGAATGGCCCAGGTGGAGCACTCCAAATGAGGAAGCACAAGTCTCGGCGTTACGCTATGGAGCCCACGGGCAATGGCTGGGTATTTTGAGTTTAGCTGCAGGCCTTGCTCAATGGCTGGGTATTTTGAGTTGATCTGCAGGCTGGGTATTTCGGGTTTAGCTGCAGGCCTTGCTCAACGGCTGGATATTTCAAGTTTAGCTGCAGGCCTGGGTGTAGGAGTACGTGGATAGGACCTTTAGCTTTAGTCGAAGCTGCCTACGCTGAAATTAGAGTGCAGTTTTTTTTCCCCCCTGTTGATTCCTAGCAGTTATGGAAAAGATGACCAAATGGCCACTCTTCAAATCAAGTTTGACATGTACAAAGAAATACTCAAATGTTAAGTGAATGCATTATGCATCTATTAGGCCATGTTCAGATTCCCAACTATTCACTATTCATTCCAACTTTTCACTATTTATTCCAACTTTTCACTATTCCTCTCTCACAAAAACACGTTTCCCAGCGAATCCTACAATGTTTTTTCCTACAATCTAAACACACCCTAAATAGCCACACTGTTCGAACTCAAGTTTTTCTTTTAATCATTTCCTTGAAGTTCGATAAGTGAATGGGGTAGTAAAATTCCATTCCTTTGTCTTTGCTTCACCCTGCTTACCAGAGATCAACATTATTCACAGTTTTCAAACTAACTCTAGTTTTTATGCATCCCAGTAAAGGAATAAATATATTCTAATAAAATAAAGTATGGGGGAATGATCTTGTAATTTCTGTACTTCTCGTTTTGTGGCTCTTACTTGCAGTTTAGTGGTTTCTTGAGTATAAATATGGAATCATCCTCATCTAGATGGTAGAAGTCAAGCTGAAGCTGCTGGATATATATACCTCTAACGTTTTATTTTAATTTTCATTGTCTGTGTATGTGGATTATCGACTTCCATAGCAATGCTGGATACCCAAGAAACATCACAACATGCTCAGTTTTGACATTGTTTAATTGTGTGGTCTAACTTCTCATATGATGCCCGCGGTAATGTGGGGCCACAACTAGTTTTTGGATGCATAAAAGCTATATCACACTCGAGCATTTCTATTTCTTCCCATACTCGAAATTTGCATGTACAAATTTCACCACGGCTTCTTCTTCAGCTCTGGCGGATGAGAGCCACGATGGTGGGCGAGGCGGGGATGCACTCGCTGGTCCCCTGCAAAGGGGCACACGGTCGCTAGAGCCACAACACGGGCCAACGTGAGAGCGTGTCCATGGGCGACACACCAGGCTGGGCGGACAGATCTGTGTCGAGTAGGGCTGGGCAGGAAAAACCGAGAACCGAACCGAAAGAACCAGAACCGAGAATTTAGGTTCGGCTCTCGGTACCTGTTCTTAGGGAACCAAATTTCTGGGTTTGGTTAGGTTCGGCTTGATTCTCGGTTAACCGAAGGAACCGAACCTTTACTAGGGAGCCCAACTACAGTCCATTAAGCTTAAGCCCAATAACAAACCCTAGACTCAACTCCCTTTCTCCACCTCCCCCAATCCTCCCTACAGGCCTGCACCGCTCCAATCCCCGCCGGCCGCCGCCACCCGCACATCTCCTCCGCTCCCATCCCCGCCGGCCGCCGCCAACCTCCTCCCCTCCTCCCAGCTGACCAGGTCCCAGCGCCAGGCACCCAAGCGCCACCCGCCGAACGCCGCACCAGGCGACCTACCCTTCGCAGCGCTGCTCCTATCTTCGTCGCCAGGCGGACAGGCCCCTAGGGCCAAGGAGCAGAGGTGCCTCCCGCCGTGCGGCGGCCGCCTTCCTACAGGCACGACGGCGGCGGCGGCCCCATCCAGGTGCGATGCCGTGAGCGGCAGCTTCCCCAAGCCGGGGAGCAACGGTGAGCGCCGAGCGGTCGACTCAGTTCCTAGCTCCGACGAACCAAGCCAGGAAGTAGGAGCGGATTTGTTATTTGTGTGATACTGCTCGGTTAGTTTGGTTAGTATCGGAACCGAACCCGAACTAACCGAAACCGAAATTCCTCGATGCCTGATTTGGATAAGAACCGATCGATACCAGTTTTTTGAGAACCGAATTTCCTCGGTACCTTCGGTTCAGTTAGTACCGAATGCCCAGCCCTAGTGTCGAGAGTCGCAGAGGAGGGCAGCGACATGATACCAGTTGTACGATGTGGGGGAGGCGGCAACAATGGGAGAGAGGAGAGGAGAGGATCGGGGATTCTGTAGTGGGAGTGGGCCCTTTAGCTAGTGTGCCACAGAGCGCAAATGCATTTTCATGTGACTACAATTCCCCTCCCATCCATGTTTTATCTTAGAAAAATTTAGCACTAAGAAAAATTAGAATTTTTATGGTAGCGAGGGGAATTCAAAAAATTTAGCACTAAGAAAACTCGTCTAAATTTTCATGCCATGGATTTGCTCTTAGAAAACGTGTTTTTTTCACTTGAAAGGTCAAGAGAAAAACCAGGCTTTCGTCTGGATCAGACACGTGGCCTAAATGCTGACCCCACCAGTCAGCGCATCGTGCTCCATCCGACTTGGCAAACATCCCGGCCGTTTAATTCAAAAGGGAGGTCCGATGATGGATATCCCTCCTGATTCGGCCCAATTAAAGATTTCCCCCAACGGCTCTCTGCTGCTGCCGACGAACCAACGGATTTCCAAACCCCAAATCTCCTCCGCCCTTCTTGCCCCCTCCGACTCCCCCTACCCTATTTCAAAACATTTCGAACACTCTCTCGGTCCCCTTCTCGTTCCATCCCCTCTTCCCATTCCCTTCTCTCTCGCCCCCGAGGCGCCGGATCGCGCGAACTCCTCCACGGCGACAGCCCGCCGGCCGCCCTCCTTGCCTCGCCCCCCTCGACGAGGCTGCGCCGACCGGTGAAGAGGTGAGCGTCCTAATTGCAATTCCATCGGGTTGGATCCGGTCGCCAGCGTCGTGATGTGCTACCCCCGGTGAGGAGGAAACCCTAGGTTCGGAGGGGACCTCGTCTCCCTGTTCCGCGGCATCCGCGCGGTGGAGGCGTCGGTCTGGTCTCTCGTGCGCGCGGCGCGGGTGAGTGTGCGTTGCCGCGGGGTTGGATTTGATCTGTGAAATCGCGGTTGCAGGCTGCTGCTGCTGCGGTCGCTCGTCCTCTCGCGATGGGTAGCGCGGTGAAGGACCAGCTCCAACAGATGACGCCATGCGACTCGCTCCTGGAACTCCAAGTAAGTCGCCCCTTCTGATTCCACCGAGTTTTTTTCCCCCGCATTGTTTTTGTTGGTTCCGCCGTTCCGCTCGCGCCGGTTGCGAATAATTGAGGATGCGTTTTTCCTGTTGTGTCAGGTGATTTGGGATGAGGTCGGGGAGCCCCAGACGGCGAGGGACCGGGTGCTGATGGAGATCGAGCAGGAGTGTCTCGAGGTCTGGAGGAGGAAGGTTGACCTGGCCAACCGCTGCAGGGCACAGCTGCGGCAGGCCATTGCGGAGGCAGAGGCCGAGCTCGCCAGGATCTGCTCGGCCATGGGTGAGCCGCCCATACATGTTAGACAGGTTTGCTTCTGCACCCATGTATGATAAGAACGAAAGAAGTGAACATGATACCTTTTGAATACTTGTTACGATTTTCGATACAAGGATGTTCTGTGGAATTTTCACTCGTGATCTCTTTTACTGTCCACGAGAGAGAGAACTTCGCTATATTGCTGCCATGTTACTCTGCTATAGCTGTGATAATGCTACTAGTGTTGGCCTGTATATGCAAACCACTCGTGATATATTTAGTTTTCTGTAGTAATAAGAACCTTTTTTTCTGGGAAGAGAAGAAAACGAAAATCCAATGAGAAAATACACGGTTAAGGGAGGAAGTGAGCGAAATATCATGTGTCAAAATGAGGAATTTAATGCAATCTTCGACATTAAGCACTTTTTCATCTTTTTATAGTGACTCCATCAGTAATTGGTATAATTTTCCTTTCGAAAATGACAGTCAAATCAGAAGTTGCATGGTTTAAGGGAGGAATTGAACACAATTGTTCCATACTTGGAGGAGATGAGAAAGAAAAAGGTCGAAAGATGGGACCAGTTTGTTGATGTCATTGATAAAATTAAGAAGGTTGCATCTGAAATCAGGCCTGCAGATTTTGTACCCTTTAAAGTTCCTCTGGATCAGTCTGATCTGTCATTAAGAAAACTCGAGGAGTTAACGAAGGAGCTACAGTCCCTTCAGAAGGAGAAGGTTAGCATCACTTACTCTGATCTGTTTCATTTGGTCAATCTATATTCCTCAATTATTTTCCGTCTTTGCTCATGCCACCCCATAAATTCCGTTGTTTGTATCTGTTTTGGACAGAGTGATCGGCTGAAGCAAGTGATGGAACATTTGAACACTTTGCATTCCTTGTGCGAGGTGCTTGGTATAGACTTCAAACAAACAGTATGTGAGGTGCATCCTAGCTTGGGTGACGCTGATGGATCAAAGAACCTGAGCAACAGTACAATCGAGAGGCTTGCATCAGCTGTAAATGGATTGCGTGAAATGAAAGTCCAGAGGATGCAAAAGGTCAGGAATTTGTCTCTGACTCTAGAAATTTGAACTATCCAGTCTAGTCAACCTTTAACACGCTAATCTCAAATTCTGAATATGACAGCTTCAAGATTTGGCATCTAGCATGCTTGTACTTTGGGACCTCATGGAAACACCACTTGAAGAGCAGCAGATGTTCCATGATGTAACATGCAATATTGCTGCTTCCGAACATGAAATAACTGAGCCCAACACCCTCTCAATTGACTTCCTCAGCTACGTGAGTTCCTGCAGTGATTGTTCTGATGCCACTATTGCTGTTGTTTTCTGTGTTGGGCTAGAAATGTTCTAATATTGTATTTTGATATATAATGCAGGTAGAATCTGAAGTTTTAAGGCTTGAACAATTGAAAGCAAGCAAGATGAAAGACCTGGTTCTGAAAAAGAAGGCAGAACTGGAAGAGCATAGGAGACGTGCTCATCTGATTGGTGAGGAAGGTTATGCAGCTGAATTTAGCACGGAGGCTATTGAGGCAGGTAAATATCATATCCTGGATTATCAACTTGTGCACAGTAAAATTTGTTGCAGGCCAGCAAACGTAGTCACAAGAGAACTATCTTATCTGCCTTTTCGTACAGGACTTGTTGATCCTGCGCTGGTGCTGGACCAAATTGAGGCCCACATTGCTACAGTGAAAGAAGAAGCTTTTAGCCGAAAGGATATTCTTGAGAAGCTTGAAAGATGGTTGAATGCATGTGAGGAGGAAGCCTGGTTGGAGGATTACAACAAGGTAAGAATGCTTACCAACTGTATATGCAATTCTCCAACCTATTTTTGTTATATGATTACAATTCTTTGATCTATTTTTGTTTAGGATGACAATCGTTATAATGCTGGGAGGGGGGCCCATCTGACTCTCAAGAGAGCAGAAAAGGCTCGTATTTTGGTTAACAAGATTCCAGGTAATGCTGCTTAGTGAGATATCTATTAGAGGTTCACCAATTAGGTTCTGTTCTCAGTACGTCATTTGTTCATCTGTCATAGTCCCAACCAACTTACCTGTACTCTGTCTTAAACAGGAATGGTAGATGTTTTGACCACGAAAATTCTAGCTTGGGAGAAAGAAAAAGAAAAGGAATTCACATATGATGGTGTAAGTTTTCTTATCCTCGCTGTTCTTTCCTGGTTGTTTAACTATTTTGTATTCTGCTAAAATGTGTTTCATGCAAATTTCAGGTCCGCCTTTTGTCTATGCTTGAAGAGTACATGATCGTTCGCCAGGAGAAGGAGCTAGAGAAGAAGAGGCAAAGGGTATATGCTCGTGCACGATATTTCTGCATTGCATATAAACCATCTGTTTAAATGTAGTTAATATGTTGTAATAACTAAATATAATTGTAGGATCAGAAGAAAATCCAGGATCAAATCAAAGCTGAGCAGGAAGCACTCTACGGATCGAAACCAAGTCCATCCAAGCCCCAAAGTACAAAGAAGGCACCTAGGAACTCCATGGGTGGTGCAAACCGAAGGTTGTCTCTTGGTGGAGCCACAATGCAAGCCCCGAAGACAGACATACTGCATTCGAAGACTGCTCGTGCTGCCAAGAAGACTGAAGTTTTGGGCACTTTATCTCCTAGTAAGCGTCATTATCCATTCATTTACTGAAAAATGCTGCCGTGTTTTTCCCTCAACTTTCACATAATTCTGAGACTACGACTTCCAGGTAGTAGAGGCTTGGACATTGCTGGTCTTCCCGTCAAGAAGTTATCTTTCAACGCCAGTACTCTGCGTGAGGCAGAAACACCTCGCAAGCCTTTTGCCCAGATCACGCCAGGAAACAATGTCCCATCGACGCCTGCACGGTCAATCTCAAATGACACCGAGGAAGAGAACAAAACTCCCAAGACATTTGCAGGGCTCAATGCCAAAACGCCGATGACAGTGACAGCTCCGATGCAGCTAGCAACGACGCCTGCTGTGGCTAACAAGATCGTAGCCACTCCTGTCTCCCTTTTCCCGGAGAAACCAGAGCCAACAACGTTGCCGGAGGAGATCGAGTATTCGTTCGAGGAGAGGCGGCTCGCCGTCTACCTGGCTAGGCAAATGGCTTGACTCAGCATTTGCCCAGGGTTCCATAAAACCCAGCCATTACTTAGTTGAGAGTCGAACTGACTGCCATAAAACCCAAGCTACTTGTTTGTTGGTCGACAGCAGTCGCCCTTGTTCGCACTATGCACTACTATTCTGATTCAGTCATATTTGCTACAACTAGTAAAGGAGTTCTACACTTGTGAGCTTCAGCTCCGTGGCGTCATTGGTTTACCTTTGTATAGCTTCATCCGGTTGGATCGTCTATGACCTGCAACTATATTATTATTTCTGTTTATTACAGTTATAAAATTGTCCTGTCACACCTTACGTTCTTGATCTCATATCTTCTGGATAATCTGTTTCGATTGGCAAGAATCGTCATCCTGCAAGCAATCGTAGTATGTGTGTGTCGGATCTCAATCAGTTCCTGGGTCGTTTATGTAAATGCAATGCCAGAGTAGCACAGAAATGCTAAATTACTCTTAGGGTGCAACCCTGGATCAAAAGAGGTAAGATAATGGCATTGACTTGTGCTTCCGCAGACTAACTCGCCCACGCAAGAACAAGATAAGCTCATCGATAAACTATAGACCGCAAATTAGTAGTTGTGATTTGGCAGTTGGGCAACTTGTGGATCTACCGAACCATGGCACCCATGAGTCATGGACTCGCTGGATCACTGGTCAGTTACTACCGAGTGCGCTGGCCACCAAGGACTGGCTTTATGTCCCTTGAATTTCCCAAACATTTCCACCGGCGATCTTTAAAATGAGGTAACAGATAGTAACGCCCACTGTCCATTGACTTCCACGACTCGAACACTAGCAGTCCCAGTGGCGACTGATAGCTGCAGATGAGTGACCAGTGCGATGTACCTTTCGTTAACCCGGCCTTGACGACCTTGGCCTCAGAGCGAGAGAGGTCCAGACGTCAAGCGGAAGCCAAGGCCGCGCGGGCTCCCGTGATAATCACAGCCACCTCCTGGAGCTGGAAGCTGTGTCCCGCTGATGATGATGCCGGAGCCAGCCGCTCCACCGCCGTGCCGTGCGCACCGCGCGCCCCACGAGAGGAACAACTCAGCCACGCCGGGCGCCCCGCCCCCCCGTGAAGTCCACACGCGCAATGGCGCATAATTCAGGTGCAGTTACGCCACTCATGTGCCCCCCGCACCGGCTCTTATTCTCCCTGCAAGTTGCAGCTTGCGGCTGGCCCTAGCGCACGAGCCTGCCCCCGGCCGCGCAAGTTCGCGGCAGCTTCGCCCGCGACATTCTCGTTACGTGCGGTTGGATCACATCATGTTCCGATGCCTCGACGGCTCGACTAGTCAGAGATGCTGAGTCGAGGGTCGGGTCAAGCGAGCTGCGTGCAGTAGGACATCCTCGAGCTGGCTTTGGCTGGTTTCATACATGACTGTCAGTGTCGGATCGGATCCAAAGGTTTCCTACCTGCTGTGTTATAAGGGAGGGAAAAATTATTATTTTACTTAGACGCGTGTTATGAAGGGAATAAATAGGAGAGGTGGAAATTTTTTTTCTAAAAAACATATTATGTAAGGAGGATGAATAGAAACTAGTACTTTTTACACTGAACACAGCCGTTTCTAGCTGTCCTTGGAATAGGCAATGAATCCTCGGACGTACTACGGCAGTGAAGGTCGGAAAGTCGATGAATGGCCAGCTAGTGCCGTGCGTGCTGCTTACTCAAAGCTGACTGACCGAACCGTGGAAGCGACGCCGGGTCCAGCGAGCTCGGCCAAATCTAGCGCGTACGGCGAGTTTCCATGAGATCACATACGCAAACGCCAACATGTTGCCATGGAAACACTAACACCTAGATCTGATCGACAAAAAAGGATTAATGCTAGGAGCCTAGAAGTATGCTACGATTGTGATGAAGCACCAGTGGATCACTGCCCTGGCCTCCGGGGCTCCCAGGAATCACTGCTCGCCTAAACGGCCGTTTAGTCCGTTTAAACCCGTTTAAACCGTTTAAAACCGTCTAAACAAAGTTGAGTTAATCATGATTACATGAGCTAAATAGCTATTTAATTCATAATCTAGTCAATATGAGAATTACATTTGTCATAATCGACACTTTGTAATTAATATCATAAGTATAGGAGTATTGTATAAAAAATATAGATTTCTTCAAAAAATATTATGTCGAATACTTACATTTTACATGTGCAAATATGTAGAAAAGCCAATATTTGGCTTTTACATGTACAGATAGGTATATTTTAGTGTTACTATGCAAAACTGTTTAAACGGTCTAAACACTAAATAAAGAGTGACCGACTGGTTATTTAGCGTCTAGGATAACACGGCCTCGAATAGGAACGTCCCAGCCATTTAGCCAAGGTACTTCTCCAGGACGTGGTGCGTTCAGAATTGTGCATGACTAATTGACTACAGTCGGGTAGCTACGGTAGCAGATTCCATACTTCCATCCAGGCTTTCAGCTTTCAGGTACCCGCCCCGGCTGGCGGACCCGGAAAAGGAAAAGCAACAGTTCTGAACGCACCACGTCCTCCGGAAGTCCGCGCCGCGTCGTCGCGCCACCGGCGGCAGGCAGCCATTGCATTTCCAGTTCCCCGATTCCAATTTCCAACCCCAAAGCGATCAGCCCAACCTGACCCGCACACCCCGGCCGGCACCCGTGGTCGGTCGGTCCCACGCGCAATTCCACCACGACGGCGACCTCAACCCAACCACCGGGCCACCACCGCCAGTACGCCACCACCTCCTCACTCGACTCGACTCGACTCGACTCCAAAGTCCAAACTCCATCATCTGATTCATCTCTCTGTTGTCCCTCTCGCACGCACCCAAAGTCACACCAACACCCCCAACTCACCATGCCCGTCGCCATCACCACCGCCGTCACCGTCCCCTCTCCCTCACGTCCATCACACGCGTTCTTCCAATCAACACCAGAGCACCATCCGTTCCGTTCCGTTCCACAACCGCTCTCCCCTCCCGACGCACTCCACCTATATAAAACATCGCCCGCCCTCGCATCCGCAGCCCACCGGAACAAGATCAGACGCACACAGCCTCTCAGCAAACCGCCGGGTTCCCCCGCGCCGCGCTCGCACACTCCTCAGCTCCCCATCCTCGCGCGGTGCGGGGCCTTCATATCATGGGCAACTTCGCGTCGTGCACGCTGGCGACGACGGCCGGGAGCGGGAAGGGCGCGCGGGTCGTGCTCCCCGACGGGCGCGTGCGGCAGGTGGCGCTCCCGGCGACGGCGGCGGAGCTGATGCTCGAGGCGCCGGGCCACTTTCTGGCGGACGCGCGCGAGCTGCGTCCCGGGCGGCGGATCGAGGCGCTCCCGGCGGACGAGGCGCTCGTGCGCGGGGCGCTCTACGCCGCGCTCCCCATGAAGCGCCTCGGCACCCCCGTGGCGCCCGCCGACGTCGCGCGCCTGGCGGCCGCGGTGGTCGCCGGCGGGGAGAAGGCGGCGGCGAGGAGGAGGAGGAGGATGATGAGGTCCGCGTCGTCTCCCGCCGCCACGGCCAAGGTGGCCGCCGTCCTCATCGCGCCGCCCGAGGTGCTGGAGGCCGCCGCCGCCGCCGCCGCCGCCGCGTTTCTGGAGATGGACGCGCCCAAGCCGAGGGCGCCGAGGCTGGAGGAGATGGCCGTGGAAGACGCGGCAGCCGCGGCGGAGATCGAGGAGCTCAAGCAGCGGCTCAGCGGCGGCGGGCGGCGGTCCAGGCGGCCAACGCTGGAGACAATTCAGGAGGAGAGCTACGCGGCAGCGAGATGCTGACGCAGGTCAATAATGGTCAAAAGGCCAACCAGACAGAGATGGCAAAGGCCGAATCTCTCGTAGGCTCATAGTTTCTTTTCTTCTTCCTTCTTTTGCTTATACTTCTTGCCCATCCACCTTGTGTAAAATAACACTACTTTTTTTTGTGCTGCCTCTTTTTTTTTTCGTTTATTTTGGAGAAAAGAGGAGCATGATTTGGATCCAAATGGTTCTGAAAAGTGATTTACAGAAATGTCGTAGCTTTTCATTTCACGCGTTTCAGGTAGTATAGGATAGGAGGCAAAGATTAATGCTGCATCTAATTTGAATTACCATACATCATACTATTACTGAATGGAGGATCTTTCGAAGTCTACGTGTGAAACCATCTAATATACGTGAATACTTAAAATAGAGAAATTCTAGAAATTTTCAAATAAATCATAGACATCAATTACAATAGCCATGTAATCTGCTATCTTTTCTAATAAATTACGCACCTCTGTTATTATTAAAATAGACTAAATAACCCTCTAAACATGTATCTAATTAAGCCCATAGCTAATAATAACAATTGCTTACCTTGCGCCTGTCTCATTTGCTAAGTATTCTAACACAATAGTCTTATAGATACATAATTTGGTTGTCATATATCTAGTTACCTCTATATACTTCTTTAACCACTATAGTTCTTTATTTTGAATCGTGTCTCTATATCAGTGTTTGACATGTGTTTAATTGAAATTGTTGAGCTTTGTGTTTATTATAGAAATCGGAATTCCCATAGTACCTATAGTGGCATAGAGGCCATCAATGTATTCCTTAAATTACTCTTCTCTATATTAACAATGGCATAACAAGCAATTGAGAATCACATTTGGTGTATTTTGAAATACTTTGAAGAAGATAGTTGTAGGTACTTTTGATATAGATTTAGCGAGTTACTTTAAGTTATTTTCAGTAATAGTATGGGGGTAATTTAGATGCATAATTACTCTAAATTATTTTTATGGCCATGCATGTGAGTGTTTTAGACAAAGGTGAAAGAATTACTTTAGTTTTTTTAGAATGACAAATGTGGATATTTTAGATATATACGATATTTAAGGTTATTTTACACTATTTACGTAATGACAAGTGTTGATAGTTTTTTAAATATAATAGATCCAATGGTTAGACGATTAGAGTTTACTACTACTCCGTTCATAAATACACCATGTGTAGGATGCGCTAGATAGTTCATAAATACATCATGTGGAGTATTTGCAAACGAATAGAGTATATACGGACCAATTGATATTTGCATTTACACGATTGAGCAAATATATTTTCATTTTCTACAGAATTAAATGGCTGCCGCTCTCAGGGAAATATTACGACGAACTAGTGCTGCTGCGTGGATTTGGGTGGTGTTAAATTGTTACACTATTCACTAGCTCTTAAACTGTTTAATCGATGAACAGTATCAAAACAGTACAAAAGTGGGTTGACTCTTTTTTAAGTTAGTTGCCTCTTTGCTAACTCTTAGCCGTCTCATATTCATTGAAGCGTGCAAAAGTGATTTGACCGGCTCTTACACAAGAGCCTGTCACATCAAGAGTTGCACTGTTCAATGAATAAAAAATGCTATGAGACTAAGAGCTAGCAAAACTAACTCATTGTACTGATTTGATATTATTTTGACACTGTTCATCGATTAAACAATTTAAGAGCTAATGAATAGTGCCCCATTGGAGAAGGCCGTTATTGTCTTTTAGCCAACAGTACGTCGAAAAGGTGTACATCTAGTAGGAAATAAATATATACAGGAATTAGGAAGAGTGCAAAAGTCAATTGTAAAAAAGGGATTGTCATGCTCGTCATATTCAGGTCACCAAGGCATTGCTTCCAAGTTTTCTCAAACAATGACAACGAAGGCAAGTACGACATCTACACAAAAGCTAGCGAAAAAAAAAATAAAGGTTGTACTGATTCACTCATTAATATTATCCTTTAAAGCATCCATCAACCATTCTGAAAATGGGGAAAAGCTAATAAGACGTTGTTTTCCTAATTATTTTCCCGTAGAATCTATCGCAGCAGCCTTTTGATTTACTTCTCGAGTCTTCAGAAGAAAGCAAAGCGGCAGCAAGCATGAAAGGAGATCAAATTAAAGGTGTATACTGAATGATAAACAGAAACTAGGCCCTGTTTCTCGAAAAGGATGAACACACACAGGAGGTGACAGAAGCTGTAAGCCTGAAGGTATGGAAAATATGCTCCGGAATATCATGGAGCACCCCACTAGCGTTCTTGTGGTAGACCACCAGCGAAGCCACAATGGCCTCCACGCACTATCTATGCAACCGCAAGCGAGTGAGACCGGTAAACGCATCGAATCATGGAGACGAATGATGGCATGTGACCTCGCTTAGTCTTATCGGCGACCGAATTATATTGGCATTTTATTTTCTCTATAATGTGACTTGCAGAGAGAGGGCTGTGGAATTTAGAATGTCGCATCAAATCAGAACTCAGAACTCAAAACCATCGGTTGAGTGCCGCGCTGTTGAGATCAATGGGGGCTTGCGTGATGACAATAATTTCAGGGGATCTGATGAGCTCTTAAAAGAAGATGGTTAAAGAATCCGTTTGACGTGCTTACGGTTACGGATACATCTCCGTCGTCCTTGCGAGGGCTAACGTACATCTCTGAAGAAGTGAAGATCACAAGCGTACCTGTCGGGTGATGCCGTCATAGCTAAGAGATCTTCAACAATGTTGAAAATACATTCTCGAAAACGAGAAAACAGTTTTTTTTTAAAAAAATCGCAGCGTGAAAATAGTTTTTCGCACCTAATCCTGGCAAAATCCGGAGTCATTTGCGCAGCTAGCTCGTACTCCCATCTTTAATATTTCCAACTCTTCAGCATGCCCTGTAATAAATTCAGACAATATATTTCGTATTTAGGGTGAGCAATAGCAAGAGCGCTTCGAATTCGCTGAACTAGAGATGTATAGTTGTTAGCTGATCTTGGTTGAAACAAAGTGTCAATCGCAGATCTTGTACAAATTTTGTTCACATGTTGCTTGGGATATGATGTTTTTCTAATGCAGACCTGCACGCTAGAAATGGGATGGGCCTGAGTTTTTTTTTTGCGTCATAATAAACATCAGACGATCGGCCCAATAAAACCTAGAAGATCCGCACAAAATGGCCCAGTTGCTTGCCACAAGCAGCTTTTGCGGCGCGATGACAACACTCTCTGTCACGTACTTGCGTGGCGCTGACATCGTTTCGCACGAAACCATTTTCGCCTCTTCCAAAAGACCAAAACAGAATGCATCGTCAGCTCGTCGCAACGTCTGTTTTCCATGGAATCATTTTCGCCTCTTTCGCTGCATCATGGAGACTTGGACATGAGCAGAGTGAGCAGAGCAGTGAAGTGGCAAAAATGAGACTAGTAACAAACTGATACCGATAGCCTGACACCACAGAGCCGCATATATACCCACAGGTCCAGTTCTTCTCTGCAACGACGATCGTTCAGACACTATCCAAGAAACACCGCCGCGCACCATGTCGTCGCCTCCGCGCCACGTCCTCCTCGTCTCCGCCCCTTTACAGGGCCACGTCAACCCGATCCTCGTCCTCGGC
The DNA here is from genome assembly GCA_015342445.1 of Digitaria exilis. Classification (NCBI taxonomy): domain Eukaryota; kingdom Viridiplantae; phylum Streptophyta; class Magnoliopsida; order Poales; family Poaceae; genus Digitaria; species Digitaria exilis. Next base: position 2,036,056 of record JACEFO010001882.1, read on the forward strand.
CGGCGCCTCGCCTCCAGTGGCCTCCTCGTCACCTTCGTCGTCATCGCCTCCAATGCAATCCTCAAGCTCAAGCACCACCACGTCGTCGACGACGACGACGTCGGGCGCGGCGCTCTCCGGTTCGAGCAGCTGCACGGCGAGGGTCTGTGGGCCCCAGACGACCCACGCTACCGCGACATAGACGACGCGGCGCGCCACCTCGACGACGTGGCCACCCCGGCGGTCGCGGCGCTCATCCGCCGCCAGGCCGACGCCGGGCGCCCCGTCACGTGCGTCGTCTCCAACGCCTTCGCGCCGTGGGGGCTCCGCGCCGCGTGCTCCGTGGGCGTCCCGGGCGCCATGCTGTGGACGCAGTCCTGCGCCGTCCTCTCGCTGTACTACCGCTACTTCCACTCGCTCGCGGCGTTCCCCTCGGTGGAGGACGCCACCGGGCCGGACGCGCCGGTCGTCGACGTCGTCCCCGGGCTGATCACGCTGACCGCCGGCGATCTCCCTGCACTCATCCACGCGCCCGAGGAATTCGTGTGGCGCCGAGCGTTGGCGTCGGACATCCTCGGCATCCACGAGACCGCGTCGTGGGTGCTTGTCAACACCTTCGACGAGCTCGAGCACGCGGCCATCCAAGACCTTCGCACGCACCTGCCAATTTTACCCGTCGGCCCGCTCTTCGACGACACGGAGAATGGTGACGTCGAGGACGAATGCACGGCGTGGCTCGACGAGCACCCTCCGAGATCGGTGGTGTTCGTGGCGTTCGGGAGCCTCGTGAAGCTTAGCCGCGACGAGATGGCCGAGGTGGCTGCCGGGCTGGCGTCCACGGGGCGGCCGTTCCTGTGGGTTGTGCGCCACGACAGCCGCGACCTCCTCCCGGCGGACATGGCCGCGAGCAGCGGCAGCAGCGGGGTGGGCAAGGTGGTGCCCTGGTGCGAGCAGCGGCGCGTGCTCGCGCACCGCGCCGTGGGGTGCTTCGTGACGCACTGCGGGTGGAACTCGACAACGGAGGCGCTCGCGGCGGGCGTGCCCGTCGTGGCGTACCCTGCGTGGTCGGACCAGCGCACGAACGCGGCGTTCCTCGTGGACGTGTGCGGCGTCGGCGTCCGGCTCCCGACGCCTCCCACGCGCGTCGCGCTGCGCCGATGCCTCGAGGACGTCATGAGGGGTACCCAGGAAGGGGAAGGTATGCGGGCAAAGGCCGACGAGTGGAAGGGCAAGGCGATCGCGGCGGTGGCCGAGGGGGGCTCGTCGTGCAGTGCCACCCGGGATTTCGTTGGCGCTGTACTGTCCATTGGAGATGGCAAGTGAATAATCATGCAATGCAGTTGAAGTGTTTTGTCCTCGCCATGTTCAGCAAGGCACGTACACAAAACACGATGCAAATAGCATGCAACTTATATGCTATATGTTACCCAGACGTTTTTCCTGTGTTCAAGTAGTAGTGTTTCACTGTTTTGTTGGGTGTCAAAGTTGTCAACAACATACATAATGTGTCTCCTGTTTTGTTTGTCACATTTTTTATTTCATATTGTATATTATTATGTATATGGGCAGTGGTGGAGCCATGGATTTAAGAACTGTGCGTTCCAAGAGAAGTTGAGAGATGGATATGATTCATTACTGTGAATGGTATGCCTGCTCAGTTACAATAAGTGATGGAACCATTTTAATTCGTAACGTAGTGTTGCTTATAATAACCAGAATATGTTGGGGTTTTACAAATATTTGATTATTTTGAAACGTGATCACCATAGGGAAAATTCCCTTCCTAATGACAGCACCAATCAGCCCCAAACAGGGCCTTGGTCTATGAAGAAGCGTACCCTAACACAAACAACATGACTGTGTAACAATGTCACGATTCACGGGGTAAGCGCAACAACCTTACCAAAATATCTAGAGAATTCTCCCGCCAAAATGGAAGATACCAGAGCACTTGAGGGGCATTTCTGTCATAGTAGTATTGATCTACTTTTTTTTTTTTGAACAGAGTATTGATCTACTTGCTGGCCAAGAACCATGGGCATTTCGGGCCTGCTTGGTTGGCTCCCAAAATGTGCCAAACCAAAATTAGGGCATGCCCAAAAATTTTGGCACTCACTTGGTTTGAAGCCAAAATTTGACATGACAATGTTTGTTGCCTAGATTTTGGCCAAAAATCTTGATCATGCCAACATTTTGGCATGCCCAAGTTTTGGCATGGCAACTTTTAGCAGAAAACCAAGCAGGCCCTTCGGCCCGTTGGGACGTACGGGCACGGCACCGTCACGACTCACGAGCAGCGCTCCGGCCATATCAACCCACCGCACCACCCACTCCGATTCGGCAGCAGCCTTTGCCAATTGCTACCCATCCGCTTCTCCTCGCCTGCTGGAGGCCGGAGTCATGGCTGCTCTGGCGTTCCCCCTCCCTCTCTCCCTCCTCCTCGCCTCTCTGCTTCTCTCCGCCGCAGCCGCCGCCTCCCCTGCCCACCACGGCGCGCCGACGACCCACGCCCACCTTCCCCACCACGGCCACGGCCATGGCCACCACCACCGCTCCCCATCTATGATGGCGACCACCGCGCGCTTCGACACCGCGCCCTCCATGCACCAGAACCTCGTCGACCCGGAGGAGAGCCGCCAGTCGCTGCGCGTCCTCGACCCCTTCTTCACCCCCGTGGCCACCCAGGCGTCCTCCGGCGAGGAGGCCGTCGCGGCGATGGGTGCGGCCTCGGCGGACACGGTGGACCCGACGCCACTCGACGTGCCCCGGTCGCCCTCGCCGCCTCCTTCCTCCGTCCCCGCTGCGGATCAGCCCTCGGCCTCCCTCGCGTCGCAAGCGGAGGACACGATGTGGTCCGCTCCTGAGGCCGCTGTCGCTCCTCCACCCGTCGACGAGGCCACTGCCACCACTACGACGACCCCGTACCGCGCGGCGGCGAGCCCTCCGCCTCCCGTGAACGCCGCGGCGGCGGGGACCTTGGCGACGTCGGGCGACGACCTCGGCCTCCAGCAGCTCGCCAAGGTGCTCGCGTCGCTCGGCTACAACGAGATGGCGTCGGCGGCCACGCTCCTCGCCAACACGGCGTCGGTCGCGACCTGGCCCCGCGCGATCACCGTCTTCGCGGCCCCCGACATCTTCTTCCAGGCCGCCTGCCCCGGGTGCTCCCGACGCCGCCTCCTCCTCGACCACATGGCCCTGGGCTACTTCCCCTACGCCGAGCTCGCAGCCGCGCCCACCATGAAGCTCCCGTCGGCCTCCGTCGGCTTCTGTCTCGACATTGCTGCTGTCGATCGAGGTCCCTTCTCCGTCCACCGCGCTAGCCTGTACGTCCACGGCGTCAAGGTCTCGCACCCTGAGCTCTACAACGACGGCCGCTACGTCGTGCACGGCCTCCGCAGCTTCATCCCGCCGCTCTCCCACGCCTCCTGCGTCGAGGGCACGCACCGGCACCACCACCAGGTCCAAGTCCAATTCCACCACCACAGCCGCCACCACCTCAGCGCCAGATCGGCGGCCGCTTCCGTCGTTCGCGTCATGATCCGCGACGCAATATCTCGGCTGCGCGATGGCGGCTTCGGCTTCGTGGCGCTGGCCATGCGCGTCAAGTTCGCCGAGCTGGAGAAGCTGGCGAACCTGACGGTGTTCGCGCTCGATGACCAGGCCATCTTCTTCGGCGGAGGCCATGACTACGTCTCGGCGGTGCGCTTCCACATCGTCCCCGGGCACCGCCTCACCCACGCCGACCTCCTGCAACTCCAGCCCGGCGCCATTCTCCCCACCCTGGCCGGTGTGGACCAGAAGCTCGTCATCACCCGCTCTGCCACCGACGAGGTCTGGATCAACTACATCCCCATGAAGAAACCTGATGCGGTGATCAACTCGCGTGTCGTTGTGCACGGGATCTACGGCGCGTTCCCCCACCTCCACCTCGCCAACCTCGCCGCCTCGGTGGCTGTCGCCTACGCCATCCAGACGAACAGCTCATGCGATGTCGGGGGACCCTTTGGCGACTGCGCCCCTACAGAGATGACCTCTGCAACGATCCCGGCTGCTCAAGGCTACGGCGATGGGCAGTGATGCGTGTGAGTCCGTCCGTTCTCTTCTTCTGGAGTTTCATAGTCATTAGGATTTTCTGCTTGCGGTTTCATTGTTGGATGAGAGATGGGTTTCATAGATTAGATGATCATTTTGCGTGATGAGATGTACAGCATTCAGCACTTGTGCGTGGTGAATGAAATCTTGATGGAACTTCTGGTCGTGGTGATGGTTTGCTTTGGATATTACCATGTTCAGTTCTGAGTTCTGACCTGCTGTTTGCTCTGTTCTGTGTGGTGTCGTTGCATGTGTACTCTTTGCATTTCTAGTGCTGCTAGCAGTTTGTTGATTATCCACTTGTGATCGATGACTGTGGATTTGATAGATCTCAGCTGATCATGAATTTCTTAGAACATTCAATTTCAGTTTCTGAAGTGCTCTATCCTCGAGTATGTTTGGCAGTAAAAATCAGTAATAATGTGATTCTTGTGGTAATAGGAGTATCTCAATTACCTGTGGTTGGCTTGGATCTCCAGAGTCATTTGCTCAATGCAAGTTTGCAGTGAGGTTATGTTTTGGACTGTAATGCTATCTTCTGTCTGAGATAACTGTAGTCCGTCCAGTTTTCCATCTTTGTGATTCATTCACAGATCTAGTGTTGCTCACTTGCTCCTGCATGCGTGCTATCAGACCATGGAAAGAAATTGGGATAGTATCTTTCAAAAAAAAGAAAAGAAATTGGGAATAGTTTTTCCTCCCTGTCGCCTACTCCACCATCTTCTCTTCACTAAGATGTTCGATCTTAAAATTGTATCCAGCTTCCAATTCCCGAATCTCGGATCTCTTCCTTTCTAGTTCAAGCTATAAACTAAGGTGTGGGTGTGTTGGGTGGGGGGGGGGGGATGCAACAAAATATGGATGACATTGTTTGACGATTGTGGAACGTAAACCAAGGAAGAATCAACCCTCCAAAAAAAACAAGGAAGAATCAACCCACACAATTAATGAAGTGAATTGGTACGATCTGGATTGGGAAGGATTGTTCCATGAATCTCTGGACCACAGTCATGCATCCATGCAACATCTGGGAGCCGTACATATGATGTCTGGATTTCGGGAGTTTTTTTTTAAAAAGAGCCAGCATACAAACGTGACTCCAATATTACACAACATCAAATGCAAGTTTGCATCCAATTATACATCAAATGCAGGTTTCCATTACAGAATAAGGAGCATTGCAGCAGATGTTTTTCACTCAGCAGGGTCAAACACATGGAAACCTTGTTTGAAATCATCCACCATTTGAATTTCCTCTTCCTTGGCGAACTTGCAGTTCCGCCAATCTGCACGAGCTGCCATGCTTAGCAATCCCGCTAAAGCCTGAAGATATGAACCCATAACAAATGGTTAGTTTGTTGCAGTTTCACTAGTTCCTTTCCAACCCCAACTAGTTTGTTCTTTTGCCGAAAATATGCCCATTGCAGTCAATCACGTGCAAGGGTATTCATGGGTCACAGCTCGATTATAATCTGCTGAAGAACAGCGATGCAGCAACGGGGGCGATGTCAGTGGGGCTCTCCCGCGTGCAATTTATCTATCTGGTCAACGAACGCCTGGACGCCTTGGTCGGACGAGCCGCCGTCGCGCACCGCGGCGCGCGCCTTCTCCCTCCATCTCGCCGCTCGTCGCGCCATCGCCTCGGCCTCCGGCCCGCCCATCACCTCCTCGACGCGCTCGCGCAGGGCGTCCCTCGTCAGCGGCGTCGGAGCGCGGGCGCCGACCCGGTGCACGTCCACCAGGAACCTCGCGTTGATGCGCTGGTCTGACCACCTCGGGGACGCGACGACCGGCACGCCCGCGGCGAGAGCCTCCGCGGTGGAGTTCCACCCGCAGTGCGTCACGAAGCATCCCACCGCGGGGTGCGCGAGCAGGCGCCCCTGCGCGCACCACGGCACCACCATTCCCCGCTCTCGGTCGTCGTCGCGGAAGCACAAGGCGTCCGCGGAGAGGAGCGCGCGGTTGTCGTCGCGCACCACCCACAGGAACGGCCGGCCGGTGGCAGCAAGCCCCGCGGCTATCTCCGCCACCTCGTCGGAGTCGTTGTTCACGAGGCTCCCGAACGCCACGAACACGACGGACCGCGCCGGGCGAGCGTCGAGCCACGCCGTGCAGCCGTGGTCGTCATCGTCGTCGGCATCGTCTGGCTCGAGGAGTGGACCCACCGGTATGACCGGGAGGTGCTCGCCGAGCCCCTCGATGGTCGCGTGCTCGAGCTCGTGGAAGGTATTCACGAAGACCCACGGCGGCATCGTCTCCCGGTCACGGCCGAGGTCCGCGACGAGCATCTGACGCCACAAGTCCTGGCAGGGCGCGTAGATCAGGAGGGGATGGAGGTCCTCGAATTCCAGCTCAGGGAGCCCCGGAAGCGTCACGGAGCCTGGCGCGACGCCCGCCTCGGGGAACGCCGCCAGCGCGTGGACGTGGTGGTAGTACACGGACAGCAGCGCGCAGGACTGGAGCCACAGCATGCCGCGCGGGAGGCCCAGCTCGCCGGCGACGCGGAGCGCCCAGGGCACGAAGGCGTTGGCCACGACGCACGTCACGGGCCGCCCGGCCTCGGCCTGGGCGCGCACGAGCTCCTCGAGCGCCGCCGGGCCCGCGGCCTCGACGTGGCGCGCCATGTTGCCGGCGACCCGGAACCGGGGGTCGTCGGGCGCCCATATCCCGCACCCGCGCAGCGGCTCGACGCGGAGCCTCCCGCTGCTGCCGTCGCCGGGGCCGAGGCGGATGCCAACGCGGAGGGCGGTGGTGAAGGTGACGAGCAGGCCCTTGGCTGCCAGGCGACGGCCGAATCGGAGGAGCGGGTTGACGTGGCTCTGGAACGGGGCGGCGACGAGGAGGATGTGTGGGCGATGCTGGGCCGGCGCGGACGTCATGGAGACGGCAACGGCGGCTGGTTCTTGGCCACCGATAGGAGTGAAGAGTGTTGTCCGTCAGACTGTACTGTAGCTCTCGGTTCTATGGAAGGGGCGGCGGCTTTTGCACACGCACCGAGCCCGAGACAACCGTTTTTATAATCTCGTCCAACACCTTGATTTTTTAGCCACGTCATTAGTGACACGATTCATGCGGGAGTACTTTGTCTGTAGTACGCTCAGTCAGAGCTAGATCAGCCTCGGCTCAGATTCAATAAATATTCGAATGTCTGATCACTCAAAGATGCAAAACGTCATAGAAATATAAAGGAAATTATACTTTAGCAATCATCAGTATATATATAAAGAAAAGTTTTGATTATTTAAATGTATTCTTAAGGGTATCAAATGGAAACTTTAAAACCTTTAATATGGGTTACACGTTGTTGATCCAAGAGGACGCTCACAGGGGCGCGAGAGGTAATCTTTTGCAAATCACCCCTCTAGCCTTGCAAATCACCTCTCACATCCCATAAATGCCCCTTAAATACACATCGAGTGGAACATATTAGTTTCCACCTAATACGGTGCCCATGAGTAATGTTTTGAAAAAAAATTATTAGCCGAGGTATTTCAAGTTATCGAACCTATGGAAACTTCACATCACGAAGCTGTTGTAAAATATTAAATGAGGTACCATTAGATCATCTCAATTTCATATTAGCTCATATTCGAATACGAGTTCCTATAAATGAAAAATATTTTTCTCCCATTTAATTATTTTTTGTCTTTTTACTCCCTTCGTCCTTTTTGAGTGTCATCAGAGCTATAGTGACGAGTCCCATAATAAATGTTGTCGCCTACCCGTGTCTGTCAGCGCATACATGTACCACACCATGCGCATGGCTTATCCTTTCATGGCCTCACACAACCACACACACTAACTTTTCTATAAAAAAAGAAATTCCAGACTCATCCTCACCTTGCTAGTTAATCCTTTCGCTCCATCCACAAACTCATCGTCGTGCCTGCCCTCTGTCGACTCCCCTCCTGCCAGATCCTCTTGCGCCGTCCTCTGTCGACTCCCCTCCTGCCAGATCCTCTTGCGTAGTCCTCTGTCGACACCTTTGCGCCACTATCCTCGTATGCTAGGCCAAGGGGGCGGGAGTGTGGGCTCCTACTCCGGCGACGCACGATGTCCGCTGTCTCCGGCCTCCTTCTACCTTTGGATTCTGCGCCACCCACAGAAGCCAGGAGTACGGACTCCTCCTCGGACGGCTGCTACATTTGCATTATGCGCTGGGCCATGGGAGCTAGGAGCGTGAGCTCCTATTCCAGCGGTGTACGCCTCGTTTGGCCGGCTCCTATCTTTGCATCCTGTGCCAGGCCACGAGAGCCGGAAGCGCAGGCTCCAACTCCTGCAGCGCTCGTCATCCACCTCCTCTGACGGGCTCCTACCTTGGATCCTGCGACGGGCCACGGGAGCCAAAGTGTTTCCTTGATGCATTTGTTCTTGTTCATCATTCTGATCCTCCTCTTCCTCATGTTCAGCATGACTCTTTGTTGGGATGAGATATCTCATCTCCTTCCTCCTCTGGTACCGTATTTAAGTCTATTTCCATGGAAGATGGATAAGAGGGGAATGGTTCACATGAGAAGACAACGCAAGTGTTACTAGACTTTATTCTCACAGACATGGAGAAATGGCGCGCGATAGTTTGAAATTTCAATTTGCCTGTTCGATGTGTAAAAAGGAGAACATAGAAATGATTTTGGCATTGAGTGGTGTTTGCCGCTAGATAAAATGCTTGTTTCTGTTGTCTGTTTGATTTGTTTAAGGCCAAGACACTTCAATACATATTTAAATATGAAAATGTAGATATGTACATTTGTTTATTTGATGCAGAAGAAAGCATATAGGAGAAAGCATTTGGTGCTCCCATCCATTTGGGTGGTTTCAATTTAGGATGTTGATTCTCCGTTAGGTTTTGTGTGACTTCACCCTATCCCCGTGTTTATCATGTATTCGAGATTGTATTCTATTTGTTTTCCTTTTACAATACTGGCCTGAAATAAGAAACAAACATAAAGTGACTCGGTCTATGTAAAAAGCTTACTCCTTTCCGTCTGTTCATATACCTTTTGGTTGTACGGTGTTGTATCAGATCTGTAGTTATGTCCTAACTCCATGCACATACCATTTTTCTCTTTATGTTGTCTATTCGTGATTGAACCAAGCATCCATTGTTTTTCCATAGTATTTGTTTACGTAACCTATATCTTTGCAAAAGCCCACCAAGGGATGAGGACGACCACAACCACTCCTCAGCCTTCACTACTGTACACTTAGCGGTACACCGTTGCACAGGTGTGTACACCGTTTTTATCACACCTTCTTTGAAGTATAATAATTATATGTTCGTATCTACTAAGTCTCGTTTCATTTCCCACCCTATTCCCTTTTGTATATTAAACTAATATTTTTCTATACAACTAAACTATTATTGGCTCTTTGTGGTGTACGTCAATATGCACATTATCAGCACATCTATTTTTATTTTGGGCATAGCTAGACTAATATATCTTTTTCTTCTTTCTAAATTGACAACATGTACCACTTCAGTCCAGCATATCAATATACACAAAAAAAATCATACAGGACAATAACATATTTTAATTGTCCAAATATCATGTCGAGCAATACAATGTAAATCCTTGCTCCACGAATCAATGCACAACATAAATTCTTGTTCCACAAATGAAGCACTAATGGTATGTCCATCCAAATGTGTCGGGTGTCAAATTATTACTACATAGAGGTGTTAGGGTCTTTTGCTAATTGCTTTGGGTATTGATTTAGTTTCTAACCAAAGTTAATAAGGGACAGAGGGAGTATGTGTTCTTTTTAACGGTTATGTTTTTTTTTCAAGGAGAGGATATTTTAACGATCAATTCCGTTGATGACCTTGAGTGGTGCATCAGAATCGCTAATTCTTCACTTACAGACCGGACATTTCTTTATTTACTTTCTCCGTCCGTAAAAGAAGGCAATTCTAAGTTTCTTTACGTAGACTAAGGAATAAGTGAAATGACACATATACCCATATAACAAGGTCCCACATAAATAGTAAGTGGGTCCAACCTAAATAATATGTGGGTCCCACCTAAACAATAGGCGGGTCCCACGTGGGTCCCACCTAAACAATAGGTGGGCCCATACTAGCTACTAGGGCTAGAGTTGCATTCTTTTGTGGACAAAATTTGAATATTAGAATTGCATTTTTTTTGGACGGAGTCATTACATTTTTACCCTTTTGGAGGTGTTTAGCTGGGCCTTGTTTAGATCGCCAACTTATTTTGCAACTTGTCACATCGAATGTTTGGACACTAATTAGGTGTATTAATTCCCTAAAAAAAAGTTAGGTGTATTAAACATAGGTGTAAAAATAAACTAATTACATAGATGGACTCCACATCGTGAGACGAATCTATTAAGCCTAATTAATTCCTCATTAGAAACTGTCATGCTACAGTAACCCATCATTAAAAATATGATAATGACGGCACATATTAGGCTTAATAGATTCGTCTTGCGATGTAGAGTCCATCTATGTAATTAGTTTTATAATTAGTCTATATTTAGTACTCCTAATTATTGCCAAAAGGTTGGATGCGACATTTCGCTAACTTTCACCAACTTCTCTCCCCCATCTAAACAAGGTGGAGATAGGTGGAGAACTGAAGATTTCACGTAACAGATATACACGGTAGCAATGAATAGTGAGGAAAAGATGGGAAATGATGTGAAAACAACTCAAACTGATCTGTGTAGGCGTCACGACTCGCGCGGCACACCACAGACAGGGCAGAGTGCCACGACCTCTCGGTTCTGACAAACTCGGTGCACACAGTAGAGACAGGCCCGACGAGGAAACGCCATCTCCACCAGGAATTACGGGATCGCCATCGAGCACTTGACCAAAAACACACGTCGAAGCGGCCCCCGGTCCGAGTTCCTTCCCCTTCCCAAATCCAGCGTCCGCCGCCGCGCCGCCCTCGTCGCGATCTCCCGCACGAATACCCAATCCATCATGGCCGGAATAAGGTTGACGCCCGAGGAGCCCGACATGCCCGTTGGCACGCCGCCCCGCCCCCAGCTCCCGCCCTCCGTCGCCGGAGCTGGCAGTGGCGGTGGCAGCGGCAGCGGGGGCCTGGAAATGGCGTCGGACGACGAGCGGTCCGTGGCGGCCGACTCGTGGTCCGTGCGGAGCGAGTACGGGAGCACGCTCGATGACGACCAGCGCTACGCGGACGCCGCCGAGGTGCTAGCCGCTGCGGCGGCCTCCGCCAACTTCCCCTCCGCGGCCTCCGACTACTGGTACTGCACCATTTCTGCTGAATTGTCTCATTCGAGACCGAACTGGACGCTATCGACCTCGAGATATAGATCTATCGTGTCGTGGGGGACCCGGTAACGCTTGATATTGGAGAGGGTTTGTTACTTTAGCTGCTGGCTGCTGCACGGTGTTATGGACTTATGGCCTCTTTGTATCTGCTGTCAGCACCTTTTGATTTGTGCACTTTTTGTGTATAACCCGGTAAAGTCTAGGAAACGCGATGGATGCCTTTTTACAACTTGCTGATTACTGTCATCCGAAGACCAGATGCATGTCCAATTTTATGTGCAGCCACTCGTTAATGACCCATGTGGACCCATCCTTTGGAGTTGATAAGTGCAAAATAAAAGTAACCTGTGTTTTTTTTAACCTGCTTTTTTTATGAGTAACGCAGGCTCTGTCTGAATCAGAGAGAGCTAATAGGAAGCTGCTAAAAGCTCTAGTTGATCCAAATGACCCAACTTATAGCCAGCTTCTAGTTCAGTTTTCAACTATCCACCCCCCAGCTTAATCCCCCAGATATTGTTTCTTATAATTAGCTGGAACTTGCTTAGCAGGCGTATGAGACCAAATCTTCTGAAGGAATTACCTATTCTGAACTCCACAAGAAAGAGCTCATAACCACTGCTTGTGAACAGCTGATCCACACGGGGCCATTAGAACTACCTTGTAAGAGCGAGTAATTTTTTTTCTGGTAATAAAGTTCTTGCCTTGAAAGAAGAGTTATCGTCAATGATATTTGGAAGCCACATGGGCCCATCACCTTTGATATAAATACTAGAACAGATATTCGACTCCATACCCAATAGTGTTATCCATGGTTTATTTCAACTAAAAATGATAAAATGTTACATTAGGGTAAGCATATCTCTCCTTCCACCACGAGACAACAAATTCAGTAGGACCATGGTCGTGTTTGGAACAGGGGTCTGCAGAAGTGCCCATGGGGAATCAAGAAGCATGTCCGAAGCCGCATCTCACGTTCTGCAGTTAAAACTGTGTGTTTCGTTCGACGCATGTCCGTCTGGCGTGTGGTGGCCACATGGTGTTTGGCGGCTATATTCTGCTTCTCTTTGCCGGAATCAGCGCAGATGTTGATCCAAACACGGGCAATGTCTGTTTCCCAGGGCATAAGGGGTTGATCCTGTTCTAGATTTGACAACTTGACATCTATTGGCACAAGGAGCAATCAGACCAAGAGGCAGCGGTGTGCCACTCCACCACCTAAGTGCTATATGTCTGACCTCTTTAACAGAATACACTACGAGTTCTCTGGACCCCTGTAAACTTGTAGCTTACAAATCTTATTAGAGGTCAGATGAACCTCCTAGATCTGCCATAATATAGTCGGGTATAGACGGCAAGAATGGGAACCCAGTCCATTTGCTTGTTTATCCTTGAATGTTTTTGACATGTGTTTACATAGTTCAGCAAACATTTCCTCTTTTTTAATGTTATCTTTCATCTAAAGTGTCCTTGTATCGAGACAGTTCTGATAAGGATGATCAAGATCCTGGTGATGTTGAAGGATCGATGCTGGGTCTCCAAAGCTATTGGGATGCTTCTTATTCAGAAGATCTTGCAAATTTTCAGGAACATGGGCATGCTGGAGAAATATGGTGACCACATCCTGTCCCTGTTGATATCAACTGTCAAAATATTCACATTAAGTAAAATAAGTGGCACATTTTTGTTCATTGGCCAAGTTGCTTACGCTAATTAATTTCATGATATATATTTGCATATTTTCATGTAAAATGCAAATGACTTACTGAGCATCGATGCTTGCATTCGCATTTATGCACACTGAACTAAGAATTCACATGGAAAAAATTTGATATCCTTCACTTAGTTATTAAAGATGATTCTTTGTTTATATGAAATTATGATTCTTTGCATTTCTAAGCCTCCTGTTGCAATTTTCTCTACATTACATGTGAACGTTAGAGGATTTTCAATTTTAGGTTGTGAGCAGAACCTCCTGTTTGTAGGTTTGGTGCAGATGTAATGGATACAGTTGCTGCTTGGACAAAAAGTTTGTGTAACATTATTCAAGGCGGGGTTCCCTCTGGTCATGATGACATCAAAAGTGAAGTCGATGAGAAATTATTCTCCAACTACCCTGTGCTTGATGTTGGAACTGGGAATGGCCTTCTCTTGCAAGCACTTGCTAAGCAGGGGTACTATCAATTTTTCTTAATGATGTTTATTTAGCTCCCTAGAATAATGTATTGTCTTTGAGTGAAATGTGATATTGGTCTACTCAATACTTCTTCAAATAGTTGTATAATTCATATGTTATATTTTTTATGTTAAAAAGCGATGTCACTTCATCCTTCTTTACTCTAAAAATGACTAAAGAAATATTTAATATTTATAATCATACCTTAACAACCTAAGAGAGACTTTTGCTGCTAGGCACTTTTTAGTTGAAATGCTGGATGCTAGTGAAAATGTTGAGACTTCCATTAGAACGTATTTCATGGAGTGATACCTTATTGTAGCCTCTTTCTGAAACTATATGCATAGAAAGACATCATTTAACGCCTTTAGTCCCAAGCGAGTTGGGGCAGACAACTTTGAATAGTCTACAAGTGCTAGAGGAAAAAGAACATCATTCAAGCAACAGCAGCAAAGTGGCAGCCATTTGCTACTTTATTCTAGTGATTAATCAGCTTAAATGATTTGTACATAACTTCAAATTTTTATTGGGTTTTTCTAAGTGATGTTGATATAAAGACAATACGCAATTACAGTCAACTAGGTTTGTGTTGTTCCCACTTGCATGAGATAATCTTGAAATATGGAGTCATCGTTTTGAAACTTATGTCTTTGAACTAACGATTTGTAATGTACAGCCAATTTTGCATTGCTGTGCTGTGTTGTATTGTGGCGTTGGTTTATTGAGTTGTGGTAACGAATTTCTGTTGTCGACCTAAAATGGAGGGTGCAGATAGTTAATATGTCCAAAAATGATACTGTCTGTTTAAAGAGCCATTATATGCTGTACTAATCCCAATTCTTCTTATGAATGTCATATGATTGTGACCAAATGGTATTGGTTATTTTTCCAGGTTTACAGATTTAACAGGAACTGATTACAGTGAAGGAGCCGTTGAACTTGCAAGAAACCTGGCCGCTCGTGATGGCTTCACTTCAATTAAATTTTTGGTTCGTATACATGTTAAGTCTAAACTTTTTCTTTCTTGTCCAACCACACTTGTTTCTGTGAAATTCCATTCTTTGTTGTTATGGGTATAATTTGGGTTATTGTTAAAATGCACAAGATTTAAAATAACTAGTATGCAGGACTGCCATGAGATGGCAGTCCACATCACTCAATGCTTCTCAAATCAATTTCTCTGATTAGTTTGATCATTTGCAAGATCTATGACCTATTTGCACCCGCGAAAGTTCTTGTACCTCCAGTGTAATTTACTATAATAATATCTAACGCCCAATAGCACCAAGGGGAAAGGTTGCATGTGATACAGCTTTCTTTAAGAGTCCTTTTTTTCTAAAAAAAATATTTATTTATTGCATCTCTCTTCAAAATCACGTTATATGTAGGATGTGTTGTTTGAATTGGATTTATCTCTTAAGTTTTCTAATGTTTCTGAAAGTGAACAAGCTGTTGGGATTTATCTCTAAAGTTTTCTAATGTTTCTGAAAGTAAACAAGCTAGATCATTGAGGATTACTTTACTCTTTAATTGCATCGTTTAGGATATCCAGTAATGGTGATTGTCAAATTAACACTTGGACCTCTCATTTGTTGTGGGAAATATCAAACTCAATAGTGCAGTTTCTAAGGGGAAAGAACCATACGTCATCTTAAAAGACCATTATTAAAGTGCTATGTTAGCGTAATTATAAGGAAATGAGTCAATATACTGTAGAAGTCAACATCTAGAATATCCTCTTACATTTTAGTTGAAACATTGAATTGTACATGTGTAATGCTATGATATCTCATTTTGCATTTGCCAAATGATTCATCGAAAACTCTCAGCTCCGTAAATGTAGAATAGCCATTGTTTTGATAATTTAACAGAAATGGACTTCCAGTACCAGCTAAATGCAGCAGAGTACTAAAGCTTCAGAACGGCCTTTTATTTGAATTATTTACATACTTTGGGGTTCATGGGCACTTCAAAATTTATCAGATGTGTTGTGGTGCTTTCATCTCTGTAATCCTTTCGCGGTTTTTTTTTTGTCAGGTTGATGATATACTAGAGACAAAGTTAGATAGGAAATTCAAAATTATTACAGACAAAGGAACTTTGGATGCCATTGGATTGCATCCAGATGGCCGTGCGAAAAGGTACAACTTTGACCTGGAGACCTCAAAGAGAGTTTTAGCACATTTAGCTTCTGATCTACAGAAATACAGAACTACATAATATGGTAGAAAGAGAAGGATTAGCATGTTAGAACCTTTGTATATATTTGAAGATATTTTTTTTATCTTTGAAGCAAATAATTCAGTTTTCTATGTTGCTGGTTTAATATTTTTGTCACCTTATGCACTTTATTCAGAATAATTTATTGGGAATCTGTATCAAACTTGGTTGAGCCTGGTGGCATTGTGGTATGTACTTTCTCCTACATCACTTTTAAAGCTATATCTTATGACTATCTTTCAGGATCGGATTTTATCCTAATGCTTGTACTACACTATTTGTAAATTGGCATGAAACTTTCTGTTTTGTCTCGTCAGGTCATAACATCGTGTAATCACACAAAGGATGAGCTTCTGCAAGAAGTAGAAGACTTCAGCAAGAGAAAATTTGGCAAGGAGAACATGGATGAAGGTGCAGGACTTGTGTCCCAGATCTTCCGGTATATAGATCACGTCCGAACATACCCCACCATAATGTTCGGGGGAGTTGAGGGTTCTCAAGTGTGCACCGTGGCCTTTCAACGGATGTGACTGGGCATAATACTTGGTCATGTTGGCTTCAGAAGCATGTTCTTTACTTCACCTGCGGGACTCCACTATCAAGAAACAGTTCAAATTAGGAGAACGCTTCTATGGTTGTCAAATTTATCCATTTTCACTGGTAGCCTAGATGGGACTTTTTTTTTTTATGATCGTGGGGATCGCAAGAGCATTTTCCGACTCATTTTTGTGTAATTTGTAAAAGAACATGAGGCATTACTGTATTGTCATAATATCCGGTCATCCTGTATACAGTCGTTTCAGTCCATGTTACAAACCACATAGGTGAGAGCCTAGTCTTGCATAGGCGCAAGTTCTTCTCAAAAGAAGTTCGTTTATATGTTACAAACCACATAGGACGGACAGGCCTGGCGCAGTGGTTAAGTCATCCCACTGGTGCCAAGAGGTCAGCAGCCTCGGAGCTCCCTGCACTGGGTTTGTCCTTTGACATAGAGAAATCTTTCTCGTGTTCCCTTAATCCAGGAATAGGTCGCGAGGTTTCAACTTTAACTTCCTAATGGCTTCTTCGGTTCATCAGATTCAATCCAGGTCAGGAATGATAGATATAATAAGAAATTCATGGTGGGTATAGCTAGAGACAGGAATTTATTCCGGGTCAAAAACTAATTTTACTCATGATAAATACAACAAGAGACCTGGAATGATTCTACATCTCTTGACTAGTGGATTTATTTCCGGTCTTTTGGTGTCACTATTGTGAGTAAATTATCTCTCAAACCGAAATGAATCCCGACCTCTTATTGTGTCTATCATAAATTTCTTGTTATATTTATCATTCCCGGGCCGGATTGAATCCGATGGAACCGAACAAGCCCTAACAGTGGATGTTCGTACAATAAGAACTCAACTATAACAGGAGATTAAAATCAATACGTGCATTACAAAATAGATTCAAGCATTGGCAAGATGATCTTAATTTGTTGATGACCTATTCTCCAAGTAACGATACTATTTTGCATTCTTGCGTGCCCACCAGTTCTATCGAATGCTTGGATAGTTGTATACGACGCCATGTCCTTATGTCCACCACTGCCGCAGTGAACTCAGATGGTGATCTGGTCCCCAGCGCCGGCTTTATTTCTTCTGGGTGTGGGACATGACATAAGTACATAACCGTGTGCCAATACGTAGTTCTGATTTATGAACTCTCGAGTAAGGTACCAAAGAAAACAAGTGACTTCATAGTATTGATCTCTAGCTCTCAACTGTTGAGATATCTACTCAATGAAGAAAGCAGTTTGATGGCCTTCACCTTCATCTTCAATAACTTTCTAATTCTAGGTGTGCAGAAGAAAAAAAAAAACCGGAGTTTATGCTACACACATAACTCAGCCTATATTTGCATGCTTTTAAGCCTAGAATTTTCACAGCCTAAAAGTAAAGCTGAACACACAAAGAAATGTTAATAGACTTGAATGTAATGCATTCAATATTGTCACTTGCAATCAGTAAGGTTATTTCCAGAGAAAAAAGGTGATTTGATGAGAGCATCACACGGCATTTCATGACAGGCACTCCTTGTAGATTATCTCACTTAACAGCTTTCTAAATTGGCATCACTGCTTCTAAGGTGGTATTTCATGGGAAAAAAAAGTTAAAATAGTATCTCCAAACGTTCGAGTCATTACACTTTCAGTCCCATAAGAGAACAGCAAAATTTAGAACGATTATACAGTTTCCACAATTGTGACAAGGGTCAAGAAAAAAAATGCAAACCCGAAAAATTGAACAGCTTTGCCAATGTAATTTCCTTTCATCATTGACTGCCTGTAAGGACAGGCAACGTATACAACAAACAAAAAAGGCACTTTGACAATTAAAAGGATCAGCACCGTCAATTTTTCTGAAATACAACAACAATTGAATTAAGCTGACTGTGGATACATGTACAAAGGTATAATTACAGCACCGTGATGGCAGCCACATCGATGGCCATGTCGATTTACACATCTCCTACCACCTCTGCACAGACCTGAATCAAATTGCAAAAAGAGAGGCATTATAAACATTTTTCATCAACTATTTATTTCTCGAGGCAGCAACCACTCATTTTTAGAGTTTTTGTCCGAATGGTACTTACACTTGAATGGTCCAAGTATAGTTTTATAGGGTTCAAACAATGCAAAGAATGCTGAAAAAATCATGACACTCATTTTTCCAGGTTTAGAAAAAGAGAGTCGAATTGTTAAGTCCCTAAACTTGAGCCATTGTAGCACTTGAACCCCAAAAATTGATTTTTGTTTATGTATGTCCTTGACCGTGGCACCGGTTTGCAGTGCTGAGTTCCACCGTTTGCAACGAAAGTCCCACTGGCCATCATATTCTTCGACTCTGGCCTGCTGCACCTCCTCATGCAGTTACTGCTCTGCAGTGCCATGGGACATCAGTGACATGTACAGGCCCTAGGCTGCCAGTGTGATATGGCGCTACAGTTGGCATCGGCAGGAAGGAACCCTTCCAAAGTGGCATCTGACTCTGCAAGAAGGAACCCTTCCCATGTGTCATCTGATTCTGCAAGTTTGCAGATGACAGCAGCCCCCGGCTGCAGGCGCCGGCCTGCTCCTCGGTGATGCCACTGAGGCGGCGGCTGCAGCCCGCTAGTGCTCATTGCTCAAGTCCGGCGCCTCTGATCTTTTGGTCACCGTGTCACATGTTGGAGCGACTGCCACTATGCTCTTCCACAGCTTTGACAGGTTGCCCAAGCAGCAGCAGAGCGTTGTCTCGCGGCACTGCACAGAGCAGGACGAAGTGCAAGAGGAGGTGCAGCAGGCTGGAGACCAAGAAGATGGCGGTTGAACTTCCATTGGCAAACAGTGGAATGGAGCTCCAATGCAAAATCACAAACTGGTATCAAGGTCAAGGACCTGTAGAAGCAAAATGCAAGTTTTGGGGTCCAGGTGCTACAATGGCTCAAGTCGAGAGATTTGCAGTGCAATTCTCTCTTAGATAAACATTGGAAGAACAAAACATCTACCACCAGAAGTGCACACAAGATATTATGATGACCATATCCATTTGTACAAAACATGATTCGTGTATACAGGCTTGTGCAGAAAGTAAGGTTCTGTCACCTAGAAAAAAGAACACAAGGATTGCTCAAATGTTTTAGAAGCCTGTATAGAACCATTGCCCCAAGTTGAAATCAGTTTTATTAAGTTCATAAAGAGCAGCCAGTGACTAGAACATTTTTAGGGCAAAAAAACTGTTACATTATGTTCATTTGCCAGGTAAATGGCTTGGCATCGAAGTCATAGTGAACTTATTGAAAACAAGGTAAACAAGGGTGCTCAAAGGTTCCCAAGGAGCTACGAATTTGCTTATTTGAAGGAAATGAAACATAAGACAACTGGCTGTCAATGTTTCCTACGTCATCAGTTACTTTGATTATCCTAATTTATACCCAAACGGCTTAAGAAACTCAGACTCCTTGTAGCTAGAAGCCTGATAAAAGAATATTTAATATATCCACACCATGTATATTAGTTAATCCTATAGTGCAAACTGAGTCACATACCAATCCCCAAGGCACTGAAACAAACCCATTGAGAATTATCTGTCATAATCTAGTTGGAGATGGGCCTAATGTTTTCCCTTGGACAGAATCACAGAGATGAAATCTGTAGAGAAAACTTCCTGAAATGGAAACGAATCATTTCTCAGATCAACAGTCAAGGTCATTACTTCACACCATAAGTTCACTTACAGAAATCATCGAACTTCATTGCCAACAAAAATTAATAAACAGCTAATGACAAATCCAACAAGGCACTGTTTGAGGCCAACAATGCAGCCTCCACGGCACAAAGGACAATGAATATAAAAAATAGGATTAGATAATTACCACAGAAGTAAGCACGAAAGCATGTTATGTGATCAATCTTCATTTAGCATTCCAATGCATACCTCTGAATCTGAAAACAAAGAACAGAAGAAACATGTCACATCCTCCCATATCATGTTTGTACAAGTTAATATGAATGCAAAGTTCCCATCAGCTCGTGCAGGACTTTATATAGCATAGTGGCCATAAAAAGTTTGAAACAATCAATTGGTATGCGACCCAGGATGATTGTCTTAAGGAAAAAGAAGAGGCCAAGAGGGAGGAATAACCCAATGCAACGAGACAAGGGGAGGGACATGTACCATAGGAAGAAGATTGTCATGGACCATGTGACAAAAAACTGCCCACTGCATAAAACCCGCTTAGCAAAACTAGTTTAGGGAAGTAGCATGGATCATTTTCCTTTATTCATGCAAGTAAGTGACAATAGCTAAGCAGCAGGAGAGGAGAGGGGGGGGGGGCGCTCACTGCTTCAAGCATATTTTCCTCGATAAAGCAACCCATCCCCATGCTTGTTGTGTCTGCACCACTGTGCTGGAGGATCCTGAGCTTCCCTTCCTATAGTTCTCCACAATGTGAAAGCATTAGCAATCCACTAGTTTTGGTTATTGAACTAATTCTCTACCTACCTTGGTCCCATAAACAAGGCCACCTCCTGGCGAAGGATGAAAACATGCAACATTGACTTCATCTTCGGCACTAGGAAGCACACTTACAAGCTCCATATCTGAAACTCTATATACCTGAAGCAATAGACGATGAAAAGAGATGATACATTACCTTAAATTCAATAAAAATAAGAAATATTAGTAGTGTGCAGTACACTATAAGCTAATTGTTTCGACTTTCAAACATCAGAAAGCATAATTTAACTGCAAAACCAGCATTGCCACCATCACCATAACTAATTAATATGATATCGGTTACCAATCAAACTATGATTTTGAAGCTGGACAATGATCGCCGTAACTACCTCCAAGATAGTATATACGGGAATCCCATTGTCTCCTTCCATGACTACACTCCTGAGAAGAGAGCCATGACGACGACCATACGCCAAAAGTATGTGTTCGGATGTAGGTGAGAACTGCAACAAAAGACAGACAAACAAGATCCAATTCAACAATGAGGAACTGCAGAAATGTAAGATAAACTTTATCAGGCCCAGGTCCTAATTGCTGTTGACAACAAAAACCTGCTAAAGTCGCAGACAGAAAAATGCACACGAACACAAATAAATAAAAAACAACCTGAATGGAAGTTAAGCAATGTGCTGCCCTTATTGCTCTGGAAGCAAGAATATCCCCAAACCTGCAAGGTATTACCAGTTTCAAGATACAAGGACCATTCTCAAACAGTAACCTGGTATATAAAAAAGGGGTAACAGGATAATCAAGAGAAAATTACGTCGCCTCCTCAAGCGAATAAACCCGAAGCTCATAGATAACTCGGTTGGAGGGAAGTGGGTGGCGAGTTGGTGATGATCCAGCCCCTGCAGAATCATACGGCACAGGCAACTGGCTGCTACGGTCGCCTTCTGTTTGAGGCAGCAAACAGGCAACACAGGCTACGAGAAAACGACCACACGGGGAAAAATGGGCACCCATTTCACTGTAAAATTAATAACTTCAGAGTAAGTAATCAAATCCCAATTCCCAGATGAAGCTCAGGATGCAATAAATGTAGAGGAATTCACATATGACAAGACAAATAAGCAATCCAATAATTTATTTGCAATTGGTGCATAGTGTAAACAGGCCACAGCTTCTGCTGGCTACGATTGTTACATACTTACATATCAGTTCAGAAATGACTAGGGGTAAATTATTCAAACTTATTCTGGTTCTGATTAGTCGTATTAGAAAAAAAAAGTATACTAATATTAGCTAGAAATAACTGTGTAGTTCAAAATGAACTAAATTAACTTGTTCTACAAAAATATATTTTTAAAAACGGAGGAAATATCGTTAAGAAGAATGTAATTAAATAGAAGTACCTGCAAAGAACCGCATGAGAAATTGTCAAGCGGCATGCCTCAGGTTCTAAAGGAACACATGGGTTTTTGATATCATGTGGCCATATCCTGAGCTTCACAGTACAAGGCAATTCAGTGCCAGGAGTGAACATCGGCGCAGTGATTTCTGAACCAATGCCCAGTGAAGCAGCATGAACCTCAGCTTCATCAATTTGAGGACCTAGGAGTGAACTCCCAACACCAGGTACAGAGCGTAAGGCATGACGTCGACTTGATCCTCTAGAACTGCCAGCGGTAATGGGAATTGATGATGAACCACCTGGACATCCAAAGTTACGCATGTGTGGTGATTCTCTAGTCAAGTAATTAGTCCCTACAGTACCATCAATAGATAGGTCTTCAAGGACATTATTGTTCACAAGTGCAGGATGCAAACCTGTATGGTTTTGGGCCATCAAATAACCATGCAAAAATGGCAACTCCCAGTTACGTGCGTCACCAAAGAGAGAATGATTCGGTTGTCCACTCTCTACATTTCTTAGAAACATTTGAACATCTAATCCACCAGTGATGAGCATATTCAGTGGCACAGCACGGCGGGCATCAGATCCTGAAAGCCCAGCTGTTGACTGAATTGGCTCAGTGTTGCTCAGGGAAGACGCTTGCAAATCATCTCTAGCACCGAATCTCTCAAGATTAGAAATAGAGCGGCTGCCCTGCAGTCTTGAGCTGGAGTGCCCCCCAGAGCCATGCATTTCAATTCCATTTGCAGCAGGAGCAGTGATTGCATCTGCTATGTCATTCGATGCAGTTGGCTCTCCAGGACATACATCCATAGCGGTAGCGAACTGGTCAGACTGTTGATTTTCAGTATCTGATGTGGCAACTTGAACCAATGATGATCTCTGCTGCACACTGGCTGAACTACTGTCATTGCCAACCACATGTAAAATTCCATCATCTCTGAGGTATGCAGGCAACAGTAAGCAAGGTGATGCCACATTGGACTCAAGATGTGGACAGAATCTAGAATTAGTGTTTGACACAAACAGGGCTGAAGGATAATTTGAATAGCCAGAGGATGTTGCAAGAGTCAGCGGCGAGTCCGCAGATTCGATATTATTAACCTGAAAGGAAGCTGTGTAAGTTCGTATAGCAAACATGAAACACTCAGGGAAAGCATAAGTGCAACAGGGTATCTATATTTCTACCTCTGCCGTTAGAAGATATGGAGCACCATGAGGGTGAAAATGCACGGCTCTCAATGAACGGCGGGTTTTTAGTATGATGGCTGGGACAGAAGACTCATCTCGTTTATTGTAGTTCCATATGTACAACTGACACAGAAACAATATCAATTGATTTGAGCATTAGTATTTGATACGTTAACAGCCATCTTATAAAAACAGTACAAGAAAAAAAAACTTTTGCTCCGCTTTTCAAGGTAGACTACAATCCTCACTTTGTGACCTGACGCAACTGCCAGAATCTCTCCTCTTGCATGAAATGCAATGGACGCAATTGGCCGATCTGCCAGAGGAAGATCAAAAGGTTAGAGTTGTTTCAAAATTGCTACATATAGAATGCAAGGAGTTTACTGAGAGACATTACGGAAGTCTTGTGATCCAATACAGTCTGAGGTATTAGCATCCCATAGACGAACTTCGTGATCTAAACTTCCGCTAGCCAGGATATCAGAATATAACGGATGGTACCTGACCTGCAACACATTCGCAGCTTAAGTTTCTGAAGTATATTGAGACATTATAAACAAAACCGAAAAAAAATTTTCAGTTGCTTCTTGCAAAGAAAATCTACAAATGCCGTCAACTAGCAAGATTTTCACCAAGCAACAACCATATAATGTGGACAAAGAAATGGGAATCTGCTGTTCTAGGTTCCAGCGAGAGTATTATTAAACCCAACAAGCACAGTATTACTAGGTTCCTTTCTTTGCAACAGCTTGAAACACATGATGCTAAACTAGATATATTAGAAAAAAAATGCCAGTATGATAGACATACCACCCAAGGAGTGCGTCGATGTCCACTCAAAACCTTCAAACATTTCCCAGTATGGCAATCAATTATTTTAACCGTATGGTCACCACTAAGAAAACAGATTGAGTTAGTTGGCACGTCTTTAAATTCAGTTTGTTATTCAGTGAGTCAATTAGCTTACTGTGTGGATGCAAGTGTTTTCCCATCTGGACTGAAAGCAGCTGCAATAGTCGACCGAGGAGGTGGCAAAAGAGGGCAATACTTGGCAGACCAGCGATGCAGAGACTGTGACTCCGCCCTGTACGAAGTGAAACGGCAGATGTGAACTAAATCACACGTGACTCAACAGTCAATACGTGATGAAGTGTTCTTGAATGTCATTATGATGACAACAAGCTTTCCTTACCAAGAAAAAATATCATGTTTAGCATCTGCATCTGCAAATCTTAACTCGATTAAATCAGGGTCACATTTTGGAGCATTATTCCATATCCTTCTAGCTTGGTGTTTTGTACGAGGGGAGACTTCTCGTTGAGTTAATAAATGAAAGATGTTCCTGATTATGATGGGAAAAAGGCAAAAGTTAATTTTAACAAATGAACATATTTGAAGTGATACAGCTAGAGATGTTAGTTAACTGCTCTAGTGACATTCTGGACATGTGTAGCCCTTAAGTTTATTTTAGGAAGTGGCAGAGCTAGGAGCGGCAGGTGCAGGCTTCCCCTAACACGTGAGCAATTTTCTAGGCCTGAAAGTAATATAACACTCCAGAGCCTATTAGGTCATTCTGTCACCATTCAATTATTATGTTAATCGCTACATGCCAAACCACCATGATCCTGCCAGCGAAGCATGCAAAGTAGCTTGTGCATGGTGGAGGGAAGAGTGATCAGACAAATCAAGGATGACAGGGGCACTTGTGGACGGAGGGTTGTCGCCTCTTGATTCTTTTTACCACTAAGAACAGAGAGACTTGTGTATGATGACATGGAACAATGTATCCACACATAATACATCTGGTTTTTTCTAAAAAAGATTATCAACTGCTTGTGTGAATTTTGGAGAGGTGAATGCTCACTACACTTATACATGCAATGATAAACTTATAATTTCCACCCTTTCAGCTAAAATCATTTAGCAAAAATAGTTCAATTTTGCCAATTTTTTAAGATGAGACTGACTACCACCACATGGTGGTAGCAAGCTAGGAACCAACCTCTTTGCTGCTAGCATAATTACCAGCTAGCGAGCCACTTGCCTAACACCTAATCAAAGTCTAGTGCTATAGTGCATAAAACCTATATAACATTTTGCCACTTAGGATAGCAGAATAGTGACATTTATGCCTAATAGAGTACTTGTGCAACTTATCAATCCAAAAGTGCAAGCAAACCATGGTGAATGAAGTATTAATAAAATTTACCGTTGCCTTGGTCTTCTTGGTGATGGGATTGGATGTCTAGAAACCAAACCAGAAGATGGTGCTGCTGTAGAAGTATGCTTTGAGTGTTCTAACCAATTTTCAGCCATTCCAAGCCTTCGATATATTTACCTAGAAGTAATTTGGCCAGCCAAACAACAACTGATGAATCAGTGATCAAGCATATACTTTTTTTTCTGAAACTACATACTGGATGATAGAAGTTTCCATATGACATCAATTAATCAGACAAAATTATAACCGAATAGTGGAAAACAATAGCCATGGTAAACCTGTGTTGTTCCACACATTTCAGATATAGTAGATGTAACACATGCCCTATTGGACCTACCCTTATGCTACCAGTCAGTACACCAGGGAGTGTAAGACATAGTTTGCGTTACACCTTACAGAATCATATGACTTCAAGTACATGTGACAAATTGCAGCACAAAATAAGTAGTATCATGCATAGTATCTTATTTCTGTAACATGCCCTGAGTGCATCTCGACGAACTAAATGTATTCTTCCAGTATTACATGCTCTAAAATCTACAACTGTCCAGATGTATAATATAATCTGGCCCTCAAATTTATTCCAGCATTCATGTTCCAACAGATGTGTGTAATCGTCAACATATTTTGAGGAACACATTCAATCTCTATAGTGCAGCCATCCAATAGCATAGAAACTCTGCAAAGGGCATACGTATGAACAATTTTCTTCTTGGATTGGACAGGTCAAATCAATTTTAAGTCACAAAGACATAAAGCACGAGTATGCCATGAGCAGACTTAGATTCGGTGTTCACCTCCCAAAAAGGGTCGGTAAATCAGGCATAAGATAAGTAGCTCAGCAGCAAATCGTCAAGACCAAAGGGGATGAGAACTAATCAGCATATGAACTGGGGTCGACAAGGTGAATGCCGGGACAACCACGAAGATAAAGTAAGGAATCAAAGGAAGGTATGCACGGATTGTTGCACGCCGAGTCCTACTATATAGGCGGGCATGATGTATACCCGATAATTTTTGCAAACGAAATCGAAGTAAGTAGGTCTATTGTAACTGGGTCAGATCCGAATACATCTTACATTAGGGTTTGGGGTGCTCCGCACAGCAGGAATGGAAGAGAAGGGTCGTACCTTCGGGTGCTCGTCGCTGGCACAGGGCCCGAGCACGACGAAGATGGAGCCGCCGCTCGTCCAGTCGTCGCCGCCAGGAAAGGGAAACCGAGAGAGAAGAGGGAGAGGGGAGGGGAGGAGGGGAAGAAACGGAGAGGACTGGTACGGCCGCAGGGGGTGAACCCGAGAACGTATCCAGTGCTCCAGGCCATTCAACTGCTCCCGCGCTCCCTTGCGACGGTAGCCGTTGGATGATGAAGTAAGGAACAAGATGAAGCCAACGAACATTTTGCAGCCACATACATGGGTACTTTGCGCTATGCTCCTCAGTTTTTGTTCCGAAAAGCAAATTGCCTCGTCTCCTCTGCTCACGAGCTAGCGATTCTTGCTTCGGAAGACTCCCAAGTCCAAACCCAGACACTGCTGCCCAAGTGCTCGAGAATGCAGGAGATGATGGTCGTGATTCAGCATTGTACCACGATAATGATTTAAAGTTGTTTTTATGATTATTCTTGTTATTAAACATTTAACATATACTCCAACTATTACATTTTATCACTTGCTTACGTGATCTATCAGTATGGACACCGTATGAATTGTTTATACACGCTTGGATAGTGCCTCTAGGCGTTGATTTTGTAAGCTCCGCCACATGTTTGATGTGTAGCTTCCATGTAAGGTGAGGAAGAGAACTTCACGTGAGATTCCGTCAATACAACAGGTTTGAATCTGGTGAACCAGGTGATCTGCCGGTCACCACGAAGTAATCGGCTCCAAATTGTAGAGTTGTGGTTTCTTTTCCTGTTTTTGTGCTCGAGTACCTTTTTTTTTATCTTAAGTAGTTCATCTTGTGACAAGGTTGTTAGTATCAGGATACTAGGTAGTATCGGTTGTTAGTATAGGATCGTATTGTAGTATCGGGATTCTATCAAATTCTATAAAATATATATATTACACAAAATCTGTAATATATTGTACATAATAAAGTCTAAAATATTGAGTTTCGTCAATTTAATTATCCTTTTGCACATTTCCTTGGTCTTCTTAACATTATTTTCAATGCAATTTAATTTAAATAATATTTGTTGTAACTAGATCATTTAAAAAATTATTTATACCACTAATTATGTAGTATCCTAGGATCATAGTATCGGGATACTACTTTTAGGTATGATCGTGTGTAGGCTCAAAGTAGTATCGGGATACTATGAAAAATTAAGATACTAGATAATATCGGTATCGTTTTGGTCCGATAGAATCATAGTATCGTAAGATACTACGATACATATCGGGATACTGACAACAACCTTGCTTGTAACTCCGTACTTTAGGGGCACTCTCAAAGTTACGTTAATGTACTTCTCTTAATGAAAAACGTGCTATGCACGTCTTAATCGTAATCGGCTCCAAATCACATAATGCCCGTAGAGATAAAGTGAATTTTAATCACATAGTTTACAAGGTAGTAGAAAAAATTCTTTAAGGTGATGTTGGGAGAAGAGCAAAAGAAGAAATCTCAGTAAATCTTGGATTCCTCTTAGTATCTTGGCAACCAGAAAATCAGCCAAAAAATGCCTGTATGCAAGAAACAAATAATGTCGCAAACTTCAGAGGGGCCCAAGACGAGGAAACAGTTGCCAGTTGTATTACAATTTACTAACCTTGCTTAAACTTGCATGGTCTGGCGCCATTTTTCCTGACTCTTTCAGATTTAGTGTTGCATTGATCAGCAATAGATATAGCTTCATATTGAGATGAACAGCAACAATATTAGCAGTACCAGCACGCAACATAAGGCTGGAAAAAAAAATAAGTACCCATTTAATTGGGTTGTGCATGCGTTCCTAGCTAGTAAAACCCGACATGGTACCTTCCAAAATCTACTCCTAGAAAAACAGAAAAGGATAGTCGTGTCGCAACAATTCTTCGCGTCGCTCTTTCCCGTCGTCCATCGGCGTCGCTCTTTCCCGTCGTCCATCGGCGCTTCCCCACGCCCTTCCATAACCGCGCAAATCACGCTCATCCGCCAATCGCACACCCTTCCCTCACGTGCGGCTGACTCGCTGGAACCGACGCCTCCCAGTCCACCCAGGCACATCCCTCTCTTCCCGGACGAGTGCCTCGCTGCCGTTGCGATCGACCACACCCCTGCGACGCCGATTCCGTCTCTCCCGGCAACCTCCTCGCTGGCGGCCCCCCGACAGTCCTCTTCGACCCCTCCCCAAGGCGACCTCCTCAGTCCTCACCACAAGAACAGGCAATCAAAATTTCCTCTTGCGGCCGTACACGTCGTCGGTGCAGTCCAGGCAGGCGTCTACGATGCCACCACCGATCCGGCCAAACGAAGACACCTACGCCCGGCTACATCCATTGTGCCGCAAGCTGGACATAGCCGGCAGCCACCGTCAATGACTACGCCTGCCTACATCCCTCTCGCCGTGCCCAGGACGTAGGTGGCCAGCCGCCGTCCACGCCGCCGCCATCGTCCCTGTCGCCACCGGACAACCGTCGCTTTCCGTCAACACCTTCAAGCAAGCTTGGCAGAGGAACAACTGGTGCCGTTTTTCAACATTTTCATAATATTATCCCTTCATAGATGTCTAACTGCTCACGTATGCATATGCATCTGCAGCATGATTGCGTGAGATTAGTTTGTGCTCATCCGCAGATAGCGTATGCGTGCGTGGAGTTGGCATTAGAAGTGGAGCATTCTGGTGAGGACAACGGTCAGTGGAGGGTGTGCCCTTTAGTGCGTATTGATCACATGCACTTCTGTTTTATGCATGCAAGAAGAAGCTTATAAGTTCTATTATCATGCATCTGCAGCATGTGTTAACTGATTGCATGTGATTAGTTTGTGCTCATCCGCAGTCATTAGGCTGATTAAGAATGCTCAGATATATCAATTTTCATTCAGCACAGCATGTGAACTCATGTAGTAAAATAGTATCGTCATTAGCTTGAGACCTGTACACCATGACATACCAATTATTTTTGGTAGCATGTAGAATCGTCTTCCAAATTTTGCACTTCGATTGAAGTTTTGATAATTAGGCTCCTAGGGGATGTGAACTTAGCCCTATAGCCATACTAGAAAGTTGGAAACTTCAGTCATTAGTCTGACGTGGGTGTTTACTCGCCGGAACCTGTATTCTCTCATGGCCAGTTGTATGTTGCAATGTCTAGAGCCACTGCTAGAACGAACATCAAAATGCTCGCCCTCCCACCTAATGCTGAGGAGGAGATGGAGGAGGAGGATACAAATGAGAAAAAAGTGAGCGAAAAATCGAACAAAAAGGAGAGGAAAAAATATGAAAAGGAAAGTAAAGACACCCCGATATTCAATGGCATGTACACGAAGAATATGGTTTATAAGGAGGTTCTAATGCCATAAATCAGGTAATAAGATCACCACTATTGCGCATGCTCTTTCTTTTAAGTACCATATTTTTCAATATATATTTACATATCTGATTAATGTGAACGATTGGATATGCAAGATGCTGCATTACAGAGCTGCCATCGTCAACACTCTGAATCAATTCAAGTCTGCATGTTGTGCACAAACTTGATGTACTCGGGAGCTTCCGCTGCTCGGGGCTGCTTACAAATTGCTACTTAGATAATCTCCATTATACATGCCTCTACTATTGTTTTCCAGTTTCTTTTGTCATGGTTGAGCAACAACAGATTTATGCTCTATGTGGTAGACCATAAAGACAAAAAGCTCACTACTATTGATCCTAAACCAACCTCGGATTGGTGTAAGGATAGGTCATACAAAGATCATGTGGGTCTATAATACAGTGGTCTCTTAAATATATAGATGCAATTCATATACTTCTGATATACATATAGGATTCGATGGCAATGCGACGAAATTTTGATGTCTTGACACACGACATGAATAATATATATCGCCCATACTTCCATCAAATACAAAAATGGCTTAATCGTATCATTGGTTTAAATATTTGATAGATCTTATAGTTTTGTTTTACAACAATGAAACTATATATCATTAAATTATTTTCTTATATGAGATTTTATATTGTTTTTTAAAAAAATATATGTTTCTCGTAGCAACGCACGGGCACTACACTATACTCATCACTTAAAACATAAGTGATGAGCACATCTGCAAAAGGCCTGTTTGCAAACCACATGGTACCTTCCAAAATATAGTAAAACCCGACAAAATAAGTTAGTGTGAAAAGGCCACATTGTTATCATCGATACAAATATCCAAATTTGTCTTTAGACAGTCATGCTTCCAAATAAAATATCTAAATTGTCAAACTGATAGTTGTCCTACAGTAACTAAGAGCAGGCGAGCTCAAAAGTACTCCCTCCGTTCCAAATTATTAGTCATCCTAACTTTTAACTAGATTCGTTGAATATACTATAAATTTAGACAAGTATATGTCTAGGTTCATAGACGAGGCGATGAACTTAGACACTCAAAATGACGCCTAGAATGATTAGAACGGAGGGAGTAGATAAAAATAAAAGGTTATGATTGACTTGCTGCAAATTATGATACAATAATTTAAGCTTGTAACAGTATGCCGTGCTAACTAACATAACTGGTAACTGCCACCGACATTTAATAACAAAGTATGTCTAGAAAACAAGATTGAGGTTGTGCTCATATAGTTGAAAAACATACTGTACTTTTTGAAACATGTTTTGTAAGGGAGGAATAGTGAAAAGTTAGGTTAAAAAACAAAACTCTAGTAGTTTCTGACAAAAAAACAGAACATAAGAAAATAGGTCCATATCACTTGTAACACAGCACATGGCTCCCTCTGCACCGACCAATTATTACCGAATCAGAAGAACGCAGCTCTTGTCACGAAGAAACGAAGAACACAGAAAGATAATTGTTATTACCCATCCGATAGCCCATCAGCTGAAGCTATCCTTTTCGATGCACCACAAGTCCACAAAGCTTTTAGTTCCTCCTAAAGATTTGCCTTTGCATGTTACAACTCTGAATCCAAACAAACATCACTAAGCCTATCCATGGATGAACAGAGCGGTCAACCCTCCACTATAAAATCGATGAACGGCACATTGCTCCCAGTCCCTTTCTGCAACGGAGAGCATTTGCAACTCAAACTACAAACCACGAAGAAACCGAGAGAGCAGAAGCAGCAAGAGGGGACACAATACTTCTTGATTTGAACATGCAAATGCCAGATTAAAAACCAAATGAAATTACTTACGGAGAATTTGTACACAAGACACATCACACATGTTCAGTTTGAATGCACACAGGATTTGCCTTCAGCGCTCGAGTCGTACCTCGATGTGGGCGGCAACAGCAATTTGAGAACAAAATAGATAGGTTTTGATGCAGCTGGCTGGGGGGGGGGGGCAGCTAGTAGCTCGGTTGGTGAATAGAAGCAAGGTCGGTTGGGGAAGAAATCAATCTGGTTCGAACAAGATGAACAGGATGAAAAAAAAATCAGATTGGGGAAGGAACGGAATCTAAGCCTTAAAATGAGTTCTTTTTTTGTAAGGGATCTAGCTGCATAATAGCCATCACTTGCTCTTCCGCCTCCATCCAACCATCGGTTCTTCATCCATCGGCTTCAAACACGCGGGAGCAAGGGAGCCTGTAATAGACTGGGAGCAGAGGATACGTTCTCGGGTGAACCCTCATGAAGGACCCGGCATGGAGAGAGACAATTCTCCGTCCACCACGGCCTTCTCCTACTCCATGCTCCGGAATGACGTCGACCTTTGGATCAGACATGGACGTGTAGGATCAAGAAAATATTTACACAGTTGTACAATTCGTAGATATGGGTATGGTTGGTTCGAGACTTTTGGGGCCAAAAGTGGCGCCCAACCAAAACCCATAACATTTAGCGAATTTTCACGTCACTCACTTAACTATTAGGCTGCGTTTGGATGTATGCATTGGACCATGGAATTTGGAATTGGAATTAGATACACTCAATACCCACTGTTTGGATGGTCTCAGAATTGGAATTGGAAACTGAAACCAATGCCGCGCGGCATTCTGCCCTCTGCTGCACCTCCCGTCTCAATTCAGACCCTTTCACCTCTGTATTCGGATGCATTGAGCCATCTCCTGTTTTTCTCCTCTGAGAGTCGCACGCACACTCGCACACCATCAGCGAGGCCCTGACTGGGCGATGGTCCACTCCTCTGCCGGTGTCAAGCTAGCCCTGCTCCTGTCCACTACCCACGAAGGTCGGTCCGTGCTTCTCCTCCAATGGCGAGGCCCGACCCGGGTTGCTTCTCTTCGCCGCCGGTGAGGCCGGGCTCGCGCCGCTCCCGTGCACCTCCCTTCCGCTCTCGTCCACCCCGCGACTCTCCGCCGGTGAGGCTCGGCCCGCGCCTCTTCCCTGCATCTCCCTTCCGCCGATGAGGTCCCTGGCCCTCTGCATCTCCCTTCCGCGGCTCCGCCGGCGAGGTCCCCGGCCGACACCACTCCCCTGCAGCTCCCATCTGCCGGTGAGGCCCCAGCCCGGCCACGCCCCTCTCCTAGTCTCCTGCACCTCCCCTTCCGCCGGAAAGGCCCCAGCCGTGCGCCTTGCACATGGTCAATTTCGATTCCTCAGGGTTTACATCCAAACATGAATTAGTATTTGCCACCACCTTGAATGCAATCTAGCAATTCCATTGACATCCAAACAATAGCTTTAGTATTATAGTTCATTTCTAATAGTGATCGGATTTGGTATTGAACTCAATTCAATGTCGAAGCCTCCAATATCTACATCCAAACAAAGCCTTACGCGCTTTCATTCTCTCCACAACATCTCTTCTTGCCCTCGTCCTTCCACGGTAGTCCGACAAGTAATCCGAACCTAGTAGGTGGTCAATAGAGTTGTTATGTTGTGCCCGGACCAGTGTTCCCTGAGACGGCGTTCCGCGGTCGCCCAGGCGCGCATAGTCGCTGGGCGGAGGGCTTCTGCCTCGCCTAGGGGGGTAGACGGAACCTAGGCGACGCCTGTACGCCGGCGCAGGAGAGGACACCCGCCGGCGGAGGAGGGGACGCCCGCCAACGGAGGAGAGGAGCTCTAGCGGCGGCGGACGAGGTTGCGACGCCATCCACGCACCGGAGTGTGGACAGAGGGAAGGTAGGGATGAGAGGTGGCGGCGGGCGGAGGGAAGCCTGCGGGGATGGATGAAGGAGAAGGCAGATAGGGTTGGGAGGATATGTTGAGCTGTTTGAGGCCGAGTTGGGCTGCTTCATGGGCCATGTTTTTAACTTTAGGCCCATTTTTTTCCTGCCTTCTCTTTTCTTTTTCTATACTGCTAAACAGCCTAGATGACGCCTTGAAAACGCCTAATCGCGATTAGGCGTGCCTAATCGCTAGGCGGTGGGTCACCGTCTAGATACCGCCTAGCGCCTTTTCTAACCTTGGCCCGGACCAGATGTGATGAACTATTATGTAAATATATTCTCAGTAGCGAGATATTTTACTAAATGTGTGTTTTAAAAGACTATAAGCTTTGGATGAATTATGAACAAGGGTATTTCTATTTTGGTGACAAACCAATCATTGCAGAATATAGCTGTTATATTTTAGCACCATACCAAATATTGTCCTAAAATTGTTGGCTAAGTTTAGGCATGTTTGTATTTTGGCTGGGCAGTTTTTGACTCCAAACCAACCAGACCTGTGATCCCCTTGATGCTTTGAGTAGCCTTCCACATTCATAAACCATATGGTGATCCAATAAGAGCATCTCCAACAAAATACTTATTTACATGTCTCCTTGTAACCTACAATCGCAAACAAGACTACTTTAGTTTCATATGTTATTAAAAAACCTTCGTCCAAAGTCACAAAAGAGGGATGGGACCATTTTACTTATAGTTCTATGTATATGAAGGAGTAAATTTGTAGCACTACTATAAGGGATATAGAAGGCATGGCCCATAATAGTAGAAGTAAATAACAAACTTAGTAGTCACAATATATTTTTTAGTTTCCCCATAGATTCACCTTTCGACAATGGAAGACACTCGCCGCATGGATGCGCATTCTATTCATTTGATTGACTTATTTATGATTGACCATGATTAGAAGCGACACTTAGAAAATGTAAGCCCCTCACAGAATGCACGCAATTTACTTCATTTGGTTGATTTGATTCGCTAATTGAATCATTGGTTGACGGAGATTAAAGCCAGAACCTAGAGAACCCTCTCGACATGCATACACATTCCATTCATTTGATTGATATAATTGATTCATTTATTATTTAATTTTATTGATTGATTGGTTAGAATGGAAGGGGGAGTAGGACCAGTGATAGAAAAGGTTCGTGGTGACAAAGAAAAGGTACAGTGGGCGCTAGATGAACAGCAGGAGGACGACAAAATCAATCCCTCAACTCAATTGGCCGTCTTTGGTGGTTTATGTGGCCTTGACAAGAGGATCTTTGGTGAAGGGGCAAGAGGATAAATTTGCAGATAAAATTTAATCTCAGCCTTGACAGGAGGATCTTTGGTGAAGGGCAAGAGGAAAGCCGACATGATTTGGTGTTTTTTTTTCTTTGAGCATGCTGTAGGCCCACACTTCAAACGTTTACATGAGATTTAAGAAATGGGCTTTGGTAACCAAGGCAATTACACTGGCAGCCCATTGGTAAATCAGCCCACTTGGCGGCCGTGATCTCTCCTCGAACTAACCCTAGACGCCCACTCCGCCCGAGTATAAAAGAGCACGCCTCCTTCCTCGCCCGTCTTCTTGCCCATCTCCCCAGCGCCGCCGCCTTGCATTCGCAGCCCCGGCAAACCCTAACCCCCTCCTCGCAACCATGGCCGGCGCGCAGGAGACCCTAGTGCTCGCCGGCGTGATGCGCGGCCACAACGACATGGTGACGGCGATCGCCACGCCCATCGACAACTCCCCCTTCATCGTCTCGTCCTCTCGCGACAAGTCGGTGCTGGTCTGGGACCTTACCAACCCCGTACAGGCCGCCGGGGACGGCACTACCACCGCCGACTATGGCGTGCCTTTCCGCCGCCTCACCGGACACTCGCACTTCGTCCAGGACGTCGTCCTCAGCTCCGACGGCCAGTTCGCGCTCTCGGGGTCCTGGGACGGCGAGCTCCGTCTCTGGGACCTCGCCACGGGCCTCACTACCCGCCGCTTCGTCGGCCACGAGAAGGATGTCCTCTCCGTCGCCTTCTCCGTCGACAACCGCCAGATCGTGTCCGCATCCCGCGACCGCACCATCAAGTTGTGGAACACACTCGGCGAGTGCAAGTACACCATTGGCGGCGACCACGGCGCCAGCGAGGGCCACAATGGCTGGGTCTCGTGCGTACGCTTCTCGCCCAACACCTTGCACCCGACGATTGTATCCGGCTCCTGGGACCGCAGCGTCAAGGTATGGAACCTCACCAACTGCAAGCTCCGCTCCACTCTCCAGGGTCACGGCGGCTACGTCAACGCCGTCGCTGTGAGCCCTGATGGCTCTCTGTGTGCCTCCGGAGGGAAAGACCATGTTACTCTGCTGTGGGACTTGACTGAGGGCAAGAGGCTGTACGCGCTGGATGCCGGCGCCATCATCCACTCGCTCTGCTTCTCGCCCAATCGCTACTGGCTCTGCGCAGCCACACAGGACTCCATCAAGATCTGGGATCTTGAGTCAAAGCACATTGTGCAGGACCTTAGGCCTGAGGTCCCTGCCGGCAAGAACCAGGTTAGTCTCACAACAATCAATTTGCATTTCTGATGTTGCTACTGATTGTTCTGGTAACTTGTAGATCACGTTGTATTTCTTGATTATCATTGATTGATTTCTGATTGTCCATATGATTATTATCGATTGGAAATGGCTTAGTTCATGCATTGTTGGTAATTCAGTACAAGGTCGATGTGATGTTATTATATATTTGCAGGCTCTTAGGTTCATGTGAACTTATGAAGAATTAAATTTATTACCCATGTTTTATGTTCTAACTATATCACACTTCTTTGCAGCTTTGCGCTATAGTTTGCACGTTAGTTTTCTCAAGTTTTGCTGCACTTCTTTAATCATTTCACAATTTAAGGTTTGTCTGTTTGCATCTGTATTGTGATTTAGTTTGTTTGGTTGAAGCTGCTACTCACATTTGTTCCATGAGAACACAAGTGCTTGAACTATATTTAGTATCTTTGTGTGGCTCAATCTGAAAATGTTGATTGCTCCCAATGTGCAATGTACTTATGACATACTCCTGTTACATAAACTCCCTCTGTTCATAAATATGTCGTTTGGGACAAGCTAGTTGGTTAAAAAATGAACTAGTTTACTTGTCCTAAATGTCATATATTCGCGAACGGAGTATCTGTTTGTGGCTATATGACAGTGTTATTAGATTGCTTGCACTCTCTGTACAGAAACAAGATTAGTTTGCTGTGTCCTGCAAAAATAAGGTACTTGTTTATTTGTGATAACTGGACTACGGAGAGTTTGTCTTTACTCTTGAGCCCTGCAAAAGTTTACTGCTATATTCTTGGGCTTGGTCTTCATGTGTGACTTATGTTTTCCTTGTGGCATTCTCATTTCATTGCTTTCGTTACATTGTTAGTTTTTGTGGAACATGCTTTTCTATCTCACACTATGTAACTAAAGTCGCTTGTGTGAAGTATATTATCTTTTCAATAGAATTTTAAAAATTATTCTTACTGTCACACAGATTCTGTACTGCACAAGCTTGAGCTGGAGCGCTGATGGAAGCACCCTCTATGCTGGTTACACTGATGGAACCATCCGGATTTTCAAGATCTCTGGATTCAGCTACTCGGTCTAAATTACGAATTCGTTTTTGATAGTCTTGTCTCCTGGGAAATGGCTGTGGTATCTTAGTTTTTCTTTTTGACTGTTTGAAGGCATATTATGCCCAAGTACCTCTGGTTAATTTGCTTATGTCAGTAGCTTCAGTCATGAGATAATGGATACTGGGAATAGGATATGGTTTTCACCATGTTTTGCGTCTACAATTTCCTGAATCGTGCAATAGATGGTGCTACAGGATGCATTCAACTGTTGGTACTTGGTACTGCTGTCTTCGTGATATTTTATCTCCCGTTCTTGGAATTATTCGATAACTGTTAATTTTTCTGGAATTTGTATAACCTTCATCTGTTCTTACCGTCTGACCACTCGTGCCTAAACATGTTTATGCTTCATAATTGATCTATGATCGTTCTCATACTGCTATTCTCCGAGAGCTGTGTCGAGGCGAGCATATTTGGTTTTGCTATTTTTTTATCATGTCAGGAAGTGCTCAGACTCGTGCTTCTTTGGAATACATTTGTGTCAAATATACACTTTTCTTTGGATTTACGTGTGTTCAAATATATCACTCATTTTTCTTCGGGGCAAATCGTTGTCAAAATATATCAATCAGACTCCTTTTGGGAGAAAGTCACAAGACGCGAGCGAGGAGTTTGTAACTTCACACGGAGTGGCAATTTGTGTCAGCAATGTATATACAGTCTGTTACCGTCCCAGAAGAGAGATCAAGATTCGATGGATGTGCTGGTGCTGTCTAGAAAGTGGTGTTTTGTGGAAGTATTTGATTTAAGGAGTGCAGTTTGTATTTGGATCATGATATAAGATACTGCGTCATGCCGTCTTGTTCAGCAAACTTTTCGTAACTAGGTGTCGATCCTTTATGCCTAAACCCCTATCCCCATTGATTTTTGTTGAAGATGCCTTCCCAGGCTCCGAAATGAAAGGGAACGTAGGCATCTTGCGGTCCATTGCGAGAGATTATTTTCTTACGTGCTACTAGCCTACTATAATGCCAGTTCTCAGGTCCATTGCGAGAGATTATTTTCTTACGTGCTACTAGCCTACTATAATGCCAGTTCTCAAGTTGCTGAATAGAACCCTCTCTACTCTCTAGTGACTCGTTGAAGTCTGAATAGAACCCGCCTCACGCCGCCTGATCCGCCACTAATGGTGGCCTGCGAGCCGCCGCGACAGCCGAGAGCCGACGGGGCCGCATATGTGCCACAACCACTGTCCGCTGCCCTCCTGTCCCCGCGCGCGCCAGGATTGGCTCATTTTGCTGGCCGGGGAGGAGGCTCCACGCCTCCATCCTCTGGCCCTCCCTGCGGTGGGGCGCCTGCGGCCCACCCGTTTTTGATTCCAGCGGATGCGGAGGCCGCGGTCTTGAAGGGGACGGGGATGTTGCGAGGAGGCAAAGGAGTGGGGCTCCTCGGCACTTGATTCATTCTTTCCTGGCCGTGGCGGCGCAAGTTGACGGCAGGACAGGTGCCCGACGCCGCCTTTGCTGCTTCTCGACCAGGGATGGGTTCTTTTTAAGCCCTGGATGGATAGTTGCTGTTCTAAGACTAAGTAAGATCCTACCGCCTGCGGCCTGGCGAGAAGAACCAGCGGTCGCTCAGGTAGTTGAAGTTCCCTCTTCTGTCTCTCCTGAACATTGGTCACTTGTTCTGCTTTGCTATGTAGGAATGCTTTGATATTCGGGCTCTTGTTTTTTTTTTCAAGTCGCTGCATTATCATGTCAATTGTTAACTTTGCTTAGGATTACACTAGAGTTGAGTTGTGGCCTCTTCTTTTGTTAGCAAGCACTTCAATCTGCTTCGTATGACAAGTGAAGAATTCTCCTCTAATCCTGTTATGTTGAGTATTTGGAATTTCTGCTGTGTATTAAGCCAGCTTCTTCTATGATTTAGTTCGTGGGACAATTACACATGAATCACACAATGTTTTTTTTGGCAACAAGATGAAGCAGTGTAGCCTGGTTGTAGAAGTTTTGCCACTGGCGTTTGTTGAGGTTGCATAACACAATTTGACAGCAAGCCTTGCGGGTAACAAGAACCTTGTTAATACGCAAAGATTATTATTTTCAC
Source organism: Digitaria exilis (assembly GCA_015342445.1). Lineage (NCBI taxonomy): Eukaryota > Viridiplantae > Streptophyta > Magnoliopsida > Poales > Poaceae > Digitaria > Digitaria exilis. The sequence goes on from JACEFO010001882.1 coordinate 2,075,570, forward strand.
GAATTTTACTAACAATCATGTGAACGCTGTTAGCACCTAGCCAACCGGCAGTCAGTGGCTTACTGCCAGTTCTAATTTCATGTTCATGACTAACTGTTAGTACACTGTTGTTAAAAACAATTGTGTATACCGTTTCCTTGTACAAAAAGAAAAACAAGTCTTCAAAAAAAAAAACTTCTCAGACTTGTTACGTCATGTCTCCAACCTTTCATTTATACTTTGACTAACGGCAATTGCTACGGTACTCCAGAATAACTGTGAACCGTTGATCTGGGTGGTTATAACGAAGTATGACCTCCTAAGAGGTAATAGATTAAATGTATTCCGTAATTAATCATCTACGTATGTCTACCGTGCCCACTACGACGCCCACGCCTGTTTCCAGATGAATCAAATCGTCGTCTTCTACTCCACGCCGACAGAGCCGTCGTCACCGTCGAGACTCAACGGCGGCAGTTGCCTCGGCCCGAGTCGCCGGCGAGGACCGAAGCCGATCCAATCCCCAGTGTCTACCCTTGCCGAGCTCTGGACCAGCGACTACGTGGGTGGGGAAGAGGCCGAGGCCGGTGACTGCGTGGGCGGGGGAAGAGCTGGTGCTGCGGCGATGGAGGAACAGCACCCGGCGGCGACGGAGGAACAGATCGGGCGAGCGGCGACGGAGGAACACCAGGCAACCACGAGTGCGTAGTGCCTTCCGAGAACATTGGCGACGGTTTCTACGGTGCCTACGATCCGTGAACATACGTATAGTTCAACGAATACAAGAAAACTAGAGATATTTTCCTATTTTCATTTAGAAAAGAAAAATACAGATAGTTTCCTATTTTACTTTTTAATTATTAATTATATTAAAATCAACGGTTGTGATTTATATGAACTCTTACCTCCTAGGAGGTAAGAGGAGTACCTTAGCAAGGCCCTTGACTAACTGAAATCTGAATTCTTTGAAGTGTGATTCTTTAATGAAGTTGTATCCTACTTTGTTGGCAATATTGCCATCGGCTTGTTGTTTTCGATCTAAAGCTGATGATTTGTACTTTCTGCAGCTCTAGTTTTCTTTTTCTTTTTTCGCCGTTGATAGTTGTGGATTCATTTAAGCCAGTAATGCATCTACTATTTTACAGCTTTTGAGAGTATAATATTAATTCGTCCTATGTTGGGTGTAGTCGTGTAGGTTTAATGTTGTGCAAAGTGTCATTTATTTTGTTTGTAAAAAAATACAGAATGAACAGGGAGAGTGTTTCATCAGCTAAATAAAGGCGTCAAAATTCTTTAGAATAAAGCGAGAGAGCAATTTTGAGGTCTATTTTTTTTTTCTAACATGTCCTTTGCCTAAAAGAAACACACATATAAATACTAAGGATTTAGGTCGTTGGTCGCAGAATTTTTGCTTGTTTTCGGCGAATCCTTTTGTACAGTACTTTACACATTTTGTATGTGCTTGAGCGTTCTCAGACTCGTTTCTTCTTCTTAACATAATTACACACAATTTTTCTGCACATCCGAGAATAAAATATAGATAGTAATGAATGAATATACTAGTAAATATATTGCTGTTTTTTACAGTAAAACTTTTCTGCACAACTTTTTTTTTTATCAGTGGAAGTCTCCAATTTGAGCTACATCTTCATTATTTCCATTTTAGCAGAACAATCAAGCAAATCTATGAAAGTGAAGTAGTGAACGGCACTTGAATGTTGCAATCATGTCAGATTGCGCTGCCAAAAGATTTGCGGAGGAGTTTCAAATTCTGTCGAGTCAAAGTGATCTTGGTTTACCTATTGAGCTCATTAAAGCTCGAGTGTCTGAAAGGTTGATGCTGGAAGTGAGCAATGCATGTCCATCTGTAGGGAAAACACATCAGTTTAGTTCTAAGATGTGGAGCATAACTCATGATGTTTACAAAGGAGTTGAGTGCAAGGATGTTGATCCGGTTGGTAGACCTTTTGAAAGTTCCATGATGCAGAAAAATGTGAACTTATATGCTGCTAATACAGTGGTGTCAGAAAGATTTTCTTTTCACAAGTTTTCAGATATATCTGCAAATTCTCATAAGGTTTTGAGCTCGGAAAATCTGAGTTCAGGGTTGGATCACTTCCCTATGCTTGAAATCAACCGGAAGACTGACACTTAAACCAAGACGCTCTGCATTTGGTACTTTCACCTGCTAAATCTTTTGCTCCACAGAAAGATTTGAAGGTAAACATGTCTACATCTAATGCGCTGGCATTTTCACCAAAGGAATATCAGTTGCACTCACATCGAATGGTTGATGAGAATATGAGTAAGTGCAGATCTACAGGTGACATTCTGTCGCACCGAGATAAACATATTGGTCTCAATTTTGATCATGCTGGGAAAAACCTGAAAGGCCATTTATCAATTGAAGAGTCATGCTCTTGCAGCAAGAATGAGACCAATTCATCTTGTTCATTAACAGACAAGCTCTGTGCTAGCAATCTTATTGTGAATTCAAAGGAATCACCTTGTTGTTCTAGTGAGAACAACTTTATATTCTCAGCAAGCAGAAAAGAGAATGAAAATGTTGATGCACTCATGGAAATTAATTTGGTGCGCTAGGAGGAGGCCGAAAGCCACAAGGTTTTGAGAAGGTAACACATCATGGGCCACTGATTGGTAGAGAATGTGAGATGCAACCAGTTAGTACTTCTACCTCCAGTAAAGGGAATGATGTTGGAACTAGTGGTCGTGGTATGGTCTTTGCTAATCTATTACACAGTGAACATGATAATCTGCATGTACACAGAGTGAATTCTGCAATGAAGTCGATACAATCATGTGACTTACTTTGTAAAATTGAAAACACGATGGAGATGAGGAGCAAGGTTGAAACATTGGATCTTGGGAAACCGCCGAAGGACATATTGACAGATGGCAAGCAAAAGGCTCCCTGTTTATTTGAAATGTTAACACTACCTTCCAGATCACAAGTTACATATTTCAATGATCCCATATCTTCAGGTAGATCTTGTGGTAACATGGGTAGTAGTTTACTGGGAGCGCACGAACACTTCGCGACTGAAACTGATGCTTTGTATAGTGGTACACTTCACGCATCAGGTGAGGCCATTATGAGATAATATATTTTAGAGCATGATTTTCTGGTACACCTGGATAGTAAAACTTACAAACCTGTTTACCATATTGTCTATTTTGAAAGGTTGCACCTCATAATATCACTGAGACAGAAAAAAAGATGCATCTCAACACAAATTGTGGTAGATTTATTCACTGTCATGTTACTGATATGTTTGTTCTCGCTTCTTTGTAGCCTTTGCTTCAACGTCAACAGACAAGGTATTATACCAGCCTGGTGTTTGCAACCATAAAAGCGGTGCTCAAGAACCATGGGATCACAAAACTTTACTTCATGCAAATACAGATGGAGCTTTCTTTTCCTTCATGCAATTTTTTAGTTTCTGCAATTGGCAAAGTCTTTGTGTTATCCTGGATATAGGAAAAACAATCATGAAACTAGTTCTAACACAAAAAAGCCTGAAATTAAAAGCGTGCATTGTTGAAAACATAACCCAAAGAGTCTCTACAGTAATGTTGCCTTAATGTAGGCTTGGCATCTTGTCACTCGTTCCGCATTTGTCATGAAGGCCATGATCATAGCAGGCCTTTTCATATTGGAAACTTATAATTTTTTTACTGTTGTTATGATTGTGAACAACTTAATCTTTTTCCCTCAGGATTCTGGCTGTCAAAACCCAAGAATAGCTGAGCAGATAGCGACTTCATCTATCAGAGGAGTTTCAAGCGGCATTGGGAGAAATGAAACTCTCAGTGTGACTGCAGCAAATCACAAATCTTGTCTGAAAGAAACATTTACTGATAAGCAAGAATGGAGCATGTCAAAGACATCTAGCATGAACCTAGATCTAATTCTTTTTCAGATAAGCAGAATGAAAAATCCAATTTCCAGTACTCTAATTGAGTCACCAGTATGTTCGGAGCCAAGCAACAAGTGGCTCAAACGTCTGCAACACGATGCTTTAGATCCTCATTTGCCTTGTTCCAAGAGATCAAAAGTTGGAGATGGATTAAAACCTGGACTTGCATGTGCCGTCTTTGGTCAAGAGCTTAATTTTGATATGGGAAAAGCTGACATGATCAAGCAGGCAAAAGAGGTCCAGCTAAGGTATGGAAGATTGATTAACCAACAAAATCTAGAAGGCTCTCTCATTTCGTCAAAAAGTCTTAACCGTTGGATAGGAAGATGGTGCCAAGGTGGCACCCCTATTTCCCATGGTGCTTCAAATATTGAAAAGCAATCGCCCAAGTTTAATGTACCTCCTGATGATCTTGAAGGTCAGTTTCCAAGCATTGCTGCAATGGCGATGATGGGGCGAACAATGAACAAGCTGCGACCGTGTGAACTTCAGAAAAGGGGTCCTTCGGTGGTATGGAAGACACAAGGGCTGTGACATTTGAGAAGAAGTTCTGGTCTTTGTTCTGACTATTAGTTGTCGCCTTTAACTGATATCTGCAGGTAAAAAGGCGTGTTGTTAAACTAATTATAATGTGTTATTATCATGACAGAGTGACTGAGTGAGTCTGTGGATTTTGTTTTATCAAGTAGCTGTGTTGCTTCCTCAGTTTCCTAGCCTATTCTTTGCTCTAAAGTGTATCACCAATCCTCTATCCTCAAATATATGACGTTTATGATAAGCTAATTATTAAAAATGAACTAATTTCTTGTCCTAAACATCATATATATGATAACGGAAGGAGTATCTATGCTTTTTTAATTGTCTTGTGATTGTAACATTAATTGATCACGTAAGCATACCTTTATACTTCCTGAGCAATGTTGAAGAGCACCAGTGCAGCTTAAGGGCATGTACAACAATCTAAACTGACTATTTGACACATATAGATAGCCAAATAGACAACTTTACAGAAGTTTAGACAACTGTTGTCTATTTTGTTGTCTATATGATTATTAATACACACTCTAGTTGGTGTTGTTTTGCATTGGAGCATGAGCTGAAGCAGTAGATGAGATATTAGATAGAGCATCCTCTTTCTCATTTAATAATGGCCACCTCAGCTCATTTTGCTTATGTGGATCTAAATAGACAACAACTGTCTAACTGTTGTACGTGCCTAACTGTAACATAATTATTGCGCTTGTTTCCACTGTAGTGGACACCAGAAAGGTCCTGGACAGAATGGATCCAACTTTATTGCAATATAATATCTCTGTTATTTTGTAATCTCAGTCTTTCATTATATTAGTTTCTGTTCCCAAGTTCAGTGCAGCTCTTCAAGCCTATCGCGAAACAAATTCTGAACAGGTATTGCTGAAAATCACTTGGAAATAGCCGTATCTACTTATTTCCGGTCTCAGTTTTCTTGGGCAAGATCACTGTGTTTTCAAATGCTTGTCTGTTTTGGCCATCTTACTGATTCTCCTATGTGGTTTTAAACCTTTTTTTTTTAACTTTGATAATTGACATATGAATAATTAGGTATATTAGGTTTTCACAAAATAGACCGTTTGTGATTTATGTTATGAAATACCATGTTTTTTTTTAAAAAAAATATCGGTAAAAACACATATGTTAACTAGCTCAAGCTCTGTTAGATTGATTCCATAGTTTTCCAACTAGGCTTATTGTAGCAATTGCTCCTTGTCTGTTTTGGAATATCCATGAATGTTTTCTGCTCAATTAAGTTAATGCATATATCATCCACAATGTATTTGTTTTCTTTGCCATGCATATTTGGTTCCTGCAACATATTTGGGAGAACAATGATAATTTGCTGGTTACTTGTGATTAACTGAATGCCCAATGTATGCAATTTCAATTTTCTATGGATGTAAAACAATACTTTTTTTGCTGTTGGTAGTATGCATTTCCTTAGCGGTTGGCCGCCAAGGAAACAACAACTATTTAGCTTGGCGTCTGACTGAGTGCAGCCAAGGAAACAACTATTTAGCCAATGAAACCACAGCATGACCTCGCCGTACTGCCGTAGTTGGCATGCACCGCCGGCAGCACCTGCGATCCCACCTCGCTTAGGGCATGTACAACGGCCAGCCGGCTGCCGTCGACTTGGGTCCAAATCAGCGAAATTGGCTTACGTAGACTGCATTAATCGAAGAGAGAGAGGAGAGCCGGCGCTTCCTTCGTCTACGGCCGCGTCTCGTGTTCCCAGACAAGGCGACGGCGCTCGCAGCGCGTTGTAGAATCCATGCGCTCCGACGGCGCCTCGGCGGATTTGATGCGCGGCAGTGAGTGCGCGGGATTCTCCTGCGCGCGGCAAATCTTCGCGCCAAGAAGCCTCCCTCAAATCCCCATCGACTACTCACTCCACCAAATCCCCCACTGCAACCCTATCGGCGGCGGCGCTCATGCGGCAGGAGGAGAAGCAGTCTGCTGCAGCGGCGAGAGAGCTACTCAAGGCGGAGGCGATGCGGGAGCGGAGAGGCAAGTCGTCGCAATCACGGAAAGCTCCGTCGGCGGCGGCGATGAAGCGCAAGTGGACGGGGGGAGCTGCGGCGGCGCCGGAGCGGTTGATTTCCGCCCATGTTGCTGTTGCGCCGGAGCAGATCGAAGCACCTCCACGTTTTGATATTGTTAATCGTCCGGCAAGGTTATGGAAGCGGGCTGATGTTGTTAACATCATGGAAGCTTGTGTTATCCTTCACAATATGATAGTAGAAGATGAGAAGGAGTTGGTTAGAATTCCGTTGGATTTGAATGAGAATCCGAGTGCAACCATTGTTCTACCACCCGAAGTGAGTACCACTGATAATCCTAATCCATGCTTTGCACAAGTGCTTACTAGAAACTCGGCAATCCGTGCGCGTTCCACGCATAGACAGCTCAAGAATGATTTGGTGGAGCATATATGGCAACGTTTTGGGCAAAGGGAAAATTAGAGCTACATTTATTTATCAAATGTATTACTTTTATTATACCCTTATGTATCGTGAGAGCCTTCTCATATGATCATATATAATATTATATATATATATATATATATATATATATATATATATATGTGTGTGTGTGTGTGTGTTTCCATATATATGTGTGTGTTTCAGTATCATGCAAGCACCAAAATAGCTACAAAGATCAAATTGTAGTAGATCATCATGTTTTACGTGTCAAGGAATGAATTAATACTCTTGCAGACAGCGAAAAAGACAGCAGTCGTCTAAACTGTTGTACAAGCTGTCTACTTAGCTGTCTGTATGTTTTAAAAAGACAGCAGCTGTCTAAACTGTTGTACATGCCCTTAAACCTTTTTCCACTCGTCTTCCATCCTCGTGTTTTGATTGTCTGAAGCCTGAACTCTGAAGGACAGTGTTATCGCGCGACTAGTCGCGTGATAGAGGAGCGCGCGACCCCTTCTTCCCCAACCCGCCGCCCGCGGCCCGCCTCGTCCTCCGCCCCGGCCGGCGGCTCTCGCCGCCGTGCCGCGTCGCCCTTCGTCCGCCCGCCGCCGGCACATCCGCCCTCCCCTAACCTGTATCGTGCCATGCCTCCGCCGCCTCCGCCGCCTCCGCCTCCCGCTGGGGTTCCAGCCCTGCCCGGCCAACGGCGCTCTCGTGCCGCCGCTCCCTCCGCTGCCGGCAGATCCGCCACCACCACCGGGCCTCCGCCGCCCCAATTCCTCTCTCTAAGACCGGCAGCCATGGAAACCTCCCGACAACCCCAAAACCCTAACCCTAATACCGCCAACTTCGACCACCGCCCCGGCCGCCGGCGACCTCGCCGCCGGCCTCTCGCCCCACCTCCCGCCCTCTCCTCCGAGCTCGGCTCATAGGCAGCGGCGGCGGCACTGGTGGGCCGTAGTGGGCCGCAAGGTCGCGCAGTCGCGCTCGCGCGCGACGGGTCGCGTGATAGAGTTTCCCAACTCTGAAGGTGCGCGCTGTCCTGGGCAGCCTCTTCTGCGATTGGGAGGCCCACCAAGCAGGCAGCCTCCTTTTGGGCTGTTTCCCTTCCGTGACAGCCCAACACGGCCCAAAAGTAGACTGACCTGTTGGGCTTCGGGCCAGGCCGCCAGGCACCCCCCGGTAAAGGCTCGGCCTCAAGTTCCCCTCCAAACCTTTCTTCAACCATCGTTCCACCCTCAAATCCCGTCTTCCCCATCCCACCAACCAATCCCCCCACGAGGGAACCATGGCGCGGTACTCCCCACCGCTGCTGCGCCGCTTCTTCAGCTGCGCTGCCAGCTCCGCCTCCCCGGGCGGAGGAAGCGCCGCCGGGAAGAAGAACCTTGTATTCCTGGGTTCGCCCCAGGTACCACCGCGCCCGCACAATTAATCCCAGCTTCTCGGTTCATGCTCAGGTTCGGTGGTCTGATTACGGAGCTCTGTTCGCAACATCAGGTGGCCGCCTCGGTCCTGGACACGCTGCTGGCGGCGTCGGGATCCCCGGACTCCGGGTTCCAGGTAGCCGCCGTCGTGACGCAGCCGCCGGCCGCCAAGAACAGGGGGAGGAAGCTGATGCCGTCGGCCGTCGCGCAGCTTGCGCTCGACCGTGGGTTCCCGGAGGAACTCATCTTCACGCCGGAGCGGGCCCGGGAGGTACCTTCCTGGTTACCATTCTCGAGTCTGGTCTGGTCCTGTAAGCTGCCTATGGAGGTCATGATACTGGTTCATTGTGATTTCTGATACAATGCAGGAGTCCTTCCTGTCCGACTTGAAGGAAGTGAAACCGGATGTTTGCATAACTGCTGCTTACGGGAACATTCTGCCTCAGAAATTTCTTGATATCCCACTGCGCGGTAAGCTTGCTTTTCCTTCTACCATCTGACTGTAAGGATGGACAACGAGTGCCTCATCAGTCATCACTATGTGCCCAGTGTAATTGACTAGGAAGTAGAAACTGCTGTTAACTGTTTCTGGCGAAACATTAACACGTAATGCAGGTTAGAATTTACTAGAGCTACTTCGTGCCTACCTCACTAATATATGTGCATATCTGGTTGTTGCAGTGACTTGCACTAATGTTCATGAAACCTGTAATTGTATCTCAGATCCTGAAACTAAAGAAGAAAAAAAAAGGAAATTGACATGGCAGTGGCATATCTAACGAGCATTGGTTTTTATGTGATCTGTATTGGTATGACATAGTAACGTTGGTTTCACAATGGAACCCCTATCCACTTCTCAAATTATCTTGCATGATGATTCTATTACTAGATAGCCCCTGGATTCTATTAAGAACCCATCTAACAGAAACAAATGGAGCCGACTATGCTTGCATGATGATTCATGCATATATCTGATTTGTATTCTGTTTACCACAAACCAACTAATATACTGCATAACTTCTAGTCAGTTCATAGTGAAGCTAACCTGGACGAATTGGTGTCTGAAATCCTTGCTGGATAACAATTGTGGCATGTTGTGTTTCGGGTAAAACAATGCTTCTGGGAACCCTAAGCACTGGTCATCTGCTGTGTTCAAATTTCAGGTACAGTTAACATACACCCAAGTTTGTTGCCTTTATATCGTGGTGCAGCTCCTGTGCAGAGGGCACTGCAGGTTTTAATGCTCTCCTTGTTACAATTCAGTGCCACTGGAACTATGTGATACTTTTTTTTTATTATTTATATCCACTTTCTGCAGGATAGTGTTGCAGGAACAGGTGTTTCCCTTGCATATACCGTTCGTGCGCTGGATGCAGGTCCAGTAATTGCGTGTGAAAGGTTTCTGTTGATGAATGCATTAAGGTAGTTGATATTCAGTTATTCACTATCTTGCTAGCTTGACGAATCATCTTGACAGTGGAAAATTATGCAACAGTAATTCTGCAACATTTTTTTGCTGACATGGACATGAACTTTTGAATTACGACTACAAAAAATTACATAAAAAGTACCAAACAGACATTTTAGGCCTCCCTGTTGCTGTTTAATCACATAATTTTAAGGGGGAGATTGCTTGGTGACCAATGGTTCCAGCATCCCTATTATGGGTAACTTGATTGAACAAAATTATGCTCTGATTATTCATTATCTGACTTCATACTGAAACTGGATGTTACACATTAAAGAATTTAATGGGTTTTCAATCATAACTATGTGTTCTATTTTTTGTGGGGTTGTACATCTGAGTTAGTGATGGGAGTTAAAAACTTTTTACTGCTTTGCTAACATGATATGTTGTCAATTCAATTTACTGGAACAAGTTTCTAAGCAGAATTCAATTGGTTCACACTAAAAAACTAAAAGTATACCATCAGAATAGCGAGATGCTTCATGCAGGTTTATATTTTCCTTCATTGATCATTTTCTATATCACTTTCGTTGTCTGCAGGCACCGGAGCTCCTTGATATATTGTTTGATATAGGTAAATATTACATTTAATCATAATCCATGATATCTCGCATTTCTACATCTCATTTTCATGGAAGTGGTCCTCATATAGTTTTACCTGTCCTAATGGCAAGTTTGCTGCTCTGATTTCTCCTTTCTCTTAGCTGGGCTGAACAATTAGTTGATTAAGTTGGCAAATAAACATGATGGATGATTCTAAAACTTCAATTTTGTATTTCAAACTTTGGTAATGTTGATTCGTTTTATTGAATAGGATCTAAGCTATTGATTAGTGAACTACCATCCATTCTTGATGGTTCGGCTAAAGAAAAGGCACAACCACAGGACGACTCCAAAGCTACGCTAGCACCCAAGGTAAGCAGTGGCAGTAGTACTCATAATCCCTAAACGTGTGCTGTCATATGATACGTGATGAAAATAAAATCTTCTGCATTAGTCCCATTTACAATCGAGAGAAAAAAAAATCAGCATTACCTTGACATCATGCTCAATGCTATAAAATTCAACATTATGTGGTTGGATTCAACATGTTCAATAAAGAAAGCACCAAATTAAATAAAGTTGTCAACTTTCTGCCTGCAGTTTAGTTCATAGTCCACGAGATGACCTGCTTAAATTTCATGTACATATAAAATTATTATTATTATTACTATTATTATTATTATTTTGTACTTATTGAATCGGAAATGGCGCAACGTAATCTAGAGAAGCATAATTTCATGACTAGGGGCTCCCTTTTTTTTCATAGGGAACTTTCGTTTCTAGAGCTGATATACAACTTTCTAGAAAATACATTGCACTGAACTACTGAAGCTACTTTTCAGTGTATTATACTTGTATAATTGTACAGGTTGAACCTGGTTAATGTGCTGTAGAACTTTTTTTGAATTCTTCCTAGCAATATAGATAAGCTGTACTTGCTGAATTTGCTGTACATAGTACTGAGACTTGAAATTCTAATGTACAAGCACTTCAAAACTCGGCAGGCTAATGCACTCAAAAAATTTTACCATTATCTACATATAGCCTAACTAAATTATCATGATGGTCTGTTTTACTAAGTTATTTTAGTGACCTATGTTTTCCAGATAAATTCTGATGAGTCATGGTTATCGTTTGACCAAGAAGCTAAAGAGCTCCATAACAACGTGAGTTTCTAATTCCCTACTGTACTCATCAAAGCTATTGCCAACCAACTCTGGTAGGTGCGGGCATTTTCAGGGTGGCCTGGAACTCGTGCAAAACTGCAACTCATAAACCAAAATGATGAACCGGATATGCTAGAGATTAAGATTATCAGTACGAAGGTTTCCACATCATGTGACAAAGCCGGAGATGAAAATGAGATATTATTCTCTGGGAGTTCCTTACTGATTCCTTGCAGTGGATCAACCTGGCTTGAGGTTTGTGTCCAGTTTTGCTGACAAAGAGCAGTGTCTGTAGCTGTTTCCGTTGTGGGCTTGTGGCCTCTCAGATTATCAATTTTTGTGTTGGTTATGCTAGGTTTTGGAACTTCAGCTGCCTGGAAAGAAAGTAACAAATGCACGGGACTTTTGGAATGGTTTGCGTGGCCGGAAGCTGTTGAAATCATGATATCTGCATTGGCATTGCCGCACGCCAGCACCTGCATGCTATCATATGCACAAAGAGGTATATTCCATGCTCGGTTCCCTGAAGTTTTGCAGTGGCATTGACGCCATCCTAGCTGCACCCATAGGGGGTATTTGCTATGGCAGAGGAATTACTAGTGGATGTCTTGCCACTTTTAGTTTTATTTTTCTTGATAACTCGAGAGGGAAGGAACCAACAGCCAAGGAGGTGAACGGATTCAGTTAGCACCGTCGCGTGAGTTTTGCAGAACATACAGATGTTAAGATATGTTAAGTGTTTTGATTCAATATCAATTGAAAGAACTGTCCATTGAGAGATGGCGACACGCCGACACTAAACTGATTGCCATTGCTTCAAACCATGAAAAGGAGGAACCTTGTTGCCTTCGTAAGTGCTGATACAATAATTTATGTTACTCTCTTGTGGGCGTTCAAGCCAACGGTGCTAGATGTGCCACAAGTGTAATATCTTGGAAGGTGCTTTGCTTGTTTCTCGTGGTGTGGTCCACTGAATGAAAGAACGGTCATGCCTGGCGATAGTATACAATTGAGAATGTGAATGTTCCTTTATCTTCTTCTGCAATGTGAAGTCCAGTGGAGATAATTAAAGAAAGGGTAGCAGCGGTGACTTCACGAAAGAATGGTCTTCCACGGCGATGCGGAGTTGGATACGGTGGAGCGACAGTCGGATGAAGAGATGAGACAAGGACAAGTCAGTCGCAACAAGACGAGTTGCACGCAGATTCGGAAAGGGATCCAAATGGCAACCATGCGGCATCCTGCACATATTGTAATCTCCGTGTATACCTCATAGGCTCATGCGTCCTTGCATTGATCGCTCTTCTGCGGATTTTGTAATGCCGCATCTGTTTTGGTTCGAATAGAAAATATAGTGTAGACAACGAACTGACGTAAAAGAGTTGGGCAAGCACATGTATGTAATTCATGACGTACTTCTGAATAACATGTGAGTCGGAGCTCCACGTCAGCCTCCCAACGAGCAATGTATTGTTTGTGAAAAAAAAAGCTAATTATATCCATTAACGCATGAAAGTCGCCCCCCCCCCCCCCCTACACGTCGTCAGTCCGTCAGTCTCCGTGGCTTTGATACATGTCCCGTGAAAGTCGTCCCCCTACACATGCAACGACGTCGCGCTAACAGCTGACACCTATATGCCGTCGAGTAGAGCCATTTGGTTGGACGACACCACTATAAATGCACGCACCCACGGCCAGAAATCTTTCCCAGCTCTGAGCTCTCAGGTGTGCTTGCTGCCTTGCTCCCAAGTACCCAACCACTAACGGAGCGTGCACAAGCTCACTGCCCACCAAGTTACCAACATTCAATTTACTGACCGATCCGGCCCATCAACTCCAAGATCACAGCAAAATGGCGGCCCCTCGTGAAGGGCAGCGCCGCCGGGTGCTTGCACCACCGGTGGCTGCAGCCGTGCCGATGATAATGCGCCGCGGCCGTGACCGCGAGCGCACTCGTCTCCCGGCGCTCCTCATGCTGCTGGGCGCTTCGGTCGTCGTGAGCTCCGCCAGCGGCGGCGACTGCGTGCTCGCGGGCTTCCTACTCTGGCTTCTCGGCGTCGTGCTGCTCTCCTTCCACCGTGCGCCGCAGAGGCTTCGGCGTTTCTTCGCTGGTCATCTTCTTCTAGTCTAGTCGGTCGTTCGGCCCCGGGCGCGCTGGTTAGTAGTAGCCGTGCACTCGTGCGTGTGGTTTGGCACCAATGTTCAGCCAGCTAAGCAAAACAAATCACCAGCTCCAGAGTTGGCAGGCTGCGTGTCCGCGTTCAACTGTCTAGAGTGCTATTATCTTGGTTGGATGAAGCGGCTGGAGTAGTAGTGCACGCATGCGTATGCGTTCAATGTGTAAAGGTGTTGTTTCCTCGGCAGTTTATCTTACGAATGTCCATATATGCCGATCGGCGCGTGTAACGTGGGCCTTTTACCGTGGCCAATTACCAAATGGTCGTCCATAAGCCAGAGAGACATTTAAGTGCCAGTGAATGGAGCGACAAAACTGTTTTTTTTAGAGTTGCAAACGCGTAATAGACTTCCCAAAATTACAAGTCCAAAGTACGATTCGCGCACAATTGAGAAGTTTTTTTTTTGAAGGTGTGAATCTTATGCTAACCTCGTACTCTTCTTTTTCTAAGGGGGTTACTGAATACAATCAATCCACTGTTAGTACGTTAAACAGAAGATACATACAATCTGGGATGAGTTGAACTTTGGTACAAACTCTCAACTTCAGCTCTTCACAATGTGCTAGGTCGTTCCCCTCGAAGGAAAAAAAAATGCCAGGTGGTTTCACGCCAGCAAAGTCGAAATTGAGCAGGGCAGAGATGATAAAACTTCATGTATTAGAATCCTGCCGCAACTTCTGAGCTCTTTCTCTCCAGGAACCCCTTTGCATTGCCAGAACCTAAGGAAATCATTCATGAGTATGCAGAAATAAACAAAAAACAAGGGAAACAAACTCGATAGTCTTACTTTGTCACTAATGAGGGAGCTGCTGGGTTGAGCTTCTATATCTTCAGCTTTCTCCTCATCATTGGCTTTAAGCTCATCTTCAGTAGCTTCAGTATTAACAAATGAAGATGTAGGTACTCCAAATATAGCCTCCTCATGTGCATCCCTGACTTTATCTTCATGCTTTGACTATGGTATGTGAAGAGCAACGAATGGGTAAAAAATGTAGTTAGGAACAGTGAAAGAGTGCAGCTAATGGAATTGTAACTCATTGTTCCACAGTATACCTCCACAGCAGAAAGCCGGAAGCTCTTTCCAATATTCTTCACCAGTGAAGCATCATCATTAGCAACTACAAAAAAAATTATTGTAAATTATGGGCCACTAAGTCTAGAAACAGGTCGCTTAAATGGCCAAAATACTCTACATATACCGCCACAATAAAACCAAATAAATGCTTAAGCAACCAAGTATACCACATCAGCAGTCAGAACTAGGTTGATCATGATGCATCCCACTTTCAACAGCATGAGAATTTCAATTAATTGAATTAGATGAGGAACCACATTATATGTGCATTCTTGTTGAATGGTTTATCATTGATACAGAATAGAGGCACATGAGCCTGAATGGAACGGCGCTTGCATGAATAGCTAAACATGGGCCTTGGATGGAGATCTTTGCCAGTCCTCATTTGCTCACCTTTTTTTGTTTTTAACATCTACCTACCACTTTTCACTTCGGTTGCTAATTCTAGTTATAAATCAAGCAACATTGTCTGGTATCATGTATCAATTATCAAACTTCAGCTTCTTCAGAGCACATAATATAACTAGGAAAATATTTAATGCTCAACATGTTGTTCTGTTTGTGTACAGCCATTAGACACTCCCTGCATCAATCTAAAGATCCAAGCTATCATTCAAGAAACTAACAGTTGAGGTGCAACTCTATGATGAAAACGATGTAAGAAGCAAGTTTTTTCTCGCATTGAGCCTAAGCTTGATAACTCGTGCAATGGTTGAACTGATGTAGTCAGTTGACATAGGGAAAATTTGAATTCTTAATCCACTCATATATAAAGAGGGCTATTTGTGCAGAAAAAGTTAAAAATATAAAAGAAATAAGGGGAAAACCACCCGACTGACAATAAACTCTCTTATATTTAACATCTTAGCTTTCTAGAGGGAATCTGATAATAGAAACATCATAAGATAGTGAAAAGTAAGACACCGTGTGGGTAAAACCTATTGTGTATACTATTTCACTAGGTTCATTGAAGTGTTCGACACCCAAAAATTAGGATCGGCAAACATAAGGTGGTTAAAACCAATATCAGTATGCCGTGTGTCTAAAATAATACAATACCAAGTCGAATAATAATTTGACGAACCTATCATGAAGACCACAAATTGAATAATCAAGACAGCACAGCCGTATCTAAGGCTGCTTTGATCAATAACCATATTCATCAAGACTGAAACCATATCAATACTAACCTTCAACATCATCGCTATCTTCATCAAGTGGAGCATCCTTATTAAATTCAAATCTTTCCCATCGCACAGCTGTAGTTCCAAGAGTGGAATCTTTTGCAGCTGCCAACATTGGGGGAAAAAAATATCTTTAGAACCATGAAAATGTCACAAAATAAAAGATTGTAAACCTACCACAGAATGTGATCAACATCAAACATTGCAAACCCATTTCAATGGCACTTTGCTTTAGTATGCAATATGAGTTGATTTTGAGTTTTGGAGCTATATAATGAGACTTAGCTAATAAACATATAGAAATAGATATAGCATTTTGCCAGAGTATACAAGGGTTGATTTTATGGGCTTCATATCCATAAAACCTCAACTTGCTTGGGACAAAAGGTTACAAGGGTTGATTTTGAGTCTTGAAGCTATACATGAGGCATGGCTACATAAACAAACAGAAATGCACATAAGCACTACACTACTTAGACTTATCTAAGATGGCTTTAGTATTTCCTTTGTGTATAAAAAAGAGTTAATTTTGAGTTTACGAGCTAGAGAAAATTATCCATATCTACAAACCAAAATGTACATAAGCATTGCACTGCTTAGAATTAACCATACGGAATTTCAGCTCATCAAGCTAGCATAGCAAAGTAAACTACCTCAACTTATCTACAATTGCCTTCTAATTTTCACTGCACTGAAGAACAATATATTATGCTACCAGTACCAAATCATTGCCGTGATCCAACCAGGGTTCACCTTACCGAACCGGACGGCCGAACCGCCGCCCGGCGGTAGCGGTAAACCGGTCCGGTTGGACCGGTTACCAGTGGAAACCGAACAAATTCGAATTTTGAATTCAAATTCGGTTGGAGCGGTTAGCCGGTCGGTTTGACCGGTTAGCCGGTCGGTTTGACCGGTTTTTTTCTTTTTCTTTTTTGATTTAACTTGTATTTGCCAAAAAATATGTCAGATGAGCAAATATTTGAAAACTTTTTACACCAATAGATTACACACACCTTGAAGTATTTTTAGGAATTTTTACGACATTTTTCCATTTCTAAATTTAAATTTGAAAATTTTGAATTTCCACCGGTTCAAACCGCCCCGAACCGCTACCGGTCCGGGGCGGTTTGGTCGGGAACCGGTCAAACCGGACCGGTTCCCGACGGTAAGGTGAACCCTGGATCCAACAAGTACCCACAACATTTTGTTTGGCTGAAAAAGGCAACACCCTACCCCAAAAGAATGCAACTAATAACAAAATGAAGAACTAGAAGTGCGGTCCTTACATGTCTCTGAGAGCTGAAGCTTCATCTTTGCTTTAACTCTCTCAGCTGGAGTCTGCAGGAGCACCAACTTCTCATCATCTCGAAACACCAGGAAGGCAAGGAAGGTAGATACAAATTCACGAAGCAGTAACAGCAGGCGCTACTAACCATTCTATCATATCCTTCTATGAGCCGCGAGTAGTCCACTTTACCGCCGTCCCTACCGCCGCGGCTTTTCTCACTGCCGTCGTCGTGCCGCCGATCCCCATGCCGGTCCCGCCGGCCTTCCGAGTGCGAGCTCCTGCCGCTCCGGCGAGAAGGCGACCTCGACCGCGACCTAGAGCGCCTTCTGGATGCCCTGCGGTCCCTCTCCCTCGACCTGGACCGGCGCCTGCGCTCCCTCGACAGGGACCTCGACCTCGATCGGCGTCGGCTTGAGCGAGAAGGGGACCTAGACCTTGACCGGGCCCTCGGACGCGATGGAGGCGGTGAGCAGGAGCGGTGGCGTGAGGTGGATGGTCGCTCGAGAGGCCGCGGCGGCCGTTTGGGTGGTTCGGCTTTGGCCTGGGCGGGTGCGGGGGCTGCGCCAGCGCGGACGAAGCCGGAGAGGAAGGAAGAGGAGGCGGCGGGCTTGGAGGGGAAGGAGGTCGCATCGGAGGAGGAAGAGAAGCCGAGCCCCTGCTTGAAGCGGCGGGCGCCCTCGCCCTTGCGGTTGAGTTCGTCGTAGTACGCCGCCGCCTTCGCTTCCTCCATGGCTGCCGCTTGCGGTGCGGGAGGAGAGGACGGTGAGTGGGCTGGGTTGGTTAAGCTGCAACGCGACAACTGGGCCTTTCCCCTTTCGGATTTCTGATGCTCGCTGGAGTTTGACCAATTTTTTTATAATAATGTACAAATATGATACCAAATAAATAGAATTTGTTTTCATAGGAATATCTATTCAGTGTCATAAACCTTTGTGCTATGAAAGTTAGAAGGACTTATAAATTAGAGGGGGGAGTAATTTTTTGTAAAAAAAAAAAGATGATTGAAACAACACATCCATGATACAGAAAGTTAGAAACATGGCCTCCCGTTTGGAATACATGACTCTCCCCCAGGATATAGCTGCTAAAGAATAGTTGTTCTTGCATTCCAATCAAGCATAGACACAATATTTTTAGAACAATAAGACCACAACATTTTCTTTTAGTATATGCAATGGAAATCGGTAACAGAAGGCCACCAGTGTCTAACTTGATGTGCGAGTATATACAATGACTCAGTTATTATTCAACGAGACATGATCCAGTCGGTCCTCCTGATGAATTGCAAGATTCGTTGACCGTGTATCATTCCCTGATTCGCCTTTTGCTGAAACTGAAGACGTCACTGGCTTGTAATTTTAACCTTTGCGAGTTCAGCCGCTGCACGAGCAGCGACAGATGCACGGGTGGCTGCAGCAATGGCAGCTCGAGCTTTTTCCAGAGCGTCCGAAGAACTTGGGCTGCTGCATGATATCTCTTCGGCATTGGAGTGGTGCTCCTGGGCTGCCAGATTGGTCTTAGTGGTGGCATGAGCTCTTGCACCCCCAGCTGGTGAACTTGGAGACTCACGAACTTGGTGTTTTCCTGCATCCTCGACAGGTGAAATCAACGCTGGCGGCTTATCTCTGGAAGCGAAAGCAACCGGAGAGCTCTCAATAACAGGTGCCTGAACCTGGTGGACTGAAGATGCAGAGCCGTCCTGCATACCATCACCGAACAAATGAAGTGACTTCTAGTTCTAGATTATCCTTATCAAACTTGATTGAATTATATAGTTCTCAGCAGTTCTACTGGTAGGCAGAAAGAGGCATGAAATAAGTTGATTCTGATTCTCTTCTATATTCCTTAAACAACTTCATCATGCTTATGAATTAAGCAACCAATAATTTTCTAGCAACAAAAGACAATGTTTCAATCTCATCGTGTAATAATCACATATAAGGGCATGAATATGGTAGGAACAAGATAACAGGACAGAAGATTGGATCAACACCACAAGGCTGAAAAAGGAGGGAAAACTCTATAGACTGAACTTGAAAGATGGGGGCACAGAAGCCTATTGTGGCAATACATGCTGAGGGTCCAAGATTCCTATCGGAATGTAAGATGGAAAACCCTGCGTCTTGCATGAACTTTAAAAAATGAAACAGAAAATGAATGGTTTCTCAAGATGAGAGTAAAGATTAACTGAATTCATTCAACTGAAACATCAAATGAGCTACGTTAAGCCTAACCACAGAAATATCAAATGCCTAGTTGTTTAAGCACTATAGTCTCATTCATTATAGGAAGCGGTAATGCAAAAACGTAATTTTGAATATATCACATGAAACCTCTCATATGCATTCATTTCTACGAATCAGATAATTAGTTAGTAAACTCTACCAGTAGATCTTCGTATTTCTTGTTGAACTCTGCTTCAGTATTAGATGAATCCCATTCGATATTGTACTCTTGGGCGATAGCTTTCAAGACTTTCAGCTTTGACTCACCCGACGGAGCCTTCACCGAGAGCTTCTCGATTATCTATATACAAGATGTTCAGTGCTTTTCAAGGTAAAGAATGCTCGCTATGAGAGCAATAAAACATTGACGTCCGAACGAAAGTACGTGTTGGAAATTCCACTTACTGTGCGATTGACACTGCTGTCAGGTCGCAATTCCATAGCACCAGCAACGAACTCCTTACCATACTTGGTGGTAAACAAATTACGGAGATGCATTAGCTCAGGCAAGTCTGAACATCTTCCCGATGCAAAGATTATACTACCAATTGCTTCTCGCAATTCTAAGGGGCATTCCCTGCTCCACAGCAAAACTAAAACCTGTTAATAATATTCTGTTGGGAGAGGGGGGTGGAGGGAGTCTCGAGTCATAACATTACAATTTTAATTCAACCACATTGATAGAGAATAACCTACTTTTGGACCTCGACAATAGGGACTCGTGCCAGAACAAATTCACAGAAAAGCTCTACAATTTCATAGGCAGCCAATATATTTTGCTCCCGAATAATATGCTCCACCTATGATTTAATAATAGATTAGAAAAAAGAATAAAATATGAGTACTATACATAGGAAATAGTTATGGCTCCAACTTACTCGAATTCTTGCAATAGATTCCTGACCAGTCTGAAGATACTGAACCATTTCTTTGCGCATATTTATCAGCTGTAAATCCCTCCTATTGCGCAGCAGCTTGATCCTCGAAATGACAAGATTCAAACATGTTTTGCTACATAAAACACAAATTTTATTAGTCTTGATGTTTTAAAGAACATGAAATTTAATTTATCCAAATGCTACCATGCATGAAAAAGAAAAACACTGTTAGACAACACAAATCATTAACTGGATGTGGGTAAGCACATAGCCATGTACCAATTGCTGATAATAAATGGATACTTCGATAACTCAACTTACACGACGTTATTAGCTGTTGTTCAAGCATCTAGAATAATGCAAACGGTACTTACTAGCAGTCTAGCACAATTTCTTCAGCCCCAATAGGGAGTGACAATAGTTTAGACATCTCTACTTAAGCCAGCCATCCTACACTACCAAAAATAAAGCTGCCTATCAATCTTCCAACACCGTGTCCTAAGCGCACGTGCCATCCTTAGCAACGTAACATACATGAAACTGCTCATCAACTTCTAACATACAGCTCTCAGGAATGGCAACTCCCACTTGAGGAGGGGAGGAGGCAAAGGAAGGCACACTCGACATCATTCGGATCCAGGCATCCAGCTTCCAGCTAGCACTGTTACTGTTTTCAATTTGCATCATCATAAGAAATCTTAATCAAGTACTCAACTCTAGTGGCAAAAACCTAAATCTAGAACTCCGAGCAAGCACACTGAAATTCGCAATCTTAAAATCCGCCCTAAACCAAAACGGGAAATTTGTCGCCAAGGCAGGGTTCGTGATTGGAAGTGGACGAGAAGCCTAACCATTTGGTGCCGAAGGTGGAGCGGTTGAAGAGCGAGTTGAGGGACGACATCGTCGCCGGCGGCGGCCTCGCCCGCAGATGCACCTGCCAATGTCAACAGCTCGAGGGAGTAGCAACGGGGAAAGACAGGCTCTTCCATGTATATTTGCAGTTATGCCCCTTCCGTTGTTCGTTTTCTCAGTTGGAGTTTTCTTTGGGAAATTTTAGTTAGGGTTAGTGGCGTTTAATTTCAGTGTACGGAGACTATCTCCAACAGAGAACCCATCAAGCTACCTAAACCTAAATATAGGTCTTGCATAGTAATTTTGGGGATAAAATAGCCCTCCAACAAAATACCCAAAGAGGATACCCATTTTGTGTTGGACTCAATAGCCAACCCAAAGATAGATATCTCTCTCCTCAACCCAAAACTTGTTGGCCCACCGTTTCACGGAGAGGAGATAGAAAGAGACGGGGAGCTCCATGCGGAGGTTGCAGATGCTGCTAAAGTTCTTGAGAGGACCTCCGCCGGCGAGTGGTGCTGCTACAGGGACGGGCGGAGGTGTGGTGCTGCCCCACGAGGCGAGTGCATTAGCGAATGGCGCTGCCCCACGAGGCCGAGTGCGTCGCTGCCGCCGTCGGCACCGCCGGCGGGGATGACGCGGTCGATGCAGAGGCAGACATCGTCGACGACGAGCGCGTTGAACCGGCGTGACACCACGGAGTCTGGCACACGGTCGAAGTGGTCCTCCCCTTCCGCGGCGAGGAGCAGGCCCTCCGTGAAGATCTGGTGATTGGATTGCATTCTGGCTTTGAAGTTGGCTGGATCCTTGCGTGCGATAGAAACCGGAAGAGTTGAGTTAAAGCCCAAGCAGCAAGGACGAACGGAGGTAGCCGGAATTGACGATGGATGCCGACCGGCGACGAAAGAGACCGTGTTTTTCTTTTGCGTTCGCTGTTGGAGATTGTTAGTTTTTGGGTGCGTGACCCTGTCACTGTGCATGACCCAAACGATGGAATGGGTCGTGTGTTTATGTTCCCATTGTTGGAGATAGCAAGGATCGTACGCACTGTTATATTTTTTTTTTATATATATAACTTCGTCAATGAAGCATACAAAATTATAGGCACCTCAACACTAAAACGCAAAGTTATGATTATGAATACACTTTTGATTAATTTTTTTTAAAAAAAGTATAGATGGGAGCATGGAAAATTGCATCTATATGCTTGTTTTGAAATACACTTCCATAATATCATAGCTCCACTCGCTTTACACGAACATTATAGTAGAAAGTAATGGCCAACTATGCTCTTCAAAACAATCAAATGCTCGTATGTTTTAACTCAAAGTGTATTTTGCCCTTCTTAGAGCACCTCCAGTGGAACTCCAGTGGGGCTCCTAAACTTTCGACATTCGACATGCCCTCCTAAATTTCTCCTCCAAGCCCCTAGATATGGGAGCCTTCCATCCTCCCTCTCAAACCATGGGGTCCATTATTTTTCATGCCCCACTAGATATGGATGCATGCCCCCACTGGAGTTCGATGCAAATTTAAGCCTGTAAATTTTATATGTAGACTTGTAAAATAGAATTTGGGAGCCCAAATTTACATGGCCCACTGGAGATGCTCTTGCACTTACACAGGAAATTCTGTCTCAAAAAAAAACTTACACAGGAAATTGTATACATATGGCTTTAGACTTCCACTTGGCAAAAGGTTTTCTTGACAAATAGTATCTCATGTATTTTTTTTTGCTCCTATAGAATATGTATTATTTTTCCCATGAGACGTGAGCCTTACTGAGTGTGTATGAACAGTAGAATCTATGCACCATAGTAGAAAATAAATTAAAAATAATATAATCAGCACCCTAGGTTAAGTCTTGGCATGTGGAATTTGATTACGGTCAAGATAGAAAAAGATATCATGTAAAAAAATTATAAAATGCCATGTTCGCAATTAACAAAAAAAAAGAAAAACATAGCCAGTTAACAACATCGAGATATCAAGCACCAACGAACTAAGACTCAGAGGTAGTAATCTTTGCACAGGATGCCAAAATTTAATGCACTAGAGTCCCATACTACCACAAAGAACTAAAGATTAACACAACAACAATTGATGAGACCATGGTCGAAGGGTATTCAACAGTGTGAATCCAGCCAGGAAATGATGTCACTAATTGCGGTTGAAATCCGGTCGTCTGGCTCTCCCTCTAAGATTGAGTGGTAAGCACCTTCATAGAGCTTCAGGGTCTTGTCTTTCGCACTGGCTTTCTCATACAGAAATTTGCTTACATGAGGATCTGTTACCATGTCAGCGGCTCCATGAAGAATCAGCAGTGGGGATGATATCTATAGGAATATCAAAGAAATGCAGTGGTTGGATGACTTGCATTCGGGTCATGTTTGAACGATATAAAGCAAGAAATCCAAATCCATGAGAAACAAGTGCAAGGCATAGTACCTTCTCCAACTGTGATTCAATGTCCTTCGTGGCCTTCAAAAGTTCAACTGCTGTTCTTAATCTCATTTGATCAGAATATGAGATGGCATTGTACTCAGCCTGAAAAACGAAAATAACGAGTAAACATCTCCAGAAATGTCGTATTGAACTACTGAGTCATTTTTCTAGAGGCAACATAAACTATGACACAAGGTCGTGACAAACAAGGCAAATCATACGAGAATGTGGAATGTATCATATTATTAAATGCAGAGAACAAGAGAAGAGAGACAAACCACAAATGCAACGTGGATAATAGGATACAGGCTAGATGGTAAATTACAAGCAAGCAAACCAAGTTGAAGATATTAATTGTGCAAGAAACTTACTACTTCTCTTTTCCTTGGGTCTCTAAATGCCAAATCTCCTATATCTTGCTGCGGAAATAACTTTGCTTCGGGAAGAAGACATGACAATATGCTCAGTGCCTTCAATACTGGTGCCGGTGGTGTTACATCTTCTGAAATCTTGC
The DNA here is from genome assembly GCA_015342445.1 of Digitaria exilis. Taxonomy (NCBI): domain Eukaryota; kingdom Viridiplantae; phylum Streptophyta; class Magnoliopsida; order Poales; family Poaceae; genus Digitaria; species Digitaria exilis. The sequence goes on from JACEFO010001882.1 coordinate 2,099,683, forward strand.
CAAATAGAAGCCAGTCTCGTAAAACAGGTTACTGAACAAGAATAAACACATAAAATAAATCTAATATTATATCCTTGGGCTTGAAAAACATGCAAATAACGCCCCCAATACAAGTCGCCAGTTATTCATGATAAACGTGGGGTGATTTCTTCATGCATGCTTCAGAAAGTTCTAATACCTTGCAGGAAAGATGGACATATGTCTGCAAGTAAAATTAAATTCGGCACTGTTCGACAAGCATATGAATGAGAAGTAATTTATTGTCCATTCACAGAGTATTTCCACCTACTTTCAACTGTGAACTACACGCAACAGTTGTGTGCTAGAGAGTAAGTGGACAATTTTTTTTGCGGGTAGTAAGTGGACATTTGTAAATATGTAACTTGTACAGACAAAAAACAATGTAATTATGTGATCACCAGATTTTATTAGTATGGTTGGGGGTTTGAGAAATACCTTGCACATAGGCGCGACAAGAAGCACACCGTCCCATTCTTTTTGTTGCTTCAAATGTACTTTCAGGGCAACTGCACCTCCCATTGACTGTCCCAAGAGAAAGTGCGGCAGCTCGCGTACTTCCTTCATGTCTGAACACTAACAACTATTATATCATGATGCAGAGACTATTTCATTACATAACATACCCACTCTTAGATACAGAAGATAAGCCAATGAAAAACCTCTTATTCGTGCATACTGTTCAATGACATGGTCCACCATTCCATCAAAGCTTGCAATGTAACCATGCAGACCATATGACAAGCCAAAACCAGGATAATCCATAGCATAAACTGCATATCCAGCAGCAGCGATCCTCTTAGCAATCCCTGGTATTTCAAACTTGTTAATACAAATGAGGCAAATGAATGGTGAACACAAAGTAAAACATGACACAACAGGTATCGTCACCTTCAAAGAAGAAAGTGCAGGTATCCCCATATCCATGGCAGAAGAAAAGTGCAGCCTTGGTGGCAGTGCCCTCCCTTGGAAGCCAGCTCTTCCAGAATATTTCGACTCCCTTTGAATTTGTCTCATAATTCTACAGAATCAATTAGTATCAATACCCAGAACAAGGAAAGAAGCTCTTGAACACTTAGCACAAGGTTTAAATTTCCTGCTGATCTGTTGGTACCACTTGAAGGCTAACTGTCTACAAGTAAATCAATTTGGTTCATTAGTTATTATGGCAATGACAACATCATGCGATCAAGTTCTGATGCTTGCTAAATTATACTTGTGCTAATGGATGTCGTGATCAAGTTCTGTACTCAGAATATCTACCATTTAATGGATGTCGTGATCCCAAATTTTCCAGCAGAAAAAAATGTACTTGTACTAATTGTATTGCATATTTGTGAGGGAACTACAACTACTTAACCAAATGGAAGGCAAGGTCAATTCAGAAATTCCATCATGTCCCTACCTCTTCCATCTGGATTTCCTTGGGAGCCATCTGCAAAATGGAAAGCATGAAACAGAAAGTGAGAAAAAAATACAGTATTACAAGGATATATCAGCTGGAACTCAATAAGTTTGGAAGCTCTGCTACAGCGTGCTAGGGGACCAACCAATCATGCGAGGAGTGACGGGGCACACGAACCTTGAAGAGGCAGTGGTCGAGGGTGGGGAGCACGGGCGCGAAGGCAGCCCGCACCCGACGGCGCGCGGGGGCCCAGTCCAGGCACTGCGCCGCGGCGGCCCTCAGCTCGTCGCTCGCGCCCTCCAGCGCCCGCGCCCGCGCCCGCTGCGCGCCCTTGGCCACGGCGGCCGCGATCACGGCGGCGGCGCGCCTCCCCGCGGCGCCGCGCGGGGTCGGGCCTGGTGGTGGCCTCGCGATCCGGTGCGAGGTCGCCGCCATGTGAGGAAGGCACCGGGAGAGCCTGGCTGCTCCGCCGGCCTGTCGATCGGGTGCCGCACGTGATGGGCGCTCTGCTTGAGGAATTTTTCGCGTGGCGTTGCCGTGCGAGTGGGCAGGTTGGTGCTTGTCTTGTCCGGGAGTGAGGCCACCCGCCCAGCCCCGCCCCGATCGGGAAGGCAGTCGGGTACTCGGGTTGGAGAGGGTTGTTTGACTTTGACGGTTTGACCCCTCCGGGAGTGAAGCCGTATAGCTGGTTGTTTGTTTGGGCGAGGAAATCACATGGTGGCCTACAGAAAGTACTAAAATGAGGATGATGGGCTAAGCCTACAGAAAGCCCATCAGCCTAACACCATATCGGGCTTCAATCTCTCTGTGGGCTCTCGGATAAGGATTTCGATCGTCTTATATCCAGCGAAAAACGAGCTTGTTCTAAAAAATAAAAAAAGCAAAAAAACGAGCTTTTTCTCTACTCTAAAAAGAATGCAAGGAATGTGGTGTCCTCCAGCTTCACCACGACCTCACCGTATGTCCTCTACCTCACCATGCGTCCCCTGAAAATCCTACTCTGCAAATCACACTCCTCGTAAGGAAACTCCAGACCCTGTCCGCGATCCTCTCCTCCCTTCGACAGAAAGGCCCCCCCCTCCGTGCCTCTGACGCCCGCGATCCTCTCCTTCCCTCACGTCGTCGCCCCCGACCTACTCGATCGGATCACGCCACCGCCAATCCTGGGATTCGCCGCCATCGACGATGTCGTCGTCCACGAAGACGTCGATCACTTGACTACGTTGCCGGCCTCTCGTCGAGGCGCTCGTGGCCACCGCCGCCCTCATCCACATCTCCCTCCGAAAGAAGCTGCTGCTCCGTCATGTATGCACCCACCGCACCTGCTTGTTGTGCCACCCCATGAAGGTCAGTAGGTCACCACACCGTCACCGCCTGGTGGTGAGCAGAAGGCCGTCTCCCCCGAGGCGGGGAAGGCACATGTAGTCATGGAGAGATCCACTGGTCGCCGTCCTCCCTGATCCGCTTTTCACTCTGCCCCCAATCTTTCTCCCCCCGATCAAGGCTGCCATATCTAGATTTCTGTCTCCCCCCCTGATCCAACTAGGCTGCCATTGCTAGATTTGCTTGACGGATTGGGCAGGGTACGGATTGGTGTGGCGGAAGCCGATGCAGCTGGGGCTGGTGCGGCTGATCTGCCTGAACTGGGGTCCCTCTGCGATGTCCTCTTCATCTTATTATTATGGATTGTGGCCAACGAACCTATGTCACCGTGCAGCATGCTCCGCGAGTCTGTGGTCTGGAATTGACCCCTCTTAGGTTCGTTTGCTCCTGCTCAGTTTGGTCATTATTGGTTTGATTTGCTCCATCTGCTTCAGTGCCAAGATATGTTCACCCTGCTTTGGTCAACTGACGTCGGTTCTGTTATTTGTGCAATCAATTTGTTATGATTAAAATCCTTCACTGGATTCAGATTATTTATGTGCCAAGCATATTGGTTGATCCATGGTGAGACAGTTGCAAGTGAATTCCATTCCATTCCATATGATGCCCAGTATTCTAATTCATCTATAGCTGCAAGCCGTGTGTGATGCACATGGTTGTTCCCATGAGCTTGTCAATGTTTACAGAAGATAGAATTATTGCAATCTTATTGATTGTAGGAAACTGGATTTGGTTTTTTTTGTTGTGACGAGGTAGTGAAGACAATCGTTTTTTTATTTCACTTTGTCTTGATAGTGCTCATATGTTGGAGTGGTAAATTTTTTTTGACATATCCATGGCGTAAGTGCAATATGTCCTATATGAATGACACTCTGGTCAGGCTTGTTAGGCTGAATGGGGTGATGTTGTGGTTCAGAGATTTAGCCATGATCCAGTTTTCATTCTTGATAGTGCATCGCAAAAGAGAAGCATAGAAGGGCCAGAGGTGATTCAAGGCTTGCTGGAGCTATAGCCATTTATTGAGAAGCCCCATGTCATTGACATTGTCGGGCGACTGTATTAGATTGGCATATCAGATAATCACAAATAAAAGATTGGCACTGACAGCTACCTGTTGATGCAGGAGAAGGTTTCAGATACAGGATAACATGGCACAATGTTACATGATAACATTTACTTGTCCGTTAGAGATTTTTTCCTTCAACTTGCCGTAGCTTTTCCGATTATATTATCAGCACTTGTTCACGAAATGCTCCTCTGATTCTATGATGCTTAAGTATAGTTATGCTTCCAGGTTCAGTGTCGCGAACAATTCTTTTGAGCTAAGAATGTGCTGTCATGAAGTGAATTCTTTTTCATGTGTCTATGAATCTATCAGTCTGACTAACACTTGGCACTTGTGCTTCCAGGAAAAGAGCTTGAACAATGGAAAACAAATTTATTGATACTGTTATTTTATTGATCTGTATATTCATCAAAAGTTTTGCTGTCTCGTAGCAACGCACGGGCGTAATGCTAGTATCTCAAAAAAGAGCTAACGCAGCAGCACGGACGCAATAAAGGGTGGTTCATCGAAAAAAGACGCACACTCACACATGCCGACCTAACAAGCCTGCTGAAACTTGCGCTTGAACGCAGTGCTTCCAAAATGTCCATTCTGCTACCTTTTCTCAGCTCCTGACGAAGGGTGGTAGCACACTTCAAAGAACAAGCCCATCCATCACGACTCATGAAACAACTGCTGCAGGCTGCAGGGGCTCTGCGTTTTCAATATTAAGTGCCATCATAATTTGTTCGTACACTGACTGGGCTCTCAGTTTAGTAACAAGTGCGTTCGTATAGTAGTCTGAAAAAAAAAAGGAAGAAACTTCGTTCGTATGCGCAACTTGTTGTCAGGTTCCGATGAAGGTACAAGTATAAAACCCCCTCTAATGAAGTCAGTGCCGTCTGTGCTTGCTGTACAGGCAGCTATGCGCTAGCAGCTCAACGTGCCCGCACATCTCACCTGATCCGTTCGTTGCCTAGCGCCGCATGTACGTTGCTAAACAATTGTGCACTTGACAGCGATTGACGATGCGAATGTTCGACTATATTGTGTTCTTAATCTCCTCGTCAACTCGACAAAATGGACATGAGATCGGCGCCCGTCTAAACCGGCAGGTGAAAAGGAGCGAATCTAACCGGGGGTATACTTGCTCCATGTATAGACCAGGTTCAGCTGCGCAGCAAACCCACGTAGCCCTCTCTAGGTGTGCACTTCACCATGCATCCATGCATGTGGTAAAGGTAAACTACACCTACTCTCAACTAACCGCAGACTACTTAGGATCCAAGGTACACACTAAAAAAATAGAAAAATCTTAAAAATTCTCACAAAATCAAAAAAACATTTGACCATCAATCTGACAACTCTTATCATAATAGTCATTGGTTTCTGTTATATTTTCTAATAAATCTCCCACCTAGACTATTATGAAAATATGTTAAAGTAACCCCCCTAAACATTTATCTAAATTACCCACACATGCTATATTAAAAAACTAAAGTAATCACTTAATTTTGATGTGAATTACCCACCTATGTCATTATAAAATAATGGCAAATAACTCCTTAAATTTGCATATAAATTATCAAATTATGTACATTTAGGGGGGCATTTAATATTATTTTCATAATGGCATAGCTGGGTAATTTACATCACGATTAGGGATTACTTTAGTTTTTTCAAATGGCAAGGTGGGTAATTAATTATATGTTTAGGTGGTTACTCTAACGTATTTTCATAATGACATACTAGGTGGGTAATTTATTAAAAAAAATTAAGAGATCCAATGGTTATTATGATTTAGAGTTGTCCTATCAATGGCTAGATGTTTGTGATTTTTGTGAGAATTTCTAAGATTTCTCTGGGTTTTTTATGGTGTCCACATAGGATCCTATGTGACTTCATGTAAATGCTTCAAAATGAGCCTCCAATTAGTAATAGTAAGATTATGAGTGCGCGAATACACGTTGAAAAACTATATAGGTCTGTTTCTTAATTTAATTTCTTATTAAGTATATGTTTGATTATTTCAAAGTTGCTCGTTATCTGTTAATTTAGTTTTCTTTTTCTATACATCCAGATGCATAGGAAACACCCTGGAGTGCTTCTAGACTTCTACTTCGGCAAACGATATTAGATCATCTCATAAACAACCAGTAAGTACATCACTGATCACAATAAGACAAGACTGCACGCATAGATGATATCCTCTAATGTGTTCTCTTGTTAGAAGGTTTGCGAGACTCGCCATCAACTTCATCATCAGTTCAGTTCTCCGATCCTTCGCCCATTCAATTCTTAATTTGTTGTAAGCTAGATTTATGGCAGCACAAATTGTAGAGAAAAATCAATCAAACTCGCCACAAATAAGGTCCAAATAAATCCAAAAAAGCAGGCCTGGTCTATCATCCACAAGAAAAATATATGCAGAGAATTACATGGTGATCGATCTGACCACAAGAGTGAAAATAGTAATTAGTTCAGTGCTCATCTTTAAATTTCTATCTGAACATATACTAGTACTATAGCTCACTGAAGCCGTCACAGCGCTCTATCGTTCTCTCTCTCTGAAAGCTACTAGTAGCGCAGTTGACTCAAACATAACCTTAAGCTACTAGTTCCTTGTCAAATTACTTTTTATTCGATGTATCCATCACACGCTTTAATCGTCATCACTGAGACATGTTAATTGAATTGATTAGGAGGCATGTAGTCGTCATCCTAAAAAATTATCGCCTTGATGCATGCCCATAGAATAGTACTATATACTTGCGTTACCATTTCATCATCATGGAAGATTGAATTTTGTGAAGTACTTAGCCAGCGTGACGGGTCACTGTCATGACCGGCTATACATGCTGGAGGGTTTCAGAAATTCCTTACGGATTATAGATGTTGCAAACACGCCACTAATTTATCGTAAACATATTTCTTGGCATTAAAAATATTGTGCCAATTGAAGCAAGTGCTTCTATTGTATTAGAGCGTTATAGATATGCATGGGATAAAAAATGTGCCTTTTCAAGAGAAAAAAATATGTTTAATAATCATAGGAAAAAGTAAAATTTTGGACTATCTGTCCATTGCTCGCTCTCAAAGTTCACACAAAGTTGGTAGCAGGCTAGTAGTGGAGGTGGAATTGATGTGATTCATAGTATTTATTCGTTCATCTGTTATATGTGCTAAAAAAAAGTGTGCATCTAAGGTCGCACGTCAAACTAACATGCACCGGCGCATCATCTGAATGGAGGAATGATGAACGACGATGAGCGGAATGTGGTAGCATACGATTCCAGAGAGCGACGCACAATGTCCGGATGGTACGTATTCTGCGGGCACCACAACACGCTGTGGAGAGGGATCAGAATTCCCTTCAGATTAAGGGCTTCACGGAGTCACAGTGCAGTGCCAGGGGAATCACTCAGTGAAAGAAAGGTGAAAGCTATAGCATGATTGGCAGGCAGATGCACTGTCCAAACTAGAAACTTTGGATCCCAACGTGCTTAAAGCTTGCATGCATTTGCACGATTATTTGTGGTACGATCCGGACCATTCATCTGTGGACAGGGAAATCCCTGAGAAAAATAAACTCATATGGCTCTGATTACTCCTATACTGGTTTTCTAGCGAATTTATTGCAGAGATAAAATCTACAGGTTAGAGATGTATGTAAAGTTCGTACACCATTAAATTTTGTCACCTTTTGGAGTGTGGCTTGCCAAAGGCATACACTCCTCTGTTCTAATTTGTAATTCATTTCAACTTTTGAGTAAAAACAATTCAAGATAGAAAATTTTATACAACAAAGTACTGACATTTATGATATCAAATAAGTATCATTAGTTTTTTTATAAATAGTTTTTCATAGTATATCTATTCGGTGCCAAAAACCTTTGTGACCCCTCAATAATTTTGGTTAAATATAAAATGATTTGATTGTCCAAAAATATAGGAATGACTTACCATTTGAAACGGAGGGAGTATGTCTTTGAGGGGCAAATACGACAAAAGTAGTGTCACTTCTAAGTTTATGCGAGAGTGTTCGCGCATCTCCTATTGTAAAACTTCCACAAAATAAAACAAGTTGTGCGAGGACTATTTTGATATGGACATGGCAGGCGAACAATGGCTTTATTAGATGCATCTGTTTCAAACATAGGAAATATATATTGCTATTTGTGGACAGAAAAGAAAACTCAAACCACAGGCGCCAGCGCATGCACCCGCACGCTTGTCTCCCATGGGTTTTTTTTCCTTTTCCTTTTTCATATTTTTTCTATTGAGTTTTTTCATACTTGTAACATTTATGTGTACAAGTTATCTAACAATATTTTTCAGTTATAGTGTGTATAAGTTATGTATGAAATGTAAGTTGTTCTACAAATTTTCATGTAAAAACTATTATAAAAACTTATTGTTATCATTTTGAAAGTTATTCAAAAAATAAACACATAAGTTGTGTATAGCATAAAAGTTGTGCTAAAAAGTTATTTCACAAACATTATGGGGGCAAAACTTATGTGATAAAGTTATATATATAAGTTATGACATTCTAGATATAGAAAGTTGTGGGAACTAATTTTTTTTTTCTAAAGTGGAAGATGGCGCCAGGAACGCTCCTGGCAGTGGCAGGCGGCCGTGAACCAGAAAACCCCAACCCAAGCATCCCATGGAAAAGAAATACTACGTTCTCATGAGTCCGTTTAGATATAACAAACAAGCCTAAGCATGAACCAAATCTTCCATCTCAAAATAAAAGGAGGGTTTTTATCTAAAACAAAGGAATAACAGGTGTTGTGTTCTCTTATTCCATCTTTTATCTGTTATAAAAAAATTCAGGACTTTCTAACGGCGAAAAGATATGCGCACTTTTCCTATGAGATTGTGGATTCTCATTACGTGAGTGTGGCAGCCACACGTAACTCAGCACCAACAGAGGTAATAACAAGCCTAGCTAGGAGGACGTGTTGATAAGAGATTCTGTCGTAGTGGTCGAGTACTTATACACCAACGCATGGTGGCGAAAAAGGGATGGTGCTTTTCGTGCAAATGGGGCTCCATTATGCCCTGATGGATCAACTTTTTGGTAGCAATGTTAGCCTAAATGCTAAACAGTGAACGGTCGGTGACCCCATCGTTTAGTAAAAAGTCGGTCCACACGGCTGTTTAAACGGTCTTTTAAACGGCAGAAATGGTTTTACACAGCTTTACACGGCTAATCGGCCTACACGGCTTGCCATCGAGTAGCGTTTACACGCCGTGTAAACGGCCTAAACGGCCGTGTAGGCGAACGCTAGACCGTATCAACCAATCCTAGAACTCTGGCTTCAAATGCAAACCTCCCAAGCTAGACCTAGTATGTTAGCAATCATAATCATATTCCTAATTCCTCCTCCATCAAATCACATTTTTATCATCATCGAGAGGAAGGATAGAGCTCTTTATGCCTCTTTCTTTGTCAAATTGTCATTCTAAATCTTAAATGCTGATTGATGCTTTTTTTGGTCATATTACTAAGTTGTTGTAGTTGTATATACTTCATTTCACTCCGGTTTATTTAATTTTCATTTTGTGTGCATCCTAATATTCTTAAGTTAATTAATAGGTTACTTTTATATGTTTGTAAACCCAGGCTAGAATGAGCTAGTGGTCTACACCAAGTCACCAATGGACTACATCCCAACTTCACCTCGTAGACTTCATATATTTCTTACCTCTACAAAGCGGCAAAGCCCTTATGTGCGTTTGCTTATTTGGCTGTGGTCAACTGCACTTTGACCGTTTGTTCTCATTCAGTTATTCTCCAACTTGCAAGATATGCCATGTGAGTTGACAAAAGTTGGCGTACGAAATTCCGTGCCATAGATGCATGCACGGCTAGGTATCCTCATTTCTCCCCCACTTGCAACGTGTCTCTAGAAAAAAGGTTGCCCTGAAATGCAGGTTCTCCGCATATATGATCCTGGCCCGGACTTTTTTTGCAAGTGCATGTAGGAGGAGAGTATTGGATTTATTGTTTTTGTTTCTCACTTTAGATCGCGTTTGGTATAGTAGTGTTAATAGTTAGCAGCTAAAATTACTACTTCATCCGTTCCAAATTATAAACTATTTCAATATTTTTGAAGAGTCAAAGATCTTAAGTTTGTCCAAATTTATAAAAAAAGTACTAACATATATTTATGATATTAAATAAGTATCGTTAGTTTTTTGTCAAGTATATTTTCCTAGTATATCTATTTAGTGCGACAAACCTCCAATACAATTTCAAATATAAAACGGTCTGACTCTCTATATAATGACCTACAATTTGGAATGGAGGGAGTTGGTAAAGATTTTTCAACCGTTGCTCATGGTTTTTCGCCAGTTGCTTCTCAGCTGAGGTTAGTGTGGTGGACTCGCGGTAGATTATTTTGCTGTAGCTCGTTCAATTACTGTCTGATCGGTTGATAAACTAATGGGTTTCTTTAGTTTGCTCCGTGGTCCTCTGAAAGAGCATTTGATTTGTTTAGAAATCAGGTAGATCACAGACCCGATTCCCAAAGAAATCTAGCTTATCTTGGATTCATATGCAATGAGAAAGCAATGTATGTAGCGCTACTGCAGAATGAATATGAACAAAAATAAAGGCTGAGCAAATCTATGGTACAAATCAAGATTCGGCTAGGCCATAATGCAGAGTACCTGCACCTGAGCAAGAACCAGCAGTCTTGGACCGTAAGTAATGCATGCTAGACGTCCAGACAATGAACCTCAATATGAGGGGATGTGTGTGCAACTTGCATCCAAGATGGAGAAATCAGAAATGTTCACTATATCCCATACATGCTACTCCAATCTAGGCCCTTGATCCTCGATTCTATATAATCCTGCCGTTTAATAATTCATGGGAGCATCATAGCTACAATTTTGGTCTCTGTTATAGTGTGAGGAGTGAGGACATAAGGGAGACCATCCATTTGGATAGCATAGCATCCGAAGTTGTTGTTTGGGTATTTTTGTTAATAATTGATGGAAAATCAATGATAGACTCTGCTTTTGAGTCTCCCTAGATTTTGTGTACTCAGTTATGTTCAACCTTCGATATGTAAACATTTAATAAGAAATGGTTGTGTCATGTCTCAGAGGCTGGAAACAGTTTCTTTTTTCCTGAAAAAATAATAATATGAAGAGGGAATTACTTAGCTATTTTTTTTCTTGAATATGCTCTTGAACATGCCTATGCTTGTCAAAGTATTTGGACAACGCTATTGGGAGAGAGAGGATTCTGACGGTAAACATTGTAAAAGAACTTGTTCTCGTATGGATGGACATGACCTGGAAGTTAATACTACTTCTGGCTGGTAGAGGGCTTGTTTAGTTGGAGTGCAAAAAGCTAAAAGCTAAAAATTTAGCTCAACTTTATCTAAACATATAAAAAAAATTAGATCAGCGTATCAGGAGACACTGTTGGGCCAAATATGTGGGGTCCACTGAAACCAGCCTATCTGTGAGCCTGCTCGTCTCCTGAAGCCGATGGATGCAACCTATATGTGTGGGGCCCACTTTGAAATTAGCAAGTGGATCTAAACACCGTTTGCTAAAAAATAAGCAAATGGATCTAAGCACCTAAGACAAGTGAAAAGATCTAATTTTTTAGATGTTGTCTAAGTTCTAATTTTTTAGCATGCATCTAAACAAGACCAGAGAATCCTTAATCAAACATGAGTACTAATATACTATCCTCCCAAAAAATCAGACCTTCTGTGTTCTGTGATCTGGCGCTGTCGAGGGATGGCAAAACTGCCGCCGTCGAGCTTGTGCAGAGATCACAAGCAAGTCCGTCGTGGCGTCGTCTATGAGTGAACTGTTAATTGTGATGAGCTGAGCAGGAGTAATACCTAGGAGTAGCTGCACCGTACCCGGCCTGGCCGTCTGACGACGCAGATCGCAGAATACACTCCTATAGTAGAAGCCACGAGAAAAACGAGCAGAGCATGATCTATAGGACTATCTGAGCCCCAGTAATCAGGCCGCGCCCCAGAGGACCCAGCTGCAGAGCGCTGCTCGTCTGCCTGGAGAATCCGATTCTCCCGTTCTCTCGTGCACTGCCGGGCGGCGGCTGCCCTGTACGAACGCAAGGCCCCTGGCTGTTTGCACGGTCGCTTTTCCGAAATCCATGTACACAGATGACAGGTCGTAGTACGGTAACACAAGTCCCTTTTTTTTTTGCGGGTAACACAAGTCCCTTTTTGTTTAGCTGAGAGGCGATTATCTCGTGCACAGGAACAAAAAGATGGTTGCCGAGGTCAAGAAAACACACAAGAGATGGGAGCAAACGAGCGGCATGGTACGTACCATTCGGCAGGGCAGGGACTGTAAGCAACGTCGTTGCCGAAGGGCTGGGAATTTGAGGCTGTCCGCACTGTGGGAAGCGAGCAGCGGCGTGGGAGAGGTCTAGTGTGCACCGGATGGGGGAAGAGAGAGAGATGAGGAGGTCAGTTCGCACCGGATAGAGGGAAGTGAAAGTAAAAGAAAAGTTGAAAAGAAAAGAAATATAGAGATGATAGTTGAAATGGTTTGAATAAAATATATGGTAGTTGGTGGCATATAGAATATGATGTGTACGAAGAAAATTGATACGAAGGAGAAAATCTTGATGCTCAAAATCTGACGTTCTTTTATAGAGCATGAAAATAAAGTACGCCCGAGACTGGATCGGATGTTGTGAGCACTGCAGTGCGTACACGTGGTGTTCTGCCATGATCCTCATCACCCATTTGCTTACGGGGTGCCTTGATTTTTTTTTCAAACACATTTACATTTCCCTTATCATTCTATTACCAAAAGAGTGAAGTGCATCCACAATACATGAAGTTGCATCGTTGTATTATTTTGGTCCAATAAGTTGTAAACATAACACTCACATACATGAAGTTGTATCGTTGTATCATTTTGGTCCAACAAGTTGTAAACATTGAAGTCGCCATAAACTAAGTTGTTCACAATGGGCATATACAATCCACTATACACTTGAATCTGTATTTTAAAGACGCGACATGCATGCTGATGAGGAGTTGCTAGAAGAATACATGACACCAAACACAAAATTCTCAACGTTTCATTTTGGTAATGAGTTACAAATGTCAAACAACATATAAAATTATATGATATAATTGAGATAAGATCCAAGATAATGTGTTAGTATTGTTTTGTGCAATCCACAGTCTACTAAAAATATTTTTATTTTATGTGTTGTGATAGGGAATAGGTAGATGATCATTTATATAAAAAAAGATACATTCCCATGTTCAATACACACCAGGATTAAAAAAAGATCATCTAAAAAATAAAATGAGAAAAAATAATAAAATAGTGGATTGTATATGTTCCTGGTCCTTATTATGTGTGCTACACCTATAAAATATGGATTTTTAATGTATAGTCGATTGTATATGCGCATCGTGAATAACTTAGTGTACTGTGGGTGCAGCAATTACATGTTGTTGACCAAAATGATACAACGATGCAACTTCATGTATGTGGGTGCAACATTACATCTTGTTAGACCAAAATAAAACAATGATGCAACTTTATGTATGATGGATGCACTTAACTCCTACCAAAATGTGCGTGTATATAAGCGTATGATTTTTAGGTTATTAATCCCGGACCACGACTAATCCTAACCATTTTCAAGGGAAAAAAGATTAATGTCCGAGTCTCGGTTCATTCATGGCTCTCGGCGTCCCGCCCTTCTCGGGAGACCACACTCCTTGGACTTTCGGACGTTAAACTCGGCACCTGCGTTGGTGGCTTGGATGTGTTCTTCGAGTACATACATGAGACGTAATCATACCTCACTAATATTACGACAGACAACTAAGAATATGTTTAGTTTCACTCACTAATTATAAAATGATTACACAGAGGAAGTGCAAATCACAAGACGATTCTGATAATCATAATTAATTAGTCATTAGCACATATAAGTTTAATATATTTGTTTCGCGGTTTACAACCCTTCTATGTAATTAGTTGATATTTAATATTTTAAATTAGTGTCAGACATCATATGTGATATTTGTAAAGTAAATATAAACTTTACAATCCAACCATCAAATATCTGCGTAAAAAATAGAAAATTTCATGGTTGCAATTTTACACCCAATAAAAACGCACACATTTAGTGCCTGTCAGATTCACAGGCTGTAATAGCACACTTCACCTGACGGTATTGTTGGTTCTGACGAAAATTAGTTACCAATCTGGGCCACGGCCGCTTATTACGGTCACGGACCGTGCTGTGCCGCCCCAGCGTGGCAACTGTGCAGTGCAGGCAAGGTCGGCGCAGGTTTTTACTGCTGGACCCGACGGAGACATTGACGGACCATCGATCTATTGGACTCGGACAGACAGAGCACAGAACACAGAAGTGGAAATAGGAGTACTAACCAACTACGAGTGCTACAGTGGAGTACGTTGTTATCCGAACCCACATAACGTCTGTATCTGTATTGCTCCTAGGCTGTGTTCAGATTGGATGTAAAAAGTATTTTTTCTAGATAAATAGTGCACTGGGAAGCGTGTTTTGTGAGTAGGATGAATAGAAAAAACTCGTTAGAGAAGTACTTTTTCCTGAATCTTAACATAGCCCTACATACTAGCCTATCAACTCACGGGCTAGTTAGAAATAGTTAGAATCAAAATGATCAATCTCGCACTCTCTTTCATCTATAAAATATACCAATAGTACTCCAAAGAGTTTATATCGGTGACTTTAAGACTTTTACTATAATTATATAATTTAAATCCAGATTTAGGAGTTACTTTAACTTTTGATAGTGATATCTTTTGATAGTCTAAATGCAAATTTAGGGGTTATTTGATATTATTTTTTATAATAACATGCGCGGATAACTTCCATGAAGATTAGGGGGTTGCTTTAGATTATTTTTGTAATGGTAGTGGTGGGTAATTTAAATGAAGATTAGAGGGTTACTTTAGATTATTTTTGCAATGGAAGAGGTGGATAATTTGGGTACATATTTAGGAGGTCACATTAGTCTATTTTCATAATGACAAAGGTGGATAATTTATTAGAAAACATAATAGATCCAATTAGTAGTATGGAGGATGATCCAATCTTGGAAAGTCTCCCCTTACGTATCATGAACTTGGTTGCCGATTTGGCGGCACGTGATTAATGGAACTATGTTCCGTATCCAAAAAAAAAATCGACGAATTGATGGCTAGACGTTTCTAATTCTGTGAAAATTTGTAGGATTTCTCTAGTTTTTAGACTGTCCACCTAAGATCCTAGGTGACATCACCTGTAGGCTTTAAAAGAAGCCTCCAAATAGTAATGATAAGATACTAAGGCTAACACAGTAGACAATAACACATTTTTTTATTATTTAATGATAGCCATATTAACTTATTTTGCTTTAGGGAAAACTCTATTTTCACCGTCCAACTATTACAAAAGTCTGATTTTCAACCCACAACTATAAAACTGGACACCAAAGACCCTCCAAGTATCCAAACTATGCAAAATTAGCCCTTTGGGTGGTTATGTATTTTCCAAAAATAAAAATAAAAATTCATAACTAATTTATTTTGAAGGTGGTTTTGCTTTACTCAGTTGTTGCTCTAAATGACATTAAATCACATGAAGCCCGATCACTTTCCAATCATGGCATGGAGCCATGAACGCCGCAGAACAACAGTCAAGGCCTCCAGGAGAAATACTGCTCGCGGGCCTCGCGGCCCGCCGTGTCGCTCACTCGTAATGACACCCGCTGGCCCAGGCCCAGGCAGGCGGCAGGCTCAATCCTGTCCCGTGGGCACACCACCGTATCTATGGCATGCATGGCGAGGGAGGGGAGCGAGTGGGCGGCGTGCAACTGAACCGCTGCTGGGTTTGGGCGCAGCGCACCCCTCGAACGCCCGGCCGCGGCTGCGGGCGCTCTGTTCCGCGAGGCACGCGGCGTTTACTTTAGGCTCGCGTCGCCCCGCGCGCATTCTTATTCCCTGCCGCGATCAGCTTTCCGGGCGCGCGCAGAAACAGGGGAGGGGAGGAATGGAAGGTACAGAATACTGTACAGAGGTACTAGCAGGAGGGGGGCAGAGCCGGGTGCTCTGATGGACGCGCGCATCCCGAATTCCCGATCCCCGTCGCGTCGTGCGTCAGGCGATGGCTTATGCAGGAGTATGCGTTAATTTGAAGGTATCTAATCTATCTGTAGTTCTGTACACCAGGGGAGTTAGTATATATATCTCCTCCGCCTGCGCCATCGACCAAGCATGCATAGCTCTGGCTCGCCTTGCCTCCCCCTGCGAATTTGCCAATGATAGTGTTGGGCTGCTCAAGTCCATAGTGCCAGGAGAAGAGAGCGCGAGGGAGGGAGGGAGGGAGGGAGGGACAGCGCCGGAACAGGCAGGCGCCCGGCACAAGGCAAACAAGCACAGGAGAAACATCAGGCGTGCAAGGCTGCAAGCCCGGCTCCTACGCATGCAGCAGCTCACGCGTGAGTTAAATGCCGTGGCACTCACCCGCACCGCAACAGAGAAACTACTGCTGCTGCTCGATGTACTCGCTGCGGCCAGCCAGCTTCCTCTACTAATGAACGGCGCACACTTGTTATGATAGGGGAAAATCAAAAGCTTAGCCTACCCACCAAGTCTAAGTGAGCCCCGCCCGGACTCCTTCGCCTCGCGCTCGCGCACTATATAACGCGACTGATCTAGTGCTGCCGCGCGGGATTCGGGCTCGGCGTCGCCGGTGGCTATATGACCGGTCTCATCACCAGGATCGCCACCGTCGTCCGCTTCCCCATGGCGGCCGCGGCTGTCTCCGGCGTCGCCAGGAACGACGGCCCACGCCGGAAGCGCCCGCGGCGGCCCAGCAGCATCGTCAGAATGGAGGGCAGCAGCTGGGGATCCGACGCCACCTGCTGCTCCTGCTCCTGCTCCTGCAGCAAGGCGCTGGAGCCCGCGGCGGCGACGGCGACGAGGCTGGTGGTGATCGTGGGCGCGACGGGCACGGGGAAGACGAAGCTGTCGATCGACGCGGCCGTGGCGCTGGGCGGCGAGGTGGTGAACGCCGACAAGATACAGCTCTACGCGGGCCTCGACGTCACCACCAACAAGGTGCCCCTCGCCGACCGCCGCGGCGTCCCGCACCACCTCCTCGGCGCCGTCCGTCCCGACTCCGGCGAGCTCCCCGCGCCGTCCTACCGCGCGCTCGCCGCCGAGGCAGCGGCCTCCGTCGCCGCGCGCGGCCGGGTCCCCGTCGTCGCCGGCGGGTCGAACTCCCTCATCCACGCGCTCCTGGCCGACGCCGACGATGGCGACCTCGCCGGCGACGACCCGTTCGCATCCGGCTGGCACTACCGGCCGGCGCTGAGGTTCCCGTGCTGCCTCCTCTGGGTGGACGTGGACGCGCCGGTGCTGGACGAGTACCTCGACCGGCGCGTGGACGACATGGTGCGGGAGGGGATGGTGGAGGAGCTCAGGGAGTACTTCGCGTCGACGTCACCGGCGGAGCGGGCCTCCCACGCGGCCGGGCTGGGGAAGGCCATCGGCGTGCCGGAGCTGGGGGACCACTTCGCCGGTCGCCGGAGCCTCGCGTCGGCGATCGAGGAGATCAAGGCCAACACGCGGGTGCTGGCGGCGGCGCAGGTGGGCAAGATCCGGCGCATGGCGGGGGACTGGGGGTGGCCCGTGCGGCGCCTGGACGCGACGCCCACGGTGCTCGCGCGCCTCGCCGGCGCCGGACGGGACGCCGAGGCCGCCGCGTGGGACCGCGACGTGCGCGGGCCCGGGCTCGCCGCCATGCGCCAGTTCCTCAACAGCCTCGAGCCGCAGCCGCCGCGGCAGCAGAGGTGGCCGGTGGCACGGAGGCAATGCTGCCGTGGCGTGGTGGGGTGACTCGGGGACGCGTCGTCATCAAAAGGCCCCTCTCCGGGTTCAAAAATTTTTGTGATAGGGCCGCCGGATTTTGGAAGGGCACCGGCCGGTGGGGCCATGGCTGGTGGCGCCGCGCCGCAGCGAGCCAGCGAGCATCCGAGACAGAGCAGGACGAGACGACCGGCAAGCAACTGCCCTGCCCAGCCAGCAGTCAGCAGATGAGTTTTGTGTTGCGGGGCCTGTGAATTATGAGGCATAGCATATCTCCCTTCTTTTTTTTCTTTTCCGTTGCAATTATTTTTTTCTAGCGAGACAGCACTTGTACACAGCAGGCAGCTAGTTATTAGCCACAAAAAAAGCAGCGTGATCTAGCCGGTCACAGGAGCGACCATGTTCAAATTTTGAAATACGGTTTTTTTTCCCCAGGGTGTGCGTGCGGGGCTGATTAGGCCGCAAACCCATGCTTAATGCGTGATTAGGGGGGGAGGGGATTGTGCTGGACGCGTGAGCTGGTGTTGTGGTTGCGCTGTGCCAGCTTGGAAGTCAGTTGGAATGGACTCCAGAGTCCAGACGTGTGTGCGTCTGTGCGCCCTTCTAGCTAGTCTAGCTATCTAAAACAAAGAGGAAGCTGCTTCATTTCTTTTGTTCTGCTCGTCCCCCTCCTCGCCGATTCGTGCGGCTCCACTAATCATACGATCCGAGCCGATCGACGTGATAGATCGCAAATCAAAGTTGCGTTGCAACAGCCAAATGTGGCATACATGCGGCGCTGCTGGCGTTTGGCTCTGCCGGCCGGCCAGAGGTTGTTTTGTTAGCGCCACTAAACATGGGTACTCGTCTCTGTTTGTGCCTCCCACTTGCGCAAAACCTTGTCCTGCCGCTTCGCGATGCATCGGTGCCACCACCATCCAAATCTAGCAGCAACAGGTAATGCCCCCCTTCTTGTTTTGTTGTACTACCACGTCTGGGCTGACTAACTGCTGACGCCGGCGAAGTGACGTGGCGGCGAGTTTGATCCCACAGTATTCGTCTTGGGTCCAGCCTCGATCGCTTGGGTTATTACTCCGTAGTAACCCTTTCTTTGCATTGCATCGTTCGTCACAGGCAGCGATCGTGAGCTGTGTAAAGTACCAGTAGATGTTCTTGTTCTCCTGTCATGTGCAATTGCCTGATGATGTCCCGCTCGCCTGCGCTTGATTTTGATGTGTCACCATATTCCGGCTAGAATTATTCCCTGGCAGTGGAGCAGCCAAGCTGTGCCTCTCGTGTTCACTAACGCAACAACTAACACCTGTGTGTGCAACTGATAAAATATGGCCGGGATAGGATGCCATTTCAGATGCCTAGTTGGCTCCTGTCCTCGGCGTGCAGACATGCCGGGCAGCAGCAGCCACCACCACCATGGCTTGATGCTGGCCTTGCTCGCCCTCTACACGAGTAGTAGTAGTAGCAGCCTAGGAGTACTGACAAAAAGGCGTCCCAAACAGGCTTCTGAAAAGAAGCTTCCGTTCCTTTTGGTGCGGAACCACGGCATGGCCTGCTTGTACTACGAACAGCTACTCTAGGGGCTATAATACGACACGGGGAATGTGAGAATGCAGTGCAAGAAGCCTGGCCGTGTTTAGTTCCAGAAGTACTTTTGGATTCTACTATTTATCTCTTTTAGAAAACACGTTTTCTAGACAAGTTCTCCTTTAACTCCTTTCAACTTTCCTATTCATTCCTCTTACAAAACACGCTTCCCAGAAAAATTTCTTTTTCTTCCCTCCAAGTAAACACACCCAAGAAGTACTCCTACGCAGCTACCCTACGCTGCGAGCGCACGCACGCTTGAGCAGAAGCTGAAAAGGCACGCAAAAGGATGCAGCCCGCCCTGACCTGACCCTGAACGAAGCGCCCACATGAACAATGATGGCCAGCCGCATTTCTTTTATCAGCCTCTCGCGCAGCTGCCGTTGCACTGCGTCGATCGCGGCCGTGGCGAGGAGCCGCACGTACCCGCAGACTCGCACCTCCCGGGGGGCGTTGGTAGTTGTTGCGGTTGCTGGTCTCTAGGCCCTCTCTCGCGGCCGCGACAGAGGCCATCATTCGAGGGGCCGGCGGGTGCCAGTAGCAAGGGCTTGTTTTTGTCGCTCGAGGGGAGCCCTCTCCAGCTGCGCGTGTCCGCCCCGTGCATGTACGAGGCCGGAGCCAGCGCCGGCACCCGGCATCGTCGTTCGGCTGTTCTCCCCTGGCTCAACCACGGCTCCTACCCCCTGTCTGGCTGTCCCTTCTCTCGGACCTCACACCAGTAACGGTTGCTAAGCCACTTGCTAGAGCCCAGCTCCTCCTCGTCCCCCATTAGAATCCCGTCGTTCTGGCCTGTTTGGGACGTAGGAATTTCACATGAATCATGCAGAAATTTTACAGAAGAAACAAAAAAAAAATTACGTTTTGTTTATGTTGGGTCAGCGCGGCCAGAGAAACGAACAACTCGTCTTTGGATCCTTCTTTCTTGGGCCAACACATTCCGCGGTCTCGCGTTCCACGAGTTCATCCTGGTCCTGAATACGGCCAACCTAAACAATCTGCATCCCTGAAAAGTCCACTCCCTTGAGTCCCTTCTATTTTCAAAAAAAAAAATGAGAAAAAAAAAGTCCACTGCCATTGTCAATTGCGCATGATCTCCCGATTCGCTTCGCCGCTGGCGGGCGCGCTAGATTTAATCCCCACTTGCGCTCTGCAGGGGGGCCTCAGGTCAGGTGCATGCATGGGAGCGGATCGAAACGGGATATAAAATCTCGCGCGCTCTTCTCCTGAAAGCCCTCCCTCCCTGATCGATCAGAGGCATTCATCAGCCGTTCAGGCGTGCTCCACGCCTTGCTCCCCCCCGGATCCGCCATGGCAGGACAGGAATTCAGCTCTTGCCCCCCGTGTGCCTTGTACGCATTCAGACAGGAGATGCGATTAACAAACTCCACTAGCTAGCTGCAGGGCGTACGTAGTTGCCTACAAGATGCATTGGCTAGATGCTGCTCCTCCCTCCGGAGATCAATGATGCTGCCTTTCTTTCAGTTCGATCAGGGACTAAAGAATTTTGATCCAGCCTGGTCTTTTGTAAAGAGTATGTTGATATAGTACTGATCGGCAGTCTACGTTTCGGAACTGGACTTGGCATGCATTCTGGGAATAGAGTAGGATATCTTGTCGTTCCCTTCTAGCCCTACAGAGACTGATGACCATCAATAATGTAGTATGCTCTGACCTGGGTTTTGCAGTGTGCAATTTGCAATGTTGACTGAAACAAAATACTAGTTAAATGCCTTACACGTACTGCCATCATGCCATGTGCAATCCTTATTAGATCAGGAAGAAGAGTTATTCCTTCCTCCCTCTTGCTTTCTGTCCACGAATATTATGATTCTGATCTAACCGAAACAGTTTAGATCGAGTTCTCTTCTAGAATAATGGCAGTTTACAGTTGACACTCAGGCTTAGCCCACACTACTCTCCTGTCACGATCGAGGAGAGACTCAAAGCAGCTTATACTACGTCGTGTCCATGTGAACTCTGTGCGACATACTCAACGTTTTCTCCTAAAAGGCAGTACAGTGCGTGTCTCCTACCTGTTGAGAATCTCCCATGACGGTAGCACGGTTGGTGCTCAGTCTAGTCACTGATACCTTAACGTCAACCTGACCGATCACCCACACCATGGCGACATGGTCTAGCAACGCCTCTCTGTCGTCGCCGGAGAGCTCGACACGCACGCACGCACGATCGACAGTTGGACACGGTGAGGTCGAGAGTCGTTGCCCGCGGCAGGGACGACGAGCGTCGCTACATTTCTCCAGTCTCGCACTGCTGCTGCGCGCGAGAGCAAGCTAGGCACGCCGACAGTTGCCTGCGATCCTTTCCTACTCGGCTGCCGACCATCATGTCGCCATATTCTTACATTGCAAAGGCCAGTAAATAAACTGCGATCGAGCGGTTAACCTCGGCGTCGCGTCGAGCCCTGGATTTTCGAACGATGTGACCGGAAGAGCATATGGAATGGTACGGTGGATCGGTGGTGGGTGGCCGGCGGACTTGGAGGCTGGAGCCACGAGCGCGACCGGCACCGGCCGGCTGTAGTCGATCGGGAGGAACTGAGGTGAAGAAGGCACGCGAGTGCGCATGGTTCCCCTGTGCGAGCGCGACGGCAACCGGAGATAGAGAGCGTGTCGGTTCCTTTATTTTCCAGCGTTAACTACTCGCGTAGGGAAACTGGAAACCGATCGACCGTGTCTCCCGTTTGATGATCGTGATGCGTCGTATGCTTCGATATCAGTGGGAAAGCCGCCGCGCCCCCCCCCCCCCCCGCGCACGCTCCTCCTCCTCTCTCTCTCTCAGCCGACCTCGAGGACCGAAAGTGTCATTTTAATCGTCTTTTTGCAATTGCACAATCAGATCAGTAGTGTGGGCATATACCAGATGCAACTTTATTTGCACTGTACTTTTCTTCTTTAGCGTGGTAAGTATGTACTACAGTAGTTTTAAAGAACACTAGTCGGTGCTCAGCAGTGAGCACGGCCTAGCTAGTTGTCTTCCATAGATGGGCCTTGCATCAGCAAATATCCCGACACGAATGCAACAGGAAATAAAATAGCGCGTGGAAATCCTGACCTGCTGACAGTGAAACACACACTGTCAGGCGTGCATGGAGTTTCACTGTCAGATGACGCGGGCTGGCTGATCACTTTGAACAGCAGTAAATGTTCAAGAATGATGAATGGACAATGGAGGCAGTGCCCGCGGCAGCACAGCAGGTACCGCATCTTGCTTCTTGCGTCTCACTATCGCTATCCCTTCTGGGCCTCGCCCGTCTGTATATGGGCCGGAAACAGCGGTCCATGACGGCGAAGACGACGACCGCACCCGCGCGCATGAGCATGACGGCGAGCCACGACTCACGCGGCGACCGCAGGAGCTACTCCTCGTTGGCGGGCGCGTGGCCAGGAGGAGCGGCAAGCGCCGAATGGTTGGTTCCTCGTGGAGACGTCGCGCGATGGCTCGCTTCAGGGTTCAGGCCTTTCGCGTTGCTCTTCCACGCCAAGCGATGGTCGCCCGTTCCGTACAGAAACCGTAGTTCCCCGCCCCGCCGCGTGCGGGCGTACGTTTCGCTGTCTCGGGCGCCGGCGGATTCCTCGGTCTTCCTGTGCTCGATCGGTCACCCCCGCCGTGCATTGCGTGCGTGCCGACCTGATCTACTCCCGCTCGCCTTTGACGCGGGAGAACGCGGCCGGCCCTGAAATGGGATGGGGATCAGGCTTGCTTGGCTTGTGGTCTGCCGGATGCCCAGATCCGTGGACGGCGAGGCAAGGCAGTTTGCGTGCCATGCGCTTAGGCATGTGGTCCGTATGTTGCAAAGCGTACGTGGTGTAAAGTTGATCGAGTAGAGTGGATATGGGAGCAACCGAGAGAGTTACTGGCGACGACGGCGAAGCAACTGCGTCTACGAATACGATGCCTGTGGATCATAGCCACCATGCCCCGTAAAACGGTTAGATATCGATTAAGAGGGCCCCGAACCTCATGGAGATCTAGATGCTAAGGGATCATAGCCACCGTGACTTTTTTTTTTTTAATGGTTGGGCCGTGTGACTTGGCAAAGACCTAGTTTTTGAATAGGCGAGCTGAGAACTGTGGCCTATCCACAAGACCAGAATGATGGTTGATTATTTTTTTTTTACTTTCTTTTTTTCGGTATCGACTTGGCAGTTTACTAGATCAATGTAAATAAAATCTGTGCAACTTGCACGTGTAGATATGTTCTTACTAATATATGTCACCAACGCTCCTGGTTTTTCAAGGTAAAAAAAAATAATGATTGAGTGGTACTGAGGTAGAACTACATCGTCTTCGTTGAAACAAAATAGATCTCTTGTTGTATAAGGGGCGTAACTAGAAACACCAGATAAGTGGTCATGGATTCATGGTTATAACCTATACAGGAGCGGTCAATAGTTCCAAGAGTCACAATCGTTGACATGAGCGTCGAGCTAGCACAGGGAATCGACATGAGCGACACTACAGTCTGCGACAGACTGGCTACAGGTAAAGAGTCAGCATGTTAATAATTTCATTGACAGGTTATATATTTCAATGTCCAAAAAATGCACACTTCGGTCACAGCCAAAATCATCTGCGTGACTGCGTCCCCTAGCGGCAACAGCAAAATTTCACCAATACAAGCACTGACGCAGGGACACAGGATACTGTGACAATAGCAATACCTGCACGGCAAGAGGAATGTGGATACACATCTACAGGGGGTTACCGAATGCAGGTGGGCAACAGGAACGGAACATCACAGCACATTGGCAGGTCAAAGAGAATCCATGTTTTCTGTCTCGTTCATATCTTCACACAGAATTGAAGCCACAAATCTGAGGTTTGCAACGGCCTTTGACAATGTTGTAACTGCGGTACAAGAATCCCAAAACAGGGTTAGTCTTATTGGTCGACTGACTATATAAACATGTCCAAAGAACTTTTTGTTGACCTGTTTACACATTTAAAGATCTTTTCCCCTTTTCCAGACACTATTTCCACAAAGGATACCACTTCAAACTGTACATCAATCCACTACTAAAGCATGTCATTAACTATTAGGTGCAATGTAACCTCGACCTTAACGGATATGTAGTTCCACACAAATAAGTTTAAAGGCATCTCACCCAGGAATAAAATCCTTCAGCTTGGAAGTGCTGAAATTGGCAACTGATTGTGGAACACCCCATTCGACAGTTCATGCGCCTCTAAAGGGATTTTCTTTGAGCGCTCCAAGGAAGTTGCTTCGAAAATACCTAAAAAGGATAGCCAAAATGGAGTTACCATTTTGTTTTGGTGGGGGTGGTTACCACTTACATATATGAAATATTCAGGACATGGAGAAAGGGTTTTACAACTAGCATAGCGGTACAGCTGAGTGAGGGATTCTAGAATTCAGTCACGGATACAACAAATTAGATATCAAAACTCACCAAATCCCAAAACGACGGAACAGACCAGAAATCCCAAAAGGGAGAAATCCATGTTGTACAATATCTCCAAAACAATGATGCAGCCTGTTGAAACCATTAAGTGCCGTGGAGATGAGAAGACCAGATGCAACCTGCCAGGTAGGAATAACAAGAAAGTAAACATGTTACAAACATGGACCAAAAGTCTAAACATGAACTAAAAAGGGCAGTTAACTAAAGGAATGTAATTCATGTCTTCTGATTCATACAAAGGTCAATCAAAATAACTTGAAGAAGCATCGATGAAAAGATAAGTAATTGCTTCCTATCATTACACATGAAGATATTTGAGGAATAATAACTTCAAATCGTATAATCTACTGAAGATCAGCTCAGACTGATGATAACAAAGCAATCATGTTTTCTTTACAAACTGACACCGCAAAGTTTAAAGTTAACTTCAAATATGCTTTGTCTGAGAAAATATCTTACTTTTCCTCAGCAACATTGTCAACATAGAATATAAGCACCATCCCGAACACAACAGTACTCAAGTACGCCCAACTTGGTAGTTGTAGTTTAACTATGCTGTCAGATGCTGAGCCCTGCAATAAAGAAAATAGCAATCACTAAGAATCAATGGAACGAGCCGCAAATCTTCCCAACAACAGAAACAATTAGAGCATAAACAGCATTACTCACCAGGATTGTATCCCACATCGCAAATGGAAAAAGAAAACAAGTTGCCGAAGCAATAGTTATAGCATGAAGTCGCCGCTTAAGTTGATTCTGTAAAAGAATAGAAAGATGGTTATTGTCAATTCTGTAAAGAAAATTAGGCGCATTGAGAGTACTTTGAGGTTATTTTGAATGACAGAGAGATGGTTACAGAAGCTGAGAATACCTTGAGAGAGACACGTCGAGCTAATACTCTCCTTAAAGCAGATAAAATCCCAGCAGTAATTGGCACCACCATCTCTTTCATTCCTATAATTTGTGTTGGCTTCTCCAGTGGTTCACTTCCAAAGCTATCTGTATGAAGTCAAGGTCTCCCAGAACGGTTTGCATTAGTCCATTATAGTCAGAAATACCAAAACTGTTAAAACTGCAGAATCATGGACAATATGTCATTTCAGAAATATCTCTGTAGTAGGATACATAGTGGTGAATGTGTTCTTGTAGACCATCCATTTGATAAGAGATAATATGCTACTAACATAGCAGCAAGCCCACCAATCTATAAATCAATGGAAACAGATGTCAGTATCATCTCCTAATTTAGTAGTTTCTACTTCAAAGTACTGGAGTTTCATTTCAAGGAAGTTCACTGAATGCAGAATACAATGAAGAGTTGACATGCATCAAGATCACACACAAGATCCCTTAATAATTTCTCCAGCTATCATTGTTTAGTTAATGAGATTTCAGACTGGTGACCATACCGAAAAATATGCTGAATTCCCTGTCAATGATCATGTCTATACTAATGTGCGATGTGTGCACACTTGTTTGTTCTTAACACTCGTCGATCAGCCAGAATTCTAAACTATGTTAAACACTTAAGGATGAGAATATGAGATCATAACGTCCAACCAAGTAAAATGAACCGATGACACCAGAGATGGTATTTCTTGTACCCATATCTACATTTATTATACAGTTATAGCCCCACAATCTTTACCCATACATGCGCACAAAGGTGATGCTATCTCACTACATACTATTTACTCACTGAAAAAAATATCAATATCAAATGAACTAAGAAAACTGTGATTAGAGATAGAGAATGCTTAATGTTAGGGTGCCACAGATGAGCAATAATTCCTTCTGCTTGTTACCAAAAAATATTATATGGAAACTGAACTTTCACATGCAATAAATTCTAACTTCAAAATCGGTAACTTGCCTTTTTCCATATATTTACTTTCCTTCCATATAATGCAGCAGAGAGAACTCCAAGAACAGCACCTGCATACTCCGCCAGCAGAGCGCTAGACTCAATAGACAGAGTATAATGTAGTTTAGACGGAAGTGCTGGCAAAGTTTTTTTTTCAACACAATTAGGAAGCTCAAAGCAGTGCAAAATATGTAGATGATTCTGTAGGTAATGATAATATGAATGCTGTTTTGCAATTGAAGTGCTCAGAAACAGAATGTCCATCCCTAGTAGTAACTGCAATTCCCACTTCTACATGCAGTAATGCAAATCATGTCATCATCTCCAGTCACATGTTAATCATTAGTCAGCAACGTCTAGGGATGACAGAGAAATTGTGCTGCGGCCTGGATCCATTAAGTGCAATTCATTTTTGCGATGATCTGACAGCCATTATCTTGCAGCATGGTCTACACATTTCATGTATAATTTAAGGAGGTTTGAATAAGTATTCCCTTCCATATTTGCACCACACCATACCACACGACTATGTGAAAATTCATGGTGCTCAAGGAACAGTATACTTACACTAGTGGACCACAAGCAAGAAGTCCTTTACCCCATAACACAAAGTATAGTGCCAGGATTCCTCCATTGACAACTGTAGGAACAACCTGAAATAGTACGTGCACGAATGAATACAAGAAAGTGGGCAGCTAGTAGCGGGTATAGTGAAAATGAAGGTATAGTGAAACCTGTGAGTTGGGCAAGGGCCGGCCTTTCCAAGGCTTCTGTAAGACCAAGAATATGACTGAAGTGGGTACAAGACAACTGAAGATAAAGCCAACTATTGAATCCCCACTGTTGGATAGGTAGCTATATAAGGAGTAAACAGACCAAATTCTCATGAAGTTTCCCAATATATGAATTACTTGCAATGGTGTTGACCTACAAAAAGAAAACAATGGGAGCTGTTAACAAAAAAATAGGCACTGATTGGTATCATATATGTCTGGACAGGCAAGCATAAATAATATTTTATGTAAATATGGTAGTAAGGGCAATTGAGCTTTTATACATCTGAGAAGGACAGGAAACCAGGTAGAACATCAGTGCATCCTGCTCTAGCTCACCTCCCTTATATAGCTCCCACATCAAATGACCAAAAAAAACAAAAACTATGTCGACGTGTACTAACAACATAACTACTGTGTGTTCAATACTCAGTATAGGGCATGGAGCCATGGACAACCACCAGATACTTGAGCTCGATAGCAAAATGAGAACTCCAGAATAATTTCTGATGACCAGCATGTTAGGGAGTTGGGAACAAATGTTAAATTGCAAGTACCATATCGCCACAAACTCAAGGATAGATTGAACTTCTAGCTTAACATAACATTCATAGTATTAGCTGAGACTATAACCTATAGCATGTTCATTGTCAGTCTTACTGTTCGTGATCTGCCCTCTAATAGAGTGGGATAATTCTTCTTCAGCTTGAAACATTCTGGGCACTACACTTGCTAGTATAACCAGTTAATTTACTAAGTTTTGGAGCATTGCTAGTATATATTTTTATGAATTGAACTAATTTACTCTTAATAAATGGTAAACCTTTTGTCTACATCTGGATACTGACATACCATGATTGAATTACATACTAGTTAGATAAGATAAAGCACCATCGCAACTAGAAATAGCAGGGCAATCGTGCGAAACTAGAACTTAAAAAGTGAAGCAGGTAATCCAATTCATCTTGGAGCAAAGTAGCATATCCCGGAGATCTGGAGACACCGGAGCAATCACGCATAACTGAGCTGCCTAAAGTATGAGAAATTGGCACACTGGAACTAATGGCCATCGCCAGTTTACCACTGATTTTGCGCTCTCCAATCCACCGAGACTAAAATCCTCCAAGCAACTAAGCGGCATGAGAGTTACTGCGCGAATTAAGCTTGAAAGGAAACACAAAAAAACGATGCATAACGCTGATCCAACTACGAGATCTCGCGCCGTGCCGCACCCGCGTCAGGGGCGAGTAGTTAGAGAAATGGGGGTAGGTATGATGGGGGGAAACCTCACCTCGCTGTGGGGGACGAGCGAGAGCTGGAGGCACCGCCGCCGCCGTCCGCGGCAGCGGAGGCGGAGGGCTTCGGCGACATCATCTCGCCGGAGTCGCTCGGTGTTGGTGCTTTGGTCCCCGACCCGCCGGTTCAGGTCGGCCCTGATGGACTCGTGAGGTTCGCTTTGGGGTTACGGTGATGGCACGTGAGGGACACCACGCGTTCGCTGCTTCGCACGTGATGAGACACAGCCACACAGGTTCCGTCTTCCATGCGGGATAGCGGTTTGCCGGTTTGGGGCCACGGTGGTTGGGCTCCCTGGCTGCTGGCTTGGTTTCAAAATTGTTCCATCTCCCAAGAGATTGAAGAATCGATATCGCGCACCGCAGGATCAGTGCTTTTCAACGTGTTACTAGTAAAGACACACGTGCCACACGCACGTGTTTTCAGAAGGTTATAATATAAACGTTTTGGGAAAACCGTCCATTCCAAAAGATCCAATGGTAGTACAATGGACGGTGCCAAGAGGTACCGGGAGGTACCCAAAGAAAGTTACTGAAGGCACTAACTAAATATATATTTTTATATTAAAATAAGTACTTAGCTAAATATTCAGCTAAATCAACGGCTAGCATTAATTAGCCACAAAAGTACCACGTGGTACCTTTTGGTACCTTCCAAGCATTGTAAAACTCCTCAAAAGGTTTATGTATATCATTTTTTATTCTGTCACAATAATTATGTTATTTGTGAATTTTTCTAACTTTTAGGAATTCTTTGACTCAATTTTTTTACATTAAAAATACTAAATTAGTGTTTTTTGGAAATAATCATTGTTCAATTTCGCTAGCAATGCTTCGGTAGATTCTATCTACTATTCTTCCAACAGAATTATCCTCTTAAAACCACCCAAAGATGTTCCAAAAATAAATTAGCACTACACGGGTCCCATGCTAATCAAGTAGGCTGGAGAGATAGGAGAACAACTGAGACGACGGATCGGCGCAAATTGTGCTAGTCCAGGTTTCCTTTGCACGAGCTGGAAACAACTATCAAGGGCGATGGCAAGCACGTATAACCTACATCGACATCGAGCGTGGAAGAAGAAGGGGCGCTAGCGGAACAATGCACATCATCGGGGCGTGCACCTGAAAGATAGGAAAGTGTGGGGTGGGCGCCAGGGTCGAGCCGGCATAAACGGGGACCCTGTGTGAAACTTGAAAGGTAGGCCATGTTGTAGACCATCAAAATGGAGTAATAAAATAACAGATACAATATAATTTATTATTTTTTAATGAAATAACTAAGAATCGTATTGATAAGGTTTCATATACTTTACTTGAATAGCTTCACGTTTGTGGCCTCCTTCAAATAAAACATTCAACATTAAACCATTAAAGGACACGCATAAAAAAATTGAGGAATAAAAGATTAGTAAAGAAAAGCTCTGGCTGATCTGCCCTCCGACCTCCACTCCGACGTTTGAACGATTGGAGGGGAAGGCTGACCTTGCTGTACACTCGCTGCTCTGGTCGCTCGCTTCCTTGGCTGCCTAGGTCGCCAAGCACTCAATTGCCTCGCCCCTCCTTAGCCAAGTACACATGGCAGCAGGGTCACAGACGGGATGGAGGCTCGCGCAGCAGAGTTGGGCCTGCTGCCGCCGGCCTGCTCGGCAGGATTAGGCTGTGTGGGCGCACGGGTTTCACGTCCATGGGCCTGGCCCTGGTGGGCGCAACCAGCTCGAGTAGGTTATTGCGGCCAGAGCACGCGGACGCGGCGTCCGACTCGGAAAAAAAGATAAAAACATGGAAAAACATAACAGCGGGTAGGAAAAACACAGGTGACAAAAACAATTCGATTTTGGCAGAAACATTTTCTAAATATCAGTTTTGATGGGTTTGACCCCCTCCCCACCTCTGTTGACCCTTCCAGGTGGGTCCAATGTGAGGGGTACCGCGGGCCCGATTCGGGTGAGAAACGTTTTCAATTCTACTCGTTCTTTTATAGATAGATAAAAAAATATAATTAAAAAATCATCACAACAACGGTCTGTTTCCATATATGACAGCGATGATGATGGCCGAAACTGAGCAAATCTTATCTTTGTGAGACCTTTCTGTGCCTCTTCCTCCATACTCTCTCCGTCCCAAAATTACAGTCGTTTTGGGTGTTCGTGCCACGAGTTTGACTAGGTTTATAGAAAATATATGCAACATTTAGATCTTCAAGTCTATCTAGTGATACCTATATTGTACCTAAAATTTATTATATTTTTATATACAATTGACCGTAGCATTTTCTCGGAAAGTGACAAAGACTATAATTTTGGGACGGAGGGAGTAGATGGCAACGAAGTGATTTTGTGACTCGAGATTTTAGACTCTTATTTGAAAGGTGACAACAAAGTGATTTTGTGCTTTCGATGTGAAACTTTCAAATTAAAATTTCATTGCTGTGAAAATTATCTTTTACTTCAACCAATATTTGTTAATTTTCAATGTGTAAGGGTGGTGGATGACAACCAGTGGGACGAACCAAAAACGGTGATGATGGTGGTTGTAGAAGGTGCCTACTAAGGACAAGTTCAACGCAGGGAGTACTGGCCACTAGCCTCATGCAAAAAGTAGGAGGCCACATCGACGGCAAATTCTAAGGTAGTTGATTTCTTCAGAGGAAGCCATCTCTCTCATCTACTGTTCCCTTTGCCACAACAAGACAAAAAGTGACATGCTATTCCTTCTTGTAGCCATGTGCTCAGTCTCCTCACCACCACAATGCGGCTCAACAGCTGCTCCGACCTCTTGTTAGACGAGATATGCGGTACCTAACACACTATGAGACCACCAGGTGATATGACGTGGACCGTGTGAATACATGGATGCTGGGCTCCCATCCACGGTGGAGCGATGGCTTGGCCTGAAGGGTAGACTACCGCGATTGGACTACGCTGCGTGGAGATGACGATAGGTCGACAATGCTTACTTGATGACCTGCGATTGCACCAGCCCTTCTCCAGAGACGCGGGGCTAGCACATCCAGCGACCAAACGCAACACGAATCAGACTTTTCGATGCTATACCATATGTTTTGAGCATATACGATCGGTTGTAACTGTAACGACTAACGCGTTGTTTGACTGGTCGGTGGACTTGTACACTAAAAATAGCGTTAGCGTCCGGTTCTTCTTCCAACTTCCAAGTGTTGAAGTGCGAACATGTTAGATTAATGGGCTTGGCCCATATGAATAATCGTAAGTAAATCTCAAAAGCTCATTAGCACTTGAGGTGTATGTCATCTATTAGTCTCATATTGCTAATGGATGAGGGTGTGGGGGGGTTCCTCCCAATAAATAGAGACCACCTCCCTCATGGAAGAAGTGCACCATAGACTCTATACGGGAATCCCCTAGGCTTGGGAGTCCCTAAGAAGGTCTATATGAGTTAGGGTTTTGCTACTTCTCATTGCTGCGTTGCCATCATAGTCTACTCCATCCCGAGCGCCGGCGTGCACCGGCAAACGGGAGAGCAGGTCTCCGGAACCAGTCGTCTTCGAGATCCTGCATCAGGAGAGGGCGAATAAGGTTTTTGGGAAGCGCTGCGCGCGACTGCTCAAGACGTCTTCACCACGGCTCGTCCTCCGTCCAAGTCTGGTGTTGCGGCTTACCGTCGTCTGCAACATCGTCTGCTGCACTCCGTCCGTAGAACTGTCGTCGTTCCAACTGCGTCGTTCCTCTTCTCTACGGCAATTTCTCAGTATGTACATTATGTTTTAATCATGTTTTCTGATGTCATGATTATGTTGTTCGTACTGCCTAGTCTGCTAGAGAATTGCATGCTAGAATTGTTTATCGTTATGTTTAATCTAGTTCGGAAATTGAAATTACAATTGCCTATATTTCCAACAATCCAAAAACCTTATTATAGGCAATATTTTGATTTATCGATGGCTGGTTTCGCTGAGTCACCGAGGCCAGAAAAGTTTTCTGGTGTGAACTTTAAGATCTGGAAATCTAAGGTTCGCCTCTGGTTTACTGCTATGCACATCTGGGAGACGAGACTTGGCAAGCCTAAGGGCGAACTAACTGCTGAAGAGCAGAAAAAGTTCGACGATGCCAATAATCTTTTCATAGGATGTATCATGAGCAATCTATGTGACGGGCTGATCCGTGTTTACATAGAAGAGACAGATGCGAAGGCCCTGTGGGATGCTCTGGTTGCTAAGTATGATGCAACAGCCGCAGACAATGAGCTATACCTCATGGAGAGCTTCCATGACCTCAGGATGGTTAACAACCGTTCTGTAGTGGAACAGGCGCATGAGGTGAAGTGCATTGTCAAGGATCTTGACCTCCTTAAGTGTCCTATTCCCGACAAGTTTGTGGCTGGATGCATTATTGCAAAGCTGCCTTCCTCGTGGAGGAGCTTCGCCACAACTCTGAAACACAAGAGACAGGAAATATCTGTTGAAAATCTGATAGCATCTCTTGATGTTGAAGAGAAGGCTCGGAAGAAGGATGCTACTGAGAAGGAAGATCAAGGTCAGTCCAACGCCAACATGGTCCAGAAGTTCTCGCGTGCAGGCAAGAACAACAACAACAAGGGGAAAAACAAGCCCATGAAGACTACTACCTTCAAGAAGAAGAAGAACAAGGCTGAGCTGACGTGTTTTACTTGTGGTGAGCTGGGACACTTCTCCAAGGATTGTCCAGATCGTGCAGACCGCAAGGGAAACAAAGCTAAGGAGCCCAAAGATGTCAACATGGTGACCATTGGCAATACTGATGGGTATGGTAATTTACCTACCGTACTTTCTGTTTTTCAATCCACGAGTTGGTGGCTTGATACGGGTGCTATTGTTCATGTGTGTGCTGACACATCCATGTTTTCTTCTTACCAGGCTGTCCGGGATTCTTCCGTGCTGATGGGCAATGGGTCACATGCTTCTGTTCATGGTGTTGGCATGGTCGATCTGAAGTTTACTTCGGGAAAGATCCTGCAGCTGAACAACGTGCAGCATGTTCCCACTATCAATAAGAATCTTGTGAGCGGGTCGGTCCTGATCAAGGACGGGTTTAAAGTAGTGTTAGAGTCTAATAAATTTGTCTTGTTGAAACATGGACAATTCGTTGGTAAAGGTTATGATTGCGGAGGCTTGTTCCGCTTTTCTCTTGCTGATTTTTATAATAAGTCCGTGAACCATATTTGTGGCAATATTAGTGATGATGCAAGCATTTGACATTCACGTTTATGTCATGTGAATTTTGGTTTGATGTCTCGGCTTTCCATCATGTGTTTAATTCCGAATTTCACCATTGCCAAAGGTTCTAAGTGCCATAGTTGTGTGTAATCGAAACAACCTCGGAAGCCTCACAAGATAGCTGAGGAGAGACACTTGGCACCACTAGAACTCATACATTCTGATCTTTGCGAGATGAATGGTGTGTTGACAAAGGGTGGAAAGAGATACTTCATGACGTTAATAGATGATGCGACTAGATTTTGCTATGTTTACTTGTTGCAAACTAAGGATGAAGCGTTAGACTACTTTAAAATCTATAAGGCCGAAGTTGAGAATCAACTAGAGAGAAAGATCAAGCGTTTAAGGTCTGATTGTGGCGTGGAGAATATTTTCCTAAAGTGTTTGATGAATTCTGTGAGAAATATGGCATTATTCATGAGAGGACACCTCCCTATTCACCCGAATCTAACGGAGTTACTGAGAGGAAAAACCGCACGTTGACTGACTTGGTTAACTCCATGTTAGACAGTGCTGGTTTATCAAAGGCATGGTGGGGAAGGCTGTATTGACTTCGTGTCATGTTCTGAATAGAATTCCTAACAAGAATAAAGATCAAACTCCGTATGAGCTATGGAATGGAAGAAAACCATCACTTTCTTATTTACGCACATGGGGATGTTTGGCAAAAGTAAATGTACCTATTCCTAAGAAGCGTAAGTTGGGACCTAAGACAGTGGATTGTATCTTTCTAGGATATGCTCAGAGGAGCATTGCTTATAGATTTTTAGTGATTAAATCTGAGGTACCTGATATGAATGTTGATACTATTATGGAATCTCGTGATGCAACATTTTTTGAGAATATATTTCATGCACAAGATATGAATAACATTTCTAGATTTTCTATTGAGATAACTCCTATATCACTTGCATCTTTTGAGTCGTTTGAACAACCCATTGAGAATGAGAATATCTTAGAGAAGGATGACAGTGAAGCTCCTAGAAGGAGCAAGAGACAGAGGGTTGCTAAATTCTTTGGTGATGATTTCACTGTGTACCTTGTGGATAATACCCCCACGTCTATAGCTGAGGCGTATGCATCTCCAGATGCTGATGATTGGAAAGAAGCTGTTCAGAGCGAGATGGACGCGATTCTTTTTAATGGAACATGGGAGCTCACTGAACGACCCTACGGGTGTAAACCAGTGGGTTGTAAATGGGTGTTCAAGAAGAAGCTTAGGCCAGATGGTACTATTGATAAGTATAAGGCACGACTTGTGGCTAAAGGTTACACGCAAAAAGAAGGCGAAGATTTCTTTGATACTTATTCACCTGTCGCTAGACTGACCATGATTCGAGTATTACTGTCTTTGGCTGCCTCATATGGTCTTATCATCCATCAGATGGATGTAAAGACAGCTTTCCTGAATGGAGAGTTGGATGAGGAAATTTATATGGATCAGCCTGATGGGTTTGTGGTGAAGGGTCAAGAGAACAAGGTGTGTAAGCTGGTGAAGTCTTTGTATGGCCTGAAACAAGCACCTAAGCAGTGGCACGAGAAGTTTGACAGAACACTAACTTCTGCGGCCTTTGCTATTGACGAGGCCGATAGATGTGTGTACTATCGCTATGGTGGGGGTGGAGGAGTTATATTGTGCTTGTATGTGGACGACATACTGATTTTTAGCATAAATATTGATATGATCAATGAGGTCAAGTCTTTTCTATCAAAGAGTTTTGATATGAAAGATCTGGGAGAGGCTGATGTTATACTTAACATTAAGCTAATTAAGGAAGATAATGGGATTACTCTTTCGCAATCTCATTATGTGGAGAAGGTCTTGAACCGGTCTGGCTACATAGACAGTAAGCCTTCTCCAACGCTTTATGATCCCAATGTGATGCTCAGAAAGAACTAGAAGATAGCCAAAGACCAACTGAGATATTCTCAGATTATTGGTTCACTCATATACTTAGCTAGCGCAACGAGACCCGACATAGCTTTTGCTGTGAGCAAATTGAGTAGGTTCATGTCAAACCCGGGTTCAGATCATTGGCATGCACTTGAAAGGGTTATGCGCTATCTAGTAGGTACTATGAGTTATGGGATTCACTATTCTGGGCACCCCGCTGTGCTGGAGGGATATAGTGACTCGAACTGGATTTCTGATGCTGATGAGCTTTACGCCACAAGTGGGTATGTGTTTACCCTTAGAGGTGGTGCTATATCATGGAGGTCTTGCAAACAGACCATTTTGACAAGGTCAACCATGGAAGCGGAACTAACTGCTTTAGACACAGCCACCGTTGAGGCTGAGTGGCTGCGTGAGATTTTGATGGACTTGCCTGTGGTTGAGAAACCAGTACCTTATGAACTGTGACAATCGAACGGTGATCGTCAAAGTGAACAGTGCTAAGGATAATGCGAAGTCATCAAGACATGTCAAAAGACGATTGAAGTCTGTCAGGAAGTTGAGAAACTCCGGAGTAATAAGTGTGACTTATATTCAAACTGACAAAAACCTGGCAGATCCTTTTACAAAAGGTTTATCACGGAATGTGATAGAAAATGCATCGAGGGAGATGGGTATGAGACTCCTGTAAGTTGCCACAGTAGTAACCCAACCTATGTGATCGGAGATCCCGTGAATTAGGACCTGGGAAAAACAAGCTGCTGGTTGACTGAGGAGAGTAATTACTAGACCCTCTTTGAGTGAAGATGCAATACTCTCAAATGTTGTAAGGCAGGTTAGCGATATGCTTTAATGTGTTTCTATTGGCTTAATTAAGCGAAGATGTTGTCCTACAGAACATTCTCGAAAGAACTCACCTATATGAGCCCGATTGTAAAACGTCGCAGTCCATGAGATTTGGGTGATCTTTAGTAAGCTCAAGAAGAGACCAAGGAGTACAACGTATATGCTCCACCCGCGGGGTAGGCTACAAGTAGCCAAGTACTAGTTTGGTCTTTCAGTGAAACTTGTCTGCACAAAACTTCCAATTCAAGGCGTAGTCCATTGTTCAAGTTGTGGATGAGTATAACTTGAAGCTCTAGGCGAGAGTTCAACTTAACAGTCCTTGCCGAAATACTGGTATATAAACAGTAGTGAGAAACAAGCAAAATCTCTATATGAGAATTTGAGATCTGGTGGGGGATTATTAGATTATTGGGCTTGGCCTATATGAATAATCCTAAGTAAATCTCAAAAGCCCATTAGCACTTGAGGGGGTACGTCATCTATTAGTCCCATATTGCTAATGGATGAGGGTGTGGGGGGTTTTCCTCCCAATAAATAGAGACCACCTCCCTCATGCAAGAAGTGCACCATAAACTGTATACGGGAATCCCCTAGGTTTGGGAGTCCCTAAGGTATATACGAGTTAGGGTTTTGCTACTTCTCATTGCTGCATTGCCATCGTAGTCTACTACATCCCGAGCGCCGGCGTGCACCGGCAAACGGGAGAGCAGGTCTCCGGAACCAGTCGTCTTCGAGATCCTGCATCGGGAGAGGGCGAATAAGGTTTTTGGGAAGCGCTGCGCGCGACTGCTCAAGACGTCTTCACCACGGCTCGTCCTCCGTCCAAGTCTAGGCCTGCGGCGTACCGTCGTCTGCAACATCGTCTGCTGCACTTCGTCCGTAGAACTGTCGTCGTTCCAACTGCGCCGTTCCTCTTCTCTACGGCAATTCCTCAGTACGTACATTGTGTTTTAATCATGTTTTCTGATGTCATGATTATGTTGTTCGTACTGCCTAGTCTGCTAGAGAATTGTATGCTAGGATTGTTTATCGTCATGTTTAATCTAGTTCGGAAATTGAACTTACAATTGCCTATATTTCTATTATTAAAAAAAGTTGCCTATATTTCCAACCGAACAGTCCGTAGGTCGCTGAGAAAACGTGTTTCGCCCATAGCACCAGTGGGGATAAGAAAAGTCAGCCCTGAGAAACGGTAGTTTGACACACAACAAAAGCCGCGAGTCTGCGACAAATCCACGATGTTGGACCGGGATAGTGGTCTTCGGGGGTGTTTAGAGGCAGAAAAGTTGGTGAAATTTACTGTACCAATCGTTTGGGAGAGAAATAACAGTTTTCATTGAAATGAATAGTGAAGTTGTCCTATCTAAACACATTTTACGGAGAGCAAGGATTAAAATCAGATTGCAGCATTGTTTTTCTTCTAACCACACACACCAAATGTCTAAATCTCTTTTTATAAAGAGCTCAAGGGCTCAAAATTCCAATTGCAACACTGTTTTTATGTTTAAAAAACACAAACATATATGCGCGCATTCTACCGTGGCGCTTGTGATGATCGAGCAAGCAGATCTTAAAACATTGGTCAGGACTCAGTATCAAAGGTAATCGGTGCAACTAAAAAGAAATTGTTGAATCAATGCAACTATGCAGGACTTAAGTCTGAACAACATTAATAACTTTGGCCTTTTGAAGTGTACTATTCTGTTTGCTTTCCATGATTACTCCAATAATGTTTCCATGATTAAAATAGTTTTTTTTTTACTATATGGATACATTGACATCAATTTTGTGTAGAAAGACTTTTATCTAATAGAACAATGATTTGCTAGAGGTACAAAACAAACTTGTATTACAAGGAAATGAAACAACATTTTAAACATAGGGAGTGTATCTTCGTTAGGCTTTCTCTAATTTTGCCATATCGGCTACTCCCTCCGTCCCAAAATAAGTGTCGTTTTGGGTGTCCGTGCCTTGAGTTTGACTAAATTTATCGAAAAATACATACAGTATTTATATTTTCAAATAGGGAAAAGTCTATTTTTCACCCTCCAACTATTACAAAAGTCTGATTTTTAACCCACAACTACAAAACCGGACACTAAACACCCTCCAACTATCTAAACCATGCAAAATTGGCCCTTTGGGTGGTTTTGAAGGTGGTTTTGTATTTTCCAAGAAAAATAAAAAATAATTTTGTATTAAAAAATTCATAACTAATTTATTTTAAACTAGATAAATTAGAATCTGGTGCAGATATTTTTTAAAAAATTTGACCTACATGTTGGTGCACCATTAGAAGTTATTTGCATATTATTTATTTTTATTCTAATTATTTTTTGAAAAACAATAAGACACTAGTAATATAAATATATAATACCCAAATAACATTAAATGGTGTGCTAATAGGTTGGTTATATTGAGAACTTTTGACACTGATTTCATATTTTTTGGGTCCAAAATAAATTAGTTATGATTTTTAAAGTTTAAATAATATTTCTGTTATTTTTAGAAAATTCAAAACCACCCTCAAAACCATCCAAAGGACAAATTTTGCATGGTTTGGATAGTTGGAGGGCCTTTAGTATCCGGTTTTGTAGTTTGAGGTTGAAATCAGACTTTTGTAACAGTTGAAGGGTGTAAAATAGACTTTTCCCTTTCAAATATGGTTTTTTATAAAAAAAACTGGATGCAAATATTTATCTAATGATATTTATATTGTATCATAAATTTTAATATTTTTTATATAATTATCTAATATTTTTTTATCGGGGAGTGAGAAAGATAGTTATTTTTGAACGGAACCAGTAGCTACGAGCCACATTATACTAGACACGAGTCGATTGAAAACGAATGGCTTCGCCTGCCTGGCCCAAGCAGCAGCAGCAGCTACGTGTGGGCTGATCAGAACAGCCAGGTGATTAGTCCATCTCCCACGGTCCCACTCCCACCCAACACTGGAAGTGTTCTCAGCTCAGGCAGGCTGAGAGGTGAAGGTAGAAGCTAAGGTTTAAAGCCACGAGCACTTAAAAATTTTGAGGAAAAGAACTTCGGTATGAAATGTTGATAAGGAATTTTTGTTTGCATAAATGGCAATTAGGAATTCAGGACCAACAACTATGAGTGATCAACATTTGTGAAATGTTTTGCAGCTGGCAAACAATGGCACCCAGTAAAATGTTTTGCAGCCTTTGTGAGTTGTGACATGTCATTGTTTTGGTGCATCAGACTACATAATTTTGCATTTTGTAAAATATTAAATGGCGAACCAACAACCGGAAACAAATACAGAACTATGGAATAAAAAATCCAGAATGCCTTAAACATAAAATATGTGGTCAATATCAGACAACATTTAGAAACCAGTACTACACAACAATCATCGTATAAAAATATTAAAGGTATAATATTAAAAGGCAATTATCTTTGAGAAAACAATCAGTAGCCAACTTTTGACTTATGATGGAGCAGAGCTATCGAGCAATCATGCATGCTCTGCAATTAGGAATAACCATCGCTTAAACCGGCAATGCAAAGAAAATCCGGAATGCTGAGTTCAAAATCAAAGAAGATACTTGTATGCAATGCAAATTTTCCTGAATGTTTACTAGGAAAAATCAACAAGTAATAAAGAAAAAAAAAGGTAAGGGAAGCCAAACAAGCTCTAGAGCATTATACACCTCAACATCAGAATCAAAAGAACAATAGATAATTTAACAACTAGATTGCTTCATAAATTAGAACATGTATACATGACAAGACACTTCCCCACCTAAGGATTATAATCCTTTATACAATTGACAATCCTACAAGCCCAGTAACCAAATTGCAAAAGCTAAACCTACTCCTTGCCAACCACAGCCCAATACATAATCACAGGCAATTCCACCTCAACTTCCTCTAATCCACCCAGAACGAAACACATATGAAACAGGCGGTTAGCCATCAGAAGAAAAGAGAAAACGATCAGAGTCAGAGGCATCCGAAAAGTCCTTCCATCTGAATCTGAAGTTTCAAAGAAAGCACCCAATCACCTCTGCAGGAAGACAAAAATTGCACCTTCAGTCTTCAGAACCAAACCAAAGAAAACAACTTGAAAACACCACCACAAATTGGGCACGCTCTTACCTCCTCGATCTTGTAGGATCCCGGCGTCACATCTGCTAGACACAATCCCGGGTACAGCAACTGCAA
The DNA here is from genome assembly GCA_015342445.1 of Digitaria exilis. Lineage (NCBI taxonomy): Eukaryota > Viridiplantae > Streptophyta > Magnoliopsida > Poales > Poaceae > Digitaria > Digitaria exilis. The sequence goes on from JACEFO010001882.1 coordinate 2,140,533, forward strand.
TCCCGAAGCAAGAAAAGAAAATTCGCAAGAGACGCCGAATTCAGAGGGGGAGCAAAAATATTGCAATTTTCCAGGCATAGGGATCCTTACGTCGAGCTGCCGCTGCACCACGCGCGGGCGTTTCTTGGGTCGTCGAGGGGGGCGCGACCCCCGAATCGCCGCGAAATCCTCCGCGATCTCCTCCTTGGACAGCGCGATGGAGAACCCGCGCTTCTTGGCCTCCGCCGTCGGCGCAGGCGCGCGCTCCGCGGGCACCGCCTCCTCGGCCACGCCGTCCGGCCTCGCCTGACGCTCCGGCGCTGCGGTCGCGGAGCGGCGGGTGCGCAGGTTCCACGGCCGCTGGGCGCTCCGCCGGCGCTGCAGCGAGCCGCCTGCGCCACCGCCGCCGCTCTCGGGACGGTGGGGCTTCTCCTTGTCCGGGGACGGGGTGTCCGGGCCCGAGGGCGGAGGCGAAGAGGCGGACCCGTTCCTGGAGCAGCGCAGCAGGCGGTGCGTGCCCCAGCTGAGGGTCGGGAAGGAGAAGTCGTGGAGCCGCGTGCGGGACGACGACGACGGCGGCGGCGCGGGAGCCATGGAACTCGACGAGGGAGAGGCGAATTTCGCGCCGCGGTGGTGGTCGTTGTCGACGGCGGCCATGAGGACCATGGGGCGGCAGGAGAGAGGCGGGGGAGGGCGCGTGGGAGAGGCTCACGGCCTCACGGGAGGAGAGGAAGGAAAGCCAAGAAGGAACTTGGGATGATGAGGAGAGAAAAGAGAGGGCCTGATTTAAAACAGCGGGTAAAGGGAAAGCACTTTTCCGTACGGACCCCTAGGGTCAATCTATTTCTGGAAAAAGCCCTTTGTAAAATTGTTCATTTGTTCTTGGAATTCAGGTCCGGTGCGGCGCGGCCGTGGCCCGTGGGCATTGGCTTCCTCGGTTCGGTGCTGTGCGGGCGCGTGATTGGGGCGGTGTCTTGTGGCCTGGGCGGCTGGGCGGGCGGCGTCGCGTTCCTTCCCGTCCTCGCCGCGTCCGACTTTTTTTGTTTTTTTAGCTCTTTCGTAAAATTTATTTCACGAATAGACCTCCAGTAGAACGATTTGCATAAATGGACCCTAGGGGTCGGCGCCATGTAAACGGCGCCGAGGTAACACGTCTCGGCGCCGTATCTCATGGCGCCGACCATTTTGGTGAGTTCAGCGAGGCAATACGACGTGGACGGCCACGTGGCCTAGCTCGACGCCGCAGATCTCGACCTCGAGCTCGGAACGCTGCGTCAAGCTCGGCGCCGCAGATCTTGGTATGTGCTTTGATATGTGTTGTTTATATGCTATATGTTATGTTATGTGAATATGTGTGAGAAAACCATAAAAAATAGGGAGGCTCTGGCAAATTTTTTACCTCAAAGTAATAGGGGAGGCTCTGGCGAATTTTTTGTATGTTGTATTCTAATTTTTCCCTTATCTCAAAACAAACATAGAAATCGTTTTGCCTCAACAAAATAGAATGCACGCTATTGCCTTAAGCAAACCAATAACTCCCTTTTTTTCATTTCTACACGCCAACACCATGGCATTTAAGGCATGACCGGAAAATAGTGTATGACTCTAAATTTTTACTTCAAAATAAAATTCGTATCACATTTTTACCAACTCACTAGCTAACAACTCAATGCCGAATAGGCTTTTCACGGCGCGATCTAATCACATATGCATAATAGGTTTACAGCGACAGGTCTTTTCAGAATAGCCTTTTCAGCGCAGCATTGATTTCAAACATGGCGACCTACCTATAGGCTTTTCAGCGTCCAGTCTTTTCATCTATAGCGCTTCACCTTATTTAATACTGGTGGGTGCGGATGCGAGGTTCGGTGGATCGGCTGGTCTTTAAATACAAGAGTCTATCTGCATCCTTCTCGCCACACATCTCACCATGTCCGGAGGTTCGTCCAGTGCGAAAGGTAGAGGGAAGGGAGGAAGGAAGGGACCTCCCATTGTGTGGGAGGGAACTGTTGGTCCTGATAAGTTTGATGAAGCAGTGGAACAGATGCCCGAGGAGAGCAAGTATGACTTTAGTAGTGATAGTCCACTTAGAGGATACGATAACCGCCGAGAACAGTGGCCAAAATGCGGTCATGGTGAGGACTGTTTAGTACAGATGCAGGTCAGGTGGGGAGAAGGAGGTCGTCGTTTCTTCAAATGCCCGCGCGCATGGGTTTGTCCTTGCTACCCTAGATTTATCTTGTTTTTATAGCCTTGCATTCTTCATTATTTCTGATTCCTTCCTTAACAGTCTTCCGAAGCTCCCGATAACTGTGACTTCACTAGTTGGGTGGATCCGGTTCCTATTTGGCCTCATCAGGAGTACATTAACTACCTGGAGCATCGTATTCAAGATCTAGAGTTTGAGATCGAAAATGGCAAGCCCGATAGTGAGGAACAAGATGATGTCGGGGGATCAAAGACGCCAATATGCACTATTCCATATTGTTGTTTCCCTTGCCACAACAAGGGAACTCCACCACCACCACCATCAACATACTATGGAGAAGGCGCAATACAGCTCTCTATGTGGGAGCACTACTAGTTATCATCACTAGTAGCATTATCATCCCTATATCTGTCGTAGATTTTAAATTACCTAAGGCATGCTAGTTTTAGTATAGGATCTTTACTGTACTTAGGTAAGGATCTATACATGCCACTGTAATTTTTATGTCTAGTAATTTATGTAATCGTCACCCACCTCTGTGTAATCGTCACCCAATCAAATTTGAAATATTTAATTTCGTTGCATGACAATATTTAATTACTTCTTAAAATACTAGATAATAACAAAGCATGATAAATACTAGAAAACATTTAATCAACTTCATGACATCTGAACGACAAATCCAATACATGCATGCGTGGGTTGGGGAGGAGAGAAAAAACGGGAGCAGGAAGAACCAAATGCGAACAAGCGGTTTCGGGCGGACAGTGGGTGCCTTTATTGGCGAGCTCGGCGCCGAGATCGGCGGCGCCGAGCTTGGCGCCGCGTTCCGAGCTCGGCGCCGAGATCTGCGGCGCGGCGCCGAGATCTGCGGCGCCGAGCTAGGCCACGTGGCCGTCCACTGGACTCGCCAAAATGATCGGCGCCATGAGATACGGCGCCGAGACGTGTTACCTCGGCGCCGTGTTACGTGGCGCCGACCCCCAGGGTCTATTTGTGCAGATCGTTCTACTAGGGGTCTATTCGTGAAATAAGTTTTACGAAAGGCTAAAAAACAAAAAAAAGTCGATCGCCGCGTCTGGTGCGGGGGGTTGCGGTTGCGGAGCGGACGACGGGAGCGGTGACATCACGGGCTCGCTTCAAGTTGCTGTCAGGTCGAGCCGCCGCCGCGCCATCAGCGTCAGGTCGTACCGAGCGGCGGAGCGGGGGGATCCGGGGACCATCTGCTCCTGGTTCGGTGGTTCTTTCTTTCAGGGTTGTGAACTTGTGACGGCGGGAGTCTGCATCAATGCAAGGATTGGAGGGACAGGGAGAGAGCTTTCACTCGATAGCACATGAAAGTATGCCATTCCTTCCATCAAGGACATGTTCAGATTTCCAACTATTCACTATTCATTCTAACTTTTTACTATTCCTTCCTCACAAAACACGTTTCCCAGCGAATGCTACAGTGTTTTTCTTATGCTACAGTGTTTTTTCCTACAATCTAAACACACCCTAAGAAGGGGGGAATTAGAGCAAATACAACAGTCTACAATGTTGCCAGTTTAGCGTCACCTGGAGGGGATTACCTGGCAACCAAAGAAAACACAAACAAAAGAAGAAAGTATGGCATTCCCGAGCAATTGTAGCACATGAAGGTGAGAAGTGAGCTAAAACATAGTGCAACAGAAGTCAACTAAACATGTAAGTACTGGTAGTTGACGATCGACAAATACGGTTGTAGCATGCTTTAGAAGATATAGATAGACTTAAAAACGGCCTTGGGTTATTGTGAGCAAGAAGAATCGATGGCGCAGCGCAAGTGCTTTGGAAGAACCGTAGCAATCGTATTGATCCGAGCCTCCGACACGCGTGAATCCTCCGAGCACCCGAGGGTTAGTTAGTTTGGTATCCCAAATTCCCAATTGTTGCTTGTTTGTTCAGAAAAGCCAAGGAGGCAGCCTGAGTGCCAGCTTCCTCACACAGGAGCAAACTGTAACGTGTACATCAAGACCGGCCGGTATAGAATCATCAAGCAAACTGGCTTCGACTCCGCGTCCGCGGGCAAGTTTTTTTTTTTCGCGACGAGAAGGGTCAATTCGTAGCGCAGCTCATGCCGTCAGCCGTTATCCGTCAAGGAAGTTGAATTGGCTGCACGCCTTGACTGGACTGGAGGCTCCTCTGCCCACTCACGGAGTCACGGTTGTGCTTGAATCGAACATTTGCTGACGAATCCGCGACAGATTCGGGCCTTGACGAGTTGACGACCATCACTTGTGCGAGCTGCGTGATTTTATCCAGCTGTGGTGAGCGCGTGTGCTTTGTTTCCCCGACGACTTTGGCGATGCATCCGATGCAGGCGAAGGCCGGAGAACCCGAACGCATTGGCGCTTCCATGAGACGAAGGCACCGCAGCAGCTAACATGAACGGTGGAATGCTGTCAGATGACGCGCTAAATCCGGGCATGTGCGGCGCAGAATGACACAAAAGAGAAACTGCAGTCCATCTTGTTAACATCACCTCGATTCGTTTTTGTCTTCCTCCTTAATTTAGGATCACTTGGTATCGATGTCATCTAAAGGATAAAAAAGATTGCGAGGACATGCTACAATTGCACACAGCCGGCACGCGATATGGAATTGACAGGGACTCTATCAGGCAAGTGTAGACCCCCCACTGTTGATGACCGGACAAGCAAACTTGCGTGCTACAGTACTGTGCCACTAGTTTCTTTAAAATATAAAGGATCGTGCCACTAGTTAGTTGAAACTTGACACTAACGTGAAGCTGATCAGTTCCTACTTGTATTGTATGTTTTTCCCAGGGTCAGGTCATACAAATAAGTATTGTTTAGTGAATGACACGGCAAATTGTTTGATAATTTATTGAGGGGAATAGCAATTTTGGCCTCTCAACTATCTTTTGATATTCAAATTCGTCCTCAAAACTATCAAAATGATCATTTTAGTTCTTAAATTTATTGAGGGGAATAGCAATTTTGGCCTCTCAACTATCTTTTGATATTCAAATTCGTCCTCAAAACTATCAAAATAATCATTTTAGTTCTTAAATTTAAGAGTTAAACAACATCATCGGCCTTAAACTTGTTATGATGAGCCACTTAAGTCTACAGACAATCAAATTCGATATGTGACACCCCGAACTCCGAACTCGCATTAATTTTGTTACTTCATCCTTTCTTTATCCCAAAAAACTCTCAGTTCATTTCTCCTTTTCTTAATCCCAAAGAACTCACATTTTATTACTTCACCTGAGCGAAATATATTATTAGCATTATGCTAAAACATACTGCATCCATTATCAGTTTATTACGCTAGAGATAGTGATTCTATATAGTAGTATCGTTTACCTGTTTTTGCCTGGCTCCCCGTCTGCGGAGTGAGTGAGGCTTCATGCCTAGCTTTGGCTCCCCCATCGGCGGCTCGGACGTGCGCGTCGACGCAACCCGCTGGCGCACGCGCGAATACGCGATGATTCTGCCTGTCGATTGGGAGCGCAAGGAGAGGATCGATTCCGCGGGTAAAGGTTAGGTTCGTACTACAGGCTGCGTTGTTGGCGTTTAATCGTGGTTATTATACAGGCTGCGTGGCGACGTTGATTTGCCCGTATCCTGTGCAGAAAGGGTTGTGCTCTGATCGAGTTGTGCTCGGCTGAAAAGGACGGGGGCTTCCGAATCCGGGCGAGGACTAGAGGAGTTGCTTGCTGATGATAGGTTGATGGCGAGCGGCATACCACATACTTCCCGCAAAGATTCTTCAGACTTATCCGCTGCAAGGCAAACGTTCTATGGCCTGTGCGGTCTCCGTCTCCGGAAGAGCGTGATACGCGTAGTCCCGTGCCATCATCGAGCCTGATGCCAATTAGCCAAGGAGTTCCACATGAACATTTTTCATCTTTTACGGTTTTACCCTCTGTTCTTTTGAAGCATCGTGGATTCGTTCTGAGTTCTGAAAGATTTGTTCACTTGGCATCGATTCGATGCCGTTTATAAAGAGTAAGCAAAATTACAACGGACGTGCTAGTACAACACTGACACATCACTGAAACATGCAAATTCCTACTATCTCCAAGTGCTTTCTGTGGCGTTGATCTTCCACTGATTCACTGGTGATCGCGGGGGGAAGCAAAACGTGTGCCCCACGTACAGTATCAATCGTACCGCCGCTAGGTTGGTTGAGACTTTACACTAACGTGACAGCGCCCTCCCGCACGCACGCACGCACTTACACCTCCCATAATCGCAACCTAATCATCACCAGCATGATTCGCCCCTAGGTGATAAAGTTGCCGCCTCGACATTACGGCCGGGTCACACAGTAGTCACTGTTTAGCGTTCACCCATGGCCATGCTGCGGTGGACGTCCATACAAACATTCGTATCAGCTGTCTGCTCAAGCTGAGCTTCTCCTCGTCCCCTGTGAGTGCATGCTGCTTGCCTGCCACAGCGGCAGCGGCAAGCCAGTGCCCGGTGCGTACACGAGGTGGCTACGTGTGACGCGCACCGCAGAAGCCTTTCGCCGTAGCCTCTGGTAGGCCACAGAGAGAGGGGGTGCCTCGCCGTGACTGCGCGGGCCCCGCGAGAGCCGGCAGTGTGCCGCACGGCGCGCACCGCACCCGTAGCCGCACCCCCGGAAAGACCTGGTCCACGTGGCTCGCGTCTGACATGACGGTCCCACAACCACCTGAGAATTCGCACGGTCGATCTCTTTCGCTGCCGGTGGGGCCCCTCCCGCCATCGGCTCCAGTTGGCCCTTGGCCGAGAGAGAGCTTGGGCAACGGGTCTCACGCCCTTTTCGCGACGAGTCGCCGCCCCGGCCAAGCCCCCGACGCGCGTGTCCTGCTCCTGCTCCTGCCCTGCCCCGCGGAATTCCCCGAACTGCCCCCACGCTCCGGCCTTCCACCACACGCACCACCCGCGACGCCTGCCGTGCCGTGCCGTGCCGCCTGTCTCTTTTGCCTGCTCTGCCCCCGTAACAAAACGTTAGCGACGCAGACGACGACGACCCCACCCCACCGTCTACCTTCCCTCGCCCCGCGTCGTTGCTTGCCTCCGCCGCCGCCGCCGCCTCGACGTCCGACGGCGACCCTAGCCGCCGGAGGTCCTACGCCGGGTGGCCTCGTCCGCCTCTGCCTCTGCCGTTGCGGCGGCCCGCGCGCGGGGAACGGCCGCGACGACGACGACCATGGCGGCGACCGCGGATCCGAGGGCGAAGCCGCCGCCGGCCGCTGCGTCGTCCCACCACCTGATGAAGACGTGGGCGCCTCCCCCGACGCCGAAGCCCCGAGCCCACCGCGCGCCTTCGCTCCCGGAGGTTGCCGAAGGAGGCGGGACACGCGATCGGCGCCGCTCCTCGTCCTCGCACCGACGTGTCGGCGTCGGCGCCGGGGCCGTGGCGGAGGAGGAGACGCCCTGTGAGGGCCGCCGGCTGGAAGATCTCCGAGCCAAGCTCATGGGCCACCTCCGCGACGCCGCCGGAAGCCTCCGTCTGCCGCCGGCGTCGAAGCCGCCGCAGCCCCGGTCGCCGTCGCCGGAGCCTCGGCCTCCGGCTGCGCCGCTCCCACCTCCTCCTGAGCAGCAGCAGGAGGCCCCAGCGGCCGCGGCCGCCAAGCCGTGGAACCTGCGCGACCGGAAGTGCCGCCGTCCAACGGCACGTGGGGCGGCGGCGGCACTCGACGCGTCGCCCGCGTGGGAGCCCGCGGCGGAGAAGGCGCGCCGGTCCATGCTTGCCGACGAGCGCGCGCCGTTCGCGGTGGCGCTGACGGCCGAGGAGGTGGAGGAGGACGTGTACGCGCTGACCGGAGCCCGGCCGCGGCGGCGTCCACGGAAGCGGCCGCGCGTCGTGCAGCGGCAGCTCGATGTAAGGCCCAATTCCCCATACTGCCCTTCCTCCCCTAATCACCTTCGTTCATCTTTTGCACAAAACAAACAAGCTATAATAAACTGGTATTTTATCCGCTCGATACGCTTTTAGACTCTGCTTAGCGAGCATAATTATTATTATTCTATAATGATGATAAGAATACTCTCTTGTCATTGAATAAACAATGAATTCTTGTGCGGAAGAGCACAGAGCCACTGGTGATCCATCCAGCTAATGCTCACACTGGCTATTGTCCCGTGCAGTCGCTGTTCCCCGGGCTGTGGCTGACCGAGATCACCGCCGACGCCTACAAGGTTCCCGACGAGTAGCACGATCAACCACCTGCTCCGGCGTCCGGCCGGCCAGCTCTGCTTCGCCATTCTACCCCTGTTATTGTGAACTAAGGAAAAGCATTAAGCATAATATGTCGTCTGTAACTAGGTCTAGTCGATTTGATGATAGGTACCTGTGGTCGCTCGCCGTGTCCCATCCCGTGTAACCTTTTTCCCTTCATTTATATGGCCATGTTCAGATTCCCGACTTTTTACTATTCATTCTAACTTTTTACTATTCATTTTCACTTTTCACTATTTCTCCCCCACAAAACACGTTTCCCAACGAATGCTACAGTGTTTTTCTTATGCTATAGTATTTTTTTCTACAATTTAAACACAGCCAAAAATCTTAAGCAGTGGGTGTGTCTCTCGATCGATCCCCTCGCTCTCTTCTCTGTGGTGTACATGAGGGACGTAAAGCGTGCGCGTGGTCGGTATGCTTGTAACCCACTCCCAGATCCTTTTATCCAACGATGCTGTCTGCCAGGCATCAGTTTCTGCCGCCACACTTGCCCGTCTCTCAATTTGCATGGCTTGATGAAATCATGGTGACCGGCGCAGCCGTGCAGGCTGAGTTTGCTCCAACTTTTGTCGCAGTTCCTTCCTTGCCATCGCGTCCCTATCCGTTTTTTCTTTTGCCGGGGACTGTTGGGGAGGCCGGGGGACCCTGGAGGAGGAGCTTTTGGATCTTTGCAGCGGCGACTGTGTACTCGTCGCTCGTTGGGGTATGCGAGGGTGCCCTGGCCCCGTGGTCTATCCCCGTGGTTGGGTTGGGACGTTGGGTGTGGCCGTGTGGGGGGTTGCGCTGTGCGGCGTGATTTTTCATCGGGAGAGCGAGGTGGTTGTAGCCCTGTTCATGGTCCGGGTTTCTGGGTTTTTGGTTTGTTTCCAAACCAAACCAAAAGGAACTCGCTGGTCCGGTGTGGTCTGGCTTTGCACGGGTTCCCGACGGTTTGGGAGGGACGCTGGAGCGGGTTGGGCTGGCCGGTTTCACGGGTTTACGCTAGGTCAGGAGGGCTCCGCAATGCCCCGCCCCCTCCTGTCCGCCGCCGATTCTACTTCCGCCGCCGTCGCCACCGGCCCACCTACCGCCGACGCAGCAGCCCGAACTCACGTCACCCAGACTCCTCCGGCACTCCATCACCTGCGACCTATCCCTGCTCCGACGACGCCCCAAGGTCGACATCCGGCGACCGGAGCTGTACGACTCCCGTCCTTCACACCACTCAGTTTCGGATTCACCCGCCGTCAGTCCCAACCCGCCGCTCGTTGGTGGGGTCGAGTTGGTCCGGGATCCCCGGATCTCTCGCTGGAAGGCTACAGACAAGGAACAGATAGAATCGAGCACAGAGAACCATGAAATCGTGGCCATGATTCCCCCAACCTGACATCCATAGATGTCATGCCTTCATAGAGTGGATGGGAATGGGAACACTAGATTATTTGCTTCGTATGCATCTTGAATCGGAAGCAGTCGATTGCTAAGCACGCGGACACACTGAATTGTAAATGACATATCGAATTGGAAGCAGTGGATCAAAGATTGCATCTCGCGTAGGCCTTTTACAGGAGCAAGAATGAGTTCACCAACTGCAATGATGTTGCCTTCTTCATTCTTTGTTTCTGGTAGTGGATTAAGACTGCGTAAATTCAATTTGCAAGATGCTAGCTTGGACCGTGTACAAGCTGGCAAAATCTTCCGCTCTAATCCTACGCGATTCCGTGAAGCTCCTAGGCCAATCTGCCGCGGCCTTGCTGAAGCTCTTGCAACAAGCGTATTCAACAGCAATCTACCGTATTCAACAAGTGTATTCAACCCCAAGCCTTGCAGGCTTGCGGCGGACGACGCGCCAACGCCGATCCGGTTTCGGCGGTACCCTAGGTTCAACCCGCTAACCGGCCAAACACACAGGAGTTTTGTCCGGTTTGACAGCAAATCCGAACCAACCCGTTGACAACTCCACCGTACGGTTCTCTATGACCTGGGTCCGGGTTGGGTGCCGGTTTTGCCCGGACCATGAACAGGGCTAGGTGGTTGGGCTGGGTCGGCTCGGCTCGGGGATTCCCTGCTGCCACCTGTTGGGGCTGGGGTTGGGTAAACGTGGGACAGCCATCACGCGACATGATCATCAACCTGGAAAGTTTGTATGCGACCCACTGCGGCTCCATCCCTTAGGAATCGTCTTCCACTCTTTCTTGAGGCCATGGATTCTGTTTGGCGGTTGTAATCATACTATAACCACTGGGCTCGTTAATTTTAGATCCCATACGGCCAAGTACCTGGTACCGCCTCGAACTCGAATTCATGGGACGCGGCATGTGGTTGATGGCGTAGGGGAGTACCGGAGTACACGTACAGCCACCGTGGAAGCGCGAGCCGCCATGATTGGTCAGCGTTGCATGAAGTTCCTCGCCGCACCTCGGCCTGCCATGGGAACGAGATGCGTGTGCCAGACTGCCAGCCCAGGGGCAATACTGGGGTTTCGATTGTTTTACCGCTGCCGTGCGCTCGCAGGATCTTCTGTGACGAGAGAGCTTTATATACTAGTACGCGATTACACAGTTGCGCCGCACGTAAAGCGACGGCGCGACGTTGTCGGAGGCGGTCCCAGCCGTCAGCCGTACCGGGGCGGAGCCTACCGCCTACTAGAGCGACAGGTGAGCCGCCGCTTACACTATGGGGCCGGATTGGAGCCCCCATGTGTTTGTGAAAGGCCCATGCGACGCCGCTGGAATGGATCATCCTTTTCCCCCCTCTTTCTCGCGGGCCGCAGCTGCGTGCCCGGGCCATTTAACTCGTTTGACGTCTGACTGCGTCTGAGGCGTCTCGTGCAAACTTGTTTCTTTTAGAAATTGTCACATCTTGCTTGCATAAAGGATATTTAAGTTCATATGCAAATTTGAGTGAATTAGTCAAGTTCATTCTGAGAATTTAAATTCAGTCAAATCGAGAGTGTAAGAGGTTTCCTACCACATCTTCCTTGTCTGCGTCTTGACGCAGCTAACTGTTAGTGTTGTGATAGCAGCTGCAGAATTTTCAGTTACTGCTTTGTTTTCCTCAGTGACCAACTCAAATATCTTGGGTCATCTTTGTGGGGGTAATTTGAGTATGACTCCAGTTTTGGTACTTAATTTCTACCATTCCATTAATTTATTTGTCCATTGTAATATTTTTGGTCTTACTAAAAAGTTTCAGCTTGCATACTTTCCATTATTGAGATTAGTTAAATTTATAATTCCTGAAGCTTAGTGGCGATATGCTGAAAAGGGACAAGTATTACTAGGCACATAGTTCTCATTCATTTTGAATTTTGTTTTCGCAGAGACAGACTAAAAATGCAATTATGTTTCACGCATTGGTACACGAGCTATTATAACTCCTATCTTTGCATTCAGACAAGTATATGCTCTGATTTCGTGATGAGCCAAACTTATAAGCGTGCATTCCACTGTTTTATATAACTGATACCTGCGAGTTCTGTTTGATATATCAATCTCTGCTTGTGCTGACATGACTCATCGTTCTCTGGATCAATATGCCACTTGATGCATCTTTTATAACTAACTTATGAGACTCCTTAGTAGTATTTTGTAATTTAATATCAGTATTTAATTTGGATACTCTGAAAGACTGAAACAAATAATAGCGCAATCTCTACTGTACTAGATTCAGAGAACCTGATAAAGTCACCTTTTCAGATTAAACCATACCGACATTATTTTCATATCTGATACAAATGTCGATAGTGATACCACACATTCGAAGACCACATCATATATATTTTAGCTAGATGGAGTACATCAAACTTCTTGATGCCTTGATCATAGGCGCTCTCTCTTTCTTTTGGCGACTCCGTGGTGTTAATATTTGGTTATTGGCATGGTAGCAAAGTTGCTGCAGTCTACTTTTGTAATGGTCGGGAGCTGTATGGAATGGTATCTCAGGAACATGCCAGTTAGGCTTATGGGCCTGAGGTCATGAAGTATTGGGCCTGCGCGCTGCATCTGGGCCAAGGTTCCCGTGTATCAGTGTCCGACTCGTTGGGTTCTCTACTTCTCTCTCTGACGCCGCCTCGTCCTATCTCCCCGGGGACTCTTCTTCGCCTCATTCAAAAAACAAATTCCGAATCCAGATCGGCGCGCCAGTTTCCGTCCGAACCTGGCCTCCCATCCATTCATCTCCCATTCCAAGTTCGCGCCACGGGGGTCCATAAATACAAACATTCCACCATCTCGTGCGATCCCCATCTCTGTCCCCCCATGTCTTCTCCAGGATTGGCTGGAGGAGACGACGGACGCCGGAAGCGCTCCACCTCAACCTTACCATAGCTTCAACCTTACCATAGCCATCGGGAGGATCTTGGTGGCAGGGCATACATCACGCGTACACGGCGGCCGTCGTCCGTCGTCTACATTGGTAAAGGGGTTGAAATAGTGGAGCTCAGTAGGGGCCCGCTGCCACTCGATACGATTCACACCAGCAGCGGCTCGAGCGTGCGGATCATTCGGGACAGGGTCGTCAGGCCTGAACTTCTGCCTGAAGGCCGTGTCCATGAACGGGAAGAGGATGCCAACCATAACCACAAGCGCGCTCGAGTCCCCGCCTCGAACAAAGGCCATCCTCGGCCTGCAGGAGGTGAGCGCGGGCGAAGCTGTGGTGGCGGAGTGCGCCGTGTGCCTGCAGGATTTCGTTGCAGAGCACACGCTCAGGGCGATGCCATGCTCCCACACCTTCCATCACAAGTGCATCTTCGACTGGCTCCGGATCAACCATCTGCCCACTCTGTCGTCACGCATTGCCCACGCAAGACGACGACGACGAATTTTGGAAACACCCGAGCATGCCCGTTCGTGACAAAGCCTAGGTCTGGAAGCACCAGGATCCATATGGATTTGTGAATAATGCCTCTTTTCTCCGGCAGGCAGAGGCAGTCAGCAGCTTTTGTCATCCGTTCCAACAAGAGTTCTATATGTGTGTGAGAGAAACGGGCCTTGTACTCAATTGTTGTGTTAAACTAAAACGCAGTTGGTTCTATCTGGCTAGAAATTATCAATTATCAAAGCTCCCAATTTTTTCTTTCGTTGTTGCTAAGCGCTGCCCTTGTTCTGACAAATGGACTCATATTCTTCTGATTAGTTTTTTTTTTACGTGGCTAGGATTATACATGTCTGCCAAATCATAAGCAAGTAAAAAAGTTTAGTTTGTTAATCTAAAACTTGGGACACCTTGTGGCAGAAAAAGGAACTGGAGTACAAGTATTCTCTCAAAGATGCATCTCTGTATGATTATCCACAATGAAGTATCATAGGAGAAATATGACGCAGTCATTCAGGCAGACATCATGCATAAAGAAATATCACACAGATATTCAGGAATCAGGGTGACGACGATGACGAAGATTGGATGCACTCGAGCATGCTGTTCGTGAGGAAGTCTTGTCAGTTGTTCTGGAAGCACAGCAGGCAGGCAGCAAAAGCATGCTGCATGCCAAGTGCCAGAGGATTAGATAGTAGATTTGGATGCAAAAGAATGTCAAGGCATATGTGTTTCCATTGACAGCCAGAACCTTGCGGTTTTGTTTCTGTAAGGTTTCATTGAAACTGTTGCTGTTCATCTTAACTACAATCGGAAAGAAATAGGGAGTTGTCAATCACATGGCCGTGATGAGAAAGGTAAGAATCAATGAGAAAGGTAAGGAATGGAGATGAGGCATGATGAACGTGGGTCATCATGTGGGAAAAAATAGAAAAAAAATATTATGTAGATAACTGCGTCAAGACCACTGCCATCTACTCCCTCTGTCTCTCAAAGCTGGACGTTTTAGAGCTGGTCACATATATCAAGGAGGTGGATATATTACTGCATTACCCCTACTCACCTGCCTCACAGCACCACTCATCTCTCTCTTTTTCCACTTCCTGGCGATGGGAAGAGTAGCTGAGCAGACATGAATGGACCGATGGGACATTAGCTTAGGCTGAGCATGGCTATAACGTCTTGCTTTGTGAGACAAAATTTAAATGCTAGAACGTCTAGTATAGGGGGACAGAGGGAGTAAGTTCTTAGGATCCCCCGATTTGCTGCTCCCTCCGCGTTCCACGACCTCCCCGACCCCTCCGCTGCTCGACACATCGCCCTTGAGGCACCTGAGGTGAGAGCGCGCGAGTGCTAGCGCCCGCGGCTGCGCGCCGGGTGCACGGGTCGTTAGTCTACCGTTCACGCTGGTCACTGGGTCCCGCGGGGAGGTTGGCCCGCTGGCAGGGAGCGATTTGGCTCCTGTCCTCCGTCCTCTCTCACTCTCCGCTTTCGAAGCAAAAGAATAGATGCAGGCGCCTGCCTCCCCTCCTCTGTTCCCCACCACCACCACCTCCTAGGCTCCGTCTCCCTCCCCTCCCCTCCCCCAAACGCCCTGGCCATCTAGGGTTTCCAGCAGCCGGGGCTCTGGGCGGACACGTGAGGTCGCTGGTCCTGGGACGTCCCAGGTTTTGAGCCGTCGTAGCCAGCGGTGGAGGCATCGGCGCCGCCGACGGCCATGGTGCCTCGCCCCTCCGCCTCCACCAGCGGCCCGGGACAAGTGCCTCGCCCCTCCGTATAGGTGTGCCCCCCTCTCCTCCGGGGAAGGGAGGCGCCCCCTCACCGGATCCACCTGCTCCTCGATAAGTATCCCTCCCCCTTCCCCTCCTTCCATCTCCGTTTACTGCTGCCTCTTGCTCCGGGTCCCAAAGCTAGAAGCTTTGCTCATCCTCTCTCTCGCTCGTCTGATTCCGTCTTCTCAAGCAGCGAGGTTCAGATCCATGGCCTCCAGCTGTTTCCCGTGCCCTCATCCCTTCCACCCGCTGCAGGTGTGCTTTGCATTGACTTAACCTGGATCTTTCGCAGGCCTGTGCAGGTGGACGCGCCGCCATGGCGTCGGTGACCTGAGTTCGGAGAGGTGCCCGTCGTTGCAGAGAGGTGAGTTGCGTGAACTCTCCTTTTTCTTTTTGTGTGTGATGGATGACGATGTCTTCTTTTTCTTGTGGTTGCAGCGAGGCTCATGACTTTGGTCGGCGAGATTTCACGGCAGTTCTTCCTTCCCCCAACCTTTTCCCTCGGATCTGCAGGCAGTGGATCAAGCCTTTTGTGATCTTTTATTTGGAGTAGCATGCCTGCCTTGCTTAGGGTGCTTTCTGTGTTGTGTGTATGTAGAGATTTGGTTACTCTCTCTTGGATCTGATGTGTGGAAGAGAGTAGTTTGTGGAAGAGATTTTGTTTTGCTTTGGTTGCCTGCTTGCGTCTCTGATAGCATGGCGTGTGCCTAGATATGGTTGAAAATAGAACATTGTGATGTATGATAGTGTTCTATGACTTAACACATGTGTTTTGTTATGGTTGAATCAAGCTGGCTGTTAAGTATCTGACATTCTTTTTTTCACTCAAGATGGATAGAATATGCAGATTATCATCTTAGTTTCTAATATTATGCTTCGTATTCAACATTTATATTTTTACTGGCGATATCTTTGTTGTTGTTATGATAGGAAGCGCGCCTTAATGTTCTGATGCTTTCTAATCCACAACAGACAGTTCGCTGCATGGCAGGATGTGGCATGGTGGGATGTGGCGAGCATTCAAGAACGCCCTTTTGTTGCAGCCTTGCAGGTACCAAAACAGCCTTGGAAATATGGGGGTTGCTGGCATTTCTTCTCAATTTTGACAATTAATGTTTTGGAAATAAAACTTGTGCTGTAGCGAGGAATCCTGAGTTCAATATTTGTGAGTAATTCAAGGAAATAATTACTGTTCTGAGAACTCCCATATATTTACCTGAAACAGTGTTTCTTTTTTGTATTTGACTAGGAGTTTGTTACTGTATATAAACAATGTGTATTTGAGAATGACCCAGTTGCTACTGATACAAAATGTTGCATAGGTAAGCTATGTAATTATATTAATTTCTTATGGCTCCAAATCATATCATTGATTGTTTTGGTTGGCTCTTTAGGATGCAGAGGGGGAGGAGCAAGATCGGCGAGAAGATGGAAGTGCAGGAGAACCTGATACTGAGAAGATAGCGAGAAGAGCAGCAAGATCAACTGCCATGGTATTATCTGAATTTGTGTAAGCCCGCAAGGCTATATTATATGCTTGCAAAGTAAGCCTTACACACAATCCGTGTGTAGTACCCACCAATGAAAATTGAATGTTGCATGATGATAACTAACCTTTCCAGTTTCGGATAAAGTTATTGGTTTCACCTTGTTTTTGCTATTCTTTTGTAATTATTTTTCATCTGATTCTTGACTCCATGAGATGCTTATATATTTTTTTGTGTGTCTGCATATATGTCATTATGAACATTTTTATGTAGAAAAGGAGTTTTAGCTCATATGACCTACCAGTTATTGGTAGGAAATTCAATTTGTTTCCTGGAATAGCTAGATATGATTTACCTACATTCCTGCTAAATCAAATAAAATGTAGCTTAGCCTCACAAACCTATTTGAAACATGAAACATGTCTTTGTTAGCTTTGGCATGCATGTTCTCGCAGTTTGGCATGATATAAGATCTAAATCTTATGAGGCTCAACAGAGACTTGATCTAGAGAAATCTTTGTTAAACGAATTGTTATGCTTTGAAGTTTCAACATATTATATTTGCACTGGCATATTAAAGTTTAGATAATTTCAGCTTAAACTCTCTCTTTATTTCCTTCAGATCAGGACTTTACAAGTCCACCAGCGTCTCCACTACCTGCAAGGTGTTTAATAGAATGCCCAGCCCCGAACATGGTTATCCACACAGGACTTCTGATGTATACCGTGCATTGTTATTTCCTTTTAGTAAGAGACATGGATGATGGCTCATGAGCTTTTCATTCGCAGGTAAATAATTGTAAAATTCTTATCACTATTAATAAATTAATTTCCTTTTCTGCACGTCGAGCCCAGGAGGTCTCCGATGATTGATCAAAGAGAATACCACGATTAAGGACCTTGAAGGTACATTTCTACAACCATGTGCAATTCTGTGACTATCAGTATCATTTTCACTAATGATGGTCTTTGTGGAGTTTCTGGAACCAAGATTTTAACCCCACCTCTATCATTGTGCTTGCATATTCAGGTTCAAAGTTCAGATTTTAATAGAGATATTGACATGAGTTCTTTGCTGCTTTTAGTAGCTAAAGAATGGGCAGAAATTAAGTCTTATTTTACATGTTTATTGACATGTTTACTTTTGCAGGTGGGTGCTTGTACATCAAGAGCACCATGACAGAGCAAAAAAAATTGGCTAGCCGAGGCATTTGCGACCATCTGCTGTTTTGGAAGTTTATCTGTTCGTGTTTCAGTTTTCACTGTCCGCCGAGCTCAAGATCAGTGTGCTTTAGATTCTTCAGATGTGTTTTATTTTATTTATTGTGAGGAAGCTACTTTTTGTTGATCTATGCTACATATACCCAATTTGAGCAATGCTATCTAAATGTGAATTGTGGTCGCTGCCTGCAAGAATAACCTGATTAAGTTCAAAATTTGTTCAGGTGTATCATAATTTTGCCATGCCCATATTTTCTGTTCAAATCCATTTTTGAATTAATCGGTGGAATTTTGTGTGAAGGTAGATCCTTTTCATTTGTTTCTTTGTTCTTTTGTGTAATCTACACAATCCAAAAGGTTGATCATGATAGGTTGATTATGATAGGGTCCGCATTGAACTTCTATGCTTCTGTTATAAAATCAAATTACCATATTATTTTTTATTAGCTGTTCATTGCTGAGATATTGGTAGGGCGCGCATTGCGCACCTAACTGTTCTAGTAAAGGTAATTAACCACCCAAGAAGACAGCAAATGTACAGGATTCCCCTTCTCCCTCAAGAAGGTGAGTGGCATCATCAAAGATCTTGCAGGCACGAGCGCCTTTGCCTTTTATCGGCATCGTTCATTCTGATCCTCATCCACTGCAACAAGGAACGAGGAGTGGTCTTACACTTTGAATGAAATTCATGAATCTAAAGAACTCTTATCTTTTTTTTTTCATTTTGAATCGGAACAAGAGATAGGTCTTACACAGCGGACCCATTGTAACCGGCTTTCTTCTTGCTGAACCCGAACCCGAGTTGGACGCAGAGATCGTCTTCATCCGCAGATCCCAGATTCGAATCGAGCCCAGCCCTCTCCGTCCCTCCGCCCCAGCTAACGGTAATGATCCCGAGTTCGTCGCCTATCCCGTCTCGGCTCCCCTCGGCTCCGTCACGATGCAGCACAGTATGAGCATCCTCCTTGCGGTGATCGGTTGGCTACCTGACCCTGAGGGTGCAACTATCTTTGCCGACGACACCGTCGGAGGAGGCGAGAGCGGCGTTGAGGCGGCAGGCGAGGCCGCGGAGGACGGCGATGGGGTCGCAAGCAAGGGCAGCGTGGGGGCGGCTGTCGAGGGCGCAAACGGCAGCGGTGGGACGACAGGCGAAGGCGCGGAGGGTAGCGGTGGCCCGGAAGGCGAGGGCGGCCATGCGGTGGCCTCGACCTTGAGTCTCGAGCACGCTTAGGGTCCTAGGTGTCCAAGAAATCGTGAGTACAGACATGATCGGTACGACCAGTACAGACATGATCGAAGATCACCGATGTCCTGAACAATCATCTAGGACGAGTGGATTATTTCAGAATTGATTCATCTACCTGGGATGATGACAAACCTATGTTAATTGAGTGGGTCAAGATTCTATCAGAGAAAGGAATTCAGATACTTATGGTTAATTTGGCACATTCTCTTAACATCCTCTTTCCCACCGAGGACCTGCAGAGCCCAAGACTCACGTTTGTCACTGTGTTCTCTTTCCCATCGAGGACCTGCAGATCCCAAGACTCAGTCGTTTGTCACTGTCTTCTATGAAGATTACAGAGCTTGATCTGAATTCGTTTGATTATTCCTCTCTTAGTTCGTTGGAGTTGTACGGTTGCAATATCAACAGTTGAAGATTGTCATGGGTTATATCTGATTGCAAATATCTTCAAAATCTCACGATTGGAGTAGCTTGACTAAAGTGCAACTTTGGCGGTGCAAAGCATCAAGGTTCGGAATCGCTGCCCCAAAGCTGAAGACTATCACTCTTGGAGTTGCTCCAGTAAGCGGATGTAGTTCTGTTTCCATTTCCATCAATGGCATGCATGAACTTGAGCACCTGAATGGCCTGCAATTATCCCTCCAGAATATCACCATCAATGGTATTTTCATCACTAAGGTGTGATACATCCCTTTCCATCATTTTTTATGAGTTGGTTGATTGAATTGCATGTTGATGTCATTTAGGGGACATTAGAAATGGATATTAAATTAATGAAAATATATTAGATAAACCTGATTAAATCATTTGTGATGCTGAAACATACACAAAATGTTTGCAGAACTACATTCCATCTAAAAGTAACAATATTCTAAGCAGCATGCATCACATATATAGAAAAGGAGTAAGTAATGAATAGAGATCTATGATTAATTTTCCATCTACCTTATTGTTTCAAGCTGCCTAGCTACATCTCTAAGATGCAGCCTACAAAACTTGAACACAAGAGTAGCTTTCTTACCTAATTGTGTAAAAACATCTATTAGATTATCTTTTCAGTTATGATGGAGCATTGAATAATGTTTTAACTTCACATTCTATGCACTACTTAGATTATTTTATCAGTTACAATGGAGCATCGAAAGATACTTTTAACTTCACAATCTATGCACTTCTTATATTATTTTGCTAGTTATGATGGAACATTGAAAGATTATTTTAACTTCACGTTCTATGCACTACCTAAATTATCTGGTTAGAATGGAGCACTGAAAAGTTATTATTTCACAGAGGATGGATGCTGTTGGAAAACGAGGTGGCCCTAATAACCACTTAGATGAGGACCTACACCTAAAACACACACCAACTCACTCTAGAGTCGGTCAGCTCTTTTAATTTCTTATACTTAGTGCATTAGGTCCTTTTGAAAACAGAGTTGCATTTTCATTTCCTGCAGGTAGAGCCTACCAACAGATGAAGTTGGCTTCCGGGTGGCAGAGCCAACCTACGATAAAGCCCATGACCGTGTAGAGTCCTAATGGCCTAAACAACCCTGGCAGGCCATCCTATGGGCCGGCCCAAGTACAAGACTTGACGCACAAGACAAGGATTAGTCCTAGTCGGTTAGGATAAGCTGTATTAGGAAATTAGAGATTAACTTGTAAAAGTCTCCTGATCCTATACGGTTTCCATGTAACCCTGTCCTCCGGCATATATAAGGGGAGACAGGGACCCCCCTCAAAACATATCATCAATACAAGATACACCATACAGGACGTAGGGTATTACGCATATTGCGGCCTGAACCTGTCTAAATCGTCTCTTGTCAGCTTCGGTTCTAGATTCTCGACGACTTCTCCTCAAACCCTTCTCTCGGGGCATCCTCTTGAGAACCTAGTCAGCATAACTCGCTGACACTTTGGCGCCGTCCGTGGGATCAACTCGTCGAGAACTCACTAAAGAATCGATGGTATCTTTCAACGCCTCCATCGTCACCAAGTTCGAGGAAGGCGTGACCTTCATCTCCGGTTCCTGGCTTTGCATCGCAAACCAGGACGGCAAGCTCCGACGCGAACTACGCGGTGAGACAGCTGCGTCAGTTCCGCCACCCGCGCAGGTCATGCCGCGAGGATCACGGAAAACTCCAAATTCCAACACGATCTTCGGATCGTATCCTACTCGGAGGAGTACATGGTGCCCGAAGCAAACTCAAGCTCGGGCAAACAACAACACCAACCCTGCCCTTGTCAAGCAGCAGGTTCGAGCCACGCGTCCACGACTCCTTGGAGGACTTCAGATCACTTCTGACTTCTACCAGGGTTCTACAATCAGGACCGTGACAACAACCCCACGGGTTCTTAGGAGTTTCAATCCAAATCCCCGTGGGGCGAAGACTTCACCACGTAGATCGCACGCCCCTCAGTTTCCCTTCGGGTTGACAAATTCGGCTGCGATCTACCGGACCCATCTGATGAAGAAGCTTCCTCAAATTCGCCAGGTCAACCCAGATCTTGTCATGACCACGACTCCCTCGGGAGCTATCGTTCATTGGGCTGACATGGATCCCGTCCTGGCCCTCCAAGCGGCTGAAGATACCTTCCAAGTAGTAGGTACTTCCCCTTTGCTTCCCTTCCAGGAAGGCAGAGAACTCCTTATCGTCTCTGACGATAAACAAGCCGGGCTCATCAACCCCGACCGCCAGTTCTGCGCGACCCTTCGCGAGGACAGCGATGACGAAGTCGTCTCCAACGATGCTCCAACAGTCGACGAAGAAACAGACGCAGACCGAGAACTCCGTATTGAGCGCAACCGCAACTGTGCCCTCAGGCGTCGTCACATCAGGAGAAGGAATCTTCAAATCACATGCGGCCAACATCATGTTCGTTGTTAGCGTTTTTGAAGGATTTCAAGCTACCCCCGACATCGACCTCGCCAAAGCTCGTCTCGAAGCCGCAACAGTTATGGTCGACCGCCTGGATGGAAGTTGCTCCGCTTCAAAGAGCAAGAGTTCCTCCCACCATCGAACACCCTCAGCAAAGCGCCAGAGCAGCCACTACGGTAGCTCCGCCGCAAAGACGAAGGTTACAAACAGGCCTCGCGAGGAACCCCCCCATCCAGCCCGTTCTCACGTCGCTCCTAATGATGCCCGCAATCAGATCATCCGGATCCGGGAGGGGAGGGCACAAGCTACATCACATGTTGCGGATTCCGTGGGAGGCATGACGTCCCCAATCCCGATGCCCTGCCATGCTACACACGCGCCATTCACGTCAGTTCTTTCCCTCGAAAGTTCAAGCCGTCAGGCGTCACCAACTTACGAAAACAAGACCCCAACATCTGGCTGTGCATATACTCTTCGGCAATCGAGGCAGCAGGAGGCGATGATATCTCCAAGATGTTGTACTTCCCTGTTGCCATGGAGCAAGGCCCACTTACGTGGCTTGAATCCTTATGCCCAGACTCCATTGACAGCTGGCACACACTAAAGAAGGCTTTCGTCTCAAACTACCAGGGTTCTTACGAGCACCCCGGCAGCAAATACGAACTCCGAGCCTGCAAGCAGAAGTCGGATGAGTCCCTTCGCGACTACAACCGACGATTCTTCGCCATCAAAGCATCCTGCGTTCCCATCCCCGACTCAGAGGTCATTGACTACTTTCAGGAAGGGATGATCAATCGCAGCCTCTTCCGCGACTTCGGTCACAACCGTCCTCACGACCTGGAAGAATTCCGCGAGTTGGTGGCCAAATGGATGGACACCGATGACCAAGAACGAGAGCGCTACGGCAAACGCCCCGCAATACAGGGCGAGGGCACCAGGATGACAACTTGGACCAGCCGCGCGATTCTTTCAAGCGCAATGGCAACAATCCACGGAAGTGACCAAACAATACTGTCGCAACCGTCCAGTCTGTCCGGGCTGCTCAGACTACGCAACAAAGGAAGGAGGAATTCAACAAGCTCCTTAAAAAGCATTGCCCATATCACCCAGATAGCAAGCACACCATGGGCGACTGCTGGCTTCTCTTGGAAACTTTCAGTAAGCCCAACAAGAAAAAGAAGACGGGTGGTGACGGCGACGACAAGCAGGACAAGGGAGACGGAGGTTTCCCATACGTCAACAACACTGTCAATGTCATCTTCGGAGGCATGGCAGTCAGCGATACCTCGCGCAACCGCAAAAACGCACGACGCGAGGCATACGCAGCAAAACCAGCGGTGGTCACACCTCTACGATGGTCAGACACTCCCATTACTTGGTCCAGAGAAGACCAATAGACAGAGATCACTTGTCCTGGACGGTATTCTCTCGTCCTAGAAACCGTGGTGTCCAACAGTACGCTCACGAAGGTCCTTATTGATGGAGGCAGTGGCCTCAACCTCATCTTTGCCAAGACCCTTAGACACATGGGGCTCGATACAAGCAAGTTGCAGCCAGCTGACCCCCCTTCTACGACATTGTACCCGGGAAAGCTGCAATCCTCCTCGGGCAAATCACCTTGCCCGTCACATTTGGTACTGCATCAAATTACCGCACCGAGTACATCAAATTCGAGGTCGCGGACTTTCACACATCGTACCACGCCATCTTCGGCCGTCCAGTATTGGCCAAGTTCATGGCTATTCCTCACTACACCTACCTGGTACTGAAGATGCCAGGACCTCACGGTGTTCTTTCTCTTCGCGGCGACATCAAACGCTCCTACATCTGTGACAAAGATGCAGTGGAGTACG
The DNA here is from genome assembly GCA_015342445.1 of Digitaria exilis. NCBI lineage: Eukaryota > Viridiplantae > Streptophyta > Magnoliopsida > Poales > Poaceae > Digitaria > Digitaria exilis. The sequence goes on from JACEFO010001882.1 coordinate 2,164,197, forward strand.
CATCCACCATTGATCAACAAGAACTCCGTCCTCTGGCAGCAACCATCACTGATAATGACGGTGATGCCCCGACGCAGAAGAAGGTACGAGCCATCAAGCCTGCTGACAAAGTTGCTACGAAGACAGTGGATCTCCTGACCGGGGATCCAACAAAGACGGCGGTGATCGGCTCTAATCTCACTCCAGCATAGGAAAGCGCGCTCGTCAACTTCCTGCGGACCCAAGCAGACATCTTTGCGACTAAGCCTTCTGACAGGCCTGGGGTTCCCAGAGAGTTGATCGAGCACAAGCTGGACCTCAACAAAAGCGCGAAGCCTAAAAAGCAGCGACTCCGAAGATTCGCCACCGAGCGTCGGGAGGCTATCAAGAAAGAGCTAGCTAAGTTATTAGCAGCTAGCTTCATTAAAGATGTCTTTTATCCGGATTGGTTAGCTAATCCGGTTCTTGAAAGAAAAAGAATTCTATTGAATGGAGAATGTGTGTTGATTATACCGATCTCAACAAACATTGCAAAAAGGATCCCTTCGGGCTTCCCCGCATCGATCAAGTCATTGATAGCACCGCGGGGTGCACCCTTCTCTGTTTCCTTGATTGTTACTCAGCATATCATCAGATATCTTTGAAAGAAGAGGATCAGATTAAAACTTCATTTATCACGCCATATGGCGCATATTGTTATACAACCATGCCCTTTGGTTTGAAAAATGCAGGCGCCACATATCAGTGGGCGATCCAGGATTGTCTTCAAGACCAACTCCACCGAAACGTTGAAGCACATGTTGATGATGTGGTCGTCAAGACAAGAAACCCCGAGGACCTAATCGCCGATCTCACCGAGACGTTTGATAACTTACGCAAGTGGTGTTGGAAGCTCAATCCCGCCAAATGTGTCTTCAGTGTTCCGTCAGGAAAGCTTCTCGGGTTCATCGTCAGTGAACGCGGCATCGAGGCTAATCCAGAAAAGATAGCAACAATTATGAACATGGAGCCGCCGCGCACTGTCAAGGATGTCATGAAGCTCACAGGCTGCATGGCTGCACTCAACCGCTTCATCTCCAAACTTGGAGAACGCGGGACTGAGTTCTTCAAACTCCTCAAGAAGCAGGACTGAGTTCTCGCACGGCCATGAAGTCTCAAGTCCTTACTGATTTCATATCTGAATGGACTGAGCACAACCTTCCCGTCGCCACCACAAAGCCTGAGCACTGGATCATGTACTTTGACGGCTCTCTCAAGTTGGAAGGTGGCGGCGCCGGAGTCCTGTTGATTTCACCTTGAGGAGATCAACTCAAATATGTTCTGCAGATTCAATTCGCCGTCTCCAACAACGCTGCAGAATACGAAGCTCTTCTTCACGGGCTGAAGATGGCTATCACCCTCAATATTAAGCGCCTACTGGTCTATGGGGATTCAATGCTGATCATCAAGCAAGTCAATAAGGATTGGAATCGGAACCATGAGAACATGGATGCATACTGCGAAGAAGTTCGAAAGCTGGAGAAGCACTTTCTCGGCATCGAATTGCATCATGTTGAGAGAGATTACAATGTCGCTGCAGATGTCCTATCCAAACTAGGTTCTTCCCGAGCAGAGGTACCCAGTGGTGTGTTCGTCAATGAGCTCTCTAAGCCGTCTATCCCTGAAACAACTCTTCCCGCCACTGCAACCTCAGCCCCTGAGGTTATGCTTATCGACGCAACTTGGAGTGCACCGATTATAGATTATATCTTGTACGACAAACTTCCCAAGGAAAAAGCAGAAGTTCAGCAGATTGTTTCGTCGCAGTAAGTCCTACATGATAATCGAGGATACATTATACCGACATGGCGCACGCCCTGGCGCATTGATGAAATGCGTCTCACAGCAAGATGGAATCAGTATCTTAGAGAAAATCCACGCTGGTGAATGTGACAACCACGCAGCATCTCGTACCATCGTGGGCAAAGCCTTTCGCGCTGGGTTCTATTGGCCTTCGGCTTTACACGATGCAGAAGAAATTGTTCGTCACTGCAAGGGTTGTCAGTATTTCGCTCATCATTCACATCAGCCTGAGCCCTAGATCAAATTGATACCTCCGTCTTGGCCCTTTGCATGCTGGGGGCTGGACATGATCGGGAAACTACCCAGAGCACCTGGAGGCTTTGAGTATTGCTTTGTTGCAATTGACAAATTCTCGAAGTGGATAGAAGTCTTTCCGATTGTCAAGCCAACATCTGAGAAAGCAGTCCAATTCCTTCAAGAGTTGATTTTACGCTTCGAGATACCACATCAAATCATTACAGATTATGTACTACCTTCACAGGCAGCAAGTTCTGGGATTATTGTGAAGATCGAAGTATTGAGGTGTGCTATGCTTCTGTTGCTCATCCTCGAGCTAATGGTCAAGTAGAAAGAGCCAATGGCATGCTACTTGATGGACTTGAAAGCCCGGATGGAACGAACCTTGAAGAAAGCTGAAGGCCGGTGGATAAAAGAACTCTTTCTGGTTGTCTGGGGCCTCCGATCTCAACCCAGCAAAGCTACAGGGCAATCTCCCTTCTTCCTGGTATATGGATCTGAGGTTGTCCTACCTGTCGACGTCATGCATGGCGCTCCTCGTGTTGAAGAATTTCAAGAAGCTATGGCGGATGAATAACAGATGATTGAGGTTGATACGACCGAGGAAGCACGACTGGCAGCATTGTTACACAATGCTGCATACCTTCAGGGTATCCGCCAATTTCATGACAAAAATGTGAAGACGAGGTCGTTCCAGATTGACGATTTGGTGTTACGACGGATCTAGAACACAACTGGTCACACAAAGCTCACCTCGCCTTGGGATGGTCCATTCATTGTATCAAAAGTCCTCAAGTCAGGCACATACAGACTTCAAACAGAGGATGACGATGATTTGCCAAATCCCTGGAATATAGAACACACGCAAATTCTACGCGTAGTCTCTTTATTGTACCATTGTTTAGGCAACGAGATCTTTTTTGTACCATTGTTTTGGCAACGAGATATAATTCCATAAATAAAAATCTCCATTTCCGGGGTTTGTTTATGTTAAATTTTGTTATATCTTTGTGACATCGTTCAAATTTGATCCAGGTTCTTTCGAGACTCGGAAAGTTTTTTCTTTACGCTACGAATTCGGAGCAACTATATGAGGTCTGTCCAGGTTCCCTCGGGGCTGTTAACGGATTTGTTCATACACCTTCGCTACCTCGCGAACGTATCCAACTTTAAGCTGCCGCTCCATGGGTCTTACTGGATTCTTGTCTAATGAACCACATACAGTTTGTTCCCAATGTTCCCTTCAGGGTACATTTATTTTAAAGATAGCCTATGCTATAGAAATCTCCCTGGGTTCCCTCGGGTCCTTAACAGGGTTGTTTTTTACAGTTAAAATTTACGCATAACACGTTTGTTTTGACTATGTCCTTGTATTTTACACAGTGAAATTCAAGGGTTCTTTGAAAACTCTTGTTTTGTTCTTCATTTGCGGAAATGTATACACTTCATTGCATTACAATAAGGAATGTTTCATCATTACACGACTAATTGTTTACATATTATAACTTCAAGCTTTGCGCAATTGCCTTGGCAATTGGCTCGGCTTCTTTCTTCAGGTCCCTGAAGGTCTCTTCTGTGCAGCTTGGCTCTGCGCCTTCTGCACACTTGCTGATATCCACCTCAGGGTACCTGGACTTCACAACCGCCAGAATATGGACAAGGCAGGCCTCGAAGGATCTTCTGATGTACGCCTTCAATTGACGAGGCACAGCCTTCAAGCGGTCCAAAAAGGATTGCGGAGCAGATGAGTCTTCTGGGACCAACGCCTTCACCAATGGATTAGCAGCCTTTTCTAGTACTACGATTCGCTTCAAGGTTTCGGCTAGTTGCTCGTCAGAGTTCTTCATATTTTGGATAATATCTTCCAGCTCCGTCATCCTCCTGGTCGCGTGATCAAGTTTTTCGTCCAGAGTCTTCTTATCTGCAAGGTTTCTACGCAGCTGGACGACTTCTTCTGAAAGCTGACGGTTGTCTTCGCGCGCGTCTTCAAGATCCTTGGTAGCTTTCTTTTGCTGATCAATGACTTGAATTAGCTGCACATCGGCATCCTTGCGTTGTTGGACTGCAACTCTGAGTTGTTCTTTGATGACATTATGCTCCGGAGAGAGAGAGAGAGAGAGTCTTCAACGCTTCTTCATGACGGTTGGCCAAGTTCGACCAATCTGTCATTTTGCTCTTGGTTGTTGTCAACTGTTATTGTACCCCTGCTCCAAAGATCACGACAGGGTTGTTATTTCAACTACGAATTGGATACATATCGCGAGACTATAGCAGAATCAGGGTACCTTTGAGCTCTGATTTTGTTGAGGCCAGTTTCTTCTTCAGATCGTCCTTCTCCGTAGATAATTCTTTTGTCCGCAGATGCAGAGTGCGGATCATGTTGGCATCTTCTACTTCCTTGGCCCGGCGATCTTCGCGCTCTCGCTCCAGTTCCTTCTGGAGGCGCGCCGCCTTGGCGTGCATCAAGGAGATGTTGCGGATATACTCAGTCTTCTGCCTTGATGCTTCACCGACAGCCTACATGATACAATCATGAGGATTATAATTTACGACGATAACAAGTACCGGGTTGTTTACTGTACCTTCAAGTATGCCACTGCCCTCTCGGCATGGTACAGACCCCTGTCGATGTGCTCTTCATCCTCGTCCGCATCCAAGACATATTCGAACGCTTGCGGATTTCGATTCAGCATTGGATCATAACTCCCGATGCGGAAGTTGTCGATCCCTTCTTCAGCTTCAGCACTTGTGGGCACTCGGGGGATTTCTTCGATCACTTGCTCTTGGGTTGATTGCTCTACTTGTTTATCCTTCGAGCATTCCATTCCTGGAACAGATTCCACCTTGCTAGTTTGGGATGTACCCACGCTGCTCGGGGGCTCTACATTGTTCTGGCCACGGCAATCAACCTCGGTTTCTTCTATTACAGCTTGCATGACCAGTTGTTCAATATCCGCCAGAACTTCAATACTTGTTTCTTCTACTTGCGCTTGAACTGGCTCTGGCGGGTTTGTTGATGGTGTGGCTAGCTGGACATCTGGCAGGGTTGTTTGCGACTCTACCCTAGGTTCTTCGGGCACTGTGGCTTGTGGCGCCTTCATGGTTGCTGGTGGTCTTTCTTCAGCTCTGCATCAACAATTCCACAGTCAGGATGAATTTATACGACTACACATTTTATTCTCACGTCAAGATCTACATACTACTTACATGATGGTCGGCCGCATTGGGATTTTCGGCTCTCCCAGTGTGAACTCCTCCTCTGGCTCCTGTTCCACTGCCACTGGTTCGGCAGGGTTGTTTTCTTCTTCAATTGGTCCCGAACCAGCATATGGAGCCGAGGTAGGGTTAAAAATATTATGGATAATTTCTTCTGTTGAAAAAGGTTTCCGGGCAGTGCTGCCTTGCTGCGGCCGGCTAGTTCCGATTTCTCAAATCACTATCCCTGTGGATGCTGGCATCTTTGGTTGTGGAGATATCTTCTCTTTCTGTTCAGGGATGATCCTCACCCGAGGCCTGGGTAGGGTCCATGCTCTCTTGGGCACCGGAGCACTCAGATCTGACGTTGCGGCTGTTTTTGAACCTTCTCCTCTCTTGGAGGTTGCCCCTGCTTTGGCACGGGGTTCTTCAGCATCCTGATTCTCATCATTTGCTTGTTGCTCGTCAGATTCTTCAGATGGAGTTGACTTATCAGAATGTGGATTGTGTCTACGAACCTGGTCCCTAATCCCTGGATCTACACAGCGGGCTATTATGTTGGCTTCTTCAGCATTTGTTGGATCCAGAGGCGGCAGGCTCACGTAATGTGATCGTCGGGCTTCATATTGTTATGGACAGTGATTTAGTTAACATGACATCATAATGAAATACACAACGTATTGACCTCAAGAAATGATTCATACCTCGGGCGTCATAGTAACTGTGGAGATTTCCATACTTTCTGGAAAATTTTCATCATTGATGATCAGATATTTCTTCAACAACTGTGAGATTCTCTTTTCAGACAAGGTACCGGTAGCATTCCGTGAGGGATCAGCATCTCCAGAATATGAGTACCCTGGATTACAGCATTGTTTGCAAGGCTGGATTCTCCTCATCAGAAATGACCTATATACGGCGGCTCCAGTCAAACCTTGAGATTTCAGGTCTCTGATCATATTGAGTAGTTCCAGGATCTGCATTGCTTGATTTATTCCAATAGTTTCACTCCAGAATGGCTTCATCACTGGAGGATTACCTGAGCGGCTGGGTAGTTGTGGTTGATGGTTCCACGCATAAAACCACTCTTTCTACCAGTCCTTCAGAATTTCTTTGGTCGCATAGTCCAGGTACATAGGTTTCATGCCCTGGCGGAATTGGATTACGACTTTACCAACTACCTGCGATGGTACGCTCAAAATCTTGACTCTGAAGATATGGCGGAAAAGAGAAGTGTGGGTCTATTCCTAGGAATACCTCACACAGATGGATGAAGATGGAGATATTGAGAAGGGAGTTCGGGCTCAAATGACATAGCTCCATCCCATAAAACCGCAGTAGGCGACGGAAGAAATTACAAGTGGGCATGCCAAAACCGACTTCATAAAAAGCTTTCCATACTGTGATTTCTTCGGTTTCTTCTGTAGGGTATTCATGTCCATGCGCACACCGCCACCGGCTGATTTCTTGAGCCGCGATGAATCCATCAGTCTCCAGATTCTGGATAGATTTCTCCTTTAGTGTAGTGGTTGGCCAGTCACTAATTGGGTCTTCCAGACAAGGACTTTCCCCAACAGGTGCTGCTTCATCAATCGCCGCAACTTCCTTCATCGCTTCGGCTTTCCTCTTCGCGCTCTTGCTTCGGCTGGATCCTTCACCACCGGCCATTGTGGTTTCTTGAGGCCTGGTGTGGATGGGATTAGGGTTCGAGGAGGTTGCGGGAGTGTTTGCGCAGTCTTCGGATTGCGAACAGAGCAACTGTCGCTAACCCTAGATCTGTTTCGTTAACGAGCGTGTGGATACAAGGGAGGCGAACGGTTTATATTGACTTTTTGAATCGATACTTCGGTACTTTTCAATTTTAGTCCTTCCTTGATCCTATATTTGAATTCGTTCAAATTTAGGCTCGGAGGCTGCGGGAATATTTTCAGGAAATATATTTCTGAAAATGTTTGGTTTCAATTGATAAATTTAAAAGGAGTTCTAAAAGAACTCGGACTTCTTCGGAAATTGATTCTCTTCAGATTCGGACTTCGAAAGAGCCTCGAATTTCTTCTTCAAAGATAGACGAGGCTTGGGGGCTGCCTAATTGGGCGCACCTGTTCGGTGCGCACCAATCCGAACTTCAGAAAGTTTTATGAGCACTTCATTGCCTATTGAACAGCATGGTTGCAACTCCCAAAAGCAAAGTACCCTGTGGGCTTCAAACAACCCTGGCGGGTCTCAAAGAACTCTGTATTTTCAACAACGCTGTTCTTTAGGAGATAAGGTGCTCGGGGGCTTGACGGTGTAGGGTCCTAATGGACTAAACAACCCTGGCAGGCCATCCTATGGGTCGGCCCAAGTACAAGACTTGACGCACAAGACAAGGATTAGTCCTAGTCGGTTAGGATAAGCTGTATTAGGAAATTTGAGATTAAACTTGTAAAAGTCTCCTGATCCTATACGATTTCCATGTAACCCTGTCCTCCGGCATATATAAGGGGAGACAGGGACCCCCCTCAAAACATATCATCAATATAAGATATACCATACATGACGTAGGGTATTACGCATATTGCGGCTTGAACCTCTCTAAATCGTCTCTTGTCACCTTCGGTTCTAGATTCTCGACGACTTCTCCTCAAACCCTTCTCTCGGGGCATCCCCTCGAGAACCTAGTTAGCATAACTCGCCGACAACCCAGATCTGTTGTGATCCCGGGTGGTAGAGCCTATCTTCGATAGATCACTTTTATACACTGCGCACTTAGAAACTATGAAGCTTAACTGGGAGACTATCACTTTACAAAGACACACTCTTTGTTATTAGAACAATAATATTACAAAGGAGCACTCACACCTTTAGGTGGCTACCCTAACACCACTCTCACACTTCACACTCCTACTAGCACCTCTCATCTACCATGCTTAATCTAGTCTTCTCCATAGAAATATCTTGTGTTCTTGTATGGTGGATAATTTTCTAGAAGGTTGCATTGCCTCCTTCAACACCCCCCCTCAAGGAAAACTTCTTTTCAATGTTGTCTTGCAGACCATGCCAAGCGCCTCTCGAAACTTCTCGAACTTTGCTTTGTTGAGATCTTTTGTGAGTATGTCGGCAGTCTGCTCATATGTCTTGGTAGGCATCATTATGATCTCACCCTCAATGACCTTTTCTCTTATATAGTGATAGTGTACTTCTATGTGTTTGGTCCTTGCATGGAAGATTGGATTTTCTGCCAATCAATCGAATGGAAGATAGATTGTCACAGAAAATCCTTACTTGGTACTCTGTTAGCTGGTAAAGATACTCCATCAACTGCTTGAGCCAGGTGTTTTCTTGTGCTATCATTGCTGCTGATCGATACTCTGCTTCAGTACTTGATAATGCCATAGTTGGTTGTCTCTTACTGCACCATGATATGGCTCCCTATCCAAGACTGAAGAACTATTCCGTAGTTGATCGCAGTGTGTCATAATCTCCGGCATAGTCAGCATCACAATATCCCATCACCTGGCAATCATTTGTCTTATTGTATAGAATGCCAAAATTGATGCTGCCTTTAACATACCTGAGGATACGCTTGACTGCATCAAGGTGAGGCTTCTTCGGACTGCTCATGTATCGACTAACCACTCCCACCGGATATGAAATATCAGGGCGAGTTAATGTAAGATAGATGACACTCCCAACCAGTTGTCGATACATAGTCGCATCTTATAGATCATTCCCCTTGTCTCCTTGTAGTCTCACATTAGGATCCATAGGAGTATAAATAGGTTTGCAGTCAAGCATCCCATACCTTTGTAGAAGGTCCTTGGAATATTTCTGTTGACCCAGAAATAGCCCTTCCTTTGTGCGCTCCACCTCAAGTCCAAGGAAATGTTTTAACTCTCCAAGTTCCTTCATTTGAAACCATATTGAGAGATTTTCTCTTGTCCTTTGTACTTCCTTGGACCAATCTCCAGTTATTATCAAGTCATCAACGTAGACTATGACTATTACTAGTCTACCTTCATTTGCCTTAACAAATAAGCTAGAATCTAATGGAGCGACTTTGAAACCACTTTGTACAAGGAACTCACCGATCTTCCCGTACCATGCTTGTGGAGCTTGCTTTAATCCATAGAGTGCCTTCTTCAACTTGCAAACATACGCAGGGTTAATCTTTCTCTCAAATCCCCTTGGTTGCTCCATGTAGATCTTCTTGTCAAGCTCGCCATGTAGAAAAGCGTTCTTGACATCATCTGCCACAGCTTCCAAGACTTGGAAGCGGCCAATTCTAGCAGAACTCAGACAGTTGTAATCTTTGCCACAGGACTGAACATTTCTTCATAGTCCAGCCCATACTGTTGAGAGAAACCCCGAGCAACAAGTCAAGCCTTATACCTCTCAATTGAGCCATCGGGGCGAGTCTTCACTTTGTAAACCCATTTGTAAGATATAGAGTTCACCTCCTTTGGTATTGGCACTAAATCCCATGTTTGATTATCATTTAGTGCCTTAATTTCTTCCTCCATTGCCTTACGCCACTCAGGGCCTTTTTTCTGCTTCTTCATATGAGGATGGCTCAATAGGTATATACTCATCAACTAGGGTAGTATTTGCATACCTTGGATTATGCTTCATTTGCCTTGTTGTCCTCCTTGGTTCTTGAACAGGATCCTCATGCTCCATTTGTGGCGAGAGAGATTCCTCCGAGGTCATATGATGTACACAAGTCTTCCAAGGGCTCTTAGTTTTACTTGGTGAACCCTCTCTATCTTCACTTGGAGTTGGTACTTGCTCCTCTTCTTCTTGCACTTCTTCTGGAATCTCCTCAAAATTATGTAAATCCGGTAGCTCGACCTTCTTAGGGTACCACCATGCTGAAGCTTTATCAAATACCACATTTCTTGAGGTGTGCCACCTTCCCGTGGTTGGATCGCAACATCTCCAACCTTTTCGTGCATCATCATAGCCAACGAAGATGCACCATGTTGCCTTCTTATCAAACTTACTCCTTAGATGATCCGGCACAAACACATAACAAACACGGCCAAATACTTTGAGATGACTGGCCACTGGCTTCACCTTCCATAGCAGCTCTTGAGGTGACTTGAATCCCAGCTTGGGTTGAGGTAGCCTATTAATTACATAGGCTGTTGTCCTCATACACTCGGCCCAGAACATTCCAGGTACATTCTTGGCATGGAGCATACTTCGACAAGTTTTTGCAAGATGGTGATTCTTGTGCTCCGCCACTCTATTTTGTTGTGGGGTATTGGCGCAAGTTAATTGCCTTTTTATCTTGTGCTCCTTAAGATAAATAGTGGACTCATTTGATAAATACTCCCTCCCATTGTCAATATGGAGGCATTTAATTTTCATATTAAGTTCACCTTCAACCTTCCCTATCTCCTGTTCCCCCTTGTCTTCTCCGACCACTATGTCTTCTCCGATCACCGGCCGCCGCCGGGTCCTAGATTGGCTGGAGGAGACAGACGCCGGAAGTGCTCCACTTCAACCTTTCCATAGCCATCGGCAGGATGTTGGTGGCGGAGCATACATAACACGGTACACAGGAACCATCGTTCGCCTGCTAGCATTGGTAACGGGGTTGAAATAGTGGAGGAGAGCAGTGAGCCGCTACCACTGGATACGTTTCACACCAGCACGGGCTCGAGCGTGCGGATTATTCCGGACTAGGCCATCTGGCCTGAACTTTTGTCTGATGACCGTGTCCATGAGCGGGAGGAGGAAGATGATGCCAACCACAACCACAAGCGCGCTTGAATCCCCGCCTCCAACAAGGCCATCCTCATCCTGCAGGAGGTGAGCGCGGGCGAAGCTGTGGCGGCGGAGTGTGTCGTGTGCCTACAAGATTTTGTTGCAGATGACAAGCTCAGGGTGATGCCATGCTCCCACGCCTTCCATCACAGGTGCATCTTCGACTGGCTCCGGATCAACCATGTCTGCCCACTCTGTTGTCACGCATTGCCCATGCAGGACGACGACGACGACGAATTTTGGAAACACCCGAGCATGCCCGTTCATGACGAAGCCTTGGTTTGGAAGCACCAGGGTCCATATGGATTTGTGAAAGGGAAAATTCTATTTTTCACCCTCCAACTATTACAAAAGTCTGATTTTCAACCCACAACTATAAAACCAGACACCGAAGACCCTCCAACTATCCAAAACGTTCAAAATTGGCCCTTCGGGTGGTTTTATATTTTCCAAAAATTTTAAAAAATGATTTTATATTAAAAAGTTCATAACTAATTTATTTTGAATTATAAAATATGAATCCGGTGAGCATATTTTTCTAAAAATCTGACCTATATGTTGGCATTAGAAGGTATTTGCATATTATTTATTTTTATTCTAATTATTTTTGGATAAAAACAATAAGACACTAGTAATATAAGCATATAATATCTAAATAACATTAAATAGTGTGCAAATAGGTTGGTTACATTTTGAGAAAACTTTTGGCACTAATTTCATATTTTTTGCGTCCAAAATAAATTAGTTACGATTTTTAAAGTTTAAATAATATTTCTGCAATTTCTATAAATTCCAAAACCACCCTCAAAACCACCCAAAGGGCCAATTTTGCATGGTTTGGATAGTTGGATGGCCTTTAGTATCCGTTTTCAGTTTAAGGTTGAAAATTGGACTTTTGTAACAGTTGAAGAGTGAAAGTAGACTTTTCCCTTTGTGAAATAATGAATCTTTTCTCCGGCAGGCAGTGGCAGGCAGAGGCTTTTTTCATCCGTTCCAACAAGAGTTCTATATATGTGTGAGAGAAACGAGCCTTGTACTCAATTGTTGTGTTAAACTAAAACACAGTTGGTTCTATCTGGCTAGCAATTACCAATTGCCAAAGCTCCCAATATTTTTCTTTCGTTGTTGCTAAGCGCTGCCCTTGTTCTGACAAATGGACTCATATTCTTCTGATTAGTTTTTTTTAATACATGACTGTTGGATAATTATCTGTAATATGCCATATTTTAATTCCAAAGGTTATGATTAAATTCACAAATATTTTCATGACTATAGTGATTGAAACAATCCATGTGCACGAGTTCAGATTTAATACAGATTTAAATAAGAACACAAATAAAATAAAGGATAGCAGTTCGGACATCGAAATGTACCCTGGGGGCGGGACCTTTGCCGGAGGCATCGGCTGCGCCGTTACCAGTTGGAGGAATATCCGCCATGATATCCCTCGACTGACCTTGCTCAAAGGAGTCGAACAGATTCGATGCAGAGAGATCCGTTGGCGCAGTGCAGTCCGTGCGCCGGGGTCGTACAGGAAGAAGACGCGGCACGGTGTAGTCGTTCGACGGTGGCGGGGTGTCCAGGACGGTGAACCGTACGCCGGTGAAAATGTAGCGGTTCTGGGTGAGCAATCGCGTTAAGACGCTCTCCAGAAACCTGATTGCCCTGGTATCCCGAGCAGGATCTCGAAGAGGCAACGATGTCGGAGGCACCTGCTCTCACCGGTGATGTGCGCGCAGCACCGGCGATGGGGAAGCTAAGTAGCAGCAGAGGACGAGTAGTGGGCTTAGATCTGAATCTCGAAGGAGAGGATGGCTCTGTTTACATAGCCCTCAGAGTGAGACGAGAGGATGAACCTGGACGGGAGGGAATCGGGAAGGCTCAATTATGGTATCATTGAATGTCATAGCCAGCCCTTCCAATTACCGTGTCATCAATTGCCATAACCAGCAAAAGAAAGACCCCTCACACAAGTCAGGCTCAGGCTCAGGCTCAGGCACGCCTCGCCACGCCACGCCAACGCCCACGGCCCGGCTAGGCCAGGCGAGCGAGCGCGCGCGCGTGTGGCTCGCCAATCTCCCTTAACCGGCTTCACAAGAGGTACACCAAAGGTTGACTCTTTAGGTCGGTTGAGATTCTTTTCCACTACCAATATGGTTTTAACCATAATAACTATAACATTAAAAGTAGGCTATAATCCTTTTAGAATAAATAAAATAATGGGTCAGGTCCAAATATTCTAACAATCCCCACCAAGGATTCTAAGCCGTACTTGAAATGTTCTCATATCCTCTTTGATATACCAGTATTTGATGGAGACTGTTAAGTTGAACTTCCATCTAGAACTAGGGCTACATTCATTCACAACTGAACAATGGACTATGCCTTAAATTGTCAGTTTTGTGTAAACAAGTTTCACCAGAGCTCTACACTGGTACTAGGCTGCAGGAGCATCCCTGCTGTTTTGGAGCTTATGGGTCATACTCCATGCCTTTCATGAGTTTCTAGAGAGCACCCAAATCTCATAGACTACGACCAATAGTCAGGCTCATATAGGTGTGTTCCTTAACTATGTTCTGTAGGACAACATCTCTGTTTCAATGAAACAACTGCCTTGTTCCATGAAACCACTTGGGACATATTAAGGTATAAACCATCCTACCTTACAGGCTTGAAGAGAAATGCATCTTCTCATGGAATGAGCCTTTGTTAAAGGTTCTCTTCTCTCAGTTACACTAAAGCTTGTTCCACCATCCTGTTTCACAGGATCTCCGATCACACAAGATAGGTTTCAGCTATAGAGTAACTCATGTGGGTCTCAAGCCCAATTCCAAAAATGCATAGTCTATCACATTACATGAAAGACTCTTTGTGAATTGATCTGCCAGGTTCTTAGCCGTCTGAATATAATCCAAGGCTATAACTCTGGAGTTTCTCAGTTTTCTGACAGACTTTAACCGTATTTTTACATGCCTGGATGACTTCATGTTGTCCTTAGAACTGTTCACCTTGATAATCACAGTTTGATTATCACAGTTCATCAGAATTGCCAGTATCGGTTTTTCAACTATCGGCAAGTCAGTAAGGAGTTCACGAAGCCATTCGGCCTCAACTGTGGCGGTATCCAATGTTGTGAGTTCTGCTTCCATTGTTGACCTCGTTAAGATGGTCTGCTCGCAAGACTTCCAGGAAACAACGCCACCTCCGAGTGTGAACACATAACCACTCGTGGCCTTGAGCTCATCAGCATCTGATATCCAATTGGAATCACTGTACCCTTCTAGAACCTTAGGATCCCCTGTATAATGAATTCCATACTCCATTATTCCTACTAGATAGCGCATTACTCTTTCAAGAGCTCTCCAATGATCATCGCCCGGGTTTGAAACAAACCGACTCAATTTGCTCACAGCATATGCGATGTCAGGCCTCGTAGCGCTGGCTAGATACATCAATGAACCAATTATTTGAGAGTATCTCAGTTGATCTCTCGTTATCCTTTTATTCTTCTTCAATATTAGACTGTCATCATAAGGAGTTGAGATAGACTTGTAATCATTGTAACCAAAGCGACTCAACATCTTTTCCACATAGTGAGTTTGTGACAGAGTCACCCCACCATTTCCATCCTTTACCAGCTTGATATTGAGGATAACATCAGCCTCTCCTAGATCTTTCATCTCAAAGCTCTGTGAGAGAAATTCCTTGACTTCCTTAATCACATTAAGGTTCGTCCCGAAGATCAGTATGTCATCCACATACAGACACAAAATCACTCCATCACCTCCACCAAAGCGATAGTACATACATTTATCGGCTTCGTTTGAAACAAAACCGACAGAGGTTAGAGTTTTGTCAAACTTCTCATGCCACTGCTTAGGCGCTTGCTTGAGACCATACAGAGACTTCAACAGCTTGCACACCTTTCTCTCTTGACCATTTGCACAAACCCATCCGACTGATCCATATAGATCTCCTCTTCCAACTCCCCATTTAGGAAAGCTGTCTTCACGTCCATTTGATGAATGAGAAGCCCATGGGAGGCTGCCAGAGAGAGTAGCACTCGGATAGTGGTCCATCGAGTAACAGGTGAGTAAGTGTCAAAATAGTCTTCTCCTTCTTTCTGGGTATAACCCTTGGCCACAAGCCTAGCCTTGTACTTGTCAATAGTACCATCAGGCCTAAGCTTTCTCTTGAACATCCATTTGCAGCCCACAGGCTTGCATCCATATGGGCGATCAACAACCTCCCAGGTACCATTAGTCATGATAGAGTCTATTTCATTTCTGACAGCTTCCTTCCAATAGTCAGCGTCAGGAGTTGAATATACCTCTTTAATGGTCCTAGGCGTGTCATCCACGAGGTATACAATGAAATCATCACCAAAAGACTTTGCAGTCTTCTGTCTCTTGTTCTTTCTGGGAGCTTCATTGTTATCTTTCTCAGGATGTCTCACATGAGAGAGTTCATCATGTACAATCGGTTCGGCGAAGATATCATTCTTGATATTCTCTTGCCTAGATGAACTTGTTCCATCTTTCATTGGAAAAATGTTCTCAAAGAACGTAGCATCTCTGGTCTCAAAAATTGTACCGACCGCCATGTCAGGTACTCCAGAGTTCACTACCAAAAATCTATAGCTAACGCTATGAGTAGCATAACCAAGAAAAACACAATCTACAGTTTTAGGTCCAAGTTTGCGCTTTTTGTTGATAGGCACACTTGCTTTGGCCAAACAACCCCAAGTACGCAAATAAGAAAGCGTTAGCCTTTTCTTTTCCCATTCATCGAATGGTGTCTTCTCTTTATTCTTTGGAGGCACACGGTTTAGACATGACATGCTGTCAATATGGCCTCACCCCACCATTCCCTGGAAAGTCCCGAGGTATCCAACATGGCGTTAACCAAGTCAGTCAAGGTTCGGTTCTTTCTTTCGGCAACCCCGTTGACTGGGGAGAATAGGGAGGCGTCCTCTCATGAATAATGCCGTGTTCTTCGCAGAATAAATAAAGAAACCTTTGAAAAGTATTCGCCACCATGATCCGACCTAATTCTTTTGATTTTCCTCTCAAGTTGGTTTTCTACTTCAGCCTTAATAGATTTTAAAGTAGTGAAGCGCTTCATCTTTAGTTTCCAACAAATAAATGTAACAATATCTAGTGCTATCATCGATAAGTGTCATGAAATATTTCTTTCCACCTTTTGTCAACACTCCATTCATCTCACAAATATCAGAATGAATTAATTCTAGAGGTACCAAGTCTCTCGCCTCAGCAGCCACGTGTGGCTTGCGAGTTTGTTTTGAACCAACACATGCAAGGCACTTAGAATTCTTGGCAAAGGTAAACTTTGGAATTAAACTCAAATTTGCAAGTCGTAACATACAACCAAAATTAATGTGACAAAGCCTTGAATGCCAAACATTAGATTCATCAACGTTAACAATATTGTTCACTACTTTATTACACCCATCATCAAGAGAAAAGCAGAACAGACCTCCGCTATCATAACCTTTACCAACAAAAGTTTCAAACTTTGACACGATACATTTATTTGACTTGAAAACTAATTTAAAACCATCTCTACACAGTAGAGAGCTGCTGACTAGATTCTTCTTGATGGTAGGGACATGCTGCACGTTCTTCAGCTGCACGATCTTTCCCGAAGTAAACTTCAAATTGACCGTACCAACACGAAGTACACGCGCATGAGCTCCGTTTCCCATCAACAAGGAGGTAGTCCCCCCGACCTAGTATGAAGAAAACAAGGAAATGTCAGCACATATATGAATATTAGCACCAGTATCTACCCACCACTCGGGTGTACACATAACTGAAAGAACTGTAGGTAAATAATTACCGTACCCCGATGTTCCTCCAGGCTCACTAATGACCATGTTTGCATACTTGCCACCTTTGCGTTGAGGATACTTTCCAGCAAAGTGGTCCTTACTCCTGCACACGTAGCAGACTCCCTTTGTCTTCCTGAAACCGGTGGTTTGATTAGCCTTACCGGGATTCTGTGGCTAAGGAGGTTTCGTGCCTTTGCCCTTGTTGTTGGTACGAGCATTAATGTTCTTCTAAACAAAGTTCGCACTTGCGCCAACAAGTGCCCCCTTGTTGCGTGTGTCCTTTGCTCTCGCCTTTTCCTCCACATCAAGAGTGCCAATGAGTCCATCAATTGTGAACTCCTGCCTCCTGTGCTTCAGAGAAGTAGCAAAGTCCCTCCAAGAAGGTGGCGGCTTGGAGATGATACCTCCGGCCACAAACTTGTCGGGCAGCATACAAGGGTTCTCTTTATTGCAACAGTCGAGGTCTTTTGCCAGCACATGCAACTCATTAGCTTGTTCCACCACAGGACGGTCTTCCACCATCCTGTAGTCTAGGAACTGCTCCATGAGATACAGCTCACTGCCTGTATCAGACACCCCGTACTGAGCATCAAGGGCGTCCCACATTTATTTCCCAGTCTTCTTCTTAAGAAAGGGATTAATGAGGTATGGAGCAATAACACCAAGGACGCATCCGCGAAAGAGACTGTCTTTAGCCTCGAACGCACTTCCCTGCTCGGAAGTACATTGTTCGGGGTTCCCTTCCGCCACATCCATGATGCCCATGGTGGTTAACCAAAGTACCATCCATTCACGCCAACTCACAAAGTTTGTACCGTAAAAAATGTTTGGCTTAATGGATGAAACAAATTGAGCAACTTAAAACCTATCAAAATAATTATCACTAAACTCAGGTTTCTGGATTATTGGATAATTATCTGTAATAGGCCATATTTTAATTCCAAAGGTTATGATTAAATTCACAAATATTTTCATGACTATAGTGAATGAAACAATCCATGTGCACGTGTTCAGATCTAACACAGATTTAAATAAGAACACAAATAAAACAAAGGATAGCAGTTCGGACATCGAAATGTACCCCGGGGGCGGGACCTTTGCCGGAGGCATCGGCTGCGCCGTTACCAGCTGGAGGAAATCCGCCATGATATCCCTCGACTGGCCTTGCTCGAAGGAGTCGTACAGATTCGATGCATGGAGATTCGTTGGCAGTGCAGTCCGTGCGCCGGAGTCGTACAGGAAGAAGACGCGACACGGTGTAGTCGTTCGACGGCGGCAGGGTGTCCAGGACGGTGAACCGTACGCCGGTGAAGACGTAGCGGTTCTGGGCGAGCAGTCGCGTTAAGATGCTCCCCAGAAACCTGAGTGCCCCCGTATCCCGAGCAGGATCTCGAAGAGGCAACGGTGTCGGAGGCACCTGCTCTTGCCGGCGATGTGCGTGCAGCGCCGACGATGGGGAAGCTAAGTAGCAGCAGAGGAGGAGGAGGAGTAGTGGGCTCAGATCTGAATCTCGAAGGAGAGGATGGCTCTGTTTATATAGCCCTCGGAGTGAGACGAGAGGATGAACCTGGACGAGAGGGAATCGGGAAGGCTCAATTATGGTATCATTGATTACCATAACCAGCCCTTCCAATTACCGCGTCTTCAATTGCCATAACCAGCAAAAGAAAGACCCCTCCCCCTCCCGCAAGTCAGGCTCAGGCTCAGGCACGCCATGCCCACGGCCCGGCGAGGCGAGCGAGCGCGCGCGTGTGGCTTGCCAATCTCCCTTAACCGGCTTCACAAGAGGTGCACCAAAGGTTGACTCTTTAAGTCGGTAACAATATGGTTTTAACCATAATAACTATAACATTAAAAGTAGGCTATAATCCTTTTAGAATAAATAGAATAATGGGCCGGGCCCAAATATTCCAACAGTGACTAGGAATATACATGTCTGCCAAATTATAAGCAAGTAAAAAAATTTAATTTGTACTTGGGACACCTTGTGGCATACAAAGGAAATAGAGTACAAGTATTCGCTCAAAGATGCATCTCTGTATGATTATCCACAATGAAGTATCATAGGAGAAATATGACGCAGTCATTCAGGCAGACATCAAGCATAAAGAAATATGACGCAGTCATTCAGCACGACGACGATTACGAAGATTAATGCACTCGAGCATGCCCGTTCGTGAGAAGGCTAGTTCAGTTGTTCTGAAGCACAGTGGGCAGGCAGCAAAAGCATGCTGCATGCCTAGTCCAGAGGATTAGATAGTTGGTTCGGATGCAAGAGAATGTCAAGAACGCATCTGTGTTAATTACTCCGTGTTACCCAAATCAATTGACAGCCAGAACCTTGCGGTTTTGTTTCTGTCGTTAAGAGGTTTCATTGAAACTGTTGCTGTTTATCTTAACTACAATCGGAAAGAAACAGGGAGTTGTCAATCACATGGCCGTGATGAGAAAGATAAGGAATCAGTAGGAATTCTATGGGATGAGAAAGGTGAGGAATCAGTAGGGAGATGAGACGTTGAGACATGATGAATGTGGGTATCATGTGGGAAAAAATTAGAAAAAAATATGTAAATATTACTGTGTCAATACCACTGCCATATGGGTAATTAACCACCCAAGGGGAGGGCTGGTAAGTGGTAATTTGACCGTGACCGGTTCTGATAAATGAGTGGGGTGCTTGTTTGCAATCAAGATGTTTGAGCTGAAAGGGAAGGGTGGGGTACTGGGGTCTGGGGTGCCTGTTTGCAATTCAGCGAGTACAATAGACTTCGCCCGTGAGGCGGAGATAGAATCCCGGATATCACTGGCCCGTATTCCGCATCCCGTGAGGGCGTGAGGCGGCACAAGGGCTGATGTGGTGATGCCGGCGGCAGGTCGGCTTCCAGGAGTGACTCTACAATGCGGGTTTGTACAGAAAATTGTCTCCACTCTCCAGGCCACCTTTTTGTCGTCAGCTAAATTTCAGAAATCAGCAGAGCAATCCTTCCCATCTAGAGCCAGCAGTGGAGATAACAGCTGTACAAGTATAACATGCTATACAGGTGTTTTTCTCTACCTTTTTTCGATGAGTCAATATCTCCAATTATGTAATCCCCCCATGTAGAACCGTCCATTTCTGTATCGCTCTAGGCCTAGTGAATTGCAAGCTACACTTACAAAACTGAACTAGGGAAAGAAAATACGGTAGATCTCTACAGGGTTTTTCCTTTTCTTTTTCCATCTTCTAGACCATATTTACAAAAGAGAAAAGAGAACAAATGCTAATACGATCAAATTCCTCCTCCTAGTTCGGGGTAGAGCAATCTGCTGTGTCAGTCTTGATTACTCGGGTATTGTACGAACCACACGAGCCGCATTTGTGGTACAGCCAATGGAATCGACATTTCCCTTTCCTCTCACAGTCGTTACAAAGTATATCCTGCACAAGCAATGCAATAAAAAATAAATAGATACTCTACTGGTTGAAACAATGAAAATCAAAGAATAAAAGAACTGGACAACCTACCTGACACCGATCACGGTATTCCTCAGGAAGCTCCTCAGCAGCCAACAACGCATCAAGCATGCCAAAGTACACCTGTTGCACAGGAAAATTAATTTACGAGGCTAACTTGGTATGACAGAAAAACCAAAATTTCAATAATCAGCTTTGCCATCAACCCACATTATCATCTGGATATTTTAATATTTAACAGACTGATTGAGAAGAGTTTAATATCATAAGTCATGCAACATATATTCCCTCTCCAGCATGTAGCCACAGAAGGTTCAAACAAAGACTACGAAAACATAACAATAGCTGATGCTACTCAGACAGATGCAAACTGATTGGCAGGTTCATCACAAAACATGAACTGGTGGTTTCGGAATGATATGTCATATAATGGCAACAAATATATTGGCCTCTCTTTATAAGTTCATTCCGAATATGGAACAAAACGTTCAAACACTACTGAGAATATAATCAGTCTGAACAAGTCTGCAACTCAAGAGCAAAATGTTCAAAAGTGAATCCTTAAATAGAAAGCAACCTTGCAACGAGTATAATAATAAGACACAGCGTCACCCTCAGGAGTCGGGAATAGGAGGATTCGTACGGCATAAATGAAGAAAGGGGTGCTCAATTGTATTGGCAATAAATAAACGGTACAGCTCCTATGCTCTATCTACCAATATTGAACTACCGAAAAATGCCAGTTACTTTTTTCCATTAAAAGGCACCAAACAGTTTAACAAAATGCCATAACACACAAAAAGAAAATTCTTTCAAGCAATGTAAGGAATTAAAATAAGTCAAGCATGGAACTAAGAGAGAGATGCTTCACTAAGGGTAAACACAAAATAGCCACAGCATTGTAAGAGGGATGTAGCTTTACCGCCATATCACCCAAGGATTTGCAGCAGATAGGACAAGTGTAGTGGCTACAAGTGTATGCCTGGATTGACAATTTTAACTTGTTAAACAGAATACATCACAAAATTGTGTCATGGTCCAACTAAATTTAGCATACAGTTTACCTGAAAGCAAGCTGAATGCATGAAGTGGCCACAAGGGAGGGCCCTGACTGCCGCACTTGATGTAAACAGGAAGTCACAGCAGATTGGACAATTTGTCTCTAACCCTTTTTCCCGACATTTGTGCTCAGTTAACTTCATTCCAAGACAGCAATTGCATTTCATGCAATGGAAGAAATCAACACCGAGACCTTTCCCAAGACGACACAAGTTGCAAAACGGACAGTGGTAAACGGTCCTGGAAAACATAAAAAAATGTTAGAAGAGCCATATAGCTTATTTTCAAATCCACATGTTTATTCCGAAATATAAGATACAAGATAACAAACCTATGAGACAAAGTACTTGGAAAGTTAACATGTTTCAAATTTTCAACTTGTTTGACGGGAGACAATGAAAGGTGAACCCAAACTGGAGAAAGCAGAATAAGAACATAACATCTAACATTTTAAAAGCCAACAAAGTAGTGTTGTATTATCCAAAGAGATTTTTCATACACTACTAATTGTACGAACAAAATAATTGAGAACAATTTTTTTGAGGGAAATACCCAACAAAATAGCTAGGTGTGGTCTGCAAGACTGTGACACACCTCGGTTTTGGTATCAGACAAGGCTCTAAGACAGTCTCAAGACTACTAGACTGACACAGAAATGTTTCTTAGACTTGCGACGAAAAGAAAATAACAAGGGCAACAGTAACAACCAATCCATCTCTCAATTCCATATTCTCTTCTTTCTCGTAACACTAACGACATAACCCTAAAAATTTGAGATGTAGGTAGAGTGTAGGACATTCCACAAACTATCACCTTGCTCCAAGGACCTTTTTTTATTACTTTCTTAAACGAACGACAGTTGTTCCTACCTAATATGACCCTTACATTAAAATGCTATGGAACTTTAATGCTGAGGATGTTCCTCAATGAAGATGTAAACATGTATAATGATAGCATACTATATCATTATCTCATGTAGATATTAGAAGTGACTTTAGCATTTGCCATATGTCATTATCATACTAAAGATTTGTTATTCACTCATAACTTAGTTATAGTACTGTTATCATGCAGCATAGATCACCAATAAAATAAAATTCCAGAGGTTCAATTATCAACATAAAATGTCTATGACAAACATGATAGGTTCCGGCTCTGGCAACAGCCAACATTGTTGTTTCTCAAGGTTTGATTTGGATTGGATGCAAATATCTGTAAGACACATCTTGTTATATTGACAAATAAATGGAAATAATCTAAACAAAACCACATAAATAATACATATGCCAAAAATAAATAAGACAACCAATACTTATCCATTTTTTTTTGTTAACAAATGGGTGGAACATCTGTTATTCAGTATATCATATTTCAATTATGTTGAGGAATATTACCTCTCATCATCGAAAAATTTGCAGATGCTGCAGTAATACTTTGCCATGGATAGGCCATTGCAAGATGGGGTTTGGCAGGTTGGACCAACAGGTTGAATCTTCAGGCATGCCATGCACATCATCTCCTGAGTTGCTTTCCTAGAGACATCAAGTAGAGTTGAATCATTGTACTTTATGAAATGTGTTGCAGACATCAAGCAGAGAGTGTGCAGACTGACAAGGATATTAATAAATTTGTTTTGACCAGTATTAAGAGATGACTAGAGAAGTGAAGACAAAATTCCAGGCTGGACAGAATTGCAAGCCCATTTGGACAATACAAATCTCAGCCATGCACAGGCAGGTGTAGCCAAATAGATAATGAAGAACCGCAGACGAGGGGAATATGTTAACTGCAAGCTCTCTCTATTTCCTACACATCTTGATTCTTTCCATATAACATGCTGATTTACATGAAATGAGGTTCTAAACGAACAGAATCTCAAAGCACACTACACCTTGGTGTCAACAATATTTAAACAAGTGCATGTGAACAGGCCATGGAATTTACCTTTCCATAGTATGGTCACTAACTTTATCATGGCAGAATCGGCATGTGAACAGTTTGTTGCAGCATGCAGCAACAAGTTTGCAGTTCCGTTTGTAGTGCTCACAACCATAAATTTGATTCTCCTCATCTCGATACGAAGGAAAACATCCAGGTATTCTGGCATCGTCAGTACACTCTTCTGAATTTGGTTCCGGCAGCTTCTGCTGAGCAGCTATCCAGCGGCTGAAACGCACAAAAGTATGAATATTCATATTTGCAGCAAGCAATTCATAGAAACATTCTAATGTCAAACCTTGTCATGAGATTTTGGATTAGATAGGCCTTCCGCCTTGGGTCAAGAGTAGGATCTCGCGAAACCTTTCGCACCTCAGCCTCAAGTTCACTTTGGTTCATTCGAAATATGTCCTTCCAACCAGGCTTGAACATCTGGTCATTTTGATCAAGCTTATCTTGTACATGACTATCTGCAGAGGACAAAGGGAAGCTCAGTAATGACGAAAGTTGTCTGTCAGTGGAAAATTAAAGAACCAAACATAGAAATAGTTTCAAACTAAGTATGCATAAATGACATTGTGAATTTGTTGATTTAGTACTGTTCGTCAAACTTTCCTATTCTAAGCAGCAATAGTCTTTCCGTGCTCTATGAAACACCTTATGAATAGTCCATGAGTCATCATTGTTTGTACCATTGCAAAGAAATATCAACAATTGCTGGATTTCCTATTTATTTCTTTGCCATAAAGTAAATGGGTTGACCCAAAAATTAGAGGTTCATCTAGCCAAACACTGTACCTACATTTATCAGACATGCAGAGCTGACCACTTGATGAAAGATTTTCTAATAAATCAAATGACTAGACAATGCATAATATATGTATAGCCCATGAAATTTCTGCACTAGTTGTAGTTATCTAACAAACGTTATATTGAAATGAGGGCCACAGTGCAAATTGCAAAGTTGCTAGACGCGGACACCAAGGCAAAAAGAAAACAGCTGTACAGACCTGGAGCTGAGGAAGAAACAGCTGAAGAATCAGATGATGTTGGAGCTCCCTTCCACCACTCATTTAGCCATTCCCCAAACATAGTATTCTTGGTTGCTTGCTTCCACGTATCAAGCATTTTGTTCTGCTCCTCTTGAGAGAGTGCTGATGTAACCCAGGGTAACATAGATTGGAGAACCTCGGCACCTGTTGAACCAATTATACGACCTACAAGCTTATCTTGCTCCTCCACAGAAAAATGTTTGTCAAACAATGGCCACAACTCAAGCTCTTCTCTATGGACATGATTAGTCAAGGCAACCCGGATAGACTTGCACATGCCTTGAAGTTTTGTGGCAAGCTCTTTATACTTTCTAACCCAATCAACCTTATTAGATGAATCAGGACACTTTCGCTCTGCTTCATTAACTTCAGTCTGGTCGTGGCTTTTGCTATCATATAGATGTGAAAGCTCAAGGAGAACTTCAGATATATCTTCGAATAATTGCTCTTCCTGCTTGTGGTCAAGAGTATATGAATGACTCACATTGTGCAATGTTTCTCTTGATTCCAATGCTGGGAACACAATTTCATCCTCAGCATTGCTGTGAGCCCTGTAAAGACCCCATAGCAAACGGAATCTTCCAATGAATTGGCGAAGGCAAGACTCGTCACCATCAATGAGCTTTCCAGATTCAACATCTAGGTACTCTAAATCCTTGCGAATTGCCTTGTGAAATTTGAATATGGTATCAATTGGCCTTGAAATGCCATCTGAACAGGACAATGATGCATCTGTCTCCCATGAAAAGAGGCTTGAATATAACGAAGGAGCAGTAAAATTGTATGATAGCGAGCGAAAGGACTTCGCAGAAGCCAATGAACCAATACCAAGATTGCTACCTTCTACTCTCAACCCAGGAATACAACAAGGTTTTTTGCTACATGGAGTTGCTTCAATATCGACAGTTTGAGAGCAGTGGGTTCCATTAGTACCAGGAAAAGATTCTGCGTCTTTTCCTCGTTTGCCAGGCCTAGAACCATTTTCAGTTTGTAGCTGTACACAAGGATTTGAACTGTTGCGCAAAGCACATGGACAGAATGATCGGCATTTTTCCATATCATGTACATCATCCAACAGGCATCTCACTGCCCCTGATGTTGAGCATAAATATTCTCCTGAGTTGGATTTATCCCGGGCTTTGCATGCCCAACCAGAGAAAAGAGTGACCAGTGCAGTTTCCGATGGTGATGCTGTTTCATATGCATCTTTTTTAGCAAATGTAGAATTTTGAAGAAATCATTCAAGCGAATAAAATGCATAGAGATGACAATACAGCATGACTTAAGTAAAAGGATACCTGCCAAACACATATTTTGAAGAAAAGAAGACGCCTGCTTGTCACTCAGCTTCGACACCAACCATGGTAAAACACGTTCCAACAATTTCAATGGCATGACACACAGACTTCTGTATGATAGTTCCCTTTGCTTCTCAAGAGAGAAAAGCATCCTAGCTTGAGGAAGCACCTGGGTAAGTTCAACTGTATATGAGGCTTTGACCAAAATAAGGTAAACTATTCCAACAGCCAAGCTTCCTGACTACTAGGTACTAACCTTGCTCTCTTCATTGCAGAAGTGTTTCTCTATTGTCTCCAATATTTTATCAGCATGTGAACACAGTTTCGAGTAGAAGTCCACTGCAGTTGATTTGGCTCCTGCCATTTGGATTTCCTGAATTAAAGATCTAAAATTGTTAAAGCGGCGCTCTTCTTCAGCATGCTCTTTCACAAAGGACAGCTCACTGTCGACTGCAGGAAATATGACCTGATCCTCAGCAATACTGCAGGTTAGAAAATGAAAGGAAGTTGTAAGATTAAAGATAAGGTTGAGTTTAAGCACAGGGACTTTTTTCCTTTCAAATGAAAACTGTGCAAGGTGAATTAAGCAAAACTATGTTATACCGCTTATCAAGTATGATAAGTAGCACACCAACAATACCTGTTAGCATAAATCACTTAACATGCAGCAAAACAACAATACATATGAAAAGAATCTCTTCTCAGATACACTGCCCAAACTCGAGGAGAATCAGCATATCATGTGATACTGCTTGACCAAGCCTTATGGAGTCATGTATAACACCAGGTGGGAAGTTAAAAACCCTGTCTAGAAAATATAAAATAGCTTAAAAAAATGAACGAAACAATTTGTTCCTGACATTATTCACCTACTATATTTAGTTAATTTTAAAGATAACAGTATAACACAATCATATTCAATGGTGCTGATGGTTAATTTTGCCATTGCTGTGCTGTTCTCAAAATTGTAGGTCTAAAAAAGGAGCTGCAAAAAATTAAAATGAAACTGCAGTTTAGAAAATGCCACAAAACAAACACAGGTATAGGTCACATAGTGTTGTTGCACCCAACAGAGAATGTCACAAAAGGTACATCATGTGTCGCTGACACAAACAAATGTCAATAGCTTAACACTGACCCATATATAGCATACTTTTAACTAAACAAAAAAACACGGAAGAAAGAGAAGAGCAAGAAAAATATTTCAGTGAAGGACCATATTTACATGGCCATAGCCACATATGCCTGAGTAAAGATCCAAATCTACACACCTGTGGTAGATGCATACATCTGCAATGAACTGAAGCCTTTCATTGAAAGCTGATATATCTGAAAAATCCCCAGACTGCTGCACCTTCCTTGTCTCGTCTGCTATATCATGCAAGTCCATACGAATAGAGTTGTGCCAATGCAAAATATCATCTATAGGATGCATGCAAACTTGTCCATCATTAGATTCTGCACAGTTTCTACTCC
Source organism: Digitaria exilis (assembly GCA_015342445.1). Classification (NCBI taxonomy): domain Eukaryota; kingdom Viridiplantae; phylum Streptophyta; class Magnoliopsida; order Poales; family Poaceae; genus Digitaria; species Digitaria exilis. The sequence goes on from JACEFO010001882.1 coordinate 2,191,329, forward strand.
CAAGTTTAGAACCTTGATGTGAACATATATGTTTCTCCCCTTGCTCTTGGACATCCCCAGCACTATTACCACCAGAAAAGCTCTCTGCAACTTCTTTTGTTGATTTCCCTTCGAACCATGTGAATACAACCTTCACAAGTATACCACTAAACTTTAGTAGGATAAAAAAACAAGATAATGAAATAAAAACAGATGCGCTCATAGAAACCTGCTGGAGAAGTTTCTCATCAGGAACAACTTTATATAAGCAGTTACGAATATCTTGGTACTCATCGGGGGAAACAGAAGTTGACAGCCATGGAAGAAACTCTGCCATCATATTTACAGGAATGCTACACAAGAATTGCCACACTAAATCAGCTTGCTCTTCACATGAGAATTTCTTTGTAAGCAACGGGAAGACCTGAAACAAATTCAAATGATGATTGATCAGACACCAGCAAAAATGTAATACAATACAGTCAGTATGTACTTTAAGTGCTACCTAGATCTGTTTGCTTGGGCGGGTGGGTGGAAGTTTCAGGAAATAGTATTGGCCATGGGAAATCAGTTTTTAATCCCAATACCCTATCCAGATAAGGGGCAAACTAGAAAAAAATATTTTTATTCACAATACATGCAAACATAAGACAAGATGAAAGGTAGGTATGACCGATTACCCATCATCCCTGCAAGTTTAAAATAGTCGGAAGCTGGCCCCTTAAATTCCAACATCCCACCTGACCTCTCATCCACTAACCAAACAAACACACCCACATCTCAATGAATAAATTCTTACTCCATCAGTCTAGCCATTGTTTAAGCTTACCATTCACTGTATATTCCATTATAGGATAGCAAAGAATGCCATTGTTTAAGCTTGATGCACTGCAGATTCCATCCCAATTTCTTTAATGAGGATGAATAATTATGGAGTAGATCGTAATTCTGACAACAATGCAGAACTTGAAGTTCAAAGCCAAGTCGCCAACACGAAAGAGGAAAAAAAAAAGGATAAAGGAAGAAAGAAGGGAGTTTGCCCAGTCTATCTGAGCCCTCCCCTCCCAGCCTCCCAGGTTGGTGCAGCTCCGCTCCAAGATTCTGTGCACCACTCTCTCCGCTTCCCTCTCTCACAACACCGTTCCTCGCTCCCCTCCCTACTTTTTCCTTTCTGTGCTCCGCTAGCATTCCACTCATCCCTCCTGCTACAATGCACCCACGGATTGAATGCCTCTTTTGACACCCGCCACTGCAGCTGACGCGGGGGGGGGGGGGGGGGCTGCTATGCCGACCGCCAGCACTTCATCCACCTGAGATGGGGCTCTTTCCCTCTCTCTCACTAATGCTAGCAAGGCGATGGGAACACCCAGGACCAGGACCCTAAGAGTGCATTGTCGCTTAGGCGAGACCAATCAACGATCTTAAATGGAGAAATTATGCAAAATAACCAAATAATTCCGATGGGGGGAATTTGCCATAAAGTATTATCTATAACTCCAGTGAAGAACATTGTGACCATTCAAATTTTGTTTTAAAAGGACCAGATACTTATAACAGCCTAAAAATAAGATATTTTAAAATTACCAAATAATACCGCTCGAGAGAAGTTTGCCAGCTTGATTTGCAATAAGTAATTTTGTATAACTCCAGTGAAGGAGATTGTGACCATTCAAATTTTGTTTTAAAAAGACAAGATACTTATAACAGCCTAAAAATAAGCCTAGGAAACTGCAACCAAATAACAACAATAAAACTCTTAATGAAATACTAGATAAGAACATGAGCCACACATATACAGCTAGTTCTCAATTATAACAAGGATATGTTTGACAGGATCTGCTGACTTAAGAAACTAAATTCATGCGACAAGATTGTTTTATTTATCCAGCACGACATGACATGATTAATGTGGTAAGTGAGATTGAAAGAGGTTCGGAGTACTGACTACCAACCTGTTCTTCTTCCTTTGACATATGTTGGCTGAGACATGTTTCTATCGCTCCTGTACATGATGCAAGCTCCCTACGAAGACTATCATCATTCTGTACGTCCAATTGTAAGAGAGCAAACAACTGGCTAAAAAGATCGCTTTCCCCTTTATGCTCTAAGGAATAGGTCCCTGCAACATTCTTGACTCGGATATCAAGTGCTGGAAAGATAACCTGCCGTCCAAAATGAATGAAACATATTGGTGCATTTTTAATGAACATATCCATTATATAATCAATTTGTAAACCATTGACATCATTTAGGAAGATAAATGGTGGCAATGCTGAAGCCATAAATAAGCAATATACAACAAACTAGTCGTTAAGAAAACGACAAAACAGCTCCCTTTTTTATTTGCATTTCAAACATCTACTTTTGGCGGCATTTTAGGAATAAAAGCTGGAGAGTACTCGTGCTCATCAGTTAGACTTCTTGTAGCAAAAAGAAGCGATAATAAAAGTTTATTTCCATTCTTTGGGTTGCAACATCCATTATTCACTGATTATACTGTTGATAGCTACTAAGGGCTTGCCAGATTCAATTTTGAAAGATATTAGGGGCTTGCCAGATTCTCAACACATGACTAACATGAACATCATTGTGCTAGAACCAGAGCAAAAGGATTGTGGTGTTACCCTAGAAGATAGACAAGGACACATGGTGTGGTATGGATCAAACTTTCCACGGTAGTTTCATTTCAACAGAAGCCCCACCCCCCTAACACCCCACAAAGGTCCCATTCAACTCAGATATCATCTCCTTGCACACCATCAGAAGGACATGAAGCGTAAACAATTGATTCACTAGCATCAGTGCTAATTAATTAGCTAACTAGCTAACCCAGAACACATCTCACACTACCCATTATACAATCAAAACGCCAAACTCACTGGAATTTTCACCACCACCGTATGAACTACACCCAATTTCAGATCCTAAGTTCCTAACAATGCTTGCCCGATTCAATCCCCATCCCACCACGTACATCCAAACAAAGGCAACAATTCCGCAACCGTAAACCCAATAACACCGAAATTCTCACACTCCCACGCACATCCATGCCGAAATCCACAACAGTTGAAGTCCCCACCCAACGAGAAGCAACAGGAAGAAATATGAGAAAAACACAGAAACGAGGCCCAGCACGGGGCAGCCAGCATCCGTACCGCGTCCTCGGCGTCGCAGTGGTGCTTGTAGATGTTGAAGAAGAAGCGGCAGCGCTCGGTGAGCGCCGCCACGTCGCCGGAGCGCTCCGTTGCCAGGCGCACGGCGGCGCCGTGCAGCGCCTCGAGCTCCGCGCGGATCGCCTTGTGGAAGTAGAGGAATATCAGAACGGGCGCCTCGGCCGCCGAGGTCCCCGCCTCCGCCGGCATCGGAGACGGGGACCGCGGCATCACCGCGGCGAGCGTCCCCTCGCCGCCGGGCATGGGCGTCGGCGTTGCCATCCCGCTGGGGGCGCCGCCGCCTCCTCCGTGGGCGAAGACGGCGACTGCGCCACGGCTCTCCCACGCAGGCGCGCAGCCCACGAGCAAACCTCCTAGGGTGTTCGCGACTTGGCGTTGCCTGTCGCCTGGCTTCCTCGGCTGGCTTCGGCCCTCAGCCTGTGGAAGAGGGAGAGGGAGGAGGAATGGATTTGGCGTCGCGTTGGCTTTGCCAGGGTCTCTTTCGCTCGGTGTGCCCTCAAAACTATTTTTATTTTATATTTATATATCCCACCCCGGCCCCTCGTTCTCCCCTTGTCCTCCGTGTGGTTTTCTGTTCTCGGTTTGAACTTTGAAGCGTTCGGTTAGGTCTAGACTCTCGAGGGAGCTTCCAGAATAAAAATATAGACTGAAGCACCGAAGAGGATAAAAGTAAAACCATCTGATTGTAACATAATAGATGGTTTCATGCTAGTCGTCCCAATGAAAATGAACACCGCATAACGTCTACTAACAATCAATTATGAAAACAAGCATACTCCTCAGCGTAAATAACATGCAAAAAAACCATTTGCGTGTAAAATTTCTTAACATGAAGAATGATTAATTAGGAAAATAGACCATATTTATCAATAATCCTTCATTGAGTTGAGCATGACTCTTCGATGTCTGGATGACTCATTTTGTCGAAACAAAAGTATATTAGTAACCTCATGTGATATTTATGGTTCACGATACGATCATCCTCATGATGTGTCATATATATCAATCCATGCAAAAAATATGCCGGGAAAAATGGTAGGGTTTCTCCTTTTGTATGCATTTTAGTAGCAGTTTCTAGAAAATGCATAAATTAGTGCTAAAAAAGTTTATTGAGAGTCTTGTTATCGAAGTAATCAAATTTAAGAGAACTCGAATATATCAATCCATGCAAAATGGTACCATAAAAATAGTAGGGTTCTCCTTTTGCGTGCATTTCGGAGCACTCAAGAAGATGCGTCTTTAATGCTCGAGAAAAGTTTGCAAGGAGTCGTGTCATCGAAGAAATAAAATTTAAAAGAACTCATATATATCAATGCACACAATAAAAAAAGTATTTCGTGTCTGCATTTCAAAGCGGTTTCAAGAAGTTGCGTACAATTAACCAAAAAATGATTTAAAGAGAACTCAAGCAAAGCTTCCGTTAAAATGGTAGTGGTCTCCTTTTGCGTACATTTCGGGGCAGTTTTCATGAAATACCTGAGGTAGTTCTTATAAAAGTTTGCTAAGACTCTCTTTATTCTAAAAAAAGGTTAAGAGAACTAGCATATATCAATCACGCAAAAAAAAATGAAAACAATAGGGTTTCTGGATCTGTATGCATTTAGTTTATGAACAATTTCAAGAAGATGTGTGGTTAAAAATGATTCTTCTTTATTTTTCAATCAACTGATTTTTTTAAAAAGATTCATGGAGAACTTCCTCTCTCCCCAAATGCTCACTTTGTCCCAAAATAAATGCATTTTTAGGATTTTTAGAACACATTGGTAGTCAACATAAATGACCTAATTAAATTATTTGGAAAAGCAAAAATTAAGCAAATCAATGTGTATGCCTCTTGGAAACAAAAAAAATAAAGCAATTAGCTTAAAGGAGAATCCACCTTGGAAAAGGGGGGAGGCAATTAAATGTGCATGTAATTAATTTTAGTTTGTCCAAAGGCTAAAGATGCATTCTTTGTGGGAGAAGTTTCGAATGTAAAACTAAACTTATTTTGGGACCGAGGGATTAAACGAGACACAAACCTACGTTCACTCTATAGCCCACAACACAGCCATGCCCATGCGGGTGCCACCTACCTGCTTTGCCGCGCGTGTACTATTCCTACGCTGAGATTTAATGCCAAAGAAAATGTGACATGTGCCTTCTTCGTAACTATCCACTTTCTTCCACCCAAGACACTGACAGTCGTCCATCTTTTTTGCTCGACCAAACAAAACTTCTCCATCTGTAAAAGACAAGACACCTAAGCACATCTCTAGAAACCAAACAAGACACAGCCACACAATCCGTCATAATAGAAGCAAAGAAAATCACAAAGAAATGCTTGTGACACCTTATCTCTAGCTATCTCTAGCTAATGGGATATGTCGATGCATCTCATGGCTGGTGCTTAAACGAACTCGATATTGCCGATAATATATCTGTTTTGACTACCACGCAAAGAACGGCAAGAGAATAATATAATATAGGATATGCTTATTAGTTAAGTCTAGGCATGGAGTATCCGGAGTCAAACCACATTTGAGCCACACTGCTAAAACGTCCATTAGCTTCAGGTAAAGCCAGATTAATTTAAGCCGCCTAATCTGACCCAAAAGATGTGATGATTAGCATATGGAAATCCCTAGTGAGCATGCGGAAGATTGGTATAGCAAGTAACACCACAGCGGCATGCTCAAATATAATCATCATGATATAATAAACTAATAAGATCAGGACACAATAGAATACAGATCATCTCAGTGGGTAAGCATCAACCATGGTCGTCGTCTCCACACGGTCTCTGTCAACCTAATTCTATCCAGTGAACCTTATCGTCAGCTTCCTTTGCATTCAGATCGATCGAAGGGACCTTGTCGATCACCCACTTCACCGATCATTTTTGGTATGAAGATGGAGTAAGCCAAGGCATTGCATTTCCCTGTAGGACGAATCTTGCCAAGAAACGAAAAGAAGCTGAAGGAGATATACCAGATGAGGAGGCAGCGTTAAATGGAACGCAGTTGCTGCCTCCACGTTACATCCAAAACAAAAGGCGCTTCGAAAGGACAATAATAATAGAGAAAGAATTTCTCCTATCGTTTACCAACTGCATGGAGCACGGTGGTGTGCGCGCTGAGGCAGTGACCCCCTCCATGCATCATTGTGTCTACGAGCCACTGAGCCCCCTTGTATTCTCGGTGGCCATGCATGCGTATGGCAGTGGTTTTTATTGCAGGCAAACGTGAGAGTTGATGGCTCGCGTGAGTGACCTAACTATTCGGTTCAGACTTTCAGTCATGTGTGATTGTGTTAATGTAACTACATAGGTGGCAAAGAGATTTTGACACTACTGATAGCTAGATTTGGTACCTAGCTAGAAATGTGCATGAATATATATATAGTTACTAGCCAGTATTCAATAGAGTTGTCCCTAGACTTATAGAAAGTTAACAACATTTATAGCCTCATTATAGGATTCACTCACATCACACGGCTTTTTAATTGGAACCAATACAAATAAATTCAATCCCAATGTGACAGAGCATTTTGCGGCACGTAGTAATAAATATCTTACTCGGCCGTAGCACGACAAGAGGTAGTAGGATCTTAGTGTGTGTCGACGAACCGATCTTGCTGCCGGATATGTCCAGGGGAGTGGGAGGCAGTTCACATTTGCTAGTCAAAACAGAAAGGCAACCTCTCCATCCAACATTTCATCATACGGTCGCCGAAAACACCTTTTATCTTTCTTCCGCTTCTTTTTTAGTGTCACTGATCAACCGAACAATACTATTATTTTGCACTCATTAAATTTCTTTGAAGTAGTAGATTTCGATTAAAGGTAGAAAATGGAAGAATATAACAGTACGTACTGTCAGTGGCAAAGGCGACAGTTTGGAATAGAATTCGTCTCCACCTACAAAATTCCACGTCATCTCGACGCGCAGGCCTTTGTATTAGTGTGCGTTTAGTTTAGAAATTTTTCTCCCAAAGAAACATTATTCATCCAACTTTTCTCTATTCATCCTATCTATCCTCCTCACAGAACACTATTCATCTATAGTGTTTTTTCGGATCTACAGTGTATTTTCGGGGAATCTTTCCCAAGCTAAACACACCCTTAGTTTCAGCGAATTCTTGGCATGTGGCAGGACTGCGCGGCAGGTTCTACGTCGATCGTTTGACTTCTGAAACCTCAAACCAAGCAAAGAAAAAAAAACGTAAGAATCACACGATATGTATTGTAAGGTCATGGTCATATGGCCATCGCCAGACAGAACTGCAGAATCTAGTCTAGCAGTTGACAAATCATGCGTAGAAAAGAGTTAAATCGCAGATATCCAGACAGCCACAGCGTCATTTTGTCGCGTACATGCGTGCGGCCGTGTCTTCTTAAACAAATCGCTGGTTAGGGGCGGTCTGTTTCGTGGTGACTCATGCCATTGCTAGCTGTCAAACAGAACGGTGTTACCACTCCTCCAATAACTCCAGAACAAAATAGTAGAACACAACATCAGTGAAGGGTAGTACTTTACATGTGTAAGTGTTAGGTGCACCAATTGTTCGTGCACAAAATGCTTGCAAACAACACAATTTAATTTATTTGTCATTGGCCGTCAACTGGCTCGTCCAACATGCATCATGCTGCATTTCGAGATTTAAAAAACTGGAGTCTTTTATCTTTTGGTGCGGAGCTTGCACCAGATAAGGTGGAGCCCATGGATTAACAATACTAGTAATAGCGATTAGTATGTTTAATTGAAAAACACTTAGTCCCTCCATTTTCAAATACGTACACAATATTTAGGACAAACAAACTAGTTTATTTTTTAACTAACTAGTTTGGTTTTAAACAACATATATTTAAGGACGGAGAGAGTATTTAAAAGATAATTTTCAACCCTTCAGTGTTTACTATATAATAAGGACATGGGAAGCACTCGTGGTAGGTATGCTAATGCAAATTGTGACCAAGGCCATGTTCAGATTCCCAACTATTTACTATTCGTTCTAACTTTTCACTATTCATTCCAACTTTTCACTATTCCTTACTCACAAAACACGTTTCCCAGCGAATGCTATAGTGTTTTTTCCTACAATCTAAACACACCCTTGAGTCTAGCAGAATGCCGGCGTGGCAAAAATCAGACCAGATCCACGCAACAGCCAAGCCACGTCATCTTTTCTTTTCACCAAAAAAAAATGCCACATAATCTCTCTCACGGTCTCACCACGCCCGTTCCCGTGTACAGTTCCGTGTCGGTGCGTGGCAATATCGCCTTCGCCCCAGGAAACAGGAGCCCCGGCAGATGCGAGGCGGGGTCAGGCACGTGGCGAGACGAGACCGGCACGGGCGGATCACGAGCTCGCGCGTACCCGCGCCACGTCGGACCACACGTCCCTCCGGGTCCACCTTCCAGTCGCAGCCAGTCCGCGCGGGAGCGGTGGACCCACCGGCCCCCGGGGTCCTCGACCGCGACGTACCGACCGAATAAACTGCTCAACCGGCGAGCTCCGAGTTCCAACCACCCGAAGTTCCCCGGCGACCAATCGAGGGCAAGTAGCTTTCTTTTGCCCGTTTGCCTGAATTATAGGTTCAACTCTGAGACTGACACGGCGAAGCGACATTGATTCTTCCTAAAGGCTTGGCCAGTGGGCCAGTGGCAAACAAAATTTAGAGTTTACCAGTAGGTAAGTAGGTTTTGGGTACTCTACTTCCTGGCAATGACATGTGGGGCCCTGCGCCCACATTGATTTACTAATCTAGCTACAATACTAACAGTATGCTGGTAAAAATGTGTTAGTAAAGTCAAAATTTGAGGGCCGTCTAATAAGGAAAACTGCATTCCAATTCCATCCGAAACAATAGGCTATGAATGAATCGATGACACTCCATTTATTTTATTTAAAGTTTGACAGCTCGATTTAGTTATATTAGTTTGTGTTGAAAAACAACTTGAGAAGACTCATAAATTCTCAAATATAATGTTTTTGGTACTAAGCATGTATGTTTTTTCTTGTTATGCGTAGATTACATGCTTTAATGTAATTTCTTTTTACAAAAATGAGATGTTACCCTCCGAAGTTGCTCGACAAGTATATTAGTTATTTTCATCTGCACCTCCAAAAACTGTTTTGTAGCTCAGCTGATAAGATCTTTTCTTTTGCGATGGAACCTATCTACCCAGGCTTGAGTCCTCGATCTAGGTACGGGTATTGCATTTTTTGGATTTATATTTCGAGATTTCACCCGTTATTCTTTCAATGGTAGGCGATGTACCACTCGAAAGCGAAGTGTCTGCAGTGGTTTTGTCAATATCGAGATCAACCAGCACAACCTCTTGGATATGCTCATTTACAGGGGTAGGGTTGCGTACGAGTACCGTGTTAGAAAAAAGATTACACCTCAACAAACTGATCCATTGATTTTTCATATGTAAATAGTGTGACTCATGTCATAAGATTCCATACGCATTTGTAATGAGATGGTCCTAACGATGATGTGTATGCTTATACTGTGTCCAGATGATGTTAGGGCTCATCCATTTAGAATATTGGGAAATATCTCCAGTTTGTATACTCTGGTAGGGTTCTAATTGCCCAGCCGTGCATGAGCCTTTTGTTTAGGACCGCGTGCTTAAGTTAGGCGATCTAGGACGACTATGATGAAGTATCCAGTAATAAATAATATGTCATAGATACCTAATTGCTTATCTCATCGTTATTATTTAGTTATGCTATAATCTAAGCACTTCTATTGTTTTTGTATGAACATGTCTATGACATAATAACATTACACATATGGCCATGACTCAATGCTGAATATACTTTGGAGGAGCGAGGAGTCTGTTCTTATAAACTAACCACACACTGTCACTCTTATAATAAACAAGGTTCGTTAGGGGCTACATATGGGTCATTTTATTTCTCTTGCTAAAATATCAGCACATAATATTGAAGTACTATATGTGGCCGATAGTGTAGGATTGATGGGTCCATCTAAACTGCTAATTGCTATAATTAGTTTGGAGGCTAGGTACTCCATCTCAACATGCCAATAGCTCTCCTAAACAATGTGCTCTGCTAACCCGCAAAAACAAGCAACATGATCTGCTTATAGCCCCACCTATCAATCTCTGTCTTGATTTTAAATTACAGCCACTAGTTTACTTCCATCTAGCCGAAACTTTTATTTACCTTAGGATTCTCGTTTGCTCGTGCATCATATTTATGCTCCTCCCTCCCTCTTCTCCAACCGCTCAACTCGCTACTCTATAGTCCATGCCTTCTCTAACATCATTCGCAACCATGTATGATATTGATCTTACGGCATTGCCACTGCCTACAGCCAATGTGGTGGACTCGCCACGGTACCGCCACCTTTCAAACCATACCTTATCATGACAAGCTAGCCCCCCTACCGCACACTCTTCGATTTTGTTTTTTTAAGAAACAGGAGAGGTATGCCTCTACTGATTATATAATACTTTATGAAAATAAGCAGTGACCTTGTTGTCCTGCCTACTTCATGCTACCGGGCTAACGACATTCCCGACCTTCTCCCTAGCCCCATTAGCCGTTGAATCCTCTCATTGCTACATGAAATTCTAACCCTAACTCTAATGTGGAGCATCAAGTATGGAATTGCGGGCTAATGTATTTAACAGAGACCATGCTAAAATGGTATAGAAGGTATATTGTTTTCTAAAATACATGTAATTTGCTACTTGAATCACTTTTATCTTTATTTGGCCATCTATAATCTTTAGGCTTTCAATTGTTGATTATCGGCCCATCAAGTACTCATGGCTAGTCTTAACCGACCATCGGCCCATATTTGCCTCGAAATCTCGCCGCCACTACCATATAGATGCATACATACATCAGCCGGGGTTGCAGCCTCTCTCATGCGACGCCCTCTGTCCTCTCGGAGTCCCGGTGGTGGGTCCGCGACCTCTCTCCACCCTTCATTTCTTCATTGCTCCTCTCTTCCTTTCTCTACACCAGCCCTCCTCCCAGCCCTAGACATGGCTGGCGGTAGAGCTCCCTCTGTGCTAGCTACAGCGAGCGGACGCGATGAGAGTGGCGACGGTGGAGGCTCCTCCTCCATCAGAACCGATGAGTACCCAACGTGATTTTTGGATGAGGGTTAGGGTTCGGGGTTTCTCGGTTTGGGGTTGTTGGTTTGAGCTTCGGCCCTCGCTGGACCTAGTGAAAAGAGGGGAGGCAAGCTAGCCAGACGGAGGAGGTAGCTGCGGGGGCGGTTTGGCTGGCGGCACTGGCGCCGCCGGCGGACGGTTGGCCAGGGGCAACGGTAGCATGGCGGCGACATGCGGTGGCGGGAGGGGGTTGCCGCGGGCATGGCAGGATATCTCCGGAGCTCCGCGCCCAACCGCCCGTGCCTTAGAAAACATAAATTTTTGCAATATTATTTCACGCGTAGCGGCAATATCATCTGCATCGCACTGCCAGTGCCTTAGAAAACTATAGATCTACTAAAGTGTTCCTATGGCCTGTTATTTCCTTATCCTGCCTTGCATGGACAACATCATAGCATCGCCCACCACCAGAGCGCCGATCGACCTACGGCCGGAACCTGAGGTTTGTCTCTACTGTAACTTCATATTTTCGTCCTCGTCCTAACTTTCTTCATCACCTTCCTTTCTTACTGTGCAACAAACAATGCATTTTGGAAGGAGCGCTCTCGCATTAGCCTTTTTTATTTTTCCCTATCTATCTTCATTGATATATAACGCCACACCACGTCATCATCGATCAATTCGGCAACTAGTGTATACATGAAGGGCAACTACTCTATCTAGCGACCAGTTCTCACTGGACTGCACATTGAACTTTGCAGCCACACGGGTACGGTTGAGGTGGACTCCGGTCACTCTCATCTCGCATGAAAGGTTGCTATGGTCACGCCAATATGTCCGTCGCCGAATCAACCAATTTGCTCCGCCCGTTCACACGGATAATACGGTACGTGCTCGCCTGCTCGGTTCCTTCCCATGGATTGGAGTTCATTGCTCGAAGCTGGCCGTCGGTCACCGCTGAAGCTGTACGCATATCCAAAGCATCCCACGGGCGTGATCAGTGATCTCATCAGTCATTAAGAGATGCGCGCGCCATCCGTAGGAGATGAGGGCGGCAACTGCCAACTTATGATCTGAATATCTATCTGATCACACCGCGCGGACGCTGCCTGCAGCCTCTGTCCTGGCATGCATGGTCATCGATCATCTATTTCATCTCTTTGGCCTTCGGCTTGGCCTGCGCGCGGCTTCGCGGCGGACGTCGCGTAGGCTTGTATTGTTGGCTTGTTGCCGGCCGCGTACCGTACCTGTGCCAGTGTGCCACCACCAAATTAAACATGGCCTGCGCTCAGCCGTGTACGTGGCTAACAACCGATACATATACGTGCCAAACTCGCCTCCGTTCTCTCTGATGCGTTACTTAGCTCACGCTTTCAGACAGATGACGCGACGTCTATACAGGCCGTCATTAGAGAGACAACACAGACTAGAGCGTATGCAAATGAAAGAACTGGCTCGGGTCAGTCGTAACTCATAAGATTGGACAACCGAACAGGTGTTAAGGTCTTAGGGCTATGCTAAGGATAGCTAGCCAACGTGACAAGCACAGACAGTGCTCAATCTATCTCAACGTCGGAATCGGGCCACTTCCCCTCTTCTCTCTCTACAAAGTCCGATCCATTATTTCAAACTCAAATATATTTTGTTTTGTTTTGTTTATAGTATTTTTTTATTGCTGAGAACTGAAAATGGTACTATCAGCGGCCGCGAGCCCACGGGTTATGATGACAGCTTCTGACTTCACGCATCGATCACGCCATCCCGTATTTGTTTCGGCTCGTCCGGTGCAGCATCCCTCCGCTCACTCACGACACGTATACGGATAGGGTATGCTCTACTCCGTTCTTTTATCGAACGTGCACCGTTTAATAGAACTTTTATATTTTTTTAAAAAAAACTTTTATAGGAGTACTATATATAACTCGATGACGCCACAAGTTTCGCTTGCAAGTCTGCAAATGGCCGCAAGTGCAAGTAGGAATGTAGGAGTGCATATATTTGCGTTGACCAAGGATCATAGAATGGAAAGCATCCCTAAGATACATATATATATAGCCATCATCCTTAAGATACGTATAGCCACCACAAAGCAACCAAACGGACCACGTCAGAGGTGGCTCCAGGGTTTAGAAATGGGCCAAAACCTGGCGGCGATCTGGATGCCGACCATCTATAATTTAAATATTTGGACGTTTTGCCTTCAACTGCTTCATTCTTACAAACACAAGCAGAACCAGCAAGTTGCAAGAAGCAAATGAGAAACGATCTTTCATCCTATCATATCATACTCCTCGATGACAACATTTGTGATAAACATGGTAGTTGCACATGGAAAAGGGAAAAAGGCCGAACTCAACGCTAGCCTGCTAGGCTTGCTACAGGTTGCAGATACTGGACCCCATATGTGGGCCTCCGTTGTACCATCAATGCTTTTCACAGGAAGTGACGATAAACCGATCAAAACAAACTATCACACAAGAAGTGAAAGCGATAAGCAAACCAAACACAAGAAGTGAAAGCAATAAACACTATCCTGGCAATTCAAAGCTTGAATCAGATGGTACAACTGAGCGAAGTCTAGCCAAGCATTTGGGAAACATCAGGCAAAATCAAGAAAAACTGATACTAATGTACTGCTCATTCTGGCATTTCTGTTTTCGCTCCAGATCTCCAGTGTTCTGCCTGCTGAGAGAAACGTGAAGCTGACCAACAACCGACCAACAACCTGATGATCCTTGGAAACGTACTACCATTTTCTTTTCACTCGAATATGCATACACTTTTGCTCTTAGATCTTCAACTCACATGTTTGCCTTCCTTTCCCACCGTTCTTTGATATCAAGCCTGAAATACATAGGACAGATGAGACAAGCTCCAAACTCCATTGATGCTACTCACAAGAAGTGATAGCGATAAACAAACCATCACATTAGTATTTCGGAAATGTGGTAACAATAACGTCATGCCAGCTAGACTTCTATCATAAGTTCATAACACGTTCCATCAGAAATAAGATCTGTTTTAGCTCGTGGTTCAGATTGCGTTGATTTCTTAATGGTGGAGAAGCCTCATGCTCACCAGACTAAGTTGATAGACTTAGCAACAATTATAGATCTTATATCTATTACCAAATTGCAGCATGAAAATTTTTGTGACGTAGTTTGACTATCGAAGTTGATAAGTGGTGTTTCCTTTTTGAACAATGAAAGATGGAGCAGCAGTATTAAAGTTTTTGAAAAATAAAAAAAGTTTCCATTACTAAAAGGAATCTTGCAATTTAAACAAAGCTTTTGTTTGAATAATGAAAGGTGAAGTGATGAGACTGAATACCGAACAAGTTAAGAGAAACATAACTGTGCAGCGATAGAAGTTAATACAGAGCATGATACTATAATAAGACATACCCCCAATGCAGCTTCCTCTTGTTCCCTGAGGACAGGGCTGATGCAGGATCCTGTAAAAATATGATGGCAAAAAAATCACGGTCATTGCATGAAACCACAATTGTAGGGTATAATTTAAAGTAAGATGAGTGCTCCTAACGTATCTGAACTATAGTCAAATTAATATCATGGAGCATGCAATGTCGACTTGGCATATCAATGTCAGGACCGTGCCGGTATAAATCGGGCATGTATAAAACTCTAAATTGGGTCCTATTAGGATAGCAAAGTAGAATAAAAAATGACAGACTTGGTATAACGTATTGAATCTTCCTTTTTAAATATATTTTTACGTTTTTTATGGCCATAATTATATTTTCTAGATCAATTTGTGAAAGTAAGGCTTCAATCATAAAAAAACTAAATGTGTAAAGAAAATTATAAACGCACAAGGCTTCTGTGTCCAGTGCGTACTGCCCTAGCCGAGACAGCAATATGCCAAGGTGGGAAGAGTGGAAGACGGTGTTGGACAGTCACGCATCGTGTCTCGCTGATCACAATCAGAATTTAAGGAACCAGGAAGTGTGCGGTCCATGGGTCCAGCGCTCGACTGGTTGGGACTCACACGTGGGGGGCCAGGAGCAGGAGTCCAGGACGCTAGTCCCCCCATCATCCATCGAATGCCAGGAGCACCAGGAATCTAGGAGCCCATAGCCCAGAAGGAAGGAACAGTCAGGACTTAGTTAGACTTGGGAGCAGATTGGGCATTTGTTGGGTAGGGAGCTGCTGCATAGGACACAGAAAAAAAAAATGAGGCCCTTGCAAATTAAGGGCCCTGTTCAGTGGAACAGGCTGCGCTCTAATCAATGTTAACAGAGGACCTATTAACATTCACATATCAAGTTGCAAATATCTGCATACCTGACATTAAAAGAGCATTGGCCAAAAATAGCTTAACAATAGAATTTATGTGCACTATGCACCATTGGCGATTAAAAATTAATTGATGCACTCTGATGCTGCTAGACATTTTTCCCATTTGATGCGCTAAGTTGGTTACCATTTAGCTTATTGTTCAATTGCCATTCAAGCAGTAACTAGCAGTGTTTGATACATGTCAAAAACACTACGGAAACAGTTTGTGTTTTGCCACAAAAATGGCTAAAACTTCCAATAAAGCAGTTCATTGACCTACAATCAATCTGAAGATTAGCGAGATTAATAAAGTAAGTTTATACAGTGAAAAGTCTTCATTATTCCATCTAAACTTTCATTACTACATCTAAGGATTATAGCTAAAACATTTTTTACAGAATGTAGGTAAATCAGTGCCTAGTAGTTAGTATAACAAGGCGTACCTCTTGGACCACTATAACTGATGATGTATGGTATTCATCTTTAAGAGAACTATCAGCAGATTCATCCTTTTCAATGAGTTTATAACCATCAGTTACTTTGGTAGTTCTCCCAGAGGTCCCTAAAGAGTTAGAAAGTCTGACTAGTGAGTTGGCACGCTTAAAAAAATAAAGAACATGCATGAGAGACAGGTACCTTTTGGTTTTCTTTTATGCTTTGGCTTTTCGATTATCTGTAAACGTTTCTTGTGTAATTCCTGCACCACATTACAAACTAAATAATTGATCTGGTAAATTCAGAAGAAAATAATCAAATATATAAAGAATGGATATTATGGGCGAGAACCATAACATCATCGTAAACGACATGATACATTTTCAAAGATTTGTCGTCTCGTTCAAGGCTGATGTTCTAGGGATTCACAAATTGAACTGAAGGGTTTGAGATTTCTCTCTAAACTGAACTGACATCAATGGGCTGAAGACTTTGGTTTGCAAATAAAAGACCATGAACCTTCATCAAATCCACTCTAGGTCTCTAGCACTGATAAGACAAGATTGCAATACATTTTTCCTTGTAGCAACTCGGAGTCTAATATGCAGTGCTATCCTAAACACTAAACAGTGAACGGCTGGTGACCCATCGTTTAGCAAAAAGTCGGTCCACACGGCTATTTAAACGGCCTTTTAAATGTCTGAAATGGTTTTACACGGCTTTACACGGATAATCGGCCTACACGGCTTGCCATCGAGTAGCTTTTACACGCCGTGTAAATGGTCTAAACGGACGTGTAGGCGAACACTGCTAATATGTGATAGGATTTCCAAATCAACACTTCTAAAAGGCTAGGGGACAGCAGAAAAAAAAGGTTTTAATGCACTGATTATACTGGGAGCATGGATCCTCTGGAAATATCGTAACACTTGTGTTTTCGAAGGTGCTTCTCCCTGCATTCAAGGTGCTATCCAAGCCTTCAAGGATGAAACCCAACTGTGGGCCAAGAGACTAATTGCCCTGAATCTGGGAAGGTTGCTGGTCTAGTATTGCTTTGGTTAGCCTGGTCAGGTTGTCCTTCCCTTTTTATGTTAAACTGTAATTTATCTATATAAGTTCAGACCATACATCTCTCAGTCTGGTCCAAGGTGAGGTGATGTTTGGTACCTGGACTTTTCCTCTCTTAATACAAAGATATGCAACTTTCCTGCGTGTTCGAGAAAATAAAAAGGCTAGGGGACAACAAAAGAAGGCTAGACGTGCTATTGTTACATTTTCTCAGTTTGGTGACTTCTTTGACAGGTTCAATGCGCTCTTGCGTATGACTGGCAACAGCTGTTCTTCGAAGCAACTTTGAATTAAAGAAAAATAAGTATCCCTTTCTTGAAGAATATAATCTCACTCCTGTGTTGTTCTGTCTGAACTCAAAGTAGTTGGAAGTTACAAAATCTCCCAGCTCAAAGTTTTGTTCCTTTGGCCGCAGAATTTTCTTGACACAAAAATGTAGTCTTTACTCTTCAGACTGAGTTGCTAAAATTGACTGTTTTTCATAGATTGCAAAAAACACCAGAGTTCTGTATGGGTATTGGGTACTACAGTTTCTGTGGGACAATTCAAATTTGTACCAAATTTTAAGGATCTAGATCTAAACCGACCCAGACAGGCACAATTGGGCACATTTCCCAATTAATGGCACACCATGATAGCAACTCTCCAACAATCAGGTAACAAATTCATGCCTATGGGCTACAGTCCAAACCTTAGAATTCACTGAATTAGATTTTAGTGGATTATTCAACAACAGCAACACAACATATAATCGACCGGCAACCAGGCGAGACACTGTGTGCCCCGCCCTAATAAGCTCATCCTGTATCCTGTGAAGACTACCTCAAAATCGGCTTCCAACTGACACGCGCAAAATACACAAAAAAACCCTAAACAACCATCCCCTTATGTGGACCAAGAACAGCAAACGATCAATATAGAACGTTTGGAGAAATGCAATAAGAAGAGCACCTTAAATTTGTCGAGCCGATCCTGCGATAGCTTGGAGGGCTTGAATCCCGGGTCGAGGAGCCTGCTTGATGCAAGCGCCTCTTCCTTCCTCTTCGCCTCGTCGTCTCCGGCGCCATCTCCGGCGCCTCCGCCTCTCCCCGTCTCCTGCTTGCTGCTTGCGGCCTCCATGAACCATGGCCGAGACCGAGAGAGACAGAGAGAGAACAGGTATGTTGGGCTTAGTGGCCTGTTGTTGGGTCGAGCCATGGCCCAAGGCCGGCCGTGCAAACAGGCCCGTCAAGAGTCAGAACTGCTTTTCTTTTTTCAATTTTAAATTCTTTTAGTCTTTTCTTAAAAAAATTTTTATATCTAAAAAACTTTTTTTAGTCCTTTTACATAGAGACATTTCCTGCATGAACAGAAGCATAGGAGTAGAGCAACACTGCACGTTTGCACAAGGAATCCTTCCACGGGGTCAAAGTCTTCTTTCGTTCAGTTGACATTTCAATTCTCAAACCAGCTACAAAAAAAAGTGAATGACGGAACGGATTTACGGACCAGAACGCCACGCGTAGAAACCAGATTTCCACACGCCCCGTGATGATCTTTGCAAAGAGCTTCCTAGTCACAGCAACAAAGCTGATGCCTTCCGGTGATTGCAAGATGACACGGGACATGTGAAGGGGCTATCAGCTATTGTGCCTATGTGGGGCTTGGCCCGGTAGTCGGTTGTGGACTAGTGGTAGATGAAGATCCACCGATCACCGGCCGGCGCTTCCCGGCCGAAGTCGCCGGTCATTCGGTCAAACTGACCGAGTCTATCCCCTGTCCTGGTCTCCTGTAGTAGTGCCCATCACGGACATGATTGATGGCGCCAAATCTCCTGCTGCTCTCCAGTGATAGGAGCCGGAGCTTGCGAGGAACGGACGCGAGGAGAGCTCCACAGATGGGACTCGTAGCTAGGCCGGGCATCCTCTGCGAATGTGTTTAGATTAGGAAAGATTTCTCGAAAATACACTGTTCATAAAAAATACTATAGATAAATATATCTATATTGTTATGTGAATAGAAGGGGTGGAATAAATAGAAAAAAATTAGATAAATAGTGGATTTTTGGAGAATCTTTTTGCCTTAGCTTTCCTGGGTTACAATTCTACCGTGGGGAGGAGACCGAAGCTCTTTATTTTTTCCGTAGCCGTGGAGGCACGAGGCAAGGCAACGACTCTTGAGCATCAATGCTTACCGTGATATGAAACCAGACAGCTAAGGTTCCACTCTCCATTTAGTTTTATACATGACAATTTTTATATCATCTAATGAACAAACTATGAAAGAAACCTAACTATTCCTATCAATTTCAGATATCACTTTTGTGTTTAGCAAGGAGCATAATATGCCCAATGCAAAGCTTTCTGTAGAAAAAAAAAAAGACACCTTTCCAAATTGATTGAACTTTGCTCCAACCGAAGTACAAACAAATTTGTTTCAAATGTCCTAAAATCTTAAGTTAAAGTTTTATGTCGTGATTATAGGTAGGTAAAGTACTTAGCGCATTGATGTAATATTCAAGATTTGTAAGCATGAACTAAAAAGAATCTTCAAACGTCGTTTATTTTTTATGGCATAAAGAGATGTAGACTGATTATTTGCTTTTCCATAAATTGGTTCTTTCTGTTCTTGTTACTTCAACAATTAGGTGTACAACTGTTGCTTTGGTATGTCATGTCCTCATCAAGTGTAAGACATATAGATGAGTACATGTAGAGCATAATGGCGTGGTCCACAATCCACATCATCATGAGTCTCATTTTTGTGAATAAGCTAAATTAACACAAACAGGTACATGCAAATACAAGTTGGCAAGGAATCTAAAAGTGGTACCAGCAAACCTTTTTCTTCCACAGCTAGCATCAAACCATTCATTGAATGCTTTCTGCCACATGTTATCTTTCCTGCTATCCTCGAAAGGAAAGCAACCACACCTCATGCTTTTTGTCAAAGTTAATTATTGTAAAATCACTTCTCATCATATCCATTTGCCTTTTTATTTTGGAAAAACAAATCACGTGTGGAACACAACCAGATATGTTCTCTCATCTCTTGGTGGCTTTAAAATACAAGTTTGCATATGCATCTTTTCTTCTATTTTGTTTACACTCTTTTGCTACATCAACACCACATTGACTTTGAATCATTAGTTTTTTTTTTTGGTTGTTTGTCTTCTAATCTTACATTTTCAACATAGTCCATCATCACTGCACTACTACTAAGTCCTAAGAAAATTAAGTCATGATGGACCTCATTGCAAAGTCGGTAAAACTGGTGAAACAAACTACTCTGACGACAAAATTTTACCTTAAACGAGCACGTGAGCACAAAGTCAATTTTTTCTAACGAACTTCCTAGTACAGCTAACCTGAAGGACATTTAAAACCTGATAAAAAGTCACGCACCAACCTACCAACCATAGTACAGTTGAACTAGTGTGGCAAAGTTCTACCGCCACCAGTCCAACGACGCAACGCAACCACCGCAGCAACATCGGCCACGGCGGCCACTCGCCTCAGCCGAATAGCCGATCCGCAACATTCCTGTCCGGGTGAGGCCAACCGCTTCGCTGCTCTCGGTAAATCAGCGATCCAGCCGCAAACCAAAAAGCAAAGCAACGCCCGAATTAAAAACAGGAGAGGAAAAAGAGAGCTCGCAGAAGTGAGCTCCCACCTCCCCACCTCTCTCTCTCTCCGCTCGCACCACCAGTCCACCACCGAACCCTCCGATCCAAACCCTGCTGCGCATCCGCGCCGCATGCCTCCGCGCGCCACGAGGCGGCGGCGCTGCAGCTGACCAGGAGACCCCCCTTGACCCGCCGGGGAGAGAGAGACATGGGGGGCGTGACGTCCACCATCGCCGCGCGCTTCGCCTTCTTCCCGCCCACGCCGCCGTCCTACACCGTCGTCGTCGCCGACGCCGCCACCGGCCGCCTCGCCATCCCGGAGATCTCCCGGACTCCCGCGCGGCGCAGAAGGCGGGACGGCGGCGGCGGCGGGGACTCCTCCTCGGCCGCGCAGGAGGAGGACGGCACGGAGGTTGTGCGCCTCCGCACGCGCCGCGGGAACGAGATCGTGGGGGTGTACGTGCGCAACGCGCGGGCGTCCGCCACGGTGCTCTACTCTCACGGCAACGCTGCCGACCTCGGCCAGATGTACGGGCTCTTCGTCGAGCTCAGCCACCGCCTCCGTGTCAATCTCTTCGGGTAAATACTCCGCCTCCGCGACTTCAGGTAGCGCGATTGCCAATTTTGCCGGATTGGGGTGCGAGCTGGAGGGGTTTTCCGTTGGGGGAAACTTATACGGGAGGGTTTTGAGGAAGGCGCGAACCGAACTTGCAGGAGGCGTTCGATTTCTGGCGTGCATTTATTGTTAGATTTGGTGCGATTATTATCTCTTGGCCGGTTGCTTCGATTTGGCACTTGGCAGAGTGATGTGATATCTCTAATTTTGGGACCCTGTAGCAGTAACAGCCTATTTGGCATGAAATCGAATGGTTGATGTGAAATGAGATGGGATAACACACTTAACTATTTTGGTTTAGTGCTGGGGGAAATTAACCTGTATTTATAGCTGCATACTACCAGCTTCGCTTCCAGCAATGCCATTTTAGGACTACAATTTGTCCAACAATGGCAAATAAGCCCATGCTGTTCTCCCCCCAAGTTCACTTGATTTTGAACTTCGGTGTTAAGGCCTTAAGGCAAACTGTAATTTACTGCATTGCATTCGAGGTTTTGAGGAACATGAAGCATTCATATACGGATCCAGTTCCAACGAAAGAGAGAAGCAGGGGCTTGAGAGTACTGAGTACAAGAGTGATTGTTGGGGTATTTTTGGGTTCATAAAAGAGAGAGATATTTCATATAAAACGAAAAAAAAAGAAGAGAAGCATGTAACTTATGTTCAGGTGTAATAATGCCAAGCTATCTCTTCTAAGAAAGGGACTGTACCAACTTTGTAGGTGTGCCAGAGAAGCAAGATAATGTATTTTGTCGATGTATCTTGGATTTTACACCATGAACTTTTTGGATGCTGATGAGATGGTGACTTGCACTTCGAGGCATGATTAGTGGGTCTGTCTGGTGGATTGCATTATGCATTGAGATGTGCATCATATTTTGGACTCCAACGGCTCTTTCTCTCTCATGTGTCAGTCCCTTGTGCCATGTGGAGATCGGGTTTGTGATTCGTGAAAGAAGATTTCCTTCCATGACTATATTTAATCCATAATATTTATGCTAAACTGAGAATAAATCATACCCTGCATCAAAAAGCACATCCAAAAATCATATGCTGAACTGAGACTAAATGTAGCATGACTATTTTGCTAAACAGCATAATCACCATCTGCATCAAAAGCGCCAAAAATCATGCATAGCACATCCAGCACTGCTTACTCTTCCATTCCAAGGTAATATGATTAGCTTGACAACTGAATCACAGCATTTTGAGTGCCTGGTTTCCGTCATCCTTTATTTGCTAAAGAGGCTTCTCCTCCAAACTGGTGCATAATTTGTTGTCAAAGTTAGTTCCCTACTGAAAAGAGCAGCTGAGATAATTTTTTTTTTCTTGTGGAAGTGATTCTTAACGGCCTTATATGTTACTGCAGGTATGATTATTCGGGTTATGGGAGATCTACAGGGAAGGTATGTTCTGTTCTTCCATGTTGGTTGCTTGATCAATAACTTTCTTAGCAAATGTAATCTTCCCCCTAACCATATCTTAATATACAGTTTATTCTTCCATTGAACAGCCCACTGAGTGTAATACATATGCAGACATTGAAGCAGCATACAACTGCCTCAAGGAAAAATATGGTGTCGCAGATGAGGATATAATCTTATATGGTCAGTCTGTTGGAAGTGGTCCAACCATTGATCTTGCTTCACGGTTGCCAAACTTGCGAGCTGTGGTTTTGCACAGTCCCATTTTATCTGGACTACGAGTACTATATCCAGTCAAACGGACATTTTGGTTTGACATTTACAAGGTATATTCGGATCTTCTATTTCCATAGAACTATGGTTATCTGGTTGCTAAATAACTAATATTTTCTCTCCTTTCTGTAGAATATTGATAAAATTGGCTTGGTAAATTGCCCAGTGCTTGTTATTCATGTGAGTGTTACAATTTCCTTCTCTTTCTTGTTTTCACTAATGATTAGTAGTTACATCAGATCCTTGTTGGGATTTACTTTGGATATGATACACCAGTAGATTGAGCACAATAGGTAATTCCTCATCTGTAGTAGGGTGTACAATGTATAAGACTGATGAGTAATACGCACCACTCATCAAGCCAAGCATAGAAAAATTAAAAATGGACAGTCATATTGTCAAAGCTGTAGAGGCCTAAGAATTGGCATCTTGAAACGTTCATAATTCATGTTTGTTATCTAGTATCATAGTTGCTTCCCGAGAATGTCGCTCTGATTGTCATAACCTGCTTGTTCTTATACTAGGGTACATCAGACGATGTTGTCGACTGCTCCCACGGAAAACAACTATGGGAACATTGCAAAGTAAAATATTCACCGCTGTGGTTAAGTGGCGGTGGCCACTGCAATCTCGAGCTGTATCCTGATTACATTAGGCATCTGAAAAAGTTTGTGTCAAGCCTTAACAAAAAAACACCAAAACCTGACCCGAAAGAGATGACAGCAAAGGGTGAAACTACCAGTAAAGCCACAGAGGCTGCATGCTCGGAAAAACCCAAGGAGACTGCAAAGTGCTCACAGATCTCACGGAATAGCCTGGATAGCCGAGTCGGGAAATCTAAACCGGTGGATGTTTCTGAGAAACCACGGATGAGCTCAGATGATATCGACAAGTTCAGGAGGAGGAGATGCTTGGTCTGGTGATTTATGATGTAATCACCAGCACAAACTGTGAAGCAGTACTTGAACACTATAGCATGGGAATCAAGCAACTGTTTTACATGATATCGCAATGAGGGGCTTCATCTGTTCCTGTGGTGGGAGATAAAAGAGCTGTTAAATAAGGAGAATCAGGAAGCTATTATCACATCCACCAGAGAGCTACTACTCAAAACCGGTAGTTCCTCGGTTAATTTAACACTTACAGCGTCAACCTGTTTTGCAGCACCAATTAGGGTTTCCATCATGTAAAAGTGTACCACTATTGTCTGTAATCACGAGGGACCAATACAAACATTTGCCACCACTCTGTGCAAAGTCTAAAGCCTTAACGGAATCACGAGCACGCAGTCTGTTATCGGTGCGCCGGTATAAGGTTCACATGCTTCCTGGATGGTACTCCGTAGATCCATGTGAACCTCATCCTGTGCACCAATCCACATCATTCTTTGTATGGATTATATTCAGAAGTGCAGTACATATCATGGCAACCTGACTGGTGTAACGGAGACTATCTACCTCAATTATTTCTCGCGGACTCCTGAGTGTCAGAAATCTCAAAAACACTTTATTTGCTATGCCATTTAGGGTGTGTTTAGATTGGGGAAAGATTCCCCGAAAATACACTGTTCACCAAAAAACACTGTAGATGAATAGTAGATGAATAATGCTGTGTGAGTGGAAGGGATAGGATAAATAAGAAAAATTTAGATGAATAGTGTTTTTTTGGGAGGAGTTGTGGTAACTAAACTCACCCTTAAAATGAGTGTTCTGACAGGTTTCAGCAGTCAGCACCCGATTTTCATATCATTAGATACAGAATTCTGACATCTGGTATGGTATTTTATTTATGCATCCAAGATTCAAAGATCATATTTCAATGATTAAGATACTAGAGGATTCAAACTTTCATTGTACAATATGATTTTCAAACAACCAAGAAATAAATAGCTCTTTACATTGACAACAATACACTTTATATTTCCGTAGGATCGAGTTCTGACTTCTGAGTGTGAATGTACAGAGCCACCTGTGACATATGGGTGCCTCTAAACCTAAGCATTTTGCGGGCCGGACTCAATTCGAACGGGCTGAGAAAAAGCCTAATTTATTTCGGGCTGAAATTTTGCGCCCATGCTTTGGGCCGAGTTTTCGGGCCAGGCTCGAACCAAGCCGTGGACGGGCTCTGACTTCCCGTCCTTTTTTTAAGTTGAAAAATAAATAAAATAAATCATTTGGGTGGACTCTCTCGTCTTCATAGCATTTGTACATCAAGATATTATGTTAACTTTATGCCCATTTTTCTCAGTTGTTAGAGCTGTGTCTATGAAATCACTAAGATACCATGTACAAATGGAATTAGATAAATCTAAACAAAATATTGGAGTACTATAGATGTTTTTCTGATAAGTTAATGTCTAAATATAAAGAACATCAACACGAAGGTGCGCCCACGACAAGGTGGTGATTATTCTCGATTCAGACGACTGTATGGCAGCTGTCCAGCTGATCCTGCTCCATCTATACAATTACCTACGGTTACCATATGTGCAATTAGTTTTGCAGTTAACTCATGTTCAATACTTTATAGTTAACTCACCAACAGATCCATCCAAACACCCTCCCTGCAACGTGCGCCTATGACGTAAATCAACCAAAAGCTAAATTGTTTCGTCCCTGGAAAAAGTCATTTTTATAACTTTTAACTATTGCGATTGTTTTTCAACTCTGAGGTACAAAGCTAGGAATCTATTAACCCAAAATCAGAACCATTTGTTTCTCATCATGCTTCTATTTCCAATCCTTTTTACACCTTCAAAATTTTACATCCTTACCATAGTGGTTGTTCGATGTTCAGCCTCCCTCGCTCAAGCAACGATGATGGCGATGGACGTAAGCGAACGCTAATAAGGATTGATAGTCGGGTAAAGAAGAGGGCGTTGACTGAACCTTGTGACGATGGTCATACCCAAGGTGTTGTCCGTGAATCTCATCATGGCCACCATAGTCGTTGCGTCTAGGCTGATGGACAAGCATTGGGACCTCCTGTTCACAGTCGAATGCCTCTACTCGATGTTTAGCTTCTTTTCGCCTTAGCCTTACCGCTGACCACACACCCCTCTTTGATGGCTTCGTTGGGTTTTGGAGCCATCCCTAGGCATCGGCAATGAATACCGAGGTTGCGGGGATATACTTGTTTAGTTGTGTGTAAAAAGCTAAAAATGTAGCTCAACTTTATCTAAACACATAAAAAAAATTAGATCAGCCTACCAAGAGACACTGTTGGGCCAAACATGTGGGGCCCACTAAACCTAGTCTATTTGTGAGCTTGCTCGTCCCCTAGAGCCGATGATTGCAACCCATATGTGTGGGACCCACTTTGAAATTAGCAAATGGATATAAACACCATTTGCTAAAAAAACAAATGGATCTAAACACCTAAGACAAGTGCAAAGATCTAATTTTTTAGATGTTCTAATTTTTTTAGCATGCATCTAAACAAAACAAGCCCACAATGAGGCTAAGCACGAGTGAAGTTCAGCTTCTTTCCGCCGACCACGCGTCCCTCTGCAATGGGTTCTTGTCATCCCGAGATATCGGCAACGGATGATATCGACAACGAAGACTAAGACGACGGGGATCTAGACTGTGTAGGAGCATAATTAGGAATCACTAGCCTATCACCCCGTGCTGCTCCACGGGCTAATTAGAATTAATATAAAAACTTAAAGTTATAGCTAATAATTTTAATTATCTATCGCACTCTATCTTTCATCTATTAAATATCTTAAACACCATACTCTCAAGATACATAGTTATTATTATCTAATTATAAAACGTTTACTTAGTCACAATTTTTCACACGGCATCACAACTTCATATGTGTTTTTTATTGTTTGAGCTATATGAATAATATAAAAAATTATTCTTATGTTTTCTCTCATACATGAATATGACACAACAATATTAATAAGGAATTTTCTATGGTACTACGAAATGAGTGTGGATCATCCATTTATGTAGATCAATGTAGTTAATATGATATATTACCTCTTAGGAGGTAATAGATTAAATGTTTACTTACGTATTTTAGATTTAGAAAAATATGGAAATAACTTTCTAGATCTAACAAAACAGATGTGGTTACCTTTTACTTTTCTACTGTGAATGTGCCATGCGGTTATTTTCAATTGTACCAATGCTTCGATTTTTTTTTTGTCTGTTCATGAATGTGACATGGTCGTTTATTGTTAAGAAAAAATATTCATATAGTATAAACTCTCTTCACATTAGATCTAATAGTATCTCACAAGGAAACCTACCATAGTTTCTCCTAATGTGATATAGGTGAATTGTAAAATTATTTTTCCTAACGTGATTACATTGGATGGAAAAAAATGGAAAATTAAAGTCGAAACAACAAAAATCTCCATGCATATAAGACGGTAAGAGATGGAGATAATGATGCCGTGCATGGTGCATGCGGCCGGTTGTTGGGTTGGGAGAAGCAGTTTTAGAACTTTATAGTGGCGCATCTTAGGATTTTTTGTTTTATAATATATATTCTAGATTCAGATTCAGGGGTAGTTTAGATATATATATAGAGGCTACTTCATATTTAATAGTTGAATGGATAACTATTATAAAATATATTAGGATCCACGTAGAATCATAGGTGGATGTTTTGTTTTTTAGAGAATTTCTAGGTTTTTTCCTATTTTTTTAGGCTATCCATCTAGGATCCTATGTGGCATCGCCTGGAGCCTCCAATTAGTAATATTAAGATTAAGATGCGTTAGACCATTCTCAATGGGAGTTTCATGAATACGATTACCTAAAGTGCCACATCATCTGAAAATGTTTGAAATTAGTATGAAAAACCTCACTCTCGATGCATAGTTTCATCTATTGTTGTTCTCTAGGTTACATGTAAAACACAAGCTGTGTAGGGAGAGATTCATCACCATAAAACTAATTTAACCTCTCTCTTCATTAACTCACTGCCACGTCACGAAAACTGCCTCAGACACTATTTTCCTTAACAGCACTCGATCTGAGGCTGCCATAGAGGCAAGCACCCAGTAGTCAGTGGTCGTGAATGAGAAGGATGCGGATAGTGACGAGTGTTCTTGAACAAGAGAGTGACGAGGAGTCAATGCTCGCGCTCCGCATATGGTTGAAATAGCCCTTCTTCCTACACGTTGCAGTCTCCACGACGGGGTTGATGGAGGTCGAGACACGATCACGCGAGGGGAGGTGGGCTGATGGTGGTTGAGGGTTGAGACACGATCACACGAGGGGAGGTTGAGACACGAGGGGAGCGATGGAGGTTAAAAGTTGAACGGACGGAACGACAAAGGTTGAAAATTGAGAAAATTAAACGAACGTCATGGCTAAAAGATGTAAAACAAACATTTTCCGCGCAACATCAATACATTTTTCCGCCCAACATCAATATAAATCGCAATCGCCTTCTAAACCCCAGAGAAGGGTAAAAAAAGCTTTAGGATCCTTTTTGAAAGATTCCTAGTACATCAAAATCAGACGAGACGATCGCAATAGTTGGGATGGTGAAAAAGACTTTTCTTTTCTTGTGACTAGATACATTTTACTATTTTTATTTGGTTCTACAGCGTCATTTACCAACTGATCAAATCAAAAGCTGATAATTCTATTATTCTCGGGCGAGGGCGACGGAGATATCTTATTCGGTTCGATCTATCACATGTAGTCTCTTGCAACGCAAACTCTATGTCCTCGACAAAAGCTGAGAAACAGAGTAGCAAAAACAGAGCTGAACACTTAAAACACCATAATCTACATGCGTAGCCTGCTTGCTGCTGCAGCAGCAAACCACGGA
The DNA here is from genome assembly GCA_015342445.1 of Digitaria exilis. Classification (NCBI taxonomy): domain Eukaryota; kingdom Viridiplantae; phylum Streptophyta; class Magnoliopsida; order Poales; family Poaceae; genus Digitaria; species Digitaria exilis. Next base: position 2,220,079 of record JACEFO010001882.1, read on the forward strand.
TCGGACGTCTACTTCCCTTAACGCCCTCCCTCGGGGCGCTGCTGCTTCTCGGGTTGTTCACGTCCGGCGGCGGGGTCGCCGTGCCCGACCGCCACCTTGGCCACCTCGGTGGCAGGCGTCCCGGGCCTGGCCTTCTGGTACAGCACGAGGTAGCCGATGACGCCGACGATGCCGAAGCCGACGACCGCCATGGTGCCCGGCCCGTACGGCAGGCGGCCGCGCTGGTGCAGAACCTCTCCGGGGCCACGCCCCGGCGGGCGCATGGATGCCTCCACGCCCGCCGCGCGCACCTCCTCCGGGCTCATCTTGTGCGTGTCCGCGTTGCGCCGCCACTCCTCCGTGCCACTCCTCGCCATCGCTCTCCTCTCCCCGGTTCCCCCGCCGGTGGTCTGGTTCAGGGTGGCCTTGTAACGGCAAAGCTGTGTGACGATTTGCCTGCAGCCTGCCAGAGTGGTTTTGTTTTGGATTTTTGCCGCTGCGAAGCGGGTGCTCAGCGAGCTTTGTAAAGAACGGCAGGTGCAAGAGCGCGGTGGGGGTAAAGAACGGCACACGTAGGGGGCGCAGGTGTCGGGAGCGCGAGGCGACACGACCAAGCGGTGTGCCAGACGGTGCCGCGTGGGACTGGACAGAAAGGCACGCTGTGTATAAAATTGAAGTACGACGCACACGTATGATGCATAGATGCGCGGACCCTTCGATACATCTAGACACGTCTAGGCCCAAACCACGGCTGGGGCTGGCGGATGCTGGCGGGAGCTGGTTGGTGGGAGCTGGAGTAGAAATTCTTGTGCTAACAAGTTGTTTACTCACATAATTTACTATATTTTAGTCTTTTTTATTAAAAACCCTGATTTTCTTCACAAATTTTTGCTACAACCAAGTTTTGCTAAAAAAAATTCCTCCAATCTCCACCAACTAAACGACTCAAAATATTAAGATTGTTTATTTACACTATTCACTCTATTGAAAGCCGTGATTTCCGCAACAGTAAAGTTTTGTTATATTTCACCAAATTTACCCTATCCAAACACCCTTTTGAGTTCATATGTTGTTTGTGTTAATGTTCTCACATTCCCTCAGAAGGGATGCCTCAAAGAGTGGATTATACATTTCCTAGCAAAAGCTCATGTGCCCTTTTAGCACCAAAAGTAAAGAAAAGAAAAATAAAAGGGGTCAATCTAGTTAATATGTGGAAATTCTAAACAGTATTACAGTGTTTTGCAACATCCTAAGGCGACCTCGTGAGGAAAAAGAAGGATGCGGGTTACATCTGGACCGTGGCTACAAAATCGAGTGCTAGGATGCCCTTCAAACACTCAGAGCTAGCCCCATAAATATGACATGTTGAGTACTCAGATACATGCCATTCACCACTCATATATATGTGCATTCCCTCCGTTCTGATGGTACCAACAAAACAAATATTTACATAATCACTAGAACTACGATCCCTGAAAGCCATAGAACTGGTAATCTGGCATACCGCATAGTACCCTCACACAACAGGCACATCTCTATGCCGCAGTGATAAACGAGCACAAACAAATCTCGTCATCTTGGATGGGTATCAGCTCTCCAGCACTAATCTAAATATCTAATCCCTGCTGGTGTTGGGCGTCGTGGCCCTGCTGTCCCACGGAGCATGGACCGTGGTGGGAGACACGGCCCCGTCCTTGCTTTTGTCTCCGTCCTTCTCCATCCGGCATTCACCCTGGATGCTCTTGAGCACCTCAAGCACCTCCTTCATCGGCGGGCGCATCTCGCTGTTCTGCTGCAGGCAACGGAAGGCCAGCTCCGCGACCATGGTCATCATCTTCTTGGTGGCCGGGTCTGACTCGTAGCCCAGGTCGAGGTCCACGAGCTCCTCGAGCTGGCACTTCTGGATCTTGTTGACGGCCATGCCTGCCAGGTTGATCTCGTTGCGGTGCCGGGTTATGTCCACTGCTGGCTTCGACGAGATGAGCTCCACCAGCACCACCCCGAAGCTGTACACGTCACTCTTGTCCGTCAGCTGGTAGCACTGGTGGTACTCTGGGTCCACGTACCTGCCACGTGTTCAAAGAACACAAATTCCGTCACGTGTTGGATAGATACTTGGATGAAACCATCTCGACACGGGAACATGTTGGGTATTGAGTGAGTGATGTGGCACTTGAGCACTGGGCATAAATACATACCCTGGCGTGCCCTGGGGCGCGGTGGAGACGTGGGTGGCGTCGAGGGGGAAGAGGCGGGAGAGGCCGAAGTCGGCGACCTTGACGTGGAAGTCGGCGTCGAGGAGGATGTTGTTGGTCTTGACGTCGCGATGCACGACGGGGGGCTCGATGGCGTGGAGGTAGTTGAGGGCCGCGGCGGACTCGACGGCGACGCTGAGGCGGAGCGGCCACGACAGCGCGCGCTCCGCTGCGCGGGCCCCGTGGAGGTGGTCGGCGATGGTGCCGTTGGCCACGAACTCGTACACCAGCAGGAGCTCGCGGCTCTGGCTGGACGTGCAGCCGTAGAACATGACCAGGTTCGGGTGGCGAAGCCCGGACAGGATCGCCGCCTCGTTCTGGAACTGCTCCAACCGCCTGTAGCTGTTGTACAGCCGCTTCACTGCCACCACGCGACCGTCCTTGAGGTACCCTGATGAATGGTGAACACAAAGAAAAGAACCCAATCAGTTAGCCTTATGCTAATTAGCATTAGCACTGCGAATACAAAGGTTTAATATGGAGAGCATTTGTACCTTTGTAGACGGTGCCGAAGCCGCCATCGCCGAGTTCTCTGTTCTCGTCGAAGGAATTGGTGGCTTCCTCGAGCTCCTCGTAGGAGAAGAGGTGCGCTGGAGGGTCCTCGATGCTGCCGGACTCCATGTCGCCGCCGGCCCGATAGCGCGGGGTCCCGTCAGAGCCGCTGTACTTGAGGAGCTTCGAAGATGAGTTGATCACGTTCTTCTTCTTCCTCTTGCGCACAATGAAAACAATCGCGGCAACAGCAAGCACGGCAAGACCAACACCAACCGAGATACCTGGAAATCACATGAGTAAAAATTTCAATCATAGCAAGCTCATGATTGTGGCATCGTTCTGTGTGCGCTAAGGTTAAGCTGTAAAAGGGAATGTATTATTCCTGATTAATAACCGCCCCAACAATCAGTTTTGTCATTTCTTCATGAATCACGAACATAACCCAGCATACTGCTTTGATATATTCGTTTGTGCAAATGCTCATGGATGTATTTTTTAAAACTGCAGGGACTGATAGACGTTCATCAGCGGACTGGTGGGCAGAGTGCTCACCTACAATCGCTCCAGTAGGTAATTTTTTTCCTGTAGACAAGGACCAAAAAACAATGTCAGACATATTTTTTATCTGAGCAATATTAAACGAGGAGTTTTATAATGCTCCAAAGATCTAATGGTGGTAAAATGGACGGTACCATGAGGTACATATATTAAACTGATTAACAAAAATAAGGTACAAATATACTACTTTCTGCTTTAAATGATTCGGAAGGAGTTGCAAACAAGAGCTCATGCAAATAAAGACGATTTCAGAAAATTAAGCGCAAAACAAAGAAATAAGGGTGGCTGCTTTCATTCAACTGATCAGGTATGTTTGTTAAAAATTTAGCAAAATACTGAATTGTGATATGGACTATCAGTTATGTACATAGTCGATCTGAATATCATATGCTAAAGAAGCATGAAGCAGCAAATGTGCCTTTCTGGTTGCTGTTTGGCTGTTTCCTTCTTCTGTTGAAACTTCCACACAATTATCTTTCCTAGATAGAGCAAACGCAAAGTACCCAAAGTCTGGCACCTTTGGCCGAAATGAAAAACAAGTTCAATGTACTTTTTGACCAGATATGCAAAGCATTTTGAATAATCTGTGTCATGTAGTAACAGTGGAGCATGGTGCAAGATCATCCTTTCTGTCATCTCTTTTTATTGACGCAACTTACTCTTCCTTATGAAGATATGGTGCATCAAAGCAGCATGGGAAATACTAGGACATAGGAAAAAAAAAGTTGCAGAAAATGCATTTGCCTTTCGTCAAAAGCTTGGTCTTTGTATATCGCATACTAATAGGTAGGAGGTCGGCATCAATAAGGAAAACTGAATACTAATAAAGGCAGGCAAACAATGAAACAAATATCCGAACAGGACAGACACCTGAAATATGCTTAAGTTTTCTGACGAATGAAAAGTGAAGATCTCGATTTCATGTCAGAGCAGTTGAAAAGCCTTTCCAAATCAAATATTAGAGCTGTTTGAAAATCCTCAGGTCACCTAAGAAAGAATCTCTCAGAGTCAAATTTGAGTCATAAAAAATAGTACCACTTAAACTTATCTGAAGAACACAGTGGAAATGGTAAACCAGACTTTACTGGATTTCTACTTACTGGTCCAAATTTTAGTGATTCCACAGCCAGCCCCTTTAGTAAGATACGGAGTAGTAACCAATGCAACCTAGACGGGCCCAACTAATGTGAACACCAGGGATACAGGCAACCACCAAAATCTGAAGCGTCTTGGTTTTCAGTTAGAAAGCGTTATGAGACGTCCACATATGAAATTAAGAAGACCAGAGCTAGTGCGCATCAACTTCTGCTGTGCTCCTAAATCGACAGGTGGGCCTAGATTACTCATCAGACGCGTGGGGATTAATTCTGCAGTTAGCTCTTGCCTGGAAGCGTCATTTGGCCGCACTGTCAGGTTGTTTTTTCGGCCATAAACGTCGAATAGTGGGTATTGAAATTTTCGGCTCCTAGATTACGCTTCTGCAGTTAGAGACAGGGAAAGTGAGGAGCTGAGGGCTGCCCTTTTGAGCAATTATGATTTATTCGCCATAACTCTACTGAGTACTGAAGTTTAGTATTAGTCTCATAACTTGGTGCGGCAGAAAGCAGGCAGCAGTGGGCACTGGATCGAGACATATGAGAGGTACGGAAAGTAGAAAGAGATGGCTCAACAAAGATCATGCTAATTCTGAACTGATCCATGGCCGTGCGACGAAATGGAGTGAGTCTTGGCTCCGTCGCGGTGTCACTGTAACGCCATAGATTTTCCTCGCCGCGTGATCGTGATGACAACGACGAGGCCAAAACCCTAGGGCCCAGGATGAAATCTTTGCAGTCCGACTCGTCCCAACAGCCCCGGCGGCGACACCCACTCGAAAACAAGCGAGAGGTGCCGTTGCGCCATCGTCCGAGCAATTATTTTCAAAGCTCTATAGGACACGTTTCCTTCAAACGAGGACAGGTTAGTGAGCAGCGAGCCCGGACTAATTGGACTGACGCTCTTTAAGCTCAGGTTCGTTTCACACCCAGATATTTCCAACTCTATCAGCTATCTCTAATCTGCGGTCAGAAAGAAAGCGCCAGTGTGCAGAAAGCAAAGTATTGGCGACGTGGCAACAAGGCATGTAAGCAAAGTTAGTCATCCTAAGCAAACCGTAGAATGTGATGGTTAACGAACTCGACTATCGTCCGCACGGAATGTTTTTTATGGTTTGGACGACTAAAGCATGCATGCCTTACGCAGTTAATCTTAAGCTATCGGTATGTATGTTACGTACCGAGTGAGTAAGAGTCAGCAAGTATCTTACTGCAGCCGCCGTCTTCCACGCGGCCGTCGGCGCAGAGGCATCCGAGGAACTCGCCGCCGCTGCCGTACCCACACATGCCACCGGACAGCTCGCACTGGCCGCACTGCCCAGAGCTCCTGTCCCAGCCGAGCTGGAACCCCGCTCGGATCGCCTTGTCGAACCCGTCGCTCGGATCGCTTGGTAGTAAAAGGATCGAGATCGTCGGCGTCCGGGTGGCCGAAGGAGCAGTTGACGAAGAAGAAGAGGTAATCGACGGCGGAGATTGGGAGGGCAAGTTTGACGTCCGGCGGGATGGTCACGTTGTGGTCGACGGTGGGGCAGTCGCCGTTGCTGGCGTCGGCGTCGGCGAGCGAGACGGTGAGGTTAGTGTAGTCGATGCTCGAGACGGCGTAGCTGTCGCCGGCGAGGTTCAGGATGGCTTTGTTGCTGCTGCGGTTGCAGGAGATGGCTAGGCCTGGGTACCCGCAGTAGGACTCGCCGTCGTGGTCGGGGATGGCCTTGGTGTCGCTGGCGAGGTAGAATGGGTAGCTGATGTTCACGTCGCCGCAGAGGTATGGTTGCCACCGGCATGCGGAGGTGGCGTAGGTGTCGTCGCCGCGTGACGTGACGATGGCCATGGTGAGGAGGAGGAGGGGGAGGAGGGCGCGGTGGCTCAGGGGAAGCATGGTTGCTGGCTGGCAATGCAAGCTGCTTCTTCTGGGTCCAGTTGGCCGATGGCCGGCCGGCGCCGGTTTTATGCAAGCAATGTTTTAATTTTCGCTTTGGTAATGGTAAGTGCAGCTAGCCGTGCGGTACCGGTGGAAGTTGGGTGGATGATGCTGACGAGATGTGAGGACACACGGGCATACGGGCACACGATGGCTGATGTGGGGCCTGTGTTAGGTTGATCTCCTAAACCCTAAAAGGCCCAAAGGCCTTTGGGTCTTGATCCGCGCCCTGATCGGGGGCGCCCAACCCTAATGGTTGGTGGGCCCCTGTCGCCAGCGCTATATAGAGAGGGGGTGGGGGCCACGGCTCGGATCACCAAGTTGACTGAGATCTAACTCCACCTACACTCAACCCTAGACCGATCTGTGGGTTAGCGCTACGGCGGCGGGAAGCTCCACCACACCCTTCATCGCCGTCCCCGGCCAAAGCCGGTGGCGCCCTGAAGGACGCCGGGACCTACTGCGTCGAGCTACGGCTTCAACCTCTACACCGACCGTCGCTGCCCGAGCGCAGAGCTTCACCGACGAACGTGCCATGGCATCAAGTGAGCCATCCAACACCTCGACACGCGATGGTATACTCCTAACTCTTCCTCTTACTCTGTTCCTAGTTCTAGGATCCACATGTACATATACACACACACAGTGACACGTACACATACACACACACACATAGATCATCCATTTCCTAGTCTAGATCTACACGCAGACGCTTACAGAGCTAACAATTGGTATCAGTCGCCTACAATTAGCATAGATCTAGTGTAGATCTAGAGAAAAAAAAAAGAGAAAGGATTTCGCAAGAAATCGAGAGAACAGAACCAAACCCCGAAACCCTAACCCTAGATCCACATCAGAAACCCTAGATCCAACACTCCAGAACCAAATCCAATCGAAAACCACAGATCCACTTCCCCAAACACCAGATCTACATCCCCACGACACAGATCTAGAACCCTCATACACAGATCCACACAAAAGAGACTTACCGAGCGTTTTTTGCACCGGGACGCCAGTGCGCACGCGCAAGGAAGAAGATGCGCCTCGCCACCGGGACGCCGGTGTGCGCAGCGCACATAGATCCACCACCGAGGAACCGCTCGACGGCGGTGCGTTCATCCTCGATGAGCGCACGCGCCGGCGAGATGATCCAAGGTGGCGAACACCCTCTGCTGCCTCTGTTTGGCCGTGGAACTAGTGGGAAAGAAGTGGAGAGAAGAAGAGGAAGAAAGCCCCGGCCATGGCGACATCCATGGCGCGGCGGCGCGGAAGCCGAGGCTCGCCGACGCGGCGGAGCTCGCGGAGGGGAAACCTCGGCTGCGACCGAGGGGAGGAGGAAGCAAATGAGCTAGGGTTAGGGTTCCCCCCACGTCGCTTTCCTTTTTTTATACCCCGCGAAATCGACGCCGCGCCGTTGGATCGCGCGGACGGCTGAGATCGACGCGGAGCGTCGCGCGCCGCGCGCTGGGCCGAATTCGCGGCCCAGGCCCAGGTTGCGGCCCACGAGCCAACACAGAGCGAGCCGAGCGACGCGAGCCAGCCAAACGTAGCGAGCCGAGCGAAGCGAGCCGCGGAGCGAGCCGAGCCGCGCAACGCGAAAACGCGCAGATGGGCCGCGTGAGCGCAGATGGGCCGCGCGGGCGTGCAGATGGGTCGCGCGTCGGGCGAGTTTTGGGCCGTATGGGCGGCCTAAAAAGAATTTTTTTTTTCTATTTGTTTTATTCATTTCAGAAGCTATTTATTCGAATTTGAATTTGAATTTGCACAGAATTTGAATCTCTATTCATTTTGAACCAAAGGGATAAATGTTTAGAGAATAGATTACAGAATTTTTTGCTTCTGAATAGAATAATTTAATAGATTCCGCTGCATAGATAATTATTTTTTTGACTTGGAATTTAAATTTGAACCAAAGAGATGATTTATATTTCAAGTCATAGATTAAAATTTCAGAATAATTGTGATATTATTGTTTTCTGACCAAAGTTGAAAATAATAGTATTATGATTTCATGGATATGTTTATTCCATGCATTATTACTTTTTTCTGCCCAAAGGTGATTAAGTTTAATGTGAAAGGTCACTATATGTTTTATTTTCTGACCAAAGTTGATGATAAAACATATAGTCATATTCAGATTTATTCTCATAAATTGTTCTCACTTGTTTCTAATTGTTTTCAGCTGGAGTTGCCATTAGAGATATCCCGACTCTCCGGGGAGATAATTACAATGAATGGCACAAGAAGCTGAACCTATTCTTCACCATGCAAGAATTGGACTGGATTCTCACACACCCAGTGCCTGTAGAGCCTCAGGCGCCAGTCAGAGGGGAAGACATGACAGATACTGCTTGGCAACAAGCACAGGATGTTTATAAAGCATCCAAAGAGAGTTATGACCTTGTGATGATTAAATGGAAACCTGCTAACAAGAAATGTGTAGCAGTGGTGGAAAACACCGTAGAGCCTACCATTCTGGGGGCAATCACAGACTGCAAGAATGTTGTTGAATATCTAGAGAAGATTAAGAATCAGTATACTGGTTCTTCCAAGATTTATGCTCACCAGTTGCTTGAAAAGCTGGTTGGTGTAAAGTACAGAGGGGGTGGACTTAGAGAGTTCATCCATAATTTGATAAACATCAACAACAAGCTCAAACCGATGAACTTAGAGTTCAATGAGGGTCATATTGTTTATTTGATCTTCAAATCACTTCCTGCAGAGTTTGAGAATTTTGTGGTCGGTTATAACTTGAGTCCTGAGCAATGGGACTTAGAGAAAACAACGGCGATGCTCGCCCAAGAGGAGGAAAGACTCAAGATTGCACATGGTGGCTCTGTAAACTATGTGGACAACCAGAAGAAGAAGGGTCACTTCATTAAGGGTGAATCCTCTAAGTCTAAGCCTCCACAGAATCCCCAGCAGTTCCAGCAGCATCAGCCCAAACTTGGGCAATGCACTGTGGACAAGGATCAGTGTCTCTACTGCAAGAAGAAGGGACACTACAAGAAAGATTGTCCAGACTACTACAAGATGCTGTGTGAAAAGAATGGTGAGAATATTATTTCATTTGTAAATGAATCTCTGTATATAGATTATGCTAAATCTACTTGGTGGATTGACTCTGGAGCAACTATTCATGTTGCAAATGCTTTACAGGGATTCATCCAAACGCGAACAACTCAAAGAAGAGAAAGCAGAATTAAAGTCGCGAATGGAGTGGAAGCCGAAGTGGAGGCGGTGGGGGACCTTCTCTTGGTGCTTGACACAGGATTTGAGTTGTTGCTTAGAGATGTTTTCTATGTTCCTTCTGTTAAAAGGAACTTGATTAGTGTGTCTAAACTTGATATTCATGGATTTGAATGCCGTTTTGGAAACGGCAAGTGTGTAATAGACTACAACGATTTGATTGTTTCTATTGCTTACTTAAAGAATGATTTATATTTACTATCACTTCGTGAATGTGTGAATGCTATTTGTGATGTGAATGTAAAAGAATCAATACCCACCAACAGAAAAAGAAAGAGAACTCAGAGTACGTCATCGAAATTGTGGCACTGTCGCTTAGGCCATATTTCGAGGGGGAGAATAGAAAGGTTGGTTAAGAATGAAATACTTCCTCCGCTAGAGTTCTCAGACTTAGATAAATGCATTGAATGCATAAAAGCGAAATATATAAAGATAACCAGAAAACATGCGGAACACAGCGCAGGTAAATTAGAGATAATTCACACAGATATCTGCGGTCCGTTCCCAGTTACTAGCATAGATGGTTATGACTCATTCATAACTTTTACAGATGATTATTCCCGTTATGGATATATCTATCCGATTAAAGAAAAATCAGAAGCGTTGGATAAATTTAAAATATTCAAAGCTGAAGTAGAAAATCAACATAATTTAAAGATTAAGATAGTAAGATCCGACCGTGGAGGGGAATACTATGGTCGGCATACCCCATACGGACAAGTTCCAGGACCTTTTGCAAGGTTTCTACAGGAACAAAGAATTGTAGCCCAGTACTCAATGCCGGGCGATCCACAACAGAATGGAGTAGCCGAAAGAAGAAATCGTACCTTGATGGACATGGTACGAAGTATGATAGGCTATTCCACACTGCCAGAGAGTCTATGGATGGAGGCCTTAAAAACTGCCATCTATATTCTCAACAGAGTTCCCAGGAAGGCGGTGCCTAAAACACCGTATGAACTGTGGACAGGCAGAAAACCCTCACTGAATCACCTAAAGGTGTGGGGGAGTCCTGCTGAGGCAAAGATATTTAACCCAAACATTGGAAAACTAGATCCTAAGACAGTGAGTTGCCATTTTATTGGCTACACAGAGAAGTCAAAAGGATATCGCTTCTATTGTCCAGACAGATTCACAAAATTTGTGGAAACAAGACATGCTGCTTTCCTAGAAAAAGAAATGGTTCGGGGGAGCACGGTAGTTAGAAAGATTAATCTTGAGGAGAAGCGGGTATGTGCGCCCACTCCAATGATCCAAGAGCCATTTTTCTCACTACCGACTGTGGCTGCACCCTCAGTGTCAGTCCCTGAGTTGTTCCCTCCTGTGGCAGTACAGAATGATAACATGGAACCTGTCCTTCAGGATCCTATAGATAATATCGCCGCAGATCAGGGGGAGCAGCATCAGCCTCCAATAGAAAACGTACCAAATAATGAGGCCCTTAGAAGGTCTCAAAGAATCAGAAGGACAGCAATCCCAGATGACTATAAAGTGTATGAAATAGAAGAGTTTTGGATGGAGGATGATCCCACCACATTCGAAGCTGCCATGAGAAGTGAGCATTCATCCAAGTGGCTTAAGGCCATGGAAGATGAAATGCAATCGATGAGTTCCAATGGAGTTTGGGACTTAGTAGAAATTCCTGAAGGAGCCAAAACAGTAGGCTGTAAATGGGTCTACAAGACTAAACGTGACTCCAAAGGGAATATAGAAAGATATAAAGCTAGACTCGTGGCTAAAGGATACACTCAGAAGGAAGGTATAGACTACAATGAGACGTTTTCACCAGTCTCTTGTAAAGATTCTTTTAGAATTATAATGGCTCTAGTGGCCCATTATAATCTAGAACTACTTCAAATGGATGTAAAGACGGCATTCCTAAATGGGGATCTAGATGAAAATATTTACATGGTGCAACCTAAGGGTTTTGCTGTGAAAGGAAAAGAACACATGGGATGTCATCTTAAGAAATCCATTTATGGATTAAGGCAATCTTCAAGACAATGGTACTTGAAGTTTAACGAAACGATAAAGAAATTTGGGTTTAAAGAGAATATAGAGGACAATTGCGTATTCGCAAAGTTTAAGAAAGGGAAATATATTTTCCTTGTACTGTATGTGGACGATATCCTACTGGCAAGTAGTGATATTAGTCTTTTACTAGAAACAAAGAAATTCCTGTCCTCTAACTTTGATATGAAAGATCTCGGTGAGGCTTCCTTTGTTTTAGGAATTGAGATTCATCGAGACAGAAGAAATGGGGTTCTAGGATTGTCACAGAAGACATACCTAGAAAAGATTTTAGAGAGATTTAATATGTAGAAAAGTAATCCTACTCCTGCTTCGATAGTCAAGGGTGATAGATTTGGGAAATTCCAATGTCCCCAGAATGAATACGAAAGACAACAGATGAAAGCGGTACCGTATTCTTCGGCTCTTGGGAGCTTGTCTTATGCACAGACGTGCACTCGCCCTGACTTAGACTTTGTCACAAACGTGCTAAGCAGATATCAAGAAGAACCAGGAATAGAACATTGGAAACTGGTAAAGAAAGCTTTCCGTTATGTGCAAGGCACGAAAGGTCTCATGCTGACTTACAGAAGATCTGATTCCCTAGAGATTAAAGGGTATGCAGATGCAGATTATGCTGGAGATGAAGATGACAGAAAATCCACGACAGGTTACATCTTCATGCTTGCTGAAGGAGCTATTTCGTGGAGAAGCTCAAAGCAACCAGTTACAGCATCATCAACGATGTATGCTGAGTTCATAGCATGTTATGAGGCCTCGACGCAGGTAGAATGGCTAAAGAAATTCGTACCCGATTTACGAATTGTGGATAGCATAGAAAGACCATTAAAGATGTACTGCGATAACCAGCCTGCAGTATTCTATGCCCACAACAACAAAAGAAGTACGGCTACCAAGCCGATACAAGTAAGATTTTATTCGATAAAAGATAGAATCCAGGATCACACCATCAGTCTCGAGCATATGAGATCAAAGAATATGCTTGCGGATCCGCTTACGAAAGGCCTACCACCCAATGTGTTCAAGGAACACTTAGCCGGTATGGGTTTAAGGGAAAGCCTATGATTCCTGGATTAGAAGGCCCGATAAGATATAAGAATTCGTTTCTGACTAGAGGCGTGTACGGTGGCTATTGATTCTATCGATAAAGAATCGTGACGATGAGATAAGCTCTGTACATAAATCTAAGATGAGATGAAAGATATACTGGAAAAGAAAATAAGATAAAGAGTGAGATCAAGGGGGAGATTGTTAGGTTGATCTCCTAAACCCTAAAAGGCCCAAAGGCCTTTGGGCCTTGATCCGCGCCCTGATCGGGGGCGCCCAACCCTAATGGTTGGTGGGCCCCTGTCGCCAGCGCTATATAGAGAGGGGGTGGGGGCCACGGCTCGGATCACCGAGTTGACTGAGATCTAACTCCACCTACACTCAACCCTAGACCGATCTGTGGGTTAGCGCTACGGCGGCGGGAAGCTCCACCACACCCTTCATCGCCGTCCCCGGCCAAAGCCGGTGGCGCCCTGAAGGACGCCGGGACCTACTGCGTCGAGCTACGGCTTCAACCTCTACACCGACCGTCGCTGCCCGAGCGCAGAGCTTCACCGACGAACGTGCCATGGCATCAAGTGAGCCATCCAACACCTCGACACGCGATGGTATACTCCTAACTCTTCCTCTTACTCTGTTCCTAGTTCTAGGATCCACATGTACATATACACACACACAGTGACACGTACACATACACACACATAGATCATCCATTTCCTAGTCTAGATCTACACGCAGACGCTTACAGAGCTAACAGCCTGTAGCAGAGTCGCAGACTCGCGGCGTTGCCAGCCTACCGCGCCACTCTGCAGGAGTCGCCTGGCTACCTGACCCGACCATCCCCGTGTGACCGTGTCAACGTCACCTGGCGACCCGAGAGCCAGGTTAGCCACCTTTCTGAATTGGCGTCAAAAGAAATACGCCTTTGGTTGTCTATGTTTCTTAAATCATTTTTTGGGCAGGTGATCTAGAAGGCTTGTTTTTAACTTTGATTTTGGAATGGTGCTCCTGCCTAGGCAGGTGATGTGGCTGAAATCGCAAGCCCTGGTCAAGTTCTGTCTCACTCGCACCAATGTCAGCGGTGGAAATTAGCAAGCGCACGGTCTAATTCCGGACGTTCAGGTAACTAACGTGTTCCACAACAATTAAATTCCGTCCAGGGTGGGAGAAGAATCGGTCCGGGTGGCTAGCAGCTTCGAATCGCGAAGTCAATTGTACAGATCCATGCATGCTTACCGTGAGTCCGTATCAAAAGTCCCGATGCCACTCTTGATCCTAGCTCATCTCAATCGTGATCGTCTAAAAGAGATCTAATACTAATCAAACATCTTGCAACACTGCAAAGCGGTAAGCAACTAAGCATGAGGGAGAGGCGGACCTGTATGCAGACTTGACTTTTGAGCTGGGAGGAAATTCAGAGCAAGATGGTGCGAGACTGGGAGGCCCAACAGGAAAAATGATGGAGCCGGGCAAAAAACCTAGCTAAAGCTGGTTTCGGCCATTCCAATCTTTTCATCCTACCACAGGTGGAGTGGTGGTCCTAGCTAGCACGGATGGTTCCGGTCATCTAGTAGACTGTAGATCGAATTCTAATTCTTTGTTCAGGCCAATATGATCTAGATTTGACTTTTAGGTCGGGCACTGCCGTCAAATTTCAAACGAATATTTATTTCTGGAGGTACGACTAGTAAAGACAGCTAAACAACAATCGACGAAACCGCAAGCTAATGAATCCACTGTGCAATTTGGAACGAAGAAATGGAAAGAAAAGGCAGCAGGGATAAGGGCTTACCTTTGAGGCATCCCTGGTCGTTAACTCGCCCGTTGGCGCACAAGCAACCCAAATATACCCCGTCTTGGTTGTAGGCGCACCGTCCGTTGGAATTGTCGCACTTGACACAGCTGTTAGACCTCCGGCCTAATTCCCATTCCAACTGGAAACCCTGTGTAAGAGTGTTGCGATATCCATCCGTGCTCCCTTGTTCCAAGGCGCTCTGAAGCACCGGCACTAGGGTAACTTGCTGGCACTGCTCCAACAGGATTAGGTGGGGCACGTTCAAAGGAATCACAAATGAATACTCACGTCCACCGTCAGAACTCGCACACTCGATCGGCTTGATGTCAGACTGGTTAGGGAGAGTGAAGATGGAGCAGTTGGCGAAGAAGAGAAGGTAACCAATGGTGTCCTCAGTGTAGTTGAGCCAGGAGTAGGACGGCACGGTCACGTTGTGATCGACTCGGGGGCAGCTCTCGTCCTCGAGGACATCCGGGTCGACGAGGGAGATGATGTGGTTGGAGTAGTCGATGCCCGTAACGTTGTAGTCTGTGTCGTTGAGACGCAGCGTCGGCTCCCTGCCGTCTTCGCAGGCGATTGCCAGGCCGGGGTAGCCGCAGCAGGAGTTGCTGTGGTTCCGAACATCTCCCGTCACACCGGAAAGATAGAACGGGTACCTAATCTCCACCTTGCCGCATCTGTATGGTTGCGCCTGGCATATGGAAATGTTGTAAGCGTCGCCGGAATAATCATCGCCGCGACAAGCGGCGACCAAGACGGCAAGGAGCAGCGGCGGCGTAGCGCGAGAACCATGGCTGGACAAGTAAGTCGACGAAGTGGTTTCTTTTTGCTCCTTCCTCCTCTTGGGTTGGTAGCCGCCGGTGTCGTTCGCTTATAAGGTCACGAGGGGAGTTCTAGGAAGGTTGGGTCGGCAGAGGAGAGGGACATGGCGGCAGATGACCGGGAACAGGAACACAGCCGTGCTCGACCATGGCCATCTAGGTCTCGCAAAATGCTAATTACTGTCATGCCAAGTCGGCTATTAGGACCGATCCGTCATGGTACCTTGCAGACACGCGAGTTTCTCATTGGTTCACGTCTGTGACTCTAAGGAAAAAATGGGCTGGCTTGGTCTCGCGTTCATATTTCAGCCTTCTCGCTGGAAGATTTGGGTTTGATGGTTTTGTTAACTGGTCAGCAACTAGAAAAAGTACCCCTACAGTAGTTCTGTGCTAAACAACAGGAACCCAGCCTGCTCCGTTTACAAGGAACCACTGGAAACGCCGGTCACAGCAAATAGCCAAGGCAAGGTCTGCCTGTCCCTGTCATTGTTCCGTCGTAACCATGTGTTGGACGAAGGCTCTTGGTCTCGTCTCTTGCCTCTCCAATTGATACTTCTGCGGTATATCTTTTTACCACCTACTAGTGCGCTGCTACTCTTCTAGGAGCCATTTGCGTTTAATCTTCCTACGTGGTCAGCAACTACTGTAAATCAAAGTGAACAGAGATCACACTTTCAGGGTGTGTTTAGTTGGTGGGGGAGAAATGAACTTTTTCTGGAAAGCGTGTTCTGTGAGAGTGATGAATAGGAAAGTTGGAGGGAATTGGAGGGAAACTTTTCTGAAAAACGTGTTTTCTGATAGGGGTGAATATTTAAAGTCCAAAAGAACTTCTGGAACTAAACACAGCATGCCAAGGAAAAAAAAAAGCACACTTAACCTACCCCAACCCCAGAAACACGTCTTGGAAAGTTGGAATTGACCAAAGGTCCAAAGTTTACTCCATACGACGGTCTGTGCTCTCACGGCTGTGGCTCCAGCAAAGAGCCTGCAGAAGTGAACCTATCGCGTGTTCTAGACGTGCAAGGAAAAGAAAAAAAAAATGGTCGATTTCCTGCTAGAGCCAGCCAATGCTAACAGACTTCTCCATTCGGCGACGCCAACCGCGTTTTATTTCCTGGTCAATTGGTCATCGTTCCACTTCCACACTGAAAAGCAGGGGATGGTATGGTCCTCTGCTCTACGAAATGGCCCCCAGGCCGGCTGAGGAATGTAATTAATGGAAAAGGCACGGGATTTGGTGCAGAACAGAGATAAGGTGGACGAAATAGAAAGGGTGCCTACCATGCCATCCTCGTCGACTAATAAAAACAGGAACCAGAATTTCCAGTGTTCTACCTACCCAAGGCACTAATTTTGCAGCGAACCCATGGAATTTCATACTAGGTCAGGTCAAAAAACGTTCACCGTTAGCTCGAGGCAAAGCAAGCAGCATGACGAGGAGCAGCGAGGCACGGGCACACAACGGACCGGGGCACATGGAGGGAAGCTACGGGTTGCAAATTACTGATTCAACCGGAAATCTCTAGTGCGTGGTGTGGTGATTGCAAAAATGAAGAGTCAAATCGAATGATCAGTTTTGAAGGACTTACTGCAGAACGGGTGTTGCTGTACCACCTTTCCTTTGGAGCACAAGCAGCCAAGGAATTCCCTGTACTCGTTGTAGGCGCACTTCCCGCCGGACTGCTCACACCGAAGACACTCATCATACGTCGAATTCGAAAGCCACACCAGCTCGAACCCCTGCTTAAGCACTTCACCGTATCCGCCATGTGTGATGTTGGTCCTGTTCCTTGCCGCTAGAGCCTCGCCACTTACTGGCACGGAGAAGTTGTAGCACAGCATAACCAACTCCTGCTCATGTGCTTTGTCAAGATCATCAGGCGTAAAAACGAAGGTAGGTCCATCGCCGAACGGACTCTTGAAGCCGTTGCAGTCGATTTGGTATGTGTCCAATCCAGGCGGTACGCGATCGAGTGATTTGCAGCCGAAGTAGAAGGTGAGGTTGTCGTTGGAGCCGGGGTTCAAGCGCAGCCACAGCTCGTCGAAGCTGACCTCGTGGCTGACCACCGGGCACTTGACAGGGCCGAGCACATTGCTGTCCGCCAGAACGATGGTTTTTTCCTCATAGAAGATGTTCTTGACGGTATAGTTGTCGCCGCGGAAACGGATGATCGGGATCCCGGTCGGCCCCTCGCCTTGGCAGAAGATCTCCAGATCGGTGTAGCCGCAGGAGTAGCGTGTGTAATTGGCGGTATATCTGGTTCCGTTGGAAAGGTAGAACGGATAGTGGACATGGACACTGCCACACAAGAACGATTCCGGGCACATGGAACTGTCATAGGTGGTTGGGAGTGAGTCGGGGCTGCCATGTGAGGCGGGGACATGGACGATGAGGAAGACGAGGGAGAGGAAGGCAAAGACTGGGAGACATGGTAGGTGAGCAGCCATGGTGGCGAGAGGGCAAGGCGGGCTCATCATCTGCCTGTTTTTTTTAGCTCCAACTGGGCACGCGATTGGTTTCTTGCGAGGACTCGCGGCCGCCGCCGTTTATAAGCACCCGTGGACTTGACCTCTGGTTTGGGTCCTTCGGAGAAGTTTGGTTAGTGGTGGCCTGGTGGGGCACGCGATGGGACGGATTGAGACCGGGAGACGCTCGGAGACTGAAGCAACTTGTAGTCTTCTTGTACTCTGCGTGTAGCTGGTTCACGCCAAGCCGTTTGATCGGTTTTCATCATCTGGTTGCTACGTCACTACAGGAGCTTGGTTGGTCCAAGGAAAGATGCTTTACTCAACTGGGTGTGATTTCAGTTGACTTCCACATAGACCATACTCCTACGTATCAAAAATATACTAGTATAAGCTGGCACTTGACCCTGCTGCACATTTTTAATGTCTTTTTCTAGAAGAACATTTGTGATTTGTTAATGATCCTCCAAAATTGGGTGCCTTATTAGGATCACCGTGACTGGTTCCATCCAAGCAAAGCATAATATGCAGGTCACCTACCTCTGCCCGGCCGATGGCTGAGTTATGCTGAGATGGTTGTGCCCGGGATTAAATTTCATGATATCAACTTGTACAATATGTAATAAAACTGTTTCTGTGATATACAAAAAAATAACTGTTTCTGTGCTAAGGTAATTGTTGGGGAGACGCCCCTTGGAATCATGTTTTCTACTTTTACAGGCGAGACTGAAGAGTTTCGAATGAAGAAGATAAATGCGAAGCTAATTTCGAAGAGGCAAAAGTCGCCGGCGAAATCAGAGAAGTCAGGACGAAGCTGACAAGCGTGAAGCTAATTCGAAGAGGTTAAAGCCTTATCGAGCAGGATCGAAGAAGTCAAGACAAAGAGGACAATGTTACGAGGCTGGGTATGGAATATGGAGATGCTGAAACGAGTCTATCATCTGCGACGAGGCTAAGATGAGGATTGGCGGGAAGCAACGGTTGTCCAAAAGCTAGACTATGTGTAGGAATTCTGGCGGGAAGTAACGGTCTTGTAAACATACGAGGTTGACCCCTATAAATAGCAGGTCAGCAGTAACTGTAGAGGACAATTTTTGAAGGAACGAGAAAGAAGTCAACCTTGACTTTGTTACTGTTTGTAATACTAGAAAATCCGTGTTACAACAGTTGGCGCCGTCCGCGTGTTAGGATCGAAATCAAAACTCACGATGCCACCAAATAAAAAGCAACGATCTGGTGATCCACAAACTTCCAAAGCTCACGAAAATGAAAGAGAAAACGATGAGCAACAAGTTTCACCAGACCAAGCCATTACCAATGATAACCAAAATCGAGAAGAAGCTAGCCTCGAACAACTCTTACAAGAAATCGAGAGGCTTAAGCAAGAAAAAGAAGCCCTGTTGAAAGAAGCGGAGAATCAGAGAAACGAAACCGAGAAAAAACGAAAAATCGCAGAGGCCAAGAATGAGCTCCAGAAACTCCAAAGCGAGCTCAATGCGAGCAAAGAAACTGTGCAAGTGCCCGAGAGAGAATACAACACCGAGACAACTTACAACACGGGTTTCAGAAGCTTCGACTCGAATTCACCATTATCTCCAGGCCTTCAAAATGCACCATGGCCAACTTCGTACAAGCCCATCACCTTGCCCAAATACAATGGTACTTGTGATCCAAGGCAGTTTCTGATGAGCTACGAAGTCGCTGTAGCTTCAGCAGGAGGAAACGAGCTAGTTCTTGCAAAATCATTCATCATAGCTTGTGAAGGACCGGCTCTTACATGGTTCACGAGATTAAGCCCAGGATCAATTTTCAGCTGGGAACAACTCAAGGCTAAAGTACTTCAAAACTTTCAAGGATTCAATAGGCAACTGCTAACCTCGGGAGACTTATTCGCATGCAAACAGGAGGAAAGAGAACCGTTAGCTCAGTATTTCAAACGCTTCATTCAATTAAAGGCCCAAACAGACGATATCCCAGACTCCATAGCAATTGATGCATGCATTCACGGGTTGGGACCAGGGCCATGCGCATCTGAATTCGTCAAAAACAAACCAAGGAACCTCCATGAACTCTTCCACGAGATGGAAAAATTTTGCAGATCAGACGATGATCACAGGAGAAGAATCAACGAAAGAGCCATGCTCAGAAAAGCAAACGGAAATTACAAGCAGCCCACATACGAAAAGCAGAACTACAACAGACCAACCCAAGTTTTCCACATAGAAAACGAGACTGGCCAACATAGTAACGAATCAAATGCAGCGAAGCAAAACTTCAACTCCTCAACCACACGAGGAAGAGGCGGACGAGGCAGAGGCCGTGGAAGAGGTCGAAGCCAACAAGAAAGCCAATCTCGATCTTGGTTCTGTCAATTCCATGGTGAAAACCCAGATCACGGTACAGGGAGATGTCCCATAACCATCAGAGTAAAGCAAGAAATGAATCAAAACAACAATCAAGGTCGCGCAGTTCAAACAAATTCTTGGCAGTGCGCCACCAACAACACGCCGAATCCGCAACTACAACACCCAACGAATTCAGAATCCTTTTCAACATACCATCAGCCTCGTTTGGCTTGGCATCAAACCCAGACCGAGTCAAATCAACAAGCGCACAGCTCAATCCAATCAACCGCAACAAGAAAAGACGAAACCGTAATGCAAGCAACTCCAACACCGAATTCAACACCCATCAAGGGTCCCATTCCCTCTCGTGGAATGATCCTGCCCATTGCCGGAGGATCTTCAGTTGATTTCGAAAGCAAAAGACAAAGAAAAGACTATTTCAGAAGAGTGCACGCAATACTACCCAATGGCCCAGTGATAAAAACCCATTGGTCGCATGTGCCAATAACCTTCACCGAACAGGATCTCAAACTCCAGTGTTATCCTCATACCGATGCCATGGTCATCGAAACAAACGTAGCAGGCTGGGAGCTAACAAAGATACTGATAGACAATGGCAGCTCAGCTGATATTATCTTCGCCAGTGCTTTCGACCAAATGAACATCAGCAGAAGTCTGCTACAACCTTCAGAAACTCCACTCATTGGCTTCGGAGGAAAAAGAGTCCAGGCCTTAGGAAAAATTGAACTACCGGTAACTTTGGGGGACCTGAGTAATCCCAGAACAGAACGAATCACTTTTGACGTAGTTGACATGTACTACCCTTACAATGCAATCTTCGGAAGAGGTTTTCTCAACACATTCGAAGCTATTGTACGACAAGCATATCTGTGCATGAAACTTCCAGCATCAAATGGAGTAATCACGGTTTTCGGAAACCAGCAAGTCGCAAGGGACATCGAGCAAGGGATTACCCCAGGCGAGAAAAATGTCAACCTCTTGCAGGCAGAAACGAAACAAAAAAGCAATGAAGCTCAAGCAAAATCGATCGAAAAGAAGCCACCGCAACACAGAGTGGAAAAAGTAAAAGAAACTATTCAAGCACAAGACACCAAGCGAGTCTCTCTCGATCCAGGAGTCGAAGGTAGAGAGGTCACAATCGGAGCAGACCTCTCCCCCCAAGAAGAGGAAGATTTGATAACTTTTTTAAGAAAGAATAAAGATGTCTTCGCATGGACAGCTGCAGATCTAAAGGGTGTCAGCAGAACCATAATCGAGCATAGTCTCAACATAAACCCGAAGACAAGGCCAAGAAAACAAAAATTGAGAAAAATGTCGGATGAGAAGGTAGAAGGAATAAAATCCGAAGTGGAAAGGCTATTAAAGGCAAAAGTCATCAGAGAAGTACAATACCCAGAGTGGTTGGCGAATACTGTCCCAGTGAAGAAGAAAAACGGAAAATGGAGGATGTGCATTGACTTCACAACACTAAACAAGCACTGCCCAAAAGATGATTTTCCTCTACCAAGAATCGATAGTGTCGTTGATGACGCAGCCAACAGCGAGATTCTATCCTTGCTAGATTGCTTTTCAGGATATCACCAAATTTGGATGAAGCAAGAGGATGAGGAGAAGACAAGCTTTATAACACCTTTCGGAACTTTTTGTTTCGTCAGAATGCCAGAAGGATTGAGAAACGCAGGGTCAACCTTCTCAAGAATGACCAAAAAAGTTTTCAACTCACAAATTGACAGAAACATGTTAGCTTATGTGGATGACCTCGTAGTAAAAAGCATCAAAAGAGCAGATCACATCAAAGATCTCGAGGAAACCTTCAACAATCTAAGAATGTCAAACTTGAGCTTAAATCCAGAAAAATGCGTCTTCGGAGTAACCAAAGGAAAAGTTTTGGGGTGCCTTGTAACATCAAAGGGAATCGAGGCTAACCCAGACAAGGTGCAAGCCTTGGCATCCATGGAGGAGCCAAAAACGGTTAAGGAAGTACAACAATTGACAGGCAGAATCGCAGCTCTAAACAGATTCGTACCAAGAGCAGCCGAGCGAAGCCTTCCTTTTTTCAAAACGCTCAGACATGCACAGAAATTCAACTGGGGCGAAGAACAATCGAAAGCATTCAGAGAGCTAAAGCAGTACCTTGCGACAATGATCAAACTATCACCACCAGCACAAGGAAAAGACCTTCTCCTCTATCTTGCAGTATCAGAATCAGCAGTAAGCGCAGCAATAGTACAAGAAACCGAAATCGAGGGCATTCTGAAGCAGTTGCCAGCCTACTTCGTTTCTGAAGCATTATCTGGAGCCAAGAAGTCATACTCGGAACTCGAAAAAATTGCATATGCATTGCTCATGGCATCAAGAAAACTCAGGCATTATTTCGAAGCTCACAAAGTTACAGTCGTCACCAACAAACCTCTAGCCGAGTTATTTGCAAATAGAGAAGCTTCGAATAGGATTAGCAAATGGTCTGCAGAACTATCTAGATTCAATATTGAATTCGTAAGACGAAATGCAATCAAATCCCAGGTGTTAGCTGACTTCGTAGTAGACTGGACCTCTCCAAAGCATGAAAATTCGGACGAAGATGAAAAACAATGGACAGTCTATTGTGATGGAGCATATTGTAACAAAGGTGCAGCGATCTCTGCAATACTGGTTTCACCAGGCGGAATCAAAACAAGATTCGCTGCACGATTGGAATTCAGCAATCAAGAAATTCAAGTCACAAATAATGTTGCAGAATACGAAGCGCTCTTGCTTGGGCTATGGAAAATGAAATCACTAGGAAAACAAAGGTTCATTGTGAAGACAGACTCAAAAATAGCAAGGGACCACATCGAAAAGGATAGCGAAGCTAAAAAGCCGGAACTAATCGATTACCTCGAAGAGGTCAGAGAAATGGAGAAACACTTTAAAGGATTCACGGTGGAACACATACACAGAAACGACAACAACGAACCTGATGACTTAGCCAAGAAAGCAGCAAAGAAGGAAGAATTACCTGAGGATGTAATTTACGAGGTCATGACCATCCCCTCAATCAAAAAGCAGCATCTAGCACACATCTGCTGGGAAGATTGGAGAGCACCAATCATGGCATACCTACAAAACAATTTCACACCCTGTTCAGCAAGCGAGGCTAAAAGAATACCAGCAAGAGCAAAGGGGTACCAGATAGTACAAGGAGAGCTGTACAAGAAGGGGATATCAGCACCATGGCTAAAATGCATTGCAAAAGAACAAGGAATGGCGATACTAAAAAGCATACACGAAGGGATATGCGGAACACATATTGGTCCAAGAGCCCTCGCAGCAAAAGCGGTCAGGCAAGGAATGTTTTGGCCAACAATGATAAAAGATGCAGATAAAGTAGCAAAGAAATGCGAAGCATGTCAAAAGAACGCAAGCAATCAAAGGATTCCATGTTCACTGTTGCAGCTCATCACACCTTCTTGGCCATTGCAAAGATGGGGAATAGATTTAGTAGGGCCTCTCCCAACAGCTCAAGGAAACTGCAGATTCGCAGTAGTTGCTGTGGAATATTTCACAAAATGGATCGAAGCAAAAGCTCTAGCATCGATAACTTCGCATACAATACAAAAGTTCTTCTGGCATAACATCATTTGTAGATTCGGGGTACCAAAAGAAATAACGGTAGACAATGGAAAGCAATTCGACAGCGAATCATTCAGAGATTTTTGCATAACAATGGGAACCAAAGTGAAGTACGCATCTGTATACCATCCGCAATCAAACGGTGCAGTTGAAAGAGCCAACGGCATCATTTTTTCAGCTATAAGGAAGATGCTCTTCGACCACAAAAAGGGAAAATGGATTGACGATTTGCCAATCGCAGTATGGTCACATAATACCACAGAATCCAGAGCAACCAAGTTCACTCCTTTCAGATTGCTATACGGAACTGAAGCAATGGTTCCAGAAGAAATCAAGGCCAAAACACTAAGGGTAACACTTAGCAGTGACGAAGGTGAAAAAGAAATGGTGGAAAAGGACTTAATCGAAGTCGATCGACTTGTTGCATCACATAACCTCGAATCATATCAAAGGCAAACACGAAAGTGGCGCGACCCAAAAGTGAAGATAAGAGAGATCAGAGTTGGGGACCTGGTAATCAAAAGAAAGCATAACGCAGAAAACTTATCCAAATTCGAGGAAAAATGGGAAGGACCATACATTGTCACCAGAAGCTCGAGGCCAGGGTCTTATCATTTGTCCACCGAGAATGGAGAAGAATTACCTCACTCATGGAATGTGGAGCAACTTCGCAAGTACTATAACTAGAATCGAAACAAATAAAGCTGTACAGTATTTTCCAAGTTTCAGTTCTTTTTGTAAAGGTCAACTTCGTAAATGTGCGGAACTATAAGCACAAATACGTAGCACCTCTTTTCTCTTTCATCACAAAAGGTCGTACTCTTTTCCTCACAAAAGGGGCTCCAGGAAACTGGAGGTGAGGTTTTTAATGAGGCGAACCCATGTAAATATCTCCAAAACATCAATAAAGGAGACTCCCCTAAAAGTACTTAAGCAAAAAATTCAACGAGGTTGAAAAATAACCTCGCAAAAGAAGACCTCGAGCAAAATAGCTCGAGGCCGAGGTTGAAAAATAACCTCGCAAAAGAAGACCTCGAGCAAAATAGCTCGAGGCCGAGGTTGAAAAATAACCTCGCAAAAGAAGACCTCGAGCAAAATAGCTCGAGGCCGAGGTTGAAAAATAACCTCGCAAAAAGAAGACCTCGAGCAAAATAGCTCGAGGCCGAGGTTGAAAAATAACCTCGCAAAAGAAGACCTCGAGCAAAATAGCTCGAGGCCGAGGTTGAAAAATAACCTCGCAAAAGAAGACCTCGAGCAAAATAGCTCGAGGCCGAGGTTGAAAAATAACCTCGCAAAAGAAGACCTCGAGCAAAATAGCTCGAGGCCGAGGTTGAAAAATAACCTCGCAAAAGAAGACCTCGAGCAAAATAGCTCGAGGCCGAGGTTGAAAAATAACCTCGCAAAAGAAGACCTCGAGCAAAATAGCTCGAGGCCGAGGTTGAAAAATAACCTCGCAAAAGAAGACCTCGAGCAAAATAGCTCGAGGCCGAGGTTGAAAAATAACCTCGCAAAAGAAGACCTCGAGCAAAATAGCTCGAGGCCGAGGTTGAAAAATAACCTCGCAAAAGAAGATCTCGAGCAAAATAGCTCGAGCCCGAGGTTGGAAAAATAACCTCGTAAAAAGAAGACCGCGAGCAAGATAGCTCGAGGCTGAGTTTGGAAAAATACCCTCGCTAAAAGAAGCCTTGAGCAAAACAGTCCAAGGTCGAGATCGGAAAAACTAACCTCGCCAAAGAAATCTCGAATAAAATTCTCTAAGAAAGAGGTCAAAAACAATACCTCGCAAAAAAAAGACCAATTGTCTAGATCAAATCAGGGGAACGAAAAAAGCAACAGAGTTGCCCTATTTCGAAATTAAAACAAGAGAACGTAATCTTTCAGATTCGTTGCTCGAAGTCAGAAGCAATGAATAAACGCAAAGGGGCTATCGAGGGAGGGGACGCCTTTTTCAAAGGCTAAAAAGAGAAGCCCCCATTTGCATTTATTCAAAAACAAGCTTTCATCAAGCAACTGACACATTAAAACGAATCACCTAACCTGTACCTTTCAAAAAGGACACAAGGTTAGGTGAAATCTTTATTTTACCAAGGGTCCAAAGACCACTATAAAAGGGAAGCCGGGAGACGAGCCTCGGCAAGAGAAAAAGCAAAGCAAATGAAAAAAGAAAAATTTTCCTAGAAATGAGAGGCAGCAGGAATCAAAGGAATGCTCGACGGCATGATCTGGCCAAGCCAAAGACTAACATCAGCACAAGGCCCGTAGATACTTCGTGCAGCAACGCCTTCTCAAGTTGTGCGATCCTGGAGAAGAGCGCATCCGCTCCAAGGTTTTCTCGAGTCAACAAGGGAATTAGAAGCCAATATATGGAGAAAAGTACATCCGCTCCAAGGTTTTCTCGAGTTAACAAGGGAATTAGAGGCCAAAGAATATTTAAGCGTTCCCTATAGCGAAAACGAAGCTAAAGGTCATGATCTTATAGAAACAAGATGATGTGTAAACAGCTTCGAATGAAAAGAAATTGTACGAGTCCGACGCATGCACTTCGAAACAAAAACCAAAGTTAATGACGAGGTTAATATAAACAAAATTATGAACAACTTCAATGTTTAAGTTGCTCTGAAGTTCACAAACATCGCTCATGACTTGCAGCAAGTTCTTTACAATAATTAATTTCGACTCGTGACTAAATTTCTCCTTCTTCACAAGGAGATTCAGCTTCGTCACCATCACGAGGCGAACCCAGGGCTTCATCTTTTGCTCCCTCGCTTACTTCTTCTTCAGCTTCTTCAGCTTCTGCATCCTCAGTTTCTTCCTGGTGAAGAAACCAAGCAAAAGACTTAGAATTTTTGATAATGATAAAAAGAGAAGAAGAAGCAAAGTTATGTAGAGAAAGTATTTTACCTTCGAAGAGGAGTCCTTAGCCATATCTCGTCCATAGGCGTTCCAGAAGTCCCGCAAGACGACGTTTCATTGTTTCGACTTCTTTTGAAGTCTGCAAACCGAAATCCAGAACCAGAAACCCGAAGGAGCAATTCCTTATCTTCTTTCTCGAGGAATCTACCGAGGCCATCGGTGCAGGTGAGTGCGAAGTTATCGCCAGCAACAGAAAAGACGTCCCCGAGACCAGCAAATTCTTCTTCAATCCAAGATAAGAAGTTATCAATGTTTAAGTCCGTCGGAAGAGCGTAAGGAGTGGCTCCGAACTGCTTGAGCGAGCTACAATACGAATCAAAAATTCGTTTAATCCTCTCAGCATCAAGAGTCTTGGACGAGGCTAGAGCATCTTCGGTTTCCTTCAACTTAAGCTCGAGGGAAGACACTTTAGTCTTAGCCTCTTTCGCAGCATCGGACTCGCGAACCACGGCATCACGAAGGTTCTCAATCACAGTCAGGTTATCGTCAAAGTCTTTCTGCAACGCTTTATATTTTCTATCTGTTGCGTCCCATTTGTCCTCGAGCTTAGTCATATCTTTATGAAGTTTGTCGTTGACATCCCGAAGCCTTTCATTCTCTTTCTCCAAGAAGCGAAGTCGATCAGCAGCGGTTTTGGACTTTGAAGCACAAACCGCGTTGATCAGCTTAACCTAAGGAAGCGAATCGAAAACAAAAACGTAAGACAAATATAAAGAAAGGAAGAGACAAAGACAAAATAGTAAGAAGCAAGCACGAACCTTGCGTGCTGTGGAGACGCTCAAGCGAGATAGCTCTTCAAAGCTAAGATTTTCCAAAGATGTTTTGTAACCTACGAAAACGAAGACAAAATATAAGAATCAAAAACGAAACTAAACATGAAGTGATGATAGATTTTTTTTCTCACCTCGCATCTCATCAGTATCTTCATCAAGGTCAACAAAACTAGAAGCAGCCAAGTCTTGAGAAAGCTTCGTAGATGTTTCTTCAGGGATTTTCTTACCCTTGACATCCACGACCTCGACCTAAAAATATCAAGCAAAATAAGCAAAAACAATAGAAGAAATTTAGAGGTCAAGTATAGTACAAATTAAAATTTCTGACCTCAAGTTTGGCTTCGTCTTCTTTGTCTTTCTCAACATTCACGATTTCGACGGCTGGTTCTGTGGAATACAAGCCGAAGTTATGCTCTAAGAGCTCAAGAAAGTCTGGATCGAATTTTTTTGGAGATTTCGAAACAACACTTGCTATTGAACCTGTGAGGCTCTTTCTAGCACCGGGGCATTTCATGAAAGGAACAAACAAACCTTCACCCGAAGCTGCAGAAGTGCCTGCCAAGTCCTTCATAAACCCCGATGTGCCGAGGTCATCAATGCCAGGAATTCCCAGAAGTCCACAAGCTGCTTCAATAGCTTCTTTTTCCTTCTCAACTCCAGCCTCGGCTTCCGGACTATCTAGGAGAGACAAGTCTACCTTGCGAGTCAGTCGAGGTTTCTTGGTTGGCGCAGAGGTAGATTGTCGCACACAAGCAATTTTTCTCTTCTGAGCCTCGAGCTGCTTTGTCTTCGTTTGGGGGGCATCTTGACTTGAAGAGATTAAAACCTTTGATGAAGTCTTCTTGTATCTTCGTGATACACCAGCTTGCTCGGATCCAATGTTTCCAGCGACTTTCATACGTTTCTGAGGCTTAGAAGGTTTAACCCTGTCGCCATACTGAACGCCCATTTCTATCCACGGGCGATTCAGACGACTTATTTTCTCGAAGAAGTCAATCATTGACTTCTTCTCCTTTTCGGTGAAAGGACCAACTAAAGACCTCGCAGCCCATTCAACATTCGAAATAAGATCGTCATCACTGACACCTTCAGGTTTTGTAAGACCAAAAACAGCAAAAGTGGTGGGCAAGATGAAACCAGGAATCGGCCTCTCCTCAATTCGAAATGGTTTCCAGTCTGTTCCCAAAGGCCAGATTCCGGCAGCCAAAAACTCTTCAACAACATCACGGCCTGTGAGTCGTCGGGTAGCATGATAAAAGCAAGGACTGTTCTTCTTAAAAGACTCAGATTTTCTATCGAAATCAATCACGGTAGAAACCTCTATGTTGCCAAGGGGGCCAGCAAATGGATAATGTACTTCACTGGAGTTTGGTGTAGCGAAACCAACCTTAACATAGAACCAGGACTTCGGCCAGTTAACATCCCAACGATTTCGCTGAGCGTAAGAGAAATCAATTTTGGTAACCTTTAGGGCTGCACTTCGACGACGCGAAGTAAAGGTTGCAACACCAAACTGTCCAATATGTTCTTCGCCGCCTTCTTCCAGAAATACCGACCTCTTCTGAAGATGAAGTTCATTGTAACGACCGAAGGTATCAATGTCAATCTCACCGCCAAATGTTTTCACTCCCCAGAAAAATTTTGACAATTGAACAAAAGAATTTGGTGTCAGTTGATGAAGCTTGACGTTGAATCGGTCAAATATCTGAGGTAGCATAGGGTCGCAGGGAAATCGAAGACCAGCAGTAAAGAAATCAGTAAAAACGACAGCCTCTCCAATCTGAGGATCAGGGGTAGTTTCGTGACCCGGAGCACGGCCAACACCAGCAGGAAAAAATCCATTTTGTTCATAAGTTGAAATCATGCCTGAAGTAACTGAGGACCGACCAAAATGAAGGGTCTTGGGAGCTGATTCTTCAACAAGCTCATCAACGCTGGCCTCGACTCCCTCTAGATCTTCGCTCCCTGGGTTAGAAGCCACAGGACTATCCTCCTTCTCCGCATCAGGAGTCGGAATAGCAGCAGACTCGATGTGGGCCATCCCGAAACTAATATCAAAAGAAATTAAAAACATAACAAAACAAGAAACGAAGACAGAGATTCTTCAAAACTAACCTTTTTTCAATTACGAAGCACTTCAAATATCTTAACAAGCAGCACCAAACAGAAAAGAGCGAAGGCAGAAGCACGAGGTCAGCAATGAGAGTTAAAGCAAAGCGAAGACAATTACACGAGGTCAAAAGTGAAAGCGAAGGTAATTTTAGGAGGGGGTAACTTCTACTATTTATAGGCGCGGTAAGTTCCGAAATTCGCGCCGTGGAAAGGCGCCAAGTAACCGCCAAATTTATCCAAGGGGACGCCTTTTGGGTTTCGTCCCAGGAGTTCGAGGGATGAATAGTAACAAACTCGAATCCAAGGACGAAGGGGCTACTGTTGGGGAGACGCCCCTTGGAATCATGTTTTCTACTTTTACAGGCGAGACTGAAGAGTTTCGAATGAAGAAGATAAATGCGAAGCTAATTTCGAAGAGGCAAAAGTCGCCGGCGAAATCAGAGAAGTCAGGACGAAGCTGACAAGCGTGAAGCTAATTCGAAGAGGTTAAAGCCTTATCGAGCAGGATCGAAGAAGTCAAGACAAAGAGGACAATGTTACGAGGCTGGGTATGGAATATGGAGATGCTGAAACGAGTCTATCATCTGCGACGAGGCTAAGATGAGGATTGGCGGGAAGCAACGGTTGTCCAAAAGCTAGACTATGTGTAGGAATTCTGGCGGGAAGTAACGGTCTTGTAAACATACGAGGTTGACCCCTATAAATAGCAGGTCAGCAGTAACTGTAGAGGACAATTTTTGAAGGAACGAGAAAGAAGTCAACCTTGACTTTGTTACTGTTTGTAATACTAGAAAATCCCCTGGTTGTTAACGCTTAAAATCGTGATAACAAAAAACGCGTCGAAGTCCGGATGATGAAGGCGCATTCAGGCTTACTGGTACACTTTTATATCGCAAGACGGAGTCAATTTGAAAAAGCGGAAAAGATTGTTTACGCGCAATTTTCCGCATCGAATCGAATGGATTAGTGGAG
Source organism: Digitaria exilis (assembly GCA_015342445.1). Taxonomy (NCBI): domain Eukaryota; kingdom Viridiplantae; phylum Streptophyta; class Magnoliopsida; order Poales; family Poaceae; genus Digitaria; species Digitaria exilis. The sequence continues at coordinate 2,250,535 of JACEFO010001882.1, forward strand.
TCTTCTTGACCTGTAATGCCACCATGACATGACAGCGCTTTCGCTGTTGGTCTCTGCACAATTCTATTGTTTGTCTACTCCACTAGTTAGCGTATCCATACTCTTTCCAACAGACTAGATTCAGTGAGCCCATGGAGACTTGTTGTTTGAGACCAGTACATCGTAATCATGTTTGGATTCTAAAAAACGCATTAATAGTACAGTATCTAAGTTGTTTCATGACGAATTAGAGGGAGCGTATCCTATAGAAATCAGGATTCTATGAAAACTATGGAAACTAAAATTAGGACCATAGGATGCCTATTCGGATACGAAAAGAGGTGACAATTTTGCAAATAAACCCCCGCCATCCCATTCCGTCAATTCCCCGTCCCATCATTCCGTCGCCCCGATTGCCTGTCCCCGTTGCCTCTGCCGGCCAGACCTCGCTGCCCCGACCTCGTCACCACGACGTCACCGCCTCGACCTATCTGTCCCGAAATCGCTGGTCCGACCTCGTGAACGCCTTTCTTCTCTCTCCCGCGCGGCCACGGCATCCCCGCCCCGACCTCGCCATCCAGTTAAGTAAGCCTTGTTATATCTAAACTGAGAAATTGGATGTGATTAGGACCCAAAAATGGTTGGTGGATTGCAAATGACTTATTAGCTAGATTCCTTATGATTGCCTGATTGAAAGACTCGTCAAGCGGTGAGCAGGGTCGGTCACTTCCAAGAAAACCTAAAAATTCCATTGATTGCCATTCCCTGTATTAGTCTCTACCTCTCTAGGATGTGCTATTGGATAGATCATGTGCTTATTCATAGAGGGTACCTTGAGCGTTTCCTTTTGTCGAAGAAACTTCACACTTTATGCTTATGCAGTGGCGGACTAGCGGCCCGGGCTCGCGCAGGGGGGGTGGGGGGGGGGGGGTCAAGGCCATTAACTCCCTTATATGTGACAGTGTAAATCATCCCAACGTAATACTAAAACAGCCCAAGCAAACAGACATACATATCAATGTCTGTTGGGCCAGCCCGACCCATCTTCTTTTTTGGGTCCGCCCATGTGTTCACGCGCGTGACAACGCGCAAAGTTTGAACTAAAGTACAAAATGGTATGGTTTATAGGAGATAAAATGAACAAAAAATAGTTCGAAGGGTTATCTAGATTTTATTATATTTGAGGAGAGTAATTTGTGTTTTTTTTCTTTGGTTCTATGCCTATGATGACCCATTTACCCACTGGTCATAGCATTTTTTGTGTTGCATGTTGACCACTAAAGTAGCGATGATGTGGAATTATGTGTCGACGAAGCATTAAAAAATATTTACTTTTTGAACCCATTATTAAAATGAAATTCTAATTGCACCATTGTGTATCTTGTAAGTAGATATTTGAGGCTAGATTACACTATACTATACTTGAATCATAATTTGTCCTAGAATATTTTTATTTGTTCTAAAACATTTTATTTTTGGGGAGAATGTGTCTTATTATCAAAATGATTTTCCTTTTTTGGAACATTCTACTATTTATTTATCTAGAACAATTTCCATTTTGGAAGGTGGAGCATCTGTTTTAACTTCGGATGAAACTTTTGCACCTTTACAATTAAAATTGTTTCACCTAGAAGAATATGCAATTGTATTAAATTGTGGGCTTGCTTTCAAGATATACAATGGTACAATCAGATTTGATTCGGATATCGATGTTGAAAATTATACCTTTTTGTACGTGGATTTCAAACTTTCTCATGCCTGTGTTTTCTTCTTCTTCTTCTTCTTCTTCTTTTTTTGAGAAACGCCTGTGTTTTCTTCTGTGAGACTGTGATGCACAAACTGGGCTGTACTTGGGACGACGGTCAGGGCATCAACACGGAAAACAGCAAAATTCAATATTTACGCCAGGCTCCGATCAGCTCATTTTGGTTCAGGCCTTATATTGGTACCAAGCCCGTCCAGCATGAGGTTAGAATTGATGGGCCACAACAACAAAGGACTCTCATGTATTCATTCAAAGATTACCATATTATATTAGGATTGGATTTTAGATTATTTCTTTTACATTTTAATTGGGTCTCCATATTTGGATCTCAATCCACTAGCATCTCTATATATTTCTATTGATAATAGAAAAATGCGCTTTATATTTACATTGGTTCGTTAAACTATTTCCATGTCAATGTGCCTGATTGGTTTCAAAAGACTGCTTTGTCTGTCAATACTCAACAAAGGTTGAAACTAAAAATAATTGCCAAGGTGTATTTTTCTGACTTGTTACATGGATTCAGAAATGAGATATATCGTATCTCCAACGTTATAATTTAGAAATTCTTTAAGTAATTGACTTTGGGTGAATTGTCATTGTTAGAATATCAACAACCAACTCATGGGTTCATGGGCCATAACTGGTACAAGTTTCATGCAAATTAAATAGGATGCCATGTTAAAAAAACAAAGGTGACATAATCCATTGTGGAGTGAGTTTCACCCATGATTTCATTTGTGTTTTATTAATGAAGTAATCTCTGAAACAGTAAAATAAAACCATACGTTAACCCTTATTGAAATAAATAAACAATCTATATGCTCTTAGAGTCTTGGGTGAGTTTGGTTATCCAATCAATCACAGTTCACAACAACAACTACACCATAGAGGAAAAAATTCTTATCAACAGTCATTTTCAAAAGAAAATCAATAGGGGAAACTATATGATCATAAGAAAAGGAAAAAAAGTGTGAACAATATTTATTGAAGGCTTGTAAAAGCTTCTTTGCTGGCAATGGGTCGCAACTCGCAACTTAACTATTAGGATACTATCACACTAATGTGTACAATGCGTACGAAGTAGTTTGTTTGTTGGCGTGGTAATTTCATGGAGTATGTGGTCATTTTGTAATTTAACTACTCATCCATTAATCCCTATTCCTCTTTGTGCTAGCAATTAGCTAGAGGCATATAAATAGTTAATTTCTGAGCACCCATGTTGTTGGCGACTTGAACATGGTTGAGAAATTTCACCAAAATAAACCTAACCACATAAGGTACATGCAGTTCGGTAAGTAAGCTTGGAGTGGTTTTATGCATTGAAGAGATCTCTCCATGGCACCCCTTGTTTTTTTTTTGTTTTTTTTTCTCTCTTTCTATTAATATAATGCGGCAAATATCAGGCATTATTTTTAGAAAAAAACATAATTAAGCCCTTTAAATACACATATAGCATCAATTTTGTGTTAGAAAAGTTAAGTATTCATGGAATAATTATCAATTGATAGTTCAATATCGTATCCAAAAGAATACACTAGTATGCCTTACAAATGTCGGTAACAATAGCTATCAGATCTAATTTACTTATAAATTACCTACAATTACTATTTATTAAATATAACCTAAATGATCTTCAAATCTATATCTAAATTATTTTCATCTGCTATTACTTCCTTTGTCGTTTGACATCTAGAATAAGTTAACTTTGTGGAGAGGGGGAGAGAGAGCTATGCACAATGATAAAATTCTGGCTAGATGTAGGCCCGTATTTCATTATAAAATCATCATAATTTAATATTTATGTCGATTTTTTAGTGGTAGGACGTGCCCATCAATAACGATACACCTGTGACGACTTCTTCGATCTCAATATCTACTAGCTAAGTCTCTCATAGGTGGGTATGCTTTGCATCTGTTTCTTTGTATTGTGAGTGTGCGTGTGTGTCCTGGTGTTTCACAAAAATAAAAGGCTTGCTTATGATTATAATTTTATTTTATATAGGCAACATATTAACATAGCAATTGTTGGTCAAAACCTTCTTCTAGTGAAACGAACTACCGCACATCCAGTATGAACGGAATAACCTTTCAAGACACGATATCAATCCAACCAATGTGAGCTCATCCCTTGATCTGCTGACCTTTTGAAGTGTAGATGATCAAGGGTCACGGGAGACGTACAAGGCCACGCAACTCAAGTCCACTAAACTGCCCGCTGAAGTCTCAGTACCACCAACGACCATAACCTCGAGCATCAACTGGCCAGTGAAGTACTGTGATGAGTGATCCATTCAACACGGGGTCGAAGGACCAATGGATATCGACAGATTAAGCTCCTGTCGCCGGTTTCGTCAGCTGCTATGAGACGAAACCAACCTTGCGATTGCGAGCCTTCTAAGTTTCCAGTTGAACGATGCTACGAATGACGTGTTGTTTAATGCTCCGGTAGTCCGGTCCCCTTAGTCGTTTTCCTGAATGGTGATAACTGAAGGCGGAGCACCTGGCTTCGGCTTGCCCGTGACCAAGACACCAAGTGTCTCATGTGCCTAGTATAACTTGGTCTGCCGTATACTATGCCGTCTAGTTGTTCACTTGCTGTCGTGCATTGTGGTAGACCACTAGAGAACAGTTGACTACTGGTTATGATTTTTGACGGTACCGGAAGTTGGGTGACATCCGACGTAATCTTCGACAGAGGTCCTGTGATCCTGTCCAGGCAACAACTGAGCGCGACGCACCTAATTGCCAAACAATCAGCTGCCATTTCTGGCGGTCGATCACTAAACTACGGAGAATTTTGACCTCCATGTTAATTTTCTTCATCTAAGGTGCGTTTAATTTCACCCACACCCACCCAAAAATACACTATTCATCCAACTTTTCCCTATTCATCCCACCCATCCTACTCACAGAACACTATTCATCTACAGTGTATTTTTGAGTCTACAGTGTTTTTTTGGGAATCTTTCCCAATCTAAACGCACCCTGATCCTATACTCAGTTGCGCGCAGCATTGAACACGCTAGCAAACAAAGGGTGGGTGCACAAGCACAACCTCGTATAGTGATCATCATCCCACATCCGAAACCTCAAAACAAAGCAAAAAAAAAACATAGGAAAGTAACGCATGGGAAGAGTAACAATACGTACCGCATCGGTGAGATGTCGGGCCGCTGTTGCAGAAACAGGTGAACATCATGTCGCCGCCGTTGGTCTGGTTGTGCCGGTAGCCGCACCATCCGCCGGATCTCTCGCATCTGTCGCACTGCTGGGAGTGAGCACTGTACTTGAGCTCAAACCCAGCCCACACCACGCCACCGGGACCACCAAACAAAGATGCATTCTCTGGAGCTGGCGGCGAGGAGCCACCGCCACCCAATTCCTTCTTGTGTTCTTCCAGCACCGTCGCCACCACCACCGCCTCGCACTCGTACGCCTCAGTGCCCGTGGCCACATCGTCCAGCAGCATGAACGACGTCTTGCCAGTGGAGGATTCAGGGCACCCACGCAGTTCCACGACGGATGACGAGGAGAGGTTCTTGTTGCAGCCGTAGAGGAAGGTGACGTTGGAGTCGAACTGCGTGAGCTGCAACCAGTAGCTCGCGTAGTCGATGGTGAGGTTCACGTGGAGGCGCGGGCAGCCGAACTCGGACTCGTCGGCAACGTCGTCGTCGGAGACGACGAGGGTGTGAGTCGGGTAGTCGATGCGCCCGACTCTATACCGGTGGAGCTTGACGGGGAGGATCAGCGTGTCGTTATTCTCGCAGACAAGGCCGAGGCCCGGGTAGCCGCAGTCGGACGTCGCGTCGTTGAGCCAGAACGGGTAGTGGATAGCATGGCCGCCGCATGTGGCGTTGAGGCAGGAAGCAGGGAAGGCATCGGCTGCGGCGACGAGCAGCAGGACGGGGAGGAGCAGGAGCGGCAGAAGAGCCATGGAGACGTGTCGACCACTTGGCGTGACCGTGAGAGTAAAAAATACCAACTGATCGAGTGTTACGCGTTCAGCTACCTTACTCATAAAAGGAAAAACGTTCGGTACCGGCGACTTGACTTCTAAAACTTGGTAGTAGCTGTGGTGTCCAGTGAGCTCTACCACTACCAGTGTGGACAATTATGTTTATATAATCATATATAAAATAATTACTTGAAAAATAATTTTAACAACTGTTGCAATCTGAATTTTCATTAGGGCAGAAGAAAAGTCCAAGCATGAACAACCCTGACTCATCTATTCGAACACGAGCTTGCCATTGCAGAGGTGGACATGAAGCCACAAACTTTTTTGCTTTGGCTTTCTACATCAAGGGTGAGCTGTTATTTCTTTAGTCCGACAGACACTGAGGCCCAGCATCGAGATTACATGAAGAAGAAGGCGAGCCACTCCAGCAATTCTTCAGATTTCAGATGGAAGAAACTGTGGAAATCCAAAGTCCCCCCAAAGATACGAGTGTTCTAGTGGCGCATCATCAATGAATATATGCCGAACAGGGCCAATCTCCATCGACGACATATTGACCCGCTTAGCACATGCACCACATGTGGAGCCAGGGATGAGACGACCTTCCATGCCTTGCTGGAGTGCACATATGCGAAATGTTTCTGGGCTAGACTTCATGAGCTCACTGGTGTTGAGCTCCCAGCCTTGAACCCAAACTCATGGGCATCAACATTATTGGAGGACGCCGCATGTGGTGAAAATGACCCAACGATCATATTATGTGGAATGTGGTCACTATGGCGGTCTAGGAATGATCGTCGACATGGTAAAGTGCCCATTGATATGACTGCAGCGATCAATTGGGCACTTGATGTGTGTTCTGAACTCATGCCGACGAAGGAATATGTAGACAGTCCAAGAGGAATTACAATGCCTGAGCACTGGAAGCGACCTCCGGCAAACACTTTGAAGGTAAATGTCGATGGGGCTTTTGTAGCAGCAGAGGCAGTAGGGGCAATAGGGGTGGTGTCAAGAGATGCTGATGGCGCTTTCCTGATGGCCATGACTCGGCGGCTCCCAGCAGTGGGATCTGCATTAGCAACAGAAGCTGAAGCCCTTCGTGCAGGTGTGCAGCTGATACACACAGTGACGGAGGGACCAGTGTTGATGGAAATTGACTCGCTAGAGTTGGTTGGACTGTGGAATAACAGAGTGGCTCACAAATCGGAATTTGCACCAATCTTTAGTGATATACAGGAGTTAGCTTCTTCTTTCTCCTCTTTTTGTGTAATGCATGTCAAGCGCACGGCCAATATGGCTGCGCATGCTTGTGCTTGCTATGCTGCTCTAAATGCTTTTGAAGTATGGGCTAATGCCCCTCCCAGCTTCCTCTTGCAAATTTTGCAAGATGATCGTAATCATGACATCTTACTATTACTAATTAGAGGCTCCTTTTGAGGCCTTCAGGTGATGCCACCTAGGATCCTAGGTGGATAGCTTTAAAAAAAAGAGAAATCCTAGAAAATCTCTCAAAAAAACAAAACATCCACCTAGGATCCTACATGGACATCAGTGTAAAATTATGAAGTAGTCTAGAGTAATTATTAAATAAAATATATTGACTACTTCATAATTTTTATTTGTAATGAGTAATTATTAAATAAAATATATTGCAGTTAATAGGATCCCACAGATGTGATGGATTCTTATATAGTTATATGCGTAGCATGAAATTTTTTCCCATCGATGTTTCTCCTATATCATATATAATTTCCTTGCATGAGTGTTATACTTATTTAATTTCTTCCAACGTCCACTTGGTGAATTTTATTGAGCGTGTCAGTTTGCCTAGATCCACGGCCAAACAAAATAAAATAACAGAAAGCAATCTGTCAAACTGCATGTATACATACAAATCATGTCCTCCCAGATCCAATGAAGAAGGAAGCAGTTGCCGCCTATATTTTTTTTTGCCTTTATAGTTAATTGTTTTATCTCTTTTAATATTAAGGGCCCAGATCTATTTAAACCTTTACCTCCTAGGAGGTAATTGGAGTATCATAGGGCCCATCTAATAATATAAACTACCTCTAAATATCCTGCACCCAATCAAAGGCTTCCCAAATCAATTGGCCATCAAGCATCTGCTACTACTTATAATTAAATATTCATTGTGAGGCTTATGTCCCTAAATAAAATAGTTATTTTAACAACCAAATTTGATTCAAAGGTTTTGTTGAGATGCCATGAGTATCAAGTATTTTTTGAAAAAAATAGCTACTTGAACTACCAAGTTTCAATATTTTCAGTTGATATAACATGAGTATCAAATATTCTATGGAACAAGTGATGTTTGGAAGGACTCAGAAACAAATCACAACTGTTACAACATCTGTCCACATATGTTATCCGTAAAACAAACAAACAACTCCACGTTTTAAGGACTCGGTCAATCTACAGTCAAGCATCTGCTACTACATGAGACATTTTAATTATTATCTATCCAAACTACCCACCTTAGTCATTACAAAAAAAAATCTAAAGTAACCCCCTAATCTTCATGGAAATAACTCACCTATTTATAAAAACAATATCAAATAACCCCCTAAGTTTGCATTTAAAGTTCCAACAATATCATTTTTAAAAGTTAGAGTAACTCCTAAATTTGAATATATCTAAATTATATAAAAATCTTAAAGTCACCAATATAAAATTCTAAATTACTATTTTTGTGTGCTCTATACCTCTTCTGTTTGATCATAGTTTTGAAGCAAATAACGTTGCTAGGTTTTCCTCTGCGAATGCCGAGCCGTGAGGAAGTTCTTTCCGCGTGCTAGTTGCGACTTGCGAGTCGCCGTTCAAAGTCTTCGCGTGATGGGCCCGGGAGTCAACATCAACTCGGCGTCTGGCCTCCGCCAATACAAATGCGATCGTCTCAAACATAGTTGAACTGCATCGGATCCAGCAGACATGCACTAGTTTGCACTTTGCACAATTTATGGTTCTATTTTTACTAAACCACTCGGGGCGGAGTTCCATTTCTTCCAGCCACACCACGGAAGTTGACTGCGGTCGTCGCGTCCAACAAAACAGCGTGATGACTGATGATATGATGAGTCATTAGCCGCCCCGCCCCGTGTTCTCGCCACCATGGCTGCTCACCTACGACGTCTCCCAGTCTTCGCCTTCCTCTCCCTCGTCTTCCTCATCGTCCATGTCCCCGCCTCCCATGGCAGCCCCGACTCACTCCCAACCACCTATGACAGTTCCATGTGCCCGGAATCGTTCTTGTGTGGCAGTGTCCATGTCCACTATCCGTTCTACCTTTCCAACGGAATCAGATATACCGCCAATTACACACGCTACTCCTGCGGCTACACCGATCTGGAGATCTTCTGCCAAGGCGAGGGGCCGACCGGGACCCCGACCATCCGTTTCCGCGGCGACAACTATACCGTCAAGAACATCTTCTATGAGGAAAAAACCATCGTTCTGGCGGACATCAATGTGCTCGGCCCTGTCAAGTGCCCGGTGGTCAGCCACGAGGTCAGCTTCGACGAGCTGTGGCTGCGCTTGAACCCCGGCTCCAACGACAACCTCACCTTCTACTTCGGCTGCAAATCACTCGATCGCGTACCGCCTGGATTGGACACATACCAAATCGACTGCAACGGCTTCAAGAGTCCGTTCGGCGATGGACCTACCTTCGTTTTTACGCCTGATGATCTTGACAAAGCACATGAGCAGGAGTTGGTTATGCTGTGCTACAACTTCTCCGTGCCAGTAAGTGGCGAGGCTCTAGCGGCAAGGAACAGGACCAACATCACACATGGCGGATACGGTGAAGTGCTTAAGCAGGGGTTCGAGCTGGTGTGGCTTTCGAATTCGACGTATGATGAGTGTCTTCGGTGCGAGCAGTCCGGCGGGAAGTGCGCCTACAACGAGTACAGGGAATTCAGTGGCTGCTTGTGCTCCAAAGGGAAGGTCGTACAGCAACACCCGTTCTGTAGGCCAAGTAAGTCCTTCGAAACTGATCATTCTGTTTGACTCCCCATTTTTGCAATCACCACACCACGCACTAGAGATTTCCGGTTGAATCAGTAACTTGCAACCCGTAGCTTCCCTCCATGTGCCCCAGTCCGCTGTGTGCTCGTGCCTCGCTGCTCCTTGTAATGCTGCTTGCTTTGCCTCGAGCTAACGGTGAAAGTTTTTTGACCTGACCTAGTCTGAAATTCCTTGGGTTCGCCTGGAAAATTAGTGCCTTGGGTAGGTAGAACACTTGAAATTATGGTTCCTGTTTTTATCAGTCGACAAGGATGGCATGGTATACACCCTTTCTATTTCGTCCCCCTATCTCTGTTCTGCACCAAATCCCGCGCTTTTTCCATGAATTACATTCCTCAGCCGGCCCGGGGGCCATTTCGTAGAGCAGAGGACCATACCGTCCTCTGCTTTTCAGTGTTGAAGTGGAAGTATGACCAGGAAACAAAACGCGGCTGGCGTCGCCGAATATAGATGGCCAATCGTGCCGGCACGACACGGCACGGCACGGCACTACGCGGCACGGCTGGTAGTCGTGCCGTGCCTCGTAGGGCCGCCGTGCCGAAGCAGCGGCACGAGCACGACCCTACGAGGTCGCCGGCGTGCCGTGCCGTGCCGGCGGCACGACAGTGCCGCAACGGGCCGATGCAAGCAGCTCGCCGGACGTGGGGTCCAACGGTGAGCGCTACTCCCCCGAGCAGGACGCCGCCGACGATGCCATCCACATCGAGCTCTGGGCGTTCCGGTCGCCGGAGGTGAGGACCGCGCAGGAAGGCCTGCCTCGAGGCCACCACCAGCACGGTGCGCTCGGGCTGCTTCTCCTGCACCGCCGCGACGGCGAGGCTGCTGCTCTTGGCGGCGCGGGGGCGGAGGATGCTCAGGGGGACGCCGGCGACCAACCACAGCAGCAGAACCACCGCCATGGCGGCGCGGCGGCGGAGGGGGATGACTGGAGGGGGGAAGGTGGACGACGGCGCGGAACGCATGGAGGAGCAGCGGCGGCGGCGGCGTGAAGCTGCTCGGGAATGGCTGAGGGAGAGAGATAGAAATGGGGAAGAATAGACTAGGGTTTCTAAATAGGCTTGGGCTGTTATGAAGTGTTAAAAGGCTTTTATTGGGCCTTTTCAATTTCGTGCCGTGCCTCGTGCCGGCACTACGGGCCAGCATAGCGGCCCAGGCACGACACTACTGTCGGGCCGGGCCGTGCTAGTGCCGTGCTTTCTCGGGCCGTGCCCGTGCCGGCCCATCGTGCCCGGCCCGTTTGGCCAACTATATCGCCGAATGGGGAAGTCTATTAGCATTGGCTGGCTCTAGCAGGAAATCGACCATTTTTTTCTTCTTTCCCTTGCACGTCTAGAACACGTGATGGGTTCTCTTCTGCATGCTCTTTGCTGGAGCCATAGCCATGAGAGCACAGACCGTCGTATGGAGTAAACTGCTATTGTTTGGACCTTTGGTCAATTCCAACTTTCGGCATAGCGTCTCCAAGTAAGTCCTTCAGAACTGATTAACTGACTTTTCGATTAGACTACCTTCATTTTCGGGTTGCATCTGTAGTTCCAATATCGTGTAGCCTCCTTGTGCTCGGTCTCCGTTGTGCCTGCGCCGCTGGCTGATCCCCATCTCGTAGCGAGCGCGTCCTTGTGCTTGTGCCCGATGTGACGGTCTCTCCGATCCCCTTTGTGCCCGTCCCTCGCTGCTCCTTTGTCACGCTGCTTGCCTCGGGATAATGGTGAAAGATTGACCTGGCCTAGTCTAAATTTCTTTGGATTTGTCTAAAAAATTAGTGCTGGGGTAAGTAGTGCTGTAACTGTAAATGAGCATAGCTCGAGCGAGCTTATCACCTGAAGCCTTAAAACAGCCCGAGGTTATAACTAGGATCAAACAGTGTTGTTTACGTTAGAACCGTTCTCGACTCGTGTTTAAAGCAAACCAAATATTGCCAGCTTTGTAAGATACTTATGTTATGTACGCAATTTCACTACACTCATGTGCTTCTTTGCTTATGTATAATTGCAGGGCATGGTACTAAAACTATAGGTAAGAAAACTTTATCTTACATTCACTTTCAGTGTTTTTTCCTTTTTTATAAGTATACTAATCTGCCGCCAAGCCAGTTTACATGTGCCTATATAATCTGCACACATCTTCATTTCGAATAAAAAAAGCATAACAAAGCATATAGTGAATTACAAGCATGCCATGTTTTAAATCCATAATTCTCACATATATAGTATTTTGGAATCCACTGCCCAGTGACAACAGTGGCAAAAAACATTAATCTTTCCTTTGGAGAATAAACCTACAAGTTTCCCTACTGACCAGTGGTATATTCATTATGCTTTGCAAGCTGGATTTTTAGATGCTTCACAAAATGCCTGAACATGGAGAAGATTTTTTTATCATATATTTGGAAAATAAAATTTATGTGTTTCCGTGCTGAATTTGCAAAATGAATTTCGAGATTGCTTCAGAAAATCACTTGTGATGTCTTCTTGTGATGCAGAAATTGTTGCAAGCACATCGTGCCTTCTATTTGTGTGTCTACTTATTCTCACATTCTTCTTGAGCCGCAAATATGGTTTGCGGCCCTTGAAGTCAAAGAATGAACCAAGGATTGAGTCCTTTCTACAAAAGAACGGGAACCTACACCCAAAAAGATACAGCTATTCAGATGTGAAAAAAATGACAAAGTCTTTTGCTGTAAAGCTAGGCCAAGGTGGATTTGGTGCTGTATATAAAGGCAACCTCTCTAGCTGCCAGGTGGCAGTTAAGATGCTAAAGGACACCAACGGTGATGGGGAGGAATTCATGAATGAGGTGGCTAGCATTAGCAGAACTTCTCATGTCAATGTTGTTGCACTTTTAGGATTTTGTTTGGAAGGATCCAAAAGGGCTCTCATTTACGAGTACATGCCTAATGGTTCACTTGAAAGGTATGCCTTCAGTAGCAGTATGATCAGTGAAAATACACTAAGATGGGAGAAATTATTTGACATAGCAATTGGCATTGCTAGAGGTCTTGAATATCTCCATCGAGGATGCAATACTCGCATCGTGCATTTTGATATCAAACCCCATAATATTCTATTAGACCAGGATTTCTGCCCTAAGATATCTGATTTTGGATTGGCAAAGCTGTGCTTGAATAAAGAGAGCGCTATCTCCATTGGTGGTGCAAGAGGAACAATAGGATACATTGCCCCTGAGGTGTACTCAAGGCAATTTGGAACTGTAAGTAGCAAGTCTGATGTCTACAGTTACGGAATGATGGTGCTCGAGATAGTTGGGGCAAGGGACAAGAATATCAATCCAGATAGTGAATCTAGTAGTAGCCAGTATTTCCCTCAGTGGATTTACGAACATCTGGATGATTATTGTATCAGTGCTTCTGAGATTAATGGTGAGATCACAGAGCTCGTAAGAAAGATGATAGTGGTAGGCCTGTGGTGTATACAAGTGATCCCAACTGATCGACCAACAATGACTAGAGTCGTTGAGATGCTGGAAGGCAGCACAAGTAATCTTGAACTGCCACCAAAGGTGCTCTTGAGTTGATACGCATCGATATGTTCCCAATAAATGTTGCTCACGGATATATGAGTTTGCTCAACTGCGAGTTTTTGTTGTATTTTAAAACATTAAGGGCTGGCACATCAAAGGTTACTTTTGTTTGTAAACAGACATGGAGTTAACATAGGAATTGTTGACCGGGAGTGCTCATATAGCACGGTATGAAGGTATAATTTTTTTTTTTGCGGGTAAATATGAAGGTATAATTTGGTCAGACTAACTACAAGTATGGTCTCACTTCTTTGCACTTGTATTGATCACTGGTCAAATGAGTTATACATTCAGAAGGTTTTGATCCGGACAAATACATTAGCACCTTTTTTTTTTTGAGGCAACCGGAGGACTTTCCCCCTACTGGTTACGAGTATGTAGTATTTTTTTTTTTTTTGCTCATTCCTGTTTAGATCAGAACTGCAATGCTCAATTGACTGGAATTGCCTTAACTTGATACTGGAGACTTTTGAGATTAGGAGCTTACCCAAGTCGGAGTGGTCAAAATAGGACCAATGCGTTGATGTTTTTGCCTCCGCCTGACTCGATGCCCGAGTAGGTCCCAAATCTGGCGTGGAGAGCGTACGAGCGGTGACCGGAAGAAATTTTTTTAGACAATTTCTTATTTGACTATGAAAAAAAGTCTTTGTTCCTTCTTTGGCCCTGAAAAAGTTTCCGTTTGCTATTATGCCAAAAGTTTTTATTCATTCCTTGGTCCTATCGTCCAATTGAAGGGTTAACACCGTTAACCAGGGCGTAACCAGGGCGTAAAAAGACATTTTTGCCCCTGAGCATAAAAAGATATTGATGGAAGCTATTTTTTGGGGGCACGTAATTATTTTGAGCATTTTGACAAGTAATTATTTTGAGCATTTTGACAAGTAATTATTTTGAGCATTTTGACAAGTAATTATTTTGAGCATTTTTTCTGTGCCATTTCATATTATTTTTAACATACAAATCATAGATAATTATGTCCAGAAACATCCTCCAACAATAACCTTTTATTTTTAGGGGCAAAACTATCTTTTTACGTCATGATTAACAGTGTTACCTCTTCCAATTGAATGGCAGGGCCACGAAATGAATGGATGAAAAGCTTTTGGTAGGGAATGAAAATTTTCTCGGGGCCAACCAAGAAACGAGGACTTTGAATTAACTCTATTTTTACGCCGGCCGTGGGCCACAGGCCTGAGAGTGTACGACAATACATACACTTGACAGTGTCCTCGATGTGTGGAAGTCACGCCGCCAGCGCGAGTCTGCTAATAAAGTAATAACGAAGCCTAACACGACGGCGACACACACCGAAGTTGTATCTTGTTTTATTTATTCGTTGGTTCATTGGTGAAGGCAATTCATCGGGCTGCTCGGAGGGTGACTATTCAGAAGTCATTGTTTGAACATTTTGCTCAACATTGCCAAAAAGTCATCATGTCAGTGCCACGGGACGAAAGTTAGCCCAGGCGCCCAGTAGAGACGATGATGAGCCAAGAGAGGATTTTCCTGCATTGCTTGCGAGTAGAGTGGACTAGCCCCGACCGACTAGTGGACGCTGGACAGTGTACAGGGTAGACTCGTATACGCAATTTCGTGGCGTGCTTCATCGGATACTACTACTATTCTTCGGTTGAAACTAACAATCATCTGGTTGTGCTGACCAAACCATGAATCGCATTTTTCCTAGTTACGCTTGGCTCACGCTCTCCCAAAGTCTCAACTCGTACTATCGTATTAACGGCGTGTCGCAGACAAAGCAGAGTCCCCCGCCACTAATTTGAAGGACAGGGGTGCGACCGGCGACGCCGGGCGGCGAGCAACAAACACAAACCCCCAACAGCTTCGCCTGACCTGTTCTGTTGTTCAGCCATGGCTCTCGCGCTACACCGCCGGTGGCTCCTGCTCCCGCTTCTCCTTGCCGTCTTGGTCGCCACTTGCCGCGGACATGATCCTTCCGGCGACGATTATTACAACACCTCCATATGCCAGACTCAAGCGTACACATGCGGCAAGGTGAATATCAGCTACCCCTTCTACCTTGCTGGCGTGACGGGAGATGTCCGGGGCAACAGCAACTCCTACTGCGGCTACCCCGGCCTGGCAATCGCCTGCGAAGACGGCAGGGAGCCGACGCTGCGTCTCAACGACACAGACTACAACGTTACGGGCATCGACTACTCCAACCACATCATCTCCCTCGTCGACCCGGATGTCCTCGAGGACGAGAGCTGCCCCCGAGTCGATCACAACGTGACCGTGCCGTCCTACTCCTGGCTCAACTACACTGAGGACACCATTGGTTACCTTCTCTTCTTCGCCAACTGCTCCATCTTCACTCTCCCTAACCAGTCTGACATCAAGCCGATCGAGTGTGCGAGTTCTGACGGTGGACGTGAGTATTCATTTGTGATTCCTTTGAACGTGCCCCACCTAATCCTGTTGGAGCAGTGCCAGCAAGTTACCCTAGTGCCGGTGCTTCAGAGCGCCTTGGAACAAGGGAGCACGGATGGATATCGCAACACTCTTACACAGGGTTTCCAGTTGGAATGGGAATTAGGCCGGAGGTCTAACAGCTGTGTCAAGTGCGACAATTCCAACGGACGGTGCGCCTACAACCAAGACGGGGTATATTTGGGTTGCTTGTGCGCCAACGGGGGAGTGAACGACCAGGAGTGCCCCAAAGGTAAAGCCTTTTCTTTTCCTAGTTCCGATTTGCAAAGGCGAGAAGGCTTTATTGTTCATTAGACGTTTCTAAAACTAAGTATCTAGTACTTGATTGATTGTGCTATCTTTACTTATTTTCGAACTGTAAACATGACAAATTTTGCAGCAGGACACTCTGCGTTCTTCGTTTCACTAGCTATTTTCTCCTAAACATAATTAGCTTTTAGCTTAATTTGCGTGGCCCCACGCAGCCTCGCTCGATGCTTTCTTGTTTAACTCTGATTGTGCTAGAATACTTAAGCCGTCCAATTAGGTTGTATATGATATTTCTATGCATCTACTTACGTGCTTCATTCCTTGCATTTGCAGGGCATCAAAAAATATCTAAAATCGGTAAGGAACTTCTGTGTTGGCTGCCCTTCCATCGTTTGCTCTTTCCTGATCTTTTTATTACCAAACTACTTTAGTCATATACATCGTCAGAACCTATGTTTCATCTAATTCCAAATATGACATAAAGGCAATCAAATTAAGGATATAAGACCATCAACCTGTGCTTCCCACACATACTATGATTTTTTATCTATTAACAATTGAAATGATCAAGATGCTTAAGAGGGGGTGAATTAGGCTTCTACAAAAATTTAAGCGATAAAACAATCCTATACAATAAGTCAATTCACCACATGTGCCTACAAGTGTAGTTTGTGCCTAGCTAGTGTTGAAAGGAGTTAAGCAACCTAGTTCCAATCCTACTCTATCATGGCAATTCTGGGAATAGAAATGCGGAAAGTAAACTTGCTCAAATTAAAGAGAAGAGTAGGAAGCCGATTTTTCCCGAGGTATCGAGGAGTCGGCAACTCCCCCCTAGTCCTCGTTGGAGCACCCGCGCAAGGGTATAGCTCCCCCTTGATCCGCGTAAGGATCAAGTGCTCTCGTAGGGGATATACATTTCCCACTCCGGACGGCGGATTCCAAACCGTGTACACCTTCCTGGGGCTTCACACAATCTCCACGTGAGCTCCCAAGATCAACACCACCAAGCCGTCTAGGTGATGTTGAATCACCAAGAGTAACAAATCAAAGATCTTCACTTGACCTAGACTAGACCAAGAGCTAGATGGATGCACACTTGCTACTCCCAAGCACTAAAGAGAGTCCTTAATCTTCTCAAGATCAAGAACACCAATGAATCCAAGTGCCTCTATTACCCTCAAACACTCCCCAACAGCAGCTGGATGAATAGTGAAAACGTGTGGCAAGCCAGTCTCCAAGTAGGAGAAGAGTGACTATAAATAGCCCACTCAAAAGCTCCTAGCCGTTAGTGCTAACGCAGAGGGACCGACTGATTCGGTGCCCTCCAAAGATGGCCACTGAAACAGTCGGTGCCTCCTTTGATTTGAACTTCCAACGGCTAGCTAGTGACCACCGACTGATTCGGTGGCCACCCATAGTGCAGCACCGAACCAGTCGGTGCGCACCAGTACCGAAATGGTATTTCCAGCCATAATGACCGACTGATTCGGTGCTGCCCACCGAATTAGTCGGTCCCCCTTGGGACATGGGCTAGAACAGCATCTCGAGGGCCACCGACTCATTCGGTGGGTCTTCATGTGGTACACCGAATCAATCGGTCCCCCTCCATTTTCACTCAGTACCTAACAGCCATTTCCAGCCAGAATGACCGACTGATTCGGTGGTGCCCACCGAACCAGTCGGTCCCCTCTGGGACTTAGTCTGTCAAGTGGCCGAAGGCACCGACTGATTCGGTGAGCCCTGCTGACAGGGACCGAATGAGTCGGTGCCTCTGTTTGCCTCGCAAAGCAAACAGAGCACCGACTAATTCGGTCACTGCCCCAGTGAGCACCGAAATAGTCGGTCCCTACTGAGTAAAATTGCTTCAAACTTCTTAAGGCTGAAACTTGTCCAATTCAAATTCTTTGAGTTACCAACCTTCTCAAGGGCTTTGACATAGCTACCTAGCACTAGGTTTCACAAGTGTGCACCACACCTAAACTCTAGATTTGTCTAGGTCAAGCTACCAATCCTTAACCCCCCTTTATAGTACGGCCAAAAGAAAACAAAGACCTAAACTACTCTAAGTGTCTCTCATCATCCAAACGGCACTTAGAACTAGCTTATCCTTAATCTTTGATCATATCCTTTGCACCAATACAATCATTCGCGAATGATGGAGGCCAAGAATACCATGAAAGCCCATCATTGCACTAACTTAACTTAGTTTCTGCAAAACACTTGTTAGTCGCAATGATAATGTTGCCATTAATCACCAAAACCGAATTAGGGGCCTAGATGCTCTTTCAACAATGACATAAATAGATAATACAAATCACATATTGATGTACATTGAGATATTTTTATGAAGTAAATGCAGGTAATTTAGATATAAATTTAGGAGTTACTTTGCAATATTTTTAGATCACTTGTAGTAATGATATTTGTAGTCTACCTGACTGATAGCCAGATGGTGGTTTTTGTGAGAATTAATAGGATTTGTTTTTCTTTTTCTAGAGCGTTTTGTGAGATTAACATGACCAGTAATAGTAAAATATATTTTATGATAGACAACTATAAAAAATATTTATGATCCACATACCACTGTAATTGATAAAATATACGCTACTTCTCTAGAGAAAAATACACATAAAAATAAATTTAATAGTAAAATATATTTTATGATAGACAACTATAAAAAAATATTTATGATCCACATACCACTGTAATTGATAAAATATACGCTACTTCTCTAGAGAAAAATACACCTAAAAATAAATTTACGAAGTGTTTTGAATATCAAATTAGAGAACACTTTGCAAAGTGGATTAACTCATAATATCTTGTTGCTGATGCAGATATTATTGCAAGCACATCATCCCTTCTTCTTACATGTCTATTTATCCTTGCATTCTTCTTGGCTCGCAATTATGGTTTGCTCTCCATTAAAAGGAAGGAAGAACCAACAATCGAGTCCTTTCTGCAAAAGAATGGAAACCTGCATACAAAAAGATACACTTATGCAGAAGTGAAAAGAATGACAATGTCTTTTTCTGTAAAGCTCGGACAAGGTGGTTTTGGTGATGTGTACAGAGGCAACCTATCTGATGGACGCCAAGTGGCAGTCAAAATGCTAAAGGAATCCAAGGGTGATGGGGAGGAATTCATGAATGAGGTGGCTAGCATTAGCAGAACTTCGCATGTGAACGTTGTTAGGCTTTTGGGATTTTGCTTGCAAGGATCGAAAAGGGCTCTCATTTACGAGTACATGCCTAATGGTTCGCTTGAAAGGTATGCCTTCAGCGGCAACTTCAAATGTGAAAATACTCTTCCGTGGGAGCAACTGTTCGACATCGCAATTGGCATAGCTAGAGGACTTGAATATCTTCACCGAGGATGCAATACTCGCATTGTGCATTTTGATATCAAACCCCACAACATTCTATTAGATCAGGACTTCTGTCCCAAAATCTCAGATTTTGGTCTCGCCAAGCTATGCCTAAATAAAGAGAGTGCTCTGTCTGTTGTTGGTGCAAGAGGAACAATAGGCTATATTGCTCCTGAGGTTTATTCAAAACGATTTGGTACAATAAGTAGCAAATCTGATGTTTATAGTTATGGAATGATGGTTCTTGAGATAGTTGGGGCAAGAGATAAGAATATAAATGCACATAGTGAATCTAGCAGCCAATATTTCCCTCAGTGGATTTATGACCATTTGGACGACTATTGTATCAGTGCTTCTGAGATCAATGGTGAGACAACAGAGCTCGTGAGAAAGATGATACTGGTCAGTTTGTGGTGTATACAAGTTGTACCAGCTCATCGGCCAACGATGACTAGAGTTGTCGAGATGCTGGAAGGAAGCACGAGTAATCTGGAACTGCCACCAAAAGTAACCCTGATTTGATAAGCATCAGTATGTTACAAGTAATAATGTTGTTCATCCATTTTGTTAAAACATTGAATGAAATGATGTTCATTAGTCGCAGTATTGTAAATAGATGTGCAAAATTTTAAACAGTTTAAAAATGTATACTTGATATCTTGAGATGGTTGGGTCTACCAGAAATACAAATGATAGTAAGTGGGAGAGCAGTGACGACCTTTATTTTCCTCTATGGATTTATGAGAATTTGGATCAGTACTGCCTTGAGGTTTCTGAGATGGCTAAGGGAGCTGGCGAGCTTGTGAGGAAGATGATCATTGTTGGGTTGTGGTGTGTACAGGTGATGCCTAGTGAAAGGCCTTCAATGAGCCAGGTGGTTGAGATGCTAGAGAGTGACCTGAAAGACCTTCAATTGCCATCCCAGACCATGACATGCACATCAATTGGAGGTCACTTGTGCTTAATTACTTGCATAAACTTCGAAACTGTATTATCCATTATTGCAAGTGTCAACCATGTAATATTAGTATTTGTGTAAAGTGTCAACCATGTAATATTAGTATTTGTGTACTAGTATTACAGGAAAAAAATATTTGCTTACTGAACAATGTCTGGATTTCATATCGCCTCTGCGCGCAAATATAACCAACATTGGATCAGTCAAGGCTTTGGCTTGTAGTATCTCACTTGTAGTATCTCACTGAAGCGATACTCTGCCACTGGGCAGCTTTGACGAATCGAAGTGGCTCTGGCTGATTGGCATGCGAACTCGCTGTTGGGCCTCCTTGCAACTATAAACACCCATCAGTGAATCTCTCATCCAGCAAGGGAAAAAAAAGGCAAAACCTTATTGTGATTTCTCTAAAAAAAACAAATAAACAATACCGTGGGACCTGTGATCTTTGCTGAATCGTCGGCGGCATAATAAACGGTGAGCAAAGTTTTTAATAAAAAAAAAGTAAAATAGTCATTTTGGTCATTAAACTTTGCTTCAAGGGTAAGTCCATTGCTCAACTTTCAGATTGGTCAATCTAGTGGCTCAACTTTTATTTTTGGGTCAAACTCATCCTTTACTAAAGTGACGCTTCCTGTTGGCATCTAACTAATAGAAAAAAAAAATCTTTTTACCCTTGTTGTTGTGCTTTGTCAATGACAGGACCAATCAGCTACTTTGTATGTTCTCTCACAGGGATAAAGCGTCCTTTGGTGCTTAATTAGATCTTATAAAAAAAATATGCATATATTTATTTAACTTTTCGTAATATTCTCTAGAACAAATACATTTTTACAGCTAACAGCTAGTATCAGTTTTAAATTTCTCCCCATGCATTCACGGTACAGCTTCTAAATGTATAAATGCCACCACACTGATTTTCTTGCACCATTGAAATACAGCTAGCTAGGTCTGCTTGGTCAATGGTGGCATCCTTGCCATGTCCAGTGCAAACTATGACGTTGGAAATTAATTAAGGGAAAGAAGAGACAGTGGTAAAAATGACTTTTCACATCAATTTCATTCTAATATGGAGCGTAACGATGCGTTTGATCCGAAAAGAAGTAGAGGGATTAATTTGGATGATCTGAAAGTTGAGAGACGAACTATATATCCTCGGAGCGAAGTTGAGGGGCCAAAGCGATTATTTTGCCAAAGAAAAAAAAAACTGAGGTATCAGTTGAATCGGTATGCTATTCGGACTCGCTGTGTCTCCTAATATAGATCTCTCGACGCCGGGCGAAGAGGAGTCGTATCGTTCTTGCCGCTCTTCGCCATGGCTTCACCGAACGACGGCAGCGACATCCCGTCCCTGGCACGAGGGAAACCAATGGTCAGCGGGGAACTGATGGCCCGGATCGCCCGTGCCAAGCGCGGGAACATCGATCTGGTTCACAGACTGGAGGCGCTCATCGAGGATCTCCAGAAAACAAATAAAAAGAAAACAAGAAAGGAAAATATAAAATTAGTTAACTTACAGAACAAAGATTTTGTACATATAAACAAATTTGAGGAGCCTATATAACAAATATTTATACATTTGGAACAAATTATGTGAACCTACAAAATGAAAATATATAGACCTAGAGGAAATCATAAGAACTCATGGAAAAAATATTAATGTGCGGGAACAAATTTTATAAACTTATAGAACAAAACTTTACATACAAGATACAAATTGTGCGAACCGAAGAAAAAATATTTGTACACATGAAAACATCTTATGAACCCATGAATACATATTTATATAATTTGAACAAATTATAAAACACATAAAACATATCATTAATGCTATGGGATCCAACATTATGGTCCATAGAAAATTAAAATGTTCAAAAGTAAAATAGAGAAAATAATAAAAATTTAAAACAAAAAACACAAGCTTCTCAATGGACATTAACATAAATAAATCACAAAAACTTATTGATGATGAGTAACGAGAGTATTAGACAAACGAAGAGAGAGAGACCCTAACTTCAACTTTTGGGTTTTTCTAGAAATTCAAAAAAGCCACAAATTAATTTTCTAGGATCCATTGATATTTTTTAGGCCTGTGAATCTTTTTCTAAAATAAGTTCAATAAAATTTATACAGATCTACATTGTGTTTGAGCATTCGTGTTGTTGCGTTCCAACTTTTGGGTGTTAGATTCAAAATTTGTTTGAATTTAAATATTTTTGTTGATTTGGCAAAATCTTACCCTTGTCTTTTTCCTCTCTGGGCCCAAAACCTTCTCGGCCCTCTCCCTTTTTCCTTCCTATCGGCCCATCAATCTCAGCTTGGCGCAAGTCCCTCTCTCTCGTCAACTATTTTTCTGATTACTCTATATTTAATACTCCTAGTTAGTAACTAAACATTTGAAATGACATGGACCAAAAGGTCATTTCAAGTGTTTGGACTTAAAATATACATGCTATGTAATATGGGGACATATCTGGTGAAACCAACTTTCCATGGAAACTATGAAAACTTCAATCTGGACCACACGATGTTGATCCAAGGACGCGTTAAAATCAGGTGGAAGGGGTGATTTGCAAAGCTCAGGGGAGGTGAGAGGGGTGATTTGCAAGACACTTTTGCAAATCACCCCTCCCACCTGATCTGGTCGCGCCTTTGGATCAACATCGTGTGGCCCAAATTTTAGTTTCCATAGTTTTCACGGAGAGATTGGTTTTCATAGGATACGTTGCCATGTAATAGAGTTAATTGCGTTGTTAATACATAAACTTGGCAAGTGGGTGCATTTAGGTACATCATCTTTTAAATTGCTCATTTAGGAACAACAACTTGGTATGTGGGTGCATATAGGTCACCTGGATGGCATGTGGGGAAAAAGCCATGTGGATGCATATGTGTACCTTTAGCGCTTATGTGTACATTAATCATGGTGACAATTATTACAATTAGACCCTTAGTTTTTTTTCTCATTGGTTTTTCCGCCCATTTTACGTGAGATGGTTTTGACGGAGGGTTTTGGTCTCACGTAACAATTTCAAGGTGAAGAAATACATCGCACAACACATAGACAAACGATCTTTCAAGATTACATTGAGTTATCGATTCTCTTCATACTCCGCTATTTAGGATTTTGCATATTTCTTTTAGCGTTGTTGATAAAAGAAGATTTGGTTTAGGGTTAGATCACCAGCTGTGATATCTCTTTTTTCTTTTCACTAATTGGATAAAAGTTATCTAATTTCTTCTCCAATAAAAAATGAAGCAGAGTACGAGTGTGCCATGGTTAAATATAAACTGAAAAAAATAGAACAAAGAGTAGAATCGATATCTCAAGCTTGAGAAGAAAAGGATTAGGAGAGGATAAGCTGATTTTTTTTTCTTTTTATGATAAATAGAAGGATATGTATGACTTTTTCAATAACGTACCAGATAACATGTAAGCCTCCACATGATTTTTTTCCTACATGCCATTTAGATGACCTATATGCACCCACATGCCAAGTTGTTGTTTCTAAATAATTTGAAAGATGATGTACCTATATGCACCCACATGCTAAGTTGTTGTTTCTAAATAATTTGGAAGATGATGTACCTATATGCACTCTAAATAAGCAATTTGGAAGATGATGTACCTAAGTGCACCGGCTACTCGCCAAGTTTATGTACTAATGACGCAATTAACTCCATGTAATATATACATAGATTTATATGTATGAACTGCTAGTATTTTGGCAAAAAAAAAATAATATTGGGTGTACATTCACCTCGCCTCCGCCCCAGCGAGCCACCAGCCACGGTGCCAGGCCACCAGCAAGCTCGAGACCCACACAAGCAAACCTAGTGGTCGGGCGAATGAACTTGGTTGTCCTTGGCGACTGCAACGGGCGGTGCGTTGAGCACGACCTGAGTCAAGCCTGGAGGCCCGGGCACTGGTGAGTCCAACAGCCCAGGCACAAGTGAGATTGAGAGGGAGAGGAAGATCGGGGCGGCATGAGGCATCACAGGAGCAGGAGACCGGGGTGAGAGAGGAAGAAGATAAGTCGAGCAAATGGCATGTGGGCCCTTTCATGCCATATGACAAAAACTCTGTCATGTGTAGGACATAAACCACTTTGAATTAATCAAGGAGGTTAAATTGTCCGGTTTTGAGAATTAGAGTACGGAATATTTCTGGTTTTTTTAATTCAGAGGGTTTTCAAACTCAGACAAAACTTGGGAGTAAAATGGACTTTACTGTAAATTTTAAGTTTAATGAAAAAATCATATATAATTAAATTTGTGTGTCATTACAGTATCCTAGGATGCCTAGGTTGCGTCTAAATCGCTATTACATACAATTAAACCATTTATATACTATATCAAGACAGGATGATTGGTGCACTTTTTTCTTATTCGAAATGGGCACTCCAGGTGATCTTAGTACAATTCATACTCACAAGCTTCTATCGAAGACATTGGTTACAAATTCGGCGTGATCCAGACTTCGCAAGGGCTGATCCCTACTTCCCGATCACACAAGGGAAAAATACGCTCGGACCCTTTACTCTTTAGGTCATACGTCCTTACACCTCCCCAACCACGACGTATTCGACGAAGCCAATCGACTGCATTGGCCATCCAAGGAGAAGAGAAATATATACGGTGAGGTAGTAGCCCAGGGACACTCGTTGTGGGTAAACATGACGAGTGATTCAGTCCAAGGAACATAGTATGATCCATCAAAGCTGTGTGTGTAACCTTCTTGCATCCATCAGAATCAACTCTGCTAATTTGGAATCTGACACGATCTGGGTATTCAAGTGCAAAAACTGCGCTAACGCGCAGGAGATCACCCCATGGTAAAACCATGTCCCTAGATACTTCGTTTCATGAACCCTTTTCTTTACGAAAATGTAATGTTCCAACGCCCCACTGTCATCATAGACTGCCTCCACGCACGAAAAATCGGTAACAGGTGGAAGATCTATCGTAGCCATAGTGAAAGGGTTGTACAGTACGAGATTGGAGAGTTCATTCACCATAATGAGCCATCCATGAGAGGCTCCACAGCATGCAACAAAGCAGCGTGGGAAACTGACAGCATAAGCCTTGTCGACATCAAGGAGGTGGTAGAAGCTGCAGGTTAGGGCGCGTCCACCATGCATCTTCTTCCTTTCCTCCCTAAGATCGGTCCAAGACATGAACCACGGCACGCTGGAATTTGGGACACCGCTGGCTGCAGAAGCAGACCGCCATGTGGAACAGACAGATGCAAAGGCAACTCTCTGGGGAACCTCAAGGTATTGCAGGATTGTATGGAGGATATCAATCGGCAGGTCAGACCAGCTGAGTCCTGTATAAGTTCCTGCCATAGCAAAATTAGTGGATTATAATCTCACATGGCACAGTACATGTAAGAAGAATACTTCTGTTTACATAAAAAGGGCGAACGTATTGGTAAACCGAATCCAAATCGGACCAGAAATCAGCCTCATGCTATACCTTTTCTCGAAGAAACCAGGAAAATAACCGTTAAATCAAATACAAAACGGACCAGAAATCAGTCTTACCATGTACCTTTCTCAAAGGACAATAATTGGTAAATGAATCCAAATAGGAGTAGTAACTTCGTCAGAATCAAATGCTGCGCTTAAACCAAAGAGCGCCTTATAAACTTTTCAAAAGCAATAAACAGGAATAACACATCGAACTTTGGAAATTCATCAGCCAAATGATACTGCGAATGAAATAAGCGTCGACTAAAAAATCCAACTTTCTAGTACATAAGAAAGCATAAAAAATTGCATTTTAAGAAATTAGAAAAGATACAATGCGCAAAAACTGAATCTTCACTGCGATAAAAAAAAAAGTACAGAAATAATTAAGTCGCGAGGATGGACATCTCCTATCCAATCGTTGTATCTTTCTGTAACTGAAAGCAAAGATTAAGCCTCACTTACCAACGCCGGCGGCCTTGGAGAAGTCATCATAACGGGAGGAATCGGATCCATAAGGAGAAGCTGGAGAAGTCATCATAATCGTCAATTCAGGGCTGGGGATCCTCGATTCATGCGCGGTGTGGCGTCGTTTTTGCGCGGCCACTCCTCGATTTGGATGTCAGAGGGTTGGGCCCCCTGCAGCAGACGCCGGCGAGGTCGGAGGGAGGAGCTCGGGGGAGAGGCGCTGGAGCGGACGCAGGACGCGGATCGAGATCGTCTGAAGTTTTCTATACTACCTCAGACAGAGGTAAATTGTTATCCGCCCCCCATTCAGAATCCAACGGGCACATGCAGAAACGAGAGACTTAGGGTGAGTTTAGATTGGAGAAAAAAACACTATAGATAAAAAAAAACACTGTAGGTCGAAACTGTAGGTCGTGCTGAGAAGCGTGTTCTGTGAGAGGGAGAGATGTGATGAATAGGGAAAAGTTGGATTAATAGTGTTTTTTTGAGGAAGTTGAATAATCTGAACGCACCCTTAACGCCGGGCCTGGTGCCATTGCTGTCTACAAAATATTTTGGCCTTGTTTAGTCATCAATTTTCGCAACTTATTTTGTCAACTTGTCACATCAAATGTTTGGATACTAATCAAGAGTATTAAACATAGGTGTAAAAAAACTAATTATATAGATGGACTCCATATCGTGAGACGAAACTATTAAGCCTAATTAATCTATCATTAGACACCGCCATGCTACAGTAACCCATCATTAAAAATATGCTAATGACAACACATATTAGGGTTAATAGATTCGTCTTGCGATGTAGAGTCCATCTATGTAATTAGTTTTATAATTAGTCTATATTTAGTACTCTTAATTCGTGTCAAAAGGATGGATGTGATATTTCGCCAACTTTTCACCAACTTTAGAACCCCATCTAAACAAGGCCTTACTTGACGGGGGTTAACAGAAGCCGAGTTCTGGCTCCGGAGATAAAAAGAAAGTACTTCCTACTAGAAAAAATAAATATTGACTAATCATAGACTATTTATAACATACTCCCCCTTCCAAAATAGATGTCATTCTCGCTTCAGAAAAAACAACATCTCTCAATATTAGCTAATTATATATATTATTAATATTCATAATACATTATTAGTATTATTAGATAGATATTTAAATCTAATTTTAACAAATTTATTAGAGATATAAATATTGCACATATTTTTCTATAAATTAAATCAAAGTTGAGAAAATAACATGTGCATGCATCCATAACGTCTTCCTTTGTGAGACGGAGGGAGTATGCATTCTACTCACCAATTAGGCATGGCAAAGTTCATGGTAGAAACTTCTTTGAGTCATTGTATTTTTTATTCATACAACGCATGCAATTAGTGTCCAATCTTTCTCATTAGTGTACAAATGTCAAGCTAATTTCAGCTGTGGGGGCCAAACAACCAACCCTGATAATATAATATACTTACGTTGCTAGATTTATGCTGTTTTGATGAAACATACTTCTATAATATTTATTCCCAATAATTTCTAGTAAATTTGTAAAATCAGTGTTATGGGAATATTTTTTTAGCCATTGTTGGAGATGCTCTGAGAAGAGCTAGTACTTTATCTAATCTCATGGTTTTTTTTTGTTTAGTTTTTTTGAGACTTTTTTTTTTGCCGTTAAGTTCGATCCATAACAGTCCATAGTATTGCTAAGCTAGTACTTTATCTAATCGCATGTTTTATCTCAGGAGCCAGATCTCGTTTCTGGATATGGCCAACGGATTCTGAACGAACGGCCAACAACAATTTACCTCAGAGGGAGGTAGTATCCAGAACTTCAGAGGAACTCGATCCGACGCAGGACCCCAGCGTCATCAGGAATTCGGGATCCCGTGGACGGAGGTGCGCGCGTCGGCCGTCGGGACTTCGGGAGGAACGGGCCCCCGTTTCAGAATTTTTTATACTCAAATATTTGACAGTAATTAAAAATATTATATATGAACAATTATAAAACTAATTACAAAAGACGAATCTATTGAACCTAATTTTATTATTATTAGAACAATCGTGCTACAATAATCCGTCATTAAATATGTGCTAATTTGAACTATGCAATCTTTTGTTATAAATTATGGGTGTGTTTAGATGGTAGGAAAAAACATTGTAGCATCAGAAAAACGTTGTAGCATTTGCTGTGAAACGCTATAGCATTCACTATTCATTCCAACTTTTCACTGTTCCTTCCTCACAAAACATGTTTCCCAGCGAATGCTACAGCGTTTTTTCAAAGATATCAGATAGCTAGAAAAAACATTGTAGCTTAAAAAACACTATCATTCGCTGGGAAACGTGTTTTGTAGGGGAAGAATAGTAAAAAGTTAGAATAAATAGTAAAAAGTTGGAATAAATAGTGAAAAGTTGGAAATCTAAACAGGGCCTCGATTTTCCAATACTGATTGCAATTGAGTACGCAGTCAAATCAAACAGCGTTGTCGTTGCATTGCAACATTAGCCTTCGTGGAGTACGCAGCAATCTTTTGACCCCAAGCCACACTCTGCTGCAGCTTTGCAGCACAAAGGCTTAACGTAGTGGCAGCAAGCTGTTCAGAATTTCAGGAACCCCAGGCAGCCAAGTGAACGACAGTTCTGTAACGTTTACGCGACGTCGCAACACTTCCCGAGTTCCCGACACGAGCCGAGAGCCCGAGACCGCGGATGCGCCCCTCTAATCTCTCTTCAAATACCAGCCCTCTAGTTGCCCCATCCATTCCCAATCGTTTCCAGCCGACCGCCACAGCAGCATTCTAGCAAGCAGCACTGCCTGCAACCAGCCATGAAGCTCTACGCGGTCCAGCTCCTGCTCCTTGTGACCGTGCTCGCTGCTCCCTTCACGACGATGTGCCGGGCGTCCAGGGCGGGGCCGCCGCCGAAGTGCGACCCGCTGGCGCTGCGCCCGTGCGCCCCTGTTGTGATCTACGGTGCCAGGCCGTCCGGCGAGTGCTGCGCCAAGCTCAGGGAGCAGATGCCGTGCCTGTGCAGGTACCGCAAGAACCCCGACTTGGGTAGGTACATAAACTCCCGGGAGGGAAGGAGGATCGCGGCCCGTTGCCGTGTCCGGGAACTCAGGTGCTAGGTTTTATGCGTCGTCGTCTTCGTCTGTAACCGATTCCATGCGACGCCTCTCTTTATCTATGTGTTTTGTTGTTAGCGTTTGACGTGCAGTGAGAGGGGGTGGATTGTTGGTTACTTCCTGTACTAGCTGCCAGTTCATTGCAGTTTCTCGTGCTGTTTGGCTGTCTCTGCAGGTGCGGCCTAGCAGTGTGAGTCTGAACTTGTGGGTCTTGTTCTAACTTATTCTGGACCTTCTGGTTTGTTATAAAGAATAAAAAGAAAAAAAAGAAAAATGCCGGATCCACCTAACTGCACTGACGATTGAAATGGTATAAGTGTGCCGCACTTAAAATTTTCGGAGCAAGATCACAGAAATAGTACCTCAAGCAGAGAGCTCTTATGCGGCATTTTAATTGCATTTTAATTGCAATTTTGATGGGATAACAGGAACCATTTCTACACTGTTGCATGTCATTAACACCGATTGACATCTCTAAAAACGAAAAAAGCAAATCCACAAGCATATTTATCCTAGATCACACAGACACAACTTATAATTTTTTATATATAAAAGGTAAATATTCCAACACTACTTATCATGATATGAACAATGTTTACAACCTTCGCTTTTATCCCTCAAGAAGAGATCCTTACTGGCAATTCCAAATCTATGCTGCTACTTTCCAGCATCTCGACAACTCTGCTCATCGAAGGCCGGTTCGTTTGCGCTGTTTGTATGCACCACAACCCAACTATGATCATCTTCTTCACAAGATCCCTTGTCTCACCGCTGATGCCAGAAATACTATCGCAGAACTGATCCAAGTGTTCATATAGCCACTGACCAAAATACTTGCTGGTGGTGACTTCACCGACGTTGATGTTCCTTTTGGCCCTCACCATCTCAAGGACCATCACACCATAGCTGTAGACATCGGTTTTACTCCCGACTGCCCCAAATTTCCTAGACAGAACCTCAGGTGCATCATAGCCGTCTCTATCTCTCGCATCGGCAGTGGACCTCTTGCTCTCTTTGTCATTGTCATGGCATAAGTTTGCCACTCCCACATCAGATATCTTTGGACACAACTCCTGATCCAGCAAAACGTTATGAGGCTTGACATTCAGATGCAGAATGTTAGCATTGCCCTGTCCATGGAGATATTCTAGCCCCCGTGCAACGCCGATCGCAATGTCAAACAGCTTCTCCCAGTAGAGCCATAACGAATTGTTCTCTTGTACAGGGTCGTTGTTGCTGAAAGCATATCTCTCAAGAGAACCATTGGGCATGTACTCATAGACAAGAGCTCTTGTGGGGCCTTGCAAACAAATCCCCAGCAGAGGAACAACGTTGACATGAGACATTCTGCCAACGCCCGCGACCTCTCCCATAAACTCCTTGTCATCACTTTTGCTATTCTTCAGCACCTTCACCGCTACCTGACGGCCATCACGAAGGTTGCCTCGGTAAACATCACCATTGCTGCCATTGCCCAGCTTGTGAGCATAAGATTTTGTCATCCTCTCAACCTCTGAATCGGTGTATCGTTTCAGAGCTGGAGCGGTCAATGATCCCTCCTCAGGACGTGGCGTGCCACGGTATTTCTTGTGGCAGAGGAAACAAGTGCAAATAAGCATGAACAACAGCAATACGCCAGCGACAGCAGCTCCTACTATTATATCTGCAGTGCACAGATTACAGGGAGTTAAAAGGGCGTGAAAAAAATGAACTGTTAAAATAGCAGTCGGTTGGATAATATGACAAAAAATGTTACAAAAGGAATCTGGAAAAGAGTAAAACTTACAGATCCTCTTTCTCTTTTCTGAAGATGTACCTCCCCCTGCAACTTGCCAATTACACGATCTTAGTTTGTTGGAAATATGACTTGGTCAACAAAAACACAAGAACGTCTGACACAACAACACCTTGAGTACCTGTGTGGTTCTTGTTCTGGTTTTGCAAGATCCGCTGCAGCTTCACGCTGAATCCAGTATCCTTATCATAGGAGCGGCTCCACAACATGATGCCTCCATAGTTGTTCGCCCCTTCCACCACCGGCAGCACCTGCGACACGAGCGTGTCCACGTCCACGAACCCACTCCCCGCGGCGTCCAGCGACGCCGGCAGGCCCAAGAAGACGGACGCCCCCGGCAGGCTCTCCGTCCACTCCCGCCACGCGCTCCTCAGCGCACCAACGTCACCGGGCGCGTACTGGCATCCCGGGTTGTTGTAGAACTGCACCCACACGTGGTCGAACAGCCCCGTCCCGAGCGCCTCGCCGAGGGACGCGTCCGGGAACGGGCACTGCGGCGCCGCGGTGAGCATGTACGCTCGGCCCCGAGCCGCGTCGTCGCCCTTGTACAGCGACGTGAGGCTCCGGGCGAGGTCGTCGTAGTACTGGGACGGGGCCTCGATGTCGAGGTCGATGCCGTCGAGCACCGCGTCGCCGAGCGGGCGGGGCGTGGTGGTGGTGTTGGTGCCTGAGCCGCCGAGGAAGGTGTCCCAGAGGTAGGTGGCGACGGCCTGCGTGTCGGAGAGGGAGGAGAGGTTGTAGCCGCCGAGAGCGCCGCCGCCGATGCTGAGGAGCACCTTGACGCCGGAGGACTGGCAGGACGCGATTTCCGCGGCGAGCGACGCGCAGCCACCCGACGGGGGGTCACAGTGGTTGGCGAGGTTGAGGACTGGGGTGCGGCCGTCGCCGAACGTGGAGAGGAAGGCGATGTTGACGTAGGCGTAGAGGCCCGTGGCGCATGTGTCGGTGAGTGAGCCCTCGTTGCCGTCCTGGCCCCAGTAAATGGCGATCTTGATGTCGTCGGAGGCTGCCGTGGCGAGGGCGGACGATACTGCGAGGAGAAGGGACGCGTAGAAGCGGAGCTTGCCGGACATCGTGGAACTGAAGATGGCACACGGACGGGACACGGCCGGCTGGAGCAACAATGTAGCGTGTGCACTTATATTGTTAACCTGATCTGTGGAAGAGAATAAGAGATGATGCATGACTGATCAGAATCTGTCAACATGCTTTGCATATTGCAAGGCAATCAAATATAAAGTAGCAATTTCGAGGCCGTCTCGCTGTCTCTAGTGCTGTAACGCATGGAGTAGTCAGGACACAATTGGACATTTGGAAGCTGTTGAGCTTGTCTTGAGCTCAATCCCTGAAGCACGCGATTATTTTTAAGTCGGAATGAGTGTATGGAGTTATGGACATCGATCGAGCTGTTAGTGTAACAGCGTAATAAATCAGGCCGGCTAACTTCAAATATACCAAGATGGAAAGTGACATATTTTAGTAAGGCCATTCCGGCTGCAAATTATATAGAGGTTTTATGCACATCAAATATATTATGACATCTTCATCAGAATCCATATTAATATGGCAAACTGCAAACCATAATTATATGAAGAAAGAGAAGTGATGTGTTTCACATAGAAATCGGATGAAAATAGCACCTGGGGCTTTAGGTTTTCATTTCATCTGACATTGATTGTCCAATCTTGCTCATCATAATTACATTTTATGAAGTGCCTATGAACAAAAAAATGAAATGAAACTATGCATTGGGATCCTATTTCATGGTTTAACATAAATATATTTAGATGATGTGTCACTCTTGGAAACCACATATGAAACTTTGCACCGGAAATAACCTAATATCCTTGTTCATGAAAGGCAACTAATATTTTTTAACACATTCTCTAAATGCAAAGCGCGTTTTGTTTCATTAGGATGTATGTTTATCGCAGTAGGGTCATGCATGTTTTATGGCTTAGATAAAGTGCAAGATTTGTTTGAGTTTTCATGGTGAACAAACTTTTCATACATGAAATCTTCAGGGCTGTACTGTGGATGCAAAATAAAGCGCATATAAACTTTTAAAAACCTGGGCCCTATTTTGCATGGATCCGTACTACAGCTATTGTCTCTTGAAATAAAAGCAATTTCCCAATAAGCTCTATTGAGTTGTCAGGTGATTTATTTACCCACTAATGTGAGTGGAAAAATCGCACTAGTTCTGGGATGTAACACCAGAAGAGTCACGGAGGGTATATACAAGAATGAAGTTATATATAGTAAAGTGATGAATAGTAACATTCACTACAAATACCAGCAATTTCTGCCACATCGGGCGATAAAGAGAAATCAGCGATCGGAACAAGTAAACAGAGACATGGCAAGCTCAACTTTATTCGATATACCGCAAACCATCCGTCCTAACTTCCAACAGTCTCTGATTCGTACCAAAGTCCATCTCGAATTATTCAAGAGCCCATTCTGATCACCCGGCACGTTACCCTACGTTGCAACAACTACTGCGTGCATGGACTCGTGGCGGTGTCAACAGCCGTATGTGTGCGGTGTGCCCGCACTCGCCGTGGACAGACTCGATCGGAGAGAGCTAGCAGCTGGGCACGGGCACCTTGCATGCGGTGAACACCCTGCGCTTGTGCCTGGTGTCGACGAGGCGCTTCAGGTTGGCGTCGTCCTTGTACCTGCACAGGCAGGTGGTCCCGTGGGACTTGAGCCTTCCGCAGCAGGACGGCGTCGGGGAACCCTTCCCCGCGAACGCGCTCGCGCACGGGCTCAGCTGCATCACGTCGCACGGCGCCAGCGCCGAGAAGTCCGCCGCCGCACGGCCGGCGAGGAGGCTCGCCAGCACGGCGACGAGGAAGAAGACGGACGTCCTCGTCATCCCCGATGATCCTCTCGATCTCTCGGATTCTGGCACACTGGACCGGGAGCGGGATGCCAAGAACTTCGTCGTCGGGAGCTGCCGCGTCCAGTGGGCAGAGTTGTTCTCGGCTTTTGTAGGCGCCCAGCAAGTAGCAGTGCACTGGCGTAGCACTCAGCAGGTGAGTCACGGTGTGAGCGTGCGCAGCCGAGCGCAGGGTTACGTTAGGTGGAGCACGCCTGATGAAGGGCTTCCATCACGGTTCCGAGTTTCTGAATTCTGATGAGGCACTGCAGATATCTGGCAAGCGTATTGCTGAGTATATTTCAGTTAACATACTCTGACCGTAATGGTCGTAGTCCTAATCTCATGTAGGGAGCAACATCCTCTGTTTTTCATTTTAGGGAAACAGGAAGATACTCTGATTTTGAAAATGTCGACAGGATAAATCTTGCAAGCTTTTGATATAAACTAGCGGTGAAGGCGTGAAGCAGCCAAACTTATTACTTGTCCCTAGCAAAGAGTTCCCCACGTCTTGAGGCAAAGCATCTTTTTTTTTTTCCCTCTCTTCTTTTTAGCGAAAGGCAAAGAATCTAGTTGAAGCAAACTTGGCGCGCATACGTTTATTCCTCTCGATGGTTCAAACCCTACAGATCAAGCTATCCTTTTCTTCTCAATCTACGCCCTTGAGATAGTTATACTAGGATTTTGAAGGCTTATAAAGACGCCCTTTCAGCAGCGGACCGATCAGACAAACCAAGGTAAGAGATCAATCGTCCCAAACTCATAAAGCAATGGATCCTCATTTTCCTAATGATCATGGCAATGGACGAATGGGTGGTCCGTTTCATAGGCACAAATCGATTCATAAGCTTCTCGGTGGAGGGAAAGGTATACTGCTCTTTTGTTTCTGGACAATTAATTCGCATAATTTGAATCGCCAAAGTTTCTCTTTGGGTCCATGTAACCATGGATTGCGTTGTTTGCCACTCGCAGTCGCCGACATTCTGCTGTGGAAGGACAGGAACCTATCTGCAGGAGTCCTTATCGCGGCCACGCTGATATGGTACCTGTTTGAAGTGGTTGAATACAACATAATACCACTCCTTTGCCAGATAGCCATTCTTGCCATGTTGGTGATCTTCATCTGGTCAAATGCTGCACCGCTCCTGGACATGTATGAGTTCCTTTTTATTTGCTTATGGTACATTCGAATATGACACAAGCCACAGGAAGCAGAGTTCAGCTAACCAATTTTGCATTGCAGACCCCCTCCAAGAATCCCAGAAGTCATCATCTCTGAGCATGCCTTCCGCCAAATAGCACAGACCATCCATTACAAACTGGCATACACTGTGGATGCTCTTTATGATATTGCGTGCGGAAAGGATCTGAAGAAATTCCTCTTGGTACGCAACAATCAGTTACTTTGCTACTATTGTGAGAAAAATCATGTCACAATTATTCCAGTGCCAAGATATAGAATACTGCAAAAGATCCAACCTGAGATGTTTGGAATTTAAGCAAAACTTAGACATCGCACGTAACCTAAGTGCAATGCTATTATTTTGCCAATGCTGTTCAACAACTAAATAGTATTTTTGGACAATTCACAACACTTTAATCTTGGGCTAACAATAGTATGTTTCTAACATTTAGGTGATTGTGTCACTGCTAATATCGTCAGAGGTTGGAAGTTCTTATAGCTTCACAAGCCTACTATATCTTGGTAAGTAGCACAGAAAATAGTATTTTCTTTTAACAATATAAACACGCAAGAGAACATATAAATCACTGTCACTATACATTTAACAACTCTATATATTTCTTACTTGCACAGGATTTCTGTGCGCCCACACTTTGCCAGCATTGTACGAAAGATATGAGACAGAGGTGGACCATCTAGCTGCAAGGGGCAGTGAAGACATCAAGAGGTTCTACAGGAGGCTTGATTCCAATTTGCTCAACAAAATACCAAGAGGCCCTGTCAAGACAAAACTTACATAAACTACACTTCCTGAAGATACATCAGTAGTTCACTTGAAAGGGAAATGGCCTGTCATCTGATTAGGCCCCAAAAAAATAGACTCATAATTTGCAAAATGATTCGTGAACACAACCCCACAGATGTGAAGAAGTAATCCTAATTGAGCTTGGAGAATACAGTCCTGGCTGCTAGCATCCAAATGTACCAACCGCTACATGGATACAAGCATATTTCATGACTTCAGCAGTAGCAATGAAATAAACTCTAATGTGTAATCCCACCAGAGCATATCACTACAAAGAACTGAGTGGTGTTTTCTCTTTCAACTGTAACACCATGGATTTGTTTTAAGTATAACACATACAAAAGCATCTGATACGGACTCAACAAGTCAATTAGCTAAGATTGCCTGATCGTTTAAGGAAAAAAAAATGAAACATTGACATAACACTCAGTCTTCTGACATGTAAATGCTAATGCTATGTGTGTTTTACTAACATAACACGAGGAACCCTCAGGGAATTAAACATTGCCCGAGTTACTTACAAAGATTCATATGTACCTTCTAAAGTCGTGGTGAATCATATCAAATCTGATGTAGAATAGAACCATGTTTGCTACATCAGAGCTCTTGGCTTTTTCTTATTTCAGTAGATGAAATATCCATGCGAAATTTATCCTCTGGTATGGAGATGAACATGTCTCTCAGCTCCTCTGGAATGTCTAGATCTTCAAGGGTCTTCAAAACAAAAATAAATAGTATAAGATGACCTTTTTTTTCAAATGTATGTAAAGAAAACATCTAGGTGAATTCATACCTTGAAAACTCCTTCAATCTTTCGGCCACCAACAAGAAAAGTGGTACCTGTGTTTTTACATTCAAGAAGTATATCGAGCATTCTGTTGTAATCTCCTCCATAATACTTAGGCTGCATTGAGTAAACTTCATTCAGTGTACACAACAAAATATGCATGCCTACTTATGCTTCAATGTGTAAACTGTCAGTTAAGGCAATACCATAATATGCTCAAAAGTAAAAAGTGTGCTGATAAGAAACCAAAAGGATGAAAGAAACTGCAAATAGCTATTGGGATGCATTATCGATTATTATCTAGTAAAAATAAAACCACTAAAATTAAAATCTAATGCATGCTTCTCATGGGTTAAACTTCTTACGTTGACAAGTCTAGCTGCAGTGTCTACACCAATTATAAAAGCGCTTCCTGGGAAAAGTTCTGCTTTCTTGTAGAAGTACGGTTGGTTAGATATTATCACATTCTTCCCTGTAACACAAATAATAACATAGTCACTGAACACTGGACAAGCTTTTCTAAGCCAATAGACACTTTGTGGCCGCATTTATGAAGGTTGGTAAACAAAATCTAGTTCTTTGTAACTGCAAACTGCACCATGTTCTCTGCAACAGAAAATTGAACCACATTTGCAATATCGGCATGACAATACATCAGAGTGCTAGAAGTACAGAGGAATGGAAAGAAACCGTCCATACCTGCTTTTCTAAATTGCTCAACACGCCTCTTGATTTCTGCAATAGATAGTGGAGGTTTGTCGGCATTAATTGCTGATATCTCAAAGAATGGAAGCCCATCATCACACATGCTACAACATGAGGAATCGTGAAAGGTGTTAGTCAGTTTACTCTTTCAAAGGTAGACAAAAAAAAATACATGTAGTAGGCCTAGAATCTTTTTCTAAAAAGAAAGCTATGGAAATCGTGTTGTGCTGCTACATTGAAGAAGAATAAAGCATTTCTACTGAAATATTTTCTTTCAATTCCTTTAGCTTTTATTTCTCCTTTAGTAGAAATGCTTCAGAGGGAGAAAAACAAACCTTGATGCAACTTCCAACAGACTAAGGTGGCCATCATGCAAGGGGTTGAATGAACCAGGCAAAATTACTTTCCTGTTGAAATTCTTTTGAACCGGACCTACATTGAAGAAGAATAGCATGGTTCAGTTTTAGAAAAGCATAAAACCCACAAAACAAAGGACACAATGATTCAAGAATGAATATGGAAGAATTCTAGCATCAACATATAGCGATTCTGAGTACTACAATGTACCAGCAAAATGATAGACTTTCATGCAAACTTGCCCATTAATAACTTGCTGGAGCTCTTGATCTTCATCAAATTGCTTCACGCTTTCTTCTGGAATTTCAGGTTCTTGAATATCTGGCTGAATGGTTGCAGATACTCTGCAGGTATCTGCTATTGCCTACAACAGGTCAAACTCTTAAAATGAGCACTAGCTTAGAGAATATCCATTACCATAATATCTGGCTCCTGATGATCACACAATCAGGATTGGTTGCTTGCATTTGTTGATTATGAATTTATGAGTGCACCCTGCTCATATTTCCATTGAGAACATATTTGTGCAATGCATCTAATGAGGTAAACAAACCTTAAGCAAAAAATAGCTTGAAACCTTGTCTTCTTCCTCTCTGCTCCGTAAACCCTGGTTAAAAATAAACATGATAGCATGATGCACAGTTTAATAAAGATAGTGGCGTAAGGTTGCTATTTTTTTCTGCTAATTCTGACCCATAGCAACTAGCAAGGAGCCACAACCATTTAAAGAATAAGAAAGGAAGTAAGGAACGGTGATGTTTGTACCTTCGACAAGGTAACATGAGATGTCCTGAGGCAATTGTGTGTCCACGTGGACACATAAAACCTATTTGAAATATAGAACATAATCAAGAAAGAGGATAACAAATTTATAATGCTATCATAATAGTGAAAAACGAAAAGATCCACTGACTCCATGAAACATTAGAATTTTGTGCCATACGACATTGCTCAGGTTCTTATGAATGTATCACAGCTCAAGCATGAACTCAACATTCTAGCATGACCACTGTTTTAGGCTGGTGGAGAGAGGGGTCGGGTGAGCTTGTGAGCAAGTAATACCTGTGGTCACCATGTTTCAGACGTGAGCTTGCCAGTGACCCAGTAAATCCAACACCCATTACTTGAAGACCTACACATACCCACACTCAATTACACAATTACTTCAAAATTCACAGCAAGATTATATGATGTTAGGAGCAAATGTGCAATTCTGCAAACTATGCACTCATGTGCAGAACGAATCAATTATGGCGAAGTTAGATAAGCCCCACAGACCTGGTCCAGAAAGCTTGAGCGCTCGGTTGTACGCAGCCAGTGCCATGTCCTCTGCAGCCTGCTTGC
Organism: Digitaria exilis; assembly: GCA_015342445.1. Classification (NCBI taxonomy): domain Eukaryota; kingdom Viridiplantae; phylum Streptophyta; class Magnoliopsida; order Poales; family Poaceae; genus Digitaria; species Digitaria exilis. Next base: position 2,289,760 of record JACEFO010001882.1, read on the forward strand.
TGGTGAATTGCAAGGGCATCTGAACATAAAAGTATGGTCAGTGCGAACAGTAGTTGTTTGACTTTTTTCAATAAAAACATGGAAACCCTTTATCAGAGCAAAGCAAAACAAAACAAAAATGAATTGGTTGTTTGACTGTGGATTCGCAAGTGGCCGCGCAGAGTGTTTCGGGGTGCCGATTTCGTTACCTTGCCAAGGAGCTGAACCATGGAGGCCCTGGAGTAGGGCACGACGACCTCGAGGACAGTGCCGGACGCGCCGGGCACGGACAGGAGCCAGCCGAGCGCCTGCGCCGAATGGGGATTGCCGAACAGTTGGGATTGGCCGGTTTGACGGCAAAATTACAGCGTGCGGGGCCCGGGAGGTGTCGGTACGGATACCTGAGATGCGCCGCCGGCGAGGTAGATGACGCCCTGGGAGCGAGAGGAGTGGATGGCCTCCACCAACGCGCGGACCCAGCTCTCCATCGCGATCCTGGTGCGCCGGTGGACGCGGTTTGCGGCTTTGGGTGAGAGGCTGCTACGGGACGAGGGGGGGAATTTGTCCTGTTCCTTCTCTCACACCACTGCGAGTCTGCGATCGAATCGATGATGATCGAACACCGTAGAAAACGGGTTGAGAATTGAGGTCCTGCGGTCTGAGTCTCGGTGACTTCGCCACTGACGGGTAGGTCCGGGTGTACCTGCCAGTGATAAAGCATGGCATAAAAACTCGCTGTTGTGGTATTATCGTGGATTAACCGTATCCTCAAAAGTCATCGGCAAGTGAATTATGGTGCAACAAGGTGACTTCATATTAATGCAGATGTCAACTGAATTTGATCCATTTACATAGGAAACGTCCGTAAAAAAGAAAAGACATAGTAAGGACGAAAGTGTGCCCTGCTATCGCCAGAAGAAACAGAAATTAAAAGTAAAAATTGAAACAGACTGCCTTCTCAATCCAAAAGTGTCAATAGTTAGTACAAGGTACACAGATACAAAAGCAGTGGAATTTTCTCGAGGGTAAGCAAATGATGAGTTTTCTTTTTTAAGAAAGTCATAATACAGAATGGTGTGGAACAATTTTCTAGATTGTTACAAGACACAACAAGCTCACATAAGAACATAAAAAAAAATGCTCCCGTGGACCCTTTTCTAAAAACCTGCACGAATCCTAGAGCATGCTTAACTCTTTAAAACATATTAGGCCCAACCCTCTCTGCAGTGTCCAGTCCAGCCCTGCCCTCCATTCCGATGGAAGTTCCGAACTGAACTACGATGACCCGGCCAACTGACGACCCCTTGTTTCACTGGTTGCCGCCGTTATTTGTGCCACCGCGTCACAAGCTCGCAACGCCATCATCCATAATTCCATCCGGTTCCCCCCAAGCGGCCATATCAGCGCACAACCACCATGGCTAGCATGAGGTGACTGGCGCGCATGCAGACCAGCAAGATTGGTTCAGTCTGCTAGAGGTTAATGGGACTCGTCAGTCACCAGCCACAAAATTGCACTCTCATAGATTTAAGTTGTGAATGGTCGCTTAGTCTTTAGAGTTTAGACCATATACTTTCGCAAGTCATCTCGTAAAAAGATTTACGTTCAATTGACATGGACGCACCATGTAAGACAAGTCAATGCACAGGCGTATAGATATGTAATATCACTAGCCTGCCATGAACCGATGAACGACTTCCTCCGTTGATGAGCATATCACTGGCATATTGTGTTATTTGCACGATGGTGCTGCCGGCCACTGCCGCACGCTTAGGCAGGCCGTGGGCAAGCTCCACCGCATGTACTAGCCGCCGCCATAAATGAAACGGATCATCAGAGCTGGGTACTGGGCTGGACCTCCGACTGGGTATATCCAATTAAAATTAATGTTGTGTTTAGACGGGGAGAGAAAAAATACTTTTTTATTGGGATGTGTGTTACGAGGGAATGAATAGGAAAAGTGAAAAATAAATTTTCTGGGACACGTATTATGTGAAGGGATGAATAGGAACTAAAAAGTACTTTTCAACTAAACACAGCATAATTATGATTTAATTACCTAAGTTTGCTTTGAGATTGGTGCAGCTTTTGGAACCCAGTGCCCGTCGCCGGGCTTGGCACAGACGATGTGTGGCGTACATCTTCCTCAAGCAGTGGTCCTCATCTGGTTAGGAGTAAGGCGGCGGCGGCGGCGGCGGTGGCGTTGCGAGGAGGACGAAGGAGCAAGATCGCGAGTAGTCGAGCGGCCGCCGCGGCGGCGTGCCGGTGGCATCGTGGTGGGTCCCACAAAAGTCAAAACCCGTTTACCATTACGCAACGGCCTACGTAAACCGACCCCCAGCCAGGCCCCAAGCCCAATGGTCGGTTCGCCGATTTTTCGGCCTGGCCCACGACTACTCCAGGCGAACCCCTCAAAAGCCCACGCAGGGATCTCGCAACACCACAATAGTGGAGTTCGCAGACCACATTGCTCCGCCTTCGCAGTTCGCACCGCCACAGGGGCCTTCCGCCGTCCTCTCCGACATCGGCTCGCACCGGCCACCTCCACCACAGCGCCCCCAGCCATGGTCGGCGGCGACGGTGAGGCGGCGTCCTCCCTACATGCGCATCTCGTCGACGAACGCTCTCGTGCGCCTCTCCCGCTGACGTCGTTCCCCTCTCTTCTCCCCCCCCTGCAGACGAACGCCACCGCGGGCCGAAGCGGCACAAGTCCTCGGCGCCGTCGAAGGCGGCCCTGGTGGACGAGAGCGCCGAGTTCGACTACGCCGATGACTTCGACGACGACGCCCGCGAAGGTACCGTCCGTGCGCTTGATCCCTCCTAAAATCCTCGAAACCTCCCCCCCCCCCCCCCCAAATCTGTGGGGATTCTGCCGAAACTTCTGACCAATCGGGGGGATTTGGGGGTGGATGTTTTTGTTCTATGGCAGCGGATAAGGAGGTGAAGAAGAGGGATTTCACGAAGCTCGAGCTGAAGCCGGATCACGCGAACCGGCCCCTCTGGGCGTGCGCTGACGGCCGCATCTTCCTCGAGACCTTCTCGCCGCTCTACAAGCAGGCTTACGATTTCCTTATTGCTATCGCGGAGCCTGTGTGCAGGTCCACTTTGATCACTTGCATACTCGAATATCATCATCCTAATTGCACCTTCAATTCAGTCTGGTCATGACTGTCTGTATGTATCAACTGGGTGGTACGCAATCTGAATTGGATTGTTGATTTCTCCATAAAGTTATGGTACATGAATTAGGACTAGTTAGACAACCATGCTTTGATAGGGTTGGTCTGATGAATCAAGAACTGTTAACACACTAACCACACCATAAATGAACTAGGCTTGTCTTTGGATGTCTTGAACCAGGAGGTGAACTTTGAATATTTCCAAGACTAGATTTATATTGCAATGGTGCACTCCATTCATAACCTGATAAACTCAACATGATGTCGTGTGTTGTGCGAAATTGGTTGGGAATGATACATGTGCTGGGAGTGGAGAAAGAAATATGGTTGTGCTTGCTCAATTTAATTAACCATGATTACTTGGATCTTTTGCTTTAAGGCCTCATTGATTGTAGGCTTGTAGCTATGACATTTTCATGATTTCTTCTCCCGGAGTTTTCTTTCTTCTGAGTTGTGAAGTGTACTAGGAATAAACAGATGTTATGTTGACCACTGTTTAAACTTGACTGGAGTAAGTTGTAATATGTAGGATCTTTGCCCTTTTTACCTGAGAAATAATTATGAGGACTTGCTTAGATTGAGTGCGTTTGTTACTCCAAATTGCTTGGAATAGCAATGAAAGTAGTTCAATTGTAACTGAACCTGTTATTAATCTACAATCTAGGATATCAAAATGAATGTACGTGTTAAATGCTTGAAATATATTCAATGAAAGGTTTGCAACTTTTCTTTCTGAAATCCGACCCTGTATTTGTTGTGCAGGCCAGAATCTATGCATGAGTACAATCTAACCCCCCACTCACTGTACGCTGCGGTCTCAGTAGGACTTGAGACAAGCACTATTATTAGTGTCTTGAGTAAACTCTCTAAGACTAAGTTGCCCCGTGAAATAATTGATTTCATCCATGGATCAACTGCTAACTACGGCAAAGTGAAGCTTGTCTTGAAGAAGAATCGATATTTTGTTGAGTCTCCATTTCCTGAGGTAGTATCACTATACCTGTTTATTGAAGAATTATGATTGCTCTATTGCTTTGTTTAATAAGGCAACTGTGAATCTCTTGTGCAGGTTTTGAGTACCCTTCTGAAAGATGAAGTTATATCAAGAGCTAGGATATCTCCTGAGGTATTAATCTCTTGCTGAAAAAAGTTAGTGTCAGGTTGAGGAGAATTTTACAGTGTATGTAAGTGTGGTCATGTCATCGGTTTCTTTTGTTTCATTTCCTCTGGCCTGTCATCTAGTCTTTTCCTCCTCCCCCCCCCCCCCCCATCTCCTTTTTAGTATGCTATAAGTCTCAACTTCTTGGATGTGTAATCAGCTAATCATGCTGGACATTTGAAACCATTGCATTTTAGAAAAAGGTTGTTAGCTATATCTCACCAGCCTCTTTGCAACATGTTTGCTGCTAATTTCTCTACATCAAACCATTGCTGATATTCGTTAAGTTAGTTGTTTACTTTCGATGTCTTATTAATCTTTTTCTTTCCTTCAGGATTCCCTTGGTGCACCTTCATTCACTATTAGCAAAACACCTGGTCAAACAGCTAGTGGCCATGAAGACTTGTTGAATGGAATGGAATTGGCTGCTGCAACTGAAGACAAGGAATCACATTCTTTTGAGATCGATCCCTCTCAGGTATTTCTTCGCTTGAAGCTTTGGAACCACTTAAGTTATTTGGGGGACAGGGGACTGATGTTCCATTCATTTCACCCAGGTTGAGAATGTCAAGCAACGATGCTTGCCAAATGCATTGAACTACCCCATGCTCGAGGAGTATGATTTCAGAAATGATACTGTAAGCTCGTCTTTTCTCAGGGATAGCTATGGAAAATCCTTTTTCTGTTCTTTTTTTTCACCAATGATCATATACTTCAAAGTTCAGACCAAAAGGATGTGGCAAATCGCAAACCATGGTAGCTCCAGAATGCAAAAATAGGGATTGACCCATGTCAGAGTAATGTGAGAGATGAACATATGCATCAAAGGAAATAAACCCTTAGCCAACCAAAACGATAGGAGAAATTTCTAACTGCATTAACTCTTTGTCAAATAATACAAGGGGTGGGAATGTGGGATTGGCATGTGTCAAAGGATTGTAATAGATGAACATACCCAATGGAAAACCTTACCGCTGATGATTTTTATAGTAATATGATTTTTTTGTGAATAGTAAGAACGATAATATAATAAATAAAGTTATAGTATGTGGAAGTATTCTTTAACACAAAGCTGCATATATCGTTATAGTCGGCTAGGCTCGACACTTATGAAGATTGAGTAACATGTTTTCGTATTTGAGGGCTTATATATTATTTCATTCACACTAACAGTACATGGCATGCCAATTCTTGTCCATGTACATAACCTTATGTGATTATATGTATATAATAGCAAAAGTGTTTTGACAAGCTTTCTGTTGATAAAATGAGCCTTCAGTAACATATGAAGTTGTTTTGAACAATTTATTGATTCCTAGCTCAATAAAAACTATATTTTGACAAATAGGTACTATGGCTTCCTATTTTCGCTGTAGGTAAACCCAGATCTGGATATGGAGCTAAAACCGCAGGCGCGGCCTAGGCCATATCAAGAAAAGAGCCTTAGCAAGATGTTTGGGAATGGTAAGTTCATTATGCAAAGCTCATGTAAAGCATAGTTTGGAGTACTCTGTTAGAGAGCTATAGATAGCCACGAAGCTTGGGCTGAAGATTTTCTCAATAATTAGCATTGAAATCCCAGTATATTCTTATCTGATTGCAAAATGGTCGTTGCATCAAATTGTTTATAAGGACATAAGGTTGAAAGCCCAGTATTGTTTTCTCAATAAAATTGTTGAAACACCAGTATTGTTTAATGCTTGTGGATTCTGATCAAAGCTACTGCAAGTGTTCACTAAGGATGTTAGTGAAATTCGACTTGCTCCTTTTAGCTCACAACTTTATTCCCTTAGGTCATTTATTAGTGTCCTTCCACTTTAAGAAGTTTATTTTTTTTGGCTCTTGCATGTGGTGAATTCTACCTTTTTTAATTTGATTTAATTTGCAAAAATGCAGGACGAGCTAGGTCAGGAATTATTGTGCTACCTTGTGGTGCTGGCAAGTCTTTGGTTGGTGTGTCTGCAGCCTGCCGTATTAAGAAGAGCTGTCTATGTTTGGCCACAAATGCTGTCTCTGTAGATCAATGGGCATTTCAGTTCAAGCTTTGGTCAACAATAAAAGATGACCACATTAGTCGTTTTACTTCTGATAACAAGGAGAAATTTAGAGGTATGGCCGGTGTTGTTGTGACTACATATAACATGGTTGCATTTGGTGGTAAACGGTCTGAAGACTCAGAGAAGATTATTGAAGAAATCCGAAACAGAGAGTGGGGCTTGCTTCTAATGGATGAGGTGGGTCGGCTTATTATCTGATCATTGAGGTTTTATGCTTCCATGTCTTAATGAAGTATATAAGGCACACTTACGTTTGTCTCTCTTTTCTTGTCAACTTGTTTTCAGGTTCATGTTGTCCCTGCACATATGTTTAGAAAAGTCATCAGCATTACTAAATCTCACTGCAAACTTGGTCTTACCGGTATGTTTTCATCATATAATCATGCATGATTTGACTGTTCACTTTTATGGTGTGTTTTAAATATTACTTCTTTTTGTCCAGCTACCCTTGTGAGAGAGGATGAACGGATTACCGATTTGAATTTTCTAATTGGACCAAAACTGTATGAAGCAAATTGGTTGGATTTAGTGAAAGGTGGATTTATTGCGAACGTGCAGTGTGCAGAAGTATGGTGTCCCATGACCAAAGAGTTCTTTGCTGAGTATTTGAAAAAGGAAAATTCAAAGAAGAAGCAGGTGAATCTATATCAAAATTCCTGCTATGTTCCTGCAGTCAATTTACACAAGTTTGAAATTCGTGTGTTCTAATTTCCGCTGTTGCTTTATTTAATTGTACCTCTGCCTCTATGCAATTTTTGTTGAGTTAACTTGATTTATTTCATTATTTCTATTCACCTCCAACAAGACATATTCCTCTTATGCTTTTCACTTAAGTAAATATATGAATTTGTTGTTCGGCATCCTCATTTTTTTTTAGTTCCATTCTTACTCCCAGAAGCTATCTTTTGTTTTGAGCATCGTTTCTTACTGCTATTACATGACAGGTACTATATGTAATGAATCCAAACAAGTTCAGGGCTTGTGAGTTCCTGATTCGATTCCATGAGCAACAACGCGGAGACAAGATAATTGTGTTTGCTGATAATCTTTTTGCACTAACTGCTTATGCGATGAAACTCCGCAAGCCAATGATTTATGGTGCCACAAGGTGACTTCACATTTATGCAGACATTACCTATTTAACAGTTTTCCTCAACTTCTGCACTTATTTATCTTTGAATCATCCAGCCATGCTGAGAGGACCAGAATTCTCTACCAATTCAAGAACAGCCCAGAAGTCAACACGATTTTCCTTTCAAAGGTGTGCATAGTAATATGTATTTGATATCAACTTACTGTCAACAATCTTGGTGACTATATGCTATTTCCTTTTAGGTCGGTGATAACTCAATTGATATCCCAGAAGCTAATGTTATCATACAAATATCATCTCATGCTGGTTCGAGGCGTCAAGAAGCTCAGCGTCTAGGACGTATTCTCAGGGCAAAGGTACTCTCAGCACACTGCCATCCGTTTCATCTTATATACAAGCTGATTGTAATTGCTGCACTTGATCATCTGCATTCAAATTTATGTGTTAATGTTTATGTTCCTTTTGGTATTCAAAAGTAATCTGGACGTATATTATCCAAATTATTGAATTCATCATGAAATACAAACGCATTATGGTGAAAATATTATGAGTGGATTTCTCACAACTTTCAGCTCGCAAATTTAGCGCAGTAAACTTCAATGTTTAAATGTTGCCACAACATCTAACATGAGGCATTGGTTCAGATTTACTGTTGTGCACTAGGGGTACAAAACCGAATTGTCACAATATTTTTTGTGTGAAGCCACCAACCTTGAGTTTAGTTTCAGCATCTATCTATTAGAGTAATCACTTTGATGTTGCCAATCATATTGGGAAAAGGTGATAACAGAAATTATGTTGGATGCTTATATCTCGAACTGCAGCATTCCTACTTTTAACTTTTTTTTAGAATACACAGGAGAGCTGCATATCTTTGTATTAAGAAAGCATTCCTACTTTAACGAGTATCATGAATTGTATTTTCTTTAAATCCCGTTCAAACCATTGTGACCTCAGGGTAAGCATCAAGATAGGATGGCTGGAGGAAAAGAAGAATACAATGCTTTTTTCTATTCTCTTGTATCGACCGATACACAGGTTAGTCTCAGTGGGTCCTTATTTTGTTTCTTCATTATTTTCCTTTCTTTCTTCCTGGTAACACCAGCATATCTATGTGTTATGATAGCCCTGTAAATTATCTTCAGTATATCAGAATGACATTTTCTGTGCTGATGCAGGAGATGTACTACTCAACAAAAAGGCAGCAGTTTCTTATTGATCAGGGATATAGCTTCAAGGTTTGGCTTTTGGAGCATTTTTCTTTTGAAACGAAATAGACCAGGCACAGCTGCATGCACACGCTGATATTGTTCTGTTGGCACTTTATAGTGACAAAATATTCTACTTGCCAGGTTATCACTAGTTTGCCTCCACCTGAAGAAGGACCTAATCTGAGCTTTTACACGCTTGATGAACAGCTTGATCTTTTGGGCAAGGTGGGCATTTCTGTAGCCATTGGTTGAATCTCTTGTTGACTGTTACTGACCGTGTGCAGATGCCCCATTCACCACTACCAACAGGTGCTGAATGCAGGGGATGACATGATTGGTGTTGAGCACTTGGAAGAGGATTCTGATGGCAAGGCTCTTCTGAAAGCACGGCGCTCTGCCGGATCAATGAGCGCTTTCTCTGGAGCAGGTGGAAGAGTCTACCTGGAGTACAGGTGTGCCTCTCCACTTTTCCATTGTTTTTTTAATTTTATTCCATATTCAACCTCTCTCTCTTTTTTTTAACTGAATGCACCTGCATGTGGCCTGTTCTTCCAGCACTGGGAAGGGGAAGGGTGCTTCGAAGAAACCAAAGGACCCATCAAAGAGGCATCATCTGTTTAAGAAACGCTACCAGTAGGATGGCAGGAAAGCTGTGTCGCCTGTTATGCTTTGCTGAAAATGATCTGGTTACCGGTTCGATGGCACTGGTTTTAACATAGAAACCAGATTATGCAAAGCTGTTACTTTCTTTTAGGACAATGTTATTGGCATTGCCCTCGCATTGCAAGGTTTACTGAGCTATTATTGTTACTGTGAGGAACAAATATGATCTCTGGCTTACACCTGCCGCTTTTTGTTCGCATACCCGGCGACTTCTAGTTTATTTACCAATGATGGGGAGTTGGGGACACTAGGATATATCTTCCTGAAAACGTAAATATAGCGGTAAATTCTGGCACGGTTGTACAAGCACGCTGAAGCTTGAACGCGTCATTTGCGATGCTGAGCAAGCTGGCACACTGTATTTCAACTCAAAAGAAAATTAAGTTCTGATGATTCTGTGTATGATGCAAAAATGTCGACGTTTGTCAGTTCGACGTCTTGTATATTGTCCATAAGAAGATTGTAAATTCTTACAGTGTACTGTCTTATTTCACCTACTTCCTCTACCCCACAAAAAAAGGTGGATTAAGAATTTAAATTTTGTCTCACGAAGAATGAAGACATGAACCCAGCTTTTGAACCAACTCGTTAGGTCAGATTAATTTCACTGTTTTCTTTAAACTTCTACTTGCACAATTTGCGTTCTTTTCTTTTGACTTTTGCATGAAGGCAAGAACATTTAATTATTGAATCAAATTATCAGCTAAAGATTTATATTTTAACTCGAGTTTGACAATGTATACCCTGTATCTGTATATTCCTCAAAATAAAATTCCAAAGAAGAAAATTAATTCTCTTATACTAGTAAGTAAGAAGAAAATTAATTCTCTTATACTAGTATAAGTAAGAAACGTGCCAGGGCCAGGGTTAAAAAATTCGAGGATACCGGTCCGGTATCCGCGGTTTTCGGTCGAACCGCCCCGGACCGGTAGCGGTTCGGGGCGGTTTGAAACCGGCCCAATTCAAAAATTTCAAATTTGAATTTAAAAATTTTAAAAATCGGATAAAAATTCTTAAAAATACTTCATGGTGTGCTGGATCTATTGGTGTCAAAATTTCTCAAATATTTGGTCATTTGCTATTTTTTTCGCTAAATACAAGTTAAATAAAAAAAGAAAAAGAAAAAAACAAGTCGGCCCAACTCGGCCCAACTCGCGTAAACCCTAATAACCCCCCCCTCGCCCCCTCACCCCCCAGACACCCCCTCGCTCCCCCCCCCCCCGCGCAGCTGAGGTTCCCCTCGGGCGAAAAAACGCCCCAAGCCGCGCAACCGCCGCGCCCGACCGGATCCCGCGCCGGTCCGAGCGGTTACCGCTCGGATTGAGCGGTATACCGCTCCGGTTTGCGGCGCGAAGGTTACCGGCTCCACACGCCGGCAAACCGCTCCGGTTTCACCAGTTTCCGCTCGGTTTCGGCGGTTACCGCCCGACCGTGGGTGAGGTATGGATTTGATGATTTTTTCAATGATTTAGGCTATTGTGATCTATGAAATTATGAAATGGATGTGGTGATGGAGATATTTAGGTATATTTTGATTGCATCCAAGTGATTTTAGAATGTATGAAGTGGATCTAGTGATTTGTAGCCATGTATGTACATTTTGATGTAGGGTATTGTGATTTTGGAAATAAGGAAATGGATGTAGGATTTAAGCATTGTGATATAGCTATGTGTTGTCAAGTTGACATTGATATGTTTATGTTCGTTCCATGTTTGTAGATACGCAATGTCTGGCAGAGGGAAAGATGTTGTATGGGAACACGGTGAAAATCTTCACCCCGGTTGGAGATGCAACTATTGTCATAAGTCCAAGGGAGGCGGTGGTGCCACTAGATTGAAACAACATTTGGCAGGGCGCGGGACGGAGGTCGTCCATTGTGATAGGGTTTTAAAGGAGGTGCGTGAGTACTTTCAGCGTGACCTTGAAAGGACAAAGAAGCTAACTGCTCAACGTGCTCAAGAGAGGTTGAGAAAGGAGAAGGCTGCAGCGGAAGGTAACTATCCTGGTGGAGATGAAGCGTATGATGAGGAGGCTGAGCTGCAGCGTGCCCTGAACCAATCAAGAGCGGAAGAGGAGTTCCGTCGCGGGGTGCAACAGAGAGGAGGTGCATACGAGCATGGAGGGGGTAGTAGTACGAGGGGAGAGGGCACGTTGCAGAGGATGCTTCGAAGGGCAACTTCAGCGAGGCAGACTCCTGGGGTGACGGACTACAACTTAGGTTCGGCGCGTGGATCCACGCAGCCAAGGATTGACACAGGCTCATGGACGCAGAAGGGCAAGAATGCAAAGGAAGCTATTGGGAGAGCTTGGTCAAAGTTTTTCCATACTGCGGGAGTTCCTGGAAGACAAGCTGACAGTCCATACTTTGTCAGTGCGGTCAGAGAGACACAGAAGTGGGGTATGTTTTCTTTGCAGCCAAAATAGTAGCTACGTAACTACATGTTTAGATCTAATCTCATGACTGCCATATGTTTTGCAGGTGAAGGTATCGCGTCACCCACTGGACGGGATATTGATGGCAAGTACCTGGATCAAAACGAGGGAGACTTGCAGGTTCAATACGCCAAGTTCAAGGCAGAGTGGGCTATGTTCGGCGTCACGTTGATGTGTGATTCGTGGACTGGGCCGACAAAGATGAGTGTCATTAACTTTTTGATATATTGCAATGGGGTCATGTGGTTCCACAAGTCTATTGATGCGACTGGAAGATCTCAAGATTCTGCGTATTTGCGGAAGATAACCCCGTACCTAGTTCATTTCGATCCGAATATAATTTGGATGTTGCTAAAGAATATGTGTATTTGCAGGAAATTATGAAGGTGGTGGACGAAATTGGACCAGAGCATGTCGTTCATGTGATCACGGACAACGGCTCCAACTACAAGAAAGCCTGCAAGGGGATTCGAGAAACATACGAACACATTAGTTGGACACCTTGTCTAGCACACACTGTCAACTTGATGTTAAAGGATATCGGTGAAAGGTACGAACATCAAGATTTGATTGATCAATGCAAGAAAATATCAACGTGGTTACACAATCATGGTCAGTTGAATGCAATGATGAGGCAGGCGATTGGTGGTGAGTTGGTGAAGTGGTGTGCAACTCGCTTTGGGACCAACTACATGTTCCTAGACAGCATTTATCGGAAACGTGAACGTTTCATGCAGTGGATGGGATCTCCTGAATTTTTGCAGAGCAAATGGGCCAATTCAAATATGGGTAGATTTACTCATACGAGATTTTCAAGTCTACAGTGGTGGGAGGGAATGAAATTTATCATTGACTCAGTCCAACCAATATACAGCTTACTTCGCTTTGCTGATCAGGACAAGCGGCCGAACATGTGCGAGGTATGTCACAACGTACAGAGTGTGAGAAATGAAATGCAATCTTTCTTTGGCCGCAATGTTTCCATGTACGAAGAGTATATAGCGATTTACAACGCAAGGTTGAAGGACATCTTCTATGACACCTATGTGGTTCCAGGTAAGACGGATTCTGCTCATTGTGAACAAAAGTTTATACTTTCACGTTCCATACACCTTATGCTCATTCGTGGTACTTTCTATTTTGCAGCTTCTGTCCTCAATCCGAGGTATGCCTATTCGTGGATTCCAAGTCCAGAAATGTGGAGCACACTGAAGGATGCTTTTCAGCGCATGACCGATATCTCGAGCGCCGTCCAGGCATTACAAGAGGCTGAGCTGTTTCGACAGAAACGTGGTGACTTTGGCACACAATTGGCACAACAAATGGCGCATGACCCAAAGACAACTGCAGCTTCATGGTGGATGATGAACGGGAACAAAACTCCCAGGCTCCAGGCCCTTGCTTTGCGGCTTGTTGCTCAATGTTGTTCGTCAAGTGGATGTGAGCGGAACTGGAGTACTTTTGCCTTGCTGCATACAAAGGTTCGCAATCGGTTGTCACACAAAAAACTGAACAAGCTTGTCTATGTGAACTACAACCTGCGCCTGCGACTTGCGGATGTTGCCGATCCTCCACGGGATCAAGAAGATTTCATTGACCAGCTAGCCCATCTTTCATTCTATGAGCCTAAAAATCCAGTGCAGGAATGGATGGAATATGGAAGGTCACACAGAGCTCCTGTTCTAGACGAGGACGACGATGAAGGTGACACGCCGCTTCCCTCTAATATTGTCGCTGATAAAATAAATCCGGCCGACCTCCGTACTTCTACAGGGGAAGATTGCATTAGTGATTGGGCACGGCGACATGTGGGTGACACTCATGTAGGGAAGCGGAAGTACCACATCGCGCCTAGCAAGGTTGTCCCGAAGCGCCAACGAGGCCAGGCAACGGGAAAAGGGAAACAGAAAGAAATAGAAGTCCTGAGCGGTGAAGACACTGATGATGGTGAGGGTGATAAAAGCCCAGAGTATCAGGAGTCTCAGGACAGCAGCTCTGGCGATGATGGTGATGATAGTGATGATGGGATGGTAGCAGTGATGGTGATGATGGCAATGATGGTGGTGGTAGTGGTGGCGGCAGTGGCGGTGCTACTGGCGGTGGCGGGGGCCGAGGCATGTCACCTTCAAACCCACCTGCTGGTCTCCATTTTACAGATACGAAGTGTACGTATATATGAACATGTTTTTATTATTTTGACTTATGAGTATTAATTATACTATGTGGTTCATTGCAGGGGAGACTGAGTTCACACATGCAACCCAGGACATTGACCATGGAGCACCGATGTCGCAGAGGAGAACGGTTGGACCGACGGATTACGACTCTCCACAGTTCTCTTCTAGCTCCTCCTACAGGGATTCCTCACAGTCTAGTTACCACTATCCTATACCGGAGTTGAGCATGCAGCCACCGATGAGATGGGTGTACGAATGGCAAGATCCCCATTGGTATAATATGTTACTTCAGGAATGGCAGACGACATCGGCCTGGACGGGCCAAACTTGGCAAGACTTCAAAGCTGAGTTGCTTGTAAGGCAGGGTTTGAATGTGATGTCCACCGCGGAGTATGAAATGGCCTCGCGATGCTACCGTTGAACAATTTTTTGTGTGAGAGGACTACTAAACTAACTATTTGTATTAACAATTATTTGTACCAGAGGACTACTGAACTATTTGCATAGACATTTGTACTATGTTTGTATGTACAATTATATGTATGGATGTTTGTCTATATTTTTAGTTATTTTTTCCTTAATTTACGCAAATTTCATGCCAATTTTTGGTTGTCCATCGAACCGTTCCAAACCGGACGGTTACCGGTTCAAACCGGTCGGTTACCGCTCCAAACCGACCGGTTTGGACAACCCACAAAACCGGATGAAACCGGTCGGTATACCGGTCAAACCGGTCGGTTACCGGTCCATTCGAGCGGTATACCGAAAAAAACCGATTGCACGGGGGATTTGAATTCAAAATTTGAATTCAACCGGTTTCCACCGGTTACCGGTCAAACCGGTCCGGTATACCGTTACCGCCGGCCGGCTGTACGAACTACCGGACCGGTTTGGGTAACCCTGCCCAGGGCACGGTAGCGGAAATTTATTTTTGGCAAAAAGAAACTGTAGAGGAGCCATCCAATTTGCGACCCGTCGTCTCGTGCAGACGCAAGCACGAGGCTGTGAGCGAGCCAGCCAAGACGCTCTTCGATTTCCCCTCACTCCAGCCAGCCAGCCGCCCAAAAAGCCAGGCGCAAATCACAACCTAGCCTCCTGTTCCTGTCCCCTCCCCGGCTCGTCGCTCCCCTCTCCCCGCCCGCCTCCCCGGCCGCGATCGAGGAGGCGCCGATAACCAAGGGCAGGCCTCCTCTCTATCTCCACCGAGCCCACCGGCGCCTCCGCCCCGAATCCCCCGCACCCCTGTTGGCCTCCGCCCGCGATGGATTTGGATCTGTGGATCTCCAAGGTCAAGGAGGGCCAGCACCTCGCCGAGCACGAGCTCCAGACCCTCTGCGAATACGTGAGTTTTTTACCCTCTGACTCGCTTGTTCCGCTTCTAGGGTTTTACTCACGTCGTTGCTCTCTCGGGCGGCCGCACGCGCGCTTCCATCGGGTGTTAGGGTTATTGCTGAGTGGAGGTAGATGTGCGGAAAGGGTGTTCCTTTGCTGCGTCCATGGTTGTGTCTGTGTTTAACTGCTGTTGTTTCGCTGGATGTCCAGGTGAAGGAGATCCTCATCGAAGAGTCGAACGTTCAGCCGGTGAACAGCCCCGTGACGGTTTGTGGTGACATCCACGGGCAGTTCCATGACCTAATGAAGCTATTTGCGACCGGTGGCCACGTCCCTGAGACAAACTATATTTTCATGGTGCGGACTGTGGAGCCTTTTTTTTTCCCCTGTGAGCAGTGATTGATAATGTTTTCCTCAATCAAACTGACCAGCCGTGATTAACTTGCAGGGCGATTTTGTGGACCGGGGCTTCAACAGTCTGGAGGTTTTCACCATTCTCTTGCTACTAAAAGCAAGGTATTTGGTTTGCTTCTTGTTTGGAAATAGTTGATTGTTGCAAAATTCAAAGTTTGTGCTGCCTAGTTTCTGCTGTAGCAGCTGCTTTGCTTTGTCCTCACAAGCTCAAACCGAGGATTCAATTCATAATTTTTTAAAAAATAAAAATAAAAAGAGCTTAATTTTCTTATGGAAGATTCATGGCTGATGCAACGTAAAAGTCAGTATTGATTCCTAGGCAACATTAGTTTATTGGTTTATATTGATTAATTGCTGATTGGCTATGTCATCCTGTTGCACCTTTGTGACTCCCTGTTTCACACCATCTTTCCTGAATTCTTGCATGATATATGAAACGATTTATCATTTAGAACCATGCAGTTAATAAAAACTTAACGTATGTGCTTCTGATTTCTCAGAAGTAAAAATGATTTCCTGGACCTGGAGTTGATCTGAACAGGTTTAACCATGCATTGCACTGTGTACCAACATATGTGGTAGTGGAATGATGAGTTTGCCACGTTTGAACATAGAAACTGAATTCTTCCTGGTGTTTTGCTGCTTGAACTTCAAGAATGAAAAAAAACCCCTCAATTCTCACCATATTGTTATTTGTACGCAATGACAAAAAAAATAATATAACAAGTAGTGATAGAAGAGTATAAAGATCACTTTAAAATATAGTGCTCACGGTTAGTAACACGTGACCACAAGAATCACCTAAATCGGAGGTACGAGCAAAAAGTAATAATCATTTTAAGATCTAAGGACTAAATTGTAAATAAAAAAAGTTAAAACCACTCATCAAAACAGCCTGATGGCCAAATTTGAACGGTTTTGATAGTTGGATGGTCAAAGATACCTGGTTTTGGAGTTCGATGGCCAAAACCAAACTAAGGCAAGAGTTGGATGGCCAAAAATGGACTTTTTCCATTTTCCAATGATCCAACTGTCGAACACATAAATGAAATATTATTGATCCTCGTAATCTTTGTTGTTCTATTTTCACTTCAGTTTCCATTTAGAATATTTTCAAGAATTGTCACCATCTATGCTTATTTCTTGTCACCGAATATTCTGGCTGGTATTAGGTATCCAGCTCACATAACCCTTCTGCGTGGAAATCATGAAAGTAGGCAATTGACGCAGGTATGTCCTGGTATGGGAAAAACTGATAATTCTGCAGTTTATTTTTTATTTAGGCCATTATTTCTTCTGTAATTAAATTGTCCTAGTATAATATATTTTACTCTGAACTTGTGAGCTCTAAAGGTATTTTAGTCACCTGGTCACTGTGCATGGTGCCTCTTAAAGCACTTTTGGTCCTTATTTGACCTGTGCCAAGGTTTCACTCAAAAAAGAAACATCAGTGTAATGCATAATATAATGGTTTTGGAAGCACAATACAAATTCAGTTCTATCCTAGGGAAACAATATTATTACTGAAACTGTACCAATGATTTTACCTTGGGGATAGTATAAGTTACACATATTTGAATTTGTTTAGTCTTGTGCTTCTCAAAATAAAATTATCTGGTAAGTTACCTGTGTGTCATGCTTAGGCTTTCTTTAGCCAATAGATGTTAAATTATCTTATCTGTCAACATGGCTCTTTCGTTGTGGTTTGCCCCTTCATTTTGACTTCATATGGCTATATATTTTTGCTTGTAACATACATGGCATGCTTGTATCCGTACACTACCACAATAGCAGAATACGCATGAAATGCTAACTTAAACTTATCATACAGCCATAATTATAGTACTGAGTCTTATCTTTAGGTGTATGGTTTCTACGATGAGTGCCAGAGGAAGTATGGGAATGCCAATGCATGGCGGTACTGCACTGATGTTTTTGATTACCTTACGCTTTCAGCAATCATTAATGGGCAAGTAAGTTTCTCTGAGCAAAGAATTTGCCAGTTGTTAGTTCATGCTATTTAGGCCAAGTCATACTTAAATTGTATACTGAATTTAGGTCCTCTGTGTTCATGGTGGTCTTTCTCCAGATGTACGCACTATTGATCAGGTTTGTGACATTTTATTTTGTAGCTTTCTTGTATCAATCTGTCAACATAGATAAGTTTATGAACCTTGATTAAGTGTGATCCTTCCCATTTTATGGAATTCCTAATTTCCTGTCTAGTATGCCATACTTAGTGAAGATATGGAAAGTAAAAATGTATTTCACTTGGTCTATGAAAGGATGAAATGATGCTTTGCAAGACCTTGAGAATTACCGCCATTTGAAATTCACTGTTATCAATGGTATAAATTAAATGCATAAGTGCATCTCCATTAGAATTTTTGAATGAGTAAACTGTCAGATAAGGCACTTATATTGTTTGCACTTCGCAGTGATTTTGATTTCTTTGTTCTTTTTTCAGCTAGTTGTGCTAGCTATACTTTTTTACCAAATGTTTTGCAAGAACGGTTATCATCAATGAATAGCTGTGCTAACTGTGCATTTTTCTAAAATAATACATTTCGATGCAATCTCTATTAGTAGTAGAATCATTACTGTCAATGAACTCTTGGAAAGTAGCTGGTCCTTAACATTGCTGACTTATGTTTTGAAGAATAATAGAGTTCATGATTCTGCGGTTGATTTAATCCTTAGCATTGCTGACTCATTTTCTGAAGAATAATAAGTACATGATTCTGTGGTTGTTTTTTATTATGAGTAAGTGTTCAATGAGATTAAATGTTTGACTATCTTTTATCACCAGATACGCACAATTGATCGCAATTGTGAAATTCCCCATGAAGGTCCTTTCTGTGATCTCATGTGGAGTGACCCTGAAGAGATAGAGACATGGGCTGTTAGTCCACGTGGAGCAGGTTGGCTGTTCGGATCACGAGTCACAGCAGAGGTTTGCATACGATCTACCCTGTTCTTTTTTAAAATTAATCTGAATCGCCTTTTTACTTACTCTTGTAAATATCACCTTTTGCTATACAGTTCAACTTTGTTAACGGTATCGAGCTAGTTTGCCGGGCTCACCAGCTGGTGCAGGAAGGCTTAAAGTACATGTTTCAGGAGAAGGGCCTTGTGACTGTGAGTAAAATTGACATATAAATTGCCACTCTAGTTAATTGTAGCATCGTATTAGTAATTTGTATTTTTCATTTTGGTATGACTGAATTGTTTTATGTTGCTCATATTTGTTTTTGCTATTTTTTTACACAGGTGTGGTCTGCACCTAATTATTGCTACAGGTGTGGCAATGTAGCTTCTATACTAAGCTTCGATGAGAAGATGGTATGTTAGTTCCTTCGTCGAAGGACTTTCTTGAATTCTTTTGCATACCTGTTTACTTTTGAGTCAGTTCATACAATAAATTAAGCTCAATCTTTAGCGGTTTTATTGTTCATATATACAAGCAGTCTTTCTGTTTCTATATGGACAACAGAAAAGCAATCAGTGTTCTGGCTAATGTTTTTAGATATTTACTTCAGTGAAGCGATAATACAAGTTAATGTTACAGTGCATCTAAGTGGGGTCCACCTGCATTTCTATCCTTTGTTCTGTACTTGCTAGCGGTAGGCAGAGGGGCCCAAAACAAGGAATCATAGTCTTTAGATAGGGGGGACAGGGTTTCAGTTGGTCCGTCAATGGAAATAAGCAAATTGTTGTCTAACTGCATCAACCATCCTTTTTGGGGGAATCAAGTAGACCCATTGTGGTTTAGTGGTTCACCAACAATTCTGCATATGCGGATATGGCATTAGTTGAGGAAAGCAGGTGGAAAAGCGAAGACCCTCTGCTTTTGTCAATAAATACCAGAAGACCACTGATTCTTTTTCGCATTGTCACATTTGATTCGTCCTAGTTTTGCATCACTAATTGTTACATGTATGTTGTTTATGACTATGGTGCTTAGCATGTGATGCCCCACTACGGTTTTCTTAACACACCATAGTGTCATGAGATGTAGCTGATGCTGATCAGTGCTATACTTGTCTGTTGCCAGGAAAGAGATGTCAAGTTCTTCACAGAGACAGAGGAAAACAACCAGATGCGAGGCCCAAGGACCGCAGTCCCATATTTCCTCTGACTTCAATTGTACAATTTTAGAAGTCAAATGTTTTAATCTGTAAGGGCTAAAGATCAACCGGTATTTATTGTTGTAGGTTCAGATCATAGTGCACAATCTGATGCATTTGATTTCTCTATTTTCTTTTAACCACATGTACAATAGAACCATCGGGAGTGTCATGGTACTCATGTTCCCTGTATTCCTTCAGTGACACTGTCAAGTTTTGTTTCTGATTTAATTCACGTGCTATTTATCATCGTGGAATGCGCAAGCATATGTTATGCCGCAGAATAGTTTCTGTTGGCTTTTCCTTGTTTAACTAGTGGTATGCTTTGGTTTTTTTTTTGTCTTTTAGTTTGCACTCACATAGTTAAGGTATTTCACTGTAAACGCCTCGTGTACGCACTTACAGGCATATATTCTTGTTTTTTTTATTCCGTTGATGAATGATTGCAGGGATTTGTTCTGTAATGCAGTTTGATTCTGCATGATGGACCACTCTTATTTGAAAGCGTTTACCATGGGTCCTGCTTTACTGTGCGAGAATCGAACTTGCATTCGCATGTGGGTCCTGCTTTACTGTGCGAGAATCGAATAAATCACCGCCACCGGGCTATGGATGTACTCCCTCTGTGTTAGTAAAGGATGGCGTTTTGATATTGTCCTAAGTTAAACTTTATAAACTTTAACTCTAAATAATTTTTGAAGTATTAAGTTCAGAAATATGAAAATAATATGAGTAGATTTGTATTGAAATATAGTTTCAGACAAGTATTTTTGAAATATATTTTACAAATATTTTATACTAAAAAGTAGTAGTCAAAGTGTTGAACTTTATAAACTTTAACTCTAAATAATTTTTGAAGTATTAAGTTCAGAAATATGAAAATAATATGAGTAGATTTGTATTGAAATATAGTTTTAGAAAAGTATTTTTGAAATATATTTTACAAATATTTTATACTAAAAAGTAGTAGTCAAAGTTATGTTTTGGAGACCGTGTCAATATCCTAAACGTCTTCCTTTACCCACCCGGAGGGAGTAAGTAACAGCTGATAATGAAATGCAGCATGATATGTTGATAAGAAGCAAACGGCCAGTGCCCAGTGGCCACTGATCCAAGTAGGGAGCAGCTCAGGTCGGCTGCGCTGTAGAGGCCACGAGATCAAGATGCCTGCGCTGCGCGGCGGGGATACGGGGCCCACGCCGTGTCGCCCACCTGCTGCTCCTCCAACGGAGGGGAGAAGGCATTGATGCCCTCCGCTGCCGGTCTCCTCCTCCCTCGCCGCCCGCCCACTGGAGTGATCGAATCTCACTGGCCGCACGCGATGCGAACGATGGAACGAACGCGTCATCGGCGCCCAACAGGACCGCAGTTTGCATGGCTCCTCGCCCCCGTGATCCACTGCTCGCCCGCACCAGCAGCTTTCGGGTTTGGACGGCGCGCCCCAGTGCGGTGCCGGCGTGCCGCGGCCTCAGATCGTCGTCCTCCTCCAGTCCTCCTCACGTGAACAGGGACGGGGGGAACCCAACCCGTTTCCCTCGCTTAAACAAAGGTTACTCCCGTCAGGTTGTGTCGTGTGTCGTGTGCTCGACCGCTCGTGTGAGCCCGTTGCTCAGGCTGTGACTGTAGTGTGCTGTGTGCCTGTGTCCCACGGCAGGTCAAACAACAACAGGCTGCTGAATCGGTGGAGCCTGCCTGCGGGCATCTTTTGGCAGGCCCAGGCTGGTGGTTCTTGGCCCTTTTCCCAATTCTCATGATCATTCAGGTGGGGGCGGCGATAAGAAATCAATCTCGTCCTGTCTTTACTCCCTCCCCCCCTCCCCCCCCCCCCCCCCCACCCCACACACACACACTTCATTTAATATACACGCAGTGGTCTTTTTTTGGGTTTTAAAACGGGTTTCAAATCTCGCCGTATTTGTAACTCCGTTGAATGCAGATTGCTGCACGTACGTATGTTTTTTTTTCATATGAATGCACGATACGTATGTTTGACCGGCATCGGATCGATAGGTCACCAGTCCACTTCTGAACTGGAGCAGGTACCCTCCCAACCCAAATACTACCCAATACTCCATCAAGGGAGAAAAACTATCCTGCGTTTTTTTTTGTTTTTTTATTTCGCAGAATGATTGGAGATGCAAGTGATAGATGCTAAAATGCAGCTCATGTATGATCGAACCATGTATGCACACCTGGCCTTGATTAAACCATCGGGTTGGCCTTGATTAAACCATCGGGTTTTGCCAAATGATTCTTTTTCTAAGCTAACCGAGCCGAGAAGGAGCAGATCGAAACAGACGCAACCTACTTGGCAGATCCTCTGGTTGTAGTTACAACAAAATTGCAGAGGAGAAAAAAAAATTGGCGAATGTCAGTAACGGACTAACTTGACGCTACCTCCTCCGATCCCGCGGCGGCGGCGGCGGTTGACGCGCCGCCGTGGCGCCTGCCGTTCGCTAGGTTGTCCGGCCGCCGCGCCCACGAGCCGGGGCCTGGCTCTCCTCCCGCCCCATTGCCCGCCTGCTGGAACTGCCCCGCAGGAACTCCCCGACCTCGGCGTCCGAGAACGACGACGACCCCCCGGGCGCGAGCCGCCGCCGTGGCCGCCGCCTCCACCGCCCGCAGCACCGCCGCGCGACGCGGACCGGCGCGCCCGCCACGCAGCAGAGGATGGCCACGGGCAGGCACGCGCAGAGCACGCAGCACGCCGTCGCGCACTCCGCCATCGCCGCGCCGCTCCCCGTGGGGTCCGCGGGCGGCGCCGCCGGGGACGCCCCGTGCCCCGGCGGCCCGCGCGCATCGCTTCCTCCCGGCCGCTTCTTCGTGGCCGCCGCCGCCTTCTTCTTCCTCCGCGCCGGCGCTGCCTCCGGCGGCGTTCCGTCCATGCGCGCCCCCACTCCGGCCTCGCTTGCGTTGCCGACTTCCCGTGGGTTGCTTTGGCTTGCGGCGCGGGCGATGCGCGTGGGGGTCGTGGGAGAGAGGAGAGGGGGGCGCTCTCTCTGTTGCTGTCCTGTCTGTTGCTTCGCTTTTAAATTAGGAACTCCTCTCGTGTAGGCTTTCCTGTCGTCATATCATCATCTCCCTTCTCCGTGAGAGAGAAGATATAAAAAAATTGCAGTAGTAAAATTTGATTGGGATTAGCCACTTGGCAACGCGGATATGCTCCGCCTCGGCCTTTTAAATTGCGAGCCGAAAGCTCGTTTAACTGAGACAGGAAGACTGACTGGATAGATACCCAAATTACCCAAAGCAGTCGCGCTCTGAAGAATCTTGTTCCGTGCTAATCGTAGCATCGCTAGTAGTATATACTATTTCGTTGGGCAAAAAAAAAAAGAAAGAAAGATAAGATGCCAACGGCACAAGCACAAAGGTATATATTTATGGCAGTTTGGCTGGACGCTTTGCCGTGGCGCCGAACAGTTTGGCGTTGGTTCCTGCAACTAAACCTGTATGATATCATCTGGTCAAAACGTGGTTGCCTTCCATTCCAGATCCTAATTATATGATTATATCATATCGGTTCGATTATTTGTGCACGGTGGTGGCCACCGGGGAGTACACTACACGGGGGGCGTGCCGCGTGCGCATCAAGTAGGGGGTGGCCCGCCCCGCACGATGGCACAGGACGTTCGTCGAGCCGTTGCTGTGGTGGTGGACGGCGGTGGCGACGTTGCTGCGCTAGGACAGGTAGGCCGGCCGACGCGGCGCTTTTGCTTTAGGCAGCGTCACTTGGGTATCTTCTGATCCTCACTCAGCTCAGGGGAAGGGCCCCGGCTTTCTTTTGTTGTAGCTAAAGCTAAAGGGTGGCTGGCGGCGGTACGACAGGAACTCGGCAACTTTGGCCGTGCTCTCTGATCCTGACAGATGAAAACAACGTAGGCAAGTATCGTGATTCAGGGTGTGTTTAGATTGGGGAAAGATTCCTCGAAAATACACTGTTCACCAAAAAAACACTGTAGATGAATAGTGATATGTGAGTAGAAGAGGTGGGATGAATAGGAAAAAATTGGATGAATAGTGGATTTTTGAGGAATCTTTGGGAAACTAAACGGGCCCTCAGTCAAGAGCGCCAAGAATGGCCACAATCAACTGTTGCAAAAAAGAAGTGCATCACATCTCGTTCAAAAAAGAAAAGAACACATCTCGTTCAGAAAGAAAAGACGAAGTGCATCACAAAGAGGAAAATCCGAATTTTTATTTGGATTCGGAGCAGTCTATTTGGCTGGTCGTGATGGGTATCACCCGTGGTTACAACTCGCAAGCTTGCTAGGAGTAGTACAGTAGTAAGTATATGGAGTAATACTGACAAGTTGTCATATTCATGCTGAAACCATGTGCCCATGACGCAAGCCAGACCCAACATGAACAAGACCGCCACTTTCTTTAACTTTCTGAAGTGGATAAAAATGCGCACGTGTCAAAAAAAAAGAGCCCAGCTGTACGCCAATACGCGCGTATATATAGCATGCTGGTGAGATCAGTGCGAGACGTGCCAGGCTGCATCTTCTTGCACAACACGACGATGGGGTAGGCCATAGGCGCCCCGGACGGCGTCCGCCCCTGAGATGAACTTTGCCTCGTTCGACCTTGATGCACGCCAGGTAGGCAGCCCGGCGCCACGTCCGCCTACCTGATGTCGCCGCCGAACGGCGTTCCTTGAGCGCGCTTTCCTCCGCCGGTCTTGGACGGACAACTTGCCTCCCACACGACGGGATGATGAACCCGCACGCTGAAAAGACATCGGCCCTGTTCGGCTGCTAGGTTGGGCCGATGTCTAGTCCCAGCTGCTAGGTTGCATCCAGCAGCAGCGTGAATACCTACCTAGTCCCAGCTGCCGAACAGCCGCAGCATGTTACCAGCCGAACAGGGCCATCCTCTTGGTCCATTTTCATTGACCTCCCTTGTTGGACCCAATCCCCACCTTGTCGTGGCCCAAGCGTACAGAATGGCAGGCCCAGCCCACGTCATGTTGCCCGAGTTGGAGACTTTGGAGCTGAGCACGGCAGCTCGCTCTCGTGCTCCAAGGTGCTCCTGTCCTCCACGTACTCGTAGTCGTCCACCCGCCATCCGCCTGCTTCACCCGGATGCAGTTCGTGCCTTGCCTGCAGCTACGGTTATTGAGGTTGGGTAAAGCAAAGGGTGATTATTCGTTCTGTCTCTGGAAAATGATGGCTTAATTGTTAGTACTACTGATTATTAGTCTTCTGCATGCTGTTGCTTGGTGCATGCGACTGTGCGAGCACAAATTGTGCGATAGATTAATTGGGCAACGAACTATAGCGTTCCCTTTTGACTTTTCTACCGGCAAGATTTGGAATTAGTCGTTGGAGGACGGCTTTTGTTACTTTAAACAATGCAAAGTTCATGGCAAATGCATGCACTCAGTGCTTTGAGGTTTTATAATCGTTACAGTAGGATAGCTGCTTACTCCAGGCGACAGGGACCGTTCTGCCGATTTATTATTTTACTAATCGTGGCTTCGTTTCTACGTTCCAGTGATCAGAATCACATTTCTGGTACGGCACAATGGCTGGCGAAAGGGGCTGTTTGAGAATTGAGACGACTAGAATTATTTAGCCAAATCTTGGGTTTCCATATACAGATAAAAATCGTTTCCCATAAAGACATGTGTAAAAATTGTTCATTTTATTATCTGGGCTGTTCATTTTGCCAGATTAATCCTGACTGCCTTGTACAATGTTGACTCGTTTTACCCCAATGAATCTTCTTCACCATTCAAGCTCATTTTTAAGGGTTTTTTTTTTCCAAATGAACTAGCAAAGACGCACGTGCGACACGCACGTGATTCAAAAGATATAGCCATCCTGCGTTACAGTTCACATCCAATAATCTGGGCTACTTCTGGTTACATAGATATTTGGTAAGAATTTGCATGCATTATGTCACATTAAAATAATAATTGTAATAATTGGTTCGTCTTAGTAGAGCAACATGATGGGATCGAAAATAATTCTCACCAATTACATGCCCTATAAAAAACAATGGTATAAACAATTATTGTTATGCAAAGCTAATTCATTCAGACCATTAACCGCAATTAGCATTAAATTAAGCGCATGGTAGTTAGATCGGATGGAGTTCTGTTCTCCATTTAATGAGCAGGTCGTAGCCAGAAATCAGCCTAGAATTAGCAAATACGAGATTCTGACATTCTGTGTTTCATTTAACTCCTTCGACTCATCGAGCAATCGTTCGCCTCGCCCTCCGCCTCCCTCGCCGCCGCCACCGGTGTTCGTGGGAGACGCCGAGCCGGACGCTGTGCTAAAGGAGGCGGGCTGGGATCCCCGCCCTCGCCGTTGCAAGTTCCTACCAGCTACCGCTCGAGGTAGACCCCGCAAGCTCTGTGCCTGCTGGCTGCAGCTTGCATTGCCTGCTTGCAGCTTGTTCAGTTGTTTGATGTTGTGCTGGACTCGATGCACAACACCAGGTCCACACCGGACGGCGTGCACGAAGACCTGACTGACAGGTGGTAGCTAGCAATATAGAGTCTGGCGACGGAGATGACTGCAGTGCGAGCCGGGTGTGGATGGGAAGGAGCTCGGGGTGCTGCTGCAGATGCAAAGTGGGGCCGGCAGAGGCGCTGGTGCGCGGGTGCCATGGCGGCCATGGGAGGCAGCTTGAGCGGCGGTCGGCACCCCGCGAAAGCAGGCGAGAGGCGATGGCGTGGGTGCGGACTGCGGACAGGAGCGATGGCGGACCTTCTCCGTCGGATTAGGAAGAAGTTTCGATTTTTAGGAAAGTAGAAAAGAAAAAAAACGTTTATGGCAAAGTAAAAAGTAGATTTAGGTGGGTAGAAAAACGTGGGTGAGAAAAAAAATCATTTTTAGCAGAAACATTTTCTAAATGTGAGTTTTGGTGGGTTTGACTCCCCTCCCACCCCGTTGACCCTTACAGGTGGGTCCGGTGTGAGGGGTACCGTGGGCCTAGACTGGGTGAGAAACATTTTCTATTTAACTCGTTCTTTTATAGATAGATAAGGCACCGCAAACTAATAGTTCATTATTGCTTTTTGTGTATTTTCTTTTATATCTTGACTATTAATAATGAACTAGTCAGGTTGACGCGCGATGCGCGTCTATGTTTACTTGAAGCAATGAGAAGTATATTTTTTGTCATCTAAGCACTGTATACTAATTCTTAATTTTGAGAGGAAACAACATGTTAGATAATATTTAAATGGTAAAGTTGTTTAGCAGGAGCGTGGTTCTCACTAAATCGACACCACTGAATGTGCATGGTTTCACCTAAAATAGTGTATGGGTCGCACATGGGTTCGACCAATGCATTGTGCGGGTCATATCTAAATCGTATGCAACACCTAATTTTATGCGGTCCCACGTGGGTCGCACTTAAATGTATGCGGGTCCCACGTGGGCCCACCTAAATATTTGCGGGTCCCACGTGGGCCCTATCTTAATGTATGCGGGACCCACGTGGGCCCCATCTCAATGTAAGCGGGTCCCACGTGGGCCCCACCTAAATGATGCGTCGACGGCCAAGAACCGCTCCGCCCACGCCGCCAGGCCCGGGAACTTGGCCTCGTCCAGAAGTTTAGTGCCGGACACCTCTTCCACCACCTGAATCCAAATCAGGAAGCTCCCCACCGCAATGTCAACGAGCCCCACGGCGTCGCCGCCGAAGAAGGCCTTCCCCTTGGAGCACTCCCTGAACCCTTGCTCCAGCGTCACCACCTGAGGGACCACGTTCTTGAACGCCTCTGCTCTCTGTGCATCCGTCGTCGACCTGTACAGCGCTCTCCACGCCAGGAAAAACTGCAATCACACATATCAGAATTCACAGTATCACGCGTAATCGTTCAGTCAAGTTTCTATACATCCCCAGATTCTCGCTGCAAGAAACAAGATTAGTATCTTCACCAATGTATCAGTATGCATCATGCTACCTTGTCGTCGAAGAAGGCAGCCCAGAAGCGAGCCGTGGCGCGGTCACGGGCGTCGGAGGGGAGGAGCGGTGGCCCTTTCCCTGCCCAGGCCTCGTCGACGTACTGCACGACGACGAGCGACTCGCACACCGGGCGGCCGCCGTGGATGAGGACGGGCACCTTCTTGTGCACCGGGTTGGATTTCAGCAGGAGGTCGCTCTTGCCGAAGAGGTCCTCCTCGGAGTACTCGTAGCTGAGCCCCTTCAGCCCCAGCGCCATCTTGGCGCGGATCGCGTACGGGCTGTACCAGCAGCCCAGCAGCTGTAGCTCGCCTTCGGCCGCCATCGCCGTCTTGCGGAGGTTTGCGTGATGCTGTCTGGATCGACTTGTGTTGAGGCCTTGAGGGGAAGAATGGGGGCGTACGGTATGTATTTAATTTAAGCGAGCTGAGTTGACTCGTCAACGTGGATTTGTTGACCGGTGAGGTGGTATTGCTTCCGTGTCGCTGGCTCGCTGCAGTTTGGAGATTTTCGTCACCGCTTGCGTGTGCTCAGGAAAAGAAAAGAGGAAGATCATGGAGTGGGCAGGGTGGTTGAGTGAATAACTGAGGCCCTGTTTAGATGAGTTGGTGAAAGTTGGCGAAATGTCACATCCATCCTTTTGACACTAATTAGTAGTACTAAATATAGACTAATTATAAAACTAATTACACAGATGGACTCTACATCGCAAGACGAATCTATTAAGCCTAATATGTGCCGTCATTAGTGCATTTTTAATGACGGGTTACTGTAGCACGACAGTGTCTAATGACGAATTAATTAGGCTTAATAGATTTGTCTCACGATGTGGAGTCCATCTATGTAATTAGTTTATTTTTATACCTATGTTTAATACTCCTAATTAGTGTCCAAACATTCGATGTGACAAGTTGGCAAAATAAGTTGGTGAAAGTTGGCGATCTAAACAAGGCCTGAGATTACCAAGTGACAGATGTGCTGCTGACCGTGGATGCGATTGTGATAGGGCAAGTCAAGGCCATCCTAACGATTTCAAAGCAGGGTGACGCAATGAACAATAATTTCACAACATTTCAAAGTAGGTTTTATTATAGTGTTATTGAACACAGTCACAAATCACCACCTTACACCAAGCACTTCTCTCCAGTGACAAGTACCAAACATACTCCTGCTTCAAGAACTAAGCAAGGTGTTTGAAGATTCGAGTACTGAATTTTATAGGCTTGATCCAATTCACTCGACGCATATACTATCAAGTGCCACAGTAGTGTGTTCAGGTCGAAGTGGAACCAGCAGCCGCGATCCATTTAGCCCGGAACCCCTTGTACTGCTCCAAGACCTTCCCGGCGTCCGGCATGACCTCCTTCACGGCGTCCACTGCCATGAACCGCTCCGCCCACGCCGCCAGGCCAGGGAACTTGGCCCCGTCCAGGAGGTTGGTCCCTGCCACCTCGTCCACCACCCTGATCCACACCAGGTGGCTCCCTAGCGCGATGTCCACGAGCCCCACGGTGTCGCCGCCGAAGAAGGGCTTCCCCTTCGAGCACTCCACGAGCGCCCGGTCCAGCGTCTCCACCTTCGGCACGGCGTTCTTGAACGCCTCCGCCCTCTGCTCCTCCGTCAAAGATCTGAACAGCGCCCTGTACGCCGGAAGAAACTGCAAACCAAAACAGGCAGAAGAGGGCTCTGATTTCGGTTTCTGCAAACAAAATAGTTTGATTTCCTGCTGCGAATCGACAACAGTACCGATCGATCATACCGTGTCGTTGACGTAGGCCGTCCAGAACCGTGCGGTGGCGCGGTCGTAGGGGTCGCAGGGGAGGAGCGGAGGCCCGGTGGTGGACGGCCAGGCCTCGTCGACGTACTCGAGGATGACGAGCGACTCGCACACGGGGCGGCCGGCGTGGATGAGGACGGGCACCTTCTCGTGCACCGGGTTGGATTTCAGGAGGAGGTCGCTCTTGTTCGAAAGGTCCTCCTCGATGTAGTCGTAGCTGAGCCCCTTGAGCCCCAGCGCCACCCTCACCCGGATCACCCATGGGCTCGACCACGTCCCCAGCAGCCGGAGCTCGTCCCCTCCTCTTGCCGATGCCATTGCAAACGCTGCTTGCTACCTTGTGTCCCTGTCTGGATCGTTGGGTTCTTGTGATCAGGAATCAGGATTCAGGAATGGGCTTGTATATGTAGCGGTTAGGTGATGACCGCTCTGGTGCTCAGTTTGACTAGCGCTAGTGAGCGGGGGCGGCCAAGTTGGAATTTGTAGGAGATCGTTTCTCCTTGACGGTTGTCACAGCCACTGCTTGCCGGAAAAGGGGTGCCGCCGCGATTGCGTTAGCGCTGTCGTATGATCTTTTTTTAAAAAAAAATTGAAACGCATAGGCTGTGAACTTGAGAGTGAAGAATTGAAGGACGGCGCTCCTTTGGAAGTCGATGCTTCTTCCATCAGAGCGGACGCAGTGAAGTGACACACCTGTGGACTTCAGAGGTGATGTCCTTTCGACCTCCCTGACAATAGGTCGAGTTTAATTTGTCTCCCTAAACCGTAAAACCGGGTAACCAGCCTCCCTTAACTTTGGAAACCGTACGTTTTACCTCCCTGAGCTGGCTATAAGCAGTTTTGAAGGCGGTTTTGATTTTTTCTTTTTTTATTTTGGCTGAAATTTTAAAAAATCATACTAAATCAAACAAAAACCATAAAATTGAAAATCTAATTTTTTTTGACTCCACATAAGTATATTAACAAATAAAATATATAATATGGTATATTTTATTATAATTAAATAGAATAATTCATAATTGCATTTTCTATGGTCCAGTCACGATGAAATTTTTATGGCAGCCTAGTTATTATCGTATGCTTTAACTATATTAAAAAAATTTATACTCACTGGATCATTTATAACTTAGTTTTAGATTTATGTAGAGTATATTTTGCCCTAAATAAATCTTTTTAATAAGTTATACATGCTCTAATGAGTATAAATTTTTAATACTATTGGAGTATACAATAATTATCTCACCATAAAAATATTACCATGATTGGACCATAAAAATGCATTTATGAATTATTATATTTAACTATAGTAAAAAATAGATCTAAATCTATAATAAAAAAAATTTATACTAAAGTATATTATATTACATATTTTATATGTTTATATACTTATATAGAGTCCAATAAAATTGAATTTTTGATTTTATGATTTTTCTGTGATTTATATGTTTTTTCAAAATTTTAGCCAAAATAAATAAAAATAGAAAAATAGAAAACCGCTTTCAAAACCGCTTATGTCCAGCTCGGGGAGGTGAAATATACGGTTTCAAAAGTTCAAGGAGGCTGGTTAGACGGTTTTGTCGTCTATGGAGAAAATTTAAACTCAGCCCATTGTCGAGGGAGGTGAAAAGGACTTTTCCCATCGGAAAAAGTCCATATTACTCCCCTCAACTATAAGCAAAGTCCACATAACCCTCTAAACTATTTTTTGGTTCATTTTACCCCCTAAACTATGTCACTTGGTGTATTCTACCCCCTAATGCAATTTGTCTTTTTTATTTCTCCATGCACAAGTTGAATTTTAATTTAAAATTTTGCATGATTGTAGTGAACATCACAATGTATGTCAAAAAAATATATTATGAATTTTTTGTTATTAGTTTTTGTATAATATCGTGTCCTAAGGGTTAATTAATTATTAAATATCTTACCCCCATCAAAATAATGAAAAAAATAATTTTATATTTTTCTGTCATGCATTATGATGTCTACTATCATCTTCCAAAATTTTAACTCAATATGACATTTGTACATGGAGAAATAAAAAAGAAAAATTGTATTAGGGGGTAAAATAGAACAAATAACTTAGTTTAGGGGGTAAAATAAACAAAAAAAATAGTTTAGAGGGTTATGTTTATAGTTGAGGGGAGTAATTTGGACTTTTTCCCTTTTCAAACCGCTTCAGATTGGGCTTTCCAGCTTTAGAGGTAGGAGGATGGATGATGATGATTGTTGAGAGAGGGCCCATACAAATCAGTCCGGTTGTTTCCTCCGAACAAGGCCCATAGTATCCGGGACGGCTCGTTTTTGCTCGGTCAGTTGACAGTTGCAGCGTTGCTGTATCACCCCCTAACCTATAGAATTTGAACTACATAACCCCCAACCTATGAAACGGTCTATATCACTCCTGAACTTTTCAAAACCGATCAAATTACCCCTAAATCAGTTTTAAAAAATCATAGTAAATCACAGAAAAATCATAAAATAGAAAATCCAATTGTGTTGGACTCAAGATGAGTATATATACATAGTGAGCATGTAATATGGTATGCTTTAATATATTTTTTACAACTATGGAGAAAAGTATAGATCTAAAGCTATAGTGAAAAAAATATATTAAAGCATACCATAAACTATAGTGAAAAAAATATATTAAAGCATACCATATTATATGTTCAGTGTGCATATCTACTCATTTGGAGTCCAACGCAATTTGATTTTCCATTTTATGATTTTTTTTTGATTTACTATGGTTTTTCAAAATTGGTTTAGGGGGTAATTTGATGGGTTTTAAAAAGTTCAGGGGGTGATATAGACCGTTTCATAGGTTGGGGGTTTATGTAGTCCACCCTTCATAGGTGGGGGTGTAATATAGACTTTTTCATTTGCAGCATTATGGCACCGTTTTTTCAGCCTGGCGACCACACGGCAGGAACAGAGTGTGTTAAAAACATAAGCGCTCTTTTAAATGAGCTGCACTGGTCTCTGAGGAAAAAAAACCCGACAAAGTTAACGTGCAAAATCTGCTGGCCTGGTGCCTCCTGTTCGGAACTCGTAGGCGAAATGACCTGGGAAAAAAAAACTCCTACCTCAACTGAAGATGCACGCGTGTCAAAATCTGCACCGAGAAATTCAAGCTGCCTCATCGACGTTATTAAACACCAGCCATCAGCAAATTATGTGGCTCATAAAGATCAACAATGAAGGTCCCCCGTTTATGGTACGTATTACAAAGCTGACAAATTGCCCCGGTTGGATGCTAGCAACTGTCAACTGACCGAGAAGAAGAGGCAGTGACAAACAAGACCACCGTGGATAGAATGGGGTCAAGTGTGGTGTGTGGTAGTGAATGCCCTGAGCCCTGCCGAGCAGGATAGGCATTGGAGCTCCAAGCTGCACATGTCCGTTGTCCCTCGTTTAATTGCCTACGCACAAATTCTTCCCCTGAAGAAATTCTGTGGCGCCTAAAATTAGTCTTGGTGAGCCAACTTCTGTTTCTTGGATTCTACTTCTTGTTAGGTTGCGTATTCTGCTTCTGATTAGAGGCCGCCATGGATGAGGTCCCTGGAAGAAGTAGCTCAGTGAAAGCTACAAGGAGCATCTTTGGCGAAAGCATCGGTGGGAGGAAGCAGCAGAAGAACATGGCAAACGATGTTCTAGGACAACAGGTAACTCATTCCTTAATGGTTCTTGTGAACAGTATCTAAGCACTGTTCGATTGAATTTCGTATCGGTCTTTCCATTTTCCAAAGCAAATTTGTGTTTCGCTGCATGCAGAATTTGTCTCCAGCAACCAAGCAGCTAGCTAAATCCAGCATGGATAAGCTGAATCAACGCAAGGCCGCCGTGGACAAGGAAAGAGCTACCGCCGAGTCTGAGCTAGCAAGGGCGCGCGCCATGGCCAAGGATCTTGAGCGCCAAATCGAGCAGACCAAGGCCGCCAAGGCGAGATCAGAGGTTCAGGCAATGCAGACGACAAGGGCAAGCAAGAAGGAAACCGATGCGCCGAGCTCTCACTCTCACTCTCAGGAGGAGGAGGAGCACGACGCCGCTGCGTACGCGGAGGTGATGCTGGAGCTGGACCATGCCAAGCAGGAGCTCCACAGGCTAAAGCTCGAGGTGAGGTCTGCGGCGGAGGCCAAGGCGAAGGCCGAGAGCGACATCGTGGCGTCTGCGATCAGCATCCAGTCCAACCTGCGCACCGCCGACGAGATGAAGCGCCTGGTGGAGGAGGCGAACGAAGAGCACGTCCTGGTGGAGCTCGCCCGCATCGAGGCCGAGCGCGAGCGCCGCGAGATCGACGCCCAGCGCCGCGCCGAGGCCGAGCGGTTCGCCGCGGAGATGGAGGCCACCAGGGCCAAGATCAAGTCGCTGCGCAAGGACCTCCGCCGCGCAGGGGAGATGGAGGCGAAGCTCGCCGCGACGAACGCCGACGTCGAGGTCCTCCAGGCCGAGATGGAGCTGGTGCGCGCCATGACGAGGAACAACGACGGGGTGGTGGCGGAGGCCGAGGCGGCGAGGCGGAAGAAAGAAGAAGAAGAAAAGGACGGGCAGGAGAAGGCGATGCTGCAGGCTGCGGAGGCCGAGCTGGAGGCGGCCAAGAAGGAGCTGGAGAGCATCAAGGCCGGGGGGTTCCAGTTCATGACGTCCATGGACACGACGCGCACCGAGATCATGCGCGTCTCCGAGGAGGTGAACCGGCTCAAGGCGGAGGAGAAGAAGACGGACGCGCAGGTGCAGCAGCTGAACGCCAGGCTGCTCAAGGCGAGGGCGAGGCTGGAGGCCCTCACGGCGACGAGAGAGAGGTCCAAGGCGATCGTCTCCAACCTCACGTCGGCGCTGCAGCAGCTGCGAGACGAGAAAGAGGAGGCGAGGGAGGAGGCGGAGCTGACGGACATCGAGCAACGGTGCGTGCGCGCGGAGGCCGAGAACGTCAAGGCCGAGATCGCCGTGGCCGAGGCACGCGTCAGGGAATCCGTGAAGGAGCTCGAGGCGGCGAAGGCGGCCGAGGCCGCGGCGATGAAGAAGCTCAGGGCCGCCGTGGAGGCCGCGACGCAGGCGAGGGCGGGCTCGAGGAAGAAGAAGATAACCATCTCGCGGTTCGAGTACGAGTACCTGAGCGGGCGCGCGGCGATGGTGCGGGTGGTGGCGGACAAGAAGGTGTCGGCGGCGCACGCGTGGGTTGTGGCGCTCAAGGCCGGCGAGAAGGAGATGGAGGCGCGCGCGGTGGCGGCGGAGCGCGTGGCCGCCGAGATGCGCGCCAGGGAGGCGGAGGCGGCGGCGGAGGCGGAGGAGAAGGAGAGCGAGCAGAAGGCGCTGGAGCAGGAGCTGTATGACCTCAACGCCGCGGCGGAGAGGGAGGGGTTGATGTGCGCGTACCCGCGGCGGAGGTCGACGAGGGTGTCGGCGACGATGAGGAGGAGGCGGAGGTCGTCGGTGTCGTCGGCCGCCGGGATCCGGAACCCGCGGTCGCCGTCGTTCACCATCAAGAGGAAGAAGAAGGTGATGCCCAGCCTCTTCAAGCTTATCAAGCAGAGAAAAGGCAAAAACACGAGCTGAGCCTCATTGCCTGAGAAAGCTCCGCCATCGGCGTTCACCTCTGCCTCCTGCGCCATGGTGGCTCGCGGCGTCTGACTGCAAAATGTGTACAAGAAGTCAAGAAAGTAGGAAACCGGTGAACCTTGGTCCTTGTGCAATGTGCATGTACCCTTTCTGGTAATCTGGTGCACAGAAGGCATTGTAACTTGCAATGTGCAAGTGATGTTGGTTATGGTTGCGATCTGAAACTCACGCGTACTCCCTCGGTCCAAAAAAATAGTTACGAGATGCGCGCACGTGTTATTTTCTTAATTTTAATTTAATTTGTAGAAAAAATTTACAATATTTATATCTTCAAATAAATTTGTTAAAAAACTAGATTTGAAGATCTTTCTAACGATACTAATAATGTATTATAAATATTTATTTTATTTTATATATAATTGATTAAAGTTGTAAAAGGTTGTTTTTTCGAGAGCGAGAACTACTTCTTTTTTTTCTTTATGGAACAGAGGGAGTATCCTTCCACACCACCATTCTGTCTGTACATGTGCCGCAGCTTGGGGCGTGAAATAGGCACATAGTTTATGATTAGTTGGCTACCCAAAATATACCAAGTCAAATGTGGACAAGCCAAAATGTTGGCATACCAACATTTTTTGTCATATTTTTAGAGTAGTCCTTAATTGGATGTCAAAATATAACAACCACAATTATGTTACCAAATGACTTTGATGCCAAATACAAATGCTAATGTATATGATTTATACCCACACACATGTGGAGAATTGATTACGTGTCAAAACATGAAAGATAACAATGTTATCTTGCTAAAAAACTTTGGCAAAAATTTTTTACTTCCAACCAAATAAATACAAAAATTTATGGCCATACTCACATTTTAATTTGGACATTCTAGTAGCCAACCAATTAGCCCCGTAGCGCCCTGCCTTGTGGAGCGAAGCACGATGGCATCAATTGCTACAAAAAAAATCTCCCGAAGCCACCGAGCACAAGATTCGATGTTCCC
Organism: Digitaria exilis; assembly: GCA_015342445.1. NCBI lineage: Eukaryota > Viridiplantae > Streptophyta > Magnoliopsida > Poales > Poaceae > Digitaria > Digitaria exilis. The sequence goes on from JACEFO010001882.1 coordinate 2,325,850, forward strand.
CTCTGATCAAACTCCGTAGCGTTTGCTAAGGGTGTGTTTAGATTGTAGGAAAAAACACTGTAGCATAAGAAAAACACTGTAGCATTCGCTGGGAAACGTGTTTTGTGAGGGAGGAATAGTGAAAAGTTAAAATGAATAGTGAAAAGTTGGAATGAATAGTGAATAATTGGGAATCTGAACATGGCCTAAAAGGGAACAGTCAACAGAAGGTGTACTGTACACGACACAAGGACTCGCGGCGACCGGTCCGGCGACGACAGCGGTGGCAACCGGCTCCACCAGTCAGCCGCACGAACCCCGCAGGTTTCCCACGTGGCGACCACTCGTTTCATCACCACGCCAAACGTGGTAGTGGTACCCCCCCCCCCCCCCCCCCGCGCACGGACCACCAAACCGGTGAAGGAAGCAAAGGGAAACCGCTAGCCAGAGAAGAGAGAGAAGACACTAGAACCGACCGAGGGATCCCGACCGCCGAGGCGCCGACGCCATGCGGCTGCCGTACGCGTCCGACCTCCGGGCCTTCCTCGCCGCGGCCGCCGTCGCGCACCTCTCCTCCTCCTCCCCGGCCCACGCCCGCGCCTCCCCGTGCGCGCCCCTTCCCGCGCTCGCGCCGCCGCCGCCGCGGCTCCGCGCGTTCGCCTCCTCGCGAGCCTCGCCACCTCCCTCCTCGCCCTCGTCCACAGGGGCGGTCGTCTCGGCGGGCGCCTCTGCTGCAGCCGCTGCGGCAGCTTGCGAACAGGGGGCGCCGAAGCCCGCGATATGCACGGCTGACGAGCTGCACTACGCGCCCGTGCCGGGCACCGAGTGGCGGCTCGCGCTCTGGCGGTACCGCCCGCCGCCTGAGGTGATGTCTGCCTCTGGGGTAGCGCGGTTGGGGGTGGTGCTTCGTTTGGGGATTAACTGTTTTTTTTTTTTTTGCTGGTTTGATTTGCACAGGCGCCAAAGCGGAACCACCCGCTGATGCTGCTGTCTGGAGTGGCCACGAACGCTGTTGGGTTCGACCTGTCCCCTGGGGTGAGTGAACTGTGGATTTGTCCGTGGGTGTGGATAAAGTACACTTAAAAGGGTTCATACTTGTTCGATGTGGTTTTTTTTTTTTGCCATATAAATATCTCATTAATCTCAAATTTGGGCATTGTTCTAACAGGAAAGCTCGTGGCATAGCTTAGAAATTGGATTTGTTATAATGCTTCCATGGTGTTTCCTGACAAAGGAATAGGGGAAATTAAATACAGAATAGGTAGTTCTAAGTTCTGCATTCAGAAGTAACTTAGTTCATATTTCAGAACAGACAAAAAAATGCAATGAAAATATGCTGGTAGCACATTCAATGGGCAATTGGACTGTAGAGTGAAAGAATTTCAAAATGGAAAAGGTTCATGTGTAGCTAGTCTGAAATGCAGTGAGGACAAGCATTGCCTAACTATATTGGTGATAGTTATGAAGGATTATGTAGCCTACTAAAATCTATGGAATAAATCCGAGTATTTCATCGCGTAACTGATACTAGTTATTATCAGAGTTAGGCTGCCGCTAGAAAAAAGTTCCCGACCGATGTATCAATTTGTGCGCAATATTGTAGTTTAGTACACTGATTCTATGGACATGTTAAGTGAAAAACGTGATGCTTAGTTTTTAGTTCTTAGTAGCTTCCCACCTGTGTTATCATTGATCTTCTATAGCAGGAGATGATCCAATTTTAAAAGTAGTGGTATTCCTTTTTTGTGATCTTTTTTGGGGTTCAAGTTCTATTTGCTTTCTGGTTACACGTAACACTCAATAGTCCAAACAAACTCATAAATTTACTGTTTTCTTTTATTATTGTTATTTATCTTTGGTTATTATTTTTCTTATATGGCTTCCCTTTGACCCCTAGCTTTGACCGATGCATATGAAATGCTGTCAGGCTTCTTTTGCTCGTCATATGTCTATGCAAGGATTTGATACGTGGATTGTTGAAGTGCGTGGTGCAGGCCTGAGCATGCGTGGATCAGAACTAGATGCATCTAACACGAATTCTGACATGCCCGCTGATTCTAGTATGGAAAGTTCTACAGCAAAAGCAACTGTCATTGCTCCTGCGAAGAATATGTCCACTCCACCTCAAATTTCTGAAGTTCCTGTAATAACAGATGAGAACATGGTAGGACCAAGTACATCAGAAGAACCACAGCTGGTGACTAAGTTATCAAATGCTTTGGCGCAATTGGGCGAAACATTCTCAGCTTATGTAAAAGATAGCCGTCTGAAAAGCATAGCTGACAGTTTTTTTGATCGGGTGTCAGAACTTGCTCCCAATGCATCCTTAGCTAGCCTTGAGGAGGTTTCAGAAAAGATTTTAGGCTTGTTGGAATTGCCACAGACGTCAGTGATATCTGAGCAAATTAGCAATTTAAGCCAGCGCCTTGTGAAGATTCTTGGGGAAGGCCAGCAAACTGTTTCCCCTCGTCTATTTGGCTGGCAAGAACGGCTCTCCGCGACCATAGAAGACCTGCAGAAACAGTTGGAGCTTATTATTAGCTATGATTGGGACTTTGACCATTATCTGGAGGAGGATGTACCTGCTGCGGTTCGTAGATATACTCCTTCCTGTACCGCAGTCAGATGGTACTTAGGAAACCTCTTTAAGAATTTTGCAATACTTTTGTTTGTTTAGATGGATTACATAAGAAAGCAGAGTGTACCAAAGGATGGAAAGTTGCTTGCCATTGGTCATTCCATGGGAGGAATCTTATTGTATGGGATGGTTTCAAAGTGTGGTATGTTTTATCAACATGTCTCCTTCACATTCTTTTACATGTAGCAGTGCTGGGATTTTTTTTTTTTTGCGCAAAAAAGGTGATCAACCAATAGGAATGATAGGAAGTCCATAGTATAACAAACCAACATTATTGCATTGTTGATTACTGGGGATATTTTCTTGAGCATGCATGTTTTCTCGCCGTAGTAAATGATGACAAATTTTATTTATCTACTTTACATTGAGATATGGAAGCTTTGAAAAATTGTGAATAGTTTCATTGCTCTTGCCCATTGTGTGATGCATTCATGCATACAAACATTAAGTACAGGGTCAAAGTTATATAATCTCCCTGATCTGCTTTCCTAATCCTCCCAGTCTATCAATGCTTTCACTGCAATTTAATCTATCACATGACATACTGAATATTTAAGTGCTACAGTTTTATTTTCCTCTTTCCTATTTATCAACATGGCTTCTCCATAACCCAATGCAGATGCAACAAAAGCACCATTGTTGCTGATCTTTTTCCCCTGATAGCATTTGCTTGTAAGTGGAAGTTCCAGAGTCATTAAAATGATAAATCCCAGCATGTGTTTTCTTTCTTGTTGGGCTTTCTGATCTTAATTGTCCATTCTGCTTCCTGATATCCATGGGATTAGAACTATTCGTGCTTTAATGTTAACTCTCAAAAGGTTCTTAGGACGCATCTCCCTTTTATTGTTCAAATTTTTTTTGCATCCTCCTAAATCAATGCGGCATGTAGATTGGGTGGTGGCTTGGTGTTTTCCTGCTCCAAAACCACACAGAGATAAACTAAACTATCTGTTTGTTCATTACTGGCAATATATTGGACATTTGCATACTGCCTCTTTAAGTTTATCGGGTACTGTCTTTTGTAAAATTGCTTCCGCTTGAGTTTCTTTTTGGCTCCAGTTAATTATCAATACAAATTATATATCAGCAGATTCAAGAGTTAATTTATATAATAATCACGGTACATCAAATTTGAGATGGAACTAGTTCTGTGCAGAGATCAAATTTCAATGTCTTATCCTTGAGAGCAATCCATCGGTTATATATCTTATTTTTAACGGGTTTATCATTGCTTTTTACACAAGATGTCCATGTGATTAGAAGCTCTTCTCTTTTCAATATTTGTTCTGCCCAGTTTGCTTGTCTATAAGATAGTTAGATTTTGTTGCCAATATATGGTACTGATTTATCTTGTCCTGCTTCATAAGGATTTGAAGGGGCTGAGCCAGAGCTGGCAGCAATTGTTACTTTGGCTTCATCAGTTGATTACACAACATCCAATTCCTCACTCAAGTTGCTATTGCCTTTTGTAAGCTGACCATCAATCAGTTTTGGCATACTTTTAGCATATGCATAATCTAATCTTCACTGAATTCTCTTTAGGCAGATCCAGCTGAGATGTTGCGCGTTCCTGCTATCCCTCTAGGAGCATTACTGTCTACTACTTATCCTATATCATCTCGTGCACCGTATATTCTGTCACTTCTGCGTTCTCAAATTTCAGCCAAGGAAATGATGGACCCTGAATTGCTTTCAAAGCTTATATTGAATAACTTTTGTAAGTCAGGCATTTATTGCTGTTTTGAGATACTACTCAGACAATATTTAACTGAAAGATAACAATGAATTGTTTCATATGAAGGTACTCTGACTCATTTGGTGTGTTTATGGTGTTATTCAACATAAAATATTGTCTCGGTATACGTGTAATATACTAATACCATATTTGCTTAGAAGTCGCATAGGCTAGCAATATGAGCCTTGTAGTTCTTTTAGTAATATCAGTGTATTCCTTGAAAATATTCATGATATTCTGTATACGTCTATACAATTTGGTTTATTGTAATAATCTGTGCTTATGTTTCAATTCTGAAGTATTTAAGAAATTTTCAGGAATTCTTTTCAGCTAAAACGTTAAAAATTTTGAATAAAGAAAACAATGCTAATTATGCTTACAGTGTTGTGGTGAGTTTTGTCATCTTTATTCGTAACATTTCCCGTGACAATTTGGGTTTCATGGCATGCAGGCACAGTTCCAGCAAAGGTTCTACTACAGTTGACGACCGCATTTCGTGATGGTGGGCTGCGCAACAGAACTGGTACCTTTTTCTTCAAAGAGCATCTTCACAAAATCAAAGTTCCGGTACTTGCGCTTGCTGGAGATGAGGATCTGATTTGCCCCCCAGAAGCTGTTTACGGTCTGTCAACAACCTCCATTTTCCTTTGCTATTTTGTATTGAGAAATCATTTTTCTATATACTGAATACATGGAAGCATGAACATTAATTTTCAACTAAATGAATATGCAAAGTTCATTCTAGGGTGTTTGGTTTGAGGATTAGCCGAATAGGGTGGCCCTTCATCTTCTCACTCACATTTTTATTTGGTTTGGGGAATGGAGTGTGTTCCATGATCACTTCATACCTTACAAGCACACAGTTAGCTAATAACGAGGAATGGGTTTATCCCAGCAAAATTCATGGGATGACTCCATGATGGACCATCTCATTCTAGATTAGGTGATTCCTTAAACCAAACACCCCCTAAGTGCCTGTCTAGTTACTGATCATAGTCATTAGAATTCACTGCTTAATTGTGCTCACTCCACAAGTTGGCAGCCTAGGACTAAGGCTCATGGTGTTAGCTCAAGCTACACAGTTTTATTTCCCATCTGTTCTGTGCTTGGTTATCTCTAACCAGAATGGGTGTTGGTGCTAGCTAACACCTGCTGTGCTTAGATTCTATCCTTATTAGTTATTGTTTCTTAATTTCTTTTAGGAAAAACACTGACTTCTTTTTTTTTTTTGCGAATCAAAAACACTGACTTCTTGTTTATGTTTGCAGAAACTGTGAAATTAATTCCTCGACATTTGGTCACATACAGGGTTTTTGGAGAACCTGAAGGCCCCCACTATGCACATTATGACTTAGTTGGAGGGCGGAAGGTACGTTGACAATAAGTAGCTAAGAGTCAATCTCTGGTACCTTGTGCTATAATCATATATGCTTACGATGATCTATACCTGTGTCCAGGCTGTCCATGAAGTATACCCATGTATAATAGAGTTCCTCTCTCAGCACGACAAAGTTTCTTCATGAGTTTTCATCAATGTTATCCCACTGTACGATGCCCATGACCACATTGAAATACATGATGAAATCACCAAAATGTAATTAGAGGTGTATTTTGTTCTTTTGACGCTTGATTTGATAGGCACTCCGCTGTGAGATGGCTGTTTAGTCTGTTGCTGATTCTCTTAATTTTTCCCCTCCGAAACAGTTGTGTATAGCCATGTAAGAGCAGAAGCACTGGAGAGAAACTCAAACGGTTGCTGGCACCTCGGGTCGGAATGGTGATACCTTCAAAATCGATGTATATTTTTTTTAGCGCTCGAGACCTCATTGCTGTTGAATCCAAAGGTTGCAAGTGTAAATTCAACTACAGTGCTACTTTTTTGGGGGATGGCGAGTGGGTGGTCTTGCAAGTTTCAGCTGGTGCAAGAGGACCGGAGTTGGTTGTTACTTTCTAGTCTTTCTTTCAAGAACTATTTGTCTCGAATTTTATTTCCCAAGCAGTGGAATTAAAAAGCATCGTTTTCTGAACACCGCTATTTGTGTTGACCTATCTTCACGCAGCAAACTACAGAAGAATAACAAGCTTCACGTGAACCGTACATTTCCTGCTATCTACTACACCACCAAGGGTTTCGCCAGACACCAGTTCACCACACCATTGCAAGTTGCAACGTACATAAAAATGGAAAAAATCTACTCCAGATTGTGTCGTAATCCTATGTTGGCAGCGCGGTGCACCTTGTTTCTCTTTTCCCCCCTTTCTTGCCGCCATTTTCGTGAGCCAACTCGGCGAAAGCTGGAAGGAACAAGCAAAGGCAATCGACGTTGTCGCGGGAGGGAGAGAATATCACAAGAGCGTCAGCGACTCAGCGGTGGCAGCTTTTGTTTGCCGGCGCTGAGCATCCAGAATTCCAGATAATCAGACAGCGCAGGTACGCCGTGAAATCTGCACCTGTTGACGAATCTTGATTCAGAGTTTTAGGCTGGCAAGTTGTAAATTCAAAGCACATAGTTCATCCGAATTGACACTGCAAAACCTTTTTGAAATTACCCTCAACAAGAGGGTATCAGAATTCAGAACCCCACAGATTTGATGAAAGGTAGCCACGATATGGCATTTCTATCTGCAGGATGCAACGAATGGATGGTGTGTTTACATAATAATGCTATGTATAATGGGCTGTACAGACCAACAGATTTTTTGGATACCACCCAGTTCTACACATAACGTGCCTGGAGTTTCGATTTCAAGTCTTGGTGACAGCAGTCTTGCAAACTGGGCAAGTGTTCTTCTGAGAGAGCCACTGCTTGATGCAGTACACATGGTAACTATGGCCACAGTTCAGCCTTCCCATCTCTTCGTTCGATTCAAATTCTTCCTGCAAAATAGAATGCATTAGATATGTTTTAAGAATAAATAGCAGGTACTAGCATAAAGAGAAGCCATGGAATCATGTGAGAAAGGAGGCATAGGCATACTTGACAAATACTGCATTTCTTCTCCATTTCTGTTGCAAAACGGAAAGAGCCCAAGGATGGGTGCTTGACCTTCCTAATGCTGCGAGTAATCTCTTCCTCACGCAGGCCTGTGTTGACATACCCAATTTTGTCTCCAAGCTCGAGCAACTCCTGCAAAGTGAAGTGGCTGATCATCTATCTGATAGCAGTGATAATGCATAGGTCCAGGATACAATAGAAGGGAATAAGTACCTCATATGTCATGTTATCAACATCCAGGCGCCAATCCTGATAGCGATCATACATGTTCATTCCTCCCAGTAGTACTCTTGTCTGAAACATCATAATCTGTGAACACAACGCAAAATGAGGCATGTGAAGCTGGGATGTACCATGCATTTTCTTTCTAAAAGGATTTTACCAAAAGAAAGAAGGCATGTATTTACTTTTTTTTCATAAGGTACATGGGTAACTGGTAAGTGATTAAATCAAATGTATGTGTATTGCACATCATAATGATCTACTTTAGCTAGTAAACATTGTAGATGAAGTGAACAAGCATTATACTCTCCGTTGCAACTAAATATGACTAGACTTGTATAAAGTGCAGACTGAAGTCCAAGAGTGGCATGACCAGCCAGCTGAAAACATATGCACAGCATTTTAATAGGTAGGTCAGCCTTTTAATACACCTATGCTTACCATTCAACTTTGTCTGTAGGATTAAATCATAGCAGGTTCATAACCAGGTGGAAATGTAGACCAGAAATATGGGGAATGGACAGATTTAAAGATTACTTGGGGATAGAAGTTCCCATGGTATTGAGATGCAGTTTGGCATGATATGCTGCTCGCGGGACGGATGGCCGGCCTGGTCGCAGACGTGTGGATGCGTCAATGACTCGATGGCAGAGGGACGGACGTCAGAGGAAACGTTTCCCTCATGGTCACTCGACCATTATTCAAGGCAGAGACGGTACCAAATATGGTTCCAAAGTCATTTCTTCAGAAAAGATTACAGGACCCACAAAGTAGAACACAAAGGGTCACATACAGAGGCTGTATACATTTCACTTTCGGTTCTTTGCATTAAGTCAATGGAGGAGAGTTGGCATCTGTTAAATGGGTTAGGGAATGACACCTAAACTGGATTACAGTGCTTTCTTATACATCTGCTTATCAGAATCCGTACAGACTTACACTGCTCATGGATCTTGGTATCAAATGATTTATGCAGGGGGCAGCCCATCACTAGGCGGGTGCCCACATGGAGTGTAGAAGGAATGGCTACAGATCTGATCATGACTGAAGCAACAGGAAAATCATAAGGGTGACGCATCGGTTCCCCTAAGCAGGCAGCAAATAATAGTTCAGCCCAGCAGGGTGGGCTTGGCACTAATCATAATTGTTTCAACTGCTAGCACCACCTAGGCACTTATCAGACATTGAAGGCTATCATCCCACACCAGCATGCCAGTTCTTAACTTGAGCATACTGTACGATCCACAAGAACAGTGTACCAAAAGAGAACTGAGCCATATCATTGGCCGTGATCGTCAGGTGTTCCAGCACTGCAGACCCCATTTTTTTAGAGCGCACTTAAGAACCAGTGACCATTTTCCCCAGTTGAACACGGAGTATCAGGCATTCATACTTGTTTTTGGGCGTTGGAATAAGTAGCACCAAGACTCATTATGGTTGAGAGGTCGCTTTCCATGACCATATTGCTCTTGGTTTCACTGCTTACTCAACTTCAGTTATCCTAATCCTCAATCAACATGTTGCTACATGTCACCAACTGGTCCTAAGAGCATGCACAGTGCCTACAACAGGCTTAAAGAAGAACACAGACACATAATCAAAGCGCCTACAAAAAAGATGTATTCCTCAAAGGAAAGCATATCTTTGAAGGCGCTTAAACGGCAGCTTTTCCTACAAGTCATTTGCATAAGGAAGACATAGGCACATATAAACAAACATTGGTGCTTTGAAAGTAGCAAAACAAACCTACCGGTCAAGCTTCTCTTTGTGCCTAATCAAATTTTAATACGCAACTCAATTGTCGTTGTAGATACCTAAGTCGTGAATTTGCATGCTCATGTCAGTACCACTATCCCACGTTCCCACGGCTGCAACCACCGGTCATCATTGTGCTTGTTAAGGCAACTGGTTGAGTTAACAAGGCCAGCATCTCACGTCACGTTTAGCGCACGAAAGCAGCAAGTCAACCACTTCCAACGCCCACCCAGCCACCCAGGGGCGTTACCCAACGGTGTATCAGTCAGTTACCACGCACGCATCTTCACCGCACAAGCATGCCAGATGATCACGCCCTAAACGACCCTGCCCTACGCACCAACCACTCGAGTTGAAAAGGCATGGAATGGATGCGGTTGAGGTGTGCAAGCAAAGCGAAGATAAGCAAAAGAGCAAGCCTTTGTGTGTGTGTGGGGGGGGGGGGGGGGAGATAGTGTACTGTACCTCTTCTTCGAGGCCGCCAGGGGAGTGACGGTACCCGCGCATCCGGCGCAGGCGGCCGGAGGGGATGAAGTCAGCGCCAAAGAAGGGGCCGTCGAGGTGCGGCGGTGGCGGCGAGTCCATGAATGACGAGGACATCTGCTCCGGCACGGTCGCCCTCCGGGATAAGCACGGCCTCTGTTCAGGTGAGAGCTCATCAATACAGTCCAGCAGAACATGGCAAAGATTCCATTTGCGTAGGAGTTAAATAAATAGTTTATGGCGCCCAAGATTAACAGAAAACAAAGAACTAATCGCATTGACCTTTGAAAAATATTGACGACCGTCCGTAATGACCACAGTTGTCAAGATTAAGTAGGGATTAATGGCAATAACTAAGTTTTGAATAGGACAATAACTGCTGTGAACCTGACAGAAAGCATAACCATTCTTGTGACAGCAAGTCAGGAATCAGAGGACCAGGGAAATTAAATAAATACTGATACGAAAATTAAGGCAAAAGATTGCCGGGAAAAAATAACAGCCCTCCAGCCACCAAGAACAAGGAATCGCCGGGAAGAGAACAAAGGAAACTCGAGTACGAACAGATCGAAACACGAGGCAGCAAGGATGGAATGAAACCGACGAAAGCCATGTAGTAACGCACCTCCCTGTCGGACCTCTCCCCGTCGGCGGCGCGGCCGCCTCTCCCCACCATCTGGTGCCGCGCCACCACGCAGTCCACCGAGGACGCCTCCGCGGCGAACGGTATCCCCGGCGCGCACCACACGTCGGCGCCGATCCCGCCGGCAACGAGGCCCCCACTTCCCCCTCCGCCGCCGCCGCCCCGCTCCTTCCTCCTCTCCTTCCCCTTCCGCCGCCGCCTCCCGTGCCAGTCTGCCGACGACCGCACGGCCGCCGCGGCCGCCGCCCCGGGCGCGTACGCCTGCGAGGCCGCCGCCGACGTGCAGCCCAGCCCGCGCAGCGCCGCCGACGCGAACCCCCTCCGCCTCCCCTCCTCAGCCGGCGCCGCCGGCAGCAGCGGTGGGGGCGACGAGGAGGAGGCCTCGCCGCGGGGGTGCAGGAGGAGCCGCCGGATCCCACGCCGGCGCTCCGGCGCAGGCGAGCGGACCCCGTCCATAGGGGCGCAGCCTAGCCTCGTCCTCGCCTTCCCTCCCCCTGGCGTCCTCGCCGGGCCCCGGAGAGTCGGAGAGAGTCAGAGAGGCTGGTGGGGAAGCCGGGGTGACTGGGCGAGCAGTAATGGCTGTGCAGTGTGGAAGCGACGGACGGCCGCAGGGCACAGGGGGGCAAACTGCGTCTGCGTGCGCGGCGAAGTGTGGCGTGGCGTGGGGTGGAAGTGGAAGACCGGAGGGAGAAGTTGTAGAGGTGGAGGGAGGCGGAGCACGAGGAGCGCGATGGTAAGTGATAAATTCTTGTCCCGGATTTGGTGCGGCGCTGGATTTGAGGCGACGGCTGGATGCTCTTGACTTTATGGTCACCTCCCGACCTCCGAGCCTCAAACAAAAATGGTTACCTAGAATGCTTGAGTAGCTGCGGATAAAGGATTGTACTCTACCGTGTGCGATCACTGGTATTGTACTCCGTGTATACGCGTATTTTTCTTCGTCACGGAGTGTGTGGCTGTAGTACAGCATTTCTTTCCTGAAGCTGTTACTGTACTGTGCCGTGAAGCTGTGCGGCGAGAAGTCGGATTGGGGGGCCATTTATCGTGCAGCGTGACGGTACAAGGAAATAGGGGGATCTCTGAAGCTCAAGGACTCTGAATGTGTGCCATTCATGGCCATGTTTAGTTCTACTATTTATCCCTCTTAGAAAACACGCTTTCTAAAAAAATTCTCGTTTAACTTGTTTCAACTTTCCTATTCATCCCTCGCACAGAAGACGTTTTTCAGAAAAAGTTGTTTTCCTCTCCTTCCAACTAAACAAACCCATGGTTCCGTGTAGTATGGTTGGTGAATCTGAATGGGCAGGCGGCAGGGGTACATCAGATTATTCCAAAAGAAGGTGGGGAGCCCGGTACACCATCAGGCACACGATCCTTGCTTGTTTTAGCTGTGGTGGTGCCACTTGTGCACAGCACCGGGGCTAACCCCTCCTTTCAGTTGCGGTCCGGCGACACAGCTTTGTTGTGATATCTACAGACTCGTGCGATGCGAGCCACCACAAACTGACAGCCATCCCCAAGAAGCGTTCAGCAGGTGACCAGCAAGCAGGCAAGGCAAGGGTTGTGCATGAGCATGAACATGATCAGATCATAGTGTCGACGCGGGTGGCAGCATGGGTGCCCCCACACAATCGCCACCGGCCTCGTCTTGATCAGATCCCGCCACTGCCAGTGTGCTCATGGTGCTCGCGGAGACGCATCGCATGCTCCCAGTTATTAAACTACTGCTGCTACTCTCCTGGTCAGTCAAGGGGCACAAATGCTCTGCTGGCGAGAGCTCAAGTTGCCCCCTTCTTTTTCGTCCCCTTTTTAGCTAGCTAACGCGCGATGCGATGCAGGCTGAGACAACACGAAGGTCCCCGCTTAACCGGAGAATCTGTACGCTTCCTACACGAAACAAATCTCCCCGGATGACTCACCGGCCGCGAACCGATCCCTTGGAATTGGAAATTTTCTGACGCCGCAAGTGGACGTGCGCCTCTCTGAATGTTCTAGGCTATCTGTTGTAGAGATGGCTGGCTCTGAATTGGCGCGCGTGATTTTCATTTCGCGAGCGATTCTTGTTCGGTTTGTTCTGTACTGTCAAGTGCCATCCCCCTGATCTCCTCCGCTGTTACGGGAGCGATGGGGTACACGCACGCTGCACGCCGGATTTGCCAGCTTGTTCTTGTAATCTTGTCCTTGGTTTTGGGCCTTGCCATGGCATGTTGCCGGGTGGGTGAAGCAGAAAGTCAGCAGGCGTCACGTTAATCTATTCATCAGCTGGAGGATCAACGCGTCGCATCACCTCTGTCGAAAGTCCAAAGGGAGAGGCACGGAGCTGAGCGCCCTTCTCCAGGTGAAATATTCTTTGCCTTTGCGCTCGCTAGCGGACGCACATACAGACGACGACTACGCTGGGGCGCTTTTGGCAGGCACCCGGGCACCACAGAGAGAAGGAGAGGTGATGAATGCACAGTAGCTGCAGCTGCATTGTGGGCCTGTGGACTGTGGAGAGAGATGATACAGGAGGTAAAGTATCATTCCTGCTCGTATCGTCACTACACTACCTTTCTTTCTTTATTCCCTGCCCTGTCTTTGGTCTTTGGATGCTTACCACCGTCCCGTTGTAGTAATTTACAGTCAGCCATGCAGAGTCAGCAGGGACCTTCTCTGCTGCCCGTGTCTTCATGCAGACCTTAAAGAAAAGCCATTGCTGAACCGTCCACTGATCAGGCCATCCAATGGATCGCTTTGCCTTTGCCATGTGCTTTAGATGGTCGAAGCTGATGTTTTGCTTATCCTGATTATAGTTTTTTTTTTCTGCTGACTGCTTTATCAAACAAAGACATGGAAGTGTTTCAGGCTGTGTTCGTATGGGTGGTAGAAAGAAGTATTTTTTTAATAGTGTATTGGGAAGCGTGTTTTGTAAGTAGGGTGAATAAAAAAAACTTGTTGCAAAAGTACATGTTACTGAATCTGAACACAGCCTCAGCTTCAGATACTTCCTTCTCCACCCGTCTTTTGTGGGCTTGTGGCAGAGCAAAGAATAATGACGCATGTAGATGTTAACTTTCATGCGTGTCTTAATCTAGAACACTAGTCGTGCATCGATGAACTGATCGGTTGTGACACGGCAATAATGGGCTAATGGGACGGCTTAGCACAACCGCTGCTAGCGCTGCCATTTAAGGCCAGTCTCAGTAGAGGTTTCATGGACACAGTTACATAGACTAGAAACTAGGTAACTGTGTAACATGGGTTTTATGGTGATGAAACTCCCCTTACATCTCATATCCTATGAAACTCTCCCTCTTAATAACCCTGCCATGTCAGTAAAACTGATGATGTGACAGTGTATTTAATGCCCATGAAACTCCTATGAAACCTCCCATTGAGACTGGCCTAAGAGCAGCGGCGGGCTCTTTTCAGCTATGGCGCCCACGTCGCATTTAGGTGCAGCTGCTGAACTGCGTTGTATACATGGTTGGGAGCTCACCTGTCGGCTGTAGCATGCCATTCCAATATTCCATACAAGGCGATGTATTGCGATTTGCCCCTTTTGCGAGCTTGAGGTTCCTCCAACGTCCCAAGCAAACTATTATTCCTAGGAAAGCCAAAAGCACAGGAGGCTAACATCCAACTTGCAAAACTTGCAAAAAAGAAAATAAGTTATACTTATTTTGGATCTTTGGATCGACGCAAATACTTGATAAAAAAAACTCTAAGACGACGTTGTGATCAATATATGGGAGACATAAACTAGAATAGCATACCATCATAATTATTTAGTTGACCCCCAAAAATATCATTGAGTACTATGCTAGTTCCAGGATATCGAAAATAGAGGATGATTTAGATGAGATCGGATAGACCGCGGTAGCTAGGGTTGAGCTTTCCATGGGCGGCATCTCATCTCTCGTTTCCTTCTCGACGGGCGACCAACCGGCCGGAGGGGCAGCATGAGACGATGGACGTTGCGAGACGGCAACAAAAACCACTGAAATGAAATGGCATGGGTCACAGGATCATTAGCGCGAGCGCGCGGTTGCTGTCGCTGGCGAGAACCTCATCCTTGCAAGTGACCGTGGAAAGTAGTCTCTGTCTCTGCAATCCAAATTTTCGGTTTGCTGTCGCATTATTTGAAATCATTTGTCATCTGTACCATCCGCAGACACTAAAAGATATATTTTTCTGTATGATAATGGCGATGATGATGATGTTGGTGGACGAAAGTACGAAGCTGAAGATATTCTTTCCTTTGACGACAAAAACGTTATGATCCGACACGTTTAAATACACAAGGGCATGCAAACCGGAACACATGATCAGGGAGATTGGTGGTGGGTACCAATTTTGTCTGTCTCGACAGCAGTTTTGATTAGTCCCGCTCCATAAGAAAAATGCACGCGTATTTTATTGGAATTATAATGATCTCGACAAGTCTGACAAGGACTCAGAGCTTAAAGCCTGTACGTCCAGCTAAACATATGATGCGATGCAGGGTCCTGTTCAAGATATACAGTACGTGCAACATGCATGATGCTACTACATTCATCAGAAAAAAGAAAAGAAGAAGAAAACATAAATAGACAAGGGACATGACAGGACTGGAGAAAAGAAAAACTTCGACCGAAACGAACGACAAAAACCGTTGCGATAACGCGTGTTTAAATATGCCAAGATTGTCGGGGCACGACAAGAGAGATCTCGACGGTGACGAATACTTGTTTTGCTCTCTCTCGCTCTCCAGCTGTTTGCTCTTGTCTCGATCGCACGTACTCCGTATTTGCATTGAAACAGTGACACAAAGACGAGTTCAGGCCACGCCCAAGGCTGAAAAAAGGGCCATGTTTGGGTCGGAGGAAGTACTGAACAAGAAGGAACGGTGATGGCCTCTGCTTTTACTACATGGAGCGTACACATGATTTCCAAAGAAGAGGCAAGCGGAAAAGAATACGAAGAAACGGGGAAAAAGCATGGGCGAAATGCAGAATGATTAAAGACGGCCGAGGGAGGCTGCGCAATGACTCGATCGAGTTCGTTCATCATGCACAGTGCCCTTTGACAGCAATGACGGAGCGTAATTATGCTTTTCATGCTTGAGAGCCTCCGAAACTCGGCCACAGTCCACAACTCCACATGGATGAAGGATTTGGGGTGGACTTTTTTGTGCCCTCTGAAGAAAATGTGATACGCTGGAAACATATTTTGTGTGTATAGGTAGCCAGGTATGCTGTATACGGGTTACATCCCTCTATAGATTTCTGAAGCAACTGGAATGGTTTGTTAAACATGCTGCTGTAGCATGTCATTTTACGCTGATGAAGGAGACCAACATCCCAGAAAAACGTGCTCAAGCTCAACCATGCATGCGGGCAGCAGCCTACGGTCTGTATTCCAGCACGAAAGCGCTTCCGTAGAAACTTTCTCTGTTTGTGCCATGACAAAAGCCGGCACGGCCCTATCTGAGTCCCTGTCCGTGTCCGGTGTCCGCATCTGCGTGGCCACGTTCTGCCAAATCGGCGGTGGGTGCCAGACTGCCAGCCGTGAACCGAGGGAGCAGCCGCGGTGGGCTCGAAGACCCACCCGTGCTGCCGCCGCTTCTTTCTGTGCCGCGCCCGCGTTAGTCCGTCGGCTACAGCCACACCCACGTCCCACACCCACACCCCACAGCTATCGGACGGAGAGGAGTGCAGGCCGGCAAGCGATTCCGCGAGGAGCCCATTTTGATCGGTTTTGGCTGGTGTTGTGTGTGGCGACGACGATTACCCGGGCTGGCCCGGCCTGGGTGTGTGGCGTGATCCAAAACGTGCCCGCGGCGGCCCAGAGCAACTCCAACAGCCTCTAATTTTGACTCTAATCCTCCTCTCTATTGGAAAAAAAAATATTCCTCTCCATACCCGCTTATCATCTTATCTACTGTAATCATCGTCTGTAATTCTCCTTTTCATTTTAGATAATATGAAGAAGAGAAAGACCATGAGGTGGAGGTTCCAATTCCACTTCTACTTCCATATTTGTTCCTCCTCGGTTTCAGATTTCTACGATACAGTTAGCAGCTGAACCGATCGGCTTAAGAAGTGGAGAGGGAAACTTCAAGGTGGTATGGATATCGGTTCTACTTTGCTTTGTTCATTACCCTCTCCTTTCCCTCCCCCTTACTCAAATCATGGCTCCGCCCAGAATAGAATCTTCAATTTTGACTCTCCAAATCTCAACGGCTAGTTGCCTCTCTAAAAATCTATACTTTGTCCAATCCTGTCCAATCGAACAAACTCTACATTTTGCACTCTCTATGTTTCAACAACTAGAGGAATCCGAGACCTACAATTGGCAAGCCAAGTTTGGTTGCTAGGTTTGGCCAGCCGGAGGAAAGTTGTGGGCAATCGGATGAGAAGACAATGCAAATAGCAATTCTCTTAGATATTAATTTTTGGAGCCGATTTGCTAAATTTCTATTTAGAGAGGGAGATAGCAATAATGCCTTTTGGAGTTGCCCTACCACGTCGGCTCATATTGCCCCGAGGGTGCCGCGACGTACCAGGCGGCCTGACCTAGCAGCATGTTCGATTAGCTGGAAATCAGCTCAGCCTGGACGGGTGATGTGAAATGAACAGCGCAACGTGGGATCCACCTGGGATCTCTACGCACACCACACACGATAGAAACCAGAAACTACTATAGGCTACCGCAGAGAATCCAGTCGAACGCCCTAGCCCCAACCGCCCGGCGAACCGAACACGGCCAGGATCGCTAGGTTCACCATGGGCCTGATTAGTTCTCTTCCCAACCAGCCTAGCTCATCTCTACACAACCTGGCTCCGTGCTGCAGGTTTGTTAGAACCGCCCGGCTGCCAGATCAGATCGGACGCTCCAGCTTCCTCGTGCACCATCAAGCATCTCCCCAGCGATCGCTCCGGCAACAACCCTCTCCGACATCTCCTCCTTAAAACCCTAAACAAACACCCACCCAAGCCGTCAAAGCAGCAGCACGACGCCCAGCGAGAAAGCCACCGCCCGAGCAAGCGAGCGAGCAACCGCTCCGGCCGGCCGAAATGGAAGGGAAGCCCACGGCGGCGGGGAGCCGCGACGGCGACGATGAGCAGCAGGATCCGCTCGCCCTCACCCTCGGCTCCATCTACGCCGCTGCTCCGCCTCCCCCTCCGTCTCCTCCTCCTCCTCCTCCCCCGACCGCCGCTCCGAGCTCCGTCCGCCGCCGCCTCAACAGCGGCCGCCGCGCCGCTCGCGTCGTCAAGGCGCGCGCCGACGCCGCGGTCCACCACGAGCCGCCGCCGTTCCCGTGGGCGACGGGGCGGCCGGCGCGGCACGACACGGTGGAGGCGCTGCTGCGGCGGGGCGTGACGACCGTCGAGGGCCACGCGCGGTGCAAGCGGTGCGGCGCGAGGAAGGCCATCGCGTACGGCCTCGAGGCCAAGTTCCGGGCGCTGCGGGACCACATCGTCGCCAACCGCCACGCCATGAACGACCGGGCGCCCGACGCGTGGATGTACCCGGCGCTCCCCGACTGCGACGCGTGCGGGCAAAAGGGCGCCGTGTGGCCCGAGATCGCCGCCGACAAGCGCGGCGTCAACTGGATGTTCCTCTTCCTTGGACAGATGCTGGGATGCTGCACGCTGGAGCAGCTCAAGTACTTCTGCCAGAACACCGGCAGGCACCGCACCGGCGCCAAGAACAGGGTGCTCTACTACGCCTACATCGAGATGTGCAACCAGCTTGAGCCGTTTGATGGAATGGCGCCACACTGGTAAAGTTTTCGTCCAGGCACACCTAGATCAATTTAATTGCCAGCTGTGAGGAGCACTCGACGGAATATGAGGGCGTCTGTTTGTTCTGTGTTGATCCAGTAGTAGTTTGAAATCAAACGATGGATGCTATGGTAAGAAAAGGCATTGCTTTTTTGTTGATCCAGTAGTAGTTGGAAATTGCAAATGAGGGATGCTATGGTAAGAAAAGGCATTGCCGTTTTGTTGATCCAGCACCAGCAGTAGTTTGAAATTGCAAACGATGGATGCTATGGTAACATAAGGCGTTGTTTGCTTCATTATGGGGTTGCATGATGGTTCTACTTATTGTAGCGTTTATCATTAACCGTTGGTTTTAAGAATGATATATACGCTCTTGTTGCTGGCATACTGTGTATGTCTCAATGTTACATCTGCGCACTGTTCTTTTTATTTTTGGTTTTACATATTTGTTTTTGTATAGAATTGCATATAATTTTTCTGAATGTGAAATTCATAAAAAAAAAAGTTGGGGGTAATTGTGTGCCTATAGCATTGAGTCTTATGAAAAATCGTTGCATTTTAGTTAATAGTATCATGCCTCATTGTTAAACAAGAATCATTTATTGCCTAGCTTGTTGTCTACATTCTCATGTTTAGTTAATTGAGATTGTGGGAAAAAAATGTATTTGATATACTTCACCAATGATACCCCCATTCTTACATATCTATGGGGTCTCCTATGACATCAGAGTTGTTATGAGAGTTGATGATGGGTAGCTTTTGCAAAAACTACACAACTACATTAATCACCGGAAGAAGATTGAGGTTTTATCCAAGGCAAATTCATTCTACTGATGAACCTCCATCCATGATCGGTGCAAGTATATTCAAAAGTGTTGACTTGAGCATGTGGAAGTTGAACATATATACAGTGAACATATGTATTTTCGGATACTAAGAGAGTATTAATTGTAGTCTCACTATTACTATCACATGAGCTATCTCCAACAGTGGGCACCCAAATTGGAGACCCATTCAGCTATTAGGTCGTGCACAGGAGAAAGGTCTGGCACCCAAAACTCATCCTCTCCAACAGCAGACCCATTCCTTCTCAACCACCTCACCTTCTCCTCCCTTTGCTCCCGGGCCGGCCGCCTACCTCCTCTCTCTCTCTCTTCCCCTCTCTAGCAGTCCGGTGGCAGCACGAGGTGGGCCGGCGTGGCAACCCTCCCCTGGCTCTCTACCCTGTGGCGGAGCTTCCCGGCGCCGCGGAGGAGCCGGCGAGGTGGAGCTTAGGCGCCGGGGGAAGGGGAGCGGCGGCCGACGAGGTGGAGCTCGAAGGAGAAGCTAGGCTGCCGCTGCTCGAGCTCGTTGAGGAGCAGCTAGTGGCTGTGCGCACGAAGGAGCAGACGAGGTGGAGCTCGGGCGCCGGGGAAGCAACTTGAGGGCGCGGCGCTGTCGAGGAGTAGCAGGGGGGAGAGGAGTGGCAGCCGGCGAGGTTGGAGCTCGGAGGTGGAGGAGGAGGTCTCCGCCTCACCCAGGGCCTCCGAGGCGCTCGCGTAGGAGGTCAAGGACAGCGGCGGCGACTCCTCTTGGCCAGCAAAGGTTTAGGTTTAGGAGAGAGAAAGAGGCATTTTTGGGTCTCCAACACCATCCGACCCAAAATGGCTCTCTAGTTTGGGTCATCTGTTGGAGGGTGATTTTCCCCCAAAATCACTGTACAAGACCTATAATTGGGTTTAGGTCTCATGTTGGGTCTTCTGTTGGAGATAGCCACTAAGTTTCAAGGGCTAACATTGGATATTTCTATAAAGAAGCTAGGGAACTAAAGGTTGGTTCACGAAGAGGTCAAGTACTTTATGCAAAACTTGGAGTGATTGATTGGTTTTTCTTTGTATATACTGGGTTTTCTCAAGTTCTTCACGTGGAATGCCTATTTTGCCGGGTCTCTTTTCTCCGCTACATTCGATGGAAAGTCCAGATTCCATTATCACATTACAACACGAAAATAGACGAGTATAAGCCGCAAAACGCCTAGCGCATGTTGCGTTTGTTGGCTTTGAGTCATTGACACCGATAGACACCTTATCTCTTGAACCGCATCTCTTCATTTGTTCAGACTTCTAGGACGCTGCACCCTGATGCACTCCGCATGGAATGCACCTGGCCACCTGTCAGATAGTGCTCATGTTTTTTTTATCATTAGTTGCTATCTTCTTTGTTGTTTAGATGCAAAACAATGCTGATCGGTCAAATGTTCAACTCAAACATACCAACATGTCACTGACGGCACACACTTTTGTAGCGCTTTCGGTTTATAGAGTACAGGAAATTAAACCCTCCATTTCAGCATGCTCCGTTCAAAAAGGAAATTAAAAGACTGGACGACTTTCCACAACATCTCAAATCAGTAGGTCTAAAGAATATATTCAAATTATAAAGAGGAACGCAAAGTTTACAAGTTCGGCTGTTGATGCTCTATTTAACCAACCCAAAAGGCCTTCGGTGGCAACTGCAAGTCCATAGTGTTGCTCTCCAACATCTCAAGGACCTTGCTCATGGAAGGTCGATCTGTAGGCGTGATCTGTATGCACCACAGTCCTACGATAACCATCTTCCTCACAAGTTCCGTGTCCGTGGTGTCATTGCTAATTTCGTAGGCGGTGGTGTAGCAGAACTGATCCAAATTGCTGCACAAACACTGGGGGAAATACTTGCTGCTGCTATCCGTGTTAAAATTGACCTGTTTCCTTGCCCCAACCATCTCAAGAACCACCATCCCATAACTGTATACATCAGACTTGCTACTCACTGGTCCATAGTTTCTCGAGAATACTTCAGGGGCTATGTAGCCTATTGTACCTCTTGCGCCGACAATTGATATTTTGCTATCCTTTTGTCGGCACAACTTCGCTAATCCAAAATCTGAGATCTTTGGGCAAAAATCTTGGTCCAAAAGAATGTTTTGAGGCTTAATATCAAAATGCACAATGGGAGTATTGCACCCATTGTAGAGATACTCCAGCCCTCGTGCAATTCCAGTTATAATATCGAACAGTTTATCCCAGCTTAGATTTTGGTATCCTTCAGCAGAATTATTGCCAAAAGCATATCTCTCCAGTGAACCATTGGGCATGAACTCGTAGAGGAGAGCTCTCACCTTGAAGGCAAAATCCTAAGAGAGTAACAATGTTTACATGAGATGTTCTGCTGATGCTTGCCACCTCATTCATGAACTCCTCGCCATCGCCCTCGGTGTCTTTTAGCATCTTAACGGCTATCTCACGACCATCCGGTAATCTACCTCTGAATACAGAACCATAGCCGCCTTGACCAAGCTTATGAGCAAAACATTTGGTCATTCGTTTCACTTGTAAGTGTACCTTTTCGGGTGTGAAGTTTCTTGCTTTTGCAAGAAGGATTCAAGCCTTGGCACACTTCCTGACCCTCTTTGCCATGGCATCATGCCATAACGTCTCTTATACCAGAAGAAGACTGCGAGAAGGATTACGCATCCCCCAATTAGGCATGAGGTACCAGCTACAATGTCTGGAAACAGAGGTTGAATAATGAGCTACTTTACAAAATGATCCATGCATACTTTATACCGATTATATCTATTATTTTTACAAGATGTCAATGTCACTCTCACTTGTGTTGTTCTGGTAAGGACTTGCACAGAACCTTAGCCATATTATTCATCAGGATTATAGAGCGCCATAACTATTGTGATGATGAGCATAAAGCTCAACACAGTTCCAGGTCAGTTTTTTATCAGAATTAGACAAATCATTATCTTCGACTCTATTCATCAATCTAGGAGTAAAACGAGGTCTTGTAAGCGTTGTCCATTTCAGAATTGCATGAATTTGGTGTCACAACTTATAATCAATTCATAGTACACATTTAGGATAAAAAAAATTATGGAAAAGCAACTGGCAAATTTTTTTCCCTAAGTATTTGCCTTTGTCAATCTCAAGAGAAGCTGACTTAGTTTTCCTGAGCTGCTCATAGAGGTAGAGCTTCTTGTGTATATTCATAGGATAAGTCTCTAAGTGTGGGGTGTGTGTGCATATGAGCATCTACGCCTGCGCTGTTTAAAAAGAAAAAAAGAATAACAAAGAGATAACAGAGAGGCAAGGCCGCGAGATTCTTACATTTTCTGATTCTTTTCTTTGGCGAAGGACCATTATTCTTCGCAACTTGTGAACCGTTTGGTGGTGCATCGCTGGAGTCCCCTGCAATTAAAAGCAATGTCAACAAACCATTTGTAAAACAAGTGTGAAGTTTAGCGAATTGTATTACCCTTGCCCAGAAGCTTCAAACTATACCCAGTGGCTAGGTCATAGTTGCGGCTCCACAGCATTATGCCCCCGTAATTGGTATAGCCATTCACCCAGGGCAGCACATGCGACACGAGGTCTTGTGGGTCTATGTATCCGATGCCGGCATCAGGCGATCCGACCAGCCCAAGGACTACGGACGCCCAAGGCAAGCCCCGTGCCCACTGATCCCACGCCATCTTCATACTGCTCACATCTCCGGACTCATCGTATTGGCACACAGGATTGTTGTAGAACTGCACCCACACGTGGTGGAACAGCTTCGTCCGGAGCGCGAGTTCAAGGGAGTCGTCTGGGTAGGGGCACTGCACCGCCGCGGTGAGCAGGTACCTGCGCCCTCGGCCCTTGTTGCCCCCCTCGTACAGCGACGTCAGCTTCCTGGCGAGGTCGTCGTAGTAATAGTTACTTGAATGGGCAATGATGTTGAGGTCGATGCCGTCGAGCACAGCGTCGCCGAATGGCCGCGAAACGGTGTTGGCCTTGTTGTTGGCCTCGCCGCCGAGGAAGGCGTCCCATACGTAGGTGGCCACACCCTGTGCGTCGGAGGTGGAAGAGAGGCTGTAGTTTCCCAGGAGGCCGCCGATGCTGAGGAGCACCTTGACACCGTTGGATTGGCAGGAGACGATGTCGTTGCGCAGGCCTGCGCAGCCGCCCCCACTGGCGTTGCAGTGCTGGGCAAATTTGAAGATCGGTGCCCGGCCGCTGCCAAACACGCACAGGAAGGACATGATCACGAAGGCGTAGCGACCGGTGGCGCATGTGTCGGCCAGGCTGCCCTCTTTTTCGTTCTGGCCCCAGTAGACGGAGATGTTGAGGGACGCACTGGAGCCGGCGGCGAGCGCCAAGATCAAGTAGACGCAGATAAGAACGACCTTGAACTCGCAGGCCATTACGGAGTTTGGAAGAAGAGTTCTATGGGCCGCAGCGCAGTGAACACTCCGCTGGGATGGCTCCGTGAAATTATATTAACTCGTGTGCCACCGTGTGTTTTTACTCGTTTGCCCTGTTTGACTTGGACTCGGTGTTGACAACCAAACTGCAGGCCCATGGCTTAGAATAATATAAATGCGCAATTTTTTTAGGCTGCCTACTTGAGCTTAGAAAGTTTGAGAACCAGCACGACTAAGTGAATTCATTGCTAAATAATCATTGCTCTGTTCCAAAATACATATCATCTTAACTTTGTTCTTCATCAAGCTTCTCTCCTTTTAATTACTTTCTACACAAACATTCACAACGAAAAATACCATAACATATGTCATCACAGAGTATCTGTTTGGTATTTTGGATATTAATATATATATTTTTAATCTTAGTCATATTTAGAAAATTTTGATATACGGCAAAACTATGAGTAAATGATATACTAATTCATTTGCTAAATAAATCAATTGTCAGTATTCACACCATGGTTAATCGTGTGAATGAGGGTAGATGATTCGTGCTAAGTGGTCGTAAACGGTTCATATGCTGCCATGTGACCAAATAGGCAAATGTGTCATTTCCGATCAGCAAATAAACAAGTGGTTGAATTGGCAGCACCGGCTGACTTTCTCTTTTGCCGCCCGGGGGTTTTATTTATTTGACTGTTATTAGTCTCATTAGTGGAGTTAGTTGAGTTAATTAAATTAGTACTAGGTCGACTGAGTTGAGTTAAATTAGTACTAGGTCCACTCGGTCGACAGTTGATGATCACTTTACTGGTTAGCCTGTATTTATAATCCATTAATATGCGGCCGTCCGATGCTAGTAATAATCGAACGGGTCACGCACTCCAATCCCGCCAGTCTCCCTCCGAGCGCTCCGAGTGAATGGATTACTCCAGATGACTTTATCCTCATTCGCCTACTAGGATGGAAAGACATACACCGCGTCTGTTTGTGCTTGCAAATATATAGTTAGAAGTACCAATTAATCTACCACACAGCATCTCTAGTATTTTATATATGTTTGATAAGGTCAGTTACAAATATTTAACATACTCATTGACATTACTTAGCATTTGATCTATTTACATTCAAACCAATAACAAATCATTTATCGAAATGATAATCAAACACTAATAGTCACACAACTGCTCAATTCCACTGAATGTATCTTTTCCGTAGATCATTAGATGATGTCAACCTTCGTTCGTGGAACCAGCTAGTTTTGAGAATTGTGCATGTTCAGCTCAATGATGATGCAGATATTTTGAAATGGTCTTTGCATCAACAAAGACAATTTACTGTCACTCTATGTATCTTGCTTAAATTAATAATAGGGTAGTGGATAAGAATATTATTTTATGGAAAGCAAGAATGCCTTTGAAGATTGAAGTTTTTATGTGCTATCTTTATAAAGGGGTGGTGCTCACAAAAGATAATTTAGCAAAAATAAATTAGAATGGCAATAAGCAATGCAGCTTTTGTTTAGCAAATGAGAATAACGATCATCTATTTTTTACTTGCAAAAATGCTAGTTTCCTGTGGGGCACATTTCAAATTACTTTTGGTTTGATGCCACCTAAAACTGTGAGTTATATGTTTGGTAATTGGCTCAATGGTGTAGGAGAAAAATTAAAACAACTACTTGTTGGGGAATAAGCTTTATGTTGGGCTATGTGGTTAAGTAGGAATGATGTTCCTTTTGACAAATCGCCAATGAAATCTTTTCTATAGGTACTATACATGAGAACTTATTGGCTCCATTTTTTGGAGTGGACTGCAAAAGCATGAAGAAGACAGTGTGCAAGTAAGAGTTGCCTGCAAGAAGATGGAGACGACGGCAATGCAAATATTCGTCAACCACGGATGGAGATTTAGCAAAATGATTGCCTTGTGGATTTTCATCAAAAGTATTTGAGTCGACATGTGCATTAGTTTTTCATTAAACTTATGGCAGACGGAAGAGATGCTCATTATGTAATAATGGGTTGTAGCTTTATTTGAAGCAAAGGCCGGTACTATTTCACCATTATGTAAAAAAGTCACGCAACAGCTACTAACACGCTTATGCATATGCAAAAAAAAAACTGAAATAGATTTTATATTAAACTGAAGCTTCACATATGCATCTCAAATTAGCAATTGGCAATTTGGCAGTAGCCCTTCACAAATTAGTCATCAACATACGGTGAGCAGCACTAACAGTTGCAGATCACATATGGGGAACATATTGCGTCGTTCAGAATTTGTAGCTGAACTTGGACTGGTACACCAGGGAACAATGTTCAACGGATAACTATCAAAGAGTTGTATGTACAGAACACTCCTAGCACATTTCAAAAAATGCGCCACTTATATTTGATCCTGTTTTACAAACTGATCTTGAAATTGACCATCTCCCAAGCAAAGCACAAAATAGCTTTGATCTGAACCCAAAGGCTCGGGAGGGCAATATGGACTACAATTAGCCGATTATACATTTCCTAAGCCATTGTTTAAAATATATTTCCTTCGTTTCAAATTATAATTCGTTTGACATTTTTTACCTTAAGTTTGATCGCACATCTTATTTAAAAAAAATTATGTAATGTAGTCAAATTTAAGTCATTCTTGAAGAACTTTTATTAGTAAAATAAGTTATAACAAAATTAAAATATGATATGCACCGAGAAAATACCGAGGTACCAAGAATATATTCAAATCACAAAGAGGGGCGTGACGTTTACAAGTTTGGCAGCTGTTGAGCGCTATTTAACCAGCTCAAAAGGCCTTCGGTGGCAATTCCAGGTCCTTAGGGTTGTTGTAATATTGCAGAGATAAGAGACATGTTTTCATAATTAAATATAATAAAGTAAATAACAATTCTATAAATAACAAGTACATTCCTCAGATGACATACATGTTCATAGTTTACATACATGAATAGAATAAATTTCAATGCCCGTACACATGTTACAATTCCATCCATATTCATATGAAAATCCATAAACACATTCAGTAGATGAAGTAGGCAGATAAAATACAAGAATATAGAAATTCTTTTCATATTTTACTCTCAGACAGCGGGTTGCTATTCTAGATAGCCGTCCAACGCCAAGGTGATTTAGATCCTTGACTAGTGTGACAGTTCTACTCAAAAATCACAGAATTCAACAAGTTCTTTTATCTAAAATTGAATCTAGTCTCAATTACTGAAACTGCAGCCTCAATTACTAACCAGGAACAAAACACTAGTAATTCAGTAAGTGCTAAGGGGTTCAAAAATCAGACAACTTACGATTCAGTAATCCAGTAATATTACTAGCTAACAGAACTACAACTAGTAATCAGAGGCAATTCAGTAATAGCGCTACTAATTCAGTAATTCTGCTACTGCAACAAGTAAACAGAGACTAATAAATCCACAGCAGAGGCTACAAAGAGCCAATAATCAGGATTGAAAGAAACAAGATTAGACAAAGAACAAGCCTATCAATTCTATGAACTCTCACACTAATTTCTCACTACACCGCTTATCATCATCGAGTATCAAATCCGCCCAACAAATGTGCAATCACACCCAGGCATAAATACTAGCAGATTGCACAAATAAATACTTGGAACAACCGAGAAAGGCAACGGGTAACTCACAGCACGTAGATCAACTACGTGGGAAGATAAACTCAGCGAACCGAGGTTCTATCCCAGAAAACCAACTTCCGCCGCTCACGTCCGAGTCGTCGAAGGCGGTGGGTTGACGGAGATACTGAGCCGACGTCGATGCCGAGGGGAACGTCACCGGCAGCGACCCGAGAAGAAGACGAACGCCGCACAGCAGAGGACCCAGGCACCTAGCCAAGGTGGACGGCGAACAGGACCAACCGGCGACCGTACATACACCACACAGGCGGGTACACGGCACCAGCACCAAATCCCCCACACCCGAAACACTCACGAGAGCAGCTCCGGCAAATAGCACCAGAGAACGGTGGCAGCCCCCACCAGGAATGGCGACGCAAGGAGGAGCAGCCAGTGGATCTGAGAGAGGAGGAATTGACTGTGTATGAAGAGGGAGAGAGACTTCCCCACATATGTAGGCGAGGAGGAGGAGCATCAGCCACTCGAGCCAGGCCCACGCGTCCGCGAGAAGCTTGGGTGCCGTTGGCCGCCGCCAGCGCCGCTGCCGCTCCGTCCGCTCGCGAGCTAGACGCTCGGACGAGCATTGACGAGGAACAGGGGTACGTGATAATCCTTATCCCTGCCCCTTGCGATGGCTCCTGGCTGGCCCTCTGCTGGGCTGCTTGGCCTGCTCCTGGGCCTTGGAGCGGCCCAGCAAGGTCAGCATCCTCTCTCTCTTTTTTTAACCATTAATTAAAAGGGATAAACCCCCTAACGGTCAACAAGGGTTGCTTTCCAACATCTCAAGGACCTTGCTGATCGAAGGTCGATCCACAGGTATGAACTGTATGCACCACAAGCCAACTATAATCATCTTTCTCACAAGCTCTGTGAGGTCGCTGCTGATCTCGCACGAGGTGGCACCACATAATTGATCCAAGTTGTCGTACAACCACTGGGGGAAATACTTGCTGCTGCCGTCATCTGTACTAATCTCGATACGTTTCCTTGCCCCGATCATCTCAAGGACCACCATCCCAAAACTGTACACATCAGCCTTGCTACCCACTGCTCCATAGTTTCTTGAGAATACTTCAGGTGCAATGTACCCTATCGTGCCTCTTGCCCCTACAATGGAGATTTTACTCTCCTTTTGCCAGAACAACTTTGCTAATCCAAAATCTGATATCTTTGGACAGAAGTCTGGATCTAATAGAATGTTTTGTGGTTTGATATCAAAATGCACAATGCGGGTGTTGCATCCTGTGTGGAGATACTCTAGTCCTCGTGCGATTCCTATGACAATATCAAACAGTTTATCCCAGCTTAAAGTGTCTTCTCCTTCAGTAGAATTGCTGCCGAAAGTGTATCTCTCAAGGGAACCGTTGGGCATGTACTCGTAAAGGAGAGCTCTCTTTGACCCTTGAAGGCAAAATCCTACAAGAGTAACAATGTTGACATGAGATGTTCTGCTGATGCTGGCAACCTCATTCATGAATTCTTCACCGTCTCCCTCGGTGTCCTTTAGCATCTTAACAGCTATTTCGCGACCATCAGGCAGGTTGCCTCTGAAGACGGTCCCATAGCCACCTTGGCCAAGCCTGTGAGCAAATGATTTGGTCATTCTTCTCACTTCTGAGTAAGTATATCTTTTGGGGTGTGAAGTTCCTTGCTTTTGCATAAAGGATTCAAGCCTTGGTGCATTTCTGGAGCCTTTTTGCCACGGAATCATGCCACAACATCTCATATACCACATGAAGACTGCGAGAAGGATTAAGCATACTCCAAGTAGACCTGACGTACCCGTGACAATATCTGAAAGTAGACATTAAATAAAAATATTTAGATGAAAATGTGCCTATAAACAAGCAGACAGACAAAGTTTTCCTAATTTTTCTTTCTTGACTTCCCTAAAAAATTAAAAAGAATATAGGCTAGAGAAGGGATCTTTACATATTCTGATGCTTTTCTTTCGCGGCGGTGGATCTTTTGGTGGTGCATTGCCAGAGCCACCTGGAATAGGTGAACCTTTTGGTGGTGTACTTCCGGAATTTGGCGCGCCGTTTGGTGGATCCGCTGCAAGTTAACAAGCAAACAAATCGAATCACTACTGTTAGATAACTAGGAAAAAGGAAAAAACATAGAGGATAATACATGACATTTTTGCTGAAAAGGAAACAAGTCAGCACCTCTTTTTTTATTGTGTGGTAGCAAGTAGCAACTAGCTTGTGGGATATAGTTTCCCAGGTAGATGGAATTGGACTAGGTGGAAGCTTATAGCATTGGTTCCTGCTGGTTGAGTAATAAAAAAATTATAACTATTAATACGATTACGCCTGCGGCATTTGGGCCTTAGTTGTTGAGGAAAATTTGGGCCATTTCGAAACAAAGAAATGAGTTGTTCTTTCAAAATGTCTATTGACAGGGCATGTGAGTTCTTCTAATGAAGATGATTGGTTTGGCATAGAATTGGCTAATTCTGTATCCAGAGGAAAGAAAACAGACTATGTTGGAGCACATTTCCAAGTTAAAATGAGCTGTAAACAGAATGTGCTGCTGAATAACAAATGGGACAAGGCCTTCCTAAGCAAAGAATTCTTCGAACTCTAGAAGACATACCAGCAGAATTCAAGCAACGGATTTCACGTGAGGAAATGATAAAAGCAATGCCAGAAAAGTGGTATACAGATTTACTGAAGAAGTCAGAGATGGGATGCAGATTTACTGAAGAAGAACCTGGGAGAGGAAAGCTTTCAGGGAGAGTAGAGGTTTTTTCCTAGAAATTCCTTAGCGATAGCTGGTGTAGTGGTGTTTGCGGTCGTTGATCTTGTTATGTTTTAGTGTTATTGTGGTCTGGGAGAAGATTGGGTGGTAATGGCTTTGTACAGTGAGCCTCTAAACTGATGGAATTCCTTCAGAAAAAGCTCTGCAAACTGAAGATACTCAAACTTGTCTTTTATTTTGAATGCTAGCAAAGCATGAACATTAACTAAGTGATGAATCAAACGCACAAACTCATCATACGTACTCTTGCGCAGCTGAAGAAGATTCGCACTATAACCAGACTGCTTGTCATAGTAGCGGTTCCACAGCATGATGCCACCATAATTCGCGGAGCCGTTGACCACCGGCAGGCGGCAGCACACGCGAGACGAGTACGTGCGGTGCTACGTATCCGCTACCCGCGGCATCCGGCGACGCCGGCAGCCCAAGAAACACGGTCGCCGACGACAAGTTGTGCGTCCACGTCTTCCACGCGCTCGCCAGATTGCTCACGTCTCCGCCGGACGCGTACTGGCAAGGCGGGTTGTTGTAGAACTGCACCCACACGTGGTCGAACAGCCCAGTGCCGAGCGCCGGGCCGAGGCCGAGGGAGGCGCTCGGGTACGGACACTGCGGCGCCGCGGTGAGCAGGAATGTCCCTCTCCCTCCTCCCTTATCTCCCTTGTACAGAGATATCAGGTTCTTGGCTAGATCGTCGTAGTGACTGGAGTTTCCGTTCTCGATATCGAGGTCGATGCCGTCGAGCACGGCGGAGCCGAGCGGCCGGGACACGTTGTCGCCGCCGAGGAAGTTGTCCCAGAGGTAGGTGGCGACGCTCTGCGCGTCCGAGGCGGAGGACAGCCCGTAGCTTCCCCCGGCGCCGCCGATGATGAGGAGCACCTTGACGCCTCTGGTCTGGCACAGCCCGATGTCGTTGCTCAGGCCAACGCAACCGCCCGACGAGGGATCGCAGTGGCCGGCCAAATTGAGGACCGGTGTCTGCCCGTTGCCGAACGTGGCGCCGCCAGGCCGCCCTCGTTGCTGTTCTGTCCCCAGTAGATGGAGATGTTGCCGATGGCACCGGAGGTCGCTGCTGCGGCTCGAGCGAAGAAGAGCAAGGAGATGCCGAGAAGCTTGCTGTTGCAGGCCATTGGCCAAGCCCGGCGCTCGCTGTGACTGCTCTGTCTGGTCTGGTATGTTTGGCTTGCCCTGGTTCTCAGGGGGATTTGGGAAGTCCATAATCCATTGCGCGTTCAGCGACTGCTTTTGGTTGCCATGACCATGAATTGTTGGACGCGGCAAGGTGAAAACCTTACGTGGACGACCAGATCACTAGGCCAGCGATCGACGCTGCTGCCACAATTTTCTTTGTGGCTACCATGTGAATGTTGAAAGACACTACCATGTAAAAGTGACGGAAGTGCCTGCTGAAAGTTATACAGGAGGTACTGCTCCCTCCGTCTCAAAATAGTTGTCTTTTCTTGCTTCTCGAGAAAGCTATTCGATCAATTATACATAAAAATATATTAAAAACTATTATATATAATGTAAATATTATTAGGTAGATATTTAGATCTAGTTTTTTATAAAAAAAATATTTGAACATTTAAATTTTGTATGTATTTTCTCTAGATCTAGTCAAACTCGTGGTACGCGGACACCTAAAACAACACTTATTTTGAGACGGAGGGAGTAATATGCATGACATACACATGTTTTTTTGAGTAACTTGTTAAACATATACTTCCTTTTGGAATATGCCAACCTTTTGGTGGTGCACTTCCGGAGTTAGGCGACCCGTGGTGGATCCGCTGCAAGTTAACAGGCGAACCAATCGAATCACTACTATTATATAACTAGCAAAAGAGAGAAAAAAAAACATAGAGGATAATACATGACTTTTTTGTTGTGAATAATACAACCAGTAGTTCTTAGAATATACTTAGTACATTTGCCTCGCGGTACATGCGACAATAAGAAAGAGTAGTGTCACTATTATCAGGCGGCCTCCGGCAACGGGCTTCACTTCCACAGGCAATCTCTTGAGCATAGCCCCAGCCTAATCGTACCATCCATCGTAGTTAAACTCATGCTCGAACTTGTATCCTACCTGCTCACATACTGTTCCCAAAGAGCGGAATAGGTTCACATCACCTGCTGAATGCAAGCTTTAAGGGGCCTAATTCTAAGGGGATAAGAAAATAACAAATGGTCTTAGGCATGATATTGCATTTGTTGTCAACCTACTTGCAAGGTTCAGCTCGGGTCCAATCAAAACGCATTGGAATGGTATTAAAATAATCCTCAGATATCATAAAGGTATGATCGATCTTAGATTATATTTTCAGAAGAAACAAGATCTCATCATAATTGGCTATATAGACGCAGGGTATTTATCTGATCCCAATAATGCACTATCATAGACTGGATATGTATTTCTTAGTTGTGGAACAACTATTTCTTGGAAATCAACTAAGAAAACTATGGTAGCAACATCTACTAACCACTCTGAAATTATAGCACTATATGAATCGGCCAAGGAATGCATTTGGCTTCACCGTATTCATCGGCATGTACGGAATGCATGTGGAATAATTATAGCGCCTACCCCTACTATTATCTATGAAGACAACTCAACTTGTATTGAACAAGTACAATCAGGGTATATAGAGTCAAATATTACGAAGCATGTTTCACCTAAATTCTTCTACATGCATGACTTGCAAAATAATGGAGACATAATGGTGACTCATGTCAAATCTTGTGATAATCTTACAGATGTATTCACAAAAGTAGCGGCTCCTCCAATTTTTGAAAAAATGTGTTCGTGGACTTGGCATGAGGACGCTTGGCCGGAAATGATAAATATAACAAGAAATTTATGATAGAAACAATGATAGATCGAGATTTATTCCGGGTTGGAAAACAATTTTCTCATGACATGGTACACCAAGAGACCAGGAATCAATCCACTAGTCAAGAGGTCGGGAATCATTCCCGGTCTCTTGTTGTATCTATGATTCTATCATGAGTAATTTAGTTCTGGACCCAGAATAAATCCCGGTTTTTTATTATACCTATAATGGATTTCTTGTTATATCTATCATTTCTGGCCGGATTGAATCATATGGAACCGAACAAGCCCTAAGAGAAATACAAGAATCAGGGGGAGAACTCCTTGGTTAAATCCTGATAAAATATTCAATAAAATCTCCAAGACTATATAATTATTGTACTCTTTTTTCTACTTTGAGTTTTCCTAAAGTTTCTCATAAAGGTTTTAATGAGGTAATATAAAGTGCAAATAACAAGTACAGTATATATGTACCCTTTCTCCAATGAACCATTTTTCCCACTGGGTTTTCTATGGAATTTTTAATGAGGCATAGATATCGTGGTTATTGTCAAACTGGAGTGCTGTAAAACAACATGACTCAATCTCAATAGATATTTGTTGGATTCGGATTCACCGAGGTGTTCTTTGAATTCCTCACGTTATGTTTCTAATGTACAATTATAGCACACTCTTCGATTCACTTTCCTATAGAAGATTACAAGTTTGGTTGCTGATGCTCTATTTAATCAGCTCAAAAGGCATTCGGTGGCAATTGCAAGTCCGTAGGGTTGCTCTCCAACATCTCAAGGACCTTACTGATCGAAGGTCGATCCACAGGTATGAACTGAATGCACCACAAACCTACTACAATCATCTTCCTCACAAGCTCTGTGCTGTCGCTGCTGATCTCCAAGGAGGTGGCACCACAGAACTGATCCAAATTGCCGTACAACCATTGGGGAAAATACTTGCTGCTGCTGTCATCTGTACTAACATTGATACGTTTCCTTGCCCCGACCATCTCAAGGACCACCATCCCGAAACTGTACACATCAGCCTTGCTACCCACTGCTCCATAGTTTCTTGAGAATACTTCAGGTGCTATGTACCCTATAGTGCCTCTTGCCCCGACAATGGAGATTTTACTCTCCTTTTGCCGGCACAACTTTGCTAACCCAAAATCTGATATCTTTGGACAGAAGTCCTGATCTAATAGGATGTTTTGTGGTTTGATATCGAAATGCACAATGTGGGTGTTGCATCCTGTGTGGAGATACTCCAATCCTCGTGCGATTCCTATGACAATATCAAACAGTTTATCCCAGCTTAAAGTGGCTTCTCCTTCAGTAGAATTGCTGCCAAAAGTGTATCTCTCGAGTGAACCATTGGGCATATACTCATAGAGAAGAGCTCTCTTTGAACCTTGAAGGCAAAATCCTAAGAGAGTGACAATGTTGACATGAGATGTCCTGCTAATGCTAGCCACCTCATTCATAAATTCCTCGCCGTCACCCTCGGTGTCCTTCAGCATCTTGACAGCAATCTCACGGGCATCAGGCAGGTTGCCTCTATAGACAGTTCCATACCCGCCTTGGCCAAGCTTGTGAGCAAAAGATGTGGTCATTCTCCTTACTTCTGAGTAACTGTACCTCTTTGGATGTGAAGTTCCTTGCTTTTCCAGGAAAGATTCAATCCTTGGTGCATTCGTCGACCTCCTTTGCCAGGGTGGCATGCCATAATATTTCTTACACCACAGGAATAATGGAATAAGTATTGTGCTTAGCCCAAATAGGATCGAGGCGGTAGCTACAGCATACAAAAAAACAGAAAAGGAATAAAAATGGATCAGCATTAGATCGTACTAGTGGAAAAAAAAATCAATGCATTATATGTTTACTACAAAACAACCATTTTACACCCGTGTGTAGTTTACACTATATGTCACTATTAAAATTATGGGTGTTTTTCATTTTGGCATTTGCCCCGGTGGTCCCTTCCAAAAAACTGCACGAATCTTAAAGCGGCCATACAATTCAATTTAATTAACTTCGTATTGGATTATGCTTGGACCTGGCCCCAGCCATGTCCTGATGGAGCCCAGCCCATGCCCACTTATTATTTTAGAGCTTATTAGATCCAATCTGATGAATTTCATCCATTTCAATTCGTCTCATGTGGAAGAACTTCGGACGGGCGCGGCTGGTCCTGCGTCGACGGAGCGGACGGCGGCGTTGCATCACACCGGGCGTCAACGTTGAAACATGCCGGCAGCCGGCAGGTCCCTCGTGAATTCTTGGCAAATCCCTCACGGTGGTTTCTCAAACCGAATTTCCAGGCATTTCTCAACGAGATGCTACTGGTGACCCGTGATGACAACGTATCTTGCTCTGCAACATGCAAAATGCCGGGGCGTCTCGACGGCGACAGAGTGACGCAACGCCATCTTATGCTCGACCTGCGACTGCGAGGGACTGCACCGCTGGGATGAGTTCAGTGGCTCGTACAAGTGGGCATATGGCGGGCTACATGAGGGCATGGATAGGTCCAGAACAACCCAGTCGAAATTAATTAAATTTAATTATTTATTCGCTTTAAGATTCGTGCGATTTTTTATGAAAAGGATCACTGGAGAAAAACTTTCTTTTATTTTAGCCATTTAATTTAAATTATGGGTGCCTTTTCTTTTACTCAAAGATCCTATCGTAGACATTAGTTAGTAGTTCTACAACATTCAAAGATTTTAGTCAACGGAGAGAGAGAAAGGTTAATGTTACAGTGATGATACTTTCAAGCATGATGCTTTATGCACTTTAGCCATGATTTAATGAGGTGGCATCTAATATTTCTATTCATCAGGATTAAAGAAGATTCAAACACGACGGGGAGTTTGGCTCCCACCGGTTAATTTTTCAGATCCGAGCCTCCGAAGTTTAGGAACCATTTATGAAGTCTAAACATGGATTGATTATGAAACTAATCGCACAAGTGTCATGTCTAATTAGCGAGATAAACCCATTAATCCTAATTAGCACATGTCTATTGTAGCATCACATGGACTAATTAGTATATGTCTTTCTCACTTCCTAAGAAAACATTTCAGCCAATTATATATAAAAATATATTAAAAGTTATGGTACAATATAAATATCATTATATAGATATTTAGATCTAGTTTTTTTATAAAAAAATATTTTAGATTTAAATGATGCATGTATTTTCTACCAATCTAGTCAAACTCGTGGCACGAACACCCAAAACGACTATAATATTGGGACAGAGGGAGTAGCTCTTTGGCACCGACCATCCTCCGGATCATACACAAATTAATTTCAACATGTTTTTAGACATCAATTAGTACCAATCATGCGTCATTGAAAAATAACTACAGGATTAATTTTTTACATAAAAATAGGATATAAAAGGCGCCATTGGATTTCGGTACCCGTATATATGTAGGTATCCAACCTTGTTGGACATATAATGTATACCCGTGCACGGGTTTTCACTTTTCAGGAAAGGCCGTTTGGGCATCGTCAACTCCTAGTCCTGGAATCATGATGTTCTTAGCACTGCGCCACATTTGAGAGTTGCATAGCATGGCAGGGTGGTCACAGGCTCACAGCTTACCCGTCACATTGCACAGGTAAATGCAATCGAGATCGTAGTGGAGCCGGAAGAAAGATAACGATCGAATGGGAAGCTGTACCATCATAGGTCAATGAAGAAAGGGGGATGCGATCATCTCGGTTCGCCATTGATTTTATTTACTTATTTAATTATCTAACTATAAATACTTATTTAAATAGATAAATACTCCCGGTTAAATCTAAAGTACGTTTAATTATATACATAGTGATACTCATTTTATTTTATTAACTCATTTAATGGAATTTTATTGGTCAACATATATTTAAGAATAGATGGAGTATTTACCTATTATGGCTGCCTTTCTTCCTGTACTAGTGCTCGATGAATTGGTCGGTGCCGAAACCCCTGGAAATGAAAATTTTGATGAGGAGACTACGTGTGCAGTGCGCACTGCAAATTAAGAATAATGGATGTTGGCTAATGAAAATGCTTCTTTCTTTTCCTCAAAAAAGAAAAATGCTTCTTCCTTTCAAGTAGAGGTAGAGGATACAGGTGGATATCTAATTATTATCTAGTAGGTAGTTCTCACTACTTCCTCTATTCTAAAATGGTCTGTTTTTCTTTTAACTTTTGAAAACTATCGGCATATTTTCTGTCCAGCTTGTTTGTATTCATAAAATGGTCATTCTGGTAGTCATATAATTAAGCCAATCCTCTCTAATTTGACAAGTCTTATTGAAGAGTACATCAACAGATATTGCCGTATTTTTCGCCAGCCGAAGAATTGAACATGTATCCAATAAAGATTACGCATAGGAGGGCTTCAATAAAAAAACACTAAATTGACCTAACCCTCACGAATAACGAATTCATGTCACAGAAAAACAACAGCAGAAGTAGCAAGAATTCCTCACCTGTGAGAGGGATATAGGCGATCCTGTAGTCATTATCAAACTGCAACGGCAAGCTGTATTGCTCCTGGAGGCTGTCTATATTCTCCCCATCACTAAGCGGAAAGGTTAGGAACAGCTTGTATTCCGGTGGCACCCCCGGGTACCCGCAGGAGCAGTTGACTGTGACGTTTATTACTGTGCCGCTGTCCAGGGTGTGGTTAGACGGGTAGCCATTGGTGGCCTGCAGCCATGCGGCGGTGGTGAGGTTCTGATAGTTGGCGGCGATGCTGCTGAAGGTGTCGCCTGGTGAGACCTTGTAGGGGAAGGAGCCAGCGAGGTAGGTCGAGAACAGCGAGGTCGGCAGTGCTAGGCAGCTGCAGACGAAGTCGACGGTAAGGCGCGTGCTGGCCTCGGTGTAATCCATATTTGGGACCAGTAGATTGTTGTATGACTCGAGCTCCCGGTAGTCGGAGATGCCGAAGAGGCTCGCGATGTAGGAGAGGTTCTGGTTCGGCGCGATGTAGTAGGAGCCGAGCGCGAGGTCGCAGCCGGTCCGGCAGCCGTCACCTGCCGCCGTTGCTGCGGATGCGACCGCGGCGAGGAGGAGGAGCCGCATGAGAAGTGGCTGTGGCATCTTGCTTGGGGATAAGATGGAATTGAAAGATGAAATGAAACCGTAGGCGAAGCAGAACAAGAGGTGCTGGGATGAGAGAACATAGAATGGCAAAGGAAACAGCAAGGAAATTAAGGAGAGGTAGGAGACGAGGTGGCGACGTCGAGTCGTCGACTCATCAAGGTGAGGTATTAACTCGTGGGAATTGGGAAGGTGCCGTACTATATGAGTAAGCAAATGTCGATTTCGTTAGCTGTCAATAGCCACGAGTAGACAAGGAATTTTAGGCCCGATCCGCAGACTCGGCTTCAATCCGCCGTGCTTTAATTTGGTCCCCTCATCCTATTGTAAGACCAAAAAAATTAGTTAAACTTTAAAATGTTGGTTCAGAGTTGCCCATAGAACGGAAGTGAACATACGTAGTAGACCTTAGGCGTAAATTAGAGTCAGTTTGGATTGGAAGTTTGTGTCTAATTAACTTGGGAATGGAAAGCCTCAATAAAAAAACTATGATTAACTAAAATGATATTTCCAAAGTTACTGAAAAACCTTGATGCGGCCTAGAGGGATGAATAGGGGGTGACTTAAAGTTTACAACAAAATGCAGCAAAAAATGTTTCCTAAAAGAAATTAAACTGTTAGCCTTGAGACCGGATGACTCGGTTTGTCCCTGACAAGCGAGCTCAGCTCAAAGACCCCTTCACACAAGCTCTTGAGATGATGAATATTGTAGAATGAACTCTTGCATTGTTTCTTAGTAGCTTCGCAGAGTCTCTGCACGCATAAACACTATCACCGAGTAGATCAATCAATTTTACAAATATCACAATAAATACAAGAATGGGTGAAATAGAGGAGAGATATAAGGATTTATTTTTACCAAAGTTTGGATTCACATGAATAAAACAATTAGACACCACTCTAATAAATCCATATTCAAGTAATGTAAACAGTAAATCCATTTTTTTATCAAATTATGTGTAAACTCGATAGTCAAATTACATGTCAACCTGCTGAAATCCTTATGCTCAGCTTTTGAAATATCTAGTTGTTTCTTGGAAAATATATTAAAAAGAATTTTACATTCACATAAAACACCCTATTGAATAAAAATTGTATACTCAACCAACAATGTGAATAGCAGAACCACATGTGGGCCAGATTGTAAGACAATAATAGAAAATCAGTCAAATGTTCTAAAGAAATATGAAGATTAGAAAATGAATTATTCAAACTACTTGGGAAAGTAACACCGTTTATCTATGAACACAATTATAATCAAAAGAAGTTTATCCATGCCATCATTAGGATCTTTTTCAGCACACCCGATTTTCTTATCAAAACAAGCTCTTTAGCTCAGGGAGTCAAAGCATAGTAACATTTCCACCCCCTAGGCTATATGAGCACCGATTACTTTCATGTTGCAAACTTTGTTTTATAATACTGTAATGAATAATTTTAATATTGCCACAGAGCATATTTTGATTCTCATCTGAGGCCCGAGCGCTATACCTCAACTATAACACTGTACTGATCTTAAACATGAAAAGTGTGAAGGATCTTCGATTGTACTGTGTTCCGAAAAAAGCATGGAGGATCTAACTACTAGGATGCCTTTTTTTTTTAGAAACACCACCCTTTATTGATTATGAATGAACGGTGGTACATACGCCATCAAGCGGGCAAGAAGCCAAATATGTCTACCTAGTGACTCATGAATTGAACTCTTAGCTAATCTGTGAGTATCGTCGTTTGAGAAACGACTTTCATGCACCACATCGACGAAGCAAAAATTCTCCCGCCTTGTGTTGAATTCCCGTACCACATGACAGTATGAATTCAAACCAGCACCCTTCAAACTTCGGACGACATTGGAGCAATCAGTTGCCGATCTGAACTTCTGAAACAACAGGTCGCTTGCAAGTGCTAACCCTTCTCTGCATGCCATTGCTTCTGCTGTCTCCGGATCCTTCCACAACTAGGATCGAGGCCCAGTAAAGTTGCCATTCTCATCGGGTGCCACAGCTGCAAGAGCCACAAGCTTGTTGTTCATAGACAACGCCGCATCAACGTTTATCTTCATGAGACCAGCAGGTGGCGGAATCCACCTCGGCAATGCGGTTCGGCTTGATTCCTAGGCCAGTCTTAGTGGGAGTTTTATGGGCAATAAATAGAGTGCCACATATGCAGTTTTGGTGATGTGGCAGTGCATTAATGAAGAGAGAGGTGAAATGAGTTTTATGGTGATGAAACTCTTCATACACAGTTACCTAGACAGTTTG
Source organism: Digitaria exilis (assembly GCA_015342445.1). Taxonomy (NCBI): domain Eukaryota; kingdom Viridiplantae; phylum Streptophyta; class Magnoliopsida; order Poales; family Poaceae; genus Digitaria; species Digitaria exilis. The sequence continues at coordinate 2,365,869 of JACEFO010001882.1, forward strand.
TGTCTTGCATGTAATCTAGGGAACAACAATAGATGAAACTATGCATTGAGAGTAGGGTGTTACATCCTGGTTTCAAACATTTTTAGATGATGTGGCAGGTAATTGTATCCATGAAACTCCCATTGAGAATGGCTTCCGCTTATATAGTCTCCGGACAGCCACGAAACGTTCCACGAAAAGATGAGTGGATGACGGACTCTGAAATATGGCCTTATGAATCGCTTTTCGACGCGCGTACCAGATGGCCCACAGTGTCACCACTACGCTCACCCATTCATCATGTTTCAAAGTCGCTATGGCCTCATGAAGCCAGGCGCGAGCGTTAATATTTCCTGTGTGACTAATGAACTCAACTATCTCTTTTCGTTGTAATCCTCACATACACCTTGCCATGTTGCACTCCAATAACGAATGCCTCCACGTGTCCCGCCCGCCTGCCACAGATCGAACAGGAGTTTATAGTTGTCACATGCCCATGTGATGTCGCACGTCCTTTGTCGGAATTGAATGACGGGCCAGCCGCCATAAAAACAACCGGACTTCGGTTAGGATTTTCACCTTCCACAAGTCCATCCAATGCTTTTGATCCGCGGATATGTTTGGATGGGCTGGATGCATAGCCGGCCCAACTACTTGTTTTGGGCCTTGCCCAAGTCAGAACATATACTACGCGTGTCTAGAGCCCAAGATACTCTCCTCCTTCCTAGGAAGCCTAGAAATCCAGCCCCGGACGGTCAAATATTCAACTTCGGCGACGGCGACGGCGACGGCGACTGGCGGCGACGCCGGTGGCGGGCGGGCTTTGGCTTCTGCGCAATCTGACCCCCTCATCATGCGAAATGCGAAGGAAAACATCAGCCATACGCGACTTTTCGGACAAGACGCGCGTGGACGGTGTCCTCCATGGCGTCGCGCTCGTCGCCCTCGCCCGTCAACAGTCGTTGCAACTTGCAAGACACTAGCTAGAAAAGAGATATTTGGAAGGGCGGGGAGGGAGGAACTGAGGAAGCAAGCTCGCCATACGCTAGTACGTTCTGTATTCGTATGTGATATGGGTGTTTATGCAGTGTTTGCTGCAGATTGCTCATGGTCATGTCATCTGCAGCCGCGCCGCCGGAGGAGTGGAGGAGAGCAGCGTGGAGCGAAAGCGTTGGATCCTTTTGCGAATAGCTTGGTTAAAGGTTTGAACTTCACCTATTTCCTCTTCCGCATCTAGTTTTTGGTGATCAACTACAGAGCGGATTGTCTAGAGCTGGTGACGGCAAAACGTCGAGCACCTGGCGTGGATCCTGGTGCCACCGGTCAGATGGTTCATTTTGTCGTGATGGGACGGGTTTGCCAATAAATCAATAATTAGTTGCTTGCTGCTGCTCATTGCTTCTTTAAACGACCGCTTATTGAGTTATTGTGGTACTCTAAGCATTTGTTCCGTCTAGGCTATCGTAGTAGCAACTGAATTGGATGCCAGCCCGGTTTTGATATGTTGTTCTGTCTGCTACTCTGCTTCCGTCTCACCCTACTAGTTGGCTATGCCTATGATGCTCCTGAACTTGCCTCAGGACTATCGGAGGAATCATGACATTGATTATCAAGTTTTGGGCGAAACAATAAAATAAATCTATTCTATACTTCAGTTAACAAGAATTGAGTCGAATTGCACAACTACTTTCATATGACATAAACTTGTAGAACTTTGCAGGCATTAATGAAACCTTAGCTCCTGTGATCCTGTCTCATAGTTTATGCTACAGAGTGATAATTAGATAAGTGCGTCTTTCTTAAGATATTAGAAAAACAGAGATTCTTATTTTAATGTTTAGTTGCTTTCAGAAACATGCATTTAATTCCTTTAATGTATTTAGTAGTTTTTCATAAATTATTCATCTGATTCACAATTTCAGGTCTAAGGTGAAGATGCCAGCGCCAGCTGCACCCATTCGTCTAGGAGCTCCGACTCCCTATATAACATCTCATGGATCCAAAGTTGCGCGGCTACACATGTATGATTGGATTGTGCTAGTTCTTCTAGCTGTATTAAATGGAGTTCTTAATATGATAGAACCATTCCATCGATTTGTTGGCTCACAAATGATGACAGATCTCAGCTACCCCATGAAGGACAACACAGTGCCATTTTGGGCTGTGCCAGTATATACTGTTCTCTTTTAGTGTTACTGCTACCCTGTCAATTCCCATGGATTTCTGAAGTACCTTTTTCCACATCATGCTTATTCAGATAATTGGTATTATTGGACCTATGATTATCATCACTGCAATATACTTTAAGAGGAGGAATGTATATGATCTGCATCATGCCATACTAGGTACGTCCATTTTCTTGTTTGTTTTGTCTTGTTAGTTTGTCCATTTACAACTTATTCTTAGATCTAGCTGGTCCTAGCAGGTCTCCTATTTTCAGTTCTTATCACTGCTGTGATAACTGATGCAATCAAGGATGGTGTTGGGCGACCACGTCCTGATTTCTTTTGGCGCTGCTTCCCTGATGGAAAACCTGTAAACTTTTTAACTATTAGTCAATCCATAATGATAACTCACTTACAGCCCTTGTGCAATTGCATTCCATCTAAACTGTATAAGAAAGCTTATGAATTTACTTGGCCCTTAGGACTACAACAACTTCACTACAGGCGCCATATGCCATGGCAAGGCAAGTGTTATCAAAGAAGGTCATAAGAGCTTTCCAAGTGGTCATACTTCATGTAAGTGACATTAATCTTTGCAAATAGAAGGATTAAACTCATGTTACAAGAACTAAAGGTTTGGGGCATGCCCTATATTTTGTGATGCACTAACTCCCTTCTTTGCAGTTAAAGGAATACAATTCATGCCCCTTTTTCTTGGCTCTCCTTTGTTTTTGCTAGTGTTGGATAATTTATCAGAAATAGCATGGGAAAAGATGTTTCATACATTTATACAGTATCTTTTTATCATGTTGTCAAGATACAAATATTGTTCTTTACATTTCTATCTGTCCAGTGGTCTTGTTAGCCGTTTAGACCAAATTTACTGCTGCTTTTTCACTCTTCCAGTGAGCATGTGAATCAAGTTGCATTCATTTATGATTGCCTGAGAAACAAAATTTGCTACTTCAAATGATAGTGTGAGTTATCTTGATAATGTAAAAGGTATACTACTTATAGTTTGTCATATAAGTACACTCTGCTTATTTTAACAAATGGGAAGTTTATTTGTTAACAATGGCCTGTTTTACCTAACCATAAGGCACTTTACTACTTTTGGCTCCAGCTTCTAGAAATACTATGGCATGTTATTATCTGTTGGTACTAATTCTGCTCCATTTGGTTCCCTCCAGCCATTCCGCCTTGGTCTGTTTCTCAGTTCATATTTGCCTCCTAACTGTCATGTAGATTCAGTTAGCATTTTGTAAAAAAATGTTAACTGAATCTCCATGAGACTGCTTAATAGTTAGGAGGCAAATATGAACTGTTCTTCTCTTTCGAGGCAAACATGAACTGTTCAGTTATCATTCTCAAAAAAAAAAAAAAGTTAGCATTCTGTATCACTAATTATTCTTCTCTTTCGAGTCTATAATATATGAGCTTTTCAGTTGATTTTGGTTTGCTGTATAATATTACTCTTGTAATGTTGCACTCGTGTGTGTGCAACCGATGGACCCACACTGTAAAACCCATATTTTTTTCTTAACACAAAGACACACAGCTCCCCTACGTATTCACAAAATAAGTAAATAATATATGAGCTTTTCACTCCAGCTGTCATTGTCAGTGGATTACTCACATATTTATGCTTATCGTAGGGTCTTTTGCTGGTCTTGGATTCCTTTCATGGTACCTAGCTGGTAAAATCAAAGTCTTCGATCGTAGAGGACATGTTGTAAAACTCTGCATTGTCCTTGCCCCTCTGCTTCTTGCTGCCTTAGTGGCAGTTTCTCGAGTTGATGACTATTGGCATCACTGGCAAGATGTATGCACTGGTGGATTGCTTGGTAGGTCTTTAGTAACACTACCTCCCTTTCCTCAACACTCCCATGAATAAATGAAAATGTTATGTACATACAATTCGTGGAAGATTAACTTGCTGTTAAAACCGTGCAGGGTTGACGGTTGCTTCCATTTGCTACCTGCAGTTTTTTCCACTACCATCTGATGAAAATGGTACGCTTCTAGCTCTTTCCTGAATAAATTATGCATCCAATGTTCAGTTATCTTTGCTGATCCCAGATTATAGTAAGTACCATGTTTGTGCTGTATATTTGGATCTCACTTCAGAAAACTTGAATTTGTTTCTCAGGCTGAAAAAAAATCTGAATCAAGCTTAAACTTCAGATAAAAATTGGTTTTAGTGAGCTCATCACCGAACTTTTATGAAAGGAGAGATTCATTTTTCTCAGGATGATATACTCCCCTTCAACGTTAATGTACTGCAGCTTGCCTAACATCCCTGAAGAATGTTTTGAATTTTTTTTTAAAAAAGAATGTTTTGACTAATAAGTGGGGTTGCTGGCTGCTGGGTGCTAGATACTTTCAACATGATAAGTACATCTACGAAGGTATTCTGATACCCTGCCTCGAAATGCTCTGGATCAGGGATGCTGTTAAAACAACACACGTTGCAGTTACGGCCTTCCATGAAAGTTAGTCTTCCAGCAGAAAACTTTCATCTAAGGCCTTTCCTTTGTCCTCCATCGTCTTATCTCTTCCAGCCTTGGACAGTTGTGTGTAGCATCAAGCATGTTCCTGCTTTGGTAGCAATGTAGCATCATGATTCATGAGTATAGAGAGACTGAAGATGGTGCTACGGCAGTATTGCTGTTAGTTAAGAGGGTCCTGGCTTTGGCAGTCTAAGAGGACCAGTAGCAAGTACCAACAGATAGATATATTGGCATGGATCGTGCATGGAAATAGCAAATAGGACATGGTGCAGTGCCATGTGTGGCCATCATGTCTCACGCCTGCTTGGGGAATAGGACACCGTGCTGTGTGGTTGGGATGTGGCCCTGATGTAGGAAGCATCAGTCCTCTCTCGATGATGGCTGCAGCCTTGTTCTTGGACAGTTGTTTTGGTATAAACCGTGCCATTACTAGTCCTCTGCATGGCAACACTGTGATGGCAACTTGACTAGGGGAGAGGAAAGGTTTTACTAAAGGAATAAGAACAAAACTCTCAAGAATACTGAATTATGACTAAGTTATATTGTGCACATGCATAAACCAGTAATACGTGTGAAAAGTATCAGCCATTCAGGGAAACATACTTTTTTTCAATAAGGGAGTTTTTTATTATTTCCAAGTAATTTACATCAAGATGATACAAAATCTTGGAAAAAAAGAAACTGTTCCCTGCCTCTGCATATTCAATGTAATTTGTGCTGTTTGCTGCCACGATCAACCAATGATTCCTTTCCGGAATGATGTTGGAAGTTTGTATCCATCAGACCATCACACATTATTTCCATAGGCAGTCTTCATGTCTTTGTCAGCATTTGTGTTTAAATGTTAATAGTGTAACCTTATTCAATTGGCAGGATTGTGGCCTCACGCATATTTTCGGCACATTCTTGAACCGGAGGGTGAGAACCAAGTGCAGCCCACGTTCATGAGCCGCCGTAACTCGGTTCAAAATGTTCCGTTTCACGGTCCTGATGCAGTGGAAATGAGAAGCACGAGCCAAGCATTGGATTCCATGGAAACTGGCCGGAGAGAGCAATACTAACATCAACTAGAATGTTTGTATTATAGTGCTTAGAAATTAGAGTAGCATGATATTGTTATCTATTTCTTATGTAACTTCCATACCACTGAATATAGAACACGCATCTGATGTAACGGGATATGCTTTTGTCATATGAACACAATCAAGTAACTCGCCTTTTGGAAGATATATTTTGCTTGGATGTAGATGTTCCATAGGTCATAAAGAAGCATGAGCTTAACATGGCTTTGGATAAATCTTAAAATGAGGCTCTATAAACTTTAGTATAAGCATCAACCGCAAGGTGGGTGTTGTTGGATCCGGATTGCTTCAGGGTTCCTTTATGATGGTAGGTTTCTTCCAATGTCCTCTGAACTGGAGTGTAACTAATTACTCTGTTGCATTGATCGGGCTGCCATGTGATTCAGATGATGAGAACTAACAACGAATTCATTCGAGCAGTGGGGTTTGTTGGAACTTGGAACCATCGTGACAGCATCATGTTCCTCGACAGTGGCCAGATATGAATGGATTCGTCCATTTCAGGCACCTGCACAACATGACCAAATTGGTCCTGTCCTAGTTTAACTGAGACTAGACAAAAGCCTGCGAGCTGACACACCGACATGTGAATGGCAATTTTCTTGGACCAAATGATGCTGAATTGATAGCGAGACTGACATGCCGACATGTGACCCGACCTGTAATCGCTTTTCTTGTTCTTTTTTAATATAAGTTATCGCCTTTCGGGATAAACTGTACCGTGTTAGGCAACAAAGAATGAAAGATGGTCGACTGCACTTTAGATAGTAGAAGTGTAAACGTTACTTTCTAGTAGCATCATATTTGTCTTGACTACTGATAAAGCCATGCTGCGGCTGTTGCAGTTGCCCAAACTTTTCAGCGAAGGGGCGCAGGGATCAATCATGAAGACAGAGCAGAAGATGGTCCAGTGTTGGGCTTCTCAACCCAATCAGACTGTAAATGATGGGTGACTATTAGACGTTGAGAATTCTCAGCACATTTGAATAGTTCCTGGCCACAGACAGCACAAAACATTGCTCTCAGTCTCTGGCGCAAACGCCATCAGCCTATCAGAAGTTTCAATGATAGTGTCCTTGTGCGGTCTGACCAAATCAGAAAAGAGAAAAAGAAGGCCTGAAATATTGATGTCTCAACAACCCAATGTATATCCAGGTGTGCTGACGAATAATTCAGGACGGTACCGTTACACTGTCAATTCTTAGATTTCTCGCTGGGTCGTCTCCTTTTTTTCTGAATCTGAAAACCTGGAAGGAGCACAGATATATTCTGATTAGCTGTTGCACTGTCCTTTCCTTCCCTCTTTCCGCGACAGGTGTATGAGCATGTGTTCAGTCTTTTGGGGCAACTGGATCCATCATTTGCCTAATGCTTGCATAGGATTCCTGGGTTTATGCTGGCTGCTGTACAACAACCGGGCCTGCCAGCCAAGTTGCAAGAAAAACCAAGGACCGGCAGCAGGATCATCAGGCACAGGAGGGAAATCAGAAAAGAAATCGACGTACGAGTTGGTCATAATCTATGTTGCTGATCAGGACTTCGGCTCCGTGACAGCTGTTGAGATGCGTGTTTTGTCAAAACGCGGAGCCCAAAGAGTGCAAAGGTGTAGACGATCAGCAACGTGCACATGCGTGGAGCGGAGAAAATCTGTTTGGCTTGGAATATTTGAAGGGATGCAAGGTTAGAGTGGCGCCAAATAGTTTTGACTCTGATCACATGTTTGTGCAGAGCTGTATTCGACTGACGGAATCATGGCAGCAAGACCTCGAAATTGGATAGTCTTATTTTTTTTATACGCTTCTAACTGGCGTGGGATGATTTATGTATCCCATGATCTAAGGGTGACTCTGAAGGGACGGTACTCAAGGACTTGCTCGTTTACTTTGATTGGTCGACCCTAGGGTGGTGCATTGCATCATGTACTAACCTGAACATTACATGTGTTTTTGTCATCCTTATTATAGCCAGATAAATGTCACCCTCCGAGAACTTTTTCCATCACCAAACGGCAGGACACCGACAATAAAAAGTAGGCCCGTCATCGGTTCATCCCATAACTTTTTGGTGCTATGACTATATAGTATTCTTTAATCAAGCTCCATCCCGTTTCTCACTATCATCTCGAGTAGGACAAATTGAACATGACCATTGACACAATATTGGATTACTCCGCTATGTTTCTTCATCTGATTAATATATATCAAAGGTCGTTGGTCAAAGAAGTCGAACTGATCGCGCTTATGAAAATGATGGGATCGGAACAGGGACATCCGATGATGAAGATTTAGTCCGCATGTGAATGCATGGGCCAGTCAACTAGCTATGTGCTGCACCCAAATGCAAATTGGCTATAGTCGTCAAGAACCGGCGGAAAGTTTGTGCGTACTGCTACATACACATAGCAATTAAGTACGTAGATTTCCGTATTATCAATTTCTCATACCTAACCACACATGCATCCTAAGTCCTGTCTGCTTTTGATGCACGCACGCACGGCCGGTAGCCAAATTTCGGCGGCGACTGATCGCTGTACATAGTACATAGGCTGTGTGTTTAGATTCAGAAAAAAGTACTTCTGCAATAAGTTTTTTTTATTTATCACACTTACAGAACATGCTTCCCAGTGCACTATTTATCTAGAAAAAATATTTTTTATTTCCAATCTGAACACAGCCATACACAACCAGGCATAATAAGATACAGTGAGCGGAACGGTGTATACTGGCCACAGCGAGTTCCGGCTCGGTCGAGCAGACATATATAAGTTATAATATTAACACTAACGATCGAAATCAAGTTTGAATTGGTTGGCTTTTCCTCCCTGCCGGGTTTGTGTAGTAGCTAGTCAAAGATATCGTGCTCAACGGACAGACACTGAGATCGATCGGCAGAGCCATCGTGCAAAGACGACTCCAAACGGTACTGAAGTGAGAGTAGTGCAAGCCCCGCCATCCATAATCCGAGAATAAACTACTAGGCAAAGTACGTGATGGAGCCTAAACCACTTGACCAACAGGCAGCTTGCTTTTGATGCGCTCGACCCTGAGCAAGCCCCACTTGCCTGATGGTTAGTGATATATATATAATCCGTGATTAGGCACGGATCGAGCAGCTAGCATGTGGGAGGTTTGACCAGTGTCCATCCCTCGCCAATGGCGTAGCGAGCAGGCGTCCATCCCTCCACGCCGCGGGCATAGAAAAGCGCCGCGTGCTTATCCGTCCACACCACACCTCCGATCCTCCTCTCCGTCGCTTCCCAGATGAGAGAAAAAAAAGATCGTCGTGGCTGGCGCCGCATGCGGTGCCGCTGCTGTTTGTGACCAGGTGACACCTACTACTTCCGGCGTGCTCCCCAAGAGCGCCAGCCACGCAAGCGCCGGGATTAACTTAGGCCTTGTTTAGATCGCCAACTTTCGCCAACTTATTTTGCCAACTTGTCACATCGAATGTTTGGACACTAATTAGGAGTATTAAACATAGGTATAAAAATAAATTAATTACATAGATGGACTCCACATCGTGAGACGAATCTATTAAGCCTAATTAATTCGTCATTAGACACTATCGTGCTACAGTAACCCGTCATTAAAAATGCACTAATGACGGCATATATTAGGCTTAATAGATTCGTCTTGCGATGTAGAGTCCATCTGTGTAATTAGTTTTATAATTAGTCTATATTTAGTACTCCTAATTAGTGTCAAAAGGATGGATGTGACATTTCGCCAACTTTCACCAACTCATCTAAACAGGGCCTTAATCGATAGAGGGATATTTATCTATCTTCTCCGCGTTGCGTCGCTGCATTGGTTGCTTCTTGATCCGGAAAGCTATATACAGAATGGCAACAGGGGGCCGCCCACGGCCAAGTTGTCGATTTCACAACACTGGTAGAGTGGTAGTGCTGCTTCGGTGGTAAGCTAACCTTGGAGCTCAACGGCTGAGCTAGTGCAGGCGGTGTGGTTATTCTAGTTCTGGCTAGCAAATCACTCTTGCACTTTGGCCCTCGAGGTATAGCGTAATCGACAAGTTGACAGTACTGTCGTTTATTTTGTGCCAGAAACTAAGCGCCATGGATCCTATTTTTTTTAAAAAAAAAAACTCCATGGAATCTTCAATGCGACCAAATGCTGTAGGAAAAAAAAGCAACATGGAATCTCCAATTTGTCCAAGAGAAAAATAGCCACAAATAACAAAACAAAATTAAAAGTCTGCCGTCCAGCGGGTAAATTTCAGCATTTCAGCATCCATAGAAAAATCAGATGCGACTGGTACCGGGACGAACTTTCCCGGTCAATTTCCAGAGCGATTGATCCAGCACTGAAGATGAGACCTTCACCATCTCATCTAGTGGTAGTGGTAGACTTGCTGACTTTGAGTCTTTGACTGTATGTGGTCATCGATTAACCCTGCCCGAAGCAAATGCATATGAGCTGGACACCGCAGAAATGAATCCAAGCTTGTAGCTAGCCTTCTAGACACTGTCAGTACAACCACTTGCAAGTAGCCAAATTAATAGCTAGAAGTAAGCACGGAATAACCAAACACCAGGTAATTAGTCACAAAGTACATATGTACGAAATGTATAATCGGGAGTCCTATGTTTTTTTTTTGTCTTGACACCCGGTCATACGCCACAGGATGCGCGCAGTGTCTAATTAGTCGCCTAGCACCGCCATCTCGGTCTTCCTATGAAAAAAACAAGAGAGTGGACGGAGAAAAACCACGAGGTCCAGGCCGCAGAACGTCCACCTCCAAGCTGGAGCAGCAACAGGGAGGAGAAAGAAAGAAAGAAAGACCCGTGGAAAACGACCTAACACTAGACGCCGAGATCCGAGCCCCATGGTCAGGTCAGGCTAGTCCCATAAAACATACTACTGTAAGCCGATAATTTTAGCATATAAACATATGCATAAAACGCAGCGTTGACTTGCTATAAAAGCCTCGCCACGCAAGACCAGCGTGTACCTACTCCACATGCAGGGGCTCATTAGTTTAACACCAATTTGGTACTAGTCCCACACAAGCACCTGAATAATCAAGTCCCCAACACGGATGACGCTAACCCCTCGCATCTTCCCCATCTCATCTCCGAATAATTAACAGAAGTCCCAAACCGACCGCCGGCCCACAGGGCCCTGCATGTGGCCACCCGGCGGCCACACACCGCCGCGGCCTTGCCACTTGCCAGGAGGGACAGTAAAAGCGAAGCGATCGTTTCCCTTCCACACGCGGCCCACGACTCTGCGTCAGCGGATGGTCGATCGATGGGTGTCTCCCAAGTCACGCTGCTGCTCTGGCCGTTTTGTACGCGCCTGTCGTGTCCTGTTCCGCGCGTCTACTATTCCCCGGCCTTGGCGACTCGGGTGGGGTCGGGCTGAGCGGGCGGGAGGGGGCACCTTTCGTCTCGTCGCCATGCATGCTGGGACACAGTGGGAAACTTCCGGGAACGCGGTGGTGGGGGGCGTGGTGCAGTGCAGGCAGGGCGCTTGACTTTTGTGGCGACTGGCGAGAGAGAGGGAGAGACAAAGCGCTGGGCTCTTGGCTGTTTGGACAGCAGGTAGGGTGAGGCAGCATCGATTCAGGTTTTCCATGGCGCAGCATGCAACAAAAAGCTGCACAAGTTAGCTACGCCTAGACTTGTGCCATTCATTGTCTTTCTGGGCGGCTGGGCCTCGCTCTATGTCTTTCTGCTTGCGACGAGTAGTACGCGCTAGTACATACTAGTAGCTCAGGCAGCGAGTAATAAGATCTAAATAGAACCAGAAAAATTACCGTAGCTAGTACAGTAACTCAATATGTAGCTGAATGGCATGACTCTGTATGTACTGCGCAGTGACTCGAGTCGAGTACGTACGACGGTACCGCATCCTGTGTAGCTGTCGTACCTGCAGCTGAAGGAATGTAGCCCGAGAAAAACATGGTGTGCATGCAATGCAGATGTGTCCCGCTGCACCACTCGCTGGGACGGACGTGAGCTGCACCACCACATGGTTGCCCGCAAGGACTAGTACTGCACTAATACTAACCACACGCTCATGTGGACTGTCAAGACTTCAGATGACCCGGCCACCCGGGGTAGCTTTTACTCGGGGCGTGTTTAGTTGAGGTTGGAAAAAGTACTTTTTTTTCTGGGATGCTTGTTACGTGAGAGGGATGAATAGAAAAAGAGAAAAAAGAATTTTTGGAGATGCGTGTTCTGTGAGGGAGATGAATAGAAAGTAAAAAATACTTTTGGAAAATAAACACGGCCTCGGCTACTCCAGCCAAAACATATGGCCAGCTGCTTCGCTCATCCATGATCATTGATCAGCCCCAGGGTTCCCCGACCCGTGGGGAACCGGTCCGGTTTGACCGGTTCCCGACCAAACCGCCCCGGACCGGTAGCGGTTCGGGGCGGTTTGAACCGGTGGAAATTCAAAATTTTCAAATTTAAATTTAAAAATGGAAAAATGTCATAAAAATTCCTAAAAATACTTCAAGGTGTGTGTAATCTATTGGTGTAAAAAATTTTCAAATATTTGCTCATTTGATATTTTTTTTGGCAAATACAAGTTAAATCAAAAAAGAAAAAGAAAAACCGGTCAAACCGACTGGCTAACCGGTCAAACCGTCCGGCTAACCGGTCAAACCGACCGACTAACCGCTCCAACCGAATTTGAATTCAAAATTCGAATTTGTACGGTTGCCACCGGTAACCGATCCAACCGGACGGTTTACCGCTACCTCCGGGCGGCGGTTCGACCGTCTGGTTTGGTAAGGTGAACGAATGGGAGGTCCCTTCGCTCTCGCTTCTCCTGGCTCCACCGTCACTGGCGGGCGGCTCTGTTGCTCTACAGGCGCCCAACCTGCCAGCCAACAATATTTTAGGCCGGCGAGCCGAGCCAAACCGAGGCTACGCAGGCACCGTACCGGCTTTTATCTGCGCAAGTTGTCCCCACGTTGCCGCCGCGTGCAGATTATTGTTGCCTACGACACCGTACCGGCTGTTCAGATTTAGGAAGAAGTATTTCTCCAACCAGTTTTTTCTATTCATCTCACTTATAGAACATCCTTCTCAGTATGCTATCTATCTAGAAAAAATACCTTTTACCTCCAATCTGAACAAAGGCAAGAGGCCCCTGATCCCCACAAGAGCCGTGCCCCCGCGGCGCGTCTCTGCCCCCGTACGTGTCGCCAGCTTGGGAGTCCGGGTGTTGGGTCGCGGCCAGGATCGGCGCCCGGCTGATCGGCCACCACCTTCACGCGTGCCGAATTCGAATTACTCATCTGGATTATCTTGGGCGTGCAGTGTGTGGAGCGAGACGTGATCGTGTTACTATTAGGTGACTAAACTGTACTACGACGGTGATCGTGTTACTATTAGGTGACTAAACTGTACTACGACGTTGTCCCACCTGTGCTCATCAATTTGGGCGCGATTTGAAGCTGCCATAGTTAGGAACGCAGCTAATTGCACCGGATACGGCCGAAGGAGCGGGGAACCAGACCGTGGTTTCGCCTCGAACCTATGAGCGGGGAGAAGGGTTAGTATACCGCTTGTCGGCAATAGCGTGGCATCACTATCAGTTGCTACTCCGGAACCAGTGCCATGGGGCCATCCATCCAGACCATCCACACTCCACTCACCAGATCAAGGCAGGCACCGTCGACTTGGCACCGCCGGCCGGCACCATAGCCGAGGAAACCGGCCGTGATCGATCGCGCAACAACATTGCTTTCCTTTGGGTCATGGCCTCTGATGCCTCGTGACTGACTGCTGGCTAATTCCCCCATATGCTTCGCGAGCGGGCGCCGAGCCGCCGACCACCAGAGATTCCGATGGCTCGTATATATTGGAGTCACGTCGTCGGCCCCGGAATCAAGGGGTTTTTTTTTGTTTGGTTTCGACGCCAATGTGTTGCACATGTCGAAACTACTACGTGCGCCAAAGCAGGCGGCGATTAAACAAGCGCAGCATAACAGAAGAATATAACTCTATACACCTGTCCGTGTATTGCGTGTACGTGTATGTCTATCACTCTATGTCAGCGTGTGTACTACCACCGACTAGAAACCACCCACTCTCGTGGTCTCTTGTTGCTACATGTACGTGGTGCGGCGTGGGAAAAGGCAAAAAAAAAAAACGAGGGAACGAACATGATGCGTCCAACGAAGAAAACATCGATTATATACGTGCTATACATTTTTATAAAAGGAAATAAAAAGGAGAGACAGCATGCCGTGCACATTGTTTCGCTTCCAGATCTGTTTTGTTCTTTTTCGCAGATCCATTGGCGAGCATATCCCTGGCAAAGGCAGGATGGCCCTGCTCCTCTTTCCCCTATTGCTGATAATTTTAGCAATATCTACAGAGAAGATAATGTCATCAGCGAGCATGCATGCGCCCATCGGCCCATGGCCCTCTGCCATCAGATCCAGATAGCCGTATCCCCCAGCCTTTTGCAATCTCGATACATGCATGCATCTGCAACCTGCCTGGGGTGTGAAGATGATGCACACCACATCACGTCATACACATGCTCATCATAGTACTTGGTACTAGTATCTCAGAAACTACTCCAGGGCAGTACTAGATGACATGGTAGGGACTAATTGAGTAATTAGAACCTGGAAATTTCAAATGTCCTTGAACAACCCATGCACGAGAGAGAAAGTACAGCGATGCTGTTTGGAATGTTGCTGCTTCTTCTTTGTCATCAGTTTATCATCTGCTAGCTTTCTAGGGCTATTTGTTCCATTAGTTCTTGTATACATTTGATGAGAAGTTTTTTTACATCGAAAGCATGAGCAAGAAGGCGACGAAATGGAAATTAACAAATGAAACAACTAAAGTAAGGCGCCGAGAGGGGACTAATTCTGCTCGGTGATGCTACCATCTGAAGTTTGGCGATCGATCAAAAAGGCACTATCTAGACTGAGATCGATGGCTCGGTAGCATTGCTCTACGCTACGCTAGCGTCAGCTCCACGAGCGGCTTCTTGAACGCCGCCTGCGGTGGCGCCTCCATCTCCCTCGCCCTCTTGCACCCGGCCATGGCCTCCGCGGGCTCCGGCGCCGGCGTCAGGTCGACGCCGAAGAGGCGCACGGCCTTCGCCGCCACCGGCGGCGCCGATGATGGCTGCGCTACGGGACCAGTCGAGGCTGCAGCGGCGGCGGCGTTGGGCCGCAGCCTGCAGGTGATGAACAGCTTGCTGTCGACGGCGGCGCCGGTGGCCGCGGAGCGGGAGAAGCCGACGACGTCGCCGGCCTGGAGGCCCTTCTCCTTGACGAAGCGGCTCCAGCCCTTGGTGAGCACGTAGCTCTGGCTGCTGTTCCAGTAGGAGTAGCGGAAGCGCCACACCTTGCCGTCGGCGGCGTCCTCGAAGTTGAGGAGCACGCCCTTGGCCTCGCCGCCGGCGGACGGGAGCTGCAGCGGGAAGTGCTTCTCGGCGTGCTGCTTCGGGATCACCAGGCGGTTCAGCTTCCCCACGTCGCTGGGCGTCACGGTCTTGTCGAACAGGTGCTCCTTCGCAGCGGCCGTCGCGGGGGCGGAGGGAGACTGGGAGGAGGAAGACGACCCGGCGGCGGCGTTGGCGACGAGCGACGAGGAGGAAGACGACGCGGCGGCGGCGGCGAAGGAGCGCTTGTTCTGGGCGAGCTCGTCGAAGTAGGTGTGCTTGCGGAGCATGTCGACGACCTCGGACTTGGAGCGGGACGCGAGGAAGCGGAGCTCGGCGGCGGCGTCCGGGTCGGCGTCGGCGAGCGGGCGGAAGTTGGTGACGGCGTCGCGTCCCCGGAACCGCTGCGCCGCCACGTCGTAGGCCCGGGCGGCGTCGGCCTCGCCGGCGAAGGTGCCGAGCCACACGCGCTGGTGGCGCTCGTAGATCTGCGCGCCCCACCGCCCGTTGGGCTGCGGCACCACCCCCTTGTACCTCGACGACGGCAGCTTCCCGCCGACGCCCACCGCCGCCGCCGTCGCCGCCGCAGCGACGCCACCGGAGTCCGCCTCGGCGCCCGGCTCGGCCGCGTCGACGACGGCGCTGGCGCCGCTGCCCATGCGCTCCAACGGCGCCGCACCAGCCGAAGCGGCAGCGGCGGCGGCCAGAGCCTTGAGCTTGTCCGTGGACAGGCCACCGCCGCCGCCGCCACTGGTGGTGTCGTCCACGAGGCTACTCGCGCTGTCCATTTGCTTCTGTTGCAGAGAGATGTTATTGGAGTAGTAGTAGTGTGGTAGGATAGGTTAGGGGGGGAGGGGAGCCGGGGGGGATATATAGCATCAGTGGGTGGGTGGGTGGGTGGGGGTCGTAGTTTTCCGGCTGGGGACGCAGGCCATGCCACTATTGCCAGCCGTATCCCGTAGCCAAACCACCAGCATTACCATGTCCGCGTGGGGGAAAACAAAAACAAAAAGGGTTTGGGGGGAGCAAATGGTTTGGTTTGCGCCTTTCCGGCCGTGTTTTCGGCTTGTTTCTTTCCGTGCGTGTGATATTTTTTTTTTTTGGCGGCGCTTTGGCTTGGAGATGTTGTTGCCGCCCACGCTGGATGCAAAGTACGAGAGGGGCATTGTACTATCGTGGAGTGTAGAGGTACCAGTACGACGACGTCACCTAGTAGCAACCGTGGGCTGCTAGTTTTGGCGACTGGTGGTGGTGACGACTTGGGGGGTGTGGCCGGGTGTGGGTCAGTCAACTCTCTACCTAGATACGATGAAATAAAAAGATTTTTCTTGTTGTTCTTGTTGATTGTGATGATGGGAGCAAGGCTGGCTGGCCGCTGCCTGGCAGCCCATAGGTGTGCAGTGTGCTGGTTTGCCGTGTCACCTATGGATGCCTCTCTATTGTTCTTTTGGCCTCTTGCACCCAAGGCGTGGTTGCAATTTTTTTTGTATGCTAGACGTCTGGGGTTTTGTGTGTTTTCAGATGGGTTTGTGCGTGTTGCTGACTTGTACGATATTGTTGTTGTTGTTGTCTCAAGGACTGGTGTCATAGACCTTTCTCTAGAAGCTTGTACAGACACAGGAGGGGGGCATAGCATCTTGGCACGAAAATTCTTTGATAGGAATGGCATGGAATTAGAAACTAGAAACAACTTTGGTAACTATCTACAAGTGACAGATGCGTGCAAACATGATCAACCTGCCGAGAGAGAATAGTCCAAAACATATTGGCGGCTTCCTGCATAGGAGCATGCATCACTGTTGCTTCCTGCCATTGAATTGTAGCCTCTAGACGGTGACACTTCAGGTTATACTTTCTTTCCTTAGTCGTTTCTGAATCGAGGCCATGCACCGTGGGGTCTAGTTCTCATAAGAACTAGAGATCCTAAAAACATGTCATGGTCCAAAAATGCTCCTGTACACTTCTAGTTCCAGACACATTGGTTCACACAAGAACTAGATCCTAAAAACATGACATGATAATTTTCAATACATGCATTCGAAAAGTCTTCTCCGATCCCATGGTTCTTAACTCAACTATTCAAAGAAAAATATGCCCCGTATCAACCAAGTTGAAATAAGCATCCTTGAGTGTACTTCGTACAGGTAGACCGTAGACCTAGCAGTAGAGAGCAGCAGCCAAAACAGTCAGTTTTATCTATTTTTTTAATATTAAAAAAGGTAGCAGCAAAGTCCGAAGAGAATTGCTAGGCGGTGGAATGCAGCCTATAGGTAGGACAGCATATGGCTGAGCGAATCACTTAGGCATTGGTACATAGTAGATAAAAAATAATATGGATTATAACTTACAACAATATATGGATTTGCTCATAATAATTTGGGTCATTTGGATCCTCAATTATAATCTAGACCCTGCCCCTAATAAATGTTGACTATCTCTTTCTTTCTCAATCTATCTCCAGAGGATCTCAAATAGTTGGGTACTTATAATTAATCTGGCTAGTTGGATTCTTACTATCAAAAGAAGAATTTGGCCATTTGGGTTTGTTTGGAACTCACATAGTTTTTAGTTGATTTCTATAATATGATATCCAACTATACGGGCCCTTACAAATGTAGAATTTTATCCATGACCTTTAGATTAGTTGATTTTACTGTCTCTCTCAAATATTGTATTTTCTAGTTCAGGTATCACCCTTCCAAATAGTTGTTCCACAATTTGCTTTAATTTTAAGAGCAGCCACCTCAAGTTGTTAAGGATTGGGGATATATGATGCATATAGTTTTGTTTGGAAAATCTTCATCTATAGACAGCAAATATTTTTCATGCTGTCTCATGTTGTGGACACCATTTTAGAAATTATTGTCCCTATGCATCACATATATCCATACTACAAGCAATTACTTAGCATTCACTTTTATCTTTCATGTCTATAAATTATCTTTCTTCTCCACCCATCATGTTCACGTCACTTCTTCCAATGCAGAGTTTGGTAGCATCAACCATATTGTTTTTTTTTCACTGAGACCATGTTTTGTAAGAGAGGCATAAATGCCTCTCTACTTTATTTCATTTAATATAGTGTCTACTAAAAAAACCTTAGGTGGCAGCGTAATTAATGATCGACGATACGATCCTACCCGTTTTCTGCATGAATTGGTCAGAAAACGACAACGTGATGCAATATGATTCTAATCATTCAAGGTAAGAACTTGTCAAAAAAATGACAATCCTACCCGTTTATGGCAAGAACTGGGTAGAAAACGACAATGTAATGTTGTATGGTCATACCAATTTAAGCCAGGAACTTGTTAGAAAACGACAGTGTAATCCAATACGCTCATGCATGTACAAGGCAAGAACTTGTCAAAAAAATGACAAGGTAATCCAGTATGATCCTACCCATATAAGAAATGATGTAGCCAGAAAACGACAATGAATTCTAGTATGATCCTATCCGTTTAAGGAAGGAACTAGCTAGAAAACAAGTATGATCCTACCCATTTAAGTAAACAACTCTCCAAAAAACGACAATGCGATCTAGTATGATCCTACCAGTTTAAGGAAAGAACTAGCCAGAAAACGACAATGTAATCCAGTATGACCTTACCTGTCCAAGGAAAGAACTAGCCAGAAAACGCCAACATAATCCATTATGAGCCTACCCCTTACAGGCAAGAACTGGTAAAAAAAAAGGGCAATGTATTCATGTATGATCTTACCAGTGTAAGACAAGAATAAGGCAGAAAACGACAATGGAATGCAATACGCTCATGCCCATTTAAGGCAAGATCTTGTTAGAAAACGACAATATAATCCATTATGATCCTACCCATAGAAGGAAAGAACTTGTTAGAAAACGACAATGTAATCTGGTATGATCCTAACCGTACAGGAAATGATGTAGCCAAGTATGATCCTATCCGTTTAAGGAAGGAACTAGCTAGAAAATGAGTATGATCCTACCAGTCTAAGTAAACAACTCTCCAAAAAACGACAATGCGATCTAGTATGATCCTACCAGTTTAAGGAAAGAACTAGCTAGAAAACGACAATGTAATCCAATATGACCTTACCTGTCCAAGGAAAGAACTAGCCAGAAAACGACAACATAATCCATTATGAGCCTACTGCCTACCCCTTACAGGCAAGAACTGGTAAAAAATGGCAACGTATTCATGTATGATCTTACCAGTGTAAGACAAGAATAAGGCAGAAAATGACAATGGAATACAATACGCTCATGCCCGTTTAAGGAAAGATCTTGTCAGAAAACGACAATGTAATCCAATATTATCCTACCCATAGAAGGAAAGAACTAGCCAGAAAACGACAATGTAATGTAGGTATCCTAGAGCAGAATCGAGCACATAGCAACAAAACTAGACGGTTTCATATTTCTTGTTTTTCCAGAAAAAAGCAAGAAAAATTAATACAAATTCAGGGAATGTGGAGAGTAGGCATATAGAAATGTTGATTATCCTCATGTGTTTGTTATATTAAAATTACCAGGGGAGACTTTAGTTTGCCGGTCAGTCTAAACCGACGACTGTTTTTTTTGTAATTCGTACTGTTGCATGACCGCAAGCATGGTATTCGGTGGGGAACAGCTAGTGATTGGAAATGGTGGTGTGTGCGGCCAACCATGGGTGAGGAAATGACGAGAGAGATGCTCGCTGGGAAATGGGAGGGAGAAGTCCTGACTAGGAGTGGAAAATTAGGAGCGGAGGAGGGACCTTTTTATTTGTGATGCACAAAGGCTTTTTCCAACAGGGATGCCATCATCATGCCGGCATGAGTTTGATATGTCGTTGTCTAGAAGAAATTAGAATGGGTAAGGTTTTTTTTTTATATTTGAATGGGTAAGGTTGACTGCTCTCTCTCCCTCTCGCCTTTTGTTTTGATGGTTATTATCTGTCTTACAAATAGACATGCATACGATACGACAATTAATCTGCTGCTGTTGACACGAAGCGGTAAGCCCAAAGATGAATTGCAAGCTTGTACTATGCACGTTGTTACCCCAGGATATATATGTTTTTTTCTTCTGGGGTTCCTAGACAAATAACCTAGATGCTGCATTTGGACAGTGTCAACTTTGGCGGGCGGGTCCTGACTCATTGAGGACCATTTGCACGTACTCCTATCACGGACTATTCCCTGGCGGCCGTAGATTCGTAGCCATTTCATCAGATCTTTCCAAGACCTCTACTCCAAGTCATCTATTTCTCTGTCATCGCCGATCCGGCCACTCCACATGTTGCCAAGAATAGATTACTTCACAAAAGCTACTATGTGTGCTTCTAGAAAAATGCCCAGAATAAACGCATCACACGCAGAAAATATCGTACTGTCATTTTGATTGCTGGATTGGGAAACAAAAAAGTGCTAGTTTTTTTCTTTGTTGAGAGGGGGAGAGAGAGAGACGGAGGCGGCTTCCAATCCATGGGGCAGGGAAGGATGGGAAATGGCCATGCATGGCAGATTGTGGCTGGACTGGGGGCCAGGCGCCGGTATGGGGCTTGAGGTTGAGGGTGGGCCCCTAGGGGGCAGGTGGATGAGGGACGGCGTGGCATTCACATGAAGTGTGGGCCCATGCCCAGGTGCACCGCCCCTGAAACAATTTGCAGCTGTTGGACGGGTGCTGACCGCTGACATTGCCATTGCTCCTCTACCCTTGCGTGCCCCCATCTCTCTCCTACTGTTTCTATCTCCTGTGCCTATCTATCCAACCATTTGTTTTGTCTTTCCTAATAATGCACAGAGACAGAGAGAGAGATGTGATATTCTATCTGCGATTTGGCTAGCTAATGGTTTGCGCCGATTGTGTTGCTTGCAGATAAGGCCGATGGAAGACAACCTATACATGTCCGTTGCACGGCCACTTGTTTATCTGGGATCGGCCAGAGGGCATTGGCGGCCATTGTGCTGCTGTCTGTCCCTGCTGGGCTGGTGGCTACCTGTTTCTCGATCTCTCGTGTTCACTCGCATCATTACAGCACAACCACTTGTTTGAACAATGAAAATAGGCTCTGGTTTTCTGTTTAGTATACTATTTCAGTGCAGCAGGCAATGAACAATTATCTGCGCAGGAAAGACAATGGGGGCACGTACACATCCATTTCCTTTCCTTATCTGAAACCTCACGTGAAAACATCTGTGCTGTTGCGAATTTGTGCCTGTCATAATTGGAGGAGAGAGAGAATGGCCGGAGTTGTGAGGTGGAAATGGAATGATACGGCTCCGTGTGTGTTGTGCAGGAGGTCCAGTTGCGAGATTTGGACGCGAGCGAAAGGGATCGCTGGCCACGGCGCCTCTCATCAAGCTTCGTCCGCCCTGGCCCCTGTTGCCGATGGATTCAGGATGGGATTCGTTCCGTTCATAGAAAGCGACGGTGCCAAGCGGCGACAAAAAATAATACTACCAGTGCTAATCTGCCTTCATTGGATAAAAGCAAGTGCTGATCTGCCTTCATTCAGATTGCATATACACCAGTTTTAGTATGCCCCACAAAGAGCTACCTTTTTACTTCTTTCTCGACAGATACCTTTTTTACTTTGCCTGTGAAACTTGCTCTGTTCATTTTTAGCTCTGCCACTGGCAGTTTAAAGGAATCAGGTGAAGGATAACATATTGGTGACGGGTGTTTGGAGACGTGCCGTAGCAGAAGTCCACAGATCCCTTCCGTGCCTCCCATCCAGAAAGAAAGGAAAGATTGGATCGACCGGATTCCGCCGCGTCACGGACGACGCGGCTCTCGTACGACAGACAGTTTGCTATCTTCCCTCTTCTCTCCATGCGTGTGCTCGCGGTCGTGGTGCGCCCGTACGTGCCGCCCGCTGGGCTGGACGCTGATTGGTTCGTCTGGTCGTCTCTCGTGTTAGGCCCGGTTCGGCCAACCGGTTCGGTTGGATCGACCGGATTCAAATTTTGAATTTAAATGTATATGAAATTCTAGTTCAATCGGTTTGAACCGGTAAGCCAAGCGGCTTGGGCGGTAAGCCGAGCGGCTTGGGCGGTAAGCCGGCTCAATACATAATTTGTCATGTTTTCAAATTTAACTAAAAATTTAAAAAAAATAAAAGAAAAATTACTAAAAATATTTCAAGGTGCGCAGAATTTAATGGTGTCAAAATTTTTCAAATATTAGTGTATTTAGTATTTTTTGTGTGCATTAGAAGTTCAATGAGCCGATTTTTTTTCTTTTCCTTTTTTTTGTTGAACTTCTAATGCCTGCAAAAAATATCAAATGAGCAAATATTTGAAATTTTTTGACACCAATAGATTACATATACCATGAAGTATTTTTAGGAATTTTTTTGATATTTTTCTATTTTGAATTTAAATTTGAATATTTTAAATTTAACCGGTTTGAAACCGCCCCGAACCGCTACCGGTCCGGGGCGGCCCGCGGGAACCGACCGGTTTTGAACGGTTTTGTGAACCCTGGTTAGGCCATCACCGGTTAGTGCCTCTGACCTCATCAGCCAAAAATCCTTTTTGACATCGAGAAAGAAGGGCCGGAGCGCCGAAAAGCAAAAGAAAGTTTTACCCTGGAACTCTAAAAAAAAAAAGAGGCAAAAGAAAGAGATCGGAAAAAAGAACACCAAAGTACTCGCAGAAATGGATAGCAGCAGCAGATATGGATCGAGCCATCAAGGGGGGTTTAAAGCTTGGGATTGGGGAACAAAAGAAAATCACGGCTCGGGCGCGGGACCAGTTCGTCTCTTCACGTGTTCCATTCCAACTTGCCGGCTGCTGGCTGCTGCCGCCGCAATGTGCTGGCTCGTCGTCCCCACTCCACAGTCCACACCAGTGGCCAGTTGCCACCTTTTCTGCTAGCCTAGCCTTGCAGCGCCTCCGCTGCTGCTCAGGTACCTACCGTGCATTAGAAAAACGGAGCTCGTAACCAACCCCATTCACCGATGCATCCTTATCCCTGCCGCGGCCATGCCCCGTATCTCCCACGCGATCCTTGTGCTGCACCGATCAAGCCAGCCCACGGATCCGCCCGTCATCTTGCCTCATCTCATCCCCTGCGCGCGCATGATTCCTCCAGCTCGACCTCGACGGATGCAGCCGAACACGCCGTCGAGATTATTATTATTATGCGTACACTCACCTGACACTCCGAAACAACGCGATGGATTGGATAGCTAGCTACCGGATCAAAAGGTTTTCGCTCATCATCTCGTCTGCACTCGCAAGCGCGCCCATGTGTTCCGTATCACCCTGAAATTAAAGGCGCACGCAGGAATAATATTGTTGGCTATCCGTCCATCGGTCCATGTCACAGCATGCGTACTCCAAGCCGGTTAGTTACACATCACATGCACGCGCGTGCGTGCGTGCACTGGCTTAGTTGGTCTAACACACCTCAGGTGTGATCCGACGTGATCATCGCGGCTTAAAAAAACCTGGGGGTTTACCCGACTGACCTTGCGGTGGTTACAGGCTGATTCAGAGTTCATTCATCAGGCGCGTGGCGTATTTTAACTCCGCCGATGTTGAAGGGCCGGAGAAGATAGATCGACAGGCCGCAAATAAAAGCGCTTGTAGGCTCTCTTGGCGTCATTGTCGGCAGATGATGCTATCATTAGTTTAGCTAATCGCCGCGATATGATTTGGTTGTCTAAAAACAAAGGCTGTTACGAGTAGTGACCAACGGTGTTGGCCGGAGGTGGCATCCGATCCTCCGCGACATTTCTTTTCCCTTTCTTTTGCCCGTCTCCCATGTGAAGATTGTTTTGCACGGCCGGTCCGCGGATCTGAAAGAAAGTGCTCGTACAGGTAGCATATATTAAGAATCCGGGCAGGGTCTTATGCATTTTGTTGGTATCATCAGCGGCCACTAATCAAGCACCTTCATATTCCGGCTTTTGCATTGCGACCCACCAGTTTTTTTCTTTTCCCGAATGACTCGAATCCTATGTGTGCAACGTGTCGCCAGGGAAATATTCCTGTCTCCGTGTGTCGCGTGCGCAATTACAATGATGTTAACGGATTGTGCCGACTGCCGAGATCAAGATAGGTTCAAGTTTGGTGCTAATTAACGTGCAACATGCTTTGTAGTCGCTGGAGACTACTTAGGTACAACCACATTACTCCGTCTTCCCGTAAGGAAAAGAAATGATACCATATCAGTCGTTTAGTAAAAAGAATTACAGCATGTTAGCTAGAGCATCCTTAATAGACGCTCTATTTTTTTCTCTTTATTTGACTTTCATAAAGATTTCAGTTCATAGTGAGCATCTCACTCCAACAAACTCTTCATTTCCCACATTTTAATTTTGCTAGCTAACTAATTTTGTCTAGCGAGGGAGCTAATTTGGGGAGCCAGATGGCTTGGCGAGTTCAAAATCTCCTATTTTAGTGTTGAGTAACTAAAATTTGGCCAGTCAAGTTATTTTGCTAGTCTCTTGGAGATACTCTTAAATTATTATGTTTGTGAAGGACTCTATATATATACTCTGCTTTGTACTCTTTATTTGCCTCTCTATTTGTCTCTTGATAAAGATTTTACTTCATAGTGAACGCCTCACTCCAACAAACTCTTCATCTCCCACATTATTCCAATTTGGATGGCTACCTAATTTTGGCTATCGATGGGGCCAATTAGGAGAGTTGAATGGCTTGGCGAGTTTGGTAGGTAGTGTGTTGGGGAGTTATTTTGGTGTTAACTAGCCAAAATTTGGCTAGTTAAGCTATTTGGCTAGTTTGTGAAGAACTCTTATTTTAGGGCATATGCATTTTATCCTAGTCTTAAAAAATTAGTTTTGATTTTTTTTATTTCCTCAGAACATATATTTTTTTTAGCCACGGTAAAATGCATTTCAAATCATTTTTTCCTTAACGTTATTTCATCGCAAAGCACATCATTTTTAGGCCACAATACAATGCATCTGAAATCATTTTTAAGACGAGATAAGATTTTTGTTACAAGTTACTAATTTTTTTGGAAGGTAGAGCCAGAAATAATAAGTGAGGCCCGATCTGAACTAGCTGGCATGTAATATATTTTTTAGTTATATTTATCATGTATACTGTAGTTCTTGAAAATTAGAACATGCATCTTTATGTTTCACTTTAAGAGGGACCGAGTTAGTAGCAAGGGTGTGTTTAGATCGTAGGGAAAAACACCGTAGCATAAGAAAAACACTGTAGCATTCGCTGGGAAACGTGTTTTGTGAGGAAGGAACAGTGAAAAGTTGGAATGAACAGTGAAAAGTTGGAATGAATAGTGAATAATTGGGAATCTGAACATGGTGGAGCAATAGTGATCGCCGATCACGGTGACAGCTCGCAGTCCATGGTGGATGCCGTCGGCCTCGTCACAGCTCACCACACCACACACACAGCCCACAGCACACACTTGCAGCCAATAGACGAGCAACAACGAGATGTCAGAGGTCGCACGTACGGATCAAGGTGCCCAACTGCTGAAACTTTGGTGCAAAAAGTACTTTTTTTTCCTATTTATCTTTTTTATATAACATGTTTTTAGAAATTTTTTTTTCACCTCTCCTATTCATCTACTCTTATAACACACATCCTAGTAAATAAAAAAAATATTTTTTCCTCCCATGTCTAAACACAGAACCAACCAACCAACGGTTGGGCACCGGGCACGAGAAGATATGATCGAGGAGTGGCATGGCCTGCCGTACGTCACGCATGTCGTTTTTTTCCCTGTGTTCACGTACGACGCGTCATAATTTGACATGCAACGACGTGGCCTCACATCACATGCTGCGTGTGTGTGGTCCAAACTACGTAGCACATCATACGGAATACACGGAGGAGTATCAGCAGAAGTACTCCATATAGCAAGGACCTCCTGTGGGCTGTGGCAGTTGCAGCAGGGTTTCCTAGCTCTGACCTAGTCTGAGTCGCTTAGTTACAGACATGGGTGGATTTCATGAGATTATTCCATGTGTCTATTATAGACAGTCTACACACACATTCTTTGATTTAATTAGAATTATGTCTGTACACCTATTGAGTGTGTTCAACTCTTCGAGGCACGGAAAGTCAATATCCAGCGTGGTCGCAGGCTGTGTTCAGATTCATAAAAAAGTACTTCTCCAACAAGTTTTTTTATTCATCCCACTCACAGAACACGCTTCCTAGTGTACTATTTATTTAGAAAAAACATTATTTAACTAGAAAAAGTATTTTTTATTTCCCAGTCCCCGATATGGTGGTGCATGACGCCATGACCGGGCGGCGCCGTGGTCCATCTGCCAGCCCAATGTACTGGTTACGTCGTTTATTAAAAATTTGACACGCAATTCACGCCGGAACAAAGATCTCGTCTCGACCCCCCACGGCCGGGCCTTTGCAGCTGCAAGTTGTTGCCTGCCTGATACAGAGGCAGTGAAGATAGGGATCGCATTCACATGGCAGTACAAATGTACATGTACATTCACCTGGATTGGCACAGGCAACTTGCACTGTACTCTACCCTGATTACTAGTTTACCTCTACTTCCAGAAAGCTGCAATGTACATGTACCGCAGCATCTTTGTTCCCACGGCTGGCCACTGGCCTGGGCCGGGCGTTCTCACTGTTGAGCTGGAGCGTTTCTGTGAGTGAGATGAATAGAAAAAACTTATTATAGAGATAATTTTTTCTGAATCTGAACACAGCCCGATCCTGGGAGGCTGGGACCTGAGCGCATGGCTAATATTTTGGCCAGCCAGGCCTGAAGCAACGTACGACACTCAGATTAATTATGCAGCATTCACCGACATCAGTCGGAAAATGCAAACAACACTGCTCAAGTGCCCAAAGTTAACGACTGACTAGCACTGCATCTGTTCTAGTACTGCTACTCTATACAAGTATACAGTAATAATTACTAGCTAGTATACGTACAAGGACAGACAAGCTACTAGTGGATCTTGTATATATAGAAGAAGTAGACTATGATGCTAAAATACTACACAGAAGTATAACATTGCTTTGCCAGAACACAGAACGGGGGTTACGTTATCGTACCTAACCGGATGATAACCGCTTTGTCATGGCGTGGGCACGCACCACGAACGTGTACGTGTTCGAAGCACGTTCCCATTCAAACTACACACAACACTAGGTGACTAGCTACCTGTATCGAACAGTGGAGAACGCATCGACGTCGACGTCCTACCTCCCGGTGTGTGGCGTAAATCACCGTGACACCGTCCTCGCAGCAGTAATGCTGTAAACCCACACCCCACGTGAAGAAGCAAGACTCGAAGCGCACTTTGACAAGGTCAGTCGTCGTCGCACTGTGCGCGCGAGTACAACATGTGTGATTGTGTGACTATAGTGGGAACAAGCTCGCGGGCCCAGAGACAAACAGATGGAGGCCAATGGCAAGTGGAAGCGAAGACGATGATGCCGTGGCGTGACAGCACGCGGCATTCAAAACTCTGCCCGTATTGGTGACTTGACTCGAGCGCACAGTCACAGTGCATGTTCTGCGATTAATAACTTGTCCCTATACTGTAGGACAATTAGCGCGGCAAATCCAGGCGATTTTTCGCGGAAACTGTAGGGTTAGTTACCTGTAGAGATCTTCTCAAAATTCCCGTCTGCAGAACACACATCAGGATAACAGTAATCAGTCTTCTTGCTTGACAGATGCACTGCACTGTTGAGTTCCGTTGCTTCATGGCAAAGCAAGTGTGGGGCCAGGTACTGGCTATGGAGCAGTAGATGAGAAAGCATGCATATGCATGGCGACATCGGTCACGAGCATGAAAGCGAAGTTGCGGCGAGCCATGACTCTCGTTGCGTTGCTACCTCACCAATTCGGTGGACCAAGTGGAGAGCGTCCAGCGTTGCTAATAATAACAGCATTTTTGCTATCTGTTGGCTGTTGCTGATGGATGATAGAGTATCAATCAATTTCCGGTCAAAGAGGTTCTAGCTAGGATAAATGGTTCTCGGTTCAGGGCTTCATGCCGTGACGTCGCTGTCGCCTCGTCCAAGCTCAGACGGTAGTCGTGTGGTGTAAAGGTGCCACCGAGTTCTGGTAGATGCATGGAGTATCTTTCTGGGATTTTTCTACTTCCAGCGCACGTACCCAGTTGCAGAAAGATGCCATAGTGGACCTGCAGTCCTGTTGCTTTCTCAGCTCATTCTTGATAAGCTCTGGGGAGTGTTTAGGGAGCGTTCGGATGAATAAAAAAACACTGTAGATAAGAAAACGCTGTAAATCGTGTTGGGAAGCGTGTTCTGTGAGTGGGAGGAATATAATGAATAAGAAAAAGTTGGATGAATAGGAAAAAGTTGTATGGTTGGGAAGGGAACTAAACGCACTCTTAGTTGTTGGGGAAGAAAAAGAACTTTTTCTGGGAAGCGCGTTTTGTGGAGGGATGAATAGGAAAGTTGAAGAGAATTGAAGAAGAACTTTTCTGGGAAGCGTGTTTTCTGAGAGGGATGAATAGGAAAGTTGAAAAGATCTTTGCAACATGCCCCTGGACTCCGAACGATGACGTGTCGGTACTCTGTAGATATCATCTGGCTTAAGAACCATTGCTGGCTTTGACGCATTCTTCAGATACCCATCTTTGGACTTTGGTCGATAGGTAGAAGAAATCAAGAGGATGCGCCATTATGCCAACAAAATGGTTCACGTAAGTGCCGTGTGATTGCTCTGTACAACAGGCCAGTGTCACAGGATGTCCGTCCCATGCGGATAGTATGTGATACTGCTGCATTCAGCAGTCATGGAAAAATGCACACTGCCTCTTGCTGATCCAGTCCGTCGTGTGTCAGAGAGTACTTCTGTGATGGCCCATTACACTTCTGAATTTCAGCCCAACGAACAGGTGTGTCCATGGCCTTAATTGGGCTCTCACAAGCAGACCTAGAGGAGTCTGAATGAAAACAGATCCGCTGCTCATGCTCCTGATAAACATCACGTTAATGATGCGAAAAGCACATACGCACATAGAACACTGAACACCTGTTAAACGGGCATAGTAAAGGCAAAGGCTGGGTGGATAACATCCGTTTTTTTCTGGATAGACGAGAGAAAATCGAACACCTGATGGTTGGGTGGGCTTTCCTTGAGTTAGTTACAGAAACTTTAGGGCCCAAGTCTGTTCTCACAGCTCACCTTCGTCAGGGTTCTGGTCTAAAAAAAACTTCGTCAACGTTCTGCAGAATCATGCAGACAAACTCTTTGAAGCAACCAGCACATCAGCACAAGAGCGGAGCAGAGAGCACCACCTGTCATCTGCCACGGCCACGGGTGGTTCGGCAATCCCAAATGTTCAGTTCACAGAATGCACTTGCCCAGGAGCGCAATGTTAGAAACAGGTAGCAGACCCAAGAGCCAAGATAATAGGAAGAAAGGAAGAAAAATGTAGCCCAATCCCAAATAAGACACGCATAGCACACTGGCTGGTGGCTGGTTGCAGGGACAAGAGTCCTTCAAGTACCAAGGCAATCTAGACCTTTTCTTCAGAGAACTATCAATAGCTGTCTAATTTCAACTACATGGTAACTGAAAATTGATACAGAATGGATGTGCTGTTTTCATGGTTTTAGGTAAAAATCGACAGATAATGAGAGCTTTGTTTTGTGTTATCCTGCAGCATGACAAAAGAGATTATGCAACTGTATAGCCCATAGGCTTTATGGATTTGTTATAGCTTCAAGGTGTTAAGAAATGGATCCATCTTAACTACGACCAGCAACAAGGCAAAACTGAACCATGCCAGAAGAAGAAGAGGTTAGAGCAACAATCAGAAAAGCAAAAAAAAACCCTGCAGGGTAATGCATAGTGGTGGTATTTTAGGATTACGTTTAACGACGAGATGGTGAGAGACCAGGTCAAAAGAAGAAGAGGCTTCTTCCTTATCTCCCTATACTATCAATCTATCATTATCACTCGAAGGCCAATTCTGTTACTGCCGCTTGGGTACATAATAAATAAAATGCACATTCTGGTGCCATGGGCCAAATGGAAAGGCTCCAGCAAACAACACCAGCAGATCATTACAGAATATACTTAAACAATCTCCTATAAAGCAGGCAAAGATCTTCAGTCGCGCTAGGATTTTTTATATTAGCCATGTCCTGGAATAACATTGTAGAACTAAACAGTCGAACAATTTTGTTACAAAAGTGTTAGGTCAGCATGGATTTAGACCCTAATTTTCTTGTGACTGGTGAGAGCAACAAAAAAGAAGATAATGACACTACATGATAAAGTCCATCGACTAGTTCAGATTTTGGCAATATTGATCGCCGCTAAACTCAGTGCAAACTATACAGAAGAGAGCACAAAATTGCAAAACACTACAATCCTGCATGGGTCATTCCAAACATTTATTCATTCAAACACTTGCGCCATAATTTATTATTCATATTACATGATACAGATAAAGTACAAGGAAAAGCTCTATCCACTTCGACCTATAATCAGAAGAGCCTCCAGACCTAGTACTACAAGATATGGATATTTGCACCATATCATGTTCACCAACCATTTTGAAAAAAAAGATGAAGGAATAGAATTCCTGGCGATGACAAACAAAAAAGGCACTCTGAGGGTTGATTAAACATATAAGCTTATATCTTACCATTGAGATTTTTCTGAAGAACATCCATCACAGAAGCAAAGTCAGGCTTCACACTGATAGGTGGATTAGCATACTGGCACAACATGTCCTTGATCTTTTTGTCATGGTAGTCAATCTTTGACTGCGTGAACTTCAGCCCATGAGCTGTGCTAACAACCACCGTGCGGTCATTAGGCCCAATTATACGCTGATCACGGAGCTTAAAGAGAGCAGCAAGCGCAACCCCGGTATGTGGGCAAGCAAACATTCCAGTGCCGTCAGCAAGTGCTGTTGCATCCATGAGCTCCTCCTCTGTAGCCTCCTCCACAATACCATTGGTTGCCTTCAGCGCGACCACGGCACGGTCAACTGATACAGGATCACCAATCTGTATCGCAGATGCATATGTAGTTTCAGCAACTTGTGGCTGGAACTCAGTCCACCCTGACTTGTAGTATCGGTACAATGGATTTGCATTTGCAGCCTGAGCACAGACAAGCCGTGGCACATGGTCAACAAGCCCAAGAACACGACACATCTCAAATCCCTTGTAGAATGCATAGATATTCCCAAGATTGCCTCCTGGAACAATGACCCAATCTGGCACCTGCCAATTGAACTGCTGCAATATCTCGATGGCCGCTGTCTTCTGACCCTCAAGACGGAGGGAGTTGAGCGAATTGGCAAGGTAGATTGGCAGCTCCGCAGTCACCTCCCGGATGAGTCTCATGCAGCCATCAAAATCAGTGTCGAGAGAGAGCACGGTGGCGCCATTGGCGATCGGCTGGATTAGCTGCTGCAGCGAGATGCGGTCTGCTGGCAGGAACACGATGGCGGGGATTCCTGCGGCAGCGCAGTATGCCGAGAGCGCGGCGGAGGTGTCTCCCGTGGATGCGCAGCCAACACCGTTGATGGGGCGCGAGAGCGGGGCGCGGCGAAGGCGGTTCACCTGACTGACGAGCACCGTCATTCCGAGGTCCTTGAAGGAGCCCGTGTGGGAGATGCCACAGTGCTTTACCCAGAGATCGTTCATCCCGCCGAGGTGCTCCCGACCGAAGCGCTCCGCCCAGAAGAGGTTGGAGTTGCCCTCGAAGAGGGAGACGATGTGGTCGGAATCGATCTCCGGGAGCACGAACTCCTTCTTGGACCAGACACCGGAGCCGTAGGGCCAGGCGGTGCGGCCGACGCGGGAGTCGAAGAGGTCCCGCCAGTAGGAGCCCGGGTAGCGCGCCAGCGCCTCCATGTCGTGGCGCACGTCGAGGAGGCCCCCCGAGCTGGAGCGGTAGACGACCTCGTCGAGCGAGTAGCGCTCGTTGGGGTCGCCGCCGGGCGCCGGGGGGAAGGGCTCGTACCACGCCGAGAAACCCTGCGCTGGGCCCCGGAGCCGCGCCGCCTCCTCGCGGATGTTCTCCTCCGCGGGGCGGCGGTGCTTCGTGGCCGTGGCGGGCGCGTCGGAGGAGGAGGCGCAGCGCGCGCGGCTGGCGCGCGCAGGGAGGCGGAGGTGGGGGCCATGGATGGGCCTCCTGTGGGCGGAAGAGTGGCGGGAGCGGGGGTGCGAGAAGAGGAGGGAGAGGGAGGAGGCGGCGGAGGTCGCCATGGCGGCGCGGCGGCGAAGAGATGGGGGACGATTAGGGAGGGTCTCGGGGTGACGTGGCGGAGGGTTTAGGCTTTTCGGAGAGGGCAAGTCGAATCGGTCGGCCGATCTGGACGTTAATTGGCGGCAAGTGGTTAACGAGCCTGGCAGGTGGGGCCGTTCTGTCAGTGGGCTTCGTTTCGGCCTCCCTCACTGCAACTGGCGACGCTGGCCTGAACGCACGTGGTGTCACGACGCTGAGCTGCCTATCTGCCTCTCTGGATGTTGGAGCTCAACACTTCGAAGGCTCAAAAGGTCGTGGCATCACCACCACACACATATGTGCTCGCATGCCAGATGCCGATTTTAGCGAGTAATTTGACGTTATTTTCGCGTGCTTTCCAAGGAGCATGGCTGGCTTATCCTTTCAAGAAAGCCAAAAAAAAAAACACGAGCATCGCATGCTCGGCACGTGGGGAATGGAGAACGAGGGGACGAGCGCTGCCCATGGATTTTGGATATGGGCTCGCTGAACTGTCCAGGGTCCCAGGCTCATTGCCACCACACATGCTCACGTCGGAGAATTTGTTGTCGCATATTCTGGTCGGCTCTCTCTATCTGGATGCAAATATCCCGTGCATTTTTGTGTACATGGAAGTACTAACAAGTAACAAACTGGGGGCACGGAGTTCTTCAAAATTTCCAAGTTGCTACTACAGATGAAAACAACAATCCTGTATAACACATTACAATGTTGTGGGATCATGAATTCACAGTACTTAGATCGCTCATATGATACAGTCTGGAGTATGCACCAAAGAATACTTCAGCTGTCAGAATTTTCATCAAGGGAAGATTGTCACCGTGCAAATGATGCATCGGGTGAAGCTGACTGCAGTGTGCCTTGCTGCAGTTCCTACCTCAACTAAATCCCCTTGACATGGAATAAAAATCAAACACAAGTCTCATCTATTTAACATTTCAGATGACTGTGCAGTGTTCACGTAAGTTGCGCTCTTGTTGAATCCTTTAAGCACCATTATTCGCACCGCCTCCAAGCCCCTATGAAACGCGAAATCAAGCTGCATAAAACAGATCGCTTTTGTTACCTTTCCTTGTCTCCACATGTAATCAGTACAGAACACCTAATCATGTGCCGGTGCTAAATTGGCTGAAACAAAGTATCGATAAGGGATGCATTATAGTCAAAACCTCTTCTTGCTCTTTCTTGGTAAAAGGCCGGAGAACAAAATTTGCAGGATCCATCTTCCCAGGTGGTCGTCCAATGCCTGCAAAATATGGTTACAGGGTTTTTTCATTCTGGGCAACTGAAGAGAAAAGAAGTGAGAAGTGACATACCAATTCTTAGGCGTGGAAAATCACGGCTTTGTTTCAAATGATTGATGATGCTTCTCATCCTGTAAATGGTGGACACATGGTAAGTACCAAAAGAAGCTCTTCTCTGAACAACAACAACAGTAACGGGAAGGTTGCAAAGTCACTGGACTCACTTTGCCAAAGTTTCCACAATGATACAGACCTATCACCTATATGAAATTATGAGTCAAAAGAGTGTGTACTCTTTCCTTCAAAGCAAAAAAGAGGGAGCAAAGACTAAAAATGAAGGTGTTACCAAAGTTTTACTGATGCATTTTTGCAACATATAGGTACAATAATAAGTTTCTAAACATCAATATACAGACATACAGTTGCTACTGTGTAAAAGGACAGGAAAAATATTATGATCAAAATATCCTCCTCTTAGGTGAAGACTATGAAACAATTGTCTTCTGCAAAACTTATGAGCTCTTTGTCAAGCTTAAACATGGAACAGATATAAAAAAATCGATGCGAAATGGAGTACCCATTATGCCCGCCATGGCCACCTTTTGGCAGCAGGCGCAGTTTTGCAAAGGGTAAATCTAGATCATCATACATCTGCAAGGAATGAAAATTAGATAATAGTGATTTTGCAAGCTTAGAAAGACAATTGTAGTTATCTGTTATGAAATACAGCTACTGAAGAGTAATTTTACCACAACTACTTGATTAAGTGGTATCTTGAAATATGAAACCATCTGGCCCACCTATACATAACTCAAGTGCGTGTTAAAAAAAAGATATAAAAGGAACAACACTTCAATAGTATTCAATGTTTCTTTGGAATCATTGTACTTACAGACTCACCGCTCGCATTCATAAACGTTTGCGGCTTGGCTAGCATGATAGGAGCATCACCAATGCGACCTGGATGGTAATGAAGCAGTTTTTATTAGGAAATCTTTCTAGCATGCACAAAATTTCAAAGAATTAATAGTGCATCTATTTTATGTTCAATAATTCAGTGAGAATATATGAAACATAGAAAGTTCACATTTCTTGGACACATTTAGAATGTTGTGAAAGCTCTTTCAAGTCGCAGCAAATTTGGTCGAAGAAGGAAGTGTGCAAAATAATGGGAATGAAGTTTAGCTGTGGAAAGTATAGATTAGCACTACAGTCTCGCATAAAAGATTCAACATGTAAATAAAAACACGTGGTGACTATTACCTTTTCCAACCATTGCCTTGAACTGCATGCTGCTCATAGATACACCCTCAGCTTCTGCTATAGCATCGATCATCTCAAATCCAACCTGACAACAAACAGATATGATCTCAAGTCCATAAAAAGATTGCAAACTGTAGTTTGGACCAACATAATCATCTGCGGAGCTATGGAAGACTCAAATTATGTGTTTGTTCCACGAAACTGATATTAAAACCATGGTATACATATTTTACAACAACAAATTTCTCCGCCTGCAAGAGAAATATCCTCTCTGATTACTGAATCCTACAATTTATTGTTTCTACCTCATTCTGTGTAGAAGTAGAGACCAAGTCGACGAATCAAACTAGCATATATCATGTTCCTACATTCTCAAAACATAATCCAAATTTAAAGCATTTTTCGCCGCAAGTCAAACATTTCCAGGCAAACAATTCTACCATCAATAATGTCAGAAGTCGCCACAAACAGGGTTTCTTCGGGTGGCTTACGTTGTGGCGAGTCCCCTGGTACACCTTTCCGGGATTTCCCAGCCCGACGAAGAGCCACGGCTTCCGAGCGCCGCCGTCGCTTGTTGCGCCTGTGGACGATGAGGAAGCAGCCCGGCAGGCGGAGGAAGCGGCAGGCACGCATCTTGGCTTTGCGCGGGGAAGTGAGAGAAGCGGGGAGGGGAGGCGGGTCCCTGACGCGCCGGGGAACAGCCGCATCGCCGTGACTGCCGCCGCCGCCGCCGCTGGTTACGAGATTACGGAGCTAGTGAGCACTGCACGGCAACGTTTTGCGAGAGGCAGGCCGGGCCGGAATTGATATGGGCTTCAAAGTTTATGCCAGGTTGGGCCGACCACGCTATCTTTTTTTATTCTCAGGGATTTTAAATTGGGTTAATTCTACTAAAAGTTTTGAGTTAGTTAATTAGAATTATGGCATTACATGTCATGCCGGGAGATATGCCATTATAATTTCATATGTCCTAGAAATAAGCCTTTACCTCTCACTGTCTGATTTTATCTCCTACCATAATCGCACCATACTCGTCTTGCGCGGCCATAATTGTTCTCCTCCTTATAAAAAATACGGCAAAATCCTTTTGCCGTCCCGTTAAAAAAACTCGTGTACACTTCATCAGTACGTATCACGTACTTGTAGACACATGTAGACACATACTAGACCCAGAAACAAGTACTTGTATGCACATAAGTAGCAAGCAAACTCGATGTGTTTGCATGGGCCATGTGTGCACAGCCATTTACGTGAGCCCGCCCCACGTACACTTGTGCGGTATGTGCATCATTTGCACTTCAACAGTGTTGATTACAAAACATACCGTTAAACAGATATACGGAACCAATTTTTTCATAAAAAAGATCGATTCTCTTCTCTTTATTAAAAAAAAACTAAACTGCAGAAGAGCTATTGCATTTTTTGGACGGGTGGGGAGGTAATAATTTGCAAAGGATATAAAGAGAAAAACATCACGGTAATAGCATTCGCTAAAATAATCTTATTCTCATAATTAAAATATCTATTTATTACAATGTTTTAAGAATGGTTGCATCAGGTAGAGTTGAACCGAATCAACCGATGCTCCGGACGGTTCTGACGGGGGCATTTGGGGTTGCAAACGTTGCAGTGGGCCCTGCACTTGTCCCTTGTGTCGTAACAAGGAGTGTCACTTTTGGTGATGCAACGATAGCATGTTTGACCATGGGGATCAACTTGGACAGCGACGTACACAGATAATTAGCAACAGGTGAAAGAAAGCTAATCAAGAGTAATGGGAATGCACAATCAAATAGTTTGCATTGCTTGGGGGTTTTTATAGGGAACATGAGCTACTGATGTAGAAGGAAATAAGCAAATCTTTGAAATTTTTTTATTTGACTTGCCTTACTTGTGCCTTACGTGTGGGGTACTGATGTAGAAGGAAATAAACAAATCTTTCGTTTTTATTTGATTCGCCACCGCGCACGACCGCGGATCGAGCACGGACCGCCTCCGCCAGCGCCTCCGCCCGCGAAATCTGCCCTCGATCGCCGGCTCCATCTCCAAACCCTTCCCCCGGAGCGTGTTCTGGCCACCCCCTGAGTTCCCTCGACTTCACACCGTCGTCCACACCACCCAGAGGACAGCCGCCGCCGAGCGTGTTCTGGCCACCCCTTGAGTTCCCTCGCGCTCCTCCGCCCTTTTCCCAACTCGCCTGACCTTCTCCCTCGCATGACCATCTCCAATCCTGGCCGCCAGAGCCGGCGCGCTTGCAGCCGGCGGCCGGCCTCGAAGTTGTCGGCCCTCCGCTGAGGTATGAAATATTTGGTTCACAACTAGTTCAGCTAAAATTTTTATAACTATATAAACATGTTTTTAGCAGAACTAAATAAACATTAGGATGAGGGGTTGGTTCGAGGAGCCTAATCCTCCAACTGGTCGGACCATAGTTTTCCTGCTTCGGAATTCCAAAGCAGTAACGTGAGGTCGCGGAACAATTCTGAGATTAATAGTCGCGGGGCTCAGTTGCTCAGCATAAAAAATGACCAAAAGGTGAAATATGGTTTTTATTTGTTATTTAAACAAATCTAAAGAGGATTAACAAGTGGACAATGTAACCATTACCTGCTCCGTTTATTCAAGAAATAGCAAGTTCAAAATTCTAGTATGACCCTAAACTACAAAATGGTGCCACCATTTCAAATGATTAGTCATCTTTTTTTTTGGCAAAAAATCATTTTACTCCCCCTCACATATTTACTTTGCCTGCTTAACACCGTGAGCAAAAATTGGATTCACTTTTCTTCCCTGAACTATTTTATTTGGTTCAGTCTACCCCTAATTAGATTTCTCTTTTTTTTATTTCTTTGTGTACAAGTTGAGTTTTAATTTCAGATTTTGACATTTGACCTTTAACATAGTGCTCTACGTTAGAAAATATATTAGATTTTCCACGATTACCTTTTTACAATTCTATATATCTGAGATCAATTTTGTTTATATTTATAACCTATGAAAATAACCATGAAAAATCATAGTATATTTTTTTAAGAATAAAGCTTCATGTTTTATATCTGTTCATAAAATTTGAAGTCAAAATTCAACTCATACACAAAGAAATAAAAAGAGCAATCTAATTAGGGGTAGGCTGGACAAAACGAAATAGTTTAGAGAAGTAAAGTGAGCTAAAATTTCGCCTAGGGGGTTAAGCGGATAAAGTGCATAGGTAAGAGAAGATCTACACTCGATATAATAAATTTGGTAAAAATTAGAGTCCAATAATTTTAGAACGCGGTGTGGAAGCACCTAGTTTCTTTCACTTCGTGAGAACTAGCAATCGCGCCGAGGCTTCACTACATTACTAGTCACAGTTGCCTCCGTTACGTTATATACTCAGAGCGAGTTTACTGGTTACGCCTGCGGGCGGGCGTTTCACCGAGTGAGCTGGCGCAGGTGGCAGCGGGTCCTACCGAGATTTAATGTACAACAACATTTTCAGCCAATGCCCAGCGCGCTCGCTCCTCTGCGCCGGCTTGAGCGGACGAGTCGACAGACACCCGTCGCGTGCGCGCTCTCTCTCTCTTCATTTCTCTCCCTTCCACGTAATACTCCGCCGGCTACTCGTCCACCATTAAACTTGCTCTTACACGAATGGTACACAAGCACTCCGCAGCGCTTCTGCTATTGTTTTCATCGAGTCCTGTCTGCGACATATCGGTCTGCCAAACCTTAGCGCCAACACAAGCAAGTAGAAGTTTCTGCTGGACTTGCAGATCTTTCACGTCGAGGATGCCGGCTATATGCAGTTGGAATCTCGATCCCATGGAAAGAACAATTTGTCAGTGAGTTCCCACGTACGCTTTCATTTGACTCCCTCCCTCCCTCCAACTCCAAGTATTAAACCTGCAGGCTGGAAACGGTATTTTCCCGCCATTCATCATTGTGACACCAAACCATTACTATTCCACAGGTTCCAACCCGTCAAATGGTTCTCCGCGTATCGAAATCGACCCGTACGATGTGCCATGCGTGCGTGTGGTTTGGAGTAGCCACCCCGGCTTGACGGAAACTCCCGGTTTCAGTCCCGTCGATTTCGACCCGGTGCGGACGCCAGAGCCGGTGTCAGTTCAGTAGCTTTCCTGCTCAGGCGTGTGCTTGTGAATTCCTCTTGAAGTCGGCAGGCAGAAACCCTCTGACGCGCTGCTAACTTTTGGTTTCAGGTCTGTCAGATGAGTCTCTCTCGCATGGAATTCTTCATTGCGGATTCAGACTTCTTCAGACTCCACAAAGACAACACTAGTCTGTCTGTACGAGCATATAACTGCATGCCATGGACGAGTCCATGCAATGCATTGCCTCCACAAGTAACCCACCTGTCTGACTGTCTCATACAGCCGAGCTCTATCGATCGATCGATCGATCTCACTCCACCATGGCCCTCTTCCACCTCGTCTTCCTAATGGCCTCATTACCACTGCTCCTCGCCATCGCCATCACCACCGCAACCGCCTCGGCACCCAACGCCACCGCCGCAGCCGATCTCTCTGCCCTCCTCGCCTTCAAAGCCCACGTGACCGACCCTAACGGCATCCTCGCTGGCAACTGGACGGCCGCCACGCCCTACTGCGGCTGGCTCGGCGTCACCTGCGGCCACCGCCACAGGCTGCGCGTCACGGCCCTGTCACTCCCCGGCGTGCCGCTCGCCGGCGCCATGGCACCCGAGCTCGGCAACCTTTCCTTCCTCTCCGTCCTCGACCTCAGCTTCACCCAGCTCACGGGCCCCGTTCCGGCCTCTCTTGGAAACCTGAAGCGCCTCACGTGGCTCAACCTCTCGACAAACTATCTCTCAAGCCATGTTCCGGCGCCTCTCGGTGGCCTCGCTGGGCTTGAGGTACTCTGCCTCGACTCGAACAACCTCACCGGTGAAATCCCAAACGATCTGCACAATCTGCAGAGCCTTGTGTGGCTCGACCTGAGCAGGAACGACTTGATCGGGCAGGTACCCCAAGGCTTGTTCGACGTGATGTCCCAGCTGAAGTACCTGAGCCTTGCACACAACAACCTGATGGGGAACATTCCCAAAGCCATTGGTTTCTCGTTACCAAACCTCGAGATCCTCGAGCTGTCGTCTAACCAGCTTTCGGGGGAGATACCGTCCTCGCTATTCAACATGTCCAGCCTGATATGGATGTATCTGTCCCAGAACAATCTGTAAGGGCGGGTGCCGAACAACGGGAGCTTCAGTCTTCCTATGTTGCAGAAAGTTTATCTCGATAAAAACATGCTCACCGGCATGGTGCCCGCGGGGTTCGGGGCTTGCAAGTACTTGCAGGAGCTTAATCTGGCTTACAACAGCTTCACCGGCGGAATACCGTCGTGGTTGGCATCCATGCCGGAGTTGACGGTCATCTCGCTAGGTGGTAACGACCTCTCCGGCGAGATCCCGACCGGCTTAAGCAATCTTACCGGTCTCACTGTACTAGACTTCACCACGAGTAGGCTGCATGGGAAGATCCCACCGGAGCTGGGGCAGCTGACGCAGCTGTACTGGCTGAACCTCGAAATGAACAACTTGACAGGTACAATTCCAACCTCCATCAAGAACATGTCCATGATCTCTATCTTTGACGTATCCTATAACTCACTTACTGGACCTGTGCCACGAATTTTTTTGGGGGAATCTCTTACTGAGCTCTATATGGCCGGGAACAAGCTCAGTGGAGACTTGGGTTTCCTGGTTGACTTGTCTAGATGCAAGAGCCTCAAATACATCGACAAAGAGAGGAGTTACTTTACCGGTAGTATCCCCAACTCTATCAGCAATCTCTCCTCCCTCCAGATCTTTAGAGCAGCTGAGAACCAAATAACTGGGAACATCCCGAGTTTGCCGGCAAATCAGAGCAGCATCTGGTTCCTTGATCTTCGCAACAACCTATTAAGCGGAGAAATTCCAGTATCAGTTACGGAACTAAAGAATCTCAAAGGTATTGACTTGTCTAGCAATGACTTGTCTGGGACTATCCCCGTACATATAGGTAGATTAGCAAACCTCTTTGGCTTGGACCTGGCCAACAACAAGTTCCATGGCCGTATACCAGATAGCATTGGGAATATTAACAACCTACAAACCTTAGACTTATCAAATAACCGGTTCACTTCAACAGTTCCCACGAGACTATGGGGCCTTCAGAACATTGTGCAGCTTGATCTCTCTCAAAACGCCTTGACCGGCGCTTTGCCGGAAGATGTCGGAAATCTGAAGGCAATAACATACATGGACCTTTCTTCCAACCGGATACTTGGCAGCATACCAACTTCACTAGGAATGTTCCGTACACTGACCTACCTAAATTTATCAAAGAACTTACTCCAATATCAGATACCAGATGCAATTGGCAAGCTAAGTAGCATTAAAGAGCTGGACCTTTCATACAACGTCCTATCTGGTACCATTCCAAAATCCTTCGCTAATCTCAGCGATCTCACGAGCCTAAATCTCTCTTTCAATAGACTCTATGGACAGATCCCAGAGATCGGCGTGTTCTCAAACATCACACTGCAGTCACTGGAAGGAAACACCGCACTATGCGGCCTTGCACGCCTTGAGTTCCCAGATTGCCCAAATGGTGAGCTCAACCATCGCCGGCGATTTGGTCACCTGCTAAAATTTGTGCTTCCTAGTGCTGCAGTAGCCATTGCAATAGGAGTTTGCTTGTTCATCCTGATCAGGACTCGTGTTAGCAAGAGGCCAAAGGACCTGCCGTCCACTAACAGCTTGGAGAAAAACAGCTATTACAGGCCAATCTCCTACCTTGAACTGGCTCGTGCCACAAATAACTTCGATAACGATAACCTACTAGGAGCCGGAAGCTTTGGCAAAGTATTCAGAGGCGTATTGGATGACGAGCAAATCGTCGCGGTAAAAGTCCTGAACATGGAACTAGAAAGAGCCATCGTTAGCTTTGATGTCGAGTGCCGTGCGCTTCGCATGGCTCGACATCGAAACTTGGTCAGGATACTCACCACCTGCTCGAATCTGGACTTCAAAGCACTAGTGCTCCAATACATGCCAAATGGGAGCCTCGATGAATGGTTGTTCTCCGGTAACCGTCGTGGGCTCGGACTGGTCCAGAGGGTGAACATCATGTTGGATGTGGCACTGGCGATGGCTTACCTTCACCTTGAACACTTCGAGGTAGTCCTGCATTGTGACCTAAAGCCAAGCAACGTGTTGCTTGATCAAGATATGACGGCTTGTGTAGCCGACTTCGGCATCGCAAGGCTACTGTTGGGAGATGATACTTCCATAGTTTCGAGGAACATGCATGGAACAATTGGTTATATGGCACCAGGTATGCAATTGCCTGCAACTTTTTTTTTCCTTTGACATGACAACTGCCTCCAACTTGATATGCAATTCATACTGTTCCATTTGCGCTATCGGTCGTGTTTAGTTCCATAAGTTCTTTTGGACTCTACTATTCATCTCTCTCAGAAAACACGCTTCCCAAAAAAGTTTCCCTTTTAACTCCTTTCAACTTTCCTATTCATCCCTCTCACAGAACACGCTTCCCAGAAAAAGTTATTTTCCTCCCCTTTCAACTAAACACAGCCGATGGCTCATAGTTTGCTCATTTCCTCTGCTGGAAACAAAACAGAGTACGCCTCGACCGGAAAAGCGTCAAGGAAGAGCGACGTGTTCAGCTACGGGGTAATGCTTCTCGAAGTCATGACCGGGAAGAATCCCACCGACGCCATGTTCAACGGAGGGTTGAGCCTCAGAGGATGGGTCAGCCAAGCTTTCCCATCGGAACTTGCCCATGTCGTGGACCATAGCATCCTCCTTCTGGACGAAGAGGCAACAAGCAGTGGAGACATCGAACGGGTCGATTGGTCATCACGCGAAGAATCTCCCTGCAGCTGGAGCTGCATAGAGCAGGTGGTGGACTTGGGTTTGCAGTGCTCGTTGGACTCGCCTGAGGAGAGGTTGGCAATGAAGGACGTGGCTGCTAAGCTTGCACGGATCAAGGAGTGTTTATCTTCCCCCTCTAGATGATTCTTTTTTTTTTCTACAACTGAATGGAGGCAACTGGTTAGATGGCCTCAAATACGTATATGCAGTTGCTTCTGACTAGCTGAGTTGGGTGGGGCCTTGGGGATGGACTAGATCTTCTGATCTTGGCC
This sequence comes from Digitaria exilis, assembly GCA_015342445.1. NCBI lineage: Eukaryota > Viridiplantae > Streptophyta > Magnoliopsida > Poales > Poaceae > Digitaria > Digitaria exilis. The sequence goes on from JACEFO010001882.1 coordinate 2,408,834, forward strand.
ACTGTAGGTTTAGTGCACTGTTTAGAAAGATGATTTCAGAGGTCACTCCTTGTTTAATCTCGGTCTTGTTTATCTACTCCTTGTGGTGTGGTGTAAGTTTGGTACCTTTGGTGGCCTGTGGTTCCATTTCCACCGTGTGGAAGGACCAAGCCCGTGTGTTTCTGCAGTCGAATTCGTCTCTGTCGATATGGCTGTGCTGCAGCCAACGATTTGCATGTTCCCTTTGCTGGGCCACGTACGTCAAAAACATCATCCTCACCCTATCCGGTATCCGCTCCACTCGTCTGCCGCTGCTCCCGCCGTTTCTTCCTCCTCCTCCTTCCTCCGGCCGTCCGGCGAAGCAAATCGGACCGACCATACGGCCATTGCCGTGACACTAGCTGCTCAAGACTCAAGAGGGATGCTATGCTGCACGCGCTACGCGCTCCAGCTCCTCCAACCCCATCCCTCCTTCCCCGGTGGCGCCACCTGCCCTTGCTCATGCTCCTCGCCTTCTTCTTCTTCCTCCTCCGGCAACCAGCGGCAGAGGCTGCATCCGCCAGCCGCCCTGTCCCAAACTACCACGCCGCCACTCACCCACCCGCCGCCGGACGACGGCGACCACCAAGCCGATGATGGCGCCCTCCTGGCGCTCCTCCGCGCCCACGACACCGACGCCGCATACCGCCTCTTCTCCTCCAACCCTACGCTCCTCCCTTCCTCCCCGACGACGGCGTCCCGCCTCCTCGCGCAGCTCTCCTTCAGTTCCACTTCCACCAGCAAACCCGACGCGTTCTCCCGCGCCGCCGTCCTCCTCAAGAGCCTCCGCGCCCGCGGCGCCCTCGACCTGCTCGACGCCAACGCCCTCTCCCTCGCCGCCGCGGCCGCCGCCCGCTCCCGCGACGCCCGCCTCGCCCACTCCCTCCTCCTCTACATGCTCCGCCAAGGCCTCCTCCCCGAACGCCGCGCGTACACCGCCACCGTCGCCCGCCTCACGCCGCCCACCAAGGCGCTCCGCCTCTTCGACGCCGTCCTCCGCCACCTCCGCCGCGCGCCGCCGGAGCTCGTCTCCCTTTCCTGCCTCCCCGACACGGCCGCCTTCAACGCCGCGCTCAGCGCCTGCGCGGACGCCGGAGACTGCGGCCGGTTCCGCCAGCTGTTCGACGGAATGCGCGAGTGGAACGCCGCCGCCGACGCGCTCACCTACAACGTCGTCATCAAGATGTGCGCCCGCGCCGGACGCAAGGGCCTCGTCGCGCGCGTGCTCGAGCGCATGCTCTCCTCCGGCGTGACCCCCTGCGCCACCACCTTCCACTCCCTCGTCGCCGCGTTCGTCGGCTTCGGCGACATCCCCGCCGCGGAGAGGATCGTGCAGGCGATGCGGGAGGAGCGCAGGGACATGTGCTTGCTGCTCAGAGCTATCGCCATGGAATGCGAGGACGATGTCGCCGACGTCGAGCAGGGGGCTGCCGCCGCCCTGCTCGACGACATTGTTGCCAAGCCAGAGCAGGGCACGGACGACGAGGTGCCGCTGCTCCCCAAGGCTTATCTGCCCAACGCCAGGGTGTACACCACGCTCATGAAAGGGTATATGAACGCCGGCCGCGTCGACGACGTCGTGGCCGTGCTTCGCGCGATGCGGCGAGAGGCGGAGACGGCGCCGGCAAGCCGGCCGGACCATGTGACCTACACGACGGTGATATCATCTCTCGTCGCCGCGGGCGACATGACGCGCGCACGAGCCGTGCTGGACGAGATGGCCGCGGCCGGCGTTCCGGCCAACCGGGTCACCTACAACGTCCTGCTCAAGGGCTACTGCCAGCAGCTGCAGATGAGCAAGGCCAGGGAGCTCTTCGAGGAGATGGCGACGAACGCCGGCATCCAGCCAGGCGTGGTGACATACAACACCCTCATGGACGGGTGCGTGCGCACGGACGACAGCGCGGGCGCGGTGGCATTGTTCAACGAGATGCGGTCGCGTGGCATCGCGCCGTCGACGGCGAGCTACACGACGCTGATGAAGGCGTTCGCGGCGTCGGGGCAGCCCAAGGTGGCGCACAAGGTGTTCGACGAAATGGAGCGTGACCCGAGGGTGGCCGTGGACAGGGCGGCGTGGAACATGCTGGTGGAAGGCTACTGCCGGGTGGGGCATCTGGAGACGGCGAAGCAGGTGGTGGAGAGGATGAAGGAGCGCGGCGTGCGGCCCGACGTGGCGACGTACGGCAGCCTGGCGAAAGCCGTCGCGGCGGCGCGCAAGCCGGGGGAGGCGCTGGTGCTGTGGAACGAGGTGAAGGAGAGGTGCCTTGAGGAGGCCGACGAGGAGCTGCTGGGCGCGCTGGCGGACGTGTGCGTGAGGGCGGCGTTCTTCAAGAAGGCGCTGGAGATCGTGGCGTGCATGGAGGAGAAGGGCATCGCGCCCAACAAGACGAGGTACAGGAAGATGTACATCGAGATGCACTCGAGGATGTTCACCAGCAAGCACGCGTCCCAGGCAAGGCAGGACCGGCGACGGGAGCGCAAGCGCGCCGCCGAGGCGTTCAAGTTCTGGCTCGGCCTGCCCAACTCCTACTACGGCAGCGAGTGGCGGGTCGAGCCTCTTCTCGAAGGCGATGACCCAAGCTGATGTGATGATGCACCACGCACCAGCCACTGCTGACTGCTGTCAGCACTCAAAAGGGAAATTGGGTTCCTTCCTCCCGGCAAAATTTTGTCAAACTCACACAAGGATACGCACACACAGCATGTTTCTTGTTATAAACCTCTCAGGAAAGAAAATGGAATTTGTTTGTTTATATATTCCCTTCCTTGTATAATGTGGGCATGTGGCCGTCAGTTAACGGCTAATGCACAGTTGTATCCAACAATCACCATTGATGTGTGCAAATCTAGTTACTGTCTTGACCAATCCAAATTCCCAAACCGGACCGCTCGGATAGTCGGATTAGCGGAGGTCCCGGTGACGGCCGCACAGGCATAGCCCGGCGGCGACACGGCAGGCGCGCATCGGTTGGTACGGCACAAGTACGTTCAGCGCCGGCGGGCTCTGCGATCGTCACCAACCAAACTCGCCAGGCCGTCTCCATCCCGGACCATATTCCATCAGCGTTGCCGAGAGATGCAGGAACACGGCGCCGTGCCGTGCGTGCATTACCAAGAGCAGCGAGCTTTTCACGAGCGAGGTCGACGACGTCCCTCGCGGATCTCACTTGCCGCTTCTTCCGTATCGCTTCCGGGATAACGTGCCGCTTTCCTGGCAAATGAACTTTGGATAAAGATATGAGAATATGAGATGATGACAAAGGACGCGTCATGGTTTAGTATAGTATTCGGCAGGGACCCTCGAACAATTTTTCTGCTGAGACCAACCCTAGCAATAGAACAAGACAGCACAGGTCAGCCATAGCCCACTATAAGGAAGAGAAGTTGCGCACGTTGCTTTTTACTGATACGATGGCCGGGATATGCATGGACCTCCAGCTCGACTAAGCAGAGAGATGTCCAGCAAGCCAGAGAGCCACCAGCATCAACTTGCATGCGTCTTCAGACTCCAAAAGTGGTCGGTCACTCTAAGAATAATGAGTCAAGTTGCAGGGTCTACAAGCTAATCGTGATGTGGAAATGGCGTCCCGTCATTGTGTGCATGAATCTGAACGCGTGCCATCGGTTTCGCCTAGCTAGGCTGTGTTCGTTAAAAAAAAAAGTACTTCTCCAACAAGTTTTTCCTATTCATCCCACTTACAGAACACGCTTTCTAATGCACTATTCATCTAGAAAAAGTACTTTCTACCTCCAATCTGAACACAGCCTAGAGCTCCGTTTTCCCCCGTGAAATTGACCCCTCCTGCCCTGCCTCCAGGTGGGCAATTTCAGGAGCACTTTCTATCTTGTTTGCCGGAAATTTTCCTAGAAACTACGCCAGTTAGGGAAATGAAAAAAAGAAAACAAATAACCAGCATGCATGCCTGTGTTCTTTTGTGTCAAATTCGAACTTATTCCATATATAGGGTAAAAATGAAGAGATTGCTTGCTAATATGTCTGGCTAAAAGCTATTTCTTTCAGATTAGGAAGTCCCTATTATCACTATGAAGGAGTAATAAAGAAGTTAAATAACGGCACTTCCACCCGTACCTTTGGAGGATTTATGTAGATAAAATAGGAACGTGTTGACCATATTCAAGTAAGATATGCACATGCCACTTGATCCCGCGTGATGAAAAAACAATGTGACAAGTATGGAGTAGGTCCAGGTCGTTCTCCGTTCTCAGCCACTTGACACAGGCACAAAACTGCAGATCCAGAACTGCTCTCACTATAAGAGTAGCAGCCAAGCACACCACACACCCGTATATTCGGTCCATTGATCTTAGACTCTCCACCAAGATGGTCTTCTTCTCCATCCGCATAGTGTTCCTCTTCTTGCTGAGCGCAACATGCTCCACCATACTCACCGCAGCATCGAATACCACCACTGACTTTGCCGCGCTGCTCGCCTTCAAAGCACAGCTCAAGGACCCCTTTGGCATCCTTGCCAGCAACTGGATTGACACTGCGTCCTTCTGCTCGTGGGTGGGCGTTTCATGTGACGGCAAGAAGCGTGTCACCGGCCTTGAGTTCAGCGATGTGCCACTCCAGGGCAGCATCGCGCCACAGCTTGGTGATCTCTCTTTCCTCTCGACCCTTGCCCTCAGCAACACCAGCGTCGTGGGTACCGTGCCGAACGAGCTTGGCAGTCTGCCCTGGCTTCAGAATCTTGATCTTTCATACAACAGCTTGTCAGGTACCATCCCTCCCATCCTTGGCAATCTTACTAGGCTTATATCCCTTGATCTTACCGGGAATAACTTCTTTGGGGAAATTCCTCATAGCCTGGTCAACAACACGCCCAATTTGAGTGAAATATATCTTGGGTCGAATAGCCTGACAGGAGCAATTCCTGATAGTTTCAGCTCATTGCTAAACCTGGAGGCGCTAGTCCTAGAATTAAATCTTCTCTCAGGACCCATGCCACCTTCTCTCTTCAATATGTCCCAGCTGCAAGTACTGGCTGTCGGACGGAACAATCTCTCAGGTCCCATTCCTGGAAATGAGGGCTTTCACCTCCCTATGCTGCAAGTGCTCGCTCTCCAAGAAAATCAGTTCAATGGGCCCATCCCTTTGGGACTCTCTACCTGTAAGAGCCTTGAACGGCTCTCCCTTGCTGTAAATAATTTCACTGGTACTGTGCCATCATGGTTGCCAACACTGCGAAACCTCACCACAATATACTTGTCAATGAATGACCTTACTGGCAAGATTCCTATTGAGCTGAGCAACCATACTGAACTTCTTGCGTTGGACCTCAGTGAGAACAATCTAGAAGGGGAAATTCCACCGGAACTGGGACAACTGAGAAACCTTGTGTTTCTAGGCCTTGCAAACAACCAATTAACTGGTGGCATTCCAGAATCCATAGGCCGTCTGTCTAACCTTACGCAAATAGACTTAGTAGGAAATAGGTTAACTGGATCGGTACCAAGGTCATTTCAAAATTTGCTAAATCTCGTCCGCATCTTTGTCTATGGGAACCAGCTCTCTGGGAATCTCGATTTCCTGGCAGCGTTATCCAAATGCAGGAGCCTTGAGCACATTGACATATCAAACAATACATTCACAGGGGTGCTACCACCCTACATGGGAAACCTCAGCACAGTGCTTCAATATTTCATAGCAGATAACAATATGATCACTGGAAGTATCCCTAGTGCATTGGCTAACCTTAGCAATCTGTTGCTACTGTCTCTCAGTGGAAACAACCTAAGTGGGAAGATCCCCACAACAATCACTACGATGAACAATCTTCAGTACCTCGACCTCTCCAACAACAGCTTGTCTGGCACCATCCCAGTAGAAATCAGTAGACTAACTAATCTAGTTGAATTGCATCTTGGTCGCAATAAACTAAGCGGTTCTATTCCAAGCAGTGTCAGTGGTCTAAGCCAACTGCAAGTTATGACATTATCCCAAAATTCATTGTCATCAACCATACCAACAAGTCTATGGCACCTTCAGAAACTTGTTGAGCTTGATCTGTCATGGAACTCTTTGAGTGGTTCCCTATCTGCTGATGTTGGGAAACTGACAGCAGTTACCAAGATGGATTTATCAAGCAACCAGTTATCAAGTCACATCCCAACTTCCATTGGTGATCTTCAGATGATGATCTATCTGAATCTATCCAGCAATTCATTCCAAGGATCACTACCAGATTCAATTGGAAAGTTACTTAGTATTGAGGAGTTGGATCTCTCCTCCAACATGCTTTCGGGTTCCATTCCCGAAACCTTGACCAATCTCACTCACCTTGCGAACCTGAACCTTTCTTTCAACAGTCTGGATGGACAGATACCAGAAAGAGGCGTGTTCTCAAATATCACACTCCGATCATTGATGGGGAATAAGGCACTCTGTGGCCTTCCCCGCCTAGGAATAGCCCCATGTCAGAACAATGATGATCAGCCACGGCGAAAACCACTGTTGTTAAAAGTCATATTGCCTGCAGTCCTGTCATTTTTGGTTTTAGTTGTGTGCCTGTATATGTTGGTTAGAGTGAAGGTGAATACAGGAAGAAAGATGACAGTACCCTCAGACACAGACTTGCTGAACTATCAGTTGATCTCATACCATGAACTTGTGCGTGCAACCAGCAATTTCAGTGATGATAACTTGCTAGGGGCTGGAAGCTTTGGTAAAGTCTTCAAAGGTGAATTGGATGATGGATCTGTCGTCGCGATAAAGGTACTAAACATGCAGTATGAATTAGCTTCCAAGAGCTTTGACACTGAGTGTCGTGCACTACGAATGGCTCGGCACCGGAACTTGGTTAGGATAATTAGTACTTGCTCCAATCTTGACTTCAGAGCACTAATTCTTGAGTATATGCCTCATGGTAGTTTGGATGATTGGTTGTACTCAAATGATTTAAGGAAACTCAGTTTCCTCCAAAGGGTTAGTATTATGCTGGACGTTGCAATGGCAATGGAGTATCTTCACCACCAGCACTTTGAAGCTGTCCTGCATTGTGATTTAAAGCCAAGCAATATCTTGCTCGACAACGACATGATTGCAAATGTTTCTGACTTTGGCATTTCCAAGCTGCTAGTCGGAGATGAAAACTCCATCACATTAACGAGTATGCCCGGCACTGTAGGATACATGGCTCCTGGTAAGTTAAATTCTCCTTGCAATCTATGAATTATGATGCATCAAAATACTATTGTGCGTATTAAACTCGCCATTTTTCTTTTGACATGGAATGAACAGAGTTTGGATCGACAGGAAAAGCATCACGTGCCAGTGACATTTATAGCTATGGAATTGTTCTCCTTGAAGTCTTCACTAGGAAAAAGCCGACCGATGAAATGTTTGTTGGTGAGTTGAGCTTGAGACAGTGGGTTAGTCAAGCATTCCCACATCAACTCGAAAATGTTGTTGACAGTGGCATAAGAGACGAACATAAGAATGGTATTCAAGATGGAAGTAGACCTGAAGACAACTTCAGCATCTTGAATACCTACCTAGCATCCATAATTGAGTTAGCCTTGCTTTGCTCGAGAGTGGCACCTGAGGAAAGGACACCAATGAAAGATGTGGTAGTGAAGTTAACCAAGATCAAGTCAGATTACAGTTCGCAGCTTGGAAAGTAAAAGGTTTATTCAATACATCTGATATTTCGTAACTTCTACCACAGCTGGGAGATAATCCAGGCAATCTGATCAGCAAGAGCTGGGAGGATAACAACACTTTTCAAGCAATGGCACGAGTTGGCAAGAAATGAAGTCTTCAGTACAGAATTACAGGCCACAGGCACTAAATTGCCAACAGCAACTGGTGTGATTAGAATTGGCATTTTTTCCCCCAGTGCATGCAGGAGAAGGTGGCTGCGACCTCATTGAAGCGCCGGATCCCATAATACCAAATATGAAGAATATTATCTGTTAATACAATTCCATAGAAAACCAATGGTTGCAATTTCTGGTGTCGTCTAAGAAAATAGCACATTATCGATATAGAAGAAAGGTGATGAACTAATGATGTAAAAGCGTATTGCCATCTGAATCATATGCTCTGCCTCGATGCAATCATGAAAGGGTACAAACAAATTAGAAAGGTGCTAACATCGTAACATTCGCTAACTTATTTTCAGTTTACTAGCATTGATTTCGCTGTATCTGAAGGGCAGGAAACATGTCAGTTAGTTTCAGTTCTTGGCGTGGGTTTACACAATGGTCCTTCAAAACCAAGCCCGTGCAGGGGCAAAACGGAAGCAATGCGCCGCTTCCGTTTACTGAAGTAAAGGAAGCTAGCATTGCGATTGCCAGTCCGCCTACTGACCTAGGCTGACCCTACTAAAACTGAAAGACCCCGTCCGTAATTACATTCAGCAGACCAGCGACATCCCGGACTCTACTCTAGTGCCGAATTTGGACGGCGGCATCCGGGAGCGTATGGAAAGACGAGAGACAGCGGAAGGAGATGTAACGACTCACCGGCGACGCGGAGCGGGTGGTGGCCTTGGACGCCGGGCGGGGCGAAGCGCCGTGCAGAACGCGCGGCGATCTGGTCGGCCTCGCCGCCGTCGATGGCCATGGCCCCGGTGGAGCAATCCCTCTCGTGGAGAGGCTGGGCCACTAGCCCCTGGGCTGTCTTGCGGGCCGAAAGGAAAGAATACGGCCCATGTAAAGCGATCTCAGGAATCAGCAGGCGCCGGACTTTTCTACCCTACCGCTACCACGTACTTGGCTCGCTCTCCCGTCGGCAAAGTGATCTCCTGCCGACCTGCCGCCGCGTCCACTCCCTCAGTCCCTCTACTCGGCACGTCGAGGTTCGGTATTCGGCGAGAAAGCCGCGATCGCTAAGTGTCAAGCATCGTTCTTCTAAATTTTGGTAGAGCCGGGAAGAATGGGATCGGAGATGAGGCTTCTCTGAATTTGCCCCTCTGCCATTGATGGAAAACAATGCACTACGTGGCCTTCTAGCTTTAAGAATATGCCAGAACAAAATAAGCGTTCCTGCATTGTGATTTAAAACCAAACCAAGCAATATCTTGCCCGACAAGGACACGATTGCTATCATGCTGGTAAACGTTTTAATGACGACAAAATATAGAGTACAAAAACAACGCGTTCTGCTCGCGCCGCTCTTGACCCTGGCACGGCAGCAACGCAGCATGCCGCTGCAGGCATCCCCGTCGGGCGTCGGATGTCGTCGTTTGGGTCGTAACCTCTCTTTCAGTGCCACTGCGATGCAATCTCAAACAGATAGTGAACAAAGATAAGAAGATACCGGATAACACAACTTTAAATAACATCCAAAAGGAATGTTTTTAATTAAAAAATGGAATGCTGGAGTATCACAAAGGCAGCAACAGAAACTGATGAAGACAACTGGAAATTTTCAGGTGCAACCACATCGAGAAAGTGTAGCACTACGGCAGACTTGTGGACGCCTTTCAGCATTTGATCTAGCGAGAGCCTGACGCCCTGACCTTATACGACTACGAGAATATTCATTTTCTGAGGTCCTCGGAGCACGTTACCAAGCCTCAACTCCATGACACCACAGTCCAGTCTCTGAATGACACCAACAGCATAGTCCGGCACCACCAGATTTCTAGTTGGGTAACTGAACGCCTTCGTGGTGATCACATCCAGCGGCAGCTTGAGCCTGGAGACAGATTTGCAGCATTGGCTTCTTCAAGTCATGTCAACAAGGTGGTGCACCAGTAATGTAAATGTGCATGTTCAGCAATACGGCCATTGCAGCATGGTCTCTGCATATTCTGGCATTGCCTGTCCAAAAGTTTCCATGAGGCGTAAAGAAACATGGCATTTCAAGTTTGCAAGTTAACCAGTATAAAAGGTAGAGAATCAGGCACCTTTCCACTCTTGTTGGTTGCTGTGGAAGTCATGAGCTTTTCACCTCCTTACTGTGATTAATAAATAGCTCATGACTTCAAAGACAGGTGGATAAGTTCATCTTCAAAATCACCAAAGCTTCTGTACCGAAAAGAAGGGAGGAAGCATTAGAAGGAAAAAAATTCGAATTGTAACAGAGTGGAGAATTCTAATTCTAAACTAATTGATAATTCATGAACTCACCCTGTTTTTAGCCAAAATCCCATCCAAAGCTGCAAATTCCAGAATCATGCTCTAAAGAACAGTGTCTCCACTTGATATCAGCTGAAATTTCTGGGGTTACACTAAAGCAATTACTTGAAGAATATAGTGCAACGATAAGTTTTAGTTTGATTATACTTACCGCAAATGATAAACAACCAAATTCAAGAAGTGCCATACAGAAAAATGTTGCCTGCGATATAACATTTATCATGTTAGGAACTTTCAAAAGGAAAGCAATGAAACATATATCAGAACACCAAAATATGTCTGGCAATCTAAAATGTCGTGTCACAAAGTCAGTTTTACCTTGACCAAGGATAATGAGTGAATCCTTGGAGATAGGCACAATGTCCTGGACTCTTTCACTCGTAAAGATTGCTTCGATAGCTGCATGAAACCATAATTACGATCACCTAAGTCAAGCGCAATTCTTTAAAGAATAGCATTTTCGTCTTCCTAGTGTGCAAGGATAATTATGGTGTAAATGTCATAAAGCATAATAGACCTAATAAAATTAAATGATCTGAGTACACCAATCAATTAAAAACATCTGTGAACCAACCATTACATTCTTTAAAACATGTTAGGCAGCACCAGCAGAAACAAATAAAAAGTAGAACAACGTAGATTATACATGAACAGACTGATATCACTTCAATTAACATGAACATTCAACATTTGTGATAAAATTAAGCTAAGGCCAGTCTCAATGGGAGTGCCATGAGAGTTTATGGGCATGAAATCCTATGACGCACCAGCAATTTCGATGACTTCACAAGCAAGAAATGAAGAGTTTCAAACCCATGAAACTCACTAGGCTCTGTTAACAAGTCTCATAAAACACAACGCAACATGCATTGAGGATGTTATAGTTTCATTGCAAGGCACATTTGATCACCATACTATACAAGAATAAAATGCTACAACGTGTCTATGAAATTGTGCCTGTTTCATTATATTATAAAGCTACACGGCAGTTTTGGTAACAGCACAATGAAACCGTTCATTGAGACTGGCCTAAAAATAAGATATCTGACAGAGATGTTAGATTAAAGAACTAGGAAAATGACAGAACCTGAGAGCTTAGTACTCGCTAGCTTCTGTTCTACAACGCCTCCATCATTCCCGTTAGTGGATTCGAAATCAAATGCTGACATTACATGTACAGAATGCCCACCATCTGAAACCCAAAAGATCTGTGTCTCTGCACAAACACTCTGAACATATTTATTAATGAAGTAAACCATAATGTTAAAGAAGATAGCAAATTCAGAACAAAAACTCACTTATAGAGCTGCTTGGAAAGACAGCAGACAATCGCACTTTCATGGGATAATCCAAGCGATATGTATGGATATTTTCAGAATACTGCTTTCTGGCAGCTCCTGGACCCATTTCTGCTGTTGAAAGACTGAAGATATGCAACACTCCATATGAATCCAGTACCAAAAACTTGTTCTTGGAAAGAGGATGGATCGAAACAGCTTTCTCTGATTTCAGCAATTCCATGCTGCCTTGTGAGTTATGACCATCATTTTGAAATGTCGAAAAGAAAGGGCAATAGCTTCCTGAACTCTGTTTTACCCTCAAAGTTGTGAGCTTACCTGAAAAGAATAGTTTTGAACACAGATTAGTTCACAGTGTGTAAATATGACTACAAAGTTCAGTAGAACTATAATTCTACTTTTAGTATCAGTATAACCTAGTAACCTACACGATTGATCGAAGAATCCTGTACAGCTGGCATGATTGGGCCATAAATTATAATTCCCACACAGAGCATCCCTAGTGGTATCAGTAATGAAGTGTGAATGGCTGAATTTGCTTCATCCCAAACTTTTGCACTAACTTATTCGTATTAGTTTGATATTCAGCATCAAAAGGTCTAAACCTAAACTAGCCAGCTTTGTTTCCTCTTATTATGAGGACAGTAATGTACCCTTCGACAAATACATGCCATGATCACCGTCTCTTGATAAAAAACAATATGTACCCATAGCACAGACTGACTATGCTAATCATCATTGACCTCTACTAAAGTGAATGTTTATATTCACAAATAACAAACTCTGCATGAAATGTACACATGCACTTACCAGTGCCTACAGACGCAAAATATATTAGAAGCACAACATTATTGCATAGTTCATATATCCATCTTCTGTGAAACAATCAGCTATTGCTTGTTACTGTTAGAAGTTTAATACAGGCAAAAGGAAACATAAACGTCCCAGCAAGGCCTACACAAACATGTTTCCAGTTGAAAAAAGTGCGGTAATTGATTCCACCGCAATTAACATGTTTTGGATATCCCTTTTCTAAGAATATATAGGGTCACTCAACAGAATCAAAGTAAGAAGAAAGCGTGAAGTACTCACAAGAGGAAACAGCATCTGCTTCACCGCGTTCCCCATGACTACCACGCCTAACCGGCACAACCAACCCGTTAACCATCCCGTTCTTCTTTTGCAAGCTCTTCCTTCCTGCAAACCCAGCACCTTCCTTCTTCCCCTCCTTCTCCTTCCCACCCTTCATCAGTCCCCGCAGCGGGAACACACGCAAGCCGCTAGCCTCGCCGAGAAGCAGCCTCCCCATTGCGACTTCCATCGCATACACGGGCCGCGCCGGCTCGAGCTCGACCACCGCGCACTTGTGCAGCTCCACCGTCCGCCCGTCCGCGGCCAGCTTCGGGGCGAGCACCCAGATCTGCCCGGCGGCCAGGGAGAGCAGCGCGACGGCGTTGACCCCGGCGGCAAGGCGGACGCCGAGGCCGAACGGGAGGCCCTGCAGCGGCAGGCCCGAGGCCGAGGCGTGGCGCTTGAAGGAGAGCGGGGCGGGCGCGAAGCGCGGGAAGGCGGGGGCGGCGGCGAGGGAGTAGGCGCGCAGGTGGACCGCCGGGGAGGCGGGGGACGGGTGCGCGGAGAGGAAGATGAGGTGGGAGGACGGGAGGAGGAGCGCGAAGCAGGCGGCGGCGGCGAGCGGGGAAGGGATTGGGGTGGGAGCGGGAGAGGAGGAGGAGGAGGCGGCAAGCAGGGAGGGGTTGGGCAGGGAGGGGAAGAGGTGTGCGGAGGAATCGGGGAAGAGGAGCGCGAGGGCGCGGGAGGGGGAGGAGGGCGGCGCGAGGAGAAGGGAGGTTGGGGGCGGGTGGGAGGGAGGGAGAGGGAGGCGACGGGCGCTGAGAGGAGGAGGCGCCGGCGGCGGAGGAGGAGGTGGTGGAGGCTGCGGCGGCGGCATGACCGCCGCCGATGCGAGGGGGTGGTGCGGCGACGGCGAGCGACTAGGCGGAGACGGCGCGCGGTCGTCGTCGGGGTCGGGACAGCAGGGGAGGTTATTTGGGCTGGGGCCTTGCGGTGCGGTGTCGGGTCGGGCCTTGGCTCCGTGCGATCGTGTCGTGTGGAGGGGTTGGATTTCTTGGCACGGTCATACTAGAGTCCACGATCTCGAGAGCCTAGACAGGCAGACAGCGTTCAACTCCAACTAGCCTGGTTATAAATTATGCTCATGTACAAGATGAAGGTGGTGACTTTTGTTCACAGCTTAAAAGGGTGGTGTACAATGTTGATGGTACAGACTCCGCTGATGTTGGAGTTGCATCTCTTTTTTTGGGTACTGTCTCTAAATTGCGAAGTCCAGTGACTGAAACGAGTACAAGCTGATCAAACGAATGATATTTTAGCGCAGTTTAGCTTAGTTTAGACGTGTATTTACATTTGGTAAGCCCCTCAACGACATTTTTCTCACCCTTAATGATAGATTGATGAGTCATATAAATAAAACCGTACTATGTGGTATGTGCAAGCCAGAGGGCAACTTACCATACCCAACCACATACTTATATCATCTAAATAGGATACCTGAAAATAACTCCAATGGAAACCCACGCGGATTGTTAAAGCAGACATGAAGTTACATGATGCGGAAACCATAAACCATAATGAGACAAATGAAGCGGATATGTTTGCTAACACCAGCAGCAAACTCAATTAACTAAAGTACACCAAAAAATTGTTACAGCAATGGTTAGAGTTAAATTAGTCAAATGCCGGCTCCCTAAGAAAGGAATGCAGCTGCTGCGACCGGACTTCCTTTGTTTCAGGGACGACAATGATAGAGATCAGGTAATATGGAGTTCTTTCCTTTAAACAGCCTAAACTCTGTCCTTTTGCTTTTTCCCTGGGCCTGCAATTGAGGCACTGCCAAACCACTACGATGGAACTACACTTTGTCATTATGGTACATCTACTATACAACTTGGATTGATTTCCTTTCATAGAATCAAGCCCTCCAGCACAAACACTGACCTCATTTCAAACAATCATCTTGATTGCTCCAATCAGCATCTCTTTGTTCTCAACATCCCCTCGCAGTCTCTTATAGCCACTTGTCATCGCAGAATATTAGACATGTCTGAGGCAGCAATTTTCCTCCGTTCTCAGTTCCATGCCCATATCGCTACTGTCTACAAAGATCTGTATGTGCATCTGATTGGTACTATTATTCACATCAGGGTTGCACCAGGAAGAGAGGGGGTTGCATCCGCTGTCGGTATTGTAGCAGGCACAAAGGACATTGGTGCCTGCTGTGGTTCGCTAATGAAGCCCAGAATTTTCAAAACCTGTCTGCAATTAGGATAAATCACCACATAGGGCATGTCAGGACGAACATAACTAATAATACTTTGAGAAAAAACTGCGGAGTACAATAATATTGATGGCTTCACTGACAGAAGAATATTGAGATAACTCCAAGAAAACTGTGATTAAAAGTTTCATATCTCAATTAACAGGACACAATTCAAGACCATCAAGGCACTTGGCAATACAACACAAATGTCACTCAAGGTGACCTTTGTCACAACTTTCAATTCTTAATTGCAAAGGAACCGCACTTATAGTTCCTTTTTTTTTTTGCGACTCGCACTTATAGTTCCTGTGCTCAAGCCAAAGCATATTTACATTAAAACTCAGGAGGTCAGCATAAACTCCAGAACCTAGGAAGGAGATGAGTTACTGGAATACTAGGCCCCTGAGTTCCAATTGAAGCACAAGCACAGGCACAGGCACAGCCACATCAAGAATCCGTTGAAGGGCCCTGATTATCATAAGCAGAAGCCCTGATAGTTTGCATTTTCACCCAAGTTTAAGAAAAGTAAATAAATTGATGCTAAATTGGGTGGCTCAGATTATAGGACCTAATGGAAGTTCAAGTATCTGCTGCTCAAGCCATCAAAACAGGGTACAAAAATTGCGTAGGCCTATATGGCACTGATAGTAATATTGCAAAGGTACCTGGGCAAGGTGTTATGCATGTTCCGCTGATTAACAAAGGAAGAAAGAGGTGTTCGAAGACTGGGATACTTATTCAACATATATTCAAGCTGTGGTGGAGGTAGCTACAGGTAGCAACATGGTGTGATATCAGTAAAACATAATTATAGACATCCACGAATGCTTCA
Organism: Digitaria exilis; assembly: GCA_015342445.1. NCBI lineage: Eukaryota > Viridiplantae > Streptophyta > Magnoliopsida > Poales > Poaceae > Digitaria > Digitaria exilis. The sequence continues at coordinate 2,424,426 of JACEFO010001882.1, forward strand.
GTAATATGACAGGATAATACCTGTAATAAGACATCAAAAGACCGTGGCTGAGTCTGGAAAGCTAATTTCAAGAACCCAACCCACAGCTTTGGCATTTTCCATATCTGCATCAAGAAAAACAACCCCAAAGGCTCAGAGCTCAATAAGTGAAAATAGAAAAGCGATTTAAAGACCTTAAATTATGGATCAATAATATTAGCACACTTCAGTAATAACATCTCTGCTGAACATGGCACAATGGTTCTATTAAGTTTCTAAGCTTCATATATGAAAATCGAACTACACCAACTGGAACTAGAAGACTCTAGGGGTATATATATATGCTAAAAATAGCTTCTTTCGATAGGTACGGATACAACCGTTGGGTTTTTTTTGTTAAGTTTTGATATAATATGGATTCTTGGCCAATCAACAGCGGCATACAGAATTAAGCATGTCATAAAGCAATGAATGACTCCATCAGACACTAGAAATTGACAGACCTGTTTATTGACGAGCCTGGAGAGTATTTCCATGACAAAATCAACCTGAATAAGTAAATATGATCAGATCAGATTATATGATGTTCTGTACCCAACTATAATATTTTGGCAAATAGGAAAAGATGCAAACTGGCATGAACGAGTTGTTCATAGTTTCTAAAACAAAGCTACAGTTTTTAAACAACGTAGAGTAAAAGGTCAATATAACAATATACGTCACCAGATCAGCAAGCACATACAGTACCAATAGGTCAGTTAGCAAATAACCATTTAGTTATAAATAGTATATTCAAGAGTCTACAGATTGATTCCAAAAGGAACAGACGTACTAGCAAGTAAGTGTTTTCACAACAAATAACATATGAAATTCATTATGCATAAATTAAAACAAAATCAGCATACCAAAGGTGGGAAAGCGTCAAGAGCTTGAATAACTGTTCTCATAAAAAGAAGAGGAATGGGTATCCTCTCAACCTGCAAAACAGCCCCGATAACTAAGCAAGACAAAATATATGCACAAAACTGCAATAGCAGGGGTGACGCTTACCAATTCATTCAGCGACTTTTCCAAGACTTGCTGAGTAAATACCGTACGCTGCTCAAAGCATGCTGTGCAAGCTTCCGTGACCTGAAACGAGTCACCATCAGCAACTGAAAAAATCATGAAAATAAACAAAAACGATGACACATTTACAAAATGTGTGTGCATGTGTTTGAGTGCAAAATCTGGAATTGACAATGTTCACATGTATATATTTCTCCTGAGAACTCTATTACTTTGGAAGGCAAGTGAACAGACAAGGTACTCAAGAGCCATGCCATCTGCGGATAGCATGTCAGATACTATGACATCATATTTAAACAATTATACAAAATGTTATTACCTTTTTTAGGGCAACTTTATCTTTGTCTGGATTAATATCATGAATTGCAATCAGAACTTCAGCAGGAGTCAATGCTGGACCAGTATGAGCAGTTCCCTGACAAAAGTCATTTAATTGAAAGGTTAGTAAAAAGATACGAGTTCGTAAGGGCATCCTTAATAACAAGTCCCTGACATCATTGTCTCAACAATAAAAATTTTGAAAATGCTCATACTTCAACACTTCCCTATCACATTTAGGCTCAAACAAGACCTTTGTTGTGCGCTCAAGTTACCTAATGCCTATTAATGGAGTATAATAGTCACCTGCAATATCCGAGCAAGCGCGTCTTGGAATTTCTCAAGTGGAAGATCAACTAGCCTCGGAAATATGGGCAATACCTGAGACCAGTGTAATAAGAGAATTTATGTGTGATTAACAGAACAGGTCAATTATATCATTATCTTAAAATGATTGAAATCCATAAGAACTGAAGGAAAAAGATGCATGACATGCATAAATAATTGCATTTGTGAAGTATCACGAAAAATGTGAAATATCCAAAAAAAAACCATCAATTGTGATTTTTCAAAAAGAAAAAGTTATGGAAGATGTTTTATTTTTGTTATGTGCAAATCAATTTGGCATTCCAGATTGCCATGTAACTCCTAAATCAATTTGCATTTCTCACAACTTTTAAAAAAAAAAACTACTAAGATGATATCAAACAGATTAAGTGATCAAAGTTGGAGCACCATAAATTACGGTCATTGGATGGTGTGATAAAATTCGAAGCATGTACCTCTTCCTTTGGAAATGAAGGCAGCAAGGGAATGAGAATAGATGCATCCTGCCAGAGAAAGTCCCAAAGACTCACATTAATTAAACATACAACTAACTGTTAAAAGTGAGTTTGAACCGGTACAAAATGCAGGCCGAAATTATTCATACCTTCAGGGTATTATATAATTGTTTAACAGCAGCAACTAGTTCAGCTGAAGGAGTAGAGTTGTCGGTCAATGTTTGCAGTATCTTCAAAATGAGAAGAAAACAAATAAGCATACAGAACCTAATTTTATTGAGATAATGTATAAAGAGAAGTCGGGGAAAATGGCGATACCAAGGTAATAAGATGTACACTGCCTTCAGGTGGATTATGAATTATGTTCAGCATCTCAGGACATGATGATCCCAGATTATTTACAAGACTGGGCATGTGCCAATGGATACACTGGATAAAAATGCACCACAATGAGCAGCCAGTTATTGAATTCATTATACCCTCCGCTTAAAAATGCACCTCATTTAGGACACTGACATGATCTACAAGGTGAAACTTCGACCAAAAAATTCTATAATAATGACACTTCAAAGGAAGATAACTAAATATTGTAAAAGTATTTTTTTTATGGTGAATCAAATAGCATCTACTATCTTACATTATCAATCTATATAGGCTTTTTTATATGTTGGTAAGTCAAAAAAAAAAGTTTGATCGGCATGAATACTAAAACGACATGTATTTTGAATCTAAGGAAGTACTCAATATTTAAAAACCTTAGCACATTGCAAAAATAAAGGCCGCACCTGCTTGACAACTTTTGGAGACCTTCCATAAACATTGAATAGATGCTGAAGGAGACTTGGCCTCTGAAAGAAATGAAATGCTTTTACCACTGCTCAGAAAGAAGAAGAAACACGGCAAGATACTATTTACATAATGGATACCTTTGTGCATAGTGCAAAGAACAAAGAGGTATGGCGTTTTGCCTCGGATAAAGACACTGCTGCCTGTTTCGGTGAAACCTTGGATGACCCACTTTCAGAACACACAGCATCTTGAATCTGTGAGCCACTAACTGAAGTTTCCTGACTGCCTACTTTACCCTGCTTTCACGAAAGATCGGTCATCAGTGAAATATTCAACCAAAATGAAGTCAATATTGCAAAAAATCTTAAGACACTTTACCCTTCCTATACCATAAAGTGAAAGTTACAACAGTAGATAGGAATTAGAGGGGGACTGCAAAACTTAAATTTTAAGAAACCCAGTAAAACAAGTCATGCACTTTCATTAACTGCAACAAATGCTCGGTACAAATTTCTGTTTAACCAAAACAGCTTACTTAAGCTGAACTTGTAACGAGTTTATGGAGCTACTAGATCGGTTTTAATCAAACATGCTACAATAATGTGTATGTTAGCCCTTTGGATGGATTTACATCCATATTTCACTTTTAACTACGAAGTCAGAAACTAAAATTCCAACAGGAAATTCCAATATGTTTGCTGGATTCAAATTAGGTATTTGAATAGTTAGGATGCTTCATGATCTCTTTGCCAACCCATAGCAGACCCTGACAGAGAAAAGAGATTGAACCATGGAAAAGATTAAAATCATTCAGAGTTACCTCAGCTGTAGATGCTTCTAAGGATTTCAAGTTCATATCTGTGTTCACATCATGCTCATTAGAAACTCCCACAAGACTCTCTGTGGCGAACTGCTCTATTTTTTCTGTTGCATATGTCAGATCGTATAGCCTTTTTGCAACCTACAATATAATGCACGTATTAGCATTGCATAGCCTAGTGTAATATAAAGTCAAAACAAAGAGAAGATAAGGCATTGCTGTTCCCATACCAATCTAACTGCCTTGCCCCTGACTTCATCTTGAGAGTGGACGGCACACTGCAAATTAAAAACAAAGTGCAGCACAGAATAATGTACCAGCCACATTATAAAATTATTCTGAACTAAGGTTGGTGTTATCATAGATTGGCAAATTTTAGCAGCATGGAATTTGAGCCATGTATACTGCATACCTCATGAGGTTGATGGGATCATGGGAATATTGCAGAAATGAACATAACATAACTAAGTAAACTCAAACATTCACGTAACAATTTAGAAAATCTTATTATATGTCTACCAGTTGAAAAAGAAAGAAGCAAACCTTCAGAGCAATATCCAAGCAAACTTGGCGAAGCGGAGGCCGACCCAAGATAAGGTTCCATACAGTCCCCAAGCCTTGGGTGACACGGTCACCATCCCCGTCCTTTATTTGTTGGCTGTTGTCTTCTGACATGCAAAGACCCTCCAGTAATCTAAACAAAGACTCAGGCAGATATGGTGCATCACATAGGAGTTTGCTAAAAGACTTGTCTGAAGCAGGCATTGAGTCAATCAAGGACCTCGCCTAGAGATGAGAGCAAAAGAAATGACAAAATGTTATTTATTTCCTTATTTCAACTACAAGAAAGAACGTCCAGCAAGACTTGACAATGACAAGGATGCTTACAAGTGATATAAGGAACTTATCATAATGTTTAGAAGTGGAGTTAGAGCTTTCCGGCGAATTAGCAACATTCATACTCTGCAGCAGATACAGCACATGCATTGCCAGTTCATGCCCCTACACAAACACGTGCCTCAACAGTGAGAATCTTACAAGGGAAGTTACTAGACCGCATGCTATGTTTAGGAGTCTGCAACAGCTATTTACATGACAAGCAGAGCAAGCATAACCAGCTTAAACATAGCTAAATCCATATCAGAGATCAGCCTGTCTATTTGGAGATGCTGAATTATCAGCATTAGCTTAATTTTATGAACGCTTATTGTTCTGCTCATGACCAGTTTGTTATCATGGTTCCAGCCAATTTCACTACAAACAAAAACAATAACATGGTCCCAGTTTTAACGTCTAAATTTGTATCAGCCAACATAATATGATCTGCCTGCGCATTATAGTATTATATACACAACAAGAATAGCGATTCAGATCCTAAATTCGGCCAAATACTAATTCCTGGTGATTCGTTGACCGAAAAGTTGGATGTTTCTGCTCTGGTTACAGCAATTCTGGGAATATTCCAATTCTGGTGACACCAAACAGTGGATATAACTCACTGTTAGTAAAGTACCTTCTGATCATGATAATGGAAGATAATGTGCTTCTGAATCAAATCCATAATATTTTCATCATCAGCACTCTGCGAAGACACGCGTGTAAAAGGAAGCAGTGTGAGAACAAACAACTGAAGCTACATTCAAAGTATTAGCAAGTAAACAAAAGAGATTTGAACATTGAATTGATGAGCTCTAATCTGTACAAGACTAAAGATTAAAATATCGAAATGATACCTGAGTAATCAAATGAGCGAGCAAAGAAAATCTGGCATTGAGACTATTTTTATTGTAATCATCAATTATCCGTCCCAGGGCTAATTTGTTCAATAAGGATTTCTCTTTGTCACTTAGTTCCAAATTAGATGTAATCACTGACAACTCATGATTGGTATCCTCCGGTGTTGATGCCTCAGAAACTGGTAAAAAGGGGTCAACCTCTACATCCAAACTATCAGATTGATCGACTGAAGCAACTTCTGAAGAGATAGGATTCGGCATCTCTTCATCAACATCAGAAGAATGAATCCCGACATCCACTGGTGCCTCAACTTCAAAAGTTGGCTCTTGCTCGGTGGCAACATCCAAAAGTTCTGACTTGTCTATGGCAATTGTTTGATTGGGTTGAGAAGATGAGTTTTCATCTTCATTTTTTGGTAACTCCCCTGAATAATCTGAACAGTTTTCAGCCTTCCCAGAATTGGAGCAGAGTGTATTTGGCAAATTATCTGTTTGATGCACACTATTGGTTTCCACCTTCGCCTGTACCGAATTTACAGCAGCGGGTGAAACTGTTCGCCGTGGATCGAGGCGGCGAGGGTCCTGCAAGACATCAGCATCCTCAGAATAAGCATTTCTGTTGACTTCATAAAACACAACATGAAGATCACCAAAAGATAGATCCTACCCTTCTTGGATCACGCTTAGCATCATGAACACCAGGCACAACAAAGGGGTCAGATGGTAAGATGCTACCTCCATCAGCTGAGGGTGTTGATTGTGCAGCGAACAGTGACGAATCTGAATTGGCTGGCAGGTTCTCTGTCAGGAGACTAGAGGAATATTTTAAATTCGGTTTCTGGACACCTTTAATTGTTGCTAAAGGAAATGAGGCTCCAGGTAGATGTCTCATTGTTTCTATCACAATGTCAGCCATAACATCTGCCTCTACTGTTGAGACAAGAATACCCAGGGATTCAGCTCCTCTTTCTCCTTCAGCAAGTAAAGCACCAATCATTTCAATCATCTTCTCAACAGGAGACGCGTCACTACTCAAAATGGCTGGATCAGACGAGTGACCAACATTGGCATCATTATCAGCTTGCATATCAGAATAATTTGACAATCCCATAACTGGCAGATTTGAAGAGGCAGATGTGTCAAATCTTGCTCTCTTAGCTGTACCATCAGACATAGCAAGAACGTCACTTGATCTAGCAGAAGGTTTCTTCCTATTATCTTCATAAGGCATCTCCCATGCCGGAGACTCATCCTGTGACATAAAACAGCTCGAAATCTTAAAAGAGAGAAAACGTGACTAAACAAGGAAGCATATTTTCAGACAAATAACACGACTTTGGGTTTCTTTAACCCATCTCTTCTTAATATATTGATACACAGCTCTCCTGAGTGTTCAAGAAAAAAAAAATTCTCAGACCGATATGTACAATTCATTGATGTGGACTATACCTTGGTAGCACGAGAAGCACGCTCCATAATTCTGGACATTTTCTCTGCCTGCCTAATATTTTGTTCCATTGCCTCACCAGGGCTGAGAGCACGAAGCCGCCTCACCAATATGTCTTTAGACTGTTCAGAGAAGAAAGTCTCTGGTTAGGTTGACAAGTAATATACGTCAAAACATAAATACAAGATAGTAATTCCTAAACAAATACTTAACGAAAACTAATGGTAAACTGCTACAGGATACATTAAATTAAACAAGCTAAGATTCCAAGGCCCGAAAAATAGCTCAACATATATTTAATTATCGAGAGTTACCGCAATAACACATGTAAGCAACACCTACGTGCATATAAAAAAAAATGCCACGAAGATCAACAAAGTTTTTTTTTTCCTTTGGTAACTCAGATAGCTTCCAGATCAAAAAAGAAGGTGAAAGGGAACTCTTGATTGAGTGATTCCCTGAAAAGCGGTTGGATTGCTCAGACCAGGTTCTCACAAATTTATAATCCAAAGATACTAGAGCTGAATCATGTCCTCACTTGGTCATTATTTGACATGTCATCATGCATGAAATGGGCTACCACGAAGATAATCACGCTATCAACAATTAGTTAATTGGCCATAATCTGGAGTTAGAATATAAAAGCAAGCTAGCCATATTACGTTTCTTCATAGATTAAAAAACAACAATATAAACAATTTAAGAATCTTTTAGCTGCATGAAGGCCTGATGTCCTTTAAATCAAATAGTTTACCAACGATAACTGAACCACAACCTGCAATGTAACCTATATTAGACGAGCTCACCTCAATCATTGCCTGGTGAGGACTCCTTAGAAACCCCAAAAAGGCTGCTCTTAGGGAATACCGCAGGCTTGCTGAATGTGCCCCCTTTGCAGTCTCCAAGCCAGGGTCAAAATCAAGTAGAACCGGCAGCACACGGTCATAGTAAATAGGTCGATGCTTTACAACCGCTGCAAGACTGGCAAATGACATATATTACATTTCAGAACAACAAACACATCTTAGACAGCTATGCAGTCTTGTAAGATGAACAGCACAAATTGATACACAGCCCAAAGCAAGATATACTCGGTCGGCACATATAGGTGGGATGGGAGCCAAACACGCACGCAGGCACAAAGGCCAAGATACGTTGGTGAGGCAACATAGGCCACAACAAGAGGTCAGGGGATCACAAAGAACCTGGGCAAGTGTCGGATACCAGTCGATCCAGTAAACTATTTCAACTATTCCATAATGCTTACCTATTCATCATTCAGGATAAACATGTGGACAGCTATAAAATGATGCCATGCATTAAATAAACTCATGTTTACCAACATGCACAGAGGCTGCTAGATAAATGAGACAGGAAAAAATGAACCAACAATGGGAGTGTGATGATTCACTTCTACTTAATATATGTAATAAAGTTGGTAGAAACCCTTACGAATTAATGGTGCCAACTAGGAAGGACCCTCGATGAGCATAAGCTGATTGCAGAATATCCAGGAGGAGGATGAGAGCTCTGTGTGCATCAGCTTCCAAAACACCAGGATCAAGGCTAGTATGAAATTGAGATAATCGTGAAATATCAAATCTCCCGTTTTTTCCTGTATGTAGGGTGAAGGCATACTTTGTTAATGTGGAATCCAGTATCTCTCTAAATAATATTTCCCAATTAATTGTTACTGTTAATCTGGAAAATGGTACCTTCAGTTGGCTGTCTTTGGTCACTGTTGGCTTGAGAGGTGCAACACAAAATCCATGTTTCAATGAACTTCACAGCAAGTAGTTTAGTTGCAATAGGCCCAGGCTGTTACATGTCACACAAACAGTAGTGTCAGTAACGAAGAATCAAAACCCAGAAATCACAGCACTAATCAGTATCATCTAGGGACTTACAATCACTAGATATTCAACAAAATCAAGGGGAATACAACAGCGAAGACCCCATGCACGTAAAGTTTTTAGGTAATTGCATGATGTGTCAACAACACATGACAGAACAACAGCAGTTGCACTTATTGTATGTGTGCAGAATTAAACCAAACCTCATGCATCACACCGCGGACTGCATCTTTGAACTGCTTCATCCAAGCCCACATGTCTTCTAGCCAAGCTTCAAGTTTTCCACACTTGTTAATCTAGATTTACAATTGCAGTAGAACAGTATCAGGAACGATTCTATTACCAGTAAGTTACTAACATTTAAAAGATAGAAGCATTATAAGTAACATCAAATCAAAACAGGAAACACATGTGCCAGAAAAGCACTATCAGATTTATATGATCCAGATTCCAGCTGACGCTTCATTTTTTTTTTCCAAAAACAAGGGGGAAAAGCTACATTAACTTGTACAGCTCGACACAAATCATTCTTGCATATTAGCCCAAGAAGATAACAGACAATCTAACCTCATTGTATGTATACCTCGATTAGTTTGAAAATTTTCATTTTTTCCATCCTTTGACAATTGGAATTCCAGATGTTACAGGGTGAGAAAACAATTCAGTTTCATGCATTTTATAAACTCAATAGCACAACATGTAAAATTAACAGTTCTGTGTAATTTTAAGTCAGCTGGGTAACATTTATAACACAAGCTTCTGCAATCTCGCACAATCATATTTTGTAAAAATAATGCATTGCTCTTACCATTACCAAATTCTAACAGCAATGAATTTGGGTATGGTCATGTATACCACTGGGAAGTAACAATTTAGCCTGACAGCAAGCTAAACATATAAAATTTCACAAAAATCCTTCAAACATTTAACTAGACTAAATGAAGCTGGTTGTATTTCTTTTTCATGTCAATATGAACAGTACAAGGAAAACCAGTACATTTATTACCACTTTATAATGCGGATATGCACTTAAGATGGTTGAGTTCGGGCAAGGAGGCCATTCTTTTTACTGACTTATCTCAAAACACACAAAAAAAAACACCAGATGGTCATGCAGCTCACTGTCCCTACTATTTGGATCAGGTCTGGTCTTGCCCTAGTGTTTTTAATGGAAACAAGTAGCAAATATGTTTTATATAAAGGGGGGGGGGGATGAGTGCCAGAATGAATGAATGGTGTAAGCAGACTTCACAGGGACTTAGGTTTTGGTCATAAGATGAATAATAAGGCCTTGCAAACAACTGAAAAGCCTTTTTAATGGTAGCAAACTAGGTTTTGTGATCTTCAGTTCTTGGGTGACCAAAAGATATGCATGCACTCTCAAAATGCCAACAGTCCAGAACAGACAAAAGTGCTTTCATCAGCAGCACTTAAGTCAACACCTGTTACTTTTCTGCATGAACTGACAAAGTGAAAACAGGAGAAAACAACAAAATGCTGGCTTTACACTGTCTTCAACAAATCAACTACAGCATGCATTGCAGTTAAAAATGCTTCGCATTTGGAGCTTGCAAACTCTTTTCTATGAAGACTAGGTTTAATGCTAGGCAATAGGCATTCCTTGTAGCGTAGTTCAGTCCGATGGATTTTGTGAGACGTTCCCGAAACAATTAAGCAAATAACCTCATCAAATAGCCATGGCAACATCACAACTGTAGGTAGTTACAACAGCGGTGGATTTATTCATTGATAAATATCTGTTTTACAAAGAACAACCTGAAGTGTCATCTCTTCCAATACAGCAGCAAATAAATTTGTCCCACTAGCTATAGATTGCTTAACGACAGCAGGATCATCATGCTTCAAAAATGACAGCAAATTTGGCATCAGCACAACCAAATCTTCTGTTACATTTGTGCCAAGCTCTCTTAGCAATCTGTCAGAAAGAAACAGATATATGAGAACCATCACAATAGTTTTCCCATACATAAAGGAAGGAATAAAGAAATACATTTATTTTGTCAATTCGCACTAGGCTAAACATTAGGTTGTTCACAGTACTGAAGTTGCTTAAATCAGAGTAACGACACTTTAAACAATATATAAACTTGATGAATCAATTGAGAAAACCATAAAAAGAATACATAGATTTGACAATGTTCTTGGACTGGACTTTATCTTGACCACGAGACAACATATAAAGACAATAAAAAGTTCTATCCCAGCATGAACTGTTTCCTCTCAATCATCCCAAAGTTCCATGCTTCAATAGAACTAACGAATGTGGTATTGAAACAAAGCTTTCAAATCATTGCATCATCCTCCAACCAGATGGAATCAACCAATTCATGCTAAGACAACTGAACATTGATAAAATTAATCTCTCCGCGCCGTTGCTAATATCAGGCTCCAACTCTAATAACAAAATCACAAGTTGGCCAAGCTCACGCTCATAAAATCTCACAAGAGCAGTTGTGCACGGACGCATGTAGAACGAAGCATGTCAGATCTACGAAGCTGAATTCAAAGGTGCAGGAAGGTATGGCCTGCGGCTCACCTGAGGGCACGAGACGAATCGAATCGGGGCGAGGCAACCTCCCCGCGATCTCCCGGACGAGGAGGCGGCGGCAACGCTTCGGCGGCCTCGCCTCGCGGCTGCGGCCACCGGACGCCGTCCCCGCCGAATTCCATGGTGTTGGGGGGCCTAAACCCTAGCTGAGGGGCGCGGTGGACAGATAGCTAGGGCGCGGGTCCGCCGCCGGGAGTAAGCTACGGCAGCGGCAGCGCTGCGGCGATTGGGTTGGGTAGGGTTTCTGTTTTCGGCGGTGGCCGCGGGCTCCGAAGCAGGCGACGCGGCGGCGGGAGGAGGCGGCCGCTCAGGCCACGGGGGATAGAGGAGGCGAGGAGCGGAGGGGGCCAAGCCAACGAGAGGACTGGCCGCTGGCCTGCGATACGTTATAGGTTGAACGAGACCGACGTGTGGGACCAGCTTGTGGTTGTAGCGGGCCCTACGCGTAAGTGTCTCTGAGCCGTCCGGTTGGTAGCGCCGGCACGGTGCACGACGCCTGCCTCGCGCGAAAGATGTTGCGCCGCCCCCGGCGCCCCCGCCCCTACCCCTCCACCCACGCCACATGAACCATTACCGAACAATGGTGTGTCTTTGTTTGTTGGGTGTTTAGACGAGGAAAGATTCCTTAAAAATACATTTTTTTATAAAAAACACTATAGATGAATAATGTTCTGTTAGTAAGAGGGATGTGATGAATAGAGAAAAATTGGGATGAATAATGGATTTTTTAGAAAAGTAGGTGAATCTAAACGGAGCCTAAACTTGAAACCATCCCCTCTAATTTATCTCCACACACAAAACCAAGAACGGAATCTGTGTTCTATCCTAGCCTTAAACTGCGGCGGCTAACCACCCTACCCCACCCCACGCACAAAACCATGGGCGGAATCTGTGTTTCTACCTTATACTTAAAATCACTTATTCCGACTTTTCTATGGCATGACCCCTTGTCACACTCGCAAGGTTACAATCATTTTTGTGGACCGATATATCAACATTTGCCCTTTTTATCTCCCTATTCTCTTCGATAACGAGGTGTTTTGCTGAGTCCCATGAGAATAGCATTAACAGGTGTGAAGGTGGGATGATGATATATAATGTAACACTAGAATACAAAGGACCGCGTGTAAAACGGGTGGGAGAGCTCAGCAAAGGTGAAGAAAAAAAGATAGCGAGGAAGAACGTGCTGAGCAAGTGTAGGGCACATGTATCAGACCCATGACAAGCCTTGTATGTGAAACATACGAGCTAGCATCCAAACTTTTTTTTCTCATCAGGTATGTTTAACATTTCCCGCAACTGAGGTCATATAGCACCCCTCTTCCTTAAGGCGAATCAATCGATGTGTTAATTTCGTTATCTGACCTATGTCCCAGTCTATCTACCAAAGAATGATTCAATTACAAATTGAAATCGGAATGAGAGAGCAAGAGAAGCAGATGGCACATGCCAAGCACCATACTCGCGCTATCTCCATGTTCATCAGCAATGCTAGGTTTCTTCCTCTTCCTCACACTCATGCTTGGACGGTAGTGTGTCATAAGCATCATACTTCTTGCTTCCCTATTCTATCTCACACCACCCCTGAATCTATCAAATATATAACTTAGCTTTGTTGATCCAATTAAAATGTAAGAGGCCAGCGGCTGCAACACCATATGGATAAGCATTTAGGCGACCAATTTTTTCTTTACACTCCCGGATTCGTCATTGATTCTCTTTGTCATCTCATTTCGCCTTACTCTTTCGTGTCAAAAAAGTACAAACTAAATACCTTATCAAATCCAAGTTATGGCTTGCTTGTTTCGAGGAAAAGGGAAAGCTATGGTAAAGAATACCACGTGCTAGGTATATCGTTCCTCATCATATACCCCCTGGTTTTTAGTTGGAGTTATCAACTTTGACGGTGAGGTTAATGGTCTTGCTTAGCAACACCTATATTGTCGCTCCTGATATATCAGAGTGTGCCTTCCATCACTACATATAACAAGTAGCACATTAGGCTTCACTAGTCTCAAACCTTCACTGTCATTGCAGCTACATACGACCTTGCTCGTTCATCGCATTGTTCATCACAAAACAGCTTGTTCGGTTCATAGAGATTGGAGGAAATTTCCTGTAGCAAAATTTCACTGTAGCAGAAGTTTGTGAGGGGATCACGGTTTCCAATGGAATAAAAAGACTAAAGGAACAAACAAGACGCAAAAGACTAAAGGAACAAACAAGACCCACATGTCTGGTTTTATAAAATTTTGAGTTATTCGGTTAATCTTCAAACCAGGAGGAATATGGTGGAATAAAAGGAAAATCCTAAAATAACTTGTTTAAGATTGAATCTCCCTGCGAATTGAGCTGTATCTCAGCTGGCAAGGTTCCTTGTGGTGGAACCAGCCCACCAGGGTTCGAGTCCTCGACTCGGCACTGGTGCTCGCATTTTCCTGGATTTATTCCAGGATTTAACCGGCGTTATTATTTCAGTGGTAGGCGACGTGCCCCTCGATAGCGAGGCGCTTGTGATGACTTCGTCAATTTTGAGGATTTTGCCGGCCTAGTCTTTCAGAGGTGCTCATAGGGGTAGGATTGCGTGCGTATGTTTGTAGGGGCAAGGGTGCGTGCGTATATGTGAGCGTCTGCGTTTGTACTGTGTGATTAAAAAAAATTGAATCTCCCTAACTCCACATTTTTTACCCAATTTGAGTGCCAACGAGTCATCGTTTTTGTCCGGAATAGAAACGTAGCGCGTGTATGCCTTTTTTTCTTACAATACGGCAGACTTTATTCATCATTAAAGATAGTTACATAATTTTATGAGGAACTGAAAAAATAAAGCTAGGGGCGTGTATGCTTAGCGGGTATAGATAGAGCAGTAAACGGATCTATGAGCCTTTCTGTAGTCGCTTTAAACTGGGCCCTTGTTTCCAGGCAGTAAACGGGCCTAAGCATTTTGTCGCTTGCCACACCCCCACTGGCCCACCTTCTTCACCCACCGGCGGCCCTCCACGGCTCCGCCGCCAGTTTCCCCATTGCCGCCGCCCTCATCCAGTCGCGGAGTCGCCGCGCCCCCAATCAGGAACCCTCCGTTGTCCTATGATTCTGGGTTACCCGTGGCATCCAGGACGAGGAGGAGCTGGTCGTGAAGGAGGAAGGGGAAAGATCGAAAGGGAGTCAGGCAGCAAGCAGAAACAAGAGGCCACAACCAATGCAGCCTATTGCGTGCGCAAAGTGCTGCCTTTGCATTGTCCATTCCTCGTTTACACCATGCCATGTTTTTTTTAATAAAAAATGCCTGTGAGTAATGGTAATCTTCTACTGATTGGTCCGCTCTTCATTGTTTGTCTACAAGGATATTTGTCGTGTACTCATGTAAGGTTGCATTTCCACCTCCATAGCAGGGTCTTTTTTTTCTTTTGTTTTACATGTAATATCTCTTTATATTTCTCTAGATTCCATTGCCATTTCCCACCTAGAGTAATCGCTTCCATAGCACATAAATTATTTGGCTATCAACAGTTGGCTATTACTTATACTTTGTTTTGTAAGCCCGAAATCTGCATCCATAAAAAAAAAGGGAAAAGTCTATTTTTCAACCTCCAACTATCACGTTCGTTTGATTTTCACCCTTAAACTACAAAACCAGACAGCTCACACCACTCAACTATCCAAACCGAACACTTCACACCCCTGAGGCAAAACCACCCTGGTTTTCACACACGTCATCACCCAACGTGGCAAAACTAGCTGAGTCAACATCCAACCTGGCAAATCGAACCCATCTCCGTCTGGGTCGAGCGCGACAGGGTCGGACCGCAGCTGCCTTGCCGCCGCAGCGCGCAGCGCACGCGAGCGCAAGAGGATGCAGGACCACAGGAGAGTGGTCGCCGGATGCTGCAGCGGCTGCCGGCTGCTGCTGCCCACCGTAGCCGTCCGCGACAGAGAGGAGGTGGTGCCAGAGGAGCGGGTCCCTGACGAACTCTGCGAGGATGCCGGCGGCGACGGGGTTCGGGGCGTGGTGTCCCCATGGCCTCGGGCACGAGCTCCGGCGGCGGCGGCGCCCTTGGCGAGGTCCACGGACAGCAGGTTGTTGGCGAGGTCCACGGAGGCTGCACCGCATCCTGGCGAGGTTGTGGCTCACCAATCACAGGTTACAGTTCACCACCATGACGACCCCCATGTCCTTGCCTCCGGGATCAAGGGAGCAGTTCACCACCAGGCCCCCATGTCCTTGCCTCCAGGCTGAAGTTCACCACCAGATGAGAGAGAGATCAAGGGGAGGGAGATAGATCAGGGGATGGTGCCGCCTGGATCTCGCCATTGTTGACCTGCAGAGAGGAAACGGAGCCATGCCGGTGAAGGGGAGCGTAGAAGTTAGGCCCAGGGGTGATTTTGTAATTTCCAGTCAGCTCGTGAGTATGACATGTGGGGTCTGGTACTTTTATTTTTTTTAAATGTACACAATGGAAGCCACATCAGCAAAACCACTGCCACATCATCCTGAAAACCGGGTGGTTTGGTTTCAAAGGTGTAAAGTGTCCGGTTTCGATAGTTGCGTGGTGTAAGATATCTGGTTTTGTAGTTCGAGGGTGAAAATCGGACGAACGTCATAGTTGGAGGTTGAAAATCAGATCTATCCAAAAAAAAATTATTGTATCATTTGTTCATTGTGTAGCACAAGCAGTCCGTGCCATGTCAACACAAATGCTGGCTCAATATTTCCCAATCATCCAGCCAGCATGTGCCCAGGACAAGAGATTGCTACTTGCCTTGGGATTATTAGGCTGCATTTCTATGTAGAGGAAATTAGGAAAGCAGACAGTTTAGCCCATCTGTTCCTCAGAAATCTTAGCTTTGGGTGGTTTGATTTGATTAACGCACTAAAGTAGAAACATATGGACCAAAGGATTGCCCATACTTCACATCACTAGCCTATGGACTGACGGTTTTGACTGAAATGAAAGAGGTGAAGCTGAGTGCACTCCACATGCACATGACACATTAGCGTCCTCAAGTATCTGATTTGCACAGATTTTGATGATATCAAATAGAAGCAACTACAGTGTCTCAGAAGCTTCTGCCCTTTTTTATGCTTCATTTATCTTACGGCAGAAACTGAAGGGATGAGAACCTCACTATGACACAAATTCACTGTAAAATTTCCACTTCAAGGGATCATATTGTGTATGTTCTTGTGTTACCTAAGGGAATATTGTATATTGAACTTTGGGGATAGTCTAGAGTCTAGTTTAATTGCTGGGTTGTAGTGGTGCTGTAATACCAATGCCCCAAACCACTCTCAATGCAGTTGAAGTAAGTTTCGCACTGGTTCCAAAAAATGTTTTTTTTCCTATCCAACCTTTTTGCGTTCATGATATTTATTTCCCTTTTGGACAAATGTTCAATAGTCTACTCCACCTTAATTGACTCCTGAAATCTGTAATCATTATGGAATAACAGTGCAGGCCCATGTTTGGACTAAAGCAGTCGTAGAGCAAAGTTTGTTTTAAAGCTAAGCAAAAAAGAAAAAAGAAAAAAGAAAAAAAGAGGGTATCAATTGATCATTGAGTTACATATCTTACAGGCAAACTGCTACATCATCCTGCCGGTTATGGGGTCATAGATTACTTTGTAAAAAATGTACAGCTTGGAATCCAAACAATTTGTACTGACCTAAGATTTGAAAACAATTTGTTTGAGTTGAACAGCACATGCTTTCATTACCTTGTCTAAATCAAAACTGGAAACATCCAAGTAGGAATTGCCATTAGAAATGACAAAATAGTTTGGAAGTATAGAAATTAAGACAGTGGTTTGCTTTGATTACTGCAGCGAAATCTTCAAAAGTAAAAAAAAGAAAAAGAAAACCATGAAACGTTATTGTGAAGAAACCAATTCAATATTCTGTCCAGGTTCTTCAAGATGGCATGTAAATAGGTTTAAGCTACAAAAACATCTTGCCTAGCTTTCAGATCATTTAGATGGCATGAAAATACAGTAAGTTACTTCAATACAACTGTTGGGCCAGATATGCAAGGTGTTCTGAGAATTCTAGGACAGAATGTACGTCATATGCTCATATGCACACAGCATGATGTCTAGATGCCAGCACCTTGATACTTAGGTGCAGCTGTTTGCAGTACTACAAGTTGCATCTTTTTGTTTGGGCAAGACAACAAAGAAAATGGATATCTCCTGAAGAAATATTAGTCATAATCAGGTTTTCTGGGTACTTATACGAGATTCTTTTTTGTAATGTTAATAAACTTGAAGAAATTGCTAGTGTTAGATGATACGATTAATATGGTAACACAATGAAAATTAACATGTAAAGGGGGATAAACTTGGTTGATCTCTCCCAATTATAGTGTAGCAGTTCATAGTGCAATATGTCATTATGCCTCTAAAAATAACCTTAGCCCTTGCCATTTTCTAAATTACAGATCACTTGTCAGGAAAATTCATACAACGAACTGATATAAACTTTGGCTTCCAGATGAATACTTATCAGTTACTGAATTTATTATTTGAAATAAATCAGGTTCTTCATTCCTTATCTATCAAATATAAGACAGGAATGTCAGAATCAAACAACACTGGTACTAAGTATGGGTTAACCCACTGAAACAACAGAAACAAACTAAAAACATATATGTACATCAAAGAATCGCTAATCCTACATTCTGGGAAAAACAAACAAGAAAAAACATAAAACAGGAATCTCGGATGAGACTAAAAACTGTGCTATTCATTGATCACACGCAGGGTCACGGTGGCAGAGAAGCATGACGACACATCGCCGGATGATGTACAACCTTGCCTTCTGCTCCTTCATTATCCTGCTAAGGCCACAACCATTCTTCAACACACTGGTAAGGCCACAGCCATTCTTCCCTTGCCTCATTGTGTTTTTCATGTTGGCTGTGAAACCAGTGCTTCTCTCAAGGAATGGGTAGGCCGTGTTGAGTCAACTATTCTTTTGCTATCAGCAAAGTATTTCCGCTCGATTGACATGGCCAGTGTCCTACCATCTGGTGCGCTTATATAGGCTCGCGGTGTGGGTGGGGTGGGGTTGGGGGTGCAAATATTTGCCTCAATTTTCTAAAAGAGAGGGCCTCCTGTTGCTTCGTTGTAACTTGTAAGCTTGTGATATTGTAGTCCATTTCAATGTGGCAGCATTCCATTTCACAAAACACAAGCTGCATTTGAGCTTGACAACTTGCACATGAGCGAACTTTGATGCAAGATCTAGGGGGACAAAATATCTAAAATTTCTGGACCATGATGCCTCATGGATCGTTCTGATTCCCAGGAGATGCACATATCTCCCCCTGAGTTTTGTTTAGAGTTTAGTGGCCTAAACATCCATGCTTCTCTGACATCAACTTGGGCCTGTCTGGCCCTGGGCATACATATCTTAGTTTCTGTCAGAGTTTGAAATATCCTGATGTGTTGGGATCGTAAGATTCCGCTTAATAATGATCCCCAAGGCAGCTTACAGTCATCACTGATCTCATCGTGCTATGCATTTGTATAGAATTGTGCAGACATGTCCACAACAGTATATTTCAGTCTGTTGAAGATCTATTTGTGGACGCTCCTCGCGTTTCACATTCTATTTCTTTTGGGGGAAAAAAAAGATGGCTACCGATTTGTGGCCACAGTCTGCAGATGACGCATGTGGCCACATGATCCTATATATTTTGCGAGTGGCGCTGCATTGTTATCTATAACAGAGAACTGGAATACAGATCATCATTTGAACAGCCAACTTACTTTTTTTTTCGGATAGCCAAAGCTTCTGATCATCGATACGATGGCCGACCATCTCTCATCAGATGAAGAAACGGTGGCTGAATCGCCACAGAGAGCCTTTCATTTGCATATGTTCATTTCGGTTGTGTTATCTTCAAGTCTAAGTGCTTTGACCGAATACTTTAGGACAGCTTTATGATCTCCGATTGCATCAACCATTCAACCGCCAGCTTTCCGTTTGACCAGCATGGATAGCCGTGCCTTCGTTCCGCCAACGTTAGCGTTTGTGCCCTCCAAGGTTTTTTCAGTCAACTGGCTTCCGCGCCAATGTAGCGAACGTGCCATCGCGTAGACGAGTAACCTGCGATGTTTGAGCTGGGTCGATCTTATTTAGCTTCAGAAGCTAAAGCCTCCCCTCGTGCTCGGCCGTCTGGATACACTGAACCCCTGCAATACAAGCCTGCAACGGTGATCGCTGCAGCCGTATAACTCGGATCTTTTAGACCCATACAGAGCCGGATCGATGGATGAGATGATTCGGCCTTCTCTGACAAGTTAACCATCAGCGCGAAGCTTAGCACTTCCCCCATGGTAAAAAAAGTCCCGCATGATTACATTGCTTAGCTTAACCTGCACTCAAGATCCCTTTGGAAGAAAGTTCCTTCCTTGCTCCTGGATCCAGGTGACGCGAACAGACAGGAAGTAGTAGTATTTGCCAATCCGCCAAGAAACGTCGATGGCTCGCCGCACGACGCGCCCGGCGGTGACCGCCACGCCGCCCTCTCGCCTTCGCCGCGGCACAAGTCCAGATCGTGATCAGGCAACGGATCGGCCGGCCGGGGTTGCCTCGAATTACCGGGGTCCGCGCGCGCATGTCGGACACACCGTACCCCCAGGCTGATGGATCCGAGCCCAGGGAATGGTTGGCGCGTAGTATGCACGGGAACCGGGGCTGGCACGCGCGCCGGCCAAATTCCTTCCTCGTACGTACGTCCTCGTACGGTGCGGCTGGGATTAGCTGTACCTGGACTGTCCGCACCGGTGTGCGAGACTGCGAACCTTCACTGAACCAGACCAGAAACCCCGAGCCTGCACGCTTCCATTTTCCTTTTTCCCGTGCCGTGCGTGCGGCGGCGGCAGGCAGGCAGTGGTAGATAAGCGCAGGGGGCAACAGCCAGTGCCGACATCGCCAACGCCAAGCCCAGCCAGCAGGTGCTCGCCGCCCAGAATGCCATTGCCACCGGCATCCTGCTCGTGCTCTCATGCTTTGGTCGTGTGCCCCTGCGTCGACGTCGGCAAGGTCTCTTTTCCTTTTCTTTTCTGACGTGGCCGGCTGCTCCCGTGCCTGGTGTGTCGGCACTCGGCACGCTTTACGATTTTGGTGTGTCTCTCGGCCATGAGCTCATACCGAAGGAAGGATTCTCGTAGAGGAGAGGAGGTGGTGGCGAGGTGTGCGCGTCGAGGAGGAGATACATATCAGAGCGTCGGCCGCGGCTTGGTATCAATGATGCGCAACAGGGGGGGAGGGTAATGTAAATAGGTATGGATAGGTAAAAATAGCAAACGAGCCGTAAAATCGCCCTTCCAACGGATACGCTAAACGCATCCCGTCGGTTTCGCTTTCGTCATCCCTTCTTTCACGGTAGGCATATATGCCAAAGCAGAGTCGTTCGCCATCAGGCCGTCCCGCGCGCTTTCTCCCTCACGCGCCCTCGTTTTGGTGCCTCTCTCCCGCGTCGCAGTAGACAGTAACCACGTCTTCCAAACCCCCAGCCGTGCCGCCAGGTTTTGTTCCCCATCTCGCCGTTGCCTCCTGCTACGGTGACCTCGTGCTGGACTTCGATAGCGCCGCGGAAGTCGGTGGCTCCGTCTCCCACGTCTCCGAGTACAAGTCCGGCGAGGCCTGCGGCCAGGGCCGTCGATGGGCAGGATCGACATGCCCGACCGATCCGGGCCCCCAAATAAACAAGGGCCCCTAAGTTAATTTATCAGATGTCAATGCTCATGTTCCATGATGGTTGAGTCTTATAACTCACAACGTGCATGATGCAGATGGCCGATGAGTACCTAGCAGCTAACGCACGATGAAGCCACACCACACATAACGGGATTCACCGAGACCAAGACGATGAAAACATTTTATATTAATATTTCATATGTTTTAAAATATTTTATGAAATATCATATATTTGTTTTTGAGTTTAAATACGAAATATCATATATTGAAGTTATATAAACACACAAAAGTTATATTATACAAGTATTTTTTTTATATTTTAGGGCCCACTTTATATTTGGCACCGGGGCCCCAAATTTCTGGAGACGGCCCTGCCTGCGGCAAGCGCGTGCTCATTGTCGGCTGTGGTATATAACTCCAGCATGGCAAAGGAAGCGGATGCAAGATTTAAAATTCCCAACGAATTGAGCATGAATCGAGGCCCTATTAAAGTAAAATTGAATCAATTGATAGTTTTCAAGATTCCTGTACAAGGAATCGATCTGGGATTAGCTATGGGCATTGAATTTTGACGATGAAGTCACATGTGCTTGTGCGTCAATTCGTCATCTATGCCGATCCACAAGCACCCAGCTTTGTTAGCGTGCACCAATGACAAACCAGCGGGGCTTGGCGCACGGTCCCCACCTCTGCTCGCCATCAGCCTCATCTCCGCCGACGAGCTCGAGGACGAGAGGTTCTTCGGCGCCGGCAAGCACAGCAGGATGAACCAGGTGGACGACCAGGCCCTGGCGCGGGCCTGCCCATCGACACAGTCACGGACGGCGCCAACGTCAACAGCGCCGCCGTCGCGGCAGGGATAAGCGTCGTCAGGCTACTGGGTGTTCTGCTCTGCGGTGGTGCTCAGCGGTGAGCTCGACACCATGGCATGCACGGGAAGAAGGTTGGGGCTCCATTAATTTTTATTTAAAGAAGCTGTTGGATTTCATCGTCTTTTTATTAGCTATATAGTTTTACATGATAGCTAAATTAGGATTTTAGCTATTCAATTTTAGACATATTGTTGGAGATGCTCTTAGAACATCCTGGTGGTGTGTATCGAGTTGAATGAGAAATGATACAGTAACGGCTCACCAAAGGAATTTTTTTGTGCATGAAGCGGCGGAAGACCTGATTATTACTATCTCCGTTCTAAATTATAAATTATAGTTTTTTTACCTTAAGTTTGATCGTTTCTCTTATTCAAAAAATTATGCAAACATTGTCAAATTTAGCTCTTTCATGAAGTGCTTATTAATAAAGCAAGCCACAACAAAAAAATATGATATTTTATATAATTTTTTTAAATAAGACGAATGATCAAACTTGAGCATTTTGGTTAAAAAAGTCAAATGAACTATGATTTGAAATGGAGTGAGTAGATTAGACACAAAATAATTTGCATGAGTGTCGTCTCTGTATCAACAATCAGATTACCTAGTGCATAATAAAAAATATATAATTTAGCTCGTGAACCACAATGAACACAATCTTACACGAAGATAAGACTGGGATATCTGCAATTGGAATATAGAAATTATGCTTAAAATCATATCAATTTTAGTCCCTTCATTCGTTTCATCATCGACATAGCAGCTCAAATATACCACGTTTGGCCCGGCACCTCCTTATTCTGCAGTGACTGCTAACAGACAGATGGTACACCGGAGCTCCTTATTTCACTTTTGGTGCACTAATAACTAAGAGCATCTCCAACAGTGCCCAAAAAAAATTTAGTACCAAAAAACTGGTTTCAGAAACTTACTAAAAATTATTGGGAGCAAAAAAAAATCACCTTCTTCAACAATTCGTAATAATTGGTCCCAAAACAATTAATTTTCAGGATTGAGAGTGCAACTCAAGAGGGTAAAAATGGCTATAGAGCCCACTGTTTTTGAGAGTTTGGAAAAAAAGTAGCCACTAGTTTAGGGCACTGTTGGAGCAATAATTTTTTCCATTAGTTCCCAAAACAAGATTCACATTTTTGTATCGTCCAAATATAGAGTTATTAGCGGAATATTAGAGATTGCTGGATCAATTTTCTGCGTGAACTGTGAGCCAAAAATGTGAAGAATTAATGGCCTGTGGTAAGACCAAAGTTTGGTGTCGGCCAAGTATAGAGTTGTCAGCGGAATATTTGAGACCATTGGATCAAGTTTCGGTGTGAACCAAAACTGTGAGGAAGTCTTAAACGCATATTTTTTTTGTATGTGTGGGAAGAGATTATATGGAGGTTATTGTGTCTTTTAGTTCATTGATGTTTCAAAATCCAAGAACTTGCAGTTAGAAAATGAAATTACTAATTAGATTCAAGTTACAGCTGTGCAAAAAGATAAGTCCAGATGGAGACTATCTAGATATTGCATTTATCTTTTGGAAGTGGTAATTCAAATACACAGCAGGAATTTCAGAAACGAGCGAGAATAAAAAAAATTGTGTTAAAGGGTGAAATAAATGAAGCAAAAATAACAAACAGCATATGCATCAAAGATCCTAAAAGAAACTGTACAAAGCAAAGAATCACTAATCCTATATCCTGGAGCTGGAAACCAGAACAAAAAATGGACTCTCTGATCAGAGCCAAATGCTGATCAGTGATCAGTCGCGGTGGCACAGAAGCATAGCGAGGCATCGCCGAATGATGTACAGCCTCGACTTCTGTTCCTTCAACATTCTACCAATGCCACCCCGACTATTCTTCTCTTGGCGCGTTGCTTTGTTCATCATTGGTTTACAAACTAGGTGGGCTTCCTCTTAAGAACTGGCAGGCTGTGTTGAGTGGAATCCTTTAATGTTTGCCTACGGGCAAGTACTTCTTTGCTTATATATAGGGGGAGAAGTGATATGGACCTTCTCTCTGCCACATTTTTTTAATAGAAGACTTTGTACTGCTTAGTTGTCAGATTTTCTATATTACAGTATAATCTAAGGCATTAGTACACTCTGATATGGTAATATGCCACATCTGTATAGTAGTCAGTTGCATTCCAGATGCCATTGCAAAAGCACAAAGCCGCTTGTAGTTTGGCAACTTGCGGCGGCGATGACCTTTGACCGGAGATCTGGGGGGACAATGCCTCTAAAATCTATGAACCATATAATGCCTCGTGAATCACTCTGATTCGTTGGAGATACAGAAATCTCCGCGAGGGTTTTGTTAGGTCACATCTATGGCTTAACACTCCTATATCTTTGGAATCAACTTGATTCTCTGTCTAGCACTAGGCATGCATATATACATAATCTTAGTTTTTGTTGACGGTTCGAAAGATCCTGATGAGTTAGGAATTAGGACAATGAGACTTCTCTAAACAATGTCGTCAAGCCGAACTTGAACTCATTCACTGATATCATCTGCTGGTCTGCGTTGAGTCGTACAGACAAAGTATATCACCTGATGGCAGTTTGTTCGATCGGTATCTGTATGCAGAAACTCCAAGCACCTGAGAAAGCCATAATGACTGAAGCAGTATATATGATCACACATATATTGTTGATGATGCAATCTCTGACAAATGAGTAATCATGTATAATTGTTTGGATGCCATCGCGTTCTCAACTTCTCATGCATGACGCTCGGAACTGGACAACTATATAGCTGGACAATTAAGTAGTTAGGTTTGGTCAGCATGAACTTCGGAATCGGAGGATCCTCGCCATGGCGGCCTAAATCTTCATCATCAGATGAAGCAATCGTTGACTAACGAGCGAAGCCGCAAGTTTGTCGTGTTCAAGTTTAATTTAGAGGCTTTGACTGTAAATATTATAGGCAGCATGTCAACAGCTAGCTATCGTTTGACCGGAATTTAGAAACGGATCCATGTGGCTTTGTTCTGCCAACGTTAACGGCTGTGTACAACGATGTTTCAGTCAACTGGCTTGCGCGCCAATTTAGCTGCGGCGAGAACGTGGCGTGAACAAGTAATTCATGGTGTTAGATTAAGCCGATCTTTGGAATTTGGATGCCAGCAGGCCAAGCAGCGTCGGTAGTCTGGCACTCTGGCTGGGTACCATGCATGTTTAACCAGGTCGAGTTGAGCACTCGAGCTGCATCATGCACGGACAGTAATTACATCAGGATCAGGCAGCCAAGAGAACCAATGGGAGGAAATCTTTGCTTGAAACGACTGCCAACAGATCGATTCTATCAGAGTATCAGACACAACACTTCAGTTGCATTGGCTAAGAGAGGCCCGGACCACTAATAAGATCGAGAAGCAGATCGGACGCAGTGATGTTTCCAGATGGTGATCGATGGTCGATTGTGAGTCAGATGATTGCATGGCTTTGCAGTCCACCGAGAAAGATTCTTGCTCCTAGGTCAAGGGACGCGATCAGACAGCAAGTAGTGTTTGCAAATCCACGAAAGAAAAGCTGATGGCTCGCGATAACGCCGGCCCCGGCGAGGCGGCCGATGGCTGGTATCAGGCTGGCGCCCGGACGGCCCGGCCGGCCATACCGCCCGGCAGGCAGGCACCGGCCACCGGCGGGTACCATTGATGAAAGCTCACACGTCACACGGTCAAACCGCTTAAGTTAAGCGCCGTCGTAATCTCCCGGGAAACGGAAGGGATCGGGCGTCGGCGACCGGACGCGGACGGTCGAGATTACCTCGAACGTGGACGAACGCACATACACGCATCTATATATCGACGTATATTAACAAAAAAAAAAATTGCCGCATCTCGTGCACTCGCACGGAACTGCACGCGGAAGCAAGCGCCGTCAAGTCGTCGTACGTGCAGGCACAGCTAGGTCGCCGTAGCTGCGCACAGGGCGTAGCGCTGCCTACCTGAACCATCCAGCATCGCCCCCCCCCCCCCCCCCCCCGCCGCGCCGCCGTGCGTGCAGGCCGCACTCAGTGCCGGCCCTGAGGGGGTGCGAGCGGGGCGGCCGCACCGGGCCCCCGAGAAGTAAGTGGCCTCTTCGATGTATGTACGTGGAAGACGGCTACACGCCTACTCGTACAGGAGCCAGGATGGATGGCCGAACGATCAGCGTAAAACCAACGCCTGCACTGCGCGAAACCTCAGGAGTCAAGACTAATCCCGTCCGTGAACCTGTCCGTCATCCACTTCTCGATTTGATTACAGCCGTCCGGATGAATTGACAGGCCCACTGGCCCATCACATCTATTTCTTTCTTTCTTTTTTTTTCTTATAGCTTACTGCTGTACTGCACAACAGTTTAGCAAAACAAACGAAAGATCAGGTTAAAAAACGAAAGATCGAGAGCTACAGATAGCGCCTCTACGGCCGGCCAGCATCTGAATCTGTAACATGCGCCGTCATTTCAATCGTGTCGCGTAGCCGCGCGTTGTTTTGCCATAAGCCATAAAGCCCTGGAGTTCAACATACTAGATAAATTGATTCTTTACTTATATGTGATTTTTATGTGACAATGACGGATGGCTACCTCATGTTTTAAAAATGATAATTCATAACTGTTTTTAAAATTTTCTACATAAGTCATGTCATTTAAAATATGTGTATTCCGCAGTAAAAAAATGCTTAAATGATTCAGCAACTTTATCCACAGAGAAAAAATATTAAACGAGGGGCCTCTGTTTTCAGTTTTGCTCCGGGCCTCCAAAATCCCAGGACCGGCCCTGGCCGCACTAGTATATAACCGCGGCAGGAGCGAACGCCGAACGCCATCGGCCAAAGCGCCTTTGCGTCCGGGCCAGCTCCCTCGGCCGGGCGGCTTGTTTGTGGAGGAGGAGCCCCCGCCAGCCGCTGCCTCGTCCCTCGATCCCTTGCTCGCGTTGGCGCGAGAGTTTTTACTTCGGGCGAGTCAGAGCCAGGAGGAGGAGGAGGAGGAGGAGGAGGAGGGGGATGATGGAGCTCGTCGTGGTCAGGAGGCAGCAGCAGCAGGGGAGGCGCGGGGCCACCAGCAGCAGGCAGGGCCTCCGCAGGGCCGTCAAGGAGCACCGGGCGCGGCTCCGCATCATCTGCCGCTGCGTCGCGCTGCTCGTCTTCCACCGCGACTGAACCACAACCAAAACCTGCCTTGGCTGGCGGCGTGGCGTGAACTGTGCGTGCTCGTCGTCGCCTCCCCCGTACACGCCCGTCATGATCGATCTGTTTTCTGTGTGTCACGGTCGCGGTGTTTTTGCGTGTTGTTGATTATCGGCTCGCCTCTCTTGTTGGTTCCTCGCCGAGGAGGGCTCTTGTGGTTGTGGCCTGTGGTGGCCGCGGGGTTTCCGTTTTTTCGGGCCCTCTTTGGCGTGGGCGAGGTGGAGTGTGTGTGCCGCATCAGGCGAGAGACGCAAAAGACTGGTTTTCGTGATATGTGTTGCATGTGCTAGTGGTTTACAACAGTTGGGGATATATAGAAGTTGGAATAACATGCATGGTACTTGAGGAGAAAGTACAATTCTGTGTTTCCTTCCTAGTTCATCATGAGTTCTCGTATTTTATCTGTGGTCATGGAAGTGTTACTATTGACCCTAAATTGGGATTATCCGCAAAAAAAAATATTTGCAGTAGAGCGTGTAAATGGCTAGTTTCGTTATCGTGCTTCGGCTCTTTCAAAACCACACCTGGTGGGGTAATGCTTCGGCTCTTTGCTAGGACTGCTTAAAGCTTCATAACCTACCACGCGAACGTTGAACCAGATGATTAGGAAACGGAGCCAAAACAGGATCGATTGGGATATAAAGCGGCCGCATTTTTCTTTTCTTTTCTTTTTCCCGAGAAGAGGAAACCTAGGCATATTAGGGCTTCGGATTCCCTTACTAAAGTTTAATTGAAATTTAGCAACTTCAAATTCAAACAGGTCTAGCTAAAAGGTTAAGTGGGCTTCATAAGGCCTTCCACGGTGTGGAGTGGTGCCTAAACAAATATTGAGCTCCACACATAAGAAATGTGCATCGCTCTTGTTAAGCTGTAGTGGTTACAGTCACTCCAGGGGCTGTTGGGTCCTGCACCACATGTAAAAGCTGATGAACCAATTGAATGTATGCGGAAGATACTAGAGATAGGCTACAAGTTTATTTATTTATTTAACGGTTAGTCATCAGTGCCTATACGTTCATCGCTCCTAGTTTTTTAGCTCTAGCGTAGCTGCAGCGTACGAAGTGAAGCTAAGATACTCTCTCTCCATTTGAAGCTTCACTTCAGCCACCATTGTGGAGGGCCTAAGGAGCTTTAGTCATTAGCCAGTCGATAGCTGCTAAAACCTCTTAAAAGTGAGCAAAGTCCAAAGTATATCTCCTATTTATTCTAACAGTGGGAGTTGGGGGTAATAAATGAAAGAATGGTTATTTAGAACGATTTAGCAAATGGATCCAAACAGCCCCTGCTAAAAAGAGCTCCAAACTTTAGCTTGCTAAACTTTAGTGGAAGAGGATCCAAATAAGGCACATGTCCATTTTCTATTTCTTCCTCACTAGGGGCCACACTGCCTCTGGGCTCTCTCGTGTCCTTGCCTCATGTGCTACATCTACATCTATCTTCTCGACGGCTCGGTTGTCCGTCACATCGCCACCGCCCCTTCCATTATCAGTACCCGGTGGCATCCATGCCACCTTGCCGATCGCCCTCTATAGATGAAGTAGCAGATCCCGAACTAGCTTTGGACATAGTTTTTCCTTTTTTTTTTGTCCCCCATCTCTTTGCCTTTCTCATTCTCTCGCCTTTTGCTCACAAGTAGGAATGCAAATGAGTATCCAATGATGTTTTTTGGTCAACTAAATAATTACGATTGCATGCTATGCTAATTTATCCTAAAGTAATTACACATAATATCATCCTAATTCATTTTTATCAAATTTTTAGATAAATCTACTAACACAAAATAAATATAACTTACATCCTACTCACAAATAAGTCGCAATGTGTCTTTTACTCCTTACCGTCTGCTCAACCTTTCTTCGTCTTTCTCCGAAATATAAAGGTAGCTAGTAGAAGGCTAGGAGCCGGCCCTCAACCCTAACATCAACAATCCCAGAGTCTTCAAATACTTTATGTTCTGCTCTCCACTGGCGTTTTTGATTTTAGGATGGAGGGAGCAAGAACAAAAAGTGGAGACGAACGAAAAGAGGGAGATTGTAGATCATGCGCACGACTGCGACTTCATGGGATGGCGTTAAGCTTCCGCCCGGCAACCGACGATAGGTTTGGAAACAGTAGGTCGCGTCTTGTGGGCACGAAACCAAATAGGCCCAATGGCCAATATAGGCCATGTTTAGTTCCAGAAGTTATTTTGGACTCTACTATTTATCTCTCTCAGAAAATACGCTTCTCAGAAAAGTTCCCCTTTAACTCCTTTCAACTTTTCTATTCATCTCTCTCACAAAACACACTTTCCAAAAAAAAGTTCCTTTCCTCCACTCTCAACTAAACACACCCATAGTTCATCGACAGGCCAGGCTTCTCTTGGGCCCTTTTCTCACCGCCTCGTTGATCCCGATTTGTGCCTTGCGTGCGGATGCCGTTCACGGCATGCAGCCACCGCGCGTATTCCGACACAACTGCCCGTGCCATACGTGTGCTGTGCTTGCCGTCGCACTTCGTCGGCGCGTCGCGGTGTACGCCGAGCTCCTCCTCTCTCTTCTCATACTCTTTGGACTCTGATTTCACGACCCAATCACTGTCAGAGTTTAATAATCGGCTATGGGACTCGATCCAGGGAAAACTAAAACTTCGATCGGTTCAAAGATCAGAATGAGGTTGAGGCGCGGAGGGCCCCCGATGGAGGCGTGTGTGCCTGTGCGTGCATGAATTGGCTGTGACTGTGAGCAACAGAAACATTATTCGGTGGGCGATTCGTGCCTTCCGCCAACCACCCGGCGCCACAGTCTGTTTGCTCCTCACATCCAAGTACGGTGGCGCCGAGCTGGCGGCCCCCCGGGACGCGCCAGCTACCCTGAGCTAGCGAAAGAGAGAAGCCACCTTTCGTCCCGATTCTTTTCTTTTCTTTTCTTTTCTTTTCTTTTGTGACCATTTCCTTCCTCCTAAGTCTTTCTTGGAGATGGGGCCCGGAGAACAGAACGATTAGCAAACTCATTTCTTTTGGAGAAAGGATTTATTTGCAAACGAAGAGCTAGCTTGAGTCTTTCAGAGACCGACGTCTGCCACAGGCGAGAAGTGCTTGTCAACTGGCGCCACTCTTCTCCCTTAAGGAACTCAACAAGATGTAGCACCATTCAGGACATCAGATCGAGCTTTCAAGCGCCTTTATTTGCAACCAACACACATCATGTATAATAGCTTCTTAATTATGTACGTACTACAAGGTTCAACCGGGGTGGCACAACACGGAGGAAAAGGAGGATTTTAAAATGGTACCATGGCTTGGGCCTTGCAAAAATGGTTGGATGGACCCCCTCCTGAAAGTTCAATCAAGGCTAGAGTGCGAATTATGTAAGCTTGAAAAAAAAATTCAGATTCTCGAACAGTCGTTAGAAAAAGGTGGTTGCACTACCGCCTTGCCCGGTTAAGCCAGTAAGGCCGATCAACTTATAATTTGCTCGCAATATCCAAAAAAAAAACTCTTATAATTTGCTCGATTCTGAACAGTCATGAGAACACAGGTGGCTCTCATGATTGGAAACAATCAAACAAGTGGTATCTCAGGTCAGTCAGGTTTCGATAATCTTCTTAATTTTGGGAACATACTAATCAATTTGCTTCCCACGACAACGTGAAGCTAGTGCAGCTACGCCATTGACATCTCTAGGCTCCATTCCGAGATGAATGAATTCTGGCAATTGACATCTCCAGGTCCATTTGAGATGAATGAATTCTGCATGTGCATTGGTCATGACGGGGAGATCCTAGCGCTCAGGCTCAGCTGGACTGTGGAGTAGGCACCGACATGGCACTAACCCGCAGCCTTGGACCGGAGTTATATAATCCAAGAAAAGGCCGGTGTTGTATTATATAGTCGGAAGGAGACGAGAAAAGAAAAATAAAAAATCGTCATCAGAACTTCGACTGGTGTGGAAGGAAGGTGAGGAACGCGCTCTGCAGTCTGGCACTCAAGTGGCCCCCTATTTGTTGAGGGGTTGGCAGCTGGTCCGTGTAGTGTACCGCGAGCCCGCGGCAGAAATTTCACACAACCAAACCCCACGCCAAAGTGCCAAACCGGAGGAGAGACAGCGAAACGAGAGAGCGCGGGGCGAGGCGAGGCGAGGCGAGGGCCGACACGCCGGGCAAGCACGGGCGGCGGGGGAAGAACGGGGCAGCAATGGCGGCGCTGCAGAGCTGGCGCAAGGCGTACGGCGCGCTCAAGGACAGCACCACCGTCAGCCTCGCCAACCTCAACTCCGACTTCAAGGTACGCCGTCGATAATCCCCCCCCCCCCTCCCCTCCCCCGCCTCTCGATGTGCTCGGCAGCTCGGATCTATGGCGGCGTGCCCGCGCCGCATTGGGATTCATCCGCTTCATCTGGCTTTGCGATTGCCTTTTGCAGGATCTGGATGTGTCGATCGTGAGGGCCACCAACCACGTGGAGAGCCCGCCCAAGGAGCGCCACCTGCGCAGTGCGTGGATTCCTCTTACTTTTCGCTTAGTTTAGTGGGCGGCGAGTTGAGGGGATCGACGAGTGCCGTGGCTTCTCCCCCCATTTCGCCTTTTGCACTTGGTGTCTGATGGGTTTGTCGGTGCAGAGATTGCGGCGGCGACCTCCATCGCGAGGCCCCGAGCGGACGTTGCTTACTGCATCCATGCCCTTGCACGACGACTCGCCAAGACACGGAATTGGATCGTAAGCACTGTTGCTATTGGGTTGAGACTATTTGATACGTTTCTGTGTATTTGATGCTTCGATAGTTGCTTTAGCTGCAAATTTGCTGCGGTTGTTGTTTTGGACTGACCGACTGAGTAAATGAATAATCTCACAGTTTTGATCAGTAGAAAGAACACATAAGAAATGAATACAGCTTAAATGTCAGTTGTTTCAAGTGGTATACTGATGATGTCGTGGTATTTTTTTTTTTTTGGAGTAGTTCAATTTTCGAGTGTATGCAACAAAAATCATAACTTCTTCCTATAGCTGCAAACATGTTTATACAGCATCCGAAGTTTGTCCTTCAAAGCTGCAAACATGATATTATATTGGCAAGCTGATATTTCATTGCATAGCATAATGAGCTCGGTTTGCAAAGGCACGGTGAAATTCTATTTTTGACTCATTTTTTAAGGTGGACCTGAGAACTTGTGATTTAGGTTATGTGGTTTCCTCTATTTTGCTGCTTGTCCTGAATCCTGTTTGACATACAATGTTGAGTTCTCATATTAAATAGTTACTTTTGAATGGTTCCTTTCGGGTCTTGAGCAATTTGTGTGGTGGAGTTCAGTTGAGATGGCATGACTCTGTATGTGTTTCCTGACTCCTTTTTTTGTTTGGGGTGTGTGTGTGTGTGGGGGGGGGGGGGTGTTCTTGCAGCTACCTGAGCAGCAATGACCTCAAAATCGTTTCATGTTTTTCAGTTGTTATTGGGGGTGTCCTGCTTCCTTTTGCAGGTCTTCGTCTCCAATTAATTTAAGGATGCATTTCTTTTATGTTATAGGTTGCCCTGAAGACACTTGTGGTGATCCATAGGCTTCTCCGCGAAGGTGATCCTACATTCCGTGAAGAGTTTCTTACGTTTACGCAAAGAGTACAGATTTTGCAGCTGTCAAACTTCAAGGATGACTCCAGCCCTATTGGTCTGTATTCCTAAAAAGAAACTTTCACCTCTTGTTTTATTTGGCTTATTAATATTTTGTTGTACAACCTTCCAAAATTTCGTGTCTATGCAGCTTGGGATTATTCTTCATGGGTTCGCACATACGGTTTATTTTTGGAGGAAAAACTAGAATGCTTCAGGGTCTTGAAGTATGACATTGAAGCTGAGCGTTTGCCCAAACAAGGTCAAGGCCCTGAAAAGGTCTGGACTCTAGCATTTATTACCACTTTCTATTAGAGTGATAGAATGTTATCAATTATTGTTAGCTCTATAGCTGATTTATTGGTGCTACCTTAACATTTTATTAAATTACTTTATTTTCAGGGCCACAGCAGAACTAGAGAATTAAATTCTCAGGACTTGCTGGACCAATTGCCGGCACTGCAGCAATTATTATATCGACTTATTGGATGTCGGGTGATTTTCTGTTGTGCCTTGCAACTACTAATTGGAATTAGTGAAAGAAATGGATTACATAAACATCGTCATATTTTCTGGTTTGTATTTTTACAATATTAACAAAGGCAGGATGACACTGATTTTCTTTTCCCCCTCCTTATTCAGCCAGAAGGAGCTGCAAATAACAATTATCTGGTACAATATGCTCTAGCTCTGGTAAGATTTATCTTTAGTTATTTTTTCTTCAATGTTCTCAAGGTGATCTTGATGTTTTGATTAACAAACTTTCTGTTCATTTGTGAATATCTTTGGTTTTGCCTTGCATTTTATTACCCATTCAGTGGAGGGTTATTTTTTCTGTTACCATTACCGAGAAGTTCACTTACATGGATTAGTTTATTCCTAGAATTGGGACATCTTTATGCAATTTGAGTGAACCTCCTGGTTCTCTGTACAGGTTCTTAAAGAAAGTTTCAAAATTTACTGTGCGATAAATGATGGAATTATCAACCTTGTTGACAAGGTATATTATCTTTCAAAATTTTGAAAGCATTAGCGATTTCTTTTTTATGCTGCATTGAGCTATGTTTACTCATGCTCCCTGTTATCTGTTGACTGTCAAACAACTGTGCAGTTTTTTGAGATGCCAAGGCACGAAGCACTCAAAGCTCTTGAAATTTACAGAAGGGCTGGCCAGCAGGTAACTCTACACGATAGTAATGTGCAACACATCTTAACATGAAGAAAATCAAGACATAACAATAAGCTGTGCTTAGTTGTCACTTTTACTGAGTAATATCTTTGATGATTCAGGCTGGAAGCCTATCTGATTTCTATGAAAGTTGTCGGGGCTTGGAGCTCGCAAGAAATTTCCAGTTTCCCACTTTGAGGGAGGTGAGCTCGTTTGACTCAGCATTCTCCATGTAAATTTCTATTATGTAGTACCAGATATGTCTTTGTAGCCAGACTTGATTTCTTTATTTATTCAGCCACCACAAACATTCCTTTCGACCATGGAAGAGTATGTGAAGGAGGCTCCACGAATGATGCCAGTTACAGAGCCACTGGTTAGTTCCTGTTTCTCTAATAAACCATTTGAATTTTTGCACCTCACCTTCACATTTCATACTAACAAGTAGAAACCTTGACTATGGCGTTTCCATGGTAGTTTCTGTGTGCACTGTTTGCTAAACTAGCATATTATAACTTAAAGTATTTTATATCTAGCATCAGCAAACTACTTGGTGTAAAAGTAAAACTGAAGGAAACAGTTAACCTTGATATATGTGGGCTGTGGCCTATTTAACCATTTATCCTATTTTTTACCTTAGTATTTTTGTTTAATTGTGTCATCAATGTGAATGTCACGGATTGTTTTTGGAGATAAATAATTCTACTGTCAAGTTTGTACCACTTAGGCAATCTACTTAGACACATGATTTCCTTCTTATTTCATCAGGAGCTTCCTGAGCGACTTCTTCTGACATACAAACCGGAAGAAGCAGAAGAAGCTTCTGAGCCTGTTCCTATTGTAGAGGTAAAACCACAAGTTGTTGAAGAACCTGCTCCAGTACCATCTTCCTCTGAAATAGCTTCACCTCCTTCAAAGCCTGAGATCGCTGATACTGGTGATTTACTGGTAAGTAGGGAAAACAATCAGAAAATGGAATACAACATCATTTTTTTTGTAATCTAAATGCCATATTTTCCCATAGGGGTTAAGTGATCCAAACCCTTACGTGTCAGCTATCGAAGAGAACAACGCTTCGGCCTTGGCTATTATTCCAACAGGTAATTGGTCAAACTTTAGTTCATACTAATCTGTGTTATTAATTTGCACTATCTATTATGTAGTTATAAGAAGTGTGTCCAACTGTGCACACATTAGCAGGTGTTGACAATTCAACAACAAACGCAGCTACGCAGCAGGATAACGGATTTGATCCAACAGGATGGGAACTTGCTCTTGTTGCTACTTCAAGCAGCAATACAAACCCACTGGCTATGGAGAGTAATTTGGTTGGTTTCTTAAACCTTTCATTGAGGATATCTACCTTTTGTTGGTTTGCTACAATTTCCCAAGCCAAGATTTGGGAACTGCTATGCTGCTACGCGCTGGTTTCTTGTAAAGTTTTCAAGCTCCTATACTTTTCTGTTATGCTCAACTCAGTTGCTGTCTGAAAAGAGACAAGCAGTAAGATGGTTCCCTGCTGTTGAAAACTAGGACAGCAACTAGCAGATTCTTATATCATCAAAGTGCATCCACACAAAAGAAAATACATTTTGCATAAAAATTAAAACCTTCTCACATGGTGTGAACGGTGAATATATGTGATATCTTAATCTAGTAATTTATCATCCCCCACCCCACAGCCACCCGCCCAGAAGTTGTATTTTTTCCCTTGTCACTCAATGGGAGGCTTAACGAACTTTCTGGAAGTTTACAGCATGGATAATTTGCACCCAAGAATATATGTCTTGACCATGTAGGAACTAAAATGTTCTCGATAGCAGAAGTTCCAGAAGTGATGATTTTTCACATCCACGACAGTTAGAATTTGCTTCTCATGAATTTTCACACCTCACGGCATCATTACAATGGTTGCGGAAAGGTTTAAGCCATCCAATGGCTTAGTTGATACTTTTGTTTAGCACTACATTTATTGGGGTTTGGGGAGAGCATAGAACGCTTTACCTGTTTACTGGTTGCTTTATGATGGTAGCAAAATCTGTGCTAACTGGAGTACTGTGGAAGTATAACCATACATGTAACATGAGTACAGGTGGATGAACTATGGAAAACAATTAGTTTTCTTGTCATTGAGTACGATTAAGCTCTTATAACACTAGAATGTGGTTTTTGTATTCTAGAAAAAATGTTTTTTTTTTGTTATTGCAGTTGGTTTCCTCTTTCAGATCTTACTGATGCGTTACAAACTGGGATTTATTTCCATTTGCAGGGCGGTGGATTTGACAAGCTCACATTGGACAGCCTATATGACGAGGGAACCTACAGGCAGATGCACCAACAGCCGCAATATGGGTCAGCTCCTCCCAACCCTTTCATGGCAAGCGATCCATTCGCAATGTCGAATCAAGTAGCTCCCCCACCGTCAGTTCAAATGGCCGCCATGGGTCAGCAGCCCCAACATTTGCCATTGATGATCGAAGCAAATCCCTTTGGACCCCCGCTACAGCCGCAGCACGCAGACATGGCTCCAGCAGCCAACCCCTTCCTTGACGCAGGGTTCGGCGCGTTTCCGGCAGCGAATGGAATGCACCCACAGGCCAACCCTTTCGGAGCGGCACAACTTCTCTAGGAATTCAGAAAGTATTGTGGAGTGTGTAGAATCCATACAACATGACTACATGAGCAATCTGCGTGCCGGGAGGCGCAGTTTTCTTTTGCCACCAATGAGGCAACCACCTCGCCAGCTTTGTGTCGCCATCTCCATAGGCTTTGGCCGCTTGGCCATTCTTGTGTAGCTCTCCGTTTTGCTGTTCTTTCAGTTTTCACCATCTCCTCCTTGGCTCCTTGTAAAGAAATTTGTTTCTGCTGATGTAAAACTACGAGGCAATAAAAAGTAGCAGTTGGGCACCAAGTTAACAAATTGTGACTCATTCAGTGTTTATAAATAAAAAATTTAGCATTTCTGTTCTCTGTTTTGCTGCGCCCATGAGGCTATTCTAGTATTCTGTCGGTCCCCTGTTAATCTTTTCTTTTGCACGTCTATTATAAAGCCATGCGAGTAGGGTAAGCTAATTTAAAAAAATCGCAACGAATCCGGCGCTATCGACAATAATTGCAATCGCGGAAGGTGGAAATAGAAAAGGACGTGTCGACGTGAGCGCAATGCAGCATCCACTCGGTGGGAACTTGGTCCCACCCAAATGTATCCAAGGACCGTCAGAGTTCACGGTCGCCGATCACTCGGCCGGCTCCGCCTCCAGGCTCCACTCCACTGAGCCCCTCCTCCAGGGGTATTAGCCTCGCTCGCAAGCCCCCGTTCTCATCAACCAAACCTCCAGCTGTAAGCTGAACTCGACGATCCCGACGAGTGAACGCGCGGCTCGCCGTGATGGACGCTGACACCGCTGTTTCTGCGAATGGTAAGCGACCGGACCGCCGCATCCGCGCGCTCATTTCGTCTTCGATTTTGGGTCTGGCGTGCGGGGTCCCCGCCGGCGTTGACTGCGAGGAGTGATGGTTTATGTGCTGTTCGTGTGTTGCAGGAGGCTCATCGGAGGTGGAGGAGAGGAAGGCGCAGAGGAGCTACTGGGAGGAGCACTCCAGGGACCTCACCATCGAGGCCATGATGCTCGACTCCCGCGCCGCCGAACTCGACAGGGAGGAGCGCCCAGAGGTGATGCCCCGATAACAGTATAACACTGATAAACTTGCACTCTGTTTGACTTTTTGCCCAGTCATCTGCTTGAACATGGGGAGCATGAGCATGTGTCATGCCTTTGCTTTGCCTCCCAAATGTCGGTAGCAGTCTCTTAGAGGGACGTGTGGTATGGCTGTGAAATGTTGACGCTGACAGATTAGATATTCTTCGGTTTTTGCGAGTGAAACGTGACATACATAGAGGAAATTGCGTGTCCACTGCAGGTGGCACCTGGTCTAACTTCAGTTATGCCCTTTTGCTCATATACAAATTCTTAAGGTATAAACAGTAGCATTCGGCAAATTTGTCTGATGTCAATGCCAGTGTTGTGGTACAAAAGTCTAATTTGCTGCCCAGCACCCAGATCAGAAATGATGCAGGAAGATTTGTTTCATCTGGATCACATGAAGCAGAAAGAATTTCCTTTTGGAAAAATAAAATCCAATGGTAGTCGAACAGTTATTAAACCTTTCTGGAAGTTGGTCATTTCCCCTACTATGTCTTAAGAAATTATGAGCACTGTATTTTGATTTGTCGTGTGAGATGGTATGAAACAAGTAGAGGTCGAGGGGAAACTACCTAAGAAGAAATTTTATTCAACTAACTTCACATGAAAATATTAATATGATAAGTGGGGGATGACCTGGTTTCCACTGTAAATGCTTATTTCCCACATTCTGGAGCCTGGACTGTCAATATTAAG
This sequence comes from Digitaria exilis, assembly GCA_015342445.1. Lineage (NCBI taxonomy): Eukaryota > Viridiplantae > Streptophyta > Magnoliopsida > Poales > Poaceae > Digitaria > Digitaria exilis. The sequence goes on from JACEFO010001882.1 coordinate 2,462,694, forward strand.
GGATATGGAAAAGGATAATGTTTCTATAAACCCAGTTTGCATTTTTTTTGGGGGTGATAGGCACTAAGGCACCTTCAGTTTGCTGGCAGAGTATGAAAATTTCATGTCTGAAGAAATGCAGATTTTATTGGCGTTGTGAACCTTACAGGAAGCCTGTGATTATCCCTGACACATTGCAGCTTCAATATTTCTTATTTAATGTGGCATCTGCAGAATCTATTCTTTACTTTACAATCTACCGTTGCTGTATTTTATTTTGAACAACTGTCTCATATACCGCATAATGTATACTAGATCACTGAGAGCTTGAAATGACCACACACTTTTTGTGACATTTTGATATGCCGTTGCTTCTTTTCTGTAGGTCCTGTCTTTACTCCCTTCATATGAAGGGAAATCTGTACTGGAATTGGGCGCCGGAATAGGTCGCTTTACAGGTGAACTTGCTAAAACAGCTGGGCATGTTTTTGCAATGGATTTCATTGAAAGTGTGATTAAGAAGGTAGTGAATTTCTTATTTAAATGTTTTCTTGCTTGGTAGCTGAAATGCTTGCTTTTATTCTCTATGTGTAGATATGCATATGGTTATATTTTCTGCATTTTGCCTTGTAGAACGAAAGCATAAATGGCCACTACAAGAACACATCTTTCATGTGTGCTGATGTTACATCCCAAGACCTGATGATTGAAGAAAACTCCGTTGATCTGATATTTTCAAATTGGTTGCTGATGTATCTTTCAGACGAGGAGGTAAAGAGTGAGACATATATTATTATTCAATGCCAATGGTTAAAAAAAAGCAAAAACAAAAAATCACCTGTAACATAACGATACATAGCTCTTCTGTGAATTTGAGTTTTTTTTTGTTACACTTGTCATTTCTCCTGAGTCGGGATATGTTTTAATTATAGACTTATCTTGAATTTTTCTAACTTTATCCCTCACTGTAGATTGACAAGCTAGTAGAAAGAATGGTAAAATGGTTGAAGGTTGGTGGCTATATCTTCTTTAGGGAATCTTGCTTCCATCAATCTGGAGACTTAGAAAGGAAAGTGAACCCAACACATTATCGAGACCCAAGGTTTTATACTAAGGTGAGAATTCAAACTCGTGTGCTGCCTCCCCCTTTGCTTCTATGACTTCAGTATCAGACTCAACATTGGAAGTTTTTGTGTTCTGCTCCACTCTTTGGTTTTCTTTTAGTTTGAGCACTGCTTTCTTCGACATAGCTGATAGTGTATTTTCCCCAATAGATTTTTAAAGAGTGCCAATCCTTTAATCAAGATAGCACTTCCTTCAAACTTTCTCTGGTTACTTTCAAGTGCATTGGAGCTTATGTTGACATCAAGAAAGAACAGAACCAGGTGTTTCTCTGCCCTCTCACATGCACATAGACATGTGTTTCCATTGTTGTAAAATTACTGATAAAGTGACCATGGTTTCAGATATGCTGGCTGTGGAAAAAGGTAGATTCATCAGAAGATGGGGGATTTCAAAGCTTTTTGGACAGCGTGCAGTACAAAGCCAATTCAATTTTACGCTATGAGCGTATCTTTGGAGATGGTTATGTGAGCACTGGTGGAAGTGGTGAGTGGATCTATGGATGCATCCATTTTTGTCAATTGTTTTTTTTTTTTGAGATTCTATTTTAGTGCTCTTGACTGTTATTATTTATCACTATCCACCAGAGACTACAAAAGAATTTGTGGGTAGACTGGATCTAAAACCTGGGCAGAAGGTTCTTGATGTTGGATGTGGCATTGGGGGAGGTGACTTTTATATGGCTGAGGAGTATGATACTCATGTTGTTGGTATTGATCTTTCCATTAACATGATATTGTTTGCCCTTGAGCGTGCCGTTGGGCGCAAGTGCTCTGTGGAGTTTGAAGTTGCTGATTGTACCACGAAGACATACCCAGACCACACATTTGATGTCATCTACAGCCGTGACACTATCCTTCACATACAAGTACGTTTTACACATACCATGCATGCTGATGCATCGCACATACGAAGTGCCCTTTTACCCCTAGATGATAGAGTTAAAGCCTGATCATAAACAGACATGGAAAATATCCCCTGTTGGAGATGACTTGAAATTTGAAAGTACCTTTCTTTTTTGGAATTTTTAATCACCATTCAACATTACATATGTATGGCTACCTTTATTTGACTGCTTGACTAACATGTCTTTTGTTGCTTTTGCTTCTGCAGGATAAACCCTCCTTGTTTAGAAGTTTCTTCAAATGGCTAAAACCTGGGGGAAAGGTCCTAATCAGTGACTACTGCAGGAGTCCTGGAAAACCATCAGAAGAGTTTGCAGCATACATTAAGCAGAGAGGTTATGATCTCCATGATGTGGAGGCATATGGACAGGTTAGCTGATTTTCTTCTGTGGCTATAATGCTTAATACAAATGCGTTGACCTGTATGAACTTCTGCTACTAAGTGCTGACTTCTGTTCGTCAAACTATCCAGATGCTCAAGAATGCTGGTTTCAGTCATGTCATTGCTGAAGACCGAAGTGACCAGGTTTGCCCCTCTAAACGTGTAGTGTGCATGCTCATGTTATTTCCCCTAGGCTGTTTGGATCAAAAACAGGCTTCAGTGATACTCATCAGTGCTCTGTGTTGCATTCCAGTTCCTTGGAATTTTACAGAAGGAGCTGGACAAATTTGAAAAGAACAAAGATGATTTCCTGTCAGACTTCAGCCAGGTGATTTGGCAAATGCCTTAAAGCTCAACAATGAACTGAACATCAGTTTTAGAAGCGTGCATTCTTTCTCTGTTGCTCTTAAAGCATCTCTAACTCTTCGCTCTTCATTCATTCCCCTCCCAGGAGGACTATGAGGATATCGTGAACGGATGGAAGTCAAAGGTGCAGAGGAGCTCTGCTGGTGAGCAAAGGTGGGGCCTGTTCATCGCGACCAAGTGATGGCCCTGATGCCCTTATTACAAATAAAGTGGCTTCATCAGAATAAATAAATAAATAATAAAAATGCGATCCATCCTTTGTACGCCGCATTTTGCATTGGCTTTTCTGAACTCAGCGTTACCATGGTACTGCCTATCCTATTCCTTTGTGCTTGGTTCGATGTCACGGACCTGTACTCCTGTGATTGCACACAGTCCTTTCCACTGCTGCATCTTGTGCCTTAACGTGGTCACTCGTCTGGGTAAACTGTAATGATTTACCCGCAAATTGCAATGTGCTCGTAGCTCTCTCTAGTTCACGCTACTGAATGTTGCGTAACTTGATACGGGCAGCGAGATGCACTGCTATCAGTCGATTTTGGAGTGCATGAA